>JABYQO010000002.1:0-2638923 GCA_022606155.1 Trametes elegans | reverse complement strand
ATATACCCTACCGTTCCACCCCCTCCCTTTACCTTACCGCAGATTATACCACCTAAACCTTCATTTATCACTGTTTTCGCCGGTCTCTATTCCGTTATAATCCCACCTTCGTTTAAATTGCACCGCGATCCGCTCAATCCACTCTCTAAGACTCAGGACAAGGACGTGCATTTCTCGCCTTATGATACAAGTACAGAAAACAGCCCGCGACGTGCTAATTCTTACAGACTCGCGAGACGCACGCGACGCGAAGGGACCAAGAAGACATGACACGCTACAAAAACCGAGAAGACCGCCGCGACTGTCACAAGCTCGCTACGAGCCTCGCGACCCCTGGGCGACGTCCGCGCCTGCCAGTCGGTCTCGAGGAGGGCCTGCATGCGCCGCGAGGTGACCTCGAAGAGCTCGCGGTACGCGAAGGCGCGGGCAGCGCACCAGTCGCGCTCGAACTTCATCGCATGGTAGGCGACGACGGCCTGGCCGAGCTGAGAGGCTCCGCGACCTGCTCAACTGGGAGGTCAAAGCGCAGGTGCTTCTCCAGCTCCTCGCGGAAAGTCTGGACCTCCGCGTCGAGGAGGCGCTGCGCTGCTCAACCGAGAGCGAGACGACGAGGCCAGTGTGCGCCTCGCGGAGGTTGGCGTCCAGAGCCGAGGGCGCAGCCGCGCCGAGGCGCTCCAAGTTCTCGCTGAGGTCCGCAGGGTCGATGCGCTGAAGGAAGACGAGGACGCGGCGAGCTGGCGGAGACTCGAACGCCGCGGATCGCGCGAGGAGGTTCCAGTCGCGCTGACCGGCGAGTCGATGGAGCGTCGCGCGAGACCGGGTGGTCGCTGGGGCCCTGTGCCCGGGGGGAGCGCGATGAGGATGAGGCGGAATCGCCGAAGATATCGGACACACTCACGGACACGTTGTCCTCTTCTCCAGTGGTAGGCGGCGCATCGTGGGGGCCTTCGTCGACCTCCATGGCGGTGGGCGAGTCGCGAGTGGAGGTCCGCGCGGAAGCCATCCGCGAGCGCGGCGGGATCTAGGGAAGCAGGCGAGGACGTCAGCGGCGATCGCGGAATAAGCGGCACGGGCTTACCACAACACCCGCGAACCAGGAGCTGGTGGAGCGCTGGCTACGCAGCGAGCGCGGCGAGCTTGTGCCCGAGCCCGCGGCAGAGCGCGGTGGGAAGTTCGTGGCGCGGAGTATATTCTTCGGCGGCAGCGGCGTCGGGCCTCACCCTCGGACTCCTGCGGGGACTCTTCGGCGGGCGACGGCGACTCGGGACGCGGAATGGTCGGCGGGCGTTGGTCGGCGGTTTCGCCACTGCGCGCGGTGACCCCGACGTCCGCGAGGACCTCGTTGGGGATGTCGGAGATCCGGATTCCGCGAGCCATGCACACCTCGTACATGGCCCAGCTGTCGACCCGATCGGCTGCGCGAAAAAGGCGTCAGTGGGCGGGGGCGGTCGCGAGTAAAAGGGCTTACCGCGCGAGAACCGGTGCTTGTCGTACCAGGCCTCGTAGGAACGCTTGGTGGGCGCCTCCGAGTACCAGCAACCCGCGCGAAGGAAGAAGCACGAGTCGCACTTGGACATGCCCTCGTGCAACACGCACCCCTCCTTCCCGTTGCACTTGAGGCACTGCGGAGGATCGTCAGTACAAGTCGCGAGGGGCGAAAGGAGCCAAACTCACCGTGTGGGTGGGCATCCGGGCGCCCGGCGGATAGGAGACCGGGAACGTCGCGGTGGACCGCGCCCTCTTCCTCACCGGCGGGACGGCAGGAGGAGAGGGCGCCCTGCTTGAGCTGGCGCCACTGGAAGCCTTGGCCTTGCCTTTCCCCTTGGCGGCGGAGCTCGTGGCGGGGGCCTTCGCGGCGGACATCTTGCCGGCGGCGCGCGAGGACGTGCGGGTCGAGGAGGCGCTGGCGGTTGCGCCCGCCTGAGAACGAGTCGCGCGAGCTGGTTTGGGAGGGCTCGGCGGAACTGGAGCGGCGGCGGAGGTGGCCGCGAGCTCGCGGTGGCGCCGGAAGCCCTCGCGGTACAGCGGGTTGGTCCACGGGGTCCCTTCGTCGACTTCGCCGCCGGCGCCATACTGCTCGCCGAGGTGCGCAGTGGCCGCGACGACTTGGTCGACGAAGGCGTCCGCGACGGCGTCGTCGCCGCCGTTGTTGATGAACAAGACCTGTAGCTGGTTGTCAGCGGGTTCGCAGGCGATGGGATCGCTCGCGACTCACCACTTGCGCGAGGGCGTCTTTAGCGAACACCTCCCAGTCAGAGGGGTCCGCGAGGTGGCCGGGCTCGGTGGCCATGACGTCGAAGAACCGCTGGCGAGCGGCAGCGCGGGCTTGAGCGGCAGCAGCAGACATGTTGGCAGAGGGGAGGCGAGCAGCGAGGAGCAGCAGAGGACAGCGTTAGGGTGGCAGCGCGAGGAGGCCAAGGAGGCTCGAGAGGGGAGGCCAGAGCCTAAGAGGCAGCCTCTCCGGGTCAGCAGGACGCCACCGCGAAGTCAGGAAGCGCACTACAAGAGCGGCGATCCCGGGCCCCGCGGACCGCGGCCCCGCGGATCGACGAAAATGGCGACGGGGCGCCCGCGAAGAACGCGCAGAGCAGTGGAGCGCCCGCGAAGACTACTCACAAGGGCAAGCAGGGGTCCGCCTGCCGTGCGGGGGCCGTCGCGGCGCGTCTGCGCTGGCCGACAGAGAATTCGCGACAGGGCGTAGGGCAAACCGCGGTGTCTTCGCAACCTATCGCCTTGCGAGAACGTCATCTATGTCGCCCGGCACCCCAGACGGCGCGAGAGGAATTCTACGGCCCCGCGCGCCCATTGGGGCCCTCTCCGTGTGGCCTGGCTGCCCTGCTTCCTCGCTCCATGACGCGGTCCCGTGACGGCGCGAGAGTTCGCAGCGCTCGCGCGGGTGCTCCAAGGCGCGAACAAGGGCCGCGCTTTGATGTAGCGCGTCCGCAGGGCCTTCCCCTCCCCCACCTTCGCGCCTTTGTGCCGGTTACTCGCGACCTCGCGGTCCGTTATCGCGTCGATTTCAAGGCTTGTCTCGCGACTACGACTCTAGAGCGCTACGCTACCCGGCCCCCCCCTCCCCTAATCACCTCGCGCCCCTACAGTGCTCCCCTAACAGCCCTGCGCGCACCGCGCGCCCTCGGCAGTCACTCCGGTGGGAACATCCCGTCCTCAAAGGCGGTGAGCTCTGGCATCCCGTACCAAGCGGTCCCTTCGACGGACGCAATGAGGCTCCCCTCCAACTCGGCGGTCTCAGTGGTTGGGGCAGCAGGGGCAGCCTCTAGCGCGCCCAGGTCGCGGCGAGCCTCGCGGATCAGGGCATCGACCGCGGATGTGGCCTCGTCGGTCCTAGTGCCTTGAAGGACGTACACCGGTCCCGCGCGAGTCAGGGTATAGCGGATGGCTTGTGCGCGAGCGCGGAGTAGTTCAAGACGCGACAGGGCAGCGCGCAGCGTGCGCAGATCGGCTTCGCGGTGGACAGCGAAGAGGCGGCGCGGAAGTACGGCCGCAGACCATTGTCGACGGTCTGTGCCGCGAGGACGTTCTCTATGCGGCGCACCAGGGCAGCGACACCGCGGTCGCCGCGCGCGATAATGGAGCAGGCTTCCTAGGAGTGCAAGGTCAATACTATGGGCGCGCAGACGAGGGCCACCGGCACTCACCAGGCTGAAGATCACCTCCTTCACGGCCGGGTACCAGTCCGGATGATCATAGGTCTGCGCTTGGCACATCTCCTCCAGGTTCGCGACGCGCTCCTCCAGTTGGTGCATTGCGAGGTGGTGCGCCTCCCTGCGGAGGTCGTTGAGCTCCTCTTCAACGTCGGAGAGGTTGTGCAGGTCAATCGCAGGCATCTCGAAGTCGCGGTGCAACTCCCCCGTTTACAGAGCGGCACTTATACCCCCGCGATTATCGGCAGCATCAGTGATGCCGACTGAGGACAGTCTGGATTTCAGTGGGGGGGAGATGACGCGCCCAGGGCCTCGCTAGGCCCCGATTTGCCGCTTTAGCGGACTCGCGGTATCCTCGTGGCGGGTGTTACTCGAACCCTCTCGGCCGCGCTGCTCCTTTCGCAAACTCGCGCACCGCCCGCGGATGCACATAGGCCACGGACGGACTTGGGCAGGACAGAGGACGTATCTCCGGCCATCGCGGGCCTAATTCCGGGCGCTCGCGGATTCCAGGCGCGGAGGCGCGGTCCCGTGATAGTGGGACATCGCGACGCGGGCCACGACTCTTCGCGGGCGCGACCCCGCGGCCGCGGAATTTCTGTGTTATTTATTGAAAGACTTAGTTATGGACTCGGCCTGTAAAATACACGGCGAAGCGCCGGGCAATTCAGATTCCCCCTTCCCCCTTCTTGGGATCTCAACACTGAGCTTACACTGCGCCTGCGAACTCCCTGCGACCTGACTGCGAACTGCGACTGCGACCTGCGACTCGCGACTCCGCGAGACTGCGAAATTCAACTCGCGAAACCCGCGACTCTTGCGGTTCCCCCTCGGCCTTTGCCACGTCACCACACTGCGCCTTGCCTCTAGCCAGGGCACCCCGACTCTAACCTCCTCCTGCTTCGCTCCTTTTGCGGTACGCCCGCGCACCCCTCACAGAATCTCGCGACGGCCTCGCCCTACAAAGGCGCTCGGCCCTCTACGTCGGCGGTTGGGTGTTGTTTAGGAGCATCATCGGACAATATGTCTGTGTTGTCCGGCTTCAATTTCGGTGACGACGCATTTGGTGATGTCGCCTGCTTCGTTCCGTGTTCCATCGGCGTTGTATACTTGGATCGGTGTTGTGAGCCTGGTTAATGGTAGCTGTTGTGTTCTTGCAAATCGATAGTCGATGAATTGTTCTCCAGCTCCAGTGTCTATAAGCGCTTTTGTTTCGACGGTTCGATCTCCATGAATAGTTATCGGTATCCTCATAGATCGTTGGGATGTCTGGGCTGTTATTACATGGTAGATCTTATTACGCGGTCGTGACGTCGAGGCACGCCGGTTTCTCAAAAACCCTCTCCAGAGAAGGCTGAGATGATGTTCCTTGCATCGTCATTGTCTTCCATGCCTTTGAGTGCGAGGCGGATTCTTGCTGTCATGAGTTGCTTCGAGGAAGAGGAAGTCTGTTGTGGTTCTTCGTTGTTCTCGGGTTGAGTTTCTTCTTCAACTTCGGTAATTCGTGCGTGAGTGTTTCTTTCCCTATTATTGTTCTTCTTGTTTGGGCACTGCCTTGATAGGTGTCCCACTTGATGGCATGTGAAGCATCTTCCTTCTCGATAGTGACGGGTTCGTTCTTCGGCCGTCATGGCATCAATGTCCATGGCATCAGGATCTCTTTCCTTCTGGGATGATCGGTACGGCTTGTAGGCTGGTTTGGACTGTGTGTTCCTTCCGTTGTACGTTCTCCCGATGCGCCACTGTTGTTCTAGTCGGGCTGCGGTTTGGTAGAGTTCCGTAGGTCTGGTTGGCATAGTTGAGAGGTTGAACATCTTTTCCCGGAGGGGTCAGTTGAGTCCTCCATAAAAGAAGTTGGCTATGACGTCGAACTCGGCAATCCCGCATCGAGCAATAATGGATTTGAATTCTGTGATGTATTCGTCCACGGGCTTCTTTCCTTGATTGAGGGTCCTGAGCAGTACGCGGGCACTGGCTTTGTCGTCGATGTCGTCGAATGAGTCTCGGATTGCTGCTTTGAATTCTGCCCATGTGCCATAGGACACTTCTCGTGCTTGATCAAGGGCTTGCTTTTCGCAATCTTCAATGAACATGCGGGACCATTTCCCAGCATTTCCTTTGTTCATCAACATAAGGCAAAAGATGATCTTCTTCTTGTCGGTGTTATATTTCGTTTCGTTCATCGTGAGATAGAGGGTGCATTTCTGCAGCCATTCAATGGCTTCCCCTCTCTTGCCAGAGAATTCTGGTGGCATCTTCAGCTTCAATTCCTCTTCGGGTTGGTTGCGTTCAGCCATGGCCGGTTCTGGTGATGGGGGTCTTGATGGTTCTTTGGGTTCTTCGGGTTCCTGAGGTGCTTCCTCTCTGTCAGGCTGTCGTGCTGGTTCTTCTTCGCTTTCAGGCTGTCTTGCCGGTTCTTCACTTTTGGGCTGTCTTGCCGGTTCTTCGCTTTCAGGCTGTCGTGCCGGTTCTTCGCTTTCAGGCTGTCGTGCCGGTTCTTCTGCGCTCTCGGGCTGTCGTGCCGGTTCTTCTTCGTTGTCACTTTCACTGAGTTCGTGGGCCGGCTTGCGTGGAGTAGTAGCAAGTTGTGCAATACGCGCTAGGGGTGTTGGGACTGGGGTAACCCGTTTGATTTCCGGGAGTGGTTGCTTGGTGATTCTTTCGTAGGCTTCCTTGTATCCTGGTAGGCTACGGATTTGCTCCGGGGTTATGTCTTCTTCAGGGTAGTCCCAGTTCTTGCCCTTAGGTATTACTAGCGCGTTTTCGTAGTATACTAGTCCGGTTGAGGGGTTGAAGGTGATGTCTGGGTACGGGGTTGGTTCCGTGATGGTTCGTTCTTCAGCCCACCGATTTTTCAGGTGGGTTCGAGGTCGGTTTCGATGTTCAGCAGAGTGTCTGGATCGTTCAATGGATCGACGTGGTGTGCGAGCTCGACCTAATGTTACGATGATGCCTACGACGGTCACAGTCCGTGACGAGGTCGCTAGGAGTCAAGGCTTTTAGGCGAGGGCAATCGAGGGTTCGAGCGATGTAGGCAATAGATAACCAGGTCGAGCTGAGGTATCTCGCAGAGATACCTCGCGTTTATATACATGGAGGAAACCGGTCACGTGAGAGTCCAGTATTACTACGTAGAGTAAGAACTGTAGTACAGGTAAAGAAGGTGACGTAACAGTGGCGGTGCTGACGAAGCACTGTGGCAGTGCTGACGAAGCACAGTGGCAGTGCTGACGAAGCACTGGCGGTGCTGACGTGGCAGTGCTGACAGCATGAGAGTAAAGTACAACATCCGTGGGAGCCAGTAGCGGGATGACGTCATGCTACCGGGTGAACGACGGGTCGAGGAAGAGTGACAGAAAAGGAAAAAGAGAAAAGGTACCGCTCTACCGTTAGGATCGTCGTAACAACGCCCGCCTCGCCGACGACGTTCCACGCCGCGCCCACCTCGCCATTGCCCTTCCACGCCGCGCCCACCTTGCCATCGCCCTTCCACGCCGCGCCCGCCTCGCCGTCGCCCTTCCGCACCACGCCCGCCTCGCCGACGACGTTCCACGCCGCGCCCACCTTGCCATCGCCCTTCCACGCCGCGCCCGCCTTGCCATCGCCCTTCCACGCCGCGCCCGCCCCGCTGACGATGTTCCGCGCCACGCCCGCCTTGCTGTCACCCTTCTGCGCCGTGCCTGCCCCCCCCACCCCGCCGTTGCCCTTTCACACCACGGCTATGACAATGACACCATCACCTTCTGGCACCATGCCAGTGCCAACACCGTCTTCATGCACCATGCTCGAGACACCACTGTTCCCGTACACTGCACTATTTCTTCAAGATAGCCACAAATGTATCATTGACTTGACTGCTGATAGCGACCATGAACCTGAACCCTGACTAGACAGCATGTATGTTCCCTTGTAGTGTGTATGTATAGTACGGGCATGTGGGTCACCAACTGTACAAGTTTTGGACTTTATAGTACCGTAATGTATGACTATGTTAAGTTAAGCTAAATCAAGCGCAGTGGCATGTACGCCCACAGGACGTACAAGGATCTGTACCAAGACGGTTAGGGTTGAAGAGGTCCTTACGGTCGACAGTGGGATTGTCAACCCAAGAAATAAGGTACTTGAAGATAGTTGCAGCATTGTCAAAGTTCTCCGTCCACCCCCCCCACTCGCATATTGTGCGGATAGGCCACCGTAGCTCCATGGCAAGGTATTGACACCCTCCACATCGGAAGGAATGGGTACCGTATGGTCGCGGGTTGATGCCAATGTCCACCATATTGTTGCGGAAGTATTCAAGAAAGCTTTGCGAGGTCTTCATACATTTCAGACATTTTCATGAGGTAGCAATCAACAAATGTCACTTACCAGCGCATCCTCGGCTGCCAGGCTAACCTGATCATATCCATGCTTTCGCCGGAATACATAGCCATGGCGCTCAATGCCCATCTCCTTGGAGAGTCTCCACCATTTGGCCAAAGCGAAAACTCCATCCATCCATGGCCGCTCTTTATCAGGCCAAAGCCAGAACGGGGCTATTCCTGTCATAGAACAAATTCAGTCACAGACGAAAACCATTGACAGCATGGGGATCAGACTTTATGCCACTCAAACAACCTGTACACTTACCGCCATATTGATTGGTTTTACGGAATGGTAGCTCCAACTTCACGACATGGGTCCCATCAATTTGGGTGAACTCCACATCCGTCCACATGATCCGCAAGGCCTCGTCGTAGCAAAGCAAGCAGAGCATTGAGACCACATACAAGGTCTGCAACATCTGTCGGAAGTTGTGTCCACCCCACTCCTCCGGTCGCTCAAGCTTTCGCTTTTGTGAGCCTGGCTGAGGTTCATTTTCATTCTGGAATGTTGTGTTGTATTGCCATAACTTGCGCATAGTTTGCTGGTCCATTGAACGCGCGCTAGTGATAACCTCGCCTGCTCGGACCTGTATACATGCAAACACGCTAAGATTGGCATACTCGGTTACACTACTGTATGTAGGAAACTTTCCCACCTTCCTACGCCACAAACTAATCATGTACTGGGATACAACTGGCGAGAGTGATGGGTTGCCAGAGAATGTTCCTGGTTGGAGTGTATTCTCGAGCCAAACTTGAGTCCCGAGCTTATATTCCCTGCCATACTTGTGACTTATGGCAGCGCGCATTTTCTGTGCACGCGCGTACCCAACCCGGGGGATCGAGAGATCTTTGGGCTGCCCGGTGGTAATATCGAGGTCATCCGCCCTTAAGCCGTAAGTCAGTGCCGACATAATGGATAGCCTGACATGGGTACAGCATACTTGTGCATAATCCACGCCGCAATCCATAAGGGGAGCTTGAGTGGGAGTGCGCGCCAGAAACCATCATGGTTGTCGCTGGACTTGATCAAGTTCCACTGGATGCAAAAGTCCGTGAAGGTGTTCCAGAGTCTGCAAGCGAGTGAGCGGCCAATACTTATGATGCAGGGCACAGTGACAACTGAAAACATACCGTCGATACTCGTGCAATGTGCTTGGAACAATGACGTTCTCAGATGCCTTCTCGACATGCTTCTCTAAGGTGTTGCTGTCCGAATCATGTGCAAGCTTCTGTTTCTTGTTGATCTCGTTGGGAGCTCAAACATACTCTGGGTCCTGCTCGAGGCAGCTATCGAAGTCTATAGCAGACTCCATCGCCTCGATTTCACTCTGCTGGTCCTCAAGAACATCCGTAATGCTGATATTCTGGATCTCTTCAAGACAGGAAGTTATTCCTGCCATAGACATCTTGCTGTCTGACATGATGCGCCGTCAATGGCTCGGGGCTGGCAGGATCTTGTGCTAGTAGCAGTAGGAATCGCCTGAGAGATAAAGAAGCAACCAGAAGGCGAGCAGCTGTGTACGAATGTCCCTCAGGTAGTCTGACAAGATCAAACAACACAAAAGAGAGGCAAGGGTGAAGGTGTACACAAGAGGCTGTCAATACACGACACGGTGTTGTCGCGTAGCAGCCATAGATGGATCATCCGCCGCCAAAAATGTAGGATGGGCAGGCACCAGGAGCCGAGCACGATGCCGGTGCTTCGACTCGCTTTCCACTCACCAGTACCATATCCCTCTGCTAATCACAGATCCATGCCTGCTCATGAGCAGGATGCACTCACGCTTCCATATCCAAACCAAACCATACATGCCAACAACGGGAAGATGCAGACATTCCAGCTAGTGATGTGAGCCAGTTCTCGGACAACCGGGAGTCCAGCATGCACACGTATGCGGTCTAATGCCTCAACAACTCAACAGTACACCTGCAGTCAAGAACAGTAATCTGAAGGGATATCTTGCCTCTTATGGCCTACGCAAGTCGGGGAACCGGGCGGTGCTGCTCGAGAGACTCAGGGCCTTTTCCAGCAGCCCTGCAGAGTGGACAAAGTAAGCAGTGCTGCGAGGAACACAACCGTCCTGTAGGATTAACTCACACCCTTTGCAGCTTGTTCCAGCCCAAGCACGGCCGCAGACGGGGGGATATCTCAAGTGTGAAGGCCAATAAGAGCCATGCTGCACACCGCATCCAAGATCTGTTCGGAACCAACAGTGAGCCAACTGAGTACCTACCAAAGAAGACCGGATCGGAGACACGCGTGCCTCTTCCAATCAATGAGAACATACTGGCAGCGAACGATGCATGGGTACGTCACTGTAGTAAGACACATAGGACGGCGGCACCACTCATATGAATGCCCGGACAGGCTGAGACGGTCTTGAAGATTCATGCGCCGATCTATGTCCCTCTTGTGAATGACGGCACTCACGCTTGTGACCAAATGAACACTGAGGCAATAGCATTGCCAAGTAGTCTGACCCATGACACCCACAATCAAGCATCTCAGGATGCAGCTGTACCTGAGACCACCAATGATTTGGACACGAACTCGCTCAGACCAGCAGAGCCAAGTGCCCCTGGGACCAGCTCCGACCGAGGCCAGGTTTGTCAAATTCCTTGAATACAACCATGGCCGTGCTAAGCATCCCTTACCTGCAATAGATCACAAGCATCCGCAGGCTTGAGCGGCGTGTTGCGAGTGTAGGGGACGACATTACATCGCAGTTTGGCGCAATGCAGAAACAGATCACCAGCATGCAGTTGTCCCTCCACGCTATCCTGCAAGCGCAAGTGTGCCCGCCGAGCCCCCCGGTAACCTCTCGGACCCGGGCACCCGATGCGCGCATCCCGCTCACATCAGCATCCAACTCATCCCGGTTCGCCCTTCCGGCTTGGACCAGTACACTCACTCAGGCTGCTGGCTCCCTGACACCTATGCTGGTCAACACAGACATCCTGCCCTCATCGCTCACTGCAACGCCAACACTTGGCGAGCAACAAGACTGTCCTGGTCAGGGTCGGCTCTCACTCGGCAGCCAACAACAGGCAAACTCTGCCACAGTCACCTTGCACGACACGTCAATTCCTGCAGAAAATCTCTTGATCTTTGACATCGACGGCGAGTCGCTCGCGTTTGATAAGACCAAGGTACCAAACCCCCCGCCTATCAACTTCTCGGACGACATACCACGGCTATTCCGTGAGTGGAATCACTCAACGCTCTTGGTCGTCAATGGCAAGGGGATTAGTGTCAAGCACTGGGGTCGTTTCTACAAGAAACGCGCGCACATCAAAGACCATGCGTGGGAGCTCCTGCGGGTCCGATGGGGGACTTGGAAGGTACGTTCCGTGCAGTAGATCCATCATTGCTTTCAGTGTCTTGACATCAAGTTGCCGCCATTTTCTGCGGTCCCTGCATAGTTCCTTGTGGAAGAGCGGGAACGATTCCCTTCTGAGGAGGCGTTCTGGTCCGAGTATAGCGACGAACACGGAAACCATCTGAGCTACCAGAAGATTGCTGACGCGCTGCAGAGGAAGCGTGTTCAGGACGATGAGCACGATTCCACGGCAGCGCTCCAGTTCTTCGGGGGTGATCTCTCCCAGCCTGCAGCACACGGATACTTCTCCTACAAGAAGAGCGGCAAGATGCATGTCTGCAACAAGCCAGCCAAAGTTGCAGAGCGTTGGCGACAGTTGCTACAGAATCACCCAGAAGTTGCTCAAGAGTGGGAGATCACGCGCGCTCAGACTGCCTGCGGCCCGCACAGTATACCAGGATCTTCGCGCAACACTCGCGAGGTCTCCAATTGCAACGGCGGCTTCTGAGTCGTACACGGTAAGCGGTCGCATCGCTAATGTGCAGCTGTTTCTGACTCACTTCCTTCATCCAGTTTTGCACTGTCTCGACGCGCTCGTCGTTCACGGGTGCGCTCACCGCTTGTCATTGCAGCGCCTTTGCTCATCACTTACACGTCCACAGCGCGCGTCGGCACGCGCACTGGACAGTACATATGAAACTTGCCTTGTCCCATCCTCGCTTGTTTTCACAACCCCACGCTCGTTCAATAACCCTTGCTTGGCCCTCACAACCCCACGCCCACTCGGTGCCCACTTGCAGGCATGTCAACGACCCCATCCTCGCTCGCTCGACGTTCATGCCGCGCTCGCTCGTCGTTCGCGACACGCTCGCCCGACGTTCGCAACACGCTCGCCCGACGTGCATGCCGCGCTCGCTTGTCGTTCGCGACAAGCCCGCACAACGTTTACGGCTCACTCGTCCACCTGCGGGCACGTCCACAACCCCGCGCTCATTCAAAAACCCTTGCTTGGCCCTCACAACCCCACATCCACTCGATGCCCACTTGCAAGCACGTCAACAACCCCGTCCTCGCTCGCTCGGCGTTCATGCCGCGCTCGCTCGTCGTTCGCGACACGCTCGCACAACGCTCACGGTTCACTTATTCACCTGCGGGCATGTCCACGACCCCGCGCTCGCTCGTTGCGCACGACGTGCTTGCCAGGTGTGCACATGTAGCTGAGATGAGTTTGCTTCAATCCTTACTGTGATCTGCGTAATGCCGTCTGGACGCGTGCCCGACGTTCGTACATTACTTAGCCATGTGCCCTTTATAATGCCGTCTCGACACAATTTGACGCGACGACTCCAGTCCTGATATTCTTACCACAATATATCTTGCTATTCTTGATAATAATGCTGCTCAGGCGTCACGCTCACGCCTGCTCCGAGGTTCAGCACGTCTCTCCATTTCACGCACTCGTATTTCAGACGATCGCGCAGTCTGGGGGGCGTGAAGGACGCTCCGCAATGACGCGAGCGCCGAGACGGCCGCTTAGAGACCGGAGGCCCGATTTGGGAGTCGTGGGAACGGAGACCTGAAGGTAGCGCCCAGGGGACCTTCAATCTCCCGAAGGAAGTCTCGAGAGTCGCGGTCCTCCTAGTCGAAGTTCACGCTGCTACCGCCTCGTCCTCCTCATACACCTACCCATCCTTTAGCAAACATGCAGGCAGGCGGACAGACACCTGTCTTTGTTATGAGTAAGTGTGCGCGACGTGTCTATAGACTTTTACTGACCACAAGGACGCAGACACTGCGCCTGAGAGGCAATCAGGCCGAAAAGCTCAGATCTCGAATATTACTGCAGCAAAGGTCCGTCAGATCGCCTGCGAAACCCCTGTCCATGCTCAATAGCGTATTCAGACTGTCGCGGATGTCATCAGGACATGTCTGGGCCCCAAAGCCATGCTGAAGATGATTCTGGACCCGATGGGCGGTATCCTGTGAGTACATGCGCTATGCAAAATATGTCAATGTCCCCAACTAGCGGGCACGCACGCTCAGATTGACGAACGACGGCAATGCTATCCTCCGCGAAATCGACGTCGCACATCCCGCCGCGAAGAACATGATTGAGCTGAGCAGGACGCAGGACGAGGAGTGCGGAGACGGCACTACCAGTGTCATCATCCTCGGTACGCCCCCGCCGCGCGTCTCCTAACCGCACCTCCTCATCTCTTTCTCCTGACAGCGGGCGAGATCCTCGCACAGTCGCTGTCGCAGCTCGAGCGTGACATCCACCCGGTCGTGATCATCTCCGCGTACAACAAGGCCCTCAAGGAGGCCCTCGAGATCATCAAGCGCATCTCGATCCCCATCGACACGAACGACGACGAGCAGATGCTCTCGCTCATCAAGACGTCAATCGGGACCAAGTTCGTCATGCGCTGGTCGGACCTCATGTGCCGGCTCGCGCTCCAGGCGGTCCGCACCGTCGCGCACGAGGAAGGCGCGCTCAAGACGGTCGACATCAAGCGCTACGCGCGCGTCGAGAAGATCCCCGGGGGCGAGATCGAGCAGAGCAAGGTCCTGGACGGGATCATGCTCAACAAGGACATCACCCACCCCAAGATGCGCCGGCGAATCATGAACCCGCGGATCGTGCTCCTCGACTGCCCGCTCGAGTACAAGAAGGGCGAGTCCCAGACGAACATCGAGATCTCGAAGGAGGCGGACTGGGCGCGGATACAGGAGATCGAGGAGGAGCAGATCCGGAGTATCGTCGAGAAAATCCTTGAGCTCAAGCCCGACGTCGTGATCACCGAGAAGGGCATATCAGGTACGTGCTCTCCTCCGTGGACTCCTCACCAACGTCTCAGACCTGCCTCTCTCCAGATTACGCACAACACTTCCTGTACAAGGCGAACGTCTCCGCGATCCGGCGCGTGCGCAAGACGGACAACAATCGGATCGCGCGCGCGGTGGGCGCGACGATCGTGAACCGGGTCGAGGACCTGCGCGAGTCGGACGTGGGCACCAAGTGCGGGCTGTTCAACATCGAGAAGATCGGGGACGAGTACTTCACGTTCCTCACGCAGTGCCAGGACCCGCAGGCGTGCACGATCCTCCTCCGCGGGCCGTCCAAGGACGTGCTGAACGAGATCGACCGGAACCTCGCGGACGCGATGTCCGTCGCCCGCAACGTCTTCTTCGACCCCACCCTCGCCCCCGGCGGCGGTGCGACGGAGATGGCGATCTCCGTCGGCCTCCACGCCAAGGCGCGCAGCGTCACCGGCGTCGAGGGCTGGCCGTTCCGCGCCGTCGCGGACGCGATGGAGGTGATCCCCCGTACGCTCGTCCAGAACAGCGGCGGTAACGCCATCCGCGTCCTGACCGAGCTTAGGGTACGCGACCTCCACCCGCGGCGTCCTACCTCATGCTGACCGTTCTTCCGCAGGCAAAACACGCGAACGGCGAGCACTCGTGGGGGATCAACGGCGAGACCGGCAAGATCGTCGACATGAAGGAGTACGGTCTGTACGAGTCCGCCAGTGTGAAGGTCAGTGCTCCGACGACGCGTTCCGCCGTGTCTTGTTTGCGGCGGCTCACGCTGCGCTCTCTCACTCTGCAGGTACAGACACTCAAAACGGCCATCGAGGCCGCGCGCGTGCTGCTCCGCGTGGACGACGTCGTGAAGGCGACGCGGAAGGACCAGGAGCAGGGCGGCGGCGCGCCACCACCAGAAGAGATGCAGGAGTAGGGGAGCCGAGCGAGGTGTGTAGAGACGACGGGGTCGCGGCGCAGACCGTCCACAGTCCAACTTAATGCTGTGTAATATCATCATGCCCCCGACCCGACTTTTTGGGCTCGTCTGGTCGCTTTCTGGGGTGCTCGGCGGACGAAGTTGCACTGCGTCGTGCTGGAGTGGGCCGCTCTGCACCGCTCGCCCCGGGTAGCGGTGCGTGTCTCCTACCTTGACAAGATCCCGCCCGCTCCCCTCTTGCGCTGTGTAGCGATGCTGGGCGCGATCGAGAATATGCCTGTGCACGTGTGTGCGACAACCAAGGCTTCCCAGCGATTTCAAGGGAACGAGTGTGCGCAGTCACATGTTCCACCGAACGTCCATACGGTCCGCCATCACTTGAACAGACGTGGTCTGTGCGTACCCCAGGAGATCCCCCGAATACCAACCTGTCCAAGGCTTGGGCCGGTGTGCGACTGCTCATGTATCGCTCCCAGGAAGTGCAGCGTTAGTACAGTATACATGCACCATGCAGACATCTTGGACCTGCTCTTCGATGTGCGACCTTGTCTCCCCGCACGGCACCCGCCAAGTATGATATCATTAGCCCACGAGAAAGAGTTAGACGACACACGACTGAACGGGCGCATACGGGAGGTGGTATACACTGGCAGCCAAGAGAGAGGTACGGTACGGATGAGTAGATGTGAATCGCAAAACGAGTGTGCTGCGAGGGGGCGGGGCGTCGCTCCTACCTACTACAACAGAAACAGGAACAGAACTACAGCGCTATCCAAGAAGCCAGGAAAAACACTACACAAGGATACGATGACTTCATCCTCAACACATACATACACCCACACCAAAAGCCCATTAACCAGTACCTCTCCCCACAGCGCCGCCCCGCCCCGCCCCCTCTCGCGGGCCTCACCGATTCTGCGGCAAGAAGACGTGGGCGTGCTCGCCGGGCGCGCTGAGGCTGAACGTCTCCGAGTCCGCGTCGGCGCGGACCCAGAGCGCGACGAGCGCGCGGCGCGCGGCGTCGCGCCCCGCGCGGGCCTCGCGCTCGACCGCCCCGCAGTGGCGCGTGCAGTCCTGGACCCAGACCGCGAAGCCGGTCAGGCGCTGAAAGACGGCGTCCTGCTTCTGGAGCATCGTCTGCACCTGCTCTGCCCGCGTCGGGTGCGCGCGTGAGCCCCGGCGTGGCGGCCGGACGGGTGGGAGGGGAGGGGGACGTACGGGTGATGCCCATGGCGAGCGGGCGGCCGCCGTACATGAGTTTGTAGAGCTGCAGGGCCTGGAGGAGGCCGGTCTCCTGCAGGTCCGCGCACGCTTCCGCCTCCTCGCGCTTGAGGAGGTCGATATGTGGCTCGAGCGAGCTCAGGCACTGGTTGAAGCAGATCTGCGCCTTGCTCGCCCACTGCGACGCCTCTGCGCTCCCGGCGGGCGAGCGGTGAGTGAGAAGGACGATAGGAGGGCGGGGCGGGGGGGCGGGCGTGCCTTTGTATGTCTCCTGCCGGCTCTGCTCGTCGCCGACGATCGCCTCCCACTTGTTCTTCTTCGGGCTGCAGACGACGTCGAGCAGGTCCATCGCGCGCGAGTAGTGGTGGTGCGCGGACTGGACGGCGAGGCACGCGCGCTGCATCGCCTTCGTCGTCGCCTTGCTCTGCACGCGCAATACGCACCTCAGCGCCCGCCCCGGCCGGTGTAGAGCGATAGAGGTAGGAGCGACGCACCGACTGATACGCCTCCTCCCGCGCGGCGACGGTCTTGCGCGCGCGTTTGTACGACTCGGCGTACGATGAGCCGGTCGAGCTGCCGCTACTGCTGCTGGGACGGCAAGTTGCAAGGGAATTGGATGAGCACCGAGCCCGAAAAGGCAAGCAGGGCAGCGAGGGCCACGTACCGGGAGCTGCGCCATGAGACGGGGCGGCCGTCGTCGAGGACTCGGCGGAGCTCGTCAAAGCAGTTGTCGAGCCGCTCCGCGGCGGAGCGTGTCGCGGCGACCTAACACGAAACCGTTGAGCATAGGACGGCGGGGACGAGAGACGGGCGGGCGGGAGGAGTGTACGTACCCGGTTCTCGAGGATGACCAGTCGCTCCTGGAGCTCTTCCAGGCTCGGCTTGTATCCGCCAGAAGAAGGGAGCGGCGGCACGGTAGACGAGGAGGGTTGCGGTTGCTTGAGTGCCGGGGTCGAGCGCTTCTTGAACAGAGGCAGAAGCGCCGGCCTGCGCTTCGCCGCCGGACTAGAGCAGAGCGGATCGGCATGGACGAGCCGCATCGGCGCTGGGACTCGCAGGGACGCACCTCCTCTTGTCCATCTCCCTCGCCTTCCTCGCCTCGCGCAGCTGCGTCTTGCACTCGTTCAGCGCGGGGAGGTCGGCGGCGAGGCGCTGGGCGGCGGCGTCCGCGATCTTCCAGTTCTCGTACATGCGGGAGAGCATCCAGTCTGCGGGGAGGGGCGGGCTGGCGAGCGAGGACGCGTAGCCCGAGTCCATGCTCGGCCGGGAGCGGAGGTGGGTGTGTACAGAGCGGAGGTCGAGCGTGAGCTGGGACGGGCTCGGGACGAGCTGCATATCAGGCAGACGGGAGGATCTGGAGTCGGGCGGGACGAGAGGGGGACCGGGGCTGATATGGGCGTCCTCTGCGACGAGAAGCTGGGGTCCGGCGCAGCTGAGGGCAAGCGGGAGAGCGCGGGGTGATATAGGCCATCGGACTTGGGAGTGCGCGTACGGTCCGAAACGCAGAGTCTTGCGCTCACAGGCACGGCACCGCGTATACGTTGCAGCCCGCCATCGTCGGACGGGCGCGCAGACGGACCCGACCACTTCGTCCCTTGCACGTTCGTCCCCACCGCACGTTCATTGGGCTTGGGCGCGCCTCCATCCGCTAAGCGCCCATGGCCACCATTGGGATTGATGCTTCGGCTGCCCGAACGGTGCTTCCCGCGGCGGTGCTCGTCAATGTCGCGTACGACAACAGCATCCCCCCGGGTCGAGCTCAGATCTTTCATTGATGCACGCACCGCTCTCCTGCTGCTCACACGAGCCGCCGTCCGAGTAGCTGCAATGACGTATCGGGACTGCACATATTGATCGTACACTCGTACACTCCCGGCCGCAATCTACGCAGTACACCTTTCAGACAGAACGTGGGGGTGAGACACACTCTCGAGGCACGTTCTCCCCAACGCACCTTCCACGGACATATAACCACACGCCCGGAAGCCATCCCGCCCACCGCCCCCGCAATCAGGCCACCTCGACGCCGCCGACCTTGACGGCCATCTTGATCGGGAATGGCGAGATACTGGACGCGTTCGTGATGAGCGGAACCGCAGACCGCCCCCGCTCGGACGACGAGTGCACGGCCATCGTCTGCAGGCTCTTCGTCAGCGTCCCCGCCAGCTCCGCGTTGAACTTCTGTCGCTCTGGCTCGCCGACGTCAGCGCGACGAACACTCAATCGGTCTCGGCCGCGTGCAACACGTGGGACGTGCGCAGGACACGAGAGCACGCGCACCTCTGTCCGAGGGTTGCCGGATTTCTGCGTTGATAATCCTGCTCATCATCAGCCACTGGACGGCGTCCCGGAAGAGTTTGCGTACCACTGTTCCCAAGGGATCTCTTCCTGAACGTTCAGCGTCAGCGCTAGAACCGATCACCACACAGGTGACAAAAGAATGCAAGTGCCACCACACAAACGGCACGTTAGACCGTTGGGCGTGCGCAGTCGATGAACCCTGCGGTCACTGTACTCCACCGAACACAGAACGCCGACGTCCTCTTTGAGAGCCGAGGCGTGCCATGACATATCCCTGTATGTACCCAAACGTCCTGCCAACCATGGGAGATGTCAAGCGGTCCATCCATACCCCAACCGGCTTACAGCCCGCTCTGCATCCCAGTCAGACGTCCCGGCAACGTCGGGACGACTTCCTGGCGCGCAGATCGGGACAGAACTTGTCCACGCCCGCGACCCGTCCGCGGCCGCACCCGTGCTCGACACCCACCTCGCCCATGAGGAACCACGACTTGCGGGGCCGCTTCTCCGAGAACGTGACGAGGATCTGTAGTGCAGCCCCGTCCCCGCGCCCGATCCGGTCAGTAAGTGCGCGCGCGGGGGGAGGCACCGCTGGGCTCCCGGCGTGCGGACGAGCGCACCTGTCCGCGCTTGTTCGCGCCGCCCTCGACGCCGCGCCAGAACGCGCCGACCTTGTCCTCCACGAGCTGCGCCGTCTCCTCGTCGTCCACCCCGGGCTGTTCGCTCCCGCATCAGCGCCTCCGGACGCGGAGCCCCAGTCCCAGTGGGCGTTGGGGCGTTGAAGGGGGAAGGGGGGGGGGGGTCGCGCACCATCGTCACATCGAGCACCTCAAACGTCCGCGGCTTGACGGTCCCGAACAGGCGGTGGAAGAGCACGGCGTGCAGGACCGCGCGGAGGACCTCCTTCGTCTGCAGCCGGTCGAGGACCTGCCTGGGCCGCGTCGGCGTCAGCGGCGCCTGTCTCTTCGCGTCGTCTCAATGGCCCCCCGGCCGTGTATCGTCTGCCCTGCGCTCGGCGCTCGGCGCTCGGGGACCTGGGCGGGGAGGGCCCGAGGCGGTGCCAGTGAGCGGACGCGACTTACGAGGTCGATGGTGACGGTCGGGTGTCCGGCGTTCATGTCAAGTGAAGCTTGCGGTGTCGATGCTCTCTCTGGGGGCGCGAACAGAGTCAAGCGTGGGCGGAGTGCGGGAGACGCTGCAGGCCGAGTGTGGTCGCAGGACAAGAACCATGTTCGCCCGAAGAGGACGTAGACGCCCATATACATGCTTGGTCCTACGAAGCATCCGACAAGTACACGCCCATGTATTGCCTGATCTCGAGGCATGCGCACCAGACGATCAGGCGAGCTAAGAGCACCCTTACGACGAATACAGTCAATCTCAGGTCGCCCAAAGCCGACGACAGACGGTATGATATATCAACCAGTAGTAGCCAGACGCCACGAACCCGAATACAGCCCCAAACCAAGCCATCCGACCATCCGAAATCACGAAACAAATACAAGCGTCTCCCTCCAACCTCTACCGCAGGCCCGTGACCACCAAGACAATGCCCACGAAGACACTCCCGCGCTACTGCGCCACGTACGTCTCGCGCGCGCTCTTCGCGGTGTCCCCGGGCGGGTCGACGTCGCTCGCCGCGCTCAGCGCGGGCGAGTCGACGTCGCTCGCCGCGCTCAGCGCGGGCGAGTCGGGCGGCAGCGCGGGCTCGCCGTCGATCTCGTGCTGCACCGTCTTCTGGATGTTGACCTGCAGCTGCCAGCGCCGCACGGGCCGTCAGCACCCAACCTCAAGCACTCTGGTGGGGGGGGGGGGGGGGGAAGGGGGGGGGGCCGTGACGTACCACACGCGCGGCGGGGGAGGAGTCTGCTTGGCTGCGACGGTTCTGGGATCGGAGGGACACGGCGCGTGAGCGGTCGGCTCGAGTCCTCGGGAGTGGGGGTTAGACGCGGGTACTGACCGACCACTGGGTGTTGATGAGCTCTGTCCGGCGCCCGAAGCTGTCGGGGAAGAGCACGGGAAGCGCGTGCTCGCCCCGGTCGCTGGACCCGTGCGACTTGTGCAGGAGGGACTTGCGCGCGTTCAGCCTGGCAGGGGGTCAGCAACCCCAGGTGGACTAAGCAGGGAAGAAGGATTTCTGACGTTGCGAGTAGCGAGTTCGCGTAAACTATGGAGTCCGGGGCGAGTTCAGTAAGGTAGATAGAGAGAAGTATGGTAAAGACGTACGTTTGCCTATGGCAAAATGCAACCCGAGAAAGATGAGGTTCATCGGCATTGTCACCCACTAACGCCTTGTGAGTGCCTTGCAACCACGGAGCACCCAGCTGTTATCGACTTACGCAAATCAGGGAGATGACCGTAGTGATGCTGCTATATGTTGAGCGGTGGTGGAAGACGCATTCGGACCTCGGAGGCACGGCACCCACCTGGTCAGCATGCCGTTTTCGATCGTGTACAGCGTGATAGCGTCCACGATCTTGTCCATACTGCGGTCGGGTCAGCACAGGTACGGCGAGAAGGCGCACAGCGCGGATCGCGACTTGCGTGGAAAATGCAGAGCGCCCCCGGCGCAGGAAATAGCACAGCGCCGTGGCGATCAGGATGTCGAGCGACGCTGCGGTGGAGAGACCTATGGTAAAGACGTACTGGGCGCACATACAGATAGTTCAGTGGATGCGATGGCTTGAATCTGCATCGCGGCTCACATCGTAGCGTTCCACGAACTGCGCGTAGCTCTGTAGGCGGATCCTGCAGTGCGATCGTCAGCGGGGCTCGACGGTCGCCTCCCACCACACGAACATTTCTGACGTAGATACTGGGGTTCTATTCAGCAGTTGTATTCCCACGAGAACGGAACGTGCGCGTACCAAATGCGGAGACTAGGCATGATCACGCACGGTGAGTTCGAACGGAGTGGACTAGCGAAGAGCACACGCACCCAAGCGGACGAGCGCAAGCGCCACCTGGGGATTCGTTAGGGCAGGAAACTCTCTCATACGAACAGATTCGAGCAACGCACTAGGAGTGTCGTAATGTACCAGTTATGGCGGCTCACTAGCGCGAACTTGTCAAGTCGAGGATTCGCAGTTGCGAGTCGGACTTACGGGTATGTATCCGAAGAGTGAAGAAACTGATTGATCGTGTGAATCGGGTATTCTCTACTCGCATCATACAAACCCGAAACTGACCAGTGTACAATGAATGTGATCATGGCCTGCCAAATCGATATCAGAGACGGAACCGTAGCCGGACAGAGAGTGATTCACCGTCAGTGCGACGGTAGTCTGTGATACAATCGCCAGTAAGAGACAGAGCAACGTAGGATGCTGTGAGCACACACCGCAATAGACCTGTGGGTGGTTATCCATTTAGATTCCGCGCTTGTAAAGATACAAACCGGGCTTACCAGGTGATGTTATCGATGTGATCCCAATCCCCGAAGTGCAGGATGAGGTACTGCCAGTTCGCGGTAATGGCCATCGACGAATGGACAATGTCAAGAAGCCTGGCGGCAACACAGTCAACCGACAGCTCCGGCAGAGCACTCTTGGAGGCGACTCGAGTGCTGCACCCACCAGATCAAGAACACCTTGCATACGGGGTCAATTCGGAGAGCTGGGCGGGACACAGGGGAGACATACTGTGACTTTGAGATGGATTGGATCGCTGGGATACAGCTGCCAGTATAAGATCGTTTGCATAGATGCCGCACCCGAAAGGCTGGGAGAAGATGCGTTCAGGCAAGGAACGGTCCCGATTGGCACACGCGACTTACAAGAGCGCTACGAGGCTGCCAACAAGCACGGCACCCATGGAGCGTTGAAGCTCGACCTGAGGCGAGACCCTGCGCTCGTACCCGGACGCGAGGACGGGCATGGGTGCGCGTCGGCGGGTCGTGCGAGCGAGAAAGTCGAGAGGTCACCGTGTTCACGTCCGCGGGGATGGTCAAGGAGGGGCGGGTGCTAGATAGGAGAAAGCAGATTTGTAGGTCGCACAGGGCCGCGGGGTCCATGATGCGTGTCACCGGACGACCGCGCACCGTCTCTCGCTGGGCACGCTCACTCGCAGCCCATGCCATATCCGGCGCTCGTTGGGAGGCGTCAGCGTCGGAGAAACAGCTCAGCCACCCGACGCAAGCGCAGATCGGCGATCGATCAGGAAAGTCTATTGGAACCCAGCCCTCCGATTGGCTGCCCCGAGCGCGCAGAACCGGACCGAGCGGACGGTACCCTCGCCCACGCTCCGTGTGTCCAGTGCGGTACACTCAATACGCGCCTTCCTAGCCGCCAAATGTACCACTCCTTCAAAATTTCGTAGTCTGCGTCACGACAAGCTGTATACCACCCGCTCAGCTCCCCGACGCGCCCCTCCAAACATCGACGTTCTTGAGCACAAGTGGCCGGTGGGGGCGAGACAACGCCACCATCGCTGCCATGCCGGCGGCCGTCCACGCTATCTACTCGCCCTTCAGCGCACATCGCAGGGACGTGTAAGACGCTTCATGTTAGTCAACCCTCCGGTCGGATTTCAACACCCTCAGCCACGTCAAGCCCAAACTCCACCTTTATATTTCAGCGTGCGAGGTCCAACGAAGAGGACACGGCAACGACATCGACGAAGCCGGTCACACCGAGTTCAGTCGTCCCACAACCCGAAATTCCTCACAAAGACTTGGCTCTCGCTCGTCGCCGGTCGAGGTGCGAAGCCACGAGAATAAGCAGCCTCTCCGGAGTCCGCGCCACCATCATGGATGCACCTGCGGGCACGCTCGCCACTGAGGAAAGCTACGAAATGTGCGCCAGGCTCGTAGCAGCGACGGTTACAGTACAGAGTGCAAGCACTGGGCGTAGAGAAGATGGGTGGGGAACTTCTATCGCACAGTATCTCTACCAATCTCAGCATCTGCTGCAAATCTACAGCAGGCAAATCGGATCTCAGGGACACGCTTGCGGAGGCGAGTATTAGCACTCACTCAAGCGCTCGACAACTGTAATGTATCCGTACGTCTCTTGCTACTATCCCTGCCCGGAGGCGAACAGAACAGTATCGCCACTGCGTACTGTATATGTCCACTGTAAGCACACGGCGGGCTTACACCCGAGCCAAGATTCGGCCTCCAGATCTGCTCGGCATCGCAAGCCCCCCTCCTCTTGCGGTCAATCTGGATGCGTTCCGAAACAGGTACGAAGGATGGGCTGCTACGAGGCTGGATGGTACGCTAAGCCTCGTTAACGACGACGGCGACAAGACACTTCGCTGCGGAAGATCTTCCGTCGCACGCTTCAAGCCGACAATCCGGAGGCGCACACTCACGCGGGATGTTTATGCCGGTAACAATTCAATACTCTGGGTTCCTCACTGGCTAGCCAGACCAAGGCCGTACAAGCTTACGTTTCAAATCCACACAACATCTGCCCGCCAACGGTAAGACCGAGCCGCCTACTCCTGCTCGTGCCAATGCCCAGAACCACTCCAGCGTCGCCCGCGCGCTTTCCTCCTTCACCTGCGCGCTTTCCTCCTTCGCCCACCCCGTCCGCACCACCGTCCCCGTCAGCCCTACCCCACAGCACCCCGCATGGAACGGGAGACGAGAGAAGAGAAAGCACCCGCACGCTTCTCCGGGTTCGGGCGGGTCGCGAATCCGTGCGCGGCGGCGCCGAAGACCTGGATGAAGTACGCCGCGCCGCGTGCGGGAACGTGAAGTCGTCTTCTGGCCGCCCCCGCCTGCGCGCGCGCGTTGTGTGTGTGCGTCAGTTCCTGTACAGCATGAGGGAACGGGGGACGGCGCGGTGCTCGCTGACCTGGGCTCGAGACCATCCGGGGCTCTGGGAGAGCGGCCAACGTCAGCCCCAAAGGAAACGAGAGTGGGCGGGCCGCGGTGGGCTCGCGCGCTCACTCTTGGTCCTGTGGAAGTGGCCTTCGTCCAGGAACGCGGGGTGAGCCCCCCCCCCCCCCCTCAAATGCGCAACCCCAAGACGCACCGACCGTGCAGAACTTCGTCCCCGGCCCTTCTGCACACATCACCCGCCGACGCCCAGACCGGTTGCCCACCCGCCCAAACACGCCCGCGAAGAACAGGACCACCCGCCCCGGCCTCGCGCAGGGCCGCGGGCCGGGCGACACACGTCGCTCGCAGCCCCGCGAGCGTCCCCACCGCCCCGCGCGGCGCGCCCGAGTGCGCGACCGTGCGCGTGCGCAGCCTTGGGCTCGGAGGGCGGAAGTTCGGACATCTTGCGTTGGGTCTGGCTCGTTCAGGGGTGGTGGAGGGGGGGGGGGGGGGCAGGAAAGGGGAGAGTGGGAGATTGGAGGGGTGCGGGTAGATAGGAGCGTGGAGGCCCTGCGCTCTGTACATCCTGATTCTCGCTGCGAGAACGTTGGGATGGCGCGAGCGGGTCTTCTGCTCGCGGGGCCAGTGACAAGTCATAGAACGAACCGCCGTGGTTCATTCAACGCGCCCATCTTCGACGGGACCTCGGAAGAGCTGACCCGCCGGCCTACGATCCGGCGATATATATGCTGCAATTCGATAGGCGTTCTGAGTCTGCGAGGACGACGTCAGTGATGAGGAGAGGAGATATGGGAGTGGATATTTGCCAGTATCTCCCCTTCGCCAGATGATCATGACCGTTGGAGCACACCGGTTGGGGCATTAAGAACACAAGTCTGGTATACATCAATAACGAAGCAAGATAAATACAGTATTAGATCATGAGTAAATGGTAGGCGATCGCTGGAGCAAGGTCGGTACGGATAGCGATGTGGGAGACAACGTCAGAGTCTATGAAGTAGTACAGAAGAGGTGGGATCACCGGCACCGAATCGAACTGGCGCAAAAGCTATAGGTCGATGAGCTTGTCCTCCGCAGGCTGCTGCTGCTGCTGCTGCTGCCGTGCCTGCTCGGGGTGCACGAACGGGTTCCGACGGCTATGTTCCAGCACGCCCGTCTTCTGTGCCGCGAGCCTACCATGCTCCGTCGCGAAGAACCTACACCACCGCCCATCAGCTCTCAACGATCTCGCACCCAGACCCAAGCGCACAGATCAGCACGCACCTGAGCTGTCCGGTGTTCCCAAACGTGTCCACCCCGTCTCCCGTGTAGTTCGCGAATAGGCTCGCGAGCCGCGCATGGTCGCGCTCGCCGCCGAGCTTCCGCGGCGGCTCCGAGCCGGTCGAGAACGGCTGGAGGAGCGCGCGCGGGGGCGCCGACGCCGTCGCGCTTGCGCGCTCGCGTTCCTGCTCGCGCTGCTCGTCGAGCGTGTCGAGCCGCGGCCGCGGCCGCCCGTCGTACGTGCCCGAGAGGTTGAACGAGACAGGCTCCGTCGTCGACGCGCGCTGCGGGAGAAGCGTGGAGCCCGCGGGCGAGGTAGGTGGGGAGGGCGGTGCGACAAACGGGTTGTTCAAACCGAAGGACGTTGGCTGCGGGACGAGCGGCGATGTGATAGGCTGTGGCTGGAGTTGTGGCTGTGGTGCGAAGCCGGTCTGGAAGGAGACGAGCGGGGTTTGCGCTTGAAACGGGGTGACAGAGACAGAGGCGGCTTGCTGCGCGAGTAGCTCTTGCTGCCGCGCCCACTCGGCCTGCTGACGCATGTACTCGGCCTGCATAGCTTCTTGCTGGGCCTGCTGGAGGTAAGGGTTGAACGATGTGAACTGCGGTTGTATAGATGTGAACTGAGGCTGAATGGCGGTGAACTGGGGCTGAACCCCGGTCGTTGCGTATTGCAATGGCAGCGTTGCATCGATGAGCGGTTGTGTTTGAATCGCAGGGGCAGGCCTATGCAATGATGAAAACCCCGTGAGTTAGAAAACCAGACGCTGAGGATACAGCGAGAAAGGAAGTATGCTTACTGTTGAATGCTATCATCAAAAAGCGCGGCTGCATTCGCGTCGATCAAGGCCTGTCTTCGCTTTTCCTCCTCTTCCTGGCTTAGCTTGAGTGCACGTTCGAGATCCTTGTCCTCAGCGGTAGCACGCTCCTGCGCAGCCGTTCGCTTGCTCTCCTCAATCGCACGTCGCAACTGCTCCTCCTCATCGTTCAATGCTCTCGAAGTGTTGTTGTTTAGACGCTTCCGTCTTGAACGCTCCTCATCATCAACGTTGTCATCGTCATCAAGGCTGTTGTGCCGGCGTCCGAGCATCCGGTCGCGCATCTGAGAGCGGATGTGTCGTTCTTGGTATAGGCGATTCTTGTCCATGAGGAGATTGGTGATGTCCTTGGCCTTCTGGCGGACGTTGGCTCCTTGGTCCTTGCCATCCTCGTCAATGTACTGGAATTCCCGGAGAGTCTTGATCTCGTAGAGGTTGTCTTCGCAGTAGCGGATGACATTCTCGGAGCCGGAGTGCAAAAGATAGTCTAGCACGACCAAGGACTGGGAATGGTCAATCAGCTCTTTATCTAGCAAATTGTAGAGCTATTGATGCATCCGATCGAGGTGCAATATGGACCGTTAGACTGACCTTGAAGACATGCCGCCAGTTCTTGCCCTTGTCGTTCAGCCGCTTGTCGATGACCTCCATAATCTCCACAAAGTCATTCCTGTCGGTATATGAAGACTCGGCTACGGAAAGCAGGGCGTAGGACGTACTGGTTGTAGGTCATCTGCGCAAGTTCGTACATCTCCTTTCCCGACGGCGGCCATGGGTCATTGCATGTCGCGTTCCGGATCTTCATCTGCGTGTGAGTGTACCCCTTGGTGTACCCTTTGGCGACGCGAAGTGCGCCTTTGCCGAGGTTCTGGAGGGACATGGCGTGGGCGGGGGGTGGATATGGGGGAGAGCGGTGGTGGGCAGAGGAGTGATCGGGGCGGAGGATATAGCGGGGACGGCGATGGCAGCGTCTGATAATCCGGCCGGCACGGTCTGGGCCATGCTGGCGGGAATGGACCGTCGGGGCGGGCAGGCGGGGTGGTCGGCGAGCTGAGGTGAGGGAGACTGCAGCAGCTCCTCGAACATCCGAGAGCCTACGACGTCATCCTTGATCCGCCATGTGACACACAGCACGGGACCGTGACCCAGCGCGGCTTGACGCGCCCAGCGTCTACAGCAGCCAGCTTCCACGCGCTCCCGCATCCACCGCGGAGGCCCAGCGCCGGCCATGCGGTTCCGCGCCATGATTGAGAGCGTAGATACCTTCGCAAGTACGTGCGGCTCCGCTCGTTGCGCTCGTGCGCTCACCGTGTGCAGAGATCGTGCAGGCAGTCGAAAAACTGCAGAAACGGTGTACAATCAAGTTCGGAGAGCACGAGTTGCGCATCATCTGCACAGGCGACGTCAACGAAGGTGGTATACAAGTCTGGTCGTCAGTATCTGGCGGTCATACTCACCAGCTGTAGCTCTCATCTAACTATGCTGCTTAGGCAGATAAAGGTCTCTTCGCTCTTTACGGACTACCGCATACAGTCCAACTCCAACAATGAAATCACCGTCTCGCTCTCGACCGAAGCACTCCTCGCTGCACTACGTTCTGCGTCTGGTTCATCTTCCGCACAGAACTCGTCCAACTCCCTTGCTGCGGAGACTACGGTCCTCATGAAGTAAACCTCCGACAGACGCCTTGGCGATCACATGCTAACCCACTGCTTCCGAAGACTAGCGAAGAAAGGCGACAAGTCTGTCTTGAGCTTTGAGATCTCAGGCGTTTCTGCCCTGGGCCGCAATGTCGCTATTGTCCAGCACGTCATGGTCGATGTGATGCGCCACGCCGACGTTGACCGGCTCAAGGAGCCCATGTGTCCCGAACCCGATGTAGGTCTTGAGGCCACATTGCACAGATTCCGACGGCACGCTGACGTATATTCTCATTATACAAGGTACATATACTGCTCCCGCCACTCGCGAAGCTGCGCATCGTAGTTGATCGTCTCCGACCACTCGCCGCAGACGGCGTGGCCTTCCGCGCGAATAATCTCGGCGAGCTCCAGCTCGCCGTCAACGCTGAGAACGCTCGAGTCGAGGTCGGCTGGGGCGGGCTGGGCAACCCGACCATGAGTGCGCCCTGCAGCTCGGCCGGCATTCCCTTGACTTTGCTGACCGTCCTGCCACAGCGAAGGACCCTGCGACCCAGGACTCGGGTGAAGACGACTCGGACGCAAAGGACCCCACGGAGATGCACGGCGTGCTTGTGTCCCATAAGTGCCTCAACAAGTTCCTCAACTCGCACGTCATCTCCACCACCACTATCGCATGTACGCGCCGTTCCCGATCATTTACCAATACCAGACTGACCGAACTCCTGAAGGCATATGCGAGAACCACTGCGTCATACTCTATGTGTACATCGGCAGTATGACTGATGCAGGGGGTGTGTTGACTTACTACATCCCCGCGAAGTTCGATGATGGCATTTAAGATAACTGTCGCAAGCTGAGTGGGACGCGTGAAGTCCTCAATGTACCTGCCAACAGCAGCCACTTGTGAGCATCGGTGAGTCGCATACGTCATAGCCGTCTGTATAGGAGCTCACTTCTGGTTAGTATCGTGACTAAAGGATTGCGAGTCAAGAGACAGTGGACTATGTGAAGAAATGACAACAAATCAATGTGTTATAGGCCGGAGAACCTCGCTCGTTTCCTGAGATCCAATGATTTCCCATTAAAATACACCAGAGTCCTAAGAGCGCGTAGTATCGCATCCCAAGAATCTGTAGGTGGCTCCATGCTATATTGATACGAGCCTTGCGCTAGTTCCTCCTCTTTCTATCCTTCTTCTGCCACGACCGCATGGAAGCGCGGTCCTTCGAGAGTAGTTCAGTGCGGGAAAACGCGTCTCCCAACGATCCCCTTCATTGCGCTGGCGCGCTGCGAAGCAAGGACACGGTCGCGTTCTCCCTGTGCGCTCGCGACAGCACCCGCCAGAGTCGCCTGGTGGTCGAATGAGAACGCAGCCGCGATCGCCCCCAACCCGCGCGGCCTCGGAGCGTCGCGAGGAACAACCGAGCCGCGAGCATGTCCGACACGTCTACCCCCGCCGTGCGGATGCGCGCGAGCGCCGCGCCGAACGCGGCGACGTGCGCGTCGAGCTCGCGCACGCCCGCGAGCGGCCGCACGAGCGCCTCGAACCACGCGACGCGCGGGGCGGGCGTGAAACGTGCCTTGAGCGCGGCCCAGCACTCGCGCGCGGTGGACAGCGCGGTGGCCACGGACAGCGCGAGCGCGGGGGCGAGCGCGTTGAGGATGGGCCCACGCGCCGCGGCGTCTTTGTGGCGCCAGAGTGCGGCGGTGGCGGCTCGGTCCCGTCGACGAGGGGTCAGAGCGCGGCGCACTCGAGTGCGCTCGGGAGGATCGCCGCCCCTGCGCGATACCCGTCCTCGGTGGCCAGCGCCTTTTTTTGGGGGGGAGGTGCCGATGTCGGAGGGGAGCTCCCAATCCCACGTCGTAAGACCGGCTGGGCCGGAGAGGGTGTTGTTGGGTGTGGTATCCGAGAGTCGCGGTGACACTGTGAGGGGTGTCGTGGTGGTGGTGGAAGACTTGCCGAACATGACACGGTGGAGAATTACCGGATAGATTGGTGGGGTATGAGGACAGTTGAGAGGTGCTGTGTCCCATAGTCAGCCTCGGTAGGGAAGGAACAGGTCATAAAGGCAGGCTGTAACCGCTTCATTGACGTGGCGCCGTGTGCACAGTGAGCCTGAGATGTGTAGCCTGATGGATTGCATGAGAGCACGTACCTCCTCAGTGAGGGTATTTGCGAGGAGTTGAACGGCCGGGTAGGAGCGTAGTTAGGTGTCGCCAAACGACTTCACTGTATGTCATACTATACCTGATGGCCGACATACCGTGTGAGTACATCTGTTCACAGGAGCGATTGAAGGTACATGCGATGCTCAGCAACAGCATAGAGGCTTCACAATGTGAGTGGAACATGGCTATACCACGTACGGACTGTGAGGAGCCCGTCTAGAATTTCCTACTGGACGAGTCGACTCGAAATCAGACGAGAAGCGGGAACACGTAGATCAAGCTCCGCTTAAGGCCGCTTGTTCCGTAGATGACTACTTGTGCTACAGGCACAGAATAGAGTCCCATCGCGGTACCCCTCGGAGTCAGCACATATATCACCTAACTCTCACGAGACGAAGGTAATCTGCTGCGTGCACACGGGTTTCTTACAGGTTTTCCAGGGGCCGAGCCCCATTTGGCAGCGTGGGGGTATGTGCTCCAGAACTGCACGAGCATCCCACAAGGCCTGGGTTGCGTGGAGCTGCAGCTGGCTGTACTGCACCGCACGGTAGCGCTTGGCACGGCGGAGCGGTCCTATCGCGAAAGCAATCAGTCCGCCGAACAAAGCCTGCGCTCTTTTTAGCATCAGCCAATGAGTAACACCAGTCCTGTTGCAGCTCTCACCTACAAACTCGCCGACGGATCGCGGCCTGGCCAACCACGCCGGGCCCCAGTGAGGCCGCGCTCGGAGTCAGACGACCGCTACGGGACCACTGGCCGACAGCACCGGCAGCACAGCCACTTTTTCCTGTGGGGCCAGCGTTGGGTACTTGACGTTGCGACCGGCCACCGCGACCACACACGAACGACCGCGCGTAAAGCCCGCAGAGCCCCCTCGAACGATTCCCGACGCTCTTTCCAAATACCATGAGTATGCAGGTGTCGAACAGGGCGCCGGCGAGCAGCCGCCAGCCGAGCGCGCTCGAGCAATTCGCGTCGTATCCGTTCGCGGCGGACGACGAATACCAGGTTCTTCCTCTCCTCTGGGTGTTGCACGTCCTCTCTCACCTCATCGTGTCCGCTTGTAGAAAGGAGTCTTGGGGATCATCGGAAGCGGGATGTTGCAGGGAAAATCTGAAGAAGAACGGTCCGAGATCCTCCTTCGGTCGGAGCTGTTCTACTTCAACCGGTGGGTGGCGTCGGACAGCATCCGCGCTCATCTATCTTCTCATTCATTCAACGTTCAGTGTAAAAGGCACATCTTTGTCGCTCGACGATGCTCGCAAGGCGCGCCAGATCGGCCTCCTAGGCGGGGCAAAGCAAGAGCCGGGCATCACTTCCGCCACGACAACCGCGTCTGCGAGCGGGACCGGTCAAGGACAGCACATGCTCTCCTTCGCGCAGCTCAAGGACCTAATCGAGCAGGGCCGCACAGACGAGATTCCAAACAACAAAACTATTCCGAACGTGCTGAGCGTGAGCCACTCCAATCATGGCGTGCGCCACCCGAGCGCTAATGTGACTTCACTGTGGCTCCCGCCAGTCTGCGCCTCCGAGCGAATCCAAGGTCGCACCGCGCAAGAAGCCCTGGGAGGGCAATAAGAATACATGAATACCGATCACAGCTACCGGAGGGATCGGTTATACATGGGATATAGGGATACTGCTACAAATGTAAGCGTACATGTATGGATTACGGACACTTGGTTACTGGGGTCTTGGGGTATTAGCACACAGGGTTGACGTTGGGCGTACGCGCGCGATCGAATGGCACATTTTGGTTTCTCCTGGCTACCGGAACCACGACGGGCCCGCGACGCTCGCGTCCTGCCGGAACAGCTCCTCGAACGACTGGTACGCCCACTCTTCTTCTCTCGTGTCTGAAAGCTCCATATCCGATAGTTCGCCATCCTCCGGCTCTTCTATCTTCGGGACGGCCGCTGGCTGTATGGGCCAGTACGACCACTCGCCGCGCTCGAGTAGGTTCATCATCGAGCCATTCATTTCTGCCGGTAGCCCGCTCCGGTAGCTCGCCAGCAGCGCCGGGTCCTGGATGGCGGCCGTGAACGGGTTCGTATTCAGCGTGACACGGCGCACGCTGGTGTTGGCGCACACGCGACGGTCCCCAATGACGCCTTGGTTCTGGGTATGGACGTCCACAGTATTCTGGATGGGGGGCAGCGGCCTCCTGATCGTGCCCGTCGCCGCCTTCCCGAGGCTGCCAGCGCCGCCTTGAACAACGTCGTCTCCCGCCGTCGCAAGGCGCTCGTGTTTTCCTCCCCCGACCGCCGTCGTATCCGTTTGCATTTGCGCCTGTGTTGGAGAAAGCACCGGGGCGACCCCGGGGCACCCACCGTTGGCACCAGCCACCCCGGACCCAGACACTGCCCCGGGATCGAGCACGCTAGCAGCCATGGCGTGCGCGCGCCAGAGCTGGCCGTACACCTTGCGCGTCAGGGGAAGCGCGCCCGGGTACACCTCGCAGAAGTGCCAGGGGTCGTGCAGGACCGCCGCGAACTTATCCAGCGGGATGGTGCGCGTCGCCGCGGCGGAGTCGGTCCCGGGGGCGGGCGGCGCGGTGTAGATCGCGCTGCGGGCGCAGTGCGGCCGGCGGGGGCCGAGCGGGGCGGGGATGTCTTGCGTCGATTTGCATAGGCGCGACATGCTTGTACCGTGCTGGGTGGGATGGTGGGTATGTACAGAGTGCTGATGGGCTGACGGAATGTGCGAGGTTGGTTGCGGCCAGAGACAGCGAGGAAGAGGTTTGAGAGAGAGGACGCGCCGCGGCGCGTCAGCTTTTATGCGCACGCGTTTAGCCACACATTGCAGCTCAAAGCGGGCGGACAAAGGAGCGGATGTGCGCCATTGTGGCTTGGACAAAGCCGCGCTCATTCATGTGTGGCGCTTTTGTTCGCGCTTGGATGGTCTATGCGTGTCCTCGTTGAGCGGGTGGAAGTACACTGATAGTTTTTGGTGGCTTTCATGCGTCGATAAAGTCTTGTGGATTCGATGAAGTTGCTGCATTACTCCGCTTTCAAAACCGCAACGCTGTTGAAGAGATCGTGTTCAGGTCAGTAGGGGCAGGGTAAGAGTTCAATATGGATGCCGTACAAGCACTCTCTTGCTGCTTGCAATGACTGTCAGGGTGCACCTGACTTTTGACTTGTACAGAATCCGACAAACTCTGTAGGAGGGCCAAGTGCCGGGAACAGGCTCTCCCGATCCGTGTGCTAGAGTTCAGGACCCGCAACCTATTGTAGGAGCACCTCGTGACCGCAACCCGACGCAACAACAGTCTACACGCACCTATATCAGACAGTCGCTCACTCAGCATCTACAGTTCAGTCCCACGCGCACCTCAGCTACACACACACACTGGCTGCATAGACTCGTCGAATGGTGGAACCCGAAGGCACGCCCGCTTCTGCCGGATGACAGCCCTTGCGCTCTATAAAGGTGGCCACCGTCACTGGCTCCTGCAAAGCCTGTGCAGTGGGAACACCCCCAGTGAACTCGCCGCACACCTCCTAGCCAGCGACCCCGGACATGGCAAGCGCGACACTGGCCGGGCCGCCGGGCGACTGCTGCTTCCGGACGGTGCAGCACATCGGCGAGCCGCGCGGGGCGGTCGAGAAGATCGCAGGCGTGGACACGTACGTTGCGCGCCCGCGCTCGGGCGACTCGCGCAAGGTCATCCTGTTCTTCGCGGACGTGTACGGCGCGCTGTACGTCAACTCGAAGCTCGTCATGGACTACTGGGCGGACAACGGTGAGTGTTGTGACATTGAGCAGTGCTTGAGTGGGACTTACTACCGGATGATAACTTTCCGTGTGACAGGGTACTTGGTGCTGGGTATTGACTACTTCGAGGGAGACTCGATCGCTTTTCATGTAGACGAGGAAGGGTGGGATAGGCAGGGATGGATCAAGAGGCAGCAGGTGCGCGCGGCGGAGCTCGTCCCTCCTTGGGTGGACGCCGTGAGAGAGAAGTATGGTGCGTTCAAGAAGGTTGGATCCAAGAGATCCAGGTAACTGATACTCACCAGGAGTGGACAAGAAGTATACCTGTGTTGGTGCGTGATCGTCCTCACGGTCGGTACGGAAACCCGAACTCACCCGGCCTGGTACGAAGGGTACTGCTTTGGCGCGCCGTACGTGATGGAACACGTGAAGAAGGACTGGATTGTCGCAGGTAGAGCCTGACTCCCGCATCCACGCAGTGACCGGCTTGACGCGCGCCATCCAGGGGCGTTCGCGCACCCCGCATTCCTGAACGAAGACCACTTCAGGGGCGTAACACGTCAGTGCGTTCCCCTCTTATTACCGACTCCCAATCTTACGCGATTCGATCGCTTCAGGCCCAATCATGCTCTCATGCGCAGGTGCGAACCACCCCCGCTCCCCGCTCTCCAGCGCCTAACAAACAGACACCCGCAGAGACCGACCACACCTTCCCCATCCACGCGCGTCGCCGAGCCGAGGATATCCTCGTCGAGGAGCACGCGACGTACTTCATCCAGGTCTTCGCGTCCGTCCAGCACGGGTTCGCGCTCCGCGGCGACCCTGGCGTCCCCGTCCAGAGTGAGTGCTTAGTTCTCCGTGGCAGCCAAGTCGGGCCGATGGACTCACGTCATGTGCGGCGGTAGAGTGGGCGAAGGAGGAGAGCGCGCGGGCGATCATGCACTGGTTCGACCATTTCTGCGAGACGTAGCAACTCGATCAGCATGCTGGGTCCATGTGGAGGCCGTGCGGATACGGCCCGGGCCAGATATCTTGTAAACTGCTGTACGTGGGATGGGTGTGCGGCATGGCAACAACGGCCTCGGTCTCAGGGTGTGACAAACGGAAACTGATCATGATGTCTATTGCAGGGATACCTTGCGTTCTAGTAGATATACATCGTGGGTGTACAAGTGACTTCTCTTATCTTCTCTATTGCCGCATCGTTCAGGCCTTGGCGAGGAGCGAATGGCCAGTCATTTCTACACATGTGTTGTCAGCTGGCGCTCTCAACAGTTGGAAGCAACATGGCATACCTTCGGGCTTGGGAAGACCCTGCACAATTCGCACAAGGCACATTGAGTGATATGTTCGGGTGATCAGTGACCGAGTGTGACATACCAGGATATCGAGGACCGTGGGCGCGACGTCGCACAGTGCGCCCTCCTCCTCCTCGCCGTCCTTCTTGTCCTCGATGAACTTGAACTCCTTCGGGTCGCCGGTCATGATGAACGGCACCGGGTTCGTCGTGTGTGCGGTGTGCGGCGCGCCCGTCTCGGGGTTGATCATCTGCTCCGCGTTGCCGTGGTCGGCGGTGATGAGCAGGATGTAGCCCGCCTCCTCGCACGCCTTGTACACCGTCGCGACCGCCTTGTCCGTGTAGCCGATCGCCTCGACCGCCGCCTCGTACACGCCCGTGTGGCCGACCATGTCCGGCGGCGCGAAGTTGCACATCACGAACTCGTGCTCGCGCTTGCGCACGAGCTCCGCGACCTTGTCCGCGACGCCCTGCACGCTCATCTTCGGGTCCTTGTCGTACGTCGCGACCTTGGGCGACGGGATCATGTGCCGCTCCTCGGCCGCGAACTGCTTCTCGACGCCGCCGTTGAAGAAGAACGTGACGTGCGCGTACTTCTCGGTTTCTGAGGAGCAGGTGAGACAGCTGAGAATTGGCTAGGAAACGCATATACTAACCAGCGACGTGCGCCTGTTTGACGCCCTGCTTCGAGAGCCACTCGGCCAGGACGTTGGTCATCGCTTGAGGCGGGAACGCAACGTGGAAGGGGAAGTCTGCGTTGTAGCGAGACATGGTCGTGATGCTCTGTAGCCAGTATGAGGAGCGTCCGCGAGTGCACGAAACAACATCCTTACGAGGTCCTTCGGCACTTCAATCTCGATAGGCTTGTCGGGGAGACCGAAAATGGAGCTAATCTCACGCATACGGTCGGAGCGGTAGTTGAAGAAGAAGAGGGTGTCGCCGTCTGCAACTCAAGTCAGTCACTGCACGACGACAAGAGATCCGTATGTGGTACAAACCCTTGATGCGGCCGGCGTCGCCATCAACGATGATGGGCTTCAAGAACTCGTCGGTCTCGTCCTTTTTGTAGCGCTCCTCAATAGTCTTGACGGCGTCATCCGTCTTCTCGCCCTCGCCCCTGACGAGGCCATCGACGGCGATCTTGATGCGCTCCCAGCGCTTGTCGCGGTCCATGGCGTAGTACCGGCCGACGATCGTAGCGACCTCGCCAATCTGCTCCTTCTCAATGAAAGCCTGGAGATCCTTCAGGTACCCGGCGGCGGAGCGGGGGGCGGTGTCACGACCATCGCCGAAGAAGTGGATGTAGACGTCCTTGAGGCCGACCTCCTTCGCGGTCTCGAGGAGGGCGTAGAGGTGGTTAATGTGTGAGTGCACACCACCGTCGGAGACCTAGATTGGCGCGGTACAGGCCTGGGTGAGAGACGGAATAGGACGGGGGACCGGTGCGGTACTTACGAGACCGAGAAGGTGGAGACGGCCGTTCCCGTCCTTGGCCCTGTTAAAGCTCTCGAGGATGGTTTCGTTCTTGTGGAACTGCCTCTTCTTGATCGCGACGTCGATGCGCACAATGTCCTGCCACACGATGCGGCCCGCGCCAATGTTCAAGTGGCTGTTGTCGCCCCGGACGATCGCGTCAGTCCCGCCGCTGATCACGTTTGGCTGCACGGAGACACTCACCCGACTTCGGAGTTGCCCATCAGGCCATCGCTGAGGCCGACCGCGAGCCCGTGCGCGTGCAGGGTGCGGTGACTGTGCTCTTTCGCGATCGCGTCCATGTTGGTAGTGTCGCCGGCGGAGATCGCGTCGCCCTTCATGTTCTTCTCCGGGGCAATGCCCCAGCCATCGTGTACGCTGTCGCGAATCGAGGTGAGCTGGATGATCGCAGGCAGGGTGCGGGCTGCGTTACATGAGGCAGACTTTGTTCTTTACGGCGACCATGGCGGATGAGGTGAGAGGAAATTGTGCAGGCCGTCGTCCGCTCGCCGCTCGCCTTATTCGATCTCGTCCGATGGTCTCGATGTCATCGAGAGGCGCCTCAGCCATGCCTTGCTCTCTCGGCGGCTATCTAATCCCCTCGGCATAGAGCTGCCGCGATGCGAGGTGACCTTGGAGTGATGTGCACCTCGCCTTGACCGGCATCTCGGCCATCGAGTCAAGGTACACTCCAAGGTCACCTTGAGGTGACATCAAGGCGGGCAGAGCTCCGAGGACCGTTCGGACCGCTCTTGATGGGCGTCTATTCCACGTGCAAAGACGTCACGTTATGCGATGCGACGCGGTGTATGCGCCGCGTTTGCTCATCGTGTCCTACCACCATCCCTCGCTCATCCTCACTCTCGCTCTCGTCTTGATGTCAGTGGTGCTGCGGACCTCTGAATTGGGCAGGTATAAGCAGGATCCTCTTCAGGACCAATGGGGGATCTCCTCCGTTTCTGGCAGGTGCATCCACTTCTCATAAAGACTTGAGACAATACTGACAGTTGGTATAGAAGCATGCTGAAGACTACCCTGTTGGAGTGTAAGACACTGTGGTTACGGACACCTTTCATCTAGTTACTTGGACCCTTACGGCTGATTGGTTACTTGACTTACTTTCAGTTCTTTACTCGATTACTTACCATACTCTATCGTCTTTGTTTGGCCTACATGTATTTAGCACCACACTCGTCCCTCGTATACATCATCTATCTATTCGTCCCTCACACGTGCTTTACAACATACCCATACATGTTTCACGGCGTGCTCAACATCCTGCCTGTTCCCACGTCAAGCGTGCCATGTGAGCATGTGTTCCCATTGAGCAAAGAGACAGACATGCTCCGGCGGACCGGACTAGACGCAGCCATGATGGAGGTACTTCAAGTCTTGAAATATGTGTTGAGACAGGCACAGCTCGAGTGTGTTCTGACTGACCAGGATCTGCTGGCGCATGCAGAGGATTTGTTAGATATTGCGGTGTCTCCTGAGCAGTTGTCAGAGATGGTTCGGGAAGGGTGCTTTGACAAGCTCATTAAGCTCCTAGATGAATGATCTCCTGTACATTGAATTGCCACAGCTCACTACGATACCCCATGTACAGTTTGCATACCCCTACTAGACTATCCACAGGGTCTGTGTTGCCCCCGATAGTGTCGACTGCCGTCCCGCCAGGCTCTGGGAAGCTCACGTGATGACTCCAAGGTCACCTTGATCGACCTTGAGGTGCATCAATTTATCAACTCCGACACCTTGGAGTGACCTCTACCTCGCATCGCGGCAGCTCTACCTCGGCACACGGCAACAGGCATCTTATCGCCGCACGCTACTCAACGCCCTCCGCGCCAGATGCCGGTTCAAGCCGTCTGCATGCCCTGTGGATGTCTCTTGCACCTGAATTCACTCTAGGTCACCGGGTAGCCCCAATATACCCGCCAATTCGGTGCGCACATCGACACTGTGAGCAACTGGGAGGAGTCAGAAGGGACATCGCAGAACACCCTGACGGCTCGACGGTGTTACAAGCGAGAACAGCTTCTTTTCTCACTGGTGAGAAACATAAACACTGGATGGCGATGTGCAAGGACTGAACGATGGATATCGTAGACACAGACCAATTCCGGAGAGAAGACTTTTTATCAGCTGCAGGCCCGCTTTACCAGCGTGTCAGATGTTCCATTCCAGATTGGCATTGTGACCATGAGTGGAGAAAGCAGTGTGCTCGGTGCAGTTGAAGAACCCATATGGGGACAAGGACAGAGGAGCAATCTTGCGGATCTCCATATGAACACGGGAGGCGTGCGCGCACTGAGTTGCCGTTGATACCAGGGATATTCGGGGGCTTCCCGGGCTGCTCAAGTGAGAGGGAGAGCTTGGGGTATTTTTATGCATGCTGATCGTGGTGTATTGCAGCGGAACAGACATCGAACTACTGTCGCAGCGGGCGTGATAGATGGCATGATATGCAAACCGTTCGGGCACCTTTCAGGCGCGGCTGCATTGTGCCGTGTGATGAAGATACCTGCCATACATTCGAGGACAGCCAGAGACGGAGATTGCGCGCACGGAGGGCGATGGGAGGGGAGTATGGTCGGCCTGGGAAGCAAGAGATGTTGGACTCACGGAGGGACTGCGGAGGAAGATATGTCGGGATGGGAGCGGGTTCCACGTGGGCGGGCAGCTAGCTATAGTGAGCTTGACAAGAAGGGGGTAGTATAAAAAGAGAGCGCAGGATGGCCATCGCCGGCGTGTCTTCCCTCTGAGTTTGCGACTTGTTGTATACGCTCCTTTGTTCGGTGTTAGATAGGGTATGTACGATGCAGCGGGTGTGGTCCACCTACCTGGATTCGAACACGACCTCCGGGCGGGGGAGTCCTGGACGAGCGGTACGTGAGAATATCTGGGGCGCACGCCGAGCGCGCCGTTGACGCTCTCCATCTCTGCCTCCGTCTCTCCCAACACCGCCATCTGCCCCTCCGACCCGCCTCGTCACCTTGGCCGTCTCGCCTGCCGCCCCGTCCTCGCTTCGCCCTCCCCTGCCGTCTCATCGCCGTCTCGCCTATGCAACACGGCGCCTAGATGGAGCGCAGTCTCTCGTAAGTGCCACTTACTCTCACACTCTGACTACATCCGCCCACCGCACCATGGCCTCCTCCCTCGCCGTTCCCCCGCGCGACGGCTCACATGCTAACCACCACCCCAGCCACTCACGCTCGTCGTCCATCAACTCCCATTCGCCCTCTGTACAGTCTGCTGCCAACTCCACTCGCTACATGCTCGCCGGTATGAACAACAACAGCAGCACCGGCGGCCTTGACCCGCCCAACGTCCCTTTCGGCTCTCGCACCAACACCTCGCGCTCCACGTCTTCGAAAAACGAGCTCCCCCACACGCCCGACTCCAAGAGCGACATCCCAACCTCCCTGTCTGTCAACTACCTCCCCTCCAAGTTCTCCAACCATGTCCTCGCCAACGGCATGAAGCGCAGGAAGGGCAAGGGTAACGATGATCTCCCCATCCCGAAGCGCGGCGGAGGGCGCGAGGCCTTCCGAGCGAACGAGTCGCGCATGCCCGGAGACGGAGACGACGACTATGACGGCGTCACCTTCGGCGGGCGCGAGGGCGGCCGCAAGGGCCGTCTGCGGTGGAACCGTTTCAAATGGGTGCTCTTTGTCGCGAATACCGTGGTACGTCTCGATGTCCATCTCCCACCCGAAGACCGTCCCGCTCGGATGGCAGCAATCTTCATATTCGGGGCCGTCGGAGCAGTGCTGCGCATGAGCAGCTGGAAGCGCCCGTGTCCAGCCCTCTCCTCCATGTATTGCTGGACTCCCGTACGGATTGCTTGCTGTCGCGGGGCTGAGAACGTCAATGCTGGTTGTATCCCTGTTCGTGCTCCCCAGCCCTGTCGCCTTGGGAATCTTTGTTTTTCTGACAAGCGCCCATATTGCCAAGACTAATGCTCTGTCCTTAGTTTTCGATCTATTCGCTTACGGGCCTGATTGCCTGCTTGCTCATATGGTTCAACGTTTGGACTCACGCGGATATCATCCGCGTCGGCAACCGACCTGAGTTGATTGTGTCGACGATCGCTGCATCGCTGGGAGTGCTCACCTCCCTCATCGGCTGGTCCGGGATCCTGCTCAACAACCGCGCGTTCCTCGCCGTCTACTCCTTCCTCCTCTGGATCTGCTTCGCGCTCCTCGTCACCCCTGGCTATATCACCTACAAGAAGCGTACGTTCAACCTCGAGGGCAAGATCAACTCTCAGTGGTCCAGAGACCTCGGGCTCGACGGCCGCCTACGGATCCAGAACCAGCTTCACTGCTGTGGCTACTTCAGCCCTTTCATTGAGGCGACGGTGAGCCAGACGTGTTACGCGCGAAGCGTCCTCCCCGGCTGCAAGGGGCCGTACATTGTCTTCGAGCGCCAGATCCTCGAGCGCTGGTACACGGTCGTGTTCTCGGTCGTCCCCGTGCAGCTCGCGATCATGGTCGCGGGGCTCTTGTGCTCAAACCACATCACGTACCGGTTTGGCAAGGGCATGATGCCGAAGGCGTACCGCCTCAACATGAACAGCATGGCCGTCATCATGGACAACTACGCCAAGTGAGTCTCATGTGTTCTACTGTCTGTACAATTGTGGGCGTATCTGACACTATGTGTGCTACAGCCAATTGGCGGAGCAGTATGGGAACGACGTCGCGTCGGAGGTGATGGCGCGCTCGCGCTCGAACCTGCAACTGGACGCGATGCCAACGATGCCGTATGCCAGCGGCAACACGTACCAAGGCGGCAGCAAATACGACGCGCTTGCGAACAAGTAATATGGTGAGTGCGCCCTAGACTATATCGTACTGAACGACGGCTGACGCGCCCCAAGTTCACCAGTCAACGGGCGCTGTACGACCCTGGCAGCAGCGCGGCACGACGGCATAGCACAGCTAACGATACCCACTGTCCTTACGGGCAATAGACACTCCTTTCTACGCGACGCGTGCTGCGTGCCGCCGGACGGACCAGGGCGGACTTTTCGCCAATACGACACGCGCCTGGGATATACGGCTGTACCGTCCGTTTCACTCGCTGCCAGACAAACAGACACTGCTACAACTACTCACCCACCTACCGTTTTGGGTTTGAATCGGACTGTATCGCATCCTCTAGTACGAACATCACTCCTAGTCGCGCGCGCGTGCATGCCTCGTCATGGCTGTGTATATATCTCATTCTAGTATGGATGGGAGGCAGTGTGCGCATCGTGGTTAAGAAACCATGGCCGATGTCGAGTATCTTTGCGGCACGCTGTTGCTCATGATGCTCATACCGAGCGTGCCGCCACTAGTAGCGCAGACAAACGAGGGTTGACGGCTTGGGACAATGGACCCCCCAAGCCATCGCGGGTTCTAGTCGGGCGTGTGAAGTTCATTCACCGTCACGCCTCCCACCACACACAGGATGTCTCGGCGCTTCATGTCCTGCCTGGGACTTTGCTGTAACATGGTTGCTCACCTCTGGCTCCACAAGAGTCCACAAAGTGGTCTGGGCACTAGGATCTCGGTGTGAAGACGGCCGCTTTAGGGGAAATCCAGAAACCGTTTCTACGGTCACGATTGATCGGAATGATCACAGATCGGCAGGGCCGCGTTGGTTGTGCCGCCCCTCTCTACCCGATGTCGCCGCCATTGAGACTTTGTTCTGCAGGGAAACCCAGGTTGGTCTTCCCCACCAAACCTCAAAGGTTTATGAGCGGTCAAGTTGACCGTTGATCGCCGCGGACATGGGGGACATAGCCGCGGGCGGAGTTGTGCTGGACCGATCGGCACGCTTACACCAGGAGCAGTGACGTCAGGTTCATGTACGCGTGCAGTGGCTTGTGACATGTGACAGGCTGAGGACGGGCAAGCTGCGTTTGGGCCGTGGGACTTGTCCCGGCCCAGCGTCGCCTCCCGCTGCCCGTCGCCTCTCTCTCCTCCAGCTGCCCTCCGTCGACGTACTCGCCCCCAACGACGCGCCGCCTCCCCACTCCGCCGTCCACGGCGCAGCCATGGACCCGCTCCCAGAGCGCAGGCTTACCCCACAATGGGCTCCAGAGGTCCGTGTCCACCCCCTGTACTGCAGCGAACACCGAATTGAAGTCGGGTTGTTCACCCAGCTCGTCGCGCTCTCATACTTGATCTCCTGGCTTGGGGCGTATACCAGTAGCCAGATCATGATCCACGCAAAGTACACGCGCAGCACCGTCCTCAAGTGGGTCTGGACATTCTTTGCGAGCATTGCGTTCGGCTTCTGCGCCATCTGGTCTATGCACTTCGGTATGTCTCCACAGCGTCCATGCACCTCTTTCTGTCGTTCCGTGGTGGAAGGGCCTTCCTCTGAGTGCGCCTCTCTTGCGTATACTTATGTGGTTTCATGAGGATGCTGCAATGGACCTTCCACCGCCGGACATTTGCATGGCACAACGTAATCTCGGGACATTATGTGCAGTTCACTGACCGCGACACGTTGCAGTGGGAATGCTCGCTTGTCGCCTTGACGTCGCCATCCGCTTTGACATACCCTTGACAATCCTCTCCGCCGCGGTTGCCGTCGTCTTCACCTTCGCTGCACTCGCTAGCCCCTACGCGACAGAAGCAATTGAGGGCTCGGCGCCCATCCGAACAATCTCGAAGTGGAACCATGACATCTACGCTAGTTTTTCAAACCTCGTCACCTCAGGCTCCCGCAACCCTCACGACGCCGGCGCAACATACACACCGCTACAGACCACAGACCCAGCAGACGCGGGCTCCGGGTATGATAGTCAGGAGCCTACCTCCGATGAAGACCGCGACATGCAGGGCAGCAGTGACGACGATGACAACAATACGGTTACGCCCTCAGACCAGCCATACGAGACAGCGGAGGCTAGGACCATCTCTAACGCTATGGGTGGTCCATCGCGCGTTCCACACCACGGCCGTCGTCCCTCCTACAAAATACTAGGTAGTATGAAGGGCTCTTCTCGTTCTTCGGCACGGCCCAGCCGGCATCGGTCTCTCGACCGTTCAGCCCCTCCACCTGAGCATTCTCATGTCTCGCACCGGTCGACGCCCAGGAGCCCGTCCACTCGCACCACGTCAAGTTCAAGTTCCGGGTCGACTTTCACGCGTAACCTTTCAGGTACGACGCTTGCTCCTTCGTCAAGCTCGTGGGGCGAGCCAATGCATTCAGGTCTCAGTCGCGAGACGCGTCTGCGGATCAGGGCGCAAGCTAAGGAGCGTCCCATCCCCGAGTTCGGATGGCGCTACTGGGCCAGGGCGCACTACAAGTCCATCACCGTCTTTTTGTGCGTCCGGGCGGCCGTCTGGGCGGCGGCCATTGTGTTCATGCATTACTGCGGTATGTACGGCTATACATCGTCGACGACCTAATGCAAATCACCGCTGTCTCTGTAGGTATGTGGGCCATGGAGGTACCCGCCGGGCGAATTTCCTGGGACTTGCGCGTTGTGGCGCTCTCTTACGCGGTCGCGTTCGCCATGTGCTTCGTAGGATGCATCTTCATGATACACATGGAGTCGCACTTCGGGCGGCAGATGGTATTCAGCACGATCGCCGCCCTTGGCTGCTGCTCTATGCATTATACAGGTATGGACATGTGCCTATGTCCCATCGCTTGTTCCTTGTGGTTTGACTAACGCTTTCGCAGGCATGGCCGCTGCAACGTTCCACACGTATGCGCCTCCCTCCGAACACCCCGGATATCCCGAGTTTCTCCCGGCTACTATTATTGGCATAGCTGTCTTGGTCTGCGTGGTGTCGAACGCGATACTGGCCAACGTCGCTATTACCGCTCGTAACCGGATGGCAGAGATGATCCTCACGAAGCGCAGGTTATGGCGGATCATGGCGGAGAAGGAGGCGGCCGAACAGGCCATTGAGCTCAAGCAGCAGTTCATTTCCATCGCAAGTCATGAGGTCTGTCCGAGCATTTTTATGGAGCATTGCGTGTGCTTATACGAACGGCTAGATCCGAACGCCTTTGCATACGGTCAACGGCTATTGCGAGCTGCTCGCCAGAACGTCCCTGACGGAGGAGCAGTCGCTCTATGTGACTAGTATCCAGCAGGCATGTCATGCTATCAACGTGATTGCCGGAAATGTCCTTGGTACGTCCCTTCCCGGATTCATATCCAAAACGCTGTCCTGAGAGCACGCTGTCTCGCACCTAGATTTCAGCAAGGTTTGCGTCCCCCATCCGGGCATGGTGAGCAAAAGCGCTAACCACACGTCGCTAAACAGCTGGATCGGAACAACGCCGAGCTGTCGGCCCGTCCGGTACTCACGGAGGTCCGCAAGATGATCGAGGATATTGCAAAAATAACGGAGGCTCGCGGATTACAGCCCGGACAACCCGGAGTGGACGTCATTGTCTGGGTCGCCAAGGACGTGCCGCAAAGCGTATACCTGGACGAAACATATACCTTCCGAGTACGTGCTGACCCTGACCTATGTAAACGCGACATCCGACTTACATGTACTGCTGTCTAGATCCTCATGAATGTAAGTAGCGCTTTGCACTAGTTGCGCCTTCCGCTCATTGCTATGCGCAGCTATTGTCGAACGCCCAGAAGTTCTGCGACCAAGGGTACATCTGCTTAGCGGTGTATATGGATGGTCCTACACAGCTCGTGATCGAAGTCGCGGACACAGGGTGTGGCATCCCGACGAGCTTCCGCAGTGCCCTCTTTGAGCCGTTCAGGCAAGCAGACACATCGCTCACCCGCCCGCGGCAAGGCACCGGCCTCGGGCTCAGTATCGTCAAACACCTAGTGCAGCGTATGTCAGGCACTGTTGACGTAGAATCCGAGGAGGGCCAGGGCACGACCTTCACGGTGAAGTTACCAGTGACCCTGCCGTCCCGGTCGTCTTCGCCTATCACTCAGGTCGTGTCTCCGCCGCAGCCAAGCAAGCGGCTGCGGGTGGTGAACCGCAATACGCGCACGCAAGAGCAGTTCGTCCGCCTATGGTCGAAATTGGGCTACACCGTCTCCTCCGGCTCACCCTCATCGGCCGTTGACGACCTAGTCCACGACGTCGATACGATATGGACGGACGCTGAGACCGCGTCACAGTCGCCGGGTCTACGGAGCCTCGTCGCGTCCCCGGACACGTCCGGGGTCGTGCTGTTCATCGTTCACTCTGACACTCAGGACTTGGCGCTGCTCGAGCCGGAGCTGCGGGAGGGCCGGCACGTCGTCCTCGTCAAACGGCCGGTCATCATGCACGCGCTCGTTGGGTGCATCGAGAACCCGGCGGACTATGTTGGGCGCCATCTCAAGACTGGCAAGGTGCGGTTCGCGCTGCCCGAGTCCGGTATCGCGGGCCAGCAGACTGCCGAGAAGGCGCCGATGCAACCTGGCGCGGCTCCTGATGGTGAGGGAATACCCCTCGTTCCTCTCGCTCCGATAAATGCGGCGGAAGCTGTGCCCCGGATGCGCCAAAAGGTGCTCTTAGTTGAAGACAACTTCGTACGTCTTTCGGCACTAAATCATGTCATCATTGTGGTACTAATGGTGGGTGTCACAGGTCAACCAGCGGCTTGGCTGCCGTCTGCTAGAAAAGCTGGGTTACGACGTCTCGACGGCGAACGACGGCCGAGAAGCCATTGACGCGATCCGGCAGACCTACTTCGCGTGCTGTCTCATGGACTGCCAGATGCCAGGTATGTTCTCCGTTCTGCCGCGCCATCGCATATCGCTGACCCGCGCTCGGGCAGTATTGGATGGGTTCCAGGCGACGAAGCGCATCCGCGAGCTCGAGCAGAGCGGGGAGCTCCCCGACCACCTGCCGATCATCGCGCTCACCGCGAACGTCACGCAGGAGAGCGAGGGCGAGTGCAAGGCGGCGGGCATGGACCATTTCCTCCCCAAGCCGCTCAAAATGACGGGTATGTGCTTCCGCTCTCGAGTCTTGCGTCGCCGGCGCCAGCTGATGCTTGGACCACGCAGATCTGGAAACAACCGTACAACGCTTACGGCGGAGCACACCGCACGGCCCAGGCTGAGGCTGGTCGTGGCCGGCCACCGGCCGACATCTGTATAACCTATCTATTCTCCATGCTCTCCATCTGGACTCTATTATTGTCTTGCTTTCCGCGCTCTTTCGCATACCCACACCACACCTACTCACACGCGCTATGATATCTCCGCATCTACTCGCACTCGCATTTGCACTCGCACTGCAGATATCTCCACCCCGTAATCGCCCATCGCTACATATGTCGAAGCTGTTGCTGTCGTATTCGCTCATCGTTCATTCGTCCTACCGCATGTATGTATCACTAATGTACCGCCTGGATGTGGACCGTTGTAGATCATAGATATCTGTTTGTTTATTATTTGTCGGTCGTCAACCGTTGAGAATGGCCGTCAAACCTCGTACAGCCTCGTAACGTGCGTGTACTTGGCGGAGTGAGGAACAAGAACGCGGGGCCGAGTGCGGGGACGATGTGGCTAAGCGCCTGATGGTGCGACGCGAGGCTGTTGTGTTCGGTTGAGCCTCGACCAGGTTGAACGCGGTCCCCGCCCTGGCTCCAGCCGGCCCCTGCGCTCGCCCGCCATCCCGCCCGCGACGTCTTATACCCCCCGAATCCCTTGCGATACCCCCCGCCTTTCACTCTTTTACTCGTTCATACCCGACATCACCTCACACGCCTCCTCCTCGTGCAACACAAGTAACAGCCCCCGCGCGCCGCCACACATGTTTGGCTTCAAGCACGTCCACGTCTACTACACCCCACCCCCCGCACACGCCCCCGCCACCCCGATGACTGAAGAGGTCGACCTGGAAGCCCCGCTCGCGCTCTTCAAGTCGCTCCCCGCCGCGCTGCCGCCTCTGCCAGAAGCTCGCGCGACGTACCTCGCGGGCGTCCTCGCGCTCCTCGGCGTGGTCGTGGCTTATGTGCGTCCCACCCCCCTTCGTTGTCGATCCAGGGCCGGCTGACTGACTCGCGCGGTGGTGGTGTAGTATGCGGTCGGCCTCGCGGTTGACCTGTACGAGGCTGTGGCGCCGGTCCTGCGCGCCGAGAAGCGTACCGCCCGAGTCGTCCGGTCAGCGTCCTTTGGCGGGTCCTCGACGGCACTGAAGGACTGCGCGCCACTCGTTCGCGAGGACGCGGACACGGCGGGTGCTCCTTGCCCCCTCGCGCGTGACAAGCTCGAGTTGAGCTCGGCGTCCGAAGCTGCGGACTTGAGCGACTCGAGCGGCGGGTCGGAGCCGCAGAGCGACGCTGACCTCCAAGAGATATTCGTTCTCCCGCAGGGAACAGAGACGCCGACTACCGCCCCCCTCGCAGAGACCGGCGAGACCGTCCAGGACGCCCCGGGAGAACCTCTCTCCCCTTGGCCACCGTTCCACCACGTCGTCGTCCCCGACCTCGACGACTCTGCTGTAGACGTCAGGGCGTACCTGCGGGCTCACCGGTGGGCGTCGGAAGATGCCGTGGTCTACTCCGAGCCGGAGGAGACATTGACCACGGGCGAATGGGTGGCGGACGTGATGCCGCCGCCTCCGAGTTTACCTATTCGGTTGGTCGTTTCAGCCCCGGCTTCGCCTGACATCACCCGGAGCCCTCTCTTGCTCCCCACGGTATCCTCAACGGTTCTCTCCCGCTCGGAATGTGGCGACGAGTGTTTGCCGACCTCTGCTGCTCTGGAGCTGCAGGTTACTCTGGCGACACAGTGCTTCAGCGCTGACGAGGACGACACGCGCTCGGTGGTCTCTTGCGATGACATCTTGTTGTCCGTGGCAGAAGACACTACTCTGATTGGCTTAAACGTCGATTTGGTGCTGAAGGACGACGATGCTTCGGCGGTAGCGGAGGACACCGCTCCCGCCCGTCCACTGGACCAGCATGAGGGCGAGTCGGCCAGCGGCATCCCAAGGGACTCCACAACGAATAGCCCAGCTGCTCTGGCTGCCAACACTTCTGATGCAGAAGCCACCGGCTCTTCTGGGCACCAGGACCAAGAGACAGAGACATTAGACTGTGTCTCAGACGACGAGCGCGAAGGCCCCGCTCGCCTCAGAGTCCTGAAGTCGGCACTCCGCAACCGCTCGCGTGTCCGCTTCGGCCCCACTCTGTCCACCCTGGACGTGTCCCTCGTCGGGGCCGAAGACGACTCTCAGGATGCTGTCGACACGCAGCACGGCGGCGGTGTCGACGTTGACAAAGCTGAAGCGGAGTGGACTTCCATCGACCACGCTGACGCAGAGCTCCCTGAAGGATCTGAGTATACTCCGACCGATTCGGAGGACGCCCAGGGGGCTGCCTCGAGTGAGTTCGAGAGCGCGAAGGTGGTCGAGACGATAGAGGAATATGTCCCAGCAAGCGGTGGGTTGGCGATATCCTACGTACTCACGCATAACGAACACGGGCCGCACATTGCGCCTGCGGTTGTCGTCAAACTTGCCTCTGGTCCCGAGCCCTCCGACAACGTCTCCTCTTCTACGGCGCATGCTCACATGGAGAGTCCACACTTGGCCGATGAGACCGAGCTGGTTGATACCAACAACGACGTCGAGGACGGCCTCCTGCAGGGCGGCACAGTCATCCCTGCCGAGTTATTCACATTGTGTACCCCGGAACCTACGTCCTCTCTCCTTGCGGCAGCATCCGCACTCGAGCCCGCGTCCGACGACATACCCTGCGAAGCCACCTCCTTCACGATCCCTATCCACCCTGCGCCCTCTCCCGCCGCGGAGGAACTCCCGCCCACGTCCGAGGACAACCCTTCCATCGCGACTCCCATCCACACCGCACTCGATGAGCCCGACCTACCGATCCCCGCTGCGCCCGCGCCCACCCCCGAGCTCGCATCCAGCCCACACTTCACGACTGCGCCCGCGCCCGCGCCCCTCCACGCGGCCGTTGTCCCACCCGCACACACCGCCCCGTCTGCCCCCGTCCCTATCCCCGCACCCGTCCCCTCCCACGTCTCTCCGCCCGCGAGCGCTCGCCCGGCGCCCACACAAGACTCTGCGCAGGTGCCCACGCCAGCCCCGCGCCCGCGCGCACACTCGCCCTCGCACCCGAACTGGGCGCTCGCGCCCGCCGCGCCGCCCAAGTGTACGCCCGGGCCGAAGCCGAAGCTCGAGGCCACGCTCGTACTCAAGCTCGAGCCCGAGCCGACGCCGACGGTGAAGCTCCCAGGAAGGCCTGCGTTGGAACTGACGGCTGAGTCCGCACCACAGCCCAAGGCCGGGCCTCAGCCTACGCCCACACCTCAGCCTCAGCCGAAGGCCAAGAGCCAGCCGAAGGCCAAGGCGGACCCCGCTCAGGTCAAAGGCCAGGACAAAGCCCACGCCAAAGCCAAGGCGAATGCCGCCGCGGCGCAGGAGAAGGGGAAGAAAGACAAGGGCCCCAAGGCGGGTGCGGGGAGCTCGAAGCCCGCCACGCCCGTGGGGGACGGTACGGGCACGGTCTTGCACTGGGTGAGCAGGGACCCGAAGGCGTGGGACGCGATCGGGGAGCTCGAGGGACCCTGGCAGGAGGCAGGCTCGAGGCGCCTGTCTGCGCGGATCGGGGCTTAGACGTCAGGATCTCCTCAGGCTGTGCCGTGTACTAGAGCGCAGCAGAGAAGAACGTTCGTGGACTGCGGGGACGATTACACTATACCATGATGATCCTATAGCTATCCCCCCCCCACCTCCCGCGTTACTATGTGTATTAGAGATACCTCCACTTGTTGTTTTGTGTCGTGTACTGTTGTATTCTATCGTAATGTATCCTTAGACTGGGTTGTGTATCATAACGCAGGTCTCTACGATCAGGCTTTACCGTTGCCCTGAAAACCGACTCGAACGTTATTGGCGTCTTGCATGGTTCGCGCGACATGGTGTGAATAGCCTCGCTCTCCGCGAGGTGTCCCCCTGACCAGCCCCAGGTCGGATTGAGTTGAGCTCCCTCGGTGAGGGCTTTATATACCCCCTGTGATGTATGGAGGTCCATAACGTAGCTAGTCAAGCCATAGGATCAAGTACCGGCCGAGAACAACAGGGTTCACCAGAGCCAGCGTCCATACACCTACATTACTACCGCCGAACGTCCATCTGGTACACACGCCACGCAATGCTCAGCATGACTCTTTTACATCGCCTCCCCGCTCTGCACGTAGTCAGCACTCGATATGCCATGGCGAAGGCGACGGACGCACCTCGACATCTGACACGCTTAGCATCGACAGCCGCCCCGGCACCGCCGGGTCCGCAAACGGGTCCTTCGCAGGCGCCCCACCCAGTGCCACTGGCGCGCGCACCGCGCCCGGCGCTGCAGCCGAGGCCGGGTCCGCGAACGGGTCCGCCGGGGCCGCCGACGTCGCGACGGCGGTAGCGCCGACTCCCGCGCCGGCGTAGACGACACCAGGCGGGGCGGGGACGCGGACCTGGGCCATCGGCCTCTGCTCGGGGTACACCACCGGGCCTGCTACCGTCTGGGGCGGGGGAGCCTGCATGTACGCCCCCGGGCGCTCGAAGCGCGGCCCCGGCCCATGCGCCGCCGCGCCCCACGCGGGCCCGAACTCGGGCGGGGGGAGGCGGAGCGCGGGGAGCCGCGGCGAGTCGGGCAGCACGGGCGGCGAGGGCGGGAGGAAGCCGTCCGCGCTCGAGATGCCGCCGCCGACGAACGTGGGTGCGGCGCGCTGGCGGCGGCGGGCGCGCACGCGGAACGCGAGGAACGCGAGCGCGGCGAGGAGCGCGAGGCCGCCGACGAGTCCGCCGACGATCGCGCCTGTCCGCGCGTTCGACGCGGCCCTGTGCGAGAGATCGTTGGCGTTAGCGGTTTGGCGAGTGAAGAGAGGGGGAGGGGGGAAAGGGGACGTACGAGCCGTTCCGGGACGCGCTCACGATCGTCGGCGCGGGGAGGCGCGTGGAGGTGATCGTTGCGGTGCTCGTGATGAGCCGGAAGGAGGTGGACGTGGCGCCGTCTGGGGCGACGGTGACGACGGGCGTGCTGAACGTCGACGTGCTCGTGAACGTCGTCACCTCGGCCGACCCCGACGTCGGGGACTGGTCCGCGGCTGCTTGGCCGACGGGGAGGACGCTGTGCGCGAGGGCGTGAGTACAGATTCTATCTGTGCAGAGACAAAGAGATGATCCAGAGACGCACGGAGAGGACGTCGCGCTTGCTGATGAAGCGGCGCCTTGGTTGTCCACAGTGCCAACGCTCGCAGAGCTCGACGCGTCGGTCGACTGCCTGCCGCCCGTAGACTGTGGTGCTATCGCAGGCTCGCTCGCGCCGGCCTGCTGGTTCCCTCCTGCCTGACTTGTAGGCGCCGCGGGGGCTGCGGGAGTGGTATTCCCGTTTCCAGCGTTTGCCCCGGCATCGTTTGGACTGGATATTGAGCTGCTCTGGCTCGCGTTCGTGCTGGAGCCAGCCCCAGAGTCATTACCCGCACCGGCACTGGCAGTGTTACCAGAAGGACTGTTGCCACCGCTTCCGGATGAGGCACCACCTGTCGCAATCGGCGCAGCTGGGCTGGCTGCAGACGATGTTTGAGCCACGAACGTGGACGCGGACTTCCCGGTGGCAGATGCCGTAGGCGTAGCGGAAGTGACGGACGTACTGCTGCTCGACGAAGTGGATGTCGTAGCAGGCTGGCTTGTTACTGATTGTTCAGATGGTATCGTTTGGATTCTGGCATGCTTCACTGTGAGGATGTGCACACTCCGGATCATCTGGATCACGTACGTGATGGGTACCGGGGACGTGCGTTCGCTGGCGGTCGGCACGGCTGCCGGGGTCGTGGACGCGGCTGCGGAAGACGACGGGAATGAGATTGGTGCAGACGTGACTGCAGAAGACGGTGGTGCGCTGCTCGCAGATGCAGCCGCCGAGGTAGCAGTCGTCTCCGAGGGCGACGAGGTCGTGCCGGCTGTGGTAGAAGACGCAACCACAGGGGTTGGTGCGTCCCGGGACGTCGACTGTGGACTTCCGGGCGCGGCACCCGTCGCTCCATCCTCAGCCGTAGATGTGGAGGGAACAAGAACCAGGACAGCACTAGACGTCTGGATCGATGCGGTCGAGGAGCCTGCGCCACTGGTGGTGGGTGCAGAGGTATTTGATGTTACAGAAGAGCTTGCGCTGGTAGAGGTGACAGGAACGCTAGGCGCTACAGAGGATGTGGCGCGGGTGAGGGTGGCAGGAACACTAGAGGCGTCAGAAGTCGGCGCAGATCCGGTGGCGGTGGCGAAGGTCTGCGAGGCGGTGACGGATGTTTGCGATACCTCCGTGCTTGAGCTTGAGCTTGATGGCTCTGCAGAGCTTGTCGTGCTTATTGCAGGGGCGGAGGTGGTCGGAGCAGAAGTCACAGACAAGGAAGACGATGCGGACGAGGCAGACAGTACAGACAAAGAGGACAAAGTTGCAGACGAAGAAGCAGCAGGGCTGGCCTGCGCTGTGGATAACCCTGTTGGAAGACAACGGAGACATGTCAGATATGCAGTTCTTCACATGTGGGCTCAAGCCAACCGCCACTCCAACGCTTGAGAATGTTCAGTCAAAGCCACCGACTCGATGACCACGAATATCGCACGCACCACCTGTAGAGCTACCCGCGGAAGAAAGGGTATCCTCGCGCCTCAGGGCGGGAACCCGGATTAAAGGAGCCATAAGAGAAGAAGGAAGAGGAGCGGCACAATGCTCGTGGACAAGGAGCGAGGTGCACAGCGCGGAGCGGACGGGATGGGAGCTCATATCAGGGCGGGACCGGGAAGGGGGTGCGACCGCGGGGGTGATGGTCGTCGGGACGGTCGTCGCGCATGGTGATGCTTGGGCCGGGCGAGGACTGCACAACAGTGTTCCCGCACTGCATCTCTATGATATGTTCGCAGGAATTGCGGGAAAGTCAACGTGGTCAATTGGTTCTGTTGTCATATGAGCCTTGAACAAAGCACGGTGGCAAAAGTACAGCTCGGTTTGTTGATCGGCCCCTCTGCACGGGGATGGGATGAGGATGGGCAGGGTTGTGCCTGGAGGCAAGGAAGAACGAGAACGTCAACGTCCGAGCTGGCAGTTGCTGTCACTTTCCCCTTCTCCGCTCCCGATTGGTCAATCAACGCCTCCGATCACTTCTCAACAGCATAGATTAGATAGACGCCGAAACGTACTTGGTCCAACAGCGTCCAACGCCGCCACCAACCCTGCAAGCTTGCATGAATTCCCAGTTCAGACCCATTGACTCGGACAGCTTGTGCCTAGGCCACATATGCTATACATCTCCTCAGACTTGCATCCCATCAAGCTAACATCTCGAAGACGAACATGCGCAGTGTCAACCCAAACAATGACGTCCGCTGATCCGCACCCCTCCATCACTCGCTCGCCGTCCGGCTGCAAGCGGAGGCTGTCCCGTTTAGACTACCGAGGCCAAACACTCTGTCCAGCACCACCCCAGCTCACCCTGACAAGGCGCGATCTCGCGAGCGGCAAGCTGCCTCCTCACCCCGCATGCAGGCCTAGGGATAAGTACACGCTCATCTCGAGCCTCACGAGACTCGGCACGCCCACCGAGAGAACACCTTCGGCAAAGACGAACGCGCGCGGAACGCACCATACCGTACTTGCTGCAACGCCGGACGAGACGGTGCCCGACCGTACGCATGAAGCTCTAGACTCCTTGCGCCAGGCCCCCCATGGCTATTATAGGCCAGGGCCGAGCGGGCGCTCATGAGCGCCCGCAAGCTCCGAGTCGCGTACGTGCGGCGGCTGCAGCGGAGCACGCCTCTGAGCATTTCCAAGAACCGCGAAGGACTGTGCGACATGTGCATCGCCTTGGCCGACGTCAGCTGCGGTGCAGCGGACCAGCGGACACACACCCACATCCACACGCACGGAAGACAGTCACGGTGTACAGGACGAACGAGCAGGTACCGCTGTATATTCGAGCAAACGACAGAGTCAACAGGGGCAAGCAGCGAACGAACGAACGAACGAATGGATCCAAGGGGACAGCAGCAGCAGCACTATGGCACTAATATTCGACGGGGTAGAGTACAGTTCAGCACACGGCGGGCCGCGTCCGGAGCACGGCAGGGGAAATTACAACACAGTAGGGGAGGGGGGGGAGAGGTAAAAGCGTTAGAGGAGGGCGATGCACAGAGTAAGGGGTAATGGGTAAAAGGCACCGGGCGCGGCGGGTGCGGCAGGGGAATATAGGCAGGCAGGCGATCAGACACGCGCTTGCGGGCTTTCACACTGGCTGGGCACAGAGAGAGGTATGTAGTATGGGCGCCGGAGAGTGTGGTGGGATGAGCCCGGGCGCGCGTGTGGGCGAGGGCCCGCGTCACATCAGCGAGGACGACCTGAGGTTCGCCGTCAAGATGCTGTCGCGGACTATCGGAACGCCGCGGCAATTTGAGGCGCGTCAGTGACACGCCCAGAGCGGGACGAAGCACAAGGGAGAGCGCACCCCTTGAGATTATGGTATGTGTCCCCTTGGTATCGATCACGGACGTCAGGTGAGCTATACATCGCGGGGTTCCAGTTCTAGCAGAGCCGTTCGACGGGAGACGCAAGGAAGAAGAGACATACGGTACAATTCCCTGTCCTTGTTCGTCGTCAGCGACTGGTGGATTGCCACAAACCGGTTGCGGAAGTCTACGGGCATAGTCAGCGCCCACATTCACATTCAATCCCCTCCGAGTCCCCAGCCCAGGTTCAGGCCGAGGAAAGCGAGCCGGAACGTCGGATACGGAACGGGACGCACATTGCGAGACGGTGTCGTAGTCGTTCGGACGGTTGTACGACGGCATGTGATGCTGGAGCCGCACGCCGCTCTCGAGCTTCTTCTTCAGCAGGTCGCACTTGTTCAGGAACAGCACGATGTTCACGTGTGCGAGCAGCTTGTTCTCCACTACGGACTTCCACAGCTGGAATGAGTCCTCCAGTCGGTTCACTCGCGGGTCCTGCCGCCCTCGCCTGTTACACCACATGTCAAAAATTCGGAGCTGACCGAGCGCACCTCGGCGAGCACCTGGTCAAACGCACTGATGGGCGCGAGGAAGATGATGGCGTTTACTGCAGGCCAATCCGCCGTGAGCACAGCCGCGCGAGCGATACGACGGGAGAGACGGTGCTGACCGTCGTCGAAGTACGGCGCCCACGCCTGCCGCTGGTTCCGCGCGCCGCCCACGTCATATATTTTCCACTCGACGCCGCGCCACTCGCTGTTTTTCGCGAGCGAGAACGTGTGCTCGACGACGCCCGTCGTCTTCAGCCGCGCTTTCAGCACGTCGTCTGCGCCGTACACAAGCCGTCAGCACCCCGCCATATCCGGAACCCACCTACGGGCCCCCAAACCTGGCCGGGGAAAGCAATACTGACCGTCTGTCGGGAAATACATCTTGGCCGTTATTCGGTCGATCTCCTCCAGAAAGCTGTCCAGGGCGAACCACCGCGCGTCAGCCCCGTTGTCCGCGCCGTGCACACTCGCGCCGTCCCACGGGCTGCGGAGGAGGGAGACACTCACAAGCCGCTGCTCTCCTCAAGGCGGATTCGCCGCTCCTCGAGCCGGAGGCGCACCTTGGCGTCGCGCCAGAGCTCGCCCATCGCGGGCGCGGCGCGGTTGAGCGCGTGCACCGGGTCCGTCGGGTCCTCCCACCAGCCCTCGACCTCGCCCGAGTGCGGCGTCTTCGGGCTCTGGATCTTGCCCAGCGCGAAGTGCTTCTTCCAGTTCGAGCCCGTCCGCACCGCGGGCTCGTGCGCGCCCCCGCCGAGCCCGAGCCCGAGCCCGAGCGAGCCTGCCGGCGACGTCGGCGAACGCGGCGACGCGAGCGCGTGGCCGCCGTGCGACTGCGAGTGTGAGGGCGCGTGCGAGCCGGAGGAGGACGCGTACGACGAGGACCCGTATTGGTACGAGGACGAGGACGGGTAGGAGGCGGCGCCGTTGGGCGGGATGGTGATGCGCGGCGCGGGTCGGCCGTCGGCGCGGCCGCTCGCGCTGTGGAGGGAGGCCATGGACAGGGCGTGATGTATGCTGCGGACGTCTCCCGACGTTGATGACCCGGCGGGAAGGTGCGTGGCCTCGTGCTCGTCGTTGTCTTCGGGGTCGGAGAGGATGCTGATCAGGCGCTGCTCTAGCTCGACGAGCGGCGCGAGTCGGCGGCGGTAGTATTCATAATTGGGCTGCGAGCCGGCCAACGAGGACGAGGACCGTTCGGGACCGCTGATAATGATCGAGGCCGTCTCGGCGGAGTCGCCAAAATCGTCGTCGTCGATGCCGTTGTTGTCCTCGGGGGCGATCGCCTCCAGGATCCTAGGTGGGGGAGAAGGTACATGTTAGCCGTGACGAATAGTAGAAGAAGCGAGGCGTACCTCCGGATAGAACGGACGAGGTTGAGGTAGATAACGAAACGCCATGCTAGCCGTTCTTGACGAAAGGCGGCGGGGGTGTGCAGCAGCTGGAACTCTGTCCATATTGTGAGCGGTCAAGGAGAGGTGAATGACAGGTAGAATAGCGCGAGGCGGTATCGGCGGTGCCAGGCGCAGAAAGGAGCCGTTACTTGGTCAGTCTGAGGCGGTGAGGGATGATGCCATTGAGACGCATATATCCACCCTGACGCATGCGGACCGCAGGCAAGTCAGAACCGTGACAATAAACACAGCGCGCATGTCGAAGCAAACATTCGCCGGCCGCGCACGGACCAGGCGAGCTGTGTGGAACGCGGACTGGGACTGTTCACGACACACCCTCGTCCCGTCCGATCGGAGTGTGGGCGCTTAGGGAAGGACCGATGGATCGCGGGGGCACAGTGGGCGATCACTATTTCTGGCGGTGTATGTGACAAGTAAGAAGCAGCAGGAGAGAGAGCCGGAGACAGCGCGACGCGTTGCTGGGCACTCACCTCACTTCCCCGTGAACCTTGTATCCCTCGTCCGTGTGCGCTCGGAGGGACTCACCATGGGGCCAACAGCGCGCGGTATAACAGCAGCGCGTCCCCGCGCGCCGGTCCGCGCACTCGCCCGCGAGACGTGCCGATACCGCCCCGGGCAGCGCGATGAAGGGGGGACTCACGTTTGAGGGTGGTGCTCTTGCCGCTCTCGCTCTGGCCGAGGAGGAGGACCTTGACGGTCTTCTTCCTGCGGCGGCTCTTCTCGTCATGCCTGAGCATGCGGTCGATGTTGTCGCTGTGCTTCTTGGCTTCCTCCTCCTGCTTGAGACGCGCGTCGCGCTGCTCAGGCGTCTCGTCCGCGGGCGGGCGGAGCCAGTCACCGAGGGGGTCAGAGAGGGAGCGGCGGCGGGGTGCGGGCTGTGGCTGGGGCTGTGGCTGCTGAGGGCGGGGCCGGTGCGCCATGGCGGACGAGGGCTCGAGGGTGGCGGGGGGAAAGGGCGGGAGAGGATGGCGGAGGGCTGAGGGCTGAGGGCTGAGGGAGAGGGAAGGTGGCGGAAGAGGAAAGCGGCAAGAGCGGTATGTGACAGCCCAGCGCTCCCGGGCGGAAAAAGTCAAGTGTGAGAAGGAGGACTCTGCTGGAATTCTGGAAGTCCGCGAGGAACGAGTCCGTGTGCGGCGTCCTCCAGGACGACCTCCGTGCTCGACGTCCAAGCAGAACCCTGCCCGGGCGGGCGCACCCGACGGGCGAGCTCGCTGATCCGACGGCGCGAGTCCTCAGCCCCGCCCGCGGCCAGTGCCTCTCGAGCTTGCGCTCCTCGACAAGGCTCAGCTCTCGCCGCCGCCTCTCTTCAGCTCCTGTCTTTGCCCTCCCATTCTCGCCGCGATCTACACACCACCCGCATGTGCGCACTCCTGGCTGTCCAATCACGTCGCTCCTATGCGCGTCAATTGCTCGCGTGCGTCATCTCCAGCCCCTTGCACTCGTACTTGCACCGGATGCCATGGCACCTCACTCCGGCACTACTGCTAGCGTCGCTCAGCCTGGCTTCCGATCCGGCCGCGTCCTTGTCTGAGTCCTGCCTATAGGCCTCGCATCCCACCCGGCCGGCCACGACATCCGCGCGGAACTCTGCCAGGTGCCCCTACTGCCGATAACGGCCTTCTAGAAACCGAGCGCGCGGCGAGGGCTCCATGGCTCGCACCACGCCAACATACTGTTGTGACCCCAGAGTTCGCGAGGGCGCCTAATCGGCCCCAGAGTTCGCTGATTGCCTTACGATGCGCGCTGCAAGCTCTTTTGCACGACGAATCCTGCGCGTAGGGAATGTAGAACCTCAGTGCTATTTGGGCCTGAAATTTGCAGGAGAAAAAGCGAGGAAATGATCAAGTTTTGTGAAGTTCTAGACAGCGTGACAGGCTAAAATGAAGCACCCAAGCATTCTTCCTCAATCCACAACACAGAAGTAACTCTAGTTTCTTTACGAGGCACTTTCTGGGAGCCTATCCAGCATCTCTGCACGGTCGTCAGCATGAAGCGCACCTTTGGATGAGAGCATTGGCCAGGCGTGACAAGGGCGTCCCCTCTGTGGCTGGGATTGATTCGGCGCCAAATTCGGCTTTTCGGCAGCGCACCGTTCGCCTTCGTGACGTCTTCGCGCTCCCGCCTTCAACCTTGCCTGGGTAGCGACGGCCCCCTTCCACTGTTGTGTCCACAACTTCCTCGCAACTCATCCTCCTTGCGCGCTGAACCTCTACACTCGCACACGTCTCAGGTTCCACTCTTCAAAATACCACCGTACACAGCATCTCAGGTCAGCATGAAGAAAACCGTGCCCTGCCCGCCCAATGGCCCTCGCCGGTCCTCCCGCACGTGCCGCAAGACCCGGAGTTACACCGAGGAGCAGCTGCAAGAGGCACTTGCCCATCTGAACGCGGCACCTCGGGTGAGTCTTCGATCTATAGCAGCTCGTTTTGGCATCCCGGAGACAACACTCCGTGACCGGCATAAACAGCTTCACTCCTCCTCGCGTGCAAGCCACGCTGCTCAGCAGCTGCTCACACCCGAGGAAGAGAAAGCTGTGTGCGACTGGGTCGAGCACCTTTCATCAGAGGGCATGCCCGTCGATCAGCACATGCTGTTGAGCATGGCCTCGGCGATTACAGGTCATGCATGCCTCCCGAACAAGAAATGGGTGCACCGTTTCCTGGGCCGTCACCCTCAAATCCGGCTAGGAAAGCCCTACGGGTTGGCGCCTGAGCGTGCACGTGCCTTCAATCAGCCCACCATCACGGACTACTTTCAAAAGCTCAAGAAGGTTATCGACAACTACAAGATTCCATGGAGCCACGTTTACAACATGGACGAGAAGGGTATGCAGAGGGGCGGAAAGGGGCAGATTAAGCGCAATAAGTACCTTGTACCCCGCGGCCAGCGTACAAACTATAAGCTAGGCAGCTCCGATCTGCAATTGATCACAATCATTGAGTGCGTGTGTGCCGACAGTTCCGCCATTCAGCCTACCTTCATATTTGGAGGCAAGGATTTCAACAGCGACATGTTCGAGGGAATTCACCCAGACGTCTGGTATGGAACAACCAGTTAGCCTTAGTATTGACATGGTTGATATCTGACAGTTCTCATCACACAGTGTTGCCCACTCGCCGAGCGGCTGGACCCAGAACGCAATCTGCATTGAATGGTTCAAGCGCTCATTCATCCCGCAAACTAATGCCCGACGCGTCTCCGATGCACCCATTCTCCTGATCCTGGATGGACACAGGTCTCATGTCACTCCCGAGATGATCAATCTTGCAATCAAGAACAACATCCACATCTTCCTCTTCCCACCCCACACCACTCATTGCCTCCAACCCCTCGACGTCGGTGTCTTCAATGCGCTGCAGAGTGCATGGCACGTCCATATGAACCGCTTCTATTGGATATCCCGCGGTGAGAAAATGGATGCCGGCGAGTTCATCCGCGAGTATCTGGCACTGCAGAATAGACTCTTCACGGAATCCCTCATCTGTAGTGCATGGGACGCATCAGAGATTACATCGGGACACTTCAGGGCCGATTTCTTCCCTGACTCTGACTTTGCACCAAGCCATGTGACGTCCATCCTCGCCCATGTCCCATCGTCCTACCCAACAAAGCGTCCTCTTTTCCCTGAGAACGCATCCCACTATGCCCCCAACCCCTCTGAGCTATCGGAACCACAAACACCCCGCCACATGGAAGAGTGTCTTGACTCGGCTGTCTCCCCCTCCGGTACATCCCTTTCCTCAGAGTCAGAACTTAGTTCAGACTCCGAGATTGAACCCGACTCGAGTCCCGGACCCGGAGAGACGTCGCTTGAACCTCTGCACCCTCCGAGTCAATATGGAACTCCGAAATGTAAGCCCATATTCAATTAAATTTTAACTGCTAAGTGCTAATATTGTTATCAGTGCCCTCTGCAGAAGAGCGTGCAAGATTACGCTCTCGTGCCCGGTGTCTGGAGCGCCACCGCTCACTCTCAGTCATCTCAGAGAGGTCGCAGCATGACAATCTGCACCGCTGTGCCCAGCCATGCACAGATTGTCAAAACTGACTGTCCGACCTGCAGAGGCACGTCAACTCTCTCGAAGAGGAACTGCATGACCTGTACTCGCGCTACTGGCATGTTGAAGCACACTCAAAGCTTGCCGAGGCCCAGATCAGTGACTTACAACAACAAGTCAACTACATTGCACAAAAGCGGCAATGTAAGAAGCGTTGCCTTCGAACCTCAGCAATGCTGTTGACCGCCGGTGAGGGCCTTGCATTGACCCAGCAGCAAGAGGCAGAGGCACGGGCAGAGGCTGAGCGGCGAGCAGCGGAGCAAGCCCATCGGGATCATGAAGAGGCGCAGCGCCACGCTGTTCGCATCCGCAATGCCACCGATGACAGCTATTCATTTGCAGGTGCCTTATCACGCAAAGTCAAGGACGACCTAAAGGATATCGCATTTGCGCTCAATCTCCCTCTGCATGGAACCAACGCCGAGTTGGTCAAGTCGATTACAACTTACTTACGCGGCCATCCCGAGTATGCAAAAACGCGCAAATTTTCGGGCCTCTATACTGCTGCAAACGGGCTCGAGCCCGGCGCTCCTGCCGCTTCTACTAGTGGTGCTGCTATACCTGGGCCCACTCCGATGTCCGAGTCCGCTCACCCTTCATCTCCCTCTACTCGAGTCTCTGCCCACCGGCCGCTCGGAAGGCGTTCCCTGACACTCGAGAGCACCGACAAGAACTTCCCGAGCCCGAAACAACGCCGTCTCGACAATCCCTTGGCAGAGTCAGATCCTCGGAATGATGGCACCATGGTAGACAAGTCCGAGTCCCCGGTACCTCCATCCACCCCGGCCTCTGACTCCTCCATCCCTGCATTCCCCACCACTCCTATCCACACACCCCGTACTGAGCAGCCAATGCTCGTTCTTACCCCTACCCAGCCGCTTCGGCACTTCAATCATTTCGAACCCAATCCTCCCACACCGTTGAGTTTTACCCCGGCCAGCCTCACTGGTCACGCCGCTACTCACACCTACTCAGCATTGTCAGAATCTCACTTTTTTCCACCCCCTTCCCGCTCTTATCACTACTAGGGTTTGAATGGATGTTCTTGATCACTGATATCCTATTAGGTCTGAGCATTACATTCCCAGCAAGAGTATAGAGGCGTCGTCGAGGGGATGCACTGGCTCTCGCAGCAGTGATGGGACCTCCCATTGAATCGGAGATTCAATCGGCATGCTCCGGCATCGTGTCACAAATGTGACCACGCCCCTCCACTGGCCCGCGACTTCTGGGGCCGCGCGAGGTTCCAATGCAACCACTCGCCCTCTTGTTGCTTTTTCCCCCTGGCGACTACGGGACACCTAGACTGGTCTGTTGACAAAGTTTGAGGCCGAAAACCAGAGGTGAACGAGAGGAGTGAGCAAATCCCTGACAACCGCGCGAACTCTGGGGTCACAACAGTACGACGAATCCGGGTCGGATTTCCACCGAGCGTTCGAACGGCGGCGAGCGCGCCCGGCCGACTGCTTCTCAGCTCGCCGGACGTATGTAAGCGGACCCGCACCCGGCCAGAATGTATTGCAATCCGGTGCCGAATCGGGCGCGGCGCCGCATCCGTACGTAAACGTATTCGCCGTACGAACCATTGCCCACGGCGCGCCTCTGCGTCTCCACCGGCACCCCGGATGCCGCCCGACGCGCCGCTGCGCGTGGTGCGTCTGCCGCTGAATTCCGCCAGAGCTCGAGTCCCATCGCGCTCGACACGACAATCCGGCCAGGCAACCCCTTGCCCTCGCACATCCCCGCCGCACGCCCCAGCGGCATCCGTTTCTGGCACTTCGCCTTCCGCCGGCGCCGCATGCGCACAGACAGGCACGTAGGCAGACAGGCACGTCCCCCAGATCTCTCTGATCTCTCGCAGCGCCGCGTCCCGACACACGCGCGCTCACTCTCCGTACCGTCTGCAGCGTTTTCACCGGATCCCAGCATTCGGACTCGACGCACGCCGCGCGAATCCCCATGGCGACTTTTTTCCAGCGACTTCTGTTGCTCAAGTCGTGCGCCCCTGAACGGCGCCCCCGTGCGCGCGAGCGAGTACAGGCCCCGAGGACGTGCCGTCACCGTCGCATCCGGCCACCGAACTTCGACGCGGAACGCTTCGTGCGTCTTTCAGCGCCTGTCGCTCCTGGCGCGGCAGAGGGGGATGTGCCCGCGCTCCCACGCCGAACCCCCGTCCCAAACGGCGGGGGGCGACCCTTGGAGTCTAGCACACTATCATTGAACTCCCATGCAGCACCGCCGCGGGCATGCAGTACAATCACGCATCCATCCGTGCCAGCGTCCGATTGTCCCGCCGTCCAACGGTATTCAGGTTCCGGTACGTCTCTGTCAACGTACAAACGTTCACCAGCCGTCGGCGGCACTCGCACGAGGACGCCCACGCCGCCAAGAAGCGCAAGAAGCAGCCCCAAGCCCAATCGAGCCGTGTGGGCTCCCGCAGCACCGCAGGATCATGAATGCATCCCATGGACGCTCCGCGCGCGGAGCGGCCCGGCAGGGCTCGCGCGCCCTACGGAGCGCAGCTGGGCCGTCGCGGACTTCCCGCGGGCTCAAATCGGCAAGCGCGACGTCCAGCTGCGCCCGCCCTGTGCCCCGCCCTATCTTCGCCGCTCGCACGCGGGCCCGGTTCCAAAGTGGGGGGGGGGGGGGGGGGGGAGCGAGCGCGGCCCACAAGCACACCGCTATGGCACGTGCACCGTATTGCGCAAGGGATCCCGCCGCACACGCTCGCCGTGTGCTCGCCGGTGGGGATGCACGGCGGGAACGCGCGCGTGAGCTGCAGAAGTCGAGCGCGGACTTGTCTAGTAGCCGGTGGCGTGGCCCTGTATGGCGTCCGCACCGTATTTGGCTGCGCCGCCCCTCGGTTGGGCCCGTGAACGGGAGGATTCTCTGGGTGCGTCGCGGTGTGGTGCGTGTCCGTTCCTGGGAAGGGCGTGCTTGCACCTCCTTGTTCGGTTCTGCTGCGTGAACTAGGAATCGGGGGGACGCGGACCACGTGCGGTCCCTCGTGAGGTGGAGGTACTGAGTGCGATACTGACAATTGGCAAGTGCGCTTCTTCGGGCAGACGACCGCGGCCGCGCAGCCCGACGAGGGTGCGCCGGATAGACGTCACGAATTCCCCGCGTCTGCGCGCCGTGCTGTGCATGCCGAGTCGGTGGAGGTGAGTTCAGAAGCGTCAGGAACTACGCCCGACACAGTTGCAATTGGGCGTGTGTGCATGTCGCTACGTGAGCCAGTGCCGTCAGTGCCCACCCCGACCCGTCATCTGCGACCTCACGCGCATAGAGTGAACAGGCACGCAAGCTCCTTCGAAGGCCTCCGCTCCGCGCCGCACGGCCCCCCGACGGGCACGTATCCGCGCGATGCGGCCGGTGGCGGCTGAGTAGGGTTTGCCCGTCCAAGGGCCCCACGATGCGCACAGAAGCACGGAGAGGCGCGAAGGCTGATGGCAGCCTCCGCTCGCCTCGGAAAGAACGCGTTCGTTCCATCTCTGACGAGGGGCGAGTGGTGCACATACCAGTACTGGAGCGTCGCCCTGTCCGACTGCTGAGGTCAGTGCTCGCGCGACCTGTAACCCTCCGCGCTCGGTGGAGTGACGGTCTCTATCCAACCACCACCGTCGTCAGTATATCCGGCCCGGTTGGAGAGCGGAACGTCCCACCGCCCGCGCCCGCCAATTCGCCCGCACGGCGGGCCGGCGACAGACGGCGGCTCGCCCTGGCCTGCGCACACTCCGCGATCCGTTGATGCACCCCCAGTGGCTGTCCACCCGCCCGTTCCCTCGGCCCCTGCGTACCTCGCCCCTCTGCCCATCCAACCGGTTCACCAGCGCTGCAGGCGACAAGTCGACCACGCGGGGTCATGCATCATGGCGTGGCGGCTGGAGTCTCCGGCTCGGTCGGTCGGCGGTCGCCCGGAAGCGAGTGTCACCACGCTTGGGTCGCGCGCGCCGATCGGTGGGCCAACCACCGGGAGAGAGCTCGCTCGCGGGGGCGTCGACGGATCGCAGCACAGTACTGTATGCAGCAGATCCCGCGCGCAGCAACCAGCTTCACGCGCGCGCCTGGGTGGGTCGTGCCCGGGCATCTCCCGCGACAGACGTACCTTCTGTCTCGCTCGCGCGCGCGCGTCCGCCAGCGTGCGCGACCGCTTGCGCGTGGAAGGGGACGGCAACGTCCATGGCTGCACGCCGCGAGACCCAGGCCACTGGAAAGGACGCAAGCGCCGTGTGCGAACCGTGATACGGTCTGTGGAGCTTGATGTTGAATGGGCTCGGACGCGCGTGATGCGCGCCCGCGCGCGGGCGCGTTCCTGGCCGGAGGAAGCAATGCATGCATATGCGTACGTACATACGCACCCTGCTAGGCTACTTACGCCGCAGGCAAGTGTTTCTGACGGGTCTGTGTCGCGCAGCGGCCGGCCTTCCGATGGGGGGTCTTCATTCGCGTCGGCCCAGCTGAACGGCCGGGGCCGCGCCGCTGCCGCTGCAGGCACCCACGCGCACGCCTGCACTGTCGCGGCCGCGGCCGTGCTTGGCCTGCGCGCCTCCTGATTCTGAACTCTGTGTGTCCGCCGTCGACGTCGACGCCGTTCGCGCGGGATGCCATAAGCCGCGCCCCGCACCTGCCCACTCGAACGCGGGGCGCGACCAATGGGCGCGCCTTCGCCGTCCGTGGCGTGCGGCCGGTGGGGCCCTTCCACCGTCCCACGGGCGGCTGCGAGGGGCTTCGGGTGGCTGTCTGAAGTGGGTGCGGCCCGTCGCGAAGCGCGGTGCGGGCGCGCTGAGGCGCAGAACACTTCCGTTCGTGCCGCCCGGCTGGAGGAGCGTGCGGGAGCCGGGGGCTTCCCTTGGCGTGCTCGGCCTCACAGAAGAGGCCATCGACGCGAGCATGTTGAGTCTGACTCCTGCCGTCTTCCAGGCTACGCCCACGGCCGCGCAGATGTGCGCGATCTATGGGCGGCCTCGCCGTGCGGGCCCTGGACCGCATTCGCGGCGTTGTGGACACCCGAACGAATGCGGTCCTGGGACCCTGAGATGCGCTCTCGCGCGGAAGAGCGAACCCCATGTGCCGCGTACATACCCTTGACGTCTCGCACAGTCCTACACGCCCGCACACGTCCGCGAACCAGTGCCCACATGCGCACGTCACCGCCGCCGCCGTGGATATGAGATCGCGTCCATATACCGCGCTTCCCATGCCTGCGCGCCCCTCCCCGGGCCGCGTACCTGCCTGCCCACGCCAGGCCTGGCTCGTGCGCAGGTGCGGCGGGACCTGAGGCCTGGCAGGCGGCCGGGGCGGAGCATGCTGCAGATGCACGGGCGGGCCTGCGCGGCGTTGCGCGCAGGGCCGGGCGGTGCTCCCCCGGCGAGACTAATCGTGGTCCGCGGGCGTGCTTCGCGCTTCGCATGGGAGCGCGGGCGAGCCACTCCACATGTCGCTGCCTAGATCGCGTCGCTCGGGGAATCTGCGCCCGAGTCGCCGTCAGTCCCGGCGCCTGCGGGCCTCAGATCGCAGGGCCGTACCTGCCTTCCGCACCGACGGTTGGCCGGGCGGGATCAGGATGGGGTGTGGGCTGCACAACGGTTAGGTGGGCGTGCGGCAGCATTGGAAGCCTAGCATGCGCCATACCAGTCCTGGAGCCTGGCGAGCGAGGCGGCACGCGATTCCCATGGATCGGACCGCTAGCGGGCGCAGTCTGGAAGAAGAACGAGCGGTTGGGTGAGCGACCAGGACGGCGATAGAGGGACGGCATCCGACACAGGCAAAGATACGTACGACGAGGGACGAGAAGAGCGAGTGCTGCATCCGTCGGCGCGCCCAGCCCTGCTGCAAGTGTGATTGCCACTTGTGCGACCGGCCCCCCGACGGCCTCGCGATCGCGGCGCGTAGCACGGGATGATACAGCCCGGAGTCGGCGTCCAGGACCGCGGCGGGCGGGTGACGCGCGCCACCCGAATGCGCCGGCGACGATCCCGCGCTGAGCGCCGGCGCGCCAAGATGGGACTGGGGGCGCGATGGGAGCGTGTGACCGCACACGTCAATCGGGATCCAAGTGGGCTGTCCATCGCACACACTTCAATTTGTCCTCGCAAGGCGGCGCGCTGGACAGCTAGAGCCGATCCGGACCGGCCAAGTGGCCTGCTTGACGTCGTCGGTCAGCCACTCAAGTACTCACGTCCCGTCGGCGTCAGCCATGTCTGGCTCGACTACCTTGACTGCGGAAGCAGTGGACGGAGAATTGACGTTGTAGCCCCTTGTCTGGATTGTGTTGTTGGTCAAGTCCAGGACATATGTGGTCCTGTCCGTCCGTCAGAAAGGACAAATGTTTCCAAGTAATCTTTCGCACTCACCGGCACAGAACTTGGCCCTGGCGCAAGCAGGAACGGTCCCTGGCGGTTCGCGCTCGGCGTTCAAAGGAGCGCCCCCAACCACACTAGAAGCCGACATTGATTACCGCGGCATTGAGAGGTCGGAGGTTGGGGCGTCCGCCCCCCTGCTCCTTGGACGAGTCTGTCCTCATTCAGGATGGGCATCAATCTTGCTGCTGTGCGCCTTCGAGAGGTGATGATGTCCACACGAATTCTATATGGGCATGAAATGCGGAATCCGCACTGGATGCCGTGAGCGGCCGGTGTCGGCGGGGGCGAGTGGGTCTAGGACGATGCCGGACCGCTGTCGCACCGCATTCCCAGATGAAGGTCTCAGAGGAAGGCGTTCGGCATGGTGTAGAACAAGTGTACCGGCAGACAACACGCGGAGGGGTGATATGCAGATTCATAGTGCTATATCAGAGTAGCTGATGTATTACATACGACGTACCGGGACAGTGGTGTACAACGGGAGCATAGCAGGCTCGCCCAACTCTCCGTCTTCAATTCTACCATAAAGCAGGACGCAATCGTAGCTTTCTCCGTTTCACAGAGTGTCGTGGAAAACGGAAGGCTTCTTGCATGTTCATGCAACCAGAACGATGCCTTGCTTCCAGAGCTTGTTCCAAGTCTTGCGGGATCCAAGATGCAGTGGCGGTTGACGGAGTAGTAGTGTGTTCCTCGTCCGATGGGCGCAACGATGGTGTTATCTCGAGAGGTTCTAGTGGCTAGAGATCTACAGTTAACACGTCTACAACGCAGCACGTCATACATAGTGGTGGTGCTTGATACGCACCCGAGTGTTCGTTGGGCGCGCCTCCTGCAATTCCAATGACAACGTGCGCAGGCATTGTGAGCGGTGCTCCACCCAGTTTTCCAAGGCGTACGAATGTATCGGACACAGATTGATTGTGGTTCCACAACGCTTGCAGGTAACGGAGTGTGCTGTGAGTGATAGATAGCATACTAGAGGGTCGCTTTCAAGGTATTGCCTGCCCAGCTCCTCTTGTTCGGTCAATCGGAACCTGTGCATCGCGATTCAGTGTTAGTCGAGAACTACGCAAAGTAGGAGGTTGAACCTAGACCTGTTCTGCATTGTTTGTATTACGCCCACGTCGTCCCGCATTCTCAAGCTAGACACTGCCCCAGTCGAGTCTTGTTCGGTAATCGCAAGCGAACTCAGAGGCTCAGTGTCGCGGGAACTTGACGAGGACCCGAGGATGAAGTTCAAGGATAACTTATGAGAAGACATCCCTGCGGTCGGTAATGAAAGCCTCGGAGCAAGGCTTTCTTTGGAGGACGCGCCACAACGTACCTATATGTACTCGCACACAAAAGCTTGGTCCATGCTGAAGCTTGGACTGGCTACCGACGTTCGGGGGGAGCTGACCTTTTATCGGTGAGTATGTTCAACCTCCAGTGAAGCGGTTACAGCAGATTGCGAGATCCATGGTTGAGCAGATGAATCACCCACCTCGATCTCTCGAGGATGAATCGCAACGACCCTTTAGATCCGTGACGGACCCTTGAAAAGACCGGGCACCATGTCCGGTAGAGATAATCTTCTAGCATGATCACTGTTTATACATTCACATTTGCCACCACCAAGTTTCACAGTACTCGGCGAGACGGATTGCGAGTGATGGTCCGCTCTGCATGGCAGTCCGAGCGCAAGATGGCTAGGGTCAAGCTGAGGTCGGGGTTCCAGCTGGGAGTGGCAGGGCAAGCGCCCACACGGAACCCCCAATTCGCGTTATGTCACAAGCACGTGCCCGTGTCGAGGCTCAACGGCCTGGTCCATCGTAGCGAGGAGTCGTTCTGTTACACACGCAAAGGTCCTAATATGGCTCTGAGAGGCGGGAAAGGCCAGACGACAGAAATCATTCTTGGGATACCACTGAAATCACTTCGCAATCTGATTTTGATAATGACCCGTAGCGAGTCCTAGCACTACCACCAGACTATGTGCATTGGTACAAATTTTAGTCGTCCGATGCACCAAACGACTCTGGGTCGGAGTCTTCCTCCCATCTAGCCGGAACCAGCCGGAAACGATCCCTGTCCGACACGTCTGTCGCGGCCACTGCTCCCGGCGCATCCCCATGACCATGAACATGCACGGGAGGTTGCAGGACCTGATCCGCGGGAGGAGCGTGTAGACGCCCTCTAGATGCTAAGCCTTTGCCCTCCTGCGGGACCTCTTCTTTCTTCGGCTGAAAAGAGGGAATCGGGTGAACACACGCCGTGGGACACCCGATCGAGCGACTCACGAGGTTATTCGACTCCCTCTTCATCGCGACCAACTCCTCCGACAGGCGGAGGCAGCTCGCGCGGTGGCCCGCCCAGTGCGACCACACGAAGTCGCTCTTTTTGTCGAGCTTGATCGTCGAGCGACATCGGCCACACACGACCGCGTGCGCATGGGCTTTGTGGACCATTTCGTCCTCCCTGAAGCGGCGCTCCCGCTCCTGGCGCGCGGTCCGGGGTCGTGCGTCGGACTTGGTACTGAACGACTGAACATGAACAGGAGGCGCGGGAACAACGATGCTGGTGCGTACCCAGCCGCCTTCTTGGGGCGAGCTCGTTGATATGGCTTCGCCCTTCGCTGCGTGGTAGTCGCTCCATTTGTGCGGCCACCGGCAGCCTTGTCGTTCCCCGTGTGTGGCGATGTGGAGGCTTGAGGGGGAGCATCGTGCGTAGCAGGGTTGGCAAGCCTTTAGAGACACGGTCAGTTCATATGTATACCTCAGTGGAGGACAAAGGTGCTTACTTGCGGGAAGCAGAGCGGGTTGTACGCGTCGCAGGCATTGTGATTGAGGAATGTCAAGCGTACGATGATGAGCGAGGTGTCAAAAGCGATGGAGGGCGCAAGGGCGTTGTGCGAGTAGATGTCCGTGAAAGATGTTGGGGGATGCAAGGCCGTTGTCGACACCCTTACTTATATTCCCCACCTCGCTTTGTGGGACACGCTTTGCTCGTCCATAGCGGAACCGCAGCGCTTTGACCCTAGTAACCCATTGTCCATATGGGCTCTGGCCACACTAACCATAGCTGCGGAGTAGAGCCACACGGCGGGCTATTGTCAGACAAAGCGAGGTGCGTCAATGCGTACATACCTGCGCCCGTTTGGCGGTACCAGCATGGGCTCCATTCACGAAGACAATGGGCTCCTCGAACTTGCGGATAGCATGGCTCTGTCTATGACCGCCTCCTCATTAGCACAGTATCGACAATTCCAAACAGTCGGAAGTGTGGCCACATTACCTGTCGGGTTCAACACGATGTTGGGCACGGCTGCCAACCTATGCGCGGGCGAGAGTACCTCAAATCTATTGTTTTCCGTTTCACAGCAAGTCTTGAAGGGGGTGTCGACTCGCCTCGGAAATCCTGCTACCATGGCTGCGGATCGACAGGGGTCGTCTGCTAGCAATTGAGCACATCGATATCACGATCACTGCACTCGCACACTGCAGATTACCTTACCTGCTTGGAATGTTGGAACTACATTGTTCCCGTCCCTGGGATTGTCCCCAAGCCACACTCGCCCGCGAGATTGCACAGGGGTCTGTCATTGTGCTTGCTGGTCGTGTTCGTGGCCTGAAAGAGCTGAGTATGGTTATTGGACGTGTACTGCACTCTGGTTTTACAGAGACGCACCTCGCACACGCACCTGCGAACGCTTCCTGTGGTATGCTGACTCTGCTTCGAGTCAGGTTGGGATACTCCGTTGAACACGGATACACGGCGCCAAGTCAGAAAGAACAAAGACGAAAGCTTCGGCCAGACTTGTCCCACCTTGTCCTTAGCTCTGGTCACGGGCGCGCATGGAGACAAGATAGTGAGAGAAAGACGCATATAGCTACAGCGCTATCATCCGAATCGCTGTGCAAGGATACAAGTACAATATGAGTCTGAGATCCTATGGGTTACCGCTTGGCTTCATCATCCGAGGTCTTCGCATCGAGCTCTCCCCTAAAAATGTGAGGATGACGCGCAATCTTCGCAACCCAAAGTCAGTCCCTCACAACCCTCACATCAAACAAAACACACGACTCACAAACGACCGCACGCGCTTCCCGCACACGTACATCGGCACCGACGCGAGCCAGCACACGGCCTGGCACGCGCCGAGGATGAGCAGCGCGACCTTGACGCCGCGGGCGAGGACGAGGCCGTTCGCGAAGAACGTCGAGCCGTACAGCACCATGTTCTTCCCGAAGTTGCTCAGCGCGAGCACGTGCAGCGCGTTCGGCCCGTGCGTGTCGAGCAGGTACGTCACCGCCGCCGCCCCGGACACGACCATGCTGAAGTTGAGCATCCTGTGCGCGCCCGAGCACCCGCGGCATTGTCAGCACTTGGTCCGTTGGGGGAGTGAGAGTAGGGAGGGAGAACGTACGTGATGCAGGCGACGGCGCCGATCCACGGCATACGGTGGTCGTTCCCGACCGCCCACCCGACGTAGCCGAAGATGCCGAAGAGCATGCTGAGCATGAACACAAGCCTGAACTCGGGCTCGTACACGCCGCGGTTCCGCCTGGACATCCACACCACACCCCAGTCGTTGAGCGGGCCTGATATGAATATGGCAAGCACAATGCCGACGATTCCACCGAGATTCGTCAGGCCCTGGGAATGGATGTCAGTGGAACCTACGTGAGTACTCCAGGATCACTGCATGGCTTACAATCTGGGACGCTGTGAAGTTGTACTCTAAGGTGAAGATCGTGGAGGAGCAAAGCGGGACTAGGCCTAGGTTGAATGCTGTCAGCAAGTCTCATCGGCCGTTCCAGGACAAGACCTACTCAGCCACACTGTCTGCATCCCGTGCGTCAAGAACAAGAAGTACGTCTACAATAGTATCACAGTGTAAGTCAAATGGACATTTATACTGTTCTCCGTCTGAGGACTCACCACGGGAGAGAGTAACAACGGGAACGGTCTCAAGAATATCCTCCAGAGGCTCTCGTCCGTGAAGGTGCCGTGCCAAAGCTTGAGTTGTGAGCGATAGGTAGGCGTAGGGTCGCGCGACGAGGTATTGTGGACGCTCTCTACATCGTTTGTAATGATCGACTTCTCTGCGCTGTCCTCATCGCCGTCATGGCCCTTCAGCGACCGGAGAGACTCATTACGTCTGAAAGTTGTCTGCAAACAAGCGATCAGGTTTGAACCACGGAGAGCATACGGGATGTGGCATACCTCCGGGACAAAGAAGAACATCATGATGACGGTCATACCGAGGGGGATACTGACAAACCAAAACCCGAACTCCCAGGAGAGGTTCTCTATGACGTAGCTGCAGATGAGCGGCCCACTGTCCAGTACTCCCCATCTTCAGTCGCCGACTCGACGGGAAATCGTAAGGAACACATACAGTGTGATTCCAGCCATGATCGCAAAGCTCCAGATCACCGTGCGCGAACCTCGTTCGTGGACGCTAGAGCGGTCTCAGGTTAGTCCGAGGCGCGCAAAGAACTTGGGCGAGATCGGATGTACAAATATATCTGCTCTAACGTGGAAGCCACCAAACTGGCAATACGACACCTTCAGTGACTGATCGCCACGGGACATATGAAAAGCAGCCTACCTCTGTAGCGCAGACATGCCGAATCCCTGGAAGAGGCGCGAGGCTCGTATAGAGGCGAGATTAGGGCTCAACGCACACCAGATGCACGAGATGAACATCTGCCGCCACGCAAACATCCTTGTGGTGAGTCTGTTGCGGATGAGCAACGATAGTATCGTGGACGCACCAGCGAAACGGAGGTGAGGTAGACAATGCGATGCCCGAACTTGACCGCGAGCGCGTTCTGGGCGAGCCTACATGACGACCGACACGATATTGAACTCTTGATTCCGTCGACGAGACGACACAGCACAAAAAACGCACATGAATATCCCGAGACCGAGGAGGATGAACCCGAATGAGGACGTGACATTGTCTACCGACACGTCGAACTGCTTCGCAAGCAGCACGTACCCGGGGCCCACCATCGGCGACAGCGCCCCGTCGAGGCTCGCTGCGAACGCGCTAGCGTTCCCTGTCAACACACACCAAGGCTCCCCATGGGCGCGGACGCAAAGGGGGAAGCTCACAGCGTCCAGAAACACGCCTCCTTCTTCCACCTCGGCCAGTTCAGCCTGCAACGGGCGACGGAGTCCATCAATGACGGAACCGTCGGAGCACACCGTGGAAGGAGACGCACGGGTCGCGGGGGTCGTCCGACGGCTGCGGGATGAGCACAACGTGCGCATGTTTGCCGGTGCCGCGCTTGAGGTCCCTCGCCTCGTCGATCGCGACTTCGTGCCCGTGTACGATTCCCTTGTCCGAGAGCAACCCCGTCCCGGGCACCTTCTCCAGATACCGGTCCTCTGGTCGTCGGCACAGAACCCAGCCTTCAGCAAACAACACACGCCAGACAAGTGGACGCGCGCATTCACCCAGGATCCCGAACGTCATCGGGTTCGGCTCGTGTGCGCTGCGCCCCAGGCCGGAGAGCTCCCAACTTGCAGGCTGAGACGAGTCCGAGCCGTCCGAGTCTCAGCCGTCGACGGCAGCAGGGGCCCCGCCTATATAGCCCACGCCCGCAGCTCAGCAACTCTCCAGCTTGGCGGTCCCCGAGCGCGCGCCCCAGCACTCACCTGCGACCGCCATGGGACCCCGAACGGGGTCAGAAGCACCACGGTCCCGCACAGCGCGTCAAGTGACCCGTGCGCGCGCGGGCGAGCTCTGCGATACAGCAGCTTTCTCCCATGAGCCCTCGTCACGAGAGGAGGTGAGAGCCTGTAAGGGCGCCGTCCCGCTCGGTGGGGCCGTGCCAGAGGAAGACCGCTCCCTCGCTCGTGAAGGCGTTCACGGGATCAGTCAAGCGTGCGATGGAGGCACCGACGCTCGGGGCTGCTCTGCATAGCATTGATGGTATCAGGTCATGCTGTTATCTCGTATAACAGGAGGCTGCGCGACCTCCGTCAGCACGATTGAGGAGAACAGACAATGGCGGCAGTGACGAACCTGGCAGGTTACAAGTTGTGGGCTAACCTGGGGTGACAACGACAGTCACAATGTTTGCACGAGCACCGTGTCACACACAGCTCACCGCCGGCAATCGAACCGGACTAAGTCAGGAGCAGACAGATATACAGCAGCGATTATTCGTCAGCGATAGGTAACTGATACATAGCGGTATTTTACACTCGAAACACGGACTTCTACGCAAACCTACACATCTACGACGATGTCCGGGGTTGTCCTGCCGGGGGACGGCCCACCGCCGTGGCGTTTCGCGGGCGACGGGCGGGTCCGCCACAGGAGCGAGCACATTATAAAACAAGTTGAGGGAAACTTCACACTTCTCCGTTTCTCTTATCCGGCACTACCCATGCGACCACATCGCGCGGTGCGAAGGGGAGGCCAGCCGATTCATGAATCGTACCCGTTCGGGTTCTTCGTCTGCCAGTTCCAGAGGTCGCGGCACATCGTCTCGAGGTCCTCCTTTGCCTTGAATCCTAGCTCCTTCTCAGCGAGCGCGGGGTCCGCAGTGAGATCCGGGACGTCTCCACGCCTATCCACCTCTCGTTAGTGCACATTCGCTTGATACACCAGGGGGACATGACTCACCTGCGACCGACGATCTCGTACTTGTAGTCGAAGCCAGTCGCCTTACGCATCGCCTCGACGATCTGGAGCACGCTCAGGCCCTTGCCCTTGCCGAGGTTGTACGCCTTGTAGCGCGCCTCGGTCGGGCAGTTGTCGAACACTTTTGAGTCATCGGAGAGCGCGTCCAAAGCGAGCAGGTGACCCCGTGCCAGGTCCAGTACATGCAGGTAATCGCGCACGCAGGTGCCGTCACTAGAATTCGGCCGCAGTGAGTATGGAAGATCCCCGGATGAGGGCAAGCTGAGGGACTAACGGCGTGGGGTAGTCGTTGCCGAAGACCTTGAGGTTGTTGGGCTGACGGCCAACGGCGATAGCAGCCAGGAGAGGGAAAAGGTTTCCGGGACGACCGATCGGCGCCTCGCCAATGAGACCCGAGGGGTGCGCGCCCGCAGGGCTGCGAAGCGGTTCAGAACCGGTGCGCACGTACACTTGAGCTCATGCGACTCACTTGAAGTAACGTAATGAGAGACCACGCCAGCGCTTCGGCTCAGCTGAAAAGCCATGAGGGTGGGGGCGGAAGTGAGAGCGGAAAGGCACGCACAGCTGCAGAGGTCGGAGACGATCGTCTCGCACATCACTTTCGTCTTGCCGTAAGGGCTGTGGGCCTCCAGACGAGTGCTCTCGGGGATGGGGATGACGGGGGGAGTGCCGTACACGGTCGCGCTCGAGGAGTAGACGAAGCGCGTGGTGTCGAACTCGGACGCGACCTGGAGGAGGTAGACGGTCGCCGCGACATTGTTCTCGTAGTACGTCAGGGGGATCTCGGTGGACTCGCCGACCGCCTTGTACGCCTGCACCCACACACCACAGTCAGAACGAACGCGGCCGCGACGATGGAGGCGAGGACACGTACGGCGATGTGGATGATGCCCCAAATGCCGCCCTTGCCGTACTTCTCAAACACCTTCCGGATCTCGTCGCGCTTGGTGAGGTCAACGGTGTATGCGTCGATCTCCGCGCTGTCTTTGTCTTTCGCGGACGCGTTCGCGGGCAGGTTGTCGCGCGCGATCTGGGCGACGCGGTCGAGCGCCTTCGGGGACGAGTTGTGGTGGTTGTCGACGGAGATGACCTTGTACCGCCTAGTCTCCTGGAGCGCAAAGATGACATGGGAACCTGTCACAGGGCAAAAAGGACCGGACGTGCGGGGAAAAGGGGGCGTGTATCAGCGCGCTGCGTGCCTGGGAGGGATGGGCGTGCGCACCGATGTATCCGGCGCCGCCGGTGACCAAAACTCGCTGTGAATGCGGTCAGAACGGGTCGGGCGAGCGGGGAGGTGCGAGACAGACTTTGAGGGGCTGTTCGTCTGCAGCAGTCATTGTTTCGCTGGCTGTGGAGTGCGTGGTCGGAGGATGGGTGCAGCAGCAGAGACTCGGAAGGACTGGAAAGGAGCGCATCCGGCTATTTATCGATCGCGCCCATCTCGCTGGGGCGCACCCGGCTCCGGCCCGCGCTGCCGCCGTGGTCGTCCGAGCTGCGGATGCTGCTCCGGGTGCGAGCATCTGCACCGTCCAGTGCCAGTCTACGTCCCGGACCAGAGCCCGCACGCGCACCGAGACGCTCTGGACGAGTCCGCCTGCCCACATCCGCATTCTCCCCGCCCCATCCCAGAACGAGGCCCGACTCGACCCCAGACGGCCCGGACTGCATGGCGTCATGCCCGCCCCGCCGCCCACCACACACACAGCGAGCACCCCCGGACGGGCCATCCAGCGCGCGCGAGCCAACCACCGCCAGAACGTCCTGCCATTACCATACACCCCCGGAGAAACACACCGCCCGCGCTACACCCTATCGCTCCTCCATCTTCACGTCCCCCTCCCCATCTTTCTCCGCCTTCTCCCCAGTGGCGGTGCCGGACGCGGCACCCCCCTCCGCCTTCGGCCTGTCCTTCTTCGCGCCCTCCACTTCGTCCGCGCCGGCAGCGGGGGGAGGCGCGGGGCTCGCAGAAGCCAGTGCAGCCGTCGCCGCCACCGCCGCCTTCTTCTCTGCGACCTCCTTCTCGCGCTCCTGCCGCGCACGCTCGATCTCCTGCGCGAGCAGCACGACGTCCCCCGCGCCGATCCGCGAAAAGTGCTGCAGGTACTGGTCCCGTGCCGTGCGCAGCGCGAGCCACGCCCAGCGCTGCTTGTTCTGCGCGACCGTGTCGACAGCCGTCAGCCTTGTGGTCCGGAAGAGCAGTCTAGGAGACAATGGGACCACGCACCTCTTCGTACTTGTTGATCAGATCGTCGGGTGGCAGGACGACCGGCGCGGGCTCCGGTGCCGGCGGCGCAGGCGTCGGCGCCGGTGCAGCAGGCGTGGGCGAGGGTGCGGCTGGAGCAGCCGCCGCACCTGCCGCGGGCGGATTGGGCGTGCCCACTCGCGCGGGCGACGCGGCCGCGCTCTCGCCCGGCGCGGGCGTCGTTCCAGGCTTCGCGGGCAGCGAGGGGTGGAGCGGTGCGTGTGCGTTCGGCGGGTTCTGTCGAGACGTCGCTTGTGCGTCTGATGCTTCAGGTGCAGAGGCTGCCCCCGGCTGCGCGGGGGGATGCGGGGGTGCCGCGTTGGCGGCTGCTGGTGCTGGCGGTCCAGGTGTGGGCGCGACGTCCTTGGGGGCTGATGCCCGTGCGCGGGCCTGGGCGAGGCGCTCCGCTTTCTGCAGAAGCTGTTTTCTCCGCATCTCCGCGCGCGCCTCCTCTTGTTTGACCTTCTTGACAAAGTCCTTGACTTCTCCAGGCCTTGAGTGATGTCAGCATGCCGATCCTCCGGATGAGACAGAAGGACACTGAACTGGAATGGATGTTCGAGGTCGCGCAGGTCTCGATAACCCATCTCCCAAATCTCCGTCAACGGTGCGCTGCCGTATCTGTGCGGCCACTCCTCGGGGTCCATGCGCATCTTCTTCCTCACGCCTTCCGTCGCCTCCTCCAAGCCGACGCGCCTCTTTTCCCCGTCGACCTCGATTTCCTCGCTCCAGGGATCACGGTCGAACGGCGGACACAACTCGTTCTTCCAGCGTATCCAGTTCTTCTCGCGCTCCAGGATCACATGCACCGCTTCTGCAAACGCGCGCCCATTCGGGGCGGTCTGCCGTAGCTCTTCTGTGGCGCGGGTGATCGTCTCCTGCACCCATTGGGCGTCTGCCGCCTCGAGCGTGAAGTCGATATGTAGGGAGCGATTGCGATGGGTGGCCCAGGTTGCCTTCGCTGCCTTCGTAAACATCAATAGATGGTTCAGCAAGATCAAGAGCTGGAAGAGGAATTGTCGCCGGAAGTGCGTATCCGCGATCTGCAGAAACGCGTCAGTACGAAGTGCATCTCACAGCGTCTGAAGTACGCACCTCCAAATCAAGCAGTTCTGGACTCGTCAGGTACTTGGCAAAGTAATACTCGCTGTTTCCTGAAGTATCTGTGGCCGCAGGTTCGCGTTTCCGCTTCAGAGGGCCGGATTGTCCTGCAGACGCATGATTCGACTTGTTGCCCATCAGGGCCCGCTCCTTTGCTGTCGCCTCCTTGATTACCGGGAGCACTTTGTTCACCGCCTCTCTGAAAGCCGGGAAAGTCTGCGGTTCCGCAAACAGCGACGGCCGCGAGAACGGCAGCTGCAAAGACCAGAACGTGTAGAAGAAGTCTGTCCGCGACGTCAGGCGCGAACGCTTGACCGCGGTTCAAGCACGCGCACCTTCTTTTTCCTTCCGCTTGCGCTCGGCATCCTTCGCAGCTTGCTCCTCCTTCGCGTCGTCCACCTCCATCTGGCTCTCCTCCGCCTCATCCTTCCTCTCGTGCCCTTTCGCGCCGGGGCCCTCCCAAACCGGCCCATACTCGCCTCGCAGGTTCACGCCGCTGCGCTCCCCAAGCGGAAACACGCGGCTCAGGAACGTCAATATCCGCCCGCAGAACATCGTCGTGCTCCCCATCTTCGACAGCCGGCGGAGGAGGTCGTTCAGGGTGCGGAGGAGGACGAGCGCCTTGCCCTTCTGCGGCACGAAGCCGACGGTGAGCCGGTCCGCGCGGAGCTCGATCCAGGAGAAGATGTGCGAGCACGAGGCAATCGTTTGCATCTCCAGCAGGTCCTGCAGGATGTTCGACGGGAACACCTGGTCACACGCGTCTGAGGGGCGCGGGGTGAGCTGGCGCGAGCGCGGGGCAGCGGTCGGGAGGGGTACGGACCGTGTTCGGTGAAAGTCAGGATGATGTCGAGGCGATCACTCAGCTGGTCGTAGTAGGTTGTCTGTTGCTCCTTGAGGGCCTTGCCCTCAGTGGCCTGTGCAGTTATTCGTACCGCTTATTCGTAGTGTGCGCGGTTAGCCCACTCACCGCAAGTTCAAAGATGTCTTTCCTCAGAACAAACTCCCATTTGTTTTTCCACGTCTCCTGGTTCGTCTTGGCCTTGGATTCCTCCAAGGTCTGCTCCACGAGCGTGTCCAGAGAAGCCTTGTCTATGGGTCGCGGCGGTAATGACGCCAGTAATGAACTCAAGCTGTCCTGGAGTGCTTGCATGATTTCGTTGAAATATATCGTGATAATACTTTATGAAGCAGTGCGGGCCATGCAGCGTCAAGACAAGCGAACCAGACAGCCGTGGTGGTGGTTGTAGGACAAGGTGTTGTGAGACGCCACAACGCCGGCGCTCTCTTGCAGACGAGACGCGTGTATAGACGCCCATCCCCAGCCCTGTTTGCCCCTGTAACGTTCCGCGGGTGCCCCGAGCCTTGACTTCCATTACAACGCTCTTTGCGTTTACAGTCCTTCACAAGTACAGCTCAATACAGGGCAGTGAGGGGAAAGGGGGGGGGGGGTTATAGACACATACATCATCACCTCCAATACAATCAGAAGTACTAGACACTGGCACTTACACGTTCAAATCCGCCATTGAGCCACCCTCCGAAGTACCCACAACCCCATCATCGCAGACCTTCATCGTATGGTCGTGAATATACACCTCGAGCGGCATCATATGCCCGGGCGCGTCCGCCGCGCCACCCACGCTCGCGCGGGTGCCAGCGACCACCGTCCTCCGCTTGCTCATCCAGGACATGCTCGCCGTGAGCGGCTGCGTCGTGTAATACGCGTCGTCGTGGCGCTGGTGCCCGACGCGCAGGATGACGATGGAGAAGATGATGCCCGTCAACGGGACCGCCTGCGTCACATCGTGGTCAGCCCTACATCCATCTGGGTTTGAAGAGTGCAAGACAGGGTTGCGGTGGATGCTCACCATCTCGGACATGAGTTCGAGGGCTTGGGACCCAAACTCGAGCGTCATCACAAAGACGAAGAGGTACGCGGCGTTGATGAGCCCGCTCTCAAGAACGATGCGCACGATAGGTGCCAGGCGTGTCTGCTCCCTCGCGGAACCTGAGTGCAGTGCCTGCTTGAGCTGATGGTCTATGGACCAGATACGGTATGCCAATAGCGCTATATAAGAGTTGAACATGTCGTAGATTTTGCTGGACGGGTGATGACTCACAGGTAGCCATGGCATTGGCGACCAGGCTCAGAGAGAAGAACACGGTGAGCCAAGTGGCCTCCGAGTGGACCTGCTGGTCTGGCTTGTGGGTGAACGCCCACATCGTGTACGAACCAGACGCTGAGAGAAGTGAGCGTGTCGCATGCCGACCTTATACAAAGTGGACGAACCTGCACTGATGAGGGAGAAGGCAATCGGAACAGCTACGATCCAGATATTCTTCCCCCAGACGACCCAACAACGGTAGTTCTATAATAACGTCCCAGTCAGAACTTCGCACAATCTGTAGTACGATGCCGACGTACGACGAAGGAGTCGCCCACAAGCAAGTCGGCGATGAAAAGGCAATGCTTGGTCGTGAACAGAGGTTGGGTAACGTCCTGGAGATACGCAAGGCGCTCCTCACGCGGGTCGTGATGGATAAACGCAACGAAGATGTTCGCGCAATCGATAGCAAAGCGTGTTGTGGCGAGCAAGATGAGCAGCACCCCAGCTGTGAGCATAGGCAAGCTTAGCTGCCGCCGAAACTGCCCCCGCGGGTGGACGAGGTCATACCCGCACACGCAGAAGAGGCAGACGAAGACTCCTGAACAGGGTGGCATTGAGCGGAGGGTACCACGGCTAGAGGCGTGTCGACTTACCGTAGAGGACGCCTTCGACAGCCAGGCCTGCAAGCTCAGCGGTGTCGATAAGCAGAGGCATTTTGGGAGGTCACCGGCGTTTGTATCAACATGCTCGTTGGAGTGGCGCCTTTTGTAATTCAAACAGGCAGGGGGGCTGAAGGTGGGATCCCCTGCCCAACGCATGTCGCACGATGTGAAGCAATCCACATATAGCGGGCTTCCGGGGGGTCATCAGACATCACTGTGTATGTCCAGTATCACTGTTGCTGATGAACGAAGCTGCGCGTGAGTGCAGACACCGTCGTGAACAGATACCATATAATTCAATACACGGGATACTCGCGTTTCGAACCACGTACAGTGCGCTCGGGGCGCAGTCCGCTGACTCCGCAGACTACCCAGGAGAAGTCGATGCTGCATGATACCCAGGCTTGATGATTCGCTCTCGCCGGTACTGCTAGGACCTTACGACATCCCGAGAGGTGGAAGGTTGTGAGGTCGCGCACCAATAGCTGAAGCTTCCTCTCACTATCTTCGATGAAGGAAATCACGATGCGCGAACACTGCAATGGCCGTCACACGGTCCGTCGTCACTTACCCCACTGGCACAGCCTTGACGATGAGAACGTTCACGGCTGCAAGTTCGGCACTCCCAGCTTGCACTGCGGCGTCACCAGGATTGGTCCAAGGTGATTATCCCTGCGAGGCAGGTGATCGGTCGACGTGAACAACCAGACAAACTCACAACAGTATGCTTGTAAATGGCCTATCGTTCAAGGTTTTACGTGGCGCGTCACAAATCCGTCTTGACACCGTTTCATTTCGCAGCATGGCATACAAATGCAGAGGTGGTGTTCCCATGGGCAGGAGTTCGCGTGAGAAAGCCGTCCGAGATTCGCCTGGTGGCTCAATGCCAATCTCTCTGCCTGATTGTTTCTGGGCACAGGTGGATGCAAATATGAGTATAGCTGCGATAGAATCATCACGAAGGCGGAGTAGGATGTCTGCGCAGATGCAGGAAAAGCATCGAAGGCAGAGGTGATGACTTACATTACAGCATTTGGTACGCCTGCCACACTCCGGACCATATACGCGGATGGAATAATCGGATGTCCTGTTTGGCGCAAGTACGCTGAACATCTTCATGATATCAAGCCAAACCTCCCTTCGGCCAGGTAGTCCGATGCAGCGTGCAGGGAGGCGGGTTGTGGATGCCTACAACGATGTGATGGGAGATGACATGGGGACGTAACCACTGGCAGTCCGGCAGTCTCACCAGTCCCCAGCGTCCCATCAACCCCGATCATTTCTTCTCCGCGGTTGGCGTCCCATCCTTCGGGCTTGTGACGACAACCTCTTCCTCGACCTCTGCGACTACGGCGGCTGATACCGGCACGCTACTCCGATCTTCTTGTGCAGGTGCAGTTCGTGTCTCTAGCTCACTAAGAAGGCCGTCAAGGTGGTCAATGACTCCATTCAGGCGGCTCTCCACGCCATCCGCGATCCCTTCAGCAGCGTCCAATCTCTCGAGCAGCTCGGCGACATCAGGATCGGACCCGTCGAGGTCTTGTGACAGAAGGCTCGACAAGAGGGCTATATCCGCCTCCAATGACGCTCCAGGAGAAGATGCGGAGTTGTCGGACTTGTGGTGAATGCCGTTGGTAGACTGAGCAGAAGACATGTTGTAGGAAGCTGATAGTTGTGGACAAGACTAGAGTCTGAGGCGAATAGGCGCCGCATCGACATGTTTTGCCAGGGCCAGGGTTAGGGCTACTATCAGACTGGGGCCGCCTCACCGTTCCACTGGCGGTTGCCCTGAGTAGTATCGTCAAAATATTGATACAAAAATAGGGCTTGAATAAATGTCCTTATCACGCTGGTAGCGACACAATAAACTGTAAGTTGCTAGCCTCAAGAGCGAGATGACTCTGCGTTCTGAGAACTACGAGAGTTGCCTGTTTGAGAACTTGATTGGTGCTGTCACTGCTGTGCATGCAAAGGCGCTAGCAAGCGCCCAAGCCTGTGTGTAGCAACCTCACTTTGAACCTCACGTCGTACCCGCCTCGATACCCTCCAATATACAGCTACTGCTTATATCTTACAACTTTACGGCTCTGGCTGATACACCTCCATAACTGTTGGTTTTGCTTGGCTGATTTTTGGCAAACGGGGAATCACTGCTACCTGCGCGAATCTGGCCCAGCATGCAATCCCTCCGCTCGCGGAAACCATCGGAGTCGCGCCCTAAGGGCGCCCAACGCCAGAACACTCTTCGCTCGCAGAAGCCAGCCCCGCGAAATGCGGACCGACGCGCGACGCGTGTCGGGGAGAAGATGAAGAAGCGCATGTCCATGCGCTACGCCGACATCTCTGCCCCCACCGATGCCTCCGTACCGGATCTGCCTGCCATGCCAATTGGGATGCGGCCGTCAATGTATGTACAGGAGCCGCAGAGTATTGTGGAGGAGCCGAAGGAGGACCCCATGCTGTCGGAGCTGAGGCTGCTGGACAAGGATGACTTTGATCCGGATGCTTGTGCGTAACATTCAGCTGCATGGCGATACTGATGCTAAGGGGAAGCAATAGACCTAAAGATGAAGCTGGCGAACTCCACGGAGGCTGAGCTCAGGTCACTGCAATCCTCACTGCAATCGCACAAGGACGGTGTTGCGGTGGATCTGCAGAAGAATGTGTTCAAGAAGTGTGCATGAACTCATCTCTAACCTACCCACTCTAACCTTGGCTTCGCTAGCTACGCTGAGTTCATGCTCGTATCTAAAGAAGTGAGCACGTTGGAGAACGAGATGCTTGAGTTCAAGGAATCTCTTGCCGAGTGGAAGGGAATGCCTTCCCTTCTGCACATCGACGACTCCAGCTCCGCTGCAGGTTAAATCACTTCACCAGTAGTCGCTTCACTCAGTAACTGACATAACACTCAGAGCGTCGGCGGAACGTTCGCTCATCAATCGCCGACCTCCGCGTCCTGTATGCCAATCAGATGCAGACGCTTCACATGCAGGTCGAGGGCTCGTCCAAGTTCGTCCCCACAACCCCAGGTCGGCATGTCATCACGGAAGTCGACAACATTGTCGCACTCAATCCTGCAACATACAAGGTCGATCATGCAGTGCGCTTCGTCCTGCTAGATGACGCCGTGTTGGTTGCGCGGAAGCGCAAGCGGCGCAACAACGCGGAGAACGACAAGCTCGTGGCGGAGCGCTGCTGGCCGCTGAACGAGATGCTCGTGCTGGACACGAAGGACACCCCTAGTATGCTTGCGACCCAATTCATGTGCTTTGACCTGCCGTTAATGATTTGTCCAGACATGACCAACGTCTTCAAGATCCGCCACGGTAAGGAGACGCACGTCTACCGTACGGAGATCTCTGCGGACAAGAAGAGCCTCCTCTCGCAGTTCCGTCATGTCGCGGAGGAGCTAGCCGCCAAGAAGCGCAAGGAGCGCGAGGGCGAGCATCAACGGCGTAAGAGCATGTGGATGAGCGGCGACGTGCGTACTTCTCTCGCTGCTCCCCAATCGTCTCTGGCATTGAGACGCACGTCCTGCAGCGAGCGTCACTGGCATACGGCGGCGAGGGCATCCCGCCGATGCCAGAGTGGATGGCGGACCTGGCCAGCCAATCCGGCGAGCTCGGCGCGAGTGCAAAGGAGAAGGCGGAGCGGGACGCGCGCTGGATTGGCGACTGGTCCGACGAACTCACCGTCGCGATCGCGCTGCGCGAGTGGGATCGCGCTGTCGCGCTCGTCGAGGAGGGCGAGGGCCAGATCGCTGTGAAACCCCCGCTCGGCGCGAAGCTCACGCCGCTCAAGGCATCGCTCACCGCGGCGCTGCTTCAGAGCCTCTCCGTGCCGTCGAACAGGAAATCGACGGTCGTCAGCCTCATCGGGCTCCTGCTGCGTCTGAAGGCGGGCGCGGCCGCGCGCAGCACGTTTCTCACTGCGCGCGCGGACGTGATCAAGAAGTGCGTGCGGAAGATCACGTTCGAGGGCCATATCGGCTCGTACATCGGCGACCTGGCGACCGTTGTGTTCACGGGCATCAAGCACACCGCCGACTGGTTCCTCGCGAGCTTCAACCAAAACGAGGTTGCAAGCAGTGAGTCGTCTTACTGTGTGTGACTCAGGGAAGCAATGGTGCTCAACGACCACCATCTTACCAGGCTTCGTCGAATGGGCGAGGCAGCAGATTGAGCTCTACGCAGAGATGTTCCGCAAGCAGGTGTACAGCTCCGACATCGACGAGCGCACCATCGACGAAGCGATTCAGATCACTCACGTCCAGAGCAGGAAGGTATGCATGGGTACTTCATACCTCTAGTCCTCTGATTGACGACGCCTTTCGTGCCGCAGCTGCTCGAGGAGTACGGCATCGACTTCCGCTTCCTACTCGACAACCTCCTCATCGACAAGCCGCGGGGCGACGCGCGCCCGCCACCCTTCCGCGGGCACAGCGAGCGCGCGCCCGACCCGATCCACACCCCCGCCTCGACGCCCATCCGCTCGCGCTCGCCCGCACCCTCCACCGCGTCCGCCAACTCGTTCTCCACGCCCTCGCGCACGCGCACGCCCGTGCCCGTCCCCGCCGTGCCGCCGCTCCCGCCCGCCTCGGCGATGCCGCCCTCGCTCGCGGTGCCGACGCCCGTGTCCGCGTCCCCGGGGCGCTCGCCGCCCGCGTCGCGCATGCGCTCGCCCATCCCGCCCCCGCGCACAGCGAGCGCGGCGTCGTTCCGGAGCCAGACGCCGACGAACGACGGCGCGGGCACGGGCATGCTGCGCCCGCCGAGGGGCAGCCCTGCGCCCCCGCCCCGGTCAAGGGACCGCCCAGGCAGCGCAGCGGGGCGACCGCCGCCGGTCGAGACACCGAAGAGGCAGGGCATGTTCTAGGTGTGCGAGACATACTCAGAGTACTTGGGCGGACGGACGATGTGACTGTCGTCTCGCCGACGCGGACCGTTGTACGATAGCTGTACCTCGTGGAATTCATGATCTCGGATCGAAATCTCACTCATGTGCCGCCTAGACAAGCACTCGTTCCGTAGACACATAACAGCAAACAGGACTGTCACATCATCGGTACGTTTACATTCTTGGGATATCCTCTTCAGCCCCCCCCCCACCAGCTCAGGCCACACTGCAAGTACATGGCATTGATTAGCTACTGTGCATCCCTCCCACGCACGTACCGAGAGGCACGCTTACCTAACGATCGCCTCAATCTCGAACAGCGCGTCGAGCGGGAGGCGCGCGACCTGCACCGCGGACCGCGCGGGCTTGTGCGCGCCGAAGAAGTCCGAGTACACGACGTTGACCGCCTTGAAGTCGTCCATCGAGTGCAGGAACACCTGTCGTGCGTACACGCCATGTCAGCACGCTGTGCCCTCCGTGTGGCTACGGTGTAGGGAAAGGACGGGGAGAGCACTCAGGGCAGGAGGGAGTACGCACAGTGGTCTTCACGACCTTCCCGACCTCGCTCCCGCCGGCCTCGAGGATCGCCTTCATGTTCTGCAGCGCCTGCTTCGCCTGCGCCTCCACGCCGCCCTCGACCTGCATTGACCCGATCAGCACTGGGCGTGGACGCACGCGCGCGCGCGCGCGCACGGGGCGGGAGCACTGACGAGCTTGCCGGTGGCGGGGTCGAGCCCGAGCGAGCCGGAGAGGAAGAGCAGGTCGCCGACGCGCACGGCCTGCGTGTACGGGCCCACCGCCGCGGGCGCGTCTTCGTCACCGAACGTCCGGGACAAGAGCGAATCCGCGAGTCAGCGTCCGTCCACTCTACAATATATGACTCGCGCGTGAGGCTCACCGGGAGTGGAGACTAGCGAGAGCGAAGAGTGCGTTGTGCTCATGGTGCGTGACTTTGCGATGCGGGTGAAACGGGCAGCTGTGAGCGCTCGGGCGGCGATGGACGACGCGTTAGATGTACACTTGAGAGGAAGTGAGGAGAGGAGAGGGCGAGAAGGAAGGCGTAGCATCCCGAGTCTAAGCCGCTGCTGTGGTCGGCGAGTGCGCGATCGTGCTGCAATCGCTACCGTGAGCAGTTCCGACAGGACGTATTACATCCACGTAAATATATATATTTATTTTAACAACTCTCTGTTAGTATATCGGTTAGTACACGCGCCTGTCATCTGGACTGGCCGCGCGAAAGCGGGGTTCGACTCCCCGACAGAGAGTTTGTAAGTCTCTGGATGCCTTTTTTGTCCCTATGTATAGGAAGTGAGCCGGAGTTGCGAAGAGAAGTGTGGCAGGAGAAGAACTGTGCAACCTCAACTAGCAATGTGGATGATACACGTCTACAGGCTTACATACATACATACAGCAACCCATGCAACACCGCTGTACCCAACATACTCGCTACAGACCTCAAACCCCCCGAAACCTACACACCCGAGCCGCTCGCCCACTCAACCACTTCGACACGGTCGCCCACATGGACAACGCCCGAGCCGCCGACGACGGCGTTGCATCCGAAGCAGGCCTTGCTCTTCTGGTTCGGGTCCTTGTTCTTCCGGAACTTGAGCAGCACCTTGTACGGCACCGCCGCGTCGCGCGTGCCCGTCGTGATGTCTACGTTCGGGAGCTGCTCGCACGTGCACGCGTCAGCTGCGATGCGCAAGAGGGACAGAGTATGAAGGGAGGAGGGACGTACGAGACAGCGTGTGCACTTTGAGACGAGGGTGAAAGTGCGCGCTTCGGCGGGCGCATCGTCTTCTGAGTCGGCGTTCCCGGGGTGTATGCGGATCTGCCGCCACATGTCCTCCGCGAAGGGCACGCCGGAGCCCTTGAACACGATGTTCGGCCTGAACCTGCACCCACAGACGTCAGCCCCCTCCAACGTAACCAAGTGAGCACCGCCGCCCACCTCTCGATCTCTACCCCGCCGTCCCTCCAGCGCTCGCGGTCGATCCCGCCAATGCGCGCGCGCGGGTCCTCGTCCCGCGCGTACGCGCTCACCACGCGCCGCACCTCGCCCAGGCTCTCCTCGCCCGCGACGAGGAACGGGTACCCGTCCTGGAACATCGCCGTCTCGCGCAGCGCGGGGAACGCGGCCGTCGGCGGGCACACACGCGCGCGCGGGCCCTTCATCACCAGGTGCACCGCCCGCCCAAAGTAGTCCGAGAGCACCTCAGACGGCGTCCGCGCCCTCGCGCCCGCGCCCGCGTCCGCTTTCGGGAGCGCGCTGGAGACGACGTAGCCCTCGACGAGGTACTTGCCGAACATCCGGCAGTCCTCTATGCTGTGCGGGGTTAGCAGGCGTGTGGAGGTTTCACAAAGGGGGATTGCGTACATGGGCCAGTCAGCGAGCATGTCTGCGGTTGGGTACAGAGGCACAGAGAAGGTCTCGCAGTCTGAGTCTTCGGGGAAGGACACGACAAGCCTCCCGCCGTAGGGGGAGCCAGCGTCGGGCTCGACGCGCGGGGTGATGAGGACCATCTAGCGGGAAGTAAGGTTAGTCGCGTACACGCCGACTGCATGTATCGGGCTTACCTTTGAGACTTCGCGCGCAGTGATGACAGCATGCGATTCGGCTTCAATTATGCACCATTTCCGGTCATTCTATGAACAGGGTCAACAAAGTTCGAGATAGAGGTCGCGCGATACCCGAAGCACAACCCAACGTGCAGGCGGCGGGTGAAATGACTCTGGGTACGGGGTATGCGACATGCGGCCCGCGCTGGGGTGGCAAGGAGGCTCGACACAGACGAGTGATTGCGACAGTACCTCTAGCCCCTCTGGTGTGTAACGCGCTTCTTGCAAGGACGTTCCACGGCAACTCTGAGCAGGAAACTCTTCAGCCACAGTCGCGCGCGCCCCTGAGCAGAGAGACAGACCTTTATAGGATGCATGAGAATCTTGGATACGCGGACGTCTCCCACATCGAACGGCACGGTCAGTTCTCGCTCGAACGTATACGCATTCGCGACGGCGCCCTTGAGGTCATCCTTGAGCAGCTCTGGCGGACAGACGGGTGCTCTGCCGTTTGGCCCTGATGGACTTGTCTTTCTGAACAACTTCCATAGGACGCCAGCGAAGGAGACGAGGAGGAGGGAGATGGTCCAGGAGAAAGAGGGAGATGAGACGAGATGGCGCGGATGCCAGTGCGAGTGGTCTAGAAGGTCGTACAAGGAAACTGTCATGTCGCGACTCAAGTACTCACGATCCGTCCAGTCACCTCCACACCGGCGCCCTTTCCGCGATTCACCTCTCTGGGCGGCAAAGCCACCGGAGAATGCCGATTGTATACTCACCTCCATCGACATCATTTTCGCTTACCGCCCGAGCGTCTTCTGTTACATCTGGCACTCAGACACTGCACCTCTGCATGCCCCATTTTCTGCACGTTTGCGCACATTGCGATTTACAGCCAGTTATCCTCTAGGGGAGTCGTGTCGTACTGCGCAGCAGTGGATTCCAATCTACCCGCGCGTATGTCATGGTGACGCATCCTCCCCACCACGCTGAACATGTGTCCAAGAATAAGTACATGCTATCCAGGCTGCTAGTGTTCCTGCATGTGTTCCAAGAATACCGTTCATGATATGGCTCCCTGGAGCATTCATGCTGGGTTATATACCTCGGCTTGCGACGCAACACAATCTCCACACCGCCTGCTCGACTTGCTCACCAACACCAACGGCGACGACTAACCTGACTATTCTCTACCTACCACAACCACAGCCATGAATCTCCCCGTCGCGTACAAGACAAACCAGCCCAAGAAGCTACGGCAGCTCATGAAAGAGAGTACGTCCTCCGGCTGCACGCGCTACGTCTCCTCCCTCATCTTCTTGCAGAGGACTGCGTGATCTGCCCCGGGGTGTTCGACGGCATCTCCGCACACATCGCCAACGCCGCCGGCTTCGACGCGCTCTACCTCGCCGGCAGCGGCGCGTCCGGCTCCGTGCTCGGCGAGCCCGACCTGTTCGTCATCACCGGCGTCGAGCTCGCGGACACCGCGCGGATGATCGTGAACGTGTGCGACGCGCCCGTCGTCGCCGACGCGGACACCGGCTTCGGCGGGCCGCTCAACGTCGCGCGCACCGTCGCGCTCTACGAGGCCGCGGGCGTCGCCGGCTGCCACATCGAGGACCAGACGTTCCCGAAGCGCTGCGGGCAGCTCGCCGGCAAGGACGTCGTCGACCTCGAGACGTACCTCGAGCGCATCGTCGCCGCCGTCAAGGCGCGCCAGAACCCGGATTTCCTCATCATCGCGCGCACCGACGCGCGGAACGCGTCCACCTGTGGAGGGGAGAACGCGGGCGAGGAGGCGTTTGAAGAGGGCGTCAAGAGGTGCGCGCCGTGTGTCTGTGATGAGCGTACATCGATTGGGTGCTCAGTGTGGTGTATCTAGACTGAAAGCGGCACTCGATGCGGGAGCGGACATCGCCTTCATGGAAAGTCCGCGTACGAAGGACGAGGCCGCACGGCTTGTCCAAGCCCTCGCGCCTAACCCCTGCATGATCAACGTCCTCCCGAATGGCCTAACAGGCAACTGTTCCGTCGATGATTGCAAGCTCCTCGGGTTCAAACTCGCCATCTACCCCTGCACCGGCTTCAGTATGCTCTCCCCAACCAGCGATATACGAACTAGCACTCACCATGCGAATCCAGTTCCCGCCGCGATCGCCATGGAGAAGTCGTACGCCGCGCTGCGCGACGAGGGCACCGACCTCGACCACTGCGAGAACTGGCAGATCAAGGACTTCTTCGAGGTGCGTGTTCTTCGATACGTTTTCGACTGTATCGCTGACATCCGGTTCTACAGAGGGTCGGGCTAAAGACGTCGTGGAACTTCGACCGCGAAGTCGCAGAGAGGACGCGGTCAGACATCAAGCCGAAGAAGTACGAGGAAATGCAAGGCCACGATCTGGTCTGATTGGGTTCCCGCAAGAGGGGCCGTCTCGCGCTTGCTTGGATTACTGCCGGATTCACGAACCGTTGACCATTTCTCTCCACATGTATCCGTAGCTATGAATGCTGCTGTATAAATACCTTACCGGACTTATCTTCTCCCGGGCTCTTCGCATTGCACTTCCTCAAGTCGTGTTCCATCCGGGGGCTGCATATGTTACAACGGACGATACCTCTTCATGTGCATCTATGTTTGCTATACCTCGAACGAACCACGAATCCGCCAATCAGGCCGTGCGCAGGATGAGGTGCACGCCGCTGTCAGTGCTGATAACGTCGCTGATCTCGCCGATCTTGAGCGCGTACGTCGCGTCCTCGAACGGCTTCTGCATCTGGCCCTGTAGGACGCGTCCCATGGGGCGTGTCAGTTAACGGCTCGGTTCAAATGCGACCATGGGTAGGCAGCAAGTAGACGGACCGGGCAGAGGGAGAAAGAGGGGAGAAGAACGGAAATGGCGGAGACAGACAGTGGGGAAAGCGGGGGCCAGAACGGGGGATGGGCAGACAGGACGGCGCAAGGGGGGGCATGTACGGAGGCCAAAGAGACAGAAACTCACCGGCTTGAAGAACCCGAGGTCGCCGCCGTGCGAGTGCGAGCTGCAGTCGCTGTGCTTGGACGCGAGCTCCGCGAACTTGTCCGGAGAGCCGTTGATCTGCGCCGCGTACTCGTGCAGCAGCTCAATCGCCTCCTCCTTCGTGCGCGTGATGGTCGGCTGTAAGGGGGAGAACGCCGCTCAGTCAGCACCGTACCGTGGCGCCGTCGTCCCTCAATCCCCCTCGTCCCTCCGCCCCAAAGCTCGCACTCGCAGGCCATTGGGGGAGGATAAGGAGTGCAGAAAAACAGAACTACGCACCTCCTTCCAGCTGCTCGGCCGCCTACTGCCGCGGTGCTTGACGAGGAGGTGGCTCGCGCGCACCTGTGCGGGGCGCTCGCCGTCCGCGCCGCCGTGCGCGCCCGGGAGGTACTGCGCGCCGGGCAGCGCCGCGATCTCCTCCTGGGTGAGCCCGGGCGGGGCCTCCCAGATCGACTCGCGCGTGTCGGCGTTGTAGAAGTACGGCACGCCGCGCGAGCTCGAGATGCGCACTTCCCAGTTGGCCTGTGGGGGACAGGTTAGACGGTGAGATGTGAAAAGGGATGTGCACGAGGGCCCGTACCATGCTGTGGATCGTGAGTGAGAGAGGCGGAGGATGGAGGTGGTGGTACACTCGCAGGTTGGACGCGTCGATCTATGCCCCGATCACTTCGTGAGACTTGGTGATTTAGCGCACAATGGTCATTGGCGCTCGCCCGATCTCTAGGAAATCTGGATCCTGTACTTAGTGCCACTTGAACTCGAGTGTTAGATTGGATTCAGCGAGATGCTCAACGATATGCACATCACCCTTGCCTCGCGAGCTATGCTATTAGTACATTGCTTGTTGAGGCGGTGGGTGAAGTCAAGACGACGATGGGCGAACAAGTTCGTGTTTCCGGATCGGTCCACCGAGAGCGAGCTTTCCGCAGTGTACATTGTATCACAGGTCCTCGAGCAGCGTCGCTTACGCGCGGGTAGTACTTGTCATGGACAGTCGTATACTAACGGCCAACAATCCCGAACGGCGTCCGAGCAGATCTGGGGTAGGACCCTCGCCGGTCTGCCGTCATCGATCGCAAGTGCCGACATGCTTCACCAACGTTTGTCGCCCGCTATAACAGAACTTGCTCTCCACGGGCGTACATATCAGAGGCCCACGCTCAGCTCTCTCCGTTTTCCTCACCACACGACAGCAGCAATCTCAGGACCAGCGCGATGGCAGCCACACTCTCGCAGGCCGACCTCCAGGGTATCCTCGACTTCACCGTCGCGCTCGCGCGCGAAGCGGGCGCGCTCATCCTCCAGGGCTCCGAGGCGATCCGCGCGTCAGGCGCGATGGACGAGAAGAAGAACTCGGTAGACCTCGTCACCGAGTACGACGTGCGCGTCGAGGAGCTCGTCAAGAGCCGCCTCTCCGCCCAGTACCCGACCTTCAAGTTGTGAGTGTGCCCGCCCGCTGTGTCCCCGGGTAATTGGAACGGATACTGAGCGATGGTGCGTCGTGCACGCTAGCATCGGCGAGGAGTCGTACGCCGCGGGCGCGCGCACAAACATGACGGACGAGCCCACATTCTGCGTCGACCCCATCGGTACGTCGACCCCTGGCCCGCTGCGTCGCGCGTCCCCCATCCACCCAGCTCACCCCTGCGTCCCCGCGCGCAGACGGCACGACGAACTTCGTGCACGGCTTCCCCGCGGTGTGCGTCTCGATCGGGCTCATTGCGGGCAGGCGCCCCGTTCTCGGCGTGCTCTACAACCCCTTCCTCGACCAGCTCTACACCGGCGTCAAGGGCGCCGGCGCGTTCCTCGCCCAGCGCGGGCTCCCCGCCACGCGCCTGCCCCTCGCGAAGCCTCGCCCGCTCCCGTCGCTCTCCCAGGCGCTCCTCGGTGCGTTCCCTCTCATCGCGCGCGCAACAGCGGTTGATGGCGTTTATGTAGGGATCGAATGGGGCTCGGACCGCTCGGCAGACATGGTGAACCACAAGGGCGAGTCGTTCAAGCGCCTCGCGGGCAATCCCGCCGAGGGCGTCGTGGGCGGGCGCATGGCGCACTCGCTCCGCTCGCTCGGGAGCGCCGCGCTAAACTACGGCATGGTCGCCCAGGGTGGCCTTGACTTGTACTGGTGCGTGTTTCCCCAGGCTCTTCATCGCAGAAGTCGGGCTGACAGTGGTGGCTCGCGCAGGGAGATCGGTTGCTGGTGAGTGATGGCCATTTTCGACAATACGGGTGTGATGTTGAATATCCTGCTTCGCACAGGCCTTGGGACATCTGCGCCGGCGCGATCATTGCGCAGGAGGCAGGGTGCCTTGTCGCGGGCTCGCATAACTCCCCGCTGGACAACGACGTCAACCAGGCGGTGCTCGAGGGCCGCAAGTACATCGTGATCCGTGCGATCGGTGACTCCGAGGTGCGTCTATGGTATATACTTCAATCACTGCAGCTGTGCTGACGATGCACTCAGACTGAGAAGGGAGTCGATGCGCAGAAGAGGCTGATCAAAGAGTTCTACGCGACCGTGGATGACTTCGAGCCCAAGTAAGATAAACGCCGGATAGATGGAGAAGTAAGAAACGGTCGTATACCACGCATGTATCGTTAGACAGAACGCAGCTTTGTTTTCACACACTCTGTGCGGTTCCTGCGGGGAACGATGCGCCGTGATCCGCCTTGAAACCCAGCAACATACAATCAGAGCGAACGTACATGTACAATGACAGCGAGGAATTGAGGTCCACAAGTCTACATAAGGTCGATGATCTCTTTTAGCCGTACTTCGTTCAGGATTTCGAAGCCCTTCCCTGGCGTGACCTGGACGGTTGTCAGCAGAGCGCTTCAAGTTAGACACCGAGAGGTGCGTACTTGGGCGAGTTGTACATTGTGGTGATCCAGCTTTTCCTCCATCACTTGCTTCAACACTCTCAGCGTCAGGATCTGTGCCTCTTGCAGGGTGATTTGCTGTATGCAGGTATGCTCGTTGATCAGTTGCTCCGAGATGAGGAGAATCGCGCGTACCTTGTGCCACTTGTCCTGAAGCTCACTCTGCGCCGCCTCCGAACCCGACCCAATCGCCTTCGCATCATACCGCACGAACGTACCTGAAGGATCTGTGTGGAAGCTGCAAAGTACTCAGCATTCACGTGGCAAACGGAGATCACGTATGGTACTCACAGCTGCGGGCCGTCTTCGTCGATGCCCGCGATGAGGAGCGCGACGCCGAACGGGCGACTCATCATCGCGTCCTCGTCGTGCACGCTCTCGCCAAAGCGGAGCGCGAGGTCGCACACGGCTTGGGTCGCGCTCTCCACGCGGATAGCCTCGTCGTACGTGAAGGCGTGGTTCTGGGCGGTGACGCGCGCGTGGTCGATCATCGTGCGCGCGTCAGCGGTGAGGCCGGACATGGCGCAGCCAAGGTGGCGGTCAATCTCCATGATCTTTTCGATGGAGGATGCCTCGAGCAGGGGGGACTGCACGCGCTTCTCGACGCCGAGGACGACGCCCTCGGGTGTGCGGACGCCGACGGTGGTGGAGCCGAGCTGCGCGGGGTTGTTGGAACGAGGCACTCCTAGGTCAGGGTAGCGTTCATGCACACCTTAATAGCCTCAATAGCATATTCAACTACAGGGCGTGAGGTATGAGTGATTGAAGAAAGTACATGATCATACATATGCGTACCTTGGAAGAGACGGCCCTCGGGAGAGAAGGTGTTCACGCCACGGTCTAACGGAATATGAGTATGAGTTTTTACATCCTCAGCAGCTACCGCGTACCGTATTCTGAGCGTGTCAAGAACATGATGAGAGGGTGTAGAAGGAGACTAGGAGAGGATGAATTGGGCAGAGGCTTGCGTAGGACCAGGACCGCGTAATGTGTTAGGCGCCGAACGCGCGTCGCGTGAAAGGCGCGTTACAGTACTGTTACTTCATGTGACAGTTTTGTTACACACAGAGCGACAGGCGCCTCCGGAAAGGCCGCTTTTCTCGGAGTCCCCATCCTCCTCGCCAAACAACTTACTGGGGACAACCTCTTTGAGTTCACGGAACGAACAATCGAGCAGTACGTTGAAGCAACCGCAAGCTCTGCTTGAAAATAAATTCCAAAAACCACTCAAAGGCTCCAGAAAACACCTGGAGTTCCGTACATGCTCATCTCGCTGCGCCTCTACTTTCCGCGACCCCCTCGCTCGCCCTCCAGGCACTTCACCACCGCTATGTCCCGCCGCTCGCAGCCGCCATCCCCGGAATCATCGCCCCGGGTATCGAAGAAGCCACGGCTCGAGTACCCACCGCTGACGGCCGAGGACTACAAGAATGGACTGATGCTTGCTCCGATGGTCAGGTCCGGCGCATGTGAGTATGTGCGGTACATTCCTCTGTGAGGTATTCTAACTAACTGTGTTCATAGTGCCAACACGCCTTTACGCTTTGAAGCACGGCGCCAAATTGGTTTGGGGGCCAGAAACAGTGGATAAAGCGATTCTGCACACTACCCGTGTAGTCGACCGTACGTTCCCCTCGGTCCAACTTCAATTCTCCCGTATTGATCGACAATGTCTTCAGCCGTGACCGGTGTGGTTGCCTACCACGGCAAGTCGAAACCGATCTTCACCACGCACCCGGTCGAGAAGCCGTTTCTCATCTACCAGATCGGCTCCGCCGACCCCGAGCTCGCCGTGCAGGCCGCAAAGACGGTGATGCAGGACGTCGCGGGGTTCGACCTCAACTGCGGGTGCCCGAAGCCGTTCTCGACGCACTCGGGCATGGGCGCCGCGCTGCTCTCGACGCCCGACCTGCTCTGCTCCATCTTGAGCGCGCTCCGCGCGGCGGTCCCGCCCGAGATCGCGGTGTCGGCGAAGATCAGGCTGCTGCCGTCGCAGGAGGAGACGCTCAAGCTCGTCGAGCGCATCGTGAACACGGGCGTGACGGCGCTGACGGTGCACTGTCGCACGCGGAACATGCGCATGAAGGAAAAGGCGGTCATCGAGCGGCTGCGGGAAATCGTCGAGTTCGTTGAGCGGATGGGCAAGGGCGTCGCCGTGATTGCGAACGGGGACTGCTTAGGATACGAGGACTCGAAGCGGGTGCGACAAGTGACGAGTGAGTGCCGCACGAGACATGGTCCGCAGTCCACCAGGTATACTCATACCGCTTTTAAGGAGCGCACTCCGTGATGATCGCGACCGCGGCGGAATCCAACCCCACTTGCTTCTCGCCACATCCCCTGAAGGACCTCGAGACAAACTTTGTGCCCGCATATATTCGTCTGGTGAGTATCACCGTCACCCCATTCACCTAACCCCCCGCTGAGCCACCATAGGGCAAGTTCCTAAATAACCACTGGACCTCGACCAAGTTCTGCGCGACGCAGTTTAAGGGAGCGCACGAGCACGCCTCGCGCGCCGACCTCAAAACCGTCCGCGAAGCGATCATGCACGCAAAGGGGTACGACGACCTCGATGCGCTGGTCGCGCCCTGGACGGGGGAACAAGAATGGGCGGAGATCGTCAAGGCGATCGAGAGCCGCAGCGGCCAGCGTGCGCCTTCACATCCGCTTGAGGACATCGCCACTGTTCCGGTGGTCCCTGCGCAGCTCGCACTCGAGCCGAAGGCGAGCGAGGCGTCGCCAACAAAGGAGGGTGCAGAGCGGGAAAGCACGGCGGCGACGCCCCAGCCTCGGTCGCAAACACCTGCAACGACGTCTGTGCTAGGCCTGGATGTGCCTCCTCCAGCTTCGGGAACGGTAGATGTCACCGTATAATACAAGTATCATTATTTACACGGTGTTGAGTTACAGTACACGATTCAATAGAGCGTGAGGCCTCATAACACTCTAGACACGTTCCACAACTTCCAGAGGGAGAGGTATCCAATTGTCAACTATCGTACAACAATGCAGCCATGCAACACGGCCATCCAATCGTAAGCAAGTAACATGCGAAAAATCGTAGCGAACGCGTCCAAACTGGCCCGGGGCTCACGCGCTCTCGTCGTCACCCTTCTCGCGCACCTCGCGCACCTCCGTGCCGCCCGGGCCCGCGGCCTTGTCGTGGATGTGCTTCTCGGCCGGGGTCCACGCGGCGGAGCGCCACGGCCGCACGCCGGAGCGGTACATCTCGTCGACCTCCTCGAGGGACAGGCCCTTGGTCTCGGGGATGAAGAAATACACGTACACGTACCCGAACACGAGCATGCCGAAGAAGATGAGCAGGATGAGCGGCCCGATCTTCTCCGCGATGCGCGGCGCGAAGAAGCTGAGCAGGAAGTTCCAGATCCAGTCTGCGCGCGCGGGAGGGGGCGGTCAGCCCTCTGCGAGCTCTCTCGAGGAGCACGAGGGAAGGGGAGGCACTCACTGGTTGCGCTGCCAAGCGCAATGGCCTTCGGGCGCACGCGCAGCGGGAAGCTCTCGCCGAGGTACACCCACGGCGTCGGGCCCCAGAACACGGAGAACGAGAACACGTGCAGGACTGCGAACGCGATGAGCGTGTCTCCGCCCTGCCTGTTGCGCTTCGTGAGCAGGTTTGCGGCGGTGCCCTCGGGAGCGAGCGTGAAGTGGCCGACAAGCCCGGCGATGAGCGCGCAGACGGCTTCCATGATGGAACCAGTGAGGAGAGACTGTGGAGAGTAGGGTTAGTAATCAGGCAAGGACGGGAAGCAGGAGGCGGATTGCTTACATTACGACGGCCCCAGGTATCGATAAGGTACAGCGCAGGGACCGTTCCGACGACGGAAATACCGCCCAGGATAGCTTGGATGGCGTAAGGCGAGAGGCTGTAGGAATGTCAGTATACTGGCTGCGAGCTCATAGGACCCTACTCACTCTGTACCGGCACTCTTGAAGAACGTGTCGCCATAGTAGTCTGCGTCGAACACATCAGTCTCTCGCCTACTGTCGAGGCTGACGAATACGCACAGTAGAAGTTCTGGCCGTTGAGCTGCTGGATGAATTGCAGCATCATGCCGTTTATCGTGCGCTTCCAGAGCTGGTTCCTCTGCGAGAAGCACTCGAGCCACGTCGCCTTTCCGCCCTCATTTTCCGCGCGGATACCGAACTCGAGCTCCTCCATGATGTCAATGACGGCCGGGTCGTCCTCGGGCAAACTATTCAACTCTGCCACGACACGCCGCGCTTTATCGCCCTTCCCCGTTCCAAGTAGGTGACGACTACGGACAGAGCGGTCAGAACGAGCTTTCAGTGCAGAATAGGCTTTGAGACGCACGGAGATTCGGGGAGGAAGAAGATGCCGGAGAGGAGGAAGAGGCCCCAGAGCATCTGGAGCCCAACAGGTATCCTCCACGACGCCGAGCCATGGATCGAGTGCGTTCCCAGGTCAATGATGTAACTCAAGAAGATACTGCAAGACTAATGAGCGGGATGGGGAGTAGTTGGGGTAGACGAAGCTTACCCCATGATGATCTGTAGTTGGTACAGTACAAGGAGCATACCACGCATCGCCTTCGGCGCTGTCTCGCCGTTGTATAAAGGGACAATCGCTATGTAGATAGTCAATCCTCTGCGACGCTTAATGTGTCCTGAGATTCGTACCAGACAATGCACCGACACCGAGACCGGCGATAAAGCGGCCGACGGTGATTTGTACGATGGAACGGACGGTTGCGGTCTGAATAGCTGTGCCGATCGTGAAGATGGCGGACCAGATGAGGATAGACCCTCGACGACCGAAGCGATCCGAGGTGAATGCCTGAGCGATGGCGCCTACGAAGGTGCTACAATGGGACGTCAATAACGTGTACCAGTGCAAAAGGAGACGGCATCCAAGTCGTTCCCGAGCAGTGGCCGTTTGGAGAGAGGGACTCACCCTGCGGACAGTAACGACGTGATGATGGATTGTCGTGAACTAGACAGCACCGCAACGCCGTCCGCACCAACCTCCCCGAAGCGATAGACAAAGTCATCCATGATCAAACATCCCTGTTTGCAATTGTATGAGCACTGGCAGCTGAGAGTAGTACGGAATACACCTACTGAAATGACACCGATGTCATAGCCGAACAGGAACCCTAAGGAGGCGGACATATGTCCTAGGACGAAGACTGGTTAGATCATCAAAAGCTCGTGAGCGCATAGGCGTACTCACAGTTGTGTCAGATCACTGGCCGGACCTGCTCGTCTCACCTCCTGCGATACGACGACGACTGTGGTTAGCTCTCTTCCTCGGCCAAGACACACGGCGACCATGGACTTACCGAACGCAATGAAGGTCGCGAGCAGGATCGCCTTGTGGTTTGTCGGGATCCCCATCGTCGCAGGCGTGCAGGAGCGGTGGAATGCGGCGGCTCAGGCGCAGAGCGAGGGAAGCAAGCAGGGCTCACGGGGCCCATCCTCGCGAAGCACGCCGTCTTACTTATACCGCACGCCCCGCCCAGCTTTGTGCCCCGGATCCGCGGGAAAACTTGTCGCATCTCGCCCAAAGGCGGCGGCGCGAAGCAGACGCGGTCCGCCATTGCCCATGAGCGCGGACCGGGCAGGCACGTTGCGCGCGGCGGGTGGTAGTCGTGGTCCCATGCCCATCCCGTCTGCCGCGGAATCATTCTTCCACCTTTGTGGCCCCCGGTGATGTCAACTCCCACGTGCAATTGTTTGTTCACCCCGCATGCGGAGCCCCAGCCAACCCCGCCGGATAAACGTTCATGACAATCTGCCGTCGTTGGCGGTGTCGGGCGAGCGCAACGGCGTGCAGCGGCTGCTCGCCGTCTCTGCATCTCTGGGTGACAGTGTTGGACTTGTCCGAGCAGTGCGAGCGAGAAAAGAAGCTACAACAAGCGTCAGATTGAGCACACGGCTGTATGTCGGAGGCACTACGAAGTTGACGAGGACTTCTGCGTACCTAGGCTTGATGACCTTGACCACTTCCGAGGTGCGACGATCAGAGAGGGTGCGATGATGGCTGCATGCAGAACAGCGCTGATCGGTACCGACAACATTGCATGTGATCAAGTCTGCGAGGCCGCCGTGAACCCGCGGCGACGTCAAGATGGCAGTGCTATGCTGCCTGAGCAGCGGCGGGCGTTATACTGTATGTACTCGTGTATGCGAAACGGCATGCAGAGCGGAAGAGGCGGACCCAATGTCGCATTGGTTTGGACGAGCGTCGCGTGCACCATGATCGCGGTACCACCGACATTGGACCGGCCGCTCCTCCACCAGCGAAAAGTCTGAGGGAGGGGGAGTGACGAGATAGCTTCGCGTACCTAGCTCTTCTTGTTATGTCCAGAAGCATCAGAATACAATATTTGTAACCGTGACGCTGACATCGAGAAAGATGCGAGAGAGCGAGAAGTCAAGCGGAACTCAACGCCGTCTCGTCTCTAACTGAAAGTCGCCCCATCGACCCCCTCGAGCATCACGCAAAACTCTTGGTCGACGCGCAAATTCGGCATTGCGCGCTGTACGATTGCGCATCCCATGTGCCCGTGTGCTCCTGCTCCACGTCGGGCAGGGCATGCAGGAATCGCTTGCCGAGCAGCGCGCGTGGTTCTGCAAGTACTCTGCAGTCGCCTCGTCTGCCCCGGGGTTTTGACCGGAGGCTCAAGCTGTGAGTCATCGAAGAGCGTCCGCGGTCCGGTCGCTCACTGTCTTAACACGACCGGGGGAGAAAGAAGTAGGCAGAGTCCTTGAGGAACCTTGTACACGTCGAGGGGTGTCATGATGACCGTAGACTCCGAGAGGTGCGAGGGAAACGGGCGCACGAAGGCCAGATGCGATCATTTGCCACCCGACGTTCGCCGCGGTCGCGGCCGTGGACAGACGCAAGAAGAGGTCGGAGATGCGTGAAAGCGCTGTGGTCGAGAGCAAAGCTCTGCTCGTACATCACGAAGGGTATCCCTGTCCCAGACTGTCCGCATATCAACAAACACGCCCAATATAGTCAACCGTCGGTGCACAATCGAACAAGTACTCACTTAACTGTCAGACCGCGCATTCTCAGCGCCCGCCTCACCCAACCACTCCTCCCACTCTCCCAGCGTCCCCGCCAGCTCCGGCGCTTTACGCTCCACATCGTCCACCCTCGCGCCATACACGCCCTCCACGAGCGCGCGGCGCACGAACGGCACCAGTACTCGCACGAACGCCTCCCCCGCAGCGCGCGCAGCCCCCTCCTCCCTCAGCGCCTCCTCCTCCCCCGCGCGGCCCTGCGCGTCCGCCGCGGCGCGCGCATACGCCAGCAGCGCGGCGGCCGCGCTCGCGAGCGTCCCGTCCAGCGCGGCAAGGAGGTCGTCCAGAAGCCCCGCGGGCGCGAGCAGGCGCAGGCCGTTCAGCGCGGACAGGAGCGCGTTCACGTACAGCGCGAGCGGCGGGAACTGCGCGAGGAGCGCCGGGGGCGTGTGTGCCGGGGCGGCCGCGATCGCGGAGAGCTGCGCACGCGTTGGGACGGGCGGTGGCGCCGCGGGGGACGCCAGGAGGACCTGGGAGGGCCTCTTCCGCGAGGCCGGCCCTGGGCGCGGGCGCGTCCGCGGGCGGTCCTCGGGGGAGCCGAGTGCTCTGGCGAACGCGTCCGTCGCGTCGGCGAACTCGCGCGCGACGCCCGCGCGCACCGCAGCGACAAACAGAGGGCCTAGCGCGCCCCGGAAGTCCATGCCGACGCGTGCAAAGGAAGTTGCGCAGTACGTGAGCTGCGTGAGGAGCGACGAGAGCAGCGATGGGTCCGCCACCTGGGGGAGCGTCGCGTGGAGGAGGTCGAGCAGCTGCCGCACGCGCAGCGTCGTGAAGGTCGTGAGCAAGACATGGAGGTCCGGCGGCGCCGGGTCCGCACCCTTCGGCCGGTCGAGGAAGATGGTGCTGTACTGCGTGACGACGTCGTGCACGCCCTCGCGCCAGGCGTCGACGTACCGCTTGAGATAGCGTGCGTGGATCTCGCGTTCGCGCTCAACGCTGCCTTCTCCGTCCAGCCCCTTCCGCTCGACCTCGACCGCGCGCAGTGTGCCGTCAAGGTATGCGCTGCGACCTGCGAGGAATGCGAGCGCGAGCTCGTTCTCGTTGAGCACGTTCATCTTGCGCAAGAACCCAATCGCGCGGAAGAGCGCTGGCAGCTTGGCCTGTTCGTGCAGGACGCGGAGGAGCTGGGCGAGCATCGCGTGCACGCGCGCGTCGCAGTCCGCCTTGACGGACTGAATGAGAGGATTCGAGGGGAAGCGTGATGCAAGCGTAGAGGCATGTTGTGCCAAAAGGAGGGCATCAGCGTAGTTGTGATTGCGCACCGAAGTCTCGAGGAGGAGGGGCAAGGAGAGGACATCGTGCAGCCTGTCATGGTGTTCGAGCACAAGCGCCGCTTTCCGTCGAGAGGCAAGAAGAGTACGCGAGTCTTGGGCAAAGATGCGCGAGCTAGATTCGAGCGTGGGGAGTGCGGAGATGAGAGAAGAGAGCGAGGAGGAGAGCGCGTCAAGGGAGGAGGAGAGCGTGGAGGTTGTCGCGTGCAGTGAGAGAAAGGTCGGATAGGAAGTATAGCATAGCGTAGTGAGCGCATTCGTGAGCTGAGCAGATGAAGAGGCGAGTTCTGTGGGTTCAGCCTCGAGCTCCTGGAGAGAAAGTGCAGTGAGGTGGGAGATGTAGGACGAAGCCTCAGGCGATGTGAGCGAAGAGGGTGAAAGCGTCTCGCGGGACGACGAGGCGAGCAGGTCGGGAAGCGTCGGCAGTTCGCCCTCATGCACAACGTCGCTCATCTTTCGTGGACGGTGTCTTGCGGCGAGGGGGAAAGGACGAGGGGCGGAGCGCGTGGGAGGCCCGACCGGAATGGGAACCGCATTACCGGATTTGGAGGGTAAAACACTCCCACGACCAGGCAAGTTCTCCGTGGACGTCCTCAATCATAGCCAGTGCATTGTATCCCAGCCAGTGAGCGCCGCTGAGGGCCGAGAACGCATGGCGGGGCGTCCTTGCTTCGATTTGAACCAGTCAGCGTTCGCATGTCGCCTGTGCTACGGCTCCGACTCAACCTCCCATACGCCATGGTTAGCCTGTGCCGTCGCCTCCGCCCGGGCGAGCGTGCTTTCCGTGGCAGGTCCTCATCAAACGACGCGTTGCTCAGGAAGTCTGCTCGCCAGCGGGGCATCTCCGCGCCGGGTAAGCGTCGCTGGTCCACTCGCACTCAACGTTCATGTCCGAGATGCCCTCGCAGTCATCCGCACGTCGGTCTCCCCAGACCGCACTATGCGTCGTCGGAGACGCCATCGGCTGAAACCCCAAGCGTATCGGTCTCTGAGCATCATTGAGTTGTCCGATTCAGACTCGCCAGAGCTTGAGGTGCCCTCAACCCTCAACGCCAGTGCTTCCACGACTCGGGCATGCTCCTCAAACTCCCGTCCTGCGGCCATAGCCCAACCAATTATTGACCTCACCGCCGAGGACGAAGAGATTGGTGTGCAACAAGTAAGGACAACTCATGCTCACACGGCCCCGAGTACAAGACAGAAGGGATCCGGGCACGGCGCGCTCATCCTTCCGGCTCAAATCGACCGCAACATCCGCCCGCGCCGTCGTTCGCAGCGACAGCCGTTGGACGATCCTCACGATGTATGCCTACTATACACAGCCACAGTTCTGTTGTCCCTTCGCACTGGGTGTTCACAGCTCGTTCTGCTCACACAGCGCCCCCCGCGCTGGCTGAAGGCCGCCCTGGGCAATCTGCGCCAGGCGCACGCAGACATCGTATGCATCGTGCTACCGAACACGTCCAAGGACGGCTGGGACATCCTCTGTCAGAGGTGTCCCTCGGAGACGGTCAGTTCGTGCTTCCAGCCTTTACGCTGCCAGCTGACAGTGACACGCGCGGCCCATAGGTGGTTCCAGCTGGCCCGGGACACACGCTAGATGCCTTCGCCGCCCACCTGCGGAGGGAGCACCCTGACCCATATACGCGTGTTCCGCCGCTCCCGCCGCCACGCCCATCCCACGACAACGGCCCCGCCCGCCACCCAGCCACTGTCCCAGCCAACCGCAGGACGACCGACCTCACGGCCGGCAGTCCATGCGCAGCGCAGGCCAGCGGGAGCGGCGGCGGCGGCGGCTCTCACACGGATGCCGTCGCCGAATTCCTGCGCGCGCAAGGGCTCGCGCCCGCTCTCGCGCCTGCGCTGCGCAAGGTGGGCGTCACCGACCGCGCGCGGATCCGGGCGCTGGGCGGGGTGCCCGAGGACACGCTGAAGGAACTCGACATGCAGCTCGCGCTGGAGGGCCTCGACTTCGTCGCGCGGCTGCTCGTGCGCGCGGGCCTCCGGAAACACGCGCCGGCGTGAGTATCTGCCACACGGATGGGAGACCCAGTGAGGGTGTGCTGTGCTGAACCCCAGGCATCCAGCGAGCAGCGAAGTCATCAGCGTGTATGACCAGTATCACAGTCCGGCTGAGGGTTCCGTCGTCGGTGTCAGAACACCTGTGTATGTGTACGCGTCGTTAGACACGAGTTCCGTCCAAGCCATTTCCAGACGTTGGGGTTTGTTTGTACAATAGTATACCAAAGCACGATACAGTGATACAGGAGACAACCAGCAGAAGGAACCGCAAAAAGCGCGAACCACCTCAAAAACACAACTGTCCCTGGACACCTCCCAGAAGCCACATCCGAGCCACCTCGCAGCTCACTGCACGAGCGAGACACGGAGAGGCATCTGTGGACCGGCGGCCATGTCGTCCTTGACGAGCGGCGCGACGAGACCGGCGGGGAAGCGGATGATCTCGGGCTTATCCTCGGGGATCGTGAACTCGAACTGCTCGATGAGCTCCACGAGGATCGCCTGCATTTCGATGATACTGTGTGGCGGTGCAAAGTTTGGGTCAGCATCATGAGTTGGTTTGGCGGGGTGTCCCTGAGACAGTCCTACTTACGAGAATCGCCAGCTGTGTGGTTCACGAGTGAAAGAAGCATGGGAGGAAGAGGAACGGTAGTCAATGCAGGGACGGTAGAGACGAACGGCAGACATACCCAATGCACGCCTGCATACCGGCGCTGAAGGTCATCAGGTTAGACGTGACGCCGACGTACGTCTGTCCCATCTTCTCGTGCTCCATCCACCGCTCCGGGTTGAACTCTTCTGCGTCTGGGCCCCAGATCTGCGGCAACCTGCGCACACACATCCACATCAGCATCCACCACCCTCAGGCCAGCACACACACAAACAAGCGCACGCGGCAACGCTCGACGGACCTGTTGTACGCCCACACAGAGATCTGGCACACCGTGCCCTTCGGGATCGGGATCTCGTCCACGACCTCGCCCGTCGTCGTCGTGAGCGGGTTCGCGAGCGGGAGCACGTCGTCGCGGCCCGCCTCGCGCACGAGGCCGTACACGATCGGGTGCAGGCGGAGCACCTCCTTCATCCCCGCGAGCACGTGCAGCATCGCGTCGAGGTCGCCGACGGAGAAGTCCGCGTCGCCGCGCTCCGCGACGCGCGCGCGCAGCGCCTTGACCTCCGCGCGCATCTTGGCTTGGTACTCGGGGTGCCGCGCGAGCTCGTAGAGCATCCATGTCATTGAGTTCGCGGTGGTCTCGTGCCCGGCGAGCAGGAACGTCGCCATCTGCGAGATCATCTCCTCGTCGCTGAGGCGCGACTTCGGGTTCTCAGACGCGTTCGCCTTCACTGCAGAAACGAGCGGTCAGGGCATGCTAGAAGGTCGGTGTGTGGTAGCCATGTCCATACCCAGGATACTCATGATGTCCTTCTTGTTCTCGTTCTTGCCCGCCAGTACAGCCTCCGTCTTCTCCGCGATGAGGTCCCGCGCAAAGTCGTTGATGACGTTCAACGTCTGTCGGAAGCGTGTGTGCCCCTTTGTAGGGAGGTACTTGACGTACTTCAAGATAGGCATCGGGATGTACCGCCAAAAATGCTGGAACAGCAGCGTCGACCGTGATGGGAACGGGATCGCATCCGCGCTGCAGACAGGTGCGTTAGGATGATACAGGGCAAGGCGTGGGATGCGGCGCAAGGGACGTACAACATGTTTTTGTACGCGTGCATCACCGGGTTCAGAGAGTCGTCCAACGCGCCGCACTGCACGTCAAACCCAACTGAACAGAGCAGTCAGTGTCGCAGGGACCGTGATTGGGGCGGAAGCCATCACCTTCGCCGATGACGTCTAGCGTGCAGCGTGCCAGCCACAGCGAGATGTTCATTCTCACAGACCCCTCGGGCGTGGTCTGGATAAGTTCCTTCCACTTCTGGGCGAGCTACAGCGCCAGTGTAAAAATCGACTTTAACTATATGGCCGCTGGCACCACCATCACGCGCTCACCTTCTGCGCCGAGCCACGGAAAAGAGGCAGAAATGACCGGAGTTGACCAGCAGTGAACGCAGGGTTCATGATCTTACGGATACGCCCGTGGTCCTGGTCTGAGCGGAGACCCTCATTTACTCTGTTGTTCTTGACGCACCGGAGCGGGACATAGACGTACCGGTTGCATACAAGATACCTGCGCCAGTAATCTCCCGAGTGAACTGGCGGGCGACGGTGGTCTTCTTAAAGTGGTAGCCGGACTTGTGGAAGATGTATTGCAGGGCCTGCAGGAGACTGGGTCAGCGCGCGCCCGGCGACCTACGCGAACACCGATGGACTCTGGAGTACCTTCGGGTCTGATATTTCGAGCGTGTCCTCCTGCGGGCGGTGTGTCAGGGAGCTCGGCCTGTAGGGGTCTGGAGCATGACATGCGCACCGATAAGCAGGACTTGAGTCGATAGACCGTGCCATACTCCTTGATCCATTCCTCCTGGAGCTTCCCTACCTCCATCTGGTGCATGGCCAGCTCGCTGTGGCCTGCGATGGAGGCAGCGGTCAGCAGCAATCCGCGCGAACGAACGCGCCGCGAGCGTGCACGCACCCATGAGCCAGCTGGGCGCAGGCGGGCCGCGGATCTTCCTGAGGTGCCGGCTTGCGATGTACTTGCGGACGACAAACACGAGCAATGCGCCCGCGACGAGCAGCCAGCCGAGGAGGGGGTCCATTGGGATCATGTTCTGGGGGAGAGGATGAGCGCGTCTCGACCGCTAGCTCCGCACCGTTTTGTCTCTTACAGCGGACAGGGAAAACTGGGGCGCTGTGGGTCGTGAAGACGATGGCGGCGGCGGCGGCACGAGGAAGAGGGCGCGGCAATATATGAAATGGACGGCCATTCAGTCGATCCTGGCCCCGTTGCATCCTTCCCACGGAGGACGACTCGACGTTAAGGAAGCACGGCTGTGTCGTGCCCGGTGCGTCAATCGTATGAGTAACGTCCAGCGGTCTGCGCATGCTGCTCGGCCCGGAACACTGCACATTGGCCCTGCAGCAGCACGCGGGCGCCGTGGGGAATAGTACGGCCAGCGCGGCGCCGGGGCGACAACACGAACAGCGCGGCGCTGCTGCGTGTGTTGACGTCGACGTCCCAGCGCCACGCCATTTTAAGCAGTCGACGCAGCAACTTCAACCATGCCGGGCCGTGCTCTCTTCAGCTCTGCGTAGCCCCCCTCCAATCCGCACCTGCCGATGCTGCATGTTGCGCGTACCTGGCGGATATGCAGCTTGGCTGGAAGATCGACGCAGGATCGTTGCCCGCGTAAATGCCCATGTCTCACTGAGCCCTCGGCCAGCCAACGCGATCAATGGCGATAGGTAAGGCGTACCCGACGCGGCATCGGGGTGGCGCCATGAGAGGAAAACCCGACGACCTGCGGAGTCGAGCGGCCGGTGAACCCTCTGCTCAGAGTGCGCGGTCAACACGAATTGTCAGCGAGAACATCCGAGTCGAGCCTGATGGGGACGCACGGCGCATCTCACGCTTCTGCTTCCACGGAAAGCCCGCGGTGGGATCCGCCGTGTCTTCTCCGTCCCATGACCACGCCGACACCACCGAGTCCTGCAACAAATGGCAATCGCCAAAGACAACACGCCAGTTGGACGCTGGCGCTGATGCAGATGGCGCAGAGGTGGCTTCAGTCATGATGAAGAGACGGGCGTGGAAGCACTGGCAACACATTTGGACTCTGCGCGTATGTCCATCAGCATGGGGTCGCTTCCAAGCGTTGTCATATGTCCAGAACGACGGATCACGGATCCCAACCTATCGTGAGCCGTTGGAATAGGGCAAAACAGAAAACTGGCGACTAGAGCTACATCGTATTGTAGTCCAATAGTGTGCAAGTCCAAGCATCGCACGGCACCATGGCGCAACTACAGTACCATGAACGCACCGAGGAACACACTCGCTAGCGCAATCGCCGTGCTTAGCACGAGAGGGCCGGCAGTGAGGCCCAGTGTGCGCGGTGCGCCGTTGCTGTGAGCGAACCCGCCTCAGCAATGCCATAATATGCACACGCAGGATGTGAATCACTCACGCGCTGGCAATCGCCTGCACGACGTCGGTCGCCTTTGCTTGGACTAGGCTGACGATGTTTGTCACTGCAGCGAGAATGTGGAGGTTCAGTGAGATCAGTTACACGAGATATTTGGGCTCGAGAATCAGACGTACCCTCCTGTCCCAGCGCTAGCGCGACATTGAGCGACGTTCAGGAGGCGTTGCATCGTCAACACATAGATTTGTCGCACTCACCCGTATTTGATGCCAGGAAACTCCCAACTACGAAAAACATTAGGAGGACGAGGCGAATACAGGTGTCGGGCACTCACCGGCCGCTGTCGCTTCATTGAATATCGACTCAACTGTGAGAAAAGTTAGGACGTAGTCAAACACCAGACGTGTATGAATACGAACGTGCAGGAGTGGCAGATTGAAGGAGAGGCTCGACTAATCCAGCATGAGCTCACGCGAAGGACACATGAGGGGCATGTGAGCGCGTACTGTCCGAAGAGAACACTCCTTCCGCGGCTTGCGTGACCTGGTCGACGACTGGAGCGGTATGAGCATGTGCTTTTTGCTTGTTAGTGTACGCGGTGCTTACTGTCGCGCTTGTGCTCGGAAGGCGGCGCGGCACGCGCGAGCGCAGCAAAAAGCACCGAGAAAAAGAAAAGAGCAAGGACTCCAGCGCGCATGGCGATAGCTCAGAAAGTACGAACGAAGAAATGAAAGGTTGAGAGCAGCGCCTGGCTGGAAAAAGTGGGCGAACGGAGGAGCGAAGCGGCGAAATGGAGGACCATAGCTACGTCCAGCGCAGACATATATGCTGCGTGCATTGTGGGAGCGCTGTGGGGTGCTGACGGAGATGACATCTGGAAGTCGCCGACGGTGTGCGTAGCTGGGAGCAGCGGTTCGTAAAGATTGAAATTGGCCCCGAGACAGGTGGCTACGCCCGGACAACGACAAGATGCAGGATGGTTGGGTGGCCGTGGGTATGCTGTAGCATCCGGTAATTCCATTGGATGCGGTCCGGCGGGTAACTGTATAGTTAGTGGGAGACGTCACGGACGTCACGTCCACTGGCTACAGAAGCTGTGGTACTGTAGCTGAAGACCTGTTCAGCTCATTCGCCACCATTCGAACATAGCATGCATGTACGTACCAACACTCCGGCCCCGAGACGGCCGAGCAGATCTGATGGCTTTTCTCTTGATGCAGCCCCAGGATTTTCCTTCTTCTCCGAAGCAGGAGCCAGTAGGCGGAGTTGACTGGTCGTAACAACCTGACGAGCCTGCGGCGGAGCTCACTCAGATGGGCAGCAAGCAATGCCGACGGTTCATAGGGAGGAGGCCTCCGTAGTTGACCAATGTGTGGCCGAGTAAACCGCGCAGATACCAAGCTGAGCACATCGCCGAGACACGCCAGAAAGCGGCGGAGAGTGTGGCGTAGCAGTTTCAGATCTCAGGAATGTCGGCGGTCCGTCCGGCGACGTGGAAGCGTTCCCACCCAAGGCGATTCTCTTGATGGTGCCCGGCGCAAGCGTGCAGCCATAGCGACACAAGTCAGCCCAGTAATAGATCCGTCAGAGAGCAGACACGGCGATGTCAGGCGTACAGGCGAATTGTACCGCCGGGTTCTACATATGCACCGACTCCGGGTGCCAGTAGGCGGTGCAAGGCCAAAACGGAGCGCAGCGCTGGCCAGCCAATCAAGTCACGCAGTTCTTGGTGTAAGCCACTGATCGTACAAGGTCGAGGTCAGCTCAAGATGAGTGACCAGCTATGAATATACGAGACGAGGGACGGAGGCGCGAAAGAAGGGGTCAGTGCAGGGCCAGTCGAGTAGTGGTGCGGGGAAGAGACGAACAGACACTTGAAGCGCCCGTGAGCCGTGCCTGCTAGTATTCCATGGCGTAGACGCCCGTCCGAACCTCTGCTTCAACTCGTTCGGAGGCAAGCTTCAAGTTCGAGGAGGACACGAGACAGAAGAGTCCCTGCTGTGTTGTCTGACAGTCTACGTAATGGTATATATGGTATATGACAAGCTTCACAACCGATATGATTACGAGCACAACTACTCTGGAACGCTGGCGAAGATATAGGAACGCCCAGTTAACGCACCACTGACTCAATGTTTAACATCCTGCGTCCCAAAAGCCCTCCACGCAAACTCAAACAATCTCAGAGTCAGACCATACCTCAGATTACCTCTTCACAGAACAATAGCAGCCCGAGCCCGATGCATCCAATTACAGCAGCAGCGCCCGCCCAGAGACCGCGCGGAACACTCGCAACCTGCTGCCCGGCGCTGCACAAGACACGTTCTGGTCAACTCGCATCCTTCCCCACATACGCGCAAGACTCACTTGGGCGCGGCGGTGAACACCTCCCCGCCGAATATCGTGGTCGCGCCAGCGGTGCCGGTGGCGATGGTGATTGCCTGTTTCCCGCCGATCGACGAGACCTCCACAACGGGCGTCGAGTTGATAGCTGCCGTCGCCCAGGGTGTGAATAGCGTCCGCGACAGGACTTTACTGAGCGGAGGTGACTTACTGGCTTCAACCACGGTGAGCTGCGTCGCGGTGCCGACGGCCCCTTGGGCCTCTATATACGCGACGGATGCTGGGAGCAAAGATTGTTAGACGTGGTGCGCCTTCGTCAGACATCATCGACTATCGCTCACCTTCGTACCCCAGCAGAGACGGCGTGCCGACTATCCCATCTCGTTAGCGCCGACGTCGTGCACAAAGACGGACGCGAGACGCATACAGGCAGAGGCGAAGAGCGCCGAGTTGGCGTCCACCCAGGACGCCGCGACGCTCACGGGGATCCTAGAGTTCGTCGGAATGGCGAAAGGGGTCCCGTTCGGCAACGTGATGGTGGTGACTGGAGGATTCGTGGTCAATGGTCTGCTCGTTCAACGATATCGAGGAAAACTCACAGCCAATTGAAGTACTATCATCGCGCTTTTCCGGCGCCGCTTTCACAACGGCAGCGGCAAGGGCGAAGAGGGCGAAGAGCTTGGGTTGCATAGGTTGGACAGGACGGATTAGGCTGCGATTGCCAAGAGTTCAGGGAGTCTGCAGGAGGAAGGCGTCTGACGAAGGGGGCAGGGCTTGGCTGTCGTCCGCGTAGCATCTTATGCCCACCAACTTCGACGGTCAACCGTTCGATGACTCGCTCGATAACCCAATAGCGCCGCGGCGGCACCGACGTCTCGAACGGAATCTGACCGCAGGCGAGCGGCGCGTCCAACAACGATGCCCCAACACGCCGGCAGCGATCCGGTCGCATGGCCACGTCAACTACTCGTAGTTCAAAAATCGCCTGGGGGATCCGCATACATTCGTGAGGCGGCGCAGGACGCGACCACCCTAGGCACGCGGACGTGAAGGATTCTCGACTAGAATGGAAGACCTCATGATGCTGTGCGTCGAACGCGTTCATGACTCGTATCGTCACGGCACCGTTGCGGCGAACTTTGTACGTGGGACCACCTAGGCGTTCAGAAGCATTTGGGACCTGAATGCGAGCGCGTCAAGATCGATGTGAACGGGTATACAGACACCGACGTCGTTGCACTTGGATCCTGTCGGGACGAACCTCTTGGGCATCCATCATTGTAGAGACAACCTCTGACGCCGCTTGAAGACCCGCGCGCTCTACAATGGATCTTAACCACCTGTAAGTGATCACACAGGAATGCCACGGCTCCCTTCACGAAGCTTTCTGGGAGTGTATCACAACATACCTTCAGGTCCCATCACCGACGGGCGTGACGCGGAGTTCCATCCATGACATCGGCAACCTCTGGCTATCGTGAACTCTGAACTTCACGTACAGAGCGTTCCGAATCTTGCGCAGCCGCCCTATTCATCGAAGGCTTGCGACAACGCACGAGCCATCCAAAGAACAACATCCATGGTCGCCTGATACTTGAATTCAGCCACCGTGAGCGAGCGCAGAGGACTACCTCGTATGCGCAGTTTGGGACGGCACTGGCAAGCCTGACGCCGGCACCGAGCGCCCCCGACGAAGTAATTCCCTTACGGTTTCGCGCCGTTTTGAGAAGATGTCATACTGAGACGTTTCGAATTCCGGATAGAGTGGTAGTACATATAGATGCTGCTATAATGCTGCACAGATTCGTAAGCCCCGGTGGCGCCTCATAAGGGGAAAAGCATGAGAGATAGGCAGAAATCCCAGATTCATGACAGACGTACGAGAACTAGCATATCATAGCTGCCCCGAGGAATATGCTTCCCAGGACCGCCGCGCAACCTGCCAAAAGAACATGAGGGACGCCTGCTGCGCTAGGCGCATTGCTTGATGGGATCTCAGATACCACCACTATCACTGCACGTAGCACCACACTCACCTCAAGTTTGGCGCAATAGTGAACGTTTGGCCATGGAAAACGGTCGTAGAGCCGACGGTTCCCGTCGCCACTGTGATGAACTCCCCCTGGGCATTGGCCGATACCTTCACGATGGGGACGCCGCGAGTGTCTGAATGCGGGATCACAAGCGTGAGTCGCTATGACGCAATACCATGCATCAGAAGACATACGTACAATCCTCCACGACGACAAGGTCAGAAGCCTCGCCGATGCCCTCCAACGCGGCCGCAAGGGCGATAGTGCCTATGCAGCGCGTGCGATTGCATGAGCACTGGGCAGCAACGACAATGGGCACGTGTGCGTACCCTCAACGCGAGCTGCGTCCGTTGGACCCACTGATGCATCTCTGTGAGTACTTGGACTGGTACGTGAGACAGGCACAATGAACTCACAGGCGGATATGAGCTCTGCGGAGTGGGCGCCGATGTATGATTGGGCGACGCTCACGTCAAGAGTGCCCGTTGGAATGAGGAAGGTGTGACCATCTGAGAGGGTCGTCGTTTGGACTAGCAGAGTATAATCAGTTGTCAGTACTGTCGTTGCAACCGCATATCATGTCTTGTAGTACGCACATACATCCGTATGAGTGTTAGGCGGTTGCGATGTCGAGGAGGCACCATGGGCTCCTACAACGCCGAAAGCGAGGGCGAGCGACTTCAGGGCAAACAACATACAATAGCACTATTGGATACAAAAAGCGTAACTTCAGGGCGCCTCCGAGGGGAGCAGATGAATGGATAGATAGCAGCATGGAAGGACACACCAGGTCTTATGTATAGCTCGACCATGACGTTGAAGCAGAGGCTGTGCGCTTGGGAGCGTTCCTGCTTTGCCAAGGAGAGGTTGATACATGTGCAGCGCGTCGGACCTCTACAATCCGAGATCTGCCCCCGATTGTCGCAAGAAGTTCATGTTACTAGTGTGCAGTCGGGTCCATGGCTGGATACCCGCATGCGTGCACGCATGAGCTGCTGCGCATGCTTCAGGCGGAACCATACGCCCTGCAATGCTGTTCAGCTTGCACAGGACATGACTCTTTGCTGAGTTTGTCTCGCTGAGACTAGCGGTCGCAAGAAAGATACATGCATGACACAGCATGATGTAGCGGGTTGACGACGGTGCTAGTGAAGCTCCCTACGACCCCGGACCTTTGCGAGTATCCAAGGTCTTCAATGTGCTTGTATGCTTGAACGACTTCTATATGTGTGTTGTATGTACATTGGTTGATTCACGGCGATATGTGATGCCCATGGGCAGATCATGAGAGCGGCAACCAAGGGAGCCGACGCTGCGATAGTCGGAGAACAACGGGGGATTTGGCCCGCAATCGGAGTTAGTGACCTGGTCGTCACGATTGCTTCTCTCGGAAGCGCGGGGAAGAAGAGAGAGGCGCCCATGCAACTTGCTCAGACTCCGCCAGCTCGTCAGCCACCCGCCAGCCACCGCCAGCCACACTTCAGCCACAGCGTCCCTCCCGCCCGCGTTGGCCAGCAGCGACCGCAGGGAAGATTATAAAACAGCGTGTCGTGCTCGCTAGGGTGTCAGGATGGTCAGAGCGCAAGGAAAACAGACGGTGAGCAGCGGCCGGACACGCCGATCAGCCACACTATCGCTTCAGCCACTTCTGCCACACCGGCTTTACGTCTGCTGTGGCTGCCCCCGTTCTCGCAGCACCTACTCACGACCGCGATGTATGCGTGCAGACGGACGACAAGAAGGAGGGGAAGAAAAAGTCGTCGAACAGCAGTGCGAAAAAGAAGGCCGAGACGGGCTCCTGGCCATGTAAGATGGATGGGTGCAAGAAGGTCTTCGCGCGCGAGGCAGACCTCAAGAGGCACCAGAGAACGACCAAGACGCACTCGATACCAGGATTGTACGTCGGAGTTGCAGTCTCGGACGCGCCGAGTAAGATGAGGTTACTGAAATTTGTCCGGATGGCGGTGTAAAGCCAATGCCCACAGTGCGATGCGACGTTCACTCGAGTGCGTGTCCTCGCCTGCCACTTGGTGTCTGTCAAGCATGCGGCTGATATCCAGACTGCCCACAGACCGATGCGCTACGAAGACACCAGAAGTCGCGCCATAACGGCGTAGTAATAGAACCGACCGAAGAGCAGGCACGGCACTCCGGTGACGGCGCGTCGGATGGGTCGAGATCACCGAGTCCTGGAGGCACTCCCTCGAGGAGCGCGGGAGAAGGAAGCATGAACGGATCTCCGCCAGCTGCCCAGTCGAGCACTGCCGGCTCTTCCGCCGGCCCGTCCAGTTATTACCGGCCGCATACTATGCAAGGTACGACGCTTTCCTCGCGCCACATTCTGTGGTCTATAATGTGCTCACAGTGCGTACTGCGTACAGACGGTGGTGGGTACTACGCAGGCTACCCTCCGCCTCCGCGTCCACCGCCTCCTGGAATGATACTGAACCCCCACTATCCGCCTCCCCCAATCAGCCTGCCCACTTCCGCTACGCGATCGCACCAGGCGAACTGGCAGCCTCCCCCGGCCGCTACGCCTTGGGGACCTGAAGGGCACCCTATGGTGCCCCCGCCAGGGATGTACATGCCCTCATTCTATCCGTCCCCGTATTACCGTCACCCGGGCATGCCCATGCCGTTCCCACCGCAGATTAACCCGGAACTGCTCTCGCAGTCAAACGGCGTCGCCCCGCCGGAGTCAGACCTGCGCAGCTCAAGCCCACACAAGCCTGCGCCGGGGCCCTCCGGCCAGGACAAGCGCGAGGAGGAAGAGGAAGAGGAGGAGGACGCGGACGGGGATGCCGACGCAGACGCGGACGCGGACGCAGAGATGGACGGGTCCTCGCAGGGCGGCGACTCGCAGTCGCTCAGTGTGCGGGGAACGCAGGCGCAAGCCCAGCAGCCGTCACATGCGCACAAAGGTGCGGGCGCGGGCCCAGACGCGTCCACGTTGATGGCCGCCGCGGCTCTCCAAGCTGTCCTCGCATTCCAGAAGGACCAGGAGGAGCGCGAGGCGGCCAGTCGGCGGGCCTCCACCGCATCCGACGTCCCCATGCAGCCGCCGTTTCCCCAGCAGGATCCACAGCCCGCGCAGGTGGCAGGCACAACAAACGGCGGCGGCGTGCCCACGAACGGGGCAAGCAGCTCTGAGATGAAGCTCGAAGCGCCCAACGGCGAGATCCCACCCGACCAGAACGGGGGCACGTCGATGGCCACTAACGGTGAGGTGCACGTCAGCGTACAGCCGTCCGAGGTCGACATCGCGGTCAAGCAGGCGGACGCGAGCGTTGGTGCGGCGCCGCAGCCGATGATGGAGCAGCTCCTGACAGAGGACGGGACGCCGATGTTGAACCCAGGTGAGCCGCCACCGCCGCCCCTCCTTCGCGCACGCACACCTCCTGACCACCTGTCCCGGGCGTGCAGCAGAGCTGTTGACACAGGTATTGGCAAGTATCCTCGAGTGAGCGCAGTGTTCTGACTACTACTGGTTCGTGTGCGTTAAGGAATCGCTGGCGTCTCCGCCGCCGTCATGACCAGAGAGGTACTGGGACGAACAGTGAGAGGGTGAGGGAAGCGCGGGACAGGGACAGAGACATGTTATCGTTATAGTCGTTTACTCTTTATAACGTCACCTTAAGTTGTAATTGTCGGGCTCTCATCTAGCAAACATCGAGGTCTGCTCGCTGACAGTTGTCACACGGCTGAGGATAGCGATGAAAGCACTGAGCATGTTTGCACCAGGTAAAGAACTACAGGGGGTGACGATGGTTGACTCGTAATACACGTGGAGGATCTTGAGAAACTACTACAGCAGAGAAACCGCGGAAAAGACGCTGTTGAGAGCGAAGATCGGGTGGAATAACTTAATAGATGAGGTAGTCAGCGCCAGACGTGGGCGGGGACGTCACTCGTGCTTCAGAAGATCGGGACCTTGGGCCACTTGTACTGGGGCCCGACCTGCTGCACAGTCATCGCGCCGAGCTTGTGGCCCGCCTCGACGCTCTCCTCGATGCTCTTCCCGAGGACGAGTCCACCGAGGAAGCCGCCGGCGAACGCATCGCCCGCGCCGTTCGTGTCGACAATCTCCTCGTCCTTGAGCGGCGTCACGTCGAACACCTTCGGCTTGTCCGGCTCCGCGGACGTGACGACCGTGGTCGCCTTCGGGCCGTGTGTGATGACGACCGTACGCGGGCGGGAGGGGTTCGACTTGGGCTGCGTCGCGATCGCGCGCGCGACCTCGACCAGGTCTTCCTTGTTCGGGAGGCCCGTCGCGCTCGCCCATGCTTCGGCCTCGGCCTCGTTCCCGATGATCACGTCGCAGTAGGGGAGGATCTGCTGCAGCTGCACGGCGAAGAACTGAGGAATGAAGGGCGCGGAGAGATTGAGGACGAAGATCTAAGTATAGGCGGTGTGGACCACGTCAGTCAGACCGCTGATAGGGCGTAAACATTGCGTGAGAGGCGCTACATACCTTTCCGGCTTCGGACGCCTTCTTTGCGACCTCGAGCGCGGACTCGATGCCGTGCGTGAGGAAGTAGCCCTCGACGTAGTACACCTTGGCAGCATCAATCAGAGGTGCAACCTCAGGAGACGAGAGGTGCTCCTTGTCGAACTTCTCCGCGGCGGCGAGCGTGGTGACGAGCGAACGATCGTGGCCGGAGATGATCACGGCGCACGCGCCAGTCTTCTCGCCCTTCTTGACGAGGTAGACCTGGTCAAGACCCTCGCGCTTGTTCGCGGCCTTGAGCTGCTCGGCAAGATCGTCGTCGCCGACACAGCCCGTATAAACGACAGAGTGCGGAGGGAGGACGTACTGCAGTAAATCAATCAGTATCGGACACGATATAGCTCTTTCGGAGGACATACCGCCGCGCCACGGGCCGCGTTCTGGGCAGCACCACCGGCGACATAGGTGACCTTGTAGTTTTCTACAAGCTCACGGTAGCTATCGCCTCACTGTGAGTCCGAGTAAATGCAGGGGGCGTCAAGCGCATACATTGGGGCGTGCTTCTCCTCCGCAAGGATGGCATCGTTAGACTTGAGGTCATACTTCTTCAGGAGCTCCTCGCCGTTGGTAACCTGCATGTCAAGCAGGGGATTACCCATGCAAAAGAGCTGGTAGGACTGCTGCGAGGACATGGCGTTACGGAGGTCGTGGAGGATCGTGAAGGTGGGAGAGAGAAGGAGATTGAGTGTGGCTCCCAAGTTTTGGATGGCCTTCAGTTATAATCGACGGCATCGGTGGGAGTAGATCGTCCTCTTATCTCCTACCGATTAGATAGACGCTCTCGAGCCCGAAATCGTTCGACTCAACCACCGACCCAATCTCATACGCCCTATGTCGTAGCAGCGTCGTAGCCGATGCTCGGAAACACAGAGCAGCCAGTTCAAAAAGATTCGCTCTGCGGCACAACGAGGAGTGGCAGGAGTGTTATACATGGGCCGATAGCTGAGGTAACAGACACAGCTCCCGAGCGCGGCACATACGACTCCCCCGGTTGTCAACGCCTGGATTCAACACCATCGAGAACCAACGAAGCAGATGGGTTCAGTCAGCGCTTCAAACATCCCTGGGGACCATAATTCAGCTCAATGTTTACTAGTCTGTTCACCGAGTACAGTCGACACCCTCTTAACCCATACCCATCGGGAAGGCCGGGTTTTTATGGGTTAGAGGAGGAATGGTATATTAAGCGCCCGCGGGAACGTGACTTGAACAAGTAAGCGCCGAAGCACTCGATTACTACTGACGAGAACAATACTGCGTGGTTGTTGTCTCCTTCATTGCTCGCTGGGCATCGAGACGAGTTCGAATTGTGAAGCTTGCGAGGACGGACTCCATCTTGCAGGCAGCTGTGTTGTCCAACATTGATGAGAAGCGCAAGATAACCGATGCTGCTTGAAGGACTCCTTTGCACATTGGGGGCTTCCCGACGGCGAGCTCGCTGATGTTGTCACTAGCATCGCCATTGCCACTTGCAATCTGAGTGACCTGGACAGCCTCGAAAATTTCCTCCTCAGAGACCTTGGAGAAGACCAACTTATGGGTTGAAGAGGGAATTAATATCCATACAATTGGTTGTCTGAAGTGTGCCGTGTAAGATATTCAAGGGCGCGGTGAGGGAGCAGTCAAGCGCGGACGAGAGCATTTGGCCGAGTGCAAACACGTGAGGTGTATAGTGGGCGTGCGGGCGGTTATGTACCTAGTCGAGTGGCGTGGAGGTAGGTGAATACAAGAGTGCCGGAATACCAAAGTAACCTAAGTGAGAACAACACGAGCTGCGCTCGCTCGCAACGGGAACAATAAATACTAAATATCGACATGCCGGTCATGACCAAGCTATCAAGTGCTTGTTCAACAGCTTTCTCTGCCTGCATTATAGTTATGTAAGCACTCCCTATGGGTTTTGACCCCGTCCATAGCCTATGGGTTATGGGTTATGGGAGGATTATGGGTTTTGCTCCCTTTCCCAACTCGGGGAGGCCACAATTCTATGGGTTATCGGGGTTTATGGGTTATTGGAGGTATGGGTTAAGAGGGTGTCGACTGTACTCACCGGAAGGGCCAGCACAACCGCGTCCTTCAAATAGTGCAGACGTCGGCAGAAAAGCGTATAAACTGGATCCTCACAGTACTGTGTTACGAAGTCGAGCTGTCAGTGTCTTGAAGTTTGTTCGTCCGCAGAGGACCTTTGGTCCAGTGTTCGTTCCCGGCGATGAAGTCTGCTCGCACGACCTTGCCGCGTGAGACCACCCGGCCGTCCTTCTCGACCTTCACATACACGCCCTCCACCGGGCCCTCGTAGAACATTGACGGCCCCCGCACGATCCTCCGCAGTTCGTCCTCGCCCAGCATCCGGCCCTCGTGCACGACCGGCACCGCGCGGATGGCCGAGTCCGCGAGGAGCGCCTCGAGCGTGCGGCGGCCCGCCCACGTCTCCGTGCTCCTATCGTACACGTCGAACGCGAGGAACCAATCCGGGAGGCGGCTGTACGGGATCGAGTGCGTCGCGGCGAGCCACTCGCCGTAGAGCACATACCGCTGCGCGAAGAGCGGGTCGCGGTCGAGCACGCGCAGCAGGTCGACGCGGTGCTCGTCCACCCAGCGCCCGAGTTGCTTGAACTGCGCGTGCGACGCCGGGTTCACGTAGTGCGACCGGTTCTGGACGAGGACCTGTGTGCGGTCCGCGGAGAGCGAGAAGCCCATGTTTGCGCCGTCGACCTTCTCGGTGACCACGACGTGCCCGTCTCCGACGACGGGGACCCTGTCCACGACGAGATCGTCGCTCGTCGCGCAGCCGAGGTCGAGAAAATGCGGGGTACGGGGGAACTTAAGCAGACCGACGGGCGGCGAGAGCCGCACAACGAGCTCCTCAGCCGCAGCAAAGGACCGCACGATCACGACCGCCTTGAACCCCTCCGCGAGTTCCGGGCGCTCGAACGCGCCCGCCATCTGCTCTACCGCGTTCCGCACCCTGTTGCCCGGTGGGAGCGTCGGGTGGCCCGCGCGGTTCTGTGCGCGCGACGTGCACAACGCCCGCCCGTAGTCGAACCAGACGCACACCGGCGCCACGGCCCAGTGCGTGGCGAGCGCAAGCCACGCGCGGCGCCCCGCACTTGTCACGTTGCAGCAGTCGAGCAGCACGCGCCGTCCACCAGCGCGTCCGTTCCCGATGGCGCGCTCGCACGCAGCGCGCCCACCCGCCTCGTCCTGCGAGACGTGCACCCAGCCGCGCGGGTCGCGCGCTCGGAGCATGCGCACAAACGTCGACTTGCCCGCCCCAGGGAGGCCGACGAGCACGAGCAGGTCCGTCCCCTGGGCAGGCGGGAGCGCGCCCTCGACGGCGAGCGGGCCCGCGGGCGGCTCGGGTGCGAGCGCGGGCACGATAGCGTGCCGCTTCCAGAGCGCGCTGCAGTACCGCGCGACGAACGCCTCCTGCTCCGCCGTCTCGATGCTGCCCGGGCGGAGCGTCCGCAGCGCTGCGATCGCGTCTGACGCGGACATGGCGGGCTCGGTTCGGGTGGGGTCTGGGCGGGCGAAGCCGTGTGCGACGAGGTAGCAGGCTGCTACGGTGCCCGCGCGCCCTTTGCCGCCACCGCAGTGGATGAGGATCGGGGTGTTGCGTTCGTCCTCGAGTAGGCGCAAGACTAGATCCATCTGCTCTATTGTCGGGGGCCCGTAGTTGGGTATGGGGAGGAAGGTGTTGCTGACGCCCGTCTGGGCGAACCAAGACGCGTCAAGCGGGAACTCCTCCGTGAGGGTCAGAACATGGCGGATCCCAATGTGTGATGAGGCGAGCGCATTGATGTCCGCGAGGTCTCGAGGCGTCGACATGAGTGACAGATAGAAGGGTATAAGCCAGCGGAAGAAACGAGGCAGCTGATAGAACATGGTGGACTTGTTCTGCGTATGTAAGCGTACACTCCTGGGTATGTATGTGGCTTCGCGGGGGGAAATACACAGGGAAGGAGGGTAGGCCGGCGTGCGAAGACTCAGCTCTCCGCGGAGAGCAGCAGACCATGGCTTCAGTAGCTCCGGGGAGAGGTCATCATGAATCTGTGCGCATTCAGCTTCGGTGAAGATACAGCCCCATTCGGTGAGCTGAGCGCACTCCTCCAACCGCTTCAGGCAGTAGTCGCGCATCCGGTGCTTAGAGCAACGATCAAAGGCGCACGCATATGCCAGCATGGCGAGCTTGTGTGCGCCCTCCTTCAGCGCCGCATCCGCATATCTAAGGAAGCCGCGTTCCGAGGCCGGCGCAGCCGCGCACAGAGCAGCCGCGGCGCTGCGCGCGCGGTCGTGCCGGCCCTCGATGTGGAACGAGAACGCGAGGTGGTCGAGGAAGTCCGGGTCGCGAGGCACGAAGCCGGCAAGGTAGTCCTCGGGCAGGACGGCGTCGAAGCCCTTGTTAAGCGAGTGGTCGTCCCGTTCCGAGATGGTGGTGTGGAAGTGCTTCGCGCCGAGGCCAGCGCGGATCCGCAGGAGCTGGCCTGTGGGCCAGACGACGGCCACGAAGAGGGTGCCACACTTAATGTTTCCGCCCACTCCGACGAAGTGCAGATGCCGGGTGTCGGCAGACTCAAACGAAGGCAGCGCAGCCTTGACTGCCTCGTTCCGGAGCTCGTCCTTGGTGAATACTGTGATGTGGAAAGCTGACGTAGGGTCCGCGAGTAGGTTCGAATGCTGGGCAAAGGTGGTTTGCCCGAAGCTTGAGATCGCAGCACGGGCCATAGTGTCGATGCATGGACCTACAAGAACGAGACAGCCGCGGTACCAAGTAAGCGACATTGACGCACAGATGTATCGAGGGTGGTATGTTGTCGAGGGTGTGATCCACGGAGGTGCCACGAGTATATATCGACTTGCCTATCTGCTTCGCGGGACCGCGAGCCGAGTCACGGTCTTTGTGGCGTCAGTATGGCAGTACAGCCGATCTCATGTAGACAGTACAACCTAGGAGACAGTCAGCAAGCGTTGACTATGCAGGGCAATCTTGCCATCGTCAACGAGTCCATCACATGCATTCAATCGGCATACGCACCTTACAGCCGGTACAAGGATGGGACTCGGTGAGTCTAAATCCAGGTCGCACAGCCATCCATACCGGCGGTGCAACACAGTCGCATGTCAAAAAAGGTGTTATACACGAGCTGTGAGTGCGTATCGTACAGTTAAATCCAGGAACAATATAAATCAACGACTGAAGGAGATGATGCCTGTACATGCACGCCTAGGCGTTGTGAGGACTTGGGAGGCAGATGGCTTGCCCGGGACGGATAGACTCGCAGACTAGGCCCTGGTTGACATCAAGGATGTCCTGAACTGTACAGCCTCTGGCCTGGGATAGAGCCCAGCAGCTGTCGCCGCGTGAGACTTGGTAGGCCTCGCTTGAGCCGGGGCAAAGGAGAGGTTCGGGGGTCGTGTGCACCAGACGGAAGACGAGTAGGAGGAAGACAGCAATGATGAGCACGAATGGAAGAAGCATGCGGTAAGCAGTGTCAGAGCGGCCCGTGTGCCTGGGGTATGCGGCCCCATTCTGCTCCTACTGGTGAGCTATATGCGCCGAAGAAAGGGAGAACCAGGACGTACCGCGTCCATGGCGAGCGGCGCGTAGCCATCTGCGCGTGTGGACTGCACGCCAATCTCAGCCTCCTCGTCCTGGTCGTGATGATGATCGTCGGTGACGACCGGCGCACCGTCGACTAGGGACGAAGAGCTCTGGCTGAGCAGCGTTTCTATGCCTAGGCAGCATGGCCGGAGATCGAGAACGCACCTCGCCTCATCTCTCCAAACTGTGCACCTTGAGGACCCTCCCAGAGCGAGCCGTCCTGGCCCCGAAAGTGGTACCTGCCCGTATCAGAGTCGTACCCGACCCGTTTCATGCCCTCAGGCAAGCGGTAGGAGTCCTATGTGCGATTCGAGCGAATGAGCTGGCGCATACTGCCAGCTTGAACGCTGCATGCGCACCTCGTCGTACTGTGTCCAACGGCCCATGGTGTGCTCGTGGTAGTCGTGAAGGAAGAAAGGATGGGGCCCGAGGCGGCTGTGAGAGTCTCGACGTGCACCTAGCGCTGCGCCGGCACGGCCCAGCCACGGCCACGGCAGATCGACGGCGTAGCGTGGGCGCCGTGTCCTCCGCTCCCCTCCGCTCATCGGGGACGGAGGGGCGTCTGGAAAGGCGAGCTCGAGCTCGAGAGACCAGTCCTCGTCGTCCACGCGTGTGCCGTGCCTCGACTCTATTTTGATTGGATTCTGCCAAAGAGACCGCTGCAGCGAGACCGGACGTCATCGTCCCCATCTCCGTGACCGTCCCTCCGCGCCTCCGCATCCCGCTCAGCCATAAATACGTCCCGCTGTCACCATGCGCTCCTTCATCCATCCTCTCTCTCCTCCCCCTTCCCCTCACTTTCCTTGCTCTCTCTTGCTCTCTGTTGCTGGTCGACGATGGCAACCGCGACGAACCGTGTTCTCCGCGTCGCGCTCCGCGGCGACAGCATCCTCACCCACCCCAGATTTAACAAGGGCACGGCGTTCACCGCCTCGGAACGGAAGGCCTTTGGCCTCACCGGTCGTCTCCCATACCGTGTCAACTCATTAGAGGAGCAATGCGAACGGGCGTACGACCAGCTCTGCACCCGCTCCGAGCCCATCCGCAAAAACACGTTCATGCAGAGCTTGAAGGACCAGAACTGGGTCCTGTACTACGGTCTGCTCAGCAGACACGTCAAAGAACTCATCCCGATCATCTATACTCCCACACAAGTATGCTGCCTCAGTCGTTGTCGCGTGCGCTATTGTGCTGATATCCTGGAAGGGCGACGCAATAGCCAACTACTCGCATCTGTTCCGTCGGAGCGAAGGTCTCTACCTCTCCTTCCCAGAACAGGATGCCATGGAGGAGGACTTTCTAGAGTTCACGAGAGGACGTGATATCCAGCTCTTTGTCGTGACCGATTCCGAAGCTATCCTCGGTATCGGCGACCAGGGTGTCGGCGTACGTACTGCGAGTGATGTACAATCACGACCAATACTCAGAATCTCCGCGTTCAGGGTGTCGGAATTGCAACCGCGAAGTCAGCGATATATACGTGCGTACAAATTAGGTTGCAGACTGTCGCTTCTCCTCACCTCGTGGCCAGGCTTCTTGGCGGGATGGATCCGTCGAAGACGGTCCCGGTTGTATTGGACGTCGGTACCGACAACAAGGAGCTATTAAACGACAGCCTCTACGTCGTGCGTATTTCGTACCTTGTGTCGCGTGACTCATTATTGAATGCCGTCACAGGGCTGGCCAAGTCGGCGGATACGAGGAAAAGCCTACGACAGATTTGTCGATCGGTGAGCATTACAGGTTTTGTTTCCCTGTCTGGTCGGCCATGTTCGGGGCCATGGTGTGAGACGAAAGTCCCAAATCAGTCCTCATAGGAGAGGCTATGCGCACCCTTTGAAATGGCGATGGCGATGGCTTGGCGCATAGCACCCTCCCTCCTGGAAGGATCTGGCAGCTGCCCCTGCTGAGACCTCCGTTCGTGAAAGGTGGCTGTCGCGACTCTGCGCCCGCGCGGCTCGGTCAAATCAATGGAAACTACGATTTTTCCGGATTCTGCCCGAGCCTAGGCGCATACATGCAGCATCACTCGTGCACGAGTATGGCTGCGATGATACGGGAGACCGCATGACCTGACACCACCGAAAACGCGTCGAAGCGCAGCGGAGCGTGGAAACCCTCGCCATTTTTTAGTGGCCCTCGCGCTCGCACCTTATCCTGGTTCCCCGCTGTTCCAATTCGGAGCGTGCGCTACTAGGTCACGCGCGGGATCCTATGTTCTGAGGGTACATATATGTCCAGCTGTCTCACCCGTTGTTTCTAGGTTCATTCAACTCGTACGAAAACACTACCCTAATAGTCTGATTCACTTCGAAGACTTTGGAGTCAGCAACGCCCAGCGCTTGCTGGACCTGTACCGCAACAAGCACACGGTGTTCAACGATGATGTGTACGTGCAATCACACAAGAGCCATACCACAGACTGATGTTGTCGTCCCCAGGCAAGGCACGGGCGCAGTCACGCTCGCAGCGATGATGTCCGCGGTGGGCGTCACGAAGAGCAAGCTCTCCGACCAACGCTACGTCGTGTACGGCGCCGGCACTGCCGGACTCGGGATCACAAAGCAGCTCCGAGACGGAATCATGTCGATCGACCGGCTGTCGCGCGAGGAGGCGAACGAGCGTTTCTTCCTGCTCGACCGGCACGGGCTCGTGAAGGAGTCGCTCGGGCCAACGAAGATCCGCGAGGCGCTACGCGAATTCGTGCGGCCGGACGCAGAGTGGGCAGGCGTGCCCGCGAACGAGGCGGGCGAGGTCGGGCTGCTCGACGTGGTGCGCAAGGTGAAGCCGACGGTGCTGATCGGGTGCTCGACGCACGCGGGCGCGTTCAACGAGGCGGTCGTGCGCGAGATGGCACGCGGGGTGGAGCGGCCGATCATCTTCCCGCTCTCGAACCCGAGCCGGCTGGTCGAGGTCGAGCCGAAGGACGCAAACGACTGGACGAACGGCAAGGCGCTCATGGCCACGGGCAGCCCGTTCCCGCCGTGCAAGATGCCGAACGGGAAGGACTACATCATCGCCGAGTGCAACAGTGAGTTGCCGCTCTCGCAGGGCGCAGATCACGGCGGACTGACAGGCGATGTTGTGCAGACGCGCTCATCTACCCCGGGCTCGGGTACGGCGCGATGGTGACGCAGGCGCGGACGCTGTCGGACACGATGATCATCGCGGGCGCGCGGCGGCTCGCGTCGCTCTCGCCCGCGCTCAAGGACCCGGACAACGCGCTCCTGCCTGACTTCTCTGACGCGCGCGAGGTGAACACCGAGGTCGCGATCGCCGTCGCCGAGCAAGCCATCGCCGAGGGCAGCGCGCGCGTCGACTGGGACCGCGAGGAGGTCCGGGACCGCATCGCAGAGAAGCAGTGGATCCCCGAGTACCCGGACTTTATCTATGACCCCGTGAACGGCCACGGCAAATAGAGGTTTGCCTGACGTGAGACCTTGCTTTCGTGAGTCCCGTAGATGTGCTGCTTTCGTTATTCCTAGAGCTATGCGTTAGATTACATACACTGTCAAGCAAGGACAGATCCCATAGAATATATACTCGACTATTAGTATCATCTCTTTACGGGCTTAGCGCGCGTGTTCATCCGCGTTGCGATGATGATGGATCACGCGGGTCATATAATACACTGCGACGGCGCGCAAAAATACAGCAGCAGTAGTGTAACAGCACACTCGGGCATCTAGCGATCCCGGAGAGACAACAGGGGAGAAACCCAGAACAGAACGGGAACCGGTTACTTCCTCGCGAACGTGATCTGGGATTGGACACTCGTAGATCAGCATCGCCTCACCCACACAAGAGAGCGGGGATACCTTGATCTTGTTCTCGCCATCGAGCTTGTAGTTGTGAAGGGCGTCCTTTGCGACGGTGGCGCTCGCCTCGTCCAGGAACTCGACGAAGGCAATGTCCTTCTTTGTGGGGATAAGACGAACTTCGTACAAGTTGGGGTACCTGAATGGCGATCGCGCAAAGTCAGCGCATAAAGCGGCCTGGCATACTGATAGCACGCACTGGGAGAAGAGCGCCATGAGCTGGTCCTTGCTGACGGTCTCGGGTAGGTTCTGCAGGAAGAGAATCTTGTTGGGCGGGAGGTATTCGTCCGGCATCTGGACGTTTGGCCGTTTCGTCGCTGGTGCTGCGGCGCCACCGTCGACTGAACGCACGATGAGTTCGTGAGGATCTTAAGACAAGAGGAAACATACCCTCCGCAGCCAACCGCTTCTGGCGGTATTTCTGCTTGATCGGGTTGGTGTAACGCGTAGCCTCTGCAAGGAGATCCGGATCTCAGCACTGTCGTACTGCAAGGGATGCGGAAAAACGCACTCTTGTGTTCCAATCTCCGCTGCTTGTGCTCGTCGTAATGTGACGCATCCAACTTCTTCACCACAGCGTCCGACCGCGTCCGCGCAAACGAGATTTGCTGCACGGATATCAGCACCCAACCCGCCAGGGGCACACAGAGTGACATACCATAGGCTTCGAGTACAGCGGGAACCCGCGGACCTCCTTCAACGCCTTTTTCGCGATGTCCGCGGACTCGAAGGACACGAACGCCTGGCCGCGCATGCGCAGGTTGCTGTGCGCGACGACGTCGAGCACTTCGCCGTACGACTTGAACAGCCCACGCAGGGACGCCTTGAGCACTGGGATTTTGATCTTCTCGTTCAGATTTTGAATGTAGAGCGTCTCGGTGGCGACCTCCTCTTGCGGAGGCGGTTGGGCCGCGGCCGCGGGGACGGGTGGTGCCATGCCAGGGATCGGTACTGGCGCGCCGACGGGCGCAGGCGCAATAATGTTTGTTGGAACGCCTTGGAGGGCGTCGTGCGCGAGTGGGGGTGCGGTCGGGTCAGCCATAGCAGAGAGAGCAGTCGAGAGAGATTGTCCAAGTTGTTGCAGCACAACTTCAGCAAGGCCACTGGATCATCGCAGGATGATTAGGCGCCCGATCCGGCAAACCCCATCGCTTCAGATTTGGTAGGTGTAGAAGTCCAGCGGGCGCTTTTTGCCGCCATGGCTCAGAAACCTCCCGGTGTATATGCATAAAGTACACGTTGTACGTCCTGGAGTCTACTATATGCACTTCAAGCGCTTAATTAATAGCATGTATGCGACAACGTCTACAAGGGTGTATTACGGTGGTATCATCGTACAGCATGATAGGTATGTACCCGTCCCAGCAAGGCTCGCTCTCATGTGTGCATCACACGTCGTACGTCTCTTTCTCATCTGATAGCACGCAGTAAGATCCATTGTACATTTCCAACCCAGCGTTATCGCTCACCTGCATGAATGATCACTTTTGTCTTCTTTGGCCGGGGTGGCGCCTTGTATTCCCTTGTCCCCGGATACACAGGATGCCCCAGCACGCCGACACGGGTCGTATATATTGCCGGCGTGTCCGACCTCTTCACCTGGTGGAGCTCGTCAACGCTCGCCAGCTCCAGGTCGTCCTCGGCGGCCTCGATCTCGACGATGAGCTCGCCGTTGCGCGCGCCGGGCTTCCAGTTCACACGGCTCAGCTCCGTGTTGTTCAGCAGCCAGTCGGGCGAGACCGAGAGCCGCGCGGCTAGCGAGCGGATGCTCAGCATCAAACGCGAGACGGAAATTGCGGCGATGGTTAGCAGAAGGCTGTGCGAAACGTGTGTGAGCGAGCGTTCCGCAGGATCGCGGGATGGGATGCCCGTACTTGGAGTAAATAGCAGGGAGGGTAATCTGGCCGAAAGTGGACGGTGTCAGCGGCTAGCGTGTTAAAGTCCATTCGGGTACGTACAATTGGGCTCTTGGCCAGCGAGCCGATCGTTGAGAACATCGCCACGGCTACACTTCGTCAGCTCTGCGCACACTTCAAGAAGGTTCCTGGGTCCTACCGAATATGTTGAAATAGAAGATGCCACCGCTACAAACGCTGGATGTCAGTGTGATCTGTGGAGTTGGGCCAAGACAAGACGTACTCCCGCACAAGCCGGTTGAGCAGCCGCGAATCCTTGCCTACCCGCCGCATCCTGAGCGCAGGGATGGTCGTCGCGAGATACAACACCGTGTGGAGGACAAGGTTTGGGACGAACAGCTTCCAGATCTCGCGCGACGTCGGCGCAGTGCAGCCGTTGATGACAAGGCCGGGCACGGGGATCGCGACGGGGTCAACGTCGTGCCAGATCTTCCCATAGATGACAACGGTGACGACCGTCGTCGCGACGAAGCAGGCGACGACGCTTCCGCGCACGATAAAGTCCTTTGAATAGACGTAGCATATCCGCAGGACGATGATCGCTGCGAGTGTGCTCCGTGTCAATGCACTGTTGTATCAAGTTCAGTGAGAAGAGCCTACCTTGCACGACGGCGAGCCCAACCACAGATAGGATGAAGTTGGCATGGACAAGCCCGGTACAGCTATACAGCGCTGTCAATCAGCATGGTCACTGTGAGGATCAGAATACGAAACATACAACTGCGGTGACGGCATGTCAGCACTTCTCCAGTGACGCGAGCGCATGGAGACTCACTGTTATGGATAGATTAGGGGCCAACAGACCTAGAATGCCAATAATAGCTGAACTATGTCGGATCAATGGGATTTGCATGCGACGCACCAACTAGACATAAGCTATGACAGCGTGTGAGCATCATACTCTCCGTCATGAGGTGAGGACATACGCTAAGCATACAGGGGGGAAATAGCGGTTCTTGAAGGTTCACGGTGTGAGGTGAAGCACTTGCACAACATGCAAACGACATCGGACATACCAAGAAATATAATACACGGGACGTGGTCCAAGGCCCAGACTTCCAGAAATACTCAAACTGTGCAGACCATGAGCGACTAGGGAAACAACAGGTTGCGAGAGCCTGCCCACCTCTTCGTCGAAGGTCAGCAACATATCGTACAACAGCACACATGTCGAGGCGATAGAGAGGTAGCGAGTACGCTCGAGGCCATCGAGACTGTCTACCAACTCCGCGAGTTCATCTTGAAGCGCCAGAGGTACCGCGGCCATTGACCTCAGACGATCTCCGAAGCGTGGTTAGAGAAAGCGGAAGAGAGTCAGCGCGGGCACACAGCGCCCTGCTTCAAGTACAAGTACTCCGAGGCGTGTCTACAGCGCCGGGGTATCACCATCAGTGATGTTCGTGCAGCGACCCTGGTCGGAGAGATGCTCGGAATGATACTCACCTAAATGCGAGCGCGTAGCAGGGTTCCGGACCCACGACATCAGCCGCCGCCAGGGTTTTACAGCTTCTGCAGCACAGCGCGTTCCCAAGCTCTCCCCGCACGCTCGGACGGAGTGGGAGCCGTCGTTGCGACCGTCCCAAGCCTTCCTAATCGGTCTCGCAGCATGATCTTTGAACAGCCCCATGACGAACGTTTCGTGATGGATAGGGACATGTGTGGACTTGTGTGGGTTCCTGCAGCATGCGCCCGCTCGGGAACCCAACTCAAAAGTGGTGTTCTGAAGGCTGGACGACACACGGGGGCTCATCGATCACCGCCTGAAACATGCATGAGCACTCTGCTCGACACATCGTTGACTGCTCGTTCACGACTTCAGAAACCAGAGATGGGACACACCAGGAGTGGGGTGAAGGTGCTGAGCGCTGAGCACCGGGATATCCGGCTGCTGTTCCGCAGCAAGTGGGCTGCGTGCGTCAACATCTTTCCCCTCCTCCCAGCCACAACGTTGGCGCTTAGCGGTTGCTGGTAGCAATGCTGGGCGGATCAGATGGCCACCCTCAGTGTTCTTCCGACCCGCGTCCGTGGTGATCTACAGCCTTTGTGCGTCATCCTGAGTGAGTGGTGACCTGTATTAGCGAAATTGTTGCAGGACGCGTACGGCCGGGCGTGGTGTTCAAACTGTACCCTCAAAGCAGCCGAATGTAATTTGCCAAGGACGGCTCGTCGCAGGTTGTCGACGCAACAAGGGCTCTCGCTTATAGCCAGCAGCAACCACCCGTGAGATGTGAAGGATGAGCATAAGCTGGCCACTGGCCACACGCGTGTTGCACATATCTATCAGCTCGCTCACCGGTGTTCTATAGATGGGGTTCAGGAACTCGGGTCCATACCCGGGTTGGCATCAGTGAGCTTTCCCTCTGCGAGGATAGCATCTCCGCGCTGCCTCTGGGTTGAAAGACATCAGGTCTGTATGATGCGCGCGACTGGGGTGCCGGTTCTATCAGTGTTGCTTGCCACTGATGGGCGACCGCAACTCACTTGCCACCAGGGCGTCCTGATCATATTGTCATCCCGAGATTAGTGGGTATTCCGTACATGGTGAACAAGCTGCCCTCCTGCCGGGAAGTCAAAAGTCTGAGGCCCAGGGCGTGGTTGTCGGGCCATCGGGGGTGCCCACTGCCAAGTGCTGGCCCAGGGTAGTAGCGAGGACGTAGACATTGTATGCCAGAACTTGCGTGGGCCGTGTATCACACCGACTATGGCGAGTGCATATCGTTCTCCGTGTGTACTGTAAAGTTAGTAGGCCGTATATACAGATCTGATGGCTATAGACGAAGGCAGCCGGGAGATGCCGAGCGCACCAAAGGGGATGTTGGGCTTTGGTGAACATATCCAGTACAATGCGGCGTCGATTGCCATAAGCCATTTATTGCAGCAAAAACGGACATGGCTTTGGTTGCCGAGCGACATTGACGGTGAGCGCAAAGGTGCGAAACGAATAAACTCCCCCTCGTGCTCTGGCAGTCAGCAGTGGCAGATCTGTCTGATTCAGGCGCCGACGTTTGAAGCTGTGGCCAATGCTGAGGCAGGCGTTGGACTGTAGCTTGCTGGTGTACACATCGCACTCCGTCCACCCCAACCTTCGTTAAGACCACAAACCTGTTCATCGCATAAGACGATAAGCACGTATGGAAAGCGATTCTGAATCCGAGTTCTGGGAGAGGGATTCCGCCTCTCGGACCGCTCGGTTCTGGCATCTCGAGCAGAACACCAGACAAAACGTATCTACCTCAACCGCATCTACTGACGACCAGGAGAACTCGTCAGACATCAGCAGCCCTAGTAGTGAATCTGATGACGAATCTGCAGGTCGGTACTTGCAGTGTTTGTCCGGCACATATAAAGCCCCTTCTAACCTCCAGTGGCTCCCGTCCTTATATAGTGGAACGTGAATGTGTGTTCCACACATCCCTCGTGAGATATGATTGACGCCAACATCCTTTTCCCAGTGATCCATGATACCGAGAGCGATTCTTCCCATAAGCCCTCCAGGGAGGTCTCGTTCAACTTCTCACAATTGGAGTCCCGGAACTCGTCGGGTACCTCTCTGGACTCCTCATCCTCTTATGATGAGACTACTGGGCGAAAACGCCCTCTACAGTACGAAAACACATGGGGGATGCCCATCATACCCTCCAACCAGCGCCCGAAACGCCCAAAGAACAGCGTCCGCTCGTTAGCAGCTTCAAGCTCTCGCGTGCAAGACACGCTGACTGTGAACGCGCCCCGCGCCCAACCCAGTACATCGAGCGCGCGACGAGACGTTCCTCCAGGTGTACAACCCCGCACGCCTTCTCGTCGGCAAGGTGGCACTCCTTCGCGTGGGTCTGCCTCGCGCATCCGGGCCATCGAAGAAGCTCTCTCGCCCTCAACACCGAGTACGCCTCATCGAACCGGCCTTGTCACGCAGCCGGAGTCACCAACGCCGCGATACGATCGTGTGGGGACCCCCGCTCTGAACCGTCTATGCAACTCCGTGAGCCAACTGATCGGCTTCCGAGCTGGTAGGTCCAGGTATCATCTGCACCATCCGTGATCAATTACCGACATCCAAATGTAGGTGGTTCAGCGGCCTTGCCAGTGGACGTTTGCTTCGTGGCACACAATGGCCAGGTCCAGGTGATCATGGACGAGATGCACATTGCATGGGGCGTCCAGTACGAGGTCGCGCGTGGGGTCTCTCGCAATTGGTGGTTATGGGATGATGTTACACGGGATGTCTTAGAGAAGCTCAGAGGGCCGAACCAGGATGCCGCCGCCAAGGTGTCCCAGCTGCTCTCTCCGAATCGTCCCTCGACGGCAGGCATGGTGTCACCGGATCTCCAGCTGTGGTGGGTGCGAGTGTCTTTTCAAGCCTGGAGGCGTTCTGAATCAGTGGAACATTGTGCAGGACCGAACTTGATCGTGAGGAGCTCGCGATATGCGAGGGGCGCCTTCGCGGACTCGGCCCCCTGGGCGAATCGGAAGGAACCGAGAATTGGTATGGCGGCAAGATCCAGCAGGTCGCGCGCCTCGAGGAATCCGGGGAAAAGTTTCAGCTCTTGCTCGCGCCAATGGAGATGCGCAAGTCGACGCGTTTTGCGCGTTTCCTCGGCTCGCGCCGCATCCTCCAGGTTTCCATTCCGAGGGACGTACGCACGGGTCGCGGGGACGACCTACGGAGGTTCTTCTCTCAAAAGTTCGTGCTCTGTGGGCGTGTCTTTGTCGCATTTGGGGCGAAGGATGGTAAGGTGTTCCTCATGGAGACGCGTGAGGACTACGAGCGCCCGTTGCGCGTGCCCGGAGACGAGCAGCGCATGACCCTGGAAGAGTTTGTCGCGTGGCACAACCCGATGGACAGACTCGGAAACTGCGGCCAGGTTTGTCCTCACCATGAGTTATGTGAGCATCGCTGACAATACGATGTCTAGGCCGTTTCCAAGTGGGCCACCCGGTTCGACTTGGGCCTCTCGGTATCAGTCCCAGTCCTTGCGTTCGACCCTGACAAGATATTCAACATTGAGGACAAATGTGCGTCTTGTTCACCACCTCGACCGGCACACTCTGTTGACTCGCGACGTAGATGTGGTCCCAGGAGTACAGAAGCCCCCTGCTGAGCACATCTACACCGACGGCTGCGGCTACATGAACTGTGCCGCGCTGAGCCTCATCGGCAAGCGCATGGCGTACAAGGCACGGCCGACCGCGGTCCAGGGGCGCATTTGCGGGTCGAAGGGTCTCTGGATGCTGCACCCCAGCCCGCAGGAGCAAGACATGAACGCAACGCCGAAGATCTGGATCCGGAACTCACAGCGCAAGATCTGGCTCGACTACGCAAACCTGCACCGCGCGCATTGCATCTTTGATCTCGTCGCGCCCCCGCGCGTGACGGTTCCGAGCCGGCTCTCGCGCCTGACGATCCTCAACCTCGCGCACAACGGCGTGCCGTCCGCGCTGTTCGCAGCGCTCATGCGCGAGACGCTTGACGAGCAGGTCCGCGCGCTCACGCAGTGGGCGCTCCCGCAGGACATGCGCCTCCTCTGGAAGACAGTCAACCAGATCGGGCACGTCACCGGCGCACGCATGCAGCAGTACGCGCTGGGCGCGTCGCGCGCTCTCGGTCTTTCTGGGCGCATCAGAGAGGACGATGACGTGCCTAGCGACGAGCCGCCGAACCCGGTGCAGGACATCCTAAATGAGGCTGGCGAGCGTGCGGTGCTCAGCGAGGAGGACCAAGAGGCACTCCTCGCGGAGCTTGTGGGCGCAGGCCCGGCCGCCTCAGTCTTGCGGGACAAGGTAACGGGGGAGCCGTTTACGATCCATGGTGTCGCAATGGACCTCATCCAGGCGGGGTTCCATCCGCTCACGCATGAGATACTGTACGACAAGCTCAAGAAGATCACCAGCAACGTCATCGAGGATGTCGTGCGAGACTTCCATGTCAACATTCCCCTGTCTGCTGAGGCGTTCATTGTACCCGGTGAGTATCATCGAGCCTACTGGTAGTCTGCGTCACATTACTGATTGCGACCAGATCCTCACGGCGTCCTCGAGGAGAACCAGATCCACTTCAAATCGACCGAGGCGCTCAAGCCGCCCCTCGAAGATCTCTTCCCCCATACTCTCCTTGGAGACGTCTTAGTGAGATTTTGACGCATCTCGTGTTCCTCTGATGGCTGTCGGCTGACAGGGTCGTCCAAGATCTATCGAAACCCCAACAGGCTCCCATCTGACGTGCAAAAGGTGATCACAGCCAAAAGGCCCATTCAAATCGCAATTCACATTCATTGATGACTAGGTCACCGCGGTACAGCATGAGAAGTTGGCCGAATACACCGACGTTATCGTGCTGCCTACGAAAGGACCGTGCTCGTTTGCGAGCATGCTTGCAGGAGGAGGTCAGTGGCTCTGTATCTCGCAGGACAGCACATCCTCATGCCTAGCCATGCCCAGATTATGATGGAGGTAAGAGACCCAATTTCGGGAATATCAACGTTGATTGCGAATAAGTGAACATTTCCAGATGTTTGCGTCTGCATCTACGATCCACGGATCGTCCAGAGCTTCAAGAACGCGCCGCTCTCACGTCAAGATCCGAACTTCCTCAAGGATAACTTTGAGGATCAGGGGCTGATTGAGAAGGTCTCTGCTGTGACAGAACAAATGTCCAGGTTGACCAACGACCCGGATGCGCGTCGCAAAAAGCTGCAGGAGGCGCTTCTATCAGACATATCTTTGCCCCCGATTGGCGCATACTCGATCTTCCATGAAAATGCGGCATACGTGCACGGTTACGATCACCCAAAGACGGTCCGGAACGCTTTCATGTGAGTGCAAAATGCTCTTCAAACTACACCCACTGTGTTGAGCACGATCAACGCATCAGGTTTAACACCGTGCTCGACTCTCGAAAGAGCGGCCTGCGAGTCAAGCCGGAGGTGCTGAAGAGAGACAAGAGGGAATACGACAGGAAAAGGCCAGAATGCTTGCAAGGAGTCGGAGCCGCCGACCGTGAACTGAGCCTGTCTTGCAACGTCGTACCACTCATCCGACCCTCAGAACGTGGCGTGTTCATTCTCGACCAACTCCACCACGCCGGCAAGCAGATGCGCGACGAACATCTCCGCATGTACGAGGAGCTGAAGAACCAGTTCGGCGGCGACCGTGATCCCGACCTCCTGCGCCCCTATCAGAAGCTCGTCGACGACCCGCTCTTCCAGGACGACCTCGCGGGCATTCGTGCGCACGTCCTAAAGCACATCGATCTCTGGCGGGGAATCGCAAGCGAGTCGAAGGCGGGGCCGCAGACGCCGTCGCGCTCCGGGCGCGGGCGGGGCCGCGGTAAGCCCAGCGTCGCCGCGCGGTGGACGAAGTGGAAGGACCTCGCGCAGTCGTTCTCGAGCGGGCCTGAGCTCCCCACAGATTCTGTGCTCATGCGCTTTTCGGACGCGACTTGGCTCGGGGGCGTGGACATGCTCCGGGCGTCGTGCGCGTACGGGGAGAAGCCGCGGTTCGCGTGGAGCGTCGCGTTCCAAACGCTCTGTCGCATCAAGGCGGCGAGCGTAGGCGCGGCGGCGATGACGAGCTCGTTTGCGGACGCCATGTCTATTCCGTCGTCGGTCGTACGCGTGCTCGAGCAGAGCAGGCTCGGAATGACCTGAACGGGCGGTGAGGGCGGATGCCCGTTGCAAGTCGCGGCAAGAACATATCTTCATGGATGGCGCTTTCACTACGATCTATTGACATCTGACCCGGGGAATGTAATTCTATATGTACTGTGCTGCTGACATCGATCCGACAGAGTGCTTCAAGTCCAAGCCAGTGCAGAGCTGCGAAGACCTGCATGCAAACGCGTGATTGGCCTCTACTGACTGGGCAAATCCGCTATACACGACGGTCCATAGGCCTGCAAATTCGCAAATGGGAGAGCCAGACGGGCGCGCGGCACCAAAGCTGGGCTGTGCGCGCAAGCGAAGATTGGACAGGCAGCTGCTTAGACAGCGTCCTGACCTGATATATGTATCTTCCGAGTGAACCCGTAGTTGACATCAAGGGTGCGACCGTTCATTCCAGCTTTAACATCCCGCCAACCCCATTGCCTCGAGGCCGGCCATGGGCGCGCCGGGTCCTTGTCTGGTCCTACAAGACGGGTGTCAAGAAGTCCACACAACCAAGACAAGAAGCGAGAACCTGCAGGTGAGAAATGCATGACAAAGTTGCGCTATATGTATTACGTCTGTCGTATGATGCAGAGACTATTGACAGCCATGGATCGCGATGAAGATCAGAGCTCACAGGCACGAGCATAGCGTGCTCAGAATCGTTGCTAATTCCCATCTTCTACAAGTATGACGGGAGACGACCTGTCCTTCCTCTCCCCGGTCTGGAACCGACGGAGACATCAATCCTCTGAGACCCGCTTTGACGAGGACCATGGTAGTTCATGTCACATGTGCTCAGCCCGAGGTGCGTGGGTTGACCAAGTTTATGTAATGCGCAATCCTAACAACCGCGGCTCCGGGCTCCCTACTACAGGATCATCGGGGCTGTATTCTGGGGTCGGCCCACCTCGGTAAACATCCATCGATAAGTAGCGTAGCGAACGCTATAGAGAACGCCAACCAGGGCCTGGACACGGGTGGATAACGAAAGCAACAAAGCAGCAGAAGGCCACGAACACCTTCCCACATACTCCGACGAACATTGATATCTCGGTTGTGGGGGGCCAAAGGCGCCATATGAGAAGCTGGGACGGAGCCCCGCTCAACAAACCAAAGCACACACGCTTACGACATTGCACACCGACGTGGCAATAGTGGGTACGCGTTATGGCCCTCCACAAACACGTTGCATAGTCTGAGCCTTGTGGCATTTCGCATATGGTGCTTGCACCGTAGATCGGGCAGCAAGTCATCCGGGCTCAGAGGGATTTCGACTGGTGAACGCGAGCTCGAGCGCTTGCAGGCGCTTGCAGGAAGCGTCCGCCCGGGTATTGCCGGCGCTCGCTTACTTTGGGACAGGCGCAAGATTGCAATGAGCGTTCGGTCGGCGGCAGTCCTCACGCTCTCCCGCCCTCAGCCATCCCCGCCGGCACTGTTATCCTCCCATTCTCACCCCTCTCGCCGATTTCAATATCACTCACGGCATTCGTGCTCAACAACCCCTTCTGTCCGAGATTTCGGTCCCACAATTGGATTTTGTGTCCACGAGTGCTCGTGCAACCTGCAGACTGCGGCCCAGCACACCCGTCAGCAGCAGTGCCTGACAACGATAGCCCACGAGCAATGGAGCATATTGACCACCCTGGTGCTGTACCCGTACGATCCAGGTATGAGAGATCGATCAATGAATGCTGTGTCGCCTACTATTCTGACCCGGACCGGACGCCCTACAGGAGCAGCCTCATTGGCACGCGGGCATCTGCAAGTAATCCGCGTGGATACGCCGTTCCCGCAAGCACCTGCGGTTGTGCGGAGTTTGCGAAGCGCTTCTTGTGAACGCCGTTCTGGCATATCAGAACATAACCGCCCCACCTGACGGTGCTATCCCGTCGGCTTCTTCGCCAGGCTGGCGGCGCCTGCCGCACGACTCTTCTTTGACTCCGAAAGGACAGCTCGCAGCTGTGAGGCCGAGTAGAAGGCTGACTGCAGAGATTGTCTCATTCCTCCCCCGAACTTTCTCGAGGAGCATGGGGGTGCCGCGGTGCACGAAAACCGCTTGTGAGAGCATGTAAAAGACGAGCTGAGACGGTCGGGGGCCTCAGCACCCCCACTCACACTCATGGAGCACTCGTACCTCCTCGCCGGTCCCGTCCTCCTCGCTGGCTGGGCTGCATACACTAAGTACCGGAAGGTACTCTACGCAGCTATGCCTCCCTCTACTCCATTGACATTGTGATCCCCTTTCCAGAGTGCCAACGATCGTCTCCCGCTCCCTCCTTTGGTTGATATTCCGGTACGGCGCTAGATGCCTGAATGCTTCCTAGAATATCTGGATTGACTCCTTGCGCACTAGCCAGAGGACATCTTCAGCAGGCCACGAGAGGCATACGGCGAGGCTCTCGCAGCCCATGGCCCGGTTATCAGGGTGCGCCGCAAAGGCAACGTAAGTCCTCGCAACCGCTCGTTCTCTTGACACAAGCTGATACATCGCCTTAGCTCGAATACATCGTGAACCAGGAATACGCCCGCTACGTGCTTACCTGCAACCGTCTTTTCAGCTTCGAGGATGGCGCTATCCATGTATGCGTGTTGCCATAGCGTGTGGTCGATCCTGTCTGACTTCACCTTCTTTCCAGATCATGAACCTGCAGCCGATCATGGTGTTCACGGAGGGCACTCTCTTCCAGGATCTCAATACATTCGTCCGGGAAGCTATCGTCGACCGGATCGATGAGAACGTATACAGAAGTGCGTCCGCTATCTCTTTGGGATCGCAGGCACTCGGAGAGTGACCGTGGGCATTCTCCCAGTCTGGCCCCTTTTCCAGCGGGACGCCACAAAGTTCCTGGAACATGCCGCGGAAGGCAAGAAGACCGGCCAGCACCCTGTTTTCTTTGACCACTTCCACCAGACCATTGCCGAGACCACGCTTCTTCTGCTCTTTGGCAAGGCAAGTTCGCACGCTCCGGAGTCTTTCACGGACCGTGCTGATGACATCGCTCGCGCACGTCGACAGGACTACATTTCGCACCGCAACTTGCAGGCGATGGAAGATGCGTCGAACGCCATGGCGGAACTTACCGGGCAGTACCAGAACTTCTCCATCGTCGGGAAGTATTTGCCAATCCTTTTTATCGCATACATCTGGTGCGCCTGCCTGCCCGTGCCGTCACCGACAGACGTTTGACTTCTTTGATCGCAGGATCAAGGTGGTGCTCGTCATCATTCCTTTCCGCTACCTATGCACGTTCGGCCCTCAGGTATGGCCCGACATCAATCGGTACGAGAAGATGATCGCATCGGGCAACACTGCGCCAGAGGACGAGGTGCGTCCAGCTTTGTGGCGTTTTTCCCGTCGTCTGCGCACCTGACGAATTCTGTCCGCGCCCAGCCACGGACGGTGCTCTTCCACATTGTCAAGACGTACACGCTACAGAGCGGCGGCAAGCGCATCGGCTGGTTCCGCCGCCTGTACATCCATGTCATGCTCCTTTGGTCAGTGCTCCCGGTCCGTACGCGTCCAATCTCCGCTAACCGCCACTTTGCAGCATGATCTTCGCCGCGGTGCACACTTCGTGAGCAACGGAGCGCGGTTACTGCCCCGGACTCCCGCTGACCGTTTGCCCTTGCGCACGCATAGGACCGTCGTCTCCCAGTGGGTGCTCTGCCGTCTCGCGGAGTACCCCGAGTACCTTGGCCCGCTGCGCGAGGAGATCCTGCGGGTGCTCGAGGAGGATGAGACGGGCCAGATGCGGCTGACCGCAAAGTCGCTCCGCGAGGCGCGCCTGATGGACTCGTTCCTCCGGGAGGTGATGCGCCTCAAGGGCGACACCATCGCCTCCATGCGGCTCACCACCACCGACGTCCCCCTCGGCAACGTCGTCGTCCCCAAGGGTGCGTGACTCGTTGGTGTGGGGCACGGTCCCCCGTTTCCGGGTAGCTCACGAAAGACGATCTGTGCAGGCTCGCTCGTGACGGTCATGGCGACGACCGTGCACGAGAACCCGGACACGTTCGGGGACGACCCGCGCGAGTTCAAAGGCTTCCAGTGGGCCGAATCCAACAAAGAGGCCGTCATGACAGGCCCTGGGCACATCGCCTTCGGCCTTGGCCGCTTCGCATGCCCCGGCCGTGTCCTTGCAGTGAACGGTGAGTTGCTGAGCGTCGAAGGAGTCCTTCCTGACCGGTGACTGACTTCCCCGCTACAGAGATCAAGCTGATCGTGCTCTCTCTGATCGCACGCGCCACGCCTACGCTGCTCGAGGGCAAGTACGAGGTCTCGGACCCCTTGAACACGGTGCGTATCTCTCTTCCCTTCTCTTTCCGGGGCGAAGCGCAGCGCTGACGCTCACCCCCAATCTCCGTGCGCCTCCAGGTTACGCAGCCGCCGAAGGGCACGCTCGTCTTCGAGCCGCTCGAGAAACCTTACCTCTAGTCTATCGCGGCGAAGCGGCGCGCCGCCGTCAGGCAGGCATCCGACCGGTCTATCGCTCCCATGCCCTAGAACGTTTCTTTCGCCATGTCCGTCTGTCTTTCCGTCCACCCGCGCGCGCGCTCCCCTGAACGCGCCCGGGCAGGTTTCGCGAACGATCCTCCTCTTCTGCTTCGTCGTGTTCACAAGCTCGATAACACACCCAGCTCCGCACCGGACCCGCTGCCCGCTTCTCGTGCCGTCCCAGATACAGAGTTCTATGCCGTCCCCTACGCAAACGCCAACGCCAACGCCAACGCCCCGATCGCCCGACTCTCGTCCTGTCTGCTGGATTGCCTCGTCCGCGTCGCTTCTCGCCACTCCATCACGACCCCCGCACGCCCCCGCCGCTGTTGTATGTACGTATTACGCCCGCCCGCTCCGCCGGCCTGTACTGCTATAGCGCCCGCCCCTCTCCTGTACTTAGACGATCGAATGTGAGTGGCTGAGACTGTTGTGACGACTAGCACCATAGCCGCGTGCACTCCTCGCCCGAGAGGCCCACGTGTGCTTCGCGACGACGGCAGGCTTCTCGCCATCGGAAGCGGAAGCGATATCGATCAGGGCGCGCTGCACGCCGTCCGAGACTCCGAGCGTACATACAGCATTCGGACGCGTGTACACGCGGGCCCGGCCCCAGGTTATCCTTCCCGGTCTGTGGCGGTCTTGGGCACCCGTAGAAAGCACTGACATGGGTCCGGCGAGCCCAATTGTGCTCTGAACGATATGCACCCAGTGCTGTAATACTTGCAATCGCAGTCGCCGGTACCGGTGGTACATTTTCTCGGAGCTCACGGGTAGTTCGATAGGCTGGCCACAGCATGCGCACGGGCCCGGCCACTCTTCTCAGACTTCCACTCATTACTGGCCCCGACCCACCTGAGACCCCAGTCCCGGGTGCTCCGCAGCCTCACTCACATGGCGCCCATGCGCACTGGAGCCTGGCAAGCGGGCGGGTCCTGGTCCCCGACCCTGTACGCGCAGGTGCGTCTGCACTCGGGCAGCCGGCTCCCCCTCTCCCAAAGAGTGGAACACCCGCCGGTGCTCTCGCCCGTCCCCGCCCCCGCACTGCGGTACGCAGCTAGCAGGACCCGAGGGGCTCGGACCTCGGCTGTCTGGACCCTCGAGCGGACGTCTCTGGGTCAGTAGTGGCTCGAGTTGGGGGAGCGAGACTCCCGGAGGCGGAACCCAGCCTGTCCGTCCGGGCAGGTACGTACTCGCACAAACGGTACGTACGGCTGTCAGCGCTTCAGCTGCAGCTCGCCAGCGGCCCAGATTGCGCCACGGCCAGATCTCTGCCCCAGGCGAGCGTAACGGGGTTCGGTCGGGCGGGAAGCGAGCAGACGTGGGCCGGATCTGAATGCAGTACCCCGGCTGCCAATGCTATTGGACTTGGTACTCACACCACCCACCTTCACCGCGTTGAGGGGAGAGAAGGCGGACCGCGTGCGGGCATCCGGGCCAGGTATATGGATGTATTGATGTATTAACGGGGTGTCTATGGCTAGCAGCGAGTAGAAAGTACACAGCAAGGAGCGTGGCGCGACGAGACATCGGCGGCGGTATCTGGGTCGTGAGCACTGGGTAACAATATATGTCAGGAGTATCGGTGGTGTGTGCTATCGTTCTAGGGAGAGCAACAGTGGTGAGGGCGAGCGAGAGTGGGTTTGGGGCGAGGGGGAAGCACAAGGGTGAGGCAGACGGGGTGCCAGCCCCGGCTGTCCACAGCAGGCTGTACAGGGGGCGACGGGGCGGCTATTGACGGCGACTTGCGGCGGCGGAAGTGGGTTTTCCAAGCGATGAATCAATGGACAAGCTCCGACCGACAATCCAAGACAGAGAAGAGAAGAGGGGCGAAGAGAAGGGGGGCGAACAGGGACGGAAGAGAGCACGGACAGCAAAAACGACAGGTCTACAAACAGCGACGGACGAGGGGAACCGGGCCTGGGCTCTACACCCGCTTGTACACCTACACCGCGTCCCATGACCGTACGTCAGTAGTCGCACCACCTGTGCTACCGCACGGGGCAGCAGTGAGGGGGGAGGGGGAGGGGTACGCACCTTGTTGATGCGGTGGCGCTTCAGCCTCTTGCTCAGGTAGTGCACCCCGCTCTTGATGTCGTTCCACATGAACCACGGTACAAGGACGGCCATGACGGGAATCGCAATCTTCCAGAACCTGCGCAGAAAAGCGCCCTCAGTACAATGCATACGGGCGGATAAGCATCGCGTCGCGTACAGGAGGTCGCTGTTCTGGTTCACCGACCACATGGGGTCGAAATTCATGCCCTGTGTGCGCGGCCGCCTAAGTCAGCAACACCGTTTGGGAACGCGGCCGCCATCGATGGGGGCAGCGCGAGGACAAGGGGTGAATCACGTACAAAGTACCCCGTCAGCAACGTCAACGGCAAGCAGATAATCGTCGCGAGCGTGAGCCGGCGCCTGGAAAAGAGTGCCGAAGGTTAGCCGCCCTCCTTCTCGAATACGCAGCGAGCGGTATCTCCACTGCTACAATGGCACCCAGGCACCGACAGCCAGGATGTGGGAATGCAGTGAAGGCAGGGGCATGACGAGGGTGCGGCGGCGCCACTCCAACGCTGCGCGAAAAGACGTACATTGTCTCGTTCATATCGTAGGAAGCCATCTGCAGGAAGTCGGGTTGCGCCGTCAGCCAGAACATTCGGAGGCGCGCACGGGCCGTGCTCGTAGAAGGCACGTACGTTGAAAGTATAGTTGATGAGATTCTCCGTGATGCCTGCTATCATATCAAGGCTTGTGAGAATGTACTCCATATGGTCATGGACGTCAGCCTGTCGGCGGTCAAGAGAGGACAAGAATAACATATCCGAAGGATTGAAGGGTCCATAGCCGTAATGCATCCGTGTTAGCGAGCGGGTCATCAGACGTCGAGTCATTGAGATGAAGACGAGGGGGCAAGATACGCGTTGATTGTGTATACCATCAGCGTCCAACCTCCGCTCGAAATACAAACTGACAGACGCACGAGGTAAATCTTCGCTTTGTGGCTCATGTAGCCGGCGACCTTCACAGCGGGGTCGGGAGTCTCCCGGAGCGCAATCACACGGTCGACATCGTACCGCCGAAGGCCATAAATAACTGTTTTGATCGGCTCCAACGTACGCTTGTGGAGAATCAGGTCACCTTGCAAGATGTGCACTGAGCAACGCCCGTGGAAGGCGAGTGAGCACCGGGCGAAGCCCCGACTTTGCGCAGCAAGCACTCACACCGGCGAACGGTCTTCATGCTCGGCTTTAGTAGAACGGCCTGCTCTATCTTGAGAATTCTGCTCTGGTATTCGTCGACAACTTCGAGCGCCTGGTCCACGACTGAGTTCCCAGACTATCAGGGTTTGCGATGTCGACATCCAGGTAGACGCCGCGACTGACCTAGGTCAATGAGAGACTGCACCAGTAGCGAAGGATCCGCGGTCGTCCTCAGGCCGGTGTCCCGCTGCCGTAAGCGCTCCGTGATGGGGGCGGTAAAGTCGAGGTGGTTGTCTAATCACACATTGTCGGTAAGCACCACTCTTTCCACCCGCCTGGTATCGAAGATGACGCACCTTGGTGGATGGAGATGACCGTGCCGTCCCTGAACAAAAATATGCACAGTGGTGCGATCCTGACGTTCACGCGGTCGCCTCTCTTGAGCTCCTTGAGGAGCTTGCGATTGCGCGCGTTCTTCATCGCCTTCTCGTCTTGCTCCATCCCCGCAAACCTGTTCTGGATAGCGGGCGGACTCTCGACGTCGTTGGGTCCGAACCGCCTGCGCAAAGTGCCGCCACGCTTGGTGGAGAAACGCGAGGCGCTCGCACTGCCGTACATAGTGCGCTCGTCATCCAAGTCGATATCAGAGGCCCTCTTGCCACAGGACTCTGACTCCGACTCGACATCGTCGATATTCACGGGGGACTCCGAACGCGGCAAGTGCGAGATAGACGGCAACGACGCAGACGCGTCGTCTTCGCTCGACAGTGAGTGGCAGAGCATACGCACAAACAGGTGCTGAGGGTAGTAATCCGCTTTCGAGCGGGCATGACCGCGCTGGTGCAGGACGTCCTCTAGTGCAAGTGGGTGCATGTCTGTAAAGCAAAGTCAACTTTCCATTCGCGATGTGATGCGGGCAACCGCGGGCAAGACAGGGAAGGTATTGCGCACCATACTTGAGCGCTAGGGCGCTGATGACATCCCAACTGATACCGCCCACGTTGATCCAGCGGACCCGGACCCAGGGCTCCCTGCGGCTCGCATTGCTGTCTGCGAGCAGGCGGATGAACTCGGAATTTGTCATGCGTCCAAAGCTTGTGCGCATGGTCGAGTAGTCGTTCACTTCGATCACACACTGCTGCCTGATGTGACCATAATTGAGGAACGCGGATGCGCGGCGGGGGTCGACACCGGGCTCAGCGCCGATGCCGCTACGGGTCATAAGGGAGGACGTCCGCCGCATCGCCATGACTTTACGGACTGTTGAGCGGAAGCGTTCGGTAGGGGTCATAAAAGTCGGCCTTTGAGCAGTGAGAGGGACGGGCGCGACTGGGGACGTCGGCGCAGATGTGCGCGCAGTGCGGGGTGGTTGGTCGGTTTGGAGGAGAGCTGGCGACGACTGGATGTCCTCTTTGTCAATGTGGGTACGCAACCCTGGTAGTCTGTCCGCGGTTGGTCCATCGTATACAGGCGAAGACGCGAGTTCATCCTCCAGGTCCGGGGTAAGCGAACGGCCGTCGGAGTCGCTGAAGCTGTTCTCGCGAGGCATCGCGATGGTCGTTGGAAGAGTTGGTGGTCGTCACAGTCAATGGGTGTGGTCAAGAACGTGAGAAGGAAGGAGAGGCGGGGAGAGAGGGTATGTACGCGTGGAGCTGATGAGGGAGGAGAACGACGGAGATGCTCGCCTTCCTCCTCACCGGCGCGTAATGCCCGTCGCTTTGCTATTTTTGGACAACGACGTCTTTAGCGCCCGTAATGCCTGCAACGCCCATTCCGCGTTGCGGTCTCGATCGACGTCGACCGGCGCGTCGGATGGCGCATACAGCCGCGGACATTTAGCTGCTGTCGACAATGGTAGCTATCCAGAGTCTTTGCACTAGCTCGGGGAGTTATCACGAACCGGCGGGGTGATCTGTGGTTGTTGCAACAGGCACAGTCGCAAATTCGCAAATTCCCTCTCTCCGTGGAGCTGTACACCACTGGGTTTCGCCGGGTAAGCATTCGCAAATGGACAATGACTTGAGAGCGCCCTCTTTTGCATTGACTCCAAAGGTTTGCGGGATGGACTCACAGCGTCGAATACCCTCCTTAGGCTTCAGTCCTCTACATGCCACCCATGTCTTGGTAACTCCTTCCCCATTCCTACTTTTTCGTGGTATCAAAGTGCGATACCCGCAATATGGCCTTATGGCAACGAAGGGCAGTCCAGTGCGTCCGGGGTGAGGAACAAGGGAGAAACGAGCATCACAATTCCGCAATAGTACCTGAGCGAAGATCCGGACTTTGGTTCACCGGTCGGTACAGCTCTGGATCGCAGCGTCCCAACGGATCTGAGGTTTTCGACTGTGCTGCCCGATTAGGGTGCATCTATTCATGAAAGGGTCATCTGGTGAGTGTGTCCGTTGTGATTGCAGCGGTTAGCTCACTGACACGAAGCGTGACCAGCATATTGTCGACCGGGGCAGAAGCATGGGTTGTCCACCTTCGATGGTTTCCGCAGTATGAATGGAGAGACGGAGGGAGTGTGGTGATGGTAAGGATGATAGGACCTATCGAGGGTCCCACAGAGCTACATAGGCCCCAACAAGCGCGAGATCGCCAAGAAAGCCGACCATGTCGAGAACACAGACGCGCTCGGCAGCCAAGGCGATCGCGCGCGACGCGTCCCGGACGCGATCGCAAGAGCACGTGACCGCGTCACGGCGCCTGCGAGGAGCACTCGACGCGCAGCTCCCAGTTGCTGCCTGCGTGCGGTGATGTCAACCTGCTGCCTCTCTCACGTCCTCCAACCGCTGGTCGTACTCGTGTGTAGCGCGACAGAACTCTGTCACGCCGTGGTCGCTCGTCGGCATGCTCGGTCCAAGAACCTACTGTATCTCCGCAGTGCGTCTCCTCGACGTCGGTCACAACGAGGATGCCTCCATGATCCATTCAAACTGACTACCCGTTACGTCGCATATTGCTTCCGTCCTGAGTCTACCTCGGGTGGGCCAGATACTTCGCACTTCCTCACTCTTTTTGTCCGCTCACCACTACGACCCTGAAGTTCTCTCTGTCCCTGGCTGGACCGCCGCCATTGGCACTCGCCCGCTCGCTGGATGTCAGGCAGGTCCGACGCACTCGAGCCATGCAGTCCCCTCTTGTGCTCTCCTTCACGGCGTTCCTCCTCTTCCTGCTCCTGCTCGTCGCCAGCCCAGCCGCCGCCCGCGCCGCGGTGAACCGCACCATCGACGACGAGCTCGGCGACAGCGCCACGGGCACTAAGCCCGTCTACTCCCCCGCGGGGAGCTGGTCCCAGGGCGCGGCGTGCGCGGCGTGTCGCTTTGCACCGCCCCTGCTCGACCCCACGCGCGTCCGCAACGGTACCTGGCACGATGCGACATACAGCCCCGGCGGGCCCGCCCTCACCATCTCCGCGAACTTCACCGGCAGCGCGGTGTACGTGTTCAACGTGCTCGCTGGGGGGTGCCTGGAGCGGCGACGCTCGTCGACCTCACGTTCGTTCTCGACGGCGCGCGGGTAGGCCGCTTCGTCAACATCCCGGGCGACCGCGCGGCGTTCGAGTACGACGTGCCGGTGTACGCGAACGCGAGCATCCCGCACGGCCCGCACACGCTCACGATCGAGAGCGGCGGCGGCGCGAACCGCACCAACGTCCTCTTCGACTACATCCTCTACACCGTCCGAGATCACGACGGCGGCGACAAAGACGAAGACGGCGACGACGACGGTACAACCCCTTCGGCGTCGCCAGGGGCGCAGCTTCCCAAGCTCCAGACGGACGATTCGGATCCCAGCTCAGACTCTGACTCGGATGACGACAACGACGGTGGCTCGCACAACGGCGGACACTTCTTTGGCCACCGACACAGCAAGGGCCCCGACGTGCCCGTCGGGGCGATCGTGGGAGGGACGCTCGGCGGACTTGCGCTCCTCGCCCTTGTGGTCGCAGCAGTCGTCTTCGTCCGCAGGCGGCCGCGGCGCATGCAGGGAGACGACGACGAGAAGCAGCTACACGGGGACCCCAGTGTCGGCAGCGATCCCCCGCCACCAAGTTCGAGCGGAAGCCCCCCGCGCGACCGATTCCCCCACACAGACCAACGATCCCTGGCTGGTCCACGCGGCCGTCTGCGGCCGACATCTTGACCGAACCGGCACGACCCACGGTGACGATGGACGCAGCGGACGACTCGTTCAAAGGTGATGGCCGTCGCTCTTCGTCGGAGTCCTTCTCCGGTTGCTAAGCCCCGTCCTGCGAACAGAGTCCTATCTGCCTGCTGGCACCACAAAAGCCGCACAACTGACAGTGGCATTGCCGTCGATCACAGCCACCAAGCGCGCCCAGCGCCAGGCGGAGCTGGCCTACCAGCTGAAGGCCCTCGAAGCGCAGATGCGCGGACTGCAGGCAGACTACGGGCTCGGGCTCGGGCTCGGGCTCTCCTCCAAGGCTGGAGAAGCACAGGGTGCTACGCGCACGGACGTCTCGACGGAAGGTGTCCCGCTCCAGGGCGAGATACTGGCGCTGCGGGACGAAGTTGCCAATCTTCGGCGACAGCTGGTGTCAGAGCAACGGGCGGTGAAGGAACCAGATGATGCGCCGCCACAGTACGAACTCGGTGCCTGACCAGGCTAGCTTCGTTCGGATACTCATACTCAAGATACGTTCTGTATTACTTCTCCGTGCATGCTGCTTGCTGGGAAATTGGCGTCAGGACCAACACTGTATCTCACTATCTATATCCCTATCCACTTACTGCATACGTTTCTCCGTCATGGTTTACCTGCTAGGGCTCTCCTCACTACTACAACAGCACCCGCTGAACGCGTTCACTACTATGACTATCTGGACCCTTGGGGACAGTGATTATAGCCGGTAGCCGCCTTGTAGCTGTGTCCTATCCGGATGGTTAGTTCGTGCTGTGCAGCGTTAACAGCTCCGCACTCACCATTCTCCGAGCCATTCAATCGGCATCTGCACAATGCACACTGCGCGACTTGATCACCGCTCGACCAGTATCCAACTTGTGCCACACCCGGCCCACACGCGCACCGCCCGCCCTGCATCCGCGTCCTTCTCGCCCCGAGGCCATATCCTGACCGGGACATCCACATCTTCCGTGTTGCCAGTCCCGAGGTTGCCGTGCTCGTTCCATCCCCACCCCCACACCTCACGCGTCGATTCTGGCCGTCCCTCCTCCCGCTCGACCACGCAGAGCACATGCTCGCTCCCGCACGCCAGCTGCACGATCTGTCCCGCCCGGGGCGGAAAGGGGAACTGTACGGGCGCAAGCGTGCCCTGTCGCTCGCGCTCGGTGAGCCCACGTCCGAGCTGCGAATGGGTGTTGCTCCCGGCCGCGGCGACTTCCCCGGAACGCAGAAGCGCGTAGGTGCCGTTCCACGTGCACCCGATGCGTTCGACGTCAGTGAGCGATTCGAGGTCGCTCAGTTGGGCTTTGCGGTTGGAGCCGAGCGCGGAGACGCGTCCGTTGTTCAGGAGAGCGGCGGTGTGGTGGTTCCCGAGGGCGAGCGCAGAGACGTTGTCCGGAGAGGGTATGGGGACGATGTGCGGGGAGGGTACGAACGGATACGGACGCCCGGAGGCGTTCAGGAGAGGACCCAACTGTCCGTGTCGTGCCGAGCCCCACCCTACGCAGAACGTCTGTGCGGGACCAGAGGGACGCACTAGGCGAACGCGCGCGATCGTGTGGTGCGGCCCAGCAGAAAGCGCGAGGATCTCCAACGCGGACTCGGCTCCCGCCTCTAGGTCTGGGAGTGCGTCGCGCAGATGGACGGCGTGAACTTCAGACTGTCCGTTCGGGGATGATACCTTGGGAGCTCGCCCGCCGCCGCCTATCCCAAGGTTCCCGTAGTCGTCCGCGCCCATCGACAGCAGCACGTCGTCTCGTCCTGCACACGACAACACGACATAAGACGTCTCCCACCCCGCGGCAATGAGGCGCACCGCGTACTCTTGCAGAGACCCCCCACACGTACTCGATGTGATGTCAAGTGGCCGGAAGAGAGTTGCTTCTTCCACACTGGCGACGCGCGATGGGCCTAGCTGACCCCTTGCGCCGTCACCGCACCCCGACAGGCACTTCGTGCCGTCGCTGTTTCGCAGAAGCGCAAGGGTATGGTTCGCACCGCACGCGATCTGTTCGACCTCCACTACATCCGCAGGCAGCGCGCCGGACGCCGCGCCAGAGAAGACGCAGGGCGTGAAGTCGGGGGCATCGTCTACGGTACCTGTTGCCAGCTGGCCGCGAGCATTGGAACCGGCTGAGTAGAGCGAGAGAGTAGGTGGCATCCCTAGAATGTTTTGCGGTGAATCATGTTCCACGGTCCTGTCCATGGTAGGTCATGGTGAGTAGTAAAGCGGCAATTTACACGAGCAGGCGCAAGTCTCTACATAGGATTAGCAGTCTGGACTACACAAAGGTAAGTGGGTCAAGAATATGGCATAAAGCGCCTTGTATAAACGGCTTTCAGGGCGTGACAATGGCTTACAAGTGGGGCTTCAAGCGACAATAAAAGGTTCTGTAGGAAGAATTTGTTACACTCGCGTTAACTCATGCTGCCATGAGGTTCGTAGACTGGACGCATGCATGCCATTTGCCTGGCCCCCTCGAGCTCTCTCGTCCGAGACCTTTTTCGAAGATCGAGCTCGGCCAGGCTCGACCTCCCCAACATGGCACGCTACGAAGAATGTGATCGCACTTATCAGAACGCCTGCGGTGGTGAGCGCGAAGCGGACTAAGACGACTCGCCTAGGCCCAAGTCCGAGTCTATTATATCTTCCACTGGCCATAGCCATCGTATGCTAACTCTAAGATTGCTCTCTGTCACCTGTAATCCTCACACCGCGCTCTACTTACCTCTTCGTTGACACCTCTCATGGCCGACGCTCCAAGATGGCTTGAAGCTGTCAAGAAAGCGGTTGACCATCCAAAGAACAAGTTCAGTGATTATGGTACGTGATCATCCTCATCGATATTTAGTATACGCCCGATTGACCTCTTGCCCTACACTAACTGACTTCCAGACTATCAGTTCGCCACCGTCGATGCTAGTGGCGCGCCGCACGTCCGCACGCTGGGCCACCGCGCATTCTTCCATCCCAACGGCCGCCCCGACCTGCCGCTCCTGATCTCCGCGACGGACGTGCGGACGCCCAAGGTGTCCGAGATCCGCGCGAACCAGCGCGTCGAGATCGCCTGGTGGTTCGGGAACACCATCGACCAGTTCCGCCTCTCCGGCTTCGTGCACCTTATCCCCGCCCCCAACGCGCCCGGGGACGCGTCGCGCACACCGATCCCCGAGGGGGCCGCCGCGCTCAGGGCGCTCGAGGCGCAGGGCTTCGACTGGGAGGAGAAGCGGCTCGAGGTGCTCAAGGGGATGGGCCCGACCCTGCGCGGCGGCTGGCTTGCCGTCCCCAAGGCCCCGGGTACCCCGCTTGCGAGCGATGACGAGCGCAAGGACTGGCCGCGCTCGGTGCCTCTCGAGCCCAAGACGGAGGAGGACGAGAAGCATCTGGAGCGGGCGAGGAGCAACTTCTCGCTGCTGGTCATAGAGCCGATCAGGGTGGACTGGGCCGAGCTGGCCGTGTCCCCGAACCGTCGTTATGTGTTCACCAGGGACGGAGAGAAGTGGTCTGAGCAACTTGTTGTACCTTAAGTTCCGGCATACAACTGTTGGTGTGTAAGATAGAATCGTTCAGGGTTTCCTGTACCCGCTCTTGCGTATGCGCTGTTTCTGCATCTCGGAATGTGCCAACCAAATATCCGGAATCACAGCTGCCATGCGAGAGACCGGGTGTATGATCTTAGAGCGTATCGATAAGAGACGGAGATACAGGGAAAGGGCGCATACGAAACTGTCATGTAAAGAAATAACAAAAAATAGGATGAGCTCTTCGCTACGGCCGCGGCCGACAGTTCATGCTTCTCACCAACAACCTGGATCACAGCAAAGCCACAGCCCCAAGCGCGATGCTTCCAAGTATTATGAGTATTGTCGCGGCACCAGAAACAAGAGCTGTCGGGACCCGGAGGTCGGATGCTGCGTTGCTAGAGGTGTTCCAATGTATCGGTCGATGGCTCTTGGAGAGTTTGCCGCGGACGTACTTTGTGGCAGGTGCGGCAGTGAAGGTGTGCCCGGCAAAGGACGTCAACGTGCCCTCTGCCGTGCCGGTCGCGAGCGTGATCGCTGAACCACCTATGGAGGACACCTGAACGACTGGTGTGGTGGCAACGTCTGCCTCGGAGGTGAGTGAACCATCACATTACAATGTCACGGAGGTTGACGTACTTACTATAAAATACGACAGCTGTGTCTCCGTAGCAGGGATAGCTGTTGCAACTTGCTCCATCACGAAGGCCGCTGGGTCATGCCAGGGATGTGAGTGGTCCACCCACGACTGACGAGGAAACTTCAGTGCGAACCTTCAGCTTGCATAAATGTCGCTGTCCCCACTTCAAATCCGGGGTCAGGGCGAGTATCTCTCAAAACACTTTGCGCTCCAAGGAACACTCACAGGCGGTCGTATTGGACAGAGCTTGCGAGTTCGCCTGCAGGATTGATATCGCTTGCTCGGGCGACACGTTCGACCCGTCATCTATGCTCATCAGGCCGTTTACTCAGGTATCTGGAAGCGGTGGATACTCACCTATGCCCGGAAGCTTTATGGTCCCCACTACCGCCCTTGCATGTAAGTCCGATGCCACAGAAATGCCGGACAGTTGCACCATACCTCCAGGAACAGCCACATCTGAACTCTTCGTCAGAGAACGCGCAAACCAGGGACGGCGAGGTTCACTCACCCGCGTCGCGTTTCGCGGGTGCGGCCTGCGCACCAAGAACAAAGAAGGAGAATGCGACGAAGGACTGGATGAACATCATTTCGTAACGGAAGACGTGAAAAGTGGAGCACCAGGCTACGAAGAAGAAAAGCGACGGGCGATATAAGGGAAAGACCGAACACTGAGGGACGACTTGTCGGTTTGAACATTGAACATTTTATGCGCATTTACGGTCGTATACGACATCCGAGGTGGTCCTGCTGTGGTCAGCACTGGTATTGTTGACTCCCACGACACGAGCGCGACTGGCGTGCTACATGCCAGAACAAGACCACGACGGACTGCCTCGTTCGCAGCGGCATAGCTCCCGCTACGCCCATGGATCAATGGAGAGCGCTCATTTTGAGCATGCGAGCCTCAAGGACTCCGTAAGACGAGCATCCCATCTGACGCTGGGACATCGCATTCACGGACCCGACGGAAGTCGACCTGCAGCATCAGAGAAGATGTCTGTGCCACAGTCCACGGCGTCGGCCGTTCCTGCGTTGAGCCAGGTACCGAGGATGGCATACGGGGATCCACAGGTTAAAAGATCCGGAGTATACAGCGCGCCCAACGCCATACCAGAAGTTGACAGATTGGATCGAAGACGAGCAGGGACTGCTAGACGACCATCACGTATGAGCAGATGTCGTCCTTCACTGTGGATCCTGTCCATGCAGGGGCCATCAATTGAGTGTTCATTCGTCAGAAAGCACGATCATACACGTACATCATCTCAAGAGACTGTTAGATTCACGGATTCGAACAAGAGTCCGTTTGTGGCTCACAATGGCGCTCTTGGCAGCTCACTTGGAATCCGATTTCCAGCACCCGCACGAGTACCGCGCATGCGAACTTTCTCGGAAAGCAAGCTGATAAGGACTGGGGTGAACTCTAGAGTGCCTCATCGTCATCAGCATATAGAACACAAGCACGACTTCGACACCGCGTTCGCTCGTAAGGGACGTTCACAGCTCGTGGAGTGAGATCGCAATAGGACTGGCAGTAGAAAGAACGAAACCGTGTCATGCAAGCTGTCATGCAAGGCAAGAAATAGATCAGAGCATAAAGATACAGGCACTGAGAGGGATATCCGTCGTCGCACGTCGTCACCCATCGAGGCGCGGTGGTCAGCGATCCTATGACAGCCCGTCCTTGTCTTGGAGAACGTCCTCTGCGCGCCTCCGCTCTGCCGGCGTGAACGACATGGGCATCGTCCGCGCGCGCACGCGCACGGCAGCATCCTCATCCCCGAGCACAGTCAGGCTAGGGCGCGAGGGATACACGGGCGGCGGAGAGTGTGGGCGGACGTCGGGCGCGGAGTTCGCCTGCCGCATGTCGGGCTGGAACCGCACATTGGACGTGCGCGGGAGGTCCATCGACGTCGTCGTCTGCGCCGGGGACGACGCGAGCTCAACGCCGTTCAGGAACCGCGTCCCGTCCGCAGACCCGGGGAGGGGCCTCTCCGCGATGGGGGAGGGCATGTCCGCCACCTCGCTCGTCGATATCGCCACCTGGGCTTTCTCCCCCAGCTCGGCGCCGTGGGCGTGCGGGTGCGAGCTCGGATTCCAGGAAAGGGTGCGCTCGCGCGCGTCCCGGTCGTGGCTGTCTGAGTCCATCGTCCGGCGGCCGGCGGTGAGGGCGTTGACCCAACTTGGTCGTGCCCCGGCCGTCATCGATACCGAGCTGTTCCGGGTATGCCGGCGCCCTGGGCCACTGTGCACGCTGCCCATCCCCCCAGCCGAGCTGATTTGGCTCCGCGATGCGCTGGCGAGAGACAAGGCGGTCGCTCGCCGCCGTGCGCGGACTATGGTCCCGATAGCGCCCCCCGTCATACGGAGCGAGTCGAGGCCGGGCTCCTCGGTCCGCGCGACAATGGAACGTTTCTCGTCCGCCAGATCAATGTCGAAGTCGGAGCCGGCGTCGTAGCGCAGGCCAGTTTCGAGATGGTCGATGGACCGTACGACGTCAGCTCCGGGAGACATGTGTCCTGGCAGGTGTTGGGAGCGCCTGGAACGAAGCGTGCCTGTATGCGCGAGCTCGACGCTCTGTGCCGCTACAGGGTCGACCTCTTGCCGGGCTGCTTGCAACAGCAACGTTGTACGCTCGTCGACCTACGATTGGTACGGGCGTGTGAGCGATCACTCAACAGGGGAAGAGGAGAGTTGCGTACGTTCGTGAGACTACGCGGGTCCACCTTGGTCATTTGCAGGATAACGATTCCAGTACAGATCACGGCAAAGGCGAGTACAATGGTGATGATCTGGGACGCGCTTGCCTTGAGTCCTTGGTACAGAATCTGCGCCATACCGTGTCAGCTACTCAGCAGTATGGTGGTTCACCACGCTGTTGCGCTTACGACAGACGTCACCAGAGTGCAGAAGGTGACTATCGGCGGTTCTCAACTCTTTGTATGCAAACGGACACGGAGGGAACAACGCACAAGTAACGTAATACGTTGGTGTAACTCCATAAATGGTTAGCTCAGCTGCCGTGCAGGCCGTCTATAGGAACAACTCACCCATGGCTGTCACAATCGGTTCAGCGTATTCAATTTTGGATGGTAACAACATGAGGCGTACCGGTGTTGAACATCGCCAGCGCGATATTTAGGTAGTAGATCTCCGTTACTATAGTTCTCAGCCTCTCGCGGTGTTCAGTTGAGGTACGGCATAACTCACATAGAGTGACTATCACAAATACAAGGAGGAAGTAGATGAACCAGTTCTTGAACTGGCACTACCGGTCAGCGCATCAACGCCGATGAATAAAGAGCTGTGGGACGTACCTGGTTATCACCTCTGATGGACGTTACAATGGACGCACCCAGGCCTTGCGTACAACTCACGCTCAATCCTCCGATGAGACTGCATACGCCCTTGTTTGCACTCCTTAGCCGTAGCCCTATGGTACGCCAGAAGAGCAAGCCTCACCACGTAAGGCATCATGCTCCGCTTTCCCCACCGCGGTGCGACCCAGAAAGCGAGTACCCCGGCAGCGACTAGCACTACGCCGCCATACGCGAGGAACCACGGCGCGAGAAAGAGGTGCTTGAACCCTTCTATGGTCGATACACTTTGTTCTTCGGGCCCGTTCAGGGCAAGGATCGACGCGCCGAGCAGGCACTGGATGGACGAGATCCATCCAAAAAGGGATAGCCGCTCATTGAGGAAGAAGTGCGAGAGGATAGATGAAATGACGACGGAAAGTGCGCCCATCGGCGTCTGGCAGGGTGTATGTATGCAGTCTGGATCTGTAGTCAACAGAAAGACTCACGACAATGATTGCTTCCACAAACGCGTACGCGCCAAAGTTGCACAGTTCTCCGAGGATCATGATAGTCATTCCTGTCCACCACATAGGCTGGCATAGCAGCCAAGCGTCAGGGAGGTATCTACAGTACGAGCTAGACGCGACGCACCGACTTGAGGTACGCGACGCCTTCGCCCGCAGCATGGCCCTCCTGGGAGCTCAATAGCCCCTTCTTCTTGAACACAAACGAGGCCCCGATGAGCACGCCTGACCCAATAGCCAGGATCACCCCCACCCTGTATTGAGAATGAGGATAATCACAGAAGAACGAGGTTGACGTCGACTGACGCGTGATACTGCGGAGGCTGGCTAGACTCTGAGCCAGAGGCCATCCTGGCGCGATTGGGAGCAGAGGATTCGCCGCCGTGCGTGAAGCCCTCGTGGTCGCCGTGGAGGAGTAAGGAGGAGAGCAGGCTCGGTGTCGTTCCCACCACTGGCGGGTTCTATAGCTCCCGGCTATGACACTGGGTTATGATGTCCATGTGATCAACACCTTGCTCTGCCAACGTCGTAACGTCCTTCCTGCTCAGCCTCCCCGTGACCATCCACACTGTCCAGCTGGCACGGGAAGCTGGCTGTCGTGGAGTCATCTTACCTAAGTATAGAGCTCGAGCTGGAGGATCGGATTGCAACAGTTTACGCTGGATGGTCGTATTCCGGATCTTCGCAAGCAGTTCGTGGTCACGATCAAAGTCAAGGTACACATGTAGTAGGCGCCGGCGCAACGCGTCGCGATACGTCACGATCATGTGCATACACAACTCCAGCAACGCGCGCCAACGTCCACCAGCGGCTCCTCCATTGCATCGTCTTGGGTTGACTGGCTTGCGTACGACTTTCCCGTATCGAAATGACAGAATCTTGACATGGTAAAATCTTTGGCCGCGTGTGGTATCACCATGGAATTTGACTAGGCCCAGCTGAGTACGAACAGTACGTACGCGAGCGCTGGGTGAGCAAGACGCCGATGGCTCCCGTTGAGATTGGGAAAGACTCGGTGAGCCTCTCCGTTGTATCACCGCGTCTGGAATTTGCCCGCTGCCACATGTGAAGAGTAATATGGAGCTCACTCCCTAGTACCATCAAGTTGGAGACAGGAACGTATACGAGCGGCCCTTCCCAGGACTCCAGGGAATATCATCTCACAAGACGACTCGGCGCCTCACGGGCCGATAGCAGGGCCTGTGTCTCTGGCGTGTTAGCGGCAGTGCCATTGTTAAAACATGTGCAACCACAGGAAGGATCATGCCACCGTCTCTTCTCCGCGACAGATCGTGCATCACCCATCAAGCCACAGGTACCTGTAGGGAGCTCCCAAGAGACCGTGTCCAACTCCCCAACAGGGTTTGCATTGCGTTCTGAGGCGCTCACAACGTACAGGTGCTCCCCACGGCTGTGTAAGTTCCTTACGAGACAACGGTCCAAAATTCGGGCATCCGCCTCAGATCATGACCGGTACTCACAACAGCCCGTCAGGTCACGAGTACGTACAGTAGCATGCCCCCCACAAGCCCAGGAGGACCTGTCAAGCTGACTCAATACCACCTAGGTCCCGGAGCGCCATCCTCTACTCTAAACCTCGCACGTGCTGACGTACACTGACGTGCCCCGCGCACGCCCAATACAGCAACGGACGTTATGAACGCCGAGGGCGAGCGCGAGCCCGTCCTTAGGCCTCACACGGCGAGAGACGCGCGCCCTCCTCCCGGGCCCGGCAGCCAGAGCCAAAATGAAAGCAAGCGCATGCTCCTCCCTCGCCCCCTCCCCTCACGCGCCCACGCCCCCGCATCCGGAGCGCCGAACATCGAGCCCCGGCCGCACGGCTCAGACGCGCCTACTGCGCCCGGAGCTCTAAACCGGCGCGCTGCCTGACGACGCGCGCGAAGCCCGCGCGGCCGTGTCGACCTGCTCCTCCCCAGGGCCTCCGGGTCCCCACGGGCTCGCTCGCCAAGTCCGAGCCGCATGCGGTGTGTGCAGCGTGCGCGGGCAACGGGTGTATCGACGCGCGCGCTGCACGAGGCGGCGTACAGAAGCACCCACAAGCAACGTAAACGCCGCGATGAGCTTGCGCTAGAACGCAGAAGGCCGCGCTGGCAAACAACAACGGACACGGTCGTCGGGGCCGGCTGCGAGCCGGCCTCCCGCCCGTTCTGCCGCCAAGCGGTACACACGCAGAGAGAGGCAGGCGGGATGAGTGCGTGAAACGTGCCCTGCGGGCAGAGAACAACGATGGTGATGGCATTGGGATTACGAGACGAACGCGCCCACACCTTCCAGGCTTACTCTAGACTGAACGAACGCGAACGAAAGAACGAGAGCAAACGGCATGCGTGCGGGAGCGAAGGAACGAAACTAACTGGCAGGCGGGTGAGAGTATGCGTATGCGAAGCCGAGGCGGAGCGGGGTATGTAATCCAAAAACCAGACCTGGCTATGCTCGGAGAAAAACGCCTCCAGTCCTCCGAACTGAAAGGGATACCAAAAGAATACAAGGCCCCTTCGGACGCTGAGAAAACCCCCTTCCCATGGCGGCGCGAAAGGCACATTAACCGGGCCTTCCTGGGATGCGCCGGGCGAGTATCTGATGTACATGTTCTGCCTCTCGTCCTTGGTCGGATTAGTGAGAGAGGTAGGCGTACGTCGCGGGTGGAATGAGCGGCGACTGGCGATGTCGAAGAAGAGAAGGATTGAGCGTGGTGAAGAAGCAATGCGGAGCGACAGACAGGGACAGGTGGTGAGCGCGAGAGCGGAGAATATGGACAGCGGCGATCTATTAATCGTTGCGGGTCGAATGCAGATGGTAGTAACTTGCAGTAGTCGGAGTCGAGTTGTGTGGTGCGGAACAGATGGTCGTTGCGTATGAGAAAGAGACGCGTCAGAAGGGTGGTCAAATGTGCAGAGAATAGATTAGAATCCAGATGCGTATGCGCCAAGGCTCGATGGCGGAGTAGGGGTCATGAGTTAGTCGTGACGTGAGGAGACGTGATGATGGTTGGGAATGGATACAGATAGAGCACAATAGGCCATTGTCCGATTCGGAGCGTCAGGCACAGTCGATACAAGGTCGGGATTAACGCGCGGCTGGGCGGTCGCGCTCATGGGTGGTCCAGATATCGGTCGATCAGGAAGTCGTGGCAGCGCGTGAAGCCATGTAGAGCAAGTTGTCCAGCGACCGAGTGCGGGGATACGTCGTGGTAGGGACAGGGTCACCGCGCTACATTTTCAGGGCGGATCTATGAGCGCGACGCCTCACCATGAGGTGCTGGAGAACTCACGTTAAGGGAGCGGAACGCTGAAATGTCCTTTGCCAGTCTCAGCTTGACGCCCTTGACAGCGCAGGCGATTTTGACGGCAGCAAGCTGGGGATGCCGTTCGCCACCATGCCACACGTGCATGGTCACGGCACGCAACTCGTCGCTCCTCTTAATGGCGGAGATGACAGGCGAGAGCGCTGTGTCGCCGTCGACGCCGAACGCAAGGTGCTGCAGCCCACTGGGGGGCGTCTTGTACAACAGTGGAGACGCCCAGGCACTCTCGATACTGAGTTCACGGAGGCCCGCGCATCTCCGCACGGCCGCAGCGCCCTCGTGCGTGCCGCATGCTGGAAGGGCGAGCGACTGAAGCGTCTCGCCGTGCTCAGACACGAGGTACTCGAGAGTATCGGGGGAGGGTTCGCGTGCAAGGTCAAGCACGCGCAGGCTGCCAGCGGAGTTGTGCAAGAGCCACTGCATGAATTCGACCGACGGAGGGGACTGGAAGTTCGTCCGCAGCTCCCGCAAGGCGCAAGGGAACGGTTCCGCGGTGTCATCCAGGAGCTCGGGCGTCGTCCCGCTGATGTCCAGAGACGTGAGCGAGGGCCACACGTCGAGAAGCTGAAGAAGGGAGGAGCTATTGTCGGTCCAGTTGCAGAACTGAAGCGCCGAGATCCTGGGGCCGGAGCGCAAGGTGGCCAGGGTGCGTTCGTCAAACGAGGGTGCAGACCTTTTCATGCGGGAAGCATCCGGCGAGCCGATGATGTCAAGACCGGGCGCGCCTGCACCGTACAATGACACGCTGAGCTCGTAGAGATTCGGGCAGAGTGAGACCGCGCGTGCGAAGGACTTGTGGGAAAGCCGGTACGGCTGCTTCTGGTCCAACACGACCGACATCCGAACGACCGCGTCGCCAAGCATGCGACCCTTGGGAGTGGCACGGTCGACAGCTTGTTGGAAGGCGATGTAGGCGGTCTGGGTGCTGAGGGTGACGTTACGGAAGAGGAGCTTCTGAGCAATGGCGGACCAGTCCTTGCACACGAGCGCGCAGTTCTGGAGGAGGGCGTTATATGACCGCACGCTTTCGTCTTCATAGCCCGCCTCAAGGATGGTCATGACGATTTCCATCGGTATAGGGACGGACGGGGGCTTGGGCAGATGGGTGACTGGTTTCTTGGGAGCATACAGAGTCGTCAGGTCGGGTTCGATATCATGGGTGGTGTTCTGGGGCGGGAGTTAGTACGGGCACAGGAATTACTGACGGGTGACAGAATCCCAATATCCAACGCGCGTCAGAAAACAGGTCTGGGGACACTCACTCGTGGGGGGAGAGAGGAGCCGAAGATAAACCCGAGGTAGCCCATGGTTGGAGGAGCTGCACGAGCGGCGGCGAGTGCTGCGGAGAGCGTCGGGGACGGCGGAGGAGGGGGAAGGGGGCGGAGGTCGAGGGAGAGCGGGGTGGGGAGGGGGCGCATATATAGAGGCGGCCATGGCTGGTTTATATTGGAGGAGGAAAGGAAAGAAACGCTTCCCGGACGCGCGACGCGGTGACAGCTGCGCGCGTCAATGCTTCCGCCGGCGCTTCCCCCGGGTCAGCCAATCTACGGGCCGCGGATCTGGCTGACTCGCCGAATGTCCATACTATCCGTTACCCAGTAATGCAAAATTGGCGTTGTGAATCAGATATCTCCTGCCCTCCTTGTTCAGATCTTGTCGGACCTTCACAGATGGATTGCGAATGGTCTTCGGCATATACCCCTTTTTTTTCGCGGCCAAACGACAAGCTGGACGATAGAGCGAAGGCGAAGATTGAGTGGTACAGTAATGCAAAATCTGAGGGGCCTATGTCACGCATTTGTCACGAGCGTCAAGACGGCCATTTGAGTCTCCGATTCGGCGTAAGAGTCGCGAGAGTCGCGAGCTTGGACGGAGGAGCTGCACTGCTGCATTGACGTGGCGCATCTGAGATCCAGATCTGCTCGGCAATGCTTGATTTCAGAGACCGATGACCTCTGGTGGCTGAATGTCACGCTTCTGCACTCCTACGCCCATAGGTCCTCGACAGACCAGTCGATCTTCTCGGAAATTTAGTACAAACATTGTGAAGGTCAACGGTATATGTCTGTGAAATATCATGAGCTCCGGTGGAGAAAGGGGGGCAGCCGAAGGTCATCAATGCGCCCGAGAGTGTCCAATGGTGCAGTTATCCCGCTTCCCATTCAAAAATCTCCACAACGACTTGGTCTTTCTGCAAGCGGATTTCGGCGTTGTATTCTAGAGAGGTAGGAGCATCTAATCCAAAAACAATGAGGGACATCGTCGAAGAATTGGGCAAGATAGACCCAATTTTGCATTACTGTTGCAGGATTTCGAATTTTGCATTACTGGGTAACGGATAGTATCGGGACGCTCTCACAGTCACCGCCCGGCTTCTTGCGGCGGTCTCAGCAAAGTCTAAAAACGCGTCAAGTTCCCCGCGCCGCCAGCCTCGTCCGAGCTGCTCTCTTTGGGGAAATTCCGCCTCCTCCCTACCCGCCTTCGTGCTCTTGCACGCCTTCTCGCCGCGCAGACCTTCTGCTCTCGCCCGACCAGCCCGGCGGCGCGCCCGTTCCCATCCCCCGGCGACTCCGAAGACAATAAACCACGTCCGTCCCAACCGGCGCGCACCCCTGCGCGTGTGAACAGATCCCATCAAAAACTGCAACCGTTCATGCACTCGCAGCAGAGACAGAACAAAAAGCAAAGTGCCCCCTCCCGCGCTCCATCGCAGCAGTCGCCCCATCTGGCTCCCTGTCCGCGTGCGTCGCAGGAAGCGATACAATAAGAATGCATCACGTCCCGCCCGTCCATCGCCCCCTGACTCCCTCGCCTCCCGGCTCAGACGTCTTGTCATCGAAGACCTCCCATCGAAGCGCATGATATTCCTCCGAACCTGCACGGCCTCGCACGCGCTGCACGTCGGCGTCGGGCGAGCGCGCCGTCTCCCGCAATGTGGAGATCCCGGGCGGACGCCGGCGCACATCATCAGTCATCTCCGTTCCGCCTGCAACCCACCGCCTCCGAATGCCCACAGCCGGTTGTGTCGTTTGGCATCGCCCAAGATGGCAACCCCACTCTATGGTGGCAGCCACGCGCAATCGTTTCATATCCATGCCCTTAATTGCATTCCTCCCACAACGCCGCGCCGACACCGCCACGCGCCTCGCGCCCCATCCGTACTTACCACACCGGCCACGCACTGACACATGTACGTCCGCCGGGGCAGAACAGAATGTTCCGCGCGCCCGTGCGCGGCCGGAGCACACGCCGACTTGGTCATTGCCTCTCCGAGTGAGTCAACCTGACGTCCCACGCGTCCTCGACGCCCACGGAGCAGAAGCGCGAGCGACGAACTCGCAGCGCAGCCAATGATGTTGACCCGATGGCCTCTCTTGGCACCAGACGAGCTTTTCATACGCGCAGGTCCAGGCTGCAGCCCATTGCATTATGCACGGAATCTTGCCATGGACGAGAATATAAGACTGACCTCGTGCATCGACGCGGTGTCGCGACATATTCAGTTCTGCACTGGCCTCGCCAACATGACCCTGCAAGATGTCGCCGTCGGGGTCCATCGTCGGCGTGAGGCCTTTGGGAGGCATGCCAGCGTATGTTCCGGAGGCCTGCCGACACCCACATTTAATCTAATGCCGGCGGTTGAGCGGCCCAAGGGTGAAGCCAAGCGCGGTCAACCCTAACTTACGTTGCCGGGCTCCGTGCGCCGGTGCACCCGCCGCCCGGCCCCGCGTGCGCCAGCCACGCCTCGCGCCCTGCGCCCTCTTGACATCGAGTGTCCTTCGGATAAGTGCATACCGGCGCGCCTGAGCTATGGATTTGACATGATCAGGTCCTCATTGGAGGGGCGTGCCTGTTGGCTGCAGCATCGTCACTATTCTCGTGCCCGCCCTGCCGCATAACCTACGTCGCGGGCCACTAGTGACTGTCAATAACGCGCAGCGCATGCGCTGCTCTCGGATTAGACAGATGCGGTGCAGGACTATGTTGGAACACACCAGGAAGATGATCCCGCCGAAACATACGATCTACCACATTGTTCCTCGGGGGTCGATGGACAGATGGAGTTGAACAGCACATGATTGCTCTGAAGGCACAGCTCGATGGCAGCAGGTGTCATGTGGCGGGGATGCCGGTGTTCTAGCTCATATCACATTAGCACCGGAGTATTCCTGTCACCCGTTATGTCGGTGGTGTTCCATTTTTTGGCCCCCGGCAGCCGCCCGGCGCAGGTCGACGATATGTGGCGGCTCGGTTTCCAACCTCCTCGGCGTTCTGGTCTCAACCGAGGATGTCGTCCTTCACCCCAACCACGACTTGTGGCTCACGCGCGCGATCCACCCTGCACGATTCGGGATGTCTGGACAGAAGGTCGACGCGGGCTTCCGAGGACGGAGCCGTCGAAGACAGGAAGGTGGACGCCTGGACGCCCGTTACACCTTCACGCATGTCAATGCGCAGTTGGTATGGCATATTGTGTCCGTGGTGCGAAAGCAGGGTATACAAATACACTAGACCATCACAGCTGCTTACGGCGTCCTGTCCGGGAGTTCGTCAGTGCAGGGCTCGACGTACACATGCACCGACCAGAGCGGCCTCTAGCCTGCGGAATGGAAGCCAACTTACCACCATGGTCCTCGCGTCACACCCGTTGGTCCTCTTCCGGGGGGTGCTTCTCCTTCCCCGGCCTAAGCCTTCCCGTTCGGGTCGTATACGTACGTCCCGTATAGCGGCTTCCACTGCGCCTCACTGACCTTCGCGCGCACCTCGTCCTTCTTCCAGTCGACGCCCGCGCTCCCCTCCTCGATCGCCTGTTCGACGACTGCAACCGCAACTTCGTAATTCACCGCAGGCGCGTCCTCAAAATCGGGCAGGAGTGCATCGTCAGGGTCCTGTAGAGCGGGGGCGAGCGATGCGAGCCGCCTCGTGCCCGCTATGATCATCGTGTCCGTCAGCGTGCGCGCCTGCGAGAGCATCGCGCCCAAGCCCAGGCCGGGGTAAATGAGGGCGTCTGCCAAGCGCGATCGTGGGGTACAATGCGGGCAGGGTCCGTGGGAGCCCGTTAATGGTCAATGACAACGGAAGGCGAGAAGTCGGCCACGTACTGTTGCATTCTGCGACACTGGACGTGGGGAGATACGTAAATGAGGTTGAGCCATTCCTTGTGCTGTTTCTGCGGCCGGGGAGTGCTGCGCCAACACTTGCGCGCCCCGCCTGTCCGGAACAAGACGCGAATGTGCCACTCACATGTAATCCTTGCCGCTGGGTAGCTTGCAAGGTGGGAACGGGCTGCCTGTGGCGAGCAAGGCCTTGCCGTTCGTCCAGTCGTTCGCGTCCTGGGGCTTAACCTCGTGCAACTTGCTCGGATTGGAGAGTGGCAAGATTATCGGACGTTCGGTGCTCTTGGCCAACTCGCGTACAATCTCCTCCGTAAACGCGCCCGCATGAGTCGAACACCCGATGAGGACCGTCGGCTTGACCTTGCGTACAACGTCGAGTAAGCCGATCTCGCCCTTGTCATTCGTAGACACGCCATCCCACTCGTCGTCCGGACGAACAAACTCCTGGAGGCCCTCCCGGATTTTCTCCGTGCCAAGCGAGTTCTTGATGAGCCCAAAGCGGTCGATGAGGTAGAACTTCTTGTTGGCCTCATCCTTGTCCACGCCATCAATGGTCAAAATACCATCGCGGAGTTGACGAGTAATCCCGAGTCCTGCAGAGCCGGCGCCGTAGACGACGAACCGCTGATCGGCAAGCTTCGACTTCGTCACACCGACAGCGGACATGATGCATGCAAGGGTGACTGCCCCAGTTCCCTGCCTGAGCAATGGACACTTGTCATGAATGCTTCACTGGTGACGATGGGGTGCGTACACATCGTCGTTGAATACAGCATGCTTATCACGGTACTTGTCAAGCAGCCGTTTAGCGTTTGCTACGCCGAAGTCTTCGAAGTGCAAAAGACTATGCGGGTAATGCTTCCTGACAAGTTGCACGAACCTAGAAAGAAACGATCAGATCATCGCAGCTATGGACAGGTTGTATGCGCACTTGTCGACAAAGTAGTCGTACTCTTCACCGCGCACACGTTTGTGCGGCCAGCCCTGCTCGTCCGGGGGTATTAGCACCGAGTAATGGACAAAGATGCACATTGAACGTACGACATAGAGCCGGTCATTCAACAATTCATCATTATCGGTTCCTACATCCAGGGTCACGCTCAGGGACTTTGCCGGATCTACTCCCGCGAGGAGGCTGAGATCAAATGAGCGAACGACCAACGTTCATGCATTTCGGACCTACGTATAGATGGCAGACTTGGCAGTCGAAATCTATCACCGCCGGTAAGATACCGAAGCATACTTCGGACAAGCGTGTCTGACACTCACACCGATGCCCTGAGTGCACGATCGTCCGTCAGCCGGAGGGGAGAACTGCATGACTGCTGGACCGAGTAGTTACCCCGACGCCCTGGTCGCCGATGCCGAGAATTTGCTCGGCGTCGGAACAGACGACGAGGTCGATTTGGCGTCCCTTCGTCTGTTCCAAGAAGTCCTCTTCCATCGCATCCCCAGTCGGGAAGGTGAGATAGAGGCCTTCGCTCCGACGAAAGAGGTGCGAATAGTTGGATATCGCCTCCGCCTAGGTCGCGATCAAGATGAGCTAATGGAGCATGTAGCGAACGATGAGACGCGCCTCAGTGGGCGTGTAGATGATCGGAATGAGCTCTGTAAGATGCCTCGAGAGGAGTGCGTAGTAGAGCACCCAGTTCTGGTCCTTGAGGCTCTGTAAGAACGTGTTCTTGCGGAGGGGCTCGTTGCGAGCCTCGAGCTGATCGTATGCTCTGTCGCACTGCTCGTCAAGGGTGTTCACTCTGAATGGCAGCCGCCCGGTGAGACCGAATGCCTTGCGCTCCTCGATGGTGAACGCAGTGCCCTTGTTCCATCGCGGGCTCGTCAGGATGGCCTCGCCGCGGAGAGCGACGCGGTGGATGAGCTTTGCGTCCGCGATGTTGGTCATGGCGGGAGGAAAGATGGGGGATTGATAACGTTCAGCTGTGCATATAGCGAGTTCATACGGTAGACAGCTGAGTTTGCCCAAAGACGTCATCGATGCACGCCGGGAGGTTGCAGAACTGCCACAACCCAAACACGAGCAAACAGTGCTTGTGCTGGACGCAGTGGCGTCTCGCGCATTGGCGAGCTAAGCAGTCTCCAGCTGATCACGACCATGTCCAAGTCGACGCTCTCCTCCGTCGTCTCCAACCTCGTCCGTGCCCAGATGGGCTCCTCTGTCACGCCCTCAGTTCAGGACGACGACTTGGACCGCCACGTAGCCGAACTCATCCTCAAAGAGGCTAAGCAGAAAGCCGAGCGATATCGCCAGGACGGGATTCGCGCCTACCTCGCTCGGTCGTATGTACCATCTTGCGGCATCTACGTTTCATGTCCGAAGCTGACAAAGCCACCTAGAATCGACAGTAATGCTCCGAAGACAAACAAACGATTCCTCTCGTCCATCATTCGGAGCACTGACGACCACAATAAGAGCGTACTGCGCGCCCAAGCCCTTGCAGCCCAAGAGGTCCGGCTGGAGAGGGAAGAGCAGGAGCGACGCGAACGGCGGGCGCGAGCTGAAGAGGCCGCAGAGGCCGAGCGGTTGAGGAGACACAAGGGCGAGGGCAGATCGGACTGGGCCGACAACTGGGGCCGAGATCGGCGCAGTGACCGGAAGCGTCGGGAGCGGAGCTGGGAAAGACACGACCATGACCACGACCACGACAAGGAGAGGCGATCCGAGAAACGCTCTCGGCGACACAGGCACCGGTCGCGCTCACGCTCGGAGGAGAGGGAGCGGGATTCGGGCAGGCGGCACCGTCATCGGTCCAGGCGGGAGCGGTCTCACAGCACCCTCCGGCACTCACGTCGTGACGATGAAGACGATGGTGGCGAGCACAGAAGTGACCGCCGAGAGCGGAAACGCAGTCGGTCACCGGATCGCAGCGACGAGGAAGACCGTCCGCGGAGAAAACGCCGGGAGCACAGCTCCGAACACGAGCGCCGTCACCGACACAAGAGCCCATCTCCTTCCACATCCCGACGCTCTCCATCTCATGACTCCGACTCCTCACGACGGCGCGAGAAGCGCAGGGACCGCTCTCACACCTCGTCCACTTCTCTCTCGGCCAACAGCAGTGGGCCTTCCGAGAAGCACCGTTGCGAGAAGGACGACGCCCGTGATGACCTCTCGCGAGAAGACGAGCTTCGCGCACAGCTGAAGCGCAAGGGAAAGTCCAGGGCAGACCGGTCGCCATCCCCGGCCTCACGGCGTAACCGCTCCCCGTCGCCGGAACACAGCCGCAGCCGTTCGCCGAAGCGCACCTCAGGACGGTCACGGCGTCACGCCACCCCTTCACCCGCTCCTTCTTCGTCTCGTAGCCGGTCTCTCTCCACGCACCGCGCTCGCACGCACAAGTCCTCGCATCGCGCGGGGCTATCAAAGGCAGACTCGTCCTCTTCCCACACGCTGCGCTCCTCCCACACCCCGTCGTGCTCTCCGTCCCCCGGGCCGCGGGCGCAGTCCCCCGCACACAATCCGCCGTCGAAGATGGACAAGTACTTTGAGGAGTCGTACGACCCGCGCCTGGACGTCGCGCCGCTGAGTGTACCCACCATACCTTCGACTGGGCTGATAAGCGATGCCGACTTTGAGGGCTGGGACGCGATGCTCGAGATCATCCGCAGGCGGCGGCAGGACAAGGAGGACAAGAAAGCGATGGAGCGCTGGGGCATCAGCAAGGAGAAGGGCAAGGAGAAGGAGAAGGAGGTAAGCGCGTTGGACATCGCGTATAAGAAGCGCGGCGCTGTGAGGGAGTGGGACTTGGGCAAGGAGGGATTCTGAGGACTTGTGTGGTGTTGTGGGCGGTTGTGGACATTCGTCCGCGAGTTTTGCTTAGACTCCGTTCATCTATCGATGTAGGTTATGTACGTTAGAGATACCAGCTTAGCCTGTGGAACATGCTATCACTTTGACTATCGCCATGTGTTGTTGTGTGCCTCCAGCTCGTGAACGAGGGGCGATGGCATGTATTCGTCGTGCTGCTTCCTCTGTCTCTTCAAACCCCTTCCGATCCCTGCTTCTGTGTAACAGGCTCATACAACTTGCCGCAAATGCTACAACGTCTGTTCCTTATCTACTGCCCGCTGACCACCTTGCGCACCACCGCAGCCTCCTCCGCGTTGAGCTGTTCAACGACCGCGGAGAAGTTGCCCGTATTGCGCGCCGCGCACTCCTTGAAGAAGGACAAAAGGTGCGCCTGTCGAGGACATTCGCATTCAAAAAACAGAACTTTGACTGGACGAACGCGTGAAAGAGCGTACCTGCATGTCCATGGTCGAGACGGGGTCGTTCTTCAGGTCCTCGTCGTCGTTCTCCTCCAGCGCGTCATCGTTGTCGAACGCCATTCCACGGGGGCCGAGCATGTCAGACAGGAACGCGAACTCGTCTGCCTTGAAGCCTTGGTGCAATTTCTCCTCCTCCGTCCACTCCTCATCCTATGATATGACGGGGCGGTAAGTGAGCAGAACTAACAGCGTACAAATAGGGTCACATACCCCGTCGTCAGAGTCGAGCTCGGCAACATCGGCAGCGTTGAAGCCCATCGACGCAGCCTCACCTCCAGACTGCAGCTCGTGCAGCAGCAGCTTGACCGCCTTGACGGGGAACGGCACGGAGGTGAACTCGGTCGGAACTGGTGGACACATCAGCAACAGTCAACAACGTTCGCCCAAAGCGCACAGAGAGCCGCGGGAGGACGCAAGGGAGCGGGAAGCGTACTTTGCTTCGTCTTCGAGCGCGTCATGATCACTGCGTGGGCACGCTCGGCTTCAGCGCCCACGTGCACAGGGGCGGGTAGGAGGAAGGACTCACCGTTTTTCGTCTCGGGCTTCACGACGATGTCGCCCTTTACCGTCAGTCCTTGCAGGCTGGGGCGCTCGCTCGCGAAGAGCGAGGACAGTGCCAGAGCAGATATGCGGGTTGGCCAGAAGCCCTGGAATGTCTCCGCGTTTTCGCACCACGTCTGGATGAGGATGTCCAGTCCTGAACGGCCGTCGACGTTCATGCCTTCCAGCAATGACAGCACTGTGTCGCGCTGGTTATGGATGAGGAAAGCAAACGGGATGATCAAGCTCTGTACATAGAAAGGTTAGCCGAGGCGTCTAGAACTGCCTTGCACGGACGTTAGAAGCGCACCTGCAAGAACGTCGCGGTCTTTGCCGTCCGCATGCGGGTCACCATTGCCTGAAGTAGCTGGGGGAGGACAGGGAGGACGGCTTCGCCCGCGCGACGGAGAAGGTGGATGATCAGGTCACCAATGACGAGTCCGCCCGACTCATCCTCGCTTTGCAACTGCTTCGCGATGACATGCAGGACGCCATCAAGCCCGGACTGGCCAGTCGCGGGATCAGACCATGATATGATTTGGTTGACGTCCTTGCGGATGATGACAGTGAGGCACGCGATACCATTCTGCCGAGCACGCTCGTCAACAAAGCTCAAAGTAACGCTGAGCAATGGAGCTTGCCTGTATGACATCCCGGTCCTCTGTAGAGCTAAGGCAGGAGAACAAGCTGGGTGCCAGCATCGCGAAGAAACCTTCACCCAGGCCGCCCTCGCGTGCACCGCTCACCAGGCTCTGGACGAGTTCAATGGCCGCACTGGCAATCCACGAATCCACCGCAGTCGAAGTCATGATCGCATTGCAGAGTGTTGGCAGCGCTTGTCGCACGATCGTCTGATAGATGTTAGGTGCAGGCGAGGATGCAAGGGACTCCAGAACATCGGTGAGGATGGAGATGAAGATGGGATCTATGGTGTATGCCCCTTCAGCATGCCAGCCATGGCGCCAAAGAGGAGGGTATACTAACCCTTGTTGTTCTTCATCCAGACATCGAGAATGGCAGCGACGATATCACGCGCCAGATCCTCCGTGATCCACTTACCCTCATCAATTTGTACGACTACGGCAAGGGTCTCGAGAACGAGTGTCAGAGTATCTTCGGATGTGACTGGTAGGAAGGGCCCGATATCCTTGGCAACACGGGGTGCAAACGGTAATGCAACTGCGTCATCGATGTTCTGGCAGAAGCTGTGAAGTGTCAGTCAATAACTATACGGAGAAAGCGTGAGCATGAGCATACTTGTGAATAGCCTTGACCGCAGAAACCTTGACAGGAATACCCGCTTCCGGTGCCTCGAGTACCTGCACAGCAGCATCCAGGTATTGTCCGGCTAGTTGACCAGGGAGTAGTTTGGCATATTGGCTAGCAAAGACGAACGCCCGGCCCTGTAGGAAAGGGAACTCTAGACCCCGACGGAGTCAGTGACTGAACCACGAGTGCAACAGTGACAATTCTCACGGGATAGAACAAGGAAATTGGGGATCACGTTAGTGAGGAGGGATTCGATGTCAATCGGCTTCGCGCGTCCAGAGTCGCGCTCATCGTCGATGATATCCAGCACGTCTTCCGCCTGCGACCCTACGGCGGCTAGTGCCGCTTCAAGTGCACGCCACCTTGGGGCCGAATCAGTCAGAATCACCAGCATGAGTGGCGGGAGAAAAATTACTCACCAATCTGGTGTCCCTGCGTTCCGCGCTTGCTCAGACTCGACTACTACACGGTGAATGGTGAATTGGAACGTCGAGACAGAAGGGACAGGTGTCCTCTCAACAAGAACCTGATGGCCACTATTCAGCAATGTATCTTGCGATTGAGCAGACTGCCGACTTACAGCGAGGAGATCGAAGCCAGCCATGCGTACACTGTACGACAAGGTATCATCGGACTCCTGGGCAACGAAAGCGTTCGCGTTGTTTGCCCATTCCTCTTCCTGTGTTCCTCAATCAGAATGACTTCAACAGCATAAATCGCTGGACTTACGTCCTCGCTTGTCATTTGTACCCAGCTGAACACTGCACCAATCAAACTAGTCAGGTTTGCACCCTCATACCAGGCCTTTGCTTTGCCGGAACGGGCAACATTGGCGACGAAATCGAGCATTGGACAAACAAGATGTGTGAGCTCGATAGACTCGTCCTCGCTGGAACGTGGTGGGGACACGGCGGACTGCAGGTAGTAGTGGGTAAAGGTTGGGAAGAGCGTGGAGAGATGGGTCAATGCAGCAGCAAGGAAATCCTTCAGGTGGGGCGTGAGCGCACGAGGGAAAGACGTTTGAACGATGTCGAGAGTCTGGACCATGTCCGTCAGTTCGTTATGTTGGATAGTAACCTTGACCACCTGCCTTGAATACTTGGATACGGATGGCCAATCCGTCCCAATTGGGCTTGTGCTCAACGTCTGAACGGGGGTCGACGTCGAGCAAGGTTTTGAAAGCATCGAGCCATACAGGCAACACGGTAGCGACTGCTTCCTTGACCGCATCCGGGTATTGATCCTTGACCATGTAAAGAGACTCGACGCATTGGCGGAATACCGAGATTGTCCTTGATCGTGTTAGGGCGGTGTGTTGCTGGCAGATCATCAGCATACACGGACCAGTCCCTGGCTGCACAACGTCCCTACCTCAGGGGCCCCCAGTATATTCAGCAGCACAGGCAGGAGCTGACGGAGGACAGGCAACAATTGATCCTCCGTAAGATCCGATTTTATGAACTCAGTGAAAACTTGCATAGCACCATGTACGGAATCGGGGGATAGAGATGACAGCAGGTGTATCAAGGAAGTCAATAGGTCCGGGTATTCGTCTGGCCAGTCACAATTGGCTATTGAGGAGAGGGTATGTGCCTGTGGGACATGAATTTAGTCTGTGAGCGTCGATCACATCTGAAATACCCACGCAGAGCGAGCGGATTTTGCGGATGGGATCGGACAGTCCCTGAAACACAGCTTGACGGATTCGCGACTTCACCTGCGAAAATCGGTGTCAATACTTGGAATATCTCGTGGTAGAATGGCTGAGGTAAGATCTTGAAGGTTTCAACAAGAATCCTCCGGCGCACGCGAGGGGGGAATCACTGAAGAAACCGAAGGAGGTGTTCGACTGAGTACAACTCAGGCGAAAGGTAGAAACTTCCCGTGTCGTGACTACGCTTCTAGGCCAGATACACATGTAGATATTAAGCGCTATGTAACATACCTCCGGCGGTGGCGCAGAGCCCTTGAACTGCGGAAAGTACGGGGACCAATGCTCGGCGACATATTTCCTCAAGATGATGGCAGCAGAGTGCTAGGACAAGTCGGTCATCAAGCAACGTCCGACAGCTGCACGACGCGTCAAACTTATCTGTCTCAACGATAGGTCGGCATCCGACGCCAACACGAGCTGTGATAGAGCTAATCCCGCCTCTGCACGACGCGTCGCGCTATGAGTTCCCGCTGATCACGTTCAGAGCTTGTGTGCGACTAGCCTGGAGCGTTCAAAAGCCCTCCCAGCTTGAGCTCAGCAGCAATCCGCGTGTTTGTATCCGGAGAAAGTGTTGCAGACAGACATTGGCCAATTTCTGAGGACGCCATGGCGGAAAGGAGACAAGAGCTGTAGTGGCTTGACGCGATCACTCCTGACGAAATGGCAGGCAGGAGTCACACACACGTCACACAAAAACGCGACTGCAACGCGTCGCGGTCACGCAAACGCGTCTCAGCCACCGGGCCGCCCCACTGGCCGATTGCAACGATTTCGAATCCGAGGTTCTGACGCTGCAAGCTTGTCTGTCCGCGACCGCCGCGGGGACCGTCAAATTGCTCCTGCGGCCCATTCACGGTGCTCCCAAGAGACGCATCTGTGCATTCTATATCGAGAGCAAACGCAGCCCAAGGTGATACGCATCAACCTGGCAATACAGAACCCGAGCCAATGTATATTGCATTTGCGCCTCCCCCTTCAGGCCTTTGTGAGTGTTCAATTTGTGCGCTCTTTCAATCCTTGTTTCGTGGAACTTGTCTGCTGACATTGCGCAGCTGCCGGGGAGATTGAAACCATAAGGAGCGCTTGCCTGAGCGTACCCATCAACGTGGACACCTTCAAGATATCTCTGTCTGCAGGCGAGCGGACCCTCGGTGCGCCGGCATACCTGACTCGCCGTATCCGGAAAGGAGTGTACACATGGGCCATCTACATAGCAGAAACTGGACCGGACGAACGCATTGGGCTGAAGGGCGACGTCTGGGTAGACTCCAGGCGAGCCACCCGACAAGTCTTTGTGCGCGAGGCGGGGGACACCTGGGTCCCATGGGGTAACCTGTACAGAAGTGACGCGCAGCCAGGCCAAGAAAAGCCTCTTTTGAAGCACGTCACCATCTACCATCCGTGGTTGCGCCATCGCCGGCTCGAGTTCGACGGAGTCCGGCTACAGTGGGGTGTTGCCGAGTCGGACTGGGAGACCTACATGCAACGCCTCGATCGGCAGGTGTTGGCGGCGGGATGGGCGACGTATGAGAACATCACTCTCGATAGCGTCGCGGAGCGTCTTTGCACAGCTTCACCGTCGCCGACTCGTCATGTTGTCTTTCCCGCCAGGCCTATCGTGGAACCTCGCAATGATCCACCTGCGCAGGCCTCAGAAACAACCGTGTCCGCTCTCTCTCCTTCTATAGACCCGGACGCATTCAGGCGAGCACAAAAAGGTTGGCTAAGGTTGTCTGTGTATATCCTTGAGAGTTCCTTAAACCGCTACCCCAGCCTTCCCACCGCCAGGTCTTGCCACGTCAATAGCGCAAATCAGTGAGTCGGTTCCATCTGAGCATGAACATTAGTTACTTACCGTATACAGGTATCGGGATGACTTTCCCTGCCTCTCTGAGTCCCAAAAGTGCGTCGGTGAAGGCGGAAGAGGAGCGAAGTCCAACGCAGGAACACCTGAAACGCTCTCGCGACCCGCCGTCTCCATTGTCCTCCCCAATTCAGCTTGGGAGATGTTTGAACCCAATTCAGCCTGGGAAACGTTTGAGGCTCGATCAGCCCAATTCACAAAAGCCAGATGTCCCTCCAGTTCGAGCGTCCGCTCCTCCCAGCCTATTCTGCGGGCCAGCAACGTCGCAGGAATTTCCCCCGGTCGTGGGTACATTTGCTACCATTCACAGCGCAAACCAGACCGACTTGGGCAAGTTCTTGCGCGATCTACCTCAACCCATGAGCGACCGCGAGCCCAAGCTGAGAGAGACCGGCGTGACGTCCGTCGCATACCTCGAGTCCTTCGCTCGCGCGCCGCCCTCGATCCTGAGCGGGTTCACCGCAAAGCTCCAGCAGCACGGATTCACGTTCATTGAGGCCCTCATCCTGCGCAACGGCCTGACCACGCTCCCAGCGCCGGCTGCCGGTGCTCTTGACGGCGCACAACTGGAGAGCGTCGAGGCGTTCCTCGGCGCTCTCCGGCCGTCGATGGCCCACCACGCGTCAATTTTCAAAGACCTCGGGGTTGAAGCCGTTCATCTTCCTATCTTGGCCCGTATGAACGCTGTGTCCTACGCGGAGTTCGACCAGGCCCTTCAGACCAAGGGTTTGACGTGGGCGGACTGCTTCCTCATCAAAATCGGGCTTCAGACCCGCTATCCTGCATAGCGGTTTTCGCTTTCGCGTTCTTGTCAGGTGTGTCGTTCAGGATGCGCCTCTGATTCTTCGCTTTGCTTCGTTCACCTTGGCTATCTCACCGGCGGGAACACGACGTCGTCGACGGTTCGGGTCGGCCGATGATGCATGACGGAAGCGACGTGCGTGCGACGTCGCTCGTTGCGTATCCTTCCTTCACGTGTCACCATTTTGAGCCCACAACATTTCAATGATCTCATGGTGCAAAGACAACAGGAGTGGCGGCGTGTACACCGAAGTAGGTGTGATCTTCTCATCTGGTGGTGCTTTGGGACTGATTGCGGCCATTCGCAAGGGTTGAGGGCAATGCTGAGGGGACCCGATGAAGGACTTGCGTGTTTTGCGCGGCGGCATCGTATTGCATGAGCTGTGTTGGGACCCGACTCAGACAAACTCCCCTTCTCTGTTGACGACACAGTGCGTTGTTCTGTTCTGCTTGACCGCGGCGTGTGTCATCAAGAGACCGTATTCTGTGTCCGGTAACCAAATCGTCCTTGTCGTAGAGAGCCACAGTGTGAGCGCTGTTCTACGGGCGAAGTACACGTGATCGCGAATCATCGCGGGCTGAGAACTTAGAAGTCGTAGCCCGTGTTTGGTCTGTCGTCCCTTGTGTACCGCCTCCTGTAGTAGAGTTCTTCGACAAGGCATCTCCTTTGATCCCAGTCCATTGTCTGCACATCAACGACCTATCCTCTTTGCGTTTGCGACTTCCATCCCGGATATCAGCTTTGATTGTCCCTGAGTTTTCGAGAGCTTTAAGTTGACCTTGCCGCTAACACTCACATTTCATGTCAGAGATGTCGCTGCAGCCTATCGAGCATACGCCACCAGGCTTACTAGGTCAGAACTCTTCTTGGACTCTCCTCTCCCTGCTGCAGCTAATCAGGTACACACAGACGAAGGCGAGATCGCCTCGATCACCAACGCAGGTCTCACCGTTCCTGTGACCATCGACACGTCCATCGTGTTCCTCACACCAAACGAACGAGCCATCCCCATTTTGCCTTGCCTCAAACGACGGGTTCGAGCGGGCACCTATACATGGGCAGTTTACATGGCAGAAGGCGACCCCGACTCGCTCATCGGGCTCAAGGGCGACGTTTGGATCAACGCCACCCCCTACAACCGCAAAATCTACGTCCTCGGCAGGAGAGGAACATGGGGGCTGTGGGGTTGGTACAACAAGGGCTGGCCCGTCACCGCACCAGAATACGCCTCGGACGCGAAGCGGGTGTACAAGAAAGCGATGCGGAAGAAATCGCTGGTGACGCACGCCTCCGTCCCCCATCCGTGGCTGCGCGGCCGGCGCCTCGAATTCGACGGCGTATGCTTGCGATGGGGCGTCATTGACGACCGCTTGCAGCTGCACTTGCAACGTCTAGACGAGCAGCTGCGAGCGACTGGCTGGCCGAAGTACGCCAAGATCCTGCCCGACTGGATCGCGGAGTATCTCTGCACTTCTGCGCCGCCGTCGCGTGGTCGCGTTGTGGTTCCGCCGTCTGCCGTGAGACCTGAACTCGATGAGGAATACAAACCCATTCCGGGCCCCGGCTGGCATGGGTGTGCTGTACCGCATACTGCATTCTTCGGCAAGGATGCGAGAGGTGAGTCGGGACAGATCGGCCCAAATTCATGAAGATGTACTCACCGGGATTGCACAGTACCCGCGCCTTCTTTGCAGCCAGTAGTGAAGCTGGAAGAAGCAGAGGACGAGAACACGGTACGAAGATTACTCATGTGTCTACGGGACATGTCCTCTGTCCCTCCCGCCACGCCTCAATCGCCGGAGCAGCGCGTCAAATATGAAGACCAAGTTGCCGTAGCCGGCAGCTCTGGCCATAGCATGACTGCTCTATCCAATACACCGGCAGTACAGGGGCCATCCGCTTACTCACCACCCCATGCCCCATGCCATTAACGGGACAGGCATCAACCTCTATCGCTTCCTCATCCACCTCCCTCGACCCTTACCATACTGCGAACCCGTGCTAGATGCGATTGGCATCACGACCATCGAGCACCTGCATGCATTCGCGGCAGGGCCACCAGGAGCGTTGAAAGATCTCACCGATAAGTTGCAAGAGCAAGGCCTTCCCTCCGCAGACGCACTCGCCATCCACAACGGCCTCATCCCCATCCGGACGCAGGCGGCCATAGCGGCTCACGGGAATGCGCCGCCCGGTGAATCGCAGAGGAGACTGCGTAGCGTGGCTGAGTTCCTCGCCGCTCTCCGGCCGCCACTGGTGCACCTCGCTCCGCTTCTTGAGGAGCTCGAGGTCGACGTTTCTCACCTGCCTATTCTGGCGCAGATGAGCCCTCTCTTGTATGCCGACTTCAAGCAGACACTGCAGGCGAGGGGTGTGTCGTGGGTGGATTGCTACCTCCTCAGGAGTGGGCTCAAGAACCATTTCCCGGGGTAACGTGTTGTGTCTGAGGTTGTTGGGTGTGGCGGGATGCGGTGTACGTATGTAGCCTGTCATACTCAAGTTGTTCGTCTCGGGTTGCTGTCGAGTCAACACCCTGTATGGCTGTTCATCGCCGCAGCACTGCGGCTACCGTACCCACGACGCGTCGGTGCACCACAACCGTCGTGGGCCCGCCTACACTCACTTATTGTCCAAGCGTCAGCGCCCCACTGCAGCGACAACCGCCCGACATAACCTTAACGAGGACCGCAGATGAGGCAGCGCGGGATGAGCGCGTCGACAATAAGCAGCGCTCTTCGCACGACGTCGTGGATGCCGTTGGGATGGTTTCAGGGTCGACGTCGCGACACAATAAGGCGTGCTAGGGATACAAGTACCGTCTACAATATGCGATGCAATCAATCATGCGAAGTGCCGGGTCGTGAATGGAGCATAGTCAGGTACGGAATGGAAGGAGACGGGTGGCATGCGAGAGGGATCAGGGTGTGTAGATGTCCGTGCCGGCGCGGGTGATGCGAGATGTGGACATGCAGGTGACGCGGGTGATGTAAGGGATCCGGGGCAGGATGCGTTGCTGGGGAACCCGATGTTCAGAGGATGGCGGGAGGGCGGGATGCACGGAGAGGGGGCGAGGTCCTTCAATGACGCACAGTCGTTCTCTAGCGGCGATACCGGACGGGCATGCGGGCCTCGCGGCGTGCCAGGATCGCGGAGGCGACGGGCTCCTGCGAGTGCTAACGCGCCGCACCTCACCGCACTAGGCTCGGACGAGCCATAGCAACTAGCGTGCAGCGTGGAGGGATGAGGAGTCGGTCTCGGGACGTGAGGAGCTTCGTCTCTGGATGAAGCCTGAGGGCGCGGGGAGCCTACTTCCCGAAAACCTTCTTGAGCGACTGGCTCGCGCGCTTGCGCACGACCGCCTGGCCACTCTGCGGCACGTTTTGCACGGTGCTTGGCGCGAGCGCGGCGTACGCGGCGTGCGCGTCTCGCGGGGACTGCTGGAAGGACGCGAACGCGTGCGGGGACGCGGGCCCGGCAGGGAAGAAGCTGCCCACCGGCGACGACGGAGGCGAGGAGTAGTAGGACGACATTGCTGCGAGCTCGGTGCTGGTGTGGATGCGGATACGGGTGTGGGCGTGGGGGGTCGTGACAAGATGTGGACGGTGAGCTTGTAGTGGTACGGCAAGAGCTAGCTCGTGCGCGTCCAAGTCGTGAGCGGATGGGATGGGGTGGTGGCTGTTGGGGCGAGGAAGCCTGGGATCATCACTCCCTACGATCCGCTATTTATTAGCCTGGTCGGCTACCGACGCTCGCGCGGGAGCACAGGGAGCGCGGACGGTGAGCACACATAACACTTTCCTTTCCCGTCGCGCGCGAATACAAGGGCGCGCCCATATCGGGACGCGCTCACATGACCGCCGGCCACACCCTTGCCATATGCGGCTCAAGGCAGGGGACGAATGCGGGCTCGCGCCGTGGCCGTGCGAGGATCAGAACTCCGCGTGTGGCAGACACGCGCGGGTACGCGAGGAATGCAGACCCGCGCAGGACCGCGGGAGAGTACAACGCACCTCGACATATCGGGCGCGCTCGCGTCCTAGGATCCAACGTAAATCGGTGTGCCCGTATTGTCAAACCCGCGGCCACTCACCCACGTTGTACACATATGGACCAAGGAGATGACTAGGATGATCGGATAGCCACGCACCTCGGGCTCTAGCTCGAGATGAGTCTTGTCTTGTGCTTGTACCCAAGCCGCTGCAGCTGGTATGTATGCATCCATTGTATTTCGCCCGTGACAAAGGTGTCGCCATGATCGGTACAGGTGAGTTGGTATGTTGTAAGCGTGAGCTACTACTGGAGGCGGGGGGTTGTATACTGTACGGCGACGGGATCGCGATTAGTACGCACCCGCACGGGTACGCTATATGACATGGGGTGGTGGATATGCGAAGAGCAGCAGCGAGGCAGGGAGAGAGAACCGAGAGATCCGAAGAGAGACTGGGAAAGAGGGGGTTATATACACAGAGCAAGACGACGACCCAACAGTAGTGCGGAAGTACAGCCGACGCATGTCCGATGTCCGGGGAATGCGATGCGATGCGAGACGTATGCCAATGCGAATGCCAGTGAATGCGAGAGGTCGGTGAGGAAGGTGTCCATCGAGCAGCGAGTCCGTGTAAATGCTACAGCAGCGCCGAGGCGTTCTCGCCGGATGCGACAAGCCGGCCCCAGTCTTGTCTCCACCGCTCCATGTCCGAGCGTATCTTCTTGTCGCCTAGGACTTTTCCAATCCAGAACAGCGTCGCATCCTCGTCTTCTGGTACAAAGAACGACGACAGCAGTGAAAGCACCGTCTCGAAATTCGCCGCCTCGGAGGTGATGTGATCTGTTCATGATATGGTCAGAACGTGATTAGACATGTCTATGGCTATGCTGACCTTTGTACACCCACACAATCGCCACCGCCACGACAACGAACAGATCGTGGCCCTCCATGAGGAATGCGTCCCAAAGACGGAGCTGCATCTGGAACGGCACCGAGTTCGCGAACAGCGTGATGTACCACTTCGTCGCGTACGACGTTGTAGACACCATGTGCTTCTTGAACGCAGAGTACACAGCGGGCATCATCTGCTCCGTTAGCCGCTCCTGCACGTAGATCGCCTCGAGCAGTCCGGGGAAGCCCGGGCTGAATATCGAGTGCATGCTGTACGAATCGTGCAGCCGCACGAGCGAGGCGTACGCCCGTTCGGGCTCGAAGTAGCACAAAAGCGTCGCCGCGATGGGGCCCATCCCTTGGCAGTATCCGCAAGTCTCGCAACGTAATGACAGTGAGTGGAGGACGTGAAACAGTGACCGTTGCCTAGCCATTCCGTCAGTGTCTGTCGAACAGAGCACGGCGGGAACACATACCCCTGCCCGTAACGTGTGCGGAACATGACATGGCCGCTGATCGTCCGCGGGACGTCCAAGTCAATCTGCACGTCATACGACGACGGCTTCTCAAGGGCCTCTTGATAATCCCGCATGAGCTGCCTCAGCTCCGCCTTGCCCGTACGCGAATAGCGGCACATCAGCACTTCCCAGGCAGCGCTGCGCCAGCAGTCGGGAATGCCCTTGTAGACGCGATCGCGGAGCTTCCGTTCCTTGGATGGCTTCACGTCCCACATGTCCACATTTCCACCGGGATCGCGGGACGCAACGGTGAGCATCCGGCCCCATTTCGCGGCCCGGGAGGTCTCCTTCGGCTGATACGGGCTTGTGGGCTGCTTAGGCAGTATGGGCGGACTAGCTGGCCCTCCGGTATTTGCCGTAGTCACCCGCACAAGAGGGCGTTGGAGGGGTGCGGAAGGTAGCCGTATGATTCGGTCATGGGAGGGCGTCTGGAAAAAGCCGTACCTACATAGCCGTCAGCATCCAGCGGGAATCGTCCTGATGGAGGCACGCACCTGTCGAGGCTCTGTAGCAACTCGATCTCCTGCGGTGTCAGCTCCCGCGTCTTCTCAAACGCGTCGCCGAGAGCCTGCTGTGCGCGTAGTTCGCTCGCCCGGCTGCCGCCAACACGAGCGCGGGTCCGCTCGACCCCTTCCTCGATCCCGTCGCCCTTGACACCGGTGCTGTTAAGCTGTGCATATGTGCTACGCACATGAAATGCATCGGGATCTTCGCCTTCCTCACGTACGACGACCGAGCGCTTGCTCTCGGGTATACTGACATGCGAGGTCGAACTCCGGGGCGACGATGCCGGAGATAGTGCGGTTGGCGCTGGCACGCGTAACGAAGGCTCTGGTGGTGAAGACGGTTCGGAGTCAAGATGTAACGGGCGCGGTGGAGGGGTAACCGGTGTGCCTGGGGAGGAGGGTGGGGACACAATGGGAGAGTGAGGTGGGGTACGGGGTAAAGCCTTGACTTCTGAGGCTTCAATGGACAAAGACAAACGTGGCGTAACCGCAGAATGCTGAGACGAGGAGGGCCTGTGTCGTTGCGTCGAAGACGGCCTGCTGCGGGGCCCTGATGGACGGCGCGTAGAATCTGAAGCGACACTACGGCGGACTCCACCACTGCCTGTGCTCTCCGCAGCCGAATGCCGGTAAACGGAGGGCGGGCTACCATCAGCATATGCAACCTGAACCGAACCTGTCGAGACGAGAGAATGCCGGGACTTGTCGACGACGCTTATTCGCTTGCCCATGCTGGCGCGGCGGAGGTCGTACGGGGTGGTGTCGTAGAATGCGCTGTCGTCGAGTGCGGCAGGGTCGCCTTGGAGGAATGAGTCCCTGTAAGTCGGCATTGCGGCACCAGCGGCGATCTGCACGTTGTCTTTCAGGTTTTGATTCAGGCTGTGACTGGGATGGCGGGAATGCGGCCGTGCGGCATGGCTGACGGCGGATGCGGATGCGGAGGCAGACCAGCTGCTGGCGTCTTCTTCATACATGGAATAAATAGTGACAATGGTCGTCTCTGACGAGCTGCGCTCGCGGTCGGTGGACGAACCCTCCGAGGAGTGGATGAGCTCTGGGAGAGCGAGGGTATGGCCTTCCGGGCTTGGGGACGGCGAGGGAGAGTGGGGGGTGCTGATGGGCGTTGGTGGGACGACGACGTACGACGGCGAGAACATCAACGCCAAGGAGCACGACGAGAGCTACAGCAAAGACGACGACGAGGAGGGCGAGACGAGGAAGAAGACGAGGAGAGACAGAGTGGGGGTGGGAGACAAAAGGGAGAGAAGGAGCGGCGAGAAGAAGAGGGAGGAGGCACGGCTAGCTCAGACGGACAGACTCAGGATCATCGACGTCGCTTGCAGGGACTCCGAGCAATGCACGCTCCCTTCCTCTCCGAGCGGCCATCCCAGCCACCGCCGTCAATCCCTCCCCACAGTCCATTCTCACCCCAGCGCATGTCTCAGCACACTCTAGAGTCTGATTTGCGCGCATATAGCCAGCTTTACACCCCTTGAAGACGACAAACTGCCCGTAGTCGCCGCGCAGGCCGGCATCCACGAGCACCACCGCTCGAATTCACCCGCAGTAAGTACACTACGCCTACTACGCCGCAGTGGCCGGTGCATCGGTATGTCCACAGCTCCTCCCAGGCTCCGTCATCGCCGCTCATTGCTATTCCCAGCATGTGCTAGTTAACAGCACGACCTAGCAGGCTGACCCACGAATCTGCGAACAACAGCAGCGCCATATGCTTGCTCTTGGGCGATGCGCTCAAGCAACAGAAACACCCCCCGCACTAACTCCCCCAGCAGGTACACACGAATCGAAACGCCGCTGCTGGTGACAGCACACCATACCAGACTTTCGGCACCAAGCCTCGTCACAACCTGAATGTTGAACGGTGCAGCTGTCCTCTTTCTCGAGTGCAAACCGCTGCCCGTCCCTTGCGATACATATCACCTTCCGAGATTGAGCTTCAGCTAGGATATTGTCACCTCCGTGATCGCGGATGCTCCTCGCCGCCTCCGCGGGCTCGCACCCCCGCCACAGAGTCTTGCATTACGGCTTGTAAACCCGACGCCCACAAACCGTCGAGACCATCGTTCGATTCGTGTTCGCTCATTTCCCAATGGTAGACATGGTATTCTCATATGTGCGTGTTGACCCAGATACAAACGAAAACGTTACAAGTCATTACACCTTCATCACAGCGAGGTCTTGATGGTGCAGCCATCCTCCTTCTGGCATACTGCAGCTCGTCCCAAATTTTTTGCGATGGGCCCTGGCAAGTTCGACCATCAGCTGCAGCGTCAAGCCATCCATCGCTGAATGAGCACTCACCGGTCGGCCCGCTCGAGAACCGGCACTCCTCCAAATCGCCGAGCTTGAGGCAGTACTGCCCGTGCTCGAAGAACGGGTACTGCTCGTCGCCCCACGCGCCCTGGAACCCGAGCCAGCCCGCGCCCTCCGCGTCCTCCTCCTCTGCGCCCGCGCCCGCGCCCCCGGCGACGCTGAACGTCTGCGCGGCGCTGTCGAACCAGAACCCGCGGAAGTTGAGCGCCGGGTCCCAGAGCGCGCCCGCGTCGGTGCTGTCGCACAGCAGGTTCAGCGGCAGGTCGTGGCAGTGCGAACCGGGCGTGGCGTAGTTGGCGTGCGTGCCGAACCCGATGTACGTCGTGGGGCGGCCGTTCGTCTTCTCCGTCGCGTCGAACGTGTATGCGGCGCCGCCGGAGTGGGCGGAGAGGTAGAGCGCGGTGGGCGTCCCGTTCTGGAAGCGCACCATGCTGTGCTCCCAGTCGCCGACGTGGTCTCCGAACTCGATGTCGAGGACCTGGAAGGCGAGATTGATGAATCCTTGCTCGCATCACTGGTGAAAGGTGTGCGGCTGACCTTTCCCCCGTGGTCGAAGGAGTAAAAGTAGAAATAGAATGCGTCGAGGATTCCATCGTCCTTCTTGACGAGTACGATCGTCGCAGGCGCAGCGCTGTGCCCGCTCGCGTCCGGCTTGCCCACGTCGGACGTGATCCACGCCGGCTGCATCGTCACGTCGTCTAAGGACGTCAGGAACACCTCCTGGGGCAGGCCGGCGATGCTCTCGAACGTCACGGACGGCGCGGTCGCGGTGAAGTTAACCTCGGGCACGACGTGCTTCAGGTGCTCGGCGACGTCGGAAGGCCACCACTGCTCCTTCGAGGATAGGTGCGAGACCGGCGCGTACTGCAGCACGAAGTTCGGCACTGGGTCGCGCTTGGCCAGCCGGATTGGGCTGGTGCTGGCGGACAGCGTGAGGAGGAGCACGTAGAGCGCGATGAGGCCGTGTCGAACCATGGTGGCAGCAGGGCGAAGGTGCACCGACGGAGAGCCGGGCAGTGTGCTGCTGATCTATTTATTGGATTGTGGTCCTTCTGGCACATCGGCCTGACCCTCCTACCGCGTGCGTTCACTCAGCCAAGGATATGTGCCCATGCGCGACCAAGATACGGGCTGCGTAGCGCTGCGAACCAGTCGTAGTGCAGTCGCGGTGATGGCGGTCCTCCGCTCCCACTGGTATCCGAGTGAGTGCCTCAGGCATCGAGGACGCTGGCTGATGCACACTATGACCTCGCTGGACCATACACTTCCATCACGCAGCCTCTCAGAACCACGCGGCTGTCGTATACATCGCATCCATGCCTATGGCTTGGCGTTTGTTTCGATGCTGTTGGAGCGCGTTGAGGCCTGCACTGCTACCACGGGTCCACTACCCATCAACGTCGTGATAACCTGTGATACGAGCCCGCGTACAGGTGAGTCGTCGTCGATTTTCCAGATGTCGTTGGGTGCCTGAAGTGCTCTTCCTGCAAGCTCTTGGGAGGAACTGTCACCGTGCGCTGACCACACACGTGCATTCGATGATCAGGTCAGACCCATCGAAGCGCGACAATGCCTCAGAATATCACGAGGGAGCCGAGGTTCTTTTTCGCGTTACGTTCCTCTCTCAGGCGGACCATATGCTTAAGGAAGCATCGACATTTAACGGCGTGCAAATCTTCCGCGCTGGGTTTGGTCAGACGTCCGGCAGATCGCGGCAGCTCGAACGGGTGGGTGTGACACTATAGGTCTGAGCGTATATGCATACATGCATGTGAATTGCACGATGTCTGTGGTGGAATGCCCGCCAGCCGGCAATGCCTCAGATCGGCGCACGCTCAGTGGGCTAAGTTGGCACCGTAACAAGAGAAAAAAGAGAAACCCGACGTGCGTCACATGTGTCCCTCCAGCGGGATTGCGTTTACCGTGGCGTACAAGTACATGCAATGTACATACAATCAGATGCGAACCTGCATACACAACCAATCGTCTCAGAACTTGCCTAGGGTCGATGGCATGTCCCCATCAGCAGCGTCAGGAGAACCCTGAAAGCGCACATACTCACCGGTATGGAGATATACAGGGCATCACGAGCCGAGAATTCGAGTCTTGAGACCGACCTTCATCAGGAAACAGTCCGCCCAAGAAACACCCTTCGCGCGGAGAGTCTGTTCAAACTCCCCGTACGGCTCCGGGTCCATCTGCGCCAGGATGGGCAGATGGCCGGCCTCGATCCCGAGTTGCTGGAATACCGGCACATGTGCCGCCATAGAGGGTCGGAGAGACGAGAGGAACGCCTCGACTCTCGGTTGCGCTGCAAAATCGTGACTACCTTGGGAGGCCGTGGTGGCCTGGGGACGCAGTGCGGTCAAGCCGTCTCGGAGGATGAGCGCCTCCATGAACGTAAAGCCGTGTTCCTGCAGCGCCGCGGTGAGGTCGCTAAGCAGCGCCGGAGGCGCGCTTGCGAAAGACTCTAGATATTCGGGCGACTCGATGCCAATCGCCTTCAGGGTTCTTTCGTGGTGGCCTATGGGTTGTGGTAGGCTCATGAGGAATTGCCACAGGGCCACGTCACTGGTCGCCGTCGAAGAAGTGACAGGCAAAGTGAGGGTTTGTGGGGGCACGATGCCTGAAGGCCTGTGTGAAGATGTGGACACGTGCGCACTAGGCAATGTTGTGTCTTGAGTTTCATGCTTTGCGCGCTTTAAATTGGCAGGAACAGGGGATGCAGAACCCGAGTCGCGAATGCGCTTGAGCTGTTGGAGTACCATGTTCTCGTCGGCCTCTTCTTCTTTGACTCGTGGGTCAATACTGGGAGGCGGAGAGAAGTTCATGCCTATGTTCGGGTTCGTAAGGTTCCAGGTCCTCAACGCAGTGAAAGAAAAAAAGAGAATGGAAGAAATAAAAACAGGGAAGGGGACCACTTACAATTTCTCGTGTCTGTCGCCGTCGATAGTGGAAGAAGCCCTACATCAGATTCCGAGATGAGCCATTGTCATGTCCGGTTAACGGTCAGACTCAGAAATATTCACCTCGAGTCACTCTCCTGGAACCATTATGGCGTGCAGCAGACGCACTGCAACCAGAGATATTCGGGCCTTGCAGCGGCTGGTATGTTGGAAAGGCTGTAGGAGGTATCACAATGCGGTGCCGCGGCGCAGGAGCCGTGGAGAGATGCTTGGCAACTCTCTTGATATCGATTCTCTTGTACTTCGGCCAACCTGTCGCCTTCATTTGCTTGTTCAAGCGGCCCAAGTTGGCACTCCAGTTTGGGTCGGCGACGTGCCAGTCGAGGCAGACACCGGTGAACTCGAGCCGACGTTGGCGCAACCACGGATGCAAGAACATGATGTGGTCCAGCACCGACTTCTTCTTCCCTTTCCCTTTGCGGCCGGGGGTCCATTCAGGGTCGGACTCGGCCTCAACTTGTTCTCCTTCCTTCCATCCCCATAATTCCCAGGTGTCCTGTGCTCCCTTCACGAAGATGTTGCGTGAGGTCGGGATGGAGTTGACCCAGACATCCCCCTTCGTTCCTATGCGCACGTCGGGAGCACATTCGGCGATATAGACAATCCATAGGTATATGTGCCGTTGAACTCGGTGTTGTAGATAGGATGGAATTGCCATGGCGCGCTCATTGCGCGTAAGGGAAATCTTGTATTGGTCGACAGCCACCGGAGTTCCCAACCGCACATCCACGATGGTTGAAGTCTCTTGTGGGCCTGTACTTATTGTCAACGAATCACCTCACACGACGCACAGAAGCGCTACCTACTAAAGCGCAGACTTGGAGGTGATGGTCCCAGGGCTGCCAGCTCCATGGACTCGAGCGACGTGCACAGTCGGCGTACGTCCTTGGATTGTACCAAGGATTCGAATGATCATCAGTCACGTTCCGCTATCCGCGCTAAACGATCCTACCGGGGAGGATAGTTTGACAGAATGCGTAGAATACCGTCCTCCGAGGAACTGGAACGAGTCTGATATGTTATCGATTCCGAGTGGATGGCTAGTAACCTCTGTTGTGATATGTAAAACTTGTTTTATTACCCTTCAAGGCGCTATAGCCAAGTGGTTACGGCGACAGATTAGAAATCTGTTCTCCTTTGGAGGCGCAGGTTCGAATCCTGCTGGCGTCGGTTGAGTTTTTGCGCCGTTTCTTCCGCCCGCTTAAGAATGGCTAGTCGTCACACATCTTCAGGGCGATGGCTTCACAAGTTCACGCTCGCTTATACTTGCGCTTGCGCGAGGTACACTGTACATCGCGCACCGAGGTTGTGGGTCGCAGACTCGTTGTTCGGAAGTGATAATATAGTAAATTGGCAGGTACTTCTGGACTCGTACACCTAAACAGGAATTTCCACGCCGTGTTCCAACAACCACTTTAACGCTTCTGCTGCAGGCCTCAAAATCGGTGAACGTGTGTCCTGCGCGCAACCCTTCACAGCCAATACCAACGCACGGACGACGCCCATTCGATTTGACTCGGAGGCAATCTCCATCTGTGTGGATTTATCCTGGATCCCGTTGAAGAGGTTGCGTACGCATACGATTCCCCGGTGAACCAAGCCCGGTTCTGTCGAAAGCTCATCCTCTTCGTCGGCATCACCGTCATCATTTGGGGGCCTAGTCACGACGGAAGGATTGATAAGTTGCCCGAGGATGGGGAGGACGCGGTGCCGCTCGCTCTGGAGCTCGGCGAGAGACTCGCACGCTGCGGGCGACGCGGTGAGCGTCGCGAGCGCCCCCGACGCTGCGAGCCGAGTCGGCGTGTCGTCGACGTCGCAGAGCGCGAGGAGCACCTGGAGCTTCGACTTCGCCGCTGTGTTCTTCGTGCCGCCCCACTTGTTGAACATGTCCTCGCAGCCGGCGACGAGGTTGCATACAAGCTCCGTTGCCGCGCGGCGGATGAGCGTATGGTCCTCGAGCATGAGCAGCTCGACCTTGTTCATGAGCCCGTCCGCACGCGCAATGCGATCCGCCGCCTCGGGGCTCTGCGAGGAGAGATTCGTGAGCGCCATCATGGCCTCAAACCGCTGCAGGAGATTGGCGTTGGGGTGGGTGAGCATCAGCGAGAAGGGGCGAATGGCGTCGTAGATCGCGCCCTCATTGGGCCCGAAGACCTGAACTGGTGACGCAGTGATAGCGAGCTTTGCCAATGCTTGGATGGGCTCGAAGTCTGCGGCCTCCAATTGGGGGACCGTATTGGAGTCGGAGGACTTGGGGGCGGGCAGATTGCCTTGGATGATCGAGATGAGAGCCTTCGCTCCGCCGGCCTGCAGTATCCTGCCTCGGTTGTCCTTGTCTTCAATGAGACTGAGGATGGCCTTCCCAACTACAGATCGGACGGCACGACTGTCTGTCGCGCGCACCGCCGAGGTGAGGGCCTCCATAGCTCCGGCCTTGAGGATCCTCCGTCCACGTTCCTTGACGTGTTCATCATCGTCCAGAGGGTCCTCCTCCTGGTCGGCAGCTTGGCTGCCCCCAGAGGACTTTGAGGCTTTCGCCATGCGCCTGAGCTTCGCAATTTGCGCCTCTTCGGCGGAGAGGCGAGGACGGTATGTGCATAGATTCGCAATGACGACAACAACACCATACAGTGGGGATCCGGCAAGATCTTCGAGGGACGGCGCAGGCGCACCTTTCCGCCGCGGGACCAGAGCGAAGAGCTTTGACAGAAACGCCGCATCCTTCGAGAGCATCTCCTTGACGGCGGGGTTGGAGCTCACGTACGCCAGTCCCTCGACCGCGTCGGCGAGCGGAGCCGTCGCGCTCGCGTCCACGACGAGGCCCTTCATCAGGGCGGCGAGCTCTGCGTCCTCCATCGGCTGCTTCGCGGGTACACCGCTCTCGGACGCGTCCAGACTAGACCCCCGCGCGAGCTTGACCATCGCGACGGCTGCGGCTGCGCGCAGCTCCGCATCCTCCGTCTGGCGGGACTTCCACTCCAGCCACTTCTGGTGATCGGCTCCCAGCAGCGTGCGGCAGGGCTTGTGCGCGGCGGCGTGGCCCAGGAGGTGCGCGACGGCGACATCGATCTGGCGCGACGTCGGGAAGAGGTCGAGGGCGTCCATCACAGATTCGAAAACTCCATCGCGCTGAAAAATTGCGGATGCGGACAAGTGGTCGACGTCGAAGAGCGCGGCGAGGAAAGTGAGCCCCGCGAGGACCTCGCGCTCTTCCGTGTCTGCTATGCGCGAGGTGACCGGTGTTTCGAACGTCTTGCATATCAGCTGCGTTCCTTGCTCGGGCGTCGATGCCTCAGACCGACGCCGCTGGCAGTAAGCAGAGAGAACGAGGTATGCCTTCGAGTGTGCAGCGACCGGCGAAGAGGGGGAGAAAGCTGAGAGTAGGGCGACGAGTTCATCAGGCGAAAACGTCGTCCATGTTGTATCCTGGGTCTTCTTCAGGGCCTCATCGAGGACATCTGGAGGAGCCTCAGGAATAACAGAGGTAAGTGTGCTTAGGTCGGTGCTCATCGAAGATAGTGGCGGCAACAGCGAGCGCGACGCGCCTGTATACGCCTATTTGGCGTCAAGTCCTCGCCTACCTCGCCAAGGCCCAAGGCCCAAGGCTACTCAGCAGCACATCCCACTGTTTCATTATTCAACTCAAAATTCATGGTGATACAGACGGTAGTGGTACTAATACAAGTATGTGATAGCTATGAAGTAGCGATTCCCATACGCAAACGTTCACGTATGCGTGCATTACTCGACCACGATCGCGTCCTCCCGGCTTTGCTCCCACCACTTCAGACGTGCGATGCGCAGCTCTCTCGCCAGTGCCTGCGATACCTGCCATGGAACCGCGTTCCCGATGTGCCGTTGAAGCTAGAACAAAATGGGCACATTGAACTCGCTGTCTTTCCGCGAGCACATACCGTCTTCACGTTCCCGTCCACCGCGTGGAACACGAACCAGTCGGGGAAGCCCTGCGACCGCGCAAGTTCACGAATGGTCAGGATACGCTTGCACTATGTACCCGACGAGTGCCTCAGTCAGTCAATCCCGCTGCAGGAAGATGACGAGCGGGAAGGGTCGCAGGCGTACCCATGGATGGACGACGTAGCTTTGCTTCGCGGTGGGCAGTACCTTCGTCACGGTAGTGTGGAACCATGAGCCCCCGTCGAGCCGACCGTACATCCCCCTCGGGAAACCATCGCGCCCAACCGCCGACGCCGGGTTCGATGTCTGCCATTCCCAAAGTTTGGTTTGGAAGTCTGGACACGCATGTGTGACGGCGGACGAATAGCGGGGACAGGGCGCATAACTCACCTCGGTAGTCAGCGCCAGGTCTGAGGGGCACATTGACTACTCTGAGGACGGAAATGTGAGAAGCTGTGCTGTGCGGGGAGAGGCCTACACTCACCGTTCGACAGTCTCAGGCGGCAGCACACTGGTGAAGTGCTGCAGGTCACTCGTTGGTCGCCTCCGGCACTTCTGCTGGAACGTCGTACGCGGCTCCGGGAAGCGGTACTTGACGGCGGGTCCTTCATAGCCGCAGTGCTCCCCCTCGCATGGTAGCGTGGGCTCTCTCTGTTGTGTCGTTCCGAGTGCTGGGGGGATGAGGACGTGAGGATCCTCCCTATCCATACGCAGCGTTAGCAAGTGGTGCCGAGCGAGTCGAGGGGGAAAAGTGTTGTACCAATCGAACTCAGGCAGGTCCCCGATCGCCTCCGCCACGCTGACGAACTTGAAGGGAGCAATGCCGTTCTCAGTTACTATGGGCTGGATAGTTGTGCCGTTTGGGAACTTGATCTGTAAGCTGTCCTTGTGCGGGAAGTCGTGGGTAGGCTGGGGCAGGAGAGGGAGGGGGTATGATTGTTGGGACGCGATCAGGAAAAACCGGATGCGGGACTGAGGGGTGCCATAGTGGCCTGCCTGCAGGAGACCAAAACGAACCTGATACCTAGTAACCACCGTCAGTTCCGAGTCGAGTCGCCGAAAAATGAGTGTTACTTCATGGAAACGAGGGCCCTAATGAGGAATTTCAGGCCGCCCATCTTGATCCCGCCCTCGACTCGATGTCGACCCGCTTGTCGAGCATGGAGGTTGAGACTAAGGTACCCCCTGACGTTCTCGAAGAAGCAGTATTTGGGCCGGAGGAAGTCCACCCATGAGAGAAGGTTGAGGATGAGATGTGACTTCCGGTCGTTGGCTCTCTGGAACATATTAAGTTGGGAGTGGGGTTGGCTGCCAAGTACGGTCAGCCACTATACCATACCTGTGACACAGGTAGCTTACCAGGGTAAACCAGTGATGATGCAGTCAATCTCTCCTGGCAATGGAGGCTTGGGGAGTGGAGAGTTGTCCCCCAGGTTGGTCACAATGTCTTCACCGCCCAAGTTACCAGCATGGGACTTGACAGCATACTTGAAGACCAGGTTTGAACACTGGTTGTACACAATAGTGTGTGGGGAGTTCTTCCTGGTAAAGAAACGTCAGTCTGAGTTGCATTCATACAAAGGAACCGTGCTACTTGAGGGTAAGGGCAGCGCTAGGAGCAATCTCCACTGCATGGGTCAGCTTGAGGAGCCCTTCTTGCTCCATGGCAAGAGCAAAAGCCCCTACCCCAGCGAACGGGTCAAACGCTGATAGGCATGCTTGGGAGGCCCTGAGGAGGCTCGCAACCCGGCTGTGACCCTCCGAGTCTTCTCTAACACATCTAGTACAGAATATCATGTCGTCCTGCCGGAGAAGCCGACATTGACTCCATGAAGACTCCATGGAAGGGAAGTGGCGCTTCGCAAAGAAATGCACGGGTGATTGCTCCAGCCAGGCGCCGAGGTCAGAAACGTGACCGGGATGCAGCACAAGGCATGGACTGATCGTGTCTTGAGCGTCCAGCTTCAAAGTCTGATCAGTGAAGAAAAGCTCCTGCTGCAAGGCCAATCAGCAAGGGTCAACAGGCGAGATATGCACATACCTCATGGATACACCTCTTCGATTCTTTCTTGAGGACCTGAGAAGCAAGGATATTTGAGACGCGCCCCAAAAGTTGTATGGTAAAAGAAGCAGAGCCAGCGGCTCTAGTAGCTCGGGGGAGATGTATTTCCATAATCCTCCCCACCCCAGCTGGACCGCTTGGAGCGTGATAGAGGACATAGTCCTCCATGTGGTACGTGTGCCCATTGCAGAACAGGCCTCCATCAGCAATCCTACACTCTTTCTGAGCAGCGTCTCCCTGCTGGAGGACACAGCAAGGGCAGTTCTCTGGGGGAGGAAGAGTGTTGGCGCTCGAAATGGCCTTCTGGTCAAGATCCGTGAGAGTACCCTCCGTTTCGTTATAAACAGATCCACTGACATAGAGGGGGTGGAGTCAAAAGGAGGGTGAGCCGTCGATGGACTGCCGGGACTTACCCGCAGAAATATTCCAGAGGGCCGAAAACCTTGTCAGGCATAGGATCCTGGTATACCGTGGCCTTGCCGACGACGTTCCTAACGTCGACGTCATCGCAGGTCGGCCAGAAAAAGAGTTCACGAGGGTCTGAGACCTCTCCTATGACCGTCTTTTTGGCATGTTCATACCAATGGACGTGGAGTGTTTCCTTCTTCTGATCAATATAGATGATCTTGGCGAACCTGGTACATCGTATTGTCAGCGAGAGTTCAAGCAGAACAGAGAATGATGAACCAGAAGTAGTCAGCGATCACAGCGTCCTCAGGAAAATCTTCGAGGTTATCCGGGAGAGGCGCCTGCTTGCACGACCGATAATCTTGGGCGCGCATCACCACGCAGTCGCCGAGCTGTCGGAGGGGCATTCAGGTCGTATAGGATCTGGAATGTGAATCACAAAACATACCGTATATCGGGTGTGATCAACAACCACACATTTCCAGTACTGGTCATGGAGTCGTTGATTTCTGGGGAACTCGAGTTGGATGTTGTTGTCATTCTCACGATTCGCTAACTTGGCTATCGCTAGATGCATGGCGTCGCGCCGCCGCTTTGACGAAAGCGGTGGTGGAGCCTTCGGCGGAGGACCGACCACTTGTATGTGCTCCTCGAAGAGGCCCTGGGCGATGTTGTCAATATGCGGGGTCACATGGGTGGGATTCTGGTTCTCAGGCCGGAGGACGGCGAGGTCGAGGCTGCCGGTAGAGCTGACCAGGTTTAGTCGGGGTCGCGTACGTTGCCTTACAGGCCGGGGATGTACAGCAGGCGTTTGATGTAACTTCAATTGTCCCTGAAGGAGGCGATGGACAATCGGAGACGTGAGTGCGCTGTGCTTGTGGTCGTCTTCGAGTTCGCTGATGATCGTTTGGATGACGGAGACCTAGGTGTACTGATCAATATATATCCCACATAATGCACATATATCTCACTGATTCATATAAGAATTGTTCTTGTAGGTGCTCGCCCAGCAAGTCATCCCATACGCCTTCAAAATCCTCCAAGAACCGCGCATAAGACATGCCGATGTCGTCTAGCGCAGCCGATATGACGATTTGGGCGATCCGATGCGCGCAGTACCATCTACGGTGAATCGCTCTGTACTGGGTTTCAGCTGCACGTAACAGAAACCAGCTATGTTGAGTTTCTATGTAAAGTGGGCTACGGTGTAGTTAGTCAGTACATTGCGCCGTCACTGCCACGCAAGCGACTTGCCTCTTCGCATCTGTGTAGTCGATATGGTACCGGAATATCGCGGAGGTCCGCAGACGCTGCAGTTGTTTCCCCGAGTCCTCCGAGTCGAGACCGTCTTCCTGGCTCTCATCCTCCTCGTTCGTGAACACGGGCGAGACGACCCCGGCGGCCTCAAAATGATGGCCCGAGGTGGTGTTCTCATCAAGCAGACCAAGGGGTATCATTTCAAAGCCTCGCGGGTCGAAGACCGAGAAGTTGTTCAGCGCCCGGATCGGCTTATCCCCGTCTCTCCGGATGTCGAGCCGTTCGTGGGGGTCCTCGCCATACACAATCGTTTTGGCGTCCTCTAGTTCGTCCTTTGGTGTAGGAAGGTAAGTAGGTTCTGCACAACCCGTAGTCAGTTACCACATGAGCATGTGCTGTTGTGAACGCACTTGGCCCTGGAGGTCCCTTTTGTCTTCGTTCCGACGGTTGATCACTGGTCCTCGTGCGCTTCTTCCCCTGTAGCTCTGTGCCGATGGAGACAGGCACTTTGCGCTTCATCGCGGACGAGCTAGGTCTCGTCGTATGCTCGGGGCCCCGGGCCAAGGTAACAGCGGCACCGTCATCTTCCGAGCCAAAGCTCAAGCCGTATGAGGTCGGTCGCGTACTGCGCCTGGACATGGCAAACAGTGGACTCCGCAGTTGTGATGCGTCAGGGACAGTGAGATTCAAGACAACGCGTAGAATTGCCCAGGCGGAGTCGTCCCAGACAGATGGTAACCGACAACCAGAAAACAACCACAGCAGGCTCAGATTTGGCTCAGATTGATACGCTCGCGACCGAGCGCGACGGTCACGCTGCTGTACCTATGGGCGCTCGCTTCACCCAAGCGTCGACATCCTCGTCCTGCTTCAGCTCGAACCCCCATCTCGTCCTGCGTGTACCTGTACCTTCTCGCCGCTCTACACTGTGTGTGCTTTGGTACAGGAAGCCATCATACTTGTACAACGCTATCAGAGCACGCGCATCGCTTTTGCACTTCGTCTACTGGCATCCGTCCGCGTTGGGCACGCGTTACCATTCCCTTCGATCTCCGCCTCTAGTCTATCCTCTCAATCATGGTCAGTACGCTTGACATGTGCTTTACAATGCTGTTTCTGAGCCATGGATTGGCTAGGCGCCCTCCAAGAAGGCAGGCAAGAAGGGCGCGGTGCCTACGTCCAAGAAGGCCGGCGGCGGCGCAGCAGGCAAGGTCGCAAAGGTATGTCTGTCAGCAAGTTGTAAACACCCGCGACCCTGAGTGTCTGGCAGGCGGACTGGAAGGAGGGCTTCAAGAAAAAGCAGGTTGGCGTGTCTGACATGACGCTCCTGACCACTATCACCAACGAGGCAATCAACGAGAACCTGGAGAAACGGTGGAAGAACGGTGAGATATACACTTATATTGGCGCAGTCCTGATCTCCGTCAACCCATTCCGAGGTCCGTTGTTCTGCTCCGAATTATATCATGTATAGTCTTCACCTATCATCTTGCAGATCTGGGGATCTACACAGACGAAGTACTGCAGCGATACAAGGGTAAGAATAGGCTAGAGGTACCCCCACACGTCTTTGCAATCGCGGAATCTGCGTACTACAACATGAACGCCTACCACGAGAACCAGTGTGTCATCATCTCCGGCGAGTCTGGTGCAGGCAAGACGGAGGCTGCGAAGCGGATCATGCAATATATCGCTGCCGTATCGGGAGGCCAGGACAGCAGTATTCAAGAGATCAAGGACATGGTTTTAGCCACGAACCCCCTTCTCGAGAGCTTTGGGTGCGCCAAAACGCTGCGGAACAACAACTCGAGTCGACATGTGCGTGACTGTGATTGCTGAGCGACCACGGCTTCACGCAATGTTTCAGGGTAAATACCTCGAGATCATGTTCAACGATCAGGGAGAACCCATTGGAGCTCAGATAACCAACTATCTACTCGAGAAGGGTCGTGTGGTAGGTCAAGTGGAGAACGAGCGCAATTTCCACATCTTCTACCAGTTCACCAAAGCGGCATCAGACGCCCAACGAGGTGAGTCCTGCGACAGTGGCCATCTTGTGATCTCTCATCCACCGTTGTGTAGAGGCGTTCGGTTTGCAGACGCCCGATGCGTATGCATACACGAGCCTGAGCAACTGCCTGGACGTTCCTGGGATAGATGATGCTCATGACTTCAGCGAGACCATCGTAAGGACAATCTCTATCTGCACAGTTTCCTGAGACTCACGCATCTCAGAACGCGATGCAAGTCATCGGTTTGAACGACTACGAGCAGAACGAGATCTTGCGGATGCTCGCAATCATCCTGTGGCTAGGCAATGTGCAGTACGCTGAGAAGGATGACGGCAACGCAGAGATTGCAGACACAAGCGTGACCGACTTTGTCGCATATTTGATGGAGGTCGATCCCGCACAAGTCCAGCGTGCTCTTACGACGAAGATCGTCGAGACACAGCGGGGCGGACGCAGAGGTTCGGTCTACGACGTCCCGCTCAACCCTGCCCAGGCTAGCGCGGGTCGCGACGCTTTGGCGAAGGCCATCTACAACAACTTGTTCGAGTGGATTGTATCCAAGATTAACGTCTCGATGAAGCCGCGGACTGCGACCGCCCATCTCATCGGCATTCTCGTGCGTGGAATTCAATAGTTGACGATACATCCCCTAACCACCATTACAGGACATCTTCGGATTCGAGATCTTCGAGGTTGGTAGTCCCAATTCGATGCACGATCTAGACAGCATGGCTGACGGCCGGGAACGTACTCGCAGGACAACTCATTCGAACAGTTGTGCATTAACTATGTCAACGAGAAGCTGCAGCAGATCTTCATTGAGCTCACACTCAAGACCGAGCAGGAAGAGTACGTGCGCGAGCAAATCAAGTGGACGCCCATCAAGTATTTCAATAACAAGATTGTCTGCGACCTCATCGAGGAGAAGCGCCCGCCAGGCATTTTCGCCGCACTAAACGACGCGTGCGCAACGGCCCACGCTGACCCCACTGCGGCAGACAACAGCTTCGTGCAACGCATGTCGATGCTCTCATCGAATCCACACTTTGATGCTCGCGGCGCTCAGTTTCTTGTCAAGCACTATGCAGGTGACGTGATGTACAACGTCTCGGGCATGACGGATAAGAACAAGGACCTCCTCGTCAAGGATCTACTGGACCTCATCGGTGCGAGCGGGAACGATTTCCTGCAGGGTTTGTTCCCCGAAAGGCCTGATCCCAACAGCAAGAAGAGGCCTCCCACGGCAAGCGACAGGATAAAGGTCTGTTTTGCCTCGCGACTCAGGCTGGCTGTCTGACAGGTCTCCATGTAGGCATCGGCTGGTGCACTTGTCGAGAACCTTATGCGCGCACAACCCTCATACATCCGGACGATCAAGCCGAACCAGAACCGCAGCGGCACAGAGTACGACAGCAAAGCGGTATTGCACCAGGTCAAGTACCTCGGTCTGCAGGAGAACATCCGTGTGCGGCGCGCGGGGTTCGCATACAGGAATACGTTCGAGAAGATGGTCGAGCGCTTCTATCTGCTCTCGCCCGCGACATCGTACGCGGGCGAGTACATCTGGCAAGGCGACGCAAAGTCCGGCTGCGAGCGCATCCTCACCGACACCGGCATCGCGCGCGAGGAGTGGCAGATGGGCGTGACCAAGGCGTTCATCAAGAACCCCGAGACGGTGAGCAGTCCATAGGAAGTCGCTATATGCGCATTTGGCTGACTGCAGGACAGCTCTTCGCGCTGGAGACGATGCGGGACCGATACTGGCACAACATGGCGGGCCGCATCCAGCGCGCGTGGCGGAATTACATGCGGTACAAGCACGAGTGCGCGCGGCGCATCCAGCGGTTCTGGAAGAACAACAAGGAAGGCATCGAGTACGCGAAGATCCGCGACTACGGCCACCAGATCCTTGCGGGCCGCAAGGAGCGACGGCGGTTCAGTTTGCTTGGGTATCGGCGCTTCCTTGGCGACTACCTCGATATCAACGGCAAGAGCGCGCTTGGAGAGGAGCTCGCCGAGGCGTGCGGACTTGGCAGTACGTGGTACAATGACTATGTGCTGAGCTGAGTGTTGATGTCGCCGTTGCAGAGGATAAGGTCACCTTCAGCTCGAGAGCACAGCTACTTGTATCGAAATTTGGGCGTTCTAGCAAGCCTAGTCCGCGTTTCTTGGTTTTGGTATGTGGTAGCAGACATTTACATGTTTGTGCTTCTTCCTAATTGTTGCGTGCAGACTGACAAGGCGTTACACATCGCTGTAACGACGGCCAAAGACGGACTGACACAGACGACGCTGGAGAGGAAGATTCCTCTGATTACCATCAAAAGCATCGCTATGTCAACTTACAGGGACGATTGGCTGGTAGGTGTCCACTAGTGCGATCATGATCTCGACTTGTCAAACTCAACTGCCCATAGGTACTGAACCTTGGACCAACGGAAGAGGGCGATCCCATCATCAGCTGTGTCTTCAAGACAGAATTGACCACCCATATATTGCGCCTCACCCAGGGAAGCGTCAACGTCCTCATCAGCCCAACGTAAGGAGCCTCGGCATGACTCCCGTATGTTCACTTATTAGACCTACGATTTTTCGTAGGATCACGTACACCAAGAAGAAAGATAAGAAGGCCGAAATCAAGTTTATCAAGGACGAGACTGTGCCGCGTGGTGACCATTACAAGAGCCACACTGTACACGTCCCGTCCGGTGAGCCTCCCAACAGCCAGTCGAAGCCTGTCCCTCGTCCGAAGGAAGGTGTCGTTCGGCCGATCACCCAAGGAAAGCTCTTGCGGAAGGGTGGTCCCTCAGATGTGAGCTTGACATAACAGCGTATCTTGCTCCCAGCTACCAAAACTCACAACGCGATAGAAACCCAAGCCATCGACAGTGTCGCGACCAAAGCCGGCCAGCCAGCCCCTTCCGGGCAAGTCCACCCCTGCCGCCGCCGCCAAACCCCCAGCAGCAGCGGCCGCCGCCGCGTCGAGGACCTCCACGTCTTCAGCCCCGCGCGCTCCCCCGCCGCCTCCAGGACGCGCGGCAGCACCTCCGCCGCCGCCTCCGCCTCCCCCGGAGCCCGATGTCGAGTTGTACAAGGCCAAGTACCCCTTCCAGGGCCAGGAGGGCGAGATGTCGCTCCAGAAGGACGACGTGGTCGAGCTGGTCGAGAAGGACGATAACGGCTGGTGGCTCGCCAAGAAGGACGGCGTCGAGGGCTGGGCGCCGAACAACTACCTCGAGCTCGTCCCGCCCAAGCCTAAGGCCGCCGCGCCCCCGCCCCCGCCGCCCCCTCCTCCAGCGGGCAAGCGCCCGATCCCGTCCGCCCCCGCCGCCCCCGGCGCACCTAAGCTCGGCGGCGGTGGCAGCGGGCTTAAGTCCGTCGCAGCCGACCCGTCCGCGAGGCCCGTCGCGGTCTTCCCCGGGATGGCCGCCGGGAACGGGTCCGCGGCGCCCTGGAAGCGGAACACGGCCTCGGCTGCAGCGGAGTCGTCCGCGGAGAGCTCGCCCGCGACGTCGAGGCCCGGCAGCGGGTTCGCGCCGAAGCCGCCTGTAGCGGCCAAGCCCAAGCCGGGCCCGCCGCCACTCGCGAGCAAGCCCGCGGTGGGCCCGCCGCCGAAGGTCGGGGCGAAGCCGCCCATACCGAGCGCCGCGCGGCCTGCTGCTGCCCCGAAGCCGAAGCCGGGAGGCGTGGCGAAGCCGCCTGCGGTCGGTGGACAGATGGATTTGGCTGCAGCGGTGAGTGCTGCTTCCTCCCATGCGCTGGAGCCCGATTCTGACGGTTCATTGCAGCTGGCGAGACGCGCACAGAAGATCGCGGAGGACGAGTGAGAGGATAGAATGGACAGACAGAACTAACGAGGTGTATACCACCACGTACACAATCCGCGTGTAATGGAGACGCGAACGAGATAGAATGCGAAACGGATCTGGCATGTCATTCAGGATGTACATATGTATAAGGCAGGCCTAGCTAGTTCCTATGCGATGTGTATGCTCGAGAATTAGATGCGACATGGAGACATGGCATTACTACTAGACATTCGTGCGCACGGCGGCGGGGGATATGCGGGGTTGCTCCGGGGCGAGCAGGGGTATGCGATCCAATCCTAGTCGTCATGAGGATGGGGAGGCAGGGAAATCAGAGAAAACGAAGGCCCGAGCGGGTGGGCGGGGTTCTACAGCGGGGTCGTGCAGCGATCGTAACAACAGCGAGTGAGCGATAGATGGGGTCCAAGAGCGAGGCGGCAGCAGCGGCGACAAACGACGAGAGTCCGGTTCATGGCGAGGCGGAGGGCGTGATCGTAATTGGCGGCACAGGCGAGGGCGCGCCGATGCCGACGTCGGGCTCGAGCAGCGACGCCTCGACCTCGTTCTCGCTGTCGAACCCGCCGTCGCTGCCGGGGACGGCGACGCGGGAAGGCGTGAGCGGGCGGGAGCTCGCGAGGCTCGCGTCGTCCGCGTCGAGCGTCGAGCGCGTCTCCGCGTCCGCGTCCTCGCCGCGCCAGTCGCGTACTTCCTCCGCGGTGAGCACCTTCGCGACGCCGCGGCCGGCGGTGCTGTCGAGGAAGTCTTCCGGCTTCGCCTCAAGTGCGCGCTGGCACGAGCTCAGGAGACCCTCGATCATGACCTTGACGCGCCGGTAGGGCTCATCGTCCTTGCCCTCGACGAGCGCCGCATCCTCCTCGCCCTCTTCCTCTTCTTCTTCTTCCTCGTCTTCCGGGCCCTGCTCGTCATCATGCGTGAGCGAGGACTTGACGGCGCGGTACGCGGGCGGGGGCAGGATCAGGCGAGACTCGCGCAGCTTGCGCCGCAGCTCGCGGATCTCCTTCGCCTGCCGGTGCTTCGTGGCCTCGAGGCTCGAGTTGATCGCGAGCAGGGAGCGGTTCGTGATCTCGAGGTCTGCGATCTGTAGTCCCCGACGTCATCGTGCGTGAGATGATTTCATTCCAACGGACTGTATGCGCCCGCGTGAGCGTTTACGTACCTTGCGATTCGACTTGGCCTCTGCCTTGATCTTCCGCTGCGACTCTTCCTCTCTATCGTCAGCATGATGCGGCGTTTCGGACTCGAATCCGTCCACGAAGTCCGCCTCGCTCGCGGTCGATGGCTCTCGGGAGATAGACTGGCTGCGGATGCCGAGCCCGTCGAGGCTAGCCCGCGGTTGGGACGATCGGCTGCCCTGTCGCCCATGCGCCTGACCGTTCAGGTTAGAGTGAAGTGTGGGCGCGGTGCTCTTGGTGCTGCTGGAGTCCTGGGATCCGTACGATGCCGAGGACCGCGATGCCGATGAGTGGGAGGAAAAAGAGACGGCTGATATTGGTGGTGATTGCGGTGGGAGAGGTATAGCGGTCGGGTCTACCTTCGCCGCGACCGTGTAACCATTACCGTAGCGGACGGCTAAGTCGTCGTTAGGAACGAAAGGTTGATAAGACTTGGGAGGTTGATAGGAGTGTGGCCGAGTTTCCCTGGTCGTCGCGAAACGTTGTTGTACTGATGGAGAAGGTCCGGCGGAAGACGGACTGTGGTTGGCGCTGCTCGCCTTCAGTGGTGGAGAGAGGCTTAGGTTCGAAATAGACGGGACCCGGGCGGGTCTGTTCACGTTCTGTTGTACAGAGGAAGGGAGCGAAGGCGGGCTGTGCACGCCAGGCTCAGCCATCCTTGATATCTTCGCCTTCACTCGTACATTCGCCGCGGCGGTGGCCTTGAACCTGGGCGCAGAGGAAACGGAGGAAGACGTATCGTCGACCTGCGACGAGAGCGCAGACCGAGCTGGCGATGAAGCGGTACTCAGCTCCGTGTGCGTCGGGGACGAAAGTACGTGCGAAGACGTGCTGCCCCGCCGTGACCGCACGTACGACGGCGGGTCCGGCGTCGCTGCCGTGAGTGCCCGCTGCCGGGACTCCGGGAGGGGCGACGTCGAGTTGGCGCCATTCGTACGTGCCGCAAGACGGGCCCTCGCTGCGTTGCCAGCTGGTGTGCCGTTAGGGGTACGGGTCTGAGTAGGTTTGAAAGGGGAAGGGGCGCGTGTGGGCCCGGCGCTGTTCCGTACCGAGGGCGGGCTGGAGACGACGGTGGGAGCCTTTCGAGTAGTGATATTCGCACTGCTATTGACCTTGGCTCTTGGCCTGACCAATGGAGGCGACAACGACGCCGCCGGGGGCTTAAAAGGGGACGCGGGGCGGGGGCGTTCGTAGCCCATTCTCGCGGTGACCTGGAAAGCGATCTCAGCATCACCACGGCCGCCCTGGGCGTGCTTAAGGGCGGACCTTGGGCTTGAGCTGGCCGTCCATGGCGACCAGCGAGCGAAGGTAGAGTACAGAGAGGTGGTGGGAGGAGGAGAACAGAGAGGAGGAGGTTGAGGAGGTTGAGGTCGGACGTCGGCTGAGGCTCCTCCAGGGCGGCTCGTCCCGCTCGTTTAGCGATGCCCATATAAGGCAATCCTAGCAGTGCCGAGGTCGCTGTCATGCGTTTCACTGCGCACTTCGCCACACTCGCTCATACACTTCTCCTAATACACTTGTCTAGTGCACGCATTCTACTACACAACGCCTTTCTTCACCAGCACATCCTCCACGACTTTTTCCACCAGCGCGCGCAGCGGCCCGCCGCCCCCACCGAGCGCGGCATGCACGCTCTTCTCCACAAACTTGCCGACCATGTCGACTTCGATATTCACCTTCGCCCCCACAGGCTTCTTCGGCAAAGTGATCTTCTCCTGCGTGTGCGTAATGAGCATGACCCCGAAGGTGCGGCTGGCGTCATCGACCGAGGTGAGCGTCAGCGACGTCCCGTCGATCGCGACGTAGCCCTTCGGAATAAGATACGGCAGCAGCGACGGCCGTTCTGGAGTCGGCGCCGGGAGCTGGAAGAGCAGCCGCAGCGAGTCCCCGTCCAGCTTCTTGTCGACAATAGTGGCGGTGGTGTCCACATGTGCCTGGGGAGCGTGTGTGCATGAGCGACGATGCCCGAACACGGCAGATGGTGGATCGCAGGGCGGGATCCAGATCGAGGCCGTACCTGGACAAAATGGCCTCCGAAGCGCACATGCGCCCCCATGGCACGCTCCAGGTTGACCTGGTCTCCCACTTTGCGTTCCCCTGGCGATGCGCGCCGTCAGTTGGCGTTCCCGCGCGGGGCTCCATCTGTTTCATATACGAGAAGCTCACCGAGGTCTGTCCGGTCCAGCGTCTCGTTCGCGAGCCAGACCTTGAACCACCCGCCGCGCTCGTCCTTGGCGAACTCGGTCACCGTCAGACACGCGCCGTTGACCGCGATGGAGTCACCGACATGGCAGTCGGCCAGGATCGGAGCGGAGTCCGCAATGGTGAGCGTGCACCCGCCCGCATCATGCACGATGTCCGCGACGGTGCCGAGATGCTCAATCTATGGAGGAGAGCGTGATGAGCGACGAGCAAGACGCGTGCGGTGTGGCATACCAGACCTGTGAACATGCTCCCTGTTGCTTTGTGCGCTAGATGCTGGTGAGCGTGTAGACGAGCTCGAGGATCGAGATGGAGGAGCGGAAGAACGCGACTGAAGCGCGCGGTACGCACAGACGCGTGCTCATGCGCGCCGCTGCCGATCACGCTTTTCTCCCGCCCACCACCAGCCACACCTCGAGTCCATCCAGCATCGCGCTTTCCCTCAACTATGTCTCAGGCTCCAGGCCCGCGACCGTCAGAGCGAAACCCACCCGAGTTCAAATTTCGCACCAAACCCGTGCGGGAGCGGTCAATATGGGAGTCGTACGCAGGTGCGCCCCGTCCTCAGTAAACTTCCGTCCCGTCAACTCATAACAGAATGGGTAGTACTGCCTGCGAGGACGCGTTTATACGTTTCCTTGGGTATCACCGCATTTGCGGCCCTCGGTCTGTACGTGTCTGACAAGCTGGAGGAGATCGTTCCTGCCCCCAAGGAACCCCTGCCTAAGTCGTCTTCTCAACAACCTCCAACCCCTACGACTTCCTCTTGACGTCCATCTTCAATCCTACACATTTGGAACACCAGTATGCGTGAAAGAGCGTGAGGTAGCGATGGATACGTGCTAGAGATACAGCTAAGTGTGGATAATACATGTGCGCCCTGCGACCTTGCCTCCCTTCTCCTTCCCCACTCTCCCACCAATCAACTCGCCACCCCGCCGTAGACATCGTCCGGCATGGGCGTATGCACGTCGTCAAACGGATTCTTGGAGGGGTCGTCTTGTGCGGCCTTGCCCTTCTTTGCGGGTACCTGTCCAGCAGTGTACCCCCAGTCCGACGGCGAGCCCTCCCTGCGCACGCTATCCACCCGGCCCAGCCCCAAGCCGACCCCGCTCGGCCCCGCATCGTCGTTCGTCCGCGGCGAGTAGCCCCCAAAGTCGTAGTCAGACCCAGCCCCGAGCTGCTTGCCCAGCACCTTCCCGCCCTCGAGGTTCCTAGCGGGGCCCGGAGCGGCGGCGAGCGGGGGCTGCACGAGCGGGAGAGACGGTAGCGAGCCAAACGAGGGGTAGCGCTGGCGGTCCTGGCCGTAGCGCAGGTGCCAGTCGGCCTTCTCCCAGTCCGGGACGAGCTCCTCCTCAACGTCGCGCTTGCGCCTGCCCCCGAAGAGGTCCCGGAGGAAGCGCCACCACTGGTCGAAGAAGACGGAGAGGAGGAGGATGCCGGCGACGACGGTGAATGCGATCACGGCGACGCCGATGATCTTCCACTCGCTCGTGCTGCTACTGCTGCTCGAGGACGCATCCTCTACCGCCGGCGAAGACGTCGATCCGGCAGAGGCGGTGGGCGTGGCCGGCGGGATTGAGGGAACGGTCGCGCTGGGAGTGTGGATGGGGGGTAGGGTCCCGATCACAGAGTATGCCGTACCGGTAGGGATGATTGCGCTAGCTGTGGCGGACGGTTCTTTCGTCTTGCTCTTCGCCGTCGCTGTGGAGGTAGATGTCGCGGTGTCCAGAAGGGAAGAAAACCCCAAGAATGTCCTGATCCCAGCATCATCCGAGACGTGAGTGGTCGCGCCTCCTGTGGTCGCACTAGCAGCGTATGTTGACGTTTGGCCCTTCTCGTCGATGCCGTCCAATATGCCGTCCAAGGCTCGCTTTCGACCAGCAACAGTGACAGGTGTCCCTCCCAGCGCGGCCGCGAGAGCCGTGTTGACCAGAGTAGCAGTGCACAGGACAACGGAGACCTTCATAGTGTTGTAGAGTGCCGAAGGGCAAGTCCAGAGTACGTCAGAGAACTTTCAAGTTGATGGTTTGATCCCTTCCCCAGTAGAGCAGCCAGTCGCGCACGCTTGAGGCCTTGACGAGTCTTGAGTAGCCCGAGTCTTGAATTGCGGCCAGCCAGGGCCGAGAGTGAGTACGAGCACCGAGCGGGAGAGCGAGTATGTGGTTCACTTCCAACCACCGATGCCCACCTTGTCTTGCCCGATCCTGGGCGTGACGTAGAACCGCGTCACACCGCTACTGGTCGTCGGGCGCCAACGGTCTCCGAAGTTCAACTTGAAGTTCCTGCCATTGCGCCGCGGCGGTCCGGTACCCCTTATTTCTTGTTCTTGTTGCATGTCCCACCTGTGAAATCGGCCCTGGTACTTACGTGACAGTGCAGGGCGAGTCTGAGTCGAGACGCCGCTCAGGCTGTGCGTGTGAAGATATCGCTCTGAAGCTCCGATTGACCTCGAGGTAGCCTCCAAACAGTGCATTACGATGGGCAGGTCAAGTTCCTTGCACAGCGGTACATACTTGATCAGGGTCCTTGGACTGCGATCGACCGGCCCCCAACAAGCACTGCCACTGTGTGTCCTTGTCCTCGATCACCGCCATACAAGGGACACATCCTATCCAAGATGATCATCATCAAGGACGAGATGCCATTCCCGGTTGCGGGTGACACCCAAACCGCGCTTCTCGGTGTATTCGGAGATTATAGGTCCCTCGAGAGCGCTTGGTTGCAACTTCAGGGTGAAGTGAGATGCGATCACATATCCGGTCTACCAGGCTCCACTGACGGGCCTCACGACAGGAGGCGAACCGTCGGAGCGCTCGCTTTGACTCTCATAGAGGTTTTATTTGGAATCCGTAGGCAGGATCGCACCATTGACCAAAATTCATAACGAAGGATCTAGGCGCTGTTTGGCCGGTACTCCTAGATTTTTTTCTCTGCTCGCGTATCCAGGAAGACGGGCGCAGCGCACACATAACGTGTTTCCCTCATCAAGATTGGCACCGCTGGCTCTGATTGATCATCTCGTTGGGCCTGGCTCATCTCTCGCTGAACACCGCACCGACAGGACTATGCACCCTTCCGGAGCGGCGATTTGAGCTGTGGTCCACAGGCTGTCATACCTTGCGCTCTGTGTATAAAGCGAGCTGTTGGCTTCACAGCGTCGGTCTCTCGCAACCTTCAGTCCCAACGCTTCTTAGCCTACGGCAGGAACGGGAACGAACATGGCCGAGCACTGTGACAACCCCACGTCGAAGAACTACCTTCACACAAATGAATGTTTGCACCCGTACGCCGACGCTCACGCTGACATGATCGACCCGCACAATCTGGTCCTCCAACTGCCTTGGTGTCGGACGTGTGGCCCAGCCATTCAAGCGTTACTCCATCACGCGCATGTTGACGCCAACACGCAAGCTCTCGCTCAACATGTCCCGGGGAGTGAGAGTCCAATGGGCACCGCAAGGAACCTCAGTTTCCATGGTTCTACACACCATGACCAACTGTATACAGGTACCGTATCCCACTAAATCTTTTGTAGTAGGACGCTCACACCCCTATGCGCCACAGCCGCAACCACAAGCGTTTATAAGGCCTCTAAAGCCTCTCACGGGTATCATAAAGGCGGCGTGAGGACCACCGCACCGTCAGTCACCGCTAGCCTCGTGTCCGGCACGACGGCCCAAGCACAAGCCGTCGCAGCTCCTGTCCCCGCCACGACGTCCCGCAATGGGCGAGGGGTCAAAGTGGCGGTACGTCTATTGTCCCCGTCCGAGCATCCGCCCATCAGCTAATCCAGATCACACACTTCCTCTCGGGGCGCCCCCGCGCGCCGGTGCAGTGCACGAATTGCAGGAGCGCCAACAAGCGGTGCGACGACGCCCGGCCGTGCCCGCGGTGCATCCAAGGCGGCCTGCGCGAGAGCTGCGCGAACGCGCCGCCGAAGCCGCGTCGTCGCCGACCTGTCGCCGCAGCCCCTCCTGGTGGTCCCGATATCGGTGTGACGTCTGGCGCCAGTCAAGCTGCCTTCACAGTGGGCCTGCCGGCCGGAGCGCCGGACCTGGACACAGCTTACTTCGCGTACCCGCTGCAGTACTATGGTGGAGAGCTTGCAGGTGCGTACCTCTGTACACCCTCATTGCCGTGCACGACCAGTTCTGAGAACATGCTTACACAGGACTCCCCAGCCTCTCCGCTGGCAGTGCTCCCCCCAGACCGGCCAACTGCAGCGACGACCGTGCCTTTACACCGCCTTTGAGCGTTGCCGCGGAAAACCCCTCGATCGTAGGGCAGTCATACAGCTCCCTCGCTGCGCACGGTGCTTGTCTGGGACGGGCCTCGCCGGCGGCAGACCTTCCTTCCTGGCTAGCCTCGGCGCCACAGTGGGCAGGACCCTCCGCTGACTCGTCATACCTCGACTTCTGGGGCAACAGCGGCGCATCTCATGCTGGCATGGGCAGCGGCGAAACGGCTCCGCGCTCTGGCTGAGTCTGACCCAGCGGCTGCATGGGCACCTCCAGTCTCCCCGCTATGCCCTGCAGCGCTATGCTCCTTTGGTTCACGCGTCTGCGTTTCTCATGTCCTTTCGGTGGCTAGGCTACGACTATTATATGGTAGCATGACTGACGAACTCCAAGCATTGAATGCCACATGGCAAGTAAGTATCTCGTCATGAACGCTGTGTACTAGTTCGGGCATATTTATGAAGGCGCAGGTCTCTTCTGTATCCCGTCGTGTAGAACCCCTCCCCCGTTCTGTATCCCACTTCACATGCGTATCCTCCCCTCTTCCCCGATACAGGCCTGGACTGCCTTCTCCTCCGTGACAGCGACGGCTGTCACGTATGTATGGACCTTACTGTAGCTACTACGATTCTCACGTTTATTACGTTCGAGTTCCCCTGACGCATACCCTCTTCCGAATTCAGCTGTTGCGGACCCTGGCTGTCTCCTCTCGTTCCCCTGTCCACGTAGGTACAGTCCAGCATGTGCGCACCGCCCTAGATCGGGTCCACATCGAAGAAGAAGTATAGAAATAACAAGCACAAGGAAACAGTGGTCCTCGGCCCAGGAAAGCAAACTAGACCTCCACCAGATTGCCGCCCGTTTCTACTACGGTCTCGAGCAGACGTCCTTACTCCCGGCCTGTCCCGGCGAGTGTCAGGGTGTGGAGGAACTTAGCAGGTCATCCCGATCGCCGCCGGACCGACTCGGCTGGCAGGCGCATCATGATACATACACGCCCACATCTTCCCCCGAGCCCCCGGGTTCCCCACGAGGCACCCACCACACCATTATGATCACCGCCGGGAAGTCGTGGCGATATTGATGTGAATGACTGATTAGTCTGCATGGCAGCAAGTATCGGCCACCATGATGTGCATCTCCATCGCATGCACGGCCATCTTTCGCCCGTGGTGGGATGCGAACTAGTCCGGCCTCGCGCCGTGCTGAAACCTTTGATTGTACATGCGTGTATGCATAGCAGCGGGCACGGGCTGCAGCTGTAGTCGACTATCGTACTCATGCCGCCGCTGCAATGACTGACGGGGCCGGGACAACGAGCGGCAATTCTCTAATTAGGCATCGTCGTAGATCGACAGACGGCCAAGGATCATATATTAACGACGGTAATAGTATTGCTGTCCGCAGAGGAGTGTAGATATACGCGTGCGCTGGGCTGCAGCACGGCCCTCTCCGCGCCTCGGTTCAGTTCTGGAATCTGGTGCTCGGTACTCGCTCGCCGGGGGCAGGACGTCGCTCACTGAGGGCAAATGTTCGGGTACTTGCGGTCGGCCGGGCCCCGGGGGATCCATCCGTATTTGAGGCCAGCCTGGTACGACCAGTCGTCGGAAGTCTCGCCGTTCCACGTCCACATGAACCAGCCCGCCCTCAGCTCGAACGAGTGGGTCTACCCGCGCAGGATCATGTGTCAGCGCCTGGATGCGTAGGAAAAAGCAAGACGATCGCGGCGACGCACCTGGGCCTCGAACGACTACCGCAGGAAGGTCTTATACTCGTCGCTGAACGAAGAACCGGAGCCGGACCAGCCGTCGCAGCTGCCGACGAACGTGGAGTTGGGGGAAGTGCCGTCGTAGCGCGCGCCGACACTACGGCCGTTCAGGTACCGTGAACAGTCCATATAGACAGGCACTCACTCACCAACCATGACGGGGAGGTCGAAGGTGGACAGGTTGTGGCCGAGCGAGCAGGAGAGCTGGATGTGCTCGTCCATCGTGAGGTTGACCACCTGTGTTGGACATCAATACTCGGTCGACCGGATTCACGTTGCGAAGGGAGGACACATACTGGGTGAACACCTGGTAGCTGTGCGTGTCAAAGGCTACACCCTGGCACTTTGAGGGCGTATAAGACCCTTTCCAGATGTTAAAGACACGGCCGAGCGATGCGCGATTAAGCAGGAAGTTACGGGGCAAATGTAACCAGCACGTGCTCAAGAGGCTGGAACGCATCGTGGAACAGGCCGGGCGTGTCAGTCTGTTCGGACGAGCCTTCAGGATAACTAAAGATATGGGGGCAGTCAGCCGGTACGTCCACGGCCAGCGAATTCTCAGCGCTTACCGGATGATGTCGTAGGAATCTCGGAGCCAGTATTGACTGGCCACATCAACGACGTCTTTGCTGTAGAAACCTGCGGGCCTGGGACCGACATAAGGTGGCATTGGTGAACGAGATATCGCTCGGACGCGCTCGTTCAGCGCCGCAATGACAGTCGCAACGTCTTTGTTACTGGCAAACAGGTCAACGATCTGCTTCAGGACCTCGCGGGTGCGAGCAACGTTCGAGTGCCAACCCGGGGTAGGGAGATGGTTCCCGGAGTTGTCGAAGCTGTGGATTTGGCCAGTGAGTCCTTCAATGCGAAATAGTCAGGCGGCCAGAGCACTGTACTCACCCGTTCTCGTGCGCCGTGCAACTCCACGACAACCTTCAGGTTGTGGTTGCGCTCCCAGGTGATGGCCTTCTGGAGGTACGGCACTTGACCCGAGATGTAAGGCTCGCCTGGACCGGTCTCAAACGCCCAGTACCCGATGTGAATGCGGACATGGTTCAGGCTAAGAGGCGAATGAGAGCAACCGACGATCATGAGTGGGCGCCGCGCTCCACGGCGCGACCACGTGACTCACCCGGCATTGGCGATGTCGACGAAGTCCTGCTCGGTGATCCAGGTGTTCCAGTGGTCCTGCAGGCTCTGAAGGGCGATGTCATGGTCCCGCTTCTCGCCAAACGTTCATTCGTGGACGATGTCGGGAATGCCGGTGTTGTCGAACAATGTGGGGGTGATCCAAGGCTAGCGATCGCGAAGCATTAGAGCGACGTCGGGTGAGTCCACAGGCGAAGCGCGCACCTTGAGAACAAGCCAGACACCGAGGTTCACACCGCGGACCCTGTCCTGTCCATAGTTGAAGCTGGATTTGATGCCTTTGTCGTCGGGGCCGGTCGACACGGCGGAGGCGAGCGCGCAAATGAGGGAGACCGAGGACAGAAGGGGCAGGCCGAGAGGCAATGAACGACAGTGGAAAAGCGGAGAAAGGCGGGCGACGAGTCCAACACGAGTCTGAGGAGAGGAGGATGGCCGGGGGGAGAGTTTATGTAGACTCCAGCGAGGGCAGAAAGAGGGATGACAGCAGCAGAAAATGGGGGACATTCTGCTCATTCCGAACTTGAGAACGACGGAGGTTTAGCCAGCTCGTCTGCAGATCCCCGCCTTCCCGCCCGCGTAGCGCACGACGCGAGCCCAGACGTCAAGTTAGAGCAGGAGGAGCACTGCAGCGACGCCCAACGCACTTAACTGAATCCCGTTTAGTCTGTATGCGATTGATGGGCACGGGATCCCGCCCAACACAGATGCAGCGTCAGCCTTCAGCCCTGCCCATATACGCAGAAGGCCACAGACACTCGTAGTCATCCTTGTTTGTCGTATGATGTGCCCGGGATCACAGACTACCACGACGAGCGAACTGGATTGAGAGTGTGTAAGTGCAGCGCAGGGTGAGACAGAGCAGGCAAATACAAATCCCGCAATACGGATGTCAGTCATGCTGCGGTCACCGGACGAGAAGAACCATTCCGTCTCAAGGCCGTAGCGGCGGCGAAGCAATGACATCGGTCAGTGGACTCCTCAATTCTGGCAGAGCTGATCGTACACAGTTACAGTTCAACACACGGAGCAAACGAACGGCGGGTGGGTAGTAGTACTGTCGGAAAGGGAGGGTATATGCGCGTGCGCGCTAGGCTGTTGTGTCCCCGCTCCTCGCGCCTCGCGCCTCGGTTAGGCTCTCCGCACGGTGTGCACCCGCCGCACGGCGGCGCGCCGCCGCTCACCCGCAGATGTTTGGGAACTGGCGCTGAGTCGGGTCCTGCGGGATCCACCCATTCTTGAGACCGGCCTGGTACGACCAGTCGTCCGCGTTCTCGGCCTTCCACGTCCACTGAATCCAGCCCGCGCCTTGCTCGAACGAGTGCGTCTGCGAGCGCGAGACAGTCGTCCAATCATCAGCATCACCGGCCCGGGACACTGAGGACAACACCGCGACGGCAAAGGACATACCTGTGCCTCCCAGTACTGCCGCAGGAAGGTCTTGTAGCTCGAGCTGAACGAGGACGCGGAGCCGGTGATACCGTTGCAGCTGCCGACGCGCGACGAGCCGGGATACGATCCGTCGTAGCGCGCGCCGATGCCGCGGCCGTTCAGGTACTTCGCGCAGTCCGTCGCGGCGGGCGTCCACTCGCCAACGATGGTCCACAGATCGAAGGATGCCAGGTTGGCGCCTTGCGAACAGGCAACCTGGATGTGCTGCTGGTTCGAGCGGCTGACCTCCTGCAATGAACGTGAATCCATGGAGTCCGGACCAGCGCAGCAAGACAAGTACGTACATCCTGGGAGAACATCTGGTAGATGTGAGTGTCCATCGCTACGCCTTGCCACTGAGGCGGCGTTTGGAAACCCTGCCAGTAGCTAAACGCCGCCACACAACCCATGTTGAGAAACCTTTCAGGGCGAAGGTGCTTAGAGCGTACCTCAAGGGCTGGAAGGCGTCATGAAGCAAGACGAGCGTGTTGCTCTGCTGGGACGTGCCGTAGGGGAAGCTACCAGTGTCCAGGTGATGAGCAGGTATGCTCTATCGTCAGAGGATTGGCGGTGCTTACCGGATGTTACCGTAGGAATCGTACCAGTATTGACGGACGGCGCTGAGGACGTCCGAGCCATCGAAGCCAGCGGGCCTGGAACGTCATCGATGTAAGTTACCATTCCTCATGCGAGTCAAAATGGACATACTCATTCAGCGGCGCAATGACGGAGACAACGTCCTGGTCATTGACAAACAAGGAAGCGATGCGCTTGATGATCGCATTGGTGCGAGCGATGTTCGTTGAGTTGGAGTGCCATTGCGGGAAGGAGATCCGATGCCCAGAGTTATCAAAGCTGCGCATGGAGCCAATTAGTCTTTCCGTGAGAGTCTCGGCAGCGTTCAAGGAACTGTGCTCACCCGTTCTGGCTGCCGGGTGCACCGTGCAAGTCAACGATAACCTTCAGGTTGTGGTTGCGCGCCCAGACAATGGCCTGCTGGAGGTACGGCAATTGACCCGAAATGTAGGGCTCGCCTGGACCGGTCTCAAATGCCCAGTACCCGATTGGAATGCGGACGTGGTTCAGGCTTGGAGGCGGAGGAGGGCAAACGACCATAAGCGGCCGCGGCGCTCCGTTTCGCGACCACGTGACTCACCCAGCATTGGCGATGTCGGCGAAGTCCTGCTCGGTTATCCAAGTACTCCAGTGCTGCTGCAGCTTGCCGAGAGCCGTGTTGCGGTCCTGCTGCTCGCCAAAGGTCCATTCGTCGACGATGTTGGAGTTTCCGGTGTTGTCAAACAGGCTGGGGGTGATCCAAGGCTAGCGGTCGTCAAGCATTAGACGCGACGCGTCAGGCGACCCCACCTCAGACGATGCGCGCACCTCAAGGACGAGCCAGCCGCCGAGGTTCACGCCGCGAACCTTGGTTGAGCCATACGGGAAGGCGGGATTGATGGGGTTGTCTGCGAGCACCGCCGGGGCGAGGAACGCGCAGATGATGGACACCGAGGACACAAGTGAGCTGAAGGAGACCATGGTCGTCGCGAGCAGGCCCAGAAGCAGTGAGCGACAGTGAGGGAGCGGGGGAGGAGAGCGACAAGGCTGGGGAGGGAGGAGGGCCGTGCGGGGGTTTATGTAGAGTGGGATGGAGGAACTAATAGCAGCGGAAATTGGGAGAGTTATACTGGGATGGAGCGGACTCGGAGGCTTCCATCACAGCCGTCCGTCCGAGCCATCCAATCCAATCCATGGCCCGCCCTGCCCTGCCAGCCGTCCTCGCTTCCCTCTTCCCCCGCCCACGTGGCCCACAACACCAGCAGGACGAACACTGCAGCGACGTTCAGTGCAACATACTGATTCCCGTTCTGTCTGTGTGCACCGCACACGGCATCCCGCACAACACATGTGCAGCGCCAGCCGTGTCCATGGCCACACACGGACACCTCTGCTTGTGATCATCTCTCGTACCTGAAGGCCATACGGCGGAATGCTTGACATATGATATGGAATCGCAGACCGCCACAAAGAGCGAACTCCCATCGCGAAGGTCGCTCCTGGGCGCCGCCTCGGTTGGGCCAGGTGACCATGATCAAACGACCGCGCCCGGTGCATCCACTTGCCCGCCAAACCCGTATGCGTCTCGCAACGCTCCCCCGCATGCTCAGCTCGACGCGTTCTGCTATGAGCGTGGTCGAGCGCAATGGGAGCCCGCTGGGCTTGTTGTCAGTTTGTAAGGATCCTGGGCTACCATCCGGAAGAACCTCGCCACATACCAAACCTTCCTCCATTTCAGGCAGCGGCTCGGCGTGCATCACGCTCAGCATGATACGTATGGACTGTTCATCGCGTTCGTGTGCTGCCTCGGCACAGGACGTAGCAGCACATTGCTATGGGAAGCCACGGGGACGGGGTTCTGCACGTCGTGGTAAAGACACCGAGATTGCAAGCCCTTTGTCGCCGACGCAGCAACCCGTTATTCGCTGTATTTATAGGACTGTGAGCGACAAACATTCAGGGCACGCCCATCTATAGATGCAGCCACCTACGTCGTTGTGGTCCATAGAAAGGACACAGAGTTGCTAGCTGACAGCGAGTGGGAAAAAAGTGGCTAATGAAAGCCAAAGACGCGAGTCCTGGTCGATCGTGCACAGAATCCCAGCAGTAGAGCAACAACTTGGCACCTCTGATTACCTCCTCATTTGAACTGTTCGAGAGCATACGCAACTAGCCCGAGCATGCTGGAAACCTAGCAAGCATCTGTCCGGTCCGGGAAAGCGAGCATCAGAGACGTGGTAAACGAGAAAAAGAGGCATCGGGAGTGCGAGCGAGCGCTGCGCTGTGGCTTATGCGGTGATAGCGGCCTGAATACGCCGTCACCGCAAGTCAGCCAGGCAAGCCTGCAGCAACAATGTACGCTGCGATGCTCGCCCCCACAAGAGCATACATATGTAGGAAGCCCTCCGGGGTTACAGCTGCTGCAGACCATCACGACAGATCACGGCAGTGCGTGGTAGCACCAGCGCATCAGTTGGAACAGCCATGTGCTGCCTGCCGCACCGCCTGCCTAGGGACTCGATGATGTTCAAGTCGGGGGACGGACTCGACGATTCGTTCATCTTTCATGATCGCCTGCGTAAATTTGTACAATGAACACTGACGTTTGGGCGAAGCTCCTCTGGACCAGAAAGTGGTAGAGGAGGGATACAATCGATCGTCCGAGTCTGCGTGTCGATGTCGAAGCTCCAGTGGCTCGCCCGAGTTCCCGGAGGACGTGTAAGTACTCCGGCATGCTGTAAATATAGAAAGTCGGAAGGCAGCGCTAAACATCTGCCGCCGATGGTAACAAAATGGGTAAAGCCCACCTCCGAGGATAAGCACGTTCGCCGGAGCACGAGCATATCACTTTCGGGAGCCAGACCGCCGGAAACGGCTAGTTCCGAGTGAGGGGAGGTGTGCGCCTCGCCGGAAGCACAGCTGCAACACAGACACGGACACGAACGCGGTTACCTCACGTTTGAATAAATACTCTCGCTAGACCTCGCTCGTTCCTCTCCCCTCCACCACCATCTCCTCTCCCTAATATCCCACGACTCGCCCACGACCCGCCATGTCCATCGACGCTCTCCGCCAACGCTATGAAGCCGCCGGGCAGGGCCACCTCTTCACGTTCTGGGACGACCTCTCCCCCGCCGAGCGCGACGCGCTCCGCGCACAGCTCGAGGCGCTCGACATCGAGCGCGTGAACCGCATTTACCGCAAAGCCGTCGAGTCCGAGCAGCAGCTGAAGGAGAGCGCGGGCAAGGAGGCGATCGAGCCGCTCCCCGAGGACGCGGCGGATTCGGTCATCGGCCTGCCCGAGAAGGAGAGCGAGTGGCGCGCGGTCGGCCTCGACGCCATCGCGCGCGGTGAGGTCGGCGTGCTGCTTATGGCAGGCGGGCAGGGCACGCGTCTCGGGAGCTCCGCGCCCAAGGGCTGCTACGACATCGGCCTGCCCTCGCACAAGTCCCTCTTTCAGTACCAGGCAGAGCGCATCGCGCGCCTGCAGCAGGTTGCCGCGGAGGCAGCGGGCAAGCCTGCGGGCTCGGTTGTTATCCCGTGGTACGTGATGACGAGCGGGCCGACGAGGCAGGAGACCGAGTCGTTCTTCAAGAAGCACAACTTCTTCGGGCTCGATCCTAAGAATGTTATTTTCTTCGAGCAAGGTGCGTCCTACATTCGTCCGAGGTACTGAAGGTGCTCATCGGCCGGACAGGCACGCTGCCGTGCTTGACAATGGATGGAAAGGTGATCCTTGAGACGCGTTCACGCGTCGCTGTCGCGCCAGATGGCAACGGCGGCCTCTACGCCGCGCTCCGCCAGCCGTTCTCCGCCGACAAGACCCAGACGGTGCTCTCTGACCTCGAGCGGCGGAACATCCGCTACGTGCACAGCTACTGCGTGGACAACTGCCTCGTCAAGGTCGCGGACCCGATCTTCCTCGGGTACTGCATCCAGAAGCAGGCCGACTGCGCCGCGAAGGTCGTCCCGAAGGCGTCCCCGACCGAGTCCGTCGGCGTCGTCGCTCGCCGCGGGCACAAATTCAGCGTAGTCGAGTACTCGGAGATCTCGCGCGAGCAGGCCGAGCGCCGTGACGCGCGGGGCGAGCTCGCGTTCCGCGCGGGGAACATCGCGAACCACTTCTACACCGCCGCCTTCCTCCGCGGCGTGCAGGCGTTCGAGGACGAGCTCGCGTTCCACATCGCGCGCAAGAAGATCGCCCACGTCGACCTCGCGTCCGGCGCGCCCGTCAAGCCCGCCGCGCCGAACGGCATGAAGCTCGAGATGTTCGTCTTCGACGTCTTCCCGTTCACCCACCACTTCGCCGTGCTCGAGGTCTCGCGCGCGGAGGAGTTCAGCCCGCTCAAGAACGCGCCCGGCACCGGCGCCGACGACCCCGGCACGAGCCGCCGCGACCTCCTCGCTCAGCACCGCCGCTTCCTCGAGGCCGCCGGCGCGAAGGTGCTCGACGGCGTCGAAATCGAGCTCTCCCCGCTCGTCACGTACGCCGGCGAGGGCCTCGAGTCCGTCAAGGGCAAGACGTTCTCGCGCTCAGGCTACGTCGAGTCCGTCGAGGAGCTGGACGCGCTCGTGTAGAGTGTTAGAAAAAGTAGGATCTCTGAACGGCCCACGGATGTCGCGCACGGAGACTCGCACACATCGGACCCTGTAGTACCACCATATATCCGTCGTCGTAGTATTGTCTGTCGTCGTTACCAGCGGACATGGGACGTTCCACTTCGGTTGCATCTCTTTCCCGCGCTCACCTTGGCTAGAGACACGGAGACTCGCTGTCGTGCACACCCACCTTCGCAGAGGAACCGCCGATGGCACCGATGCGCATGGTGGAGTCCTCCGTCGGATGCACGCATGAGGCCGTGCCGCCGGGAACAGGTCAAAAGAGAAACAGCAAACATCGATGGGCATGCAAGGGCAGCTACACGTAAAGGGTGAGACCGTCCGCCGCACGCCCGCACATGCTCACTGTCACGAGCCGTCCACGAGCCGACTATTCCCCTTGTCCCCGTCGAGCTGCTTCGGTATGTCCTTTGCGTGCAGCGCGCCGTGTAAGGACTGCAGGAACTGTCGCGTTCGTTCGCTATCCGGCTGTTCCGCGGGGGGAGGAAGGCACATAAGTCAAATTTTCATCCTCCGTGCTGCGTGGAGACTCTAAGAGCTCGCGGGCGTACCTCGTGACAGCATGAAAGCAGTTTGTTGATTAGGATCGTCTGCTGCTCCGTCGCCTCGTCCAGCTCTGTGCGTAGTGATTTGCTCTGCGGGACGCGTCAGTGATGGGCTCTGCATGTGGGAAGGGAAGAGGTGACGGCGCACATCCTCCTCTAACCGGTCGGCTCGCGCCTTCTCTGCGTCGGCGAGCTGCTTCTGCTCCGCTGCCCGTGCGCGGGAGAGCAGCACCTCGAGCTCCTTTGACCGCACCACACACTCAAAGTGGCTTTCCCGCAGCTTGTACTGTCGGAGGACCTCCTTCAGCCGCTCGCGGACGCTATTGCCATATTAGCAGTGAAAAGCAGACCAAGAGGTGCTCGCGATACGTACACGCCATCGAATATATTCTGTAGCGTCTTCCGAGCTCTGTAGGATAGTCAGCACTAAGGACACCGCGCGAAAGAACGCACGGACGCACTCTGTCGGGTTCTCCACCCACTCCTTCTTCAGCTTCTGGCGCACGGGCTCGGGCTCGTCGAGCTCCTCCGTCCCCGGGCCCTCCGTCAGGTCCATCAGCTCAACAGCGAGGATGACATCTCCGTCCTCGATGCCCGCCTCCTCGGGCGTCTGGTCCGGTTCGAGCGTGCGCCCGCCGTGCGAGAAGATGAACTGCATCGCGCCCGCGCCGGGGCTCCCCGCAGACGCGCCGCTCGTGCTCGCCGCGTCCGCGCGCGCAATCCCGTTCAGCGGCGGGCTCCCAGCGCCGCCCTTCTTGCCCGAGTCGAGCGTGACCGTGCTCGGGGCGGTGCCGGTCGTCTCCATCCGGTCCGTCCACGCGTTGAAGAGCCGCGTGAGCTTCGTCTTGCGCGAGATCTTGAAGTAGAGCTCGGCGCGGTACTTGCACACGACACGCACGACGATGTCGGGCATCTCGCGGTACTTGCTCCCCTGGATCTTTGCGCGCTCGGCGCGCTTCGCCATGTCGTTCTTCATTTTCAGGATCTGTGCGCGCACGCGGCGCGTCAGCGCGCTGTATGCGCGATCGTGCGGGACACGCACCTCTTCCTGGGCCTCTTCCACGCATGTTGCGAGTCGTTTGCTGTCTTCCTGTACAATCAGCGCAAGTGAGCATCGCCGGACGTCTCGCGTTCAGCGGGGTGACCCACCCTTAGCTTCTTGTTATCCTGCGGGGACGGTCAACACCGGAACGCGAAGAGTGCACAGCTGGTGGTCACCTTCTGCAGCTCCCGCGCAAGGTTCTCCATCTTCGTCTTCGTCTGGTTCGCTTTCGTCAATTGGCCCTTGGCTGCGACGCATCAGGGATGTCAACGGCATGGGAGCGCACGAGCGGACAGACCTGCGTCCTTGTCCTTGACCAGCTTTTGCTTCTCCTTCGCATGGTCGCGCTCCAGTCGCTTCAGCTCCGCGAACTGCCGTGTATGCATGAATATGTGCACTGAACACGGCGGGGTTGGGCCGACGCACTAATTCAATATACTTTGCGTGGATGGCGGTCTCCGTCATGCCGGAGACGGACTTCTGTGCCTCCTCGGCTGGAGAGGGTCAGCGTGCCACACGGCGCGGACGAGTGGCAAGGGCGCACGCACCGAACCGCCGCTCCTCCTCCTCCTCGTGCACCTCCTCCTCCTCGAGCGCGGCGATCCGGTTCTTCAGCGTCTCGTACATCTGGGAGGGGTCGACGGGCTGGTCCGCGGCCTTCTTCTTGCCCTTCTGCGCGGGTTGGTGAGTGCCGTTGGCGGGGCGGGGGCGGGAGCGCCGTTCGGTGGTCGGGTGCCGGGTTGGGTGTGCGCCGCGTTGGGCGGGACGGGCGGGGCGGCCGCGGGGGCGGGGGGTGTTGGACCGGCTTGTCTGCCGTGTCTCGCGGTCTGTGCGCCGTTCATGGCGGGGGCGGGAGTGCGCGAGGCGGAGCCGGGGGCGGGAGAGCGGGGAAACAGCAGTCGAGGGGAGAGAAGAGGAGACTAATGGTGAGCTGAAGCTTGGCCGATGCAATTCAGGTCTGCACTTGCAGTTGGCCGCCGCGTTCGGAGGTCACTGAGCTCGGTGCCAGACGCCGCCTCCTTTGTCACGCCCGCAAAAACCTGTTCACAGTCACAGCTCGCCTTCGTCCCGACCACCATCACCGAGCTCATCTTGTTCGCCTTGCTCCTTTGGCTTCCAACGAACATGCGATTCGCTCGTTGTTCTATGCTTATTCCAACAACTCTCGTCTGCCAGGGCTTTCCAACATTCTGTTTTGTTCCTGCCACACTATGCAGGAACTCTGCGTAATTGTCCCTAGGACTCCATCTTGAACGGGCGCAATCTCTAAAGGGAGGTTTTTGTTCTCAGAGGTGAGTACACAATCATACGGGTTGCAGGAACCATTCGCTTGTACCAAACAGCCACTAGGCTTCTCAACCTACAATTGTATCGTATTTGAGTGTCTACTTGACTAGCAACGGATGATTGAGCCATGAACAGTGTGGGTCGAACGCCGACGATCGCGAACACCTAAGGTGCTGGAACGATTTGCTCTGGTATCACAGTTCGGGCGCAATGGCCCGGCGCAAGGTAGAGACAAGGGAGAGGCGGCCATGGTGATTAACAGCGGGGAACCACCGGACGTCTGAACCGTCTGTCGTGTGAACCCGGTGTTCCCGGAGTTTGCGTTGGTGGAGTCGACTGTTGCATGCCAATGAAATCGGAAAGTCATGAGTTACGATCATCGGCTCACTGGAAACCTGACTGTATGCAGTCCCATAGAACACTGGACGATGAGGCTCCCAGTGAGATACTCCGTGTCGAAGATTTGCGAAACATGGCGAAGCAGTGTTATGAGTGGTGCCCTAGCATATTACATCGTGGATTATACTTGTGTAGAGATACGAGTAGAACATCTGGGGTCCGTATGTCAGTGCGGGTGGAGAAAAGGGACCGATTCGTCCACATACCTGTACATCCGAGCAGTCCTTCAGCTACTCTCTAACGGCTCGCCAACCGACCACTTCGCGAATTCAAGCACCTCAATGCCGCCGTCCTCACCCTTGCCAACAAGGCCGTGCTTGCGAGACCAAAGGCGGAGCTCCTCCTCGACGTTGTTCCCCTGCTTGTCCATGAACATGTCCGATGGTTGTTCATACAAGGCTTCGGCAGTCCGCTCGCCCGACTGGGAGCGTACGATGCTCGTGGGGAAGCCAACGATTGTGCGACCCAGGGAGCGCTCCAACGCAGCGAGCTTCTTCTGGAACTCCTCGTCGCTGATCAGGGAGGGGAGCTGGGCCGACTTGAGCGCGAGGAGGGCAAGCGTGCCCTTGGTGCCGTTCGTCGGGAAAGCGACCGAGCCGTGGAGGTAGGGGAAGACACGCAACCCGAGATGCCGTTGCTGCGCCGGGAACGGGTCGCGGGCGACAGAGACCGCCCGCCGGAGGGTGACCTTCTCGCCGACCTTCGTGACGAGGTCGCGCACAGCGCTGCCGACGGTGACGTGCGGCGCGGCGCCCGCGCCGGTCTGCGGGCTGCGATGGTCGAGCAGCGGCGCGTCGTTCAGCGCGTCCGTGGACACCGCCTGAAGGAACGGACCCCCCTGCGCGGGCTCGGCGAGGAACGCGGCGGTGTGCGCGATGTCCGCGAGGAGCTTTCCGAAGAGCTCGTTCCGGGCCACGAAATCCGTCTCGCAGTTGAGCTCGACCATCGCGCCGCGCACCGCGCCCGCCGCGCCCGGTCGGCTTCCCGGCGAGAGCACCTGCACACCGACGAGACCCTGCCCCGCGTGCCGGCCCGCAAGCTTCGCTACCCTCGCCGCACCCGTCGCAGCGCGGTCGTCGTCGAGCCACTTGAGCGCGGCCTGGAGGTCGTTGTTGCTTGCGGCGAGCGCCTCGCGCGCCTTGGAGAGTGAGACGCCGTCGGTGACCTTGCGCAGCTCGGCGATGAGCTTCACCGACGGCTTCGCCGAGGGCGCGGTAGAGTAGAGGCGGGCGGCAGTGAGGACAGACCTACGGGCAGCGAACATGGACATGACGGTGGCAACACTCGCCCGACGCGCCCCGCACGGATTTTTTGACGCGTCGGGCAGCCACGTGTGTGGTCCGAACTTCACGGAATTTGTTCCCAGCCAGTCTAGATCTAGTGCGGCGGCTGTAGTAAACTTACTATGTACTCACACTACCCAACACCGCCAGCCACTACTCGACAGTCAACTGTCAATTGCTTGCTAGGCGAGGACACGCGAAACGGAGAGCAGGAATATATATGTATAGACTTGGTCCTTTGTCAGGCACAATAAGTTGCAGAAAGTCTCGGAGACTACTAAGGCGAGACTCGAACAAGGGCCGTCTCCGATGGCGAGTTCGCCGAATCTAGGCTCGAGCGCGTGAGTAGCAAGTCTTGTGGAGATGGGGAACTCACCTACAATTGCGCTGCTACGAGCATCCTAGAGGCTGACGGGCCGACAAGGCCGCCTACATGAATTTTCAGGGCAGCGACCGACAACGGGGCCGTGTTCATTAGATCATATACCTTGCGGCTGCTCAGTGCAGCAGACGGGGTGGGCATAATTGTGTATATTGCTAGAGTTTAGCAACTGATACGGAAGCACATTGCGTGATTGAACTTCACCAGCCGGTGTTCGAGAGGAGACCGATGATGTTGATGGTGTTGCAGTCAAGGCCAACCTGGCCGACGGCGCCCTGCAGGGTGACCTCAAGGCCGCTGAGGGCGCCCTGGACACTGGGGTCGGAGGCATCCTTGACCTCGTTACAGCACTGGACCGGGCCGGTGTCGCATGTGCCGGGGACGTCTGGGATAGGGTTGGCGACCGCACAGGTGGAAATGAGTGTGGCGAGGGCGGTGAAGAATACGATGCAGGAGTATAACATGGCTGGAAGTTGAAAGAAAGATCAATTTGAAGATGAACAGTGGAAAACGATACGCTATTGATCGGAGCCGAGGAACGGATGTGAATAGCGGTAGTGTTTGCTGAGGGTGAACGGCGGGCATGGAGGGTTTATAAGCCTTCTGGCCATGTTTGTCGCCGACAACCAACCTCGACGCCGCCAATTACCTAGGCGGCGTTGGTTTCATTATCTGTCATGGGGAACGTATGGGGCTTACTAATTTCGTCAAAGAAGTCGTACCCTTCGACACAATCAACACGCTCAGGTAGTGCTGTCAACACCCGAAGTGGTGTGTATCAATGTATCAATCACCCAAGGAACCTAAGTGGATCACACCGACATCGTCCAGTGATCCACAACATCTGTTTGGGAAACCTTTGGGTTTGGTCAGGAGCGATGAAAGATAATAGAAGCTAGTCACGCACCACTACAAGCAGTGATGTAAAGCCAATCTCAAAATGTGGAATGCTGCAGGGCGGGCTCAAGTACTACGATGAATGAGCATAGAAGACCACGCACCATTGAACAGAAGGCGAAGTTCCTGTGTCTATAAACGCATTGTAGATATTCCCCATGAATCCAATTCCGCCCTACTAATGCCTCTTCTTCCCTTCCTCGGTGTTCAACATGCAACAGCCAATGTAGGCGGCGCCCAATTGTGGAAGCGGTACATTCAGGCTCGATGATGAATTCGCGAGAAGCGCATACAGGTAATTGCCCGCTTGGTACCTTGTACACAAGTCGCACCACTACTTCATGGTCCTGTGGGAAACCAATAAAGTAATAGCTCGCAACACCCTAGGCACGGATATGCTTGCGCCTGTGTCCCGCGATCCATCTCAACGCCCAACAAGTATCAGCGGCGTCGCAGCATATACGTCAGGTGTGATCGAACACCTCACCGTCGCCGTTGTCCGGGACATCAGTTTCGCGTCGCTTCGTAGTTGGCTCTAAGGCTGACAGTAAAGAATCAGAGGGCGCGCCGGCGGTCCCGCGCTGAACTACGTCGCATGTGAGCCTCACAGTGTTCTAGTTGCTACAAACTGACAGGTCCCCGTAGAGTCTTCACCGCTATTTTACGGTATGCCCCAGACCTCTCGGAGCACAGGTAGCGCACATAAGCTTGCTCACTTAGTGGCAAAGCTTCGGCCTCGCGTTCTGAAGATACGGAGGGAAGTAACTGGCAGTCGAAAGGCAACGCGACGCGCGCGAGAGTCGCGGTCGCCGGCGGACGCGTCGCTAGCCACCTGTTACGGCCTAGCACGTGATCGTGACTGACATCACGTCGCGTCGGGGCGCTACAGTCGGCGCGGAAAGTGTGAGCGCCCGTGAGATTTGCCTTCTGCTCCGATGGCCGCTGCTTTCTCCTTTGCCGTGCCGTCCGCAATACCTCAGGACCTCCAGTTCATCCATGATATTGTTGGCGATACACCTGCGCCTCTTCTGAGTAAAGCTGTAGAGGAACAGGCCCATTCCGACCACGATCATGGAACAGACAGCGACACCGACAGTGAAAAGGAGGTCGAGGCCGACATTCTCGGAGGAGCGGAGGACGAGGAGGAGGATATGTCTCGAGAGAAGGGGTACGCCTCGTTTTTCATTTTGATCGTGGTCTTCAGCTTCTCAGACGCTCTAGGGCGCCACCGTCTGAGTCCACAAGTGACTCAGAGTCTTCAAGTGATTCCGACTCCGAATCTGAGGAGAACACAGCGGCAGAGGCCCGTAAAAGTGCAGCGAAGAAAGTGGAGGCTGATGTGGACGATGAAGACGAGGGGGAAGGGGCGGGGCCCTCGGTGCGCACAAAAAACGAGGTGGTGGACGTTGACATCATGATCCCGGATATTACGGAAGTTGGCCCGCACGACGAACTGGAGAAGGTGGGCGAGGTGATGAGCATCGTCGACAAGGTGGTCATTGTGAAGGGTACCCCTTCAGATTTTGCGAACAGAGGTTCAGAGAGAGCCCTCGACTCTGATACGCTTCTCGTGTTCGATGACAGAAAAGTATTGGGTTACGTGCGTCGCCTTCCTCTCTTCATGAACGTTGCACTGGTTGACCGCTTGGCAGATATTCGAGACATTTGGGCCAACAAGTGAACCGCTCTACCAGATCCGGTTCAATCAGAAATATCCACTGGACGCCGAGAAGGTCAAACTTGGTAGGACGGTATACCATGTCCCGCACAGGAGCAACTACGTGTTCGTCCGGCAACTACGACAATTCAAAGGCAGCGATGCTAGCAATGTTCATGACGAAGAGCCTGCCGATGACGAGCTTGAGTTTTCGGACGACGAGCAGGAGGCTGCCCATAAACGGGCGGTAGCGCAAAGGTTCGTGACTTTCCAATGTGCAGTCACCCTTGTACTCAATACTTGGTTTAGACGGGAGCAGTCCCGTGCCCGGTCCCTCGGGGCCAGCAGCAGACAGTCCACCCCCCTTCCATCCCGAATGCGGGACCAGGACATGGTCGATGACCCATATGGCGGGAGCTCGTACGAGCAGTCGCTTTCGTACAACGACATGGACTTCGGAGCAGGGCCTTCCCGTCCTGCACCGATCCCATACGACGACCCGTACTCCGACTCATACGGCGCCGCCCCGACATTGACTGCAGACGCAGCAGAGGGCAGCCTTCCACCCACCCCCGACATCCCTGTGGACGCTAGTCGAGGGTCGGGACGCGGGCGAGGGCGTGGCGGACCCGGGCGTGGTGGAGCGCAGCGACGCGAGGACTTGGGCAGAGGTCGCGGTCGCGGTCGGCGGCAGAACGACCGTGGGCGCGGGCGAGGCCGCGGTCGTGGAGGTGACTTCAGATCCCCCGCAGACGGGCGCACAGGGTGGCAGGGCGGGCGGCCGGACGAGTATGATCCGCGCGGGCCGCGCCCGCCCTCCCCGGCATCGCTCGCTATCGCCCGCGCGACTGGGCAATACGCGGAGGGCCCGCCCCTGCAGCCTGACATGCAGGGTCAGCAAAACGGAGGGGGCGTATCTGGGTGGGGCTACGCGGGCCAGCCGATGCAGTCGTATGACTTCTCGTTCGGGTACCAGTACCCTCAGGTGCAGCCCCATATCAACCCGCGCTTCGCATCCAACTTCGGCATGGCGGGCATGGGCATGGGAATGGGCTTCGCCTACGGCGGCCAGCCAGGGACCTACAGCCAGGATTCTACGGGCTACAATGTAGGAGGACACTACCCTGGTGGTGGGTGGGGGGACGAGTGGAGTCAGTCCTACCAAGGGGCTCCTCGTCAGGGCCAAGGGGACGACAGCAATAAAGGCTGAATATATCCCTTATATCGTAGCTAGATCTACACTTGCTGTATCAAGTATTGTATAGCTGTTTTTCAGAGGTTGAAACCTGATTTCAGGTTTGCACAAGCGGGAGGATCTGCTTTGAATCGCTCCTCACACCTCGCTGGGAGGCTGTTCCTAAGAGGAGGTATCATCTCTCGGATATCATCAAGACAGAACATTACACCGAAACACTCATTTCTCGGCATCTGGATTAAGCGCCTGACCGTGGTTCTTCGGACTTCATCGCGAGCGTTGAGTCGTTGAAGCCAATAGCCCCAACCGTTCCCGATTAGGTATGAACGCTTCGCTAGTGTCACGGTTCCAGCGCTAAGACAATGAAAACAACGAGAGGATGTAAGCCCGCGCCGCTCGAGTCCGCCTCTATCGTTCCCCCAGCCGCCCCCGCACCCCTCTCGTCGTCGTCGCTACCGCCATGGCTGGTGCCCGCAACGCTGCCGCAGCCGCCACCGCGTCGCGCGCGGCCAGCCGCCAGCAGCCGCCCGCGTCCTCGTCGACCCCCGCACCCGGCACCTCCGCGTCCATGCACGGTCAGATACTCCCCTCGTCCGCGCCGGCGTCGAGCTCGAAGGAGGGCGTGCGCGCACGGCAGAAACGCGTCCTGCCCGCGCGCTCGCGCCGGGGTGGCCCGGGCGTCGGGACGTGCGAGTCGGACGTGATGATCCTGGAGACGATGAAGCGCAAGGGTGCGTGCCCCAAACACATATCTTCCCCCCCCCCTTCGTCGTGCTGACAGACGGACGGGAAAACGCAGCGGAGAGCGAGCCGCTCATACCGGCGACGACGAAGTTCCTGCTCACGACGAACAAGGCGCTGCTGCCGCCCGTGGAGGCGAGCGTGGAGGCGCAGCTGAACACGCCCGCGTACGGCCGCTACTTCGACCGGCCGGAGGTGCAGGCGGCGTACAAGGCGCAGCAGCTCATCCAGACCCCCGACTTCACGGAGCTCCCGCGGGACGCCAACGTTGGGGGCCGCTTTCGCCCGCGGGGCTCGGAAGACGTTCGTCCGCCCCGCCTGTCCGCGTACGCTGCACATACTCACGCCTGTCTCTACCCTTGTCCCTATATCGCTACGTCTACGTCCCAATACATGCGCTGTTGCGTGCTACCTGCCCTTTGCTGCCATGATGGCCCCTGCCGCCGCGCGCACAGGAGGCGGCCGACACCTCGGATGCGGCGTATGAGAAGCGGCACCGCAAGTATGAGACGTTCGAGAAGCGCCAGCGGCTGCGCGAGAAGGAGAAACTCAAGCACGAGCACTACAAGCTCAAGGAGCGCATCGACCAGCTCCGCGCGATGGACAGCTCCGCCTTCCTCGCCCTCCCCGCGTCCGACTTCTCTGAGGCGCGCGGCGGTACTCCCGGGCCTTCTGGCGGCCAAAACCACGACCACACCGACGACTACGACGAGAAGCCGTTAGATTCGTCTCATCTGCATGGCGCGGCTGCATACCATGAGGGCGAGCGGAGACGGAAGGAGATGCTCGAGACCGCGCTGCAGCTGGAGCGGCGGTACCGGACGCTGCTGCCTCCCGACCGGCGGTGGATGGAGAAGAAGCTCGAAAAGCCGCAGGGTCAGGTGACCTCTGTTGAAACCGTCGCAGACGAGGATGACGAGGTGGACGATGACGAAAGCGAGCCTGGTGAGGACGGAGTCGCGGCCGAGGAGGGCGCGGAGGAGGACGAGAACGGAGAGTCAGAGCCCGAAGGGGACGACGGCGAGTCCGAGATCGACCTGGAGGAGCAGGAGCGGGAGCGGTCGAAGAAGCTGAAGCTGCGCATCAAGTTTCCGCCGCGAATGCTCGCGGGCCCAGGCAAGCAGGAGTCGAAGCCGCCGCCCTCGCGCGGCGGCGGAAAGCAGATCACGCTCTCCCCGTTCTTCAAACAGCACGCGTCCGCAGCCGGGGCAAGGGCCATGCGCACTCGCCGCTCCGCTCCGCGTCGTACACCGCCAGCGAGGCGACGTCCAAACGCGGCCGCTACTCCGTCGACACGGCCGACACCCTGCACCAGGCGCCGTCCGCGAAGCGGGCGCGGGTGTACGAGTCCATCTCCACGGCGCCCAAGGCGAAGGCGAAGGCGAAGGCGACCAAGGCGGCGAACGGGGCAGTCAAAGCGGAGTCGGTGTCCTCCTCGGGTAGGCCGTCCCACCGCGCGAGTGCTCACGCCGTCGGACCCGCGGGTGCTCACGTCTCCTACGCAGGGCTCGCGGGCAAGCGGGAGCCGACCGAGTGCGTGCTCATGGTCGCCGCCGTGCGCCAGGTCACCGCGCCCACCGCGCGCAAGACACAGCGGCACGTCACCGCGTTCGGCGTGCGCGTCCCGCCCGAGCTCGAGGAGGTGCGCGACTTTGAGATCCCGCACTGGGTGCTCCCGCACTCGGGCGCAAGCGACGACGGCGATCGTCGTGCGCCGTACGCTCACTCGCACGCCTACATGCGCTCTGAGGACGGGTACTCGGTATCCGTGGGTGACGTCGCCGACGACGGGACATAATCTTATTGCGCTTGTATATATCCGGCCGCTCTCTACTGCTTGTCGGACGATGATGGGGTTCCGGTGTCACTCACTATTAGGATAGGCCTCTCGCGAAGCGTGTGTATAGCATATGTATCACTTTAATACCCCTACGCCGGCGGCGCGCCCGCCCTGGGCCCCGTGAACTTCCCGATGACGGTGAGCGCGTGCTCGCGCGAGACAAGCCCGACGTCCTTCCTCTTCGACAGCACCAACCCTCCCAGCTCGAGCGGGCTGAGCTTGCGCACGTCCGTCGTCCGCAGGGGCTTGGCGTAGCGCGAGTAGTCGCCGGCGGTGCGCTCGAGGAAGACCTGGACGCGCTGCTGCGAGGGCGACAGCTGCTTCACGCTCGGGTTGGCCGGGACGGCCGACGTCGGGACAGTGGGAGTGCTGAAGAGGTCGTCGAGGCTGCCAAGCTCGATCTTCTTGACGTCTGGGAGCTCGAACGGCACCTCGTTCTCGTACTCCGTGTGCGTGTCCCGACGCGGCTGGCGAGAGGGCCGGTCCTGTCGCGCCTGTACGGCTTGAGGGGCACCGTCAGAGGGTTGTGCGGACGTTGCCTGCATCTGCTGTCCCCCTTGCGCCGTCCCCTGCTGGTCTTTGGACCGAGCCTCGAGCCGGGGCGGACGTTGACCGCCCTGCTGTCCATTACGCTGTCCATTACGCTGGCCGTTGCGTTGGCCGTCGCGCTGGTTGTTGCGCTGGTTGTTGCGCTGGCCATTGTTGCCGTTGTGTTGCCTCCGTTCGCCCGCGTTGACTGACCCTCCATTTTGGTGGTTACGCTGGTTCTGCTGGCGATTGGGATTTGCGTCCCTGTCCCTGTTTCCGTTGGCCTGCCTCTGGCCGCTCCTCTCATTGTTTCCGTTCCTTTGCCCTCGAGGCTTGTTTGCTGAACAAGACATGTGTTATCGAGAGATACTTTCAAGCAACGGTTGCAGTCTACGAACAGATCACGATGTCCCCCAAACTGTCGGCTAAGGGAATAGCTCGCTTCTTCGGAGCAGCGGCCTCGGAAGAATTGAAGCGAGCCTGGCGCGAGAGAGCGGCTGGGGTGCACTTTGCAAGCCGTGCCGTCGTGGCCGGTATGGACGAGGAGAGACGGACGAGCATGGTTGGAGAGAGACGAGGTGGCCGAGCCGGACGTCGGAGCAGGACGCAGAAATGCACAAGCGCCCGGCCACGCCGCGATCGCGAACGCGTGAGCAAGCGAGAGACTCGAGAGCGCGTCGCGCCGGCGCAGCATCCTCATCCTTACTCACCGCCTCGGACTCGCTCGCGGTCCTCTCCCCCCTCCTTCTCTCTCGTCCACTTCTGGAATGGGTCGGCTCACAGGCCGCTTGTTTGTATTCTTCACGACCTGTCTCATCGCGTTCATTGCCTACTCGTCCCAAATATTCATAATCTGGCCGTGGTATGGCCGCGAACTGTCTGTCGAGCTACTGGAGCTGCTTCTACCATTCAAGTGAGCGATTCTGTGGTATATAACCATTTTGGTCTCATGGTGTTGTTGTGAAGTGTGCTAGTCGGACTGTTGCTGTGGAACTACACCCTGTGTGTAACTACCGACCCTGGAGGGGTCCCTCCTTACTGGGCAAGTCCAGCCATGGCACCTGTCCCCGGGGATGCCTGTACTAACATTCGAGATTCATCAGAGGCCTGATGTCAATGATGAGGATGGTTATGAAGTCAAGAAACTAACGCGAGGTCCGCGGTATTGCCGTTCATGCGAAAGCTACAAGCCTCCGCGCGCGCACCATTGTAGACAGTGCAAACGGTACGCACTGCCATGGCTTCAAATGGTTTGGATTATTTACGCATTCTCCAGGTGTATCTTGCGGATGGGTATGCTTCCTCGCCCGATCGTGAAGGGCCCCACGCTTAGACTTGGTTGGCAGACCACCACTGTCCCTGGGTCAACAATTGTGTCGGCCACTTCAACTACGGTCACTTTGTCCGCTTTCTCTTCTATGTAGACCTGGCGTGCACATATCATCTCACCATGCTCTCTCGGCGCGTGCTTGAAAGTGCAGCTTACTGGGTAAGGTGACCGGCACCTACAGATAATGTGCCCACGCTCATGCATATGCCACACAGGATGAACCCAGCGGGCGCGAACTCATCTTCATTGTGCTCAACTTTGCTACTTGTATACCCGTCTTGCTCGCGGTCGGCATTTTCAGGTACAGCCGCACACCCGAGCGTCATGATACCCACGACTGACCGACGGACATCCAGTCTATATCACTTCTACTCCATGCTTGGCAACAGCACCACGATCGAAGGTTGGGAAAAGGACAAAGTTGCGACGCTCGTCCGTCGCGGCCGGATCCGCGAGGTACGCATTCCCTGTGCTGCACCGTATCCGAACCCGTGCTCACGCTCACACCCAGATCAAGTTCCCATACGTGAGCAGCCTGCGTCTCCATACGAAATGCACATACTGACATCCGGTACAGAACCTCGGCATGCGACGCAACATCGAGGCCGTACTGGGGCCCAATCCCCTCCTCTGGTGCTGCCCCACAGTACCGCCAGGGAACGGCCTGAAGTACCCCATCGCCGAGGGAGACGGTGAGTGGCTCGAGCTCGAGCGGAGGGATGGGTTTATGCGCGACGACGGGAACGCGGGCGCGTACGACGCAGAGGGCGGGTACCCCTACGAGCCCTGACTCGGCCGCGGCCGCAACCACGACAAGGACCGATACCCGCAGGTGTGCAGCTCCCCGCGCCCATGCTATCATGAAGTAAGCGCTCATCCGCTCCCCACCCCAGTGTGTCTCTCCAGGCTGCGCATTTGCGCACCCCCTCCCTCCCCCCTCTCCTGTCGTCCCCTACATGTTGACCCGCGTGCTGACCTCCATCCGTGTGCCAGACTCCCCCGCGGGCGAAGAATGGCCCCCGCGCGACCCGGAGGCGTACGTGTACCCCGACCCGCCCGCGAACCACCAGTTCGAGCTCCCGCCCTCGCCCTGGACGTACGCCAACGGCGCGCTCAACCCGGACCTCCGCCCCTCCGCGACGCGCCGCCGCCACACGGGCCCGCACGCCGCCGTCCCGCCCTACCACCCGGACTACCAGGCGCCGACCGACGGCGAGGACGACGAGGACGACGGCGAGGACGCCTACGCGGACGCGAATGTGGGCCGCCCGCGCGAGTTCGTCCGCCGCGGCTCGGAGGGCGTCGAGGTGCGCGCGATCGACCGCGAGGCGATGCTCCGCCAGTGGGTCGAGGACCGCGCCGCGGAGCCCGGGCGGTACCGCCGGTACGTGCCCGACCCGCCGAGCGAGCCCGAGAGCGGGTCGGACGCGGAGGACGAGGTGCCGCTCGCTAGTACGGTCGAGCGGCGGCGCCCTAAGAACGCTTGATAGCCGTGGTTTTCACTTCATGGGCGTGCGGAGAGATGTCATTTCCAGACTGGACTGAACGAGAATACTTACAACTACTGCCGCTGGAGCGGAGCGAGATCTGCTACGACGGACCTGGGGAAACATACTGCTATACATAATGATATCCGTATACAGCCTTACACGAAGAATCCTACTCTACAGTACTGAGAACGGCGGTGCAAGACAAGAGACGCGAGAGCAAGCGAGATGGGGGTATACACCTGGACCAAGAACCACATACTGCACGCTGCGCGCGCTCTATCAGTACGCGGCCCTGTCGAGGTATACCTTCCACACCATCCCGCCCTTCTCGCCGAGCTCGAGCACACTGACCCCAAACGGCAGCAGCACCTCCCATATTCCGCCCTCTTTGCCTTGCAGCACGCCGCCATTGAGCTTCACTTGCACGCCGCCGGGGGACGGCTCCGCGGCCTTGGCTTTGCCCTTCTTCGCGCTCTCAGTCGTCCGCGCGCGTTTCTTCGGCGGCCGGCCGCGTCTTTTCCCCCTCGAGGGCGACGAGCCCTCCTCCTGGTCATGCTCCTCGTCTCCGCTGCTCTCGTCGCCGTCGTCGCCCTGATGGAGGAAAGTGATATTCGACAGGATGACACTCGTCTCCGCCCCGCTCAGCCGCATCGCCCACGTCCGCACGCCCTCGTCGTGGTGGAGCACAAGTCGCCGCCCGAGCGGCATAGCAGTCACCACGGCGTAGTTGAGCGGGTGCAGGTGCTGATTCGGTGTTGGAGGCGAGGGGCGGGAGGTGGCAGCGACAGGGATGGGATGCGGTGCAGGAACAGGCGTGGCAGGCGTGACAGCGTTGTAAGGGGCTCCGGATGACGTTGACGGCGCCGGCGCCTTTGGTGCGGCGGGTGCTATGGGTTGGTGATAGACAGCATTCGGGTAGTATGAAGCAGGTGTAGAGGTCTGCGGCATAACGGCTGGTAAGGCGCCCGTTTGTTTGAGCTTTGGTGTATGGGGGACTTTCGGGGGTGCAGAGGGAGTGGGAGCAATCGCAGGCGCCAGTGTGGCAGGAGATTGCTTCGGCGCCACAGGTGCAGGTGCAGGTGTTGGTGGGAGAGCGGGAGTAACTGGAGGCGACTTCACAGCTGTCGAAGGGCGTGTAGGCACACTAGACGCGGTAGCACTGGCTGGTTGGGGTTTTGGTGCTGGCTGAACTACCCTCGAAGATGTGGCATGATGTCCATGCACATTGATCTTGTTGCTAGATGGGAGAGTTGGAGTCGGGGCCGCGATAGGTTGCGTAGGTGCGGCGGGCATCTTGAGTTTGATCTTCGTTGGATGATCCCCTGCAGTGGCGTACGCAGGAATGGAGTACGGCTCTGGCAGGTCGGCCAGTAGTTTGCGGAAGTACTCCTGTACCAGTATCGGTGAGCGTGTTGCCCAGAACAAGTATCAGCTCGACATACCCGCAGAGTGACAGCGTCCTCCCAGATCTGCGTATGCTCTTGGTTGAACTCGAGCGCGTTTGAGAACACGAGCTCCACATCGTTCGCAAAGTCAGTCGGGTTGTGGTATTCCTTCCGTTTCAACTTTTTCTGTGTGGGGGGTGCATGTGAGATAAAATACTTAAGCAGCGACTGGAAAGACTTACAAAGACATTTTCCAGAGCTTGAGGCTTCTTGATGATTTGGTAATACATGGGCCATTGTTTGCGACTTGGTAGCTCCATGAACTCAGCGGAGAGAATCCGACCCCTGTTGGCACGCATTTAGCGGCATATAATGAGATGCGGAGGGTGTACGGACTTGTCATCAGCTTTGTCTACGAGCTTCTGCAACCGTGTCTTGAGGAGACGATGGAGGTTGGGTGTCTTCTTCTTTGCGCCCCCGTCATCCTCAGAACCAGCCTTCTCCTCTCCGTCATCGCCCGGGGCCTCTTCTTTCGTCCCAGTGACTCGGCTGTACTCCTTCATCGCCAGTTTCTGCACAACATCTGAGTACCAGGGACGTGCCTGTACAAGGTGGGGAAGTGCTCACATGCAAGAACTTGGCGTCCTTCCAGATCTGACTCTCCTTCATGTTGTATCGCTTTGCGTTTCGGAAGCACGTCTCAATATCTTGCTTGAAGTCTTCCAGGGAGGCATATTCGCGAGTTTCGAGCTTGGCGCGGATGTCCTCGAGCGCAATAGGCCGCTTTATCTGTTGGTAGTAATCTGGGTATTGGCGTTTCGAGGGAAGCCGCATGAACTGGAAGGAGGCGATCTGGCCTCTGCGCAGCGAGCGGCGAGCGAGGGGGCGGCCATGATGGTGGTCGATGATGGTGGTCGGAGAGAAAGACGCGGATGCGGGGTAAGGTCAATCAGGAAATACAAAGCTGGGACGTCACGCACTCCTTGTTGACCGCGTCCTGCAGGCTCTGCCACACCTGCAGCCCCTTCTCCCTCACCACATCTCTGCTCTCCCCCGTGCCGCCGCTCTCACCGTCGCCGTTCGCGCCTCCGTTCGAGTGGGTGGCATCAGCGGCGTGCTTGCCGTTCGGACTTGTGCTGGTTGTGGCTGGGGCATCCCTCCGTCGTTTGGCGCGCGGGGCGTCGACATCGACGCCTGCGGCCGCAAAGGTGCGCGCCTCTCTCTTCGACATCGCGTCTAGGTTCGGACAGCAAGGGTAGACGGGCTATGCGGGCTCAACACTGGCGGCGACGGCGGGGAGGCTCGATATCCCACTCAGTGACGGGCTCTTGGCCGCTCCCGTTGCGCTCAACAGCCCTAATCCAGTAAGCTTCCCACGTGACCTGGACGCGTCGCGCCACGGCGTTTGGGCTGTGCCACCGTCGCGTATTCGGAGCTTCGAGCATGCACCCGCGGACGGTGGGATTGGAAAATATGCATAAATTGTCGTCTTACGCAAGTCATTATACCATTGTGCTATAATACAGGTGCAAGAAATCAAAGAATTGACAGCCATTAGCGATCAAAACAGATATACGAAATTCCCTAGGATGTGAACTAGCAGACACCCACCCCGTTCAGGCCCGAGGTCTCACGACAACGGGAAGCGGAGGGCGAGAAAGGATGAGGTAGTCAAGCATGCTGTCCTCGTACGCGGCCGCGTCGAAGCCATCCGCTAGCCGCAATTCCAGCCTCTGCACCATCAGGGTCACGACCATGCGCATCTCCTGCAGGGCAAGCCCCTTCCCCGCACAGTTCGCGGGCCCGAACGAGAAGGGGAAGAACGCGGCGGTGTTGTGGATGACCTTCGCACTCAGCGCATTGTCCGAGCCGGCGATAGTCCACCGCTCGGGCCAGAACCGCTCCGGGAGCGGCGAGAAGTTGCGCGGGTCCCGCTGAACGCTGTACATATGCACGGTCGTGATCGTGCCCTCCGGAAGGTAGCTGGGACCACAATGGATGCGTTAGCGATGGTTCTGTGGCGTCCACAGCTGACTGAGCGAGCCCACCTATTCCCGACGACCTTACCGCCACTTCCAGCGGGGACGATCCGTTGGCTGCCGTCGCTCACCGGAGGGTACAGCCTCATGGTCTCGTTACTGTGCAGGGGAGAAGATGAGAAGCCGCTCAGCTCTCCTAGAATCCGGAGGGTGCACTCAGGAACCGCACGTACATGACGGCATTCAAATACGGCATGTCGGCATGGTGCTTCGTGTTCAGTGCGTCCTCTCCGGGCGGGTAGTATGTGTCCACCTCCGCTCGGAGACGGACGTACGCCTCGGGGTGCGTGAGCAGGCAGAAGACAAGGTTCGAGAGCACGCTCGACGTCGTGTCCGAACCGGCAACGACCGCCAGCGCGCCGTCTGCAACGACCTGTGAGAGCGGCGGTGTCGACTCCGCGCCATCTTCGTTGTTCTACGGCAGCCTCAAGTAAGCTCTCGATCGGACAGGCCCAGGGACACACTAAGGGACGAGATCGGCTTACCAGATAGTAGAAGAGGTCTTTGGTGATGTTGTTTCCCGTCTTGACGCGCTCCGCCGCACGGTGCATGCAGAAGCTGCGCATCTCTTTCATCTTCGACCCGAGCCCAGGGAACTTGCGCACGTAGTCCGCCGTCCAGGGCAGGTGCCCGAACGTGTCGGAGTTGCTGCTCGTCCGAACACTGTCAGCTCCGGGACCCGACGCGTGTGTAGTGCGGCGGTGCTCACACGAGGCCCTCCTCCAACAGCGGCCACACACTTCCCTCGTCGCCGTTGCGCATCATCTCTGACCCCCCGCCGAAACTGCGCGCCACGCCCGGTCGTCAGCTCCCTCGTCATCGTGTGTACAGACCGACGCCACTCACGCCATATCGCTCATGAGGTCGTACCTGCCGCGCATCCCGTGAGCACCGTGTCTGCCCGCGGCGTCCCCGCAATGAGGTAAGGGCGTACGCACGTAAACCAGCTGAACCACTTCGCGAGGTTCACCTCGCCCCTTTTGGACGCGAGCAGATCGACGAGCTGCTGTGCGCGGTGGGAGACGAGTGGCTCAAAGTCCCTGAGGCTCGCCACATTGAACGCGCGGTTCCAGGGCTTGCGCCGGCGTAGATGTTCCTTCGGGTCCCCGAGGGCGATAAGCGGCGGGACGGCCTGTGTCGCCGCACGGGATCCCCACTCTGCACCGCCGAGGGGATCAGCACGCTCCCAGCGGACGCGCGAGGCAGAAGAGAAGCCACCCACGAGGGCCTTTGTGCAGGCCCGCCGTTCCCATGAGCGGGTGGGTGGCGGCGGCATTGCTGATTGAGAGTTCGTTCGGGCCTAAGACCCGGGGTCAGCAGCAGGTTCTGTGGCGCATGAGTGTGGTTGCGCTCACCGACTCTGACGACGTCGCCGTACTGTCGGTGCAGTTCTTGCGTGTAAAGGTGACGTTTGCCGCGTCGAGAGATCCATGCCATAGATAACTTCGATATCCTGAGGGCGACTGGGCCTGGGTATTGCGCTAGGGGATGCCACGGGGAGACTCGATATGCGGTGACGGAGCATACTAGCGTAGACCAATATGTCGAGAACGCTACCAGAACCGCTTTGATGGCCGGAAAACGTGTCCAAAGAAGTGCGCTAAGCAGAGCGGGGACCCCCAAGACGAGAAATGCGTGCTCTGCCACACGCTGGGGTTCGTAGCGTTTGAACACCAAATGTGCCACCTGCGACCAAGTCGGTGATGAGATCGCACGGACGACGATGCAGAGAGACCCACCAGCGCAGACGCGACGACGGTGCACAGCGTCGTCTGGGTCGACAGCTCGGCAAAGAAGACGGTAGGGGCCATTGTTCTGGCGGATCGTTTGGAGGCTCCGACCATTCTTATACGAGTGGCCATCACCAGACTCCTCCACTCCACGAGCGTCCTGGCTCGACATACATCTTTGCATGAGCGCGCGGAGTGCGGAATGCGACTTTCACGGTTTCTCAAGGGGCGACGTTCACGCCTCCGGGCGCGGGAGTCGATCCTAGATGGGTTGCATTTTCCTGATTGCGGAGCTCTGCGCCGCTCATGAGACCCTCCCACTGTCTCTAGCCAGGGTCGCGCGTGGGCCAGGCTATCAGATGGAGGCAATCGGAACAGGGGAACGAGCGGCACGCGCGCCCGGTCGAGCGTGTGCATCGGAAGGCAGAGGTACGTGCAGGCCGTTCTGTGCGCCCGGCAAATCGTGCAGGCAAGCATATTGCCGGAATCCAAGAACGCTGAGCACAATCGTCCGCATGCTTGCTCAGCCACCATTGTCGTAACAGGGCCGGTAGGTTCGGGCAGAAGAGAAGAGGGCCGCGGTACCGCGGCAATCCCACCCGGCAGGTTTATGCGCTCCGTGGCAATTTTCTGCGCCCCGGCGACCTAACGAGGCGACATTGTCGGAGCGCGTCGTCTCCTGCAATTGGCCGGTTGTTCCTGCACGATGGCGGCTTCTCTCCGAGGCAAACAGCGGGACATTGCATGGCATAACCTTGGTAGAACCTAAGTAAAAGGCCGGACGGTCGGAGGTAGGACCTACCTTCCCTTCTCGGGCGTCCGAAAGGCCTCCGTGCGCGCTCCTCCAGGACCCTGAGAGCAAGATCTGGGGGGATTTAGGAACGAACAGTCTGCACTGGGCTGTTTACCACTCGATAACGTGTACACGCCTCGTGGCAGACATCCATGTCACTCGCGTCATGCCTTGGGCAGCTCGGAGCCGCGCGCTGGGGGAAGTAGAAAGTCCGCACGGCGAACAAGGATCTCCTTTGCAGGGCAGTGAGGGCGGGTTTCTACAGGTTCATGACAGGATGAGTGGTGTGAACACACCAACCAGAAGGAGGCGATGCAGGCATCACCCACGTGCCGAGCTTCCCCAAACCCGAGCGCCCACCCGCGCTCGATGCTGCGGCAGCCGCTCGAGCTTGCTCCGACACTATCACTCCGGCGCCGCGAGGACCAGCGTGATTGATCTTCTGAATATTGAGCATGGCAGCCAGTAGAGGAGACGAGCTAAGGACCAACTAGGATTTGGGTCATTCTAACGTATCAGCTTCTCACAGCACGACAACTCTGAAGCCTGTCCGTCACCCACACCTCTACCTCGAGCACGAAGGCGGCACGGCGATTTTTCTGGTATGTAACCGCTACGTCGTCATTCTCCGATGCCATAATGTCCTTGAGCCATATCACCGCCGTACCACACGCAGGTCGAGCAGACGCTCTTCAAAATCCACGAGTACTTCCTGAAGCACCATTCGATCGTGTTCGCATCCATGTTCACCCTCAACCCGGGCAGCGCGTTCGTCGAAGGCAGATCCGACGAGCTGCCCATCTCCCTGCCTGACGTGCGCGCGGACGACTTTGCGCGGCTTCTGTACCTATTCTATCCTAGGTGAGCGGCCGGAGCGTGTATCTGAAACGATCTCGTCCTTCTCCGAGTGCGTCGTGGCGTGCGCCGAGGACCTATTGACATGCGATCTACCAAGCTAGACGGCTGCGCTCGTATACGAGGCCCTGGGTGTGCGAAAGCATCGGACGACGCCGCCGCGCCGGTCGTGTCAGGGCTGAGCCGGACCATTGACAGAAGACCGGGGCGGGGCACGCCAAGTGCAAGTGCCCGCTCCGGACATCTCCTCCTGTGCCTGTACTTGCCGGCGTCCCGTCAAGACGCCGTTCCCGCCTTTGGGCGATTGTTTGTGCTCGCGGCCCAATGTAGAGCCCGTAACGCACAGCACCATGCAGTCCGCCGATGGGCCTGAGTCACCCCGTCGGACGCCCGTCTGCCCCGAGCTGCCAAGTCTTCACCACCTCGCAACTGACGCGTTTCGCGCCCCAGGGACGTCGTCTCGGGCGACTTGCAGACGGTCGCCGACTGGACGTCCGTCCTCCGGCTCGCGCACCGGTACCAACTCGACGCGCACCGGCAGCTCGCGGTCGCCCGGCTAGAGCAGCTCGCGTCGCCCATCGACCGCATCCTCCTCGCCCGCCAGTACGACATCCCGGGCTGGCTCGAGCAGGCGTACTTCGCCCTCTGCGTGCGCGAGGAGTCGCTTACCATCGACGAGGCGGCCTCCTCGACATGGCGGACGTCATTTACATCTCGGACCTCCGCCTGCGCGCGCGCGCACAACAGGGCGCCATCCAGGTGCAGGAGAGGTACCTCCGTTGGATGATAAGCCAGAGATTGGGTACCCCCCTGCCGCAGTGAACGGAGCCGAGTGCTGCATAGAGTGCTAGGGGAGCTGGCTGGTGCGTTCAAGTTTCAGATGTCCGTGGTGTACGATAGCTGTCGACAGCTCGCTCTCGGGTGGCTGGATGTATGTACGATGCGCAGATCCAGGGTTCAGATCCTTCTCACTGTGTGTGCGGATCTGTGTACGAAGGCACCCGCGATCTTGATTCGTATTGCCCGGCTCGGCAACGGTCCATGTCAGAAACCGAGAGCACTTAGTGTGCGAGACTGTCCGCGCAGTGTCTCCCAAGCGGGCAGCAAACACCCCACGCATTCCATCCCGCGCGGTGCGCACGACACTGGATAGTGGCGACCTTCCAGAACGTAGGATCTACAGCAGTGCTTCTCCCCGCTCTCCGCTGGCCACTCCCGCCGCAGACCACCCTAACGTGACAGATGCTGTCGGGGTGGACCCCGCGTCCGCGCCCTTCGCGCCTTCTACTGTCCCGACCCGAGCCCGAGCCCGAGCCCAATGACCCCCCACCGCAGGGAATATGCCAGCATCGGGGCCGAGGGCAGCTCCCTTGAGTTATTCCTGCACTTAATCTTGCACTTTCGCTACCCTGAGCCGCCGCATGCGCCGCCGGGCCGCTTGCGAGTGCTTGTTGATGCCTCCGTGGAACGCCCAGTCCGCGTCGCGCGCGGGCCCGCGCGGGAGCGGCGCGTCCCGCTTCGGTGCCTTGCTTCCAATCGTGTATCTTCGGAGGAGCGCAGTCCCCCCCGGCTGTTGGGCAGGATTCTCGAGGTGAGTCGCACACCACAGGCTGGTCAGCGGATGGAACGTACGTGTTCCGCCAGATACTCGGTCGCGTCAACCGCGTAGCCGTCGAGCAAGAGGACGCAGCGGTGCTTCGTGTTCGCGTATTCCGCCGCCTGTTCGGCAGTCCAGATAGGTCCGTCCCATTTTGTGCTCTCTGCCTCCCCCTCGTCGCCCACCTCCGCATCGCCGCTGACAAAGGCGTCGGCGGACATCCGTGCGGCCTCTTTTTCGAGCATGTGTTCGCGCGCTGCCTTGATTTCTTCAAGCTCTGCGCGGCGGAGACCTGAAGCGAGGCCGATCGAGTGGAGCAGCATGATTGCCCACTTTGAGGGATCCCAGTCAAGCGAAGAGGGCCCTGACCGAAAGTCGTGCGGGAAGCTATGCTAACATGCGAAACGTAGGCATGAGGGATACAGACAAAGGAGTGAGGCCAGGCGAGGGAAGCGTACATGCTACGCAAAGCGAGGCCAGGCATTAGGGATGGATCGTGGACAAGAGGGAAAAGTACGTACAAAGTTGTGGTTCCCTTCTCCGCAGGTCAGGAGCGCAAGCACCTGGTACCGGTGCTCAACACGCGGCGATGAAGGGATGGTACGAGATAAGGTGACCCACCAGGTTGGACTTCGACGTATTGTCGTCCGAGTAGGGCTGGAGCCCGTCCCAATGGGCAAGCCTTGACGTTGCGAATTGCAGGGAAGCAACAACATGATAGATAGTGGAGGCACTCACGAATTCACAAAGAATGTACAGTGCCATACTACAACATGTCACAAGGTGAGTGGTCGTCTCGCATAGGAGCACTGTTCACATACTCAGCAACCTTGCCACAAGGCCAGCGTACACGAAGGATCCGACTGGGTCGCTCCAGAGCAGGCCGACAACAGGCGGCATCACGAATCCCGTCAGGAGGGCGAGCGGAACTGGCGTGGCGGTTTGCATTAGAGCTTCTTTCTGCTTGTACAGCTGACCACTGACTGTAGTATTCGTGTTGTAGACGTACAACTGTCATGTAAGGGTCAGCGTGGATGCATGATCGCTGCGTATTATTGCATGTACCAATATCGTCCTCTAAATCATCGCGGTCAATTGACTCTAATTTTTCATAACGAGATTTGTAGAATATCCAGCCCATGTGGCTCCACAGAAGGCCTTTCGTTGCGGCGTACCTATCCTTGAGTTCAGTATCAAGAGACGCGCATGCATTAGGTCATATCGCACGGGTCGTGAGCGGGGTCATCCGTGAACCTCTGCACACCATCGCACATCAACATCCAGTTGGGCAAAGCAATCGAAAAGACCTACGTGATGCAGTCTATGGCGCAGACACCTACGTCTATCAATACACACGAACGGTTCCCATACAGCCAGGGGCTTACCACCACTATGGAACGTCGGGATGAATCGGCGGCTTCGATGTTAATTGTTGCTATCCACGGAAACGCGGCTATATGCGCACCTTGATGGAACCCTGGAACCCGCCCGCTCCTAGTATGGCGAGAAACGCTCGTGCAGGCCAAGTCGCCCGAAAAGCCCGATGGGAGTACAGTCGATGGTAACCAACGGTTATCCTGCCAGAGTAATCCCGTTCAGCGGGAGTTATACATATTGCCCGCGGCTCGCCAAGCCATCCCTCTTGAGAACCACAAAGACTCACCCCATCGACGCTGCCTGCCACATCACTACCATGAACACCAAGGTCGCGCGCGGGACTTGAGAGGGCGGCCGGAGCGCTACGGCTACAACAGCTGCAAGATGCATGGCGACGAAGAATATGCCGTTCGACCACCAGATCCGCGCGGGAGAGGGCGGAGGTGCGCACTCCTTCGAGCTGGAGCGTGCAGTCGCGTGTGCCATGACGGTAGAGAGCAAAGGAGGAAAACGCGTGCGTGCGCTGGGCCCCGCGGCGACGCCGGGGAGGGCAGTTTTATACGCGGGCGCTGGGAAAGGAAGGGCGCAGGCCAGCAACGGCGTCGCCGCGAGCCCCGTAGACAGGCAGCGCGTCGCCGATTAGATCTCACGCCCGAACGCGCGATTTGATGCTGACACGGTCACGTGGCCGCGCCTCCCGCTGGCGCCACCGATGTCAGCGCTGCCTCCCGCCACAACTTCTCTCTTTCTCCGAGTACTCCCACCGCAGCTCAAGATGTCCATCAAGAGCATACATGATTCCGACACGACGTAAGGACTCGTTGATACTCGGTATATGCATGACAGCTTACCTCTAAGCAGGATGTCTCCATCTACAGAGCGCATAACTGTCGAGGTCTGCATCGATTCGGTCGAGTCGGCCATCGCGTTGGTTCGATCCCATGCTCAGGTTTCAGCCATGTATCTGACTCCTGAAATCATCAAGGGCAATACGGGGTGGGGCAGATCGTCTGGAACTGTGCGGTAACCTCGGGCTTGGTGGTGGAACAACGCCTAGCCTGGGGTTGTTCAAAGCCGTCCGAGAGGCAGCGCCCGATGTGATGCCTATCATGGTGCATTCTATCTAACCTGCCTCCGACCCGACTGCGAACTTACGCGATTCTGCTGCGCAGGTGATGATTCGTCCTCGGACGGGCGATTTCTTGTACACGGACGCGGAGTTCCGTGTGATGCGAGAGGACATCAAGGTGTACAAGGATGCAGGCGCGGATGGTGTCGTCCTCGGTCTCCTCCAGGGAGACGGCAAGATTGATGTCGCACGCACCAAGATGTGAGCCGCCTTGGTCAACGTGCTCGCTACCTGTTGACAATGACCATGACGCATGCGCGGGACAGCTTGGCGGAACAGGCTGCGCCGATGGAAGGTACACTCACCTACGTCACCGGCTCCTCTCATCTGTACCTGACAAACCCGTAGTCTGCTTTCATAGAGCAGTCGACATGTCCAGTCAGGACATCCTCACCGGTACGCGTCTAGCTCGAGGGCAAGTCATTTGGAGCGGACCAACGCTCACCCTGTATCACCACAGCCCACGTCGACGTTTCCAGCATACCGCAGGTCACACGTGTGCTGACCAGGTACGTCTGCGTGCCTCGCGCGATGGGTATACTCTACCTCAGCCGAAGTGGATATTGACGAACTTTTTCCATTAGCGGACAAGACACGGCCGCACATTCTCCAACGGCCCTCCTCAAATTGCGAACGCTCCTCCGCAATGCGTCGCGAATGCCTTCTGGCGCCAAGGTCCTTGTCGGTTCGGGAGTCAACGCAGACACTGTGAAGTTCATCTTAGAGGACCTGCTCCCTTGTGGTCTGCGGGAAGTGCATTTGAGCGGTGGGGAGTGGGTTCAGAGTAAGATGGGGTTCCGGCGGGAAGGGATGGGTATGGGCATCAGCCCGGAAGGCGGATGGGGCATCTGGCGTACTAACGAGAGGAAAGTGAGGGAGGTCAGGGAGATCGTGGACAATACCTGGTTGGAGTTCGTGGACAGAGGGAAAAGTGAATGACATGGTAGCCTGCTTTGTTTGGTAGAATGGTTGGGTGCCTAGTTTGTTCAAGCATCTTGCGAGTCATCACGTCGGGAACTCATGTGCAATGGTCAAATCGATTCTGCTTTTCAGTTGGGTTGGTTTGTTGAGCCGTGTCATTCCGACGTTCACTGTGCGGTAGCTCTATATACCATGAGCAAAACCCGTCGTATAGCAGGCATGATGCTCACCGGAGGGCAGCTTGTTGGACAGTAGCAGGGCCATCTGACAAACCGAATCGAGCAGCTCTCGGCCACAGAGTATTGCGCTATCATCATAACAAGAACACCAGCAATATGTTGATCAAAGCAGGACGGCAATGCAGCAGCACACTGGCTGTGGTCGTGCGACATCGGGTGAAGTCTGAATCGGACGATAGGAGATCTGAGATCGAGGATGGCACGGCAAGTGCCGATGACGTCGAACTGGGGCTGGTGCCACCGCGTCCGGGTCTCGCGCTCGGGTCTCTCACCGAGCCTGTTCGAGTTGCTGCGGCTGCTGGTCTCGAAGGACAACGACAGAGCACACACTCTCCGCGTCTCTTCGTACTAATACCTGCGCTGTGCTATTCGATGTCTACGTGCATCCTGGCGCTATAACCTCCACTCTCTGCCAGGACTCGACGTGCTATCATCGTACTCGAGAGCAACATGCTACTGTATCTACCGCTCGAGATTTTGTTGTACATCCGTGAGTATTTTCGATGGTATTCGGGCTGTTCAAGAGAACTCATGTCTCCACAGTATCATTCCTTGACTTACCAGACCTCACGTGCCTCGCGCGGGCGTATCCCGAGCTCTCACAGTTGGTTGAAGACCCTCTTCTCCATCGCGAGCGTCTCCGCGTCGTTGCGCCATCTCGCGTGTCTCATTCGCTCTTCGGCCGGAGCCCCTCTGGTGTGCCGCTGCGACCCACCGTCCCAGACCTCGTCCACAGGGGTATCATGCGGGGCATGGGCGTCGAGCGGCGGTACAGGGCTGGAATGTACTTCCACACAACGAGCGTACGTCTCACGAGCCGCCTCGCGCATATCACATCCCGGCCTCACCGGCTCCCCCTGCAGATGGTGAAGCAATACGAGCTTGCAGTGCGCCTGCAATGGACGCACGCGCGCGACGTGCTTTCGCACACCCTCCGCGCCCGCTCGCCCGCCGCGCGGGAAACGTTCTATCACACACGCGTCCTACCGCGCGAGGCGTCCGCAGCGCCGGTCGCGGCGCCCCTCGTCTCGACCGTGCGCCGGCTGCGCTGGGCGCTGCGGCGCGACCGCCTCGCGCGCTTCGTCAAGGACCGCAGCGAGATGGTGAAGCACGGCGGGGTCGTCGTCTGGCTCGAGGGCAAGGGTCGCGTCGCGGTCTGGCGTGAGAACGAGCGCGTCAGGTTGGCGCTGTGTCCCGGCATCAGGCGCATTGTCAACTTCTATGAGGGACTGTCTCACTGACTGTCCTCCCTTTCACCTTCTTGTGCATCCGGTGTATACCTCACGCCTCTTGGTTATGGGACGGTTGCCCACTCCCAGGCTGTTACTATACCCTTGCAATATCATTTGCTGTCGTGTGGAGCTTTGTAAAGTATTGTCTGCTTGCTTCAATGGACACGATGTTACGGAGTGCTCTGCATCCAAGTACACTTCACACAGGTCTTTTGCTGACCAGAACGTGGGGTACGCTCATGGGGGTCGCCACGCGGGCGAGTGGCGCTTACGACCGACGGTCCTGATAGAAGGAGCACAGCTTGGTATCCATCGCCCCTGGCACACACAACACCGCAACCGAAAGTACAAGGTCTCGAGGGCACTCACCCTGCGCTCCCACAACATCTCTTCGGACCTCTCGCGCGCATCGTTGCAGACTCAGCGGGTGTTCGGCACCAGTCCCGGCACTCCGGATGTCTGCACACCGGGTGTCGACCATCAACTGAGGAACGGAGAGTCTGCTTTGTAACAGGGAGGACCAGCTAGATACTGCCAGTGTAGGCACCAGTCAATTCGGGTATCTGCGCTGGGCGGCACCGTAAGAGGACAGAAGAGCTGCGATCGTCCTGAATGTTCGCCATCTCAGACTAGTACTCGTGTACACTGGACCCAACACAAAGGTCACTAAACAACTTGTGACCACAACATCAAGTTACCCCAGGTTATGCCCGGCGCCGATTCCTTCCAGTTATTGACCCGTCGGGAAATCCCAAAAGGGGCTGTTCTCATTGACAGCTCGAGCGTCCCCCCGGGTTCATTCTCCCAGCCGCACTACGCGCTGATCCCGTCGTCGTCAACCCAACCTCCTTCTCCGTCGCCACGTGCATTGCCCGGCGAGCAAGAACTTCCACGAAGTCATCCTCCACTCACCAATGAGGACACCTGGCGCGTCTGCTCCGTCAGTCTTGCCGTTCTACCTCAGTCGCACCCAACCTCTCCGTGCCTTACACACGTGGAAACGAACCTTCTTCTGACTTAACCGTTCAAGGACCCTCTCAGGGTCCTCCGCACGCGGTCGCCACGCGAGGCCGGATCCACGCTCGAATCGGGGACGGCTAACGTGCCAATCCAGTCGAGGGTGTGCAACCAAGGCGCACTGCCGGGAACATGGTTCTCAGTCTGAATGGTAGTCGGAGTATGCGCCGTGACCGCACAGTCAGTCACATTCTGTAGGTTTACTTTTCTGAGCGGATCTTCGTATGTATAAAAGATGGACCGCGCTCGAGGAGGCTCCTCACTTCCCCGTCTCCGGTTGTCCCCTCCCCTCGTTCATTCGTTCTTTCGCCTTCAGGAGCTGTGCTCACGTTTCTTGTCTTCTTTTCCACTTCCTCAGAAGTTCCCTGCACGCTCCGCGCCGTATTAGCCATGCAGTTCTCCTTCACGTTCCTCGCTACAGTCTTTGCGGCCTCTGCCCTTGTTTCTGCAGTCCCTCTGGCTCCCCGCCACACCAAGATGATGTCCTCTGGCAAGAGCTCTCGGAAGGCCGCTGGTGCGGTGTACTGTGAGTCGGAACAGTTCTGCTCGATTATCTGGCCGCTGACATCCGAGTTGACCAGTCCTCACGAACGAACCGGACGAGAGCCGCATCATCGCTGCCACCGTTCTCTCCGATGGTACACTGGTAGGGGACCCTCTTGGGAGCGTTGTTGCCCTCCTTGCTTACCACACCGCCCAGGATCTTGACCGGGCGGTCTCGGCTGGCGGCCGCGGCTCGCATGGGATTACCGACCCGAACGGGCCGGATGCGCTCTTCTCCCAGGTGAGACCCGCACGGGCAGTCCGCACCCCCTCGCAGCACGCTGACGACTGTGTACAGGCCTCGATAAAGGCGTCGGTGAAGGGGCAGGTGCTCGCGACGGTCAACGTACGCCCAGAAATATATCCACCGCCATCGCTCTGCGAGACACTGACGAACCGCCTCCACAGCCGGGCTCCAACACGATCTCCCTCTTCTCCATCGACCCGAAGACGCCGACCGTGATCAAGAAGATCGGCGACCCCGTCTCGTCCGAGGGCGAGTTCCCAATGTCCCTCGCGTTCAATGCCGACGGCACCCGCCTCTGTGTGCTCAACGGCGGCATGGTCAACGGCGTCAAGTACGTCCATCCCCCTCTGCCCCCGCCCACTCTCCCGCTGACCGCCCCGGCCGCCACACAGCTGCTACGCGGTCGACAAGAAGACCGGCCTGACGGCAATCCCCAACACGCTCCGCTCGCTCAATTTGAACCAGACGACGCCTGCGACAGGGCCGGCGGGGTCCGCGAGCCAGCTCCTCTTCAGCGCGGACGGCTCGCAGCTCATGGCGTCCGTCAAGGGCGTCCCGCCGACGCCGGGCATGATCGCCGTCTGGGACGTCGCGGGCGCCGACGGCGCACTCTCCGCGGACTTTACGGCGCTCGCGCCACCCGAGGGCGGGCTCCTCCCTTTCTCCATGACGCTCGTCCCCGGAAAGAACGCCGTGCTCGCGACGGACCCCGGCGTCGGATTTGACGTGTTCGACTTGGGCGCCGGGGCGACCGCGGCCGCGAACGGGACTGCGGGCGGGGCGGGCTCGGCGGTGAAGATCGACGGACAGAGCGCGACGTGCTGGTCGAGTTTCAGCAAGAAGACGGGCAACTTCTACCTCACGGACATCGGCACGGGTATCGTGACTGAGGTCAACGTCGACGACAACCTCAAGGGCTCCATTGTCAAGGTGCTTCTGGCTGCTCCGCCGCTCTTGGGAGGCGAGGCAACGGGCTGACGAGTGCGTGTTGCACCTGCAGCAATACCCGCAGACCAATGGCTCCACTACGATCGACAACGACATCGCTACCATCAACGGCAACGAGTGTGTTCCCATTCCTTCACCGCTCCGTCGCAGAATGCGACCGACACTGATTCGCTCCGTGAACGCAGCTTCATGTACGTGCTCGCGCCTGGCACGCAGACCGTCGAGGTCCTGTCGCTCGACGCCCCCGGGAACGCGAAGCACATCCAGACTCTCAACCTTTCAGGCCCCACGAAGGCCGCCGGAGTGACCATCAGTGAGGACCTGCAACTGATAATGAAGAGTATACGAAGGCTGACGCATCTATATCATTAGACACGAACAACCTTCAAGGTATGACGTCGTTCATCGTCCAGCAGTAGGCCTAGGCTGGTCAAGTGGTAGGACTTTGTGGGACACTAAGACGTTGTTTCGTATTGCGGTGCTTGTGTCGACACTTCCCCTGCTGGTCTGGGCCGTGTCATAGACTTAATACTTGCTAAACTCAATTGGATTAACCCGTGGTGAAGTCATACTGCGCTTTAGTGCTGCCGGTCAGATGGTCCTCTGACTCTGCTTTCAAGCCGTGTCGTCAGCTTATATCTCCACAAGTCCCGCCACTTGAACGTGAGCGTGGCAGCATTGGTCGCGATAGCATAGGACAGCATTAACAGTACACAATACAACGATATATGACGAAGCCTACGCGTTACATGACCAGCACGGCAGACGTCACTGGCACTTGTCTGTCTGAATTAATACAACCCCTGCGCAAACTGTATGTTGCTCCCACCCCCAGGTCATTCTCCGTCCCATCCCAGAATGTGCACCACGTCGGGGACTTCTATAATAGCGTGATACAGCATACCTATCTTCATTGTCACCTCCGAAACCACTCACGGACACAGGCGGTCACTTTTCCTCTCCGGACTCCATGTCGAGCGCAGCGACGGAGAACTCGGTCGTGAGCTGCACGTCCGCCGACGAGCGTTTGCGTGGGGCCGTCATCGGCATGCTCCCCTCGCGGATATGCGTCGACGTGAGCGTGTGAGTGTCCATCGTCGCGCGCGTCCACGCCGTGCCCGCCGCGACGCGGTAGATGATGAGGTACGTCGAAATTGGCTGTGCGCGTGCCAGTTTGTCAGCGCTTCCTCATGCCAGACTCACGCGCAGACGGAAGGGTACAGAGAGAAAGGGCGACGCACCTGCGCAGCGGTTGCGAACCCGAGCCAGATCTGGTTGATGGGGGCGTTCATCGCGTACGAGACGAGGAAGGCGACGGCAAAGACGGAGTAGAGCGCGGCACTCTCGACGACGAGCGTCGCGAGGGAGAGGTACTGCTGCGCGTGCGCGGCGGGGAGGTGCGCGAGGTGCGTGCGGCGGTAGTGCAGCAGGCGCAGAATAATGAGCACCGTCAGGATGATGTTGGTCCCGAGAGAGATCGTGTAGTACGCGGTGCCGTACGCGTGCGGACGCGCGCTGTAAAGCGAGAGTCCGGGGTGGCTGGATTGGAGTGTCCAGAGCGTGCCCATGACTGCATGGCCCTGGGTTAGACTGCAGAACGGGGGCTGGCTTTGAGAGACGCACCAAAGGACGCAACGAGCATGATGAAAGGGAACAGGTTCACGAGGTATGCAGTGACGCGCCCCGACGCAGTCCAGATGGTCCAACTACGCCATAGCTGCGTTTCCGAATCAGTATGTACTCTTGACGTACTACTTATGCACAGCCACGGTACTAACCATGAGTCCGTCGCATAGGAAGGTCATGACAAAAACAGTTGCATAGAATATGACGTTGATAGCAAGATTCTGGGTGTCGAGGAAGTACTGCCACGGGCCCGTGGGGTAGTTGCGGTTCTCAATGTAAAGCTCCTGCACGGTGCGTGACTGCACAACACAGAACATGGTCTCAACGATGAGAAGGAGGGTGATGTAGCAGAGAAGGAAGATTGTGCGCCGACCACGGTGACGCTGCCTCCAGAGGTACATTGCACATGATGTCCAAAGAACTACTTGGACACCTGGGGAATGTCCGCTTTAGATGAGCGAGCATGGTCTCAGTGATCGAAGAAGTCATGGTTGACGCACCATAGCCTACGCCCGCCACGAAGTCCCCGGCTAGAAAGTAGCGTTCAATCTCGATTGTGGCCTGATCCTCATGTGGGCCATAGTACGGCTTCTCAGACATGGAACAGCGCGGTGGAGGAGACCAGCGACCAGGATGTAGGGCACAAACGAGCGACTGCTCTGGCGGACCCAGAGGATGGGGGAAAGCACCGGGGACGCGTCTCCGTCCATGGCTTATAGACTATTCACTCGACCCGCGTGTTCGGGCATTCTCTTGTCGCTGGGCGATCGGCGTAAACGGAGGCGCAAGCGACCACGCGATCGGAAACACATCTCGTGCACCGGACACGCGGCTTCATTCACGCCCTCGCTCGGCGCTCTCGTCGCCCGACGCGCCCCCCCAAAGTGATGGCCGGCAGAACGATCTTCCTAATGTGCCCTGGCACGGTGGCTGTGTCCGCAACTTGGTGCTCGTCCACCGCCGGAAATCTCTCGCTGACTGGTCGGTATCTAAACCGTGGGTCGTGCCTGGGTGTACATCCTCCCAACGTGTTGCCTCGATGTGGATAGTGCGGCGGGGAGGTCGCTAGGCATCAAAATGATGGTGAGATATGTCAAAGAGAGTGAAGCTTTAAGTTTATATGTCGTTAGCTCGCGAGCAGCGGTCGCTAGCAGCTGCGGTGATATCGGACAGCGCTGGGATCGATAGCGCTCACGCAGATCTCCTTTCCCCTTCCCAGCTGTGCCTGGCGCAAATCCGGGACTCCGGTTCTTGGCTCCTTGCGACGTCATTCCATCCGAGCAGTTGCTGCGATGAAAACACAAGAGGGCGCTACATACGCATCAGCACAATGCAGCTCGATGGAGGAATGGGACAATAGGACAAAATGATTCATCTGTAGCCAAGACGTGTAACGTTACGCTCGAGTTGCAATACATGTCGACACTAGAATACTTAGACTATGTTACAAACTGTTGTACGAATACTTATATGAGCATGCGAATGGCTTGTCATGCCTGTGGAATCTGCAAGGAACATGTCATACCTAGACCTATTAGAGATAATCCATCGCAGGGAGTAGGGCAAGATAGAAACATGGAGGACGACAGCGACAGCGGGAGAGTCCAGACCAGAGAAGAGCCGTGTCAGTACCGTGGTGCACCTATCACGACACTGACGGGAGCTTGCAGCCCATGATGCGCACGGTACCGTCCCAGGAGCCGACGCCGTAGACCATCTCCCGCGGGTGGAACGCAACGCTGCTCGTCCGCGGCGTGAACGGCGTCATCGCCTCGCGCGGCGGCGGGATCGTCAAACCCGTCGTGAGCGAGCCGAGCGTGCGCCTCGCGGCGAGCGACTGTACCTCTGTCCGCTGCGTGCGCCAGTTCGAAACCATCAACGCCGACGTCCTGCAACCGCCCGGTCAGTAACGAGAGCGGAAGACAACGACCGCCGTCAAAACTTACGCAGCGAACACTTCCGTCTGCTCGTGCACGTCAAACGCGGAGAGACCCTGCGGGAAGAGATCCCACGTCTGTAACGGCGCATCGCCTCCACGGATGTCCCACAGCTTCATCTCTCCGTCCGAGCTGCACAGCACAACTCGTGAGTATACAGCATCACATTGTGCAGGGCCGCAGGCGGGAGCGGGAGACTTACCTGCCAGACAGAAACTGGCCCACGAGCGTGGGGTGCCACTTGACGTTCTGCACCCACGACGTGTGCTGGTGATACGTCCGGACCACCGCGTCGTCCTCCTCAAGCCGCCGGTCGAAGAGTTTCACTACGCCGTCCGCGAAGCTTGCAAGGAAGAGCGAGGACGAGCCGCTGTCAGACGCTAACGCGGTGATGGGGCTCTCCGCGTTCGTGTCCAGGTCCTACGCGATGATTGACGTGCGTGAGAACACGCCCATTGATGGACAACGTTGGGGGCAGTGCACGTACCATCACTTGGCTCTCGGTGTGTGCATCCCACACGCGGACGATTCGGGAGTCGCCGCCGACAAGGAGGGTGCCGCCGGCCTGCTTCCAGTCCGTGACGACACCGCTTCCGCGTTTGACTTGCAGGACCTCATTCAGACCGCGGAACGCGCTGACCATCTGCACAGGGCCGCTGGACAATTTTGGATCGTAGTTGCGGTAGAGGCGAATCATGCCGTCCGCTGATAGATTGTGAGTGAATTACAACCCGGAGTCTCGAAGGGGTTCGCAACATACCAGCCCCGGTGAGAATGATCCCTCCCACGTCTTGGTTTATGATATGCAAGGACGTGATGCTAGTGCCCCGGGGATTGCCATTGAAGAATCTATTCAGCCTCTTGCGTTTGATCCAATCCCATACGCTGTGAGATCCTTCAGTACGCTTCCTTTACAGGCGAGAGATTGATTGCGACGACATACGTCACCATGTCCGACTCGTTAGCGATAACAAGGTGTGGGTCGAACGCGTGGAACGCCAATGACAGCGGCAAGCCGTTGATCTGTATCGTAGTCACTGGCCTATCCCATCTGCATCGTGCTGTGACCACGGGAAGTCAGAGGCAGTCGTGGGTGACGAGTGAACAGGACTTACGCGCTTCGAGAGCCTGCTTGTGCGTGTCCTCCAGCACCTGTTCGTTCCGCTGCTGCCGCCACACCTGATAGTTGTACTGGACACTGCCCGGTTCGTCGGCCTCCGGTTGCTATAGGATGCGCCCGAGGTCAATCCCCGTGGAAATACCCGATGCATGAGGATACTGACCCTCATCTGCGGCTCCTTGAAATACTCGCAGCACCAATCATAGAACCGACTCTTCAGTGGCAGGACATCGCGGATCCCGACGCCCGTACCCAACCCAAGTATGGTGCTCGAGTCCGTGGAGAACGTGCTCCCCGAAGGACTCACCCCACCGCCATACGCATCCCGATGATGTCCATGACCATGGTGCCGTGCGTGGTTGCCGGCTCGCCGCCGCGCGCGTAGCCGCTCCATGTCCTCCTCCATCAGCGCATCCATAACGTCCACCGGCCCAAAGTCGTGCGTGTGCAACGGCGGCGATGGCGGCGGCGACGGCGGCGCGGGCGGCGGGGCGTGCGCGAGGAGCGGCGTCGGCGGCCGGAGCCGCTCCCGCTCCCGGTCGTCATGCGGGCTGCCCGGGCGCGAGTACGGCGAGGTGTACTGCGCAAAGCTGAGGTTCGGCGAGGGCGGGCGGGAGACGCCCTCGACGAGTTCCGTGCGCTCCTGCGCGTGCGCGAGCTGCTCTGGGTTCGGCGACGCGCGCCCGTCCTCGAGCGTGGGGAACGCAATGTTGCCCGCGAGGCTCCGGAGCGCGTTCGCGAAGGATGAGGTGCGGCGGAGCGTGCTCGAGACGCCGCTCTGGATGCTGCTCGTCATCGTCTCGCTACGCGTGAGTGGTGGCCGGCCGGCGGGAGAGGGTGGGGGCTGGGAGAAGCTCTGCGTGGACTGATTTGACGGGACCCTCTGTCGTGTGCCGTTGAGCAGGGACTTGGCGTCTGATGCCATGGATGGTGGCTGGTGAAGGGTTGTGCTGTCCAGCCTCGTGAAAGGTGACTCGAGGAGGAGTGCCATGATGTAGTCCACGATCGTTTGCGCATGTGTAGCCACCTCCTGATACGGGTCCACGGACAGCTCTAGCAGGATGGAGTAGATTGTGAAGAATGACGAGAGCAGCACCCGGTTCTCCGCGCGGTAGTCCTCGTCGTCCCGAAGCGGTCGAGCCACTCCGTGACGGCGTACGCGGCGACGTCGTCGTCTGGATGCTGGTTCTCCTCGCCCTCTTTCCACCGCCGATCCTCCTCCCAGTAGATCCACGCGCACACGATGAAGTACCCGCACCACTCCTTGACCAGACAGCTGATAAGTACGAGGAGCTCCTTCCGGACCATCGGGCTCGCATCCTCTTTGATGGCGAGCGCCGCGCCCGTCACGACTGCAACTTCCATCCGGAAGTGTATCCGTTCGTCAAGCTGATACATCGAGCCGCTCCCGCCGCCACCAAGCTTGTTTAGATCCGCGGAGCCGGACGCGCCGAGGAAGGTGCTGAGAGCGTACAGAGCGGCGCTGCGGACTTCGGGCGAGTCGTCTGAGAGAAGCGCGATGAGCTTGTCCTGCATCCCCGCGTCGACGCCGTACACCTTGATCTCGTCGTTCCCGTCCCAGATCTGCGCGATGCACAGCGCGGACCACTGCCGGAGTAGGAAGTCGCCCTCGTCCAAATGTTCGAAGCACGAGTCCAGCACCCGCTCGCGCCAGCACGCGTTCTGTCCGTGTACATAGTCGCGCGCGATTGTGGAGAGGATGAACGCACACATCGCTTTGTGCTCTGATCCGTTCGGGAAGAGTGATTGGCGCGGATCGTCATGTCCCGCGAGCGCAGAAGCAAAGTACTTGTATCCCTGGTTGTTGTACAGGTCGACCTGACAGCTGGGGTCCACTGCAGATATCCGCGCCCAGATGAATATGAGGACAGGCTTCAGGTCCTGACCAGCAGCTTGCAGGAGACGAGCGATATAGGGGAAGATGCCGATCGTGAGAGCTAGGTGTACGGCCCAAGGACCCAGGTCAACAAATTGGGACAGAAGGATCAGGGCGCGCAGTCGGTGAGGTTGAGAGAGTAAGACTTGTAAGACAATAGGCAACTGATCTGGAGGTTTGCGAGGGACGAGGTGATGATCGCTGTGCTCGAGGCTATTGGCGGGGTAAGGTGCAAGGTCATTCGCCCCGTCAAGGCCGAGCTGATCAGACGGTACCTGTACGGGCAGGGAGAGTGGTCCGGGCTTGGTCAGTGCAGATCCGCCCCGAGAAATCCATACTTCGAAGGCGGTAAGCTGGTCGGTGAAGAACCTGCTGGGTATGTACGTGTAGGGCTTCTCGCCAGGCGCGGTAGAAGGACCCGCCTGCGCCGTCTGGTCCGTCCGAGCAGTCTGCCTCCGGTTACGTGCACCAAGCGACACGTCCTTGGGAACACTAGACTCCGTATTCTTCAACAGCTTAGGTAGCTGGCGCAGACACGCGTCAACAGCAAGGTCCCAAGAAGCCCACAGGGGATGGGTGTTGGTTGGCGGGAGAGGAGGGAATGTGTGGGGTGTGCAGTGGTAGTTCTTCATGATGCGCTCAGCGAGGAGAAAGTTCCGGAAGAGAGAAGCGATGAGCAGGTCCGACCGATATAGACGAGTGAAGATCTCGCGCGGGAAGGTTGTCCATGCGATCGTGTCCGTAATCGCCGTGAATATCCAGTTCAGCTCTCCTAGCGGTGTCCGCCTATCCTTCAAGTCGCCGGGGAGCTGCATGACTTGATCGGTCGAAATGCCGCTCGGGAGCTGGTTCGTGAGAAGGAAGTACCGCAAGGCGATATCAATGGGCGATGTCAGACATGAGGTGAACAGGTCGGCAGGGAGCTCCGGGCACGAGGGCAGTTGCTCGTCCCCAGCACAAGCCGCAAGCTGGATGCATTCGGAGAACGGGGGCATGTTGTCAGGATACCCACCTGAGATGAGCTTGGCGTCATTGTCGCGCTGCTCGGCAAACTTGACAAAATTGCTGAGAAGGTTCCCTGAAGCGTTGCAGTCCCAGATGAAGATGCACGGGGAGCGTAGCCAGCTCTGGAGTTCCTGGAGGGCGATGGGGATGTACTGCGTGTAGTTCCGGTTAAAGCACCAGAGCTCTCCACTGGGCGTCGGCTTCGGTACACCATGACCGTTGTAGTGGAAGAGCACCGCGTCGTCCATCGCCTGCTTTCGCAAGGTGACGCAGAATCGCTTCAGGTCTTCTTTGGAGGGGTCGAGGATAGGTTTGTACGAGATCTTCGGGTTCAGGCCCTCGAACTGATGCTGGAGGTTGGTGCCGATTACCTCGAGCGCTTTGTGGGACGGCATGGTATGTGGATCGACCCATGCTTCGAGGACGGCACACGGGTTGGTCTTAATGACGTCCGGAGGATCGACGTCGATGTTGAGACAGAGGACGAGGGCAGCATGCGCGGTCTTGATCTTGCCTGGGGGCGCGCGCCATGGTATTGTCTTCGGAGTCCCAGGCGGCGGCGGTGTAGGGTTTCCGCAGGTGAGATGTCGCTTTGCGGACCAGTAAGGGAGCATTGGGATGGCCTCCGGAAGGTCTGTGACGGAAGTGCGCAAGTCAGGCTCATATGTTCCGTTCATGCCTCGGGTCCCGCGACTAGAGGAAAGGTCCGAGCGAGTACTGGAGCGATGATCACGCTCAGTCCCATCGTCGCTATCTGCATGCCGCGCAGGATGCCAACCATTGCTGCCTGTGGCTGCTTGGGATTTAAAGGTACGGAGACTGGAGAGGAGGCTTACCCTCTCCGTAGTGGTGATGCCCGTTCATCGTTGCCTAGCCGTGTTCTACCCGTCCAAAAGACAGCCCCTTCCGCGCGTTACCCAACAGCCAGAGTGAACGGCAGCACCAGCTCAGATGGAGGAGGAGGAGACTCAGCCGCAGGGAGTTGACGTTGGTGCCAAGTTATTGCGTCCGCCCATGGTGCATATAAGCGGACTTTCAAATGAGTGTTATCATGAGGTATGTGCACCGTGTTACCGAGCTTACACGCGTTCAACCAAACGACAAAGTGATCAACATCAATTCCTTGACCTTACAGTACACAGCGTGTTACAACTTGTTACGAAGTCCACACCTGATCAATTCGTACGTAAGAGGTGTATACGGACGATCAATCGCAGCTCTCTCTGACGCGTTCCGTATGCTGCGACGCGGTGCCCTGTGCTGCACGCCTTCGACCTTCGTTTCTCGCGCTCGTGTTTCGTCTACTCCAGGCTGCTACTCTCTGCCTGGTTCTGTTCGGCGTCCTTTGACAGACTTTGTGTGGCGTTGTGGTCGGAAGACTTCGGACTGTAGACACTAATATCTATGCCTCCCACGGATCCACCCCTCGGCGCACTTGTAGAGGTTCCTGCTGGTCGGGGCATCGTTCGTTTCGCAGGAGCAACCTCTTTTGCACCCGGGAAATGGGTAGGGATAGAACTTGGGGAGCCAAACGGCAAGAACGATGGAACCGTGCAGGGAGTGAGATACTTCAATTCCCGGCCAAACTATGGTGTATTCGTTCGACCAAGCCAGGTGAAGGTCATATCTACCGAGCCTGAACCAGCTCCTGCACACCTTGTAAGTCTTCCTTGTTGAGATATGTCACTGTTTAACCCAAAGAACGAGTAGCCCACAGTCGCCCGAGCGGTCGGCCACCAACGTACTGGGAGTCTTTCGCGCACTCCGTCCGTTCGTTCCATCCCTCCCTCATCTCCTCGTGCCTCTCCTCGCGCCGTCAGTCCTGCGAAGCCATCCGCGCATGCTAATGGTAGCGCGTCTCCGGGTCGCCCAGCGCGTCTTGGCTCCCCAACCAAACGCGTCCCCTCCCTGACTCTCCAGCCCCGTGCCTCTTTGGCTCGCTCCTCATCGGATCTCCTCAGCCCTACAGTCGGCCGTAGTCGCGCCAACACCAGAGAGTCTGCGGTACTGGAGCCCCCGCCACGAATTTTCCCCAAGAATCCAGCCACCCCTGGTCATTCCCCGCCACAACCTACCCCTCTGTCTTCTCTCAGACATTCTTCTTCCCCGAAGCAAACTCCCCCAACTCCCCCACCTCCTGCGCCAGAACCTGTACCTGGACCTGAGGAGCCGCCTGAACCGGACACTGCCAAACCACCCTCACGCCCTGCTACGCCCGTAGTGAGTGCTCTCCGCGTTTTGTCAGTAGCAACAATTGTAATTTGTTCAGCGAGTGGTGGTAGACGATTCTGAGGTGCAAGAACTACGCGCGAAGATACGCGTCCTCGAGGCCAAGCGCGCCGACGACGCGCGACATGTACGGGAACTCGAGACGCGTCTGTCCGAAGCGGAGTCCTTCGTCGCGCTCCGACCCAAGCTACAAGCGAAGCTCAACCAGCAGCAAACTGAGCTCATCGCGACGCGGCGCGAACTCGCTGATGCACAGCAGCTTGCGCAATTGGCAGAGGGCCGGATTGTGGATGCGCAGGAGCAGCTCGAGATGGCCATGCTGGACAAGGAGATGGCCGAGGAGCGTGCTGAAGTCGCTGAAGCGGATCTCGAAGAAGCCAAGGAACGGCTGGCCATAGTCGAAGTTGAACTTCAAGTCCTTCGAGAAGGAGGCGGTATGTGGCGCGATGTATCACCGCTCGGTCCCAACTAACAACATTGAAGCCGAAGGCGGCGAGGGCGGTGGGGATAACGCCGTGAAACAATCTCTCGCGTACATCCAGCTGGAAAAGCAGAATGAACGTCTCAAAGAGGCACTCATCAGGTGATGGCATTTGCCTCCCGCTCAGCAGACCCGCAAAGCTCATGGTCATGCAGGTTGCGGGACATCTCCCAAGAGACCGAGCAGGAACAACGCAGGCGTATCGCGGATATGGAGAAGGATGTCACCAGTCTCGACGATCTTCAATGTATGTGCCATTCCCCCGACCTGCCGCCATCGTACTGATCTGTCCTGTAAGCTCAATATGAGTCGACCCTTATCAAGCTCCAGAATGCCGAAGTACAGATTGAGGACCTCAAGGCACAACTCGACGACGCTTTGGGAGCGGAAGACTTACTTGTTCAACTGACGGAGCGGAATCTTATGCTCGGAGAGGTCGGTTGTCAACCTACACCATTGCTCCCCGTATACTGACGTGAGTCCAGAAAATCGAGGAGATGCGCATCACTATCGAGGACCTCGAGGCACTCAAGGAACTCAACGACGAGCTCGAAGAGAACCACGTCGAAACTGAGAAGGCCATGCAGGAGGAGATCGGTATGTGCGACTTGCGATCGCACATGTGAGGATAGCTTCGTGACCCAATCCTGCAGATGCGAAGGATGCCCAGATCCGCGAGCAAGCCCGCAAGATTGAATCCCTCGAGGAAGTATGCCAAGACCTCGAGGGGACAATCGTCCAGTTCCGCGAACTCGTGCTTCAGCTCCAGACGTGAGTCATTTCTGCGGCAGGTCCTTCGCATGCACTGATGAAAACGCCTCAGCGATCTCGACACGCTCCGCGCAGAAACCCAAAGCGCGCAACACGAGTCCGCGACAGCAGCGTCGCAGACCGCCGCGATGATGTCTCTCAACCTCAAGCTGCAGTCCTCCGCATCGAAGAACCAGGCGCGCCACATCGACCTCGAGGTCAAGAAGATCGAGGCGCGGGAGGCGCGCGAGCTGCTTAACATCATCCAGCCGTACCTGCCGCAAGTATACGTAGAGTCGGACATGGACGCGACGAATTGCTACTTGTTCTTCCAGCGCTTGGCTGCCAAAGTCGACCTCATCAACAGCGTCGTCGCGCAGATGCACAACTTGCCCGAGGCGCTCAATGGCCCCGTCTCGGACGTCCTCGTCGGTATTTGCGAGGTACGCGTCACAAGCCGGTACGAATTGCAATGTGTGAGGCTCACGTTTGCATATCTGTAGATGAGGGGTAGATTGTCCAGTCTGTCGACAACGTGCAAGCGGTTCGCAGCGATCCTGCGCAAGTGCGACGTCGAGGCGTTCCTTAACATCGGGCGCATCTATCCCGAGATTGCGCCGATGGAGAAGCGCATCGACATGCATATTGATCTCCTCCGGCGCGAAGAGTTCCGCGAGCTCGAGTGTGTTAGCGATGCTGCCAAGTGCGTATGGTTCTGTCTCTGGACGTAGTCCTGAACGCTCATGCAACGCATCTCGTTCAGGATACAGTCCCAGTTCGACCATATCTCTGAGACGTACTTCAACAACTTCGACTTCGACCTGGGCGAGCGCGAGCTTGGCTACGCGTTGTCGTTCGATCACGATCTCGAGATGTTCGCCGCGTCCGTGGGTCTCATCAAGACGTCTGTCGCAGCAATACTCGGCGACAAAGGTATGCACCCCTATGCCCATTCCAGATGTCTGGTACTGATCATGCATAGATGTCAACGTCGACGTCGGAGGAGTTGACCCTGAGAAGGACTTTTACGAGCCGCTGCAGAAACTCCTCGACCAAGCGCGCAGCGCCAAGGTGCTCTCCAAGTGGGTGCTAGATTCGTGTTTCCTCTGAAGCTCTCACTATACTAACGTACATTCGCGCAGGAAACTCACCAAGAGGGTGGAGGACCTCACGCAAGACTCGATGGCGCTCAAGCCGCACCTCATTCCCCAGCTCCAGGCACTCAACAACACCGTCCCAGAGCTTGTCAACTTCGGTATCTCTGTACGTCTCCTCAGCTATTATCGTACAAACCTATCGCTCACCACCATCGTAGCTCGCACAATTAGTCATGCCGCACATCAGCGACGTTCGCGCCGCGAAGTCCGCGTTCCAGCTGTCGACGGTGCTGTCTTTCGTAAAGGAGAGCGCTGCATCTACCGTCGGCCAGGGCAAACCCGAGGACTCGTCCATCTGGAGTTCTGTGGGCGACTTCCTCAACCAAGTCATCCAAGAGGCGGGTCGAATCGTGCCTCTGTCTCTCGAGGCCGAGAACACGCTCAAGAGTAAGCCTTACAATGCCCAGTTTCTCACAGATGTGCTAATGTACTGCCGAACAGTCTCGGGCACGGCGCCGTGGGTGGCTCGCATCGATGAGATCAAGGCCGCGACCGCGATCAACGTCGAAGCGGAACGTAAGGTCGCGCAGTTGAACGACGAGATCCAGGCGCTCGCGCGCTCGCTCAAGATCAAAGACCAGACGATCCAGGAGACGGGCGTGAAGATCGAGCTGATGGAGCGCCGGATGGAGACCGTGAAGAAGCAGGCGGACGCAATCACCGACCTCGAAACGGAGCTTAATAAGGCGCGCAAGCAGGAGCGCGCGTACGAGGAGGCGATGGAGCAGCTCCAGGCGGACCTCGACGCGCTCGAGCAGGACAACGCGAAACTCAAGACGCTAGCCAACAACCCTGAACGTCAAGGTGAGCACGCAGGGCTGGATCTATTGCAGGGCCGTAGCACTGACACTGTATCACAGCATCTACAACTCAAGTTGTCGAAGCCGAGACTGTCCCTACAGAAGGGAACTTGGAGACATCCTACCTCCTGGAGCAGGTATGTCGCTCGCGCACTATCTCATGAGTATTCCTCACATCAGCGTCCTCTAGATCGACGCTCTGCGCGGCACCGTCCGCTTCCTGCGATCCGAGAACTCGTTCCTCAAGGGCCAAGACCTGCTGAAGGAGATCGAGACGCTGCCTGAGCTGCCCGAGCCTTTCTCGCGCGAGCCCACGCCGCCGCTCGTGCCCTCGACGCTGTCCGACTCGGACTCGGACTCGGACTCGGACGACGAGCCACGCGGGCCGCGCACGCTGCGCGACCTCGCGGTTGAGTCGAAGCTGCTCTACCGCGAGGTGATCAAGTACACGTCCTCGCCGCGCGTCGTCGACCTGTCCGTACTCCGCGCGCGGCGCGACCACGACGCACAGGCGCAGGCGCACGGCCCCGTGAAGGGCTGGATGCCGCGCAAGATGACGCCGGCGTACCAGCTGCTCGAGCGCAAGATGCAAGGCGAGCGGCTCGGCAAACGGCTCAAGGGCCTGCTCGAGATGACAAACCATATTGCGGCTTAACGAGGAGGTCGCGCCAGTGGACGTGGATCGCGGGTGGTATTACTGTATGCGTATTGTTTCGGATATCTTAGGATTCATTTATTGTTATACCCGTATGCCGCACTATCAATGGTCATGTCTATCGATTAAGAGTCAGACGGGGGAATTCAGCGTGCGCATAAGATCTCCTGGATCCCTTCTACGGTCCAGGTCGCCTCGTTTACATATCGTATGTTGCTGTGGGCGCCCGCCGCACGTCGAGGTTCAGCCGTTCATGAATCTGCGCACCCTAGGGCGTATGCACGCGGGGTGCGCGAGTGGCATTGGCAGTACAGATCAGTACAAGTACTACAAGGATTCCAGAATTGCGCGCGCGCGACTTGGTGATAATGAGAACATAAACATAGCAGACTCCACGGCCGTTGGTTTCGGTCAAACCAGTTCCTCCTCGTCGACCTCTTCCGCCGCGGCGTGGTCGGCGGCCGTGCGCGCCCTCTTCGAAACGCCCTCCTCGGCCTCCTGGAACTCGCCGTAGTCGCCTGAGATCTTGTTCTCGCTAGCCGCTTCCTCGTCTTCCTCGCGGCCGCGCTTCGTGCCCACCGTGGGGGCAGGGACCTCTGCAGTCTCGGCGCCTTCTTGGTACTCGCCGTCATCCTCATCATCCTCGTCTTCCTCCTCCTCGGCTGGGCCATCGGCCCCGTCCTATGGACATTGCTGGCATGAACTCCTGCTGGACTGAATGTAACGTGCAAACTGACCTTCCCGGCGAGGAGGAGCGCGGTGAGACTGCTACCGCCTTCTTGGCCCTGTACAAGTGGGATGCCATCAGCAATCTTGCAAACACACTGAGCTCAATATCAGTACCTCGTCCTCCTCCCCTTCCTCTTCTTCTTCCTCTTCATATGCCCCCGCCTCGCCTTCCTCGTCCTACACATACCGTCAGAACTGCCGATCGCACGTGCGTCTGCAATAACACGGCAACCGACCTCAATGTCATACTCGTCGCTCTCCTCGCCCTGGTCGACCTCAGGGTCCACGGCAGGGGGCTCCTCCAGCTGTTCGTTCGTGAGGTTCTTAGACATGTTCTGGCTCAAGGTACCGGGTTGCTAGCCTGGGCGGTGCGGCTGTGGTGTGGGGTAACGCCGTCTCGAGGGGGCAGCGTCGACGCTCCGCGGGGTGCGGTGCGGGGGCAGGGACAGGGCGGGGGGGACGGGCGAACGTTGCTTTCTATGATTGGCGGAGCCGTCGGTTTGGGCGGGGAAGGAGCTGCTTGCATATGTAAGACTCCCACTCGGCCCAAGCGCGGATCCGCCGCCCCGCACTCGCAGTCACGCCCTCGGTATGTGTCCATATGTACGAATAACATCAACGCGTGTCCTAGCATCGATACAACCTCTACTGTCCCTGGTATCGCAGCGCCCACAACGCTAGCACATCCGCCACCACCGCCGCCGTTTCTCCGTGTCCTCCTCCAGCACGTTGTTCTCCCGGATCACCTTCAGGAACACGCTCTCCAGCGTCGCGCGCTCGACCGTGTACTCCGCAAACTCCCCGCGCGCGAGCACCGCGAACAGCCGCGCAAGCGTCAGCCCGCCCCCGAGCGGCACCTCGAATCGCGTCGCGACGTCGTCCGCCATGCGCGCCCCGGGCACCTGCGCCATCAGCTCCTGCGCGCGCGCGACCTCCTCGCGCGTCCGGCACGAGAAGTGCACCTCGTACGTTGCGTAGCGCTCCACCAGCGCGTCCGTCGTCCCGACAGCTGCGTGGGGCACGACATGAGTAATCGCTCGTGCAGTCATAGGGAGGGGGGCTCACCCAACATCCTTTTGGCGAGGATCCCGACCTTGTTCGCGAGCGCGGACGCTTCCTCCATCGAATCTGTCATGGAAAGTCAGTGGAGCCCTCCAGGATACGGGAATGCGAACTCACGCGTCGTAATGACGATCGCCTTCCCTACTGCTACGTTCCGGAGCGTGCCCCACATGTCGCGCTTCATCTTCGCGTCGATGCCGGTCGAGAATTCGTCGATCAGCACCACCGACGGGTTCCCTGGTGCGCGCATCGTCAGCATACAATCAACCACGTCTCAATAATGAGTTGATTTAACAGCTCACCGATCAGCGCGATCGCCAACGACAGCTTGCGCTGGTTCCCGCCCGAGAGCTTGCTCGCGAGACGGTCCGCATACATGTGCAGCGCCGTCGCGTGCATGAGGCGTTCGACGTTCTCCCGCAGCTCCTCGCCACGGCGCAGGCCCTTGAGCCGGCCGTACACGAGCAGGTGCTCGCGCACCGTCAGCTGCGAGTCGATCGCGGTGAACTGCGGGCACACCCCGAGCGAGAGGCGCGCCGCACGCGGATGGTGCACGATCGACACGCCGTTGATCAGCACGTCGCCCTCGTCCGGGATCACGTCCCCGCCTGCATTGCGCGTCAGTACCCAGCGCCAACGGTGAACGATTCCAGAAATGGGGGGAGGGACGCACGGATGATGTTGAACGTGGTGGTCTTGCCCGCGCCGTTGGGCCCGAGGAGAGCAAAGATGGTGTCTTGCGAGACACCGAAGCTGACGTTGTCCACGACCCTGTTCGACGCCTTGCCGAACGCCTTGACGATGTCGAGCACGCGTAGCGCGTCCTTGGAATCCGCGACCTCCGTTGCCTCGTCGTCCACGTCCTTACCTGCCACACGGCCCAGGGACGCACCGCCCGCGGGGGGCACCTGAGTCTTCCGCGCGCGGGTGATCTTGCGAGGAAGTAGCGAGCCGGAATCGACCCAAACCAGGATCGCGAAGAGCACGAAGGCGTAGAGGAAGAGGTACAATATGGGGCTGCCGTACCGCGACATGTCGCCCAATGAGGATGTAGTCACCGGACTTGACCCGTCGCAAAGGAGTGAGAACAGGTTCACAGACACGAAGGCTGCGCGAAGCTGCATGCATATCCTTGTTAGTACCGGTAGAAACCCGCATGTAGGGTTGGCAATGGCTTACAGCGCTGGCAACGGGCGACAGAACCGACATGGTGTAGTCTAGTACGAACACGGTGCTCAGTGCGAGAATGTAACACATCGGAAAATCTACACGCACGGATGATAGTGAGGTCTTTGCCTGCGTCGGAGGTTTTGGCGTATGTGAGAGTGAGCAGGTAGGCCGCAAGGTACAGCTTCGACAGTGTTAGTGAGACATCAGTAGACGGACTTTCACGTAGCTACTTACCACGAACATGATGACTTGGTAGCCGGCGGATAAGGCGAACGCTGCCAAAGGCGAAGAGACCACTAGCGAAACGCAATACGAGTATAGCGCTCCCACAATGCCATACAGAACGAGGACCACCCACTACGACATTTGATCAGTAGGGAATTACGTAAGGCTGATTATACGAGACTCACGAAGAAACCGAGGCCATGAAACTGGTTGGACACTGTAGCCAGAATGATGGCGACGAGCGTAGCGACGATGACTGCGAAGATCGAGTCGAAGAGGAGATGTCCAAGCCAGAGGCCGACAGGGTCCGATAGACCGTTGGACAGCTGCATTGCCTGGACGGACGAGCGACGCTCCTTCGCCACATACAACGAGAAGAACGCGGGATACACCGCCTAAGTGTCGGCGTTAGTGTTGTAGTGGGTAAGAGTGAAGAACAAGACGCTGACCATCGCGGCGCCGAAGAACGCCACCCATTTGAGCGCGACCAGTGTCCCAGCGGCGATACCTGGGAAGTTCTGGTAGTTGGCAAGTATCAGGCTCGGCACGGGGGATGTCCTTCCGGTTGCGTTGATCGCAGTGTTGTACAGGATGTTGGACGCGAGGTTAAGCATGACCAGGCCCGTAAGCCCAGGTGGCGTAGCCTCCCAAGCAACGAGCGCTGCGCCCGATCGCTGATCAATCGAGACGCCGCCGAACGACTGGTTAAGGAATGTCTGGTCGAGTTTATTAGTGAAGGTGGCATTGTCTGGGATGGCGTCGACGAGCAAGCCCTGCGTGCTGTTGCCGAGAGTCGAGATGATGCCTGGGGGAGACTCCAGCACCCGAGAGCCGGTCGCGACCTCCGCCACAAGCCCGAGCGGCGACACTGGTAGGTATACTGGCGTGATGGGCACACTGCGGAACGTCCTGACGCATGTCTGTGCCCGGTCCGAGAGGAAGAAAGTCGGTATACAGGATCCGGCGACGGCTATGAGCACGGCCAAACAAGGTGTCAGCCAGCTTCGTCGAGCGATGAGCACCCGCTTGTGGAAAATGGTCAACGCCTGGCTGAGGGGTGAACGACGCCTTCCATTCGTCAGAGCCAGGACAGGTGGCGTTGGTGTCGGGGCCGCCGATAGTGAGGGAGTGGTAGATGACGCAGTCTTTTCGATTTCCTTCTCCTCGGAGCGTGTATCGTCATGCATGAGCCCCAGGAAGATGTCCTCAATCGATGTGCTGATAATAGAGTACGACGCAATGCCAAGTGCATCGCGGTTGTCTTCTACGAGTGAAAGAACTTCCTGTACTACGGCTGGGTCCTTGAGCTTCAGGTGATAAGAGACCTCGTTGGGCGCAGACGAAGAGGTATAGGTCAGCGGAGCAATAGTCTGTATACGTTCCAGAAGCTCGACGGGGTGTCCGGAGATCGACTTCTCAGCAGATCCCCGAACGTCTTGAAAGAAACGTTCAGAGTGTAACCTTCGCCTAAGGTTGATTTCAGGGCCACCGGCGTCCCATGAGCAATGAGTTTTCCAGGAGCTGCGAGGACAGCGATTGTGTCTGCCAGAAGATCGGCCTCGTCGAGGAACTACAGATAGGCGGGTGAGGTCGTTTATCCACAGGAAGGCGTCTAAAATAACTCGAGGGTACATACGTGGGTGGTGAAAACGACCGTGCGTTCGTGACGCACTGAACTCAGAGTCCGCCATAGGGCCCGCCGTGACAAAGGATCGACACCGGAGGTGCACTGTAGGTAGGGAATCTGGTCGACAACATGATGCCACTAGGGGAATGCCGCACGTACCTCGTCGACCAAAATAACTGCAGAACGCGTTAATTGTTGCCAGTAGAACAATTCGACTCAGGACGCACTCTTGGACCCTCCAATCAACCCAATCGCCAACTGAAGCTTCCTCTTCTGCCCACCACTCAAGGCATTCGCGTTGTAGTGGATCTTCTTCCCGAGGTCGCAGTCCTTAAGCAGCTGCTCGATGTCGTCCTCGTCCGAGTTTGTGTCCGCGCGCTTGATAGCCTTCCATACACGCAGTGTCTGGTAACACGTCAACTCTGGGAAGAGTACGTTCTTCTGCGGGACGATACCGATCGTTCCGCGAGGTGGTTGTTCGACGCCGCCTTCGAAGGTCACAGTGCCACGCGTGCGCCCAAGAAGTCCCGCGAGGATGGACATCGTTGTGGACTTGCCAGCTCTGATACGATATCAGTATATGCACATATATGCCATACACATGGCCAGCAACTTACCCATTCGATCCCAGCAGAACGTATATACCGAACTTGGGGATCTCCAAGCTAAGGTCAGACACCGCCGTGACGAGGCTCTTCTCGCCCTTGAAGAACGACGTCTTGAAGTCCTTACCCAGGTTGCGTATGGAGATGGCGGTACCCGGGGCAGTGGTAGGGGCACCATCCTCTGGAGTAGACTTGCGCCTGCGAAGGCGTGACCACCACGTTCGTTTGGATGGGTTGTGGGCGTCGTAGAGCCAACTCTCCCATAGTACCGCTAGCCATGGCCAGAGGAAAACGTCGATCTGCACGCTAGGTCATTCATGCACCAGAGCATAGATATAGAAGATATGCTCACTATGGCCGCAATTATTAACGGCAACAACCTGAGTGCATTGTCCGGGTCAGGTTGGGTGATGTTCGTGGCCAGCTGGTAGACCTCGAAACCACAGATAGCGCGTATGGCGAAAATGTAGAATCCGGGTGGGAATATCAGTGTGAAGATGAACGCTGCTCCGGTACTCGCGCGCGAGAATACTAAGGCGAGGATAGCGAAGACAATGGCTAGGAAAGTCGACGCTACCGCAGCGAGTTGTGGGCTCTTGCCGAAGGGCGCAGCGACGAAGAACGACCAACTCGCCAGCGTCAGACCGAGCAGGAGGTGGACCACGATGATCAGCCCGACGTTCGTAGCCTTGAATATGCGGAAGTGCCAGATTATGGCGACGATAATCCATGCTGGAAGATACGCGAGCGATATGCTGACGTGCCACGAACTGGGTCCGCTCGGTTAATCAGGGAAGCGTGAACGCAACTGGGGAGAACGAACATGATGCGAGCCGAGTCGCGAAGTCCCATGGCCTTCAAGTGAGCGGTAAGGAGATTCGCTCTTTCGCCGCCGAACGAACCTGGCAGCTGATACGATATGCCGACAAAACATATGAATCTGGGAGATGATGAGATCAGACCTTTGCAAAGCGGAACACACGCACAATGCGAGGACAAGCAATGTGCGTAGTCCTCGGATATAGCCTACGCACCCTTGTCAGCAAGCGATCAAAGTGAAGGCAAATGATACATACTAAGACGGAACTGCGTGTACTGCTCGTCGTTGGTCTCCTGAGTGAAAGGCCATTCGAGAGGCGTCTGCGGCGTAGCCCCAGTCTGCAACTCTACGATAGCCTACACGCGGATGCCAACTGCTGTCAGCGTGCCCACCGTCTGATATTCCGTTGGACGCAACTCACACTGTCTATGGCCCATTGTAAGGGGAGCAGCCGTCTCTCATAGTCACTCGAATGCTTCGTGACGTCGATGTGAAACAGGCCGCCATCAGCCCTAAGCGTGTAGTTCAGCGGCAACGTCCCGTCAGGACCAGGGAGCGAGTTGAATGCAACGGCAGCGAAACACTCGGAGAACAGATTGAAGTTCTGTGGACATGCCGAGGGGATGTCTTCGGGCGACGCGAGCTTGTGCACATTCCCTAGTTGCCTCCCGTTGAAGTCCCTGGTGATCCGGAAAATGATGTCTTGTGCAGAGGGGTTGGAGCCGGTTCCATTGGTACCATCTGCCCAGTAAAACGCGAGAGAGCCGTCATATTCGTCCTGCAGTCTCGGTACCGGTATAGGTGTGCCAAGGCCATACTACGGCATCCCGAAGTGACTGTTCAATCGGCGCAATACGCGACAGGACAAGGCTGACGACTCACGTTGTTTGGCTTGGTTAAGAATAACTGAGCAACGGCAAGGAAGATACCATACGCTACAGGCATTATGAAACACCGTAGGACATTGAGCTACGTGTTCCAGTCGTGAGGAACGCCATGAGTTGGTTTGCATGACTGCCGTGCAATTCGATAGCGTACCCATGGATGCTTAGACATTACTATCCAATTCTTCCAGAACAGCACCCAGAACTGCCGGAAGAATAGCCCCGCCATCTTGAAGAAGAGACTTCGGTTCCAGTGCACGTCCAGAATCTGGCAGCACAGACTCTCCGGTCAGTCTTCTAGTCCGCAGACAGAGACGGCAGGTGCAAGAAGCGAAGATTGCTGGCCAACAGGACAGAGATAGTGGTCCACAGCGTCTGCTACGACTCCGAGCTTCCCCGGGTTAAGAATAAGTCCAACAGAGTCCGAGCGTCGTCAGACACGCATAGCCCGGAGTGCGCAGCGTGCGGCCAGAAAGCAGAGGGTGAGAAGATGGCAGACGTGTGGCAAAGACAGCCAGGCCCGACGTGGATGCCATGGTATTTGCAAGCGTGCACACCGCAGCCGCCGTCCTCACCATCGGGCGCTTGTCCATTCTTCCGTCGCCCGATGACGGTGCCGAGGCCATCCAAGGCCGCTTGGGTCTGAAACGACTGTGTTGCGAGGCAATCTGCCTCTCGACACTGATTGTGCGCGGATGTGTCTCCCTGTAGCTGGTGAGTGAATTATATGGTCAGAAAGCACACACCCTTCAGCGCAACGCGGTCGCGTGGGATCAGCGCTGCGCCACGGCGCGCCGGACGTCGTGTTCGGAGCGCTCGTATCCGGCTCAAAAGCCCCTGTAGACGTCCAAGGCCTTGTGTATCCCAGGACATGTCAGTACGTAAGAGCTGTACCTTTCTTTGGTATACACAGAAATCCGAGCTGGCCGAAGGGGTCCTCAACTTACACGACGTTCGACACCTGTAGACGGTGACTGGACCCCGCCGACTCGACTCTCGCCGTGGTTTGCAGTCTGACATGAATAGTTGGTTAAGCTTCGCAGCGCAATCCTCATATAATAAGCATGGTTATATTCCATCCCTTGTGTACATACTGATCGAGTCTTGAGGTACACAATCGAGACGAATGGACGGCAAGCGACTCCCAGCCACAGGCGCGCGCATATGACGCGTCGAGGAACCATCACATGACCGTGGTGCCCACGACCTCCCTGCCCGCTCGTCCCGCGTTCTCGCCAAACCACTCTTTCTCTCCTACCACCAGGTCCACAGAGAACTGGTCATATATATTAGCATGCATGCACGAACATCTGCCAAGGTGACATGCCTGAATTACCCCCCCTCAAGGCACTGACCGCGCTCCGAGTTCGTTCAGGCTCAGCAAGCTCGTATCGAGTCGCTGCAAGCGGAGATTAACGAGCTGCAGCAGGTGCTAGGGTGTGTACGCGTCACTCAATCTCTCATGCGGTTAACATTAGATAGTTTGAACACGCATACAGTGAAGATGAGAACGCAGAGCAGATCGTCTCGCGGCACATCAAGCTCCTGCATCGCTACAACGAAGCCAAGGACGCCACCCAGGTATCCATTCTCCTCTTCACACTCCGGCCACGTACACCCACGTCTAATCAACGTGCTAGATTCTGATAGGAAAGGTATGCATTTTGCGGTCCGCACCGTCGAACCACTGACACAGGTCGATGCATGCGCATTACTGTACAGCTCGCGGCGTACAGGCAGACAACTATCCGTCAAGTTCACAACGATTATGGTCTTACTGTAGCAGATTGACCGAGACTTTGCTAGCTGCCAGCATGTAGAGTTTGGGAACCCTCATACTGGTTCAGGAACGTGTCAACTTGAAATCCCGCTCTGATTGCGCTTGCGTGAGCTGTTCCTCAGCACTGTCCTGACTAGATGGACGTTCTCCCGGGTTGCTCTCTGTGATCCATTCCCGTCGCTTAATAATAACCGGTGTATTAAACTAGCACTGGTGCTACAACAACAAAAGAGACATGGTCCCTGTGGAACAAGAGCCGAAAAGTCCGTAGACATCCAGGCCACCAGGAAAAGGTAGGTTGACAAAGGCGCTGTGCGAAGCAAATGGGCCTGATCGCTTTTTACGCAACAAGTGCCCCACGATACCCGTCACCGCGGCGCGAAGCGGCAATGCCTCGGAAGAAGACGACGAGGAGGGCGAAGGTCACAAAGATCCTGGTCGTCGTTGAAGTGATTAGTTACGTCCAAGGTAAGGCGGAAACCCGACGCACCAGACGACCCAGGCGAAGCCTTCGAGTGCATTCAGTTGGCCGCAGTACGTAAAGTGTTGGCTGTGGGAGAATGTCAAACCCTGATTCATTCATTTCCACAAAGTCCGAAACCTACCTGCAGTTCAAGCCCCCTCCAAGTGCAGCTGTGATAGCAGCAGCGCCCGCCGTCCAGAATATCCAAGTCAAGATCAAGCTTTGCGAGGATCAAACTCATTAGACCCTACATCAAGAGTGGTGCGAAGAGAACTCACAATACGGCATGACTGAGGACACTGGTCATGATGCCACCAGAGGGCGAGTGGAGGAAGAGAGCGAAGTAGAATAAGGAGAAGAATATCGTCCAGCAGGAGGTAAAGAGCAGGAAACGCGTGCGATCCCGCACCGCGAGCGAGAGGTAGTCATGCCTCAGGTTGAACCGGCTGGTCAGCCAAGCAGAGATCGCGAGCTGAACAGCCATTTAGTCTCTGACACTGGCGCGGAATTGGTCACTACATACCTCGATGATGCTGAAGAGGATTATGAGACCGAAGATCACTGGAGAACGCGCGACCCTGGTAAGAGTACTGCAAGACAAGTTCAACATTCCCGAGCGGAACGCACCGGGATGTCCGCGGCGAATATGCGCGTCAAAGTCGACCATCGTGAGCGGGTCGTGTAGGTCGTAACAGTCGTCAAGTGGTTGTTATATGGAAGGGGCTGCGGGAGACGCAGAGGGCTGAGATGCAGATGGGGGTAACGGAGCAGGTGGTGAGATTATGTACGGCGGAGTGCGGCGGGTGCTGCGTGCGCATGCGGCGGACGAGACCAGGCGCGCGCGGGGAAGCCCCGTCAGGCCGCGTGGCTGACGCTCGCGAGCGCGTGACGTCATGGATCTCACGCCTCTCCGGCGTTCTCGGAGGCAAACCTCAACCTTCCGGCGGCAGTTCACGACAACTCCACGACGTCATCCACTCGATCTCTATCTTGCAAGAAACCACAGACAGTCGACCCGGACGCGCAACTTTTTCTGATTGCACTCCGCCGAGCAGCGACAAATAGCCTTTGATACGCGCCTTCACGCTTATAAGAGCGATATCCATACAGTCTCTTTGCACCGTACTTACGCTGGCGCTGCGACCTTCCGAACGCAGATATGGTACGCATACATATCACTCTATATCACTTTACACCCGTTTCTGCGGGAACGTCTTTGCTTGTCAACCGCGCGGGCCGACTACTGCGAAGTATTTGTGCGTACAACTTGCATGGACGGCACCAGTTCTGTTGACGTTGAGACTATTAGTACTCATTCTGCGAACCCGTTATCGGCCCGAATACACTCCCCCGAATATTGTATGTAATTCCTCGAGCTCGCGATATCGTAAGAGGTTAGTGTTTGGCTACTGATTCCACTAGCAGAGCTGTTTGAACTCCCGTGGGTCATCAAGTTGGTCGGTATGGTCCGAGATGGCTTGGAATAGGCTTGCCATTCAATGCCCGAATCCAAGATACTACCCTCCACCGAACTCATGCTCGTACATACGTACGACATACAGTATGTGTTTCCTGGCAATGATCGCTCATCTACTTTGGATCTACAACCCGTCTTATGCCGGGTTGCCGATCACCCTCGTCAATAAACATATTGAATTTCAACAGTCCTGAGGCTCATGTCGACCCGGTAGAATGGAGTTCGACGCGGTGTGTCGTGCGAGGAATCGTTGTCATGACTTACATGACGAAACCCTTCTACGTCGTGTAGCTGCGGCCTACAGGCAGCTAGCAGAACGACAGCTCCCGACAGGTATCGTCTCCTTTCTTTGCTTAACCGTCAGGTACATCTGCGTTGGGCTGGATACGGATGACGAGAAGCCGCCGCTCATCGTCCCTCGCGACAAGATGGCTTATGACTGTGCGGGACGATGGAGAGTCTGGCTCAATCACTAACCGGGGCCAGCGGGGCGAGATATTGCGCGCGGCCGCTGGAGCGTGGGCGTTAGTAGTGCATGGGGCTGCTGATGTTCTGATACCTTACTCCGACTCTATATGCACATAAACTTGCTGCCGCGCGTGGACTGAACGTTCGCCCGTCTCCGCCGCCTCGTGTCCCCGCAATCGCGCGCGGGGTGCTGCGCCTCCCCACCTTGTTTCTTTCTCGCTCATTCATACCCGCTCTTGCCTCCCTGCAATCGCACGCTCGCCCCCTTCACCCAAGCACTGGGAAGCTTCACGTACGGATCCGGAGCCACGCGCGCGTTCGGTCCGAGTGCCTCTCGTCACACCGGCTACACATTCAGACCGATTTCTAAACTCCGCGTAACCGAACGCATTCGGCTCCACGGAGGACGAGGAGAGCTTCGAACATATCGAGTGGTAGCAGAGCAGAGGCAAATCCAGGTATCGTGAAGAATCTAGCAGTTCGGGCGTAGAGGAGAGAGCATGGCCCCCAACTTCCTCTCGAAGCTGGTGCACAAGTCCAACTCCCACTCGCGTAGCTCGAGCAGGGCGTCGTCCCCCTCCGGGAGCACGCCCAGCAGTCGCAACCCATCCATCAGCATCAGTCCCGCGTCTCCCCACACTTATGAAAAGCGCAATGGTAGCGCAGTGTCTGCAAATGGCAAACCGCAACTCTCAGTCGTCCCAGGCGCGGGAGCAGCAGGGGGCTATGAAAGTTCAGACTCAGGACCCAACGTCACCATCATCCCTCCGTCCCCCAACGTGAGCGAGAACAGCATACCGCTCCCCGACCTCCACTCCGAGTACGGTCAGCACAACTTCCCCCGCCCGCGGACGGTCTCCGACATTGGTACGACCGGCGGCCAGCATCCAATCACAGGCGAGGGCCCGAGCGCGACGAGCGCAGAAAGCGCGGCCTATCACAAGCGTCTCCAATCACTGCCCGCGATCTCACCCTCTGCACCGACGTCGGCTAAGTCGACAGGGTCGCCCGCAGGCCCTGGGCTAGACTCCGTAAGCGCACCTGTACGTACAGGCGCATCCGACGCTTCGCCCGCTATGCTCTCAGACGACGGCCAAGCCACACCCACACCCACTGGTCGCAACACGTTCGTTTCTCCTCTCCCTCCCACTCCTTCAAACTCGTACATCCCACCCTCCGAATCGACTGACGACATGGCTGGTGGTACATCGCGCTCGCGGGACGGGTCGCTGTCCGCTAAGCAGCAGAAGCAAGCACTCAAGGGCCATCCTCGCTCGGCGACCGTGACGGAGGGCACCCATTTGCAAACGCCGAAGACACTCCATCACTCGTCTTCCAACCGGTCCCTGCGCAGCAAGCTCAGTATCATGCTCCCCTCACGCGACAACAACAACACCGTGGCTACCCAAAACTCTGCCCGGCACGATCGTACGACTTCGGCGCCTACTTCTCCCCCAGTCAACTCCGAGAACGGCCCCGCACTGGTCGAGTCGCCCACAGGGCTCGCGCCCTCGACTGACTTCCCCTCAATCAGTCGTACCATCTCCCCAAGTGCCACCAATGCCTCCATGGGCCAGACGCTGAACGTTCCGGATAACTCGGACGCCGTCTCGATCTCGTCGGTTGGAAGTGCTACGAGCAAGAAACGGCGCCCTTGGGCGCGCAACACAAACCAACCGCGCTCGGGTACCCTCAGCTCCATAGGCTCGAGCAAGTCGCCCTCACGCAAGGGCACAGCGAACGGCGGCCTTGCGTCCGCGCTCGCAGCATCCGGCCTCGCCATGGTGAACCCAGCGTTGAACCTCCCGCCGCCTGCGATAGAAGCGACCTCACCCGGGCGCTCACGGCGCTCAATCGAAACTCCCAAGACCCCGCCGGGTGCGCGTTCGCGGGGTACGTCCATCAATTACGGCGCGAGCGACTATTCGGATAGGGATTCGTTTCACTCAGGCGGGTCGGACGAGGACGGAGACTCGGAGAGCGACGAACTCGACCTCGATCCTGACGACATCCCGGTGACCGGGTTCGCTGTTGCGAGCAACAAGCGCAATCAAGACTTCCATGAGCTCTTCCCGACAGTCCCTGAGGGGGATTATCTTATTGAAGGTGCGCATACACCCATGTCGTCTTCGTCGGCGTCGTCGTTGTCGTCGCAAATGAAACGGATGAGGGCTAACAGCTTTGCAGACTACGGCTGTGCTCTTCAGCGCGAGATCCTTATCCAAGGCCGCCTGTACATCTCAGAGAACCACGTATGCTTCCATGCGAACATCTTTGGATGGATTACGGACGTGAGTCTCATTCCGTTGCGACGTATCAGTAGCGCCCCTCGGGGCAGCAACGACGCCGACGGTGCTTGCACGTCATGATGTGGGCTGACATGTCTCGATGGTCCCAGTTGTCCATCCCCATGTCGGAGGTCATATCGCTCGAGAAGCGAATGACTGCTTTCGTTATCCCCAACGCCATCCAACTCTCGACTCGAACGGCCAAGTACACCTTCACCTCTTTCCTCTCCCGTGACACCACCTTCGACGTGTTGTTTAACGTTTGGCGCCTCGCCCGCCCGGAGAACTCCTCATTCGGATCTCTCGGCATGAGCCCACGTGGTTCTCTTGAGAACGGCGATGCAGGCTCGGACGACACGTCTGATGGCAGTCCTCCACTCAATGGCAAGGTAGCGAACGGCAGTGCGAAGAAGGGAGTCAAACCCAAGGTCACGCAGTGCGAATGTGGCAAGGCAGGGCAGCACTATCCGGAAGTCGCGATGGAGGCCATCTTCCCCGGCACGCCCGAGAAGATCTACAACCTTATGTTCACCAGCGGGTTCATCAAGGATTTTATGCGAGACGGGCAAAAGCTTATCGGTAAGCTGCTACGTGCATCTGTCTAATGCGGTGCTGACGCCATCATAGACATCCAGATCTCGGACTGGATGCCATCCGAGGACACGAAGCTGCTGGCGCGGAACATGACATACATCAAGCCGCTCAATGGGAGCATCGGTCCCAAGCAGACTAAGTGCGAGCTGCGGGACGAGACCGTGTTCTGCGATTTCGATAACTATGTGTGCATGCTCACGACGACGCGCACACCCGAGGTCCCGAGTGGGGGCGTGTTCTCGGTCAAGACGCGAACGTGCATAACGTGGGCGAGCGCTATCACGACGCGGGTACTGGTAACGACCCAGGTCGAGTGGACGGGACGTAGCTTCATTAAGGGTGGGTCAATATGTGTAGTCCCGACTTGTGCGTTATCTCATGATGTTTCGAACAGGTATCATTGAGAAGTCTGCTCTCGATGGTCAGAAGCAGTACCACTCCGATCTCGAGAAGAGCATGCGCGACTACATCCACGAGCACCAGTCGGAGTTCGTACCTGAAGGCGTGGACGTCGCCGCGGTTGAGGAGGTTGAGACCGCCCAGCACACCGAGGTCCCACCATCGCCGGTCAGTCACCGACCCAGCCAAGACGAGGTACGGAAGGCGCGCGAGAACGAGCGCAACCAGCGCTCGCTTCAATGGGCATACGACACCTTCGACGGCGCCTTCACCGTTGCGCGGCGCTCGACCGAGGGCCTGCTCGAGCTCATCCGCGACGCGTGGGACCAGTCGTCGTCGACGACGATCCTCTACTTCGCGATCGTCTTCCTCGTCATATCCAACATCTGGACACTCACCCTCATGGGCAACCGCGAGGAGGTCGGCCGGCGGAAGGAGATGCGCAAAACCGAGGAGCGCGAGAAGTGGGTCCAGGGGGTCGTCACCGCGCTCTGGGAGGAGCTCCTCACGACCCGCGGAAGCCTCACAGGCGGGTCCGCCCCGTCCTTCCAGCCGATCGCACGCACGGCGGCCGGAGGTGATTGGCACGAGGAGGCCGGGCAGCTCTCCGCGCAGCTGGACGTGATCGAGCACCGTGTCCGCGAGCTCAAGGAGAGCCTAAACCAGCTGAACGAGCTCGACTGAGCCGGCGCGTTCGGTCCCGGGCCTCTCGGTGTGATTAGTAGATAGTTTACCCCCTCCCCTTGCGGACTCCCTGGATGGACTCGGTGGTTTCGTCGTGTTGATGCATCGCCTTTCCCCTCGTTTGGCTTTCGTGTTCGGTCTCTTTCGCGGCCCTGGGCGGTGCTATAGTGGCTCGGGCATAGGCTACTCAGTGTATTATTATAGTTTGCTATTCTCGCGTTTTCTTGTAGTAAGTACGCACTCACGGAGCAAGTGACCTATGCACCGATATTTGACCAGCTCATGCAATGCATACATGCTCGTTCAGTTACGCATTGTGCGGTGTTAACCTGCGACACCTCCTATCAAGCCTGCATGAATGCAGCGCAGGTGCATGTATGCAAGTACCTCGAACTCGGACTATCATCTTCTCTACTTTCGTCCAAAAAGCATCATCTCAAGAAGCAGTACTTATCGGCTTGAGATACTCGATCGCCCAGGGGCTTCGAGTGCGCTGCGGCTCAACAAACGATCTGCAATGACCAGTGTATATATTATATGCTGCAAGCGATGGGCACAGCTCTAGAATTTCAACTGAGCCCGGCCCCGACGTGTACGGTTTTGATACCAACTAGCTCGAGCTTTTCAAAGTCAGGTGAACGAATGTGGGTTTCTTACGCAGTTCCTGAGGAGACAAGGCTTACATCGTAGCATTGCCCTCCAGAAACGCTGTTCGGGAACCAGTCCCGTGTGCTCAATGGAGGTATGCGCTCCTTTTGCACACGCAAAGCCGGCTTTGGATGCATGATGCGGCGACATGCGGGACTCCCCCTGCACGAGCGGCGGGGTGTACATACCGATGCACCGTGTGTTGGCAGGTGAGTACTCACGCACATACGAGGTAGCATGTATCACGCAACAGTAGACGCGGTCTGACCGGGTCGCGCTGGAAGCCCTACCGCAGGCATGTGGCACTGCATGCTCGGATACAGCTCCGGTGTTTCCGCGACCTCGAGAATAACCCGGCGAAAGACACGAAGACTGTCGCAAAAGGTCATCCGCACCCGGTTGTCTCCACCTACTAATGCCACCGCGCTTCGGGATGCCTCAGGTCCAGGCCGAATGATCGATGTTTATTATGGGCCTGGAGGTTTCGGTGACAAAGTTCGACAAGAGCAAGAGTTCCGGGTTCGGAGAACCAGGGAGAACCACCGTGGACAAGATGGAGGAATGGCAAAGCACTCGTCACCGCCTCACAAATCAGGGGTGCAAACTCAACACGAGCTGACCTGTTTGACTGTACGATTGTATCTTTTCAAGGGGTAGGCTGCGAAGCTCCTCCGGAGACTCCATGGTGTAGGAGCGCGAGCTGCGGACCGAAGCTGGATTGTACATGTAATGTCTTCTTGTCGGGCGTAGTAGTACGCACTCTACTGAGGTACGGATAGTCCTCCGAGTTCGACCGGAGTCCCGTACGAATGTGATTTTCTTCCTCCTGTGCTCCTATTGTTGCGATGAGATACCGTTGATATGTTAGAAACGTTGGATGGGCTACCACAAAGATCTTGAACATGTGTTTGGACCCGGAAGTTGAGGTAGAGATTGTAGGCGCCCGTGTCCATATCGTAGAGGCACAAAAAGTTGGATTAGCAACGGATATTGACCTCATCCTCTACCAACACCACGTCTAACTCGTCTTTGACTGCATACACTCACTCCCATCACCAATCGTCTGCTCATCGTCGCCAACGTCCCCAAAAGTCAACAGCCGGACGGCTACAGCGGCCGCGAGGCAGTCCAGAATCACACCCGCCTTCGGATCCTTTCCAACTCGTGGCTTGCACGCCCCAAGCCCACGCAACATCCTCCCCTCCGCCTAACCCGACTTTCTTCTTCTGGACTTTTTCGACCTCCCTCTGTCCCGTCACCAACCCCTCTCGTCGCCATCGTCGCGCAGCCCGTCCGGGTCATCATCTCCGACAACCAGCGTATGCTCAGCGTCCTCCGTCCAGCCCCGCCCGAACAGTCGCCCCCCGGTTCGCCTAGAGTCAAGTTTGCAAGTGCCCTTGGCTTCACCGGTGTGCGCAAGAACTCCGCTACTGCACCGTCCCGCACGACCGACGACAGACCGCACTACTCGCTCACACGACGGAGCGTCGATATAGTAACTGGCCACGGCGCCGAGCGGAAACATTGTAGGAGCGTTCAAGCCTCGTCGACAGTTCCTGCTTTGACCGTACTCCCAAGCTCATCCTAACATCGACCTCGACGCCACATCCTCTCCCATGCCCGGAAAGAACATTGCATCACCCGTCATCTCCGCCCGGAGGCTACACCGCGCGGAGGAGGGGCCGTGGACGATCAGCGTGGCGGAGACACCGCACGACCCGAGCTCGTACAGCATCTACATTAAGAGTGAGTGGTCGACTTTCGTTGTCAATAAACCCCGCGTATCTTCACTGGATGCACAGTGCCCGCCTCTGCGCCCTCTACCCTTGTTCCTGATTACGTCAAGTACCCGCGTTTTGACGTCGCTGACACTATGCCACAGCTCCTACCCATAATCTGACGCTCACGCGCGGCGCACAGGAGGTCGTGGGCTTGCATGCCAAGCTCCGGGACAGCTTTCCTGGCAGGAAGTTGCCTACCCCTCCTATAGATGCCTCCTCGCTGCCCGCTCCACCAAAGCGCAAATCAGTGTTCCTTAACACGCTCTCCCGGTTCGCGTCTCCGTCTAGCAACAAGACTGCGGCATCTAGGCATGCCTCTGGCCGCCAACAACCCCCAAGCAGCCTGTCAAGCAGCACCGCGTCTAGCAATGCCTCGTCCAGTGCCCAGACCCCAAGCGCGACGCCGGCCAACGAGATTGGGGACCCGTTTGCCGAAATTGGGGAGAACGGGGAGGACATCTCCGCCCTCGCTGCGTCAAACAACAAAGTCATCACCGGGCTCGCTGCTTATCTCACGACTGTTGCGAACGACCCGGACCTCCGCCAGGCGCGCGCGTGGAAGCGGTTCGTCAGAGTCCGCACGGATGACCTTCAGAGCGTTCGCGTCGAGCGAGCGATCAAGCGGGTGCGCTCGGACCTCGCGGCACACGCGGGCAGCTCCTCGGAGATAAATCGTTCGATCAGCCAAGTGGTGCTCGATGGCGAGAGCGCGTCAGCCACAGACGACGAGAGCTCGGTGGCGCCGAACGACCCCAAAGGGGAAGAGGACGGTGACAAGGACACTCTGGCTGCAGACGATGATACCGCTGAGGGCACCGAGGACCGTGCGAGGACCCCCGTTTCCCCCAAACCAGCGGTAATTTCTGCCGAGGAGTTGAAGTCCGTAGTTTCGCAGTCTTCTGCTTCCAATACGGAAGGTACCGAGGACGAGGAGAAGGGCCCTAACACTCCGGTGCAGGCGGACGGGCCAGCTGGCCACTCTCGCATCGTGCGCTCGCAGTCTGCAGACCCCATGGCACGCAGCACGCGCATATATTCATCCACGCCATCTCAAGCGTCGCAGACTGGCGATGACTCCTCGATATCGACCACGGAGCGGAGCTCGCGGAAGAAACGTAGCAAGTCCACGGATCCCAATAGCGAGAAGAAGAAGTCCCAACGCAAGGTTGTCATTGACGACTTTGAGATGATGCGTGTACTCGGGAAGGGTTGCGCGGGTAAGGTGTTACTTGTCCGCCACAAGCCCTCGCAGGACGTGTATGCGCTCAAGGCCATCACCAAGCGACACGTTCTCGCACACCAGGAGCTCCAACACACGCTGACGGAGCAGGCGGTGCTAAAGCGGATGGCGGCGGAGAACTCGGATCCCTTCGTGGTCAAGCTTTGGTGGAGTTTCCACGACAAAGAGAACCTGTTCCTTGTCATGGTCAGCCGATCTCTATGCAGCATTCAGTCGTGAGATTGATGCTTTTTCTTAGGACTTCCACCCCGGTGGCGACCTCGCGACCCAGCTCGCACGATGGGGTCGGCTTGGGCGTGACCGTGCACGGTTCTATGCCGCTGAGATCGTCGAGGGTGTCGAAGGCCTCCATGCTGCAGGTGTCATCTACCGCGACCTGAAGCCTGAGAACATTCTCATCGGTGCGGACGGACATATCGTTTTGACCGACTTCGGTCTTTCGAAAGAGTTCCCACGACGAACGGCCGCCATCACCGCACCACCCACGCCTTCGGGTTCGCGCGGCGAGTTCATGGAGTCCGCGTCCACGCCATCGTCCCCTCACTGGATGAAGGGCGAGAACGTGAGCGATCGATGGACACCGGGCTCGAATGACACGACCACCACGTTCTGTGGTACGGCCGAGTACCTCGCACCTGAGGTCATCCAGGGGCTGCCGTACAGCTACGAAGTGGACTGGTGGAGTTTCGGCACAATGTTGTACGAGATGCTCACCGGCATCGTAAGTATTCACTCAACCCATAGGTTCAATTTTATTAACCACTCCCGCATACATAGACGCCGTTTTGGGCGGAAAACCACTCGGACATGTACTACCGGGTGCTGCAAGACGAACTGCAGTTCCCTGAAGACAGGACAATGGACCAGGACACGAAGAGCTTGATCCGGGGCGTACGTCGTTTTGACTATTTGCAGTGAAGGCCGACTGTATTGACTTCTGGCGAAAGCTGCTTCAAAGGAATCCTGCGCTCAGAATGAAAGAACCACGGATCAAGAAGCATCCGTACTTCTCGATGATGTATGTGCCTCTCGTTTCTCCGATGAGTTCTGTCATTCACACGACAATCATCTTGCAGAGACTGGTCTCACGTGTACTATAAGCGATACATACGTGAGTGCCATGCCCATCCAATATCATCAGAATCTAACATTGATCATGGCAATGTAGCCCCGTATATTCCTCCCATCGACCCCTCGAATGCCAGCGATACCCAAAACTTCGACGATACCTTCCTGGGCATGGAGCCCGTAATCAAAGACGAGAATGAGGAAGAGGCGGACACCGATGCGGAACGGACCGACACGGACCGTACCGACGGTGAGGACTCCGTCGCCACGCCTTCCCAATCTCGCAGTCCGTCCGTACACCCAGTGGAGGACGACTCTGTCGATGTTTTCGATGGCTATTCATATAAGGGCCGCCATTCCATCATCTTGGATGATGACGAGGAAGACGGGGACGGTGAGGACGAGGATGAGGAGGATGAGGAGTCTATCAGTGGGCCCAGTTTGGATAACCTCCTTCCGGAGGAGGTCGAACCAGGCGCTGTCATCAAGGAGGAGGTCGTCGAGGAGGTCACCGTGCCTGAAGACGTTGGAGAACCCAAGACCCCTGAAGCCCGTCCCGCCGCTCTACCTGCAGAGCCACAAGAGACTGCGCCCGCTCCGCCTCCGCCGTCAGAGAAGCCCGAAGCTACACCGCGGACAAGTCACGACCGGGACGGCACTGCTCTCTCTGCGGAGGCCGCCGCTGCGGCCGCCGCCACACGCACGGCCGGAGACGCGAACGTCAAAACGGCACCCAAGGCTCGTCCAGGCAAGCAAGGCCGCAACCGCCGGGAAAAGTCTGGTATCCCCGCACTCGACAAGGACCTCGCGCCCACTGAGGACGAGGGTACGACCGAGCGCGAGGAGGACGAGGACGACTGGGACTTCGTCGAGGCAGGCGGCGCGCTCGTCGAGGAGCGCAACGGCGCTCGTGGGACGACGCTCTTCGCCCGCGGGGTCGTGGATCGGTACAAGCTCGCTGTGTTCCGCAAGAGCACGCCAAGGCGGTCGACACCGCGCTCATTCTCGGGCTTATCTGTGGACTCGGAGCTTGCAGGCTCAGAAGCAGGGCAGTCGCCTACACCGTCGGACAAACAGCGCCGCGGCCGCACGCCTGGTCTCACCTTCCGCAAGCACCCACGACAGTTCCTGAAGCAGAAGAGCCCCCCGCCGTCTTCGCGCTCAGCGAAATCTCTGGCTGCCTCCGCTTCTGCGACCCTGTCCGCTGCGTCGACGCAGTCGAGCGCGGGTCTGCTCACACCCTCCCCATCCCAGACGGCGATGTCTCACTCGCTCAAGTCTAAGGAGTCCGCAATCTCTATGGGCACGCAGAGCGAGTCGTCCGACCCGTCCTTGAACGGAGACGGTGCGGCTCAAGGCGGCGATACCGTGAAAGGTGCTGCAGTGCACGCCAACAGCAATGGACACGGGGATGACGAGAAGCAGCAGAAGAACAAGGTATTGAAGAAGTACAAGGAGGGCGCGGAGAAGGTCCTCTCCATCTTCCAATCGCCGCGGTAGTCCCTCCAGACGCGGCCACGCTTGGATTGGGTCCGCGGGAGATGTGTACGATGGCTTGTTGCTCAGTCTCTGGATCGGTTTGCTCGTTGGTTGGATGTCCTCACTCGCCATGCTCTCTACACCCGACTTTCTAATCTCAACATTCTCACCTCTTGGTCAGACGCTGGATTCCGAAACTCGTGTTATATCCGTATGATGCACCTCATCTATAGCTATTATTCGCCGCCTTACATACACTCACATCCACTTCCGCTTCATCGCTCACACACTCCTTCGCTGGACCTTTCACATCCGCTCACGTTCAGGCTGGCTTGTCTACGTCTCTTTCTCGCACATTCCGTCTCTCCTATGCGGTAGTAGTATAATCTCAACATCACACTCGTTCATCCGTCGTTATCCACACATCTTCCTGTCGCGTTTGCGCATCGCTGTTTTATCAAGTGCTTGACAACTCTGAACCTCAAGTCGTCTCCTGGTAGATCGCTCTTTAATACAACGTGTGTTGCAAACTGGATGCGTGTTCGAGCCATGAAGTAGTGCCTTTTTATTTGAAGCTTGAAGCTCTGAGCCTCTGAACCTCAATCTGGTTCGCGAGTCCACCGCTGCACCGCCACGCGACGTGGGCGTCCATTTAAAGCCTTCTTCCCACCACCATGCCTGTACGTACATACCATCCGTACTTTTGCCCCTATATGAGCTGAGGCCTTGGCTTGGCCATTTGCCAACAGTCACAGCTCTCCAGAACCCAATCGCTTTCAAGCGGCCGAGGTGTGTACAACTCCGACTGCGCGCGGTAAGCTCACTGCAATCTATCAGAAACTGGGATGACAGGGCTTCCCACGACTAATGACTAGTCGCATAGCGGTGAGAGTCCATCTGTCAATCCGCTCGATTCCTGAGGCCGTGCCAGCCTGTGCACCTTGTCAATGGCTCTTCAGCAAGACCCATCAAATGATACTGCCGTATATTCCCTCCCGTTCCTCCCCCCGTGGCCGCACACCTAGTGGTGGCTGCAAACTCTCGACGAAACCGTTGTTGTGTCTGATTGTACAGCCGTGTTCATACTCGACCAGCCATGGCTCAGGCTCTCGACCCAGCGACTGTGATAGGAAGTTTGGGCCTCGTAGCCGAACCTGAGCCAGTCACGCCGGCTCTTCCTAGCATACGGAGCGTGAGTACTATCTTCAACATCACAATCATGAGTCTAATGAAACCACAGGGATCGGACACAGCCGTTGGCGCCCAAGATGACCCCGGGACGTTACCGCGTCCAGAGGTTTGTCCTTCCCGGCTTAACTGTATGAGCTGCACTATCTCACCTCCACAACTCGGCAGGAACTGCGGGAGGAGATATCCCTGAGATACACGGAAGCAGATACATTGAAAGCCTGGGCGCGTTCCGCGGAGCTTGTCAAGACCTACAACGATGAAATCGTCGAGAGATGGCAAGAAGAGATGGACACGCTCTTGGTCTATGTATGCGTTCTCATCGAGACTATCGTGACCAAATGCTTACATGGAAGGCAAGGCCGGCCTGTTCTCCGCCGTTCTCACAGCTTTCAACGTTCAATCGTACCAACTTCTGCAACCTGCGCCCACGGATTCCTCCCTAGCTGTGCTACAACAGATATCTGAACAGCTCACCAGTTTCTCGGTGAATCCTACCTTCATTAATTCTACCCGCTCTGCCTTGTCACCGGACGAGGTGAACCCGCCCTTCCGTCCCCCAGACTCGGCGGTATGGATCAATGCGCTTTGGTTTTCCAGCCTGGTATGCTCGCTGGCGTCGGCTTCGGTGGCGCTGATGGTCAAGCAGTGGCTACACGAACTCAGCGTAGGCGTGTCCGGTACTTCGCGCGAGAGCGCGCGGATCAGGCAATATCGTGTCAACAGCCTGAGACGATGGCATGTCGGGGGAATTGTGATCGTCATCCCGATCCTCCTGCAGATCGCTCTTGTTCTCTTCCTAGCCGGGCTAGTCGTCCTGTTGTGGACGTTGCACGGAACCGTCGCCGCGATTGTGAGCGGCCTGGTCGGGATGCTGTTCGTCTTCCTCGTCGTGACGACGCTCCTTCCGGCCATCAAGGTCAACTGCTGCTACCGCTCACCCCAGGCCGTTGGGATCTTTATGGCTATGCAAGGGATTCGCATGACGGTCAAAAGCGCGCTCACGGGCTTCGCGCAGGCCGCTTGGAACTTCTCCAAGCACTGGCGGCGGCACGAGGGTCTCCTCAAGCAGGTCGGCAACCTCTCCTGGCGGATCTACGTCGCAATCTGCGTTGAAACGAAGGACCTCCCTACCTGGCACGGGCGCGAACAGCTAGAGGTCGCACGCGCAACAGATCGGCTCGACCGCGACTTGGCTTCGATGGCATACACAACAACGTTCGACGCGGGATATCTCGATGACATGCGCATGCTCCTTGCAGATATGTCTTGGCGGCAGGCTGTGGCTTGCTATGAGGAGACGTTTGCCGCTCGGGCACGCCTCTGGGGCGAGCAGCTCTCCCGCGTGCGAGATCGTTTCCCCCGACATACGTACGACGTCATGCACATCCTGCTCGCGACACCGCACAAGGAGCGCGATTGCGCGTGGCAAGGAGCCGTAGAGGGTGTGTTGAGCCGTCTCTCGCCTTTCCCAGATGAGCTGTTCGAGACGCATGGGCTCCACCTACTCTGTACCCTCGCGATGGGTAACAACCACGCTGCAGACACAGCCTTCCACAAGGTCCTTATGCATATGCGGAATCAGAAAGCTATGCGTAGAGGGCCAACTAGTCGAGGAATGCGTGCCGGTGCGTATGTTTCTTCTGTTTGTACGAACCAACCTCTCACGACCCTTCCTTGATGATAGTTATGCTCATGGCCGAATGGAGAGCGCGCAACCCAGGAGGCTCCGACAGCGCGACAACACTGCGATACTATCTCCAGAGCATCGAAGTATCCATACACTGTGCCCTCCGGCAGCACCTCCTGGGTCTATCTACAGACGAGCAGCTATCCGTCCGTGCGCGGGCGCAAACCGCCCTCGCGTCCCTCCGCGACTTCTTACGGACGTCCCTCTGGCGTGAGCCATCCCTGTATATTTGTCTCGGGCTCAGCAACATCGTCCCGCTGCTCGTGGAACTAGTGCACGCTGACCGCGAGCTCGTCACGGAAGACCTTGTGGAGGTGCTTGACAGTGTATGTTCGGCGCTGCAGGAAGGCGAGCTGACAGTCGCCGACGGAGACCGGTTAAGGCGGCTGCACGCATATGTCGAGTGGACGAGCGAAGTCCTGGATGCGCTGAAGGCCGTGATGAGCGGGGGACCAGTCAACTCGAGTACGTATCGTCCGATGCTCCCATCGGTGCCCTCGCGCTTTTACGCATCGTGTACGAAGCTGACGTCGTTCACTTGCAGATCGTAGAGTGGTGTTCAAGTTCGATCGTCCAAACCTCGAGCCTGACACTCGAAGAAGTCGGAGGTTCTCTGCTCAGAGTGTTACCCGCTCGTTGTCGAGGCTGCGTCGATCCTCTTTCTCAATTCCTGGAGTTTGAGGTCAGGCAACCGTGGCATGCAGGACACGTTTCCCCTGTGCGGGATCTGTATGCCTTCCAAGTTGCCCTGAATTTGTTTGTATAGCTGTTCTACCCAAGTGCTAGTTCATGGACTGAAAGTCATGTGCGCTGAGGTTTCGGAGCCTTCTCCTCGATGCACCGCCACGACAGCTCTGGGCTACGTTTACGTACGTGCTTCTCACCCGGCCACGACTACACGGTGGAGACGTGGGATCCCGAGGAGATAGAAGAGATAAAACCGAGAAGGCGAACTGCTTAAAGACGAAACACCAGATGCGAACGACACACGCGCGAGAATGAGCGAATGACCGACCCGGTCCTGGATCCTGTACATGCTCCTTCTCTCCGACTGTCCTCCTGCTGACTAAGCCGACCAGCGCTACTCCCCAGACTGTTCTGCCTCGCCAGCAACTCTCCGCCTTGCTCTGGCTGTCCTACTCCAACGGTGTGTGAGTTACATTGTCTACCTGAACGAAACTCACAGCTATGACGTGTGTACATGCTCACATTACAACGGTTTTAGGTGCTATGCAGCCATCAGTGAAGTGAAGGTAGCGGTGCATTCCACCAGGAACCCCGGGGAATCGCTGTGCAGCTCAATCTAAATGTCACAAACTGGAATTCGCACATGCCTTCCCACCAGAACCTGCGGCATTTCTAGCGCCACGGCAGCCATAATCCATCTGTCAATGCGCTGCATCCTGCGAATTTCCTTGCTTTATAGGTCCCATATACCTTCCTCTATCCCCATTGTCTCGTATTTGTCGGTGGCTGTTGCAATTCTTGTCGTCGCTGCGGTTACTGCGGCCGATAATACTGCCTTCTCTACACTCAGTCAGTTATGGCCCCTCACCACTCAATGACTGTCCTAGGATACTCGGGAGGTACAGCAGACCCTGGAGGCCACACGCCCAGTGACTCCCCTAGCAAGCAGGAGTCGAGCGTGAGTACTGTCCTCAATGCCATGATTTTCGTGCCAACCATATCACTGGCAGCTGGCGTCAGACCTGACTGTATGCGCCTCGGATGACTTCGGGACGTTGCCGAAGCCTGAGGTGCGCATCTCAAGCAAACGTGCTCAAACTCGACTGCACTCATCTGTTCTATGTGATCTCCGCAGGAACTCCGAGAGGAGCTGTCTGGGCGGTATAGAGAGGCAGACACTGTAAAGGCATGGGCACGGTCCGCGGAGCTGGTCAAGACCTACAACGATGAACTTGTCGAAAGGTGGAAAGAAGAGATGGATACACTTCTGGTTTTTGTATGCGGTTTTCCCGAACATTGCCGCAGGTTGTTGCTGACTGTAGTGCAAGGCCGGGCTGTTCTCCGCCGTGCTTACAGCCTTCAACGTCCAGTCATACCAGCTCCTGCAACCCGCACCTGCGGACCCATCCCTAGCTGTGCTACAGCGCATATCCGAACAGCTCACTGGCTTCTCGGTGAACCCTACCTTCATCAACTCAACCCGTTCTGCCTTGTCGCCTGACGAAGTCAACGCGCCTTTCCGAGCACCAGACTCTGTGGTCTGGATCAATGCGCTATGGTTCTCTAGCCTGGTATGCTCGCTGGCGTCGGCTTCGGTGGCGCTGATGGTCAAGCAGTGGCTACACGAGCTCAGCGTAGGCGTGTCCGGTACTTCGCGCGAGAGCGCGCGAATCCGGCAATATCGGGTCAACAGCCTGCGGCGGTGGCACGTTGGGGGCATCGTCATTGTCCTCCCCATTCTCCTGCAAACCGCCCTCGTTCTGTTTCTCGTCGGGCTGGTCATCTTACTGTGGACGCTGCACCCGACCGTCGCGGTGATCGTGAGCGGCCTGGTGGGGACGTTGTTCGTCTTCCTCGTCGTGACAACGCTGCTCCCAGCCCTCAGGGTCGACTGCTGTTACCGCTCTCCCCAAGCGATCGGGGTTTTCGTGACGTTGCGGGCAGTTCGTAGTACTGCAGAAAGCGCGTTCACGTCCTTTGCGCAAGCCGCATGGAACTTCACCGAGCGGTGGCGAGGACAAGAGGGCCTGCTCAGACAACTCAGCGACCTCTCGTGGCGCGTCTATGTGGCGTTATGCGTCGAGAAGATGGAGCTCCCGACTTGGCACGGCCGTGAACAGCTCGAAGTGGCCCGCGCGACAAAGGTGCTCGACCAGGACCTGGCCATGATGGCGTATACCACGACATTCGACGCTGGATATCTCGACGATATGCGCATGCTCCTCGCGGACATGCCCTGGCGACAGGCGGCAGCATGCTACGAAGGGACGTTTGCGGCTCGCGCACGCCTCTGGGGCGAGCAACTCTCCCTTGTGCAGGACCGCTTCCCCCGGCATACATACGACATCATGCACATTCTGCTCGCCACGCCACAAGGGGAGCGCGATCGGGTGTGGCGAGATACTGTGAGACGGTTGCTTAGCCGCCTCCCGCCTCTCACGGAGGAGTTGTTCGAAACTCATGGACTACATCTTCTGTGCATTTTCGCGATGGACACCGACTATGCCGCAGACACGGCCTTCCATAGGATTGTTATGCATATGCGAGACGAACAGGCTATGCACAGAGGGCCCCCAAATCGAGGGATGCGTGCCGGTGCGTCTGTTCCTCCCCTTCAACTCCTGCAAGTAGATTGCTCATAATCAGATACTTAACGGTAGTTATGCTCATGGCCGAGTGGAGAGCGCGAAATCCTGGAGGTTCTGACAGCTCGACAACGCTGCGACACTACCTACAGAGCATCGAAATTTCAATACACTGCGCCCTCAAGCAGCACCTCCCGGGCCTCTCCGTGAACGAGCGGCACTCCATCCGTACGCGTGCGCGAAACGCCCTCGCGTCCCTCCGCGACTTCCTACGGACATCCCTTTGGCACGAGCCGTCCTTGTACATCTGTCTCGGGCTCAGCAACATCGTGCCGTTGTTCGCGGAGCTCGTGCAGCAAGACCTCGAGCTCATCTCGCAGGACCTCGTGGACGCGCTCGACAACGTTTGCTCGGTGCTGCAGGAGGGGGAACTGACGGTCGCAGATAGGGACCGATTGAGGCGGATTGAGGCGACTGCACGCATTTGTCGATTGGCCGGAAGAAGTCCTCAAAACGCCGCAGGCCGTGACGGATGTTAACTGGAGTACGTGTCTTCCGATACCGATATCTATGTCTAGAAACACGTGTACAGGTACGTCCCCAGAGGCTGACGTCCTCCACTTGTATTTCGGAGTAGTGAAAGTTGTGACTGAGCGGCGACTGGGAGACACTGTTGCGAGCAGGTGTGTAGGAATACTGTGGTTCTCGTGAAGTCAAGGCTGTAATTAGTGTACATATTCAAACCACATACGTTCCCCCCGTTGAGGCTACGCATATTGAACGAGTTGGGCCTCAAGCTTCAACTTCAAGTCGAGGACGTCACTAATACGGCCGCGGCGCGAGACAATTTTGGCGCCCGTGAGTGCTGCTTCGAGCACGTGGTCCGCGGCCCAGAAAAAAGTCACAGGCGCCCATAGCTTGAGCGGAACGACCTGCTCGGCGCCGGCAACCCTCTCCTCCCCATCTTGCAGCTATGGCGCCCTCAAAGAAAGGCTCTGCCGCCTCTAAACCAAGGTCTTCGACCTCTGATGTCTACATCAAGAAGACCAAGGGCGAGAACTTCTACCGCGATGCTAAGAAGGTCAACCGGCTCAAGATGCTCAATAGCGGCAAGGCCGTCCACGACCGAACTGGCAAGATTATCCAGGCCGCCGCGTTTCAGAAGGGCGAGGATGAGACAAAGTCTGGACGGGTGCAGCCAGACAGGCGGTGGTTTGGTACGTTCTGCGTGCACGTTCCGGCGCGTCGCGAAGTCTGAACAGATGGATAGGGAACACCAGGGTGATCTCCCAAACTGCACTGGACCACTTCCGGACGAGTCTTGCCTCGAAACAGAACGATCCCTACTCCGTTTTACTGCGCAGAAACAAGCTGCCTATGGCACTCTTAGACGATGCGGCCAACCCGAACAATCGCAAGGTATGTCATGCAACAATACGGGAGAACAGTGCCTTACATTCGCTGGACAATAGCGGGCACATATCATTGAGACCGAGTCCTTCAAGGACACCTTCGGTCCCAAGGCCCAGCGCAAGAAGCCCAGATTAGACGTCGGCACATTCGAGGAGCTTGGAAAGCTTAGCGCAGCCGCGACTGACGAAGCAGAGTCCACCGCGCAGGGGGACGAGGCTGGTGAGCATGACACCGCATCTCCTACTGGCCGCTACTCACCATGTACACACATGTCCAGGCACTGTTGCATCATCATCAAATGCTGCTGAGTTCCAGACACACGCCGATGTCATTGAGCCCATCTATGCCAAGGGTACCTCTCGCCGGATATACGGGGAGCTCTACAAGGTCATCGACTCTTCGGATGTGATCATTCATGTCATCGACGCACGGGATCCCTTGGGCACGCTTTGCGAGTCTGTACTGGAGTTCATCCGGAAGGAGAAGGCACACAAACAAGTCGTAGTGGTTATCAACAAGTGCGACTTGGTGCCCAATTGGGTAACTGTAAGTGGGACTGTCTCGCTGGACTCAGAGCCTCGCTTACGACCATGCTCGCAGGCTCGTTACATCCAACATCTCACACCCCGATACCCCACGCTTGCCTTCCACGCTTCCCCGAACCACTCGTTCGGCAAGGGTTCTCTCATCCAGCTACTCCGGCAATTCTCCCAACTGCACTCCGACAAAAAGCAGATATCTGTCGGATTCGTTGGATACCCCAATGTCGGCAAGAGCAGCGTCATCAACACGCTCAAGAGCGGCAAGGTCTGCAACGTCGCACCTGTACCTGGCGAGACGAAGGTACGTCCCTCTCTAGTGTCTGCATGCAGCCGACATGCTCAAATGCACACCTCAGGTCTGGCAATACATCACCCTCACCAAGCGCATCTACCTCATCGACTGCCCGGGCATCGTCCCGACGTCCGCGAAGACCGACTCGCAGACTTCGACCGTGCTCAAGGGGGTCGTCCGCGTGGAGGCACTAGCGACGCCCTCAGAACACATCCCCGCGCTCATGGAGCGCGTGAAACCGATTTACCTCGCGCGTACATACGGCGTGCCTCTCCCGGACCCAGACGACCCGACGCGCGGGTGGGAGCCGGAGGTGTTCCTCGACAAGCTCGCGCGGATGAAGGGCCGGCTGCTCAAGGGCGGTGAGCCTGACCTCGAGGCGGTGGCGAAGATCCTCCTGAGCGACTGGACGCGCGGCCGAATCCCGTTCTTCGTCCCCCCGCCGGAGCGCACCGAAGAGCTGAACAAGGCTGAGGCAAAGAAGGCGAAGCTCCGGGCTGCGGACGCGAAGGGCAAGGCGAAGGCGGGCTCGTCCGCCGAGGACGAGGCGCAGCCGCATCAGATCGGCGTCAAGCAGAACCTGGGCTCGATCATGCAGAAGAACTCGTTCGTGGGCGAGGACGTGCGCCCCCTGGACGGGATGGATGTTGGTGAGGGCGCAAGCGAGGGCGACGACGACGACGACGACGACGACGACGTTGTGGCGTCTGAGAGTGAGAGCGGCGAGGGTGCCGGTGAGGAAGAAGAGGAGGCGTTGGGCTGGAACGATGTCTTCAAGGGCGACAAGTCTCAGGCCGATCAGGCAGAAGACGTGGAGGAGGAGGGCGAAGACGAAGAGGAGGTCACCACCCTCTTCAGCAAGCTCAGCGAGGAGGAAGACGCCGCTGCTCCCGCCTCTAATGAGGAGTCCGCGCGACCGCAAAAGGGCCCGCGCATGAAGACGAATAAGGTGCGTAGTGCGCATATACTCAGCGCACTAGTCGGGCTGACATTTGCATTGGGACTTGCAGAAAAAGGCGACGAACTTCTACAGCACTGCGAACGTCAAGAACAAGAACCGCGACAAGGCGGCTGTTATGAAGTCGTTACGCGCGGGCGAGAAGGGCGATCGCAAGCGCAAGAAGAAGCCGTAGTCATTTGTCCATTGTTGTACTGCTATCTGTCACTCATCATCATTTGGCTGCATGGAATGGCATCGCTGGGGCACCACATCTGGTTGATGCGCATCACTCGATGAGCTGCATACTGTGTACATGAATCCCGAAGAACACGACAGAGATTGAGTACCACGAGGGCGTGTACACGCGCATACGGACTGTCAACCCGAGTTACTGCTGACTTTCGTACAGACACATCCGCCATCATGCCCATGTCAGGGATGCGCCCCGGTTCAGGTCAATACCCACCTGGCGGATGATTAGGCGCTGCACGCCCTCATCGAACTCCCAATTGTCCACCGCCGCGCCGTTCACCTTCACTTCTGTCGGCTTCGTCGCCCCCACGCCAAGGACAGTCACAGTCTCCAGCTTCTGCTCGATTTTGTACCCGCCCTTGCCCTCAATATCCAGCTTCCCCTTGCACGCCTTGAACGCGAGTGTGCGGCTCGGCGTGGGCGACACGCTCTCGCCGTCGTCAACGTACGCGGTGCCGAACGCGCCCCCGTCCGCGGCCTGCGAGACGAGGAGCGCGAAGGGGCGCGCGCGCGTCTCTGCGGTCGTGTACCCCGGCTGCGCGTGCAAGAGCAGCGCTGCGCCGTCCCGGACGTGCACGTTGATGTGTCCGAGCGGCGCGGCGAGCGTCAACGTCGTCGTGTTCGTGCCCGTCCCGGACGCGTTCACCGCCTCGTGCGTGTACCAGTCGCGCCAGGTCACCGCGCCGCGGCCCGGGAATATGCCTGGCGGGAGAGAGGTGAGCGCTCGATCGCGAGGGACGGCGGGCGGGGTGGCTTACCGTCGACGGTGGTCGCGTTCGGGTTGAGCACGGGCGTGACGAGGATGTCGCGGCCGATGAGGAACTGCTGGTCGACGCCGAAGAGCTCAGCCTCGTCCGGGAACTCGAAGAACAGCGCGCGGACGGGAGGCGTGCCGTGCAACGACGAGTTTGCGAACAGAGTGTACTGCAACGCGCGCGTGAGTACAACCGTCATACCGGACCGCGGAGAGATGCGTGCTGACCCAGTACGGAAGCAGGCTGTAGCGAACCGAGATCGCGGTGCGGCTCGCGTTCGCGACGCTCTCCCACCGGTACGGCTCCTGCGAGATCGCGCCGAGGACGTTGTGGTTCCTGTAGAAGGGCATGAACGCGCCGAGCTGCATCCAGCGGTTGCACAGCTCCTCGTCCGCGTTGTCGTTGAAGCCGCACGTGTCCGGGCCGACCATGGGGACCTGGAAGAGCTGGAACTGGAGCACGCCCTGGATGCTGTAGTGCATGTACGCCCACTTGCTGAAGTTGTCCCCGAGCCAGTGCCCCGTCCAGTGCCCGGAAGAGGGCGCGGTCGAGCGCGAGATGAGGAACGGCCGCTGGCGCGGGCGCAGCGCCAGTAGCGCGCGGTGCGTCGCGGCCTCCTCCATCAGCCCCCAGAGGTTGTGCACGTCGAGCTCGGCGTACCCGCCCGCGTGCGTCGCGTTCGGCGCGATTGTCTTCTGGGACAGGTCGCCAGCGCCGTTGTGGATCGCATACGGGGGGTCGTTCAGGTCGACATGGATTTGGTTGCCTGCGCCGATACCGCGTTTCCTGAGAGTCGATGTCCCGTTGACTGTGATGTTCCCGCTTGGCCCCGAGACGATTGGGTCATAGCTACAAGAAATTAATCGACGTCAGTCATCGAACTCCACTAACGGGGAGCCGTGGGCCGCTCACCCCTCAGGGTACCCGGTGACAGGGTTCCCAGGCTTGCCGGGGAGGATGAACGGTGTCGACGTGTTGCTTAAGTCAGCTGAGGAACCACTAGCATCCAAATCAGTAGCAACTCATTGGAGAGCATCATCACCTTACCAGGAGCCGACGCAGAAGGAAGAGGCTTCATTCATGTCCAGCCAGATCCCGGAGAATTCGACGCCCAAGTCTGTCCAGTTTTTGAGGGCTTCCGCCCAGAATGCAGCGGTGTGGTTCGCGAACCAGTCAGGGAACACCTGCACCGACCAGTCTTTAGTGCGTCCATATCTTGCGAAAATGAATTTCGCTCACGGTGTATCCGGGCCAGACTTGTCCCACGTATTGTGAACCATCGGGGTTTTTGACCCAAACATCCCTGTGAACCGCCGTAAGCTACATCATTTCCCATCAGACCATACAGCCCACTCACAGCTCAGTACCTCTGGTGTAAGGATCATACTGCCACCGCATGTGGGTCTTCGTATGAGAGAAGATCATAACAGTGCACTTACGACGTCAGTGTCATTGACCTTGTGCGCAACAGCGGCATCAACGATCGGTATGTAATGTTGGTTGTTTGATGCCTGTACGAACACTCCAATTCAGCACGTCCATCCTCGGCGTTCCCCACGAGAGACAGTCTAGACGCACCAGCTCGCGGATGAATTCCCGGACCTCGTCGGGCGGGAAGCTGACCGGGTCCGCCGTGAAGTCCCTGTACGCGTGGTACAGATCGATGTCGTTCCACATCACCTCGAGCGGGATGCCCGCCGCGCGCATGTTCTCGACCTGCGCCCGCGTCTCGTTCACGGTCGTGTACCCCCAGCGGCAGAGGTGGAAGCCGAGGCCCCAGTACGGCTGCCAGGTCGGGAGCCCGACGAGCGCGCCGTACTGCTCGATCACGCTCTGCGGGCTCGGGCCGGCGAAGAAGTAGAGGTCGAGTGTGCCGCCGAGCGCGCGGTACTGGATCAGCGACACCGGCGAGGACGGCGGCGTGAGCAGGAGCGTATCCGACCCGGCGGCGCTGTGTGAGAGTGGACGTCAGAGCTTGTTTTCTGTGTGGGAGGAATGTAGGGCGGCGCGTGCCTGAAGTGGAAGACACCATGGGATTGGGCGCGGTTCGTGCTCTCGTTGTAGCGATGTTCGAGATAGACGGGGTGGGAGCCGTACCTGTCGGAGAAACCACATGCAGTGAGCCACGGCAGTTCCTTCGTTTTCCACTTTGTGCTCACATGTTCTCATCCACAGGATCTGCGATATCACGAGCCCACATGGTCTGAATGCTTCCGTTCCCGCCGTTTGTGCCGACATCGCGTCTGAAGCCACTTGAAGCAATGACCTCGCCCAGGCCGTAGATGTTGGCGCCGAGTGGGAGAGCAGAGGTCAGCTGCAGATACTGGTCCTCGAACACGAGCGGGAATCCATCAAGCGCTGTGCTGTTGTCGTCCTCAATGACGGGTGGGATGGGTGTCGAAGGCAGAGACGAGGCGCGCGTGTCGAACAACGGTTGTGCGTCGGGCTCGGAGCGGCGCGTAATCCAGAAAGCGAACGGCGAGGGTTCGTAGTTGAAAACCAGGTCTGATGAGCTTTTCAAGGAGGTATCCTTGGACCCTGGCGCAAGCTCGATGACGGAGGGCGGTATCGTAAACTGAGACTGCGCGGTATTGTCAATGTTAACGTGAAGTCTAAATAGTGCAGTCGGTGAGATACGGATCTGATGCAGAACAGACATTGCGGATGACATACCGTGTCTGAGTATCGTATGTGACTTCCAACGTCAGGTTTGCGACGTCGTGGCCAAATGCATTACAGGCGGGCCCAGCGAGGTTCAAGTGGGCAGTCAGGCCGGTGTCCGTCTCGCGCAAGCCCGAGAGCTCGTAGCCTGAGTGCACATTAGCCCGCCTCAAAATATCATGACAGCAATGTGTACCAGGAGTTCGGTTGACATACCTGGACAAGAAGACACATTGCGCGAAGGGCTATCTGCATATGCACTCCTATTCTGCTGTACGCGTGGCAGCTGCTGCCGTGCATACGTGAACCTCGCCACCAGCAGAGCGCCTGCCAGGAACGAAGCCAACATGGCGAGCAGTAGACTGCGGAGCAGGAGACGGGGCGTAGGGCGGCCAAGGTCCCTGGGGGGATCGCGCCCGACGGGGGGCATTTTATATACTCCGTCGTATATCGTCATCCTGGCCGGCGTGGACAATGATTCAGACGCGATGGTCGGGATATTGATGCAGGTACTTCTCGAATCAAGAGAAGGCGGGTCAGGAGTATGCTCGAGGCCGGGCAGACCGCTTCGACGGTGGCGAACCTCATCAGCATCTGGCAACGCTCGTGCCCCCGCCGGCGGTCTCATGACCTCTCGCGGATATATCAGCCGAATCGCCCACTCGGGTCGCTGCCCGGCATCGTGTACGCAGCCGACCGACAGCGTCCGTGTCTGACGGTACGTACATTCGACCAGGAGAATCACAGTCATGAGACGAGTGGGAGAGTCCATGTCAGCCCAGACTCGAGAAGAGCTTGCTCGTAATGGTCGAAAACCGCAGTCCGTCTGATCGTCTCCCCCGGAGCGCTCGGTCCTGCTCGCCGTGCTCGCCCAACTCAACTTGAAGTTACCGGGCCTGTGGAGAGCACTGAAACATCTACACTATCTGCTCATGCACTTCAGACGCGATGCAACCTATACGGAAGCCATTGACAGTATGTTCTAGGGATGATCTCATGCGATTTCTGTCCCCCTCGACCTCCTATGATGTCGATTTGGACGCTTCACCTCTAGACCCTCGTTTTCCGGGTAGTATACTTAGGGTGTAATTGCTCCATATATCATGTGCCCCATTGGTAGAGTTCAGCATGTAGGTGAAGCAGGTGCATCAAGTCGTTTCTCAGAGGCTCCACCGGCGTTTGTCTCGGCAAGGAAGGTTTGGGATGGAAACAGAGAGCTGATATCACTTGTATGCTGGTTTTTTATGTGTACCAACACAGATAATACATCCTAAGATGGCCTTCGAAGGCTTGGAGAGGCAGAGGGAGAGAACGAAGCAAGAAGTTCACAGCGGTCATTGAACGTAAAGAGTTGCCAAACAGGGAGGATAGTGCGTTTGACGGGATGCACGTGGCAAATAGGTCCGAGAACGGAGCTGGGCCGAATGAGCCGGACCGTTGAGCCTGGCTGGGTTCACTGCATCCCCTCTCTCCTCCACACTCGTCTCTTTCCTCCACACTCCCATGACTGCCACCACTCTCCTCTTGTCCTGCACCGGACGTGGTAGCGACTCTGACGATGCCGTAGCGGCCGGAATGCTGCCTACACCACCCTCAACACACACCTCACGCTCTAGCTCCCCTACCTCTCCGGAGAACCTCGATGGTGCTGACGTGCCTGAGGCACCGAGCCAGGCGAAGAAGAAGAAAAAGAAGAAAGCAAAGAAGAGCACCAAGTCCAAGGACATCGCAGCGGCCGGCAAGGGCGCTGTCGGCTGTGACGAGGACCGGCCTCCCGTGCTGTGCATAAGTCGCAACAAGCACTGGCGGTATATCAGCTCATATCATGTACGTCCTGCGTCCTGAATAGGTTGGTATTCATGATTGAGAGTGTTGCACAGGGACCGTGGCTGCAGCTGCCGCTCGAACTGCTCGAATCTTTGCTACTGTTAAACCTCGATCCGGCTACGCTTCACGCAGCGGACGTGCGACTTCCTCCGCTCACAACCAACGCCAATGCCCTTCCTCCCCCAAAGCAACGCGACCGTGGGTTTGCGAGTCTCGGAGATTATTCACCTCCCGATTCCCCTCGCAATACCTTCACTATACCCCCACCGTCCCCCTTTCCCGCACCAAGACCGGGCAAAGCAACGCCACCGCCCATTGATCCTGGCGTCTTCCGCTCCGTCACACATATACGACGATTGATAGACGAAGCTGCCGAGCTTTCTGTACGCGCCAGCTCCGGACTCTCTGCAGCCGCCCTGGGCTCCATGCGCGGCGGCCCCGGCATGAACGGTAACGCCTGGGCTACGGCACAGTCTTTAGGACTGAATCCCCTAGGCGACTCTGGCAATGGCCGGAATGTGGCCATGTCGGCCATGCGCGTGCACCGCCTGCGTGCGTTGGCGGTACAGAAATTGGCAGCTGCCTATAAGACAGATGAGATCGCCTCCAGCGTGATGGTGATGCAAGGGGGAAGCGTGTTCGACGATATCGCAGAACGCGTCCTCAAAGTCGGTGCGTCGCCCGCCCCGACTAACGCGACAGCAGGCTCACACGCGTGACCGTAGACCCGCACGACATCGACGCCAGATACGTGCATTTCTTCCACGAAAAGATACCCTCCAGGTCTGTGGAACACTTGTGTGAGATTGGTGGTATCTTTGACGCCATCACACCACCAGGCAGCTTGCCGAGTCCACGTCGACCGAACTGCTTGACGACCTGATCGCCCAAGACCCGCACCGGCTCGAGTTCTATCGGACGCGGGGTATCGTGCACTGCTTCCGGGACGAATATGCCCAGGCCGCGAAAGACTTCACGTACGCCCTGAAGGAGGCGCGCGCCATCCGGAAGGCGCGGTCCGCACATATGAGTGGCAACCTCGGCGACAAACAGCGGGGCAAGGGGACCAAAAAGAAGAAGGGAAAGGCGGGGGGAAGCAGGACAAACGGGCAGGCGCCCCCCAGCGGCACGAGCACGCGCGCAGGAGGGACAGACGCTGTTCCCTTCGAGGGTCCGGACGGGGAGTCGATCATGCTCCATCCGTCTGTGCTCCCGGACGCCCCGGAGCCTATTGAACCGCAGTGCCTCTTCCTGCGCGCTGCAGCGTACCTCCAGCACGCTGTCTACCTCATTGAGGATGCGATTTTCAAGCTCGAGGGCATCCGCAAAGTTCCTTCCGTTGACGGTGCAGAGATGAGGTTGTGCTACGTCGAGAACGGCAAGTACGGCGGCGTCGAGATCGGGAACCCTGACGGGCCGCTCGGGAGACCCGACGGCGCAAAGCTGCAGGCGTATCGCGCGGTCCTCGCAGAGCCGACTTTCCGAGAGCAGATCCTCACTCTCGTCAAGAAGAGTATGCGGGACCACCGACAGTTCCTCACCCACTTTGACACGCTCGAAGGCGGGCCCGGATCGGCGGATGCCGATATCGCGCAACGTACCGAGTACGCGTTCCTGTTGTCCGAGTCGCTCCGCCCGGGCAGCCAGACCCAACCCCCACCTGTGCCGGACGCGCCGCCGATGTTCACGACGTACCACCCGCTGTTGGTCGAGTCGCATTTCTCCGTCCTGCTCGGACACCTCCTCCTCGGCGATTTTGCAGGCTTACTCCCGGCGTTCGCGCGCGCAGCCGCGCTCGTCGACGGGCTCGAGGGCTACCCCGTCTTCCTCCCGCCGCGCTCGATGGCGCAGGCGGAGTTCGTCGAGGTGCTCGAGCGCCTCGCCTCTGGCTGGCGCTCCGGCGCGCAGCCACACTCGCTCACCCGTGCGCACGCGAAGCAGCTCGCGATCGAGGTGCCCCCACCGCCGCGCGCGCCCAAGGCCAAGGCCAAGGACGTGTACCGGATCCCGACCCCGCCCACCCCGGACGGGGACGCATACAGCCCGTCGACGTTCGGCGTGAATGGCTCGAGCTCGAGCTCGAGCGTGGCTGCGCCCCCGCCCCCGCCCTCGCCCCCGCCGCCGGCGTCGCGCCCCTCGCCTCCGCCGTCGACGCACGAGCCCGCGGCGCCGCGGGAGGAGCTCAGGGCGTCGCTGGACGCGGCGCGCATCCTCCTCGCCCCGGTGGCGCGCCGCCAGCGGGAGAAGGCGACGACGGAAAAGGCTGGGAACGGCAGTCCCGGCGGGGGTGGCGCGGGCGGCGCGGGCGCGTGTGCGAGCGCGAGCGCGAAGAAGCCGCTGAACATCAACATCCCGCTGCACGGCCCGCGGGTCGAGATCGTGCTCGCGTGGATGGCGGCCGTGTTCTTGTGCGAGCTCGACGGCGTCGCGTAGCGGTGAACGGGGATGCCAGTTATGCTTTGATATGCAATTGATACAGCAGTGGTTATCGGTGTACGGAGTAGTCTTGCGGGTGGGTCGTGTAACTGATACTGTACGTATGCCGATGCACTTTGGTGACCGTGTATGTCGCGATGGGGCGGACAATGCTAGTATGCAGGCCGTCCTTTCTGGTAGTTAACGGAATGACAGTTGTGACTTGACCTCGGCTCAGTCTGTTGCTCATCAAATCGCCAGTCCGAGTCGCTTTTGGTCCTCCACCGACCCTCAAAGGTATCGTGCATGCCCAGCTTCTAAGGCTAGTTTCTGCTCCTTCACAAAGCCGGCCGTCGAGAACCCAGAGTGCACCCGTCCGGGCCCGCATCACCGTCCGGTCACCGCTTCCTGCGCTCCTCCTCAGCAGCCACCTCCGCCCTGACCGCTTCCGCCAGAGCAAAGAGGGCTCGCTGAACCCGGGGCAACACAAACGCGCCCGCCGCAGCGACGACGGCGGCCAAGCAGACGAGCGTGGGGACGAGCGAGGCGGGGACGATCCCGCCGCGGAGGGGCTCGACGGTGACGACGAACGGCACCGGCTCGGGCGCGCGCGCGCGCGCGGCGGGCGAGGGGGCGAAGACGCCGTCGTGCACGACGCGGACGCGCGCGTACGTCCGGCGGGTGGTGCGCGCCGTGGCGTGCCGGGGCGGGGGCGGGGGCGGGGGCGCGGGGTGCAGACGCGACGCGAGCTGTGCGGGCGTGTAGGTGTCGATGCGGAATGCCGCCGGGTGCTGCGGGCAGCGTCGGTCAGTAGGCCGTGGTCGCGAGCGACGGGGAGGGACGTACGGAGGCGGGCCACGAGACGCGCACGGTGAACTTGGGGGAGGCGGACCAGGGCGGCGCGTCGAGGTTGAGAGCGAGCCACGCTTCGTGCGGGCAGCCACCGACGGTATCCGGGCTGGGAGGCTCGCAGACGTCGACGAGGGCGGTGCCGGACGATGCAGGCTGCACCTCCAGAAGTCGTTGAGGACTCTCGGGTCCGACTTCCACTCTGGATGTTGTGTGAGTGAGAACTTGCCCGGTGAGAGTACTCGGTGTAGACCTACGTCTCGAGCGCGTATGGTAGCGGTCCATCTGGCCCGGCCGCAACCTCGAAGTTGACGATCTCGGTGTTGGCGAAGACGCCCCCTGCGCACAACACAAGCAGAACGGGGGCCAATCCCGCTGGGAGGCGCATTGCGTGCTTCGCCGGATATGACTCGAGGGTACGCCGGCGTCCGCCAAGTGCCACGAGCCAAGCCCGAGCGCTTGCCAGAACTCGGCGGGTGTGAACAGGCGCGCGTGGGAGCAATGCGCGCGGCGCCCAAAGAAGAAGGTGTGTACGTTCGCGGCGTGCCGCACCTGGTCCGTGCACTTGGAGCAGCCTGGAGTCAGCTGCCTCGCGCCCGGCTGTCCTGGGCCCAGACAGGATATATACCCTCCCTGCGCGCCCCCAGCACGATGGACAGACGCAGACGCGGCCTGAGCATCCGCCGTCGAACCCCCTCTACCACTCCCACACCTGCACCGATGGCCGACGCCGCGACACTCGCCCAGCACCCGCCAGCCAGTGAGTCCCTCGCGTGCCGTCCCCGACCGCGCCCGTCACCTCCCCCTCCCCAGTCAAAGTCGGCGGGCGCCGGCTCTCGGTCACCTCGCGGCCCAAGCCGTCCGTTGTACCCCAGTACGCCGCGCCCGTCCCCTCCCTGGGGGACGTCTGCGCCCCTCCATGACAGTCACGGGCGGTGCTGAGCGCATGCATGTGCATCACGACAGGCAAGCGCGCCGCGCGAGCTTTGGTGCGGACACGCCCGTGGACTACCCCCGTCCCGCCCCGCCGGGCGAGCAGCAGCAGGAGCAGCAGAAGGACGAGGACGTGCCGAAGCGTAAGCAGACCGGCGGCGACGAGCACGAGCGCAGAATCCAGGAGAGCCTCCACCGCAAGGCGGAGCAGAACCGGCCGACCAGGGACTTCAAGAGCGGTCCCAAGAGCGTTGGTGCGGGAGGCAGGATCAGCCAGCCCGCAGGCAAGGCTTTGGCGATGTGAACACCGGTATCACGCAACACGCATGTCTTCCCGCTGGCAGGTGTACGATTACGGCGACGGCGTTTGTGCATGTCCTCACCTTGTATCAATACCTGTAACATATCCACTCGAGCTTGATTCTTGATATCGTGCGCCCCAAGCTCACGCTGCGAATGATGTCTGTTGTTTGTGGCATGCACGAACCGAAGTGGCATAGATTGGCTTCGTCGTAGGAGCATGGACATGTGTGATGCATGGAAGCGATGCGAGAGGAAAGCGACGAGTACAGATGGGTGGTAACACAATACAGCATCTACGCGGTCTTGGCGGCCTTCTTCCCCCGCGCCTTCCTAGGGGGCGTAGCCTTCTTTTCCTTCTTCGCGACGAGGAGGGCAGAGACGCGCGCGAGGGCAGCCTGACAGATGCGTCATCAGTACGTGAACATGTCACAGTAAGGAGACAATGCAACGACAAGTGAGAGAGAAGTATGCAGTAGAAGAATGTGAGCGCCATAGAGTCGGGCAATCCGCGGCGAGCATCGAACGGGACCCGATAGCGACATGGCGCGTATCCGGGGGAGGTTTGATCGGTCTCCCACCGAACCACGCGATCTTGCACAACATGTCCACACCCAACTTTCGTAGTGCCTTGCGGCGGTCCAGCGGGCTCTAGGTGGTGCGTTTTCGTTTCCGGATACCGAGCAAAGGAACATCGGAGTACAGTAGGCTTGGGGAGTGGGAAACCCAAGTAGGAAGAAAGCGAGATTTGGATGGCGGGGACACTCACGGCTCTGAGGTCGGGGCGGTAGCCGCGCTTGGCGAGCTTCGCAGTCACACCGGCGGCGCGGCGGGGACCTGACCGAGGGCGGATGGCAAGGTGGGCGTACGCCGGGCGGACGGCGTGGGGGGACGCGCCCTTCTTGCGGTACGCAAGCTGAATGCCGGACTCAGAGTCCTTGACCGTGATGGTCTGGTGACGGGTGTGGGGCGCTTAGTTTCCTGGGGGGCCTCTGACGCTGCACGGACGCACCTTCTCGTTGGCAAGACTGGAGTACTTCCACGAGTGGATGTTCGTGAGGTTGCCCTGTTCACATATAAATGGTCAGGATCGGCTCCTCCTGGAGAGCCGAAGATTTGCACGTACAGGCTCCCTGGAGAAGACGGGGCCCTCCGGCACCCGCTTAACGATGTAGGAGCTGTTCTTCTGCAGATCCAGTGGTCATGTTAGACACGAGCATAGCCCAGGACACGTCTGAGAGCGACGAACGCGGAGGAGGAGCCACTGGAGGTCGCTGGACATCTTGAGGACGGTGCTTGCGCTACTTTTTCGGTGACGGCGGCAACGTTGGCGGTGGTGGCTGAGAGGAACTGTGTAGTAACAAACAACGGCAAACACATCAAGGCATGCGGTTGACCCTAACCCCAGCACGTTCTGGGCGCTACAGACATCCCCCACATTTCGGGCATCAAGGCGCAACGATTCGGTTCGCCGACGCCGGCATATTCCTCGATTGCATGAGACGTAGCAGCATGCTACCTATCACTTCATGACGCGATTGTATCCAATATGACCGATATATAACACAGTGTGCACTACAGAACGAAAGCAAGCATCACCAGAACCTGTTCGTGTCTGGAGGGAGATCGCGAGCCATGCGCAACATGACGATGTTCGACGTCAGGCTCGAGAACTGCGGGCGTGAAGAGCGTTAGCATCAGCTCATGCAGTCAACAACCCGACGGCGGGGACGTACCCCGTTCCCGAGGAGCATCTGCGCGCGCTGGCCGATGAGCATGTCGACCGACTGCGCGACGAACTGCTGCTCCCAGTTCAGCTTCAGGTCGCGGCTGCTCGCGACCTTCTCCCACCCGCCCGTCTTCATGAGCGCGTCCTTGAGCTCCGCGACAAAGTCCCGCTTCCCGTTCGTCATGATGTAGATGTACTTCAGGCCCTGGCCCGCGGGCGTCGCGCGCACCTCGGACACGCGCGCGGCCATCTGCTCGATGCTCGGGTAGCAGTGCCGGAGGTAGATTTCGTCGCCCTCAGGCGTCGCCTCGCCCCAGCCCGCGGTCGGCGGCGGCTCGAAGTGGTCGGGCAGCTCCGGGAACTGGTTGAAGCCGTTCCACTGGGAGGACCATTTGGAGAAGTGTAGGCAGTGCCCCTCGAAGTCGCCGCGGCGGACGTGGAGGACGAGCAGGCCGGGTATCACGTTGTAGGGGTATGCGCTCGGGGTCGCGAACGGGTTCCAGACCCAGGGCGAGAAGTGGTGCGAATTCGTAACGAAGGCGTCCTCGATCAGTTGGGACCATCTGAACTCAGTCAAGATGGGCGAAGTCTTCAAAGATGGCCAAATGCCAAGAGTACGCTTGCTCCCAAACAGCCTGCACAACAGTGGCCCTTTTGAGTGATGTAGGCTTGTAGGGTCAATTGCGACGCGTACCAGATGTTGAATATTTGTGCTGAGTCTTCCTTCACTTCGACGCATCGTGGAAGTGTGTGCAACCGGCCGACCCAGGCGTCGAGCACTTTGCCGGCATCCAGATTTGAATCGTATGGGTCGGAGACCTCCTCGCTGTTGATCAGCCTGCGCTCTTCTGAAGGACAGACCTGGTCAAAGTATTCCTTGACCACCGCGCGGGGTGCAGGGCTGTCTGGGGGAAATGGTCCGCCCGCTGCGGGTCCTGAAGAGAAGGAGCGTTTTCAGCCACTGCTCAGTTCGAACCCGACGTAACTGGAACGTGTGTGCCCTGGAGCGGAAGCTGCAGAGGGTGCAGAGGTAGGGCTGGAGCGTGACGTGAGAACAGCTTACCTCTGATGAGAGCAGCGAGAGGTATCCGGGATGGGATGAGATGGCCATTGAATTCGGTGTAGTCTGAACCGTCCTTGTTCCACGTATAGTTGTTGAACACGAGCCTTGGAAGCAGTCAGTACCTGGGGGCGGCCTAGAAGACATACGACATACGATCGTCCGGACTTGTACGCGAGGTGCGCGTTCAACAGGTGCTCTTGCATAGCGTTACCCCAACCCGAGGCTGCCTTCACGTCTAAGCATTGTCTCAGGCGCGTAGTCGGAGAAGAACGCACCATGGACATGGTTTGCCATCCAGATGTACCGCCCGGTCTTCCCCTCCGGGAACGGCAGGTCGGGGTTGTGCTGGGGCAGCTGCAGCTCCCATTCGTGGTACTTCTCGTACAGCGGTGGCCTCGACGTATCGTCTGTCTGCACGGTCTCTGCCAGCGAGTCGAGCCCGTAGAAGACGCGTATTGCGAGCGCAAGCGCCAGCGCGACGACGACGAGACGGAGAATACGTTTGGTGAAGAGACGCGCCCACCACGGCTGGTGACCGGATCGGTCGTGGCTGTTCGTGGGGAGGTCGTAGGAGGATGAGTGCCGGGCCTGGGGCAGACGCTGTGCGATGGAACGGAGCATGGTCGCCGCTGGCTGCCAGTCCTGCTCGGGGCGCGCGGGGGTCGTGAGGTTGTCCGCTGTCCGTTGTCTGGGTGTGCCGCGCCGCTGGCAGCTGGAGCTCGGAGCCTGCGCACGACTGTCCGTTCTCCACCTCGCCTGCGGTCACTCTCCCCACTTGCCGCATACGGCAATTTACGCACCTTCTCGATCGAGATCGCATCGTTCTCTACAACCACTTTGATTTTGTTCCTGAACACCATCACACGGCGATCCTCCCCGAGCAGTGCAAGCGAGGGATGCACGAACAATGGACTGGTATACGCATGCACGCTGGGTCTATCTTTCACTATGACCTGGCCTAGTCAGCAGGGAACTATCCGCGCCGGTGCTCTTCGGAATGAAACATGAAGCGCCGAACAGCTATGCATCTCCGGCAACTTTCGACTTCTTGCGCGGACGGTCGTCCTCCCCGTCCTCAAGCTTCTCGTTATCTACACGTTCCTCCAGCTCCTGAGGTTTGTCGACATCGTCCTCGGTATCCTCTTGTCCTTGGTCGCCCCACACGTTGCCTGTCTCCTCCGTCTCGGGGCGGTCTTGCTCGTCAGCGTCGAGCTTCCGCTTGTTGCCTGTTGTCTGCGCAACGCCCGCACTCGTCTCCGAATCTATCCGCGTGCTGCGCTTGTGCGCCCTTTCGCTGTCCTCTGGCGTGGAGGACTCGTCTGTATCGGGCCGGTCTTCTGTTTCCTCTTGACGGTCCTCTTCGTCCAACGTCTTCACCGGATCCTAGAGTAAAATTGTTGTAGGCCTGTTCTCTCCTCGGACTTCTCTCATAGTCAGGTGAACTCACATGGCCCCAGTTTTTGAGGCTGGCATAACCTCAGTCTCGATGCGCTTTTGACATGCAGAACCGCCTCACCTGATAGTGCTCTTGGTGTCCTCCAGTTCTTCACGAGTCTTTGTGTCCTTCAGATGGCCTTCTTGCGCGAGATGTCTCTTCGCATAGCTGTCTCCGCAATGAGCTCCTGGACGCGCGTTGTCACTGACATCTACAGACCTCACGACCTTGCGCATGTGCTCGACATCCTCCTACACGTCTCTGCGTCAGCTCAGACCCTCCGACGTCGCGCACGACACCCTACTCACATCGCCGTACTTTTCCGGGTCCCCGTCTGGGTTCTTTCGCAGGATCTCGACGATCTTGTGCCCGCTCTCGATGCCGACGCCGGTGCCCGCCTTCATGCTCTTCGGGTCCTCGAGCCACCTCTCGAGCTCGTCCGCGGTCATGTTCACCTCCTCGTGGAACTGCTCGATGACCTCCTCCCGCGCCTTCACCATGGTGTGTATGGATGAGCGGTATGTGTGCCCGAGCACGAAGGGATCCAGATAGCGGCGGGTGGGAGGACACACTGACGTCCGACGTCCGACGCCCCCTATATACATGTGCGCTGTGGTGCATATGAGACCGACGTGTGCCGTTTTGGCTCGCAAGCTGTCACGTCCGCCATACAAGGATTTATTGGTGTTGCTCGACGCTTCCCTGCGACGCCCCGCGCCACATTTGACACCACGTTCAGGAGCGCACGTAGTGCGACGCGGTCGTGGCCATGCCTGGCGTAGAGCGTACTGTACGCTGGATGGGGCAAGAGACGGCGCCTGCTCGGAATGCAGCAAAGGCCAGGAAAGTAGTGTTACATTGCGGCGGTACGTCAACAACAGCGGAGCATCGCGAAGCGGCGTAACGGATATCTACGGTGTTAGTACAAAGTGACAATCTGTTGACATCTAATCTGAAAGGGAGCTTATGTGGATCACGCGGTAGAGGGTCGCTCGACGTGCAGAGGCATATATGTTGCCCTCAAGCCACAACAGTCACTCCTTCGGGTCGTTGAGCCATGCTGCTTGTGCTCCTCTCCCGCCTGTAAGCAGTCAGGGCGACAGGTAAAGAGATTACCGGGGCATCACTCACTCGATCGCGTCTTGATCCTGGAGCGATTCAACCGGAGGAGCAGTGGCGTGAACAGGAGGATCGGTAGGAGTGTCAGCGGCCGTAGGGGTATCGGTGGATGCGGGGGCATCAGTAGACACAGGCGCGTCGTTGGATGCTGGGGCTTGTGCAGAAGGCACGTCGTCCGTCAAGCGCGTCCCGTCTGGGGCAACCTTGCAGTACCTGTGCTCGTGTGAATTTCATGAGAATGGCGGCTGAAAGGCGAATCACGCACGATACAATCTGCTCCCAGTAGCTGTTAGGCTCAAACTCGTACTCGAAGTCGCCACCAAAGTCAGCGTCCAGCTGCTCCTTGGGGATGAGCTCGAACAAGTCCGGGTTGAAGCGCATCTGGGTAAATGTGTCAGACTGATTCCAACATGTGCAGCTAATATGATAGAATAGCACACCTTATCCCTGGTGACGGGGTCCAGGAATGGGGAGATGCCCTTGTAGAAGAAGTTGAGTAGCATGGGCAGGTTAACTACCAAAGCCCTGCCGAGCGTCTCAACATAATGATTTTGCAAGATGTTCAGCACCTGACGTACTCCCGGTCAGAACGCCACCTACAACCGCATACACACCGCACTCACCTTCCGCGCCACAGAGATGGACGGGTTCGTTCGCAAGGTGGTACTCTTGTAGTCGACGATGATCACAAGGGAGTCCTGGCCCGGCGGCATAAAGTCCTTCGCCCGTTCCCTGCGGCACGAAATCAATAAACTCCACACGCATGCATGGAAGCGGGAGCAATGCTCACAGGCACCACACCAGATGCCGCAGCTGCCGGGGGCTCGTTTCAGTGTTCTCGCGGCCAGGGCGTAAGTACAGGAGGGGCCGCCCGTCCTTGTCGAAGCCGTTCAGGATACTGCGCGTAGATGAGGGTGATCAGACGCCGGGTGCGAATACGTTCTTGCGCGGATACTCACATCTTGCCCGTCTCGCTCTCAATCCGCACCTGCGCCGGGCGTAGTTGACGTCACGACGGCCGCTCCTCGAGCATACGAGCCATCTTAGCGACGCACCTCGTCAGGGGGAATCAGATCGGGCTTGAAATCGCGCCGCCACTCGACCGTGTTTTTCAGCCGCTTCTTCGCGTCCTCGAGGTCCCATTTCGCCGCGCGCATGTAGCGGGGGATCGTGTCGGACTTGGTGAGCCATCGCCGCTCCCATGGGTGGTAAGGGTCCGACTCTGGCAGCAATAGCGTGTCCGCGTACTAGTGCGTGGAAGGCGCGGCGTTAGCCGGGTTCTCTTTGAGGCCGAACAGGGCGCCGCGCGCGACGGATTGGGACGGACGCACCTCCTGCAAGGCGTGCAGCTTGGCCTTCTGATCGTCGTCGTACTCGCGTACGGGCACGACCGTGCCTGGGGCTGGGGCGGTCAGGACCTGGTGTGTCTTCGCCATGGCGGGATGGTGGCCAGAGGCTTGTTGGCGGCGAGTCCGCTCAGAATCGAACGATCGCACTCGCCGCCTCGGCCAAATTCGCGTTCTGATGGGCGCTTGATGGGCGCTTGCCACTTCGCATACACGCCTCGGACCGCCGGGAGGATCGAGATGCGTGTATGCACCCGGCGCCTCTTTTTTCTCCTTGCGCACAACGGTCACCTCGTCGCCACACTACTTCCCCTTCCCCCATTTGCCCACCATGCATCTGATGTACACGCTGGATGAGAACGGGAACAGGATTTACACCCTCAAGGTGAGTCTTTGCGTTCATCAAGCCGGCTAGTGTCTGACTGTCGGAGCAGAAAATCACGGACTCGGGCAAGATTACAAAGTCTGCCCACCCAGGTTCGCTCCTTCGAGGCTCCATGCAGTGGCTTCTTGTCTCATTGCCCTCCAGCACGATTCTCTCCCGATGACAAGTTCTCACGTCACCGGTTGACTATCAAAAAGCGCTACGGGATCCTCCCCACGCAACTGCCCAGCAAGCCTCTATAGTGCTCTGCAGCTGGCACATCGTCAACTTTGGTGGCCAACGGTCGGTCACCTCGGCCTCACAGGAGCGCGGGTCTTTGAGGGCTTTTCGGCCAGGAGGAGATATGCCTGGAGAAAGTGCGCGGCTCCCAATGGTCCGACGTGTATGTTGATATCTCTTGTTCACGCACATCTCCGTGTACTATATACTGGCAGTTCGTACGCACACAGAACGCTCTCGGCAGCCAAGTCCCCTCACGTGACCCCCAGGTCGTTGTTCACAGTAAGATTCAGATCTTTCACGGAGTTGTAGCAAGGGCACACGTAACCGTGAACCGTTGCATGGCTGACTCCGAGCCTGTAGAAACGGCCGGTGCAACGTCGCGATGTCGAATGGCAGGTACGCCATGAGTACAAATCCTCTGCCACTCTGGGCTTCTCGGCCCTCCCGGGGTTCAGCGAGCCTATCACCATAGGGCATGTCCATGACGGGTCATCAACACGGAGTTCATCATCATCGGGGTTCAGCGCTGCAGCCATGGTCAATGGCAGTTCGGTAGGCGATTCTCCTTACATGGCGAAGTATACATGCCGGTGCTATGTCGCGCATGGCAGTAAAATGAATGGGGCACGGTCCAGCCCATTGGATAGGTCTGAATTGCTGTCAGATTTGTTAATGGTCAACTGCGCGAGTGCTGCATCCAGCAGGGTTGGATGGCACAATATACCAGTTGACACGATTTTGGCATCCTCTGGCTTGCCAGCCCGTACCCGTAAGATCCGAAATGGACATTTCTCTCGGGACGATGGATCGTGCACCTGCCAGATTCCTCCGTTAGCTGCGCGGAGGCTATCCTGTACGTTTCCGCAGCACGGTGGGCGAAACTATTCTCGTCGACGACGTCCATGGGATATTTCACCTGACATTCTCGTGAATTTTACTCACATACCTTCACGGCCAGAGCAGCGTCTGACATATGCATTGAGACCGTCAGCATACCACGAGGCAGTGATGGCAGGAAAGGTCTGACCGGTCAGACTTTCTCTGACCGACCGGAGGTCTGACCGGTCAGACCCGAGGGGTCAAGGAGGTCGAAGTTCACGTGGGAGATATATAGGCGCCCTTGCTTAGCGAGATCACGTTAGCGCCAGATCGTCGGGGCGTAGCTGCGCGCGACGACGGCCGTGACCATCCAGTTGCTCGACATGTAGGGACTGCACCGTCTGGGGGTCAACGCTGCCATGCAGCCATACAGCAATATATTTCCTTACCCCCATCTGTGCCACTTTCTGAGTCTGAGTTGACTGACGGCAATGCCGCGCGCTGCAGCCTTTGGGGGAAGCTATTCAAGTCTACTCGTGCATAATATCTAGGCAACAGATCCATAATTTTCGTGTCCAGTTCTGTTCATCATATCCTTACAGCATATATCCCTATTGCGCAAGTCATGTAATGCCGATCGCTACTAGTAATCCGCCCGCCCCCTGTCGCATAGTACTCGTATACATGGACATCGACTATATATGCCTATCGCTAATCAGGATTATGCGTCGGCGCTAAGGATCGCGATCTGTGCAAAGTCTGACCGGTCAGAGTTCTGACAGTCGCACTGGTCAGAGGGGTCAGACCGGTCAGACTCTCCATCAGCGACAACACTGCCACGAGGATCTCGTTGACGCACGAGGCTCAGTGCCTCGAGCAGCGAGCAAAGGCGGCATCACAAGCTCCACCGGCATCAGCCTCCGAGGAATGTTTTGCCTAGTTTCAGCCGTGTTGTTCGGTCTGTCGGTCGTTGTCTTCCGTACATAGACATCAATTGAGTGGCACGGCTGGTGCAACGACAGCATGCTGTGGCACATTGGCAGACGACGGACCTCGGGGCTCTTTGGCCGCGGGCGGAGGCAGTACTTGTTTGCTATCGGCTTTAGACGGTTACAAGGTGAAGATTTACCAGGTAAAAAGATGAGTAAATATCGCGATAAGTGGAGTTTGCTGGCGGTAAGGATAGTAAGAAAATGAATGTAGGGCGCCATAACAAACCGATGCAAACACGGTAGTTATCAATCTGAATCGCCCTGACAGGACCCACACCCACGCGCCCACCACCGTGCTTGACGACGTCGAGCCACCCCTCCCTTCTTCCATCCTCCCTCATCGTGCATGCGGTGAACTTCACCCTCTTTTCCCGCCATGGACCACCGAGGCCAGCGTCCGCCGCGTTCTACTCGACCGCCCTCGACTCAGCCGACGCCGCCGCCCGCCCAGTCGCCTCCGTCATATCCCCAACAGTACTCCCAGCAGCAGTACTCGGCGTACCCGTCGTACCCCGACCAGCCCGCCTCGACGTACCGCCCGCCATATACCACCGACCAGGGACGGGGCGTCTCGTTCCAGAACAACGAGGGCGGCGACCGACACAATGCCGTCGACCAGAACCGCCAGCGGCATTTCTCGGCCTATCAGGCTGCCTCGCCTCCCCCGGTCGACGTCGAGGGAGGCCATGGTGACGGCAGGGTGGGCAGGAAAAAGAGTTTGGTGCGGCCGGACAGGGAGAAGATCGACCCCGGCCACAGGCAATGGCACTACCGCAATCACGCCGCGCATTTGGTGGATGAAGGTGGCGACGCAATCCCTTCCAGTGCGTAAATCCCGCTGGCTCGCTAGTATAACACAATGTGGCTCCTGCTGACCCCCGTCGGCGCATGTAGCGACAGGAAACGCCCCCACGAGAGAGCAACTGCGTCGCGGCAAGTCGCTGCTGGGGCGAGAGGAGGACGTGCACGAATCGGGTCTCGCTCTGTTCAAGCGCGGCACGCTACGGAAGAAGAAGGCTGCTACGACCGCTCCTGTAGTCGCGGATGCCCCCAAGTCCAGGGGGTGTCTATCCAACATCGGCCCCGGTCCTGTGGATGCCTGGTACATCTACTGCTACATATCAACATGTTTCATCCCCGGATTTGTCCTGAGCACGTTTGGTACGTCGCACTCGCTGCCGCGCTTGGAATGTTTGACTTGAACCTGGCCCAGGCATCCGTACTCCCGAACAGCAGAGGGCATGGCGAGAGAAGATAGGTCTTCTTTACATCATTTGCAGCCTCATGGCCATCGTCGGGTTCATCACGTTCGGCTTCACCGAGGTCGTGTGCGGTACCCAGCCCAATCGCTTCCAGTCTGGTAGCATCGACACTGCATCCGTCATCATCCATGGGTACGACTACGACTTCAGCAAGTTTAATCATCCCGCCGTAGGATCGTTTAACGGCAAGACGAATCCCTTGTTCGAAGGGGGCTGGAATGCTGGGGGCGCCGACATCTCGTTCCTTTTCCAGAATGTCAACCAGAATTGCCGTCAATTCATGAAGAAAGCAGCGAACTCGTCTATCTCTGGGAGCGATGGCAGCCTGGACTGGTACTTCCCTTGTAACGTCTACAACCAGTACGGGACATCTGGGGTCAATCTCACTGGGTACGACTCCTCGACGAACTGCCACGCTACCTCGCGTGCGCGCAACCAACTGGCTACTATGCAGCCTCAAGGTCAGGTCTACTACACTTGGGACAACATCCACAATAACAGCCGGAACTTGGCCGTCTATGAATCGTGCGCACTTCCTTTGATCAATCGTCGCCGCCGAACTGACAATGAAGTTCAGTTCTGTGCTTGACCTGAATCTCCTTCAGTGGCTCAACAAGGCAGAGGTAGACTACCCTGCCATTTTTGACGAGCTCAAGAAGCCCAACGGCACGTTCAACGGGAAGGACCTGAGCATGTACTTCCTCCGCACCAACCAGCAAAGCCTCGCGAGGTGCTTGCAGGACATCGTCACGGTGGGTTTCGTCGACACGAAGAGCATAGGCTGCGTCGCCTCCCAGGTCGTTCTCTACGTTTCTCTCGTCTTCATCGTTGGTGTGGTCGGAATCCGTTTCGTCATGGCTGTGCTCTTCGCGTGGTTCTTCTCGTGGAAGCTAGGCAACTTCAAGAAGGAGACTTATGAGGAGCGGATGCGTCGCGCGGCGGAGATTGAGAACTGGACGGAGGATATTTACCGTCCTGCTCCCAGCGAGTACCGTCCCAACGTCCAGAAGAACGGTCTGCCCAAGGCGAACAAGCGCCATACGTTCCTACCCCACACCTCGAGGTTCACACCTTCCGACAACGTGCTGAAGGGCGTTGGCGGCAGGGCCTCAACCGCGTACGGCATGTTGGAGCCCATACCCTACAAGCGCACTGGTACATCAAGCATCTACGGCGGATCCAGCGGGAAGAGCTTGAAGCCCTCGCCGCCCGATACCCCAGCCTACCGCCAGTCGCGCAGCACGACGTCGCTCGTTACCGATTCCCAGCGCCTGTTCGCCGACAACCCGTGCCCCTTCCCATTGGGCCCCAACATCATCCCACAGCCCCCACCGGACTTCGAGCCGTTTGGGTACCCGCTTGTCCACACGATCTGTCTCGTCACGGCCTATTCTGAGTCTGTGGAGGGTCTCCGCACCACGCTTGACTCGCTCGCTACCACAGACTACCCGAACAGCCACAAGCTCATTATGGTCATTGCGGACGGTATGGTTAAGGGCGCTGGCAACTCGCTCACGACGCCCGAGATCTGTCTTACCATGATGAAGGAGTTCGTCATCCCTCCCAACGAGGTCGAGGCGCATTCGTACGTTGCCATCGCCGATGGCCACAAGCGACACAACATGGCGAAGGTCTACGCGGGATTCTATGAGTACGACGATGCGACGGTCGAGCGCTCGAAGCAGCAGCGCGTGCCCATCGTCCTCGTCGCAAAGGTCGGGAACCCGCTCGAGGCGACCGACGCGAAACCCGGCAACCGTGGCAAGCGCGACAGTCAGATCGTCCTGATGGGCTTCCTCCAGAAGGTCATGTTTGACGAGCGGATGACGACGTTCGAGTACGAGTTCTTCAACTCGATCTGGCGCGTAACGGGCGTGAGCCCGGACCGCTACGAGCTTGTGCTTTGCGTCGACGCCGACACGAAGGTTTTCCCGGATTCGCTCAGTCGGATGGTCGCGTGTATGGTAAACGACTACGAGATCATGGGCCTTTGTGGCGAGACCAAGATCGCTAACAAGGCTGAGACGTGGGTCACGATGATTCAAGGTCAGTAGTCATTCGACATGGATTGAATTGATCGCTTACTTGGACTCAGTATTCGAGTACTACATCTCACATCACCTGAACAAGGCCTTCGAGTCGATGTTCGGAGGCGTCACTTGTTTGCCCGGTTGTTTCAGCATGTACCGCATCAAGGCGCCCAAGGGCGATTCGGGCTATTGGGTCCCAGTCCTGGCGAACCCGGACGTTGTGGAGCACTACTCGGAGAACGTCGTGGATACGCTGCACAAGAAGAACCTGCTACTGCTCGGAGAGGATCGGTACTTGACCACGCTGATGCTGAAGACGTTCCCCAAGCGCAAGAACGTGTTCTGCCCACAAGCCGTGTGCAAGACTGTCGTCCCGGATACGTTCCGTGTGCTACTGTCCCAGCGTCGTCGGTGGATCAACTCAACCATTCACAATCTAGCTGAGCTGCTCCTCGTGCGCGACCTGTGCGGCACCTTCTGCTTCTCCATGCAGTTCGTCGTCGGTATGGAACTCGCCGGTACCCTGGTGCTTCCTGCCGCTATCTCGTTCACAATCTACCTCATTATCTCCTCCATTATCCCCGGCGGTCCCGACACGACGATCCCGCTAATCCTCCTGGCCATCGTCCTCGGTCTTCCCGGTCTGCTCATCGTTATAACGTCTCGGAAGGTCGCCTACGTCGGCTGGATGCTCGTCTACCTCCTCTCGCTGCCCATCTGGAACGGTATCCTGCCGTCCTACTCATTCTGGCACTTCGACGACTTCTCGTGGGGTCAGACGCGTCGGGTCGCGGGTGACAAGGAGGGGAACCACGGAGACAAGGAGGGAGAGTTCGACTCGTCGCACATCGTCATGAAACGCTGGGCTGAGTTCGAGCGTGAGAGGCGCTGGAAGAGTGGTACGCAGTCGAGGGACTCTACTGCATACGATCCGAGAGGGAACTCGCCGAAGAGGTATGTGGATTCGCTCCGTCGTGTTATGTTCAATCGCTTACAATATATCACAGGGCTGAAGGCCACCGGTACTCGTTGGTTTCCGACTATCAATCCCCGCCACCCCCGCAGTTCGACCAGAGCACGTATGAGTCGTCATACAGCGGCGGTCAGCGACCAAGGATGGACAGCAACCAGGTCGTCGTTCTCCCCGCGCCGTTGTCTGTCAACCGGAACATGGCAGTGCCCACACCCTCGGTGTCAACAGTCGCGCTCTCGCGGTCGAGTGAAGAAGGGTACAACTCGGACATTGGGTCGCAGCAGCGCCTGGTCAGCCCGCAGGAGTCCTACAACGACGACTATGACGGCCGGCATCAGTCCTCGAACAACTTCGAGGCCCGCGTGTCGCGCACTGGAGGCGTCCTCCGGCATGCGACCGGGTCGAGTCAATTCCCGGGCGAGACGCAGAACCCGTACACGTTCTCCCCCCAAAGTGCAGGGTTTGACGACCCACAAGGACCGTTCGCGTCCGAGCCAGAAGAGCTGCCGCCCCCTCTAGGCGGCAACCCGCGCACTCGCGGCATCAGTTTGTCGGACAACGGGCCTGTGCCAGGGCCCGGCGGCGTCCGCAGGGTGTCGAGGCAGCCGAACCGGCGCCCGACCTCACAGGTGTCTCCCTCGCAGAATCCGAACCGGTACTCGCGGACGTATGGGAACCTGCCGCCCGGCGCCGCTCCCCCACAGGCAGGCTACGGCATCTAGTAGGACAGTGACATGTGCGAGCGAACGTGGACATGCGGCGCAGACAGACCGAGAGACTGAAGTGTGTATGATTCCCTCACGACCCCCTCGATGTACACGGACCTTTGTCAGGCCTGCACGCAGTAGCTACATTCTTTTAATCGGACATGCGCTTCTCTCCCATCTTTACCCCACCATCTAGTTCCTGTAGTCCCGCGAACGCGACTTTCTTCCACGCCCCGCTTGGTTTGAGCGTATTTGCCGACCTCGTTCCCGACTTTGACCCCGCCCCTACCGATGACAGTTGCGACTCGATCGAAGCCTGTCGTTTTCTTCTCATGTTTCCCGCTTCCTGTAGTCCACACAAGTAGCTTATCATTCCCAATGCATCAAACGTTTCATACTCAAAACACACTTCTTGGTCGACTAGACATTCTTCCACTCGTGTCTCTACTACAGATTTGTGTTGTTCCACAATGACCGCACCACAAATTCGCCAGGTTCCGGTACTTGGGAAAGCTCGACATTAGGGACGAATCGTACTGGGATGGGGTGAGTCAGAACAAACTCGACTGCACGTTGTCAAAAACCGCTCACCCGTACGGTCGATGCCAGGAACGAGGAAGAACCCGTTGAGAGGCTGTCCGGTAGTGTTGTCGGCGAAGAATCCGACGGTGCCGGCCGGGTGGTCGAGCCAAGCAAAGGGTGCGACCCCGCCCAGGGCGGAAAGCGTGAAGGTCAGGTTAGGTCCGGCGGTAACTTGAATGGCAGGATCGACGAGGTTCGCAGATGCCAATGTGATAGGCGTGAACTGCAGATGCCCGGTCACAAGGTGAGTAGAACGCCAGCTCGCCTCAGACGTATAGACACGTACGTATTGCTCGTGAGTCACTGTCTTGTTCTCCACTTGCGCGGTCAGGTTGAGGAGCAGCCAGACGTCGGTCGCATTCGTGCCCTGCGGCAGGATGTTCTCCAGGCCGTGAGCGAGCAAGATCTCCGAGTTGTTCAAGCTGGGCACCGAGAACGCCGTCTTCGTCGAGTTCAGTTCGTTCCCGCTCCAGTCGTACCACGTCAGCTGCGCCAGACCGTCAACGGGCTCCCAGCGGTCGGACGAAACGACGATCTCAAGGGTCTCGGTGTCAGGCGTCCAGAATGGGTAGCCCACGACGGGGCGGAAAGCGCCCGAGAGCCCGTACTGGAGCACCTTCCATCGCCCAGAGTGCTCGAGCGCCGACCAGCTCGCGCCTTGCCAGACATCGTTGAGCTGCCAGACGAGCGCGCCAAGGTTGCGCTCGCCGCGGCCGGCGCCGCGCCGGTAGAACGCGATCTCGGCGAGCATGTTTAACGACTGGAAGACTTGCGTGCTCCAGCACCACTGTGCAAATGTCTGGTTCGCGTCCGCCGTACCCGGTGTCGGGAGCCAGAGCTCGACCGCGCGTGTCATCTCGCCCTGCCCCTCGGGCGCGTTTGGGTTCGGGAACGCGAGGCCTCCGGCGGGCGGGTGGTGGTCGCGCGAGGCGACGACGGTCGAGTTAAAGGAGAAGTCGTCAGCCGAAGTGAGTACTTCTTCCCAGCTGTAGAAGGAGGGTTGGGAGTGGAAGCTAACGGAATGTCAGTCGTGGATCAAGGCTTCTATAGAGTACAGGCCCCTTCACCCAAATTCGTTCATGAATCTTGCGGTAGGGTTGATTCAGTCAGTATTGAGTGGATACATTGCGCGGATCAGCGCACCTCGAGAGTGGATAGGTACTGTAGTTGAACGCCTGGGAGGCGTCATAGTTGTAACGTTCTATCGCATAGTGTATGAGGTTACACTACTCCGGAGGGCCAGAAGTGGGCTTTACCTCCATTGCCGTATATGTACCCTGGCGTCTTGTTGTTATACCGGATCTCGTACGGATCCAGACTTAGCACACCGCTGGTCGTCGAGCAGTCGGTATATGCTACCTGAACAGCTGTCAATTGCCACCACTCGCCGCATATAGCTACACCGTACGTACTGATGTTTCTTCTTCCTGCACGATGTCATGTAAAACGTCTCCGAAGAGTGTCTGGAACTGCACCCCAGACAACAAAGACAATCAGCCCAGTACTCACTCAACTCGATCCACACACATGCGTACCTCGTCTAGGTAATGTGTCCCGTTGGCAAGGCTCGCGTTCACGCTCAGCACGATCCCCTCGATCTCGTTCCCGCCCGCCCACTGCGCGTTGCTCGGGTGGCGGTTCACGCGCCGGACGTTCTGCCGCACCTCGCGCGCGACGGACGGGAGCAGCCAGTCGTTGATCGGGTACAGCGCGTCGGAGAAGATGAGCTCGGACCACGCGAGGAGCCCGAGCTCGTCGCACGCGCCGTAGAAGTCGTACCCGCCCGTGAGCGCGTCCGAGGGCTGGTAAATGCCCCCGCCCCACACGCGCAGCTGTCGACGACGAACGCGAGATAGCGGCTGTCAGCCTCCGCCCAGGGCGCGATGCACGCACTTGTGCGCTGTATGCGGGCGGAACGCACCATGTTCTGCCCGCTCCGCACCGCGCTCTCGAGCACCCAGCGGACCTGCGCGGACGTCGTGCGCGCGTAGAACGGGTCGAAGGGGATGATGTTCGTGCCGAGCGTGTAGAACGCGCGCCCGTTCACCGCGAAGTGCCACTGGTCGCCCGGCGTAATGCCCCGCGCGGCGACCTCTTCGTCCGGGTATGGCGTCTGCACGAGCTCGATCGTCCGGAAGCCGCTCCGCGTCGTGAAGCTCACTTCGGGGCCTCGCCCTACCGCTGCAACATCGGGCGACGGGGAAGAGACGTTGGATGAGGAGACGTTGGTGGGGAGCGCGAGCGTGATGGTGAAGTTGTACAGCTGCGGCGTGCCGAGGTTGTGCGGGAACCAGCGTGCGGGCACGCCCTCGGGGATGGCGAACGCTGCACTAACGAACGTCGTCACGTTTGTCCCAACGGGGACCGCGCCCTGTATGGCGAGCGCGCCCGAGGTGATGTTCAGCTCTGGGATGTCAATGGTGAGGGTGGGCGCGTCCGAGGCGGCGAGCGAGCGCACGCCGAGCGTGACGTTCACGAGCCAGTCCGCGGTCTGGTTGGGAGTGGAGATTGCCGTCTGGCCGACCTTGGAGATCTCGAGCGAGGACTCTTCGATGAAAACGCCCCCGCCTGAGGCGAGGAGCGGGTGCGGGGCGGGGTTTGTGGGACCGGTGGTGTTGGTGGCGTTGGGAGTGAGGGTGACGAGAAAGGCGGGCTTAAAGATCCCACTGGGGACGAATGCTGGACCCTGGCAAGTTGATTGTGATGTGAGCGCTGAGTGATTGCGACGACGCCCAATGGCATACCCAATCCCATCCAAAGTCGGACTGAGTCTTGCGTATCCATTGTCGAACGCCTGCATACTCGAACTATATGCGCGTGAGGAGATGAGTGAGCCCTACGGGTAGAGATAATGCAGGGACTTACGTCGCCGGTGGGAGAGAACTCCGCGTCGGGGCGGGAGGTGACATTAAGCCCGTACAAGTACGCAGATCCAAACGCGACGGTGACATTCGTGTCGTTATTGACCGGCGCAACGACGAAGTCCGTCACGTCATAGACGTACTGTTGGAACTGGTTGTTGACCCATGCAACCGGATGGCCTGCGACGGTCTAGTAAAGAGCACAACGCGTCATCTATACAGTGTGAACCAGGTGGAGGACTGGTCAAAGGACGTACGATGTTCGCAATAGTGTCGAGTCCATAGAACACGAGGAGCGCCCGCGCGTCGGCGCTCAGGCTTTGTGTGAGCGGAGTAAGATCGGCCGTATAAGTCCAGTTGTCGTTCACGATCCACCTCTGCGCAAAGTCTACGCGTCAAGAACCCCACAGCAGCTCTCAGCGCACCTGTACAGCGCATGGCCAGAGGTCGTTGGGCTCTCACCGTTGATGCCCAAGAGCGGCTCGGTGATAACGCCCGCGGCGAACAGGTCGAGGTGCGCCTGGGAGGGTACCTTCGCAGGCACGGCGATCGACCCGTTCGCATTCGTGAGCGTCCAGTCGAGTCCCGCGAGGCTCTGTACATCTGCCGCGACCAACGCAGGGAGCACCAACCCGGCGAGTAACGACAACTTGGCCATGGCGCGCGTTGCCGATGGCTGAGAAGTGCATCTGGCCAGGATTTATATACCTGCACCGCGGCGGGCGCGGGGCCGCGTGCGGAAGGAAGCAGCGCACGCATGACCTGGCCGAAACCCATGATCGCACTCGGACGGACTGCATGGACAATGGGGGTGACGTACCGGCCTGGCAGGAGACCAGGTTTGCTGATTGGAAGGAAGGCTGAAATGTAGGCTTCGCGGCACCCACGGTCCTGAGGCGAAGCGAGGTCGCCCCGCGCGTTCACCAAGTTGCGAGCGCGGGCTGGCCTGTTTGCGCTTCCGGAAGGATTCGCGGTTAATATGCCTAGACGACGGGCTAGCAGGATGTCACCCTATCAAAGCGGAACCGAAACCTCTCGTTGTTATTGTTCGTGCTGTGCGTGGCGGACTGGGAATCGACTGCATGGCGATGAAGAACTGCCTGAGGCGGGTTTTACTGGCACCGCCAAGCAACGCGTGACCTGAACACAGGGATGTATACAAAGACCCGCCTGGTGTTAGCATTGTGCACAATGGTACTGACTGCACTACCTTCGTAGTCTCCGTTGCAGACCAATGGTGACAGTCAACCTTTTCCTTCTATCATGGACATCAACTGGTGGCTAGGAAGTATTGCACCAATTATCGAACATACCTACGAGGGATTGATGCACCAATCCAATCGTGCCAACGAGGGATTACTGCACCGATCCCGTGAGCTCATTCGATCCGAGGAGGGAGGTCCGTGGAACGACCCGTGCTATATATCATACGCAAGACGCGCCGTGATGGTCGCTCTCATAATACATTTGATTATCCAGGCTGCTGCATAGTACACATACGTCGATAAGGATACTCTGCTGCCACCAGACCTCCGTGCACATCCTTACGAGGAGGCGGCGGTCTTGATCAGGTTCTGTGGAACGACAATGAGCTATGGCGAATCCAAGTCAAGTGGACTAACGCGACGCACCTGGAGCGCAGGCGGCGCAGCGCCGACGGTCTCGCCGAGCTTCTGGCCATTCTTGAACGCCGCGAAGGTGGGCATCTACACGAATCCACACACATCAGTACCCCGCACGATCGGGCGCGAGCGCGCGGAGCACGAGGCTACTCACCGCGCGGACGCCGACCTCCTGCGCGATGTCCTGCGCCTCGTCGACGTCGACCTTGTAGAACTCGACGTCCTTGTACTCGTCCGAGAGCTTCTCGAATATGGGCGAGATGATCCTGCACGGGCCGCACCACGTCGCCCAGAAGTCGAACACGACGACGCGGTCCTGACTGATCTGCAGCGGGATCGCGCGATGTGAGCGTTCGCCCGCACCCGCGCTTCTGGGCACTAGCACGCACCTTCTGCTTGAACTCGTCGAGGGTCTTGATCGCGGTGACGGGCATGGTGGATGTGAGAGTTCGGGGTGGTGGTAAGGCGGTGTGTTCGTGAAAGATAGCAAGTCGGATGGATGAGCGAGCGCAGGCTCTTCCTTCTTATATCATCGCCTTCCCCTCCTGCGATCGCGCAGATCTGTGTCATAGCCCACGTGACACCGCTCCTGACAAAGATCGGGCGAGCGCCCGATATTACTGTCGTGCCAATAGTTGCATCTCGCCCGGAGGCTCGAGCGTCGTCGTATAACAAACACATCCCCAGTCGCTCGTGCCCCCGCATGCGCACATCCTTGCGAACGAATCTCGTCAACGCACTGACTTGCCGCGCGCGTACGGGGCAGGCGTTGTCAGCCACAGTGGCAGACCACGCGGTCATGACATCGCCATGAGTCGGTTCTCAGGCCGTAGGCAGCGTTGACGGTTCCGCGGTGGCCTGTGGGAGGCCCGAAGACTCCAACGGGCCCCGCATGCATCACGCCCATCCAGTATGGTTTTCTGTGCGCAGCTGCGACCGGGCTGGGCTGCATTTCCGCGGCTGTTCAGCCTCGTCGCCGCGGGAGGGGGATGTCATCATCTAGTCATGTATTTGATTAAGCATGTCCAGCCACCTGCTCAGGTTAGCCGCAACCCTCCGAAGTGTAAGATCGTGAACGCAGACACACACGCGCACCTTCGCATATGTCGCAAATCAAGCAAGAGAACATCATGACTCCGGATGCGTACAGCGACACACAAGCACAGGCTTTCTACACAACTCCTCCTATATATTAATCTCACAGATCCCCCGTTCGATCGTTGGTCGAGACACGGTAAGTATACGCAAGGCACAGTCCAGTCCGTGGATGTATGCGACGGGAAAGCGCGGCAGTAGGGGGATATACCAAAACAGACAAACATGTACGGCAGTCCACGGCGGACGCAAGCAATGGCTCGGCTCCGAGGGTCGTTCTACGTGCCAGGCCGGGACGGATACTGATACTAATACTGAACAAGACAGCGTGCGCGCGCACGGGGTGTGCGCGGGAGACGGTCGATCAAGTGTCGCGACGTATGGTGCCGGTGCGTGCTTGCAGTGCGCGTCGTAGCTAGGCTGCATCCGGGTCGGACGGGGATAGTAGGTGTGCGGTAAGCTGCGGGTATATCATAAGGAATGAGTAAATACGTGCGAGCGAGCGGGGCGGAATGCTGTATGTACGTGTGCCTCCTCGGTCAGAGGGGCGGATGGTGGGAAATAGTGAATGAGTGTTGATGGTGCACAAGAAACGGGGGCGGGGTTGGGATGGGATGGGGAGGGGGGATATGCAGAAAACAATGCGTATGCAATCGATATGTCCAGGTATGAATGAGAAAGAAATGCGTGGCTTCGTCCTCTCATGAGAAGAAGTCATCATGCGATGCGGGTGTACGAGCCACGGACGGCGGCGGCAGAGGTCCTCACATGGGCCGGTTCGTGCGCGTGTTCCAGCTCGACGGCGGGGGTCCGCCCCGCTTCGCATGCTGCGAGGGCAGCGGCGCGTCCGACGGGTTCGTGCGCGTACGCGTCCTCTGCCCGCCCCGCCCGCTCGTAGGGCCGCCGATTTCCGAGCGCGCGCCCGAGCCGCCGTACCCGCCTGCGAGGAGCTGCGAGTTGCGGAACGCCATCGACGCACGGTCCGCAGGGCTGCCCGAGTACCCACTCGGCTCGCCAAACGCGCTGCGCGAGCCCCACCCGCCGCCGCCGCCGGTGCGGCCGGTCATGTTCATGCCGAGCTCGCTCCCGCCGCCGACGACGCTGCCGGCGTACATCGACTGCGAGCTCGGGAACATCATCTGGCCCTGCCACGGGCCGACGCCGAGGCCCATGGGCATGCCCATGCCCATGTTCATGCCGAACCCGGGCGCGCTGGGGAACATGGCCCCGCCGAAGCCGCCGTACGCGCTCGTCGCGGTCGACCCGCGCTCCCACTCCTCGTTCGCGGCCGCGAGCGCCTGCTGTGCGACGGCCATCTGGAACGCCTGCTTCGCGGCGAGCATCGCCTGCTGGTGCGCGGCGAGGAACGCCGGGTCCGCGTTCGGGGGCACCATCGGAAACATGTAGTTCCCCCGCCGCTGCCGCCAGGGTTGAACATGTTCTGCGGCGTCTGCGGCGTGAAGCCCATCGGCGTCGGCGGGCTCACGTTGATGGGGCCCATCGGGCCCACGCCGGCGGACATCATCGGGTTCAGCATGCTCATGCGCGGACCCATTTTCTCCACGCCCGCGCCCTCGTCGTCGTCGTCGTCGGTCGCGATGGGCCCCCGGCCGTTCACGATCTTGCCGAGCTGCGTGCGGCACGGGTTAGCCTTTAGCGTTTCGCGCGCGGGGAAGCCAATCCGTACCTCAATCGCCGCCTTCGCTTCGCTCCGCCTCCGCTCGCGCCTCCTGCGCTCTTCCGGGTCGGATCCCTCAGCCTTCTCAGCCTCCCCGCCGCGCACCCCTGGCCGCCCACGCCCCGGCTCTTCAAAAGTGACGCTGGAACTCTTCCTGTGGCCGCGCTTGAACGCACTCACAGTGGATGGTGCGGTCGCACTAAGGTCGCTCCCGTCAATAGGCGTGATGGGCGTCCGTCCGCTGCTCGAATCGCCCGTAGAACTCGCCGGGCTGTTTCCGCGCAGGCCGAAGCCAGATCCGGTACCTGCGAAGGGCTTGTGCGGCGCCGCGAAGGAAGAGACGGCGCCTGATGGATTGCGCGATCGCGAAAGCATGTTGTTCATCTCAGCTGCCGGTGACGGCAGCGACGTTTGCTTCATGGCGGACTTTAGCCCGGGTGTCGGTCGCGACGTCGGAGACAGCGCAGAGGGCGACGAAGTCGATGCGACGCTGCGGCTATCTGGACTGCTTGTGCGCGTGACAAGGCGGGGCGGAGGGAGATCTTGTGGTGGAGTGTCCGGTTGCGGGACTCCACGCACGTTCGACGTCGAGCGCGTTGTCGCATCTCCGGGGCTTCCCTGAGGAGACCGCACCGGTGAATGCAACGGGGCTGGCGGGGACGAGAACAGAGTGCTTGCACGCTGCCGCGCCGCCTTGGAAGGCACTGAGCTCGGACCAGGAGCCTGGCTGGAGGATGCAGAGATCGATGAGGACGAGCCCGCTACAACGGTCGCCAAAAGGCCGCCGCCAGTGAAGCCTTTCTCCTTCGTCAGCTGTCCATCCCCAATCAATGTAGATGCTCTGTTGCGACTCGTCCGGACGGTATCCTCCGAAGTGCGCGACTGCGCTTGTGACTGCTGTTCCATCGGGGGCCCTTGGGCAGCATTGGAAAGCAACGAAAACTGGGAATTCGGTCGAGATGTCACCGCAAACGCGGGAGGCGGGGTTCGCGTGCGGATATGGGTAGGGACGACGGGTGACGCCTCAGATGCGGCCCTGTCATCAGCTTGCTGGACATCCTCGAACACCGCGTTCGGCGAAGACATCGAGCGGCCATTCGGCTTTCTCGGTGGCGGAGGCGCGGGAGACGGCGACGGCGATGGTGACGGTGACACTCTGGCAGGGAGCGTGAGCTCAGGTGGCTGAGTCTGGCTCCGAGTGGGAACCTTGCGCTCTCTCCCACGTTCTCTCTCTCCATCTTGCAGCACCCCCTGGTGGCTCGCATTGTCTACGGGCGACGACTGAGCGCTTTTCGCAATGCGCGCTAACCGGTCGTTCAAGCTCGGTTTGGCAGCGTGTGTTGGCATCATCGGCGGCGGAGACGTTGTCTTCTCGTTCTCACGCCAGCTCATCAAACTCCTCCGATCGTCAACAGGTGAATCCTTCGCCGGTACGGGTGGCCGGTCAGGCTGAGCGCGGAGGGGCGGTGAAGTTGCGATCGTCGAAATGTCAATAAGCGGTTTCGACGGCGCGCGCGATGGTGCCCTGGGCCGTGCAGAGGACGGGGCGGAGGAAGCAGCACTGCCTGGACGTCTGGGGCCCACAAGGGTTGCGAGGGGTGCATCGTCGGAGTCGGATGATGACGACGAACTGCTTGAGGATGACGAAGATGAGGGGCGGCGCTTTGCAACTAGGGGCTTCTGAGGCACAGGCTTGTTGATGGAAGACTGAGAGGCCCCTGCGACGTGAACGGAAGGGAGAGTGAGAGATGCTCGAAAATAGAGGATGTCGGAACGACCATACCGGACTGACCTTGCGGTTGTGGAGAGGGGCGCTGCTGTTGCCCTTGTTGCTGTGCGACTAGCAGAGAAGCACGCCTTGCAGCAGGAGTTGGCTGCAAAGCTGAAGTCGAAGCGGATGCACGAGGCCGAGAGTACAAGGCTGTATCGGTCGGGGAAGATTCCGGTGGCGTGAAAGGCGGGTCCACAGCCGTTGATGTTGGAATGCGGGGCGCGGGTGTTGGGCTAGCCCGAATTGTTCTATGTCCTAACTCAGACACTGACTTCTGCCCAGGGCTAATGGGCGACTTGGGGCTGCGCTGCGTGATCGTGCGATTACGCCGTGGCTTCAACGTGGACGATGCCTCCGAGCCCTCAGACTCGGACTCTTCTGTATCACTGGAAGAGGAGTCACCCGACTTGTCGCCGCCAGGACTTCTTCCAGAATGACGCGTCACGAAAGAGGATGGCGGTCGTAAACCGGCCGACGATCCCGGGGAAAGCGCGTCATGCGAGAAGGAGGGTACTGGGGAGTTGGCTGTGCTGCGCCGAGCATGCGCTTCTCGGAAGGCAGCAACCGATATACGCTGCGAGGAGTCTGACGCGAAGCTTCCCTCGCGGGGGCGGGGACGCACGGGCGGAAGAATGGAGGAGGCCGAATCGCTCGGAGAGGTGGGGCGGACGTGACGGAAAGAGCGCAAGTTGAATGATTCCGAGTCGAGGGTGATGTCGGGCAGCGGGGTAGGCGGGGAGAGCTTGGGAGGAGGAGCGGGCTTGGATTTTTTGCGTTCTCGATGTGCCCATGCGAAAAACCCTTTGCCATGCTTGAGAGGAGCAGATGGTGAGGCGGTATCCGAACCGAGGTCGATGCACTCCTTGGAGTTCGAGCGGGAGTGACCTGTGGGTTGAACAGGCAATGATCTTGTTGACCTCGCATTGAAAGGGTCGTCATAAGCGGAGAATACTGCTGATCGTCGCGGGGGTGTGAGGAGGTCGTGATCGGACTCTGACCTGGCACCGGAGAAGTTGAGCATCGGTGGGGAAAGCAAGTTCGTGTCTGTACGCGACGCAGCTGGTTTCTTGGACTTGAGGCCAAGCTTCAGCTTCGAAGATGAGGCTCCGGAAGGACCAGCATAGATGGAACGGGCCTGAGGGCTGGCGACGGAGGGTGAGACATGGTCGTACTCGCTAGAGTCGGAGGTCGCGCTCGCGCTCGTGGAGGGCTCTGTGGCCGTGTCCTGCGCCCTGTGCTTGTCGCGCTTTGAGAAGATGCCTAGAAAGGGCATGGGCACGTCGGCTAGATGAGCGGGCTCGACGGCGAGGACGATGAGGCCGGGGACGGAGGCGACGACAAGCGGAGAGGAGGAGAATGAGCTCAATTTCTGGGCGATTCGAGCGTCACTCCCTTGCCAATTCGATATTTGATCGTGTTTGTCGCCAACGAACGCTCCGGCCACTGACAGAAACGAGCCTCCGAGCGCTTGAGCCTCCGTGTTTGCCGTCTCGCCTGCCAAGCCACAAGCCACGCCTTCCCCTCCTCCACGCTCCCCCTGCAGTCCTCCCCGCTCGAGGCACTCGTCCTCCTCGACACACACCCATTGCCCCCCTGGGCAGGCCACGTTCGCAGTCCTGATCGCCAGCCCATCTGTGCGCCTCTCAATCAGGCCTCTATCCATCAAGACACGTCGTGCTCGCCCTGCACTTTCCCTCCGTACCCAGGCCGCGCATTCTGCCTTCGATTTCTCCCGTAAGCCGTCGGTCGCTCACCCCGGCAGCCAATGGTGCGATTTCGCGCGCTCACCCGGTTCCGGTTCCCACATGCTATGCGTTCTGTTCGTCGTCGTGTTCAATTAGACGTCGTCATGCGCCCTACTATTACCCCGCTGAAGCACACCTATGCAGGTCTTATCACATTCAGCGTCGGCCCCTTTGCGTTACTAGACCGGCTTCGAGTAGGAACGTGCTCCGGATGCAGGTGCAGTGTTCCCATGCAATGGGAGTCGCCGCCGACACACGCTGGGTTCCTTCTCCAGGCCGACCGTCGTGACCTCAGCCTATTTGCAGCTGTCCTACCCTGTGGTGCACACTCGAGGTTCTGCCGCTATCGCCGTCTAGACCTCTCTCGGCTGTACCCGTTTTCTCGAGCGATGTTCCTCTTGAAGTCCGTCCGCCATCTCCACTGGAAGCGCAGAGCTACAATGAAAACACAACACAGGCCTTCTAGGACTACCACCCAACCTCCAAAATTCGACTGGATTCCCTGCAACTAGTCTGGCATCGACGTTCTTCCCTCGACCCTGGACAAATTAACGATTGCGGAGACTTGCTCTCAAAGGTGGCCCGGCTCGCAGCTCACACATTCAGCCTGTCAGTCCTGGTTGCTGTAACACAGTATGTCTCAGCGTCGCAGAGGCTCATAGTCATGGCTTTGCGGGATATTCAACCTAAGTGTACAACAAGGCAAAAGAGATACAGAGGGCGACTGAACAGGTCATACACTTGTGATCAGAGATAGCTGTCTCCGTTGTGCTTCAAAAAGGCACCGTTGTCCGCAGGTGTCAGTCCATCGATGACCTGCAGTTGCGCGCGTACGGACTGCTCAGGCGTCTGAAAGCCTTGCTTGAAACCATTCGCTCTCAAAGCCTCCTCGGACTTGTAGATGGCGTCCCGGGCCTCCGCATTCGACGGATCTGCCCACACGTTCAGCATCCATCCTGTGCAGCAGCGCGTCTGCATGCCAGTACAATGACTGATAACTCACCTGTGGTGTCCACGAGCCCGGGGCTGAGGGTGACCACGACAAATCCCTCGTCCTTGAGCTTCGCGGCCCACTTGGCGGTGAGGACGACGGCCGCGCCTTTGGAGGCCCCGTACGCCCCCATGCTCGCGATCCCAGCGTCGTACACGAACTTGTGGTCGCCGCCTCCGGAACCGATGACGACGATCCTCTTTGTGGGCGCGGCACGGAGCAGAGGGAGGAAGGCGGCGGTGCTGTGGACAACGCCGAGAGCATTGACTCTGAACTGGAGCGGAAATCAAGCATGCGCATCGCGTAATCAGGAAGAGCAGCCTTGTGAGCCAGGCCGCGCGACTTACTGATTCTATGAACTCGGCATCGAGCTCGTCCATGGTTTTGCTGGATCATACGATGCGTTCGGTATGTGGTCTGCAACGAGAGCGAGATTCGGTGCTCACAAGTCGTCGTATCCACGGAGGACACTCGTGTCGGTTTTGGCTGCGTTGTGGATCTGATAGTCGAGCTTCCCTCCGCTGACCTTGGCGACCTCCTGCGCGGCGTGCTAGTGTAGGACACCGGGGTCGGTTATCGTAGTGGACAAGGCGCGCCGGACGCTCTCCTCACCGTCAACGACTCGTGATCGGCGACGTCAGCGTCGAAGACGTGGACGTTGTTCAAGGCCGATACGGCAGACGCGAGGTGCGTCGACTTCTGCTTATTGCGCACAAGAGCAAAGACGACCGAGTCGGGGCGTGAAGCCTACCCTGCTATGTAGTGAGCTGCCCGTGAGGGAGATTATACCACAGGCAGGTCTTGGCGCACCAGCTGGCGGACGAATTCAAGGCCGATGCCTCTGGAGGCTCCGACGACGGCGTAGTAGACTGTCATTTCACAAGGCTGGGAGAGGCGGGCTGGATAAGTGGCTGGATCTCCCTAAACTCAACCATATATATGCCTGGAGATGATGATGACCACATCAGCGACTTCGCGATGCAGCACGAAACCTGCGTGGGAGGACTCGCAATACAATTGACCAACCACTATCCCCAAGCCCGTCGAAGATGAATGGATCGCCCGCGTTGCGATGTGCTATAGCCTACAGGCCCGAAGAGTGACAAAGCACGACGTCCATACGCAGTCTATACACACCGGGTGTATGGCTCGAGGACGCTCTTGAGGAGAGAAGCGCTATTGAGGCAGCCGGCAGGACGCGTATACACCATGGTGACTCTCAATCGGCCCGAGTCGGTACCGTAGACCTTGGAAAAGGCACCTGGGGGCAAGATTCAAAGTTTTTCGATGGAGGTATCGAGCCAGGTAACGTTTGCCTTGAGTCAAGGTACTTTCACCTTGTGGCAGCACTACCTGGCGAGTACCTGTGAGGCTCCGTCAATCAAACCAGTGAAGATGATCGCAACGACATGCTAGCACGTACGTCACTCGTGTGCCAGGACGTGGTATCTAGTTGGAGGTCCTGGATCTTCGTGTGTTGTACTCGGAGCTGTTAATCATGTAGTCTGACAGACTGAGACTCCTTTCGACCTCCGCGCCCGTCGAGTCTCTCTCGCTCCGACTGTCCATTATGGTCGAATGTCTACACTGCCATTGGTGTTGGTTCGCGCGTCCACGTCGGTCTCCCGCACGCACCGGCAGTCGTCCGAAAGGAAAGTTATATCTGGCCCGTCCTGGGTGCATGGATCTGGCCACCAAAGAAATTGGTGTAGGCAGCTGTTTCCCAACCACAATCTTCGATCACCAGATTGACCTGGACAGGGCCGAGCTGAAGCGAAGAGATCACCATGGATGGTATGGCAGAAGTGGGATGTATTCAGCAGGAGAGACTAGGGAATACAAGCAGAGAATGTCACAGGTTAAATGACATGCCGCAGTATAGAGGATGAGCTACGACACTTCCTAATACTGTAGATGCTCTCGAGAGGACAGGACTCCGAAGAGTCACTGGCACTGTCTCGACGGTCGAGCGTACTATCGTCGAGCAGCGTGGCATATCTCTCTGAGAAGAAGAAAAAGACGCGACGCGGCAAGTTTATATACGCTGCAGGGCCAGAGCGTCTATCCTATTCCCACGCCCACACGAGCGCTTGTAACTTTCTCGTGGAACCGCCGGGTTGAGACGACCGGCTGCCTATACCTCCAGCTTGCCATCGCTCTTACGCTCGAGCTCGACGTGGGGAACGATGCTGGGGACACATTTGGCGCAGTGTGAGTGACTGTTGAGATTTCAGCTATGTTGCAACTCTTATGCCGCGTGTTCCTAGGCTCTAGGACGCTTGCGTCGACAAGTTCAGCACGCGCTGCCCCCCTCCACACGTCTGCTGTCCTCCAGGCTGTCTCCTCTCGCACCCGCCGAACGCAACAGACTCTAAAGGCAAACATCCAGCGGCGCGAGGAGCTTCAGCGCGAAGCGGCGCGCAACCAGCCGCACGTCGTGCTCGGCCACAAGGCCGGCGACGAGGCCAAGTGGGAGAACAGCGACCTCGCCAAGGTGATCCTCTCCGAGGACCAGATCCAGTCCGCGCCCATACCTGAGGTGGACCTCCGGAACGGCACGCTGCGCCTCCCGAAGTACTTCAATTACGGCGTGGGGGAGGAGGAGAAGGAGCTGCTGCTCGACGTGCTCCCCGCGCTGACGGCGGAGGCGCGTGTGCAGCTGTTGTCTTCGTCGGTGAAGGACGGCAAGGTGCCGAACGCGCAGATGTATGCGAACCTCGACGCCGAGGCGTCCACCGAGGAGCTGTACAAGACGGCGATCTTTGCGCGAGTGGTGGACCTGCGGAACGCGAACGCGCACGGTATCGCGTATGAGAACCGGAGGAGGATCATCGCGGCGTTCTCAGAGCCTGAGAACCCGTACGACACGGGGAGGCCCGAGGTTCAGGGTGTGTGAACTCTTGCTGTCTACGTTGTGGCAGTTCGTGGACTGACCTATCGAATGTAGCTGCCATCGCCACGTACAATATCCGCAAACTCTGGGACCATCTCAACAGGTGCAAAAAGGACGTTGCGAGCCGCCGCAGTCTTCGCAGGCTCATCCATGATCGGGCAAAAATCCTCAAGTACCTGAAGAGGGTCGACGAAGATCGGTATGACCGGGTGCTCGAGCGACTGGGCTTGGAGAGGGCTGCCGTAGAGGGCGAGCTGGTGGTATGACATATAATAGGGCCTACTACTCACCACTTAATGTGCACACCACTGCAACTGCTCTCGAGTGCACCTTTCGCGAAGCACGGTTCAGTGGGTGGCGACAAGTTCCACGAGCGTGCCTGAATGGTTAGACGTAAGCACGCACGAATTTGGCTGTTTCATCCCTCGAAAAGGCATTGCGTCATGTCGTGCATTGCAGTCGCGCTGCGTATCTCAACATTGATATGCCAGCCCTACGAGCATTCCAGCGTCGCTGTGCGATTGCAAGGGGCTGTGACTTGAATGTACATTCGGGGTGGAATACGAGGATTGCCTATCCGGGCGTTGTGTGGCCTTCGCGGTGGCTGACGACGGTGGCGGGGGAAATGGGCGCCGGGCGGACTTCGCGCGCGACGCCGACGTCGTCCATCCCAGCCCTGGCCCGGATTCGAATATCATGGCCCTAGGTCTGTCCTCCACGCGCCACGGGCATGTCCCTCACCGCTTACCTCTTCCCCACCACAGTCTCCTCCCCGCCGGCAGCGATGGTCGACTTTCCGTCTTCCGGCCAGGACCCGCCTCTGAGCCCGTCCGCGCTCGACGCACACTACCCGCGCCAGACGTATCTCCCCTTCCGGCGGATATCCCTCCCGTCGGCCCCGAACCTGCAGCACCGGCAGTCCATCGTCAGCACCGCGTCGTTCGACTCCCTCCCCGAGCACGGCAACGGGCCCGCGCCCGTTACGCCCGTCGTGATCCGGAACGCGCTGCGCGGCCCGAGACAAAGGCCGTCCTCGCTCGATGTGGCGCGGAAGGGTGTGCGGAGGAGGGAGTCGCGCGGGGTCGACATGCAGAAGGAGGCCAAGCGGCGGAAGGTCATCGGGGAGTTCTACGAGACGGAGAGGTCGTACCTAGACGGACTGGAGCTCATTCACTCGGTGCGTGTGTCCGTCGGGCGGTGGCCAGTCGCATTCGCTGACATTCGCCACAGCACTTTCTACAGCCTATCATCAGGTCCTTGGATACCCCACAACCTCTGCTTGACCGTGCAGAGCTCACGTCCATCTTCTCTAATTTCATCGACATATGGAATCTGCACCGTTCATTCTACGCCTCGCTTACCGCATTCCTCAACTCCTCTGCATCGACCAGCCTGAACGACCCTCCCCCGCCGCTGTCGCCCGTCCTCCTCGCGCACTTTCCATATCTCTCACTCTATACCCCCTTTGTCAGCTCGTTCTCTGACGCCCTCGCGTCGTACTCATCGCTCCTGAGGAACAACAGTGCGTTTGCGGCATTCATTGCCCGGCAGGAAGCAGATCCGCGGTGTGGCAAGCTGAAGTTCCGGGACTGGCTCCTGACCATTGTTCAGCGATGTCCGAGGTACCTGCTCTTGCTCAAAGATATGATCACTTGCACAGACCCAGAGGACCCAGAGTATACGTCCCTCACGGCAGTACATACCCTGGTATCTAAGAGTACGTCTCTTATACCCTCCACGCTCATTATTGTCAACTGACACCGGCGCAGTTACCATGTCCCTGAACACCTCACTGCACACACATGCCCAGACCCTCGCATTGCTCGCTCTGCAGCGCAACACTGTAAATCTCCCTTTCCAGCTGATCACCCCCGGCCGGACATTCCTTAAGCGGGCCTCCCTCCTGCAGTTGGAGGGCTCTGCACCAAAGGAACGCGAATTTTTGCTCTTCTCGGACTGCCTCATCTGGCTCGCCAGCGCTGACGGGGACTTCTTCTCCGACAAGTGGAGTGCGCTCGCCCCCAACAGCAGCGGTGGCGGATTTGCGGATCTCCGAGGACGACATCCGAGCGACATGGATAGCGATCTCCTCAGGCGACGGCAGTCGCTCCTGCAGCTCCGGCTCAATGCGAGCCCGAGAAGGAAGACGAGGCAGGGGAGCAGCGGCGTGGACGACAGGTGGGTGTACAAGGGCCATGTGGAGCTCGTGGACATGGAGGTCGTCGTCAGCGTCCCGGCTGCGAATACGCCGGAACGGGGCTTCGAGCTCCTCAGCCCGCATCAGTCGTTCGCGGTGTACGCAGGTACGGCGGAGGTGTTTGATTTTGTGGGGATGTGCTGACACACTGCGCAGCCACTGATGAGGAACGAGAAGAGTGGATCACGGCGATACGGAACGCCAAGTCGTCACTATTGGTGTCGTACAGCGTTATGCAACTGAACTCGACTCTGACATCTTCCGCGTCGACGAACCATCTGCGGCGGACGCTGCAGGCCTTGCCGTATGCGCCGGAAGACTCGGCGAAACCCAAGCGAGGCAAGGTCGAGCACTTCGTTCCTGCTGTTTGGGTGCCTGATGGGAAGACGGAGAGCTGCATGCGCTGCGGCCGGACATTTGGTTGGCGGAGACGGAGACACCACTGTCGGTTGTGTGGGCGCTGTGTATGCGGCAGTTGTTCAAGCAAGGTGAGTATTTTTGAGGACTTGCCATCCACGACATCTCATCAGGAACCTTCCCAGACGTTCTTCATTGTAGATCCGACCGCAAAGGATGCATCTTCCAAGTCAGCAAGGGCCTGCGAGGCTTGCTATGATACCGTCTTCCCACTACTCGAACAGCCTCCAGATTCTCAGGTCACGGTCACCGCGGGGACCACACATTCGCACTTCACTCTGTCCGGCCTGCGGTCCATGCCCTCGCTCCTGCTCAACGACATGACCGCGAGCACCCCGTCCGCGCTCATGGCGATTGACGTTGAGAGCCCGAAGCGGCCGCTCACGCGCATCGAAGACGAATCCCTGGCGTACGACGAGCCGAGCCCGAGCAAACCCTCCATCGCCGCGGTCCGGTTCCGGAACGCGCCGCGCCCGAAGAGCTTCGTGCAGCTGCTCGAGGAGTTCCAGGAGCAGGAGCAGCAGGGCGAGTCGCCCACGCCGAGCCCGCGCGCCTCGCGCTTCAGCGAGCGCACGCTGGACGAGTGCGACGAGGACGTCTTCAACGACACGCGCGCCCGCGCGGACGAGTGCGACCCCCCGCCCCGCCGCCCGCGCCCCGCCCGCGCCACTGCCGCTCACGACCCTAACACCGACGCGGAGGCGGGCGGGAGCAGCCTCCCGGCGACACCGCGGAAGGAGGACACGGCGCGGCGGCACAAGCGCTTCTCGCTCCCTGCGGTCGCGCTGCAGACGAGCCCGGTGACGGCGCGTGCGAGCCGCGGGGGCGACGCCAAGGGCCAGCGCTTTTCGCTCGTGCTCGGCAAGGGCGGCGGGCTCGCGCACGGGCACCGCGCGGCGAGGGGCGGCGGGGGGCGCGAGGAACACGAGCACTCGCCGAGCCGCCTGTTCCCGGGGTTGAGGCACAGCGTCGCGGCGGGGCGGCTGAGCGAGCTGCTGGGCCGGGGCAAGGATGCGTAGCGCGGGCCTGTTGCCGGCGCCGGCGCTGCGGGCGGGAAGGCGCACGGGGTACGGGCGGGTGATGCACGGATGCTTGATACGACATGCGTGCTGCGTATATGGACCGCAGCGCGCGCTTACGAACACACAGTTTACGCCAGACGAGACCTGTACGTTGTTGCTACCATCTGCTCTGTATTTTGTTTGTTCTGCTCGTTTCCAGCAATGCGATGTATTTCTACGGCCGGTCGCCTTCGATTGCGTACCTCGTACTTATCAGTCGCTCGGGCTCTGCGAGCACCGTGAGTGTGTGTTTTTTGCGTTGTGATGCATGAGTGCACCGCCGGTCTGCGCATGTGAGCGGCGAGCGCGAAGCGGTGAGTACAGTTTTTGAACACAGCATTTTCCATCTCACGCCCCTTTTATGGCAAGATCGTTTAGCAAACCGCAGTTCTCGAGTCGTTCTGCCGGGCCTCCTCGGAGCCAGGTAATAGGATGTTGCGAATACGTACGACGCGCTGGTCAGATCCGGGCTCATCAACGTTACAGCCGCTTGCTCACAACGCCAGGGCTCAGCGGAGTCCAGACAACACGCCGGGCGGGTGTTTCTCGTCCGAGGCCACGGTCAACCATGGTGTCCTAGCGAATTCGATGCGGCTCGTCGGCCAGGGCGGCGTCTCGATGTTTCTCATGTCGTGGCGGCGGACTGCGCATGTCCGTGCACTCGGTCTCGCGGATGTCTGCATGTTGTGTCCGAGGACGTCGACTCCGTCGACGACGGTCATCCTGGGGGCGGGCATCGCATCGGCGCGCCCGGCGCTTTGGCTGCGCTGCGCTCGGGCTGCCACAACGCCACAACGCTGCGGGGGCCCGGGGCGTCGAGAAGCCTGTCGGGCTCGCGTCTCTGCTGGACGCCGTGTTCAGACAGTGGCAGACAGCCCGGCGCGAACGGCTGCCCCCGCTCAGACTACTCTCGCCAGGTGTGGAAGCCAGAACGCTGAACAGCGCAGGTACGGCTCACGGGAGGGCCGGCGCTGACGGTGTTGCATTGCAGGCAACAGAGATCCCTGCGCGTTGATCTCTGGGGAGCCGCGCCAGCCCGCAGTCGCGTCTCTCTGCGGCGTCCGACGCCGGACGGGATGCCAACGTTAAATCCCCTGGATGCCCCCGGGTGAGCAGCCCTCCCCGTCCCTGTCCTCCGAGCCGCCTCACGGTCCACGCCCCGTACGACGATGCTGCCCACGTCGATGAGGGACAAGGCTGTTATGTCCGCCGCGCCGACGACGTGCCTGCGCTTCGTGGCCAGGCGCTATCTCATCCTCTCCATCGTCGCGTTCGGGCTTGTTACACTGGCGGGCCGCACGATCTGGTCCCGCAACGCATACTATTTCCGCGGCATGGACCCGCCGCCGCTGCCGACGCCTCCCGCACTTCCGGAAGTGCTGCCGCCCCTGTACGCGCGGTTCAGAGAAACAGAATTGCACTTGCCCCAGGAGCGTTGGGAGCAAAGGCGCCCTCGCGCCGACGAGAAGTTCCTTTTCGTTGCGGGGCATTCGCGCGGTACGGTGCCCGTCCTACGATTGCTGTGTACACGATACTCATCCTCTGGTGCCTAGGGTGCGGATGGGGTAACGCGATGCAGGAACTGCTATTGAACGCGTACATGGCATACAAAGCAGGTCGATCGTACGAGTCGCTTCGCATGAGGCTGTTTGACAAATTCGCTGAAGAATGCCGTACAGCTTTGTGTTTGCAAACTACACATGGAACGACAACGGCTCGCAATACTCGGAATACAACGGGAAGAAGATTCCTTCCTTGATACCATATTCCGCCATCATACAAGGTTCGTCAAGTCACCGCCGGTCTGAGGCCGAGATCGAATGAAACCTTGCTTCGATGTGTAGGCCCCATCGTTGGCGCTCCGTTCCCACCGGGCGACCACACCCCGCCGGCGGTACACCGGGACTACTTCGATGCGATGTGTCCGCACAAGGTAACATACATCCGGGAGGACATCTCGGAAACCATCAGCTTCAAGAACTCGGCGAAGGAGATCACGGACGGGTGGGCAAACAAACTCGCAAGGATAGAAGAACCTTGCATCCAGACCGCGCCAAACTCGCGACAGATCTACAATTTCGAGTACGTACCTGCTCTGGTTCCGAGACTCGTTTGTGCTCACCGGCCTGCAGTGTTTTTGGCGATCCCAAGGCGATGATCGACATTTGGCCAGAGCTCTCAGCGTCGCCCATCCTCACCCACTTCGGCTGGTCCCCTCTCGTCGAGCTCGCGTTCGACAACAACCGCGACCTCTTCCTCTCCTCGACGGCGGTCGAGCCCTATCTGACGAGCTCCCCGTTCACGACCAACGCCGAGCGGTACAGCGCCATCCCGGGCCTCATGGCGATCCACCTCCGCCGGGGCGACTTCGAGGCGCACTGCGAACACCTCGGGCGGCACTCCGCCCGCTACGCCGCATTCAACTCGCTCCCCGCGCTCGTCGACACCTTCGAGCCGCCGCCGCCGCCGCACGCGGGCTTCGAGCGCGGGACGAACTCGGACGAGAACATGGCCACCTACCGCGCGCGCTGCTTCCCGTCCGTCGCGCAGGTCGTCGAGCGCGTGCGCGCGGTGCGCGCGACCCCCGCCGGGCGCGGGCTCAGCAAGCTGTACATCATGACGAACGCGGACCGGGAGTTTATCAAAGCGCTGAAGACGGCGCTCTGGCGCGACCAGCCGTGGGAGATGCTCGCGAGCAGCAGGGACGTCGTGCTCAACTGGGAGCAGACGTTCGTCGCGCAGGCGCTCGACATGCTCGTCGGCCAGCGCGCACAGGTCTTCGTCGGGAACGGGGTGAGTGCGCCCCGTCTCGCCCGGCCCGGCGTAGCTGTGTGCGGGAACACCCGGACTGACGCGCGGGTTGCAGTTCTCGACTCTGACGGCGAACGTCGTCACGATGCGCATGGCGAACCGCTTCCCCCCGGAGAGCACGAGGTTCTGGTGATTCGCCTCCTTGGGGTCTTGAAACTTCTTGGGCTAGCATGGTATCGGGTGTATATGGTATTAATCAGTTGTATATATGTATTATCCGCGCCCAGACATTCGAGCGCCATGCATGCATTCTAGTAGTAGTAGGGGAGCGGGCGCGCCTGTTGTACGATGTACCGGTAACGCAGGGCAGCCCGGCGGGGTCAACGTCCATGACAAGTTCAGACCCTTGGCTCGACGTGGTTTGTGCATATCGACGGTTTTCCTTTCGATGTGCTCGACGATGTGTGCAAAAGACGATTGATAGGCGTAACAGCAGTAGCAACGTATTGGGAGCAGTTCGACAAGCAAAGCAAGAAGCGGTGACGACTTGAGATATACAGCATCGACGGGGGAGCTAAGCGAAGCGGTGATAGCAGTTTGTGGTTTGGGAGATGGCGAGTGGGAAGTGTGAGTATACGACATAGAACGAGAGTGTAGGAAAGGCATATGCAGTTATCAACGACGACGTGGCCGGAACATGGTGTAGGGGATAGCGATGACATAAAGCAGGGAAAACTTGGGAAACGAGGCGTGCAGCATGCCGAAAGCAGGACTAAGTTTGGGAAGCAAAAGAGATAGAGGACAGCATAGATGCTGCGATGAATGGATGACTTCGGTGAGAGATACGGGACGGGTTGCAGAAGGTATGACATCAATCGTCGTCGCTTTGCTTCTTGATGTCCAGCCTGAACTTCCCCTTCAGGCAGCGAGCGTCGATCTGAGAGAACTCTGGGCCAGCGGGCGGCATCTTCCACACCCACTCCTCGTCCTTGCGGAGCGCGGCGTCGATTTGCTCAGGGTGAGCGCGGAAGTAGCGCTCCACATCCCCGTCCGTACGTGGTATTTTCTCCCCGTTCCGGCGCTTGGCCTCCTTGAAGCACCAGAGATCGAGCGATAGCGGGACGATGGAGATGTCTTTGAAGGGCTTGATATCTGCGGAGTAGTGATGCACGACGTGCGGGTTCTGCAGCTGCAAGCCCTTGAAGTCGTCCTCGAGCGAGCAGAGGAAGATCTCCTGGTCATGGCTGTGGCGTGCGACGTGAACCCGCCTATTGTCGACCCGGGTAGGATGGAAGTCGCACAGGGGGACCAGACAAGGATCCACTGCCGTGTGCGTTCAGTGACACGACGATACGCACGAGTGGAGAGAGACACACCGTTGGTAGGGTGGTTGTGTATGGTTTCGATGTGGCGTTTGAGGTGGGAACGCTGCAGAAACGCCTTTCTGCAGGTCTCCACCGGGCACGTCCACTTCCTGCGACGGTCTGTCGTGGTCCCAGCCACGGGCGCCTTGTGGCCCTTAGAAGGCTTCGTCAAGCCAGGCAAGGGCGTCGGCATTGTCGACTTCTCCCTCGGCTTTCGCATTTCGATAACCGGCTCTGGGCGGTAAGGGCGAGACACCTTCTGTTCATCGTCCCAATACCACAGCGAGCCGAAGTGGTCGAAGACGGCGGAGGGGTGTGGAATCGTCTTCTTCGCATTCACACGGTACCTGCGAGGAGGCGGGTCTTTATATTGTGGTCTGGGCAGGCCCCGAGGCTCGACGATCATTCCCCCGGATTCGCTATCAAAAAGAGTGGGCGAAGCGCGCCGAGGCATAGCACCGCGAACCAAGAATGATATGGGCTTGTCCGACTCCTTCATTATGGGCGGACCGTTCTGAAACGGGCGGATCGTAAACACAACGTGTGGCGACGGCGGCGACGCATACCCATAGCTCTTCTTTTTCCGCATGCAGGTACCTAGGAGGGGCATGATCTGGCATTGCAAAGAGCTTTGGGGGCTGTAGGCTGCCACCGCGATTGTTTGTGGGCGCAAGGTAAATGTGGCAGTGTGTGGCGTCAGCGACTCTTTCCGGTAAACCTGCGCCAGAACGACGTGCTCGCCTAGAAGTGTTCTGCAAGTACTACCTGCTAAGCAGGCAAGCGGCCTGGTTAGCCAAAGGGGGTCTCCACCGATAGAAGATGGCAGACACAAGGAAAGTGCGAAGTGCGAGCGTCCCAACCCTAGTACTGCGCTTACATAACCCTATTATCCGGCGTGGGTACTGATTGCGCAGGCGCTCTCCGGCCGGGCAGTATAAGTGGCTCAAGGTTCTGTGTGAGGCTGCCTGCCTGATGTATGGGCGTGACTATGCCAGCACTGCACGAGGATGTTGGCCAACAAGTTGTCCTCAATCAAAGACATGATTCAACCCCAGCCTATGATCTGTCTCCCTGGTACCTCTAGTATACAACTATAGTAGCCAACCTACTTTAACTGGAAATAACCTCGTTGCTCACCGCTGATTCTCCCCCAGGAGGTGTTGACATCTCGTGCCCCTTGTGGCAGCTGCAGAAGTTTTGGGTGAATATGGGGTACGCGCGGAGACGATGTCCGACCAATGTCCGACACTAGCTTGAGGTACGAGCGCCCAAAACAGCGGAGTAGCCACAAACGTTAGCGCCGAACGACCAGTCGGAGCCCTGATATAGTTGTTGTCGATCAACCGTGTTGAACTTGACTTTCTCGCGGCCGGAGTGCATCTCAGCTTGACTCGCTCGGCAACTCTGGCAATACAATTTCTGCATGCTCTGGCCAGACTCGGAGGTGAGTACGAGTATCACCTCCACTCCAGAGAGCTCCCGAGACAACCAACACTTGACCGTTCGGCGATATCGACATGCAATCCGATATAGCCACGTTTACGTACCAAGTGAGTCCTCACATGGTTGGTCTCCCTCCATTGATTTTGAAGGCCAGGCCCCGAAAGACAATTCGATACGCAATCCCTGTCATCAGATCAGTTATAGGCATTCAATCCCACGGCCTGGAATGGCCTGTCGTGCCCGGCGAGGACGTGGACAAGGCGCTTGACGATCAGCCTCAAGTGGGGCCTCTCCCACCGCGCGGACACACCACCGAACCTAAAGAGAAGCATCACCCAGTCTATTCCTGCATCGCTGGCGCGTGGACACCTATCTTCTCCGCCATAGACCTGGTACACAGACCACGTATCGCCCGCCGGCACAACCGCCGGCACCACATCGCAATGCTTCATAAGCCTACTTCGTCACTGGCTATGTCATTCCCAGGTCACGGAACGCAAAATGCGCCCAGGCCACGGTGGTTTTGACATGCATACACTAGCATTCGGGCCGGACACCGTTCCGATTTGGGCACTAGCTTGTTCTGTGGCCTCAACTTGGCCGTCCAGAATAGCCGTTCTCCCCCAGCCCGAGTCACGCCTGCCCGTGCCTTCTCTGTCAGAAGAAAAATCATCGCACCATTTCTAGCGGTGCGTCTACCCCATGAGCCCCGGCCTACACTGGGAGAGACACGTTCTGCATAATTGCCGATCTACGTAAAGCACTAGTGGAGGGTGTGCTGCGGAACAACGCAGATATCTGCCAGATGGTATGATGAACTCGTATAGATTCATGCGATTGGCTTTGCTTTCTGATGCGCCATCCAGACGCGGGATCTCACCAGGACTAGCGACAAAACAACGTGATACGGCACGGACCTCGTGGCCCCGAAATGTAGTCTACTGCAATCACACTCGCCACCGGGGGCAAAAGTCGACCTATCGCCGCCATCGCACCCAACGACACCGTCAATCCGGTATGTTGGCATGCTCGTCTGGATTCGCCTTCAGGGCCAATGCTTTGCGGGACGTGGACTGTAATCTCCGGAGTGGAAGCTGGCTCCTTGCTATACATTCGTCGGAATTGACGACAACGATTGTAGTCACTAAAGACACCTGACCGACGAGTATTGGTGTTCTCTTCGGCACATACGCAGTTCGCGATAGGCCCCATGATGGACCGACCAGTTGAGGTCTTGAACACCTCTCGCCTCTTTCTGATGAGTCTGGACGACAATACTGCACCCTCAAAATCGGCTCCATTGGTCGGCGGTCTTCTCTCGAATTACGACCAGCCCACTTCTCCCAACATTCTGCCACAAGTTCTGGACGGCTTCGGGATGCCTCAATATTGCCTGTCCAGGTCGCTACCTTCAAGCACGTCCAGCTGCTCGGAGCACACGCCATGCCACAGAAGAATGCAGATGCTCGGGATGTAGGTAACTGCGCCTTCGCGGAAGGGGTTCTGCCGCTCGCCCCTCACCCCGTCCGACGTCGTACGTCCTTTACAGGTCCCGCGGTGAGTCCTGACCGCGTCTTCTCCCTATTACACTTCATTTCCGCGGGTGACAGATAGGAACCACCCTCGCAGCGTTCTCGCCGCCTGCCGCGGGCCACTCAGCGACGGCCGCGCCCGTACACCCGCTACTTCCCTCCTCACGCCCAGGCGCGCGCACCCCTCGCTGGCGCGCGGGCAACTGCACCCACAGCGGATGCCATAACCACACCGCTCCCCCGCGCCGGCAATCTGCCGCGGCGCGCGTGCCATCGGACGCGTCCATCGAACGGCCAGAAGGCTAGGAAGCGTGGGGAAGGGCCCCGACCCGGGCGCGGTGCGGCTGCTTCGCGCAGATCTCGACGGTATCTCCGGAAGCGGGAGCGCCACACGCGCACGCGCACGCACACACACACACACGAATCGGGCCGTCCCCTTGTGCATGCGTTCGTCCCTCCTAGCGCTTGGCCTCTGCGTTCCCGATGCGGCCGAGGTCGGGCACGACGCTTAACCCACCTTCTCTTTCGTGAACCTTGCCCTCTCCGCGCTCGTCGTGTGCCCGTTCGCTCGGGGTCTGTGCGCGATATCGGGCTTCGCCATGTGCCGCGTCCATTGCGAGCCCGGGATCCTGCGCACCGTGGGGACCCGTCCGCTGCAGCCGACCCGCACACGAGAATCCCTAACTCTGATCCCGGGGGCTGCCCGCTGCGTCCTGCCGGCATCGCTGCGTATACGTACGCCCACCGAGGGCTCGTGTACGGGGCCTGGGGTGAGCGTGGGCTGCGTCGAGTGTCGGCGGCTTCCTGCGCGGCCTGGCCCGGGGCGGCCTTCGTCGAGGAAGGCGTGCACGGAGTCTGCGCGGGCTCGGTGGGCGTGCGCGGTGCGGCTCGGTGCTGGCTTCCGCGCTGCGCATGCCCGCGACGAGTGGTGGTGCGCGGGCAGAGAGCGCCGTCTCTGGCCGTGGAGTCCGCGAGCGAGTGTGAGTCGTGTGCGCCGTGCGAGCATGCCGCGAGCGGGATTGTTGCGCGCTGTGCGCCCCCACGGCGTGTGTGCACCCCGCCGTCCGGCTCGTTCGACGGTCGTTCGGCGGCAGACCGGAAGCCCAGCGATTTAGAGCACACGCTGCGTTGCAGCCGTCCTGTAGCGCGGTGTGCGGCTCCGCCAGGTCCTTTCAAAAATTTCCAAGGTCGCCGTGCCCGATCGCACACGGTGACACACCGTCCCAACCGGTCACCCACTTGTGGACGCACACCCCGGGCCGGGACGCGGGACGCGGGACGTACGTGTCGCTGTCCGCGGCGAAGGCAGGCCATTGGCCCGTACGCACGCTGGGCCCGCTTCCATCAGAGACCGCGTCGCCGTGCCTGCACCGTCCAGCGGCGGCTTTCAGAAGGATCACATATATGGGCGCCACAGCTTTGTGGGGTGGCACGGCACGGCGACGTCCATACTTATCTGAGGCCTGAGCAACTGCTGCCCGGTGCTGCGGTAAATTGCTGGGAGGGCGCCGCGTGATAGCGCAACGGCGGGGGCGGGGGCGCGACATGAAAATGCAACGACCTCGTTCTCACGTTCCTTCGCGGCCACACCGCACCACACGGCAGCGCAGAACGGTCCGGCGAGGGGTCTTCGTCCCGAGTCCTGCGAGGGTGCATCCCGTCCGCTCAGCGGCTCTGGAATGGGGCTCAGAAACGGGCGGGTATGGAACCGTACTGGTGGGGGAGTGCTCATTAGCTAGCGGCTTCTCTTCGTGAAATGCGCGGCGCATCATCTGCGGAAGCCACCCGCTCTTGGTGCACCCGACCACGCGGGAACCCACTGCAACAGGCGCACCCACAGCCTGGCGGGAAGCATGCAATGATCGCGCATACACCACAGGCTCAGAGATACCGGGCCTATGTACACAGTGCGGCGGCGAGTACCTCTCAGGCTCAGGACGGAGACTAGGCCGGATGGGTATACGCGCAGACGCAGACGCCGAGCCGATGCTGTATGGGAGCGACGTAGCTTGCAATTGCACTCGCTGCGCTGCAGCAGCTAGTTTCCGCGCGGCCGATCGATTCGGGACAAGTCCCCGGCGCTGCTGCCCTGGGGAGCTGGGAGCTGGGGACGCGGCCCACGGAGCGCGCGAGCCCGGGCGGGGCACGATCGATGGCGCTGACACCTTTGGGGTGCGCCCGGGCGGGAGGTCCAGCCTGGCGTGCACGGCGTGTGGGTGGGTGAGCATGCGCGGGCCGCACGGATCCGGACGGTGCGGGTGCGCACGCGCGCTGCGCGTCCCCGGGCGGACGGGGCTCGCGCGCGCGGGACTGCAGCGGCCGCAGGCGGGGGAGGGCGAGGGTGCGTGCAGACGCAGGCGCACGGGGAGGCCGCGAAGAGAGGGTGTGGCGGGTCATATGCGATGCGCGGGGCGTCCGCGAAAGAACGCGCCGGCGGCTTGCGGGCTGCTCGTGCTGGTCCTGGGCGGACGCCTCACGCGTTGCGTTGGTGGGCATCTGGAGAGAGGCGAGGACGGGTGAGCGCGAGAGGCCAGCGTCCCGCGCGGAGGGCTGGACGGGGAGGCCCATATGGCGAAACATGGACAGACATATGACGTGGGCGGGGCGAATGTGGAATTCACGCTGGGTGCGGGTGTACGTACGTGGTATGGGCGAGCAGGCGTCCGTGGGATGCGCACTTCATTCCTGCGTCTCGGCGGGAGGCGGACGGGGGGAAAGAGGAGGACTGGTATGAAACGGCGTAAGGACTGTCGTCATGGCTGCCTGTCAGAAGGCGGTCATTGAGCTTGACGCGAGCGGCAGGAAGTATTTAATAAAGGCATTCTGATGGCGGGAAGGAGGACGAGCCGTGAGAGCATTCGGTGCTGTGGACACACCCTGCACAGAACGGGCATAGCGCGCTGGGAGGAGATCGAGATTGGATTTGGAGAAGGAGGTGGGGAGAAGAGGGAAGCTTGGATCGCAGGCGAGATCTCGCTAATGGTGCGGATGATGTGAACGAATGTGTGGTCATTCGGTGTCCGCGTGAGCACTGAGGGCTGACTAGAATGGGGGTGTCGGACGACAAGAGCGGCCTGGAGCGGTGCAGGTGAGGCCTGGCCGGCGAGGACGGGCAGAGGCTGGGGCTGAGGCTGAGGCGGAGTGGCTGAGGCTGAGGCTGGGCTGAGGGAACTGAGGATGGCAGAGGGCGCTGAGCGCTGAGCGCTGAGCAGTGGGAGGAGGCGGAGAGCGTGGCAGCAGCCGCCGAGAGAGGCGTGGCATGCGTGGGACTTTTCCCGGCGGTCGGCCGGCACGGAGAAGCTTGCGGCGGGCAGCACGCTCGTGAGTCGCCCGACTGGCACCGGCCACTGCGCTCGCAGCACTGCCAGCTCGCCCCAGCCACTGCCCGGCCGCCCGGAGCCTGAGGCCCTGAGGCCCTGAGGCCTCAAGGGGGGCGACTCGGGTGCGCAGAGCAGTCAACAAGCCCACACAAGATGTTCTCATCCGCGCGTTCGGTGGCAATGCTTCCTCCCAGGACATGGCCTGTCCTAGCGGAGGCCACGGTGTACATGTCTCCAGCCGCTGTCCTCCTTCCTCCCAACCCATCCATCTCCTCCGTCTCGTACCAACGCTCGTCGACCGACGTCTTCTCCACCTTTTCTTTGATCCCCGAGCAGTGCCCCCAACGTGCGCAGGCCGGCCCCTCCGTCGTATTTACCACATTCCTCCACGCCACCGCTTGGCCGTGCGTGGGTCGCTGGGAGGACAGGTCAAGGAGTCTCTGACTGACTGACCCCGTGCATCGCTCCGCCCGTGCACAGCTTGCCGATCCTCTCTTACGTGCCCCGAGCGGCATCAAGGCGTCTCTGCCCGCCTCGCCTCTTGCTTAGCCTATTTCTTCCAAGAACATTCTACGACCGTTACGAGCTCGACGACGCATTCCATTCCACCCCCTTCCCCAGCCTCTTCCTCCGACTCTCTCCTCTCCGCACTTTCCCTCCCGTCCCCGCGCGAGCCGCCCGCTTGGGCCTCCTTCGTCCCTCTCTCTGTTTCGTTTGTTCTCCGCGGGATCGTCCACCTTCCGCATCATCCTCTGATATTTTCAGAGTTTCAGCCCGGACAACGTTCCGGACTGATTAAAAGGCCCCAGTCCATTTGGAGTCTACTCGATCACTTCCGCCGCCCGTTCCTGAAAGGCGAGCGTCCCCATTGTCCGCGTCCCATTGGTTCCCAAAGGTGCGTCTCGCCTTCCGGATTTGTCCCCCGATCTCGTCTTGCTTCAATCGGCTCTTTACCCTCTTCTGGTCGCACCCCTTCCGTCCACCCGCTCCCATCTATAGTCCAGACCGCCGAGCCCTTTGCTCACCTGCCCTTTATATGTCTCCAGCCCGTTTGGATGTACCACCACAACCACACCCGCCAACCGCCCATGGATGTCGCTGCCTCGTTCATCATGCAGCAGTTCGCCCCGCCCCCGCATTCCTCCTCTCCCCATCACCACCAGCCTCTCCATTACAACTACTTCGATCGCGCGGCTGACCACTCCCGTCGCATTCCGCTCCAGTCCTCATTCGTACGCTCCTCCGCCTCCGCCCCCCGCCAGATGCACTTCTCCGCCCAGGTTCTACCTTCTTCCTACCGCTCGACATACTCCATGGACTCCTCCTCGTCCTCTGCCTCTGGATCGCTCGTCCACGACGGCAGCCCGCTCGGTTCACCCTACGACGTCGGCAACGTCGATCTACAGCCACCCGCTGTGACGGGCGGACAGCCGTACTCGATGGAGGCCTACTCTCAACAGTCTTGGCCACAGCCCGCGCAGCCATCACCGACACAGTACGCTGATCCCTACTCTACCCCCTCCTTTGAGCTCCCGCCCTCTGCCTCCCCGCCCTCGGTGGCCGACGGTGGCATGATGAACACGGCGGTCAAAGCGGAGGACCACATGGACCCGTACGGCGGCACTCCCGGTGGGCTTTACCTCCCTCCATTCGCCGACCAACTGCAGGCTTCCAGTTCTACGCCGGACCACCAGAGCGCGCTCTCCAACTACTCCCTACCACATTATCCCCCCGAGGGCATCTCCCAACAGTCACTCAGCTACAGTTACGGCAACGATCACCAGACTCACCCCGCAAGTGATGTGACCATGTCACCGTACATGTTAGCCACCTCGACGCACCTGCACTACCCGGACGACGAAATGCCGCGTTACGTGAACCCCACGCAGGTGTCGCCTGCGATCTCGCCTACGTCGCCATACGCGCAGCTGCAGGACCTGCCGCAGGACCAGAGCTGCGACCCGCGCTTCACGCTCGCCGGCTCAGTTCCGGCGCTCCACGGCGACGCGAGCCCGTCTGCGTTCACCGATCTCGACGCCGATAGCGGCAGCGGCAGCACGAGCGGCTCGCCTGCGCTCGCGAGCCTCACGACCTCCGCGCCCATCCCCGTCCCGACGGCGCAGGCGCAGCGCAAGCGGCAGCGCACGGTCAGCTTCACGAGCTCGTCCGACGAGGAGGAGTACCGCGGCTCGAGTGGCGAGTCGGAGCACGACGAAGACGCGGAGGACGACGAGTACGTCCAGCACTCGCCGCACACGCGCCGGCGGCAGCTCTCGACCTCTTCGAATTCCCCGTCGACGTCGACCGGGTCGTTCTCGATGGCCCGGCGCCTCGCGCCACCCGTGCCCGTGCCGAACTTGACGAAGAAGAGCCGCGGGCGGAGGGTGCCCACCACACAGCAGGCCGACACGCAGGGCAGCAACCAGAAGGTGAGAGTGCTCTCGCTTAGCCGCTTCGTTCTGCGGACGCTCACCGCGCCCCGCAGCGCCAATACATCTGCAGCGTCTCCGGATGCGGAAAGCTATTTGCCCGCGGCGAGCACCTCAAGCGGCACGTACGGAGCATCCACACGAACGAGAAGCGTGAGTGCATTTCGCTTGTCACCGCTGCGCATCCGCACGGTCGCTGACTCACTCCACCCTTCCTTCCGCGCCGTGCAGCGCACAAGTGCCCGTTCCCGGGCTGTGGCAAGGACTTTAGCCGGCACGACAACCTCGGGCAGCACATGCGTGTGCACAAGGGCTACGCCGCGCCCAAAGTAGGGCGGCTGTGAATTATTCTTTCCTCCCCTTTCCCTTCTTTTCTCCTCTCTCTCTCTCATCGTCCCACATACGCTCTTTCGGGGTCCACAGTATGGGTTAGACGGGGGCGGCCGGAGCTCGCTCCGCCGCCCCTGCAGCGCCGGTAATGCGCCGGCGTGTCACGTCTCGCGACGACCTCTTACGCTCTTCGCCTTCTCCGCACTCCTCTTCCTTGGTTCGCCGATCATTATTCCCAGTCACAGTTATCCAACCGCCGTGTGTGTGTCTATCCCCGTGTATACTTGGACTCTGGATGTATCATCTCGCGCCGCTGTATCGTCTACGTATCGCTCGGGCCCACCCGCTGTATTCTTAAGGAACCCGAATGCTATGCATCCCATCGTATGCCCATGCCCACGCCCGTGCCCGTGCTCGTCCCTCCAGGCTGGCTGTCGGCTACCCGCGACGCCGGATCCAATGTACCGCAGAGTGGGCCCACAACGCTCGCCATACGCCCGGCGCCCCTATCCCAGTCATGTCTTCTCTCGCCCGCTCGGTCCCGCGGCTGGGCACCTGCCACGGCGGGCTTGGTGCGAGCCCCGAACGGAGCCCCAAAAGTGTCGACCCAGCGGCACTGGGCGCAGGCCGCTGCTCGCCCTGTCAGTATCGGTATCCCGGTGCACGCGAGCAGCAGCCAGCAGCGGTGCCTGTCCTCGCGCGCTGCCCCGCCCCAGGCCCGCCACCCATGTGCGTGCGCTGCCAGGACGCGCCCGCGCCCGCGCCCGTGGGCCGTCCGCGTCCGCGTCCGCGTCCGAGGGCGGGCGGAGGCACGGATCCCAGATCGGGCCGCACCGCCTTGCGGATAACAAGCCTGCAGAAGGCGACCCCCCGATCGACGCGCTGTCATCAAATTGCGATCGCCAGATTGCGGCGGCGGGCCGGTCGAATGGGGTTATCATATGCTTGTCCGCGCTTGTCCCCCCGTGCGTCCTGGGCAGGAGTGGCCAGTGCGCACTTGCTCACCGGGCCCTGCGGCCTGTTCGGCACCGGCGGGCGCGCCGGATCGGGCGGCGGAGGGGAGAGAAGTCGGCGCCGCGAGTCCGCCGCTGCGCGCCTCCCTGCCCCGCCCGCGGCCTGCTCGGTGGATCCGCGCCCGAACGCGGGCACTGCGGCACTGCTGCACGACCCGCCCCGCCCGCCCCGCCGCCCATCGTCCGACGGGCGCGGGCGCACGCAGATCCCGCCGCTGCGCCTGACCCGGTCCGTCTTCTTCTTCTTCTTCCTTCGACGCGGACGTTCCCTCCGGGCCCCGCGCGGCAGCCGCATCCTGTTCCGCCCGCGCAGCCCGATCTGCCCAGCTCGCCCGCCCACGCGCGAGACCGAGCGTCCCCTCCCGTTCTGCATCCCATGCAGGGCCCTACCGTACCACACCGCACAACGCCGCCTGCGTAACGCCTGCCCAGCGCCCCCAACGCTCCGCCCGCGGGCCCCCAGCACGGAGCACAAATACAAATAGCGCGCGCGCGTGGCGCGGCTGCCCCGCCCGGCCTCGCGGAGGGGCATGGCGGCTGACACGGCCAGCTGCCGCAATCGGGAGGCTAGAGCAGCGCGCGCGCGCGCGCGGTCCCACCCCCGCCGCAGGCGCGGCGCGATCGGAGGCGGCCCCGTGCCTCGTCTGACGCGCCCGGCGCGGGGCATGCGCCGCCGCGCGTGCGCGCGATCGGGGCCTTGGCCGTGGCCTGCGCGCGCCCGTGCCCGTGCCCGTGCCCGCTGCGTGCGCAGTGCTCCGTGGACCGTGACGCCGCCGCACCGCACCGGCACCTGCTCAGCAGCAGCAGCACATACTCACAAGCACTAAGCACTTACTCACCCAGCCGACCGCGCTGGTAGCGTGGTACCGCTCACCTGGGGGTGTCTCGCAGGCCCGAGAGTGCGCCGGGTGGGACGCGCGGTGGCGGACGCTCCGCCGGATCTGTCATTGGCGCCGTGCGCGTGCGCTCCGCTCCGAGGTGGGCGAGCGGGCGGACTCTCCGTGCCCTGGGGCCAACAGTGCTGCACTCAGTCAGCGGGCATCGCATGCCATGGCGCGCACGAGGGTGCGGGCGGAGCAGGTGGGTTGTGCCCTGGGCACTGCAGATAGCCGTGCCTCCCTCGTTATGTCCTCGGACGTGCGTTCCTGGCTTGTCGGTCTCACTTCTAACAGAAGGACGGTCGACCGCGAGCGGTACATTCGTGGCGTCGCAGAAGCCAGGTGCCTGTCCTTTGAGAGGGTCGTCGCTCGCCCTCCCCTGGAAACAACGAATTAAGCTGGCCCTGCGCACATGCTGGCCGCACGAAACCCCAGTTCTGCACGTCACGATCTGTTGTGGGGCGTCGTCCGATCTCCGTATGTAGTTGTTTGATACGCCGAAGACTCGATCGCTGCGTCGGTCGGTCTTCGCTGGCCTGCAAATTGTATACGCGGTCATTGTCGGGTGCTGACACCTGCTGTCAAAAGTGAGCTGTGCACACGTGCGTACTGGGCTCCGACACGTATTAGTCGGACAAAAGGCTGCGCAGTAACAAGACCTGACGGCACACTGACGTGTCAGGCTCTTCATTCATGGCTGACCAGATAATTGCATAGTGCGATACTCGTACATCTATTATTCTGACACAGACCTACAATATTGAGTGGATTGAAAGGACGGACGGCACATCACAGACGGAGCTGCAGTGGGTGCACAATCAGAATGACAGCACAAATGTTGACGATCGAGCTATACTCACAATAGGAGGTTGAGTGACGCGGCACAGCCAACGCCAACCAAGTTGGGCGCGCTAACGCGAGACGACGGTTCAACTCTAGAGCATGGGACGAGGAAATAGCGGTGACAAATGCGGGATAGACAGACCAGACGGTGAAGAGGGCCGAAATGACGGACGCTGCGGGGGAATGGAGATGATGGATAGGGTTTAGACGAGAAACCCTGAGTAGGCGTGGCGGGGGCCAACGCCATCATCGAGGCGCGCCTCGAGGCTACGCGTCGTCTGTCATAATCGCCAGGAATTCCTGCTCGTTGATCTCGCCGTCTTGGTCGAGATCGAACTCGTCTATCATGGCCTGGCTACGGAGGCAACCCCAGCAGGTTAGCACGGCTTGTCACGTTTGGGGTACCTCAAGGCACGGGGCCGGCGATGGACCGGAATCAAGCAAGACTCACAGCTCGTCATCTTCTAGTCGCTCTCCAATCTCTCTAGCTACGCGGCGCAGGTTCTTTAGGCTGATCTTGCCTGTGTTGTCGTCATCGAAGAGCTGGAATGCTCGTCGAATCTCCTCCATTGGGTCCCGCATTGATATCCGTTCTTGCACTGAGTACATCCAAAGCCAACGATACAAGGCAAGTGCAAAGAAGCGGAGGGAATCGCAGAGATGTTAATCAGCATGAATCAAAGTAACCGGGAAACCCCATGAACCCGTTGGGGGGGAGAAGGTACGCACTAATCCTCGCGAAATCCTCGAACTCCATCAAACCGCGGCCTGACTTGTCATTGTCACGCAAGAGTTTCAAGACTTCGGCCTTCTTGAGGTCAAATCCTAGCGCGCGCATGGCAACCTTGAGCTCGTGGTAGTCCACGCATCCGTCCTTGTCCGTGTCGAATAGCTCGAACGCCTCCTTGATCTCGAGCCGCTGCTCCTCGGTGAGTTCAGTTCGGCCTGTTCCCCGCCGCTGCTTGGCCTTGTGCGCCGCAGAACTCGAGTACATTGTGCAAGGTGGGTTTTGTCTTCGTAAAGACACGTGAAGCTAGCCAAAATGACGCGTGTAGACCGAGTGCGCGCGAGAGGGTAGTGGCGGGCAGGAGAGAGCTGAGACGTGTTGGACGCATCGACGCGTTTTCCGGGAACGTCGGGCGTTGCGGCCACGTGGGACCCGCATGGCTAAGCCCTAACTTAGGGCTGCACAAACAGGCATCTCGTGATTGGTATGTTCCGCATCTTATCTTATCTTCCCCGCACTGCCGCTTAAAGCATGCCCCGGATGCATGCCTCGGTACATCAAGCACCGAGCTTGCGACGATAAGGGTATCACCGTGGACGCCCTTTATATCGGGCTTTCGTACACAACGAGCGTCGGTTTCTTCTCGCCTTGTCCCTCCAGTGCTGTCGAAGCAGCAGCCTCGATACCCCCTTGTGAACTTGCATAATACCACCGTCAGACGAGCGATGGCCATTGAGATCGCCCCTCTCCCCGTTCCCCCAACCGCTGACGCCTCAAAGCTCAAGGACTTCGGCAGAGAGGTCAAGGGCGTAAAGCCAGGCTCTTTGTCTCCTGAGGAGTTCAAGGAGATTCACGACCTCTTGTACAAGGTGCATAGGGTTGTGCCATGTCGAGGGAGAATGAGAGGCTGATCCCCACATCCTAGTACGGCGCCCTGCTCTTCCGTGATGCTGACCTCACTCCCGAGCAGCAGTTTGCTCTCACCAAGGTGAGCAAACGACAAGCCCAGGTACTCATGCGGGGATTGACTCTCAGCGGCAGGCATTCGATCCCGCTGCGGAGAACTACGGCCATGGGAACAACAAGACGGAAGGCGAGAAGAAGTCTATCCTTCATCCTGACCTCAAGACTATCCCTCGCGTGCCACAGGTCCAGCTCATCGGAAACGGCACCGTGTACAATCATGAAGGGCTCGCGGAGGCGATGCTCAAGCACCCTTCGCACACGACGTTCCATAAGTCCCGCATTCCCCCGGAAGACGAGGAGAAGGGCTACACCCGCTTCTACCGCTGGCACATTGACGCCGCGTTGTACAACCTCTCTCCGCCGAAGGTGACGACACTGTATGGCGTGACGGTCCCGGAGGGTCCCCGCCAGCGGGTTCGATATGACGATGGAACGGGAGATGAGCTGGAGGTGCCGCTTGGCACGACTGCGTTCGTGGACGGGAGGAACATGTTCAACATCCTGCCGCAGGAACTGAAGAGCCTCGCAGTACGTACGAAGGTCAAGTATGCGCCTCATCCTTACGTTTGGATGGCACCCGCACGCGCCCTCCCGACCGGGCTCGGCATCTTATCCGAGGGTCTAGAAATGTCGTATGACGACCTGCCGCCATGGGAAGAGTCGAAGATCAAGGTTCTCCCGATGGTATGTCGTATAGCATCCTGTAAGCACGGCGTTCACTGATATGTCGCAGCTGTGGAAGAACCCTGTGACGGGCGAGTTGTACTTCCAGGTGCACCCTTGCGGCGTCGCCGAGCTTCTCATCGACCCGCTGCCAGCGGGTGCGACACGTGAAGGCGCTCTATTCCCCGACGGAGCGCACCTCACTGATTTGAAGGAGGTGCGGGAACTCCTGTACAAGATGCAGAGACCCGCAATCGCCCCAAACGTGAGCATTCACGTTCCACCTCATCTAGTCACACGAGCTGAATGACGTGTTCAATCATTGCAGCTCGTCTATCCTCACGACTGGTCAGTATCACATGCGTCTCGCAGGTGAACACGTACTCACTCCACGATGCTTGTGAGCAGGAAACCGCGCGATTTGGTTCTCTTCCATAACCGTGGGGTGTTGCACACGGTAGTGGGCGCGTTCAAGCCGGATCAGGTCCGGGCGTTCCACCAGTGCAATCTGGCTGCGTCGGATGACCCGAAGGGTCCCACGGAGGAAGACGTGAAGAAGTGGGCGTAGGCATTCGTACGAGCGAGGTGTAGCCGTTTCCGCGGCCTTTCTTGGTTGTCTTTTGTTGTACAACAGTCTGGTCACTGTCCCTTTGCAGCCAATCTTATGTTGTAGCTGCTCGATTCGATGACGAAATCCCTGTATGTGTGGACCGTGTCTGCGGTATCACAGCGGCGAGCGTTGAGGCTGCGCAATGGCGGCGAAACGATCAGGATGGCGATGGGACCGGTACCGGTCGGCGGTCGGGGCGGCTGCGGAGCTGTGGTGGAGGGATCTTGTCACGTGGGGGCAGTACCAGAATAGCTGAGGGCGAGCTCTCGCGGGAAGTTCGCTACGTTACTTGCGAGGTGGCTGCTGGCCGGTGCTCGGCTCGCCACAACTACATTCTCACTTGGCTGCGCTCTCTGGCCTGCGCTGGCACAGACTGCTCTTTTCTCTCTCTCTCAGCCCGTGTCGCCCACTCTCGTTTTCTATACCATCCTACGAGCCCGCGACGGCTGGTACGCGCAGGCGTACACGGGACTAGGCTTTGAATACCCGCTGCTTCCTCACACGGACATAGTTTGCCATGGCTGGAAAATCACCTCGCAAGCGGGACGCCCCGAGTCGGAATGCCCCTGGGACGAACGGTGCGGCGAAGGAGGCCGCTGCTAACGTGAGTGCCGTTACTCTGTGCCGCACGGCAAGCTAGGACTCGGAGTTAATGGAGTTGGGCGATCAGCCGGCAACTAAACCGCAAGAGTCCTCCTCGGGCGTGTCATGGACACACCTCGTGCTCGTCGTATTGTGTGCGGTAGCGTACGCTGTGTACCAGGTATGTCACTCCAGGTCCGGCTCTCCGACCGCGGCCTAACCTGAGCTTCAGAACCCCTCGCTGGTCACGGAACCGCTCGCGGAGTTCATTGGGACGGACCCGTTTCAACCATCCACATCCGGAGTAGGCAAGATCACTGCAGATCCACAGAAGAAGGGAGCCATCGTAGCTGCGTTCAAGGTAAGTGGCCGTATGTCGACCTTAGGACTGCGTTGAGCTTAACGCTTCATACAGCATGCCTGGCTTGCGTACGGTATGTGCGGAGCCTTCCATGGTCGGAACCGAGTAATCATTTCTTGCGTGAACAGAACGGGACGCCATGGGCGACGACGAGTACCACCCGATCAGCCACAAGGGGACTAACCTTACAGAAGCTGGGGGAATCGGCTACACCGTGGTCGACTCCATAGACACCATGCTCATCATGGGTCTGCATGATGAATATGCGCGCGCTCGCGACTGGATTGCGACGAAGATGAGCTTCGAGCGGGATGCAGACTTCAACACTTTCGAGGTCAGTGAACGTCAGATACCGCCACCGTGTTCAAGTACTGACATCGTTCAGACCACTATCCGAGTCTTGGGAGGTCTTCTGTCTGCCTATACTCTGACGGAAGATCAGATGTACCTCGAGAAGGCGAAGGACCTTGCAGACCGCATCATGCCCGCGTTCGACACGCCTTCGGGGCTGCCGCTCTCGTACATCAACCTGGGGAAGCGTGCAGGTTCCCGGACTGTGGACAACAAGGGTCTCGTCAGCACCGCAGAGGTGTCCACCCTGCAACTCGAGTTCCGCTACCTGAGCTACCTGACCGACAATGAAACTTATTGGGATGTTGCAGAGAAGGTTGGTACACTACTATCGGTTGACATGCGCCTTCTTGACATTATCGCAGGTGATGGAGGTCATTAAACGCTCGAGCCTCACTACGGGTCTTGCAGCCATATTTATGAAGTGAGCCCGTGTGTTATCTCGCATTGGAAGCACAGGTTGCTGATGCCTCGGTCAGCCCGGAAGATGGTCGATTCGTGATGTCTGCCATTCGCCTCGGGTCTCGCGGAGACTCATACTACGAGTATCTCCTGTAAGCCATCCTCGACGAACACATCTTTCTGCTGTACTGAAGCCTTCTTCAGGAAGCAATATATCCAAACTGTGAGCTTCACCATGGCCATTCCGTGGACCCGTCACTTACGTCCCATAGAATCATACCGAGCCAGTGTACCAACGGGTCAGTCCTAGGTTTCTTTCACCCGCAGTGCCATAGTTGACAACTTGACTCGACAGATGTACGACTTCGCGATTGAAGGTGTACAAAAGCATCTCATTAAGAAGAGCGAGTTGGCACACTTGACATATACCTCTGAACTTATACCCGAGCGCGATCCCACGGGTAGAATGTGCGTATCCGGCATGCCTCCTATCAGTCTGTCTGCTCCCTGACCTGTTTCCGTGCTCCAGTTCATGGCGCCTCAGCCCGAAGCAGGACCACCTCATCTGCTTCTTCGGCGGGTCCCTCATGCTCGGGGCGGTCACGACCGGCGCGGCCGCGCAGCCCGTTTCGGTCCCGCCGCGTGCGAGCGAGCTGACGCCGCAGGGGAAGCGGGACTGGAAGACGGGCGTGGAGCTCATCGAGACGTGCATGCGCACGCACGAGACAGCGACCGGGCTCTCTCCCGAGATCGTTCACTTCCGGATCCCGAGCGACGGCCTGTCCGGGTCGACGATGCCCAACGACTGGTACATCAAGGGCGCGAAGTGCGTAGCTTCCCCTCTACTCTTCCCTCCATAGCCCTCTGGTGCTATGTGTGTGTGTGCTGATGCTGACGTGGGGGTACGCGTAGACCGGGGGCGCCGGCGCCGTACGACGCGCGGTACATCCTCCGGCCGGAAACTGTCGAGTCGCTCTTTATTGCGTACCGGCTCACAGGCGACGAGCGGTACCGCCGGTACGGCTGGCAGATCTTCGAGGCGATCGAGCGGCACTGCAAGATCGCGTCGGGCGGGTACGCGAGCATCATCAACGTCGACCAGGTCCCGGTCGAGTACGAAGACAAGATGGAGACGTTCTTGATGGTCAGTAGCGTGCTTTTCGAGCTCGCAAGATTTAGTGGTTGAATCGCGCGTTACAGAGCGAGACGTTGAAGTATCTGTACCTGCTGTTCGACGACGCGGATGTGCTCCCGCTCGACAGTGAGTTTTCCGTGTTCAGGGTCATCCAACGCCAGAGCTAAATGCAGTCATTTTTATCAGAATATGTCTTCAACACAGAGGTGCGTGTTTGTCCCGTTAGACGGCCGATGTCCATTGATTGGTGCTCTGCAGGCACACCCATTCCCGATCATCGACACTCCTCGAAGAGCGAACTTCTGAGTGCCTTCAACGTCCCCCTACACACTGCATATGTATACATATTAACGCCGCTATCTATTGCTATCCTGCTTCCTCTCGCACACTTTCTGCGCCCTGTCGCCGCCCAAATGTCCCGAAGCGGCGAACCACCATCACGTCGCCGACGAATTGGTATACACAGCGCATACATGTACACAAAGCAGTCACTTATAATACCTCGAGGACACGGGGCGGTGGGTAGTCTCGTTATGTCGTTAAACTAGCACTGTATGGGTTATCTGGGTACGTTACTGAGTAGTCCTCTTCGCGTTCGTGAGTCGAATCATCCGGTCGAACTCCGCCACTATGTATACAATTATCCTGATTAGGCTCCCTCAGGCGCGTCCGAGGGAAAGGGGAGGGGTATCGCTATCACGCGGTGCTCGCAACGACGGTCGCGTACGATGGCGGCTCGACGCGCTTCTCGTCCAGCTCGTCCGCGGAGATGTGCTCCCACGGCTCGTCCAGCTCCAGCTCGCCATCCGCGCCGACGGCGTCGTCGAGCGCGATCACGACCGGCATCCCGGGCACAAGCTCGAACTCGCCCGCTGCAAGGCAAGGGCGAGAGCGAGACGGAAGCGAGGCGTGCGTTAGCAACTGTCGCACGCTCGAGGCAGCGGTGGAAACGCTCACCCTTGCTCCGCCGCGTCCTGCCCGGCTTCACGAGCTGCTCGAGGTGGACCTCGACCGCGCCCCCTCCGACCACGCCGAGCCCAGCGCGCACGCGGCCCTCGCGCTCGACCACGTCCGCGATGATGTCGTTCACGACCGACCGCGGCTGCCGCCCGTGCCCGTGCCCGTCCCCGCGTGCACGCGCGCCCTTCACCCCGGCACCGACACGCGCAAGCGCAAGCGTAAGCGCCGCGTCGTCGCTCGCGTCTGGGGCCGCCGCCGACGCGCGGTGCCCGGGCCCGGGCGCGTCGCGCTGGCGGGCGGGGCGGCCGTCGGCGCGCTGCTGGCGCTCGCGCTCGCGCTCGGCGCGCTCCTTCGTTCTCTTGGCGCGCTGCCGGTCGCGCTCGTACGCGCGCACGGCCTTGAGCACCGCGCTGTCGGCCTCGGCCGGCGCGGGCGGGGAGAGTGGGCGCGCGGGATCGGGGTCGGATGTTGGGGATGTAGCTGTGGATGTGGTTGTGGGGTGGGGGTCACGGTCTGCGCTGGCGGGGCTTGTGGGCGATACGGCGGTTGGTGATTGGGCGGGTGCGGATGTGCGGAGACTGCCAGCGCGGGAGAGGCGACGGAGGGCGGCGGGGGTAGCGAATGCGGGCATTATGTGGGGGTTATGGTATGTTGAGATTGAGGAGGGATACAGTAGAGTAGCTGGCGGGGTATGTGCTCGACGAGTTGGTAGTAGAGGTCGACGGCGGGGGCGGGTGGCTCGGTGCTGGCAGTGGTGGAGGTCGAGGTGGTGGTGGTATGGAGAGAAGATAAGACGGGGGTGGTGGGACCGGGAGACAAGAAGGGATGATGCAGTGACCGCGTCGGTTACGGTGGAGCGCTGACCTCCGCTGACTCGGTGGTTGTGCTGCAGCCTGACTCTGAGAGCCCGCCCAGTTCGCGCCGTGCCACCGCTCTCTCAGTGCAGTCATCCGGAGTGGGCACTGGGACCGGAGCGGTACCTGGACGGACTGAGCCTATAATTGACGCCACGGGCGTTGTAAGTATGTACACGACAATGGTCCCGGTGTGTTATCAGGCTATACACAATGATGCCATACTGACCTGCGCTATTGCTATTTGCTAGGACTACGCACGTCGGGGCACGCACGATGCATTCGCTATCCGGAACGGGACGCATGCATGATTGCGCCGCTCTGGCGTAGTGCTGCAATGTCCGGGAACATGTCTGACGCCATTGGCCGTCGCCCGCTTACTGCGTTTCGATGACGGGAACATCGTGGCAGCGCTCCGAGTCCGACATCCTGTGCCACAGCGATAACAAGTCCTTGGTCCGAGACTCCGAGAGATCCGTAGTTCGCTCCAGCCGCATCCAGCAAGAAGGAACGGTCGCCTACGCCAGGACGAGATGTACAGCCTCATGTATCCGAGCGCCGTGGGCGGTCCAAACAAACGACCGCGAGGGTAGAGAACCTAGATCTGAGTGGTGGGTGATAAACAAAGTCGGCTATGCTGTTACTGCAGGGCGGGCCCATTTTGTAGCCAACGAACAGGCGGAGCGACTGGATCCAGAAGGAGAGGGGCACAAGTAACGTACAGAGAAGCTAGCGCGCGCGTGCAAGAGTGACACCGGAAACCTACCTACGTACTGTATAGACTAGGTATGTTCGCCATCCGCGAGGCAACTAGGAAGCAGTTCTGTCGAATCAACGCAGAGCCTGGACATGGCCCGTGGACAAACTCGTGTGGCCGGCCGGGGAGAAAATCAATGGCGAAGACCACCGTACGGCCCTCTAGAACGCCCGCAGGAAGAACGCATGTGCACCCAGTCCAGTCCGAGTCGTCATGCCGCATCCAGAGCGCGAGTTGAGCTGGAGATGTCGTGGAAGCCGATACCCAGTATGCCTAGACGGCGACTCGGCGTATCGAGAATTGCCCCATCGGCGAGGAGCAATGCCAGGAACGATGGCGAGTGGCCGAAGAAAGGAAAAAAAAGAGGATGGGGAGGAGATATCGTCCGAGGCTCGCTGCGCGCACGCCCGGCCGCGTTGCTGGAGACTGGAGCAGACCGTGACTGGGCGTTCCCATCGACCGTTCGAGGATGGGCGCAGATAAACGCCCGCCCCAGCGTGGGAATTCGACGGGATAGAAGAACGCGGGGGACGCGGGCAAGACGACCACCACTCCTTGCCCTCCTCCCATCGATATGTCCATTTCCAAGATCCACGCCCGCCAGGTCAGCCTCTCGTCGTCGACGCGCACAGCGGGCAGACCATGCTGACCATTCCACACACAGATCTTCGACTCCCGTGGCAACCCCACCGTCGAGGTCGACCTCTACACGGCCAAAGGTACGCGGTCATTGCTCGGAAGGCGGTGCGGAATCAGCGTCATGCACACGCGATCCGCTCATCTCAATCACCTCCCGGGGCGGCTTCAATACCGCTCTCAACTGCGATCGTGCATAGAGAGAGGTCGTTGAGACGCGATCTAGAGACGAACAGTTGCCCAACAGGCTCCGTGTACTCGCGCATGTAGTGCTGCATTCTGCGGATCGTCGGATCGCCGCTTGATTCCGTCCCGCCATCCCCGTCTCTCCCGCCACAGCGGAACTAATGCATTGTTAGGCCGCTTCCGGGCTTCCGTTCCCTCCGGTGCCTCCACCGGTATTCACGAAGCCGTCGAGCTCCGTGATGGGGACAAGAACGCGTACGTCGGCAAGGGTACGTACCTGCGTTAACATACACCGCGTATATAGCTGATCATACTCGCGTCTAGGTGTTCTCAAGGCTGTCGCCAACGTGAACGACATCATTGCCCCTGAGCTCCTCAAGGCTGGCCTCAAGGTCACCTCCCAGAAGGAGATCGATGACTTCCTCATCAAGCTCGACGGCACCCCCAACAAGGGCAAGCTCGGCGCGAACGCGATCCTCGGTGTCTCTGCCGCCGTCGCGGAGGCCGGCGCTGCTGAGAAGGGCGTCCCCCTCTACCAGCACCTCGCTGACCTCGCTGGTGTCAAGCCCCCTTTCACCCTCCCCACCCCCGCGTTCAACGTTATCAACGGTGGATCGCATGCAGGCAACAAGCTTGCCTTCCAGGAGTTCATGCTCCTACCCACTGGCGCGTCGAGCTTCAACGAGGCCATGAAGATCGGCACGGAGACCTACCACACGCTGAAGAAGGTCATCAGCGCAAAATACGGGATTGACGGTAAGCACGATTCTGCAGGGAATCTGCATCGGATACTGACTCCGGATCGAAGCCGTCAACGTCGGTGATGAGGGTGGTTTCGCCCCCAACGTCTCTGGCGCTGAAGAGTCGCTCGAGCTGCTCACCGAGGCCATCAAGAAGGCCGGCTACGAGGGCAGGATCAAGATCGCACTCGATGTTGCCTCGTCCGAGTTCTACAAGGACGGCAAGTACGACCTCGACTTCAAGAACCCCAACTCGGATCCCACCAAGTGGATCAGCGGCACTGAGCTTGCTGACCTCTACCTGAGCTACGTCAAGAAGTACCCGATCGTCTCGATCGAGGACCCCTTCGACCAAGACGACTGGGAGGCGTGGAGCCACTTCACGAAGAACAGCGGCATCCAGATTGTCGGTGATGACTTGACCGTCACCAACCCCCTTCGTATCAAGACCGCCATTGAGAAGAAGGCTTGCAACGGTCTGCTACTGAAGGTCAACCAGATCGGCACGATCTCCGAGTCGATCCAGGCGTGAGTACCGGCTACAGTTGCGACCGTGTAGAGCGATGGCTAACAGATACACCCTACAGTGCTCAGCTCGCACAGTCCGACGGTTGGGGTGTCATGGTCTCGCACCGTAGTGGTGAGACCGAGAACACCCTCATCGCCGACCTCGTCGTCGCGCTCGGCACCGGCCAGATCAAGACCGGTGCGCCCGCGCGCAGCGAGCGTGTCGCGAAATACAACGCTCTCCTCCGCATCGAGTAAGTGACATCCTTCAGTTCTCACCATGCTGTCGAAGTTCACACATAATTCCAGGGAGGAGCTCGGCAACACGAGCTACGCTGGCGAGAAGGGTCTCTCTGCGGGCCACACTCCCCCTGCGCTGCTCAAGAAGTAAAATGTTCGAGGATTACGGAAGGGGACGTGTACGCTTGAGAAGTAGCTGTGCTCACAATAGAATGTAACACAACACGCAATCGCATCGTTCAGTCAAACATCATCCTCGTACATGGTGTGCTGTGCGGACCGCAGGATATACACGCGACGCGTTTGTCTCGTGACCGCGTTGGTCGTGGCTAAGTGCTAATTGATATAATTGAGGCGCCCGTCTTCGACTGTACCGACCCGTCGTGCCCGTCGCTTCCAGCAACTCTATCTTCTCGTCCTCCCACTGCCTCCTCTACTCCAGCTGTACTCTCTTGCATCCAACGTTAGTCTTGGGCTGGACCTCCGACCTGTGTGCATACTATGTCTGAAGCCGTTGCTACGTGAGGACACACGGATCTCGTCTCAAACATGATGATTAACCATCTTCTAGGGACTCCACGAGCACGCCTGCTGTCGCAGGCCCAAGTAGCCTCCCGGAGCGACCGATGACTACTCCCGCTCCCGAGAAAAAGTCGGACGAGAAGAGGAAAAGGCGTCCCAAGCGGAAGCGCGTCGCGAGCGAAGCTGGCGTAACCGAAGACGGCGAGGGCGCACACGCGCCTGCGGAAGCGTACAGCACGCCGTGGGTGGACAAGCTCGGGGCGGCGGTGTACGAGAGCAAGGAGAAGAGGTACGCCGCCCGTTCTCGCGAGGTGTATTTGGTCGGGAGTGACGGGATCGCGGTGTTTGGGTTGTGTTTGGCGGCGCGGACAGGCTGCACGACGAGATCGTCGCGTTCTTCGAGTACATGGCGCCCACGCCCGAGGAGCGGCACGCGCGCGCGGTCGTCACCGCGCAGGTCGCGGACGTCGTCCGCTGGCGGCTGAACAAGGCCGCGGTGGACACGTTCGGGAGCGTCGCGCAGGGCCTGTACCTCCCCGACGGGTGCGTCCCTCATTCGCTCGGCTGCGCCCGGCAGCACGCTGACGCGAGGCGCGCACAGCGACACGGACCTCGTCATTACGACGCGGCACACGTACGACGACGAGGCGAAACGGCGGGTGCTGTACCAGCTCGCGGCGTTCATGCGCAACTCGCACGTCACGGACCGCGTGCAGGTCATCGCCCGCGCCCGGGTACCTGTCATCTCGTTCCAAACCAGGCCCGAGCTCGGTACGTCTCACCCGCATCGGTGCCATTACTCTTCGGGCGTATCAACGCGCAACTGACGAGGCGCTCGCAACCGCACGCATCAGGCTCGCTGAAGATGGACATCAGCCTGAACGCGGCGGACGGCTTGCGGGCGGTGCCCGTCCTGCGGGGTTACTTCGAGCGGATGCCCGCTCTGCGGTACCTCGTGCTCGCGCTCAAGAGCCTGCTCTCGCGGCACGCGCTCAACGCGGCGTCGAGCAGCGGTTTGAGCAGCTATGGCCTCATCCTCCTCGTCGCGTCCTTTCTGCAGCTGAACCCCGCCGGGCGCGCCCCGGAGCAGATGGAGAAGCCGCTCGAGCACGAGAGCCTGGGCGTGCTGCTTATGGACTTCTTGGAGTACTATGCGGACGGGTTCCCGTACGAGACGGGGTACGTGTCTGTTACGCAGGGGAAGGTGCTCCCGAAGGAGGAGAAGGGGTGGGTGAACGAGGCGCACCCGGACAGCTTGTGCATCGAGTGCCTTCTGAACGCAGGTGAGAACTGTCATCCCACGGTTCACGTGTTTCAACGTGTATACTGATAGTGGCCGTTGGCAGAAAACGATGTTGGCCGGCCAACGAGCAAAATCAAGACGATCCGCGCGCTGTTCCGGGAGGCCCACAGCGTACTGCAGGCGTATTCCTTCTCCCCAGATGCCCCTCCTTACAACATCCTCGGGACCATACTCGGTGTCTCGGAATCCGTATGGCTCACTCATCCCCTCCGCAACTGTGCTACTGACGGACTCCTCCCCTCCTCTACAGACCATCGCACACCGCAATCTAATAAAAGACGTCGTCAACTCCGGGAAGCTCATGCAGGCCCTGCAGGACGTCAAACACTCTGTCCCCCCGCCCGGCGGGAACCCGCGCCGACCCCCACCCTCCAGCGCCCAGCAGCCATACCCGCCCCGACAGTACGTGCGCACGAACGCGGCGGCGCAGGCACACGGCGGGAACGGCGCTCCCCGCGCGTTGTTGCTCCCCACTGCGCCGAACACCGCAGGCGAGGGTCCCCCACCCGCGCTGCCTGCGATTGGGCTGCCCGCGAAGCCCACGCTGCACCATTCGTTGCCTCCCCGGCCGGACACGCGGCAGGCTCCGCAAGGCCCCAGAGGCGGGCGGGCGGGCGGTGGGCGGGCTCCTGAGGGACGGCTGCTCGACCGTCTGGAGGGGTCACAGAGGGCGGGGCGCAGGAGGATGTAGGTGCGGCCGTCCCTAACTTTCGTCCGATGATATGGAACGGAGGTGAGTAGGTATGTCAAGTCGATTTTATGCATCACTAGTCGTCGTTATGTATCGCTTGAGGATCCCTGGATTTGTATCATACGCCCTCCCGTGTGTTAATGCATCGTTAAGAACTGTGGGCGGGCTCTCATGCGCCTAGCGTCAGCTTGACGTCCTTGATGGTTCCCCCGAACCCGTCTCCGCCGACGTGCTGCGACGGCGCGGCAAAGGACATGTTGCCGAGCTCTATGTATTCGCCCCAAATGTCCATGAGGGTAGACCAGGAGCGGGGGTTCGCCTCGTCTCCGTCGATGACAGCATAAGTGTATTCGCGCGTGGCGTGGATCGAGACGGAGGTAAACCGAGCCGTGGGGAGGACGTATCCGAGAGCATAGAGCTGCCCGGTGGCCTCGAAGGTGAGGTTCGCCACGTGCAGCTTCGAATCGATCCCGGAGAAGAGGAGGCCTGTGTCGGGTGACCTCGTGTCAGGCTTTACGCTGAACGAGAGCGTATACGGCGGACCAACCGAGGGGACCTGAGTGCGTAGAGAGGTGAGCGGCCCCGGGAACTCATACACAACGTTTCCGTACGCGGGCTTGACGACCCGGTTCAAGTTCTGTCCCGGGGCAGCGGCGTTCAGCGCCGGGTAGATCACGTCGAACTGCGCGCGCGTGAGCGGCGGCAGGCCCGACGCGCCGCGGAGCGCAGCGTCGCTCCCCGCCCACGTCTTCTCGGCGAAGAGCGCGACGCTGCGCGCGAGCTGGTAGTACGCCTCGAGCGCGGTCGTCGCGTTGTTGCCCCAGTCGTTCCAGAGCGCGAAGAGCGCGCCGCGCAGGCCGGGCGCGTCAGCCCGTGTGTTGTTCGCCGCGTCGGTGCGCGAGAACACGTTCGGGGCCCAGCCCGCGGCGCCGGGCGCGCCCGCCCAGAGCAGGTCCTCGTCGAGCGTCTGGGGAAACTGGCCCTCGTCGGAGGTCTTGCCGTCGAGGTAGAGGAAGGCCTGCTCGGAGTTGATGACGCGGTAGCCCTGCACAAGGAGCTGCGCGGGGACGGTGTCCCCGGGGAAGTTCCAGTGCTGGATGGTGATGTCCGTCGAGACGGACAGTGTCGTACTCGGCTCGTTCGTGCCCCAGATGCGGATGGCTTTTCCGGACTTAGAGGATATGTAGGAGGACATGTCGTTCACGAAGGAGATGTAGTCGTCTGCGAGTGCGGCGTCGTATTCGTCCGCGCCGATAGAGACCTCGGGTGCGGAGAACCAAGGCAAGAAAGTTTCCCAGATAGACTTGATGGTTGGTATCGTCTCTGGATGAGAGAGGTTTAGGTGGTCGGGGGCTCCTGCCTCCATGAGCTGAGGCTTCCACTGGTTTATGACGAGGGAGTGGCCGGGCGTGTCAACTTCGGGGATGATAGTGACGCCGTGCTGAGCGCAAGTGTTTTGCATGGTCAGGAAATCTCCTCTAGTCCAACTTTCGTTTTTTCTTGGAACGAGTCCTTCAAGCAGGGATCCGAGAGGAGGCTGAAAGCGGAACGCAGCATAGAGGTGCTTCCAGCCCTCGTTCCCCTCGCCGTAGAGAAAGGCAGGATTCCACAGATTGTCGGAAGCGTGTAGATGCAACTCATTGAGCTTGAAAAAGGACGCATATATGCAGAGGTCGCCTATGAGATGAGACCGTGATGAGATTTTCGGTGGTGTAAAGGGAGTGAATGCAGCCTACTCAGGAAAGATGCTTCAAACCAATGCCTCCCGGCGTCCAGCATGAAGCCTCGGACCTCCCATCCGGGAGAGTCGGATAGGGCTCCTGCGGGAAATGACACAGAACCTTCGCCCTGAGCGAGTTGTACAGCGGCTTGCTGTAGCAGTGTTCTGGTGCCCCACCATACTCCCAACGGTGCTGAGCCCACGATGGTGTACGTATCCTTCGTGATATGGATGTCGTATCCCTCATCGGTCGGCTTTCCATTGTACAAGGTGTGTCTGAGTGTCGTATTCAATGTGAGATATATTGTCGGTATTTGGAGTGAACTGTCGGGGACTACGGGTGACAGTAACACAGGAGCCAGGCCCACGAGGGGTACGATATCCCTGAGGTCGCGTCGGAATGTGCTGGCAAAGCCGAGGAGCGACGGGCTCCCGCGAGTCGCGTGCTTGCTGTCGACGACGATTTGCACCGTTGACGACAGTTGGAACGAGCCGTTGGAAGGCACGAAGGATGCGACCGACGGTATTTGGGGCCTGAGAGTGCTACCGAAGGCACTCCTGCAGATGGCGGAGATCAAGAAGACTACCACAGGAAGCCACATTTTCTCAAGATGTTTCACCGGCCTTGTTGCGCTCCTTGTGAGTCGTTAGAGAAAATGGCCGTCGCATTGCTCGGTACACTCACAGCTAAGAGGTTTTATGAGCTGGGGCACTCGTGGGGGCAGGTCGCCGTACACTATGCGTACACTGGCAGGGCTGTTTTCATAGTTCCTGATTATCGACGCCTGTGAGACCGTATGGTCACCGCATCTGCCGGCTCAGGCAGGTTCAGAAGGGTCATGAGGAATGCTGGGCGGGTTCCTTGATGTCGAGGGAGGGAAAGCATGTGACGATGCGGTGGACATCTCCCGCAATCCCCGAGCGGGCCGGGGTATCCTCGGAGGGCAGGCTGTTGTCCTCGCTGGCGCGGGACCGTGACCGCGGACAGGAAGGATCTATAGTTGCGCTCTGGTCAGCTGCTGGCCCGCACTCGGTCACCCACTCGTCGTGCGCAATGTGCCCGGCGCGGACTGGCAATAAGTACGACGGCGAGCAGCCCGTGCTGCAGCTGCACGTCCGCGGCCCACACCCCGACAAACATTCGCAATGCTCGTCGCTCGCCTCGCGTTCGTCGTCTTCAGCGCCGCTTCTCTTGTCGTCGCACACGTCGAGAGGCGAGCCAGGCACGGCAACCACAGCCCCGGCCACTGGATCGCGGCATGGACCGCGATGCCCCAGCTGACAGAGCCCGCAAACCTCCCGAACGCGCCATTCAACACGACCGGGCGTGTCTTCAACAACAGCACCATCCGGCAGACGATCCATGTCACCGCGACGTCCCCACACGTCCGCCTCCGCATCTCGAATGCGTTCGGGACGACGAATTTGCCCATCACCGCCGTCACGGTGGCGAGGCCGCTGAATGGGCTCCCCGGGATCTCTGCTGTTGACCCCAACACGGTCACACCGCTCACCTTCAGTGGTTCGCCGTCGTTCTCGATCCCGAACGGCGCGCTCGTCGTCTCGGACCCGGTCGACTTCAACGTCACGGCGGGGACGGAGCTGAGCGTTACTATCTTCCTCGAGTCGGGCCAGACGACAAACGACATCACGAGCCACCCTGGGAGCAGGACGACGAGCTGGATGACATTCGGGAACCAGGTTTCTGCAGCGAACCTGACCGGCGCGGTACAGAACGTCGCACATTGGTCAGTCTGACGCCTACGAGAGAAAGAGGCTCATCACTGACATCTCGCCTTCTGCAGGTTCTTCATCAGCACGCTCGACGCGTGGGTACCAACCACCGAGCGTACCGTCGCCTTCGTCGGCGACAGCATCACCGATGGGCGGGGGAGCGACACCGACAAGAACAACCGTTGGCCAGACCTGCTCTTCGCGCGCGTGCACGCCTCCTCCGACCCCGCCCTCCGCACCCTCGCGTTCGCGAACCAGGCCGCGGGCGGGAACCGCATCCTCGCTGACGGGCTCGGCCCGAACGCGCTCGGCCGGTTCGACCGCGACGTGCTTGCCCAGCCCGGCGTCCGCTACGTCGTCGTATTCGAGGGCGTGAACGACATCGGCGTCGCCGCCGCGACCACCGCCGCACAAACCGCGATCGGCGACGCGCTCATCGGCGCGCTCCGCCAGTTCGTCGTGCGCGCGCACGCCGCGGGCCTGCCCATCTTCGGCGCGACGATCACGCCGTTCAGCGCGCCCGGGTTCGACGCCGCGGTGCAGCCGTACTCGAGCCCCGTTCGCGAGGCGACTCGCCAGCGCGTGAACGACTTCATCCGCAACGGCGGCGTGTTCGACGGCGTCATCGACTTTGACGCTGTGGTGCGCAACTCTTCGGCGCCAAGCCAGCTGAGGGATAACTTCAACTCGGGCGACTTCTTGCACCCCAACGTTGCCGGATACACTGCCATGGCGAGCGCGTTCCCTATCGACCTCTTAAAGGAGTTCGAGGCTGGAGTCGACGGATGGGCGTAACGTATGCACATGGGATGAGTAGTAAACACCGCGTCCACCTCGTGGGCTCAAAAGTAGTGGTATCCGTGCCTTACACTCGCAGAACTGTTTGGCAATACATCTCAATGGAATATATGCGTGTACCACGAAAGGACTCACAGTGATGCTGATCTTTGCAGTGGTGAAACGGCCCTACCAACAACTAGCTATGCGGGCAGAACTCGCACAGGTGATGGTGATGATGAAATCTATGTTTAAGGCCCGTCAGGGCCGTGCCAAGTGCATGTCATCCGAATACCTTTGCACAACAAGCCAGTCGAGATATATGTGGACATAAGTGGGCGCACTCTGAGCACATACAGACTTGCTTAATTTACAAAGCACGATGCCTTCGTGCCAAGCGAATGCTTCTGAAGTCTGCAAAACGCATACACGTTGCATACGTAGCCATACAGAGGTAGACCCACATGAAATATTGAACATACGACAGATGAATAGTGGTGAGTCGACCTGGCGTTTACTCCTCGTCCTCCTCGTCGCCACCCTCCTCCTTCTTGGCAGCAGCGGCCATGCGCTTGCGCTTAACACGACCGGGGCGGCCACCACCGTATGGCGAGGTGAGGGCGAAGTCGATGTGTTTTTGGGAGTCGAGACGGACGACGAACGAAGGGACGTTGACAATCTGCTTGCCAACGCTGAGGAAGAGTTAGACAGCCTTCTGACTGCCATCCTGTGTCACATACCGAATGTGCCGTTGCCTGATGAGGACACGGGCGTGATGGATTGACTTGGCGAGACCACTCTTGAAGACCTGAGTCTGGAGGCGGCGCTCCAAGAAGTCCTCGATCTTCAGGGACAGCACGTAATCGAGACGCATGCGCGACTCGTCGAGCACACCGATGCGGACCAGACGGCGGATAAGGGCGTTACCCTCGAAGAGACGCTTGGGGTCCTTGTCGTCGAGCTTGAGCAGCTCACGGGCCGCACGACGGATCTTGGACAGGACTAGGGCAATGCGCCAAATCTCGCGCTTGTTACGGAGACCGTACTCGCCCGCGAGCTATGAGGAGGGTGTTTGCATCTCGCCATTTGCGTGAGATTCTCGTAGGATGCGCGTACCTTCAGCTCAGCATCGAGACGAGCCGATTCAAAGGGGCGACGAGGGACCTTGTAGCTGCAAAGTTATCGCCGAAACGATAATGGGGCACGGCTGTGATCAGCACGGTGCATCCCTCCACTAAAGTGGATCTTGAGGAATGAGAAAATGCTCACGTCTTGCTGTGGTTCCGCGGGGCCCTGCACACAAACAATCAGACGAGGAGAACGCATACGCCCGTGACGGAGACAATACCTAGGCATTTTTCTTGAGGATGGCGGAGACGACGGAGGAACCTAGCGCTTGCCTTGCGGACTGTTTCCTTGTGTACAAACTACGGCAAACAACCAAAGTTCGCCGCTCGCCACAACTGTACAGCAGCACCCAGCCACTCGGCAACGTCCGGCCCCGACCAAGTTTGTACTATCGCATAGTGCCGATACCAGCACCAACGCCGACGACCGTTAGTATCCCCTTGCTCGCTGTGCTTGACGTCCCGGAGCTCATCTCTACGTAGTCCTCAAGATGCCTCACTCCTTCGGTTACCGGGCGCGTACGCGCGACATGTTCAAAAGGGGCTTCAAGGGTGCGAAGCTTTGACCGTGCGTTCGACATCGAAAACTGAGGAATAGTCCTGTAGAGCACGGCCCCATCAAGCTGTCCACGTACCTCACCAACTACCGCATCGGTGACATCGTCGACATTAAGGCCAATGCCGCGCAGCAAAAGGGTATGCCCCACAAGTACTACCAGGGGTTCGTACATATCCGCAAGCAACTACGTGCTTTGTACTAACGCGATACACTGCGAATAGCCGCACCGGTATCATCTACAACGTGACCCCCAGCGCTGTCGGTATCATCATTTACAAGGTCGTCGGCAACCGCTACATTGAGAAGCGTGTCAACATCCGCGTTGAGCACATCAGGCACTCGAAGTGCAGGCAGGAGTTCCTTGACCGTGTGAAGCGCAACCACGAAGCGCACGTTGAGGCGAAGGCCAAGGGCGGTACGCCAAGCTTACACTCGTTGTACAATGCCTTGTCACTTAACGGACTGTTTTTAGAGCGCGTCGACCTCAGGCGTCAGCCTGTCCTTCCCCGGACTGCGCACACCGTCTCGGTAAAAGACAATGTGCCCCAGACGATGACCCCGGTACCTTACGAGACAACCATCTGAGGAAGATGCGTTATCCTGCCTCTCTCCCCCCCGCCGCCGCACCCATCACGAGGTTCATGCTTGTCGTCTCTCATGTTCTATGTATGCACATGCACCAATCCGCATAACATGAAACATTGTATATCAATCAGTTCATGGGAACTTAAGGTATATCCTGGGATGGCCAACATGGGAGTCTGGAAGTAGCTTGCCTTAGATTCCAAAAAGTGTCAAGTGGAAATACTGGATGAGGTACATAATGCATGAGTGCGGGTGATACATGATGCTTCATCATAGACGCCCGTGTGTGTACACCTTGCTCTGAACTTGCACCATGCCCTCCCATCGTCGACGCTCGTATTCACCAGGTCGTTCTCGGTCAGCATCTAGAGACCGTTCACGCTCTCGGTCTCCGGAGAGAAGAGTTCCCCTACCACTTGGCGTCTCTGAGATCTCCGAGTCGGACTACTTCCTCAAGAATGACGAGTTCCAGGTATGGCTGAAGGAAGAGAAGGGCAAGGTCTGTACACATGTCCTGCGGCGTTCTCTCTCGACCCAGGTGGCTGAATGAAGAAGATGGGCCCGTAGTACTTCAACGAGCTGTCCAGCGAGCGGGCCAGAAAGTGAGCACATCGCACGGCTTGGACGTGCGCGGCCGTCACTAAAGCTGGGGACAGGTACTTTCGCAAGTTTGTCAAGGTAAGGCTGCTCGACTCGCAGTGTACCCTGCCAGCCTCTCAACACCTTCCCAGTCATGGAATAGAGGCAAACTATCCAGTACGTCGCAGCGCGCAATATGGCGGGTCGCATGCCGAGTGCTCACACCGCCGACGTGTAGAGACCCTGTACGCCGGCGTAGACCGCGCGCCCTCCGCAAGCACCGGGACGGCCTACAAGTGGTCCTTCGCGTCCAAGGCCTCCCGTGCCGAGAATGACGCGCTCCGCGCCGCGCGCGAGGAGATCGACAGCGCGACGTACGGCGGCCGCGCGCACGCCACTACGGCCTCGGCCGGCCCATCGTCGAGCGGGCGCGTCATCGGGCCTGCGATGCCCTCCGCCGCGGACCGGCAGTTCGCGCAGGAGGCCGCGGACGAGCACCGCGCGGCGGAGCGCGACTACAAGCGGAAGCGCGAGCGCAAGGAGGCGAAGGAACGTATGGAGGACCTCGTCGGCCCCAAAGAGGTGGGACGCGCGGGCCAGCTGGAGAAGAAGAAGGCGCAGCGGGAGGCGAACCGTGCGTACCGCGAGAAGGGGGACGAGGGCCTCGAGGTGGACGACTCGACGCTCATGGGTGGCGGCGATAGCTTCCAGGCGCAGTGAGTGTCGCAGAGTGCTCACACGTACTAGCTGCAGATCGCTGACATGTCGGCGAAGGCTTGCACGCCGGGAAGCGGCCAAGCAGCGCTTCCAGGATAAGCGTAGCGAGCAAATGTCCGCCACGCGAGAGCGTGCAGAGGCGCTGCGACAGAAAGACAAGGCGACGATGGACATGTTCATGCAAATGGCAAAGGAGAAGTTTGGTTGATACCACTCCTACGAATCATTGTCGACACGAGCGGGACTGTCTTGCGAATGAATTTTTGTGGCCGAATGCTTCTCCCGATTGTAACCGAGGTGGGCCAGAATTGACCTCGTTGAAAGAAATAGACTCGGTAGCACGCTCGTGCTGCACTTGCACGTACAAATACTATGGTAAGCCGTTCTATGTCCTTCTCCATCGTACTCCCTAATGGTATATTGCAGTTGGCCTACTTGCCAAAGTACTGCTTCAGCGTTGGGACTGCCTTGACGCCTACTACGCCGGCTGTAGCCAGTGCAGTCCACCCAAGGCGAGTTGGCCATTCTCCTGCTCCAAAGACACCCATCTGCCCGACCGCGACTGCGACGATGTCGTACAGTAGCACAGAACCAAACATGGGTTTTGATGCGGCCGCAGCGAGGGGGAAGAACGCATATGTTGCAGCCTGAACCAAACTCGACGGGGGTGCGCGATAACGCTGTGTCGCAAGGGCATGCATTCAGTACCGGTCGTCCGAGAACGTAATAGTCTGCTTACCAGAGCCACGCCGCCGTTGTCAATGAAGTCGAGGACACCGATTCCGGCAAATGTCTTGGCAACGATGTGTGTAAACTTCAGTAAGTACGAGCTGCTGGGTGTGAGGGGAGGAAGCGCGGCGACAGCCAGAAGTTGTGCAACTGTGTTGATCGTGACTAGAAGTTGCGACGCCTTGAAGTCCTCGCGCAGCCAAAAGAATAGCCAGCCGGCTTTGAAAAGTACGTCAGTCGAATTCGTCCATATATTTAAAAGACAACTAACCGATGCAGAAGTTGCCAAGGGCATACACGGGCGCATAGCTCAGCGCAACCTTCCATCCGCGCTCGCTCTCCTTGGTAGTGACTTCGGGGATGCCGCCGATGGCCTGGTACCCGCCGGGAGGGTCATTCTGGAACAGTTGCTTGATCCACGCAAGCTGGACCATGACCTGGCCGGAGAAGAATGCGGCTATGAACCATGGGTTCGGCGAGAACGCAAAGTGATTCTGGGGGGGAGTCAGACCCGCCGTCTGCGCCGAGAAATATGACGACTTACGGCCTCAGCGATGTCCTTCATGTTCGGCGTGGTGATCATGCCGTACGTTTGCACGGCAAAGTTGGCCAGGAACGAGCTGACGGTGAGCGCACGGGCGCGGGAGACTTCGTTGCCCATGTCGACGAGCGGGTGAGTATATGCGAACGAAAAGGCTGGAGGGATGTGCAAGTACAGAGTCGAGGTATATATGCCCGCGGTGTCTACTGAACGGATGTCAGACATGCCAGGAGGAGTCGGTGGGTGATGTCATTCGGGCGCAAGATCGCTATGAACGCATCCAGGACGCGCCGTCAGGTCTGCTCCCATTGCGGATGTAGGGCACGGGTGCAGTTCACAAACCGTGATATTCACCCTTTCCCTGCGCACGTGCGACGTCGAACATGCAGGCCGCTGGGCAACCGGTAAGATCTCGCGGCGCCCGCGAAGAGCGTTACTGGGCATGCGATGTTTTGTGACACAGCAAACAAGTCATTGTTTGGAACGATGGGCTCGAGCTGCATAAGCGAGGCGATCCGCACCTCCTGTACGGATACATGACACATCTATACAGCTACAGCCTATGTCTACATCAGATCCCGGGGATCCTACACACCCAGCCTGATCAGCCAGCACATTTCTTGAGACCGTTCCTGATGAGCGCACGCGCAGTCACGTCCAATCCCATACCCGCAAGTGCGTCGTCGACGATACTATAAGCCGGGTCCGGCAGCTCCCCCAAACCTCGCATCCGCGATCGGTCGATGATCCCCGCTCCTCGGAGCGCGCCCGCGAGGTCGATGGACAGTCCGACAGATGCGAGGAAGTCCTCGACGACATCTCCGGCTCTACCCTTCCGTTTTCGCCCCGTACGCGACCCACCGGCAGACGCGGATTTTTGGGAGGACCCTGCAGCGGGAGCAACCACGGTGGCTGAGGCAGACGTGCTGGACGCTTCGCGGGCATCTCTGGTGTGATGACTCAATGAGAGTGCGTTGTGCATTGCGCTCCGAATATGCGTCTTAAAGTTGTGTAGACAGAGGCGGGGTTGGCGATAGCCACCTCTGATGAGCTGGACCGTAGCGAATGTTCTCGCATCAGCGGTGCACCTATCTGCCAGGCCTGTTTGACTCACCGGTGTATTTGGACAGGTGTAACACCGGAAGCCCCATGAGATTGTGCCGTCGGCTTTACTGCAGTGCCCGATCGCGACGTCTTCGTTCGGGAACTCCGTGCGCAGCTGATGCAGCAAATTCTCCATAAACTCTGGCATCCTGTCGTTCTACATACACAAGTGAATCAGCATAAAGGACCATGACAGTTATGCATCGCAGTTCACCTTCCAGCTGCGCCTCTGACCGTGTCCCCTCGCGCTGGGCTTGGTGGAGCTGGACGACTGCTGGTAGCTAGATGTCGATATACCCGCATCGCTCCCAAATCTAACCCTCTGCATATTGGTAGCCAGAGGGGCACCAGCGGGCCGCACCAGTTCTCTCGGGCCCCGTGTCCGTGATACCTTGTGAACGTGAACCGGGCTCCTCACATCCGGAATGCCCTGAATGTTGATGTCCTCATCGTCAGAAGAGAGAATCACGATGGGGCTGTTCTCATTGCTCGCGCTTTGCGAGGGAGTCGTGGCTCGGACGCTCCCTGTATCCGATGGCTTCCGTGGCCGCTTGTTGGACTGGATAGACCCGCCCGCATCTACACAACGCCATCTTACCGGGTGTCACGCAGCGGGAAATGAGGTCTACACTCACATGGCGCGGCTGCATCCTCCTTGAGGTGTTCGTCCTGTTGCGGTCGTCGGCCGTAGTATCTTCGCCCAGGACGGAGGCTATATCGGGTGTCAGGACTCGCAGGTGGGCCTTCAGCCTCCGCGGGGTCTTCCGGATCATAGTAGGAGACTATGTCCTCCTCGGAGCCGTAGTGGTACAAAACATTCAGAGCCGGCTCGTATGTTGGCTCTCGCGATGCGGGTGTCAGGCCCGATGCGGTATCTGCCTCCCCCCCGGCGATACACTGGTCTGTGCTTTCCATCCTGGTTGATCAGCGGGAATGGTGCTCCCGGTATACTCAGGTGAGCAGACTCGTGCACGGTCAGATGGAAGTCGGACGTTGCGAGCATTGTGGCTGAGCTGTTAACGTTTGCCGCGAGGCACAAGAGCAGCTCCAGGCCCGAGGGCAACCAGTCTGGGTTATTAGAAGCGACACCGACGATGCCAGTTCCCATCAAAGGTGCGCGTCGGAGCGCCGGTGCGGCGCATCGCCCCAACGCCTGTACACATCCGTCGTGGCCCTGATTTGGATTTGTTCAACGTTCACGACACCGTCTGTTGCCCAGTCGACGACGGAATGTACAGGCGCTCGGAGCTCGTTCGATCATCACCATCATGCTCTATGCTCTGCATCTGATCAGTGATACTGCGAAACCACTATTCTGCCATCGCACAGTCGCACCAAGACTTCACTAGGTTGGTGGATCGTCCGTTTCCTACTATACCCCGATCTCTGACTTGATTGCTCGCAGTAGTCATACATCGCGTGGGCAGCCTGGGTCACACGCTTGCCCAATCGGTGAATTCGAATGGGTGCGTGCTTGACCTCCACTCTCATGCACGCGGTCTCAATCCCATCTCGACGTAGACAGCGAACATCACAGAGTGATGATTGGGATGTTTCCATTCATACCCCGCTGACAGTACGCTGGCTGGAAAGGGATGATGTACTCCTTGTTCGTCTCATGTGCTCATCTCATCGGACAGCTTGCAGATGTATGGCCCGCAGAGCTCTGCAAGCAGTAACAACCATCGCGGCACCCCAATGCTTGAGAATGGTTCTTCGTGCGAACTGACCAGTCAACATACGCAGTCCGTGCAAACACCCGTTCGACGCCTCGTCCTTCCGTCCTCGCTGTTGCCACTCACGACCCGACTCACGCTCTTTCTACCACACAGTCTTTTCCTCGTTTCCATAGCCCCTCGGGGTGTGCCTCCCCAACATGCCTGCCTGGCGGTTGCTCCTCTACTCCAGTCTCCTGTTCCTTTGCCTCGCGCCAGTCGCCGTGCTGGCAGTCCCTCGGAACATCACACTGGACGATACGGATAGTGCGATACAGTACATCTCATCCCCCTCATCCGCAGGAAGCTGGGCTGCGGGCCCTTCCCAACCGTGCCCTGGCTGCCGCGAGTCGCCGCCCGACCCCAAGTACGCTTACGGCGGCTCGTGGCATGGAGCATTGTGGACACCCGCGTGGACGGGTCAGGGCGAGACACCACCGGCGTTCACGTTCACGTTCACGGGCACCGCCGTCTACGTGTTCAACATCCTGCTACCCGATCGTACGAATGCCTACACATCAACGACCGCTCTCACATTCTCCATGGATGGCGAGGCCGTTGGCACCAATTTTGAACACAATCCTCACAGCACCGAGGAGGGACTCACCGAGATAGAATACAACGCGCTGGTCTTCTCGCAGGGCGGTCTCTCCAATACTCAACATCGACTGGAGGTTACCGCGGTAGAGGATGACTCCAGCATCATCTTGTTGGACTATATCGTCTACACGGTCGATGAACCTGCGAGCAGCGCTCCTTCGCCAGGTCCCTCGCCACCAAATACCCAACCGTCGATTTCACCCACCGGTGTTTCTCTCCCTTCCATTAGCACGACGCTGCCCACTTCCACCACTGATCTCGATTCCCGCTCAACATCTACGACATCCCCTTCTGCCATCCTTTCCCCTTACGCAACGCTCTCCGTGCCTGGCCTGTCGAGGCATATAGAGTACACCACCGTCACCTCAGTTATCAACGGCTCAGCCGTAACCCAATCCTACGTGACTACCGTAGCCTCGGTATCCACCCAGATTTCGGTTTCGGGAGACGCCTCATACAGACCACCAGACTCAAAGTCCTCCGGCGCAGCCTCCTTGAGCGCTGCTTCAAGTCATGGCAAGTCTGCCGTCCCCGTTGCGGCCATAGCTGGTGGGACCGTGGGTGCGTTGGTAATTCTAGGCCTCCTCATAACCCTCCTCTTCGTCCATCGCTCGCGTACGAAACATCGCCTGACCTTCGTGGAGGTCTCCGAGGACGACAAGAGAGCCGGGTCAGAAGGCAGGGACAGCTCCCATTCCGGTGCCTTCCTGCTGGACGGTCACCAGGCCTCTGAAGCGGGAAGTCCTGTTCTCCAAGAACCGCTCGGGTTGCGCGCCCCGTCGCCGACCGGCGTCGCGCCCGCCCGCCCGCGGCGATCGAGCGATTTCCCGTTCGGGACCTCCTCGGATCCTCCCTCACCCTTCCGCATTTCCCTGACCCCCGCATGGCTGTTGTCCGCGGCGGATCCATCCGACGCTGCGTCGCTACATCACACTTCGGATGCACTCACATTCGTCGTCCCGCCGCCTACGGAACCGAGGTCAGAGTCAGGCTCCGTTCCGACCGAGGACCGTACGAGCGGGCGACTTGCCCGCCTCCGCGAGCAAGTGCTGAGGACGCTCTCTCCCAGATTGTCCATACCTGCTTCTCTTTCTTGACTCGGGTGGCCTCTCATGGACAGGATACCCCTTCCCTCTCCATTGTGATTCTTACCCTGCACCTCGTATTTCAGCCTCCCTTTTGACCCAAATCTACCTTTACGATGTGTCGTCTATCTCCGGCCGCGTTGTCATCATGTCCGCGCAGTCTCTTGGTGTGACCCTGACATCGGGTTTCTCGTGCGCGTCCCCGACCCGTTCTCCCATGTCGGAGGGATGTGTATCCTTGTAACATGGCTATGTATATCGTACGTTCACGTACCGTACCTCTTTCATGTACACTGTTTGAGGATTTGTGGCGCGCTGCTGGACCCATGATGGTGGTAGGGTCGATTCTGTTTGTGGAGCATAGTAAGACGTACCTCGCAGTACCATTGATCTGACCTGTTCCTGCGCAGCCCAAACTGACCGCCGACCATAACGAAGGCAACCTTCCTGGACGACCGACGACGATGACGGCGACATTCATTCAGTGATAAATCCAGTGCCCACACGTCCGTGTTGAATGAAACGCTGCGAAGATCATCTTCAAGCTTCTACGTCCACGTCAACATGAAGGCGGGTCATCGCTTGAATTCGCAGCTGTGATTGTATACCGCTGCAGCGGTTGCCTACAACGCCCATTATTTGTTTGGGCAACGGCATGACCTAGACGAATGACTTGCTTGGAGCGGTACGTGCTCTACCTTTCACTGTGACCGCGGCCACTGCGATTTTGCATGCGATCTTGGCATTGACAGTGCATATCAGCACCGAACGATAGATGCGTTGGCGAGTACTCTGATCTGATATCGCTGTCTCCGTACTTCTTGATTCAACCTCGTATATAGCGATTGCTGCTTGGGAGCGATACTTCATGTCCTTGTACGTCGTCTGCAGCACGTCGACCAGCTCTCCGCTGATATGCTCTAGATGCGCCGCCCGCAGATGTCCAAGCGCATTGACGACAATCGAGGATGCTCGACAATGCGTGCGAAGACAATTGAAGATGCATGCACAGTATGTGCAAACTCCCGCCCGACGCCTCGTCCTTCCGTCCTCGCTGTTGCCACTCACGACCCGACTCACGCTCTTTCTACCACACAGTCTTTTCCTCGTTTCCATAGCCCCTCGGGGTGTGCCTCCCCAACATGCCTGCCTGGCGGTTGCTCCTCTACTCCAGTCTCCTGTTCCTTTGCCTCGCGCCAGTCGCCGTGCTGGCAGTCCCTCGGAACATCACACTGGACGATACGGATAGTGCGATACAGTACATCTCATCCCCCTCATCCGCAGGAAGCTGGGCTGCGGGCCCTTCCCAACCGTGCCCTGGCTGCCGCGAGTCGCCGCCCGACCCCAAGTACGCTTACGGCGGCTCGTGGCATGGAGCATTGTGGACACCCGCGTGGACGGGTCAGGGCGAGACACCACCGGCGTTCACGTTCACGTTCACGGGCACCGCCGTCTACGTGTTCAACATCCTGCTACCCGATCGTACGAATGCCTACACATCAACGACCGCTCTCACATTCTCCATGGATGGCGAGGCCGTTGGCACCAATTTTGAACACAATCCTCACAGCACCGAGGAGGGACTCTCCGAGATAGAATACAACGCGCTGGTCTTCTCGCAGGGCGGCCTCTCCAATACTCAACATCGACTAGAGGTCACCGCGGTAGAGGATGACGCTAGCATCATCCTGTTGGACTATATTGTCTATACGGTCGATGAGTCTGCGAGCAGCGCTCCTCCGCCAAGTTCCCATTCACCAAGCCCACCGTCCAGTGTTTCGGCTGGTGCTTCGGCTGGAAAGGCACTGCCCGTTTCCCCCTCTCAATCTAGCACTCCATCAACGTCCTTGTACTCTCTTCCTACTATTTCCTCCTCTCCCCTTTCGCTCTCCGTCACTGGCTTGGCTCGTCTGACTGAATCCACCACTATCACATCAGTGATCAACGGTTCCACTACAATCCACACCTCAATCGTGACTTCGACTCAACCGGCAATGCTGACCTCCTCCATATCAGCACCCCCAATTGCAAACGCACCCTACGCCAGACCCTCGTCGGCTCGTGGTCACCTTGGTGTCATCATAGGAGCAACTGTCGGCGCGATCGTTACGCTCAACATTCTCGCCATCCTCTTCTTCGTCCTGCGCTCACGCACGAAGAATCGATCTGCCTCTACGCAGCTTCTGGAGAGGGAGAACGCGGCTGGCCAACACGGGCATGAGGACCCCGACGCTGCTGCAATCCTGCCCCCGTACGGCGATGATACGGCATCCCTTGTAGGAGGAGACACGGCTATTCTCTCTCACTCGCAGCAGGTTCACCCCCGTGAATTCCGCGGAAAACCTGAGGGCAGATTGCCGACCCCGGCGGTACCCGACCGCCCGCCAAGTGGGTGCGCGTCCTCATTGTTCACGGATCCTCCGCCGTCGTACTACCACTCCATCACCCCTTCGGCATACCACTGCCAGTCGTTACCCCTTGTCGCTCATACTGGCTCACCGGCCGGCCTCGGACGCGCCGAGGTCGTCAAGGAGCAGAGAGTATGAGTCCAGCAGCATCATCGCCTCCTCCCACCAGGGGTCCTAGGCTGCCATCTGCGTCTGCTACGCGAGGTTACATCGTCCTATGCATCACTGCAGCCGCTACCTTCTCTCACGAAAATATACGGGTAAATGTACTAGTATCACGATACCATTCCCTTCTCCCCACCCAATCTCGTCCATACCCTGCGAACTGGTCTTGATATCGATACCGTTCCGTTCAGTATTTATGTAACAATGATGGAGCATGTGCAGAAATCGTACTTGGTTTAGCCTGGGAATGATTCGCTCCTACCGTCCATTCCACTTCTTGGAGCTGCGAATATGCTTCCGCTCTCTGCATGTCTGTACACACCTTACGAAGGGCACTCGACAGTGCGCGTCATCGACGGGTTGTGTGGATAGTAGTCAACACAAAGAAATCTTTCATAATATTCGATGAACGATCATGGGACCCGTTCATTGACAATAGCGATGTTTACACCGTATGCCTTACATCCACGCCCTATCCTCGGGATCGAGCATCTGAGAGTAACGGGCGGTGATCAGCCACGGAAATGAAAATGTTATTCATGTGTCGTTACCGACCTCGACACCTGAAAATGCGCGCGGTCGATGACTGGAGGTGCCGAACCGGGTCCGCATTTGCGAGCCAGTCGTATGAGGGCGGGACGACGCCCACGCAGTATTTTCATCCGGGAGCAATTCGTTCTGCAAGAAATACTATTTGAGCTATCGACAGAGGACGTGAAGGTTCGCCCTACCTGAGTCTCAGGCCGCCTCGCGTATTGAATGTGCACGCACGCGTGCTTTTCCGCCGCACGTGAGGCGGTGTACCTGCCTGAAGACCAGGCGGAGTTCTCCGCATCTAGCAAACAGTCCTCGGTTTTCTGCAGTAGAAGCACGGCGTCCAGACCGGCAGAAGCTACTGGGTGGCAGTGGGCAGCACTCACGTCATCCTCTTGCTCTTCTTGTTGCTCAACCAAGCTGTCGCCGACGGCGAAATCAACCTATGGCCGCATCCATGTCAGTCAGGACTCAATACAAGATGCGCACTTGCGCTATGCACTCACCAAAGTGCTACATTCCGACTGAGGCGCCGAGGGCATGATCGCCGACGACGACTGAATGCGACGCCTCTGCCCGCATACAGTCAGCGAACGGTTCGCGATAGCGCAGCGCGGGGCTCGGTGGGGCAGGGGGCAGTGCAGATGAGGGGGACTGTATTCACCGGCATGAGCGCCGCCTGCACGCGCGCCTTGAGCGTCGCCCGAGGATGGTCCTTATCGCTGCTCGCACTGAACACCTACGGCGGCACATGAGCGGCGCGCGACACAGCATCGAGCGAGGAAGGGGCCCGCGTACCATTGTGCGGCCGTCGTACTTCGGATAATACTAGGGCTGAGGTTCGGGTCAATGGGGGATTGAGTGGGGAGCGTGTAGCGCATCGCGCCCGCTCATATACAGACTGTCAAACTGAAAGCGACGGCCCGGTGCCTTGCAGGTGCTCCGGCGGGCATGGCGAGTACCGCGCACCCTCGGCGGAGGAGTAGGCCAGGCGCGTGCGCTCTGTGCGCGGACGCATGCGACCTCAGCGTCCAGACGGCGGAAGCCACTGTGAAAGCGTGCGGGATAGTCATGGAATGGCTGGGAATGGCAGGTCGGGGGCTGTTGTAGGTCGCTCGATGGCGACCAGGCTCGAGTCCACCTTCGAGATACGAGGAAGAATCTCGTCGAGTTCTCGCTGTTCGCCCTCAGAATGGCAGGCGCAGGGGTAATCGTCCGCGACGTTTAACCTTGTCCGCGCGGTTGGCACGGATAAACCTGCTCGGCGTACATTCATTCGTGGCGAGTGAGCTATTCTGAGAGGTCATAAGCTACAATTGAAGGTGCCTCAGTACCGAAACCCATTCAGTCTCCTTGTCCACGCACCTAACGCAGCAACCCTGTCCTAGCCCTGCAGCGACGCACCTTCGCCACGGTGCTCGGATAGACGAACAGAGGGGGCCTGGTTGAGACGCGATCATCGGCTGTCGCATGACGCCACGCCCGCGCGACGGTGGGACATAAAAGCCCAGTATGTCTCGTACGGCGTCACTCGACCACCCCGCGCCACGTCTCCCTCGTGCATGTGAGCCACACACCGAATGTCTGTCCGCGATGGCGCCCTCGACCGCGCGCACGCACGGTGATCTTCCGGCGGCGGGGAGAACATCGGCGTGTGCGAGGAACGAGGGGGCACCCTCGGTCCCGCCTCCCCGTCTGGCCACTGTTCAGATGCGGGCGGGCACCGACGAATGCGGCACGCCCACGATCGCGCCCAGCTCACCCTCGAACACAATCAGCTGGCCAGCATGCAGGACGGCGAACCAGATGGCACACGATGTTCGACGGTTGCGTTCGCGCGATCAGTCGGCCATGGCACAAAACCCGAACGTCTTCGCTGGATGCATCGCTGCGTGTACGTGCAGCGGTGATACCCTGGGGGACTTGGAATCACCCAGAAGAGAAGTGTTGGAACGTCCAGTGCTTCGGACGGTCGGATCCCTGCGGTATTACTGCCCAATGTGCACTTCAACGCGGCAGATTGCCGGACAATGCGAGAAGTACTCCTCGGTCACAGCGGTGAGAGCCCTGCATTCTGTACCCCCGACGCGCCTTGGTGTTCGTGTGGATGGCTATAGAACCCATGTTGTGCTGTGGAAACTGGGCCGACCTGGCAGGATAGGCAATGATCAGTGAGAAGCACGCATATACTCATACTGTCAGGCACGTTCATGTACATTCGCCAGGGAAATGAGCAGTCCCCAGACTCAACAATGGTCATGTAAACGCTGCAATACAAGGTGCTCTGCGAAAGGTCATGACAGTCAAATACGCGCTCTCACAGCGGAGAGTATGACGCACCATAATACAGTACAGTATACCAGAGGTAGGCCGCTCCAGCCCTACATGCCCACCCCTCAGCTCTCATCCATCGCATCACCCCCTGCCTGACCCTTGGCAGAAGGCTTGGAGCCAACCGCAAAATCAACGCCCTCCTCCGAGACTAATCTGTGTTGCTGCTCCTTGATCCAGTCCACGCTGCGCTTCTCGTCGTAGAAGTACTGGTACGCGCGCCGGATGTCGACCTCCTCGACCGCCTCCGCCTTGCGCTTCCGCGCGAGCATCTGCGCGCATGAGATCAAATTGAGCACGTATCGCAGCGTGGTGTCCGCCGCGAGATGCGTGAGGATGTCGAGCGCCTTTTCTGAGAGCGTGACGTCCTCCTCTTCACACCTGTGGCGCGCGGAGAACATGAGCATACGTGTGCAGAATCCTCTGGCATTCAGTCGTAACCCACCGGATTTTGATGATGTATCTAATGTCGTCGGGAGTGTATGGTTGCGTGCTCACAATCAATACACGGTCGAGAAGATCCGGAGGGAGACCGTGGGGGCTGTGGAGGTTCGTCCCACGTATACGAGCAACTCCTCGGTTTGACGCCATGATCACAAGAGGGGCTAGCTCGTTCTCAAGTGCCCTATTCAAGAACGAGAAGCATTCGATGTCGAGCATGTGCACCTCGTCAATAAACAGAACCTGTTAGCGTTCGTTAGCAGGGCTCTTTCCTTGAATGCAGTCGGAACTCACCCCAGGAATGATCTCCGCCTTGCCCTCTTCCCTCCACTCTGCGACCTTTGCGTTGATCTGGTTCCGGAGCTCAGGCTTGATCTCGCCCGTGTCGCCAGCGAACAGCGCAAGGAACCCTTGTGTTCGACTATTGATCACGTCGATTTCGTGTAGGGACACGGTGTGCACGACCTCCTTCCGTTTCTGAATCTCGCCTTCTGGGCATTGCACAAACTTGGTCTGTCGGCGTCGGGTCAGCACCAGTCCGGTATGGCCCATGAGAAACGGCCGCGTACGTCTGCACCCATTGCATCGTAATCCCTCGACCGCGCGAAAGACCGACCAAGTTTTGTGACCTTTCCTGACGTTTTGTCTATTGAAATGACGTCGCCGGCGATGACTTTCTCCTTCGACAAGGCGTCGATCATCTTGTTTCCCAAATCGTAAATTGTCTCCATGTCCGTCGTCTTGATAGTGAGCTTGCCAGTTTTCGTTGCCTACACGCTCAGCGTCAATAACCTGCTGCCATGAGTTACTAGCGTCGGGAACATACCCCAGTGAGACTCCGGTCAATCTGGATCTCGACAACCTCGCCCTCAATAATCTCTGTCTCTTCCTTGATGCGTACACCGATACTCCTCCGGAAGGCCTGGGTGAGGGCTTCGGTTTTGGACATGGACAAGGAGAAGACTTCGCTCGCAGCGATCATTGTGAAAGGGACATCGGGTCCTAATGTCTGTGCCATGCCTGCAGTACGCGTCAAGCTCCAACCATAGCAAAGCTAGTAATAACGTAAGCCATACCCAGGGCGATGGCAGTCTTTCCCGTGGAGGGTGGGCCCGCAAAGAGCATGGCGCGTCCCGCGATGCGTCCTTCCTGGACCATTTTGAGAATCATACCTGCCGCCTTACGCGCCTTCGCCTGCCCAACCATCCCCTGGGAGTTCTCCCTGGGCTCAAGCCGGTCGTCGAGCCCAAGGCCGCGGATGTGCGAGTGCGCACCTGATGTTCTCTGCCTTGAGCATGCCTGTATGAACGCGGTGGCTGAGACGCACCTATCCGTTCCATTTTCGTGATGTCCCGCAACTCGGACGTTCCGGTAGAAATTTGTGTAGCCTATACACAACCGTTGTCGTCTGCATGAGTACGAAAGCTACGAATGAAGGACGATGTACGGCGGAGGCGCGTACCATGGTTTGGATGAGAGAGGGTGAGAGACGCGCCGAGATTGGCGCCCAGAGCCGACACTTTTGCACTGTGACGCTGAGGGAGCGGAGGTGCACCAGCTCAGACTCTGCTCAGCTCTCTCAACGCCCCGCTGAGCAGCCGACGACGACGACGGCTGCCGCTGCGACGACGAGCTCGTATCCATGTTGTCTGCACGATGTCTTCTCCGCTCATGCTTTTCCGCCCTTAACACCGGCTCGTCGTCCTTCGCGTCGTCCTCGTCGTCCTCATCCGCCCTCTCTCATGCTCTGACGGGCGCACGGCGGTTCGCCACCGAGGCCACGGGCACGGAGCAGTCCCCGTCTGAGGTCAACGCCGCGCTCGCCCGCACTTCCGTTCTCTACAAAACGTACAAGCCCGTCACGCCCGGTATCCGCCATCTCAAGCGGCCGCTCACTCCCCACCTCTACCAAGGCCGGCCTCTCCGCGAGCTGACCGTCGCGCTGCGGAAACGCGGCGGACGCAACAACCACGGCCACATCACCGTCCGGCACCGGGGGGGAGGGCACAAGCAGCGCATACGTATACTCGACTTCATGCGCACGGAGCCTGGGCCGTGCGACGTCGTCCGCATCGAGTACGACCCCGGCCGTTCCGCCCACATTGCGCTCATCAAGAACCGGAATCCCGAACTGTGCGGCGGGAAGGTTTGGAGCTACATCCTCGCCCCGGACACTCTCCGCGCTGGCGATGTCGTGGAAAGCTTCCGGCAGGGCATCCCGGATGGCCTCGTGCCCGGTTTTACCGACTCGAAGGACACCAATATCGGAGTTGACCAGGACGCTGGCAGTCAGACCGCATCCACGGCGTCGCTCGCCCTTGGTGTCCTGCGTAGCCTCACTATCAAGCCCGGAAACGTCGTCCCCCTTCGCCTCATCCCTCCCGGCACGATTATCCACAACATCGCCTTGAACCCGCAGGGACGTGCGATTCTTGTCCGCTCGGCGGGGACATTCGCCCAGGTCGTCGCGCACGACAACGCCGCCAAGTACTCGCACATCCGCTTGCAGAGCGGTGAGGTGCGCAAGGTGCTTCGAGACTGTGTCGCTTCCATTGGCAAGGTCAGCAACCCGCTCTGGAAGAACCGCAACCTGGGAAAGGCTGGTCGGAGTCGCTGGCTCGGTCGCAGGCCCCATGTTCGTGGTATGGCCATGAACAGGTGCGTTATATGTCCTGCATAGTTCTTGGACCCTAGATTCACATTCATGCAGGTGTGATCACCCTCACGGAGGTGGTCGTGGAAAGTCGAAGGGTAACAAGCAGCCACGCTCTATCTGGGGCTGGCTCGCAAAGGGCAAGCGCACACGCAAGCCTGGTCCGAAGGGTCCCAAGAACAGCAACAAGATGGTCATCCGCGAACGTCCTCGTGGCAAGGAGAAGCACGGTCCGTAAATACGGAGCGAAGGAAGCATCTAGATCCGCGAGTTGGCGTCAGGGACGGGGAGTACGCGATGTTGCTTGTTGTTACATTCGCATGGTACACTTCATACAGATAATACACTGCTAGTTTGCGCATCCTCCCTTTCCTATAGCACCTTGCTGCATGGTCGGAGAGGGCACTTGACACTCTAGATGGATGGTCTCTCACCAGAGTGTGATCACCCTATAGTTCAACCGGTCATTCCACAGTTTCGTCCTCATCGTCCTCATCCTCATCCTCGTCATTTTCGCTCTTCTTGGCCACCTTGTGATCTTCCGACTTTCCCATGGCATCTCTCCACAGAGTGAGTTGTTCGCCTAATTCTTTCTTGGCTTCCAATACGGCTGCTCTGAGCCCTTCGTAGTACGCCTTCGAGTTCGCGGGAGGTTGCTGGATACGGAAGTTGTCGTATCTGGAGGCTGGATTATTGGCCGGCAGAGGCGTGTCGTCATAGGGGTAGATCGTATAGCAGACTGTGACTTCTGCGGGGGCCATGTGTAGAGTATGATTACGCTCGTGGAGATGTTCGAGCCTGTGTCTGTCGGATGGTGGCTTGGGTAGCGGCACATATACTTTGTTGACGGTTGTTGTCTAAGGGCTTTCCACCGTTCCACCGACTGGTCGGCAATCGCCGCGGACAGATCTCGACGTCAAAAAACACGTTCATGGGCGTTTCTGATGACCTCCGCTCGCGAGCGCTGTAGCCTTTTCTGCATCTTGTCTCCTTTCCCCCAACCTCCTCCGCCTAAAATGCCTGTTCTCGTGCAATAGCAACCAGAGGTCCCTGATACATACCTCTGGTTGTTTTCCGGCACCACTATAGACCGTATAGAAGGATTCATACCCGCTAGATACCTAGACGGCACCTCCCCCTCGCGCTTCTGCAAGACTTCTTTCCTTGGGGACCAGAGTATAGACGAATCATAGAAAGTCATATAGCGATAGCCATAGACGAGCAATCACATAGAAATGGCCGCAAACCCCATCCCCCCGACGTCCTCACTCCCGCCGCTCAAAGGACTCCCTTCCTGCAACTTCGCCCAGATTAATCAGGCAATCGACAACTTGCGAGCCATCTACCGTGCGCCCGCTGCGCTGTCCAAGCCAACTGCCGCGTCGCTCAAGCCAAAGGCGCTCCCGAAGCATGTCATCCACGATACTTCCGTTCCCGATTCAGGTTACGCCTCCGCGGAGGGCGAGGACGACGATGGAGATGAACTTGTGGAGGACACCGAGGAGGAACCTGCGTTCGACATCGACATCCTCCGCTCGGACTCCTTCGAACGCGAATACGCCATCCGCTGGCTCACGGGCTTCACCGCGCGCTCTGACATGTGGGTGTACGCCTCGGATGACGAAGCGGAGACGGACGCACGTACGTGGCTAGTAGACGCTGCTGCATCGCTGCTGGCAACGTTCGCCGGCGACGACGAGGAGGAAGACATAACGCGCACCTTCGCCTTTCCCACCGGTCGCGGGACGGGCACAATCCATGTCGAGCTGAACGATGCCCCGATCCTGAGCGACGACCACACCTCCGTCGGCCTGCAGAGCTGGGGTAGCTCCATCCTCCTCGCCGAGCGAATGTGTCTGGATCCTATGGCATTCGGCCTCGCTTCACTCCGCGATGGTCGTCTCCGCGTCCTCGAGCTCGGCGCTGGAACCGGCCTGCTCAGCATCGTCGCGGCGAAGTGCCTCGCATCTTCCACCTCCACGCCAACGATTGTCGCCACGGATTATCACCCCTCTGTGCTCGCCAACCTGCGCGAGAACGTCAAAACGAACTTTCCTCCTTCGTCGGGCGTTGGCGTGGACGTCCTCCCGCTGGACTGGCAGAATCCCGTGTACGAAGGCCCGTTCGCTGAGGCGTTCGACGTCATCCTCGCCGCGGACGTCGTGTACCATCCTGAGCACGCACGGTGGATCAAGGCATGCGTTGAGCGACTGCTTGAACCCAACAGCGGCGTGTTTTGGCTCATCATCCCGATTCGGCCCACTGGCAGACACGAGGGCATGAGCAAAACCGTGGAGGCCATCTTCCCCCGTTCGTCTTCGGTCGAGGCGCGGGAGCGACGCGAGCTTGCGATATTAGAGATCGAGGAGCTCAGCAGGCACCAGGGAGTTGGTCGTGCAGACGAGGGTGGGTACAGACTTTACAGAGTAGGGTGGGCATGACGGTCTTTACGTAGCTGGGTCATGGACGCCGTTCAGAGTAATCATGTGCATGTTGTGAATGTACTACGTTACAAGAACTTATACAATGTGATAATACCATAAACAAAGCAATGCGATAATGGTTAACGATTCCACGCATCTCAGTATAGCCAGCTTCCATCATGCACCGTACAGCCCACTCACACCAAGAAGTCTTCATCCAACTTGCGGAACCTGATCGAACGCGCTCAGCGGCGCTGGCTGAGCCCACATAGCACATAAGCCACATCCATCATGTCGTCGTCTCGGGTTTCGTGAACGTCAGTCGCCGTCTTCTCCTTCTCGTTTGTCTCGTTTTTGGCCATCTCGGCTAGCATTGCCGTGTTCTCCTTCTCCTGCTCGTCCTGCACGGACAGGTTCCCGATGCCGAAGCTACTGGACGGCGTGACGGCCTCCTCAGGTATGCCCTCCGTGTCCGTGTCCCCCGTGGGATCAACATCCCACTCGAGCGTCGGCACCTCCTCGTCCTCCTGCGCCTTCTCCACAAACAGATCAACCATCCTCCTCTTCGACACCGCCTGTCTCTTCTTGCGCGCATGCTCCAGCCTCTTGTGATGATGATGTCTGCCCCCGCGCCCGCCCTCGTCTTGTCCTTGTCGCCGACCATCTCGCGCGCGCACGCGTACTCCAGCGTGTACTTCCGCCGCCCGTACCGCACCAGGTCCCGCTCCGTGCGTGGCGCCGGCTCTGGCGCGGGTGGCGACGACTGCATGTTCTCCCAGAGCGCCCGGCCGCCGTCCGACCCGCATCTGCTGTCCTCGGAGGCTGGCTCGGGCGTCTGCGCCCGGCCAGGCGAGGACGACGACGCGACCTGCTGCGGCGGTGAGCGCGGGACGAGCACGGCGCGTTCTGTGCGTGTGGCGATGGCGTCGAGAGAGAGGTGGCGCGCGGGCTTCTGGCGGACGTGCCGCCGCGCGTCGTGCTCGGAGTCGCGCTCGCGCTCGCGCTTCTTGCCCACGCTGGTGGTGGCGGGGAGTGACGCTGTGGAGAGCGCGGACGCGACAGACGCACTGGAGAGCGTGCGCGTGCGCGCGCGCGCGGTGTGGATCGTGTTCCCTGATGCGTCTGAGAACGGCGACGAGGGCGGGAGGGACGTCGACGGCGCGGGAGAGCTCATGGCGTGTTGTAGGTGCAGGGGGACGACGGCGGGCTCGGAGAGCTGGCGGTGTATGCGCCGGTCTGTTTGGCGTTTGTTTTGGAACCAGACCGTGACGGAGCGTACGTCGCTGCTTAAAGACCGTTAGTGCGCGCTCTGGCGGAGCCGCCCAGCGCCGCAGGCGGACATGGGCTTGCGGACATGAGAACAAACTCACATCTCCGCGTCCTTCGCGAGCTGTTCGCGTTGCTCACGCGTGGGGTGCGACGCCTTGTGGTAAAGGTGCTCGAGCATCATGAGCTGTATGCTTGTGAACCGTTTGCGTGTGCGCTTGGGACCGTCGACGATGACGTCCGGCGGACCAAGGCTGGGTACAATGTCCGCACTGGCAAGGGAGTCGTCGGAGCATACGCTCGAGGCAGACGACGTGCGCGAGATGAGGTGGGCCGCGACGGAGAGCATGCTGGGCATGAAATACGGAGGGGGCCACGGGGGTGGCAAGGAAAGGGAGTGAGGCAACGGGACGCGAGGTGTATTTATCCCTGCAGCACACATCAACGGCGTGCCTGTACACAACGCGGACGCGTTCAGCACGTGGGCGCGTCCACCGTGATGGCACGTGACAAACACGGTTTGTTGACTGAGCGTCCTGGGCAACTTCGCGTTTCAATTTCCGCGTCGACACCATCGGTTCGCAGCTCACAATATTGATGCAATCACACTTTGCAAGAGAAGGAACGCCTCTGACTGGTCGCTTTCATCAAGTGCTGCTCAATAACACATCGCGACGGGAACGTTGACAATAATGTTACAGACTATGCTACAAATTGTGTTATGCTCGAAGATGCGTATCTAGTGCGACGAGCCGTTGTAGGGGCCCTTCTTCTTCAAGATCTCCTCGTCCTCCCGCTGGAGCTCCGCGTCGACTTGAGCTCCCCGCGAAGGCTGGTTACCATGTCTCTGGGCAGGCTCAAGGGGATCGTCGACGGTCTGTGCACGCTCAGCGCGTTCGACCTCGCGCTCGTGCTTTTTCTCCGATTTTGCGCGTATCTCCAAGTTACGGTCATCCCTGCGCAATGATTGCCAGTCAGTACACAATTCGCCGACATCGTGGAGAATGCAACATACTTCGGGTCAAACACGCTGTGTGCGTTGCGCTGTCCCTGCTCGCCGAGATTGTGCTGAGCGGTCTGGTTGTTCGAGGGACCGTTCCTTTGGCCAAAGTCAGCATCGCTGCCACTTGTACTGAGTCAAAACCTCTCACCTTTGATCACCGTTCTCGTAGATCTGTGAGTTGCCAACGTTGGATTGCATCGCACCGGACATGATTATTGTCGAGTTGGACGAGTTTGAGAAGTGTAGTGGATGAGAGGGATATGAGGCTGTGGATGTCGTGAGGAGTAGTGAGGAGGACTGGCCGTGTGTCATCCCTTTATATACCGCTGTGAATGGTGCAAAGACGTCAGAATCGGGAGGACGGTTGGGGCATGGTGACGTCAGGGCATCCGACTTGACTCCTTGCACACCGACGACGAGGTTAGGGTTATGGATCCGGAATTTCCTAAACGTCGCCACATCGCGTGCTGCAATCATTCTGAATGCTATTAGAACTTGGTGCACGTATGAGGCTGCCTGAATTATCATAAGTAAGTACGCGTAAGAAATTGTCGGAGGGTTGTGATATCGATCCCGCATAGCGTTCAGGACGTTGGAATAGTGCATCATATGTAGCAGCTACCCACTTGCAAGTAATTACTGTAGCTGTCGGTGAGACGATCAAATGTATACTTCATGCAGGATTAGGCTGAGTCCACGTATGCTCTGTACATGTGCGAGTTACCGTGTGCGATGTTTGAACTGAGGTCTATGCAAGGACATACAAGCGCCGAAGAACTCGGTGCAGTCGAGGGAGATTCGCCGCAATGACTGGTGGATGATTGTTCGCGACACACACATCAGCTAACGACATTGCGTCCATTACAGCGTTAGCAGTTGAGTAGGTATTTTTTGAAGTCCTTGCAAGGATGTACAGCAACGGTACCTTAGTGGGTGCTAACTGGAGTGCTGCACGCCTGCACGACATGTCGGGATTCGCATCTTCCATTGTAGGCGCCCGCCGCTGCAAGCCGCGACTTTCAATTATTGGCTGTTTAGTAGGGCAAACATCTGCTTAGGTTACATAGACAGCAGCAGAACAGCCGAAAGAATACACCAGAAGCATAAAACTCAGACGACAGCGCACAAGGGATGGGAGACAGGGCGACAAACGAAGTGGGAAGCAACCTTCCGACCTCTCGCGCGGAGGATGGCCCAAGCGCGACCCGTTCTGGTGCGTTGTTGGCTCGGAACTTTGGCACCGTGGGAACCGTGGCATCGGACCTTCAACAAAGAGTCGCAGAGTCAGCTCGACACCTCCTCCGCCCCTCGTCGTCAACAACCACCACCGCCGCGTACGCGCCCCTTCTGCCCGCCGTTGCGCATCGTATTTCCACCCATCCACCCACTTTTCACACACCCCTGAATAGCCATGGCTCGTACCAAGGTCAGTATAGGGCTTATCTACACACTATTCCCTCGACGTCGTCGTTGACGACGCCCTCGACAGCAAACCGCCCGCAAGTCTACCGGAGGTGGGTATTGGTTCTCATCCCAATGAACATCCTTACACCCGAGGTCCGGTCACAACTAACGTGCAATCCTCCACCAGGCAAGGCCCCTCGTAAGCAGCTCGCTACCAAGGCTGCGAGGAAGACAGCAACGGCGGTAGGTCGATATCTCCCATCGAGAGCCCCTCCAGAGCTGACGACGTGGGTTGTGGGTTTGCGTGCTGCGCCGTGATGCTGTGGCCTCGCTTTGTTATTGTTTGTTTCTCTCCCTTTCCCGATATAGGCCGCTACCGGCGGTGTTAAGAAGCCTCATCGGTTCCGGCCCGGAACAGTCGCCCTGCGTGAAATCCGGCGCTACCAGAAGTCGACTGAGCTGCTCATCCGCAAGCTCCCCTTCCAGCGCCTTGTCCGTGAGATCGCCCAGGACTTCAAGGCATGTGTCACCTTGTGCGTCGCTGCTAGGGTTGTACTGACCGCCGTCGTTATGCAGACGGACCTGCGCTTCCAGTCATCGGCCGTGATGGCGCTCCAGGAGGCTGCTGAGGCTTACCTCGTCTCCCTCTTCGAGGACACCAACTTGGCTGCCATTCACGCTAAGCGTGTCACCATCCAGCCCAAGGATCTTGTGAGTATGCTCTTCCTGCTATGTCTTCCTCTCCCTGACATTCCATCTCAGGCTCTTGCTCGTCGTCTCCGTGGTGAGAGGTCTTAAGCGCGTCGTCATACACGGACATGCTCCCGCCTCGTCTCCTTTACAGTACTCTGTATCCGTTCCGTCGTATTCTGTCCGTCTTGTGTGGCCCTACGAGGGCCTTGTACACTAATGACCCTTTATGTCGTCCGTCACTATGTATTGGGCATTTGTAGATGCAATTCTATGATTATGCCCGCAGAAGCTGTGTACACGGTGTAGGTATGCGTAGACTGGTACATCTGGAGTGTTGTATGGATCAACATATGTATGCCTGCAGAAAGTGTCAGTGAATGTCTATGGATAAAGTGTGCATGTGAGGAGGATGCTATTCTACCGATCTCAGGACCCGCTTGCCCTGTCGTTGGTTCCGCGGTGCAGCTTCCATTACCAATCGCCGCTCCCGCTCGAGCTCAACCCGCAAACGCGCCATCTCCTCCTTCAGCGCATGCAACCGCTCCCGAGTATTGCCGCAGCTCTCGGGTCGCGGCGACGCCCCCGCCCCCGACTTGCCCGGGTAGTGCAGTTCCCGCACAGCCTCCTCGAGGGCCTTGATTTTCCCGGTGAGCTCCGTGTGCCGCACGGAGCGCTCGGTGCCCGTCACTGACAGTGCGGGATCGGGGACGTCGACGGAGTGCGCAGGAGGCGGTGCGGACGCGCGTACAAAAGTGAAATCCATGGCCATCTGGTCCACTTCTCGGGGGGTGCGCGCCGGGACGGGCGCGGACGAGCGCGAGAGGGAGGCGATCTTCTCCGCGAGGGGCACGGCGTACTTGGGATCGGAATACGGCGCTATGGCGGTGAAGTCCTCTGAGAGTGGGTACGAGTCCCGCGCGGGCGCGGGGGACGGCGAGAGGAGTGAGGATGCTGAGGTGTTGTCCCTGTGCATGGAGAGCGTATCGGCGCAGGCCTCTCCCAAAACGTCTCCTTGGGTATTCGCTGCATACGGAACGACTCTGCGACGGCGTCTCTGGCACCGCCGGAGGAAGAGGGTGGTGGCGAAAATGAGGAGGACGACGGCGATGCTGCCGACTATGCCTCCTACGATGCCCCCTACGAATGCAAGAGGTTTCCCTGGGGACGAGCTTGTGAGCATTTGCGAAGGAACGGATGGAGGGGGCACGTCCATGGTTTGGTCGGGGCCGGTTCCTGTCGAAACTCGCTGAAAAGGCGAGGTATTCTCAACTGTGGCGGATGACGGGGCTGATTCGTCGGAGATTGTGTAGATGATGTAGTCGAACAAGACAAGAGACGCATTTAGCCCAGGGCCTGTGGAGATTACGAGTGTATGGGATGTATGCGGCAGGGTGGTGTTGGTATACACGGGCACATCATACAGGATCTCAGAGCTCCCGTCTGGCTCGTGAACGTAGTTGCCGACATGCGCGCCGTCCAAAATGAAGGTGAGATTGGTGAAGGTTGTGACCAATGGAATGGAGTTGACGACGATATTGAAGACGTAGACAGCAATCCCTGTGAACTTGACCGTGATTGTGCGTTCGGGCTGGCCAGGGTGATATGTGCTATCGTGCCAAGTCCCGTCGAAAGGCAAGGAGGTATCGATCGTGGCGCCATCGTGTTTGGGCGGGTTCCGACTGTGTTGTACTATGCAACCAGTGCAGGTGGATCCTTGTGCCCACGAGGATTGAGGCTCGAAATCCGGGGGTAACCCCGAGTTGCTATCCCCATGTTCGTCATCGATAGTACGGTTGACAAAGACTGCATGAGATAAAAGGAAGGGTAAGGAGAGGTAAGTTGCAACCCCACTCCTCATAGCGTCGCAGGATAGACTTTGGGGGTGCGGGGGAGGACCGCGCGGAAGAGAGGGTCGGGACGGGAAGGGGAAAGGCGGCACTGTACTCACCTTTACACGCTGTCAGGCGAAAACATGATTGGGTTTAGCTTGCCAGGTAGACAAGCCAACATCTAGTATTGATTGCTAGAGCCAACAGAGGCGTTCAGCAAAAGTAGTTTAAGAGGAAAGAGCCAAGTGCGGCACCTGTACCTGTTCGGGATTGCAGACAGCTTGGCGGTGCAGGAAAAGGCAGTGTAGCCTGGACGGCCACACTGTACGGACCGCACAGTGCGGCACGTTCTCACAGTTGTTAGGGAACGCCTGACGTCTTTGATACGATGATACAATCTCGAGAACCAGCTCATGGATCAGAAATACATCAACAATATGATTGCCACACAAGCAGCGGCGCGCATCATGTAGTGGTCGAGAGCAGTGCGAGTGGTTGCCTCTCAGAATGCTTGCAGACATACATCAGGGGGCGGGCGCAGTTTGCGATTTTCCATCTACCCAATTCCGCACCCGGCCTGCCGTTTGACGAATCCGACTAGATATAAGATCCTTACCTGGGACAAGACCATGAAAATACGAATTGTACCAAAAATGGAAATAGATCTCACCGTTGTCCTGTACTTCGCGAATGTCCTTCAGAGCTCAGAAAGGTGACAACGTTCGAACGCCCATGCACCTATTCAAATTCTTCAGCGTTTCACGTTGATTGACGCACCAGGAGTGGGAACTGCTGTAATCGAAGCGGCCGCACGTAACCAGACAGCATGGTTGATGTGCCCACTTCTGTACGATTTACCTTGTTCTCCTCTCCTCTTACCAGCTCAGCGAAGCGTACAGGGATAGCTGGACCGCTTCTCGCGACCACATCCGATGATAGGAACCATTTCTGCTACAATGGCGTGATCTACATCCGGAACATTGCAGAAACGGCGGGTACGGGTTTGCGATCATGAGACTATGACCGCGCGGAATCGGGCGTGTTCGCGACGTTGAAACGCGTCGGGAGTTTGTTGATATGGGAACCTTTCGACCATTGCCTTGATGTTGTGCAGCCTGGCAAACGCCACACACTCTTCGATGTCTTTCGCGGTACCGTTCGGCAGGCCGCGGATGGAGTAACGCCGCCTGATGAGGAGCACTGTACACATCGCTGTGGTCAGTCCGAAGAACATCGGGCGGAAGTGGAGGGTGGCAGACTCGACGTACTGGGCGAGATGCCGAACTCCTGGCCGTCAATCTGGAGCAGGAGCAGGGTACCGTCGACGTCCAGCCCAGAGATTAGTTTCTTCGTGGCCTCAGGCGCGATCGCAGTGGCAATGATGAGCTTCGCACCGCCGAGCGCTCGCAGCGCCTCAGCCTGGTCGACTCGGGAGCCGTCGAGAAACTCGTGTGCACCGAGCTCACGAGCCAGGGACTCCTTCGACGAGCCCGAGGAGAGTGCGACGGTGTGATATCCCATGGCGCGCGCGAACTGAAGGGCGAGATGGCCGAGACCGCTGGACGCATCGCAGTGAGAAACGCCGCTTGTTACGTCAAGGTCAGGCCTTGCGAAGCTCCAAACTCACCCAATCCCTTGCACGGCGACGGTGTCCCCTGGCGACAGCTTCACTTTGCGCAAGCCGTCTATGCGAAGCGAGTGGTCAGCATGGCAATCAAGAGCCTACCGAATTCGGCTGAGACTCACTGAAGACCGTGACACCCGCGCACAACAGGGGTGCTACCTCAGCGGGATCCAGGTCGCGAGGGATCGCCGCTACGGCTTCTGTACGCGCGGTCATGAAATCGGCGTATCCGCCATCTGAGAGCATGCCTGTGAGAAATAGGGTCAGTGTCTCTTCTTATGGGCTGGCGACAGTATATCGCGCCCTACCCGTGAGATCCTGGTCATCGCAAGCGAGGTGGTCCCCAGATCGGCAGCGCGTGCAGGCGGAGCAGTGGCCGCCGTGGCAGCCGACGCCGACGCGATCGCCCACCTTCCACCGCTCCTCACCCGGCCCTATCGCGACGACGTCGCCAACTACTTCATGGCCGGGTATACGGGGTAGAGCGGCAGGGAAGGTCCCGTTTGCGATGGCCAGGTCACTACCAGATAACGATGAAGTCAGTCACTCAGAGGGAACACGCCGGAGAGGCAGACGTACGTCGCGCAGACTCCGCATGCGATAACCTTGATGACGATGCGGCCGACCTCAGGATCCTTCCAGTGCACAGTGATTTGTGAAAGGTTTTGGCCGCGTTCGACGAATGCGAATGCAGTGTATGAGTCAGGATGAGGGACAGATGTATCGTTCATAGTCACGAGAGATTGTGGTGAGGAACGTCACGGTATTTTGCTGGGCTATAACGGTCGGGGACTGTGTGGAGGGGCTTGGGGAGGAATGAGTGAAACGAATGTAAGAATGTCCGGGGTACCCACAGATCCTGCGTGTTTAAGAACACCAGCACTTGCACCGAATAGGCCGTGTGCGTCCACCAGGCACACGCTTAGAACGCGGCTCCATGGGGCTTGGAAGTTCGACTGCATGGTGATGTTTTGATCGGCGACGGGAGTTGAGAGCAAGGTAACAGAGTCGGCTATTCACGCCGGGAGACCCATTCTAGACATCTTCCCTAGGCAAGCGATACCGTAAGGGATGTTTGGCGCTTACATCGGCAGGAAGAAGACAGACTGGCTCTGGCAATCTGAACGGAGCCTGAGTGCTGGTAGTTGCGAATCACAACCCCATGAACGCGCCAATACGTAAGAGAAAGCAAGCTTTAGCACAGACTTGTATCATGTCATCCCTATGATCGATTCAAGATACGCACAAAGTGAGTTGGCTACGTCGGCCTCGAGAGCACTGACAGTCAGTTGATAGATGGCACGGGTTCGGTTCCATCGTTAAGGCTTCGTTCTGGCTCGAGGACGTGCCCTATACGGAAGCCCCACACCTATACCGCGGCGGCTTACCGCGGAATGTCGAGAGAACGCGTGCACGAACCGAGGAAGTGAACTGATAGATACATAAACGACCAAGATGGAATTGTTGTTAGCCGCACATTGGTATGGTTTGGTACATCACTTAGTTGAGAGCATGTGAATCGAGATGAGTTACAGGCGGTAACTTGAACTGGTGAGTATACACAGAAGATAACCGCTGGTCTGAATAGCGACTGGATTAGCATGTACATACACCAATGTTTGCATTGGCATACCAGTAGATTCTCAAGATTCCCGTGCCATCGATGCGATAGCTCAGCTGCCAGAGCCACTGGTACTCTGTATTGGCAGACTGACTGCACAGAGGTGGTTATGGAAGAAGTCAACTGAAGAGAGAGAGAGAGAGAGAGAGAGAGAGAGAGAGAGAGAGAGAGAGAGAGAGAGAGAGAGATGTATTGTTTCGACAAGCTACGTAGGACCCTACCAAGCGCTCCGCTCGGGATATGTTAGCCTACCCGTGTCCGGGTAAATACTTAAAACATTCGAGCACTGAGCTAACCAGACATTCCTCGTTGTGATCTCTCGGTTCGATGGAGTTACTACGTGTCCACATGGCCTCGTCCCCTGGCATACCCCTGTGAGGGGCACGCAGGTACACTGGAGTAAAACCAGGAATCACGGCGTGCTTCTGCCCGCCGCGATAACACTGCTCCAGGTCCAGAGACAGAGGACACATATCTATGTCATCCGTTTGATACACAACACTGGGGGTGCCGCCTGTATTCTTTGCCCAAAACCGTCGCGGAGAAAAGAGCGAAGTCAACCGCCAGCATCCCCCAGACTGTCCTGCCGTGCTGGAACATCCTATAGTTCCCCGTTGGTGTTACTACAGAGCTCGTGGTGGTTATGGACGAGGGGCCATTTGTCATATATGTGGTATGCTTCGTGGGACGTCTCTATGTCCGATTGTTTCGACGCCATATGGTGGAATGCCGGCGAGCAGTCGTGCTACCGCGCGAGACTTGTTCACGTGGGCAATGTGGGCGTAAGCCCTCGATCCCAGCAGCGCCGCGAGTGACGGGACTGAATGGCTGTTGGAGTGATGCCTTCCATATAGCATTTAGTGCGCCGCAGTTGCGGCGTGGGTGTACGGGCCCCGCAGTAGTTGCGCTGTTCATTTTTCGCTCGACGTACACCAGTCTATCGCTCCCGTCAACCGTCAGAAGACTATCGGGGTGTTTTCGTGTGGTATTCACGAATGATGTCTGTACTGCAGGTGTACGGTGTCCCCTGCGGGGCGGTCGTGCTGTCCGTCATCCACTCGAGCTATCTCCAGTCCATCCCCGTGCTCTCTCTAGAATAACACTTAGGGCTGGTTTTCCGTCTGGTATTGACGAATGCATGCCTTGCGAGCTGTTTTCTAGGGCAATAGAGGAGCAGAAAGAGAATGGCACCGAGCACGGCGCTCCCTGACTAGAACCGCGAATCCGAAATCAAAGCTCGAAACCAGCGCGGGCGTGTACTATACCTTCATGGACCAGACGGCCGCACGAGTACTGGTCAAGTACTGGACCACATACTTTCCAGCAGCGATCAACTCAGCCCACTGCTACGTGATTGCTCGGAAGTCTCAACCAGGTACGTACCGCGTCAGAACGTCAATAGTCTCTCACACGGCGACGCATGGCGCACGTTCAGGCTCCTGCGCATTCCGGCTGATCATCGCGCACGTCGTGTCATGCAGTTCCTACTGATGTAAGCGGCTTGAGTGGCTGGGTTGTAGCTGTAGTTGTGGAAGTATGTGCGTATGTGGTGGACGGCCTCCCGATCAACGCGGGGGATACGGCCAGGTTCGTTCCAAGTATTGTCTTCACGGTGTTGCAAATGCTTGACCCTGACGGTAGTTTCCCCAGCATCGGATGTATTTGGGTGCGCCGTGGCGTCACGAAGGCGCTTTACATGACTTCCGTGATGCAAACTCAGAATCGGTGGACTCCGTCAAAGGCATCGCGAGCTCCGAAATCTTCCAAAACTCTGCACCATCAGGCCTTCTCTGCTACTTCCTGCGTAATATCAGATGATCATGACTCTGTAGCTGGCCTACTATAGCAGCAGGGACGATGCCACGACGGGGTGACGGTTGTGTTCCGGTGTCCACGCGCCCTGACCTTCCATAGCCCAGATTGATTGCATGCAGGTGAGTATCAAGTTCTGCGAACACAGATCACTGAGCCCTTGTCAGTTCAATGATCAGGTGCTGCAGTGCCGCAATCCTCAACGGGTGCGACCACCTCTCCCCTCGAATGCTCGCTGTTTGCTAGTCCATCCAACTTTTCTCTCATTCTCATCCACGGTCCCTACTCGAAATTCCCTCCAGAACTATGCGCGTCCTCTGGTCTGCATGGCCTGGGCAGGCACGAGCCTTTCTGCTGGCTACAACTACACTCCTCGCGGGCGCTAGAGAGATCACCGTGGACGATAACGACCCCGCCATCGTCTACTCGCCAGCGAACCAGTGGTCTCAAGGTGCAACATGCGGGAGCAGCTGTTCCCTCCACCCCGAGCCTCTCGATGCGTATGACGGGACCTGGCACGACACGACGTATTTCTCTGCTGAGGCCCCGCGCACCATCACCTATTCATTCAGCGGCACGCGTGTCCAGGTATTCAACATCCTACCAGAAGTCGGCACGTCTGCTCTCAGCACCAACACGGACCTCACCTTCTCAGTGGACGGTGTCACGAAGGACGACGGCTTTCAACGCTCCGCGGGAGCTAGCTATGTGTACAACGCACTCGTTTTCGATTCGGGCACACTCGATAACCACGCACATACGCTCATCATCCAGGCGACACTCGGCACCGATTCAGTCATTCTGTTCGACAAACTCGTGTACACCGTGCCGGATCCAGTACAATCCACTCTGACTTCTGCTCAAAGCCCCTCCGACACTTCTACCAGCTCTACTACTACATCCACCTCGACAACGCATGCCAGTCCTTCTACCTCTTCAAGTTCCTTGACTTCCCTAGACTCATTGCTCTCTACCAGTACCCTCGCCACCGTTCCCGCTGTTACATTGGTATCCTTGACTGCAGCTCCCAGTATCACGGATTCCGGAGCTTCTCCGCTTCGCAGTGGAGAAACCTCTGCAGGCCGTCACGTCTCGTCTGGTAGCACAGCTGCAGGCCTAGGCGAATCGTCTCAGGGGACAGTATCTACGCTCTCGTGGGGGGAGTCGGTCGCCATTGTGACGGTCTCCGCCACCCCGCAGGCTCAAGGTTCCAGCTCGGGCAATGGAGTACCCACAGGCGTTGTCATAGGCAGTGCAGTTGGTGGTAGCATCATAGTCTTCATCCTACTCGCCGCCCTCATCTACATTCTCTGCGCACGACGTGCACGGAGACACCCTCCGTCTATTGCCATTGATGAGGAGGTTAAGCGCTACTCAGAAGCGGCGCGCGATCTCTACCCATCCCACTCTACTTGGTCCAGAGCAGTAGGAACTGAGCAGAACCCGTTCCTGGACCCTCGGCCAACCCTCCCGCCAAACCCTGTGCTGCACATCGCGCGTTTCGCAGACACCGACGAACCAGTAGCAGGCTCTGACCAGTCCACGCGGCCCGCTTCTCCGACCTCGACCCGGTCCACTTCACAGTCCATGGTCACAGCCTCAGAAACCCCCCATCCCTCTCTCCTCCCATCGCCCTCATCTATTTCTGCCCCGTCGCCGGAGCATGACATCGAGGAGAAGGTGTCGACAACGGGCGCGCACGAGAACGTTGCCATCCCACGTCTCCCTGTTGGTCGCGCCGCGCTCGCTCCGGAGGACGGCGTGCCCCGCGCGGCCGACGCGAGGATGCTTGAAGAGCTCGCCGCCTTGCAACAGGAGGTTGCGCGGATCCGGGTGAACCAGGAGAGCCAGTGGTTCGTCGAGCCGCTGCCGCGCTATGGCGACGCATGACGTCTTCAAGAGCGCATCCGGGAGCAGATCATTGGGCGTCGATATGGTAGGTTCCTTCTCCGTGAAAAATTGGAAACCCGGCACTCATACCGTGCGGTGCAGCAGGCATTCTCCTCCGAGGTCGCGCAGTTCGACCGTGAGGGAGTGCTAGCCAACTTGATACCCAGGCGTATTCCGTCGCGGCTCCTAAACCCCGACGCATCTCTCGCATGTGCGTACGGTAGCGCACCTGTACTTTTATCTACTGTTATACCTTCTTTGCGAGTGCATTGTTCACTTTCGACTTGTGAGCTTCGGGGTGTGTGTAGTATTGAGTGATACAGTCTTCATGGTGTTAAGTGCTATGAATCTTGCGGGGATCCGTGACGTATTGGAGTTTGCTGGCTATATCCCAGAGCCAATTGGAATACCTATACAACCACATTGGCAACTTGCAGCTTTGGGCCGAGGACCTCAATTGTATGTGGCGGCGCTTAGCCGTTTGCGCTCGATGGCATCGACACTTATGAAGCTGCGCTACTCGCGTTCACCCCACATAATGCTGTATCGATACATCCAGCTGTGACCATCGTCTGAATAAGTTACTGGGATCCTGGCACTCTCTTTGAGCTCTCCCCCGTGTCGTTCGCTCTGTCAGCATTGAACAATTGTGTACGCAGGCCTGGTTCGGGACACGTGCACCGTCCAGAACCGATGTCAGGGCACAGCTTCGAAGGTTCCCGCTGCCGCCCACGGCGGCGCATACTTCTCAAGATGAACACCCATACATGATATTGGTACGATTGTAACCAAGGAAATGACAGTGAGTATCAGCATTATGACGGTCCCTCTGCGAGCGCTGATAGAAGCGTACCACACGGGGGCAGATCGGATATTGGATGTATCAAGCCTCGAAGCAGTGCGGAGACGAGTCTTCGAGATGTTCACCCGCTGACGACTCCGGCGAGTCCGCAAAGTGTGGTACCGCATCGGTACCTCCTGGCTTGTGTGAGTTACAATGTCATGACTATGCCGTTCTTGCAAAGCCGCCTCTCCCGGTCCGTGCTGAACCCCATCAACGAGTGCACCAGACTATTTGGCGGAAAGGCGAGGAGTTGAACCTCGATCGCGGAACAAAGCGAACCCGTCGTACCGTCAGAATTTATGAAGCAGCGGACGTTCTGATAGTCCCTCAAACTCTACTCGCTCGCTCCGAACAGTTCGTTACCGCGTGCATCATCCTCAGTTTCGTGCTCAATGGCAGAATGTGAGACTATAGCTGACTTCTGCTGACCATCTACTACCCCGGATGGTCTGTTATTTACACGCGCTATCAGAACCGGAAGATGCCCGCAAGATGGAGACGGCCTTCAAATCTCGGTGGACTGGAGGAATCTGAGGTAGTGGTCGTAACTGTGTCAAAACAGGCTGTTCTATCTCTCATGCGCGGAGAAGGGGGACTGCACTATTCAAGTCATCTTGCGCACAAATGAGACGGTTCTGCAAGCTCTGAATCACGATTCCATACGACGTCTTCTGTGGCACCTATGCCGGAGGACGCGGGCACGCTGTCCATCTGTTGGGTGAGCTGATCTGCGAGCTTTCCATCACGGCTCTACAGTGTAAGGCACACCTGCCGAAGCTGACGATTCCCTGGTCATGTCTCGCTTAGGTTGTTCAGGATACGAAGGTGAGTCTGTGAATTCGACAAGATTCACGGAAATATTGAACGGACTCGTCCCTCGAGGGTCCGCCCATTCTTCGTTCTCGTCTCGTACCCCAACAGTCCTTACTTCTCTTGGCGCACGCTACACATATCCATGGCTGCTGTCCGACTCACCTGGCTATTGTCGACCCTCATTTTCTCCGGTTCCACTGTCGCCGTTCCCAGAAACGTCACGATAGACGACACCGACAGCCACATCCAGTACATCCCTCCCAACCAATGGTCCCAGGGGACGGCATGCGGCGGATGCACCATCCACCCGGTCGCCTCACAGACCTACCAGGGCACTTGGCACGACACGACGTACACGCCCGACTTGCTACCGCCACGGGCTATCAACGTCACATTCACAGGGACAGCGGTTTACGTTTTCAACGTGTTGGCGAATAACGTCCCCAATGCTCTGACCACGGACACGAATCTTGTCTTCGTACTGGACGGCGCTGTGGTGGACAGTTTCAACCACGTATCTGACGGTAGTTCCGCGCTGCAGTACAACGCTATGGTGTTTGCGCAGGAAGGCCTCGGCAACGTGCAGCATTCCCTCTCGATATCGACAGCAAAAAACCAGTCCTCTGTGGTTCTGTTCGACTATCTCGTATACACAGCCGACGACCCAGAGTCATCAACAGGCATCCCTGCGTTCGACGTGGTCAATGCGAGTACATCCGGGACCAGTGGTCAAATCTCATCCTCATCCGCCTCGCCCAGCACTGCCAGTCTGAGTCTCCGATCCTCCTCCGTCACGCCCGCTGTCGTTCCTTCCTCTTCAATACCCACATCAGCGGTCACACCATCCACTACTATGCCATCGAGCACTACCGTGGCACCACCTTCCCTGGTGTCTTCCACCGACCTTCCGACAACGCAGTCGCAGCCTCTGGGCCCAGGCTCTCTGACACACTCCCAATCGCCTTCGTCGCCTCATACACTCAGTAAATCGGGGGCTCCGATTGGGGCCATCGTCGGGGGTGTAATAGGCGCTCTCGTTGGACTGGCCGCGATTTTGGCCTGCCTCGCCTTCTTCCTCCGCGCCCGCGCCCGTCGCCTCGCTTTCACACTGCAGAATGAAAAGGCGATCCGCTCGGAAGACTGGGAGAGCCCTGGGCGGTTCTCAGTACTGTTCAACCAAATCAGCCCGCCCGTCACGGCCTCGGGTTCGCAGTTCCGCGAGTGCGGGATGGAGCTCTCGCCTACAAGCCCCGTCCGATTTTCGGGCCTTCCTTCATCCCCATCCCACATTACAGCGCATCTCTCTTGGAACGGACGCGATTCGGCGTCGTATGTGGCTCATGAGGCGAGCCCGAGGGTGGCGAACCCGTTCGAAGACCCCGTGCGGCCCACGCTTCCACGGGCGTCCTTGTCGTCTGTACCGCCGGAAGAGGACCAGGACCCTACGGAGCCGGCCATGGCTCAACGTCTGGCTCGCTTGCGGAAAGAGGTCTTGCGCGACACGATCCGCGAGCAGCATTCCGAGCAGCCTCCCACATCGCGTCGCTATCTCTGAGGACGTTGCGCCATGCGTCGGGTTGTCGTCATACCGACTACTAGACGGACCTCTGTTGTATGTCTGCTATCTATTGAGATTCGTTACTGCCAAACGTAAGTGAGTCACCTGTCGTACGTATCCGCCTGTTGGCCGCTGTTGGTGCGTCGGTGGGTTTTTACTGATACATTGTGCAGGATTGTATTCTGTACTGTCCCGTGCAAAGCGCGATTGGTAGCCAATATTGACATCGGCGTTTCTTGCATGTACACAATGTTCAGGTCTCAGGTTCAGAATATTGACTATGCATCCGTGTCATGATGACTGATTCAAAGGCTGTAGTTCTTCAATGTCAACATTGGTATCCGAGATGATTTCCTCGACGTCGCTCGTCCAATTCTTCGGCACCGCTGACCAGCGTCGTGGTGGAAGCTGAGGTCAACGGCGTCATCATCCTAACGATGGTCGTACCAGCGTTAATCTGTCCCTGAAACAAGCATCGATTGACATGCCACGACGCGCGCAGGTCTGTCAGAAAATGTTCCGCCACGCAACAATGTAACGTACGCAAGCTCGTCGCTCGGAGTCCAGCTCGCAGCGCCTCAAGGGGCGGTTTCATCCTGCCATACGCAATCCGTCGGCACACAGCAACTTGAGCGTGCAGGAGCGTACAGGTGATCGTTGAGTGAGGCACTGGTGCAGGTCCGAGATCTCGACTGCGGCGAGAACCGTGTTAATGCCACGAGGGCGAGTTATGGACTACTCGCTGTGTCCCTGCGCATATGCGAGTGCGCTCCGGGCTCGCGGATGAGGCAGTGAGTGCACGTCGCGGCAACCTACGCGTGAATATTTGCTTAACTCATGGCAGGGAATCGCATTTCATCGCTGAGCGAATGGGAAGCTTCATTCCAGTTTACAAATTACATGTTCTGTGCGTCCTGTTCGGATATTCAATGGTCCAAATTCGGGTTGAAGCACACGCCTGACATGATACGTACACCGTTAGGAGGGACTCCTCCTTGCTTTGCAACCTGCACTCGAAAAGACCACATGGGTTTACCCAAGGCGTGGAGATCAGGCCTCGGAGCTGGCTGACCATCATGGCATGATGCGATCCGAAGAAGTCTGACCATCAAGATTTGATATCCAATGTCCAATGTGCCAGGTGCCGCATACCAACCATCGTATCCAACTACTCATTGGCAGTGAGGAACTGTCTTTATTGACATGATGCTTTGTTTGCTATCAGAAACATCGATTTGAGATCACATACATGGTGAGGACTTCGATGTCCCGCACAGGAGTACAAAGCGCACACTACAAAGGGACCGAACAGTGGAACAGCCAAACAAAGCGCTGTTCAGTGCAGGAAGACTTGCTCATGCTATCGAACATGCGAGGTCGAGCTGTACCCCGACGGTCCGACTATTGATGCGCCTCTCGGTGTTGCTGACCAGTACTATGGGCAGTAAGATGCATGAGCACCCTTCTATTTCTTTGGCAGGTGTTGATCTGTCGATGTTGTATAGCTTGTTCATCAGTACTCGGATGAACAGTCAAGCCGCGAACCTCTCACTCGATGCACGCTCCATTGCCATTCCCCCCCGTTCTACGTTCTCCGACACCCGTACAACTCCTAGCAGTGACCACCATATTGCGCTTTCTTCTTTCATGGGTACTCGCCTGATTATGGCAGCTTTGCACTGTTCTAACTACCCAAATAGCCCAGCCAAGCAACATACGAACCATCGATAACGCATATGGCGGTGATGCATTGGGATCACAACCTACCTTCGAACCAGACATGGGCTGGGCGGAAGGATCACAATGCATGACCTGCAACATTCACCCAGGGCTCGTAGATGTCTCGCAGGCCTTCAATGGTACATGGTCCGACTCCACATACCACCCCGGACAACCCGACCGCGTCATCACCGCGATGTTCACCGGTACGGCGGTCACTGTGTACAACATACTTGCGAACGGTGTACCATACACCACAACATTCACGAACCTCACCTTCTCCATCGACGGAGACTACGTCACGCAATTCCAGCACACACCAGACAACAGTCAACCCACCATCCTGTACCACCAAGCCGTATTCGTGAAGTCCGGGCTGGCAAACACACGCCATACCATTGAGATCCGGGCGTCTGGACCCACAGCATCCCTCATCCTGTTCGACTACATCGAGTACACGGTGGGGGAGGTTGTGATGTCCTCCCATTCACCAACCTCAACGTCTACCATCCCGAGCCCAAGCCAGCCATCCTCGTCGCCGGTCCCGATTCCGAGTGCGTCCACCTTGATCACAGCAAGCTCGATTCCATCCGAATCTAGTATCGAGACAACCCAGACGTCCGTATCCTCTCATCCTGTAAGTATCAGTCTATCCTCGACGTCTTCCCACCCAACCTCGAGTACGAATTCGACGGCTGCGTCCACCGGTACTCAGCCGACATCCGATGCGGACACCGCCCCATCACCCGGTCCCAGCTCGAGTACCAGTGCATTCATTGTCCCCCCGACAACTAGCGCTGTTCCGCCAAGCCCGAGTACAAGAGCAGCTCGATCCCCGCCCGTAGGAGCCGTTGCAGGAGGTGCGGCGGTCGGTGTTCTTGTCGTCACGCTCTTAGCGTGTCTGGCCTTCTGGTGGTGCAGGCGCCGCCGCGGTGGACATTCTGCCGCACGTGACAAAGGTCTGTCAAGGGGGAGTGTGTTACGACGCAAGCGCGACGGACACATGGACGACACCGCCGAAGTAGATCGTTCGCCGCGGGCACAGACCTCTCCGACAAAGATGGTTTCACAAAGCCATCTGCACCCATTGCGACACGGGGAATTTCCACGAGCGTCTGCTGCTTACTCGCCCGGATCCTCTGGCCTGGAAGAAGACCTCGTTCGATCCGCGTACGAAGCAGATAGGGACTCTGCAGCCACGACTGCCGACAGTGCTGTCCGACATTCGCGTCCCGCGCCGCATGTCCTGGAAGCGCACACGACTGGGGTGGTCGCTAGACCGGCAACATCTGTCGAGGGAGCTGAAAACTCACAATCTTGGCATCGAGCCGAACGCGATCGAGAGCCCCTCTCGGACATGGGCTCTCGAACAGAAGAGCTCCCCTCTTCGGGTTCACTGACGACGGATTCGAGGGACCTACGCGCACACGTCGCACGGTTGGAGAGGGAGCTGGTGCAGATGAGAGCGATTGAGGAGATGCGTCAGATGTTCAACGAGCCTCCACCGCGCTATGAGCCACGGTCGTGAGAACCTAATTGGTTGCGCCCTTTCCCCCTGGTAGAGCCCATTGTAAGTGATCTCTCTTTCTTTCTATGACGAGGGAAATGTGCGACTTATTGCTCACTCAATGTATCCGCAGGTCGAAGTCAAACTGAGCCACCCGTTCGCTTGACTGTACTTCTGGCAGTATAGGTTCACTGGAGGACGACGATGTACACGTCTACACTTCGGATTTCTTGCTACAGGAGCTGTTTTGAGGGCATGCATGTCGAGAGCAGCGTGCAGGACCTCCATTCTCATATCAGTCGACGTCGTCGTTTGAAAGAGGTCTGTCAGAGACTACACAGCAAGTTGAGGGCGTTTGTCCTGGTGATAGCGGCCCGCACGTGGCGCACTCCGTCAGACTCCGTGCCCCTCGGACTTGGGAAGTTGGAACGAACTCAGAGCCTGAACGTCATTTTTTCTTGAACTTGATCGCACCGCTCATCCTGCATTGTATCCTTTCCATCCAGCGCGCACCAGGATTGCCGCAGCGGGATGTGGTGTATGAAGGATCGTTATAGTGCACTGAAACCCGTTTTCCGACACCTCGAGGGTGTTGATCAATTCGTTCGGGACCGTCACACTGCAAATCGTCCACGACAGACCTGCCCAGCTCATTGATTTGGTTCGTCCCTACGCACATTCTCAATCGATATATACGTTTATCCCGCTTGCCAATTTCACCTCGATGTCCAGGGAATTCCGCGCCATGTCAGGCCATGTCTCATGTCGCAGTTTCCCGCGGCTCGGAGCCTCGCCCGTCAATTTCATCTCGCAGACGGCAACAAATTTCATACGGCCGTTCATACAAGTGCGCGCCCGCCTCCAGCGGGGCACATGATCGATCGGCCGTGCGATCGCAGCGATGTTGTCCACAAGTCCTCCACAAACAACGCGTCCCCAGGCGTCTACTTCGCCGGTCAGCTGGACAAGCCCCATCGCCACCCTCCCCTGCGCGGAGGAAAACAAAGTTGGGGTCTGCCGAATGCGTACGGCCTCCCGCCGTGCCTGTGCCGCTAGAACTGATGCGCCATCGACACACTCGGTCTCGGCGACGCCTGTGGACGTTCACGCGGACAGCGCTCGGCCCTCTGCACGACCGCGTTTCTGAGTCGCCAAGGCAGGCGTCAACATCCTTGTGACGTGCCTAGTAATTTGCGCCGGATGAAGATCACGGACCGTTCTAGGGCGCGTCCTTGTACTGTTCAATACAATGCCTAGCTCGGTTCTCGCGCGGGCTCGTACCGTACGGCGCACGGTGCAGTAGAATCTTCTGTGGCGCAATTTAGCGGTCGTAGGACGGCTAACAGAACTCACAAAGAGTGCAGAAGGGCGGACGGTTGCTCCACTCATTGACAAACGCCTTCATGGCCCCGGCCGCTCTTTAACCCCTGGTTTGGTGTGGCGAGCCCCGCCGTGCTCACCACAACCCGATCGGCATTTCTTTGTACGTTCTCGGACGACGGGTATGAAAACAGCACAGTTCTGACCGATGCGGAAGGCAAGGGCGCAAGCCAGCGGCATTCGCAAATACCTTCTAGGCACACCAGCCGTCGATTCATGGCCCGCGGCTTCGCAATACAACTGCATGTCCCACCCGGGAGTGGTTCGCTGTGTGAGATCTCGCGAAGGCGTTCCAACACTGCCATTGCACTGATCGTCAGCCTTTGGCCAATTGATCGCCAACTGCGTCAAACAGAGACACAGGTCACCGTCCCACGTATGCATATCGACATCACCACTCATTCAGATGTATGAAGGTTAGGACGACAGGGAATCATGCGGCGCCTCCTCCACTTTGTTTAGACAGGCAGCGCCATCCCCGCAGCTATGCTCAACCTATTCCTATGCGCTGCTATTCACGCCAACGGGACGACGAACTGTCGACCGCACCCATCCCCAGGTCTTCTTGTATTCAGATAAGCCGCCTCGTGTGTGCCCCCCTAGCCCTCGCGATGGCGCGGCGCGCTACCGCTCACACGCTCCGCTCTTCTCAAAGCGTTCCAGAGCAGCTCGCGCCCCTCCAGTTGGGGCAGCTGCTCCCACCAGTCGACCGCCGCAGGCCCGCAGTCCTCCTCACAGATACGGTGTTGAAGTCTATCACGCTCGGCCTCTTGCCTATCGACCTACCCATCCGGGTTTGCACCCAGCGTTTCCACTGGCGTACGGTACATACACGCGGTAGTGCCTGGTACGCCGGCCGCGGCTCACAATTGCAAGCTCCTGTCCACACCGGCTGCCGGTGGGACAGCGCGAGCGGCCGTCGAACCTTGTGCGTCAGATCTCCCACTGGCGCTGCGCCAGTCTAGATGCGGCCCCGCCCGCACTCACGCTCGACTTCGAGTGAGTGTGCGGAGGTAGGCCAAGGCTGCACGGGTCGCTGGCCCCTCTGCGCTCGGTTTCTGACCGGGCGGAGACGGTTCAGCCGCCTGCCAGCGCGCCTGCAGAAGCTCGCGTTCGCGCACCGCGTTTCGGGGGACGGCGTATGCTACTGCCCCCTTCCTCGAATCGGCATGGTATCTGATTGCATACAACAAGCGACGCGCTGTCGTCACGCCGGCCGCCCAACAGACTACTCGTAGTAGCTCACCGTCGGTGCACACGCCCCTCGCAAGCACTGCACCCGGGTGTGTACGCGAATTCGAGCCGCGACCGCAGCACAGTCGCGGCGCCGCCCAGTTTAGCCCGGCTGCAACGTCGACACCCCGGGCATGCCTTCGTGCCGCTCACGGGTCGCGAGGCTGCCGCCGAGACGGGCCACACCGCGTGAGCACTTGGCCGCCGCGCGCGCGCGCGCCCTGGGCTGCCCTGGGGGCACACGACCGCGCGGCGACGTCATGCATGACCCGCTTCCGCTGTCATCGCGCGGGCGGTGTACTGGCCGTTCGCGGGGTGCGATAAAGTCGGTATATTCGTATGTGCACGCAGTGTCAGGACCCCTGGTAATCCACCCAAATCCCTGAGGCCGAATCCGGACGCTTTTTGCATTTTTGAAAGCCTTAGGCCTCATCCAATCCGGAAAATTTGGCAGCTTTTCCTCCAGACGCCCCATCCAATGGCCCGGACATCGCGAGGTCGCAAAGGAAAGGCCTAATCTAGGATATAGTGCGGCCCGGACATTGATATCGCGGCAGCGCGGCACGCGGCGATGGTGACTCGAAGGAGTCTGCGACCCCATCAATCTGAAGTGATAGTGGTCCTATTTCTCTGTGGCAGTACCCGATAACTCGCTGTAATCATTGCAAGCAGAAGCGCGCTTACCTTGGTATATACCGTTCCGCCTCCCGGCAGAGTGCACGTTGAGCCAAGACAAGCTCATGCTCATGGTTGACGCTGCTGGGTTTGATACCTTCACACAGCTGTCCTCTTCACTCACACGCATCACAAAGGTCGTGAAGCTTCTCACCGAGGCACGTCGGAAGGCGGCAGGCAGGAAAGATGATGAGGAGGAGTAGGCTACTGGGCGACCCTGTGTATTTAGTATCACCAGTTCATTGCATCACCGTATCGGGTCCGATTTCGTGTCTGTATGTGCTATGTGAACTTACATGGTGATATCTGTGTTTAAGATGCTTTCTGAGTGTCCTCCTGACCAAAATGGCGCAAAGTGAGGCCTAATCTTCTTGAACCGGACTGAACGCGGACAATAACACCCCTGATGAGAGAGCCCGGACATATTTTGGTATGATTGGCCATATGCCTGATCTAATCCGGAAGAAAACATCTATTTTCCAGGCCTGATCCTTCGGACAGACATGCCCATTTTTTTATGTATCGGATCAGGGATTTGGGAGGGTTACCAGGGGTCCTGCAGTGTCGCGCTCTGGCAGGATGCACGAATGCACGGCCGAGTAAGTCGAGGCTCGAGCGTGGCCGCGTGCGCCATCGCGTCGGTGTGGGGTATATGTACATGCACGTGGATGACGCGGCGGGGGCGAGTGAGTTGATAGATCTAGGTGTGCATATAATTTTGACAGCGTGTATCTAGTGCTGGGTGCTCGGTCTGGGAGGATCCGGGAGTGTTGTTGCGAGAATGTACAGGCAGGTTCGAGAGCGGGTGCGGGTGCATATACGACGTGGTTTTGCAACGAGAATATGAGAGCAAGAGGAACGGAATCTATAGCTAGCACGAGATGGAGCCCGGGAGATGTTGCGGATTCAGCGAGATGTGGCGAGAATAGACAAGACGGCTGTGGTACCGCGGCCGGTGCGTGTTCGTGCGTACACGAGGCTACGAGCAGCGGGTGGGCCCGACTGCCAGGGGCTCTCCATGCTTTAGACTGCAGAGCCACCGCGCCGAGGGCGGCGAGCTGGAGCGACGATCGACCGCAGTAAGTACGGTCGCAGTCGCTACCCAACGCCAGAGCTGCCCCCCCCCCTCTCCGGTGACCGTGACCGCTCGATGGCTGGGGGAGAATGGGGCCCGGGAGGGCGGGGCTGGGGCCGACTCGGCCCACACAAGCCCGCCACGCTCGGCCGCCAAGCGAGTTGGGGAGGGTGCCAGTGTTTCCTGCGGCGCCGTCGACCGTCGACGAGTCGTGCGGGATGACTACTGCCCTGCCCTGCCCTGCCCTGCCCTGCCCTGCCCTGCCCCCATCCCGTCCCGTCCCGGTTGTCGACGCGCCCCGAGAGCCCGAGGGCCGTGGCCCGAGCCCCCGTCTTCCGTCCCGGAGCCCAACCCGCGCACCCGCAGTGGACATTCCCCAGATGCAGCGCCCGGTCCCCCTCCAGCTCAGGGGCTCGGAGTCGCCGCTGCTCGGGCGCCCGAGCTCGACCGTTGCGGTCCCCGTCCGCCCCGCCCCGCCCCGCCCCGCCCGCCGCCTCCTCGAACGGGTATGGGGCGGATCTGGGGCGGTGCGGGGGCCTGGCGCGAGCTCAGATCCCAAGAGCTGAGCTCGCCGAGGTTTGCAAGCGGTGCCTGAGTGTGCGATCGAGATTTTTTTTGGGGGGGAGAGGGGAGAGGGGAGGGGGGAGGAGGGCCGTGCTTGGTGCGGGGCCGCGGGGTTTGGAATCCGCAAGTTTGGGACGCCACGCACGTCCGTCCGGGTCGAACGTGTGGGTGTGCGTGCGCGGTGGCGCACAGTCATGGTGGATGAGGCCGCCGGGCGCGACGCCGTCGGGGCCGCGGGCGCTTCAGGCGCTCCTGCTCCGGGGGCTGGGTTGTTTGCCAGAACGGCCCGGGCGCCCGGAGGCTGGTAAGATCATGCCGAGTACGGCACAGGTGGCGGCGTACGCGTTGGGCGATTCTGAGGAAGAGTGGACGGTGCAGCTTAACGTTCGAGCGCGATCAGCGACCCTTTCGAACGAGGACAGATCAGGACACGCGCCGCAGAGAAACCGAGGATGGGTGAGTACCGGCCAGTACACCGGACCGCGCGCAGGGATGTCTCAGACCAGATGAGATGCGATTGGAAAAGGGAGGATTCGAACGAACTGCATGCATGTAGGGTGGACGCCGTAGAGTACAGGTGGATGATGATGCGCGTTCACAGGAAAGGGTAAGAAGGAGAGAGAGGTCGGGGAGAGACAACACACGTCAAGCGGCCGATGCGCGTAAACCAAGCAAGGTCATGGACTCGTGGGAATCGACGCGAGGCAGGGCAGAGGCGGAGCACGATGGGGAGAAGTGAAAAGGGCTAACTAAAGCAAGCAGATGAACCCGGGAGCAAGAGAGAACAGGCAAGAGGGAGGGGGGGCAAGGCAACGAGAGTATACGAGCGCGCGTCGCGGTAGGGGGAAGGCACCCTTCTGCTCCGCGGCTGCGGTTTGGATATAGGGGGTGAGGGGGGTGGGATGGGGTAGAAGAAATTCGGAACGCGCAAGCGACTATCGTACACGACACAAACAGGAAACGGGGAAGGGATAGATGAAAAGCAAGCGGGTCGGGAATCCTTTGCAAGGCAGGGTACGTGGGCGTGGGCGGGGATTGCGGCGAGAAGACGCGGGAGGATGGGGATTATGGGGACGGGGCATGGCGTGCGAGTGCGTAATTGATGAGTCGATTGAATGGGATGAAGAAGTTCGGGGCGGGGGCTATGCGGATGGGTGAGAGAGGTGGGAACGGGAAAGGGAGAAAGCTTGCGGGGGGAGACGAGAAGGGGGCTGGATGACGACGAGACGGATCTATTGTAAGCAGCCACAAGAGACGAGACGCTGAGACATTGTCCGTGTATGCGTACAGAGCGCTCGGGCCCGGGAAAGCGATACAACCAACCTGGTGTTGGCCGTCGATGACGATGAGGTGCGAGGGGAGCATGGGGGCTCGAGCGGGAGCACGCCTACTTGGGCGGCATCGACCGATTGTTTTTGGGAGCGAACTGGATGGGACTGGGTAGGGGGAGAGTCCAAGAGGGCGTTAATGGTTAGACGTACAACAACGTGGCAGATAGGAATAGATAGCTGCGGCGGACGACCCCAGGCGCGTCGTCCCTCGCTAGCTCAAAGACATGTTCTAAGCATCGCGAGGAGAGACGGCCAGTATATACAGCCGAGTCGCCGCCGCGAATGCAGTGTCGAGGTAAATGGTGTTGATGTCGGGGAGGGTGTGAGGGGATGCATACGTGTAGACGTTGAGGCGAGGAATAAGTTAGGCAGTCAGAGTTGAGCTCGTCGGGCTTCAGTGACGGGCGTTGGGTATCGAGGAGCCGCGCGATGTGCAGGACGCCAGCGGGGGTCGCATGACCCTACGTGCCGCCCGCAAATTACCGCATGTGTGCTGTCGGGGACGTCGTCAGCCTCGGACCATCGCATGATCAGACACGAGCAGCGACGGCGGCGGGGAACAAGACGTAAGAGAAGACGGCACCGCGACTGCTCGCTTAACGTTTGTGCTCGCAGGCGAACAGGACCGGCCGGATCCTCATCCTCGCTCGCCGCTATATGCGCCAGCCTCTGCGCCGTCAGCCGCCTTTCCGTCCCCCGCCCGCCCGCCTCGCATGCCGCTCACTGCGAAACACGATCTACTCACCTCCGACCATGCCCGCGTCAGGCAGCCCAAAGCTAAACCCCGGGAAACCGTATCCCCCGCTCACGCCAAACCCCACCTTCGGCGTCGAGTTCCCGCTCCCGGGCGTACTGGCATTGAGGACTGCCGCCGCTGCCGCCGACGCGAGGCGTGGGCTCGGGCTCCCCGAGGGGGAGACGTGCCCAGGAGGTGCAGGCGGCGCGCTCTGCGCAAAGCACCACTGCCGCAACAGCGCGGCATAGCTCGGGTCGCTCGTGTCCACGCGCGCGTTCGCCGCCGCACCAGCAGATGCGCTCAGCCCAAGGTCGCGCACTGCGCTGCTCAGCGCCGCGGCGGCCTTGCGCTCTTCCTCGTCTATCACCCTAGCGGGCGACTCGGGGCGGGGCCCGGCCTCAAGCCCAAGGGCAGAAGGCTTGTTCTGCACCCGGGGCTCAGGGCTGCCACGCCGAGGGCTGGCGGTGCCGCTCCCGGCCGGACTGCTGTCCTTCGACTGCGGCGGGCTGAGGAGCTGCTGCTGGAAGGGGTAGCTGTACGACGACGGACCCATGGTACGAGACTGAGCGGCGAGCGCAGCGACGGAAGGGCCCGGAATCGATGAGAACGGTGAGGTCGCAGGAGGAGTGGATGACACCGCACTAGGAGACGCAGGACCACCCCACGATGCCGGTGTGGGATCGGAGAAGTCGGGGAGAGGATCGAGTGCACGGTGAGTCGGGATGGGCTTGCTCGCAGTGGACTCGGTGGCCTTATCATCCTTATCCTCCGTCGGCGTCTGCTTTGGCTCGTCTGCACTCATGCCGGCCTCTGCAGGCAGGCTCGCGCTCCTGGCACGGACAGTACCGGGGGCGTGGTAGGAGGCGTCACGATGGAAGAAGCGGTTGGGGCGACGTAGTTTGTCAGGGAGAGCTTCTTCGAGAGGTATGCCGCAGTCGGTGAGCCAAGGCCCCGCTCCGTCATCCGTTCGCGCTCCTTCTCCTCACGCTCCTTCCACTGACCTTGAACATCGGTCAGCGAGGGCGACAGCGTAGGGAATGGCGAAGATAAGCTCCGCGTGAGCTGCGGCGGAGCAGGCACGGCGAGACGCCGCGACGACGGGAAGGGTGACACGGAGGCAGTAGTCGGAGTCGTCTTCAAGGTGCTCGGGGCGCTGAATGTGCGCTGCTGCGAGTTGACAAGGCCGAGGGATAACGACGGGGATGGAAGCGGCGACACGGTTGCGCGCCGGAATCCGACCCGGTAGTTCTTGCCGTCGTTGTTGTCCCACCACTCCCCGCCGGAACCGGGGTTGTACCGTACGACGAGATAAAGTGTCCGTTCGGAGAGCTTCGCCTCGTAATCCTCTAACCGGATAGTGAAGCTATGTGCCAAGCAATGAATTTCAACCGCTGTCCGAAAAGTGAGTGCGACGATCTACTCGTACCTGAAGCGATCCCACGCGGGACCAGCTTGCTCTTTCTTCTCATCCTCGACGGCCTGGCCTGTTGCGATACCGCCAGCGACGTCGCCCATCGTGCGCGCACGAGGGAACGGTGGGGGGAGCCCGGGGAGGCTAACCACATGCTTGCAGAGGACCTCGCTGGTGGTCTGCCACTCGTCGAGGGTGAACCGCACCGCCACCGATTTCTCAAAGGAGAGGTTCCGGACGAGGACCGTGCCCCTGAGTGTCGGAGGGCGGGTCCGAGGAAGGGCGAGCGTCTCGAGGAACACATTCGCGTAAGGGGACGGGTTCAACTTGGGTATCGGGTTTGTCCGCTCAGTACTCGGATCGATCTCGTGTATGAGGGTCGGGGGAGGAGCTGTGTTCATAGGAGAGGACGGAAGAAGCGGGAAGGGGAAGGAGCTCTCAGCCTCGGTCTCGGTCTCAGTCTCCTCGCCCGGAGGTTTCGACAACGACGCGGGCTTTCCGGTGCGGTTGTAAACACGGACGGTCTCGAGCCCCGAGTCCTTCTCTGCGAAGTGCACATTCTTGATGTTGCTCGGAGTAGAGGGAGCGGATTGGGCGCGGACGTGTTTGGACGGAAGGTCGGTGATGTTAGGGGTAGAAGCGGAAGACTTGAGAGAGGACTTGAGTGGCTTCCCGTTGGAGAGGATGATTGGTGTGGACGGGGTTCTAGGCAGGGAGGGAGAATCGGTCCTGGAGGAGAGTTTGTGGAAGTGGGAGGGAAAGAACGGAGAGGGAGCGTCCGAGGGGGAGACGGGGGAGGAGGTGGGGAATGGAACGGATGTGGGGGGTTCGAGCGGGGGGATGTCTATGCGAGAGGGGGGGTTTATTGAGGGGGAGAACTTGCCGGTGTTCATGGAGAGGCGGAGGGAGTTGATGGGGGAATAGGGACTCGCATAGGTGGGGTAGGTGGGACGCTCGTCGTCGTTGGCATTATCGTCGTCATTGTCGTTGATGTGGAAGACGGCCTTCTTGTGGAGGCGGGGGAGCTGGGGGAGGGGGGCGAATGCGCCGGGGCCGCACTCGTCAGAGAAGGAGGAGCAGGAGCGAGTGCGACGGTGGTGTGAGGGGCGGGTCGCGGTCGCGGTGGAAGAAGCGTCGGAGGGGCCTGCGTAGGGCATATCGGAGCAGCTGGGCGGCACCTGGGAGATGGGACGCAGCTGGCGGACGCGTGGAGGGATTAGATGAAGAGGGGCTGGCGAGTGCGTGCAGCGTTATATCGACCACGGACGAGAGCGAGTCCGCGCGAAGAAAGCCGGCAGATGGAGTGCGCGAGCGGACTGGCGGGGGGCGCGGCGAGAAGCGGACGCGGGCCAAGTTATGAGGCCCGCAGATTTCAACGCTCGGACGAGCCTGGCCCGCCCCTCAGACGCCCCTTGCCTGTTCTGGCACTCATCCGTGATGTCATCCTCCCCCTCCCCCTCCTCCTCCCCCGCGTATATCACCCACCCCTCCATACGCTGTCCATAGCCTCTCGCTCGTACTTCCCCCGCCCCGCCCCGCCCAGCAGCCCCCACCCGCCAGTGTACCACCGCTCGCTCCCACCCCACTCTCTTCCAGGTCCGACCCTGTCCGACCTCCTATCGCCTTCACAGCACCGTCAGATAACCGGCAATCTCGCCTTCCCCTCCGCCAGCTCTCCCACCGCTCCTCCCTCCTCGTCTTCCCCTTCTCTTCCCACCCTCCGCATCCGCATCTCGCATCTCCCTCCGCTCTCGCCGCACAATGCCAGCATTCACCAGACACATCAACCCAACCTGATCCCCTTCTTGGCTTTCCCATCCCGCCACTTCTCTACCCACCTCTCGTCCCACCCCCCCTGCCCTTTCCAGATCCCAATACAGTCCCTCGTACTCCACTCATCCATCCCCCCGGCACCCCACGCGCCCTCTCTCTACACCCCCTCCAATGGCGTGATGCCTCGCGCCCAAACCGCCACATCTCTGACCCTTTCCACCGACCATCCTCACGTTCCCCACACGGCGTGCCCGCCCCGCCCGCCCGCCTCCCCCCGCCCTCGCCAGTATCTCTCTCCCGCCCCGCCCCCGCCTCGGCAGACTTCATCCAGGCGCTCGCTCTCGCCGCTCATCCTGACACATGCAGATCGGGCGCTCAGATCTTCATTTTCCACGTCTGATCGAGGCAGGCGCCCAATCCAGATTGACTGAATGCCGATCGTCAGATCACTTGATGGCGCCTGTCACCTTATTTACTAGCCGCGTTACGTTACATATGTGACAATAAACAATGTCACTTACCCACCATGTTTTATGGCGTTTTCGCGTTTTGGGAGATATTACGTACAAATCCGGTCTTCAATTGGTTCCCGACACGTCGGTTTCCCGCGCCCCTGCGCGTCCACAACGCGCGACGCGTCCGCGCCCTTCAACCGATGACGACCTCGGGCAATTTGCCACAACTCTCCCATGAGCATCTTGCTTGCTTGCGACGCATCTGCCCTCTACTGCTTGAGTTCGTTCTCTGCGTGTATATACGTAACTAGGCGGCGGCAAGAACGATTCTTGCCAGCTCATCGCGAAGTGTGCTGCTTCCTCTCTCACCGCACGGCGCGAGGCATGCCGCAGGACTAGGTGTGGCTAATCGTGTATATGACTACGTACCTGGGGTCTTCTTCCACGCGCTCGTACCACTCTTGCGTCCCCCTCGCCAGCGCCCCAACAGGGCCTCCCAATCTCTCGCTCGACAGCGCGTATCAACTGCGGCCAGCACTCGCGCACTCCGACGGCGGCATTCCGTGCGCCCCTTTCCACTCGCGACCGCGCGAGGCGCGGTCGCGCGCTTGAGCATCGGACGCTAACAGGGCGCGACGGACTAGGGGGTCTGCGCGCGTTCCGACGGCATCCGTTCCCAACCAACGCAGACGAATACCACCTAAGCTCGGTCCTCGGCCAGGGCGGCGCTCGCGGCTCGGGCTTCTTTCCCCACCTCGTCGTCGAGACCGCCCCTCGCGGATTCCGAAGGACGATGCGTGACCGCTGCGGTGGAAATCGTTCTGCTGCTTGCCCATGTCGCTCCTTTGCTTACGCTCCGTCGCCGCACCCTCGCTGATCGAGATGTCAGACTCAGACGGACATCAGATTAACGGGTCGTTCTGCACAGATTTCGGGCTCGGAGCGCGGTGGACGTCTGGGCGACGCGAGGCCTCCGACTCCGAGCTCGCGTCCTGTCAGAACTCAGCTCTGGGCGCGGCGCTCGACGTCCCCCGTCCTCCGCCCGGCGTCGACGGCCGAGTCCGCGTCAGCACGACACGCTCCGAGCCCACCCCTCGCCACGCGCCCTGATTATCGCCTCATCGCGCTCTGGTGATCAGTGCGGTCACAGCCTCCCGCCTCCGGACGTCGAACGTCGAACGTTCGGCGCGCCACCCGCGGGCGTGCGCAGTACTTGCTTAGTGCGAGTGCTGATGCACGCCCGCCCGCGAGGCGGGAAGCACATGAGATAGGCACTGGGGCCAGCTGCCAAGACTTCCAACTACAGTACATACTACACAGCTATCGTGGAAGGACTAGGGCGGGCATGGTGGCCAAGCCCAAGCTCAAGCGGCACGGTGCGCGTTTTGCTCGGCCGTACCATGCGCGTGGGTCGAGCGTCTCGCGGCACGTACGTACGACATCCATATCCATGCCCATACCAATATAAACTGGACGTTGCGGACGTACGTACGGGACGTGCGTGCGTCCGTGGCAACCAGTGCACCGCGGACTGAATGTGTCGGGAGGGTCGCTTCTCGCGACGCGAGCTCCATCTCCGAGAGTGAAAGTGAAGCAAACGGGGTGGGAAGGCTCAGGGCGTCTCTGCACAAGGCGCATGGTGTTCTCCCATACAGTTCACCGCAGACGGTTCGTCTGTTGTCTTCGCGCCCGGCAGAGCGTCGGATTTGATATCTTGTATCCGCGCCGTGTTCGTATTGAGGTCCGTGCCATGGTGTGTATGCGGGCGTTGTACAATCATGTACTACCTTCCCGCCAGAGCCAGGGGCAAAGTGCAGCCTGAAGCTGGTCCTATACTTGTGCGTTCTAGCGTCCCCAGCAGCCGCCGCGTGGCACAATCGTACAATGCATGTACCAAATCCGTCCGGTCAGTACGTCTGTCATCCGAACATTCGCGTTGGCGATGGATCTGATCCCGTCCCCTGATCCCCAGCAGCAACGCGTCCGGACTCCCATTCATCGCAAAGCGCACGGATGCAGAAGCAAGACCGCCGGCTAGCAAGGGGCATGACCAGTGCCATTTCTCCAGCTGATCCTGATGCGCTCGGCTGCCGCAGCTCTGGAGCACCCACTCCCACTCACGCCGTCCTCGATCGCCGCAGCCGCAGGACGCGCAGGACTCGGTCAAGCGTTACGTACGAGCACTCCCCAGTCGCGCTCCGCCGCCGCAGAAGCGCATCGCACACACCCTCCCGCGCGGGGTCGCTCGCAGGTAAGTAAGTTGGGTGCGCACGGGAGTGCCGTAAGCGGCCTGCTTCGCGACTTCTCGAGCTCGTGCGAGCTCCCGCAGTCGGGGCTGCGAGCGAGCTCCTGGCGTGTGCGGGGGATGTGTTCGAGAAGGTGCGCCGGCCGGTTTGTTCTCAACTTCCGTCGCTGACTGTTGCAACTGTAACTCTGGCGGTGGGAGGGGTGTAGTGCGGCGTCTGTCTTTGACTCAACGTTGGTGCACTTGTCGGCGTTCACGAACATTCACGACCGTTCCCCCGGCCCAGCGCGTACTCGGATAATCGTCGAATCACTGAGTGGAGCCGTCCACGCCAGCTGCCAACCGCTGGAAGGTATAGATCTCTGGGCGTCCCGCGCACGGCCAGCTAAGCTACCGTAGGAGAAGAAGCAGCCGTCGACGAAGAGGCGAAGCGCAAGTGACGATGGCTGAACCACATCAGTGAGCTCACCACCCGCACTGCACAGGCCCATGACATGTCCTAGCGGGTTCTCGCGCCTCCGAGTACCATCCCCCAGGCCTGCTGCGGCCGTCGCGCGGGCTTCTGGTGGCAAACGGCCTTCCTGCGCGCCACGATCGCCCTCGTTCTGTCCACCTGGTACGTCGACAGATCCAACACCGCCGACGCCGTTGCGCAGCCAGTCTCGGGGTCCCCAGCGCAGGCTGCCAGGAGAACAATGGACGGCACACGACTTCCCCACATCGTCCGCCAAGCCAGGCGCCCCGAAGCGGAAGTCGTATAATTCACAACGCAGGTTCTCGTCCGTGTCGCATGGGGTCTGAGCTGTCTCAGCACACGACCCGCCTGGCCTCTCAGCATTGCCGCACCTGTTACCGTGACACGTCGGGCGCGCCGAGGCGCGATCCGTCTCGCAGGATCTCTCAGTCCGGCAGGGAAGGCACGCCAGGCCGCGCGCCCGCGTGCACTTGCCTTGCTGAGCGTGACACGTCAAGTTGCAGACGAGCGAGAACGCGACAGGGCATGCGTGTCATGGATGATGGGATCCAGGCACACGGAATCTCATATACCGCCGTGCTTCTCTCGGGTCCTGCGCTCCCTCCGCCTTTGCCTGCCAGCCGTGCCCGCCTCAACAACCAATCCAAGCCCCCGAAATCGTCTTAGCGACAAACAACGGCCGCCTCGGTGGCCTGGCCCCTCGCACACGCGCCTCCGAGCCCTGCGCGGGGGATGCATGACGGTGCACACGGCGCTACGCACCCAAGTCCGCTGACCGCTCCGTGCGCGCGCGCGCGCGCTCCGAGCCTCGAGGCGCGCCCCGTGGCTGCCCCGCAGAGCGTGCCCGGGCGCGCGGCGCACCATTGTGGGCGGCGCGGGCGCACACGCACACGCTGTGGCTTATTGGGGTGTCGCAGGTCAGGTTGGGCTGGAGCCTGGGGTGCGGCCGGCCTGCCCCAGGGATCGCACGGGGACGCGGCGCGTGCTGGTTCTGGGGGCGCGATCGCGAGAGGCGGGGTGGGGCGAGGCCTGCTGCGTGGTGCGTGGTGCGAGGTGCAATGCGAGTGCATTGAATGCGTGCGACGGGCGTCGACGGCCCTCTGTTCGGGGAAGGGGGCGACATCAGATTCGACCTGGGTCCTTCTGTTCGTCGCCCCCCCCCCCCCCCTCTGTGGCATTGTGTGGCTGCCGTCGTCGCCATCGTCGAGCGAGCGGGCGTAAGGACGTCGCCTCCGCACACGCTGCGGCCGAGCGTTCGTGCCCTTGAACGCCTCGGGCCTGCGGCGTCCTAACCGCCCGCCTTCTCTATGCCGTTATTTGACAGGGTTCCCCCGAGGACGCGATCCGCTCCGTCCTTCGCGCCGCTGCGGGACCCTCGTGTGTCAAGCTAGATAATGCCGCCGGCTTTCGAGGTCGTTATAATGCGGCATTCAAAAGGTGCGCCCTCGGTCGAGCCTGCGGTCTCGTCCGACGCCTCACAGTTCATGCCAGATACTAGGCTCTTTGTATGTGAAGGACGCCACGGCCTTTACAGGAAATGCGGTCGTCGCATTAAGTCCCCCGCCGGTTAGTGGTCCACGGAACGGGTGAGCGGGCGTCGATGCCCGGAAGGGGATGAGACGGAGCGCCCGCAACGGTCAACGGTCGACGGACGAGCGGACGAACGGAAGGCGGCCCTCGGGGGAAGACGCCACCCGTTGTCCCCTCTTCCTCTCGCCTTCCGTTCCGGCGCGTACAGTCCGGGTCGATTCAGTCATACAACCGCACGCCATTCACGAAGCAGAAACACCCTTTCGGTACGGTATTGTGTGATCGAGGGATGCTCTGGCTAGTTCGTGCTCGGGACGCATTCGTGCCCAATCAATACGTCGCCACGCGTTTGGACCCAGCGCTATCAGAGGTAGGTAGCCTCCCACTCCTGTCAACTCGTTCTCACTTTATCTCCGCACGCTCGCCCGCAACCTCCGTCTGCTTGCGTTCCCAGCTCAAGAAGGCTTCACCGCACGTTCATCGTGAAGAACTATTTTCCTGAAATCGCACCAGCGGTACGGGCACTCCCGCCGTCCCCCAAAGCCCAGAGTACCACTTCCCGTTGTGGCGTCCGATAGCACAGTTCTTAGTGCAAATCACGCGCAACAGGCCATCTTGGTGGCGTCGCGCTCTGCTCACCGTCGCCTCCAGAGGCCTCCAGGCACCGGCGAAACTGTTTCAACGCCCGAGCCTCGCCCTGTGCAATGTACGCTAGCTCAATCTCGAATCAATCACGACAGTGCTCTCCCCGCGTCTCGAGAGTGGCGCTCCGACTTGTCCGGCTACCATGTACCCGACTCGACGCAAATCCGGCTCGACATCTGAAATGGGCGTTGCGTTCATCCAAGCTGACAGCGCGAATTCGGCTGTGCAGGTATGTGTTTGGTATGCCGCTCCCACGCCCCGGCTACTATCGACCTTCCTTTTCCGAGGTCCCGTGTCGGGGAGCGCAACCGCAGGCACCCGCACGCGTTCCAGCTGTCTCGGACGCGCTCGGCGCTGGGTGCGAGACTAGTGAGTGCTGTGAGGCACGCGTCGCTTATGTTTGACAGGCGAGATTTGACAGATGCGTGTCCGAGTCGCTGACTGGACGGTGCTTATCACCCTGCTGAGTCGGGTGAGTACGAGTACCTTCCCGGAGTTTGCTCTAGTTTCTCATGGTTGTAGCCCAGTGCGCTCTGGAGTCAAGGACGATACGACCGTGAGTGCAAGCACAATGGGCATGTGTGGCAACAGTCCGCTCTGGACAACTCACGGTATCTGTATCGCACACCGCCCTGCTGGTCAAGTGCTAGATTACAAGGCGGGTTTATCGGAATTCCAGATTGCTCGCGCACCCTGCTCTTGAGGATGGAGACGAAGCCCTCAAGGTTTCATCGAGCGCTGCACACTTGTTGACTGAGAAGGGGTTTTCCTTGCGTCACCACGTACAACGCTCAGCCTTGTACGTGTACTCCAGCCATCATCACCGCGATACGGCTGGTCCTCCGAGAATAGCGGGTTAATATCCGCACACAGATGACAGGCGCGCATAGAGTGGACGGCGGGAGCCGTATTTGGGCAGGACCCCAGCAAGTGCCACATTCCGGCGGGATCCCTCTAACAACGGACTCGTTCCTCTTGTCACGCTGTACGTCTCACTTTGGTACACCCGAGTTCGCACCGTCATTGACTACGATCAGGGCCTGGAGATGCGCGCGTGCTTCCTGAGATGTTCGGGCCCGCATCCGAGGGCGGGCTCGGATGTACGCCTCCGTGTTCCGTCGGTTGTGCCTCTTATGCAGATCGACAGCTTTGGATATAAGGGACGCCTCTCAGCGGGCGCGTTTTACGATGCGCGGACTCCCCTCGAGTGCCCGTCCCGCGTTGCAATGCACTACGTCATGTTTTACGTGCACCACCGAACCGGCGGACAGGCAATCCGGTGTTTAAGTGGCATTGCCGTACAATGGTGCGCCTCCCTCGAGGCGAGCGCAGCTTACTGTGAGTCCCGCATCCTATCTGCCTCGTCGATCTTTCTTTTCGACCGCGACGGGCGTCCATCTCATCTGTCGCCTCCCAGAGGCTCTCCCTCTCGCTTAGCGGAGACGCATGGCCGCCGTGCGCTACGCCTACGGACGTAGGACCGACTCCCGACGCTGCATGTGGACGCCACGACCGCGAGCACGATGGGACCGTCCGGCAGGGCCTGATTGCCAGGCCCCGGGATTTGACAAGAGCACTGGGCGCCGCCGAAGTTCCTGCGTCGCTTGCACTTTCCATCACGAGCGTCGGACGCACCGGGAGGCGATCCCGCACACAAAAATGCGGGGTACGGTGTCCACGCCCCGCATTCCCGTATGAGGTGATCAACGCGTCAGGGCTCTGCGCTGTCTGCTAGTAGGGATGAGGCACCTGTGGCAAATGCACGAACGAGTGTTGTGGGACGAGAGAGCGTCGTGGCAACGGAGTGGTCGAGCTTCTTCATAGTTAAGGCTCTTCTGTTGTTCACGAAGTGCGTGTTAACAATACTGACTCAACCTTCGACGCAGTCTCCTCGCCATGGGTCTCCCTCACTGTGCCGCTGTGCGCATACGGGAGAAGCCGCATTGTCGACACGCCTCGCCCTGCTTCTAGGGCAGTGCTCGCACCGAACTCCGATCAACAATGCGTTCCTTTCGGACTCAGCTTCTCACTGGCCTGGCAAGCCTCGGCGCACGAACAGCGCAGATCGCCCCGAAATGGCACGGCATGCTTGTCACTTATTTGCCTTTCGTCTTCCCTTGTCACTCATGGGAATAGAACGGGAATGTCATATTGAAGCCTTCTGCGAGTAAGCGTCGCCTATTGATGGAACGGCATGAAGATTTCACTCGTAGAGCTAATACCATGCGCAAGAAACTTAGGCTCGCTATCGCCGCTGCAGCGTTGCGCCAGTATTGCGAACGGTTGCCACAGGCTTCCACGTTCCGTAACAACTTACTCCTCACTTATGCAACCATCACTGTGGCGGTTCTCCTGATTGCGCTCGTCGCGTATCTTCGGAGCGGCGGAACGATATGCGGGCCAGCGCCCGTTGCTCAAGCGGCACTTAGACATGAGCAGGCGCGCAGGCGATGGACCAACACGACACAACTACTCACCTTATCGCGCCGACGATCGCCTAATATGGCGACGGCCCGCTGCCCCACTCCGCGTCTGCTGCGCTCGCCTTGGACCGTGGCGGCCTTTGCTGGCGTGCCTGGCCTCGCGGGACGTGCCCTCCCCGATACGGCTGATGGGCTCGAGAAACCCAAGTGCGCGCCCGGATCGTCGGGCGAGTTCCCCGCGATGGCCCCAGGTCGTGGAGAGATAAGCACGTTCCCGCGTCGCCGCCGTGATAGTTTGCGCGCTCATGGCGTCGCGGTTTGTTTCTGTGCTTCCTTCTATCGCCTAGGCTCCTTTGTCTCGGGCCTCGTTTCCCTTCAACCGTCGCCCAGCTCGCTCTCGGTCACCTCCGGTCGATAGGGAGAACCGTGATGTGTCCATCACGGGGCGCCGTGTCTCAGTACAAGGCCATCTTTACTCGTCCTGGTCCGTGATATCTTACCCATTTTTGTCGACCTCTGCCGTACTCGCAGTACGCCTTCGCTTTCGAGAGAGGCGCGCGCATCCCGATAGCAGCGAATCCCATCACGGGGACGCAAGCTCGTGGTGCGTTACCCGCTACTTTGGCCTTGCCATATTTCGGGCCCCAACGAACGTGCATGGAGTACCTAGGCGACTGCGGACGCACTAACACGGACAACGACAAACCAGTGCTAAAACGCTGGTCCAGATCAGTGTCAAAGACTCAGGAATCGCATATGTCCATCAAAAACCCGTGCCGACCGTTAATTGCACACAGTAGACCAGTCCAACCGTGCCCTCAAGTTATTCACTATTTCCCGCCAGAGAATCTCTTGATCAACTTCTTCGTCACCACCTCCTTGATCATTTCAAGGTGCGTCCTCGGTCAGAAATCGCACTTGTCAACAGCAGTGAGCTTACCTCGTTATACGCAGTCTTGTAGCCCCCGCGCTCTTTGTTGATACGCATATATTCCCGGAGACGCGAAAAACGCAGGGAAGCGAGTGCCTCGGCGACCCTGTCAGTTTCGATCTTCTTGTAGTAACCCTGCCCGGTCTTCGCCATGACCTCGACCCAGGGCACGACCGGGGCGAACGCCGCGTCTGCGATGGACCACCGCCCGAGGACGTATCCCTCCGGCGGGAGCAGGTCCTGAAGCATGGAGAGTGCCTCCAAGACCTTCTCCCCGCTGTCCTTCACGAACATATACGTCAGAACGGCTTCCCTGAGGACGTCGTCCAGCTTCCGGATGAAGCTGCGCGCTTTTACGCGCGCGACGGGGCTGTCTGGGAGGAGGCCCGCGTCGGGGTAGAGGTCCGCGATGAACTCCAGCAGCACGGATGACTCGGCGAGCATCAGGGCATCGAGCGACGGCTCCTCGACCGGCGCATCCCTCGGTCCTCCATGTGTGAGGGCAGGAACCTACGCATTCCCAAGCAGGGGCGGTGAGTTGAATGATGCACGAGTCTCACAACGTCATCGGTAGTACTGACCTGGCCGTTAGGGTTCACGTTGTCGACGAACCACTGCGGGCGCTCCTCGAGGTCCAAGGACACGAGCTCGTACTTGGCCTATGCTTCCTCCAACGCAATCCAAACCTGTGCCTAGCCATCAATGACACACGTCAAGCCCGAGCAAATAGCCGAAGGTGTGACGACCCACCCTGGCCGCGTAAGGAGAGTGCTATGCAGCCCAGGAAAGAAAGCGCTCAGTCGGATAGTCGTCCCCGACCAGGAAGATCTCATTTTGTACTGGCGAAACATACAGAACGATCCGCTTAGGCTGGGGGGAAGTGATTCTAGCTCTCAGCTGTGCCTCGCGGTGCTACGCAGAGAAGGGCGAGGCTCGGACTGCACGAACATCGAACCTCAACTCTGTGAACTCTCATATACGACCTTGAATTCTGCCCGAAGGTTCCACACTAATACGCCGAGGTCTCGCGAAGGCCAATGGGACAGTCTTCCTCGGCTGGAAGGCGTCGCTGACATCCAGTATCGGGTGCCCGAGGTATGTGCGTTAGCATTCGCAGGAGAGAGCACAGTATACGTCTGTGAAATTGATCGAATTTGCTCGTTTCTCCATATTCGCAGCGGCGGCATCAAGCACAAGTGCAAAACGTACAGTTCATGATAGAATGGTTGTTAGAGTTGCAGGAGGCAAAATGGACGTTCAGAGGCTTGAACCCTGGACCTCACGCAATCCTGTATGCAAAGCGTGCGCGCTACCACTGTGCCAAACGCCCAGTAACAAGCCTTGATATAATGCACTCACAATCATCTGTTAAGGTTTCTCATTATCCCAGCCAAAAGAGGCAGTTGTTCAAGAACATAACTTCCCAGTAGCACTTATAGAAGGGTAAGATCACCCACAACGCTGCTGATCGCTATGTTTCCAAACCAAGTTATATTATGACTTCATAAAGGGGTCAAGGACTGCGTAAGGATTGATGGGCCGGAACAGAAGGTGAGGGGGACTCGACCTGCTCCCAAAACATCTTCGCATCGCGCACATAACTGCCGGGATTATCATATTGAGACTGCACAGCCCGCATGTCCCAATTCGAGTTGGTGCAGTATACGAGATCATAACTTGCCAGCCTAAAGGATATGGATATGTGGATCGCACCAGCGCACACACTGTCCATACAGGTGAATCCCGATGAGTGACCCAGAAATCCTTCTACAGGAGGCCGTGATTAGTAGGGTATAGCGTCGTACTGGTACTTGTTTTATGCTCGTCAGCCGCAGCCGTAGCAGCATCAGTTATCATCCGTCACCGCGTCATGGACGTAGTTCAAGTCGTGATGTCGTCGAATGCTCGTCCGCCTCCGCCTCCTCAACTCCCCTCACCAGCCCTTCCTTTTCTCCGTTCGTTCGCTCCCCGGAAGCCACATCGCCCTTTCCAAACAGATCAGGACCCCGCACGACCGCCGCTCTCCGCGGACAAACACTCTGCGCTCACTGCTTCTTCCCGTTCACCTCCGCCGCACCGACCCACTCGCCCGAGCGGTCCTTCTTGCGCACGGTGAAGCACGCGATGCCAAGGTAGTTCGTGATGTCGTTGATGACGAGATAGCAAAACCGGCCGTACGAGAGGAAGGCGACGGCGAGCGTGACGTAGACGAACAGCGCGGTGCGCGGGACCGTCGTCTGGATCAGCGGCGGGCTGTTGGACATTGATGGTACACAATGTCAGCGGTTATAGACGCTTTGACATGGGGAAGTAGAAGAGGCAACGCACCGGCCGATGAGCCGCGGCAGGTTCGCGTCGATCGCGCCGACGATGCTCCACATCCACATCGAGTCCCACCACGGGAACGGCTGCTTCGTGACGTGCGCGAGGATGATGCGCGAGACCTGGTGCGCGAACTGCAGGCCCCACGCGCACAGGAAGGGCACGAAGAGCGCCGAGTGCAGGATTTGCGATTCCTTGAGCGTTGGCGCGCTAAGCCAGAACACTTCGAGCGCAACCGAGATGGGGAATGGGAGGAGGTAGAGTAGTGGGGTGAAGGGACCTTGTCCGCTCGAACGGCGTGCCTTGTATACGTTGTAGTAACTGGGAAGCGGATTGTTAGACCTCGTAGCTCGCAATCTGCGAACAACAAAACCAACCTGGAAACAATGTTGAATGCGAGAACAACAGCACCGACGACCATGAATACATCGTTGAGACCGAGTCTAGGCACATATTGCAAGACAATGGGGTATCTCTCTAGTCTAGTGAATGCCAGGAACTCTTGATCCCAGAACGCTGGGCCTGCGGTTTTGAGAGTGAGCGCATGTGCTTCGGGTAACTACGTTGTTGATGCCTACCAGTGAAGCCAGTGACCAAGTATAAGAGGATGATAGAGAGGATGCCTTCTACGGGGCCGGAGAAGATTCCGAGGAAGAGTTGGCCTACGCGAATGGGTTTAGTCATGTTGAAGACGAAATGTCTGAGGCACCAAGTGTATGTAGTACCTGTGTGGTATTCCTCCCAAGTCGTAAGGTAGAAATTGGCGAGAGTCGCAATCTGGGATGCGACCGTCCACCACGACCTTCCGAGGTTCAGCGCACGGGCGGCAAGGATGACCTCAAGCTAATGGTACCAGGACAATGAGACCACGCTCGTAACGACAGCCTGAACTTCCCTACAGTGGTGTTCAGGGCGTCACATCCATGGTCGAACATCTCGCCGAGCGGGCCTGCCATGCCCGTCCGCCGCGCTTGCTTTCTGCGCGCACGTGAGGTCATATTCTCGCGTCTAGGACAGGGGTACGTACCCGTCTATAGCATCAAGGGTCTGGTATAAGAATAGGCCTATTGCCCATCTGTCGACACCAACAAAATGGATCAGGGCACGCCGCAGCCTCAGGGAAGGGCGCACGCACGTAAAGTATATCCACTGTGGAGGGCCCTCTGCGCCTTCCTTCTCCGTGAGGAACTTGGGGTCATAGTAGAGCAGGGTACCAAAGTTCGCGAGCACTAGGCACAGGCCCGTGAGTGTGATCTGCACGTGCGAGGGTGTTCAGCCAGGGCTCTGACAAAAGCGCGAGTGGGTAGGTGCGCACGGTGTTGGGTGCTACCGAGGTCGGCCAGAGGGTGACGAACCACGTCCAGAACGGCTGCAGCACATAATGAGACACAAGAGACCTAAGCGGTACACGATCAGGTCTGGCGCGGAGGAGGAGCGGGGAATGGAAGGACGGACTTGTCGACGCCCTTGTAGGAGTACTTCTTGAGATTTTCGAGCGCGTGCGGGGGGACGTAGCCCATCGTGTATTAAGCAATTAACGCAAGTTTGTACAGATCGTAAAGCAGGAAAGGCGAGCCGCGCGGGCGGGGGCGGCGCACGCGGTGGCGAAGACGAAGAGGGCGAGGGAGGGAGTGGTCGATCGACGCGGAGCGGCCTCAGCCTTTAGCACACTCGCCGACTCCGAGCGGGCGACTCTCGAGGCAGCTTCCATCGCGCTACGTCACGTGCACGTGCGTCGCGCGTCCGTGGCCTTCTCGGCCATTCTCCCCAAAGTCGCGTTTCCCGCAGGCATCCGACGTCGACCGAGCACAGGGCAGCAGGCATGGTCACACACCCGTCTTCCAAAACCAGTTCGACGACAGGAAGCTGCATCCAGCGCTTCACACACACGCCAGGTGGTCAAGGGAAGCATCCCATTACACACGAGCAGCAATACATTATCCGATACAACCTCTACACAAGCGACGTCCATACCATCCCTCCCTTCAAAATCCCAGCTGCTCAACAAACGCCTGCCACGTCGCGTCCAGCACAGGCACCCCCGGCGGCGGGTCCAGTGCGGCCTGCATCGGGTGGGCCCACGGGTCAGCCGTCATCGCCGCCGGCGTTGGCGCCGCCCCGGACGAGGGCGTGCCCGAGGACGTGCTCGCGCCCGCGGGCGATGCGAAGTCAAAGTCGGGGAAGAGCGGGAACTCGGCTTGCTGCGGGTTCGGAAACGCCGTCGAGGGGAAGTCGAGGTTGAAGTGCGGCACGCGCCCGCTCGCGTCGTCCACGTCGATGGGCACGCCGTCGAACGCGCGCAGGTCCTGCATGATCGTCGGATGTATCATGTCCGGCTGCACTGTCGCCTCGCACGCTGCCAGCTCTGCTGCTGCCCGAGCGGCGTGGTCGTATTTGCCGCACGGCATGGGCCGCTCCTCCGTTGGGCAGATCAGGTGCGTCTTCCCGCCGAGCCGATCGAGTTCGCTGTGGATAAGGGCCGCTTCCTCTGCAGCATGCGCTTTGTTCATCGCGTCGTGTGCTTGTTTCCGGAGCTTCCTCATCACGTCCTGGAAGACTTCAGCAAGTGCACGGAACGCAGTCGGAGCCGATACTCACAAGGTTGTTTGAAGCGATCTGGCTCATTGACGCCGCCTCCTCGAACAGGTCGCACAGCTTCTCCAGCTCGTTCATCGAGCACTTCGCCAGATTGGATGAAGGTGCGCGAGTCACCAGCAAACACATGACGATCTGCAACGATAGTCAACGAGATACCGGTCAATCATTGGCGACGAGACGTACGGCGCCCGAGAGTGAGTGCGACCAGATGATCCCCACCCTTGAAGCAATAGATGGTATGGTCTTGAACGAGCATCTCGCGCTGGCGAATATCCGCCAAGCAGACCGATATATGGCCATGACGGAAGGACCGTATCTATGCCTCAGCGGGTCCTCCGGCATGTCGTTGAGAGCTTGCGAGAAGTACGGTCTATGCAAATTCAACAGTGCTGAAGGGACGTCAGTGATACACCCGCACAGAAGACCATGGGACTCACTTGTCTCCTTGAGCAGCGTAGCAAGTGCCCTCTGCGCATGCAGTGCAGTCGTCGGCGGCGGATTCTCCACCTGGCCACACTGGATGCGCAGCGCTGCAGGCACCGGGAAGTCGCGGACTTTCCGGTCCAACTCCATCACCTTGGCATAGTTGGGCGCCTTCGCGCCAAATGCACTGGTCATGATCGAGTATAGCAGTTTGGTGTATTGCCATGTCCACACGTGGACTGCATAGCTCGTCAGTGGACAGCTACTTCACAGTGAGGACAAAAGACATACAGCCGGCCTCCCGCTGATCTTGGTCGGTGACGACAACATCGGGCTCCTTGGGAACCTCGCAATCTACGAAGTCGAGATTGATGCTTGGTGGGCGCCCGAAGCCAAAGCTCTACACCATAGTCAGTAGAGTTCGAGCATACGCAGACCAATGTATTTACAAGCCAGGTATCTTGCATGAATAACTGCCAGAAGACCTGATTGCGCTTCAGGGCAGCGTCTTTGCCTAGGCGCCACCTCGAACTGCTGACATCTGTGCTATGATCAGCGACCCGCTCCGCTCTCGTGGACGCCGTACTTACGCAGCCCGACCTGCGCGCCATGTCAGCATTGATAACAACTATCAATTATTGGCAGCGACATACACTGTGGCCCAGCTTCACTGCCTGACCGATCTGCATCCATGCCTTGTGTGAACCTGTGTGCGCAGGTTCACAATCGCTCATCTCAAGGTATTGGGTCATATAGATCTGTCGGCGCAGGTTACTGACATGTTATGGCCCTCAATGGAGTAGCGCACCATGGTTTGGATTGCAGTCAATGTTGTGTCGTGGGCGGGAGGCGCGAAGCGTAGAGCGATACGGGATAAGAGGTAGTACTCGTGTGCTTCGATGGAGTATGGGGCGTATTCGGGTCAAACAGGGTGGCGAGGGCGTATATCATCCAGAGAAGCGACATCAGGTGTAACGTTGCGACGTTGCACTTCTCCCCGTTACTACGTTGTTATCAAGTTGTATGCGTATCAGTAGAGAGACAGAGGGCACGTCGACATGCTTACTGAGGTGTATGATAGATTACCGAGATTATGTCATCAAAAATGAATCTTCGAGGTAATGGATACCAGCTGATGACAGCTTTAGTGAGACTGAGCCTTGCTCGAATATTACGAACTTACGCAAACTTTCCAAACTCGATGAAAGTCTCACAGAGCTGGCAAGCTTGCGATAATGGCGGTAATAACTTCATCAGCTCTGTCGCAATCTCAGCGTTTCTAAGCGGCACGTCCAGTTCTTTGTTGGCCTCATCTGCCATTGCACTGGACAAACGAGGCAATATCACGTCGCTCGCCGATAATCGTTCTGGGGCCTACACACATGTTGGTGTTCAAAACGCTCGGTGCGGATCGGGTCGGCACTCACGTGAATGAGATACTGAGCGAGCAACGTCAGACTAGCATTGATGCAGAAACAATGAGTGTATGCACCTCTGAGCGAGACGTCTGGCCAAAGAAGCGCGTTTCTCCACGTAGGCCGAGGGTCAGTGTGCCTGTCGTGGCGAATGAGTGGACCGACATGAATTGCAATGTGAAAGTGGACTAACCGAACGAATCCAAGACGTCTTCTTCCTCGGCCGTAAGTGGCGGTACATCCGTTGGAGAACCGGCCGAGTGGGAAGAGAACGAATCCGGGCTATTTGCGGTCCCATTCTCGGCACCTTCTTGCAACAACGGGTGAGGTTGGTCAGACACGGCGGCCTGTATGAGCTGCAATGCGTTCTCAAGGGCTTTGGACCGGTTCTGTAGCTGTTCAATCTTCTTCTTCAGGTCCTCTACGTCGGCTACCGCTTGTCTGCATACTTGAGATATCATGCACCCCTATAGGACGTGTTGGACTTACCTGGTCCCCTTTCCGCCCGTGATGAGTTGCCCTACATGTCTGCTGCTCACTGGTGTTATCGGAGTCCATGCGATGTCAAGACGTACCATCCGGACATAACGCAGCGCAACCCCTCTTTGTGCATGTCTCGCACGGGACCTATGCGCATACCAGCGTTCGCGATTGACTCAACGGACGGCGGGTGGGGGTAGCCACCGCTGTGCTCACCTTGCGGTCGCAACGAAGCTTGAGCCTTTCGGCGAATGCTCAAGTTAGCGCAGCGCAGCCACCCGTGGCCATCGGGACGCACCTCCGGCACTCTGCACAAGAGACAGGGACGCGTCCCGGCCGTTTCCTCTGCCTCGGCTCTCCGTCGTGGTTGTCCTTCTCCTTCACGGGTGGCATGGTGTGCGTGCGGGCCAGATAGTCAGCGCGCGTCGATCCAGGGGGGCTGATGTGCAGGAAGAGGGGAGCTGCCAATGGGCTGCTTAGGGTTCATGCCGAGGCTAGAAGGAGGGCGCGCCTTACTCAGCAGCCAGCATGCGCGGCCCACTGGCGGATCTCTGCACTGGGAAAGCTGTGTTCCTCTCCTTGTTTGGCCCAGAACCATCATCAACTTCGTCGTGAATTTGTGCTCGTCCAACACCATCACCGCTTTCTTCTGCATCTCGCCAAATTGAAGCAGCCATTATTTCGTGTCTAAGCAGTCTGAATTCGTGGGACACGGCAGCTGTGCTGTGTGATCTTCTTGATGGGAGACACCACTGCGTCTTCGATACATATGAACATATGCAGACCATCGATTGGAACAGCCTGGCCATGCAACGAGGCCACTCTGTGTCTATTCCGGCCTCAGAGAAGCACAAGAGAACATCACTGGTCGTCTCGAGTTACATCATGCATGCGGTCAGAGTCTGCATTAATGCGGCTAGACGGTACGCTCGTGGTCTTCCAGCCGTAAAGGTGCACTCACCGACGTCCATTATCCTGGTGACTACCCTCATACTATAGGTTGTCACCCTCCACTCGCGAGGTTTCCGGTCAATGCTCGCCCAGCCCCCAGTCTCTGAGATGGCCAAAGCGAGATCGTATGGAATGTCTCACGTATTACACTCATTTGGCCAGTGATCGACTTTGGCAGTACGTGGTGTTGGGAACGACCTCAACACCAGCCATGGCAATTTATCAATGCGGCGTGGCACAGGTTAACTATCAGCTGCCCTCATCCCGCTATTCCATTCTCGACGTTCACACCTCAACCGGACCGGGGAACCACCCACGGTGATCATACTAAGTTCGTGTCAACCTCCGGTCGGACTATAAGGGCGAGATATCATACAGGTCTCGCCAACGACACCACATCCTCCGCATACAGTGACCACCTCGACGAGCAGTCTCTGGCCTTCTCCCCCGCCCCCGCCGACCAAGCTCGGCCGTCGCCTCCGGTTCTCCCCCTCCGCGGGTATCTATGTCTCCCCTTTGCAGCTCGGCGCGATGAGCACAGGCGACAAATGGCAACATCATGGTATGGGCGCGATAGACAAAGAGTCCAGTTTCAATCTCCTCGACACGTTCATGAGGCGGGCGGCAACTGCATCGACACTGCGAATAACTACCAAGACTACCAGAACGAGACCTCTGAAGAGTTCATCGGCGAGTGGATGGAGTTGCGCGGCAATTGCGACCGGACCGTGATCGCGACAAAGGTTCACCGCCGCCCCTATCGCGCTGTAGCGAACGTCCATTTGCTGACGTCTGCCGGTAGTACACTGCAAACTTCAGGCGAGGAAAGACGGACATCACGCAACAGACCTCTTACGTCGGCAGCAACTTGAAGTCGCTCCACCTCTACCTAGAACCATAACTGAAGGAGCTGCGGACGATGTACATCAACATCCTCTACGTCCACTGGGTGATTAGGCCTGTCTCCTTGCATACAGCCACGCGCTGACTGCGCACAGTGGGGAGCCCACCTGCGGCATCGAAGAGGTCATGAACAACCTGCACCACGTCGTCGTCTCCGGGGAAGTCTTCCACCTCGTTTGTCGCATCACCTCTCCCAGCTCCTACTCTGTCCTTCCGTCGTACAGACACCGTTCGACGCAGGGCATTCCCGACGCGCCCGCGTGGGTCGTTTCCAGCTCGAACCGATACGCGCGCGACTATGGGGAGACGCCGTTTACCATCTACAAGAGCCAGTGGAACGTGCCCCTCCGCGACCTCGAGCGCGAGGTCATCCCCATGTACCCGCACGAGAGCATTGCGCTCGCTCCGTGGGAGGTGCTTGCCGGAGGCAAGATAAGGACCGACGCCGGGGAAGGGGCCGGCCGTCAGAACAGCGAGAAGGGTGCGTACTACATCCCATCCCATCCCATGCCACTCCACACTGCTTCCTGGTCAGCCCCGCGCATCCTGCTAGGCCAGACGCTGGAAAGCGGCGAAGGTGCTCGAGCAGGTCGCCTTGAAAGTGGGCGCTCCAGGCCGGTACGTTCCAGTCCCGGAGTCCGCGTCTGCGCCCAAGCCGATTGCGACCCGCTGACTGCCGCTTGCGGCACGCTGACTGCCCGCTCGCTTGCCCGCCGCCCGCTGCAGTCGCGCTCGCGTACGTGACGCGGAAGACGCCGTACGTGTTTTTCGCTCTCGGCGGGTACAAGCCCGAGCACCTCCGCGCGACCATCGAGGCGCTCGATGTCGTGCTCTCCGACGAGGACATCCGCACGATCGAGAGCGTGGTGCGGTTCAAGCGTGGGCCCTCTTGGCCTACTGGGATGACTGCGTGCGCATCGGGCTGACCCCTCATTGTACGTCTCCTTGACGAGCGCTTGTGGACAGGGCATCAAGAACAATGTCTCCGGTCTCTCCACAAGCGCGGGCCATTTCGACAGGTGGCCCACCGCCACTACAACTCATCCCGCATCTCAGTGAACTATCCGGGTCGAATGTGCAGCAGTAGAAGGTTTGTTGTACACCGTATATTTATTTTGACATGTATACCATATCACAGGTGCAGTTCACGCGGCCCCGGGCTGCCCGAGACATCGTGCAATAAAATACAGCCTCCCGCCACGGCGAGGCATCCATTACAGCACCACATGGAGAGTACAATTCACGGAAAATACCCATACGAAGGTAAATAAGCGGATGACAAAGACAACCACACCACACCCACTGAGCGCGCCCCCTCAGATTCCGAGCTGCGCGACGAGCGACTGCCACGTCGCCTCCGCGTCGCCCACATTCGGCGGCTGGAGCCACTCCGTGCTCGGGTACGCGCCCGCCGCCTGCGGCCCGCCACACACCGCCGGGTCGAGCATCGCCGCCGCGACGTCGTAGTCGAGCATCGCGGACATGTCCGCCTGTGACATCCCCGCGAACTCGCCCGCCGCGAAGTTGAACGGCATGTCCCCCACCTGCCCGCCGCCGTCGTTGAGCGGCGCCGCGCGGGTCACGCCGACGGGGGGGACGGGAACGCCGCCGCCGGGATACCTGTGGAGGTACTCGGCGCCGACAGGGGGCGGCGGCGCGGTCACGCCGCTCAGGCCAGCGGCGTGTGGGCCCCGGTCGGGGTACACGTTCCCGTTGCGGTCGACGAGCCCGTCGACGTTCCCGTTCCCCGCACGCAGCGCGCGCGCGAGCCCGTCGAGCGCACAGGGGTCGAACAGGCGCGGCTCGGTGCCGCCGCCGGCGTACGCGTCCGCGCCGACCGCGCCCGGGTTGTTCTCCCGCCGGAGCTTCCAGTGGCAGTACATGCGCCACTGCTCCGCGTTCGCGGTGTGGATCAGCTGCGTCTTGCCCCCGAGCCGGTCGAGCTCTGTCGCGACCGCGGCGGCGTCGCCGTCCGCGTGCGCGCTCGTCATCGCCGCCTGGGCCTGCTTGAGCAGCTTCCGCACGACCTCCTGTTGTGCGAGGAGCGTGAGCACGTGGGGGCGCGGCTGCTGGGCGGGGACACGCACGAGGTTGTTCGACGCGACTTGGCTCTGGGTCGCGGCCTCCTCGAACAGCGCGCACAGCTTCTGCAGCTCGGCCAGACAGGGCCCAGCGGGGGACGACTTGGGCGCGCGGGTGATCAGCAGGCAGAGCAAGATCTGCGGCTGGAGTGTGAGCACGCATTCTGCCAATCGTCAAAAAAACGGACCACGAACCGCACACGCCAGACAATGCGACCAGATGAACCCGCATCGGGCAACGATCACGGGCGCGACAAGGTACGTGGGGTGGACGGCGTTCAGGATTCGCCAAGTTGATCGGTACACGGCCATGACGGAGGGACCGTACCGATGCCGCAAGGGGTCTTCCGACGCGTCCTTGACGGCAAGGGAGAAGTATGGTCGATGGAGGTTCAGGAGGGCTATGTGATCAGGCGTCAGCGATGGGGCACAATCGGGACGAAGAAGCTCTCTGACTCGTCTCCATGCTCATCGCGACGAACACGCGCTGCATGCTTTCGGCCACGCTGGGCGAGCCCGGCTTGGTGTTGTCACACGGCAGTCGGAGCTCCGGAGGGATGGGAAAGTCGCGCACGCGTCTGTCGAGCTCGACGATCGTCGCGTAGGTAGGCGTCTTCGCCCCGAACGCGGCGGCCATGATATCTTGCTTGAGCTTGGCAAATTGCCATACCCACACATGGACTGCTCTGTGCATGAGCGTACTGAAGCGCTGCATATGGGGCATATGTAGACGTACAATTTGCCGAGTCTCGGTCATCGGGGTCATTCACGATGGCCTCCTCCGCTGTGGGTATACCACAATCGACATACGCCATGTTGATGCTTGGTGGTCTGCCGAGGCCGAAGCTCTGAAATGAATGGGTTAACTTGACACCCCTGACGATACCCGAGATGACTCACGAAAAAGGTGTCATAGTGGAAGAGTTGCCAGAATATTCTGCCACGCTTTGCTGCGGCGACAGGGTCCAGCTGCCACTTGCTACTATTCACATCTGGGAGTCATTCCGGATGTTAGCGTCCTGCACGATACGCTTCGGCTAAGGAATGAACTGACGCAGTCCAATCTATCGCGGCAATGAGTGAGCGAACGTGACAAAGGCAGCACTCAGCTCGCTTACACTTTGGCCCATTGACACAGCTTGACGGATTTGCATCCACGCTTTTTGTGAACCGGTGTGTGCAGGCTCACAATCACTCAGCTCCAAGTAGATGGACATGTAGATCTAAACTCTCGGTTCAGCCTATGTCTCACACCGCCAGTGATGGTCAGACGTACCAGAGTTTGGATGGACGTGAGGGTGGTATCAAACGCGGGCGGCGCCCATCGGAGACAGACCCGTGCGAAAAGGTAGTACTCATGAGCTTCGGCCGCGTATGGCGGCATATTCAGATCAAATAAAGTGCCGAGCGCGAGAATCATGAGCATCATAGCAAGCCCGTGCTTCTTCGTGACATGGCAGTAGGGCGCACTGTGCTTGGGTCAGCGTCAAAGTCGCCGGTGAAGAGTGAACCCATGTACGCACTCGGTGGGATAATAAATATTTGGGATGAGTTCGTTTATGATGTACTGCTTAGGCGCGGGGTACCACCTGCGGACGGTTGGTCAACAAGGAGATGCGCTTGTAGGACAGGCATACGCACATGAACTTGGAGAATGCAAAGAAGATCTCGCAGAGATGCATCGTGAGGTCGATAGGAGGTAGACATCTCACTGCTTCGTCAAGAACATGTTCACTTGTGCAGAAGACGTCTAGCTCCTTATTTGCCTCGTCAACGGTGATGTTTGTCAGACGAGGCAGTTTGGGGGTCTCGTAGGCAGCTTGTCGTTCTGGGGCCTAACATTTCGAGATGAGATGGGTGGTTTAGGACGATCTCGCGGTTACATACATGGATGAGGTACTGTCAACATGCAGCGGATCAGCAAAACTGTGGCATCGGACTGATGTGGATGCATACCTCGGAACGTGATGTCTGACCAAAGTATCGGGCCTCCCCACGCGTGCCCATCGTCAACGTGCCTTCCTATCCGTCAGCTGCATCTCCAGACAAGGTACGGAACGCCCGACGTACCAAACGCATCGGTGAGGTCCGACTCGACGTCTCCATCATCGTCACTTTGGGACGTCGCGTCACTGCTGCTCGGGGGGCTGCTGCCGTTGGTGCTTCCGGACGCCTTGGAGGATTCGTCCGAGGACTGGTTCGCGTGCGGAGTGGCGCGCTGCGCCGCGCCGGAGTCGCCGTCGTCGGCCAGAAGCGGGTGCGGCTCGTCGGAGACGGCCGCCTGCAGCTTTCGGAGCGCGGCCTCGAGCTGCTCGACCTTTTTCTTGAGCTGTTGCACGTCGGCGGCCGATTTCCTGGAGGCGCGTTTAGCGTGACCAGGCGAGACTGCTGACTGCGTTGGGTACGTACTTGGGTCCCTTCGTGGTCGGCAGGGAGCCTGCAACGGAAGCTGAGCCACGCGGACCAGGGGCAGCTGTGTAGGACGGGGGACGACGAACCGTTGGGACAGAGGGCGGCGCATCCTCTCTTGGTGCAGGTCTCGCACGGCACCTAGCCAGGGCGGTGGAGGCGGTTAGGGCGGGGTGCGGGGGAGGATCTCGAGAGACGGACCTTGCGGTCGCAACGCAGCTTGAGCCTGCGAGGGAGCGTACCCGCGATCAAGACCGTTGTCCACGCATGATGAGCGGTGAGCGAGGGGGACACACCTGCGGCACTCGGCACAGGAGACGGGAGCCCGACCGGGCTTTCGCCTGGCCTTTGGCTCTGAGCCGTCGGGGGGTTCACGCTCGGTTGTGCGGGTGGGGGCCATGCTGTGGTGGCTGTACGGGAGCAAGGAGAGCGGGGCAGGCCAGAGTAAGTTCAGGTCGGAAGCGTAAGCGTTGAGAAGCACTAGGAGCTGTACAAGTATCCGTCGGGCAGAGGGACACGCTCCCAGCAGTCCTCGCCCGACCCCGGCTGTTGCAGCTCCCCAGCCCTCGATCTAGATCCCCCCGATCCCTTTGATCGCTTCCTACATGTCTCAAACGCCCCCCACCTCACGTGTGATCGACGGCCACGTGCCCGCACCTTCAGCGATCCGCGCCCCAGAGTGCGCGCGACAGGGAACGCCCTAGGACATGCCACATCGTATTACAGCCAACACGAGACGCGAGCTAGCCAGCTACTACATCCAACAAACCCAGCCCGATCCCAACGGCCCCGCTGCTTCCGGACCACTGCTCCCGGCGTTCACGCACCGTACTATCACAGAGGTAAGCGTCAGACGTTTGAAATCAACACGCGCAACTCACAGCGACGACAAGAGCGTTCGGCCAGTAGTCCGGCAGCCCAATCTCGTCGGCGTACATGTCCAGGCCCACGCCGAACCGGTTCAGGTGCACGCGCCCGACCTTGCCCGTCGGTCCAGCGACGCGCTGTGCGTTCGGGAGCTGGAAGACGCCCTTGATGATCTCCACGAGGATCTGCATGGGCAGGAACAATAGTGAGTTGTTGTCAAGGAGAGGCCGAATGACGTCCACCGCTCACCTCCTCCGTCTGGACGGTGCCCAGGCACTTCGAGAAGCTCGCGTCTTGCAGCACCTGGTACGCCTCCACCGGACGGCTCGGGTTGACCGTCAACGGGTCCGGGAAATCGGCCGGCTATGCGAACGTCCATTTTAGTCAAGAGCGTCCACCCGACTACACAACGGGACGTACGTTGACCAGTGCAGTCTTCAGGTCGAGCAGGATCAACGGTGTCGGCTTCCCAGCTGATCCGGGCTCTTGCTTGAGCACCGCGGAGAACTGTATCAAAACGTCAGATCCGAGGCCGCGAACAGAGCTCAACGGAGCGGTAATACCTGAGGGGCGAGACCTGCAAACGGGCATAGGTTAAGTGAGCCTGTGCGGCAACTTTCCATGGCATCCGTGTTAACTTACGTTGCCCTTCCCTGACGTACTCCCGCAGAAGGTTCGCGCTGGTGCTGTCAGTAGCGGCGGACAGACGGACGATCTCCGCACGCTCCTTCGCGCGCTCCTTCGTCATGTAGAAATCGACGATCTCCGCCGCAGCTAAATTTCAAAAGTTAGCCGTGGGCCATGCTGCACATGCCAGTGGTGGCGATTGCTCACATTTGGACAAGCCGATGGCAGCCGTCACGGCGAACCCGACCACGTCCGCGACCATCTCCTTGTGGGGCGCACGGGACTGGCCGATCTTGGTCAGGAACTCGATCGGAGGATGTTGGGGAGCGTCCGTCAGGAACGATGACAGCGATTTCTAATAGGGGTGGTGATCTCAGTCATGCATGCATGTGCACATACACAGGGACAAACTCAACGAGTGACAGATGAGGGGCGGCTGTGCTCAGGTTCTTCTCCACGAACTGGGTCAAGATCTGCGTGAAGTAAGACGCGCGTCTACTGGAGGACCAATTGTTCTCGGGCACTGCGTTGAGGTATGCGGCACTGCCGTGCCCGTGATTAGGGTGAAACACAGGACTGTGGGCTGCATGGCACGTACCTGAACACGAGCTGGAGCATGTCGTTCACCTCATGCGGTGTGAAAATACCCTTGGGGTTCTTCTCTGTCTTCAGAGAGATGCCGAGCTGTGATGCAAAGGTCAGGGACCATGACGGAGCTGAGATAACACGTCCCGGGACGCACAATGAATTTCGAAACCCAATGCACCGGGGCGAGGTTGACGACGTTGCCGATAATGTCGAGGCGGCTTCCCGGGACACCGTCCATCTTGAACGAGTGGTCCTTGATGAGCTCGCGCACTGTCTTGCCGAACCAAGCCTTGTGAGTCGCGAACGCATCCTGCGAGGGGAATAGCGCCTGCGTGAGTGCGATTTTGCGTTGCTCGGGCCTGCGTCGATTGAAGTATGAGGTAACATATTGAGCGCAATCAAGAAGCCATTGAACGTACACATTTGCGACGATGGAGAACTCGCTGGCGGTGCTCGCGAAGACCTTGCTCTCAAACGTCTGATACTTCTGCGGTGCACCCAGGACGCTCGCGATGTCCGCGACGGTATTGACAATCTTGGACTCGGGCTGGGGGACCGGCCGCTTGATGTCGTAGGAGTCGAGGATGCCGAGGTTCTTCAGGTTCGTCTGCGTGACCGTCGGCGTCGCGAACGGGAAGAGCCCGTAGACGTTGTTCTGCCGATCGGGAGAAGCGGTGCATGTCAGCGGGTCCGTGTGAGGTGACGTCGGTCATGGAAGAAGAACGCGTACCGCGGGGTAGTGCCGTGGCAGGTTGCGGAAGAGCAGCCTCGGCAGTGCAGCGCCGAACGCGCCGTTGTTCGGGTCCCGCGCGCAGTCTTGGAAGCCCCAGGATGTCAAATTGCCCGCTGTCGAATGAGAACGTTGAGAACTGTGTCAGAGGAGAAAGGGGGGACGGATGACGTACGTGTGTAGTCCGTCGTGTAGAAGCGGTCGCCTGGAAGCGCCATGCCGCCGTCGGCCACATTCAATGCCGTGCTTCTTCTGACATCAGGACTGAAGCATGTACTGACCTCGCACCAACGCAATCGCGTCGCTCAGGATGGCTCGCATCATCGTGTAACCACAGCACAGGCCCGACCCAGGGCCCATTGGCGCGATTTGCTGCGTATTGTGCTCAGCCACCTCCCAACCTCATGGAATCTCGCGCCACATACCTCCGCCTGCAAGCCGGGGTAGAGCTCTAGGTTGTCGATGTGGCCATAGAGCTGCCTCGCCGCACTCGCAATTTCAGGGTCGGGGTTCCAGTCCTCGAAGTCCGCGAACTGCTTGAGGCCCAGGAAGGCACGGAACTCGTTCATCGTGCAAACGCCCCACTCGCGCGCCTGCACCATACCCATCATCTCGACGACGCGCAGCACCCCCGGCGTCCCCCGCGCGCGGTATGTCCCGGCGGGCTTCTCGGTGGCATCCTGAAGGATCCTAGATGCGCGCGACCAAGTGTGTCAGATAATGCCCCGTGCTCGTTCAAACAGAGTGGTGGAAACAGCCCGCGCAGTCACAGTCTACGCCATGGGCGCGGGTGGCAGCCGAGTAGGGGGAATGGTCAGAAAGCGGTAACGTACTTTGCGAGATCATCATCTGAGAACCGACCGTCCGCGCCGCGTTTCAGGCCAAAGAATGTGCGCTTGCGGGGGTCGGACTCGACGGTTTTCCACGTACTCACGATGGCGGGGACGAAGTCCCCGATGTCGAGCTTGTCGAGCGGCTTGCCGGTTGCCTTAAACGCCTCCGTGAAGATGTCCTCGGTCCACTTGATGTCCTGTTCGGCGGTCGTTGCATGCCACTGACGAGGGAGCTCAAGTCAGTGTCCGCACACGGGGAGGCTCAAGCACAAGGGGACATACTCTATAGAGGACATTGAATTCGACCGAGCAGTGGTTTCCCTCTCCGCGCCCGACGACCTGGCCATCGGATGTGGTGATGGGCTGTGACAGATGATCAGGACGAACTCAATAAGCCAGACTGACGGGGCGCTCTCACGTCAAACGGGTTCATGCTCCAGCTGCAGCCGTCCCGGCCGAGACCTAGGAAACCCGCAACGTAGTCACCGAAGATCATTGCCATGAAATTGCCGCAGCTGCCCGGCGACGGTGTCAGTCGGTTAAACACACGAATAGAATCAGGTAATTGGAACCCACTTGACCAGGCGGGCAATTTGGAAGATTTCCTCGTCCTGTAGGGCGCGCTTCGCAGGGTCCTCGGGCGGGGGGTCAGACCACCGCCCACGCTCGTTCAGTTTCAGGATGGTCTCGGCGATGTACTGAATGAATTGCTGTCAACACTCAGTTTCACTCTGTATTCATGGCACTCACGTTGTGGTTACGGCTGAAGAGAACTAGGAGGGCCGTTGCGGCGGGCGGTACGAAGATCAACCTGTCCTCGGAGAAGGCATCTGGGTAGAGGAGGCCACGACCGGAAGCCTTGTCGCGCACGGCATCCTGATCTGCCTGGCTCGTGCCGTAGAGGATAGACAAGTCCAAGTAGGATGACGTGTTGTTCTTGGTCATGTCCCGTGGGTCGGTGCGGAACAACTGATGCGTAACCAGGGAAGCATACGCGAACGTCAGCGAGGAGCTGCCATTGGGGTGTGGTTGCCACTATCGGAGGTTCCTCAATCAATATGACTCGCACAGAGGCGCGTACACTGCGAATGCTTACATCGCGAGCCTTGAGCAGCACGTCAAACACATCTCCCGGGTCGGGGAGGACATTGGGGGGAGGGGATATTTGTTCTGCACGCTCCGCGAGTACGGCGTGCGCGCCGTACCCAGCATGGGCATGTTCGGGTTGTTCCCGCTGCCATCAGCAGTGCGGAGCGTGTATGGGATGCGCGGTGCTGGCCCCGACGGCGAGCTCTTCATCTCCGGGATGTGCGCCGGGTTGGGCGGGCCCGCGAGGTAGTCTGTTCCGACATAGGTGGCGGGAGGGTGCGGGAGTGATTCGTAAAGGGTCGTGATAACCAGGTCGTTCAAAGTCTTAGAGAGTCCGGATTGCTCAGGCAGTCTGCACAGAATCGCTATCGCTTTCGTAAACTGAAGGCGCCATGCGGTGACGTTGTGAGCATCATACGTGAGAAACACAACATGCGTCGAAAAACCTACGAGGTTCTTCCTGTCATCAAGGTCTTTCTTGTTTTTCACAGCGTCAAGGATCGCTTGAGCAGTCTGAGTACCGTGCTCGATATCAGCATGGGTCAAACCCGCTCAAGCGACATTGCACATACCCCGATGTTCAGCGAGACGCTGGCGAGTGGGACAGCCTGCTTCGCGAAGGTGTCCAGCGAGCTGTTCACTTTGTAGAGCGTCGAATGAGGGTCGGTCTTGATCCCAGTGACGGGTGTAACTTGCGCATCGTAACGGCCATCAGGTGCTTTGGGAAGCGGGCGATTGGAGAGGTATTCCGTGTCCGTGACGGTCTACATGGTGATTGGGTGTCAACAGGCTGATCGGGCACAAACGCAAAATGAAGGCACCCACCACAATGTCGAGCAAGCTGAGAGGCATGGTGAGTAGTATGGGGGTCGGAATGGGAGGTACCGCACTCCTCAGCGGCGGTCACAGCATAGTTATAGGCCGCACGAGGGCGACCGAGAACGGAGTGAGGCAGGGAAGACGAATGCGCATGACCGGCGATTGTCTCTCCGTACGAGCGCGTATGTCAGGGAGAGTAGGACCTTGAGATCAGGGAACGCGATCAGGGCGGCTTCCGAAGACAGAAGGAAGCAGATAGCGTGTCCATCTTCGATCCTGTCTCTTCGCCTCACTAACCGCACCGTGCACCAAGCCATGCGTACCGCGCAATCCCTCACCCGCGCGGCCAAGTGTCGTTCATGATGAATGGAACAGTCGTTCGCTGGCGTTGATCGGATCACAGACAGCGCAAAGCAGACATGCGGCTGCGGAGGCACGAGAAGTCAATATCAGGAAAAGCAGCCAAGCAAGCACCGTCTGGTTCTCAGGCCTGAACCGTCAAACCAAGTATAGCACATGCGCAAAATACACGCTCCATTCGCACTGCCTAGGGCTCGTTCCGACAGCGCTCCTACCCATCGGCGATTCGGAGGCTTTGTGGCTTTGCACATGCGGCGAAGCTTTGGTTCGGGCTGTGTGTTCGTTGCTGGCCTATGTGAGTAAAATTCCATAATGGTCGGCTTAATTGTGGAAAGCGACGACTTGCCCTGGCCGCTTCCCCAAGTAGTGAACATTGGCAATGCCACAGCATTACCGTCCATCTCGCAGGAATATCTGTGGGGAACATCTGTCTAGCAGCAGCACAGGCGAAGCACAGGTTAACGCATCAGTAGGCGCCTGGTAGCCGAGTATGACATCACCTGAATAACACTCCCCTGGAATCCAAGGATACTCGCTCACACACGGAGGTTGTAAGCACTTCGGCCAAAGCATTCGGAAAGCCAAGTACCATGATATACAGCAGGCCCAAGCGGTTGAACAGATAGATCAGCCAAGGTCAAAACACAAGTACCGACTGTCTGTACATTGACTGGGGCTGGCCGTCCTGTCTTTTGCAAGAAGTGCACCCACGCGACACCATCATGCATGCAGTCCGACATCCCAAATGCACATCGAGTTCACGGCCGGATGATCCGTCACGCTGGAATCAAAGCCTGGTGGAGATGCCGACAGGGTGGGTCATTGCTCAGGATTGATCCTCCGACCGCACGCGGCAGTGTCCCACCCAGCGCTCCGACTGGAAGACTGCTTGCCCGGCGAGTTTTCTTGCGAGGCTCTTGGCTAAAAACGCTAGTGTCCCGCTGAGTCAGAGAGTCGCAGTCAGGGAGAATCTAATTTCATAGTGTAGTCCAAGAGTAGCGTCACTGCGTCAGAGCCAATGGTCTCCAGTGGCGGACGTCCTAGAACATGTGCAACCACGGCAACACCCCAGGCAGAGGGCGCTCGATACCGGCGCCAACTTCGGCGCGCGGGGCCCGCTTGCCTGCAAGCATATTCTCTCTTTCGTCTGCATCTTCGTGCCGTTCACCGCTAAATCCCATCGCCCTTGAACAGCCTGCCTTGAGCTACCTTGAGCTGTGCGACCCGTGGCAGCCCGCAGAAGTGGATGTGTCCAGACCATAGTAGGGATCCATGTGAGTGACATACATACATACACACAACGTCAGGATACTGAGAAGCACGTAAAATTACAGAGAATCGTTAAGCATGCTAATGATACACAATGACAGGAACAAGACAGTATTGATAGGATCCAACGAACAGATGGGTACGTGTCAGGGCACACCGATCTATCGAGCCAAGCCCTACACTTCCCCGAGTCTTTGTTGTTCCTACGGGGGCTCGCCTGCATTTGAGCGGGTAGCCGCGGCTCGGGGACGCAGACCAAGCTCATGCGTGGCCTGCGGTGCCGACTGTACGCTGCTGCTCTCCGATCGTGCCCTCGTGCTTGTACAAGGGCGGGAGGTCATCGACCTGCTGGCGGAAGATGTATTTGCGGATGTTGTGCGGGAGCGCCTTGATCTGGTACGCGGCGTGGATGTGTGTTGGCACAGAGAACACCTGATCGAGCTCCTCGAGCGAGAGCGCCTTCGTTTCGGGCAAAAAGAGCAGCACGAGCACGAAGCCGATCGCGTTCCAGGCCGCGTACCACCCGAACGCGCCCTGCGGCTGGAACGCCCCGAGCAGCCGCGGGAAGGTGAAGGCGACGAGGAAGTTGAAAAACCAGAGCACGGACGTCGCGTACGCCATGCCCACATCGCGGACGTAGAGCGGGAACGCCTCGGCTGAGTACGTGAACGGCACGGGCCCCTCCCCGGGCGAGTACGCACACTCGAAGAGGTAGATTCCGAGCGCGACCACCGCGATGCGCGCGTGGCCTGTGTTTGGGATCCAGAACCCGCCACCGGTGAGGAGAAGGAAGATGGCCATGAGTGGGAATGTTGTGAGCAGGAGGTTGCGACGGCCGAACGTGTCAATCGTCAATACCGCAGGGAACGCCATCAACCAGTTGATCATGCCGGTACCCCATGACGCGAGCAGGGCTTCGATTTGGGTGGCGCCAGCCTGCGTGAAGATGTTCGACGAGTAGTACGCGATGACGTTGACACCGCAGAACTGTTGCATGAACATAACAATGGTGGAGGCCAGCGTCGCACGGCGGTTACGGGGGACGGTGAACAGCTCGAGGAAAAGGTTGCGACCACTCTGAATCTCCACCTCGGCCTCGAGAAGGACGTGGATGTAGTAGAGGTCGCGTGCCGCTTGGAGTGGGGTCTCACGTAGGCGCAGGAGTGACTCGAACGCCTTGTCATAGCGGCCTTTGCCCATCAGCCACCGCGGCGACTCGGGACAGAAGTACACCTGGCTCATTACAACCAGAGCAGGGACGCCGGCCTGAAGATCTTCTCAGAGTCCATTCGCAATGCATCAATGTATGCGCGAGACCCACGCTGCCTAGCATGAGACGCCAGTTGAGTCCTTTTACATGCGAAGATTTGACATGGTAGAATGCCACACTCATGACGTTCCCAAACATGATGCCGAAGGCCGTCCATAGTTGCCTGTCGCTTTTAGCGCCGTGAGGATAACGTTCAGTCAAATTACACTGACCACATCATGACCAGGGCGCCACGGATGACCGGCGGCGCGCACTCGGCCGCATACACAGGGACCGTTGACGACTTAGGACCAATGCCGAAGCCAAGGATGAACCGCGCAATAAACAGGTGCCACCAGGTGTTTGTGAGGCCTTGCCAGACACAAGTTATGAAGGACACGAAAGCAGATACGAAGATCGTCCCGCGGCGCCCGAGGTACTTGTTCAAAGGTGCAGAGAGCCAGCAGCCGATAAGACCGCAGCAGAGCTGTTGACGTGCCGGTGAGCACGAGGCAATCCGAGGATGCAGCAGTACACACGTATGGAGCGCCGTTCACGAGGCCGAGTAGCCACTGGTTGTTGCTCGCATTGGGGCCTGTCTGGGGGATCCCGAAGTCGTCTGGAAAGAAGAGATTCGCGCCGCTGATGACGGACTCGTCCATCTATGTGCATCATGTGAGTTTTCATCCGTCACTCAAGGATACGATCACACTCACGCCCTGGACAGCGGCCGAAAGGGAGCACAAGATGACCAGGTAGTACAGCTGCTTTGGCTGTGCCCAGCGGTGAGTGGACTCCCTCCGGAGGACAGCCTTGTCGTCCTCGTCGAGGTCCGCAAGCGTCTCAAATGCGGCGGGATCCTGGGCGACGAGGGCACCCTTACGGAACTCCTGCTCGAAGCGGTCCAGCCCATGTAACTTCGCGAAGTCAGCAGCATCTTGCACGAGCTGATCATGAGGGATACCGGTGAGAGGGTTCGCAAGCTTCGCGCTTCCTTCGGCATTGTCGATGTGTCTGACTTTCTTGGAGAACTCAGAAACTGGCTCTTTGATGGAGCCCTTCTCGTTCTCAACAGACGGGGCATCGGTCTGGGGTGCCTTGGCCATGGTCGTGTGGTCGGATACAAGGGAAAGCGCAAGGGTACCAGTCAAAATCCTGGTCCGGAATGATCCTGTTCGTCTGGGCCAGCGCAGGTAGGCGACAAGGAGGCGACGAGGGACGGATAGTGGAGTCTTGAACTAGGTTTATATGGCCTTTGGGAGCGCATCCATCAGACCTCTAACCTTGTGCAGAAACGCCGAAGAAGACTCTACTTGCCCTCAAACGACACTCACTGCTATCATGGGAGATGCTCAGCGTTCCAGCTGTCACCCTGGATGTCGTTCCCGGCTGCGTCGCAGTCCCTCAGACGCCCATATTCTCACCCCCAACTCCTCGCATTCTCACCACGGAGAGCCCTAGTCCCTCGGGGGCATTATAGCGGTGTCCAAGATCGCGTTGTCAGTATCAGCATCTGCCCTTAAACCTCTCAGGGCTGACGGAACTTGCCATCTCCGCTGTGTGTAAGTAGTGAATGTATATGTTATGCACTACTTCATTCAGAAACCAGTACTTCTACCGAGCCAAGATCTTCATCTCTTCTCATTTGACCGAGTCCTACAGTAATTCGTCTGTTTGCTGTTGCTACGGTGAGAATATGCTGCTCCAAATTCAAGGGTATTTGCCGGGGGGCCAGAAAACGTCTGCTCCTCGCGTTGGACCTCGGTGTTTGTAAGATGGCCGTGCTACCAGCGTTCAAGTTGGCAGTTGATCCCGCCGCGGTGCGTCATTCCCTGCTGCGCCCACCCCCCCTCCCCCCCCTCCCCCCCCGGGGGGGGGGGGAAGCGTTCCAATCCAGCAGCTCGTTCGGCCTCCTCCCAGTTGCACCAGGTATTGTCCTATTTAGTTTTTACTACGATGCATTTCACCACAAGTGTTTTCATTCTCCCGCCGTCCACCAATCCACGTTGGTCCACTGGGAAGACGGTCGTTCCTCAAGGTGCACATCCGACATTGTTTTGGACCTTTGGCATTAGATCATCAGTCACTGCCACATCTTTACTTCCGCTCTCTGGACACGCTGCATTGGGTTGACCCATGCAGTACGACCTCGGTACATCCCAGTGAGAGCACGACTAATACACTGTACAGTAACAGTGGGCTTAGATGACTTCGCAAGCGCCGCGGCGCCGACGGGTCCCGATCCAATCTGATCTGTGCGCCACGCGGGCATGTGATCGTGTCCGGGATATCTACCACCGTGTCCGCGCTCCGCACCTCGGCTTCTTGTTCTCGTTCCTCCACCGTGTGCCCTCCAGGTTCGCTCTGCAGTGCGCGCAGAAACTTGCTACTTACCGTGTCGATGGCGTTGTCTCGTGTCACCGCCGACCGCGATCTCGCCCAGTCTTACCGAACAGCATTGCGTCAATGATAGGCTCTTCATCTGCATTCTGTCTGTTTCATTCCATCAGCTGTTCACCGCTTGCTCGGCATCAACTCCAAGCTGTGTCTCCAGTGCTGTGCTTGGCCTCTCTCCCTTGACTTCTAGCAGCTTAACGATGCTCGTTAATTGTGGACACGGCCTTCCTACCTCTTCCCACCATGGTTCACATAAAACAAATCCAAGCCCGCCCATCCACGTGCTGGGGTCTTAGGCTGTACCACATCCGGCTGCTTGGCTTCGCGAACCTCCGGGCTATCAGGGAGTACTGAATTGCATCGCGGCCACCTAAGGATATTGTCAGGGCTTGATGCTGATGCGTAACACGTTCCGTCCTCGGAGGTGCTCCTGTGAGCGGAGCATGCTGTCTGAGGCTTCTCCGCGGCCGTATAGTCCGAGGTGGACGTGCGACCTCGCGAACGCCGATCGGTCAGATCACACCCGCATAGAGTTGGTGTGCTCTCCCCATCTGCCAGTTTGGGCGGTCGAGTGCTCTTCTCCGCGTCCACCTCGGCATCCAATCATCTCTCCATCATGGCAGTGACCGCGTTATAAAAGCACATTCGTATGGGTGTGTTCCTTTCCTACGCGGTCCCCCGTTATATAACCCCCTTCCTCTTCTTCACGACCCTTGACGACGTTTTGTTCATGCCTGCAGACTCACGACTTGACATGCCCTCCACACCTCGCAACGCGCTACCCTCCCCCTCCGCACCGGCAATGTCGCCATCCACGAGCCAGAGGACATCTTCGGAGACTCATGCCGGCCAGACACACTTGCGACCAACCACGCCAACTAGTGTGCATTCGTCCTCGAGCGAACTGGGTGACAACGATATCATCCCCCCCTACGAGCCAACTGCGCCGCGGACGCTGGTCCTCTGCTTCGACGGGACTGGCGATGAGTTTGACTCTGACGTGAGTCTGTCCCTCCAGAACACCCCATTGCACATGGACTGAGTTGTTCCGCGTGCAGAACTCCAACGTTATCAAGTTCTTCAGTTTGCTGAAGAAGGACGACCGGCGGGAGCAGATGGTGTACTACCAAGTGAGCGGTGCCGCGACGCCCCGGATGCGATCGATCGAGCTAACCATTTTGGCCCGCGTGTCTTCCCCGCGTCTGCGCGTGCTTCCGTTCAGGCGGGCATCGGCACCTACACAACCCCACAAGTGTCTATTGCGCTCGGGCAAGCCGTGTCCAAGACCCTTGATGAGATGGTCGCGTGGAATCTGGACGCGCACGTAATGAGTATGTTTCCATTGGGTTCGGTTCGGTCTCCGCAGAAATACTGATACGCCTCGTCCGGCTTTGCAGGCGGTTACGAGTTCTTGATGCAGAACTGTGGGTGCGACCTCTATCCCGAGGAGGAACCTTGCTCACAGTCATTTGCCCCGATCGCGCTGTGCCGCTTCCGCTCTATCCACAACGGCCGATATATCCGTGTTCGCGCATCTGCTCCGCTCCACAGACGACGCTGGCGACAAGATATGCTTGTTCGGGTTCTCGCGCGGAGCGTACACCGCTCGAGCGCTCGCGGGGATGCTGCACAAGGTCGGCTTGCTACCCCCAGAGAACTTTCAACAGATCCCGTTCGCGTACAAGATGTATACCCGTACGGACGAGCTCGGCTGGAGGCAGAGCACCGCGTTCAAGAAAGCTTTCTCCATTGACGTGGACATCGAGTTCATCGGCGTCTGGTGAGCCGAATTGCCTCTTATCGCGTCTCCATCCCGAGGCTCATAATGATGTCGCGTCCGCAGGGATACGGTATGCTCGGTGGGCATAATCCCGCATCGCTTACCTTTCACCGCATCGAACACCGCTATTCGCACGTTCCGCCACGCGCTCTCGCTTGACGAGCGCCGCGCGAAGTTCCAGGCGAACCATTACAACCATCCGACGAGCTGGGAGAGCAAGCAGGGAACTCATCGCGGTGAAATGCCGCGCCCTTCGCGCCGCCGCTCAGGGATGCGCACCGTGAACAGGATTGCCAAGGTCGTGCAAGAGCGCCTGCGCAACGCCAGCGGGGCGACTACTGCTACAGCGGTGACAGCTACGGTCGCCACCCCAGATGAGGCTGTTAAAATCGCTACAAACGCCACCACTACTGCCGCCGCCGCTACGGTGGCTTCTGTCAAAGACGAGCAGTACACAGACGAAGATGAGAAGGCCGGGACGACTGTGGCAGCGGCGGCAACCGTGACAGACACCGCGGCGTCGGCACAGACGAGCTTCTGGGGCACCCTGCGCACGAAGATGCGGTTCAAAGGCAAGCGACTGACGGAGGAGGAGAAGGATTTCGACAAGACCGCGAACATCCAGGGTCAGACGGACGTCAAGGAGGTGTGGTTCGCGGGCTGCCACTGCGACGTCGGCGGCGGGTCTGTGCCCGACGAGGAGAAGCACGCGCTCTCGCGCATCCCGCTCCGGTGGATGATCCGCGAGTGCTTCCGCACGCGCACGGGCATCCGCTTTCACGGTGAGCTTCTCAAGGAGATCGGGCTCGACCCCGCGACGCTCTGGCCGACGCCGCCGCCCGCTCGCGCGTGGCCCGAGCACTCGGTCGTCTACTCCGATGACGCGGGCTCCCCGACGCTCCCACAGTTGGCCCGACAGCCGCCTCTGGGAGCGATTGAGCCACACCCCCGCGTCGCTGTGGTGGCCGCCACGCCAATTGAGATGTCGCACGACGACGTCTTGCATGCTCAGAAGGAGGCGACGAAAGTGAACCTCTCCGCCATGTTCCAGGGCCCGGCTCCACCTCTTCTCCCGTCTCCGTGCCCCACAAACAATGGCCGGGCGCGCTGCGAGACGCACGCTCGGGACTTCTCTACCTCGACAGCACACACACTCGTTGGCGGGATCGAACATCAGCTGCTTTCTGGAGCGACACCGACGGGCTCTGCGCTGGCGCCTCCAGGGTGGGGACCAGACCCGAACGTCAACGAGGAAGCGGAGGAGCGCAAGGACGCGCGCTGCGAGATCTACGACCAGCTCACGCGGCGCCCGTTCTGGTGGCTGCTCGAGCTCTTCCCCATCGAGGTGCGCGTACAGCGCCCCGGTGACCATGGCTGGGAGAAGCATTGGCGGTACGTCCGTCTCTTGATGTAGTTGTTTGATGTCGGCGGTTGACGCACGAACGTGTGGCGACAGATTGAATATGGGCCGTGGACGTGACGTGCCCCTGACGGAGCGGTTTCTCGTGCATAGGAGCGTTAAGTACCGTATGGAGCAGGGGGAGCTGAAAGGGAGCCCTTACAAGCCTCACGCACGCTGGGGTTCGCTCAAGCCAACTTACGTCGATTAGACGTGATCGAGAGGAGACGATTTACTATCGCGAGGGTACGTAGGTGCGTCCGCGATTGCCTGTTACGATGTATTGTTATCTTGCTATGTCTTGTACCTTGACGTTTACGAGTACCGATACGCTCAGTTAATGATTATGATGATAATGATGTTCCATTCATGGATGGCATGATCTTATGCGAGCATGTGGGCTTCTAGTGAAGATCAGGGTCAGGGAGGTATTCATCTCAACAACCACATGATCGCGCCCGTCCACATCCTGTCCACAACAGGGTGCATATATGGGCGCCTGTCCACTTCGCTTCCTGCTCTTCTCCGCCATGAACGGTACTCTGGAGTCTCAGCGAGGCGTCTTCCATTCACCCCCACACATCGCGTAGCCTGTCCCGCGCCTTCGCTGCCTCTGCAGACACCATTGACCGGTCGTTGGCACAGCCGTGTCCCATTTCCAACGGACCGACCGCACAGAACCTCCCTGCACGCACGCCAAGACGCCGCTTGCTCGGAATGTTGTGTCAGGCCGACCCGAATCCCGTCCTACAAGACTCATGCTAGGCGAGAGAGGATAGTGCGCCCGCGCTGGCTGTTCAAGTCGCTACGTGGCTCCGACAGGCCCATCCTAACAATTTCAGCTGGTCTACGCCGGCAAGTAGGAGAATGTCGTCTGGCCCACCGGACAGTGCCACTGCTCCGCCGGTGCCTACTCTCCCGCTCGCCCGGAGCTGCTGAACCAAGCAAGGCTCAACCCAGGGATGAAACTCCAGGCTGGGCACATGCCGTCCTTGCCATCTATCTGCCGGACCTGTCCACGCTTGGCGGACGTGCGCGCGCAGCGGTTCCCCACAAAGTAATCCTGCTCGAACAGGCCTCCGTCCCGCTCGCATCCGCCCCTCTTGCCCATATTGCTTCCCACCGCATCAGCTGCCCTGCCATCTTGGACCGCGCTTCGATGCGATGGACAGATCGCTCGGCGCGCTCGAGCTCAAAAACCCGCCCGTCGAGTACGTCGAGGGTGGTATATGTACGAGCGCCGCCGGCCCTGCCTGAGCTCGCCCGCGCAGACTCAGACTCACAAGTTCCCTCCCGTGCCCATTAGCCGTCGCTGATCGCGCGGAGCCCGTTGCAGTAGCACAGACTACAGTGCAGAACACCGTCACACGCCATGCCCCTGCCTTCTCCGCTCAACCTTCCCCATCGCGCGGCGACGACGGACGGGGCCTCGTTTGCGACGCGCGTGGGGAGCACGCCGTCTACCCCGGACTACATCCGCCACTCGTCCTCGAGCGAGACGGGCGACCTTGACGTCGTGCCGCCGTACCACCCCGCGCGCACGCTCGTGCTCTGCTTCGACGGCACTGGCGATCAGTTTGACGCGGACGTATGTCTCCCGTTATCCCCTTCCTTCCCCCGTGAGCCTTGGCGCTGACGGTCGAACGTGCGCCGTAGAACTCGAACGTCGTCGCGTTCTTCAGCCTGCTCAAGAAGGACGACCGGAATGAGCAGATGGTGTACTACCAGGTATGGCTGCTTCTGTTCACACCCTGGCGAAGTTCAGGTGTGCTGAGAGCCGCTCGCATAGACCGGGATCGGGACGTACTCGTCCCCGCAGGCCGTGTCCCCGCTGCGCTCGAAGATTGACAAGGTGCTCGACGCGATGGTCGCCTGGCACCTCGACGCCCACGTCACAGGTGTGTTCAGCCCGGCGTGTCGCGCGACGAGGCTGCGGAATAGCTAACGCGCGCCGTCCGCCATAGCCGGCTACGAATTCTTGATGCAGAATTGTGAGGCGGACGCGCTGAGCTTGTCTCTCCTCGTACGATGTACTGACTGTACGTCTGCGCAGACCAGGCTGGGGACAAGATCTGCCTGTTTGGGTTCTCCCGCGGGGCGTACACGGCACGCGCCCTGGCCGGCATGGTCTACAAGGTTGGCCTCCTGCCCGCGTGTAACCACGAGCAGGTGCCGTTCGCGTACAAGATGTTCTCGCGCGACGACGAGATGGGCTGGAAGCAGTCGACCGCGTTCAAGAAGGCCTTCTCGATCGACGTCGACATCGACTTCATCGGCGTCTGGTGAGTCCCCGCACAATTGCCGACGCGCAACCCGGTGAACTCACGCGTGTTTCTATGCAGGGACACCGTCAGCTCGGTCGGAGTGATTCCGAAGACGCTCCCCTTCACGTCATCGAACCGGTCGATCCGCGTGTTCCGGCACGCAGTCGCGCTCGACGAGCGGCGGGCGCGCTTCCAGGCGAATCTGTACAAGCACGCGGGGAAGAAGGAAGAGGAGCGCGGCACGCACGCGGGGGAGATGCCGAACACGGACACCGAGTACGCGACGCGCGTCCCCGTGCACGAGCCCAAGAAGCCCAAGAAAAAGCGTCCGAACTCGGAGTGGCGCGCGCAGCGGCGGTACGAACGCCAGTTCGAGAGCCAGGACGAGGGCGAGTTCCACGGCACGGACGTGCTCGAGGTCTGGTTTGCAGGATGCCATTGTGGTGCGTCGCGCCAGCACTGGTGCTGGATAGAAGGTCGGAGGATGCTGACGGCAGATGCATCGACGCGTAATAGACATTGGCGGCGGGTCGGTGACGGACGACACACCGCACACGCTCGCGCGCATCCCGCTGCGGTGGATGATCCGCGAGTGCTTCAAGACGAATACGGGCATCCGCTTCCACGGCGAGCTCCTGAAGCGCATCGGGCTCGACCCGGCGGCGCTGCACCCGAGCGTGGCGGAGCGCCCGCCACCGCTGGAGCCGCACGCGCACTTTTTGGAGGGCGTGGCGCCGCCGGTGCCGTACACGACCGAGGAGGAGCACGAAGTGCGGGACGCGCTGAGCCCGATCTACGACCAGCTCTCGCTCGCGCCGCACTGGTGGCTGCTCGAGTTCCTGCCGATGAAGAAGCGGGTGCAGGGCCCGGCGCCGGACTACAAGCAGCAGCAGAAGCACACGTGCGTTGTGTCGCCCGGCTGTGTCTCTTGCGCGCTGCGTGGCTGACCGTATCGGCTCTGATGTGTAGGCTGAACATGGGCTATGGGCGCACTGTGCCGAAGCGCCACAGGCCGTTTTACGTGCATCGAAGCGTGAAGCTGAGGATGGAGGCCAAGGACCTGAAGGACGGGCCGTACATCCCCAAGGCGCAATACGTGAATGAGCCCGTGTGGGTTGACTGATACTCACCAAGTGCCACGCGGTGGAAGTGGGTCAGGGAGCCACAGTCATGGCGGGACGTAGGGAGACATTTAGTGCATCATAGCTAGTTTGGTTGCTATTCTTGGTGCGTTGGCTGTTCTCGGGCTGGGTATATCCGACTATATTGACCGTCAGCGCGTAGGGCATGGCCTTGGCTGCATCTCACGGAGAGAGTCGTACCAACTGTACAGTTAGCGCTAAGTGGTTCGTGATTCCTGAATTGGTCCGGCATTCGCAGCTCCATGCCAAAGCAAAAGCAGCACCGATGGGGCGGGAGGAAGGTATGTGCGTCCAAATGAGGTCATATGCATGGGCACGCAGTTCCACCTTCTTGAACGGATCGTCTTATTCGGATGCTGTTCCAGCGAGCTGATCCCAGTTTTTTGGTCATTGAGTAGCGCCATGACATGCAGAGTGCGACAGGCCCAGGGGGTGCGCAGTGTGGCTGTGCTGCTAGTGTAGTTCGCACTTTTGTCGAGCAGCTGTCACCGACCGGCGAAAGCGGGCGCCGGACGGTGTCTGTCGCAAGTCTGGCGGGCGACGCGCCCGTGCACAAAAACACTTTCATTCCCATTCGGGGAGTTGCGTTTGATCTTCGCCGTCCGTGGCCTTCGCGCGCCGCAGGTTCTCAGCCCGGATTGGGCTGTGCTTCCATGCCTCTGCCCGGAGAGAAGGCATATAGCGGGCGTGCACGTCTGGGGCCCCGCCAAATTGGCCCCCTCCTTCTATCGCGCCTTGGCACGCAACTGGCCACTGATTAGATCGTCTCCCCTTCGCCTGGCACGCTGTCTATCCCGCCCCCTCGTCCCGGTCTCCCCTCCCTGCGACGCTGCTCGCGTACCTATATAAAGCCGCCTCCCCGTCCTCGCGTCGTCTCTACCTGCCCCTCCGCCTTCGCACCTTCTGCAGTTCCACGATGCCTGCGACGCCTCCCAAACCTCCTCCCGTCAACGCCCCCCAGAACTCGTCCTCCTCGGATGCGGACCAGTCCCCGTTCTCGACATGGGACAAATCCACCCGGTATGCGTCCACCGCACCCACAGACTCCCCCAGGATGTCCCGCCACTCCTCTTCGAGCGAGAACGACAACACCGATATCGTCCCGCCCTCCCATCCAGCACGGACTCTGGTCCTGTGCTTCGACGGCACTGGCGATCAGTTCAATACCGACGTGAGACGCATTGCCTTTCTACTTTCCCATATCTCTCACACGACCTTCTAGAATTCGAACGTGATCGCTCTCTTCAGCATGCTCAAGAAGGATGACCGGAATGAACAGATGGTCTACTATCAGGTATACTTTGAACGCCATGTGCAGGTGCGGAACGAGATCTGACACGCCTCGTCTAGTCTGGGATCGGTACATACGTCGCACCACAAGTAGCTTCACCTCTGAGAGCGAAAGTGGACAGGCTCCTCGACGAGATGGTCGCTTGGAATCTAAGTTCCCATGTCCAGAGTCGGTGGTGTGCCTCTCCGTATTATCGGCCAGTATGCTGACAATGCATCATAGGCGGGTACGAGTTCTTGATGCAGAACTGTATGTCATATTCATACTCCCTCGCTTACAACCAGAGATTCAACACAGTCCATGCAGATCAAGCTGGCGACAAGATATGCCTGTTCGGCTTCTCGCGTGGAGCGTATACCGCTCGGGCCGTAGCGGGAATGGTGCATAAAGTAGATGCAACAATTTCTCTTGCATATACTCTTCTCTAACAGTTCGTTTCCGACAGGTTGGCTTGTTACCAGCGTGCAACCACGAGCAAGTCCCGTTCGCGTACAAAATGTTCACGCGCGATGACGACCAGGGTTGGAAGCAGTCAACAGCGTTCAAGAAGGCATTCTCAATCGATGTGGGCATCGACTTCATTGGCGTGTGGTGAGCTCTTTGTCAAGATGTTCATGCTACAGATGTCCACTGACGCTGAATGTGCCAACCAGGGACACCGTCAGTTCTGTAGGGGTGATTCCGAAGACGCTACCCTTTACATCATCCAATACCGCGATCCGAGTCTTCCGGCACGCGCTTTCCCTGGACGAGCACCGTGCACGCTTCAAGGCGAACCTGTACCAACATCCCACGGATCACGAAGCTGCGCGAGGGACGCGAGCAGGGGACATGCCCAAGTCCGATACGACCTGGGCGACGCGCGTCGGCGTGGTCGAGGACCCGAAAAAGCATGATAGCAGAATACGAAAGCAGCACCGGTACGAGAGGCAATTCAGCGCCGGCGACCCGGACTCGGACGGCCAGACCGACGTGCTCGAAGTCTGGTTCGCAGGCTGCCACTGCGGTCCGTCCCTCCTCCTTCCCTCATACACCTGCGTTTTGCTGACAGGCCCTGAGCGCAGATGTGGGCGGCGGCTCCGTCGCGGACGACACGCCCCACACGCTCGCGCGCATCCCGCTGCGGTGGATGATCCGCGAGTGCTTCAAGACAAACACCGGCATCCGCTTCCACGGCGAGCTCCTGAAGCGCATCGGGCTCGACCCCGCCGCGCTGCACCCAATCGTGCTCGACCGCCCGCCGCCGGTGCAGCCGCAGCCGGAGCTGCACCTCACGAGCGTCGCGCCGCCGGTGCCGCACACGACCGAGGAGGAGCACGAGGTGCGGGACGCGCTCGCGCCGCTGTACGACCAGCTCGCGCTCGCCCCGTACTGGTGGCTGCTTGAGTTCCTCCCGCTCCGCCACCGCGAGCGGGGCCCGCCCCCGGAGCACAGGGAAGTGCGCTCTTTCACGTGAGTACTCGAGTCCGCTAGTCCGGCTTTGTTCGCCCGGTGCGCGTGGTCTGATGTTGGTGTGGGGACGCAGGATGAACTTGGGCCACGGGCGGGTCGTGCCGAAGCACCACGAGCCGTTCTACGTCCACCGGAGCGTGAAGATGCGCATGGAGACGAAGGACCTCAAGGGTGGGCCGTACAACCCCAAGGCGAAGTATATCAGCGAACCCATCTGGGTCGATTAGTCGTCGTTCTTGTCCACCCAGCACCTCAGGCTCATGCGACGATATCGAGGGGTGTATGCTCGGTGTATGCTTTTTGGCAGGGGAACGGTACTTTGTCGTGCTGCTTGCTCAATATGCGCCTCTGCTCCTATTGCTTGCGTGTTGTACATCTGTTCGCTTGTCCCCTTGTGTCGTATGTACTTGATGTAAACCACGATGTAATACCACGAACACGCTTAGCGGATGACGGCTCCCGCACGTCCAACGCTCGATCACACTCCATGCACACGCTTCACGCCGAGGTGTCCAAACCGTATCTCAGCTCGTCATTGAAGCTGCAAAGTCCATTACACGGAAGGAGTCATTAAGTAGCCTGTCCGTATCGGTAAACACGACCGGGGGTGACACAAGCGAGCGGCGGTGTAGACGTGGGGTTAGGTAGGTGTAGAATAATGCTGTTTCCGGTGCGATGCGGGGACACCAGGCGTGGGGGTTGCGTGCGTGCGTGCAGAGTCCGTGATCCAAACAAGAAGTGCGTCGACGAATAAGTAAATCGGCTAGAGAGATAGGAGGGAGGGGACGGAATCAGAGTCCGTGCAGAGACGCGTCCAGTCCAGTCCCGGCGCCGACTCGGACGCCAGCCCACGACCGAACGCGGACGGCCGGCTCTACGAGAACGGCACCGACTCTCGCTCAGAGGCGCGCGACGACGCCGAACGCGCCGACCAGCGCGCCGACGACGCCCACAGCGGCGGCGGTCCACACGCCCGCGGGGAGCGCGGCGGCGGGCGCGGCGCCGTTGAACGGCACGTACGGGTTCGCGCTCTGGGTCGAGTCCGCGTCGCCCGAGGACGAGACCTGGTCGCCGGTGAGGTTCGCGCCGTTCGGGCCGATCGGGCGCGACTGGTCTGTGAACGCGCACGTGTCCGAGTTGCAGATGCACTTGCCCTCGATCGGGTCGAAGAACGGCGTGGAGCAGTTCGCGGGGACTAGGGAGGGGGAGGGGTTAGCCGTCGGCGTGGGTCGGCAGCACGGAGAGGAGGGTGGGAGTACTCACGACGGAACCGGGCCTGGCCGCTCTCGGTTGACTGGGGCGGGCTGGGGTTCGAGGGTGTGGGGGGCTCCTGGGGGCAGCCGTACTGTACAATGAAGTCAGTTCACACGTTAGTTCCTGATTGACGGATATAGCGGAGCGCGGGATGGCGGGTACGTACGCAGGTGTAGAAGGGGAAGTCTGAGAACCCGCAGTGCGCGAGAAGACCTTGCTCGTTCTGGGGTATACCGTTGCAAATCTTCATCGAGGGGTCAACCGCGGGCGCCGAACACTTCAGGGGCTCGAACGAGTCCAGCTGCGAGAGCGGCGTCGGGTTGCGGACCCATGCGAGCAGTTGCTCAGAAGAGACGATCCAGGCTAGATGGTTATCGGTTAATCCAGTAATTGTGGGAAGGAAGCATGGAGACGTACTGTTAGGCTGTTGCTGTGCCCAGTCAAGGAAGTCGTTGACCATCTTGATTGTCGAGTTGGGAGTAGTGACACCCGGAAGCGAGGGCTAGAGAATGTCCATGGTCAGAATCTGCGAATGATCAACAGGACGGGTGAGAACGCACCGAAAGATGGACAGGGTGGGTGTACAGGCCGATCGGCTGACGCTTCGCATTGTAGTGCTTCGTGAAGGTATCTTTGAGATACTCGAGCGTTGCTGTGTCGTTGACCTGTGTCTCGCCGTTGGCCATGTCCCTGCATAACTTGTTACTTTGTGCGCCGTTTCCAAGGAGCAAATAGTCACATACAACCACGGGTCCATCAGATGGATACCCTCAGCGCCACGCTTATCAAAGAGCGAATACATGGGAAGCTCCCAGAAGCCGGGCAATTTGGGCTCCCCCTTGCACAGACCCTCGACGGCAAGACAGTCATTCGCCATACCATAGTCGAGCGTGTACGGCCAGAACGCGTCGGTACCGTCATCGGTGACGGGAATGGAGGCAGTCGCGGAGGAGTCGTACGTGAAGCCGAGCTTGGCAAGCATCTTGAGCGTGTCAACGGAGTAGTTCAGGTACGGAGCACGGAAGCCGGCTATGGAGCTGAGCGGGATGCCCGCGAGTTGGTTGAGCGCGACAAGGTTGCCAGTCACTTCGTTCTCGGGGGGCGTGCCGACGTGCGTCATTCTATGGTGGATTCGTCGGGTACGGAGGATGGTCATCAATTATTCGCATGGAGCGCCGAGGGCGGTGGGAAGGTAACGTACGTGTGGTCCGCAATTTCGTTGCCCGCTACGTACCAATCGGTGACGAGAGTGTAGTTTGTGTAGTTGAGGGATGTGCAGTACGTCATCCGGGGCGTGCAACCGTTGGGGTTTTTGCGGTGGGCGAGGAACTGGTTGACGGAGTCGAGGGTGTACGTCTGGATGGCATCGTCGGCGGTGAAGACGACGAACATGGGCGTGTCCTCCTATGTAAATGAACAAGGCATATACCATGGTCAGCAAGTGGCGTTGAACAAAGCGACAGCAGAGGTAGCATTGAGTCAGGGCAAGGGCGCGACGCGCGGGGGGAGGCACGACAGTGAGACATTGACATGCATGCTGGGCGCGGCTGGCGGGGCGGGTGCCTTGCGGGGAAGACGTCGAGGAAAGTTAAACGAATAAGGTACTTACAGGCTTCAGACCACCAGGGGGATCTGTACTGGCGCAATTGCAATCGGGAAGCTTGCATTTGCTCGCGTCGCATGAGTAGCCAGCGGCGGCAGAGGAGGAAGTGGGGCCGGAGACCTGGCCTTCCTGCGCTGTCCCTGCCTGGGCGAGGACATGGCCGAGGAGAGGGAAGAACGCCGCAAAGAGCGTGGGGAGCATGGCGGGCGGGCGGGAGGGAGGGAGGGGGGGCCGCGGGCGTAAAGTACTGGACGAAAGCAAAGAGCGAGCTCGGAGCCTGGCCGGGGGGTATATAGTGCGGGGGCCTTGACCGGGAGCGGGAGCGGGAGGCTGGAGGGCGTGCTGACTCAGCGGCATCGAGACGCACTGGTCGGGCTGATGAGGCCGCCTGCAGCCTCGCGATCGCTCGTCCAGGTTCTCGCCGCTTCCACAACGCCCGCCTGTTGCTCCCCATTCCTACCCGGTGCGGGGGACGCCACAAGGACGGCGCGCGGCTGGCGAACCATTAACTGCTCCTTTCGTCCACGCACCCGTCCGGGAAGAGAAGCGCCCCGGTTCTCACCCTGCCGCTCGTATTGACACTACAGCCCTAATTGACACCTCGCGCTCGCTCGCTGTACCGAGTCCGTGTGTCGCCGTCATCCTCGCCTTGCCCCACGCTCCGCAACATCCCGTGCCGTCGTTACCGGCCACCCCATCAATCTCGGAGCGCCACCCGGCGCACAGCCGCCCACTCACAGCTCGTCCACATCCGTTCCTCATCTTGCATCCGCCCTCCGACAGCAACGCAGACACGTCCTGCGAGATACATAGCTTCGCTGTATGACAGCTCACAGCCCTGTTGCTGCCGCGAGTACCTGCCATCCCACCTCCGATGCAGCTCCAAGAATGGCCTCGTGAGTCTACTAGCCGCATGCTACAATCATTTTGCCAGGACCGGCTTCCGACACGAGTGATTAAGGATATAGTACAATATAGTAGACAAACACCAATGCTCTTACCCGCGCAATAATGTGTTTGCGACAGATATCCCTATCAGTCGATGCTCATGCCGCTGGGCCGCCGGCGTCGCGAGGTCAACCGAGTCGGAGACTCGGAGAGAGATGACCTGTCCGTCTGTGTGACAGCAGAAAGCCCCCTGGGCCATTCTCAGCCTAAAGGTGAAGTAGGCAGTAGCCCGATATCCGTTCTAGACGCGGTCCCGTCACCATCCTTCTCCCGCATCAGAAGTAACACAGCGACCACAAGGTGGTCGAAGAACCGATGTCCGAGTGGCTGCACCACCATCCTCCGTGAAGGGCCCGATTCGAATGTCGCGAGTTCGACTGAATCGAAATACGCCTCAAAGCATAAGCAACGGTGAGCTTGATTCAGCCGAAGTATACGTATCGACGCGCTTACCTCCCATCGCGATTCCCCTAGATTCCACCGAATGGCCGTCCCATCGCCGATGTAGTACATCCTAGACCTTTGTGGTCTCATGAGCCGTCTTCTGAACAAGCGAGTGGAGTACCTTCATGGAACGACACTCACCCAAGTGTTCTCGACAAAACTTCCTTGGACGATCTGCTCTCATCTCCCATCGTGACCGTTGCGCTCCCCGCTGACAGACCCGATCTTGGCTGCAATCAGCGAGCGTCCGGCGGAACAAAGCACTTACCACTCACTCGATCTCAGCAACGAGCAGCCCATCCTCGCCGCCCCTCCGCACCGTCGTCACCCACGACCGCAGCGTCAACACGTTAACGCCCACCTCGACCTGATACCGCCACACGTGCGCCAGCCCTGCCTCCTTCCCCGCCGCGTCCGCCTCGAGTGACATCCCAAACGGCCCCGCCTGCGCGAACCGGTACACGACGTCGTGCGTCGGGTATGCCGCGCTCGAGTACGTCGGCGGGTGCGCGCCCGCGCTGTCCGGGCGCGGCTCCTCGAGCTCGGGCACGCCGAGCGTCTGCGGGACGAGGCTCGCCTTCCGCCGGCGGCCTTCGTCGGACAGAGAGCGGCTTGAGCCCACGGACGCCGACCGCGCCCTGCTTCGCGGCGGCACTAGCGGGGTCGACATCTTCGCCGCCATCACGGCTCCTCCCCCAGGCGCGCCGTCCCCGCCGCCGCTCACGCAGGTGCTGGTCGTGCCCGTGCTCTCGCGCAGCGACGCGGGGGGCTGTTTGCGTCCCTCGAGGATCGAAAGCGTGAAGCTGCGCTCGAGGGTCGTCTCTCTACCGTCTCCGCCACCGCCGCCGCCGCCGCCGCCGCCGCCGCCGCTGCCGTTTGGCGCTGGGGCCCGCGGCCAGGTCCTGTCGGGGCTGTCGCGGAACTCGACATCGAGCGCGGTGCCGGGGCGTCGGGGTGGTTGGCGCGGGCGGAGCGAGAACCGGTCTTTGCGAGGTGGGCTGTCTGGAGAGCCGCCGCGTATTGAGGCGACGCTTTTCCACGCCTTGAGGAGCGACATTGTCGTGTGCGGGCTAGGGCGTGCTCGCGCTCGTCGTCCGTTGCTGGTAAGGTTCGTCTCCCTGGCTCGTCCTAGGCTGAAGCTTGAGCTTGGTTCTGGAGCGGTCGTCGTGGCGTCAACGCAAGAGGGTCGCGGGGAGAGAGAGGATAGGATAGGATGGCAACGCTCGCTCGCTCGGGAGAAAGCTTGAAGATACGGTCCGTGCCCCCATTATAGCGCATGCGAGAGCCGCCTTATGTACGCCCCGCGCGGGGCTGCTTCGCAGCGCGTGGGGCGACATATGCCACCCTGAGGGCGTCCCATGCACTCTGCCTAGCCTGCACACTGAGATGGCGGTGCGCCCTCTTTGCGCCTCCGCGCCCCCCCCCGTTGAGACGCATTGCGCGGGTTGGACAGCCACAACTGTTTCACCCGCGCCTGCGGCTGCGTCAGCGGGGGCTCTCGCGTGATGGATCGGGGCGCGATGGGATAGCCTGGCTGCTATTGAGCGTTGATGGAGATAGCCGCTGCAAGCTTTGCAATGTGCATGCAGTGCCGGGCTCTTGGGACGAGGACGCGAGCCTGGGAAGGGTGGGCAAGGTTCGCTGCGTGGGTAGTGCGCGCCTCGTGTTCCATGTGTGAGTGTGCGAGGATGGTTGCATGGCGCGTCTGAGGCTAGCCCGGATGGCTCGAGGTTGGGAGGCGATTGGGTGGGTCCGCCCGCGGCGGGGTTGTCAGGGTGCACTATATACAGCGCCCGTAGACGTGTAGCGTGTGAGCAATGTAGATTCGTGGTCACGGTGACATTTTCGGTGAAAAAAGGTGCTTCTCACTTATCCGGCTCGTTCAGTCCAATCCCGAGGAGAGTGGTAGGCGTGGGCGGCGTTCCCGACGCTGGGAGTCGGACTCGCGAACTGCGATCGACGCTGGGCTGGTCCAAATCGGGACGCACGCATCGCGCCACGTGGCGTCGACGCAGGCTTAAAACCCCTCGGGCGCGCGCTGTGTCGCTCTCTCAACGCACCTCACGTCAAATTGCAGGTCGCCATGTTCTTGTCGTCGCTGGCGGCGGGCGCGATGGCTGGCCTGTGCCAAAGCAGGGCGGAGAGCGACGTCTCTGGCGGATGTCTGAGTGCTCACGCGGCCGAGAGGCTGCGCTGCTCTGGCCGTGCTGCGCTGGAGGAGCTGAGCCGGTGATTCGTACATTCTCCCTCGCCTCTACTGCACGCTGTCTGTCTGTACGCTTGTCTAGTTTGGTTGCTTTCTGCCGGTGGCCGGTCTATATCATTGCGCTGCGCACAGACTTTCTGGACGGTATCTTGGTGGCAAATACACTTGTGGGAATGTTCACAGCTACTCGGCGACGCATTGATGGGGCTGGTTTGCTACTCATCCTCGTACCACGACGACCTTCCGATGGACAAGGTCTCGCGCTTTGTGAGCCGCCTCCGCAGGAAACAATCGCGCCCGCCACAGCCATCTGTCAACGTCTCTGCAGCTGCCACGATAGTGGAGACGATCCCGCCGGCACCCGCTGCGCTCATCAGCGAGGAGATGCGGGCATGGGCGGACCGCGCTGGCGTCGACCTCGGACCCGTTGACGGCGTCTGGTGGTATGTAGGCGGCACTGATACTGCTCTTGCGCAGGCGCAGCAGAGTGGCGGGCTGGTGGGGCTGCACTTCCATGGTGGTGGGTACATGCTTGGGAGTGTGAAGGACGTCCGCTCTGGGTTTGCCCGTGAGTTAAGATGCGGCGTGTTGAGTGCTACAATTGACGTGTACGCCTTGCCTCAGGCGTTCCGAAGGGCTTCGTAGAGGTGTGTACAAGTCTTCCGGGCAATCCACCACGGGACTGATGTTATGCCAGGGCCAGATCTGTTCGTGTGTGTTATGTACGGATTGTCCATTGCTTCTCAAGTCCCAGTATATCTCATGGGTGCATCCAGCTGTAGAGTATACACTCGCAAGGTCGCGAGCGGATGGAGTTAAGCGCTCGATCCCTCTTCAAATTCTCGAGGCGCTGTCCGCATATCACCATATCCTTGAGGCACTGAACATACCGGCCAGCCGGGTGCTGCTGATAGGTGATTCCGCTGGAGGACATCTCGCGCTAGCGCTGCAGCGTTATCTCCTCGAAAGTGACGCAATGCCTTCTCCGCAGGGTGTGGTACTACTCAGCCCATGGTGTGACCTCGTTGCGTACGTTTCTCCATAAATACCTCATTATATGCGCGTATAGCAAACTGATGGAAGGGATAACCTGCAGGGACGCGGACGACGTACGCGGATTGCTCGGTCCTCTTCCGACAGAGGACCTCAATGGCCCGTACTTCTCTCCTGGACTACACCCTCCGCCACTTGGATGGCCGCCTACACTGGTCTATCTGGGTGCACAAGAACGCTTCGCACCCTCCATAACCACGCTCGTCTCTCGGCTAGCGGACGCGGGCGTGCAGGTTGCTTTCCATGAAGCAGCACACATCCTGCCGCGCTACAGGCACGACTTCCTCATATTCCGTACGGTGGAGGAGACGTGGCCGGACGAGGTGCGCAAGTGCTGGGCACGGATCAGGCTCTGGACAGAAGCAATTAGTTCTACACAAAGGTGTGCCATGCATCCGTATGCCCACTATATGCGTGATGGAGATGGTGCTCATTCGTTAGTATTACACGATGAAAGTCAATGTACAGCTAGAGGACAACATAGGGAGGCTATCGTATAAGTACCGGTACGTCGTCTCTGGTGATTCACCTCAGAATCTTGGCTGGAATGCTGTTGGTGGCTACCTGTTCAGCTGTGCTCAGACAATGACCAGGACCATGTGCTTACCGACCCGGCCCGGTGTAAGTCACGGTGATGGGTATGCCATACCCTATATCCAGTCCCTCCGTGACAACCTCAACAGCAACCTTCTGGCCGAACGCCAGCAAGTGGCTCAAGTCGATGCCCCTCGCATGCAGCTGTACTAGATTCATCCCTATCAGGTCCAGGAGCGCCTCCTCGACCCACTTCCAGCAGTCCCAGCGCGGGTCCCTCGGCCTCATTCGACGCGGATCACCAAGCACGCGGTCTAGCACAGGCACGTCCCGCCGGTCGACCTTGCCCAGGAACACGCGGCCGAGCATCGACGGCGAGCGCACGCACTCGACCGCGCGCCGCTCGTACTCCCAGTGGCCCGTTCGCGTGCGGTTTGTGGCGTGGTACCGGACGTGCGTCTTCTGAAGCGACGCCGGTTCCTCGCGCTTCGTGCCCAGGAGCAGCGCCCAGTGGATCTGCAGCGGATACCCGGGCCCGGATGCCTTGCTGTTGTCGTACACGGCGAGGTAGAGGCGGTGCTTGTCCGCGCCGCCGCGGCGCATGTTCACATCTGTCGTCGGGTCCTGTGGCCAAATCGTCGGTGCTCGCTCGTCGGCGAGCACAGTGGGTACGCGTTGTGTGCGTGGTGGTGCGTTGTTCGAATGACTTGGATGTGAGTCCATGGGGCGGACGTGGGTTTATGAAGTGGGGGTTGCTTTGTCGGCGATCATGGCTAGTGCTTATCCTCTTTGTCCGGCTTCGCTTAGCGTGTGGCTAAGTTGGACCGGTAACAACTCCTCGCCACACCTCTTCCCTCACTCGGGCACGTTCGCAAGCCTGTAGCAAACCTCACCAAATACATATAGGAACTCCATCTGGGCAGCGAGCGGAAGGTTGAGAAGTCCTGGACAGTGCGAGCCATCCGATGGTTTGCAAGTCCGTAAGGCTCAGTAGTATTGGTCACGCTGGCACGACATCCTATTCTTGAGCATGCTCAACTTCCTAGGGAAGTGAGAGGCGCAAACACCAGCCGTGGATTGTCATTGCTACCTTATCCCCTGTGATCCACCGTGATTTCTGGAGTTGGGGATTTTGGAGATAGCTGAACTGCGAATTGGTCTTGTGCCACGATCGAGACAGCTAATACAAATTGATTCAACATGGGCATTTGGCACAGTGGTAGCGCGCACGCTTCGCATGCGTGAGGTCCAGGGTTCAATCCCCTGAATGTCCATCTTTTATTACCTGTGTACATGCGTTCTGTTTTTTATGCTAGGGGGTTTGCCTGGACGTAGTGTCTGACGGGGTCTCGCGCTTTATATCTTTGCTCCTCATTTTCCACCAGAAGGCAAGAACAACCCGTTCCAACACCTGAAACCGACTTCAGATGTGATCTGTAGCAGGAAGTTTCATGAGTCAACCCTCGCCGACAAGGGAACTTGAGCTGCGATGGACATACGGCGGATGCATTGCACATCACTCTGACAGCGTCGCCTGTCTCTGTAGTTGCTCGAACACGCCTCACGGCGATATTCGTGGCTGTGTCACGGAATGAGTCATAGGCCAGGCATCGAACAATATGGGAACACCGATACCTGTGTTCGGGTACAGATCCAAGATGGCGACTTCTTTACCCGTCGCGCCCTCGACGGCGTACCTGAGTGTGGTTGAATAATAGGTGAGTACATCCTTGCGGACATTGCAGGTACCAGCGCCCATTGGCACCACTCACCAGCATGGGTCGCTCACGCACGAACCCTCAACATGTCCCGGTTTGCTGTGCTCAGGTTGATGTCAGCCCGCTCTGGCGAGATGGAACTTGGTACTCACTCGTTGATTGTGCCTGCGAAGTTCTCTAACAGGAAGTCTTGTATGTGGGTGTTGTTGATGCTCGAGGCATTGGGGCGGGCGCCGAGCTGTGAATCAAGGAATGTTTGAGGTGACCGTGCTGGTATACTCAGCAGATGTGGCGTACGTCCTGGTCCCAATAGCTAGATGGTTGGGAGGTGAGTCTACGCACTAATCAGGGAGATAGACAACTAACTTCTGCGTAACGTAAATCTGAAGGTTGTGAAGTTGAGTCACATGAGGTGTTGGCACCTGAGAGGCATGAACTCACGGGGAACATGACGTTGTCGAAGGCGATATTCCTCCAGGTAACACTTCAACGTGTGTCTCAATTATGTCCTAGGTCCCTTCCTCGAGGCTACAACGTACTTTCGTGCCAAACCGTTACCGCCGGTCCAGCTCTTGAAGCGGGCTGCGTATAACGAGTTTTTCTGTGGACACGATGACGGTCATGATCTCAGTCTCAACTCCAGCCAGTTGGAATGAGCTTACCATAACGACGTTCTCGATCCTGTGTAGATCATGTTCAGCCAAGAGCACAGGAAAGGCGGTACTGGCGTAAGGACACTCACAAGACGTTCTGTACGTCGGCAACAGACCCTCCCTTCCCGAGAGAACCAATTGACAGACCGTGACCGCCCTCGCAGTAGCTGTTCCTAATGACGCATTCAAAGTCAGGAACATACTTCAGGGTGCGAGGGCACAGCGATGGCTCGTACTTGAACACGATATTCTTGGCCCCGCTTCCGACGGTCAAGCAATCGTCGCCATTCTGGATGTGGTTGTTCTCGAAAACTAGGTCTGTCCCGCCGGCGGAGAAACCTGAGCCACTGATGAATCAGCAAGAGCCCTCTTGTCTCTAACAGAAGAATTGACCGTCGCTGCAGAACGTCGTGAACAACGAGGTGAGTGATACTGCGCGAGCAATATCAAAGGGTACCTACGTGTTGAACGGAAATGACTGAGAATGTGCTGTCAGAGTGTGACTGAAGCCTCTCATGAACGTATACATGCCTTCGTACTCGACACGGCAAAGATCCGGTTATTGAACGCATGAATGTAACTTGATCCGCTTGTCGCGAAGTTCCACGCAATGGGCTAAACGAACATGAGCACTCGGTCTGAAGATGGCTGGCACTTAGCTGGCGCACGCTGACCTTCCACAACTTCATGTCTCGGATTACGCCGTTGGTGATTTTGCTGAACGCCCAACCGTGCGGCCGGTTAGTCTGCTGAACGGCATCCCACCACTGCAAGTAGGAACGTGAGTGGTCAGCTCGATATCTGGGCGTTCTGCGTTCACATACGGCCTGTCCGTGGGCATCGACCCATCCCCATTGGGGATCTTGGGATCCGCGGAGTGTGACGTTGTTTCCGCCAGTGAAGGTGAACCTGACGAACACGGAATTGAGCTGTGCGAACGTCTGCCACTGCAGCTTCCCGACTGACCAGGAACCGGGGAAACCCTACTCGCATGTCAAGGACATGTTCAACAGTACAGAAAGTCCGATTCACTCACAGACGACCCGACGATGGCTGTGAAAGACAATGCCTCAGCAATTCGGCGGATTGGCCCATATGGGCCGCGGTCTACCTTGGATGGTGGCTATGTCCTCGGGGTAGCTCAAGTTCCCCTCAACGCGCACCTCCACATTGTTCAGCGCCGGGAACTTGACAGGGGTGAATATGTTGTACTTTGTCCCCTTCTCGAACAGGATAGTCGCGTTCGCCGAATACTTGCCAGTTGCCAACGCAGTACTCAGTGCAGGCGTATCGTCCTGTCCATCAGTATGAGGAACCACAAATGTCTCCCAGGCGAACACGTGAGGCACGAGCAAGATGACCGCCAAGCTGGAGAGCATGGTGCCTGCCTGGGGCGACACGGGTGAGGGCGCAAGACCGTTCCGTGCTGACACTGAGGGCAACGTCGCAGCTGCTCGTATTTATACCAGGGACAGCACCTGGATTCCGGTACGCACTGGCCGCAGAGATCAGCTCAGGCCGGCTCAGTTGGCATGGACTCGACCGCGCAAGGGGAACGAAAAGTCCGACGAACATCACGTGGAATCGTCCACTCGCCCAGTAATGAGTCGGTTGAACGGAGATGACAGCATCGGGATCGTTCGCAACCAATGGAGGACAACGGTCCACTAGTTCGAAGACCAGATGACCTTGCATTCGAAGTCGGCACGAGGGACACGAACACCTCCTGCTCAAGTGGCTCGCGAGGCGGCCCGTCCTCGCCGGCCCGGTCAGTTTGCAGATTGTGCACACTAGAGTGACAGAGGGTGAGTTGGGGGAATCACTGAGATAAACGAATGTACCTATAGGGACAGCGGTGTACATACCATGTGTAGGCGGGAGGTCCGGACTACGTGCCTGTAACTTCGTGGCCACGAGACACCTTACACTGACTTCATGAGAGCTCCTTTCAAATGCAAAACTGACCAGTATTCGCACTGCCTTGCATCTCGACACGCAAGAGGTGAATATATGACTTGAGGATTCAGGTGCGGCAGTCGGTTATGACGGTGTTCGGCAAGGAGAGGGAGATTAGATTAGATTGGGGAGGTCGATCGAGTCAGTGGTAAGAAATTGGCAAGTGTCACACGGCGTATAATAAATCTACACCCAAGGGCAGTCTGTCGGATTCGGATGCTCCGCCAGGCCAAACGCGCTCGCTTTCTCCTCTCGCGCTCATATCGATCGTGTATAATAGCCCCCACCTGCCCCTACCCACCCGCAAGACGAATGGCCACCGCGACGCAGGCCAACCCGGACACGCTCGCGAGCGAGATCGCGGCGCAAAGCTCGCTCCTCGCCGATCTCCGCAAGCAGCAGGCTGATCCCGCTACTGTCGAGGAGGTCAAGAAGAAGCTAGGAGATCTGAAGAGGTCGCTAGCGCTGTTGCAAAACGCGAACGCGGGCGGGAGCGGCGCGAAGGAGAGCAAGAAGAAGGAGCGCATACTGCTCAAGACGCCGAAGGTGCGCTCGCCGTCTGCTTGCTGCGACCGAAACTCAAGCTCATCGCGAAGACCGTTCTGCCCCCTGCTTCTCCGATACGGCGTCGTCACTTTGCCACGCGTAGGGCACGCGCGACTATGGCCCGGGAGAGATGTTCTGTCGCGAATACGTTGAGCGCATCGTCAAGGACTGCTTCACGACCTACGGTGGCAGCCAACTAGACACGCCCGTCTTCGAGCGCAAAGAGATTCTTGCAGGAAAATACGGAGAAGACGCAAAGCTCATCTTTGATCTCATGGACCAAGGTGGAGAGCAACTCGCCCTGCGTTATGACCACACCGTCCCCCTCGCGCGTTACCTTGCCATGAGCGGCGCCATCACCACCCAGGCCAAGCTCTGGCAGGTCGGAAAGGTCTACCGGAGAGACAACCCCGTTATGTCCAAGGGTCGAATGCGGGAGTTCTCACAAGCCGTACGTCTACTGCATCGCTATGTGTGATGCCGGCCTGACGGTCTCTAGGATTTCGACATCGCTGGCACCTGGGATACCATGATTCCTGACGCAGAAATCATCAGCCTCCTCTGCACGATCCTGACGCGTCTTGACGTGGGCGAGTTCATCATCAAGGTGTGCTTCTACCACTTCTGCGCTGCGACCAAGCAATTGACTGGGTTCCGCAGATGAACAACCGCAAGATCCTGGACGGTATCTTCGAGGTGTGCGGTGTCCCTGCAGACAAGATCCGGACAATATCCTCTGCAGTCGACAAGCTTGACAAGGTATGCACCACACAAACCTGCGCCACGACTTCGCTCACCATCCGCATAAGATGTCATGGGCAGATGTGAAGAAGGAGATGACAGAAGAGAAAGGTCTCGACCCCGCAGCGGCAGACAAGATCGGGGAGTATGTCAAGCACAAGGGTATGTCACGCTCTGTGTTCATTGACGACAAAGTGCTCAAGAATGTTCAGGCGGACCTGAGCTACTGGAGAAACTCAGGGCGGACGAGTCGCTCATGGCGAATCCAAGTGCGAAGGCCGGCGTGGAGGAGATGGGTCTCCTCTTCACCTACCTCACCGCATACCAGGTTCTCGACAAGGTGTCATTCGACCTCTCCCTCGCGCGCGGCCTCGACTACTACACCGGCATCATCTATGAGGCGATCGTCGAGGCGTCCGCGCCTCCCGGGTTCAAGTCCGCGAATGCATTCGCGTCCTCCTCCGCCACGCCCTCCGTCGCGCACACAGCGCCTCCGCCCGCACAACCGCCCAAGAAGAAGGCCGCGAAGAAGTCCTCTTCTGCTGTCGCAGCAGACGACGAAGAGGAGATTGACGAGTCGCAGGTCGGGGTGGGCTCGATCGCCGCCGGGGGCCGGTACGACAACCTGGTCGGAATGTTTACCGCCGCCGCCGCGGGCGAGGGCAAGAAGGCGGCCGGGCTGCCGTGCGTCGGCGTGAGCATCGGGCTCGACCGCATCTTCGCGCTCGTGTGGCCCAAGTGGGTCGAGCGCGGGATGCGGAGCAAGGAGACGATGGCGTACGTCATGGCCGCCGGCGACGGCCTCCTGTCCGAGCGTGTCGAGCTCGTGCGCGAGCTCCGGGACGCGGGCATCAAGGTGCGTGCCGCTTCTTACCGCCTCACCTTAGGAGGGTCATGTCGCCAGGACGGGCGCTGACCGGCACTGCAGACCGACTTTTTGTTCAAGGCGAAGCCGAAGCTGCCCGCGCAGTTCGCGGCAGGCGAGAAGGACGAGGTGCCGTTCGCGATCATCCTCGGCGGGGACGAGCTCAAGGCGGGGCTCGTGACCGTCAAGGAGCAGAAGTGGGAGCTCGTCGACGGCAAGAAGGCCAAAATCGAGTCCAACGACAAGGGCACGAAGGTCAAGCGCGCCGAGCTCATCCAGTGGATTAAGGACACGCCGACATACAAGGACTGGTCCAGCGGAAAGCTTATTGCATAGTGCGCTTCTGTCATAGCTATTCCGGTACCGGGTGGTCAGTCGTAGCAGGAACGGTAGAGACCGCAGTCAACAATCCATGTACAAAGATAATAGATTGCTTCATCCCTGATCGTGCGGGTCCCGCTGTTCCGTCGTTGCTTGCGATTACATCCTTGGGTTCTACGCTCGTACTGTCCAGTATAAATTACTCTTCAGAGCCGGAGCCGGAGCCGGAGTACTCTCCCTCGTCATCGTCGTCTGATCGCCCCTCAGCATCCTCGATACAATCTGCAGGGCACGTCCACTCACCGTCCGCAACATCGTCCCGGGAGATGCTCGCCTGCGCCTGCGCCTTGCGCAGCAGCGCGCGGACGGCCGCATCGTCGGGCGGGACGAGGTCGAGCGGGGTCTCGCCGTTCTTGTCCTTGACGCGCGTGTCCGCGCCGGCGTCGAGCAGGCTCGCGACGACTGCCTGCCGGAGCTCCGCGTCCTCGATCCGGAGCGCGAGGTGGAGCGGGGTCGCCTTCTCGAGCCGGTTCTGCGGATCGACGTCGCAGCCGTCGTGCTCGAGCAGGTGCTCGAGGATCTCAAGGTACCCGTGCGACGCCCTGTGTGGGAGGGGTGGAGGTCAGGATGGGCGCGGGAGGGTAAGGAGGCGACAGTGACATACGTACGCGTAGTGGAGGGCTGTAGATCGTTAGGCATCGTCGAGCGCACGGGGGTGCGTTCAGCTGGTGGTCGCGCCGACGGCGGATGGGGACGGCGTACCTGTGTTGCCAAGACTGCAGGTCGGGTGTCAACTTGGGACAACAGCATAGTATCAACTTCACGCACCCGTCCTGTGCGTTTATGTCAAAGTTGCCCTCCTTGAAGACCTCGAGGAGCATGTCCTCGTTATCGGACCGCGCTGCGGCGAGGAGCCTTTCGTCTACAGCGGTCAGCGCCGCCCTCGCATCGCCTGTGCAGTCACATACTGTTGCTTGCACCTTCGGAGGACATGTCGAGCAGACACCAGACGCGCAGAAAACGGACAAGAAAGCAGGGAAGTAGTCAAGGCAGGGTACCGTAGGATTGGGTTGGGCCGGCGGTGTGCAAGGTCGAGGATACGGATCTGTGATTAGCACCCGTGGGAAAGCGCCCCCACATCCCAAACTGGCAACCGCTCAAGGTCGCGCCAAGTACACGAGCTTCCACAGGTGTGGCAAGATTAATACAAGTTAAGGGCGGTAAGAGGTCCATAGCACAACACAGCAAGTGATGGAGGATACAGGCTCTGAAAGGCAGAGGAGCCTATTTTTTGTTTCATCACGCCTGGTCCCAGCAGCATGGCAATCGAGTTCTTACGAACAGAAGTAATCTCATAACTACAAGACTAGAGGGGTGAAGTGCCCTCACTACGGAGGGTTCCATATCTTACACCGTCGAGCTCATCAACAAAGTACACAAATAAGAGAAGATCACAGCCACGACCGCCGAGGTTCGTGTCGCGCAAGCACCCTGTTGCGGTGCTGACGGTTCCGCAGATGCATCTCGAAATTGTGGAGTGTGTTCCCAGGTCCGGGATGGTACATCTGGAGTGCATGATGTGTCCCGTCTTGTCGGAGTGGAAATACTTTGGAGAACTCACCTTCCCCGGACAGTCGCCACACACCATGCGAAACACGGTGACGATGCCGCCCGTGCTTGGGTTGGGCCGTGGGCTCGCTACCACTTGGAACGCATCCGAGGGATACCGTGCGCGGAGTTCATGGACCGCGTCGTGGAGCCACGGAGGGGGTGCCTTCGATGCATACACATGTGAGAGGATATGTCAGCTTCTTTCGATGAAAAGATTTACCTGGGGTGGGGCTGTAGTAGCAAAGGGACGACTCGGATCTGCCATCCCTGGGTGAGGCCTCGGTGAAGAAGCTAGCCTATTACGCCAGTTTTGTGACTAGGGGAGTCTTCGAAGGGCGCGCAAGACTGGGAGAGCACCAGTGGATGTAACCTAGAGAGCATTGGACCAGGCTACGATGTACTCGTAGCACCCGCCGGGCACTGCGAGACCCGTCCCGGACAAGAGGCGCGAGTCGAGGAAAGGGGCTTGTGGGGAAGCCAAACTGGGCCCGGGCCGGCTATACCGGATGCATGCCCCCCCAGCTTCGCGTCGCGGCAGACGATGCTGCAGACGTTCGCCATGTCGCCCCTCCGCAAAATCCTGGAAGAAATCCACCTCCTGCAGTGCTCAGTCCTTCCAGGGGAAACCCTCGCCTTCACCGAGGAGCCAGACGTCTGGCAGGCCTTGCTCGACGCGTACGCCACCGACCCCGACTCGAGCACGGACCTCGCCGCACCAGAACGCCCCGCACGCTTCCAGGTGCGCGCGGACGATAGGGACGTCTGGTTCGACGTTGCGCTTCCCCCGCACTACAGCCGAGAGGAGGCATCCTTGCCGCGCGTACTGGTGAAGGGGGACAACCTGCGCCGCGACGAGCAGGAGCGGTGGCAGGCCGCCGTCAAGGAGGCGGTCGAGGATGTGCGAGGCAGTGAGTGCGTCCCCAGATACCGCACCCTCCCCCCAGCGCTGAACATCTGTACACCGGGCTGCAGATACCCGTTGTACGAGCTGATCTCGACCCACCTGTTGCCCCGGCTGCACGCTGCCGCGAGCACGGTCGCAGCAGACCCTCCGATGTCGCCTGCGCCTCCGCCCGGGTCCCCTGGTCTCTCACCGGGCAGACCGCCCGCGCGGTACCACGCGCTCCTCACCTCGCACCACCTCAAGTCGCCCCAGAAACGGCGCGCGCTCGCGCACTGGGCGCACGAGCTCGCTCTAGTCGGGTTCGCCAAGGTCGGCTACCCAGGCGGCATCTATTGCGAGGGCGCGCGGGAAGACGTCGAGGACTTCGTGGGGCGCGTGAGGGGCATGCAGTGGCTTGCGCTCCGTCTGCGCTTCGTTGAGCCCGTGCCGGAGGGCGGCGATGGGAATGAGCAGCGGAGACAGTGGGCGGAATTTGAGAAGGTGGGCGAGGTGGTGGAGGAAATGAGGAGACTTGGCCGCGAAAGCTTCGTGGTCGAGATGGGTATTGGCAGCGCAGGAGCGAACTCGACACCCGCGACCACGTAGCACACCGCATTGGCGAAAAACCAGTCGATTAGACTAGCGCAATATATAGTAGAACGAGTACATGCAGGACGCAGCGCGACAACCAGCAAACCAGACCCGAATGGATGCATACACAGGAGGACATGTCACAGGCAGACATTTTTGCTGTACCAGACCAGCGGGACTTCGCGAGTAACCGTACAGCATGATGTATGGTGTCCCATGTCCCAAGAACTCATAGTCCATATACACCTTAGTACCGGCGGTCATCGTACCGGCCACGGTCGTAGTCGCGACCGCCGCCGCCACCGCCGCCGCTGTAGCCACCGCGTTCGTAGTCGCGACCACCACCGCCGCCGTAGCCACCGCGGTCGTAATCACGACCGCCGCCGCCACCACCACCACCACCACGGTAGTCATCGTCATAGCGAGGACGACGCCGATCTTCGTATCCGCCGCCGCGGGAGTACCGACTGTCATACGGACGAGGATCGTAGGGGCGCTCGACTGGAGCACAATCAGCACATGACGATTACCCATGGATAACCCGAATAGTGCTTACAGTCGTTCCTCTTGGGCGGTCCATAGTAGCGACCTGGAGTAGGGGTCCTTGCACGGCCACGGCGAGCCTTCATGAACAGTTGATAAGTTGGTCGTTGAGCACTGGGATGTGTCCATACCTTTTCCACTGAAATCGCCTTGCCCATGAGCTCAGCACCATTCATGGTAGTAATGGCAGCATCTGCCTCTTCGGCAGTCTCCATTGTAACAAAGCCAAACCCGCGGGACTCGCGTGAATGAGGATCATACATCACCTGGGCCTTTTGTACCTGGATTCTGTGTATCAGTGAACTGCTGACAACAGCAAATTTGTCTATCTTACCCGGCCCACTTTGGCGAAGGCCTGCTCGAGGTCACGCGTATCAACCTTGTGGCTCAGCCCCGAAACATGGAGGTTGTTCCCCGGGTTGTTGCCACCACCGTCCCTGAGTGCCAGAAGAGTCAGCTCACGCAGGGACCAAGTCAGAACAATCCTACCTCTCAGGTTTCCTCGCGGGGCTGCGGCTTCTGCTAGAGCGACGGGGAGGCTCAGCCCCGCGGGGAGGGGAGCGGCGCCCCTCATTCCACGGCTGCTCCTCCTGCGCGCTACCGCCGTTGGGCGCGCCACTGTCGGTGGTGGGGATGCTTATGCCGCCTCCATTGCTTGGGGGCGCCATGTCTTGCGATTGCCAAGCTGAGAACAGAAACAGACGGGATTGGGGAGGGATGAAAACGAAGTCAGGTCGTGTCACTGGACGTCGGAGACTGGCATGTCGAAGAGAGCGACCGGCGATGCGAAGAGACAGAACGCACGAACGCCAGGGGGGAAGTACCGCCGGGACGCGTGCGAACGCGGCGCGAGAATGATGACAGAGCCGAAATGGGCGCGTCGACGCGAACTGCGCTCGCCGCCGGAGAGTGAAGGCCTTCAGCCAACAGTCGACGAGCCGAGGGGAAATCGAAGGGCGCGAAAAAGGAGGCGCGTATGCTGAGAAGGTCGCTAGGTGCGAGCTGAAGGCGGATGGCGCGAAAGTGGTGCGCCCAGCTGGCGCGGGGGATTGCAACTGGTGGGCGGGTACGCGGGTCGCAGAGTACACGTCGAAAAAACGGACAGTCTCGTCGTCGCCGCCGTCGTCGAGGTCGCTGCGGCTGATGCTGAGGACGTACCGTCATCCATTGCTGCGTGCGTTGGGGTGGGCGATGGGCGGGTGGAGGTGTGCAGTAATGGAGGGGAAGAGGTGGGTGTGAACGTTCCTGCCGCCCACTGTAATTTAAGACGCCCCGCTTGTCACAAACACGACCACACTCTCGGCGGGCGTCCCGCCCACTCGCACCCAACTTAGTTTTTTGCCACGTTCGTCGCCGCCCGGGCGAGCGCGTCGCGTTGTTTCGAGCGCAGGACAGTTTGGAGGAAACCCATTTGAATCGTTGTGGACGAATGCAGTCGACGAGAGTGACGTCGGCAAGAGTGATTGAGAAAGAGCGAACGGACCACTGAGCGAGGGCGGGTCGGACTGAACCGGTTGGAGTGATGGGACGAGCCTCGGCTGAGCCGCGGCGGGTCGTGCCCTCGAGCTCAACGGCCGCCCGCCTTTTCTTCAGACCACATCGTCGCCGCACGGTTCAACGCCCCCTCCCCCGCCCCCACCTTCCTTCGACGATGATCCGTGCTCAGCTCGTCTCCTCCATCCTCCGCGCCCGCCCCGCCGCGACCCGCGTCGCGCCCGCCTTCGCTCGCGCGTCCTCCAGCGCGCACGGACAGGAGACCTTCGAGTCCTTCAACGAACGCTACGTCACCTTCTTCCAGTCTGCTCAGGACCTCTTCGAGGTCCAGCGTGGCCTTAACAACTGCTTCGCGCACGACCTCGTCCCCGCGCCCTCCGTCATCGAAGCTGCCGTCCGTGCGGCTCGCCGCGTCAACGACTACGCGACCGCCGTTCGTGTCTTTGAGGGTATCAAGGAGAAGGTGGAGAACAAGCAGCAATACCAGGCGTACCTCGAGGAGCTCAAGCCTCTTCGGGAGGAGCTGGGTAAGTCTCTACATATTCATTGCCGTGCATTGTCCCTAATGGATGTCGGGCAGGCATCAACCTCCGGGAGGAGCTCTTCACTTCGTGAGGATCCAGCATGGATGCACTAGTGTACGTAGTACTTGCTCCGCTTACATTCAAGTTGGCTCACACTTGCTCTTCAGTACCGTATCACGAAAAGACAATCCATCCCTAATAGCCTCCATCAGTCTCGTCGCGTGAATGCGTGTGTGATGTGCGTACATGGCCTCAAAGTGCATGTATGCTATGCCAAGTTCGAGGAGCATCGTCACGGTGAGGATCTGTCGCTTCTGCTTCAACTCCAAGAAGACCACACAATGGAACGTCCGCGACAGGGGCGATGTATTGAGATTGTAGCGTAAAGACAGGAGTTGATGGACTACTATGACACATGTATCTTCAACCGGCGTGGAATCAGGGATGCACGGAGACATGAATGCGACATTGCGACGACGTGCGAATTTGGTGTTAACGGGCGAGTGCAGGAGCTGATGCAGACGAACTAGTGCGGCAGATAATGCGAATAAGGAGCAATAAAGAAAAGGTCCTGATGTAAATGGGACGGCAATACGAGCGGAATCCCACTCCGTAGTCTGCGTGCTGTTGCATGCGAATTATGCGAGGGAACATGATGAATACGAAGTTCGTGCTGACATTGGCGGATGCTGATTGGGTGCGACCGCGTATGCGACGCGGTAAGATGATGCGAAATGCGATGGAAGAATTGCTCTTGAGATATGCCTGAAGATACGCCGATGATATGTTGCAAAGAGGGCAAGGCTGTTTAGTAGCCATAGTATGCGCGCTGTAGCATAGTTAGTCAAAATGGTGTGGATGAGGTGAGGAAGCCGGTACCATTCTGTCGCTGCAGTAAACAGTCAGCCAAGATGCTTCCGGAGTAGAGTCAGAGTACGTACAACAACCAGATGACCTTAGAGCCGGTCTTGCATCCGCGCAGTGTCACAATATGGCCGCGAATGGACTCGTATAGCATAGCACGTTGATCCTTGTCAGCCTGGCAACAATCGTTCAGCCACAGAGGAACTGGGAGGAAGGGAGGTACGCACATTCGGGAGAACGCTAGCTATGAGCTGGCTGCCGGTAGGCGACAATGCGAGGTCCACAATCATTGCGCGTCGTGCGCTGTTTATGCATCAACACCGGTGCGTCCAGAAACATAGCAAGACCAATGGTATACCTTTTGGCTGGCTCGCACATCCTCTTAATGATTCTGTCCAAGGTGTCCTTGCCGCCCTCTTTGAGAGCCTTGGTGATCGACTTGATGCCTTGCTCGTTGGTTGCGTACTCTAGAAGTCCGGCGAGTAGGTGGCTTAAAGCCAAATCACGATGCCTCTGTGAGCCGTGCTCAAGGACTGCAGAGACGACACGTTATGGATCATCGATTCACTTAGCCAACTGTGAACTCACTGTGCTGTACGCAGTATGATCCCCACTGGTTCTTCGCGACCTCACCGAAGACGCTTGGTCCCTGGTTCAACAGCTCGTCGACGATGCCATCCTTCGCGGAATCCTCCAGATTCTCGAAAGCGTGCTAGAGGTGTCGGGAGTTATATGACTGCCGTGATATAGATGCGCTACGATCGTACCTGGACAACCAGGGAACCGGTCTCATGGCAAGCCAATGCGGCCCATTTTCCTTTGAGCGACTTGTTCACGCTGGAAGGTGCCGCACGGTGAGATCACGTTGACACGCCGAGGGAGCACACTCACTACGCAAAGATGGGAGGTGCGGGAGCCGTCCACGTGAGTTCCATGATCTACTGCGTGGTTAGTGAAGCGTCAATGCAGAGCAGATCAGAGTCGTACCTTGCTCCAAACGTGCGAGGCATGTTTGTTGACGAGAGTCTGTGCCGGGTCCCCGAGCAGAAGCTCAGAGACAATGAGCAGGCGCACCTCCTCCTCGCAGTCCAAAGCTTTCTGGAGGACATGGCAGCCGTAACAATTCGTTGCGAGCTCGACAACGCGACCCCTAGAACAAGGCGAATCAATGCACGGCAAGTGAGAGGCGACAATAGACTAACCGCATGCAAGCGACGATCTTTCGCCGCTCATCGACGCTGGACGTTGCCTCAAGACAGCGTTGCACGGCCCAGTTGCCAAACCTGCGTTACTATGAGCAAAGATGGACCGGCTGAAGAGAGCGTGCGCACCTATGAGCCATCATCTCAAATCCTTTAGCGCAGATAGCGTCCACTATCTTAGCGCGCTCGTCTGCGTCGGCCACTTTCAGCTTTTGCTGGAGGAAGATGGATGCTTGCTGGTCCGACGACTTGATGATACGCCCCACGAATAATTCGTAAGGAGGTGCGGAAGAAGGGTGCAAAAGCGACAAGAAGTTGATGGGCTATGAGGCGCAGCATCTGTTTAGTACAGAGAGTCGCTCATACAAGAGACATGCACATACCTCGTTTGACTGACGTTGCGGAGGGTTTACATGAGTTTGCGTGGAGCGAAACAATCCGTCGGCACCGACGAATCCAAGCCCGCGGTCCCCGCCTTCGTCGGCTCTCAACCATTCAGAAGACGTTCGAAAGCGCTGTTGACCCCAAGAGAGGGCGGGAAGAGATGGTGGCAAAGCAGTAGACTCCATCCGACGACGATCAAGTTGGACGGCAGGCGAAGACAACGATGGACCTCGGGCGCCGGTAGTGAGCGCGTCATCTATGAACGGTTCGAACTGAGTGAAGTAGCCTCCCTCATGTCCGAATGGTTGAGAGGTATGATAAAACGCGCTCTGAGGCCCAAACACGCCATCTTGCATCCTGTAACCGGACTCGAACATCAGAGTGTTGTTGTCCCCTGGGCGATGCGCTCCGGTGAAGTCGAGGTTGGGCGGGAGCTTTTGGTCGAACGACTTGGCAGGACTCATGTCAGTGGGAGTCAGAAGAGCAGAGGTCGTAGAGATAGGCGATAGATCAGGGGAGGTGGGCGAATTGGAAACATGGTTCCTGAACCTCGCCCCGGATACCGTGGGCGCAGGAGAATTGAGATTGAGCGACCGAAGTAGCTGCTCAACATGCTATACACCGAGAAAAGTCAGTAGATGCGCATATAGTCAGCATATAATCCACTCACGATCTCGTCATAGGTGGGCGAGGACCTCTTGCGTCCATCCCCGATCGCGCCAACACCCTGGCGCCGCTGTCCGTCTAGACCAACGGGGCCAAAGACGTCCTCTCCCATCCCGGGAGCGGGGAAGGAGGACGAACGACGTGGGTCCGGGCGGTTTGACATAGCGGGAGCGCCGCCAAGGGGAACTTGAGTAAACGAGTCGATGGCTTTTGTCCAGGCCACGTCGGACGGTTGCGGCTGCGGGGCCCAGATGGAGGATGCAGAAGTTCTTGAGGACGGAAGGGGATCGAAGAGCGGAACGAATGCCTGCGAAGACGAAGTGTGGTCCATGTCGGCGAATGAGGGCTGGTTGGGGATGAGAGGAGGCAAGAAAAGGAGCGACGGAAGGTTATATACCGTGGCGTGGTTGGTCCCGCTCGGCGTGACGAGGTGCGTATTGGGACGGGCGCGCTGCTCGGTTTGGGTGTTCGGTAGCCCAAACGAGCGAGTTCTCAGCGTTCCCACGCGACGGTGTCAGGGAAGGCGACATTTCTCGTGCAGACCTCGACGCTTTCTCGATGGTCACATCGCCGTGATTCAGTGTGATTAACGCAGAAAAGGAGAAGCTCGCGCGGGTTTCCCTCGGCGCCGCCGCTGCCCGACTGGCCTCGACACGGCCTGCGAATCCAATAAGTTGCTTGTTGCATTGCTCTCCGCAAACTGTGGCCCCGGACGTCCCCGTGCCGCGCTGGTCTGGCACGGAGGGAGCATGCGGAGCAGAGGCTGCCGTCACATCCGTCGGAGGACCCATGTCGCGCACGTCGAGCGGTGTGACCTATCACGACGGTTGAGAGAAGGGAGGAGCAGACACTTCTCAAAGAAGAACTCACCGACGTGCTGCGCGATGAGTTTGACAGAGACGTTGCGGACACACGTGGGCCGAGCGAAAGACCCGAAGGGCGCGGTCTGAGGTTCCCCCTCACGGGCGCTGCGACAATCCATGTTCGCTCGTCCGAGCGAGGACCGGCATATGTCTTCGTGCGGATCCGGTGGCTGCCAGACAATACAGTGTGCTGCTCTCGTCCGTACAGCGCGCATGTTCCATGCAGTGGACCATGCAGAGTCCAATCCGCGGAGTTGCTCGTGGCCCAGACAGGAAAGAAGCGCCGCCGTCGCATTGATCGACGACTTGATTAACGCGTCGGCATTCCCAGATTGAGAAGCTGGAGACAGAAGCGCAAACACGAAGATCATTCAAGCTGCGAAAGAAGAATACGCCGCCGGCAGTCATCCGATGTGCCCCATGAGGCTATCGCGTCCATCGCTCGTGGAGGACGCTCCGTCTATGGGAAGCCTCTAGTCGCATGCGTAACGCACGCCGTCATCTGGAGCACATGAGCTGGAGAAACGCTGTCAACCACTAGCGTAGGCAACAGATCGTAGGAGAGAGTACGTGCTTTCAGCGTATAGTTCAGGTTCTGGCGGAGACTTGACGTATTCCATGTCGACAGCGTCAAGAATCCCCACTCAAATAATATCACGCGTCCGAACTCGATCAAAGAATGTCAAACGCGCCTTCTAGAGAGGGTAATAATACAGTGACGGTGATCCGGTATTCCAAGAGCTACATCCATATGCGACCGCTGGCCGACCAGCAGATAATAAACAGTACGGTGAGAACATAGCGAGGAGAGCTTACAAGCACGCACGATTCGGGGCATACAACCAGCCCGCTCCGTCTTCCCATCACTCCCCGCCGCCAGCGAGTTCGAGGATCAACCGACAGGCGACGTCCATGAAGATGTACGGTGAGACGACCTCGTCGTCGCGCATGTTCAGATCTTTCACCGAACGACTCGATTCCGATGCAGTTTCGGAGAGGTTGAAGTCGGGATGGGCCATGTCGTACTTGCCCGCGCCGGGCTCGATTGATGCCTTGTACGTCTTCTTGTGATGGAAGTCAACCAGATAGTTGATGTGGTCCACCATGTACAGTTGCAGGTTCATGAGGACCTAGATAACCGTGAGCAGATGAGCAGACACACAACGTGCAGGAGCTTACCACCACATCTTGCACTCTGGCGCGGGTCTCTATGAAATAGATCGACGACGCAATGCGTAGGTCGACGCCGCCATCGTATTCCCTTGCACGCTCGATCTTCGCGCGCTCGCCGTTGCGCTTATCCTGAAGAGCGCCCGCACCGAGCCCTCCGAGATCGCCCTTCTCCTTCCACTCCATGCCCAGAGTTTTCAGAGTACGGTAGATCTCGAGCATGACTTCCATTGGCGGTGACCTACTCCGGATACCGAAGTGCCACTTTGTCCGGTGCTGCTTCTTTTCCTTCACCGGCCACGCGCGTTTCGCATTCGCGTATGACTGGAGATGGTGAGGTTCTGGGAGCTGTTCGGGGAGCGAAGAGTTCAAAACAGCGAAGTTGTTGCTCTCGCCTTCATTCTGAGGAGTGGAGAAGTCGAGCTCGTCATCATCATCATCGTCGTAGTCATTGAACTCGGAGTCGAACGGGTTCTCCTCGAGGTCAGTGCCTCCTGGCGACACCGCGTTCGGCGAGAGTGGATGACGAGGCTGTTATCATAGTCAGTGCATAGCGGTAAACGAGGTCGTCGTAACTTACGTCCATGACGGCCAACTTGGCATCTCGTTCTTGTTCCTCGATCTCAGCCACTATGAACCGGCGTCAACGGAGACCGGCATCGGTCAAGTCTGTAACTCACGGTTCCGCCCTGCCCGACGCTTGTCTCGTAGGAGCATGTACGCAACTTTGACGGCGTTACCTTGCGGACCGTCGTCGCGGCGCAAGGCCTCCCAGACGTCCTCTTTGTCGACACCCTCCATGCGAGAGGCCAACTCTTCTACAACCTCTTCTTCTATGCGGCCAAGGCCGTCAATGATCTCGAAGTCGATAGCCTTCGGAGGGGTGACAAGGGAGGACAATGTTCCGAGTACAGGCCCTTGTTGTGGGAGCGGGCTCAAGTACTTGGGTAGGTCGGTTGTGAAGAAGGGATGTTGCATGATCTCGGGTATAGTGATGCGCTTGACGGGATCGACGGCCAGCATGCCGTTGATGAGACCCTTCGCATCGGCGGAGAGGTATGTTGGGAGATGGTAGACGCCCTCTATATGTTCGTTAGCGACAGTATGGAGTACTTACGGCGGGCGTACTTACGACTGATCTTCGTGAACAGCGTCTGGACATCATCGTCCTCGAAGGGTAACCGGCCGCATAGCATGACATACAAAATCACACCGCAACTCCACACGTCGATTTCAGGTCCCGTGTAGAGCCCGCCGCGGATGACTTCTGGTGCGGCATAATTAGGACTACCACAGCTCGTCTTGAGGAAGTCCCCGTCCTTGATCTCGTTGGACAGGCCGAAGTCGGCTATCTTGACGTTCAGGTCATCGTCCAAAAGGACGTTCTCGGGCTTGAGATCTCGGTGAACGATTTTGAGGTGATGGCTGTATTCAATGCCGGAAATGAGCTGCTGGAAGAACCGCCGCGCTTGAGGTTCGGACATGCGCCCATTCGCGACGATGTAGTTAAATAGCTCTCCCCCAGCGTATTCGAGAACGATGATGATGTCGGTCGCCGTGTGAATAACCTCGTAGCTAAACCGAAATCAGCGAAACCCGCGGAGCGAACAGCGAACGCACGTACAGCTTGATGATATGTGGATGTCTGAGCGCGCGCATGTATTCCACCTCGCGCTGCACCCGCGTTTTCGTCCTGTGCTTCGCAATGGCCTGTTTCGAAATGTACTTCATCGCGACCTTCTGACCGGTGACTGTATGTACGGCCACTGCGGATTGAATTACTCGGTCAGGAGTCGCGCCTGACAGGAATGGAGACAAGGCTCGCTTACTCTTAACCTTTCCGAACGTCCCCTCTGCGATCTCGCCTATCACATTGTACTCTCCGAGCTTGTACGCAGGAAATTTCTGTGGAGGATCGTCGGGCATGCTGGGACGCAAGGGGAGAGCAGAGGTGAAGCGCGCAGGCCGGCAGATGCAGTGGTAGAGGTCTAAAGGGCGGGCGGCTATACGCAGGCGCTACCGAGGATCCCTGCCGCGATCGACGGGTGCGGGGCAATTGTTGTGCCGTGTTTACCCGAGCATTGCGGGGCATCTCTTGCCCTCCTGCTACCATGAACTCGCGGGACGGGGGCAACGACGTTCTCACTCTCCGCGCAATATCAAGTCATGCCAGTCAGCAGGGAGCAGACGAGGCGGGACATAGCAATTTGGGACAAACGACTGAAATGACTGAGCCCGCCGAACCGGCCCCTCAGCCTTCTCAAATGTACCAATGCTTGCTCGTCTTCTCCGGATTCATGATGACTTTCCATGTCATCGGCATCAACTCCATCTACGGTATCTTTCAGGTTCGTTCATGCAGTATTCGCTCATTCGCTTTGCTGAAACTCGCTGTAGGAGTTCTATACTTCTCCCGCAACGAATATCAAGGGTGCGGAAGGCCAGGACGCACTGGTGTCCCTTGTGGGGACCATCGGTAGCGGACTGACATGGAGTGGCAGCATCTTCGTGAATCCAATGATCAGAAGAACAGAGAATGTCAAGCTCATCTCTATGACTGGTGCTTTCATCATGAGCGTTGGCATTTTCACTGCGAGCTTCTGCAGTCAGGTATGTATCCGCACCAGGTCCGGCTTCACGAGACCACTTGACTGATAAGGCCTGGTCAGTTATGGCAGCTATACCTCACTCAGGGACTGCTTTACGGGATTGGCTCCAGCATGTATTACTTCCCTCTCATGTCTCTCACACCGGCCTACTTCGACAGACACCGGGGCGCGGCCATGGGGGTTGTGCTCGCGGGTAGCGGCGTCGGTGGCCTGGTGCTATCTCCGGTGTTCCATGCACTTCTCTCTCGCCTCGGAATCCAGTGGGCTCTGCGGATACTGGGCCTGTGGAATTTCGTGCTCGGGATCCCGATATCGAGTGTTCTGACGAAGAAGCACGGAGCGGCCGCGAGCGTCGCGGGACGTACCCGCATCAGCATGGCCATGGTGAAGCGGGGAACCTTCATTCTCCAGGTACGGTTGCGAACGGCCGTTTTCGCGCGAGCAATATGACTGAGCAGGCACGACGCAGTCCCTGGGTGCCCTGCTCCAAGCGGCGGGCAACATGGTACCGGTGTACTTCCTGACAACGTACTCCGTCTCTGTCCTCTCGTACTCGAGCTCCACAGGCAGTCTCCTATTGGCGGTAAACACCGCCGTGAACAGCGCAGCTCGCATCGCGATGGGTATTTTGGCCGATCGCGTGGGACGGCAGAACACCATGGTTCTTAGCGTAAGCCCATCGTGCCTGTTGTGTGACCTGAGTCTCCCACAATTTATCTCAGGTCATCTTCTCCGGTATCGCGGTCTTCGCACTGTGGTACGACTCCGACCGCGACCGCTTCCTCGCGTTCGTCGTGCTCTACGGCATCCTTGCCGGGGGATATAATGCGCTCCTGCCGACGACGATTACGGAAATCTACGGGGTCCAGAACTACTCGAGCGTAAACGCATTCATCTACTTCATTCGGGGCCTTGGAGCCCTCTTCGGCGCGCCCATTGCTGGCGTGATCCTTGGGAGCCACCAGCGCGGCGCGAGCGTTGCAAGTAGCGCATTCAATCTGCACGTCCTGAAAACACGATACAACGAAGTCGCCATCTTCGACGGCGTCTTGCTCCTAGCGTCGGGGGCGTGTGTGGCGTATGTGCGTTGGTTGGACGCTCGGGATAAAGGGGGCTGGGCGTGGAAGGCCTGACTTTGTAGCTCCGGTTTCTTGCTCAGACGTAATGGTTACCACAGCGTCCCACACGACGGCTTCGACGTCGCACACAGTTCGCGCGTTGTATACAGAGAAGCTGGCACACACAAGTTCGAGGGTGCTAATGCAGGCATTATTGATTCCGGGCAGTGCATGGTACGGAGAAGTACACTGACGGTATGTGTGTCCCAAAACTACGAGCGCGGCCGGAACAAAACAGTCGTAAGGGACCAGGACCGCGCTCAACTCTACTGAGACTAAGCCAGCCCGACACCCTGGGATCCCCCCGACCTCATGACGAGGGCGGTGGGCAAGGCGGTCGAGAAGCGTCAATTTTCCACGACCGTAACAGGCACAACACGTAGGGTATCTGTGCAGGGCCTTGACTTGGTACGTGGGACATGGAGGAGCCGTCTCCGTGCAGGCTAGCGGGGAGGGAAGATGCTCGTGCATACGACCACTCACCCGAGGCTTCAGGACCAGATGACACAGATTCGTCACACAAGAAGAGAAACCGAATCCATTACGGGGCGCACAGAACGACATTAAGAACATGAACGCGTCAAATGGACAGTTCACCAAGGGTGGTTGGACATGGGAGGGACTGAGGGAGAGCGAAACAAACGCCCGCGTTCGACCTTCAAATTCTCAATGGGAGATTCCCACAGTCATGTGCTCGGTCCGACACGGACGAATGCCGTCGCGGCGAAGCCCAGTGGTTGACCTCGATCCGTCTCGTCCTCCAACCGGAGTCGGGCCCTCTCGCACTGCGCCTGGCATTACAGACTTTATTATATGTCGACAAGGACCTCATGTCTCCGCTGCCATATAAAGTGTAGCGCTCATTCGAACACAGGAGTATTGACTCCGTGTCGGAGCCTCGCCTCTGGCGATAGTCGCCATATGTTCCCGAGGCTTCTCGACTTGGCCTTACCAACAATTATGCCGGAAGGGCTCCATATACACAAGTCTCCTTGCTCTAGACCTTCAATGGAGCTGGTGGGGGCCGGTACTGCCAGCTGGGTACTCACAGACCGCTCTTCAGATGGTCGGAGTAACGGCTCGCAATGGCTGCAACGACGTGTTTGTACGTACTGTGCTATCTTCTCGATGTGTTCTGGCTTGGTATCATGGGTGCGGCTCTGGTCAGACGCGTAGGTGCGATCTCACGTCTGACCACAGCCTTCTGATCTGGGCTCGTAAACCGTGGCTGGCATCCACAGTCATCCTCAGGCGCTGTATGCGCAGGAGGACGAGAGCTATTAGTACTCGTGGGGCGATGCCCTGGACCTATCTTGCTTCTCATTTTCTGCGCTTCCAGCCATCCAGACACCGCATGTTCGAGTGAGCATGATCCCGTACATGAGCAGTACTTGAATGCGCGGGATTCCTGTGTGTTAGCGCAGCATCGGAAGCTGTACCAAGCGGTTCACAACGTACTGTTCGACGCTCGGTTTGCATTATTCTATCATATACTGAAGGACATGGGTGATTATCGGTCAACATGGCCTTTTCATCTATGCTATTGCATAATACGCCGGAGCTTGACAAGGTCTGGATAGTTGGCGTTCTACGTGGGACATCGTGTTTTGGCTGAGACCATATATGCCCTTCCAAATAGCGGTTGCGCCACCGTGGTGGCTTGCCACGCCATGCCTGCGCACCCAGCAGACATCTGGGTCACACCTGCCACATTATGGGTGTCTGTGAGCGCGTCTTCTCACCCCTCCTCTGACGCGTGTAGGAGTCTTGCAGTCTGCGGTCCCCAAGATCACCATCCCCAGCCTTTTGGACCGGGTACCTTTGCCCAAAACGGATTTCCGGCATCTGCGTTGCGCCCAAACATGCGACACTCGACCAAGACGTATCAGACCCTGAGACGGCCTGGTGCTCGACTCCTCCGAACGCCCCTCTTCTTCCGCATGAAGCCGCCCCCGATACGGCTGCGCCGCCTACTGTGCACAGAAACCTGAAACCTACACCCGAAGTGCTTTGTGCAGCCCGCTGACCGCTACCAGGTGCGCGCCGTCCACATCCCTATCTCACGTCCAATCAAATCAGAACTCCTTGGAAGCTCGCCCTGGCACCAGTGACCGACATCAACGGAGGACCCTTTCACGCACAGACAACTCTGTTCCGACCATGTAGAAGCTATACTGCGCACACATGTCTTGTCTAGCACGAGCAACACGAAATCATTGCAAGGGACCGGACATCACGCCCGGGATGAGACACTCAGATGTCATCTTGACCGACGTTAATGCGGGTTAGCTGTTACAAAGTCATGCCAGTCACGCCAACTCTCGCCCGTCGCGCTTGAACACCTTTCCCCCTTTCATGACGAACGTGATGCTGGCCTTGTCCACGGCGCGCTCGAAATCATCCGCCAGGTCCCCGCGCGTCGCCACAATGTCCGCCGCAAAGCCCCTCCTGACCACCCCGAACGGCACCTCGTTGTCGCCCACGATGCCCGGGGCCTCCTGCAGCTCCGCCACCCGCGCGAGGCGCGCCGCACCCTCTGCGCCTTCCCATGCCGCACTGCGCACACACTGCCAGCCCGCGAGCGTGGCCCAGCGGAGGACGAGGCGCCAGTCCGCGCCGAGGCGGACCATGAGCTTCATCTCGAGCGCGTTGTCCCCATGCGGGAACGGGCCGGTGTCTCCCCCGCACGCGACGTTCGTCACGCCCCGCGCGAGCGCGCGCTGGAAGTTGCGCGCGACGCGGTCCCAGCGGCCGCCCGGGGCCTTCTCCGTGTCGGTCACGTAGAACACGCTCAGGGTGGGCACCCAAATTACACGGGACGCCTTGAGCGCGTCGATGAACTCGTCCGCGCCGAGGTTGCTCCCGTGCTCGAGCGTGTCGACGCCGCCGTTCTCGGGCAGGAGCTCCGCGCGCCACGTCTGCGCGTGCGCCGCGACCTTCACGCCGAGCTGCCGTGCCGTGGAGACGAGCGTTCTCAGCTCGGTGCCCGTGAACGTCTGGATGTCTGCGCCCGCGATCTTCGTCGACACGTCCGCAATGCGGGTCCGCACCCGGTAGTCTGTCGGCAGAGACATGGCTGTTGAGTCGCTGCGCCTGTGCTGCTCATTGCCCCTGCCCGCTCACCTGCGTACACCTATTTGAATCGAGGGTCGTCAGCGCACACAATGACGGACCGAACGGAGAGGATCCCCCCCACCTTGATCCAGTCTGCGCCGGCGCCCACCTGCCTCCGGACGGCCTTGACGCACTCGGCCTCGCCGTCGACGAACTCCGCCCCCGTCACGCCCTCGACACCGGCCTGGTGGGGGTGCAGCGTGCTCTTCGGACCTAGACCACCGGCCGAGGCTCGTCGGCGATGTTCATCAGGGTGGCCGCAGAAAGCAGGTGCGCACCGTAGCTCCCGCTCGCAATTATCGCTCGGTTCGCGCAGAAATATCGGGGGCCTGGGATCAACGGCTCCGGGCCCGACAGGCACTTCCTCAGCTGCACATCGGCGTCTTCCGCACCCTCGGTGCCCAGGTCCCTGTGCAGGTGCGCGGGATGAGCATCATGTCTCCATCAGGTGCACCGTTTGCGTGCTGTGGTTGTGACCGATTGTGGGCTTTGTGCCGCCAAGGGCGGTATGTGCTGCTCGGACGGTATGAACGGGACTCATGCTCACCGCACGGTAGTGTACCCAGCCATCAACGTCCGCTTGGCGTGGATCGTTGCGCGAACGGTGCGCTCGACCAGGCTCTCCTTCATCAATTGGTCCTCCCACGTCACCTCGGCGTACGGGCGGAGGAACACTGCAAGAACCCCAGATCAGCCGGCTGCCCCGCACGTCCGTCCCCCTTCAAGAACCGGCAGGCGATCGGAGGGGGCTCTGAACACACCCCTCTTCCGCGAGGTTGAAGCGTAAAGCTCTATCCGACACAGTGCGACTCACTGTGCACATGCGCGTCCACAAATCCTGGCAGGACGGTCGCGTCTCGGAGGTCGACGACCTCATCTTCCCCAGACGCGTCAATGTCCCGCGCAGCGTCCTGCACGCCGTATGGCTGCACGTCGAGCACCAGGCCCGCGCCCTGCGAGACCGTGACCACGCGCCGGGGCAGGAGCTGCAGGCTCTCTGGGTCGAACAGCCGTCCGGCGTAGATCCTGACCGTGCGCTCCGGCTCTCCAGAAGGGCGCGATGACGATCGCACGCCCGGCCCTCCGGGCCCGGTCGTTCCTTCTCTTGGAGTCGCAGGCTCCAACGAGGGGTCGAGATGTGAAGCGTTGCGGCCATCGGCGCTCGCGCGCGGTAGCTGGTCTGTCGTCTTCGACTCGCGCGGGGACATGGGTTGTGTGGGGCCGGCGCTGGCTGTGGCTGCGAGGCCGGGCGAACGGGGGTCGGGGCGTGCGCGCGCCGCCTGGGCAGTCTGGGGTGGGATGTGCATCGACGATCGTGGCAAAGCGAAGCTGGCGCGGCGTTCCGACCGTCAGTACCGCGCTGGAACGAGACCAGGAACGTGGAGGAGACGGAGCGGGGCTGATCATGAACGGCGCGCCGGGTTTCCGGGGCACGGCTCCTGCTCTAGTTGGGACGCTCGGGGGCTGTCGCACTCGCACTGGGACGTGGTGGTGACCGCACAGTGGAGAGTTTGGGATAGGGAGAGTGTGTACATACGTGCCACGCCGGGCTGATAGGCTGCAAGCGGGTGTACTGCATGCTGCATGGCCCGCGTGCACAGTCTGTGGGCACTTGTACTCGCCGCGGTATGAGCCGCACGGCGCGCTGTGAGCCGCCGGCCCGCGCACCCGTGGGGCCGATCAATCATCCCGATCGCTGTGATCGGCGGAGTGTATACACCGCAGAACAGGGCCACCCACCCATTCGAGTATTCAGTCGTCCAGCCGCACCGGTGCAAGAGGTGGTGCAAGGACATCTACACGTTCATGCTCGTCCAGGATCACTCTAGCGCTGCCTGCACGAGCCATTCAGCCGGGTATCCGTCACCGAGCGAGTCTCGCGAACTCGGTGCACCACCGCGCGTGACACCTCAAACAGGCCGCAACGAAGCGCGGGAGGACATGAGGGGCGCGCGGAGCACCACGAAACGGGAAGCCTGCGAGCGGCCGTCGCTAACACCGCGACAAACAAGCTCAATCCCCTATCCAAACCGAGCCCGTCAGCGTGCATGCATGCAGGGTCGTGCGCGCCGACCCCCAACCCCGTCCGCTGGCCGCGGCAACGTGCGGGCAGCCCCGGGCGTCAGCCGCACATGCAACTGTGCCCGCGCACTGTAACAACCGGCTGGGAGGGAACACAGATGCCCGGACGCGGACGCGGAGATGCGAGATGGGCAGCTGCAGATGGAGGCAGATTGGCATGCGCGCGGCGCGAAGGGGGGGGCCTGGCCGATACAGATCGCGCGCGCGCGATCCCCGTCCCTCGCCCCGGCAATACAGTACACACGCACGTCCTAGGCATATGTGAGCACATAGGGTGCAGCGGAGCACACGCCCAACAGTTCATCGTTCAGCCGCCGCGCGCGCGTACGCGGGTCACAATGGGGGTCCCCGTGCGGCCGGAAATGAACGCGAACGGCTGGACTGCCACGGGTGTGTGCCGGGCCTGTCACGGCGGGCTGGCACACCGTTCCAATTGGCACCCGTGGGCGAACGCGCGCCTGCCTCTGCGCGTCCTGCGATGACGTTTGGGCATAGCTGGGTGCTAGGAGCGGTGTGGCGTAGCAGTATCTAGCGAGAATCGTCGATACCCGAGGCCCGGCGGACGCGTATATTCATCACCGGTGCCGTGGCTAATGCGAGGTGCGCCACGCTTATGAGTTGCCTTCATGCGTGGGCAGTGGTGGTACTGTACATGCTGCGTTGGGTATCCTACCGATCGTGAGTGCATAGGGCGTAGCGGAGTGTGGTCTAGTAATAGTGAAGATCTGCGCAAGGCGATGTGTGTATGATGATATAGTACAGAGATGTGGACAACTACGGGCGGACATACCAAGATAATACGGCTACATCGGAAGCCGGGAACACCGTTAAGAATCAACGTAAGATAGCGAATGTAGGGCGTCGGTCAGGCCTCAATGGACTGAGTGTCGACGGTCGCGGCAGGAAGGGACGGGGGAGGGGCGAGGACGACATGGCGAGCAGGCTCGGCTTCTTGCACGCGGCTGAGAGCGAAGGGACCCTCGAGCGGGATGGCGTTCGAGTTCTCGTTGTACTGGCGCCAGGTGCCGACGAAGTTCTGGTTGCCGATGAGGTAGCCGCGGAAGATCGTCTTCATGTTCCACGGCAGCTCCGTCGGGATGCGGACTAGGACGATGAGTCCGTCCCACCTGCGCACGCGCCCGTAGAAGCGATAGTGGTGCCACGCTGCACCGTGGCGGGGGAGCACCTGCAGAGCCCAGCCGGAGGGAGACATGAGCGGCGAGCGCAGCGGACGGAACGTGCAGTACCACGCACCTCGCCGGTGATGATGATGTCCTGGATCCCATTGCACTCGTGTTCGATATACTCGTCGTACACGTCGGGGGGGCCCTCTCCCATGAGCTCTTGGACGAGCTGCTCCACCTCGTGGTCGCGCTCCACCCGGAACTGCCGCGTCGAGATCGACTCGGACTCGTCGCCAAAGTAATGGGACACGTCCGAGTCGTGAGAGCTCATGCTCCCACGGCGAGACCGGGAGACCGAGTCCTCATCCATGCTGTCCACGTCCTCGTCGATAGCCATGTCGTCTCTTACGGCACCCTCTGTATCCCCGTCGGCTCTCCTGTGGTACGCCGCTATGCGCTCGCGCAGCTCCCTCTCCTTCTCCTCTTCGGCGTAAATGCAGCAGCGGCAGGTAGCGGGGTTGTGCGAATTCGGCCTCCCCTCGACGAACTCCTCGTACCGTGTGACAGTGCGCGTTCCCGGAATCTCGACACGAAGCGAGTTACCTATATGCCGATAGCGAAGCGATTCCGGAAGGTACGCGTTCTGGACGTCGTCAATGAGGCCGCCGGCCGCGACCCCCGTCGGGACGGGAATCTCGGGGTTGATGCAGTGGTGCTCGCGGAACCGGACGTAGACGGGCTGCTCTGCTAGAAGCGGAAACTCGGACAGCTCTGGCATGTTTTGCGACTGCACAACGTCGCGATACCTGAACAGGTCGGGAATCTTGAACAACGCGTGAGGGGCCGAATAGGCTATGGGGACGTACGAGACATACCTGCATGCGACCCGCAAAGCTACCGACCATGGATCCGAACCTATAGACGACTCCCTTCAAAGGCAGCTCGTGTCGTGGATCGTAGCAGCCAGTGAGACGGTTCCAGTCGTTGTCGAAAGCTGCACTGATAGACTGGAGTTCCCTTCGCCAAGAGACACCTGTCTCGAGTCGACGCTGCTCGGGCGAGAGCTCGTCCAGCCAAGCCCACGTACCGGGGTTGTAGAACTGGACACCGCGGACCGACGCCCATTCGATGAAGTCGGCCTGTGTGGGGCGAACACCGTCCGCTGGGTTTGCGTGTGCGCGATCGACGGCGAGTATAGACGGCGGGTCATACGGAACAGCCTCCGAGAGCATGACGAAGACCATGACCGCTCCGAGACCGATGAGGGGCGGCATGATGGAAACCACCCTACCGTAGAGCCAGATTTGTTCGACGACCATTGCTGGATCGCGGTAGAACGGAAAGAATCCGAAAGGTGTGGGATCCTCACCTGGCTCAGGTAGGGAGCCTTCGTCTGGCAGGTCGAAGCGCAGGTCGGGTGCGTGGAAGGGGTAGTACATGGGTGGAACGGTAGCGATGGGCTTGAGCTTGTCCAAGTAGCTGTCGAGACGGTCGCCAACGGCGTTGGACAGGCGTTCTGCACAAGTAGACGGGTCTGGTACTGTGCATGCGCGACGAGAGGTAGTACGCACCTGGTGTCATTGTAAACCAAAGCATCCATACGACGAGCGAGTTGGGGGTGCTATCCAGCGGCCACCCCGAATTTCGGTCGCGTCCCCACAGAAACTCGGAGTCCATGTAGCGGTCGATGAAGGAGTCCATGTGGGCGTACTCCATGAGGTGGGCGTAGTTCTTACCATCGTTCTCCATGAACATGATGTATGCCGTCCAGAGGTCATCAGTAAGACGGTCGGAATCCATGTTGCACGCGCGGAGGCGCTTCAATGCATTGGTATGCTTTACAAGTTGGACGGACAGCACGGCGTTTGTGATTGTGTTTGCGCCGAAACGGCGAAGGGCGGCATGAGTGTCGAACTTGGCGCGGTATATGCGTGAGAAGAGGGCGGTCCGGTTCGCCTTGAGGGTGTGATAGACATAGCGGCAGAGCCGGAAGAGCGGGGGAAGGTGTCTGGGCGGGCCGAGGATGTCGATTGTAGCTAGCTCGAGAGCGACATGAAGGAGGATGTCGATGGGCAGGCTGTGGCCGAGGGGGACGAGGGCTGGAGGTATGGGGCATCCGGGTGGGACGACATGGGCGTCGGGGCGGGCTAGGGAGAGCGGCTGGAGGGGGAGTGCATGGCGGGCTGGAGGAAGGGAATTTTATGGGAGAGGAGCGTCTAAGAAGAGGACGAGGGCGGGGCGGAGCTGGAGAAGGGCGCGAAGGAGAGACGAACACTCACGCCCGCACTCGCCCTCGCCCTCGCCCTCGCGCAGAGTACGCGTCCAGCTCGCGCGACGGAGTCCGATCTGAGTTCCCCCATGTCACACGCCCGTGACACCCCAGATCCGATCGCCCCCTCTGCTTTAGGGAGCTCGAGTGGGGAGTCCGCCGTGGGCAGTCGCAGTCGCCCGCTCGAGCGAGTCCGTCGCCATATCCGCCTCCGCCCTCCCGGATACGCCCCTGCGCATGCCTGCCCTCTATGCCCGCTTCCCCTCGCGCGCGACCACCGTCCCCTCACCCGCAGTCCCCGGCACGCCCCTCCTCGCCCAACAGCCCAAGTCGCCGTCGCCCGTTTCGGCCTCCATCACGTCTATTCTTGTCCGCGCTGTATTCCACCGCGTCCCCCTCCCACCCCCGCTCCTTCTTCTCAGTCCCTCCCCTCCTCCTTTCTCCGCCACAGCCGCCCGATCCGTGTGCTTCCCATCTCGTCTTTACTGTCCGCGCCATACGCTGGACTCGCCCTGCTCCCCTTTGGCCTATTTCCCGACGCCCGTGCTGCAAACGCCGGTGCAAACCCCGCCCGTTGGGCCGCTCTGCCCATTTACCGCTGTCTGTTCGCCGCTCCCGTACCGCTCGGTGCCTCCTCCTCCCACGCGCGCTCAGGGCTATACTACCATGTCGTCACTCCCCTTGGCATCCACTTTGCCGCTCGCATCCCCCCGCGTCCCGCTCCTTTTTGTCCTGCTTTCGTCCCCCAGCGGTCGCTGCACTCTTGTTTACCATGCCTCCGATCCATGACCCTACCTGTCACACGTGTCCGTCTTCAGCCTGTTCCCGACGCCATTACGTGTACCGCCCGCCTATTTCCAACATTCCTGTCCGTCCGCAACTGGATGGGCACCTACGTCCCTTCGATGCGAGATTCGAAACTTTGCTTGCCACTGCCGGCAGCTGTGCTGCAGTTTCCTGTCGCGACAGGATACCCAGTGCATTTTACATACCAAAACCCCAAGTCGCTGACCGCTGGATCATGCCTGCGACGGCCGTCACGTTCGGTAAGCTACGGTAGGAAGCCTGTCCAATGCCCTCACCTCAGCGTTCTCCGAACAGAGACACCGTGGTCACCGCCGCGGCCTGGCCCTCTTGATTATCTCGCCCCGCACAGTCGCTTTCAGCCGAATGTCCGCTCGGATGCGCGGGAAGCCGGCCAGCCGTCGCATATTCAGCGTCCGGTTTGTGTGCGCATGAGGATCCTCGCACGGCCGTCGTTACTCCCTTAAGCGCGGCGTAATAGGCCCGGGCCCGGCGCCGCGAATTGGCCCTCCACGCTCTTGCATTCAAGGCGGAGGACCGAATAGTCGTTGTCCACATCCAGCGGACCAGTGCGATCCACAAACATCAGCTGGATGCGCGCCGGGAGCGTCTGTGGTCGCCCACGGCTGACCGTGCTCCGCGTGCAACGCGAGAGATCCGGGTGCGAGATCGCGTGCGGGCGGCTGCTGGCAGCGCCTCCGTCGCATCACCCACAGGCTTCAGCCCTTCGCAGCTTCTCTCCGCTCGCACATCAGCCCTCCAAGTCCGCCCTGCCCTCGCGCGATCGGAGAACGCCAGGCGGAGGCAGCGTAGCGCTCGTCTCGCACCCCGTCTGCCGCCCCGGGTCCGTCCCAGCGGTTCTCACATGCCCGCGAGCGTGCGCGGTGTCTTCGCGCTGCAGTCGACGTGCGTGCCATCATCCGCCGTCCCTTAATCTCCCAGCTGACGCGGCGCGGGGCGCGGAGGCGACAGGGCGGCCGCGGATTCGCAACCATTACGTGTCAAGTACGAGATGTCAGCACACCGCGGCTCAGCACGGTCCACGCAAGGCGGTGTAGTGTACTGCGGGCGCTCCATCCTAGTCTGTGGACCACGTCCGTTGAGTGCTTATGCCGCTCGGCTGCAGCGGAGCTCAACGTCGCATCCGTAGAGGGCAGCACAGGGGATGCGCACTGCTCAGCATCTCGTGTTCCCCACTCCCCCGGTAGGCAGCAGCTTAGTTGACGTGTGGTACGCATCAGCAGCATCGCGGGAGGGCTCTTCACGGTGACGGCGCTGACGCGACTCCTTCGCGAGATCTGTGCGAGTGCAGCGAGCAGGATCGTGCACCATACGAGGGGTGCATCGGTCCGGGCGTGAAGGTGTCACTTTAGCTACACCCGAACCGCCTGCCAGTCCGCGCCCTCGCGGGAGCATGAGTGATATGCATGCGGGAGGCCCGTGGCCGATTCAAATGGTGCGAAGCAGTGATGAGCGGCGTGATCCTGAATTCCCTGGGCGCACGTACCCCGGTCCTTCCTGGCGACTTTTCGAGCGGGGATAACATTCCACCCTCGCCGCGCGTGCTGCTGGCCAGTCGGACGACTCGCTGCTGAGTCGGGGTCGCGTAGCGACAACGCCCCCGGCTGCCCAAGCGCGACCCCTTCGTAACTCCGCCGTTATGTCACCGCCGCGGGTGAGTGCGCCCTTCTCAGACCATCTTTGCATCCGCATGCAAGTATGTGCTCATTGCTATGGTAGTGCGCTGGCCAACAGTGACCATCATGAAAAAGCTGGAAGTGAAGTCTCATGTAGCAGGGCCGGGCAGGGTGTTGAATGCTTCCCATATTTGCCTGAATGGCCAAACCCGGCTATGCCACAAAGGTGCTACGCCACGCGTGCAGTGGCCGGCCGGCGCTAGCAGCCATGTCCGAGGTCGCCCCGCCGCCAGGCTCTCGACCACCTGCATCACCCCGCACGTCGTAACACTCTCCAGGCGTCCTTCTCGCCGCCCGTGGTGCCCAGGCCCAGACATGGTCCACCCGAAGATGCCGCGCCGAGGATCGCTTTTCGCATTTATCTCCGTTAGGTCCCGCCCAATTCTTTGCAAGACCCAAGACCCAGGCCTCCCACACGGGACGCTATCCTGTTCGCGGCGGAGCATTAAACACGGGGCACCCTCCTGGTCCGTGGCCTAAAACGGTCAAGCCGCCGTATCAAGCGGCGTGTCGCGGTTCACCGTGAGTCCTGCCGAGGAAGAGTCCTCGATGCGAGGCTCATTTGTTCGGCGGGCCAGCAAGGATCGTAGTCATTGCCGAAGGAGGAACGTGTGCGGTGTGTACGGCTGTCCTGGGCTGGAACGATTCCGACACCGCATCATGGCACTGGGCATATCCCCGCCGCCTCCGCTCGTCGCGTCTTTTCGACGAGAAAACCTTGCCTCTCCGGGGGTGCAAATGAACCCGGGGGTGCCTACCGCCTATCCTGAGTATAATGACTCTTCCAAATGTTCTGTAAGACCTGGTCCCTGGTTGGAGAGAGACAGCTTCTCTGTGATGAACAGTCCATCCATTCTTGGAGTTGTCTGACAGAAGGTCGGGCCAGGTAAGTACGATTGCGCTTACGGTATAGTCTGTCCTAGAATGATTATCCGAATCCAGACAGGAAGACACCGGTCTCCCTGAGACCCTGCCGGCGTAACGGTGCTTATCTCCTAACGAGGGTGCACGTATTTTGTCAGACTGTCCTCTGTACTGACGCTCACACATGCCTGCAGGCTTGTTTTTGTGAAAGTGCCCTTGCCACATCTACTCGCTGCCAACGAGTGGACATTGAATTCCATCCAGAAGGCCGTCCTGCTGCCGAGGTGCTCTCCGCCAGTGCGCATTCTCCTCAGGTCTCCTTGGGGCGCGGCAGGGCGAAACGTCAATCAAGCTCCTTCCTTCGCCACACAGGAAGCCGTTGTAGATCAGGCTTCCTTATGTCCCCACGTCCAGGACATAACCATCAGGCGTATCCCCTGATCCTGCAGACTCAGCAGTGCGAACGTGCGCAGACAAGGCAGCTTGTCCCGCTTAGGTGTACAATTGGTGAGTGTCGACTCAATATTTAATTCATGCGCTGAGCCGCCCACGCTCTCGTCAGCTGCACGCCCCTGAGAGCCGTTCTCACATCCCGCCGAAGCTTCGACGAGGCGCCCAAGTGCCTGTTGTGTCTCCCGTACGCCGCCGTCCGCCGCCACTGCCGCCGTCGTCAACCCACCCGGGCCCGCCCAGCGCCCCTCGCTTACGCTCGCTGCCGACCGCGTGTCAGCGCGCGCGAGCGCGGTTACGCACCGCTGATGACCCTCGCATGCGCTGACGGCCCCGGCGCCCCCACGCTGCGCGAGGCTTCTGGACCGGGAGCGGGTCAGACACTGTCGGCTCCGACTGAACAGCACTCCGCTACTCCGATAGCCGAGCGGGCATCTGCGTCGACGCCGCCCGCCCTGGCCAGAGCCTGCCAGTGGGTGACCGATTCTCGATCATGGGAAGGGGCCTGGCCGATCTCCCGTTCGCACGCGCCCACAGTGCGGAGTGTGGGGTGTTCCCAGGCGTACATACTCCGCCTGCGTTTCGTGGCTTCGTAGGAGGCCATCGGGATTGTCTCCAAGGGCTCGAGGCGGCACCTGGAGTCCATGCGCTCGATTACGGTGCGGCCCATTTCAGAGGATAGGGCGAGCGCCCCTCTCGATTGACTACATACTTCACAAGGTGCGTGTACAGGTGGTGAACGAATGATTCATTCCCGCCTGCGCCGTGAAGCACTGCATCGTGTCAAGAGATGTGGCGCGAATTACTAGGCGTCTGCGTAATACTCACGTTGCCCCCCCCCCCCCTCTTCACCATCACCCCACTCAGAAAACAAGTATTAACGGCGCAGACATTCAGGTGGATGCCGAACTGCTGAATATATGGCCGCATGCCATTCGTCCATCAGCGGTATGCAGCCATCGCTTTCAGTTTCTCTTGGCCGCTACGACTGACGCCACCACAGCGGTACTTCTGTGCCCCAATTCGCCGCATTCCTGATGCAATCTTCTGGGCGGCGCAGGCTACTGGTAACGCTTCTGATTACCCACCACCACGGTTGGCCATTTCGGGGATGTAACAGCGATCGTCACCGGGTCAGTATATCGCTGCACACTCGCCCAGGTGCCCCTTATCGCCCTCCTCATGACATGACCGCAGAGAAGCCCACAGACGCGTTCTGGGCAAGAATCATGTGCTGCGCGCATGGCATTCATGTCCGCCCTCCGAACCGCTCTCCGTGGCCGGAAGAGGGTGTTCTGATACTTCACAAGCGGTCATCACCCCCTCGCCATTGTCATGCTCGTCCCAGACGTCAAAGGGTCGAGGCTTGCGCGGCGACTCGCCTGTCCAAGCTCTGCTGTCAGAGTGTGTATTGAAACGTGCGCTCACAACAATTGGTCCGACGGCACAAAGCACCGGCCTGGACTGCGTTTCAAACTCAACACCCGCTAGAGATACCCGATGTTGCTTCTTCGAGGATAGCCAGAGGATGTGCGTCTGTCGCACAGCGTCATATCAACCGCGCGAAGAGACTCATCCCCCTCGCAGTCATTTAGCTATGTATGTCGGCCACACCTTGACAATTGTGCGCGATCATCGTGGTGACAAGACGCTGGTGCATACCCACGACGTCCCAGTCAGCTTTTGTGCTCCACAGCTCGAGGAGTAGCAGGGATGTGCATATTGCTCAAATCAGTTCTAATTCTAGCAATTTGCAACCTCCGACGGTGAGCGTTTCAATGCCACCAGATTACGTGACATGCTCATTTCAAGATTACGTCTCGGTTTCGAGTGGTTTGGGCGGTGTTTTCCTTCCGGGGGGCTCACGCGCCAGACGGAGCGCCCCAGAGGATGCCCAAAACAATTCCATCACCATCCAACAATACCGACTGGCATGACGCGCCGGCTCTCTGGGACGACGGATCTCCTTCAGTGCCTTGACCTGGGCGGTCTTCTCTGTGGCGTCTGTCGTGTTGTGTGTGTCTATCTGCCAGCGTCCCAGTTGTGCGTCGTGCTCTGCCAAATCGCAGACGGGCCAATTGCCGTCGCCTGCCTCTCAGTTAGTAGTCAAATCAACCGCCCTAGCTTGACAACCGACCGTGGAGGTGTCTGCTTGTGTGGACTCAACGACAGACTTGCCGCACGGTACCGAGGTGTGGCTAGCGGCGTTGCGGCGCTGCCGTTCATTCGGTGCGTCAGAATAATCGCAACACTGGTAGAATGAAATGACCTCGAGTTCTGATAGGCGGACCTGACAAAGTATTGCTCTCCAGAAATGCATGCTGGCTGCGGGTAACAACAAACAGCCAAAGAAAGCAACGCGAATACCAAGTCGGGCTAACGTGCGACGGCTCTTGTGCGCCCGGTAAAGAGACACAAACGGGAGAACACCCTTCCTCCAACGTTTCCGGGCCATGGACCGGTAGAGTCTACATTGCAGTAAGCAAGTCTCCGCAAGGCTATGACCGCGGTCGTCCTCGTGAAAGGCTCGAATGCCCGTCGTACGCTGCCAAGTACAGTTCACCTGCGGGGTCGCCCCCCACTTCTCTGTTGGCGCTACATGGCGAGTGAGGTCGCCTAACCTCCCCGTCCGTCCATACGAGAGTCTCCCTCACATCCGCCACAGCGTGCCGCCCTGCCAAAATGCGGCTCATACTGGCCGAGGCGTCACACGGCGTCGTACCTAGCGCGCATTGCACATCCATGCCGTCAAACATAGTTCCGTGGCTCCAGGCTCGGCCCAGAATGGCTATTGAACTTCCGGGTTTTGTGAATGTAGGCTTTCCACTTGGTAGCGCAGTTAGGCCTAATCCATCGGAGCGCCCGTCGTCAAAATCGGCTTCCCCGACCTACAAGCCCACAAATCCTGCGTCAGGCGTGCGTATCATCAAGCCTTTCGACCTCGCCTACCAGGCGCCCCCCATACGCACTATGTACGTAACATCTGTCGCTGAGCGGCCCCTAGAATGCCACCTGGAGCGTACCTCCACTTCTGTACCTACGCACCGTTAACTCTCACAGCGCATCATCCAGGGTTGTGGGAGTAGGTAGCCCGTTCATCAAGCCGGTTTGGGATACAACCGTGCCACCTACCACAAGTTCGATCGCTGCCGAGCCTGGGCCTCTCGTAAAGGTGAGCACCGAACTGTCTGCGAAGTCGCCGCGCACTTCCGTCATTCTCATCGCGCCCGTAACCGCTAGCCGTCCCGGATACATACAGTGCCGTCAGCGTGCTGGCGGCTAACGGCAGGCCGTCAAGCCCTCCGGCGGGAGAGAGGCCTGCTCTTTCGAGCGCGGGCGTCCCGGCATGATGGGGAAGAACGGTAAAGTCTACTCCCTCCGCCGGACAGAAGCTGCTGAAGCGACCTGCGCGGATGGCGCGTTCGCGCGATGCTGGGGCTCCGCATGCTGCCAGCCGTTTTCCCGAGTGTTCGCAGGGGCGCCGGCGCAGTTTGATGCGCACCCGTGACCGGCCGGGGTGTGGCCAATGCTGCTCCATGCAGCAGGCGTGCCAGGGAAGAAGCGACGGGGGTTCAGAACGTCTCCCAGGCCCTATCGCGAGTGCGCCCTCATGACTGGCCCATTCACATCACAACCGGAGGATGGGCCAGTGTTGCTCCTTTGCATATGCCATTTTTCCTACGATGCATTCGTAAGTGTCCGTGTCTACGCACTTCCTCGTTCCGGTCGCACGATCGAATAGTCAAGTTCCAACGGACCAAGTGCCACAATCCGGTCAAAACGCCGTGCTGGAAGAGCTGGGATGTTGCATTGCGAGGAACGTCCGGAGGAATGCCTCCGCCGACCTGGGAACGCAGCGAGAGCTCAGCCCAGCGTGAGTGATACACGAGGCCTGCCCCGCTCCTGCGCGGGTTCGTGTCTTAATGAATGGCGATTTCGGACTTCCAGCGTTGACGGAACGCAGCTGCCGCCCTCGGGTCGAGCGACTTGTTCCCTCCATCTTGCTATATGAATGTCAATTTACCTTCCCTGCCAACGCGTTCCGACAGGCTCGACTCGCCAGGGGCCTCGCGCGGGTCTCCCGCGCCATTCAGGACGTGCAGACCCTGCCCTTCTGACGTCGGATGGTCCGTTATCGCTGTGGTTCTCTGCACCGAACCTGCGCCGCTTCTCCCGCCAAGATCGGATTCGCTGCGCCGGCTAGCAGTCTCAATGGGCGGCCTGCAGCGGTCCGCCCCCTCGACAAATCCCGCTCAATGTTCCTGCCGGCTTCCTCAGCTTCCCTGTCGGCGCGTCGTCCAGGGGAAAGATCCCCGCGAGAACAAGAGCTGCTTGGCTGCACCTCGCCATAAGGACTTGTGCGGCGGCGCACAAGGTATGTCCCTTCTGGCATTACCACAGAATGTCGCATGTGAATCCCGCCAGGCTCCTGGGCAGACGGCGATCATGAGTATCAGAACTAATGGCTGTTCAATGACGGGCAACTGGCGAAATCTCACCTGCTCGTAGGACCCCCAGAAAGTGAACTCGGCCGAGGGCTCGGATGAGGCGAGTCGAACAATTGTATCAGCGTATTATGGGCTTCGATTGGTACCTCGAACAGGAGCACGATATTCGCCGCTCGCGCCCATAGGATGGTTCTATTCTTACAACTTGCAGCGCGGTCCGACCATTTGCGATACGCGAAACCAGAGATGAATGGTGCTGGAAGGACCCCAATCTCGGCGACAACTGTGCATCTCAACTCAGCTCGGAGCCGAGCTGCTGGCGGCCAACAACGACGCATTACGCCTAGTAACTTCCAGGTACGCGACGGTTGCGGCAGCTAGTCGGAGCGGTTTGTTCCTCCTGGCGGGTGCAGATTGCATGAGGATCAGATAGGTATTCATGATGTAGGGTATACACCGGTTCCGTCATGACCGTACAAGTACACATTACCATGGGGGTTGCGAGACCCGCGGGACGTTACACGCGGCCGGAAAACAACAAAGCGGTTCGAAGACACGGTCCGTTCCCAACTCACGTCGTCGCCAGCGATTGCGTCTGCTTGCGTACCTCGTCGAACCGCGCGGACTCGGCCTCGGCTCGCTCGATGTGCTTGACGAGCTTGTCTTCGCGCGTCTGCAGCCGCTGCTCCATGCCGATAATCAACATGCGCACCTGCTCGATGTAGGCCATGGTCTCGTCCACGCTCGCACCGTCCCCTTTGGACGAGTTCGGGCCTGCCGGAGCTTTCCCCACAGATGGTGAAGGGAGCGATTTGCCCGGACTGACAAGGGTGGACGCCCGGGCATGGAATGTCGATGTCGGAGTCCCAAGCTCCAAGTTGGTCTGAATGAATGGTGTGTCAAAGCGGGCATAGTTCTTCAGAAGTCTGCGACACGCACCTGCCAGTTCGCCCCCGCAAGCTTCTCCAATTCGCGCTCAAGGAGCTTCTCTCGAGCCTTGCCCCTGCGCAATGGGCTCGGATATCAACCAGCCGTGAGTCGATGGTCAAGACACACCTCTCTAGCTCCGCCATGCACCGTTCGTTTTCTCTCTGTGTGCCTTGCAACAGGATTTCCAGATTCGTGTATTCCTTCTCGAGTGCCTGGACGGTGTCCAGAGGCGGCCGCTGAGCCAATTGTGCTTGGAGTGATTGTATCTGTACGCGGAGCTAAACCAAGGTTAGTTCTTGTTTGCCCGGCATAAGCCTCTGTAGACACACCCTGTCGCATTCCCGATCCTTCTCAAGTAGCTGTCGTCGCAGGACATCCTCTACCGACTCGTCTTCCTTCAACACGCCGAGATCGTCTGCGCCAGCGGCGAGGGAGGGCCGAGCGTAATGTCTAACACTCTGTGCACGACGCATCTCAGAGGGACTTCACTAGCGGACAGGAAGGGCTAACGGCGACAACGAGGAGGATGGATTGAAAGCAAAGAGACCCGATTTGGTCGTTGAGAGGCGAGTTCAACGCGTGTTGACCACGTGATCAGCCACAGACGCGCTTGATCGAGATCGAGACGCGCCACCACTGCTGCTCTCGAGAATCGAGACCACTGACTTTGTTTGAATGCATTCGTCTTAGCGCAATGACTAATTTCTTCTGGAGGATCGTCTCTTTCCTAGGCTACAGTCTGCTCCAAAGCGACTTCCTCTGTTGAGTAGGGATCATTTCCACTTAACGACGAGCGGCCTGAGTTTTAACACTCCAACCTGACTTTTACACCACAGACGTTACCTGCTCTGCTTTCGAATGCGCTTTTCTGGCCCCGCAACGGACGGGCGACATTAGCTTCAATTGAAGACCGAACTTCGAGCTCTCCTGGAAACTCCAAGTACAAGTTGAGCACAAGCACCTTTCACCATAGCGCCTCACTGTCATTAGCCACGACGTCAATATGGAGTTTCTCCCGCAAGAACCCATCGACCTCTCTCTCGCCGTGCTCGGTACGTGGAGTAACGCGCTTCCGGGCACGGCGTGCCCCGATTCCGTCTACATAACGCCTTCTCCACAAGCGCTCCGATATGAGAACCTTGTGTTCACCCGGTCACTACGGTCATGTCTCGGTCGTGTCAAGGATTCCTGAAGGAACTGTGTGCGTTTGCGGTTCAAATCCCACCATACATCTGCGTTGTGAATCCTGAACCTGACCGTTGTTGTCCAGTAATGATTGGCCGTCCAATTACGTCTTCGGTCGCTTTCCTCCTCGGTGAACTCTTTCTGTTGATGGTGGAGCGCTTCTTGAGTCTGCGCTCGCATTGGGCGCCTCGGTGAACTTGTCTGAGAGCTTACCGCCACCAGACAGAAAGCCCCCGCCTTCTCGAGTATATATCGACATCCCAACGTCTCTCAGGACATGGCCCCGCGATTGCCACCGAGCTCACGGGCCCTGATCCCGCCGACGATTGGCCGGCGCGCCAACGTGCGTTTTCGCGGAAACGCTGCGCGCGGGCGGGAGGCCGTCAGAAAGACGTACAAGGCGCACATCCGGAGCGGGGTTGACGATCACGCACGCTCTCATGAGGGAAGCACTGTGGTCTGGTGACGTCAGGCGCGGAACGGGAAGGGCGCAGGCACGTAGTACGTACGCTGACTGCCACTCGTACATTGGAACGCAAGGACCGGATGTGCGATTGTGCGCAACAGTAGAGTATGATTCTATTCTTGTCAACAACCCCGTTGTTGAGCACCTGCTTGAAGTCGCTTCCCAGAGGGATTTACCCAACTCATCAGACTGACCAGAAGGGTACGACTCTGGCATGTCCAGTACAACACACTAGCACACGCTGATCAAGAGGGTTGTGAATCGCTACAATACATAGATTGCAAGACGTCCAGCGCCGGCAAATGGGGGGAACTACCTGCGAGACAAGGCAGAGATCGTACTACTAATATGCTACACAGAACCATATGTCACCTTCTCCCTCACCGCCGTGAGCGTGGATATCAAGCAGTCCATGGTATAGAAGCCTCGTAGGTTGCACCCGGTGCCAGCGGATGGTAGGGACGGACGTAACTCCCATACCACAGACTCAGAAACCGCCGAGGCAGCCCTCGTCCAGGTCGGGCGAGAAAGTCCTCTCGAGCCGAGTCTCCGTCCGCATGAGGTTCGGCCGGCGCCTCGCCTTGGGCGAGGGCCGCATTCTCGGCGGCGGCGAGCGCACGTCGCGCGCCGGCGCGTCCGCGACCCCGAGGGGCGAGCGCTGCAACGGGGCAGGCGCGCCGGCAAAGTGGAGCGGCATGGCGCTGGCGATCGCCGCGGACAGATTCGGATCCGGGGGTGTCGTGACGGACTCGTCGGACTCGTCCGAGGGCGAGAGGTCCGCGACGAGCGCGGGCGGCGAGGGCGAATCGTCGAAGGTGACGCGCGCGCGCGTGCCGGCGGCGGAGGGGGGCGCACTCGAAGGCGGCTCGGGCATGCACGCCTCGTACGCGCGGGGGTGGAAGTAGCTCCCCTTGACGGCCTCGCCGGATCCGGGTCCGGATCCGGGCCCCTTGGATCGGGCGCGCGTGCGACCTCTGCGGTCGGCCTCGCAGTCGGCGGGCGGGGACTGCACCTTGCGCTCGCCGCGGCGCGGGAGCTGGCAGATGTTGGGCGAGACGGCGATCGGGGCGCGGTCGTAGGTGGTGGGGGAGTGCGCGGGATATGTGTCCGCTATCCGTGGAGTGGGAGGAAAGTGGACGTGCGGGGAGAAGAGGGGCCCACAGGTCGAAAAGGGGAGGGTGGGAGTCCGGAACGGAGACGAGTCCCGCTTGAGAATCGGGCGTGGGCGAGTGGACATTGCTGCTGGCTGAAGCGTGTCGGAGGACTGAGAGGAAGTGCGAAGGGAGCAGCACAAAGTACTGGGCTGCCACGCAGCGTGCGGCGTACGGTGCAGCCTGCGAGCTCTGCGAAGTCTGTGTGGTCGGGCGGCGGGATGCCTCGCAGAGACTCTTATAGAGCGGAAATTTTGCACTCCGGGGAATGTGAAATCATGGACGCATGCAACATACCTGTGCCCCACGCTCCACTGCGCGAGCTGCGATAGATGGGAGATCTGGGGCAAGACGCTTCTGCTCTCCCGCAGGCGCCAATCGTTCCCCCTTCCGCTTCCGATGTCCTCCGTTAAACCACACTCCTCACGCACTCTCTCGAATCGTCATCGGCAGACAACGGAAGAGACATAGCAAACAGCACAATCGGACTTTTGCACACTGGACCGTGCCGAGGACCTGTGAGGTTCTCGCAGGGGCTAGCGACATCACAGCACATGGCCAAGGAATCCTATGTCCTGCTGTACAACCGCGTACCATCTTCCAGGAGATCCGAGTGAACGTTGCTGCTAGGCTATTGTTTCACGCAGCCACACGACCGGGTGCACCGGCCTCTTTCGCGCGTCGGTAACCCGTCTCTGCGGCATGGCACGTACAATGGTGCATTGCGTAGCATGCCTTCAGAGTGGTGTCTGCCGCAAGAACCAATGGCTCTCGGTAGCGTGCAGGCAAATGCGGCAGCTAAACGGAAGAAAGTGTGTACCTTCGCACCGTCCCGCCCTTCTCACCTGACGCAATGTGCGTCTCCGTATGGTAAGCGTTATCGATCACTCGCCTTCCTCCGGAGGGCCAGTTTGGCCAAGTATCGCAGGTCTGTGCTAGAAATCCGTACATGCCTGATGAGTAGTCTAATCGATGCTGTCGCGAGAACCGGGGGCGCAACATGCGCGGGCGTGGCGGGACCCACTCGGCGTCACAGGGTGTGGTCCTGCGCGTAGGTAAGTGTGCGCAGACCGTGTGGGGTCAGAGAAAAGGGTGGCGAGCTGCTGAAGCGAAGGCGGTGGACGGGCGTCCGCGACCTCGAGGCTCAGCTCTGCCATGGGTTGAGGTCGAGCGTGCTCGTCGACTTCTTCCCGCTGCCGTACGGCCCACCGATGTCCCAGGGACTGCGTCCGGTTTGCAACGAAGGCGTTGGCGAGGGGCCGAAGCTGATCGAACCGTCCATGCCGCCAAAAGATAGCGACGGCCCGGTCGAAGTCGAAAATGGATTGTCAGGCGGTGCTGGCAGGCCATCCGCGCGCAGCCCGCTTGGGCCGCTGGCGAACGGATTAGAGAGCACGTCCGTCGAACGGAGCGCAGAGACATTAGACGGCGCCTGGTACATGCCGTACGCACCGCCATAGGTGGGCGTAAGGTCAGGATCCGGCGCAGGCCATATCGACCCGTCGTTGCCACCAAAGGACAAGACGGGCGGGCGAGAGAAGGAGGAAGCAGCCCGACCGAATGATGTCATATCGGCTTCCGCATCGTCGGGCACGCTATTGAGGGAGAGTGATCTTGATAGGGAAGACGAAAGGTCGTTACGCGAGGAGCCTGAGCTTGGACCAGCCACGGGCTCGTCCTCGTGCTCGACCGGGATAGGAGGGAGGTCAAGGGATGGTCGGGCTTTCGGAGTCGCAACAGCAGGCGAGTCCGCTACGGGTGGTGGTGCTGATCCCGCGCGAAGCGTCGGAGGGCGGGCAGGTGCTGGTCGCAGATTTGGTGCAGGCACCCGGTGCTCATCCGGGTTACGCTCAGCCGTCCCTATAACCTCCTTGATCGCCGCAAAATCGAAGCCGGCGTGCTTCGGGATCTCTGCGGTTGCGACATCACCATCATCCTGAGCCGACGGAGCCTGAGGGGATTTCGAAGGTTGAGAGAGCGGTTGAGACTGGGCTGTTGTCGGCGTCGTTGCGCCTTCCCGCGGGGGCAGCTCATCGTCGGCGACACTGGACTGGGAGCTCGTCTTCTTCCCGTGGCCGAACGTCGCGGCCGACGGAGGCCGAGAGGTGGACTGGGAGGAACTAGACGATTTCTTTTTCCTTCGCCCAAACCAGCCTTTCTTCTCGTTTTCCTGGCCTTCCCGGATCACGACCCGATCTCCCTCGAAATCGGGCTCCTATGACCACGCCCCCGTGACTTGAGCGATCCGTGATGCACAATGTAAGCAGCCTTGATACGCACCTCCGGCTCGTCGAAGTAATCTGCAGACACAGGGAAGCCTAGCTGATCGAGTATGAGCGGCATGAAAGTGCGGTAACTCATGTGTCCTGCGATCTTGTCCGTGACGTCGACGTTCTCTAGCCCCGGAACATTCTCCACCGGGCGCAGCCCCGCGACGGTGTTGAGGCCGCCGCTCGTAGCACGGAAGAGGTAGTTCAGGACCCAGTCGTTCCGGGCGTAGCCGTTGACAAACCGCCCCGACACTACCGAGCGGACCTCGAGCCATGTACGCAATGGCGCCGTGACGGTGGCACCCAACAAGAACACGTCCTGGACGATACCGAACGCACCCTTCTTCGCTAGCTCGACAAGCGCATAGAAGATCACCCTAGCGCCCAGGGAAAATCCGATGAGGGTGATGGGGCGGACACCCAAATGTCTGTTGAGGAGAACTTCGGCAAGAACGCTGCCTGCAGACTTGGCGCGATCGAGGGCATTGGACCAGGGATTGTCGATGAGGTACCCGAGCTTCGTCAGGACTGGGTATGAATGTCAGTAGTACGCACGACTGTCCAGAGGGGAGACCTACTAATTGGCCATTGCAGCGCACTCATAAGAGCCGTCATGACGGTCGCTTGTAACGCTGTTTGGGCAAGTTGCGAGAGCACTTCGCTCGTCAGAATCTTGAGCGCGCTACCGGTTTCGCGGATCATCTCTGGTTCCCAGAGGACGCTGAAAACATCCCCGACGACAGGATCAATCACACTGAACGGTAAACGAACGTCATCGTGAACGCCATTCATGAACCTGATGGCACATCCCGTATCACGTTAGATTCAAGCGCGACCCCAGAAACAGGGTGGACGCAGACGCACCCCGACACGGTCAGTATACAGTTAACTCGCTTGTGGTTGTGGAGAGGGAGAATGTCGAACGTTCGCACATGCTGAGTCCGCCGTGCCATACCGCGAGCCGCGATACCCGAGCCAGTCAAGACGCCCCCGGTGGTGATCACCGCTGCCCCACCGGTACCGGCCAGGAACCCCGTCGTACCCGTGATGCCAATGGTCGTAAAAGCGGCACCAAGACCAGCTCCGATAACGGGAGCGAGGAGTCCCGCGGAAAGCCCGATGACAAGACCGCCGCCTGTCCGCATTTCAGCTGTCAAGTTGCAGGGGCTTCTCGGGCATGCGCGCACTCACCGAGGGTTGCCAGACCGAGCATCATGTATCGTCGCTTCTTGGAGTTCTTCTGTGCCTCCTGGATCGAGTCCTGCTGCTCTAGCTTCTCAACACCTTCCTGAATCTCCAGAGCCTCCGTGACCCGTCGCTCGAACTTCACGACATCTAGCCAGCCAAGTCCGAGCTTCAAGGCGACACTCTCCAGTAGCACACGGGATCGAGCATCGTAGACACTGTCCGCTATGAGGACAAGGAACAAGTCACAGAGCACGGTCCACCGAATATCCAGAGTAACATCCTTGTCGGCGGCAGAAAGGTGTGTACTGACGCCGGGCATAGCAGGCGCGGAAGTGTCTTCAAACACCTTCGCGGTGGTCTGAAGTGGTTTCGGTGGCGGCTGCGGTGGCTGCGGCGAGCCTGTTGCGGAGTACGCTGGTGGAGGGGTCGCAGACCGAGACCTACTCTCGGAGATGTCGGCACTGTCCTTCGCTGCTTCCGCCTCATGGAGCTCTGCTTGTTTGCGTGCTTCCACAGGGTCGTACTCCGGGTTTGCGACAGTGTGGGTAGTCATGAGGGGTGGAACAAGGTCTGCAGCGTTGATACCATGCTGTCCGAGGCTCTCGATCATCTTCTGTTCTATCCGGCTTGTTCAGCGTGAATTCTACCCGGAACAGGAGTCAACGACCACGCTGCTTCACCTTCAGTAGCGAGCTCCATATGATAGTACAACCGGCCCAGAATCTTCAACGCCCACAACTCCATGCTTTGGATCGCTTTCTTGAGCTCTTTCTTATTGACCGCCTTGAGGGTGTCGACCATCTCCTTGCTCGTGAGGGCACAGATCCCAACGTACGCGATGCGCTGCGCCTCGGTAAGCATGTCCTTCGTCTGCTGCATCTGGCTCAGCGGAGTCATCGCCTTGTCTTCGTCGAAGAGGTATCGTGTGCGCAAGTGGACCTCGTCCCCGTCGTCCTCCTCGTTCATCCTCAACCGGGTATACTCGCTCTCGTTCTGGTCCGCCTTCGTGCGCCATTCGTTCCCCTGGAAGTCCACGTCCAAGTGACTCCCAGTAGCGTTTCCCGCGCCAGCAGCAGGAGCAGAGGTGTCCTTCTTAGGCGGTGGCACGTAGTGGTACTTCTTCTGGTCCTCTTCGTCAAGTCCTGCGGCAAAGCCATCGTCCTCGCGGACGACGGGCATGTCCTGCCAGCCCTCGTCGTCATCGTCAAAAACGTCGGGTTCAATAGGCGCGATTGGGGGTGCAGACACGACAGGCATGGAGTGAGGCAGCGGAGCAGACGATGGACGAGACTCAGAATGCGGATGGAACGAGGATCAATGGATGCACTGCACTTAGGCGCCCATTAACGGCCCGATACGCGATGATCCGTGATCGCAGAGCGCTCTCCGCCGTGTGGCAAACACCAGGCAAGTCTACTCAACGACGCACGAACAGGAAAGTCGTGCACGAAGTCGGGAGTATGTTTGGTAGATGTGTACAAGGGGTGGGCACGATGATAGAGTGCAGGTGATAAACCTGATGGATTGTTCGTCCTGATGATACAACAGCATGGTACAGACCGGCAGGGTTCAAGACGCCTTCGCTCTTGCCTTGGCCTCCTCCCGTTCCTGCGCCTTTTTCTTCGACTCCTCTAGCTTCAAGGCCGCCTTGATCTTGCGTTGCCTTTTTCGACGGCCATTGCCCCTCTTGGCGCCTTCAATCACGATCTGCTCCTGCAGACGCCGTTTCTTGCGCGCTGCCTCTTCCGCACGGTGCTTTTCGCGCTTCTTGTCGCGTTTGCGAAGGGTGGACATTGACGACTTCAGCAACGATCCGTACGCGGAATGGAACTTGTCAAGGTCGGCAGGTTGCACCTAATACAGCACGCCTTTGTAAGATCATGCAAGATGAAGGTAGACTGCGACACGCACCACAGTCGATGTCTTGGTCTCTTTGCCATCGGTAACCCGCACCAGGCACGGGAACTCTTTGTCGTCGTCTTGTTCAGACGACATATGGGCGTCGCCGCCCTCATGCGTCACTGCGGTGACCAACGAATGTGAGATGGTGAACGCCCATCACTCTCGGGAGGCTCACATCGTTTATGCGTTAACCATATCGACCCAGATTTCGAGCTCGACTCAAACAGTGCCGACAGTTGCCTCAGAAACTGGTGTATGCGTTCAGGAAGAGTACAAAGCCGGAAATAGACGGAATACGCACGGTCTCGTTGTCGACCAGCTGCATTGAAGCTGGAAGGGCGATCCCAAGTACGCATATTACGTAAGCGTACAAGTCCCTGCTGTGACTTGGCGCTGTGTGACATGTCAGTCACTGTCTCGTGCCGCTTTTCGAGGAGTTGAATAGGCGCTGGTGCGATCGAATCAGCGATTGCTAATTCTCGCGACTTGCAGACGGCCGCTGTGGCTGAAGAGGTAATTTCACCGTGCTCGCAATGGCCGCTGCAAAAGTCCTCCTTCCGCTCTCTGGGACATGCAACACCCCTCCCAGTCCCTCCCATATCCTCCTCTAGCATCCTGAGACATCTTCACCACTACAAGGCGACATGGAGGCTTTCCCTACACCCGTCGGAGGGGCATCTTTGCTGTTATCCTTCAGGCCTGTTAAGAAGCAAGTCGTCGTCATAGGCGGCAATGCACTCGCAGCCAAACGTGCCTTCGCTGCCCTTGAAGCAAATGCGACCGTGCTGGTGCTAGCCCGAGGGGGCGTCGACGCTTCTTGCGAAGAGCTACGATGGCGCGCAAAACAGGGTCAGCTCGAGCTTCTCGATCTGGACGGCCTCCCCTGCACCTCTTCGGGAGTAGCGGAAGACTCGCGCGACGCACAAGCAGTGGAGACCTTCGTCTTCACCAAGCCCACGAAACCTACACCGGTACACCTTGTGTGCATCACCGACACCGTCTCGACTTCACACTCGGGTTACCGACGCACTCGTACCTCTGCAGCGGAGATCGCGAAGAAATGCAGCCACCGAGGCGTCCCGGTCAATGTCGCCGACATGCCAGACCTTTGTGACTTCACCTTCATGTCCACCCAGCGCTTTGTCGACCCGCGAACCGGCGAGCCGTCCCCCCTGCAAGTGGGCGTCACAACAAACGGCCACGGATGCCGCCTCGCCGGACGAATTCGGCGGGACATAGTCGCTAGTCTCCCGAAGGAGGTCGGAACCGCAGTGGCGAAGGTTGGAAAGCTGCGAGAGCTGACGCGCCAAGAGGAAGACCAGGAGAACGTCGCGGAGCAGGAGCTGAACGAGGACGGCGCGCCTGTCACCCCGAACGAGCCGGTGCCTCAGCGGACACTCGAAGAAAGTACTGCCGAACGCGCGCGAAGGCGCATGAAGTGGGTCGCGCAAGTCAGCGAATACTGGCCCATCCGCCGGCTCGCTCACCTGACCGACGAAGAGATGGACGCGGTTCTGGATGGTCGTGAGGGTCTTGGCTCGACACCTTCGACCAGTGGCGCGTCTTCGCCAACACCGTCAAATGGCGACAGTGACACCTCCGCGTCGGTACACGATCTTCGCCTCTCCCGACCTCGGCAAGGCAGAATCTACCTGGTCGGCTCTGGACCCGGCCACCCATCCCTCCTGACTATGGCGACACACGCTGCTCTCACGAAACATGCCAACTTGGTTCTCTCCGACAAGCTTGTCCCCGACGCCGTCCTAGCGCTCATACCTGCAGAAGTAGAAGTTCGTATCGCTCGCAAGTTCCCTGGAAACGCAGAACGCGCGCAGACGGAGCTCATGGAAGCCGCGGTAGAAGCCGCCAAGCGTGGCCTGACGGTGGTTCGGGTAAGTTCCTCTTCACATCTCCTTTCGTTGTTCCGTTGTGCCACATGCTGACCTTTCACCAGCTCAAGCAAGGCGATCCGACCGTGTACGGCCGAGCGGGTGAAGAAGTCATCTACTTCCGAGAGCATGGGTTCGAGCCGGTGGTTGTGCCCGGGATCAGTTCAGCTCTGGCTGGCCCGACGTTCGCTGGGATACCGGTCACCCAGCGGGGCGCCGCGGAATCCTTCATTGTCTGCACGGGCGTTGGGCGACAAGGAAAGGAAGTCAAGCTCCCGGGATACGAACGCGGCCGCACCCTAGTCATCCTCATGGGCGTCGCCCGGTTGCCTCAGGTATTGGAGGCGCTCCAGAGTCAAGAGCCAGATTCCGCACGACGCCGGGAAGGCCCTGCATACCCTTCCCATACCCCAATCGCGCTCATCGAGCGTGCATCCATGCCGGACCAGCGCGTCATCTCCTCCACCCTGAAAGACATCGGCGCCGCACTGGAGAGCGTCGGAGAGCAGCGGCCGCCTGGGATGCTTGTGATTGGATGGTCTGTTCTGACGTTGTGGGGGAAGGGAGACATGTCCATCTTGCAAGACGACGCGGACAAATCCGACGGAGTGCGACTGAAGGAATGGCTAGGCGAACGATTATGGCGGGTCCAGGAAGGGCTCAATGCTGAATGGGAAGACTGGTAAAACAGTGTGAGCTCGTCCTCCTTCGCTGAGTTCCCACGATGTATACATGCTATCATATTGCTTTGTATCTCCTACATACGTCCTATCTGCTGTATTCCTCTAGAGCTATCCTACCCTCCAGCCACATGCGCCACCAAGAACCGCCGGGTACGCGCGTGTCACGTGTGACACACGCGCGACGCGTTGTGGCCAGTTCGAGCCCGAACCTGATCGCTAACCATATCTACTGCTGCATTCCACACAACGAACTCTCTGCAGTTCTCCCGTCAGAGGGCCACAATAACCATGCCGCCTCGTCGGTCATCCCGGACGCGTGCATCGGTCGAGCCGGTCGCGTCAAGCTCCAAACGAAAGCGTAACGGTACCCACGATGCCGAGGATCCCAGTGTCGACCAGGAAGTGAAGCCCGCATCCAGGACGCGTCGTTCGACCTCAGCCCAGCCTCAGACGAAGGCACGCGTCTCTACGCGTTCTCGGAAGTCTCTGGAAGAAGTGCAAGAGGAGGATGAGGAAGAAGAGGCGACCGCGCCGCCCGCGAAGAAGTCTCGCCCATCCTTGGAGGCGGAGGACTCGGAAGAGGAGGCTGTGGTGCCTAAGACTAGGTCTCGCAAGCCTGCATCCAAGGCCACGGCGGCACCTGCTGCCCCTGCGAGAAAGACGAGAGGATCATCGGCGGCCGTGAAGGGTGAGTCCACCGAGCCCGTCATACCCAGAAGAAAGACGGTCGCGACCGCCGCCGCGTCCAAGGGCAAGCGCTCCACCCGACGCGTCTCGACCATCGTCATCGACTCGGACCATGACGAGCCATACGAAGTGGACGAGAACGGCCAGGCTACGGAGATTAAGCACGAGCCTACCAAGCCACCGTTGCCGAGGACGAAGAAAGGCGCGAAACCGAAAGTGGTGTACGTTATCGACGATTCCGACGACGAGCCTCAGGCGGGCCCTTCGGGCACGCGTAGAAAGTCAATGACTCCGGTCAAAGAAGAGCCTGCCGCCGAAGTGGCTCAGCCAGTGGAAGAGGCCGAATCTGAGGCTGAGGCTGAAGAATTCGTCAAGGAGGAGGCCGAGTCTGCTCCTTCCGACGCAACTGTAGACGAGCCCATGAGGGAAGCGTCAGAAGATGAGCAAGACGAGGCCGAGGCCGAAGCAGTCAACGCAGCAGTCCTCAACGAGGACGAGGCCACGGAGTCGCCAGTCGAGGAAGAGGAACATTCACTGCTGGATCCACCTCTTTCCACTATACCTCAGCCACAGACGCAGCCTACCATACCGGAACCGCCTGAAGGCCCAAAGGCACGCCTTGTCATCCACAAGATGGCTCTTGTCAATTTCAAGAGTTACGCGGGCAGACAAGAGATCGGACCCTTCCACAAGGTGTGTTGCATGTACCCCAGTAACTCCCTGGTTGCTCACACTCTTTGTCAGTCTTTCTCCGCGATTGTAGGACCCAACGGGTCTGGCAAGTCCAACACCATCGACGCGCTGCTTTTTGTCTTCGGTTACCGAGCGTCGAAGATGCGCCAGGGCAAGCTGTCTGAGCTGATCCATAATTCGGCCAAATTCCCCAATCTTCAAGAATGTAGCGTCGAAGTGCACTTCCGTGAGATCATTGACTTGGTACGTCGAACGTGCTCGTTAATTGGTCCTGCTAATCACTATGTATTAGCCCGGAGCGAATGCGTTTGAGGTCGTTCCAGGATCGAAGCTGGTCGTCACGCGTACGGCGTACAAGAACAACAGTAGCAAGTATAGCATCAACGGACGGGCCAGCAATTACAAGGAGGTGCAAACTTTGCTCAAGGGGCGTGGAATCGACCTCGACCACAACCGCTTCCTTATCCTTCAGGTACATGACCGGCGTCGCCGTCCAGATATTATATCCTAATGAAGTCTCACGACAGGGTGAAGTCGAGTCGATTGCCCAGATGAAGCCGAAGGGTGCCAACGAGAACGACGAGGGTCTACTCGAGTACCTGGAGGACATCATCGGCACTTCTCAGTATAAGGAGCCCATCGAACAGGCTCTGGCCGAAGTCGAGAACCTATCGGAAAGCCGTCAAGAGAAACTGAACCGTCTCCGGATCGTTGAGAAGGATCGCAAGGCTTTAGAGGCCAAGAAGAAGGAAGCGGAAGACTATCTTCGGATGGTGAACGACCTTGTCCGAGCCAAGTCGCGGTTATGGCAATGGTACATCTGGAAGTGTCTGGTCAACGAGGCTCAACTGGAGGAGAAGATCGTACGTAGTCCGCCTAAGTAGATGGTCACGAAGCTCACAAAGCGGATACTGCAGGCCAAGATCGAGCACGACCTCCAGGAGGAGCGGGATCGCAACCAGGACGACATCACTCACTTGGAAATGCTCCAACAGCACTACGAGGAGCGATGCGCGGCTTACGAGGTACCTCCTTCCTCCAAACCCTGTGGGAACGCACACTTCATCCTGGTCTACAGGAAGTCAAGCAAGCAGCCGCCGAGGCGGTCAAGGACCTCGCCGCTCGCGAGAAGACGCAGATCAGCCTGGAGGAGAAGCGCAAGCACGCCAACACCAAAGCCAAGAAGCTGAAGAAGGCTATCGCGGATGTATGTGTCGCTCTAATCCGTAGCCTGCATGGGTACTAACGATGTCGCATTTCCGTAGGACGAGCATGCCCGACTCGAAGCCGATCGTACCGTGGAAGATAGCGAAGCCAAGATCGAACGGAAGAAGGAAGAGCTGGAAACGCTTGAACAGGATCTCACACAAGCCGAGAAGGCGTTAGAAGAGATCCGTGATAGTCTGAAGGGTGACGTTGTTGTTCTTCGTGTATTGGCATTCACTCATGATTCCCACAGACAAGACACAGGTCTTCCATGATCAGATCGAGGTCAAGCAGAAGGAGCTCCAGCCTTGGACCGCCAGGATCGACGCTAAGCGAGCCGAGATCGACGTTGCGACGAGCGAGCGCGACGCCCTCCAGAAAAAAGCCGAGGCTGCCAAGGAGGCTCGAGAAAAGGCTGAAGCAGAGCTGCTACAACTGCGCGGGGATCATAAGGCGAAGAAAGCAGAGCTGGAGGAGTTGATTGCTGAGAAGACAAGGAATCAGCAGGAGATTAGAGAGGCCGAAAGGGAGCTGCAGGTATGCCTCACGCTTATGTCGTCCGAATTAGCTCCTAATAAAGCTGCAGACTGCCCAAAGCCATATCCAGAAGCTCCGGGATCGTGCTTCGGCCTCCCGCCAAAAGGTTGAGGAGGCGAAGTCTTCGCAGGAACAAAACCGCAGCAACAACCGAGTACTTGACAACCTCAATCGTCTGAAGTCTTCTGGACGTATCCAGGGTTTCCATGTAGGTGGCGGTTTATGCGGTCTTTGCCCACCATCTGATGAGATCTGTAGGGACGGCTTGGCAGCCTCGGGACCATCCCCGACAAGTACGACGTCGCGGTGTCCACCGCGTGCGGGCAACTCAACCACATGGTGGTGGACACAGTCGAGCAAGGTCAGGCATGCATCGAATACCTGCGCAACCAGAACATCGGCCGTGCGTCGTTCATGGTCCTGGAGAAGATCAACGGTCGCGGCATGGAGAAATTCCAGACCCCAGAGAACGTCCCTCGTCTGTTCGACCTGATCAGGCCCAAGGAGCCGCGCTTCGCCCCCGCCTTCTACAAGGCCTTGGGGAATACTCTGGTGGCCGACAACCTCGAGCAAGCGAATCGCATCGCGTTCGGCGGACAGCGTCGCTGGCGTGTCGTCACCCTTGCTGGGCAGCTCATCGACGCCTCTGGTACCATGTCTGGTGGCGGTACAAGTGTCCAGCGCGGAGGCATGAGCTCCAAGCTCGCCGCCGATGCCGTCTCTCCCGACGTCATCCGTAAGTATCAGGAGGATAGCGAAGTGGACGCGCGCGCCCTTGAAGAGGCCCTGCACGAAGTGAGAGAGCTGGAGGCCAAGTTGGATTCGCTCAAGCAGTCGGCACCAAGGCTGGACCTCACATTCGACAAGGTCAACCTCGACATTCGGAACGCAGCTAAGCGTATCTCCGATACGGAGGGCCGTGTCCGGGAGCTCAAGTACGTACATTGTAGTGACCAAGTGTCGATTGGGACTGACTTTCCACAGGTCGCAGAGCAAGCCCGATGCCGGCGATGTGTCCCGCATCGCCACTCTTGACAAGGAGATCGCCTCCGCGACGGCGAAGCTCGAGAAGATCCAGGAGAACGCCAACGCGATCGAAGCCGAGATCAAAGCCCTCGAGAAGAAGATCCTCGAGATCGGTGGTGCCCGCCTGCTCTCGCAGAAGTCCAAGGTGGACGGCATCCGCCTGCACATCAACCTCGCGAACGACGAGATCACGAAGGCGGAGGTCGCCAAGGCCAAAGCCGAGAAGGACCGCGTCAAGTACCAGGGGTCGATCGAGAGCAACACGGCCGAGCTTGAGGAGGTGCAGGGCGAGCTTGCTGATTTGGAGGAGCAACTCGGGGAGTGCAATGGCTACATGGCGGAGCTACGCCAGAAGGTCGATATCGCACAGGCCGCTGCCGAGAAGTCATCGGATGACCTCGCGAAGCTCAAGGAGGAGCTCGACGAGAAGAACGAGCAGATCCAGGCCTTCAGGCAGACAGAGGTATGTTGTGGAATCGTCTTGGTTCACTCGTCCGGGCATTGAGGCCTCCCCTCAGATGAAGCTCCAGCAAGAGCTGGGGGATGTCAAGAAGTCTCACACCGAGAACAAGGGGACGCTCGATTACTACAGTGTCGAGCACGATAAGCTCCATCTCGAAGATGTCGAGTGAGTTGTACCACATCTACTGATTGCTTCAGGCTAATCCTTCCTGTAGTGATGACGATGAAGAAGAAGAAGGTCGTGCTGAGGATGGCGCAGGCGGCGAGGGTGGGGAGGGTGAAGGCGATGAACCTCCAGTCAAGAAAGAAATCGGGGCGAGGAAGTCGCGTGACCGTTCACCATCCACACAGCTGCACACGTACACCGAGAACGAACTCGCCACCTTCAAGAAGCGCGAACTCCTCGCTGACGCCGAGTTGCTCGACGGTCTGTTCGCCCGCACGCCTGTGAATCGACTCATACTAACCCCCTCCCAGAGAAGGTCAAGAACGCGAAGCCCGATTTGGACGTTCTCAAGGACTACCGGAAGCGCGAGGAAGAATTCCTGCGCCGCGCCGCGGAGTACGACGAAGTTACGGCGCAGCGAGACACCAAGAAGGAAGAGTATGAGACCCTGAGAAAGCGTCGTCTGGACGAGTTCATGGCAGGCTTCAATGCGATCTCGCTTAAGCTGAAGGAGATGTATCAGGTCAGCCCTCAAGTGTCTTACCAGCCATGTTGGTACTAAAAACGTCCGTAGATGATCACTCTCGGTGGTAATGCCGAACTTGAGCTTGTCGACAGCATGGATCCCTTCTCGGAAGGCATCATCTTCAGCGTCATGCCGCCGAAGAAGAGCTGGAAGAACATCTCCAACCTCTCTGGTGGAGAGAAAACGCTGAGTTCTCTGGCTCTTGTCTTCGCTCTGCATGTTTACAAGGTACGTCTGTCCGTCCAGCTGTCACTGAATTGGCTCTGATTGCATCACAGCCCACTCCGCTCTACTTCATGGACGAGATCGACGCCGCGCTGGACTTCCGCAACGTCTCCATCGTCGCAAACTACATCAAGGACCGCACGAAGAACGCACAGTTCATCATCATCTCCTTGCGGTACGCCTTCACCATCTTGAGGAGCGCGGCTCAGTGCTGATGATTCTGTGCAGGAATGACATGTTCGAGCTGAGCCACCGACTCATCGGTATCTACAAGACTGCAAACGCTACTCGAAGTACGTCCAGCATACCTTGAGAGCATGAACACGCGCTGATCCTGTAATTGCTCAGGTATCTCTATCGACAACCACGCTCTGCACGCAATCCCGCCGTCCACTTCAGTGGCTGGCTAAGTCATCTTGCATTGTACGGCATCCAACAAATTGTCTTGCGGCCGTACGTGCGGCCGTTTCTCTCCTGTTCTCTCGTATACGTACACACATGTTGTATTATTCTCTACGTTAATCATTCATGATCATGGGTTTGTTGATCGGGTTCCGAGCTGGAGGTGGTCGACGGTCGGGGTAGGTATGGTGCAAGGAGGTCTCCAAGCGTGCGGCCCTCCCATTCTTCGGCGACTGTGACAGCGACAGAGTTCTCTATGGGATAGTCGCAAGGAAGTAGCAAGGGAAGACCACGCTGGAAGAGCGAACACGAAAGCGCGTCCGCGGCGCGTAGACGCGATTCGGGAGGGTATGCAAGGAGCCTGGACACGAGGTCCAGACAGTCTTCGTGCTCTGTGTGCGTGCCCCCGGGAGGCAGGTTGGGCAGCAGCTTCCGGAGGTCCGTAGGGGGCACCTGCACGAAGGTGACCTTCTGCGCGTCCGGGAGCTGCCTGAACGCCTGTCATCGAGATCAGCCAATCCGCGCTGTGGTGGCGAAGCGGGGGCGGCTGCGCACCGGCCAAGTCTGCTCTGTCGGCGTCCCGTGCACCCTGAAGATGCTGAACGCGAGCCCGATCGCGCCCCGGCTCGCGTCGTACAGCGCGTCCCGCTCCCACTCCGCGTCCGGGTCGCGAGGGTCGAGCCGTCTCGGCACGACGAACGGCGGTTTCGCGGGGGACCCCCCCTTGTCCCCGTCATCAGGCCCGTCGTCGTCTGAGTCGGCATCCCGCTCCTCCTCGTCTTCGTACGGGCTGTGCAGATGTAGGGGCGTGAAGAACTCGGCGAAGAGCGAGCCGAGGCTCCACAGGTCTGCGGCGTACGGGTCGTAGTCGCGCGCGCCGAACAGCAGCTCCGGGGCGCGGTACGGGCTGTGCTCGAGTCAGCATGGGGCGGCACGAGTGGATGCTGCATGCGGCACATACCCGGTGGCGACGTCGAAGCACATGCTGCCCGCGGCCTCCGGCCACAAGTCGCGCTCGTCCGCCTTCTCGGAGAAGGCGACGCCAAAGTCGATGAGCTTGACGCACCCGTCGGGCGTGAGCAGGAGGTTCCGCGGCTTGATGTCGCGGTGTGCGATGCCTTGCGCGTGGACGTAGGCGATCGCGGAGAGGACCTGGTATACGAGTGACTTTAGGGCGACGATGAAGACGCGCGTCCGCTCTTCTGACAGGTCCGCAGAGCCAGGTTTATCTGAGAGGGTATATGGTGAGAAGTTGGGAGAGGAGAGGACGCCGTCGAGGTCGAAGGGGACGTATGGCATCCAAAAGTGTAGCGTCCTCGTTGGCGGCTCGAAGGTATATCCCAGCACTTCTATGACCTGACGGGGATCAGCGGGACGCCTTCCGCATATCACGAACGCTTACATTCTCGTGCTTGAGGTTGAGGAGGAGACGCAGCTCCTTGCCAACGTCATGGGGTTGCTTCGAGAACTTCGGGTCCATGGACGCGCTCTTGATCGCGACCGGCGGTTCTCGTGCAGCGTCATGGAACCACGCGCGGGTCACATATGCGCATATGCTCTCCGCAATCGTCTCGAATGTGTCCTGTCCGCAGGGAGGTCAGGTATGAAGTCCGGGGTGTATGGGCGGAACACTGACGACGTCGAACGTTTCTTGGAGCGTTGTCCAGGAGGGCTGCTCCGGGTTTTCCATCTTCTTCTTATGTCACTCCCAAATTTGCCGTAGATGGTGGCCTGTGCGAACGAGCAGGCATGGTGGCTGCAATCTTGACACGCCGAGGAACTAATCTTTGTACGCATCGCGCCTGCTGTGTGAGTACGCCTGCTGACTAAGCCTAGGGTGCCGGCGGCGGGCTGGTATACCCACTCGCACTGCGCCTCGGTGGATGGGGACTGGCAATACTGTATTAATGCCTGCGAGCACGATTTTATTTGGCTCTGTTTACAAATCCCTTAGACGCCCAGGAAAAGTGGTCACGAAATGGTATGACATCCAGGTCTGCACATACAGCTCGCCGTGGCCTCGGAACAAGACATGTAGCTATAGAACAGCAAATAGAAGTAATCCGTCAAAAAAATAAGAGTTACCTTCCCGATTCCGTCTACAACGCACAGGACACTGCCCAAATGAGAGGGATTAAAGCAGAATTTGGGTAATTTTCGATGACCGATGTGTGTTTTTCGTGTCAGAAGCTATTCGCGAGCAAAAAAACCGTGTCGCGCGGTGGTGTTCAGGGGGAAAGAAGCTGGACTTACGGCCAGTACTGGGACGAGCGCGCACTCGTAAGCGCCACCGCCACAGACGCGTCGAACATGGTCACGTGGCTATACACAGCTGCGGGAGGAGGGCGTCGTGGATAACCACGGCATCATGGGCTGCGGTGCTGCAATGCAGACCTCCTAATCCAGTACCCAAACATAATGAGTATGTCCTAAGACTTGTCTGCGCAATGCCAATCTCAATGATCAGCTCGACATTTGGAGGATGCGCATGGAGACGTACCTATGAAGACCCACGTGAAGCAGAAGGCCAAGAAGCTCTCGCAGAAGTAATCAAGCTGAAACGCAAGCGGCAGGACGAACGTACGGAGGGAGTGTGACAGTCTACCTATCATACCATGCTCTAGAGTATACGTGATCACCTTGGCAGTATGTGCATGCGAGAGAGACAAGTCGATCGCGGCGCGCCGTGGCTGAGCTCGTGCGCGCACTGCGCGCATCGCGCGCGCGAGACTTGCGCGCGGGCGCTCACTGCGGCTCAGCGGGAGTTGCTCAAGCGCCGTGACCACCCCTAGAGCCAGCGCTTGATGACTCAGCTGGCCAAACGGCTTGCAGGCGTTGCCAGTCCCCACGGTGGAGCGATGTAGGTTGTTTGGCACGTGTCGACCAGCTGGCAAGAGAACACCAGAAAGTCTGTTGCAGTACTTGTCCTCGGTATGAATCCCACGCGTTCACATGGATGAACTGACAAGAAGCCGGCCCAGATGCAAGGTCGTGGCAGGTACAACCAGTTCTGACAGAACGACTACTCGCAAATGTCGCTCTGGGGTTGATACATACTCACCGTTGCCGGTAGCCGTACGTGTCTGCTGATCCCGCGCGTTATCGCACTACAGTGGCGAACATTCTCAGCCCGGTAGGGCATTCGTTCTTCGCACGGCTTGAAACGCGACACGGCCATATATTGCAGCACCCTCAGCTGGGCTCTAACAGCACGACCGGACCCACCATCACAAGCCCTCCTTTAGTACCCACCGCCACCGCCACCGCCGACTCTCCCCAAGCTACAAGTACCACCCACCATCAGCACCAAGGCAATCGACCTCTCCCGAAACTTCCCCGGGTCTGAGGCTGACCATGGACAAACTCCCGGCCGAGCTGCTCTCACACATCTTCCGCCTCGCCAGCACGGACGGCGGACAGACAGCGTGCGCGCTCTCCCTCGTCTGCAGGCACGTCCGCGCCGTCGCGCAGCTGCACTACTTCTACACCGTCGCGCTCACCGGTGAAGCCCGCGCGCTCGAGCGCTTCCTCGCGACGCACGCCGCGCCCGCGCGCCCCGCGCCGCGCGTGCGCCACCTCTTCCTCGCGCTCGCCGACGTCGCGCCGTCCGACCCGTCGTTCGTGTACGGCGAGGCGTTCATGGGGCCCGTGCTGCGCGCGTACGCCGCGCGCGCGTGCGCGCTCCTCCGCGCGGTCGCGCCGACGCTCGAGACGCTCGTCTTCCTCCCGTTTCGGTACGCGCCGCCCGTGCTCGCCGGCATCGCGTTTCCCGCCCTGCGCGAGCTCACGCGCGGATGCGACCCCGCGCAGCCGCGCGACCCGGACGCGCCGCCCCGCGCCGCCGCGCCGTGCTACCCCGCGCTGGAGCGCTTGCATCTGCTTTCGGGCGACCTCGACGCGGAGCTGTGGGCGGGCGAGTGCCCGCGGCTGACGCACCTGCGTCTGTCGAATCGCGGTTGGCGCGGTCGGCTCAACAGGGTGCGGGACCTCGGTCGTCAGGACGGTCAGATCGCCTTTTCGTTCATCCGCCCGGGATCTCTCACTGACGCACACACGTCGACTCGGCCGGCAGGCGTGCTTCCGCGTCTGCAGCAATTCACCGTCCAGGCCGCGCGGACGCCGTCCCCGAACTACTGCCACGGGATGCCCTACCTGATGTACAAGTCCAGGATGCGTGCGCTCTGGGAGGACACCGCGGAGCTGGGCGCGCGCGTCCGCACGTACATCCTCCCGGAGGACGGGCATATCGGCGACGACGCAGAGTGCGACGGGTTGGACGCGTTCGTGCACGACGTGCGACGTGGGTGGGTCGAACGTGTCGAGGGCGGCGAGAGCTGGTGGGCGGCCCCGCTGGTGCATGCCCGCTGCGCGTACGAGGGCGACGCCGTGCCGCAGCATCTTGCACACTGCTTTAAGCTCGAGCTCGCTGCTCATGCTTGAGAGCTCGGAGCGTCGACATACACCAAGAGGAATGCATGTACATTCCATGGCCGACTTGCGAGATGAACTGCACTGACGATGCAATTTAGGTATGCAGGTCAGTCACCCGTCACTGGTGTAGTTCTGGTGCCGCGTCAAGGCAATATATACCCGTCACTCCAAATGCCGGATTGTCACCGCAGCGCAGGTTCATGTTAATAGACACATGAGACAGCGGGCGGGCAAGGCGGAAACGGTTTGATGCGCATAGGGCGCCTGCACCTTGATCAGCACAGCACACCTCCAATAAATCACGTTGCAGAAGGCACGCTGCTGTGAAGCATACGATGACACAGCATAACAACACGGCAGTATAGCTGAGCATCAAATGAGTCACTACAGGAGATGTGTACGTTGCACATGTCCCAAGGGGCAGACTAGTTGTGCAATGCACTGCGGCGGAATTGTCGTGAGTGAGAATGTTTAAATATGTCTAAAGGTGCTTACCATTGCAGATAGATCATGGTCTACGAGACACAACAGCTCAGGAAGAGCAAGAGATGAAAAATTGAGACGCGAGCGGTCTGGCGCAGCTCATGCAAGCGACGAAGCCCTGCGTGGGCGGGTTGTCATCAGTCGCCTACGGCCGTCCTGCCTCGCCGACGCTCACAGAAAGCTCTGTAAGCCTTCTAGATCCCAACACATCCCTCGTGCCCGGTGACTATGCGACCAAAGACAATATGACCGTGCCGGCGAACACGGCGATTGTTAACTATGACAAGCGGCATGCGCTTGACATTGTCACAACCCGCGTGGCCCATGTCCATGACAGACACAGGTCCACGAGACTCTCGCTCACCTCCCAGAGGAAGGAAAGCAAAAGTCCTCTCACCTGGCTCCGATTAGGAGGCAGGCGGAGACTAGCTTGTACATGGCCACGCTCATCGAGCAGCGGCCTGTCACGCCGGCTGACCCCTAAGGGGCGCCGGGACACCACACATGCTACGGACAGCATCGAGACGAACTCGAGGCCGTCGCGCACATGAAGCATTGCTGTTTGTGCTAGGGGGTGACTCTGGTGGCTGTCGCAGTGGGGGGCCGACCCCGCAGCCCCAGGGGAGCCAATGGGCCGCCCGGGGATCAAGTCGATAGGACAAGGTGAGGGATGGAGGAAAGGCGGCGTCGCGCTGTCCGAGAGATGTTATCAGCCGCGCGAGTTGCCGCCTCATCATCGTGTACGACGCGTGCGCGCGCCGTCGAACGTAAACGAAGCGCGGCCGGGCGGACGGGTTCCCACAGCCATCGAAGTGACGGTCATGTCGAGCTGTTGGTCCGCCGCCCGCGCCGGGGCTCGTGTCATCTGCGAAGGTATGCATCTCCGTCTGCTTCTGCGGGGATCATCTGCTCATTGCCCGTGTCCGGTGCAGAAGAATCGAACGCGAGCGAGATGCAAGACGGGACGAGCAACGGTCAGAGATCGGTTGTACAACTGTAGGTACGACCCCCACCTGAGTGGACAATCACCGCCATCCACCGGTGCGTCCAAGGCGGATCGAGTCGAGCCCCTGCGCCTTGTACGAGCTTCCAGCAGCATCCTATAGGCTGCAGGTGCTAATCCTGGCATGGAAGGCTCACCAAGACCGCTCGGGCATCCCGGCAGGCGTTAGAGAGCGCAACTACGCTCCGCGCCCCCCGTCAGCCAAGTTGGACGCGGTGCAAGTCGCGCTCTGCCCGCGACGTCCGGACTCGATCGTCGATGCACGCTCCAATAGCGTTTCCCCAGCGCTGCTCGCGCACCCGACCCTGTCTCGATTCAGAAGCGCTCCTGCCTGCTCTGTGCCGTGACGGGGCCGCCTTCCGCCACTGCCCGCCTCCTTCCTCCGCGTATAAATGGCACAGGTTGCTCGACTCTCTCGCTCTTCGCCCGCGGACCTCGAACGCCCCCTTCCACGCGCAACTGCCCGTTCCATTGGCAACATGCTCACGACAATCGCACTTTTCGCTCTCAGCGCTGTCTCTGCCGTGATCGGTGCTCCAATCCCAAGGTCAACACCTACTGGTACGTTGCCTCTCGTAGGCTGTCCGACGTTGCAGTCATTGATCCTCTCGACAGTAAACGAGGTGCTGAACTTCGCCCTGACGCTCGAGTATCTCGAAAACACCTTCTACGCACAAGGTCTCGCCCAGTACACCGAGCAAGACTTCGTGGACGACGGGCTGCCCTCCTGGGCGTACGGCCGCTTCGTGCAAATCTCGCAGCACGAGGCGACCCACGTCAAGTTCCTCACTGCGGCGCTCGGAAACGACGCCGTCAAGCCGTGCGAGTACGACTTGTCAGTACTGGCATGCCTCCAACAAGCATTTACGTACCTGAGCTAACTCCGTCATCTCCCCGCAGTCCCTACGACAGCCCCAAGACGTTTGCCGCAATGTCAATGGTATTCGAAACCGTTGGCTCGTCTGCGTACCTCGGCGGGGCCAAGTTCCTCACCGAGAACACCGATTACCTCACTGCCGCCGGTGTAAGTTCCCTCTCCGCCGCTCGTCTCCTGTTTCACCTCCAAACAACTGGATCAAACATCTTCTTTGAATATGCAGTCGATTTTGGCTGTCGAGGCACGACAGGCGTCGTGGGTGACGTCCTCCATTATGAAACTCCAGCCTTGGAACGGTCCGTTTGACGTCCCACTCACCACAAGTGGCGCGTATTCGCTCGCAGGTCCGTCCGGGTTCTGCGTAGATTTCGTCACCCGGTATCTGCAGCGCCTGACGTATCCGTCTCTGCACAGCGCCGTTCATCAAGAGCTGCCCTTCGACCAACCCCGCAATCCCCGTCAAGCCGTTCCCCGCGCTTACGCTCTCCGCATCAGCGCCCGTGCCCAACGCAACCGTCGCCGTGTCGTACACGCCTACAAACGCGCCGTACACCGGCGGCGCGTACGTCGCGTGGCTCGACGGCCTTGACGTTGTCTTCTCTGCGGTTGGCAGCGGGGGGAAGACGGTAGTGCCCGCGGGCCTCCGTGGAACGGTGTATGCGGTGCTGGTGAAGGAGAAGGAGACGCCGAGTGACGATAACCTGCTCAGTGGCTTCACCGTGGTTCAATTTCCCTTCCACTCGGACGCGAGGGAGGGGGCGTGAACTGGTTGGCCACGGTCGCGGCTGCCGCCTTCGAGCTAGCACCATGAACTTACGAGTCTACGACGAGACGATCTCATATGAATTTATAATCAGAAGGTCCTGTTTTTGCCCTCTTTTGGACGGTACATGGCTCTACTACAGTTCTGCTTGTGCCCCTTCGCGAACGCGAGCAAGCTCGAACTCAACCGCTGATCTGTGTAAACGGGCCACCGGGCCGGGAGCGCGTCGGTAGCGAGCCCGAGGAAGTCGGAAAGACGGTCGCTGCGGAGGAGCGGGATGAAGGCAATTTCCTCGACAACCGCGCTCGCTATACTTAACTTCCTCCTGATCTCTACTCTGGTCTCCGTCTCTCTTTCGCTGTACCTACCAACACGCTCCTTACACGACCTCAGACACCTCTCACAGCCTGCTCCAGCTGCCGCCACCGCCACAACCGCTCTGACGCGATGGAAAGTGGCTGGAAGGACCACCTGCACTGGGGTTTCCTAGGCGGGCACGTCCTCGTCGACGGTCTCCGCTTGGACTCTGGATGGTCTTTCTTCGTCGCTTCATGTCTGACTGCTTGCATATGTTTCTCAGAGAGGTGCGTCGCACCTTCACTCTGTGCCTCAAGCTGCTAGGATACTGAGCGAACCGGCAGGCTGTTAACCTACGCCATGAGCAAGAAGTGGGACCCTCTAGCCCGCGGCCGACGTCGGTCGCGCGTGGGCACGGCGCTATGGAGGACTGTCTTGTACTGGATCGTCACCTTCGACAGATTGTGCGTGGACGACCCGCTAAGCTGGACATGCCCCCTTGCTCATGACGGTCCACAGGATGTACATGCTTCTCGGGATGACGTTCAGCCTCGGGTGAGTATCGCTCCCTCTATCGCAAAGCACGCTCGTGGTGAACGGTGTCCGTGTAGCCTTATCGTCATAGCTGTAAGCATCCACTCAGCGTATCCATGTCTCCTCACACATGCTGAGGCGGCGCGTTAGGTCACTTGCCTAGCAATCGGCCAGTTCACAATCGAATACCTCGAATGCACACCCGAACAGCGCGCCCACCAGTACGTCCCAACCCATTTTCTCCGCCGCACATAAGCGCACTCCAACACTGTTCACACAGCGCCGACTCGGATAACATGAAAGAGCCGCTCCTCCCCTCCCCCTCCTCGGACGGCGACGAGCCCTACACGCGCTCCTCCACCTCCACGGCCTCCTACCCACCCGCGCCCGCGCCTGCCCCGCCGCGCCCCGCGCAGCAGACGCGCCCGCGCTCCAAGTCGAAGCCGGGCGACATCTTCATCCACCCGAGCGACTCGAACCTCGCCCGCGCGGACGCCGCCGCGGCCGAGCTCGGCCTTGCCGGCGACACCGAGCGCGTCAAGGCGAACGTGTACCCCGCCGCGGAGGACCCGTGGCAGCACGGCCAGGGCCGCGCCGTCGCGCGCGAGCTCCTCGGCCGGTAAGCTGCAGTCCAGCCCCCCGCGCGCGCCTCCTCCCGCGGCCCGCAGCCCACAGCACGCGGCGCAGCCGTGCCCCATCGCGGCGGGGCCCCGCGACTTTGGCGCCGCTGGTCGCTCGTTGCTGCGAGCGCGGCGCGGAGATCGCTCCGCACAACCTCTCGGACAACAGACACCGCAGGCCCGTCGTCTCCCGCCACACCTTCTTGAGCACGGGAGCGCTTCGCGACTATCGACAGGAGCTGGTACGTCTCGTCGCGCGGATACACGCATTTTGATTCTCCTCCCGCTGGGACGTTTCATGCTCGCATTTTCGATCACTTATTCTCGAGTCATGTCCATAGATGTACACCATAGTACCATACGCCCTCCTTGTTACACGCTTCCCCCGCTTTCGCCGCACGCCTCCCTGTAGCACGCACGCCCGGTTCGGATTTGATACAATGATATCGATTCCCTCTTACTTACTGCGCCCGCTCCCAAACGAAAGCCTACACTGTAGCATTGCAAGAGATGGGCACGAAGATGGCGTGTCGAGGTGAGATTGTGTGTGTAGTGAGTGAGGTCAAGAAAAAATCGTCATCTGCACGGAACGATAATGGTATTACTCCTGCGGCTAGTCCGTCGTCCCGTCCCGTCAGCCATCCCAGACGCTCAGCACTCAGCATCTCCCAAACCACACATCCGACGGTATCCAATTCCAATCAGCAAACGTCCTGCCAGCACTCAACCACGACCCGCACCACCAGAGACCATCCCCGCGCGCCGCGCAGGCGGGCCTCCGCGGCGCGGCGCCCCCGAGCTGGTGCTGCCGCCACCGAGCCCCACGGGCGCGGTCTCGTCCACAACGCGCTGCCAGCGGTCGATGAGCTTCGACACGCCCTGGTACGGCTTCTCCGGCGACGGAGAGCGCACGCCAGGCTCGCTGCCGCCGTCGAGCTGTGCCGACGGCCTGCGCTCCAGCCGCGGCGACGGCGGAGGCGGCATGTCCCGCTCTGCGGGCGCGGCTGCAGGCGCGGGGGCCCTGACCGACGCACGCGACGGCTGCTGCTCGCGCGCGGGCTCGAGCGGCGAGCGGCGCGAGGGGAGGCCGTTGACCGACGCGCCTGTCGCGTGGCTCCCGAACGCGCTCGTGTACGGCGTCTCGAGCCGGCCGACGGGCGAGCTGCGCGGCGGGAGGCCCGTCGGGGACGCGCGGTGCTTCGCGAGCTCGCGCGAGGCGCTCCCCGCGGCGGGCCGGCTCGCGTCCTCGGGCACGGCGAGGCTCGCCTTGCTCATCACGGGCGATTGCGTCGGGGAGAGCTTCGGGAAGCGCGTCGCCGCGGCGGAGGGCGACATGTCCGATGCGGTCGACGTCGACGCTGTGTTCGGCTGGTGTGTCTTGAGCGCGATCCCTGCAGGCTTCGCGGGGGCACCGGGCGCCGGGCCTTTCACTTTCGCGCTCCCGATGCCGATCGCCTCGTAGCGCTGAACCATGTCCGAGATTGAACTTCGCCGCGCGGAGCGCCGCGAGCGCGGTGTGTCGGGCGGGGAGAGCGCCTGGTGCGCGAAGGACGCAGCGGCCTCGGTGGAGGAGCCCAGCTCGCCGGGAGTGGACTTGGACGCGGATACGGGAGCAATGAACATAGATGAGGGTCGTGAACGGCCGGTGGGAGTTTCGGCGGTTGGCGATGGCGAAGGGATCGGCAAACGGCGGCCGGACGAGTTGCTCGATGGCTGCTTGCCATGCTTGGTGGGGGAGGGAAGCGGCCTCGACACCTGGGTGCTGGTCGGTGTGTGGATCGGTTGTGGCGACGACGAGCGTGGCTTGTTAGTGAGTGGCGGCGGCTTCATTGTCGACGAAGGGACAATCATAGAGCTCCTCTTCGGAGGCGGGGGGCCCATGCTTCCCCTCAGCTTCTCCTTGTCCTTGTCCAGACCGCCTCCCCATAGGTCGACGAGATCATGCACAGAGCCCTGCCGGCTCTTGCTGCGGGCCCGCCGCCTCTTCTCACCCTCCTTCGACCCTGCGCTGGAGGCACCGCCGTTCGACCCGCCCTTCAGCGAATCCTTCTGCGCACCGCGAGTCTTACGGACCACTCCGCCCTTGAATGAGTACCCGTTGAGGTCCTCAGGGCCATCGTCGCTGCTGGATGATCCCCCGGGGGACTGCACAGGGCTCCAGTTCTCCGTCAGCCCGCTGGGGGACGGCGTCGTGCTATGCGCGCGGGGCTCGACCGGAGGAATCTGCAAACCCAGACCGCTGGTGTCCACGTCGCCGCGCGTGATGAACGCCTTCGTCGCTACGGGCGAACGCGAGCGCCCCTTCTCCAACTTCTTCTGTGCCTCGTCGCGCGCAGCCTGTATCCGCTCGCGCTCCCTCTCCTTCTCCCGTTCGCGCTCCTTCTCTCGCTCCGTCTTGCCTGCTGGAATGTGGTCGAGCCGGTCGAGCCCGCGATTCCACTCGCGCTCGAGCTCGGTCGTCGCCGACCTCGACATCTCCGGAGCAGGCGACGGAACGACGATGTTCTCCGCCTCGAGCGGCTTCTGGAGCGCGATCGGGCTCCGCTCGATGTAGCTCGCACGCTTGCTCGGAGAGTCACGCAGGACGGGCTGTGGCTCATGGGAAGGTGTCGTCGCCCGTGTTCCCAGCTCGATGCCGGCCTCGTCTTCAGCACCCGTGAGCCAGTCCCGAGGTTCCGTGCGCTGCGCGGTGCCCTGTTGTCCCGGCCGCGGAGGGAGCGACGGAGGTGCAGCGGAGCCCGAGGCAGCCCCGGGGCCGGACACGAGGTCGAACGAGTCAGACAGGGATGGACTTTTCATCGTGACCGAACTGCGGTGTTTGCGGGACAAGGACGGCCTGCTCATGAGCGGCGGCTGCGACTTGCTCGGGCCGTCGACGGCCTTTGTCGGCTCGATGCTCCGCATGAACGTCGACTGGCGCGAGGCGGGCGGACGAGTCTCGCGCATGGCGGTGCCTGTCACGTTCTGCGAGCGCACGCCGTCGAAGCGGTTCTTGGGCGCAAGCGTGCTGACACCCTGGGTGTAGTTGCCCCCACTGCCAGAGCCCGCACCCGTCCCGGCGGAGCCCATGTAGCTGTTACGCGACGACGGCCGATCCGAAGCCCGCTGCGAGGGTCGGTCTACCGAGAGACCGGGGAAGGGGAGCCGAATGTCCGGTCCAAGTCCTCCAGCGAGGGGAATCGTTCCTCGGCAGAGAGCGCGTCCTGAGGAGAGGTTGGTGCCTTGACGTGCTGCCGCCATGTCTGCGAAGGTGGGGGAATGGGCGACAAATTCGATGACTGCGGTTGGGGTTGTGATGATGGCTGGGGCGAGGGCGTCGGTCGCGGAGGATGCGCGCTCGGTGGGCGATATGTCGTATTGGAAGTACCGAGACCACTTGTATTCGGTGGGGTTACACTGAGTTGGGTGTCCGAGTTCGACGACATGCCGAAGCTTGCCAATCCCGTGCGGCTCTTCCTTGCTTCTCCAAGGGTGGTCGCGGGAGGAGGGGTTGGGAGGCCAAGTCCGTCAAATGCGTCTTTGCCTATGCGACTTGTACGCAGCGGTCGAGTAGAACCAGCCTTGGCAGGATCGAAAGCATCCCCGAAGCCAGAACCAAACCCGGAGCCCGTGCTCTCAGTGGGCTTGCTGGCTGGAGGCATGCGACCGAGCTGATGTGAACCCGTGAATTTGCTCCCGAAGCCGGTACTGAAATCGTTGTCGAAAGCGCGCCGCTCGCCAGCAGCTGCCGCTTTCTGAGCTGACTGTCGCGAATCGACACTCCAAGCATCCGCATCATTCCTGCTGCTGAGAGAAGCCGCATCGCTGCCGGCACCAGGGAAGGATTTCGGAGGCCTGAGGCCTTTCCACGCACGCTCCCCGTCGTCACCGAACTTCGTCTCGAATGAAACGGGCTTATCAGGACTCGCAGGTCGAGACGATCCCCGAGAAGGCGCATGTGTCTGTGGTGGACGGCCGCGTCGCATTGGTGCGATCGCCTCAAGCACCTTCTCCCTCGCCTCGACACCAGCATTCTTAGCAGGGGAGGTGGTATGGGGCTGTTGGGACTTGTACGAAACGAGGTCGTCGAGAGGATTTGACGCAATGTTAGGGGAAAGCACCTGCAGGGGAGCTTGTGCTTGGAGGGAGCGTGGAGAGAGAGGCTCTCTTGGAGGAATGTTATACGTGAATCGCGACTTGGTCCCACGAAGCGCGTGAACGTGCTGAAGGATCTCAAACACGGTTGGCCGTTGCGTGCCGTGCTCCCTGAGCATGGAAGCTGTTGTTGCGACATGTCAGAAAGGCATCACATCGTTCCATGAGACGATACAAACCGATGAGACTATTCATCTGCGCTGAATAAACAGGATAAGGTGGTATCTTGTACTGAACGTTGAGGATGGCCAAAGGGCCGTGCTCCTCAAAGGGAGTCGTGTAATAGCAGAGCTTGTACAGGAGTACCCCCAGGGCCCATACATCACTCTTCTCGTCGATAGGTCTTCGGAGGTGCACGTCGATCATCTCTGGTGCTCGGTACTGCAAGGTTGTATGTCGATTAAGATCGGCCTCAAGCATGCGGAGCTCTTGGGTGTTTGACGGTACTTTCTGCACTGGCGTAGCACTTCCGAAGTCGCATAGTTTGTAGGACGTAGGCGAAGCCTGGAGAATGTTCTCCACTTTCAGGTCGCGATGGAGAATGGGTGGTTTGAGCGCGTGCATGGCGGCCAAACCTTCACAAACGTCGACGAAGATGGTGAGAATCTCGGCCTCCGTCAGCCGTTCCCGTAGTCGGCGGTTCATCATGTCGATGATACCACCCCCAGGACAGAACTCCATAAGGATGAAGACCTCGTAGGTGCCGTTGGACATGCGGTGCCAGGCGGCGTCAATAAGAAAGACGATGTTGGGATGGCCTTTGAGGATTCTCTGGAGGACTCATGTTCACGGGTTGGACGACAAGACAATGAATGGGGCTAAATCACCATTATGTCCACCTCCTTCTTGACTTCTGAGAGCATTGTCTCGTTCGGGACTGCAATTCTTTTGAGGACATGGTGGGAAGTATTGTAGACTGGTTGTGCCGTCTGAACAAGATATACGTGTGCGAAACCACCTGGAGTGTATGGTGTGAGAAGCCACAAACAAGATCAACCTGGAGTAGTCTCCGGGGGGAGGGGGCAGGATTCACGAGGCGCAACTGCATGCACTGCAGAGGCCCATTATCGGATGGCCATTGCTGACCGGAGCGTAGCCCACATTGTATTGTTGCCGCTCCCCCGGCTTCCCAGCGAGACCGAGTGGTGGATACAGAAACGGGATGTCTGACCTTGACTGAGGTAGCGTTCGACCACGACAGTGTACTTGTTCACAGTGATAGATTGGCCGGGGACAAGGGTCCCCTTGTTGGGCTGCGCAAAGGCCTGCGGGTACGCCTGCATGGCAGGCAGAGATGGAGAAAGCAGGCCCTGGGGAGGGAGGGGGAGGAGGAAGAGCTGAGAACGCAGAGTGCAGCTGGCCGTAGACGACTGCAACCAGCCCGAGCTGCAATCGTGCCGTCCTCTCGGCATCCTCCGGTCGCGGGCGCTTCTGCTACTCTGCACGCGTCAACAGCGCCAAATAACGCGGTCCAGTTGAGCCCTAAGCTAGGGTTTGGCAGGCGGGGCACGTGGCACGGGGGTATGACGTCCTGCCCTGAGCTCTGGCGACCGGTTTGGGACAGTCTAGCTTGGATCTCGCCCATCGCGTCTGCAACACCCATCGTCCCTTCTCTCCCAACAGCCACAAAGCCGCAAGACCGCCGCCAGCCATGGACAGGGGGACTCACGACAGACCGGGTCACATCCAGCTCCTCCACTCTCACTCTGGGCAACAGACAGACCCCAACCCGTTTTCGCGTCCTACCACCCCCGGCCACCATGCTCTCCAGATTGGCTTTTGCGGCCTAGGCGCTATGGGCTACCCCATGGCCCGCAACCTGGCAAAGTGGCGGAGGGGACACGTCGACGGATCTCTGCCTATCCTCGTATGGAATCGCACCCAGAAGAAGTCAAACGACTTGCTGAAGGAGCTCGGTGACGACCTAATCGCCGTCGCAGACTCCCTCGATCAAGTCGCTACCGAGAGCGACATCATCTTCACCAACCTCTCTGAGGATGATGTAGTCCGGAGCGCGTACCAAACCTTTTCTAAGGCTCTCCAGGTCCGTCAGGTTGCCTTTCCATCGAGCAGAATAGTGCCTTACAATGTGTACTAGGCGTCGAAGCCTACGAAGAACAAGATCTTCGTCGAGACTAGTACTATCTATCCGACTCTAGCAGGTCAGTTACGCGTTCAGCACGCTCTTCAGCCTAGTTGAGCTCACCCTCGTACCATTTCCAGCTGAGATCGATACCCTCCTCTCCAACGTTCCATTAACACACTTCGTGACCTCGCCGGTCTTTGGCCCACCTGCCGTAGCTGCAGATGCCCAGCTTGTCATTGTCATGTCGGGTGATTACCGCTCCAAGAAGGAGGTCGCTCACATCCTCATTCCCGCCGTCGGCCGCAAAGTTATGGACCTCGGAGGCAATGTGGAGAAAGGTATGTCATATATACACCGAGTTATTGCCGTTATCTGACAACCTCGATCCGCTTAGCGCCAACGTTCAAACTCATTGGAAACTCGCTTATCCTTGGATCGCTCGAGCTACTAGCGGAGGTATTCACGCTCTCTGAGAAGGCTGGAATCGGCGCTGGGCTCGTCCACCAGTTCATCAAGGACATCATGCCCGCACCGCCGCTCATCAGTTATGGAGATAAAATGCTTCACGACCAATTCGACGGCACCAAGGGCTTTGGGATCGACGGTGGGCTCAAGGACTCCACTCATTTACGCCGGCTTTCTACAGAACTTGACGCTCCCATGCCTGCCCTGGTAAGCCCCACTATGCGTCTCGGTGTGCTCTTGATCATTCCGTCTGCTCGTTACAGGATGCTGCCCACCAACATATGCTCACTGCAAGGGCACTTCACGCGAACCAGTCACGACGTGGGCACTCGCATTTCGACGTACTGGACTGGAGCTCCCTCGTCGCAGGAGCGCGTGTCTCTGCGGGTCTGGATGGGTTCGACAGCAACAAGGTAGGCCTTGCGCTGGCACGCTGTCGTAGTGACGTTGCTCACTAGCATTACAGCACTCTAAGGTGGTCCGGGAAGACTGAGTCTCATGCCCTCGGCCGGCTCGTATGAAGATGCAGAAGGGAAGAAGGGAAGATCTGACGCAGTGTATTCAACCGCGACTGTTGTACTCGTACCCTTGAAGAATTCATGATGGTGTTCCTTGTCGTACTGAATCCTTGGGCTTCACTTATTGCTATCATTCACCCGCACCGTCATCGTTTGGTCACCGGGCTTGCCAAGGGCAACAGGCTTTGCGGGAGTCCTACCTCCAATACTGTGAACTCGAAGCGCCGGGAAAACCTGGACACGGACGAGTGCGCGTTAAGAGCCGTGCCAGGGCCCTACAGCGCGCTGGTGACGCACGGAGGAACCTTTATGCCAGTCGGTCGCATGCGGAGGTATACGCCTCGGCCCGACTGGCCAAAGCGATGCACGACAAAGTGTGGCGAGGCTGATCACACTATGTACAGACAGGTACAGACCCATCGCGCTCCGGCTCGGACAGCGCTCATCAGATCATGCGTCCTAATTGAACGCTCCAAGTACCCCAAGCGCTGCACAATGTATCTCAAGAAGCACGACCGCCAAGATTGAGCGAGCAGCATCAGCGTGCAGAGCCTAGAGGTGAGGTGATCCGGGACCGATAGGGAGGAGCTTGCGTTCGGGCTCTGTACAGCTCTGCTAGTACATATCTGACGCGAGTTCCGGCGCCAGGCGCCCGTGAGCTCTCTCTCCCCATCGCGTTAATCCGCGCACTACCAGGCGTGTTGTGGAGAGATGTCGTCGGGCGCAGGCTCTAGTGCCGATCAACAGCTCGTGGCCGTGTACGATAGCTTGTGAGCCAGGCCTTCCCGGACGTCGTGCTGATCCGCTGCTCACGAACACCGCGCTCTTGTGTCGCAGGTTCGTTAACAATTGTTGTGGCATCGCCACCACAGGTAATTTGACAGCATTCCCTGCGCCGCTTAGGAAGAGCTTCACACTGACAGCGTGGTTCGTTTGGACAGTGCTACTCGCGTATGAGTACCTGGTGACGTTCGACCGGGAGGTCAACCTGTTCTGGAGGCGGCGATTCACCGGGGCGTCGGTCTTGTTCCTGCTGAACAGGTACCTCCCGTTGTCGGTCACCATACTGGAAGCATGCGGTTTTATCAAGATGTCTGACCGGGTGCGTTTCTCTGTTCCTGCTTGCATATGAGTCGCATTGACAAATCCGGCAGAGGTGCGCAGTGCATTAACGCCCCCAGTGTGCATAGACGTTGAGTCGATGTGCTAAAAAATGAGGTATAGCTGCTCGATGTGGATATTTGCGGAACAAACGCTGTATCTACTGCAATACCCCCTTTGGGCAGGTACGCACAGGGCAGTATCGTCAGCAGTTCGTCGGTGACAACACACCCGGGACTCGCGTGTCTCATAGTGATGGCTGCTCTTCGTGCGTTTGCCCTCAGCGGCCGCCGGTGGCCGATCTCGACCATCATCTTGCTGCTCATGCTTGTGCCTCTGGGTATCAACATTGTACGTCAGGTTCCTAGTCAACCTTTGCATCTATTAAATCTTCACGCTCCACCAGGCCGATTATTGGTACCGACACTCGGTGAACGATCCGGTATTAGGATGCGCAGCATATCTAGACCAACCTGCGGCCTTGACGGAGCAGTGAGTTTTCGATGGTTGTTCGAGAATCCATTCAGCTGACCGTGACTGTTAGATGTACGTATATACCACGCGGGGTAGATCTTCCGCGGCGCATACGATAATTTCTTGTCTAGTATCGATAGCCGTTCGCAGCTGCCTTATTGCGGGAGACTGCCTCGTGCTGGTAGTCACCTGGCACGCAACATACCGTACCGTCCGGCTGCACTTAGCGAGCAGCGGGGGCGCTAGTTTCACGACCACGATCCTCCGTGATGGTCGGTGCCATTCCTTTGACGTATGCAACGGAGTGCTTATGCGAAAATCTACAGGCACGGTTTACTTCCTGCAAGTCGTGTCCTTACATTTGCACGAACACTCGCCGTTGATCCGCGTTCCCTCCCAGTGTCCTTCTGATACTCAACGTTTTGCACCTTTCATTCAACACACTATCTGTATGTATATGGTCCCCAACCACTCATCCCAGTTCATGCGAACGTCGACTACAGTTCGGCAACGACGCCCTCACGTCTGTCAGCTACGTGACGATCTTCACAGACCCGTGAGCACTTTGAACGGGTGCCATGACTTGATTTTGATGTAACTTGAACAGCATAACCGCAGTCTTATGGAACAGACTGCTCATGAACCTCCAGCAAGTCAACCAGTCCATCGTAGTCGACCAGGACTCTAACACAGTTATGTCAACCTTCCCGGGAGAGACGACGCTCAGCTTCGCCCGAGTCATAGGATCTTTTGGCTCCTCTGTGATGCTGTCAGCAGTAGAAGAGGAGGAGGAAAGAGTCATCGGTGACTCGAACACCGCGGTGAAGCAAGGGGACGAGGGAGGTCGTGGCGGCCTGGGGATAGAGATGGCAAGTATTGAACATTGAAGAGCCCATAATATACCAATGTATCATCATGATGGACTTTTCTTGACGTACTGTATGACTCTGCATAGCTATGAACCAGGCTCGTGATGGGTGCCAGACGCTCGACGCGAACGTACTTGCCTTCCAAAACGGGCGGGGCTAACGCCTGATTTTCTGGAGCGCCCATACACTGTGCCGCTGTTACCTGTACGCCAGGCCGGGACTGTCTCGACGAGCACACACCATGCTGGCATCCACCTCTCGCCTCCTGCCCAGCCCACGGCCGGTGTTCGTCCCTGTGCGGACGTACGCCATGTCCCTCAACCCGGCCGTCGTCCACCCGCGCAAGAGCGTGCCGCGACGGTACTCGGAGCGCAAGACGTACCTCTACAACCAGTACACCCGCCTCCTCCAGTCCAGCCGCGACAGGCCTCTCATTCTCTTCGAGCACTCCGACTTCTCCGCGCGCCGCCTCATCCAGCTCCGCGCAGACATCGCCGACGCCGCCACGAAGCATGCCAAGGCCGCCACGCTCGCAGCGCCGACTCCCGCGCCCGCGCCGCGCGCCGCGGACACGCTCCCGACGTTCACTATCCTCCGTACATCCATCTTCGGCGTCGCCCTGCGCGAGCTCAGCCCGCTCGGGAACGGCGCCGAGGCCGAGCTCGCTACATCCGTCGACAGCACGCTCGCCGTGCTCTCCTTCCCCACGCTCAACCCGCCCCAGCTCAAGGCCGTGCTCCGCGTGCTCGCGCGCTCGGTGCCCCCGCGCCATCCGAAGACCCCGGAGGAGATCGAGGCGCAGAAGAAGGCGGAGGAGGCCGCGTTCGTGCCCGGGAGGAGGCCGAAGCGCCAGCGGCCGACGCCCGTGCCCGACCTGAAGCTACTCGGCGCGGTCATCGAGGGGAGGCTCTTCAAGACGGAGGGCGTGAAGAGCGTGGCGGAGCTGCCGACGCTGGATGGCTTGCGCGCGCAGCTTGTGGGGCTGCTCAGCGCGCCCGCGTCGCAGCTCTCGATGGTGCTCAACGAGGCGGGAGGGGCCAAGCTGGCGAGGACGCTCGAGGGATTCAAAAAGAGCCTGGAGCCGCAGGGTCAGGAGGGCGACGCCCCGCCTTCATAGTGTGTTCATTGCTGTGGTTGCTCTGTAGTGCATATATTTCACCTAATCGCGGATCCTCTGCCTAAGAACGTGTGTATGCTGTATGAAAGACAGCACAAGAAGTATTCGACATCTGAACGTACGTAAGGTACAGACAAACTACATGACAGGTGAAACGGAGATGCAGCTGCCCTCGGAACAAAGCTATCGTCTCTTCGAACTCCTGGTCTCCTCACGGTCGGGAGATCCTCTGCGTTTCCTGCAAACACGAAGTTCAATCACACGTCTCATGCCGCCGGATGTTAACACGCACCTGCTGCTCCTGTCCCGTTCATCCACGTCAGGCGTGCCCCGTTCTTTCCGGTCGCTGCGGTCACGGTCTCTTTCAGGGTGACGGTCGCGATCCCTGTGCTCCCGTTCGTTACTGCCGCTGCCTCCGCCTCCTCCGCCACCACCATAGTCCAGGCCGTCGACTGCAGGCGCACTGCCGTCGATGTCCTTGTACTTGTTCTTGTTCCGCGGGCCGGTGGGCACATTCGGTGGGAGAGGAGACGCAGGGCGCACAGGTATTCCTACATTGCACTATCAGGACTGTCCCAACAAATGTGATACCCCGGACAACGCACCTCTGCCGCGACCGGCGAACCCAACGCCCCGTCCGCGCGGGCCCATACCTTGCGGAGGCATTCCCCGCCCTCTGAATGCCTGTTGCGCAGCACGCGGTTGCGCAGGGGGAACAGGCGTTGGCGTGCCGCTCCCCTCCATGCCCGGATACATTCCTGAGGGGTCCTGCAGTAGCCACACATGAGCATTCTTCTTGTCGATACCTGAAGACCCACCACTTGCTCACCTGCATACCAAACTCGGGGTTCATACCCATGCCCATCATACTTTGGACAGGCGTGCCCGCGCCGGGCCCGAAGCCCTCACCGACGCCCATCCCGACCTGGCCATCCTGGGGGCCCTGGCCGCCGCCCTGGGGCCCGCCGTTCCCGTCCTGCATCATGCCCATGTCGCCCATGCCCATGTCCATCATCGGGTTCATCATCGGGCCCATGTTCATCATCTGGTTCATCATCCCGCCATTCATGTTCATGCCTGCCCCGGGCGGGATCATGCCCCCACCTCCGGGTCCGCCTGCGCCGCCGCCGGCCATGACGGCGGTCGCGCCCGCCATAACCATCGTGCGCACCTCGGGCGGTAGCGCAACGAGCTGGTCTTCGGGCATGCCGGAGAAGTTCTACGGGGCGTTAGTTGAGTGTGTAAATGTTATGATAATTTGGGACACACAAGGACGTTGGTCTTGAGCATGTTCGCAAGTTCTCCCAGCTCTCTCCGCCTGTAACAATAAGCCTCCCACGAGATCTCATCGAAACCATAATTGAACCAGTCGCTGAGGTCAGAACCTGGTCGCCGCCACGGCTTCTCCGCCATCGCATTGAGGTCATATTCCAGTATTGACCTCCCGTCAATGGTACCCGGTACCGACGGATTGATTGAAGGATGCGAAGGGGGTGCGGTTGCTGGAGGCAGGGAATTGGGGTCAGGGCCGGACTCCTTCACACTTTCCTTCTCCTCTTCTTGGCGCTTCTCGGTGGTACCTGGGGTGGCGGCTAGAGCGGGGAGCGGCGACTGCGTCGCTGTTGTTGCGGGCTGAGTTGCGGGCTGTGGGGTGGAGAGTTTACTTGCGCCCCCGCGTTCCCGGGGGGTGTACTCGGTCGTTAATGACGGTTGCGGCTGAGGAGGGGCTGGAGAGCCAATCATGTCTCAACCCAAGCATATGCACTATCCATCGGGAGACTCACCCCTCTGTGGGGTAGTAAAGTTCGCACTGGTCGAACGGGCACTTTGTTGTCGATTCCTGTGCAAAAGACACTTAGCTGGCTCAGTAGCATTTGCGTGAAGTCAACGTACCGGAAATCCAAGGAGTGCGGCTGCCGCGGCTCCATAATGAACTCAATGTCCTGCGTGACATGATTTCAACATCAAAGGAAATAGGATAGAAACAAGACAGCATACATCCTCCTCGCTCTCGTCGTCGTCTTCATCCCCCTCCTCTTTGGACCCATTCTCCGCAGATTCCTCTTCCGCAGGGGCTTCTGGCGGAGCATCGCCATTCGTTTCGGCTGCTTGTTCTTCAAGCTTCGCCACTAGGCCTTCCGAGGCAGATTGCGTCTGCTCCAGGGATATTCTGCCGCCACCGGCGCGTGAGGACTTACGACCGGCTTAGTGTGGGGGCGACTCACGGTTGTGGCTCTGAACATCACACCGGTTGGGAGCAACATGAGAATTTCATTGCAAGCGGATATGAATTACAGAAATCAGGAGGCAATGGGCCTCCTCGGTGTCCAACCGGACTCTCACCGGATGTCTGCACCGCTGGCTTCGCCACCTCCTCAACGTTGGAGTCCCCATACAGGTAGCTGTCGTCGTCATCCATGCTGCGCGACCATAATGAGTGTGCGCTTCCATGCAAAGGAAAAAGGCGTACGTTGTGATGAATCAAGACAAACGTAAACGACTGGTCAGAGAGGAAGCTTAGACGTTCGAGGGAGCACAGCAGTGGATGGACGCGACTCCGAGAGGTGTTGGCGGACAAGAATCCGGTTGGGCGTCTGCGGGGATCGCGCTCCCACCACGCACGTGACCCCGATCATAGAAATTTCAGACTTGGGTCCTTCGCGCCGCGCGCCCTCCGACCTCCTCTGCATCCGTCCCTTACGAGCGCACTGTCTTCTGGAGACTGATCTTACCCGGTGATCTACAGCTAGGCGAACTATCTTGAGCTGGGATTGTTCTCGCTCGACGCGACCCGTTGCGCTGCCTCTCTAGAAGTAGTACGCCCTTCACGTACAAGCACCATCTAGATCTCCTGCACAAATCAACTCTACACCATGGGCAAATCTCAAAAGAAACGCCAGATGCGCAGGCACAACCCCATGCGGGTACCCGACTCGCATCTGCCCCATGGGCTCGCTTCGGCCTCAGCTTCGTCTTCCAAAACCGATGCGATCTTACCTATAATACAGAAGGTAGGTACAGATATTGTTCCTGTGACGACTGCAGCCGTGCTAAATGCATCGTAATGTAGATGGAGAGCGTAGACCCTGCAGAGCGGAAGTGGGCTTGTGTGGCTGTGTCTAACCTCATCCAAAATGACCCTTCCACCCGCCGATTGCTCCAGGGCAAGAACATTGTCGGGCACTTGATTACTCGTCTCTCCGATAGTGAAGAGGAAGTCGTGGTGGAGGCTGCAGGGTCACTGCGGTGCGCTCCATGCCCAGAATCGTCCCACATGATCCTGACCCTTGCACGTGAATGCGCAGGAACCTATGCATCGATGGGGGTTTCGATATCTGCGCTGAGATGTATAACAAGAATATATTGGCGCCTCTCAAAACGTTCGTCCCGAAGGTAACGTTCCTAAAATATCGATGGTGAAACACCACGTTAACATGTAATTGTCAGATTTCTACCACCCTGTCGCAATTCCTAGCTTCACCCAAGGATTCTCCCGAGAATGCACAGAGGCTTGTCTACGAGTTTGCCGACAATGTGATTACGATCCTGTGGTGTCTATCGTGAGCGCCCTATCACCATACTACGCGGCGACGCGTCCCTCGAACTGACGAAGAACAGTGAGACGTCGAACAAGGCCCTGAATGCAATCAACGAGATATCGCTCGTACCGTTCTTGATGTCCTTCCTGGCAGCCAGGGATAAGTTGCCATTGTCGACCGTCACCTCTGCCGGTAGGACGGTTCACTTGGTATATACAGAGCACAATTACTCACATCATTTCCATGGGAATAGCCCAATGTCTCTATGTCCTCACGGACGAGAACCCTGTCATCATCGAGGAAGTCCGCACCAACGCAGAGTACACCGCATGTCTTCTCGCCGTTGTGAGGCCGGATGGCACTACTCCGAAGCCCAACGGCAAGGACAGGGATACGTCTGATGCCAGGGCTACTGCCTTCCGCGTTCTGACGTGCGGTACGTTGTTACCTGCAATATGCGCCATCTATCACTTACAGGGGCATAGGTATTTTGAGGAATATATCACCGATACCCCCTCCTTCTATCGCAGCAACTGTGGATCTAGACCGCGACGTGGTTCTGCCGACCCTTGAGCCGGTGCTCTCGTCAGTCGACCTACAGGAGGTGGCGCAAGCGGCTCAGCAAGCCATTGACAAACATGTATGCTCGTCTCACCGCTACTTACAATCTTACGTCCGTTCTAACGACGTTCGCAGGAGTCAATACCGGAGCTTGAGAGCCTCTCGCTGAAACATACGCCTAAGTCGGATCATAAGACACCCTCAGAGCTGGAGCTCGAACGGCTTGAGACGCGGCTGCGGACGGTCCAGCTCGCTCTGGAGATTCTCACCGGCATGTGCGCGACGCTTCCCGACCCGGAGGTCTTCAGCGGTACGCCCGACGATGACAACGAAGGTGTGTCGCGACTCGTCGAGCCGTTCATATCCAGTGCCAGCCGCTAACAATGTGGCTCGCAGACGACGACGATGAGGGCATGGATGACGCCCAGGACATCGATATGACGAACGAGGACGCTTCGGGCCCCGCGCTGGCGGAAGCGCCGCAGTCGCCCGCGTTCTTCACCACCCTCGTCGCGCCACTGCTAAAATTCGTGCGCCCCACCGCGCTCTCGTTCCCTCCCCTGGGCGCGCCGTCGCCGCACCCGCCCACGACGTCGGCGCTGAGCGCGATCCACATCAGCGCGCTCGAGTGTCTGAATAACATCTTCCTTTCCATGGCGACGTCCGCGCGCGGCCGGCCGTCCCACCTCGGCCTGGACCCCGCGAATGGCCGCACGGTCTTCGACGCCGTTTGGGCGGCACTCCGCCTGGTGGGCACGGAGATTTCGGGTGCGGGTCAAGAGCGGCGGCGAGAGATGTGGGACATCGGCGTTGGCGTGCTCTGGGGCGTGGGGACCCTGTTCAAGGGCACACTCGTGCCGACAGAAGAGCAGGTCCAGGTGCTCACGCAGTTCGCCACCACGGTGTCGGACACGCATGTGAAGGTGAAGGCGATCGGAACGCTGGAGAGCCTCGCGCAGCACCCAGAGTCTGTGGACGCGAATCGCGTACGTCTTTCTGTTTTCATCTTGCTGTTTGTGGTCTTGTCTGTTGACGGTTTCATTTTCTTTTCGTTTTACACCAGGCCATTGCGACTTATCTGCTGTCATTACTGCCGCCCACCGCGAACCCGCCGACGCCCACGGAGCCGCTACTGCAAGCTGTGTCCGCGCTTATCGACATCTACTCCGATGAGACCCTGCCTTACGACGTCAACTTCCGGCAAGGCCGCTACCTCGATGCGCTTGTACAGAGCGTCGAGGGCGTGCGCAAGGCCGTGCGTGGCATCGACAGGAAAAAGGAACGAGAGCTAAGGGTCCGTGGCGAGGAAGTCCGTGACAACCTCGTGGCGTTTATCCAGTACCGGAGGGGACTTCGGCTCTGATGGCATGATTGATCTGTGGCTTTTGTTCCGCTCGGTATTCAATCTACTCCCCAACGACGACCATGCTATGTATGGCTGTTTCGTGATGGCCGAGTCGAAGCTATGGGTGCTCGTAGGCGACGACGACTTTTGGCTTGCGCCAGACAGTAGTCCGCGGATCTCTGCTCGCCGTCCACGGACCAGGGATAGGAGCACGACTTGGTGGTGGCCAAAACTTCGCTGCCGCCGGCGTTGGGAGCGCTGGGGATGCGCGCAGGGTCAGGAGAGGCTTGAAAACTTCACCGGCATGCCGCCCTGTGATCTGCCGGGGGGTTCGAACACCGAAGAAGTGCAGCAATCCAGCGCCGTGTCGTGCCATGACGTAGCAAAGTTGCTCAGACCTGTGTGCATCGAGCAAGTCTGGACAGGAGCAGACGACGGTCGGCCAGCTCGAGGGCTGGCAGTCTCGATCAGCACGAGAGCTCCGCTCGCATACAGTGCAGTGCAGCACGCTGCCCGAGAACACCACGCCTTCAGTGCGTGTGCTCGTCCCCCTGCCTTGGCAAATCGTCCCGTGGAACAGCAGTGAGCGTCATGGGACGCTGGCCCAGGTTCTACGCTCCGAGTGCTCCGAGATTCGGTTCGAGGTTGAGGCTTCCTGCGTTCTGAGAAGCGTTGCCGTGCCCCTCGACGACCGCGGTCGCATCGCCGAGAGAGATGCAACTTCTCGAAGGAGAAACTCAGGGATCGGCGGTTCGTGAACATGGACCGCTGAATGGGCAGCTGGCGCCACCTGAATCGCGGCAAGAAGAGGTGTCCACGACGTTCCTGCTCCGAAGGCCTAGCTTGAGGTAAACGCTGTTCATTTGTGCAATCGTCACGTAAGGTGTGGAGTATAGCTTCCGGCATATACTCAGTGAACTAACCTGATGATCTCCAGCTTGCCAGGTGAACATTTCGCCCATCGGTACGCACATGTCAGCGACCGAGCGTTATCATTCGAAACTCGTGAGATACTGCTGTTCATTTGATGTCATCGTACAGATGGGTATCCTGCAGTGTGTAACGCTTGTCGCGAAAACATGCGATGGCGGCATTAGTCGAGTTGGCGTATTCTCTCCAGCTATGGACAGGTTGATTAAAGATGGCTTCATGTACAGAATGTCCCAGAATCAACAAGGCATACCCATAGCGCAACAAGAATCGGGCACAGCTACCAGAGAATTAGGACAATTGGCCACGGAGACAGGATGAGATGCCTTGAGCTTGAAGCACTGGAGCAACTTCCGAACTCCTGCTACGGGGTCACATGACAGAGACACGCGTTTGGGTTCTCACGGTTGGCAGTCGCGTCGCGGTCGGATTAGGCGCTCGCGGTGGCTAATCGCGTCTCTACTCCGCTTTGCGCTTCGAGCTGCCTCTTGTCTATACCACCATCACCCTCACACATATTCTTGTTGTACTGTGACACTGACACTTCGGTTGAACTACTGCCTGCCAACACTGCTCCGACCTAGAACTCTGGATATCAACATCACGCCGAGTAGACCGACGTTCAACCTCAATTCCAGCCCAACAGTACGTCCCTCCCAGTCCTGTACAAACACCAGCCACTTGAACCAACGACATCCTTCAAGCTTATAATATGGGCGAAATTAGTCTTCGTTATATTCCCGATCTCTCCGATGCGTCCGTCGTCACAGATCTCTCCGATGCCTCGTTCCAAATTCCTCGCGCTGCCGGAAACAACGATGATCTTCTCCTCGCCGACGATACCATGGATTTCTTCAACGGCATGAACGATACTCTGAGCACACCAGCACCCCCGAGAAGACAATCACCGCAGCCGTCGCTCACGCTCGCGGAACTGACACCACGCTCGAAGCCAGTGCGCGCAGCACCTATACGATCGTCCCTTCGCCCCCGTCCCGGTGTTGCCACACCTCACAAAGCTGTTGTTGCACAACAGCTATCCACTGCCATTTCCGAGGAACTCTCGCCCTTCCGTCAACAAGACCCTTCTTTCGAGATCCCCATGTCTCAACCGAACAAGGAGGACAACCTACTGGGAGACGAAACCATCAGTTTCCTGAGGCATGAGGAGTCAACCTTGGAATCTATACCCTTGCGAGCTGTTAGCCCACCGACATTGAATCAACCTACCCCCGAGCCATCCACGCGCTTCCAGCCATCTGCGAGCGCCTCGCCCAGCCCTCCCAAGGAAACTACGCCGAACCAACCCTCCGACTCCACTGACGAAGATAACCCCGAGGGTGTATACAATCCTCCGGCCGACGTAACCGCTATTCAGGCTGCCAGTTGCACCACTCTTGCTATCGGCCTATCGGCTTCGGAGTCTGCGCATGAGAGCAATGACCACCATTCGCCCGTGAGCCGTCCTGCCGATGCCGCTAAAGGCAAAGTCAAAGGAGTGAGTGGGCCCAAATGTGCGGAAAAAACGAAGAAGCTTCCCGGCGGCGACAATGCGAAGCGAAAGCGGGTACGTAAATTCCCTGCTACATGGATATGTTCGAACCACCATTCATCTGTCCAATGATTGGCTGTCTAGGTGACGCCAGCTGCAGCAGTCACCAAGCCTGCCAAACTCAAACCGTTGACCGCGTCTGTGGCCCGGAGGCTCTCGATTGGTGGGAAACGGCCTGTGCCCGGCATGCGGCGTAGACCCCTGCAGGGTGGACCTGCTTCAACGTCCACGACTGGCGTAAAGGCCCGGCGCGTTGATGGTAGTGCTCTGGCATCGACGTCTTCCGTTCCCACCGATGTCAAGCCTCCGCAGGGCGGCGGTTTGGCCGCTACGCTCATGTCATTCGGCCAGAAGCTCATGGCAAGTGCTGCGAGGTGAGTTGGCTGCGCATCCCCCACATTTACTGACAAGTGCCTTACGAGAATGCTAAAACGGTTTGCACAATCCCAGCCCGGAACACCACGGGGAGGCGTATGCGGAATCTAATCCTGCGAATCCTCCTGTACCTGAGGATACTGTGCCTTCGCCTGTCGCCACTGATCATCGCTCCGATGAACAGCAAGTCACCGATCAGGACGAAAGAACCGTCCCCGAACCGAACTACCTCACCGTTTCTCAGCTATCCCCGCGGAAAACGGGAGATAATGCCAGGATGTCCCCGACCACGCTAGCATCGGGGTCCCGACAAGCGCCTGCGGTCGTCCTCGATCAGCCTTCAACGAAGCCCCAGGTCTCAGAGGCGGCGCGTCCGCCTTCGCCTATGCGTAGTTCCATCAAACGTGCGGGGTCACCTGCGGGCGAGTCATTATTCCACCAGCGCAAACGAAGCAAGACCACATCCGGGCCTTCGGCACCTACCTCCTCCAAGGAGAGCGCTCCTCGTAGACCTGCCCTGCAGCCGTCGCGGGCGAGGAACGCCCCAGCGGCTGCGCCGTCCGCTGGCGCCGCTCGTGCCCGACGCGTGGTGTCATCCAGTGCTGGTGGCGCCGCTTCTCATGCGAAAGCCGACGGGGTGCACAAGCCCGGACCCACGACGGAGCGGTCGTCGTTGCGCCGCGGCCCTGGCGGGGAAGCGGACGGGGCGAAGAAGACAAAAGGCCTAGGGCGAAACATGGTTCTCGACGGGGACAGCGGTGCTCACGTCGCGTCTGGAAGTAGGGGCGGCAGATCAGGGGACGCGAGTCGCTCGCAAAGGGGAAACGTGCCCGGCGCAGAGGAGCGTCAGACACACGACCAGCGTGATGGACAGCAACCCATACGGGGAACGTCGACTGTTGACAAACCGGTACGTTCGCGTTCCTGTCAGCATTTCTTTCAGGCATTCGTTGTTGTCTTGTCATCACAAATGAGCGACCGACCGCGAACGCAGCGGACCGCCTGTCTTGTCGGGCAGCGAGGGACCCTTCCCCGCCTTCTTCTTCTCATGATCGTTGCGCGTAGCCGGTCAGATAATTTAGATATCTGTTCACTCTGACCGCAATCCAATCATGCATTGAAATAAGCTGCGCGCCCGGATGTGACAATTGCTAATACACGTTGCTTCTAGTCCTCAAATTTACCTTCCGCGAAGCCCACGCGTCCGATGGAGTTCAACTTTGCCACATCTACCCGTGTCGACTCACGCAAGGGCGAGCTCGAGAAGTCCAGCGGGAGCAGCAACGCTGCATCCCTGCGGCGCTCGAAGGCTCAGCCCGCGCACCCGATCCCGGACTTCAAGACGCTCCACGCGATGCACGAGTCCACGCTCGCCCAGCGCAAGGCTGAGATCGTGCCTGTCGTGCCCCTGCCGATCGGCTTCGCCACCGAGGCCCGCGCACAGGAGCGCGAGCGGTTCGAGGAGGCCCGCCGTGCACGCGAGGCCGAGCTCGAGCGGCAGCGCGAGGAGCGGCGGAGGCAGCAGGAGCTCGAGGAGGAGCGCGAGATCAAGGAGCTTCGGCGGCGGGCGGTGCCCAAGGCGAACGAGGTCCCGGAGTGGTACGCGTTCGCGCCGAAGAAGTCCAAGGCGCCCACCGGAAGCTGAGGTCCCGCTCTGGAGAGCATGTGGGGCTCGTCAAGCTTCAAGGCCAAGGACAAGGCCAAGGTCCCGAGCAGCTGGCGGACGCGCAGAACGGGGGTTGTGGCGCACTGCAGTCGCGCCGCGCCCGCGCGCTGCGGGGGGAGAAGAAGGATGAAGGACGGCGAGGTTATCATTATGGCATGGGTGTCATCTGTACGTTACTGCGAGCTCTGGGACGTGTTCTCTGCATCCTGCACACAGTCGCGCAGTGTATTTTTGCACCGTTGGCTGTGACGGCTCGTGTTTGGCCTTCGGCTGATTGCAGCACGCCTCTGCCCTGCCTCGACCTGTCACACAAGCTCGTCGAGGTCGATCGGGTGTTCTGAGTTGGGACAGACACGTCCTCGGCGGCTGCAGGTCGACCGGGTACACTGACGGATTCACCGAGCCCGGAGGGACGTCCCATGCAGGGGCGCAAGGTGAGCCCCTTGACGGCGCCCCCGGGTGCACGACCTGCCTCGCCTGCTCGCGGCCATGGATGAACAAGCCAGAGCCTCCGGGCTCGGACGTGGTCGGGAGGGGATAGGCAGGTTGTAGGCCTTGGGGCCCGCCGCTTCGTGCCCTGATCTCCCGGCGAGCCCGGACGCAGCGGGCGGCACGCGGGGGGAACTTGCAGGGCTTCTTCGCGCCCGTCACCCCCTCGCCCGCCCTGGGGTGCTGCCGGCGCCTCCGACCTGGGGCCTCGAGGCGGGTGCGTGCGCGAAGGTTACGCCCGGGGGCTGTGCACCGGTGCAGCGTTCTGCGAGCCGCACGCGGGCGTCGTGTTCCCCCCACGGCCCCCCCCTTTCCCTGTACATGTCCCTCTCCCTCGACCCGCCTCGCCCGCCACGGTCACGCCCCGTCGTCGGCGGGGAAGCGCGTCGTGCGCGCAGCGTGTGGCGCCCCGGCCTCGCGTCCGCCCTGCGCGCGCGCGACACGGCCGCGGCGGGGGTGCCGCGACCGTTGCGTGTCTGTCACCGCACAGGCCCGCATCTGCATCCGCGGGGCCACTCTCGCGCGCGCGCGCGGCCGTCCACGCGCGCAGTCTCAGTCTCAGTCTGCGCAGCACCCGCATCAGCCACAGACCGGGACGCACTGACTTAACAGCACGGGCGTAGACGCCGTGTGTGTTCGTGTCCGCCGCGAACATGGACGCGGTGCGGCGGCGCGGGCCCGGGGCGCACCCGCACTGTGTGGTCACCACCGCCTGTGTCTGATCCATGCACACGGCCGGCCACGGTGGGTCCGACCAACGCCCGGACTGCCTGCATCCCCAGTTCTTGCGAGCGCCGGCGTGCGCATGCCAGTGATGTCGGCGGCCATGGGCGGACCCGCGTTTGCATTGCCCACCGGCAGCGCTGCCCCGGTCGCAGTCTCCGCCGCGTGCCGCCGCGCCGGGACGGGAGGGTTGGGTATGGTATGTGTGACCAACGAGCGACCGGCGCGGGCTGCCAGAGGCGGAACCACTGTGCTCATGATGCGCACACACTTTACCACATCCAGCGCTGGCTTGTGGGGTGCATAGCGGGCCCCCGTCCGACTGGCCGTGGCCGACTCGGGCTGCATCGAGCTACACGCACGCCCGCGTCCGCCGCTGTTTCTGATCCGTCGGACGCTGTGGCTCCTAGCACCTAATGCCGGCCGGCCTGCACTGTCTCTCTGGCGTTTGTCACCCGCAGACGCCCCGCGGCGGGCTCGGCGGCGGCAGAGGCGAGCATGGGCAGGTGGGCGGCCGCTCCCGTGCGTCCGGGTTCCAGTGATGCAGCCGTGTGGTAGGTGCTGCTGGTCCCACATACATACCTGCACACCGCTCGGACAGCTGCCGTTGAACCGCGCCCAGGGCGACAAGGACCCGGAGTGGCGTGGGCGCCTCCTGAGCAAGTGAGTAAGTAAGTACTTGCCGTACACAGGTGCACGGACGGCGCGAGCTTCTGGTTCTCCCGGCCCCCCTGGGTTCTGGTCGCTGTCGGTGCGTGGGCGCGGGCCTAACCGCGTTCAGCAGGAGCTCCCCCGGGCTGCGCGCGCGTGCAGGGGCGGGATCGAGATCATCGGGCGTCATGAGCTGCTCGCCGGGGCACACAGCACCCAGCAGCTGCCTGCTGAGCCCGCGCAGGACATCAACGCATCATCACCAGTCCGGCGCGGGCACTCGCACCTAGGCACACCCGGCCGCTATTACGCTAAGTTGAAGCAAGACGGCGCCGCCGCGCCGTCGCTGCTGCTGCTGCTGCTAGCGTCAATGGTCGACCAAGTCAAGTGCGGCGGCCATTTGCTTCCGCGCGGGGCGGGGCGGGGGAGACGCACCGCTCGGGCCTATCGCGCGTAGCTCGCCGGGGCTCTGTTTCGAACGGTGCAGTGATCCATGGGACCTGCCTCGCGCGAGGCCGTTGCTGGGCGCAGCGCGCCATGCCTGCTCTGTGATAGCCCCAGCGCCGGACGCTCTATTTGTTGAGAGGCGGCCGCGCGGGGGAGGGCGGGCTCGCGGGCTCGCCGAACGTCCTAGCGCGGATGGTGCTGGCGGCGGGGTCCATAACGTGTATGGGTATGTTTAGCTCGTAGCAACAAGCCCAGGCCAGCGGGCAGCAACCACCTCTCGCGCTCGTCGCGCTCTTGTGATGCAGTATTCACTTGCACAGGACACAGACCGAATGGACTTGGGAATACGCGCATCGGGCGTCGATCAGTGAATCTCACCCGCCCAATCAATTGCTGCACAGATTGGTGCCCCGCCGGGATTCTGTGGGGAACAATATTGGGGGACACCTGGTCGAACGTCCGATGAATGGGTTGAGCCAACGATTGAGTAAAGACGGCGCGCAGCACGCGCCTGCGCGGGAGCCCGCTCCGAGGAGCAGAATAGAGCATTCAACAGAGCGAGGGGACGCGCGGCGCGGCGCGGCGTCGCGTCGTGTCGTGTTCGTGCGTTGCAGGCGGGCGGGCGCTGCGAGAAAGAGAGGACAAAGGCTCAGAGCGGAGACGAGCGTGCGGGCGCTCCGCGTCCGTGTAAGTTAGGGACATTGGGCTGCCCGTTGGGGGGCCCGGTCCCGCAGGCGCCACGACCGAATCGCAGTGCGTGTGCATCGAGCGTCGAACAATGCTGTCATTGTCAGGGGCGCCGAGGGCTGTCACCCAGGGAAGCCAGGGTGGGCCTACGGAGGGCGTCCACAATGTACGTACATGCTACGGTCGCGCCGTGCACTGGTCCTGGGCGACATGGGGTGCAAGGCGGGTCGCGTGTACGTCAGCCACGGAGTGACGGAAGTGCAGCAACGACGGCGGCTTGTGGCTGGTACCGGGAGACACGTCTGCACTACCGGGAGATCTGAGCGTTGAGCGTGCCTGCGGAGACAATCTCTCGATGCCGCTTCTCCGGGATGTCGCCCAGCACGGATTTGGCCGCGGTTCCTGGCGAGATCTGCCAGCGTTACGTGGCTGCAGGAGGCATAGAGAGGACGTCGGCGCGACGCCAGACTGGCTGGATGGATGGATGGCTGGATGCACGCTCCCAAGCTCACTCGCGCTGGCTCCCGCTGCATACTGCTGCGCACACACGCTGGGTGAAGCTGAGGTAAACGCACCGTCGTCCGCGAGAGAAGGCGCGGGTTCTGGCCGTCCGAGGGTGTCCAGAGCGGCCCAGACGGCGTGGGGCCCGTCTGGCCCGCGTCGGGATGGAGACGAGAGGGTGTGGGCGGGAGAGAGAAGAGTGCATTGAGCGGAGCGGCGAATACAGAAGAGGACCTTGCGCGCTGCCAGCTGGCGCCGCACGCGCCGCGCACCGGTGCTCGGGCGAGCTGCAGAAACTGATCGCCCGGGGTGGGGATGTGTGTTCGTCGTACGAGCGTCGAGACGTCGGTGTTCGAAGCGCAGGAACTGCGTTGGACGGCGCGCGTTGGCGTTGGCGAGCGGCAGGGAAGGTGACGGGAGAGAGCGAGACCGCGGGGAGGGCGGCCTGGAGAGCCCCAGGCTGGGGTGGGTGCGCCGCCGTCGCCCGCGCGACAGCCTGAGCGACCGTGTGCAGACAGACCCCGTCCGTGTCGCTCGGCCGGAGCGGGGCGACACGCGTGGGCGACGACCCGAACTGTGAGCCGGTGCGCGGAAGGGAAGCCGAAGCTGCGAGTGCGAGGGCGAGGGCGAGGGCGAGTGCGGGTGCGAGCGCGAACGCGAACGCGAATAGACTCCGGGGCTTGGACGGCGGCGTGACGGGCCTCCAAGGCGATCATCACGTCCGCGGAGGACAGCGCAGGTGAAGGAGAGAGAAGCTCACACCCACCGGACGACGCTGTGATGGACAATCCATCGCGAACGCCGTGCGCGTGGGCGTGCGCGGGCGACCTCGTCGGCGCCACAATCCTCCTCCGGTCGACGACAACGCGCATCGGTCGGCGCGTGTGGCCAAATCGCCTTTGGGCGCCCGCGTTCCGGTGCGCTCAATCGTCCCTTGCCCCTTGCCCTTGCCCAACGTGTGTCTGCATTCGCCTTGCCGTCTTGGCACCGCCCCGCCCGCAATCCCTTCGTGGTGACGTCCCGGCGGCGACAATTAGACGATTAACCGGGCGAGGAGCGACAGCAACGCATGCGCCGTGCGTCACACAATAGCGTACACAGGCTTTGTGGCCCCGGTACCCGATCGATTTCGAGGCATGACCTTTCGTCCACAAAGGCACCTCGTCCGTGGCCACCCGCCGGCGTCCTCGAGGCGTTCGGCCACTTGGCGGCGCGTCCCGGGTACGGAGGTCGGCCCACAGCCAAGGCGCGGGCAGGACAATGCAAACGCGAGTGGCACAGGTCCTCCTGATCCACGAGCCTGCTCCAGCCAAAGGCGGTGTGCGACTCAAGATGCAGACCGTGTAAGGGTGATAAGCGGTCGACAGCCAGCAGCGACCGACAACAGGCGCTCCTCCTCGTGAGCGAGTCGTGGCCTGCGGATGGGCCGCGCGGGCGGTGGGGCGGAGAACAAAGCGCGACGGAGGATATCCCGGCATGAGTCAGACAAGTGGAAGAAAGAGAAAGACGTGTGCACAGTCTCCCTCCTGCACTCGTTCGTCGCCCTACGCGCTCAATCGCTGTGGCCGGATACCTTTTGTGGCCTAGCGTCCTGCTCCGATCGTGTTTGGTCCTAGCCCTTTTGGGCGGTCGATGGCTTGACGATGCCATCTTCCCATTATGCCCTTATTTTGATAATTATTAGTTTCCATGCGACATGCCGAAACCGGGTTGACAGCTTGGACTGACATGCCCCTGCCATTGCCGCATTGGGCGGCATGAGAGGAGTGAGTAAACGCTGGGTTGCCGGACTCGAGGGCGGGATTGAGCCCTCGACGGAACGCATATAAGGTCCTCGCCCTCCTCCGTCTCCCCTCACCAATCCGTCCCCTGCTCGCATCCGCATAGCAACACATCCTCCTCCGCTCAACCAGCCTTCGTACTCTCTTCTCGCTCTCATCCCGACCAAGCCCTCGCCGTTCCGCTCTCAGCCACCCACCTCCGAGACCGTAACAACCACCCGCTCGCCATGCACGCTCACTCCTCCGCGATCCTCGCCCCCGCGCGCTCCGTCGCCTCCGTCGCGTCCGCCTCGCATCCGCACGCGCACTCGCACTCGCACGCGCCAACCCACTCCGTGCCCGTGCACGCCGCCGCGTCCGCCGTCGGCGACTCCGAGTCGTGCATCCTCTCCGCGTCCTCCCCCCAGTGCTGCCACTGTGGCTGGCGCGGTGCCCACGCGCCCACTTGCCCGTTCAAGTAAACGCGCCGCCATCTGCTTGTATCATAGTCGTTGTTCTCCCATGTGAGTGTCTCTTCCGCTTTCTCTTTCTTTCTCCTCCCTCCCGTGCGCCTCCCGCCCCCTTCCACTCCATTCTTCGACGCCCGACCCTTTCGGCGGTCTTTTCCGTGAGTCGGAATGCTGACGCGCTTGTCCTTAGCTGTCTCCTACTCTATTCGATCACTGCTCTCGCAACCTCGATCATCGCAATCTGTATCACCACCCATAGCATGCCAAGCTCCATGCTCCTATTCGTATTCGATCACGTATTCTCAACTTCCCGACGCCGCGCTGTACGAGGAATAGTATCCGTAATGGAGGAGGGAAGGAGCCGCGGACGGAGAGCTGCTATTGGTTGTACATACCCCGCTCATCATGACCCATGTCTTGTATTCTGTCGCACTACCGTGGATTGGAGACCCATCTGCTCGCGCACTGGTGCTGTATAATCCATCTGCTTTGTTTAACGAACCACACCGGGGGCGCGAGAGCGATGGGATGGACTGAGCGGGAGCCGAGCGGGCGCTGGACGGGGCGAGGTGAGCATGGGATTCCGTCGGTAGGTGCGGTGGGCAGTGAGGGCAGCGCTCGGCAGACGCGGTTCTGAGACTTTTGGTCGCGTGGGTAAGATGGTGGATCGGACGGCGGAGGGGCGAGATGGAATCTGATCTTATCTTTGCGAGCATCAGGGCCGGAGGAGGGGATAACGTTATCATGACGCACACCACTCTCTTTCCCCGCATTCCCCTCCGCCAGCCCGCGTCCGCAGCGGACGAGCTGCGGGTGGGATGGCAGGCGACGCTCGCAGCAGCCGCCGCGGCGAGCAGCGAGCAGCGAGCAGCGAGCAGGAGTGCGGACACGACGCCAGGCACCCCCTCGCCTTCGCCCGCGCCGACAGCGTCGCTCCCACCGATCGCGTCCTTCGCGTTCTCGTGCCCTGCCCTCCATGCGTCTCCATTCTCTCCCGCCCTTCCACCCCCGTGCGAAGTCGATCCGCTCCGATGAATGAGGCAGGCCCCTTCTCGCGGGCTGCTCCCCTCGAGCTCTCCCCCCGCCACGCGCCCCCCGCCAGGCTCTTCGCCTCCTCCCTTCGCCCCCACCCACGGCGTTATCCACCCGCGCGCGCATCCGATATTCAATCCGTACGGCCGCGCTGCCCGCTGATGCATCTCCATCCGCATCATCGCACGCAGGTGCTCCCACAATCCCATCGCCCATCGTCCATCGATAAGCCCAAGTCCGTTTCTCTTCGCCGCGTAAATTCATCGCCGCCCGACGGCTCAGCGCCCAGCCAGCCCCGCGCCCTGCGATCCGGTCAAGCCGTCTCTCTCGGCGCGCCGTCGACGCTCGACATGGCCGGCGGGCGCGCGCATGTCCCGCGCACGCGCCGCGGCGCAGGTCGCCATAACAATAAACGTTCGTGAACCTCTCCACCCGCCCCGGGACTCGGGAGCCTCGAGGCTCGCGAGGCGGAGCAGCGCAGCCACACCCGGGCTCCGCGTCAATTGTCCTCCGCCCCGACAGCGCGCAGACAGCGCTCCGCGCCCGGCACGGGGCCCGGGGCCCGGGGGAGCCGTACTCACGCGCGAGCCGCCGTCGGGAACGTTTGAGCAACAAAAAATAAGTTGATTGGGACGCGGGACGCGAGACGCGAGCCCTGCGCCCCGCGGCGCGTACGCGACGCGACCCCGCGCACGCGGACGCGGTGCAGAGCATCGTCGACATCATCGTTACAGGAACGTTCACCCATCGCCCGCTGCCCCACACCGCGTGTCAGGAGAGCTTGAGGAAGATCACACCGTCCGTCCGGCGGGGAGAGACGTCGCTTCGTACACTCCCACCGGTAATGCCACTCGATTCTGTCTCGGAGGACGGAGGGCGTGATGCGTCCGATGCTCCCCCGAGCCACACTGTGGCAAATGAATCCCGTGGTCACTGGTTTTCAGATCTGCCCGCGGCTTCGCACACCTTCGAGAGAGAGAGCGCACTCCGGATCCGGGGCCGTCTTCCGACCCGCCGTGCACGATGGACGCCGAACCTGTGTTCCAATATCCACGCCGTTCCTGTTTCTTTTGTCCCGCCTCGCACGCTGACCCGTCTATGATGAAATAGACGACGTCGCGCGCAGGCCTGGGCGTTCTTCAGCCTCCCATCTGCAGCCCGGAGCGCTGCAGACGGTAGGCGGCGCGATAGACGGTGCTCGCGACACGACACGGCGTCCCAGCGGAACACGCTCGGCTCGCATCGGTGGCTAGCGCTATCACGGTCCTCCCGCCATGGCCTCACTCTTGCCTGCAATGCCCGCTCGGCCCAGCGTTGCACAATCCGCCCATCGACAAACGAGCTGAGCGAGATGCTATCGTGTGCTATCTACGCCGTGCACACGCCATCCCGGGCACCGTCTATCGTATCCTTTACTTACCGAGCGAGCACGTCCGCTCCCGGGTGGCCTCCGAGACCGACGCGAACTCCGCCCTTCCCATCTGTCCATCTATCCGCGTCCGTCCCATCCATCCATCACCTCGGCATCCATGAAGAGGCCGCCGGCGCCTGCATGCTTTCTCCTCTTCCTTGCTTTATTTTTGCTGCACCTTCCGCGACGTCGGCTGCTGCCACCAGGACCAGTGTTCGTTTGCTTTGTCAAAAAGTCTCGAGGTAGCAAGGGTGCGTGGCACGGCCAGCTGACCGCATCAGCTGTGGCGCCCCAGGTGCCTGCCTCAGCCCAAGCCCGAGCTGCTGCCGTCCGACGCGCGCTCCACGCCCAGCGTCCGCCGGTGCAGAGCCCTGGTGATAGAGTAACGTCCCTGCACCGGAAACGGCTGATGCAACGCAATCTCAATCTTGCGCCTCGGGATGGCGTTCCCATCACCCGCCGAATCACTGGCAGGACAAACGCACGCCCGCCGCGAGGCTTTGCACGGCCCGGGGTCGTGAGACCTGGGTGCGTTCACCAACGGCGCGCGTCTCCCGCATGTAGTATGTACTTAGCCGCCGAGCGAAGCTGGGGCGTTCAGTATGGCCCATCTCAGATCGACGGATCACAGGTGGGCTTTCACCTGGCGATAACTTCAATTTGTGTGATCTGAGTGCGATTCAGATAATTTACCGCTGCCGGCGTGCGGCATGGACGATCGGGTTGGGATACACACGCGAAGGACGGAACGTCGCGCAGGTGCGCGCAAGCCAAATCGGCCACTCCGACCGTCCCGGCGGACGGCCAACGCGTTGTGCTCGTCGAGCCCCGGGGGAAACAATGGCTGCGAGCCCGAGGTGGAACACACGCCCAGGACACTACCTACTACGCGCGGATGCGGCAGCTCTATCACCGAGCCAAGCCGCGTGCGTGTACGTACAAAACGACGGCTTCGTCGGACGCGCAGCGCGGTTCCCCGTCGACGTCCACGCTCGAGCTTCCTCCGCCCTCGCGCTCCGGCCCCTCCCCCACACCTCGCGCTGATCTCGAGCCGTCCCGTGCGCGCGGGAGCACTCCGCGCGGGGCGCGCTTGCGACGTCGCGTGCCCCGCGGGCTGCAGCGCGCCGCGTCGCACGCACAGGCCATCATGGACGGCGAGCGGCACATTCTGTTGGAACCCTGCCCGCGCGCGCGGCCTGACGGCCTCCCACGGCACGACAGGCGCGGCGATCCCGGGACCGGGACCGACGGCACACCCGCGGCCGCGACATGGCCACGTCCGTGTCATGTTGCCGCCGTGCCACACGCGTACCGCAGGTAGCGCGACGGGCGGGTATCTGGCAGCGAGCACCGGCTCGGGCGCGCTGGGACTGGCAGGTACGCGTGCGCACTAAATCCGCCCGTACAAGCTCAGGTTCCCCAGGTAGACGGGCGGACGTCACTTACGTAGTACGTGCACGCGCGCCCCGCACGTCCGCCCGCTCCGCCGTCATCGACATCGACATGCCTCGGAGAGCTGTGCCACAATGAATGTGCTGCCGCACCCCCCCACCTGCAGCTTGGCTCTTGGTTCGCTCCTCCGGGCTCTGGTCCGGCATAGTGTGGACGCGCGCCGCGGGACAAAGTCGCACGGCCGTCCACACCCTGGCTTGGCCGGCCACTTCGACGGCACGCCCCCACGGGAGAAGGGGGCGCAGGCCACCGTGACCGCGTCCAACGGGTCACTTGACCGTTCCACCCCCCTCACACGCGTCAGCGCGCCGCGTTCTGCTCTGCTCGAGCCTCGCTGTCAGGCTTCGGAGCGGGTGGGGGGCGAATCGGTGCCGTCCGGGGGCCAGGGGGGAGGGCTCCATGGGTGCGGGTATGGCTCGTGTATAGCCCTGCAGAGCCACTCAGGAGACATGTGTGTACAGCACCTGGCGTCCTGTTTGGCGTTGGGCACGGGTGCCTGCGACTGCGGGGCTGCTGTGACTCTACCTCCTGTGTACGCAACACGTCGCGCCACAACGCCGACTGTGTGCCCCACCGCGCCCCGCGCGGAGAATGATCATGATTTTCATGGGCCACGCTCTGGGATTCTCTTAACCATTCGTGACCTGTACTTTGTGTCCTGTACGCACCTCCAGCTTGGGTACCGTTCATTATGTGTGCTGCGTAAACTCTGAGACAGGCAAGGCCTCCCCTGACGCGCTGTCCGTTAGCCCCCGCCGCGAATCTGGTGGCACGGTTGGGGGCAGATAGTGTTCAATCGGGCGAGACCCACGATCGTGTGTGGATGGGTAATCTGCTGTACCTCCGTGGGCTCGTCTGAGTAAGAACAAGCTTGGGAAGGCAAGTCCAGTACTGCCCATGACGCAGCAGGAGGACCGTCCGGGGCGGGGGCCGCGAACGACGCCTACGCACGTCCAGCTTCGCACTAGGAGGCGTCGCTCTTCTAGCCTCGGACGGCCGCGCTTCGAGGCCGTGGTTCGAACGAGAACGTCGGAGAGGCACGAACACGACGCCTCCTGACCGGGTAATTTCGCGGCCTCCGTCTTCCAAGGATACCTGTCCTTCCCGAACCGCGACGCGTGTGTCCTGTGCGAGTTTGGCGACGGAAATACGCCTGCGTCCTGCGTCCGTTCGCGCGTCGAGCTTCGAGTCGTGCGTGGGTCTGTCTCTGGCCTGCCGGGGTCACGCCACCTGGGCCTGCTCGGCAGCCAAGCCCCCGTTTGGTGTCCGCACCGGCGGCAAGTGAACTGTCTCATTCAAATTGCGAGCCTTCGCTGCCACGGCATGAGCGCGAATGCACGTACGATGTCGCAGACGCTGCCCGCCGGCCCGTCGCGCGCGCTGCGAGCGTCCGCCGTGGCCGGACGCGGAGGTAAGCCATGTGTAACATGACGACGCGCGGGTGAGACAGTGTGCACGCGCGGGCCTGCGCGGGCCTTGAATATTGAATAATGAATGCGGACGACGTCGCAGCCTGAGGCGTCGAGGAGAAGACGACGGTGTCATCTGCGCCGACTGGCCTGCTCCTTCTCCCGTCAGACACGCCTTTGCGACCGTTCCGGGCAGCGCGGCCCTGATCGGCGGGGCCGGGCACGTCCGAGCCTTCGAAAACGGCAGCTCTGGCTCGACACACCGATCGCGCTTCCGCGTGAGCAGATCCCGCGCGACAGATGTGCCCTCTGGAAGGGTTCCCTTCCCCTTCGGGCGCGCCGGCTGCAACGCGTTCCCTGCCATCCCACTCTCCAGAAGCCGGCGCACGCAGCGGACGCCAGGGCGCGGCGGCCAGCGGGTGCACTCTTCGCGATTGGCGAGGGCGAGGACGCGTTCTGCGCTTTCTGTTCGCAGCGTTGCACTTTGCGGGGTCCAGAATGCGGGGCGAGCGAAGGCACGACCTGTGTGCCGGCGTCTCGCTTACGTCTCGCGTACGCGCTCCCGAAGCGACGCGGAACGTTTGTATCTTTCTAAGAGGGTGCGCGGGAGACGGGCCTGCGGTCAGCTGCGTTCGGAGGATGTGTGGTGCCGTCCTGGGAGCATGATTCGGTGTGAAGGTCGAGCATATGTTGCACACGGGTTCGAGTCGGATGTGAAGGACGCGGGGGAAGCACTTGAAATGCGGGGTCGAGATGCACGTAGACATTGTCTGCGGCATCGTGCATGCCCGTGCTTCCGGCTCGGGAGGCCAAGTCCGATGGGTGCTACTCGCCTTCGCGCACAATGGGAAGCACGAGCGCCACACACGCAGCTCGAGAGAAGCCATGGGTCAGCGAATCTGCCGCTCGACAGCGTGCTGTCCGAGGCGGGTGCACGTCTGGATGCGGCCTGCTTGCTTCTAATCGTGGCCATCGCAGTGGGCGCCGTGCGCAAGCGTGCCCGCTCTGCAGCCGTGCGCATTCAGCCCCACAACTCCGCTCGCGTTCACGGGAGGGCCAGCGCGCACCTCCGGAAACGTTCGCGGGCCATCTTCACGCCAGAGGCGGGGGCCACCCTGCGGCGCGCGTCACAGTTGACGAATCATGACAGTCGAGGTGCTGCGAACGCGCTATTGGTTCCGAAGCTCGAACGAGCCGCTCGTCGCCCGCGAAGTGCGCCCGTCCGTGCGGACGGGACGAGGGTGGTGGCGAATTCCGGTGGCGCAGGCGTGAGCGTGCGCGCTATTCCTGTGCAATTCTCTGGCCAGTACGAGATGCGACCACCTTCCTCGTCCGGCGGATCGCCGCAGCCTGATGTGGCCGAGCCTATTGGACGACCATTATGGGCGTCGGTTTTCCGCAGAGATGGTGGGTCCCTGTCCGGGGGTGTGTAGCTTTGAACGACGGCACGAGCCAATAGACGTCTGTGGCGTGAGTTTGTCCGAGGAGCCACACAAGCTACGATTACGCACCGAGTAAATATCGCGCAAATTTGTGTCGAACCAGTGGAGCCCGCGCTGCTCCCAATGGCACCCACAAAAAGGGCGAATGTGGGATATCCAGGACACGACCTCTTCGAATTTCGTTGTGTGAGCTGTCGCTCCCATTGATCCGTGAGCACGGAAGGAAGCCTAACATGCCGCCCTGACGCTAGGCGTCCTGACCCTGACCAACGTCAGACAGGCCGCCCAAACCATAGGAATGCATGTCATGATGCACCGACGCGCCATCGCGCGACAGCGACAGAGAACCACCGCAGGAGGCGCGCACGCAGGATCACTGAAGGAGCATCACAGTCGTCCGCAGCGGCCCCGCGTCAGCCCTGCCACCCTATCCGGGTTATCGAAGCCATCCCGACCAACCACAAGCGAGAATGCGGGCCCGGCGGCGCCCCACCGACCAGGCAATGCGCACTAAGCAAGCAGCGTCCGGCTGACGCGGAGGAGGGGCTTTTGGTTAGACTTGAGAGGGGGCACAGCCCGCATGGGAACGGCCGCGCCGGGAGGGCGAGCGTGGCCTTCGCCGGCAGGCGGACGCGGCGCATGACCGCTGGCTATCACGAACAAACGCTGCGAGCCCTCAAACGGGCTAAGCCCCGTCGGATGCGCGCCGGAGATGACACGGGGGGTGAGTGCGAGCCTGAGCCTGGGGCGAGCGGCCTCGCCGCCTCCGCGACTCGACGGAGGGGCTGCCCGCGCAGGTGCAAGGCCAGGAACGGGGCCTTGGGCGTGTGCGTGTGTGTGGGGCAGCGCGGCACTAGGCGCTGCTAGACTGGCGATCGCAGGCCCGTCGCAGTTGCGAACCTGCACGAGGTGCGCGAGCGGCAGAGAAAATGCGCCCATCGAAGGGGAGACAAGAGAACCAGATGTGGCAGAAGCAGGCGAGAAGACGAAGAAGATGCGCACGGCCGGGCGGGATCTGGTGCTATGACTGAATAGCAGATGATTGAACGTTGTGCGACCATCCGGGCTGTCCAATCCTGCCATCGTCCCTAGAGTTGATACATTATGCCAAAAGTGAGTCAGTGGGCATTCACCATCACGGAACGACGACCAGCCGTTGGCTGGGCAAATACAGCGGGACTTAGAGCTGCTCTCCACCATCGGCAGGGCTCGTGTGCCACTTTGGGAATTGACGACGGACTGCGTGCCCCCACAGACTCACACATCCCGCGGCTAGGTCGTGGAGACCAATCGGCACATGCCACCGCTAGCCAATCCTTGTGGCCTATCACTTGATATGTGTAGTAGGTTCGGGCCCTCCCAGTGGCTGACCGCACTGTATCACCCGCCGGTTCCTAGCCGCCGCCGCAGATGGCAAGATGTCAGGATGTAGAAATATTGGGTGTAGCAAGGAAGCCAGCTCACCGCGCGGCGAGCCTAGCTGTGAGGTGTTCCCATGGCGGAAAGCGAACGGGGAGCGGGGCTGCGCAGTGGCGCGCCCGCACTTCACCCACTTTGAAGATGCGCACAGAGTTGGACAGATTCGGTTTGCGACTAGGGTCGTGGCCGCCTCGCGGACGCCCCGTTCGCGGACTGCCAAGGAACCACCGTCACGTCCATGGGACGATAGCAGGATCTGTACTCACCAGCGAAGAGTGGCCCTGTGGGAGAAGGGGTGGAGCGGGGTCAGCCGTGATGCCGAAGCGAGGCACATTCTAGGGCAGTGAACCAGCTGGGTGTGGGCAGGGCCTCGTTGCCAGTACGTGTCAAACTGTGAATAGTCGGACAGGCGTGTATCACAGCGCTGTGATATTCTAGTATCAGAAAATGTGGTCATGTTGCACATAATTGGACGCAGCACATCAGCGAGCAACGTACGGAGCGAATACCGCGAGAAAGACTAGACACGATGCCGGGCGTCGAGCAGATTGCGCGCGCTGTGGCTGAAGAGTCGAGTACTATGGTAACTTCTGCGTGCGACTCGCGGCGGCCGCAGTAACGACGTTGAGCAGAGAAGGCCTTCGAGCGGAGAAACTGGAGCGGGCGTTCGCAGAGCAGCGGTCTCCTCAGCACGTGCACCTTTAGTGCGGGATTCCAAGAAGTTGCGAAGCCGTGCGATCGTCGCTGCAGTATTCGGAAGCGTGTCAACGTCCTCCAGAGCGGCCTGTCAGCCACCCGCAGATGACGTCAGCTTTTAGTGGGCAGCGAACCGTTGCAATACGACGCTGGCCAGACATCTTGGTCGGCAGAAGACTTCTCTGCCTACGTACGTCGATCGTGGATTCTGCATGAATACCCATAGTTTGTTGTAGCAAATTTTGAGAATGCTGGCCAATCATTCGAACCGCGGAGAGGCCCACGAAGTTGGCGACACTCCGACCCTAGCGAAATCCATCAGCTTGACATGACATCGGACAGAGCATTTCGCTGCACCAGAATCCACATGTGTGCCCGCCATCGTCGGCATGCCGCCCAATCACGTACAGAGGCAGATGGCGCCAAGCTGCAGGAAGTGGGGTCGACTGCGCTAGGCGAGTCAAGGATGATGGTCACACAACGAATGGCGCCCATCGAATCCAGGACAGAAGCGTATATGACTGAGATCTCGATCTGACGGCCCTGCAGGAGAGCGGAGGCGCGTCATCCGCAAACACCGGACACGGCCTTGACAAGCACTCACCGTTGCTATCGACCAGCGTAGGGACCGAAGAGACTGTCAGAGCATGGACAGAAGCTGCACAGAACCCCTTCTCAACTTGTCTCCACGGGATGGGGGGCAACGCCAGCCTAGGCTGTGGCTTATTCTGACACTAGTATATGTCCGGCACGAAACCGTATTATGATGTCCGGAACGCCATACTGGTACATGAATTCATACAAAGCACCGGGGAGGGTGTCCAGGCCGTCAGCGCTTCAGCTAGTCAACGGTGACCGTACCGTCGAGGAGGTACATTACGCCATTCGAAGCCTACAAAGCACGCGAATTTGTTGTTAGGACGTAATCGGCATGCCATACGACCCGAGATGCGCGGCAGGAGTCAAGAGGGACTCACCTCCTTCATCGCAGTCAAGTGCACACTACCGTCGAGGAGCACGCGGCTCCATTCCGGCGTGCTGTTGTCGCCGTCAAGCGCCGTGAACGAAACGTTCTTCCCATCGAGTAAGGTCCGGTGCGCCCCCGAGGATGTCAGCGAGACGGGGGACCCCTTCGAGCGGGCGGTCCTTTAGCACCCTGTCATTGGCGAGGAAGCCTCGGCAAGATGACATACCGGTATGATGTGCGCCGATACCCAACGCTCAACATTCTTCTTCGACAGATTGTCAAACTCAGCCTCTGATAGAATGACCCCCTCTTCAATAGGCTTGGGGCCCTCGTGACTGCAGAAACAAAGGGAATTCTAGTCGCGTACGGAGCCAGAGGAGGCGCGGTAGAGACGTACGGCTTGCGCGGCAGCGCGATGACCGCCTTGTTGGTCGGCACCAGCAGCGTGTTCCTCGCGTCCTTGTCGGCAAAAAGTTGGCTCAAGTCGGATTCCCGTGCATATGAGTAGAATATGGACGCCGAAGTTTCAATCGTGAGCAGGTCCGCGAGAGAGGGTTTCCCAGAGAATGTGACCGGAACGAACGGCTCGCCGGCGCCGCTTTGGGAGGATGGGAGCACCATTTGTTCGTCCGCAGATGCTGCAGCAAGAAGCGGCAGTGCGAGGAGAGGGAGAAGTGATAGACGCATGTTATAGGTTCAGCAGGTGGTTGGTGAGTGGCAAGTCGTCCGGCCCTTCGAGGCGTGCGTGCAGCATGATGCGCGGGGACCCATTTCAGGAAAATTCGCACGGTTATTGAGCAGATACCGGGTGGTGGCGGTGAGCAGCAACTACGTACAGTACTCGCTGACGCTCTACATCGCTGCTGGGCTGCCACTCAGGCCTACAGATTTTCTTGTAAACCAACCTAAGACTCAGCATGTCTTCTCCTGATAATATGGCGCCGAGTATGCTGGCAGGACACCGGTGAACAGCAGCGCGGCGTACACGCGACCCACGTCAACAATTCCTGGACAATATGATGATGATAATCTTCTCATACCGCGCAATGCACGAGCTCGAGCACAGATGGTTCTCTATGCTATGTACACGCCTTGTACCTGCTATTATCCGAGATTGAGGAGGTTGTCTTCACATCTGATCACCAGTATTGCATGCCGCTATCTGTTCTATCTCGACGGCCTGTATTCGGCCATCCACGCCCGCTTCACATGTGACCCGGTCTTGGGTCCCTTGAGCTATTCTCGCGGCAGTACATTTGGCGGGAACGAATGAGAGCGTACACGATATCGAAGCTGGATGTCCACGATGGGAGTTGGATGACCAATAGCAAGACCAGGCACCTCGCTCTCCCACCCGATCACGTTTTCCCGACGAGGATGAATCATTGCATCATCCTGTCGCTCCCAAGCCTCCCTCCCGCTCGACTCGATCGCTGGTATAAAGGGTCCTTATCTGGATTCCCACAGCTCAGTGCGCGACCACGAGCAGCCACGCACCAGCGCAGAAACCACTCTCGTACCGCCAGTAACCACACCACGCCAGGAGCAACATGTCGTTCGTGTACGAAACGAAGAACATGCCTTTCCGCAGGCTGGGTTCGAGCGGGCTGCGCGTGCCTGTCTTCTCCTTGGGTGCATGTGCGTGGCTAATCCAGTCCCGGGGACGCGCTTCGGGGCTTCTACGTCGACGTTGGCGAGGCTGACAGCAGCGCATCTGAACCTTTAGGGCTCACTTACGGCGCGAGCGTGACGGGAGACCCTGTCAAGGTGTGCATGCCGTACCTGTAGATCAAAGGCTCCGAGATTTCTAGCTGCCGGATCTGAACCTACCGTTGCTCATGGCATGTCTACCCCCGTAGGAAATCATCAAGACCGCACTCGAGCATGGTATCAACATGTAAGTCTAATGGCAGGCAACCTTCGGCAGATTGTGTTGGTTCCTGACTCGCGCTGGACGCTAATAGGTTTGACACCGCGGAAGGCTACGCGCAGGGCAAGGCTGAGCTCGAGATGTAAGTCTGACCGCAGTTTAGTGCGAAGGTTACCGCCGGGCATGTGCTAACGGTTCTTTTGACATTTAGGGGCCGCGTCTTTAAGGAACTCGACGTCAAACGTTCAGATCTGGTTGTTACCACCAAGCTCTTCTGGGGCGGCCCTGGCCCGAACGACACTGGTCTGTCGAGGAAACAGTAAGTGCATGGGAGCCGCTGAAGTAAGAAGTACTCTCACACCCTTCTATCGCCGCCGACAGTATTGTCGAAGGCACGAAGAAATGTCTTGAACGTCTTCAACTGGACTACGTGGACGTGATATTTGCACACCGTCCCGATCACACCGGTAGGCCCACACATTACGTGTTAGCGGTCGCCGTCCGCCAGGACGCCGCTCACAGTCACGCAACGCAGTCCCCATGGAAGAGGTCGTCCGCGCATTCAACTTCGTGATTGATCAAGGCTGGGTGCGCCATTCTCCTTCCCGCGTTCTCGAACCGCGCGGGGCGCGCGGGTGCACTTATGCTAATTCGGCGGGGCCACCCATCCCCGCAGGCGTTCTACTGGGCGACGTCTGAGTGGTCCGCGCACGAAATCGAAGAAGCCTACCGTACGTCCGCCGCCCGTGTCTGATTCGCTCGCGGGCTGCTCGGCTGACAGCGGCCGCTCGCGCACGCTGCTCTTCATAGACGTCGCTTCGAAGCTGGGCCTGGCTGCACCGATTGCTGAGCAATGCCAGCACAAGTGCGTGTGCCCGAGGGAGCTCGGGCGTGTGCGAGTTGCTGATGGTGCTCAATAGCATGTTCCATCGCGAACGGCCGGAGAAGGAGTATGCGTGAGTGCTCCCTTCCTGAAGGTGCCAGCCGCGTGTTACGGGCACTGAACGCTGGGACCGCCGCTGCACAGGCCGCTGTACCAGAAGTATTCCATCGGAACGACGGTGTTCTCCGCCCTGGCCAGCGGCCTTCTGACCGGCAAGGTGGGCCATCCACGAAGGTTGCGCGGGGACAGGCGCACTCACATCTCGCGTGTGCATGTGCACAGTACAACAACGGCATCCCTGAGGACTCCAGATTCGCCGTCCACGCCGACTTCTTCAAGGACCGGCTCGCGAAGCTCAAGGGCGAGGAAGGCCAGAAGCAACTCCAGCAAGTGAAGGACCTCGCTGAGTTCTCCGAGAAGGGTGCGTTCTTAGCGCCATTTCCGAGGCGGCGTCTGACGGTGTATTGCGGCGGCGTGGCCGCCCCACGACGATCCATTAGAGCTCGGATGCAGTATCAACCACCTGGCGCTGGCTTGGGTTGCAGTGAACCCAAACACGAGCACGGTCATCCTAGGCGCGTCGAAGCCCGAGCAAATCGCCGACAACCTGAAGGCACTCGATGTCATCCCGAAGCTCACCCCCGAGGTGCTGGAGAAGATTGAGAAGATACTTGACAACAAGCCGTCACCCTTCGTGCGTGTCTGCCGTTGGTGATATGCTAAAAATGGACGACACTCACGGCCCGTATCCACAGTCGTCCTTTGGGAGGCCATCGCTCGACAAGCTGGGCAGGATCAACCCCGTTTTCGGGTAAGTAACGTTGGTGGATACGGATAAGTAGAATGGAGGAGATACGGCGGAATCATGTAACAGTTGTCAGTAGTCACTGGGATGTATCATAAGGCGTGTTGTGTTCTCATAGGACAAGCATGTCCAGTGCTATGTCACTTAGGGGTGCCTTGAAGCTGTGACCGGCTTAGCGGGAGACGTTGTGTACGCGTACGATTTAGTACTGCACCGTGACTTGGCGTACAAGTTGAAGCAGTTAGGTTCGGAGAGCGCTCGTGCACGTCCACATAGATTGATTAGGCGCCCATCAAGGGGAGACACGTCGCGTCTGCGCACTTGGTCGTCACAAACGGCGACGACGGCTCCGGGCTTGGCTTTCTCTCCTCTCTGTATTCTTCATCAGTGTCTGCCCTTGTCTCTCTGTCTTGGCTGTGAACCTCGTATACACTCGAAAACACGATGGTAGGCGCAAACTGGTGTCACAAGAAGCGTATGGATGTAACATCTCCGCCAGGTCGTCCTCGCAGCCTCAATATGCACGAAGGGCGGAAAGGGTGCGTCTGTCGTATCGCGAACAAGAGCTCCAAACTTATTAGACTGCAGCCGTCATCTCTCGCCAGTTCCGGGAGATGTCGAGAGCGAGGATAGAGTCTCTCCTTGCTTCCTTCCCGAAACTCATCCCCACCGGCACCCAGCATACCTCGGTTGAAACCTCAGACGTTCGCTATGTCTATCAACCACTGGAGGACCTATACATCGTCCTCATCACAAACAAAGCGTCGAACATCCTGCAGGACATCGAGACGCTCCACCTATTTGCGCGCGTTGTCTCGGACATGTGTCGGAGCGCGGAGCAGCGCGACATCGTCAAGAACGGGTTCGAGCTCCTAGGCGCATTCGACGAGATTGTGAGCTTGGGGTACCGGGAGCAGGTCAACCTCATGCAGGTGCGCAACGTGCTGGAGATGGAGAGTCACGAGGAGAAGATTCAGGAGATCATCGCGCGGGTGCGCACTGCCCACCTCTGCCGTCTCGGGCGCATATACTGAGCTGTAGCACAGAACAAAGAAGCGGAGGCAAAGGAGGAACTCAAGCGCCGTGCCAAGCAGCTCGAGATGCAGCGTCGCGAGCAGCAGCGGCGCGCGGCCGCCGGCGGACCTCCTGGGGGAGGCTACCTCGGAGGCGGCATCTCTGGATACTCCCCGGTACCTCAGCGCGAGTATACCTCGCCCGCGCCCGTTCGTACCGCATCACCCGCACCCTCAAGTCTCCGGGCGCCCGCATTCAAGGGCAGCGGTATGAAACTCGGCAGCAAGAGGACTCAGCAGTCGGCACTTTTGGACGCGCTTGGTGGGGAGGCGTTACTGTCGGAGGACATGTCTACGCCCGGAACCCCTGCAGTCGCACACACGCCTGACCCCATACCAGTTGCGGCTCCAGCAGACGAGCGTGGTAGCCTGCCGCCTGTGCATGCTGAAGGGTGAGACCTAATTTGCGACCGTGACTGAGATGAGGGACTGACCGTGAATTGCCGCTCCTAGTGTCCACGTTATAATCAGGGAGTACCTCAGCCTCGAGCTCGTACGTGAAGGCGGCTTGAACAATCTGGAGCTGCGCGGCGATATGAACCTAAAGATCTCCGACGCCGCGTCAACGCGTGTGAAGCTCGCACTCGCTCCTGCCCCGGCGAGCTACGGCCCTGAGTTGCAATTCAAGCAGCACCCCAAAGTCGAGCGGTTCGCTTCGAACAGGGACCGTGTGGTCGCGTTAAAGGATGCCTCGCGCAGTTTCCCCGTCGACCAGCCGCTTGCAGTTCTGAAGTGGAGATACTCTGGCCGGGACGAGACCTATGTGCCGCTGTCCAGTGAGTCTGTTTGACCGATGCGGGAAAATGTGAAGAGGGCTCATGACACATTGAACACCGCAGTCAATTGCTGGCCCACGCCCTCGAACGACGGGACGTGTGATGTCAATATTGAGTATGAGCTCGAGGCGGAACACATCTCGCTGCACGATGTAGTAATCTCGATTCCCCTGCCGTATGTCTCCGCTCCATGACCCACCTCCATATGACGATGCTTACCTGATCGGTGCAGAGACGGCTCATACCCCACGGTTTCGTCCCACTCGGGCGAGTGGGCACTCAACCCGTCCAGCCACTCCCTGGACTGGACCATCCCGCTCATTAACTCGGAGGAGCGGTCCGGCTCCCTCGAGTTCTCTGTCGGCGGAGACGACACTGGCGCCTTCTTCCCCGTCAGGGTGCAGTTTATCGGCGAGGGCAGTATTGCCGGCGTGCACCTCGCATCTGTCAAGCGCGTCGATGACGGTGAGGAGGTCCCGTTCTCGGAGGACGCGACCGTAACCGTCGAAAACTATACCGTCGTCTAGATTTGTACATGGGCATGATTATGTATTCGTCTGCAAGGAGGTGTATCGATGGATCAACATGCAGTCGTCGAAAGTCCGAACGGAAAGTATGCACATGCAAAGTCCCAAAGGTGACAGTCCGTAGAGTCCATGAGGAAGGGGGGTACATGATCAGTCCGAATCTGGGAATGCGGATCTGGGATATGGTCGTCCTGTCTCATCAATACCACCGCCTGCTCCCTGCTCCCGACACGACCCCACGTGCCTCGCCAATTCTCTTCACCTAGAGTGCGGCGACGTGTTCGCGCCCACCGTCCTGTTCTTCAGGTTCACGGCGGCGAGCTGCTCGCCCATCTCGCTCACGTCGTTCACCGAGCTCACCCGTTGCCGGCCGGGCAGCCGCCCGTTGTGCGACGCGATGGGCGGCGTGAGCCTATGGTCGCTCACCGAGCGGTGGTTCGGGAAGTACGACATGCGCTTGCTGTGCGCCGCCGCGGCGTCCGCGAACGCGTCCGGACTTGCGCCCCCGGGGAACATCACCGGCGACCCCGTGGGCAGGATGCCCATCCCCGGCGGGAAGAGCGCGGGCGGGGGCATGAACGCGATCCCGGGCGGCATGGACGGGCTGCGGCCGGGCGCGCGGAGCATGGCGGCGACGCCGCTGGGCATGCGCGGCGCCGGCACCTTCGTGTCCGGGTCGAGGAGGAGCTGGAGCGCAAGCAGAGTCGTATACGCCGCGTTGCCCGCGTTATGCAGCACGCGCTGCGCGTCGACGCCGAGCGACTGGAGGAGCGCGGGGAGGGAGAGGCTCGAGCCGGCCTCGCGCGCCTTCCCGGACGGCTCCTGCATCGCGCCGCGCTGGCCGGTGTTGTACAGCTGGCGCTCGAACGCCATCGTGTCGAGGATGAGCACGTTGTGCGGCAGTTCTGGGGTGCGGGCGGGGGCGTGGGTGAGTGTGTGAGCCGCGGCGTGCGGAGGGTGGAGGCGGCAGGCGACCTACTGATTCGCATCTCCTCCAGGCGGCGCAGGTCGCCTGTGGTCCCGTGCGCGACGAGCACCAGCGTGTTGGGGATCGTCTCCGAGTCTGGACTGAGCAAGCTACTGCACGGCGGAAAGAAATCCCGTGTTCACAGACGACCCATCGCAGAAGTTGGGTATGACCTACCTGATGATGGCCTGGATCATATGAGGGAGCTTTGCCTTCGGAATCATCTGGCTTTCGCCAAACTAGAGATAACCCCATGAGATTCGGTGCGCTTTGTGGGCGTCGGCAGCACTGAGGTCACTACTTACCGCATACTGTCATGATACATGGTTAGCGTCTAAGCTCTGGTTTGGGAAAGGGGTCGTACGTACTGCCCATGGAAAACTCGGCCTCAGTCTGTTATGTACCTTATCCACGTACTCCGCAACAATATAGTGTCCACGCCTGCGTTTGTGGCATTAGTTCATGAAGCAAAAGCCCATGTGACTCGTTCTGCAAGCGCATCTGCATTCCATCGGGTAAAGCGAATTATTGACTAGGACACATCTTGAGCTTCCTTCGCATTGACCCGTACAGACGTGGGGTACAGACGAGCAACGTGCTGTGTGGTCTAAAACGGGTAACGAGAAATCCGTGCAGTCACACTGGTCTCACTTATTGATCACTCAGTCCATGAGGAGATATGTTTACGCCCGATGGGTAGGACCGAAAGGTCATTGGAAGAATCATTTGAGGACCACGAGCAATCCCACCATATCTTTTTTCGCGAAATACCCTGCGGTAGCGCGATTGTTACATTGGACAGAGCTCATTTCACGCATAAGAGTGATTTTGCACACATGAAAAGTGACTTTGCCCGCCATCAATTAGCTCCACTTCCAACTGGTAAACTCGCCACACTTGGTCGGTGGAGCGTGACATTTCTCATCTGCAGAATCACTCTATATGAAACGTATGAACTGACTTTACCTCGCCCGGCTGTTGGTATCGCTCTACTGCCAGAACCTGCCTTGCAAAACAGCACGTTGGACCACGTAGGGCGAGGTGCAGCTGTCAAAGTGCTGTTTCGCAAGACCTAGCACAGAGAATATACCAACAGTCGGATAGAGGAGAAAAGTCTACCAAAAAGTCCGAGTGCATGCAAACAGCTCTGTTGGTCGCAGGATGCGCACCTGTAGTTTGGCTCGGGATCTGGGGGCCACGCGCCGACCCTAAGGGAGAGGTAAATCCCGGTTCAGGGTGAGCCAATGTAAGAGTTGAGTGTAACGAACGTGTCCAGGTGATTGCAGCGCACGGCGGCGTAGCCCCACTCTATGCAGGATGCGGCGTTGCGCTCCGACCATTCAAAGTCCAAGGCTAAGAACGTCTTGTCCTTCGACGCCCATAGCTCTCGAATCGCCTTGGGTTCGCCATTCCGCACGTGTACTTTCTGCGCGGACAGCACCGCGGCTGGTACTGTTGAGAAGACCTTCTTGTACGTGGCGTAGTCGTTGATGGTTCGGAGGTGCCGCTGGGTAGTCTCGAATGGGGTTACACGAAGGATGTTTTCGACGACGGGCAGCGTCTCTCCAAATCTTCGGGGTGGGTAAGTGAACGTGACACGGGGCCTTTGCCCTCGTTCGCACCTCGTCTTCAGCATCTTCAGGAAAGCGCCTACGGACGACATTCGCACCACGATGTGCCCTCGCCCCGTCCAGGTATCGGTGACCGTGATGGTCGGCCATGAGAATGTAAGGAATTCCTCGAAGGACTCGAAGAACACGCCCCAGGAGCGTTCATACCTTCCGCGATTCTAGTGAGCATATAACGAACTACGTTATAGCCATAACACTCACCATGTAACATTGTGCAGTTGGAAGTGGCCCATGTAGGCCGAGTACACCTAGCGCCAGCGACCGCTTGTTGGACACCTCTGTCATCGTCGTCGACAAGAGACAGGTACGCACGGATTGCAGATCGCAGTCCCATCCCTTTGGGTCTACGAGCGTGAAGTTGGACATGATGACGACGCCAAGGCCTTCGTGGCGTTCCCGTCAACAGTACGCAGCAGGGGGAGACGGGTATTGGAAAGGCCGACGAGATCGTGAAGCAGAACAACAGAGCTCAGCGAGGAGGGAAACTCAGGGAGCCGTCGGCAGCCATGTTGGCAAGATATCGGGTTGGGAACCGAGCGGTTCAGAATCACCGGCGTTATGGCTGCTGCCTCAGCGGCCCAAAGCCCCTCGGAATCGGAACAGTCGAGATCAACGAAGCGCGGCAAGGGCAGGCCGCGCAGCAGCACAAGCACTGATCACTCCCCCATTGGACACGGCAATTCCTAGCCGGCCGCGTTCGAACCGGGTATGCACGACGTGCACGGCATGATCACGCAGGTGACTGTGTCTTCATGGTAACAGGTTTGCATTGCACTACTACGACAGGAGTTCGGGGTACATGGGACAGGGAATTCACCGTACCGTATGACTACAACGGGGTAGACATACCTTGATTACAGGAAGTTCCATACAAAGTGCCCGAGAGGAGTGACGTATCCAAACCTGGGAGGGGAAACTCATCAGTGCTTGTCCTCACCAGTATGCGAGACGGAGCATAATATCAGAGACTTGAATGGTTCCAGAAGGAATCGCACCCATCGTGCGTGAACACGTCGAGTGGTTTTGCAGAAAGTTGTCATCCGAAAGACGACAGATATGAGAACATGCAAACGTACCATAGAAATGACCTCGCAGTCCGGCTTAACGAATTCGGCAACCAGTCAACGCGTCAGGGAGGCGTAATGGGAATCTGTATGCGCGTGTCAAAATCGAGGTCAAGACACAATCAGTGAAGGTCAGAAGTCTAATCGCGTTCTTCTCATAACCAAGTAGGCATCGAAGTGAGCTGAGTTTACGAATGTTTCTCATCCGGAAGCAAAGTATGTAGGGATGCAAAGGTGACATACTCACAAAAAATCAATCGAGCTCAGAGCCCCGATAGCGGAAACCTGGTTCCAATTCTGCGCACATCGGAGTCACAGATAGGGGAGAGCACAGTCAAGCATAGTGATACAGCACAAAGAACACAGACCAACAGTGCCAGCGAATATGTCCAAAGTCCAGGCGAGGGAACGCGTCGCAAACAGCGCAATGCGCGCGCTCAATTTGAGCTGCACGAGACATCACGTGGTCCTTCTCAGTACCTGCCCTAAAGTCAGCCACTAGGATTTGTTCCTGTACAGTCTTTTCCCAGGCTCCCACAATCATCGTCAGCACCAGTAAGTGCCGCCGTCTACAAGCTCACGATTCTCGACGTTGACCGTTCGTGAAGATGCAGATCTTCGTCAAGACCCTCACGGGGAAGACTATCACCCTTGAGGTGGAGTCTTCCGACACCATCGACAACGTCAAGGCCAAGATTCAGGATAAGGAGGGGTGAGCACGAATTCGAGATAGCTTCGGAGAGCGCGTGGTCCTGATGCACTCTTAGCATCCCCCCTGACCAGCAGCGCCTTATCTTCGCCGGCAAGCAGCTTGAGGATGGCCGCACCTTGAGCGACTACAACATCCAGAAGGAGTCGACCCTTCACCTTGTCCTCCGGTAAGCGCCGCAGCTATGCTAGGATTGCACGAAGTGTCTCATACCGCTTGCTTCAGTCTCCGCGGTGGCATCATTGAGCCCTCGCTGAAGGTGCTCGCGTCAAAATACAACTGCGACAAGCAGATTTGCCGCAAGTGCTACGCCCGCCTTCCCCCTCGTGCGACCAACTGCCGCAAGCGGGGATGCGGCCACTCGTCTCAGCTCCGCCCGTATGTTCACCTCCGTTACCTAATGGATTTGATTGTTTCTGATAGATCATTCGCCATACAGTAAGAAGAAGCTGAAGTAGTGGTATGCGCTACGCTATGGCCTTCGCGGCCTTTTGGGATGGGGCACGTCGCGTACCCGGGGAGGGACCTTCATGCATGTACCACACAGGATATGCAACCCATGATATGCATACACGCTGGCCTATGTAAAGTGTGCGTCCGCCCTTGTATGATAAGAGTTCCAGCACCATCCCTGTGTGGCCCGCAAATCATCTCTGGTCGTCACCGACATCCGAGGGTTTCCACATGGTACAAGTGCACGCTCGCAGGAACACTGCAGATGTGCGTCTGTTCCCGAGTTGTGAAGTATGTATGATGATGCGCAGCGGTGCAGCCTACTTGTATACAATGTGAAGATATATACAACCTGGCGCACTGAGATCATGTATGGAGGGACGTCTCAGGAACCGCGCCGCTGTTTCAAGGCTCTTCGTCCCTTCGGAGGTCATTTGGTGACCTCATTCTCCTTCTTTACATGCAATACATGATTCAGCCATGTCCCGGTGCTGCTCCCAAGTGCCCCGGCTGTTTGCAAAACTTCAGCCTACTTACCACAATCTAGCCTGTGAACACTACTCCGCCACGTGCGTTGAGATCGGGACCGCAGATCTGAGCAAGTTACTGCCGCCACTTGGGTTCACAGCTCTCATTTTCCCTCTCCCACCGCGTTCCATCTCATTTGTCATCACATTCGACTTGCTCTTTGCATCTTCGCCGCACTTCTCTACCAGTAGCCAGGAGCAAAATGGCGAAGGGACGAAGCCTTGGGAAGGCACCTAAGCCCAAGCAGGCGTCGCGCAAGAACGCAAATGCGCTCGGTTACGCGAAACGCCAGAGTCTGAAGGCCAGGACGCTTGCCCCAGGGAACATCGAGGACGTGTACGAGTACCAGACGGAGAAGGTCCGACGCTCGAAGGTCAAGCTTCAGCTCGAGAAGGACGAAGCCCTCGCGCTCGGAGGCGCCGGCAGCGGTAGCGAAGACGAGGGAGAGGGGGCGGCCCGCCGGAAGCGCGACGGGCGGCCGAGGCTTGTCGGAGAAAATGACGATGATGACGGGATTGACGAGGATGAGGACGAGGAGATTGATAGCGACGAGGCGTTTGAGGAGAGCGATGAGGAACGCTTCGCCGGCTTCAGCTTCTCCCAGAAGGTACGCGCCTGCTCATCTTCCATACTGGGGGCAGACAGAGCTAAATTCATCATAGAAAAAGGCTAAGGCCAAGTCAAAACCCAAGAAGAAAGCGGATGCCGGTCGAGCTGCGCGCTTCGCGGAGGTAGACCTGAACGAGGACAGCGACCAAGATCAGGAAATACCCGAACAGAACGCAGAGGACGCTTCCGAAGAGCTCGATGATGACGATGATGAGGAAGACGAGGAGGAAGAAGGCGATCCGAGCGAGTTCATCGATGTGCTTGACGTCTTGGACGGTCGGGGCGAGCCGGAGAGCGAGGACGACCGCGGACAGGACGAGAAGGCGGCCGCACGTCCGAAGGAAAGCAGGATACACCGAGAGGATGACGAAGATGAGGAGATGGGTGGTGCAGATGACGACTACGAAGACGATGAAGAGGACGAGGAGGAGAACGACGACGACGACGACGACAAGATGGCATCACCTTCGGACGAGGACGAGGAGGATGAATCTGCCCTGCAAGAGCTCGAGAATTTCGTTTCTGGCCTGGATGCTGGTCAAAAGCGCAAGGCCCCTGACGACGAGGATGCGGGGGTTGGCGCTGATGCAAAACGGTCGAGGAAACGAAGGCTTCTACCTGAACGTACTGAAGTCGGCCCCGAGAACGAGTTCGCTGCATCGTCGGGTACGTTCGCTCTCGCGATGCTCAAGTGAAGTTGTTAACAGTACATAGGTACTGGGAAGTTGAACCTCGATGACCTGCTTGCCCCTCTTGAGGGCCAGTCATCCAACCTGGCTACACTCAAGAAGTCCGCTAAGGTCCTGGCGTCTAATTCAGGCAAAATCAAGACCTTGTCGGCTCCCTTGCCACAGCGTACAGCCGAGAGACTGGACCGCGAGGCTGCTTATGAACAGACGAAGGAGGAAGTCGACAAGTGGAAGGCTACGATGCAACGTATCAAAGAGGTACAACCAATCCTACTCTCTTATGTTGTCAATTCACTCAGAACATCTGTCTTAGGCCGAACATCTTAGCTTCCCTCTACAAGCTGAGCCCCAAAGTCGTACATCCAACCTGGAGCTTGCTGCGAAGTTCAAGGTCAGTATTGATGGCATTCTATGGTGTAACAACGCTGAATGGGTGCCCGCATAGCCCACAACGGAACTTGAGAGCGCCGTAGACAGGCTTCTGAAGTCTGCCAAAATGCGGGAGGACGAGATCGCCCAGACCGAGACCCTTAAGATGAACCATCTCTCCGTGGAGGAAGTCGCAGCGCGTCGCGCCGAGCTCGCCAAAATGCGTGACCTCATGTTCCGTGCCGAGGCGAAGGCGAAGCGGGTTGCCAAGATCAAGAGCAAGACCTACCGCCGTCTCAAGAAGAAGGAACGCGCGCGTCTGGCTGCGAAGCTCGGCGAGGACGAGGATGACGATCTTGACGACGAGGAAGCGCGCCTCAAGCGGGAGGTCGAGCGAGCCCGCGAACGCGCAACGCTGCGTCATAAGAACACCGGAAAATGGGCGAGGGCAATGCGTGAGAGGGGGGAGCTTGACGAGGATCAGCGAAGAGACATCAATGAGATGCTCGACCGCAGCGATAAGCTCCGGAGGAAAATTCGTGGTGAAGGGGAGAGCGGCGATGACGAGAGCGACAGTGAGAGCGACGCGGAGGACGGCGAGGGTGGTGCCCAACGCATCAAGGCGAAGGCGTTTGACGAGCTCGCCGCACTCGATGCTCCAGCATCGGAAACTCCTGCTGACAAGAAGGGCAAGAGCATCTTCGAGATGAAGTTCATGAAGGACGCCATGGCTCGCGAACAACGCAAGGCGAACGAGATGGTCGACGACTTCATCAAGGAAATGGGCAGCGGCGACCCTGACGGTCCTGAAGATCAGGGCGATTCACAGGACGTCGACCAGCCGTCTGGTGCCGTTGTACAGCGCACCGGCGGGCGTGTTGTGTATCGTCCCGGCGCATTGGTGAGTTGACGTGCATTCAGTGGTACCTGTATGGCTTACCGGACGGTTCCAGAACACGGGCGTCCGTCCCACTGGTTCCCTTGCATCGGACACATCGAGTGTTACGCTCAAGTCCACGGACCTTCCCCGGGATACCCCTGCTGACTCGCCGCCTGAGTCCCCTTCTTTGCAACGCCCTGTCCCCCCTCCATCAGATGAGGCCAACCCGTGGTTAGTACAGGCATCCGGGGGCGGCAGGGGCGGGCAGACGAAACACGAAGTCGCAATCAGCAAGGAGAGCGCCGCAGCGGAAAAGTCCAAGAACAAGCTTCGCAAGCGGGTCAAGAAGCGGCTCGAGGAGAAGGAGAAGGCGCAGGAGGACGCCGAGGTCGACATCTCGCTCTCGACGGTCATGACCCTCGGTGCCAGTGGCGAGGCGGGACCCTCCAGGTCGGCACAGGCGGCGAAGGCGCCTGCAAAGTCCGCAGCGGCAGCTAAGGGCAAGGCAAAGGCCAGCCAGGCCGACCACGCGGAGAGCGACTCGGACGTAAACAGCGAGGTCGAAGAGCAGGAGAAGGCCCTCGCTCGCAAGGGCAAGGTCAAGGGAAACGGCGTGAAGGCGTTCGAGCAGCGCGATCTCGTCGCGCTCGCATTCGCCGGTGACAACGTCGTCCAGGTAAGCCCAGCCTCCATGTTTGCTGTCAGTGCCTCCTCGAATATGACTGGTCGGCTCTGAGGATTTCGCCGAGGCGAAACGTCGCGAGATCCAGGAGGACGCGCCGAAGGAGATCGACACCACGCTCCCCGGATGGGTGGGTACCTCTCCCCCGTGTGTTGTCTCACGTTCGTTGGCTAACGTTGATCACTCTCGCTGGCAGGGTTCATGGGGAGGAACAGGCACGAAGAAACCGCCGCCGAAGCCCCACCTCGTCAAGAAGATTGCGGGCGTGGACCCCGCCTCGCGCGCGGACTACAAGAAGGCGCACGTGATCATATCCGAGAAGCGTGACAAGAAAGCGGCGAAGTACCTCGTCAAGGACCTGCCCTACCCGTACACGAGCAAGGCGCAGTTCGAGCGCAGCATGGAAATGCCGCTCGGCACGGAGTGGAACACGCGCCTCGGCTTCCAGCGCGCGACGCTGCCCAAGGTCGTCACGAAGGTGCGTCTCGCGCTATGCGGTGTATGTGCTGTTCTGGTTGTGCTGACGTGCGGCATAGATGGGCACTCTCATCACCCCACTGGAAAAGCACACCTAAAGTGCACGGTTATGTTGCATGGCTTTCAGTCCCATATCAAACATGTCCACTCGCATCTTGCTCTCCTGTTGCATTTGCATACATCTCGCAAGCACATCATCTCCCCCCTTCTTCCTCCTCCTCCATGTTCGTTCATCAGACAATACTCGATTCAAGGCGTGTGCAAACACTATATTTCTTGTTGCACAACTCATGAGGGATACATGCGTGCAACGCCGTGAGCGTATGCAGTGTATATGATACAAATAAAGCGCAACAACAATGGGCAGTGCAACGAGAGCAACAAGAACAGTGCTGGCGTTGGACATATGCTACAGTCTGCCGGCGGCCTTTAGTCCTCGCCGAGCGCGAGGCCGACGATGGCGTACACGTTCGCGATGACGACGACGAGCCAAATGAGGTAGCCGAGGATGATGACGAGGTAGCCGTTCGAGAAGTCGACGGTCTCCTCCACCTGCGACTCGGCGATGCTCGCCTCCTTCGGCGTGTCCGCGCCCTCCTCCGTGATGCCGTGCGCGCCCTCCGGCGCGCCCGAGGCGGGGCTGGGGGTGCGGCTCGCGGCGTCCTGCGCGCCCGGCTTCGGCTTCTTGACGCTCATGATGCGCTTGGAGGAGGTGAGGTAGATGAGCGGGAAGATCACGAACGGGAGCACGATCGAGAGCACGACCTGGGACGCGACGAGGAGGGTGTCGATCCCCGCGCGGCCGGCCGCGGCGGCGACGATGAGCGAGGGGATGAGCCCGAGGCAGCGCGTGAACAGGCGCCGCATGACCGGCTGCGGCGGGCGCGTGGGTAAGTACGGCGGGCGCGGGTGGGAAGCGGTAACGGGGGAGACGTACCGAAAGCCGCCAGCGGATGAAGCCCTCCGAGACGATCTGGCCGGCGAGCGTCGCAATGATGGACGAGCTCTGGCCGGATGCGAGCAGCGCGAGAGCGAAGAGGATGGCCGCGGCTGGGAAAAGACGGGTGGTAAGCGGCTGGCGACCACGGTCATGAGCATATATGGTGCTACACACGTTTCCCAACGAGGTCTCTCAGGAGATCGAAGGCGTCGAAGAGACTCGCCGGGTCCTCCGAACCAGTGTTACCCTTGAAGAACACTGCGCTCGAGAGGATCAAGATCCTGAGATAACACCCCGTCAGCCAATCAACGCGCATATATTCACAAGCTATGTCGTCACTCACATCGCGTTGATGACCACTGCAAGCCCGAGCAAACTGACGACCATGTCCACGATGCCGTGGTACAGGTGACGGCGGACGAAGCTGAGCGGCCTGTTCTCCCGCTCCGCATGCGAGGCGGGCTCAGGACCGGAGGACGTGACGGGCATAATACGGAAGTGGCGCCGAAGACCCGCCTTGAGATATTCTCTCAGCGAGAACGGACCCCGTTTCTTCCCATTCTTTTCGTTAATTGCGCCGGAGATTGTGATCTCAGTCGCAGAGGACGAGGAGGACGCGGAGGAAGAGTTCGAGTTCATCGTGGTCAGCTCAGGCTTCTCAGCGGACTCGGGCAAATGCTCCACACGGTCCTGGGTAGCCAAGGCAGAGCCGAGGAAGAGACTGTGCGGCATCACAGTCGCTCCTATGATACCAATGGCTAGGGCGCCTGTCAGTCCCATTCGAAACCCGACCACAACAAACTCACATGTGTACAATGCGTCCGACTGGATCACCGTGTGCGAAGGCACGAAGCCAAAGAATGCATCCCCCCAGTGGACACTCGCCTTGGAGATGATGATCGCCATACAGATCAACACTATGAAGACCTGTCCGTCGAATGTCCAAGTCAGACATAAAAAGATCTAGCGGGTGAAACCAATGCACAACACCCACAAGCACGGCGATGAAGAGCTCAAACATCCGGACTGGCCGACCGGCCATAGGGTCACGCAGGGCAAGGAGCACGAGCACATCGGAGGCGGTGATGAGCACCCCCGCCCAGAGCGGAAGCTTAGGGAAGAGCAGGCAGAGCGCGATCGCCGAACCAAGGAGTTCGGCGAGGTCGGTGCTGATGATGGCGATCTCGGAGAGCGCATACAGGGGGTACAAGACCAGCCACCGCCACAGCTTGGTGTGTTTCGGGCGGTTGTAGAGCAGCAGGCGGCAGTGGGATGCGAGATCTATGCGCGGTGACAAACAAATGAATAAGTTATTGACCGGGCATAGGGTAAAATGTATACGTACCGAGACCAGTGACGCAACCGAGGCGGGAGGCCAGGGACTGTATCGGGAGGTAAGCGGGCTGTGTGGCTAGGTTCCGCGGACAAGCGCTCCGGACAGAAAGGCGCACCTGCATGACGATGGCGAAGACGCCTGCGAGGAGGACGACGAAGAGGAGCTTGTAGCCGAACTCGGAACCAGCCTGGAGGTCGACACCCCAGTTGCCCCTGCGTGCAGGATGAGCACGAGCCACAGAGCGCGCAGGGCCGACCGGCTGGGCAGACTCACGGGTCAAAGTACGCGACTGCGCAAACAATGCCGACGCCGGTGTGCTTCGATATATGCTGGATGACGACCCAGGAGTATTTGCGGGCACGAGCGATCCATGGTTGCGGGTCAGCTTGCGGTGGCTGAAGCGAGTCGGATACCGCGCGCTCTTGAATGTCTTGAGCGGGGGAGGGCTGCATGGCCTGCTCGGGGAGATGGAGGGGGAGATGGGGGAGAAGGGGGGAGCATGAGCTGGCGAGTTTGGGCGTCGTCTGGCCGGTTAAGAAGGGAAACCAGGATAGTGGGAGAGGAGAAGAGAGAGGGAACGACGAAGCGGTACTCGACCCAGAAATCCGTCCATTAATCCTCCTCGGCGCTCGCCCGTTCCGCTCCGGCCCTCCCCGTCCTGGCTCCCCGCGTCCTCCGTCGACGACCAAGCAGTTGCACAGAGAGCAGAGACATGGACATGCGTTGGTGTCGCAGAGCTCGCGCTCGACGTGGTAGACGGTGCACTCGCATACGCATTCTGCACCGAGCAGCCACAGCACTCGAGCGCTCCGGGGCCCAAGCGTCTCCCTTGTACCGGGGCCGCCGAGGCGCCGGAGGTGCAGACCGATTCACAGGGAATGTCTATTGGGTGAGCAGATGATCCCAGCCGGGGCTGCTTCTCTGTGCACAATCGCTATTCAGGAGGCAGGTAACGTACTCTTCTCATGCTACATTCAGTCCTACACCAGACACCTCAGATCCCGCCATGCTCGCACCGTCCCAGGGCCGTCAGGACTCCATCCCAGCCGCACCCCACCACAGCGCTCTCCACTCCGTCGGGCCTCCAAGCACGTAAACGCGGCACGTCGCGTGCTTCTTGGTAACGCAACTGCTCACCGCAGATGTTCCACAAAGCGAGAGCTGGACGTGATGCGCCCCGCTCCTGTCGACCCAGCAGAGAGGGTGCCCGCCCGCAATGCCCGCCCTTGATGCCCACCGATGTGGGCTGCCCAACGCCATGTCTCCGACCTGTCATCGGACGCCCTGGTCCGTAACGCGATAGAGGAACGCGTGTCCCGAGTTCCAGGGAAGACCAGCCCGATAGCCGTAGACCACAGCGCCCGAAAGACAGCCCGAGCTTTCCGCCCAGAATCCCAGTCCCAGTGGTCCCCACGAATGAGCGCAACGCCTTTTGCATCCGCTATTCGGCATCCCAGGACAGAGAAGCGAGAGCTGCCAGAGTTAACGCCAGGGGGCGCATGCCGTTCAACAGTGTCCGAAGTCGTCGCCAAGACCCTGAAAGGCAGCCGCCGCTGGAAAGGTACGGACGGCCCAAGTCCAAGGCCGTGGTTCGAGCGCGCCGCCCCGCTGCTCCCCGGGACGCCGAGATCGCCCATGACTGCCCGGATGCTCGCCGTGCTCTCCGCAGGTTTGATGTACGGCTCAGTGAGCCACTGCCGACGGCCCCCATCGTTCGCCTGGTACCACATCTTGCAAGCGAGCCACTGTTTTTCGCATGCTCGGCAAACAAAGCCTTCCTCTAGCTGGGCGAGACAGCAGCGGTCGCACGAAGGCACCTCAGGCGCAGCGGACAGCGGGGCTTCCGATAGCGACGCCAAGCATGTGCGTGCGCGAACAGGAGTCGTCGCCTCAACGTATTTGGATAGAGTGATGGGCGACCGTGGTACGAAGACTGGCGAGTGCTCTATTTGCGGTGTTGGGAGAGTGAGCATTAGTGATGGTGCGCCGAGCACATCCAGGGTGCCGGACGCTTGTGCCGTCGGGCAGATCGGGGGTACGGAAGTTGGAGGAGTGCCATATTCTACCGTGGAAGGCCCGGTCGCAGCTGAAGAGCATTCATTGCGCCCCTGTGATCAGGGTCGAGTACGTTAGAAGGAATGACGGCTCCTCTATGATGGCACTCACGAGACAGACACGAGAGAATACAACGCCGGACTGTTCGTCCACGACCCATGGGAGCACTGCGGACGACAATCCATGCAAGTCCGTCAGGTGCGAAACCGCCGAAAGGTATACACTTGGCTCGCACGAATCTTCATCCGCAATTGAGTAAAACTGGTGCGTGTCAGAGCTATTCGCGCCACTTCCCAGAGAGCTGGAAGCTGAACTGCGCATGCAACCGAAGTCTTCGGCATCCGACTCCTGCTCTTCATTGACAATCTGTATGCTGGAGATGAGAATCTGCCCGTGAGAGCGGTACATGGAGACGTACCTTGAGTGCAACAACGGGTCGCCCGCCGATCCTCTAGCAGGAACGAAGTTGACATGCATTAGTAAGTGGCATGCGCAATGCACTCTCACCTTCAGCCTTCGGACGGACCTCAGCGTTTTGTCATGAGGACACGGTGGTTGTAGGGGCACGTTGGCGTCCTGAACTGGACGATCCGAACACACCTGCAACGTCGGGCATTCAGCGCAGCGGGCGCACATGCCAACTCGTACCTACCTTCTCGCTGGCGACAATGACCTCGAGCCGCCCCGGCTCGCCATGCCTCGTTGCACGGGGATGATGACGACGGGGGTTCCTCGGCTCGGCGCGCGCATTCACTCGCTAACGGTGCCAGATTCAAGCTCGCACGCCGTTGCTGTAAGGCAGCCTTCTACCGCACTTACCGGACGCGCCTTCATGATGTTCTGAACGAACCAAGACGACCTCGCTCGCACGCCCGCCAGCCGAGTCCAGCTCGACTGTATCACGGGCCCCATTTCTTGAGAGTATAGGTTGTCGTTGATAGTTTGAGGCTCGCTAAACTTACGCGCGACACCCGATACAGGATGGCGACATAAGCAGCGCAGCGGTGGGGAGGCGGTAGCGGTCAAGAGCCAACGTACCAATCGCTCAACAAACGATAGCCTGTGACAGAGAGATCACGTAGGCGCCCGCCAAGCATGTCGGGCCGGCCTCCAACGAAATGCCCGAACACGCGACAAGACCAGTGCGCCAACATATCCGGTAAGTTGTGAGTTCGTTGCACGTTTCTACCCCTCTCCTCCGCCGGTGTCACCTGCACTGAGCAATTCCCGGTCAGTTCTTGGGCTTGACAGCTCTGTACCTCAACTGTCGTAAGGCTGTTCACGAGCTCACCGTTCGACGTCCCACCGTGCGCACGCGGCCGCCGTCGCAGTTTCAATCCCGACCAGATCGAGAGAGCAGTCCCGCTAGAGTACTCCCGCTGAGACGCATACCACAAGGTGCTGCCAAGGTAGCTAGTGCCGTATATCCTCCGCAACCTTCTCCATCTCTCTGGGAGAAAATGAAATGCCGGACTGACAGGACTCCCCGCAGGTCGGCCCCGGAACCCGTGCCGCCGCTGTTATCGAATAGGCGCGGCGGTAATCCTTCCAGCTTCCTCCACGATATCTCTCACTCCCCGTAAAAGACGCCAGCCATGAAGTCTTTAGTCAAGATACTGCTCTCCGTTTGCGTTATTGGCGCGGTGGCCTTCCAGGGTACCCACGCCGCCATCTCCGCCAGAAGCGTAGGTCAGAGCCGAGGTGATGCTTTTCGCGCGATGCTCTCCGGCCCATATGCTCCCTACGACGATGGACTTTTCACCCCCTTCGCGAATCTGCACGAAGTCTCCACAGCGGCGTATACCGTTCTCCGACATCCGGCCTTTCCTAAGCACAGCGTGCGAATCAAAGAGTCGCAGTTTTGCGACGGGGGCGTCAGGTAGGTGGACTGTGCCCTTCTCCCCCCCTCGTCCCCTTCCCCCGGGTCTGCGTAGTATCCGGCACTGTGGTATGGGCCGTAAAGTGTGGCTTTACTGACATCTTGGACAGATCCTACACTGGCTACATCGACGTCGAAGCCAGACACCTCTTTTTCTACTTCTTCGAGAGTCGTCGCGATCCCGACTCGGACGATGTCGTCTTCTGGACCAACGGCGGACCCGGCGGCTCCTCAGCACTGGGTCTCTTCATGGAACTTGGTCAGTTCACCTAGCATCGACAGCGACTTCGCTGACGGCCGCCACCACCGCAGGACCCTGCAGGGTGTCGACCCCGAACGCCACGGAGCCGTTCGCGTTCGCCTGGAACGACCACGCCAACGTCTTCTTCGTCGATCAGCCCGTCGGCGTCGGCTTCTCGTACGCAGACTTTGGCGAGCAAGTGGTGAGCTACCGGACTGTCGGGCCCGCCGTGATCTGCGACGGTAATCTCAGCGAGCGTTCAGAGCACGACCGCCGAAGCCGCGGTGGACATCGCGTCCTTCATCGCGATATTCTTCCAGCACTTTCCCAAGTTTACGGGTCGGCCATTCCATATGGCGGGCGAGTCGTACGGCGTACGTCGTGTGTGCTCCTGGAATGTACTATGCGGGGCCTAACCATCTTTTCATTCGATCGTCAGGGCCGATACATCCCCGTCTTTGCTTCCGCCGTCTATGACCAGAACGCTGGCCTGGTCGACGCGGGCCTGAACCCAATCAACCTCTCGTCGATCATGATAGGTCCCGGGCCATACTCCGCTCCTCTGGAAAGTACCAGCTCATCTATTGTGAATAGGAAACGGCTGTACCGACTTTCTGGGTATGACCCAATCATACTACGACGTCCAATGCGAAGGGCACGGGTTCCCGTTTGTAACGAGCATCTCGTACGTAACCGGCGTACATGCGGTTCGTGCCCCGCTTACACCCTCATTCGCCCAGGGAGTGCGTGCGGCTGAGGCAGATCGTGCCACGCTGCGAGAAACGCCTCCAGGAGTCCTGCAGGGACACGCTGGACGACATCGACTGCCGCGCAGCGCACCAGTTCTGCGACGGCGCCTTCGGGGCGCTGTTTGCGCGTAAGTCCCGCTACTTCGGTAATAGCTCCCGCGTTGACGAGATGGAACGGGCCAGGCCTGAACCCATACGACGCGTTGAGGCCGTGGTGCGTGGCGATGCATTGCTAGCGCTTCTCTCCGCGGCGCCCGCTGAGCTGGTCGTCTTCGGACATAAACAGCGCTGACACGCCCGGGGACATCCTCGGCTGCTACCCAATCATGCGGTACAGGAACCACAGCATTCGCGTCGCGCTCGTCGGTGCTGATCGTGGCCGTATCAGGAACATCTCCGAGTACCTCAACAACCCGCGCGTGCAGTCCCTCCTCGGGGTCGACCCGGCCGCGTCGAACTACACGTGGGCCAATATGGACGTCAACTCCAGGTTCGACGAGCACGCGGACTACTGGTCCTTCCGCGCCGAGTACCACGTCGCGGCCCTGCTCGAGCGCGGGGTGCGCGCGCTCATATACGTGGGCGCCACCGACTGGATCTGTAACTGGGTGCGCGATTGCTCCCGCCGACTGACCACGCGCGGTGCTGACGTTCGGCCTGCAGGTCGGGAACGAACGGATGACGCTCGGCCTTGAGTGGTCCAGACAGGACCTCTACCGAAGCGAGCCGCTGAGAGAATGGCGCGTCGGGGACGAGGTAGCGGGAAAGGTAAGGAGCGGCGGCGGGCTGACGTTCGCCACTATCGACGGGGCGGGACACATGGTATGTTTTTGTGGCATTCGGGTCCCTCGTCCTACTGACACTGCTATTGTTTCGCCGAAGGCGCCGTACGACCAGCCAGTGCGTTCCCTGGAGCTGGCCAACCGTTGGCTCGCAGGAACGGACCTATGACACTGGCGCTGGTATCCACCTCGGTGTCTACCCAACAACTCAATGGAGCCCAACGTGAACGCCGCACATGTCAGTGTCTGGCGAGCCGGCAGATGTATCGCATTCGGGCGTGATGCCAGTTAGCCCGAGAGAAGTCGCAGGGTCGGGCTTGGCGAAAGCCTAAATGCTGCTCGCAGGTATGTCGCAGTTTTCTCCGGGATCCTCCGCGAAGCACGTGGAGAGCGCATCGGATGCTGTAGGGAGGTGCAAGTGCGTCTCTCGTCCATTCAGTCTTCGCAGGAGTGCACCAGACCGTTCTCTCGAAGCCAGAATTGAGTATAACACTCACCGTGTTGTGCTGACGGTGCTCTGATCATCCGAAACGTCCGACGGTGGTGTGTAACACAGTTTTCACCGGTAAACATGGTAATATGATGATCGGTATCGACATGATGATGCACAAGTCAACTTCAGGCGCATGTTGGTTCCCCCCTCCCACCATCCCGGGGCGACAGCCAGATGGGTACTTATTCTGAGGCCTACGAAATGGTCTGCGCAAGAATGCCGCCCCGAAGGCGAGCAGCTCGCCCTCCCTCAGGACGTACCTTTTATGTCTTGTGGCCTCCTGGAGGGGTGCCGAGAATCTTGACATGAGGGAGACAAAGCCGACCCACAACTCGGAGCGACGAGGGGACGCGCCTCGACAAGAACGGCACGGATAGAGAGGACTCACCAGGTGATAAGCAAGGCAGCAAGTGAGCTAACCCTATGTTGAAGCGAGGGTCAACGCGGATTGATGAAGTCACCATAATCGAGACTCACCAGGCTAGCGTTGGGGGGAAGGCCAGGAGACAGGCGAGGAGCAACAGACGATGGCAGTATGAGCTGAGGGAATCTTGCGGATCAAAATCAGTCATATCCACTCTCCGGTGTGGCTGGCTGGACGGTCAGCGCTTCAGCCTCGTCACCCATGGACGACGCCAGACGCGTCCATTACTCGCGCACGTGACCGCGTCTTCACACCTGATCCAGGGGATGACATCTGCTCACTTGTTCCTCGATTGTCCTCAGTACGTAGAAGACAGTGAGATGTTCGTTTCGACAGCTATGGCGAGGGATGTTCATTAGGATCAAAATCCCGGCTGGTATATAGACGCGTACATGCATTCAGACAACGACAAACACACTAGACTTCACAGAGCGCTAAGAGCTTCTATGGTATTATCAACTCAACAGCTGATCAGTGGGAGAGACCCTTTGCCTTGGCTTTGAACGCCTCCTTGACCATCAACCATTCGATCACCGTAACCCCTCCTGCTGTCAACATCGTGCCGACTTCATCCCAGGCCTCCGGCATCGTGCATATCAACTCCAGGTCCTCGTCTGTGACAAGTCCCATCTTGTACAGCAGGGGAGATGCGTGACCAAGAGGACGGCGTAGGCTGTCGAGGAACGTCCGGACAGCTGTCGGGGAGTGTGAAGACGGCAGCGGTGGCACCGGAGAGAGGTCAACGCTGGGCTGAGACGAGGCGTAGCGAGAGATGATGTTGGATACAGACGCGCAATCCTCGGGTTCTGGTTTGGGAAGCGCGGAAGCTCCAGACATTGAGGAGATATCAGGCAAGGTCAGAGCAAACGACCCAGAGGAACAAGAGGAACCGCTTCTAGTGAGACTTGGAACAGAGCTGGAGTAGCTAGACGCAGAGAGGGGGGCAAGGCCACGGGATGCCGAGGACATGGTGGGCGGTGACCAGATAGCCGGACGAAGGGTGGGTGGCAAAGCCAAAGCACCATCAAGACTAGTTCCGTGACTGACGGGATTGGCGGACGCAGTCACCTCCTGGACGCCATCGGGAACTGCCTCCATTTCTTGGTTTGTGGGGGAAGCCGTGGACGGTGGTGTCCGAATACGTCCAACAACATCAATGACCGGTGTAACTGATGATTGGATCTGCTTAGACGTGGCCTGGAAGAAGTACTCCAACGGAAGTCACTCACCGGTTTGCTCGTTCTGCTTCAACTTCGATTGTTCCGTGGTTTGGGAGGTGTTCTCCGACGGCGGGTATGTAAGGTCAACATTTTCTTCGTCGGGGGCGGGGGCGGGCTCTTCTGCTTGAGTCTTGTCCTTCGAAGCCGCGGGTGTGCGGAACTGCGCATAGCCCTCGCACTTGGTGAAGATATGGTTCTGCGAGAGAAGATGCACGCATGACGTCAGCGGATGCACGCGGCTCGACAGGCGCCGACTCACGCGTATCGGCGTAGCCATGGCCCACGACTTGTCGCAATGGGGGCAGTGGAAGAGGGAGGTGGCGGGGTTGCGTCGGAGGACAAAGTTCTCGTTGCGGTGATGCTTGAAGACGATCTTGGTATACTTCTGGTGCACAGTGCGCCTGTGGTAGTTGGCGGAGTTGTGGTGGGCACCACAGCAGAAGAGCGGTTCCTTGGCTTCCTTGGGCCTGTCTCAATGCGCATGAGCTGAGCTGGAGCAGGAGGAACGCACGTGCTTACATGCTGACAAGGGCGAGGGAGGAATGGGAGCTGGGGAACAGTGATGGGGAGGGGCGAGGAGCTGCACCTGCGCGCGTCCTCTTATTGAGGGCCGTGTGCCGGTGACAGGCCGTCTGTTTCGGTCGAAGGAGACGGAGCGGTGCTCGATTGTCTGCCATCTTGGCGCTTCGCTGCCGTATTCGCACTCAGGATCAGTACGTGGGCAGTCTCCAAACCCGTCACAGAAGGTGGGTTCGCCACTTCTGTCGCCACAACTCTGCGTCGCTTGCAGCTGGTCGGACCGACGCGCGGCCGTCCTGTCGATAGTTCACCGGGTCAAGTGTTTGATCGAGCGGGCAACGAGTCGACAAAGAGTAGACGAGAGACGATAGAGTACACGAGAACGAGAGCGAGAGAAACAGGGGACATCGGAGACAGCAAGCACAAGCATACTGTGCCAGTCCGATCAGTACAGACGCTCCAGACGGGAGACGGGCAGCGAATGACACGCACCACTCTATACGAACATTCACGACGTCCTCATGCGCCGTTTCGGGCGGTGCGTCCGCCGGCGGCCCTCTTCTTGCCGCCCCGTCCACCCTCCGATTGCTCTGGCGCTTCTCAAGACACCGCGAGCAGTACCACGTATTCTCGGGCACAACGGTCAGGCCCACGCATGCGATGTGGAACTGCAGAAACGGGGGAGCGCAAGTCAGCTCCTCAGTGTCACGGCCAGACAAGGAGCACACGCACCCATTCCTTCTCACAATCCTCGTCGTCACACGCGATCATCTCCCCGTAGCTCACTCCGTCGCAGAAGCAGTACGTCTTCCCGTCGTCCGCGTCGCCGTCGGGCTCTCCACCGGCGCTCATCGTTCCGTCGTTGCCCTCGAGCGTGGGCTGCAGGTTCCGCGCTACCGGCATGCCAGGCCCTTCCAATTGCCCGTGCGGCCAGTCCACCAGGGCCCCGTTGCTCATAGCACGCCCGCCGTGCGGCTCCATGAGAACATCTGTGGTGGCCGCAGCAAACGGAGCCGGCAGGGAGGGGTGGCTGGATGGAGGAGGCTGGGCGCTATGCGCGTCCCGCCTGGCCGACGCAGCATCGCCCTGGTTGCGCCTGTTGGAGGAGTTGCTCCCTGCTCGGCCGGACGCATTCTGCCGTGCAGAGCTGCTTGACTGCGCTGGGACGTTTGGGGGGAGGTGCGACGCCACCGACATGATGGATTCCGTAGGCGACGCGATGCGGTCCGCCGCAACCCTGAGGAGGTCATCGTCAGAGATAGTCCGCAGAAACAACAGAAACAACAGAGGTGAGATGGGCATCTAGTGCAACCGCGGCTACAGCAGATGCGGCTGCCATGGTCGTCACACCATGCTCATAGGACGGAGGAAAAGGTGGCGTCCAGTGTTTCACAACGAGACCTTCTCTACGACCCACGACTAACGCAGAAACGTACCTCTTCATCCTTCCCCCATTCTGCCGCCTTTGTCCCTGCGGGGCGTCAGCGCGGTCCTTCTTGGTGGGCGTCCTGGTCGGATCAAGGTCATCGTCCCTGCCCACCGCCCTCTTCCTCTTCCCCGGGCTCGCCTCCACCCCGTTCACATACAGCGCATTGTATCCCGTAGCGGCCCCCGCCGCACGGCGGTTGCGCCGCCCGCCCTCGCCCGCCATGCCGGGCGGGTAAAAGTTGCGCGTCGCGACGTGGGGGTAGACCGTCCGCCTCGCGAGCGCCTCCGCCGCGCGCGCGAACTCGCCGTCGGGGATGAGCTCGAGCAGCGCCTTCATGTGCGCCTTGTGCGCGCGGAGGCCGTCCGCGGCGTGGCACGCGACGCGGATCTTGTCCTCGCCGCCGAGCTTCAGGCGCGCGGCCTCCTCCGCGATCTCCGTGAGGAGGAAGAGCCGGTCGTCGTTCGTGCCCGCCTTCGTCTCAATCATCGACACCAGCTCGTTGATCTTCGCCGTCAGCGCGGTGATCGACGAGGAGAGCACGGCGTCGAGCTCGCGCAGGTCCCCGAAGCTCCGCGAGAGGTCGGCGGGGACGCTGTCGAGCGTGTGCGTGTACTCGCTGAGGATAGTGAGCCCGTAGGCGGTGGCAGGGGAGGGGGCGGGTGCACCGTTCATGGTGGGGGGTCGTCGGCGCAGAAGGGTGAGGGGCTTGCTGAGCGAGGTGTCGAGGACCCCAAGTTGTCGCCGGCGGTGGCAAGTGCAGAGATGCTGTGGCGCCCCCGAACGGCGAATGCCGAGGATCTCAGAGGAGCAGAAGCGCCTACAGATTGACACGGTCATGTGATGAACGCGCCGCGCTGCCAGGCTGAATCGTCCGCGACTGCTGGGCCCTGGCCCTTCGAAGGAGAGATCGTTTCGTTGGTTTGGAGACAACGCACCGCCAAAGTCGCCAAACAAAATCAAAGAAACGAATGCATTGTTGTATGCGTGAGGCGCCATCTGAAACACAAGGACGATACATCCATTCCAACAAACCGAGACCAAGACTGAGACCGAGAAGTACATTTAAGGTAACCCGGGGGGTAGCAGGGTACATGGCGAAGTACAGGGGAATACACAAAACATGAGGGAGACAGGACGAGGGAGTTTCGAGAGCTGAAACAAATTCAAGAGGCGGGGGGAGCGTCCGGAGATATGGGATGTGGGATATGAGGATGCGGGGATATGTGCACATGCAGTGGTATGTACCGTGTGTAAAGTCCTGCGTGCAAGCTTTGGCGTGGGTACGGGAGATAGCCGTAGTAGTACAGTCAAGACGGGCGCGGGACACGTGGAAGGGACGCGGAACGGGAGTATCGAGGGCGATATGCTCGGGGGGTAGCGTGGGGGGTGGGGATATAGAGACGCGAGGATCCGTGTGAATGCCCGGGCCCCGCATGGACGCCGATGAATGCAATGGAGTGAAAGCTGTGGGCGGGACGGCGCCGCGCGCGCGGAGCGGGGACGTGGGATACGGGATACAGGGTGTGTGGGACGATGCGGGGGAGAGCAACGAGGAGCGAGCGCGAGAGCAAGGAGGCAGCGTGCGGAACGAGATGAGAAATCCGGAAAGGTAGAATGGCAAATCGTGCGAGCACCACTGGTGCTCGCACTGCTGGAAAGTCGGACGCAATGAAGGCGTAGGGAGGAACTTCATGTTGATGAGAATTGTTAAGAATGGATAGAGGATGGATAAATAGTGTAACAGGAGAGGACGAGACAAGACAGCGGTGGCCAAAGTGCACCTACGCCTTGCGCGCGGCGGACTTCTTCCTTGCGGACCCACTAGCAGTCCTCTTCTTCTGCGCCGCCTTCGACTCGGCGGGCACGGGTGGAACGTTCTCCCCACCGGTCGCTGCAGCAACCACGGACGGGTCCCCGTGGGCCGGCTCGAGAGAATTGTCCACCTTGGCGCGCTTTCTCGGCCGCGGGTTCGCCTTCGCACGGCTTTTCTTCCCGCCCTTTGCAGCGCCCTGAGTTTTCTCATCGGGCGCGTTCGCCAGAGCGGGGGCCTCTTCGGGCTGAACGGCGTCGTGCTCTTCGATCTCGACGGCCTTCCGCTTTCCCTTTGGGTCCGAGTGGCTGGCCACGAGTTCGATGTCGACATCAACGACGGTGCCTTCGCTGGCCTCGCCCCCCTCGCTGACGGCCGTGCTGCTTCCGCATGACCCTGCGCGGGCACGTGGGCCTTTGGCGGCGGGCGCTGTCTTAGCATGGCCCTCCGGAGCCGGGGACGTTGAAGAGGGCGATAGGGTAGACAGAGGCGTAGACGGAGACGGCGCCGAGAGTGTGACGGGACCTTGCGCAGGCTTGCGGCGCGGGCGGGTGGAACGCCGAGTAACGCTAGGTGAGAGGGAAACAGTAGAGGACGATGGTGTGGTAGTTGATGCAGACGAAGAGGAGTTGTCGATGGATGGCAGAGACGTAGAGGAGGTAGAGGTGGTGACATTGGCTGAGTCCGGTATTGCGAGGGGCAGCTCTAGAGGCTGAAGTGCAGGGCTCGCCCCCGCCACCTCGATCATCTCTCGTTTCATAGCTTTGCTGATGCCGCCCGTGCCGCTCGTAGATGGGATTGGTAGTGGGATGTCCAGAAGCGTCGAGTTAGAATTGGCCGCAGCCACAGACGGAGACGCCGCCGCGACTGACGCGTCTTGCGCCTGTGTCTGCGCGAGAGCTGCCTGCGTGCGCGTCGTGCGCTGACGCTTGCGCGGACTCACTCGGAGCGCTACCGCATCTTCTGCAGGTGTGGCAGTGGACGAGGTAGTGGGCGCCTTGCGCTTGCGGAGGGTCATGCCGCCCGCCTTGGGCTTCTCCGGTTGTGGCGGCGGTGGCGGGATGAACGTCGACTGGAGGCCGTGGAGAGACCAGATGCTCTCTGGGGTCCCAAGCCAGGCAACATGTGAGACAATAGGGCATGGTTTGAGTTCTAGGATGAATAAGTGAGTATGCATGCATAACAGACTAATAGCGTGAGGTGGGAGACGATCGACGCGGGGATTGACGTACGGAGGATTTCCTCGACTACTTGTGCGGTGCGCCGCAGCACATTCTTGGCCCAGAGGGCCCAGTGCGCAGGGTGCGTGGGATGGTTCATGACCTTGAGTGCGGCCAGGGCGAAGATGACCTTCTTCTTCTCCTCGGATAGCCGTGGGACCTGTGCGGCATACCACGCCGACCCGGGCCCGGGAAAGAGCTGGTACTGTACAGTGATAACCTGAGCTACGGTAGTGCAAGCGGCAATGCCGCCGTGCTGAGCGCGCCAGCGTAGCTTCTCGGCGTCGTCCTGAGATGGGGATGGGAGCGCGGCGTGGAGAGCGGAGGCGGAGGGGGCGGGGCGGACGTCTGGGAGCTCTTGTGAAGCTACGACGGGCGAGGTGGTGGTGGTGGAGGGCGCAGATGGCCTGGGTCCCTGCTGGGGTTTGTGCTTGGGGGCGAGACGTACCAGAGCTGCGAGGTATGCATCGACAAAAGGATGGTTCACGGTCCACTGACCGGTGGCGAGGACGCCCGGCTGAACCTCGCGCATGTCTGGCACAGGGTATCTGAGGAAGCTCCGGCCCTCCGTGAACAGTTGCGATGTGCGTCCCGAAGTAGAGGACATAGAGGGTAGCCGGGAAGAGGATATGGGGGTATCGCGGATGGAGGCGGCGGTGTGGGTGGGATAGTGGTGGGAGAAGGCCAGTGCGTACCTGCCATCGGTGGGGTCGAGAGTGAGCTCGATGCGAGATGCGTCGCTGAACAGCATCGTTGCCTCTCCGGCTAGGTGATGGTGGATGGATATTTACTGGTGGAGGGTGGGGGGGCGAAGCGGTGACGGAGGTGGCAGCAATCGAGCTGGTGAGGAGGATCACCGGATCTGAGTCGGAGGACGAGTAGGATGTGGCGAGGCGCCTGGGCTGGATTCCGTGTTGAGCTCGCTGTGGGACGTGTCGCGCAAGAGGGGCGGGAGATGGTGGAGAGAAGGACGGGAGCGCGGAGGGTAGATATAGGGCGCGTGGACCAAAGCGAGATGGGCAGACGGTGACATGCACAAAGGCGGACTCGGACTGGCCTGCCAGCCACAGATGCATGCATGCCCTGCCTTTTCCGGCCGTCTTCCTCCCCTCGTCCTCCGCGCGCACCGTGACCGTCCCACAAGCCGTGCGCTGTTGCCATCCTCTCGCGCCCCCTCCGCCCCGCCAGCCTTCGCCGCTCGTCGTCCACTCGCCTCTGCGACCTCTGCTCTCCTCGTCCGTGATCGAAACGCTTTGTGCGGGGTACAGGCGTCTATCAGGGAACATACGATGTCCATAAGATCTATAGCATCTATATGCGATCTAATCTCCAATCTAATCCACTCGATCTCGCTGCCGCATCCACTCTCATCCTCTGCATTTTGGCTGGACTGGGGACCAAGAACGGTTTTCTGTGTGTTTTGTTCAAGCTCGGGAGAGGACCCTCGACCATGGTTGTTGACTCTGTGCCTCTACCAGGGCAGCAGGGACAGCTGCAGGCTAGCACTGGCCAATAGCGGCATCGTCCGACCCGACGGTCGCCGGGCCGTGCCACCACCAAACTCACCGGCTCGATCAGATCCAGGGTGTCCGGAGCGCGCGGCGAACGCTCTTGCTCCAAAACGACCACCCCTCCCCATCGCTCTCACCCAACGCGGCCAAACTGGCGGAGCAGCGCGCCCCGGACTACTACGATCTCCTCGCCGTCTCCACGTCTGCGAGCGCGGCGGACGTCAAGGCCGCATACCACCGCGCGCTCCTCGCCTCGCACCCCGACAAGCACGGCGCGACCCTGAGGGGCGACGTCGACATCGGCCTGCTCAAGCAGGCGTTCCACACGCTGTACACGCCAGCGCTGCGGAAGGAGTACGACGCGGCGCGGGCCAGCGCGAGGAGCGCGGGTGGGCCTCGCCCGGCACAGGTCGTGTCGCTCGAGGAGTTCGCGGAGACGGAGGGCGCGGAGGGAACCACTTGGGCGTATCTGTGCCGGTGTGGAGGGCAGTACGTCGTGACAGAAGACGCGCTCGAATCTGGTCAACACTTAGTTGGGTGCGTGAGCTGCTCGGAGGTTGTGTGGGTAGGGTACGAGCTCGTCGAGGAGACGGAGAGCCCGGCGGCACAGTGAAAACCGGAGCCGTATCCGCAGATCCTGCAAACGATCGTCTTATTGTTGAAGTCTACGTCTCGCCTATCCTTGTAGCACTAGAACGCCTCCGAATTGACCGAAAGTATAACAGTTGTGAGTGCGCTCATGTTGCATTGACCCCTGCTTCGCTGATGAGGAGTCCATGCAGTGCTTGCGCGTAGCATGATTTGCAAACTGCCGCGGTGTGATGGCGCTGGTATTTACACAACATTCCGACCATCTTCGATGATTGGCAGCACGAAGTACAAGGGACGGTGAAGTCCGGCCAGGTACTGAGACCTGCGGTGACATCGAACTCGAATGCGAGGACTCTTCGGGGAGCAGCCAAATGCTTTGTGCGCTCCCTCACGTACACGACTTCCAACGGGGTGTTCGCTCATGCGTCCAAACTTCATTGGCTGCTATGGTCGACTTTCAAAGCATTGAAGAAGCGTCCAGGGCAGGAGTATCTTAATGCTGCAAAGTTCGTCGAAGACCACGGCGATGTTCGGGCAAGCAGTTGGCAATACGTCCTTGAAGACCTCTCGGTGATTAATCTACACCGTCCATTTGCACTGCCTATCCTCTGCAATATGCTGTCACGCCCCACAGCAACCGACATGCACTCATCGCAGGCTGGGTTCTTAAGGGCGGCGGATACGCACATCCGTCCCTCAATCAACCCCCTTGTGTCACCTTCCCCATGTTTGCGGGCCTTCCTTTGCTTCTGTCTTCTGTTCTGTCCTTTGTCCATGCCTCTCCTACGTCAATTCCTCCCTCATCAACCCGCGGGTTCGCGCTTAGCGTTGATGTCCACCACCGAAACGCTAGGCGCGATCCAAACAGTAATGCTTCCACCCCCGGAAACATCGGGCTCACCGCGGCCCAGGATGACTTGTTGGTAGGTTCTTACAATCGTGGTCTGTTACCCGCATGCTCACGGTCAATAGTACCTTGTCAACATCACGCTAGGGGGACAAGGTGAGGCTCACCTCATTGACGCAACGATTCGACAGCTCATGGAACGTGCGGGGTAGACTTCATGGTGCAGATCGACACTGGGTCGTCAGACCTCTGGGTCAACGCGAAAGGGCGCGGCGAGATCAAGACCACGAACCAAACCGACCTGATCGCGAAGGGCGAGTGCGGGTCCGGCTCGGTCGAAGGACCCGAGCTCTTCGCTGAGTTGCGCCTCGGGGAGTACACCATTCCCTCACAGGGTATGCCATCTCCTTCTTCCCGAGACTTGCCAGCAGCTGACAATTTCTCCTGCAGCGTTCATCAACGCGACCAAGGTACGCCCTTCCACCCCGCCCTTCAGCTCCGAGCCCACCGCTGACCACCTACCACGTAGTTCGGGGGCACGATGGACATCATGGAGGGCATCCTCGGCATGGAGTTCGACACCGCGATGATCTCCGGTAACTTCACCGACGCGTACGGGCCCGCCGCCGCCGCCACGCTCGCGCGCGGGCGTCACGAACCTCTGGGCGCAGGACCCCCGTCCCTCCCGCCGTTCTTCGACATCCTCCTCACGCGCACGGACCTGCCTACGCACAGCCCGTTCGAAGGCCTGTTCCTCATTGCGCAACACGCGCCCGAGTACGCGGCGCGCGTCGCCGCGGCGCCGCGCGTACACTCCGACCACTGGAACGTGGCCCCGAGGGCGTGAAGGTCAACGGGGAGCCGTACGAGTTCACGAACAATAGCGCGGTGGAGGGCGTGCTGGAGGGGACGATCGTGGCTACGCTCGACACGGGCGCGACCGCGACGGTCGCGACGGTGCCCGCGGCGCTCGCGGAGGCGATCTACAGCGGCATCCCCGGCGCGATCTACAGCGAGGACGAGGACGACGCGAACTGGTACGTGCCGTGCAGCAGCGTGAACGTCACGCTCGTCTTTGGGTGAGCGCTCCTCCACGTCGTCGGACCTAGGGGAGGTGACTGATGAGGCCGTGGGTGTCGGTGTGTATTTGCAGGGGCCAAGAGTACCCTGTGCACTCGCTCGACGCGTCGCGGATGCTGAGCACGGAAATCCCGCTCCCGATTGCGAACCTCTCGATGGGCATCACGCTCTGCCAGGGCGGGTTCCAGCCCGCGACGGGCAAGCTATCGGCGTTCAAGGCGTTCGACCCTTCCCCTCGGCGACACCTTCCTCAAGAACGTCTGCGCCTCGTGGACCCCCCCGCGCATCTCGGCGTACCACACACGGCGGCTGTGCTGACGCGGACCACGCAGGTACAACTACGGGGACGACTACGACCGGGCGAACAGCAGCAACAGCGCACCGTACGTCCAGCTTCTGTCCGTCATCGACGCCGACGCCGCGTGGGCCGAGTTCCACGCGGTGCGCGCCGAGGCGCTCGATCGCCGCGTTCGACAACGCGACCGCCGCCGCCTCTTCGTCTTCGTCTCCGTCTGCCTCCGGGGACGGCGCAGCGGACGTCGGGGGCGCGGAGGTGCGCGGCGCGCTGTCGTCCGACGCGAACGGCGCCGGAGACCACGGCGCGGGCCGGTGGGCGCAGTACGGCGCGCTCGGGCTGGGGCTGCTTGGCGCGAACCTGGCGGTCGGGCTCGTCCTGCTCGGGCTCGTGCTCGCGATGTGCGTGCGCGGCGTGAAGGGGCGCAGTGCGCCGCGGCACGCGCCACTCCGGATGAAGGAGGACGCCGCGGCGGCGGCCCGCGGCGCGGGGGACTTTGAGGAGGCGCACCTGAAGTACGGCGCCTAGCGTACCCACGCTGCTGGCGACTGATGTGGGAGGGGTCGGGGGAGGTGGGACGGATGTTCGCATATATATATGGGAGTGTGTTGGTACGACTGCATAATCGCTAGCAATTTGACTGTTCGTTCGCAGCAGGGTGGGCTGCGCAGTACACAAGTACAGAGAGACTTTGAATACCTGCCTGGTCCACTGTGGTAGAGCCGCGCCAGCCAAAGGCCCGAACTAACGGTCAGTCGGCCACTGGAGGCATGTCTGAGGCTGGCGCGAGCTGGTTGCAAGACATTGGATTTCCAGCTAGATAGCGGGATGGGATGTAGCTTTAGGCTTTAGGTAGTTCAAGTTGTGGTGATACGGACGGGTACATACTGTACTTGATGCAGTGGTGCTGTTGTGTGTTGCGGTGTGGGACGGTGCTGACAGAGCTGTGCTGATGCGGATGACATCAGGATGATGACCGGGCGCGTGGCTGGGACGGGGAGGGCGCCCCTCGAGCACGTTTACCTCATCACGGCGACGACGACGACGGCGGACAGTCGACGACCCCAGCCCCGGCGACCCGACCCTGTTCGCGCTCTCATCCAGGCCTGGTCGACGACGATGGGACGGGGACCGAGACGGGTGTTTGGCGAGGGAACGTACGATGAGCGTCTGGGTGGGAGCGGCAGACGAGCGGCTGGTACGGGACGGTGGAAATAAGGTTGTGGTTCGACTCGTATTCCAATCCGTGCCCACCACCGCGCAGGCCAAGCTGAGCGCGCGCAGCCCTCAGCTGCCCACGGCCAGGTGTGCACCACTCGCCGTTCAGGAGAGCGTGAGCGAGCGGCCGTGCCGAGCTCATTCAAAGGCCCTTGCTTCCAACCAGCCGAGCCTTCTACCCCGCATCCCCCGTACGTCCTCCCCGCCCTCTCCTCCTTCCTCCGCCATCGTCTCCCATCCTAGTAAGCCTTCGGTCCCTCGCTTGGCCTCATCTCATCGCGCGGCGCCTGCTGCATGCTCAGCCGCGTCGATTGAGACCGAAGCGTACTCCCGAACGCCGATCGGTGTCAGCCACAGCCAGCCTCCCTTCCTGCTGAGCATGGTTTCCCTCTGACGCGCCGCCTCAGCATAAAGATACCCTAACCGTGTCTTCGGCACACATCAGAGGGACGGCTAGCCTCGCTCTTCACGACTCTTGATGACCATACCTCTCCAACACGCCCTCACCCCTCTCGTTCCGAATTACTTGTTCCATATGGTTTTCTTTCTCTGGGACTTTGTCCTGCTCGTGATGGTATGTGTTCAGCTCATCGTGCCCACACTTGTCTTGTGCTCACCGTCGCCACAGAGCATCCTCATCTTTGTCGTAGGACGTCTCATCCCTCATGCTCGCCCCAAGCCACCCCCCATTGTCCTTAGACCGCGCTCGCCCCGCATCCAGAGCGAACCGGCTTCCCCCATTCTATCTCCGCCAAAGTCTATTCTGTCCGAACCGGAAGAAGAAGACACATCATGTGAGACTTCGGTCAGTCTTCCTGCGCACGAACCGCTCCCGGTTCCATCGCCACCTTCGTCTACCAAGCGGCCCTCTTCCAAGAAGAAATGGTCCTTTCCAACCCGTTTCTTCTCCGCTCGGCCCGGACACAGCCGCAACTCCTCCACACTGTCCGAACGTTCGGCGACGCTGGTAGGCAGTCCCTCGCCACCAAGGTTTTTCCCTGAGCTCCCCATCATCGAAAGCGACTCGTCGTCGGTGAACCCCAGCTTCGAGCAGATGCCCTCACGGTCGGAACCTTCAACGCCGACGCGCGCACGTTCCGGTGTAAGGCTGCCAGGCGCCAAGATGTTCAAGTCCTTCTCGCGCAAGTTGTCCGGCAAACAGAAGTCGGAACCCGCGCTAAGCCGCGAGTCCAGTCCGCGGTCGTCAATCCACCTCCCCTCGTCCCACGAAGGCTCGGGCGAGTTCGGTGAGAAAGTCGATGTGCTCCAGCACTGGCGCGCGGCCACGCTGGACGACTCCTCGCGGGGAACCCGGCCGAGCCATCTATTGCATGAGAGGAACCGGTCCTATTCCGGCGAGGTCCTCACCACCTCCTTCGTCAACCCTTTCCGAACCAAGACTAAGCCCCGTAGGCCAAAGACAGCGCCCAGTGAGTCTGCCCCACACCCATCGATACCTCGCCCCGTTCTCACCTATACACCCCTCTCACAGTCGTGGATCTGTCGGAGCCGTCCTCACCCTCCCCCTCGCCCAAACGCCCCACACGCCGGCGGATGCTCACCTCGTTCCAGCTCGCGCTCGCCTCCCCCGCCCCGTTCGCCGCCGCAGCCGCGGCGCGCACCACCGCAGACGCTCGCGCCGAGTCGCGCCGCTCGAGCGTGTCCTCGACGTCGACCGCCGTCTCCGCGCTCTCCGCGCCCTCCGTGCTCTCCTCCTCCTCCGGCGCCGCCGGCTCACCGCGCGGCGTGCCCCGCACGCAGCCGTACGCCGCGCCCTACTTCGCCGCGATGCCGCGTTCGGCCGCCAAGGCGGACCCGCACACGCTCGCCCAGAGGCGGTCCTCGTCGCTGTCCTCGCCACGAAGGCCGGAGACGGTGGAGGAGGGCGTGGAGGAGGAGCCCGAGGACGCGGGCGTGGATGTGGATGTGGTTGTAGCTGTGGATGTGCACGCGGGGCGGGGTGCGCTCGGCCTCAGCTTGGGCGAGCTCGGCCACGGCCGCGCGCCGTGGTTGCGGCGCCAGCCGCGGCTGCGCGTCGCAGCGAGCGAGGGCGCGATCCCCGTCGTGCCCGTCACGGGGAGGTAGCGTTGGCGCGCGGTCTCTGAGAGAATTTTTTGTGGCCTTTCGTCTTGCTCGGGCAAGGAGAGGCGATGTCCTGCCATGAGCCACGACCCGTACGCTGTACATATGCAGCCGTACATGCACCTCGCCGCGCCGCGCCGCGACACGCCGTGCGGACGTACACACGTGTACTTGTAGTAGTGGGCGTGCTTGCGTGGGGTGGCCCGGCATGGACGCGATATGAGATGAGGAGGATGAGGAGGATGGGGAAAGAGCTTGGGTGGTGGGTGGTAGTGGGCGAAGGCCGGCCCACGCAGCGGCGACACTACATTCGACATTACAGTAATCGGGCCTCGTTCCGTCGGCGCGCGCGCTCTTGGTGCATATCATTATACTATCAGTACTTACGCGTTTCCCGTTCACACCACTACGTACGATCGGAATACCACACATTTTGGGTATACCAGGCTTGGCTTCGAATACTGCGTGTTCGTGTGCAGTGCAGCGGTGGTTCGTCGGCTTCCTGAGGGACAAGGAGATCGCGCGAAGTGCACTGTGTTCGTTGGTCGATACGAACTCCCTCGGCTAGCGACGCGAGCCCGGCGTTCGAGAAGGCCGCGCCTCCGACAGTCCTCATTGAGTGCGTACAGTACCCGCCAGAATGCACCCCATGCTGTGATACCACCGTTCCAAAGCTTCTGGCGACGGGAAGCCCGCCCATGCTGTGCACCCGCTCTCCAGCTCCGGCTTCGCAGGCCTCAGGCGTTCAGACGAGTCGCCGGCCAGCGCCCGACGCCCGACGCTCAGCTGGTGAGCCCGTCGTTGAGCAGGAGCGCCTGCATCGCGTCCAGGACGGGGTTCGCTCCCCCTCCCGCGCCGGCGTCGAGGAGGCTGCCGGCCTCGATGCACCGGAGCAGCTGCGCGTCGAGCAGCCGGCTGCCACGTCCGTAAGCCGCCGATCGCGACTTTGGGGGGGATGTGTGGGAGAGGCTCACCGGAGGTGGTTGACGAGGACGCCGATGCGGGGCCAGGCCCTGAGCTTGACGATGCAGTCCCTGGTGCCGACGGTGAGCCCGCCGCCGATGTGGTTCACGCTGACGGGCCCGCCGAAGAGGAGGAGTGCGTAGATCGGGACCTACATACCCGTCAGCCTTACACCTCCGCACAACGTTCGCCACGGGATCTCAAGCGAGGATGAGCAGCGGGGACGGGGACGCACCTCGGTCGCGTCGCGCAGGAAGAGCTTGGTTGTGAGCTGCTTCTGGAAGTACGCGACGAACGGGGCGCGCCACGCCGCCGCGCCGAACAGCACCGACGCCGGGTGGAGGAAGACGCGGCCGGCGCGGAGGTCGTACAGCCGGAACTCGCGCGCGCTGTTCTCGCGCCGGACCGTGCCCGCCTGCACGCGGTCGAACTTGACCGCGGACTGGGGCAGGTGCACGCGCGCGACACGCGGCCAGAGCCCGCCGAGCACGACCGCCTTGACGAGGTTCGTGTTGGTGGCGTGCGCGTTGAGCGCGGGCGAGGTGGGGGTGGAGGAGGTGGAGACGAAGCCGAGCTGGGTGAGCGCGGAGAAGAAGTCTTGCCGGAGGGAGGTGACGTCCCGCACTGTGGAGGGAGAAATGAAGTTCTGCGGTGTGACTCGTGAGTCTCATCGTATGTTTGCATGACACGCAATGCGAACCTGATCGCAGAACGCGCGGATGGCGCTCGTCGAGGCGCCTTTGCTTCGCATGGAGATACACTCTTCGTATGCATTGGCGTCGGTCAAGAGGTCGCTGTTACCCGTAGCAAACTTCGCGCGTGCTCTGACAACGAAATCAACGACAGATACAGCCGGTGCAACACGTCCCGCGTACCGGTTCGCCTCTTCTCTCTTATCCATCGGGCTAACAAAGAGCGGTTTCGAAGATAAGCATGCTACGATTGTCAATATGGGGTCGAGGCATCGGAAAATTGTGCCCAATATGAGCATCTGCCGTTCATTAGTTCCGAGCCATACATTCTAGAGAGGTACCGGTGGCCTACCTTGCCCAGCCGCAAATCTACAGGCAACATGGCCTAATGGACCTTTTCAGAGGATAGTTCACGCTCATCTCCCCGGTACTCACCATATGCCGACCCAACGCAGTCAGCTCGCCATCCGGACCAGTCGCAGCGAGTTCTTCCAATACCTCAAGTGCCTTGTCGACCGCCGAGACATCCGGAGGATCGATAGCTCGGGAAAGGAACGACTGATCACGCTCGCTTCAGAAAACGCTAGTCGCCGTCCCGAATGTGTGTGCTCACCTTGACATCATTGTGCACGACCTTCAGCGTGAGCGCGATGCTCTCGAGAGGGACTCGCTTGATCTCCGGTATCGGGAACGGTTCCATCCGCTTCTCATGCCCCCGTGTGTATAACTTGTAGCACACGCCCGGCTGTGTGCGTCCCGCACGACCGCGACGCTGCCTGGCCGCCGCACGAGTGATCCACTGCTCGGTCAGCTTCGTCAGGCCCGCTTCGGCGTCGTAGTGCGTTTCCTTGACTTTCCCGCCGTCGATCACGTATATGATGTCGTCGATTGTGACGGACGTCTGCCAATACATCAGCAAAGGGGCGTCCAGCTAGTTAGGGTACGCGTACCTCAGCGACGTTCGTGGACACTACAATCTTCCATTCAGACGTTGATGCGAATACCTGCCGCTGCTCGTCGTTCGAGAGGTTGGCATGCAGCGGCAGTATCTTCGCGTTGGAGAAGCCCTTGAGCTTCTCCATACATTGTCGGATTTCTTGCACTCCAGAAAGAAATATGAGGATACCGCCACGCTTGGGTGCTGTAGAAACGATGTGTTTGACTGTAGCGGTGATAAGCTGTAAGGGGATGAGCACGAAGGGTGAGGTCACGGCGCTTGGATACTCGCATCATAGTCAAACGAATCCGAGCGCATGATAGCTCGGATGGCGGATTGGGTGTCTTCGTCTAGTCCAGGATTGTCTATCTCCTGTGTGCCGCCTTTGTCGCCTTTCTTGTAGGACCTCCCGCCGGAAGGCTGATAGTTAAGCCGAGGCAGATAGTCCTCCAGGTACCTTTGCGATCGGTTCAATCTCAGTAGGTCGACCCCGAGTGGCATACAGAACTCACAGGTCTTCCACAGGATGTGTGAAGCCGGGGATGGTGAGGAGGGGAGCGTTGTTGAAGTACCGCACGAACACCTCGTGGTTGATTGTTGCCGACATAAGAATCACCTTGAGCTTGCGATGGGTCTTCAGCAGCTCGCGTAACTCGAGGAGCAGGAAGTCGCCGTCGACCGAACGTTCGTGCACCTGTCCAATGAGATCATTCAGCACGTCACGCGGGTATATGGCCTGCAGAATATGTGGTTTACCTCGTCGACAATGATATGAGTGACATCGTCCAACCTGTCTCCAGAGCCCAAGCGGCGAAGGACAACACCAGTAGTGCAAAAGAGAATCTTCGTCCTTGGACTTTGCTTCGATTCTCCACGGATTGCGTATCCAACCGAACCATCATCTAGACGTTCAGCGGAGACTCGGGCAGCAACACCGAGTGCTGACAACCGTCGGGGCTGGGTGACTATAATGGAGCCTTTCGACCCTTGTCCGGAGAGGATGAGGTCGTCCAACACAAATTGGGGCACTGGCATCCATGGTTAGATCACAAAGAGGCTAGAGAAGAAGTCGTCCGTACGCTGGGTAGTCTTCCCGCAGCCTGAACCTCGGTAAGCAATTATCATGGAGGTCGGCGCGAAGCGAATACTCACCTGTCTCGCCTACAACTATGACACAGCGGTTAGACTTGAGGAGGTCTAGGAACTGCTTCCTTGCGGAGAAGGCGGGGAGTCTCTCTCGTGCGGCAAGCACCTTCGCATATCCACCCTTCCGAGTGAGTTGCTCGAATTCCTCCTTCACTCGCACGTCGGATCTATCGTCACGCCTCGGTCCTCGTGAACGCTTCTTGGTTGACGTCGTCCCGGAGAGTTGGTCTTGAGAATCAGCCGCTACCTCCGCTGTTGAAGCTCCTTTTCGAGGCAGCAGATGTTGGAGTGCTTCAGAGATGCTTGGTGGCCCGTTGTCTTGAATGACAGCCCACTCCTCCTCGACATGTCGCATCGCAGCCATAATAATAGATTCATCCGGGTCGCGTAGCGAATTGTCCTTGAATGCGAGGATGAGCTTCGATAGGATGTGGAGCCGCACATAGGCCGCGACCGAAGTTGAAGTCAGATACATCGGGGGATGATTGCCGCCGACAGGTAGCGTATGCCTAACTCTTGGTATGATGTGGAGCTTCAGCGGCGCTGTAGGAAGCGGGATGATCAGCTCGCCATCGGAGCCCTGCCTCCCTTCAAGGGCCGCAACCTCGTCTGGGTCAATAGCCTCCGTTTCCTGCGGCGCCAGTGACTCCGCATCCTTCCATTCCTCTCCGACTAGCCTGCAGTTCAGCGCAAATACCAGTCTGGGCCAGTCCTGCACGAGTGTTGGGTCCGAGCTCGTGCACTCCTTGACGACGTGGTCGGGCCATCCGCACTCCTTCACTGCCTTCTCTTCTATCCAGCGTATCTTCAAATCGTCCGTACCGGAGTGCGCGGAGGTGATGAAGGGGTTGGAAGAATTAGCGGACGGGAGGAATCGCTGAGGAAGATCGCACTCGGGGACCTGTAAGATAAGAAACTCGATGCACGCTTGCAGCGGCGGAACTTGGCTCAGTAGACTAGACGTGAGTGCGGAGGACTCGGAGAGGGATTTAACAGCATTCCGAGCTTGTACCGCAGTGAAGCCAAGACGCTCCAAGTCTTTAGTTACTCGAGGCGCATCCTCGGAGGAAAGGCGCACGGGCTCCGCATCGCCTGCTTCTGGGTACATAGCGATTCCCTACAGAACATATATCAAACGCGGAATGAAGTTCAGAAGGGGTGTAGAGTACCTTTTTCACAGCATCCTCCACAAATTCTCTAAGAGATGTCGCCATTTTTGCCTCTGGCGCGTTGGCATACTCCGGAGAAACTTGGCCTGGCTTCGAGCTGCCCTCACCACGGCTAACATCGTCCTTCTTCTTTGCCGCCTTTTCTTGCCTCTCTGTTACAGTTTTCCGTGCTGAAAATGGGTCGGCGTCGTACATCCAGTTCTGATGTTCTGGTGCGGCCTTGTGCTCAGCAGCTAGCTGATTCCAGTATTCCCGTGGCCCGGGAGGAAGGACGCGGTTCAATTGTATACCATTGCAGAACTTCCATACCATACCAATCAGGCCTTCCGAAAGAGCCTCGTTAAGAAACACTCACACGATAAAGCGCGTAAGTCGCACCCCAATGACGAGCCTCGAGTGCAGACGGCACGACGTAGGGCGGATGAGGCTCCAGACGCACTGACTCTCGTTCCGAGGTCTTCTTGTTCAGCCTATGCAGAGTAACGACAAATGAATAACCGTCGGCTTGCCTTCTCTGCTCATATTTACCGTCAGCACATGGAGCGTTCGGGGGACGAACTCCAGGAACTGGCTACCGTATCGACAATGGGTTTCTCCCAGCCATTCTTTTGACATCTGTTAGCGAGTTAGTTTCGTGCAGCAATAATATGTCTCCACAGACCGTGGCTCGTAAGTCTGTGATCTCTCAACACTGACAGGATCGGCACCAGCTGAGGGAGAGAGGACTGCGGTACCTTTCGTGCAGCAAGCTCAGAGGATACTTGGAGCCTGGAGGAAACAGTGGCTTCTCCTCTGCTGTAGTTGCATTTGGCGGCGGTGTATTCGTGGATTTGGAAGAGTTCCCAGCATTGCCAGACTTGACGATGCCTCTAGGCTTCTTGGGCATCGCGTTCAACTCAAGAACGCGAAGGAAATGGTGGGCGCCCATACACCCACAACGTCTTATGGCATCGTGGCTTACTCAGCACGGAGCTGAACCAACATAGCCTCGAACCGAACCAAGCCCGCCACAGCTCTGGACATTTCCCTTCGCGCTTCTCCGGTGACACCAGCCTGGCTTGCCTTCGCTCACCCACGACTATGGCTGATGCTGACCTCTACAACCTCGAGTTCCTCTCTCTGGTCGCCAAAATCACCCAGGAGATAGACAACTACACCGGTCTCACCGACAAAACTCTCGCTGAGTTCGTCATCTCCCTCCATGACCAATCCAAGTCCCTCCCCGAGTTCAAGGACAAGTTACGCGAAGTTGGAGCCAACTTCCCCGACTCTTTCATTGAGAACGTGGACCGTCTCATACTCACTCTCCACCCCAAACACAAGAAGAAGCATGCGCCGGTCGGGAACGAGAATGGCTCTGCCGACGGTCCGGTAATCGACGAGGTGGACAAGAAGAAGCGTCTCTTCCCTGGTCTCGCCCTCAAAGATCAGGAATGGCAGCCAAGTGCTGTCAAGGATGACAAGAATGGCAAGGACGCTATCATGAAGGAGGTGGACGACATGATGTCACAGTTCGAGGGTGTTGCGAAGAAGGCTCGCCCACGACCTACCGAGGACGATCGCTCTCCCAAGCGTCAGAGACGCTCTCGCTCCCGCTCTCCCCCTCGTCGACGCAGTCCAAGCCCTATACGAGGACGACTTCACGATGATAGGAGGGGGAGGAACGACCGTGGCAGGCAAATGGATGAGCGACCTGTACTCTTCAAAATCTATAACGGTCGCGTCAATGGGTTGAAGGAATTTGGGGCGTTTGTTCAATTGGAGGGAGTTGCTGGTCGGGTCGAAGGTATGTCATGGGGAAATCTCGTGAGATCTTCCTATATTGACTAGGATTAGGCATGGTGCACGTATCAAACATCCAGCAGGGCGCGCGAGCAAACTCCGCGTCTGACCTGTTGAGCCGTGGACAGTCTGTCAAGGTCAAGGTCATGAGTGTCGCTGGTAACCGCGTTGGGCTCTCCATGAAGGACGTCGACCAGGCTACCGGCCGAGACTTGACACCCCACCTACGCATCAAGTCCGAGGCAGAACTCGCTGAGGAGGAACAACAGCGCGCGGCGCACGGCGCTAATGCTGTCCCTCTTAACTCTCGTGGATCTGGCAAGGAAGAAGTGGTCAGGTCAGCTAAGCGGTTGACGTCTCCGGAACGGTGGGAAATCAAGCAGCTCATCTCGTCCGGCGCGATTGACGCTTCAGAATACCCCGAGCTCGACGAGGAATTCGCCAACCCACTCGCACGTGCTGAGGTTGAAGAGGAGTTGGATGTCGAGGTCAAGGAAGAGGAGGCACCCTTCCTTGCAGGTCAGACGAAGAAGACCTTGGAGCTCAGCCCGGTCAAGATTGTCAAAGCACCGGACGGCTCTTTGAACCGAGCTGCGCTTGCCGGGGCGTCGCTAGCGAAAGAGCGCCGTGAGCTACGGCAGCAGGAGGCCAACGAACAGGCTGACTCAGAAGCCCGTGACTTCAGTGCTCCCTGGCTTGACCCCATGGCGAAAGAGGCCGATCGCGTCTTCGCCCAGGATCTCCGGGGTAACCTCCGCGGTCAAAAGGCTGGTGAACAACCAAAGTGGAAGGAGGCAACCTTCAATAAGGCGACTACGTATGGTGAGATAACGCACATGAGCATCCAGGAGCAGCGGAAGAGCCTGCCAATATACAAGCTACGCGATCCTTTACTGCAAGCTATCCGCGAGGTGAGTATTCTTATTGGTATGCGCAAATATATCACTAACCTCCGTTCAGCACCAAGTACTCATCGTGGTCGGTGATACTGGCTCCGGCAAGACGACTCAGATGACGCAGTACCTGGCGGAGGAGGGCTTCGCTGACAAGGGGAAGATCGGGTGCACGCAGCCTAGACGTGTCGCTGCCATGTCCGTCGCAAAACGTGTCGCGGAGGAGGTTGGTTGCCGGTTGGGTCAAGAAGTCGGATACACCATCCGTTTCGAGGACTGCACCAGTCCGGAGACCCGCATCAAGTACATGACGGACGGCATGCTCCAACGAGAGTGTCTGATCGACCCCGACGTCAGCCAGTACTCTGTCATCATGCTGGACGAAGCTCATGAGCGCACAATCGCCACCGATGTTCTCTTCGGTCTGTTGAAGAGTAAGTCGTATCTATACGGTTCTCTCGTAATACTGACACTAATTGACGTTTCGTAGAGGCCATCAAACGCCGACCTGACCTCAAGCTCATCGTCACCTCCGCTACCCTTGATGCCGAGAAGTTCTCGAAGTACTTCTTCGGGTGTCCGATCTTCACCATCCCCGGAAGGACGTATCCTGTCGAAATCCTCTATACCAAGGAACCCGAGACGGACTATCTGGATGCATCGCTCATCACGGTAATGCAGATCCATCTGTCCGAACCTCCCGGCGATGTCCTTCTCTTCCTTACGGGTCAGGAGGAGATCGACACAGCGTGCGAGATTCTCTATGAGCGAATGAAAGCGCTCGGTCCCAAGGTTCCCGAACTCATCATCCTCCCCATCTACTCCGCCCTTCCGTCCGAGGTCCAGTCACGGGTCTTCGAGCCAACGCCGCCGGGAGCCCGCAAGGTCGTCGTCGCCACGAACGTTGCGGAGACAAGTCTCACCATCCCCGGTATCTACTATGTGATTGATCCTGGTTTCTCGAAGCAGAACGCGTACGATCCCCGGCTCGGTATGGACTCGCTCGTGGTCATGCCCATCTCGCAAGCACAGGCGCGTCAGCGTGCGGGCCGTGCTGGTCGTACTGGTCCTGGGAAGTGCTATCGACTCTACACCGAGGCGGCGTTCAGGAACGAGATGCTGCCGAACTCGATCCCCGATATTCAGCGGACGAATTTAGCGCACACGATCCTCATGCTCAAGGCGATGGGCATCAACGATCTTTTGAGCTTCGACTTCATGGACCCGCCACCCGCGCAGACGATGATCACGGCCCTCGAGTCTCTGTACGCGCTGTCGGCGCTGGACGACGAAGGTCTTCTGACGCGTCTCGGGCGCAAGATGGCAGATTTTCCGATGGAGCCACCCCTCGCAAAGATGCTCATCGCGTCCGTCGAGCTCGGGTGCTCGGAAGAGATCTTGTCCATCGTCGCCATGCTTTCCGTGCAGAGTGTCTTCTACCGCCCGAAGGAGAAGCAGGGCCAGGCGGACTCGAAGAAGGCCAAGTTCCACCAGCCGGAGGGCGACCACCTCACGCTGCTCACAGTGTACAACGGATGGAAGGCGAGCAACTTCTCGAACCCGTGGTGCTACGAGAACTTTATCCAGGCGCGGAGCATGCGCCGTGCTCAGGACGTCCGTAAGCAGCTGCTGGGCATCATGGACAGGTACGTACCGTAGGCTTCCCCGCGATCCCCGCGCAGACACTGACCCAACATGACAGGTACAAGCACGATATCATCTCGGCGGGCAAAGACTACAACCGCGTTCGGCGGGCGATCTGCTCGGGCTACTTCCGTAACGCCGCGAAGAAGGACCCTCAGGAAGGGTACAAGACGCTCGTCGAGGGCACGCCGGTGTACATCCACCCCTCCTCCGCGCTCTTCAACCGGAACCCGGAGTGGTGCATCTACCACGAGCTCATCCTCACCACGCGCGAGTACTGCCACAACGTGACCGCGATCGAGCCCAAGTGGCTCGTCGAGGTCGCGCCGCAGTTCTTCAAGGTCGCGGACGCGAACAAGATCTCCAAGCGCAAGAAGCAGGAGAAGATTGAGCCGCTCTACAACAAGGTGCGTCTCCCGTGCTTTGCGCCCGCGCGCTCAGAAGCTGACGAACTCTCTTGCAGTACGAGAAACCCGACGAGTGGCGGCTGTCGAAGGTCAAGCGCAGTGCACGTTCGGTATGTGCCACCTCTGTTCAGCCTCATGGCGGTGCCACTTACGCACTTTGCAGAGTCAAACGTTTGGGTAGTCGGCTATCACGGACTTGCTTGGGTAACGGCTATACTGTACTTGTACACCATTGTAATGCTATCTGCTACAATCATTTCTGGCGTGCCTGGGGCTTGCCAGGGAGGGACGCCTGGTTGCTGGAGCTGTCCGGATGGCGGCGCGAGAGGGCGCATCAGTGCTATTTGCAACTGGACAAGTGTTCTTCTGCGTTGTGGCAGGAGGGTTATGTTTGCTCCGAGGAGCCACGCACCCTAGTCAGGAGGGAGGTTTGGTGATGTACATTGCACGCAGCTGGGAAAACTTCATGAGTATGACTGGCAGCTCTGGGAGCGCGAGGCACGTACTGACCGCTCGGGGACGGCCGCGTGCAGACGCACGGGCGGGAGCCTATCCGACGAAGCGCAGCGCGTCCGCCGTGATGTAGTATTTCGCGACTTCGCCAGACTTTGTAGGCGGCGCGTTCGGGTCCGGAGCAAGCACGAAGGTCTGCGAGAACACGCGGGGGTGGCCGTCGACCGTATGGCGGGGCGTGCTCGCAGGGTTCCCCGCCGGGCCCTTGCCGTGCGTGACAATCCCGGACACGGTCACGAGTAGCGAGGGCGGCTGGCTTCCTGTGCATGAACCGAGTCAGACTGGGTTGAGCGGGACGCGCGCATCGGGGGACGGTGGAAGCGTCGTGGAGACAGACCTGGGATAGGGTGGCAGTCGAAGGACTGCACCTCGTGCTTGGTGGAGGGGATGCCGCTGACGAGCTCGCGGACGCCTTCGATACCCTCGAACGGCCGGCCGTTCCATGTCAAGGCGGAGTTGGGCCGGTAGAAGTTGGGCAGGTCATCTACGCGCGTCGGGGAGTCGTACGTCGAATAGTATAGGCGCGTGAAGTGGTCTGCCGCGCGCGTGGCGATTTCGATGCTGTACAAGGTTAAGCAGCAGCGGCAGGCGGAGTTACCGATGCACTCACTCGTTCTGTGTGAGTGTGCTCATTTTGATAGGTCTGCGGCCGGCGGAGAATGTGGCGGGGCCGATGGAAGTAGTCGTGCAGCCTGAGTTGTGGCTAACTTCAGAGTCCGCGAGGTCTGACGTTCAGGATGAGAATGAGACGTGATCGAAGGAGCGTGTTAGTTACGATGGAATTGTCTTGGCGGCGTGCAGCAATGCAGGGCCCTGGACGTTGAACGGCGAGCGTTTGGGATGGTGGCGGTCTGAAGGCAAGAACGCGCCCAGGACGCGCTCGTCCAACTCGTCCTCGATTCCCGTCTACCGCCGGGCCGCTTACCCGGGTAACAGCGGTAGGCGCCCATGGTTAGTGTGCCCGCGGTTGGCGTCACGATCGTGTTCTTCACTTCAGCTTGCACTTGCACCATATCAAACACAAAGGCAGCTTCAGCTAGAGGTACACGCACAGCAGTCGTCCACTATGATACACCAATGGATGCAACCGCAGAGCTGTGTGTCGATTGATCGGCTATGTAGTGCGCGTAATGCGCCGCAGTGCCGATAGTATGTTTCCTTCGAAGTCCGCACGACGTCGATGTTGCTTGGCTGACTATGACGACCCATACAGAGCAAGATATGATACAGAATACATATACAGGGCCTATGCCCTCCGGAAGATGACTACAGTAGTATGTAAGTATTACAAAATAAAATACACGATACTTCGTCGGCCGCTCTTCCCAGGTTCCCTATCACGCCGCAGCGGCAACCGTGCCCGTCCCGACGTTGGCGCCTTGGTGTTCTGTTCCCTTCGCCTCGTACCATGTCTCGGGACCCTGCGAGAGGGCGCCGCTGTCAGTCAGTGTCGTTCGGCTCTCATGGGTCGCATCTGCTCACTTTACGGTTCCTCAGACGTAGTTTCCTGATGCGCCGAGCTGTCCATTCCCCAGCTGTCGCGCCGCTGAAGTATTCCTCCTTGGGGTTCTTGGCAACCGCCTCAGAAATCGCCCTGCTCTGCTCTGTGAGCGGCCGGAGTACGACCGAGTTCTTTGGTCGTGTGAAGAACGCGACGGAGTATCGTTCGTAGCGCGATTGGTGGCCTGGCGGCGGCCTGCGAAGACGTTTGGCGTGAGAACACGGACGACCCGCTCTGCTCTCGCAGGCACTCACATGAGCCGGTGCAAGTTGGAGCGCAGGATCCCGCCGCTGAAGATCGCCAACGCATCTCCGACATTGCAGATGGCGTGTCCGGGAAGCGGCTGCGGCGGACGTCTCCATAAGCTGCTCAGGCACACTGGCTGAACTGACCACTCACCTTGAGGTACTGCCACTCCTGCGAGCCCGGCGGGAGCACCTGGAGGCCGCCCAGCCGGTTGTGGAGGAACGTCTGCCGGAACAGGTAAGCGAGCTGGGCAGGTAAATCCCCCGATAGACCTGCGTACGAGCGTGCCAAAGTCGGTGTGCGCGCCGATGCCGGCGCTGCCCTGGTTCGGGGGCGTCTTAACGACCCTCGCTTCGCTCCCGCAGGGCTCGTCGGTGGCGTGCAGCGCGGCGATCTCCCCCTTTGGCAGGCCGAGAAGCCGCTCGAATATGGCGAGTAGCGTGTCGTTAACCGCCATCGACTTGCGCACGAAGGGAATCAGGACGCGGTCCATGTGCGCGTTCACCGTGGGGGGATACGTCCGATACGTGGGCCGCGGCCAGGACAGCGCGTCGTCCTGCGCGATGTTCAGGAACTCGACGGTGTCTCTGGTGCCGTTCAGGTCTGTGGCAATGGTGCCGCGTGCCTTATACCTGCCACGGGTCTCAGCATGGATGACGCCACCGGCAAAGTGAGTGCCCTACCCGAACGAGTCCCCGTTGTCACCCTGCTCATACTTCATTTTCTCGGACAGTGGGAGCGCTAGTGTCTCGGCGCCGAGGTCGAACATCGCGTCGGCCTCCCACTCAACGCCATGGTTGCGAAGGCTATGATGGCTGGTTAACACACACGCGCGCAGCGTACACTCGTCCGAATGTACGTACTACCAAAATCCGAGGTGGGTAGCGGCATTCCAAAGCTTGGCGAGCTCAGCATGATCACCAGCGACTAGAAGCTTGTAATCCACCACAAGCAACGGGTGGGTGGGGACGTCGGAGGGGAACGAGGGGGTAAGGGTGAGGCCAGGCATGTTCTGCTTAGTGCGGACCGGAGTTGTGGTTTGGGTGCCGATCCTGCGCTGGCTTTTTATCAGCCGTCGCCATCTGTGCAGTGCTCTGCTGGCCGCGTCCTAGGTCCTAACCCGTACGAGAAGGCTAGCCGGATAGAGGACGCGCCTGCCGCGCGAGCGCGCTTCCTCGTTCGCGCCGTGATCCATCGGGGGCATACCAGTGGCAGGGTCCACCTGGCCTGCTCGCGCTTCCCTGCAGTGCCTGAGTGGGGGGCGAGATCTCATCGGCGTGCGAGTGAGGGTGCGTGGGCGGAAGCGCGCTCAGTTAGCTCGGAGCGCGGTCCTTTGCACTGCGCACGCGCCCCACCCTCGTCCGGCCGGTGGCTGCAGTGCCAGTGGCGGATGCGCTCGCGGCGTGTGGGCGCCCGGTCTCCCGGGACCCGAGTGCGCGCGCGAGCGGGGACTGCGATGGCTCATGTTCACGTAAGGTTACATCGTGATCGGATTGCGGCGGTTGTGTGGGCGTGGGCCGCCGCAGATGGCAGGAGGGATGCATAGTGGCATTGCGCCCGCCGCCTGCGCGCACTGGAGTGACGCTTACGCTCATTTAGCAGTACGTTCACGGAAAGCTCGCGCTGCCTACCTCCGGAGCTCGCACTATGTCGCGCCACCATCACCGCCATGGTCTGCGCTGGTTTTTGCTCCCATCCGCGGGGGTGATAGTGCTGACTGAGGACATTACGGGGCCTGGTAGCGGCTCTAGCTGCATGCGGCTCGACGGGCGCACGACCTCGCGCGTAGAAGGCCGGCTTCTGGGTTTCTTGTGCTCCGCCTGACGTCAAGGATTGTGGCCGGCGTACCAAGCGGATTCGCTCCGCGCCTTGCGGGCAAATAGTAGCCGAGGTGTCGCGCAGGAGGCGCAGAGGAGCCACATGAGTGCGGGTGGGTGACCCATCGGGGGCTGTCCGCGCCGGAATAGCGACCGCTCATCGCGAAGGAGGGGGAACGTGGCCTGCGCCGCTCTGCGGATTGCTGTCTTAGGGTTTGCGTTCAGGCCTCGGAAGACGGTGCGCGCGCCAGGTGATCTGGGTGCGCTGCAGCGTGGACCGCCCGGAGGCGTTCCACGTCGCCCGGGGATTGGTCAGAAATGCCCGGAGACGATCCTGCCTCCGCACGCCGCCTTGAGGCTCGCCGTCATGCGCCTCCGCGGGGCAGCGGGGGTTCCTGGCGGGGCAAATGCTGGAGAAAATGGAACTCGGAAGGACGTTCGGACTTGGACGGTAGATCTGTGGAAGAGAGAGTTCCTCGGGAGATGGTTGGAAGGTCCGCACAGCCCGGGAACGTTTGGACGAGTTGGAGGGAGAAGATCTTCCGCCCATCCGCGATGCACCGCCTGTCGGTGGGCGCCGGCGCGCGGTGGCTTTTCAGGGCTTTTGTGCTCAGCAACATGTGCACGATGGTGGGCCGGCCGTGGATCGTGGGGATGTCCGAGGATATGAAAATTGCTCAACATCAGCGCGTGCAGGCGGTACGACGTATCCTGGCTTACCTAGGGATGTACCCTCTCCCCCCACGTCGTCAGCCGTCCTGAGCAGTTCGCGCGCGGCGGGCGATGTATGCCAGAGGACATGTGCGAGAGCCAGTGGGTGTTCGTTCTAGGATGCTCGTGACTTGTGACTGTCGCGCGGCAGTGGCAGTGGCCGACAGGGCAGACGCGCGCGAGCGGGTTTCCACGATGGCGCGGTCCAGCAGCAGCGTTGATTGTGCGTCCTCCGGGTCGATGGCAGCGCCGTCCACGCCCTGACTTGCCACTCTGCCCTGGTTCTGGCTCTTGTCTTCTTCTCATCAACGCTCGGGCGCATCTGTGCACAGCCAATCTTCCGGCATGGCCCCCCGCCCTCTCCCAGATATCCTCGTCTCCGGCCGCCCGTCTCGGTCGGATTACCGCATTTTGACCCCACGGACACCCCACACGCGCGCTGGACGCGCGGAGGAGGGCTTTACCGAAGTCGAGCTGCAAGCGTTCCAGGATGACGAGGCGAACGAGTACGCCAGCCAAGCTCAGCAGCAGTCCCAGCCGCTGCTCTCGCCCCACTCTCGTGTACCGGGGTACAGGAGTCGCGGCGACGACCATGATGCTCAAACAAAGGGCAGACTGCTCACGCCGAAAGCCATACTGGTGAAGATTCCGCTCGTGGGTGGATCTCTCCTGGCCGCCCTGCTCCTTGTACTCGTCACGGTGTCCATCAACCGCCCCGGATACCTCGACTCCACGTTCCTCGAGTCCCCAGGCGATTTTGTAGAGTCCGAAGAGCCGTACGCCCCTCCAAAAGACCATACCGCGCCCCCGCCATACACCGCAACTGCTGCTGCACCCAGTTCACCATCCATTGTGGAGACACGACCACCTCCAGATCTCTTGATTTCCTACGACAACTACTCGAGTTTTCCGCTCACCGGAGACCAGTACCGGCAGGAATGCTACAAGCTCATGAGCGCGTTTATGCCCGACATCGCATACTGGGACGTGTCGCCCATGGGCGCTCACGACGTTGTACACCACGACGACGTGACAGATTATCACTTGCCCGAGGGCGAGCGTACCAGGGTCTGCTCGAGAACGCTCACCTACCTGCTTGATGGCCGTGTCGGCCTCATGGCAGACCTTGCCTTGATGGCACAGGCTGCAGCATTTGCACGAGAGGTAGGCATCCTCCATATTGAACAACGGAGGGTTGATTCACCGCTCCCGGCCATAGCGCAATCGGACGTTCTTCGTGGACGACACGCACTGGAATCGGGGAAAGTGAGTCTCGCGGGAGAGGGCAAGATGGGAAGAGGTATGGTTCTGATTCAGCGCATAGGTGGGACGACCACTTTCAGGGTGTCCACGGTCTTGAGCCGGGTCCGGAGCCAGGCTGTCGTGCACCACCCCCGGAAGGTACGTTGCCCGAGCCCGACTACAGGCAACTCAGCTGCGAGAGCTAATGACGCGCTATTCCCGTCACGCACAGAGTTGGTAGCCTGTCCCAGGACTGCGAGGTGCGCGCCCTAGTACTGGTTATCCTTCTCTTGCTGATTTGCGCTCTAGACATTGGGTGGGTTCTTCCGGACCCTGAGCTACGCTTGACACTAAGGGCTCTGTGGCTTCGGGAATACAGGTGATAAGCTCGCGCACAGCCAAGTTCCACTTGGGGCATTCATTCTCTGAGGCATACGAGGACCCGTGCGTCTATCTTCTGTTCGCAGCGCCCGCATGACTGCTCATTCAGTTGCTACCTTGCATTCCATACCATCCCGTATACAGCTACAAGCACCAAACGATGCGCCAGCGGCCGATCTTCGAGCGCGCCCGCGAGTCATTCGACCGGGTAATCCGGCCAAACGCCCATATGGCAGAGCTGATCCGCGCTGCGCGCAAGGAACTGCAGGAGGTTCTCTCTCTTCCCGCTCACTCCGACAGCCAAGAGAGCCGGAATGTCGCTGGGTCAGACAAGCCTCGCGCAGGGACATCCGACGCCGCAACGGAAGAGCAACAGCTCTACATCGGCGTGCACATCCGCAAGGGCGATCGCGTCCCGGCGGGGTACGTCTTCTACCCGGACAAGCAGGTGCCGCTGGAGAGCTACATCAAGGGCGCGCTCTCGACCTGGGAGCGGCTCTACGCGAATGCGAGCGCGGGCAAGGACAGCGGCGCGCACCCCGCTGACATCTCCTCCGGGCGCCCCGACCACTTCCCGGCGGCGCCGATCATGTGGCTCGCGTCGGACTCGCCCACGGCGGCGCGCGAGTTCGTGAGCGCGTTCCCGCCCGCGACGGCCGTGTTCGGGCTCGAGCACAGCACGTACCCGCAACTGCGCGCGCTCGCGCCCGCGCACGAGTACGTGCAGGCCGAGTTTGACGAGGAGCCGCTCGCGGATCGGCTCCGGCTGACGCAGGGCATGCTCGTCGACTTTGCGATGCTCAGCGGGATGTGGGCGTGGCCCGGGGAGGTTGTCCCTGCGGCGGTCGTTTGCGGCATGGGGTGAGTGGATTCATTGGCTTGAGCGCAGGGGAGGCAGGTGCTGAGCGTTGGCCCAGGTCAAACGTGTGCACTACGGCAGCACTCGGCTTCGGGTTCGACCGTGCGTTTGGGTTTGACGACGACGGGGACTACTCGATGGGCGCAATTAACCGTGAACGCCGACGCTGGGTTGACGTGGATGTCGATGGTCGCATCACACCCGAGTGGGAGCCGTTCGAGTGGCATTAATCTGCGATCTAATAGGAGGCCGTCTAGGTCGAGGAGCATATCATGGATTGTATATTTATACTGAGGATGGAACTATACTATGCAGACGCCCTCTGAAGAGGAAAATCAATCATACGTTTGCTGGGTTTCGATGTCGTGTTGAGCGCATTTGACAGTCACCTCAAGTCGCTCAAGTCTCATACAGGGGCGTGCAGCTGGGCGGCTCATTAATCATTAGCGGGGCGTCATATCATGTGCTGGGAAACACTTGCCGTCTCGAGTCGCCCGTCCGCGTCCAGAGCAGGGCAACTACAGACTCGTTCACTGACACTCACGACCGCTACGTTCAGCTACGACTGATTGCTTGGTCTGGATCCAACTCGGTGGTGCTTTGCGTGGAGAGCCTGAAGCGAACTCTTGTGCAACGTATCTGAACTAACGGCGCCTCCGTACTTTCTACACACACCTTGCATGCCCGGCGGTCCAGACGCGGAACTCACGGGCGTATAACTCTCTGGCTTTCCGGTCATAGTGGTCTTCGCAGATAGACCCTCAAGCTTTGTGCTCGCCTCGTATAACGCTGAACTGCTCTCGGACTAGCCCCGGTGCACGATGTGGGAACGCACACTCCAGGACCTCATCCGCGGTCTACGCGCCAACAAACAGGACGAGAGCAAATTCATCTCTCAGGCGGTCGACGAGATACGACGAGAAATCAAGAGCAAGGACATGGAGATTAAGGCCGCCGCCGTGCTGAAGCTCACATACGTATGTGCCCGCCCATCCCGACCATGTCGCGTCGCGCTTATGAGGTCATCACGAACCGCGTCTGTGTGCAGCTACATATGCTCGGGTACGACATGTCCTGGGCTTCGTTCCATGTCGTGGAGGTCATGTCGGCTCCGCGGATACACCTCAAGACGATCGGATACCTCGCTGCGGCGCAGTCTTTCCAGCAGGACACGGATGTACTAATGCTGACCACGAACTTGCTCAAGAAAGTGAGTACTCGCATAAATCCCTCAGTCGGTACACTGAACCGTACCGCATAGGACCTTGGCTCCAAACCGGAAGATGTCGCAATTGCGCTCAATGGCCTATCTCACATTGTTACCCCCGAGCTGGGACGCGATCTTGCACCCGAGCTCATTGCGATGCTAAATCACTCCCGACCGCACATAAGAAAACGCGCGGTGTTAGCTCTGTACAAAGCGATCATCAAATACCCCGATATCCTCCCGCAGTGCATGAGTCGACTACGAGACAAGCTGGACGACCCCGACGATGGTATGCATCCTGTGCTACCTGGTTATACACACGCAAGGTGCTCATGTTTGTATCAGGCGTTGTGGCAGCGACGGTGAATGTCATCTGCGAGCTTGTGCATCGGAATCCGAGAGACTACTTGCCATTGGCGCCTCAGCTCTTCCACCTTCTGACAACGTCCTCGAACAACTGGATGCTGATTAAGATCATCAAACTTGTGAGGCACGCTACGTTCTTGTGAGGATCCGCTCGCGCCTAACTTCAGTGACAGTTCGGGACTCTGACGCCGTACGAGCCTCGGCTGGTAAAGAAGCTGCAGCCGCCCATCACGGACCTCATCTCTACCACCTCAGCAATTTCGTTGCTTTACGAGTGTGTCCGGACGTGTATCATCGGGGGTATGCTTCATGGCCATGCGGGGAACCAACTAGCCAGGACGTGCGTTACCAAGCTGGCGGGCTTCCTGCAAGACCGGGACCAGAACTGTAAGCCTAGATGTGCACGCAGCGCCCCTCGGAATAGCAGATGACCTGACCCCCATACAGTGAAGTACATCTCGCTACTTGCGATGGTCAAGATTGTGCCCACACACCCCGAACTTGTCGCGGAATACCAAGATATGATCCTGTCCAGCGTCAACGACGAGGACATCAGTATCCGGATGCGTGCCCTCGACCTCGTCTCCGCTATGGTCTGTTTCAGTTCTCTTTCCTGCACCGTATCTGTACTCACGCGCTTCGTTAGGTCAGCCGACACAATCTCCAACCCATTGTCCAGCAGCTGCTGTCCCATCTCGTAAAGGTCGAAAGCTCCGCACTTCCTTCGGCGTCACAGACGCTGTCGCAGCTCGCCTCTTCCGCGGCGACACCCGTTACGAAGCCGAGCGTCTCCCCGTCGCAATCTCCAGCGTACAGGCTGACGCTGGCCCAGCGGATACTGGCGCTCGGATCGCAGGACCTGTACGACAATGTCACCGACTTCGAGTGGTACATCTCCGTGCTCGTCGACCTCGCGTACATCGCGAGGGTCAACATAGGCCCAGAGATCCGCGAACAGCTCGTCGACATTGCTGGCCGGGTGCGCGGCGCACGGCGCTATGCCGTTCAGGTGATGCTCAAGCTACTAAGCGATGACTCATTCCTGCTGAACGCGTCCGACGACGGCGGCTGCCCCGAGGTACTTTGTGCGGCAGCGTGGATATGCGGGGAATACTGCAGGTAAGCGCTCATCCACTTTGCACCATGTAGCTGTAGGTATACTGAACGCTCCAGTGAGCTCGCTGAGCCCCAGAAGCTGCTGTCCTATTTGCTCCAACCTCGCATCACTTCCCTTCCTTCGGACGTCGTTGCCGTCTACTTGCAAGCGTCTATGAAGGTCTTTGGGTTTTGGGCTTCTGAGCTCGCGGAGCGCTGGGACGATGACGACCTGCCAAGGGTACAGGGCGTCGTCAGCGATGTTTTAGAGCGTCTCTCAAGCTTCGTGACCCATCCGGATATTGAGGTGCAAGAGCGGGTACGTCGCGACACACTATTGGGAAGCCGAAGAGAACACATAACTCAAGCTGTATGTAACTTGTAGGCGGCAGAGATGCTTCAGCTCTTCACGTTCATCCGCGCCGACCTATCGGCGTTCAAGCCCAAGCTCCGGAGCGACTTCCTGTACGGCGACGCGGGCGCGAACGGCTTCAGCGAGCCCTCCGCGGAGCCCCACTTCCCAAAGAGCCTGTACCTCATCCGGCCGCTCTTCAGCGCGCACGAACTCAACGCCGTTGCGCTCAGCGCCCAGGCGAGCGTTCCGGTTCCGGACGGGCTCGACCTCGACGCGTGGATCGTGCCCTGGGCGGAGGAGCCTTCAGGACCCTCCGCGCCTGAGCTGGGTGATGGCACAGAGGGCAAGAGAGCGAAGAAGGGTAAGAAGAGGGACAAGGACGGCGCGGGGAAGTCGAAGCGCAAAGGCAAAGCGAGGGCGGACGACGGCGAGGGCGGTGGCGGCGACGAGAAAGGGGCGCGCAGTGCGTCACCGGCCCCGCACCTGCAGGCGGTCGAGACGCCGGAGGAACGGGCAGAGCGCGAGCGCGTGAGTCCCCTGCGTGTCCTCCCATGCTTCGCGGCGAGCGCTGACGGGTGCGTGGCCTGCCTCACGCTTGGCCCGGCGAACAGCGACGGGCGGAGCGGCTGGAGCGCCTGCGGGACGACCCGTACTACCTCATAGACGACCGGCCTTCATCTACCGCCGTGAGCCTGAACGCCGCCGACGTCGACCAGATCCCGGTGGTCAAGCTGGACGACCTTCCGCCGCTGTCACAAGGTTAGCATCCCACTCCGCTCGACAGAAGCAGTGCACTGACAGTACCTCACTCCGTCCCTTGCCCCTCGTCCCTCGTACCTCACGCCGTTCTGCCTCCTCCTGACGCACACGCCACAGCAACGACACCGCGGCTGCCCAGCCTCCGCGGCTCGCCAGCGCCGACGAGCCAGACGTTCGTCATCGACAGGACGGGCGAGATGCCCGTGGGCGCGGTCGCGCCGCAGCGGGCGTCGGGCACGAGCTCGCCGGCGGCGTCGCACCTTGGGAACGGCGACACGACGACGGCGGCGTCGCCCGTCCCGCCACCATCGCGATTCGCGCCGTACGACCTGGACGCGGACGCGCCCCGACCGGGGACGCCGCAGCCGATCAAGGTCACCCGGGCGAAGAAGAAGGGGACAGGCGGCGGGGGCAAGAAGGAAAAGAAACGGACAGCGAAGGTGGACGGCGTGCCGGCGCAGTAGTGAGCGGGCGCGGTGCGCGCGTGGATGCGGCATGTGATGCAAATACACGTTTGTTTTGATTACTGGTATGCTGCTGGAGGCTATGGTATACATCGTTGGTAGTACTGCGGGGCTGGACAAGAGGAATGCGCCGAGGCAGGGGAATGGGGCGGTGGGAATACATGCAGTCGCAGGATTAGCAGGTGCATGGCTAGGTGTGTGTAGGAGGCGGCGGCGCGTGTCACAGTGCGTGGCCGCGCGGGATAGAAGGGAGTGGTAATCAGCGACCGTCCGAGAGGGGGAGCGAGGAGAGCAATGGATGGATGGGCGAGCGCTGATTGTCTGCAGCTGCGCGCCACGTATGATGGGCGGGCTCATCGGTCGTCGTCCACCCGCTCAACCGAGTCCACGATCTCGTTGATAAGCTCTAGGGTGACACCCGGTATAATGCGCTCTGCCTCCGTGAATGCGCGCTGGAGCGCGCTCAGCGCCACGCGTGCCTCCTGCGTCGAAACCCGCGGGAACATCTGGGTGGATGGACCGGATAGATCTGCGTCAGCGGGGCCCTGGGACTGCGGCGCGGCAGGGTGGGGAGAGAACGCACCGATGCAATCGCCGGCAGGACGACCGAATCGAGCATGGTTGTGTCCGGCAGGTCGTCATCAAGCTCGCGATGGTTCGCGCCAGAGTAGTCACCATTGTCGTAGTCGTCCTCGTCCGACGGCTCGCGGCTGAGCCCGCTGACACCGTGGCGGATCGTTGCCTGTTGGTCGAACCGCTTCTGAGACGGAGGAGCAGACGGTGGCAAGGGCGGCAGCTCGCCCTTGTTGTTGACGCTTGTGGCAGTGGCAACCGAGGATGTGTCGGATACTCCACGCCGTCCGGCGGTGAATGTGGAGCTTGAGTTGGACGAGTCTTCGGACGGTGTGCGGCCATTCATTTCCCATGTAAGGGGTGGCCCAGAGACCTGAACGGGATTGGGCTGCGCGCGCCCGACTGTGCCAGCGTGTCGCACTGTGCCGAAGTCCCAGAGATCTTCGGGGTCGGAGCCACCGTTCCTGCAAGGATAGATGTGGTGGTCAGAGGACGCTGCCGTGCCGGCATGTTTCTAGGCGGAAAACATACAACTCCTCAACGTGGTGCCGCTCTTCCTCCTCGGCTCTCTCACCACCTTCCGCCTTCCAGCGTTCGTGGCGTTCGATGAGTTCTGTCAGGTAGCTGGTCTTTTTGGCCATACGGATAAACTTGTGCTTGAGAAGTTCCCTAGCGGTCGGACGCTGGAGCAAACCCGTTAGTTTGGAAACACGCCCGGAGCGATGTGCGACAAATACATCTTTCGGATCACGCTGCAGACAGCAGGCTACAAATTCACGGAACGCTTTCGAGAACGGTCCTTCCAAGGTCGGAGGAGGGTTCTTGGGAATGAGGAAAAGTACCTGCAGAGATCAAATCATTGAATCAATGCAGTCGATGCCAGTCGTGACAAGAGACGCACCTTCATGGGATGCAACTCAGCATATGGCGGTTCGCCCTTGGCCAGCTCGATGGCCGTGATTCCTAGACTCCAGATGTCGGCTTTGTGATCATAACCGCTCTGCTTGATGACTTCAGGCGACATCCAATATGGAGTGCCGACGAAGGTGTTCTTCTTCGCAGAAAGGGTGCCCGACAACTGCCCGGAGACTCCGAAATCGGCCAACTTGACATCGCCATTGGCTGAAAGTAGGATATTGGCGGCTGACAAGAGTATGGGTTCACAAACTTCCGCGGGCACGATCTGACGACATACCCTTTATATCCCGGTGAAGCTTGCCTTCCGTATGGAGGTACTCCAGGCCCTTGAGCAGTTCCCGAACAATAATTGCGATGTACTCCTCTCGGAATACTCCAGGTTTCATCTGTACACTGCCATCAGCGATACTAATAACAGCGGGCAGTGATGTCATACTAAGTCGGAGCATGACCCGCCGGAGCAGTACCTGGAGGAATATGAGACATTTGAGACGATGCACGGTATAAGAGCACGTACTCCATGACGATCCAGAGGTGAGAACCCTTCAAGAAGGAGCCATGATACTTGGTGACATGGGGAGAGTCGAGCTGGGACAGAATTTGGATCTCTTGCTGTATGTCCTCGATCTCATCCTCGGCACTCTCGAGATCAATGATCTTTATAGCCACAGTCTTTTGTGTGCGCTTGTCGTATCTGTTGGGTGGATGAGCGCGTGAACCACGGTGATAAGTGCCAAGTGCGAAGACGCGCCCTTTGTAGACTTCTCCAAAAGACCCCTTGCCTGAGGAGCGGGTGAGAGGTGAGTTCCGTGCGCGCCGAAGATGATGAACGAACAGAGCGGGTGATCTGCGCACCAATTCTATCCTGCTTGACGTAGAACTCCTCCGGATCCTGGCGTTGGTTCTCCTGGATGGCCGTCAACCTCCTGCAGTATCGGGCGACCATCGCAGATGGGTCGGGGGTATAAGACTCACCATTGAGCGCGTGTATCGGGTGCGTCACTTAAGAGGTCGTGGATATGGTCGTGAGGGATATCTAGATCCGCGTGAATGGAGAGGGAGAATGGAGAGTTGTCGTTGGGAGATCGAGCAGCCGTCAGACAGCGTGGGGGGAGAGCACGAGGAGCAATGGAAGATAAAACAAGAACGGAGAAGACGTCTTGAGCAGCGATGAGGAGGGGGGCGGGGACGAGGGCGGGGATGGAGGAACGAACGGAGTCGGACGCGGACTGCAACGAGCAGCCAGCCGCCGCCCGCGTCCGTCCAAATCCGTCCGCGCCTGGCACTGGCAGGCCACGCGACCGCGCTTGTCGCGTGTCTGCTGCAGCTCTCGCTCTCGCTCTCACTCCGTCCTCCATCCTCGCGCGTGTCGATCTCCCTGATTCGCGTCCATCAACCGGATAAACTACACCCAAAAGATGCGCGATCGGAAGCGGCGAATCTCAGACTCGCCTCCGCGAATGGACAGCACAAAGAAACCGAATCTGGCGCCCGATGAGGACGAAGACTGGCTTGAATCCATTCTCGCCCAGATCAAGGCTGAGGAAGAGAGCGAGGTCTACGCACGCTGGCTTCAGGAGAAATTGAATGCCCCTAGTCCGTCTGCTGCTCCCGCGGCAAGTGCGGACAGTAGCTCGGATGCCTCGCGCCGACACGCCCCTGACAATGTCATTGAGATCTCGGACGACGAGGAACCAGAGGACGATGAAGCCGTTGCTCGTCGTATCGCTAAGCAGTGGGAAGAAGAGGACCGCGCGCCCACTGGTTCTTCGTCGTCTTCGTCACACCATCCGGCTTCAACAAAGGGCAAGAGCAGGGGCATGGGCAAGGGCAAGGGCAGGTCTTTCCCGCATCCCAACCCACTGCAATCGCCTGCGCCCTTGTCAGTGCTGAGACAGTATAGAGAACTGTTTGCTGGAGAAAAGAGCTGTTCGTGTGGGGCGAACGTTCCTTCACCTAGAGACCAGGTGAGTGAGACTACCGCAGTCCTGATCAGTCCGAACCCTCTAACAGGGTACTGCAGGTCATGTTCTCTCAGCAAGTACCTCCACCCATGCTCCTACGCGTCCTGCACGCACCCTGTACATCCTGCAACACGAACCATTGTCGTGGCTGTATGACTGCCGTGTCGTGCTCGATCGCATGCAAGGGCAAGACGCGAAATGCCGATTGTCCTGTCGAGACATGCTGCGCCGAAGTTCGAGCCATCGCACTTTTTGAAGCTCTAGGCGGGTTCGACAAGCAATACCTTGGCGAACGTGCTACCGCCGATGAACGTGCCCGCAAAGCAACAGCAGCAGCTCGTAAGACAACAGCACGTAGCGTTGGCCCTGGTGGTACTGGTTATGGAACTGATTCACGTGGAGGCGGAATGAGCGCATATGGTGATTATGATATTGATGATGATTTATTCAGCTTCCGCAAAAGGGTGCGTGGCCGGTACCGGGCGGGAGGCAACGGCCGTGGCCCCCAAACAGATTCATCTTCGAACCACAACTTTGCGACCCTCCACTTTGACGAGATCATCGTGCGAGTGTTAAACACCATCACAAGCTATTTGCCTTCTCCCTACGCAGATGGTGCCCAAATATACGACATGCTGCCCCACCCATCCATCGGGTCTTTGCTTTTGCTGTCCCAGCTGCCTGACTTGCTGGGAACTTTACTCCGGAATGACTCCGTTACGGACTGGACAGCACGCATTGACGTCTACTATGCCATGCTTGCGCTGTTGAGACGACTAGCAGATTGTGAACTGACCCTCGAAGTATATCTGTTCGTGAACGCCCAACGTTTGGAGGCTGAACAGATCCACTTCACAGGTGCTCATCAGCACCCGGTGGGAAGTGTCGAGGAGCTGCGGCCTTCAAGAATGGATGTAGGGCGAAGGCGAAATCATATGGGAAAAAGACAGCGACAGCGGTGGGCTCGTCTCCGCCCCGCCTCTCTACGCGCACTTCAAGAAGCTCGCCAAGCAGTGCGAGGCGTTCCTTGCGGGCGCCAGCAAAATGCTGGAGACCGCAACCGACGGAGAGGAGGCAGAGACGCTGCTCAAGGCTACGTCTCTCTGCGGTGACTTCATCGCAGCAAAAGAGGATATCGAGCGGGCTATGACCATCATGGGCAAGGATCCCTCTGCCATCAACTCTCATAGCCACTCTCTCGACACCGAGGCCTCTCCCGACACTACTCAGGGTACGTCCAGCGGCAAGGACAAGGGGAAAGGCAGGGATCTTGCTGTCGACCTGGAACGGCGGTACGCCCAGGAGTGCGAGCGGCTTGCGTTCCAGCACGTCGCGCTTTCCCGCCCGGCCGCGAAGGGCAGGGTCTCGAGTATGCCGAGTACTACTACTCCAAGGAGCTCACGAAGACGGCAAACGCAACACGCAACCCGAGGGATCGTCTCCACCTCGTCAAGGAGCTCGCAGTGATGGCGACGAGCCTCCCGCCGGGCGTGTGGGTGCGCGTGGATGAGGTCCGCAACGACGCCTTGTGAGTTGTCGTTGTCATCGGCGCCGGTTTCGTGCCAAGGCCACGGGGGATACTCACCGCTGTTTACCTCCTTCGTTGTGTGGCAGGAAGATCATGATTGCTGGCCCGGAGGGGACACCGTACGCGGGCGGCCTGTTCGAGTTCGACTGCTTCATCCCGCTTGAGTACCCACACAGGCCGCCGCTCGTGCACCTGCGCACGACCGGCCGGGGCTCGGTGCGCTTCAACCCGAACCTGTACAGTGATGGCAAGGTCTGCCTCTCGCTGCTTGGGACGTGGCCCGGACGGTCAGCCATGATTCAGCCTTCCTTACTCGGTCGACGTCATGCTGACTTCTGGTACCAGACCCGAGGAGCAATGGTCGCCCAAGTCTACGCTGTTGCAAGTGGTGGTGTCTATCCAGAGCATGATATTGATCGACTTGCCGTACTTCAACGAGTGCGTACGAGCTTCCGTCGCTGGATTGTCGTAGCATGCATGTCTGCTTACCGTCGTTTATGTAGGCCTGGCTGTGGCAAGGCAGATCCTAAGAAGCAAGCGAGTGTTCAGTACAACAAGAATATCATGATGCAGATGACGCGCTGGGCGATCGTTGAATGGCTGAAGGATGAACACAGGGAAGAACTCTGGGGGGTGAGCATCTCTTATGTCAGTAGCCTGTGACGTTGACGCTCGGCGTAATGGAGCAGGAGGTCATCGCCTCGCACTTCCTCATTCGTCATGACAAGATCAAGAAGTGGTACGTCCTCCCCTATGTTATCTCCTTCGAATACTGTATATGGAACAGAGATCACCTTGTCCCCAGTATCGAGGAATGGGCGGTGACAGAGCCGCTGATCCGCCAATACCGCCCCGGCCTCACCCCTACACCCTACATGGGACCAGGCCTAGCGGCCGGGTTCGTGCCACCAGGCTTGGTGCTAGACCCGATGGACATCGACTACGACATAGGCGACATGTATAGCATGACAGCTGCGTCTGGCCTCCCGTACAATGACGCGCTGCACGCTCTCCCTCGCGGCCGCCAGAGGAAACCTGCAGCGCCTGCGCCGAAGGCCGTCGACTTGGTGGCAGAGTATGAGGAAGGGATCAAGAAGGTTAGGGCTTGGAATCTGGTAGAAGCGGTGTGACGACCAAAATGCTTGCTGCTTACCTTTCTATCATCTATCGTATATCCGTCGAGCTTGCGCTGAGCGTTGCATATTGCTTCATCCCGATTTTAACGTACTGATACATCGAAACACCTAATGTTATCCTTGTACAAAACACCATGCAGCGCTGGCATGACGTGCCGTCGGCGCCTGCCAAGGTTCGTTCCTATCTGCGCTTCCCTTGGCGGCGTCGACGGCACCGAGCCTCATACAGCCACCTGCAGTCCGGTAGCGCACCACCCGACCCCACGCACGCATGGCGGTCGTGGAAGCACGAAGCATACATGCTCGTCCTGCGGGAACACCGGTGCCAGCGTGGGCGCCGGGGAGAGGGGAGTGTGAGACGGACGGGGCAAATGCCTCACGGACGACGTTCGCGCTCCGTGGTTGGACAGAACCAACTTCGCCTACCGGTCACCTGTGGAACGGTGGCTGATGGTCCACGATTGGCTCGGGCCGGGTGGGGTGCCTCGTAGGCTGTCTGGAAGTCGGTGGAGGTTGCCGGGGGAGTTACGAGAGGTCATCATCTGGGGCCGTCTGTGGACCTGACATGCCCTGTGGAACAGCTGCGAATGTGGCGTGTGGGAGCCGAGGGATGATCTTTGCAAGATAACGATAGCCCACCTGTTGATTAGGACTAAGCATAACGGCCACAGGAGCGAGAGTAGAGGTATGGGACGTCAGTACCTTTCAGTGTTGTACCTCCGGTGAGGTGGGATTCTGGGCCTTACATAGCGGTGAATACATGTCATCGCCGCGGTGACCGAAGCTAAGACAGCAGCGACTATTGGCATTGGTACGAGTTGGCAAACCATTGAAGGCTGTGGGTGTTTGTTCAGCACCTCCCTAGGTTCTCTGACTGTGCGCATCAACTCACAGAGTGCTGAACGGACGCAAAGGCCCGGTTGCATTGCTGAGAACCGTCGCGACGGTCCATGGTATTGAGCCCTCCTGTCTTAAGACTTTGGCCAGACATCCATGCAGCTACTGACCTGTCGCGTTGAATGCCTCCGAGTAGGCGTTCCGAACCGATGATGGCTAGTGTCGGGGACCGCCTCGTCAACCATTGAGGAAGAGCAGCTTGTTCCTTCAGCTAGGCATCATAAGCTGGAAGTTCTCGCGGGGAGCGCAGAATGTATCCGCTTTCCGTCTCATAAGAACGCAGCTCGGTAGGGCTCTAGCTTGTGAGACCGAGTACAGCGTGTGTAACCATTCACCTCATTCAGGGAGACGGTCAGCACCGACATAGCTCCTCAGGCCCTCAGCGTGGAGGCTGAAGGCTGGGCAATGCACTCATCCACAACGCGCAGTAGTAGCCCCATCGCACAGGAATAGAACGAGACATACATAGACGTACTCGTTGCCCCAATTATAGTTCTTATGCAGCGCTACCGTGCATTCAACCCAATTCTCTCTTCAGCAGATCAGCGCTTGCATATAGCCTCGTCGAGGTCTGTTACCAAGTGTCCAACTTGATGGGATCCTCGTCGTCGGGACGTCCCAGACGTGTGGTTGTCGGTAACGTAAAGAAGAAGTTCGGAGACGCCCAGCCCTCGAATGCTAACATTGTGGCCTCGCCATCAGCGGCACATCTGCTTCAGTAGCAGCAGGTAAGGAGACCGGACTGAGCGGCTGTTCATCTGGAGCGGTGTCATGCAGGTGTTGTCAAGATCGTGGCGAGCAGTGCTCGGAGCCGCGACGCGCTGCGGGACCAACAACATGGTACCGGGCGACGTTGTGGACCCACTCCTCTGGGCCTCCCGAAAAGGCAATCCAGTACGTTGGGATCTGGATGAGCGATTCTCCCTCGTTGTTCTAGCTCGACCATCCACCAACGTCCAATGGAAAATGGTCAATTGGTGTGCATGGACACATACCACTCTGCAGGATAAATCGAGAGGGCAAGAAACAACTGCAGCATGTATCCACGAAGTCGGTTCTACTATATTGTACGGGCTGGAGTGAACTCTCCGCCGCCCCGGAGACAGTCTATGTCCCGACTCAACGTCCCGGTAACTCAACCAACATGATGCCTTCCGCAGCAACACGACGATACTTACCGCCCACTCCAAGGATCAGGAGCGTCTGGCACAGCGCTCCCGCAAGTGTTTTCCGCGTCCCCAATTTTGGCCGCTGTGGCTGAACGGCGGCCTCCTGTCGACACTCGAAGGACCCACGCACAACTCCGCACCGGCCCTTCTCCGCCCTGCAGGCGTCCGGGACCAGACCAATGCACTCGATGCATAATTCTGGGCCGATTGGGACCGCTATTTGTGCGCGCTCAGGCTTCCCCGCGATGTCCGAAGGCCAATAAGGACGCGACTGATGAGGCTCGACGTCGGCGTCCGGAGTGGTCGCCTTCCCATGGGCTATCTCCGTAGCCTTCCCTGACGAGTTGTAAGCTGTGGATCCTCTGAATGCGGCGAGATGACAAACCTCGCGTTGCTTACTGACGGGGCAGGATGGTTCGGGCTCACCGTATCGATGAACACCACCTATAGTACCGTTGAGGATGCTCCTACGAACGCCAGCTTGTGAGAACCTGACCGCGAGTCCATATCAGGACATCAGGGAAACAGTCCTAGTCGTCCTTTGTGTATCACTGCTCGTACGTGCCCCGAGATGTCCGTCACAATGTGCGCATATCCGGCCCCCGCAGAGAACTCTGGGGCTATATCACACGCACATGCGCGAGAATCCGGAGGTATTCAGAGTCAACAGGGCGCGCTCAGCAAGGGGCTCAGGGCAGCAGCACCGTGGTTCGTGCAATGTGCACCGCCGTGAACACGCGTGGCGGTAGTGAGACGGAGGAGAGCAGCACGTCGACAGGGAATTTGCCGGGAATGTTCGAGGTTGGATCACAGTACACCTAGCTTCATCCAGCTCGCGGGTGGAACGCGCCTGGCACCTGTCGTCGGGGCCGCAAACTGCCCGGCCGCGCGTCGACCCACCCAGGCCAGGGCAGTGCAAGAGATCCTCCCGGGGAGGAAGTAGAGCGGGGGTAGTGCAGTGCCTGTAGTATCGCACGAGCAACGCAAGGTTGCGGCGAGGGCGATCGCTGAGAAGGCGGATGGGCGGAGGCGGAGGCAGCGGGAAAGCGCCGCTACTCGCAGTGGGACGGCCCTCATTTCCACCACACGGCCTTCGGGAGTGCGACTCTTGCGACATACATCCGAGAAGACGGTGACAAGGCGGGCCTGGGTGGCGGATGGAAAGACGATGGACCTTGGAAGAAGGCGAATGGCGAACACGATGGGGGTCAGCGGGAGAAGAGCGCCTGGGGCAGCTCAATGTCCGCTTCCGGTACTTCCCGCCCCGCAGGGAGCGACCATCAGTTTTACGTGGGGTTACGAGAGACGAAGCCTTGCACACCTCTTCTCGAGCCCTCCAGCGAACTCGTCGCCGCAGAATGCCACACCAAGCCGCTAGAACGTCCTTGCCGACGCAACGTGCCGGGCACGCGTGCGTCATGCAAGGCTCACGTCCCCGGCCGTTCCTCTGACGCAAACCAGTGAGCATTAAGAAATGGATAGCGTTACATCGGTGTGAGCACAGCTGCGAGACACAGAACTACAGTCGGATTCAAACAGAAGTATATCGTCGCGATGAGGGATTCGGGGAACATATAGTAGCAGCACGTTCGTCACGGGTCGTGATTCGTCGTTTGCAGATCATGCGCCGCTACACGTACTTCCGGTGTTCCTGCGCGAACAGAAACGCAGATCAGTGACACCGTCATCTCCACGGAGCCGCGCAGAGCGGTACGTACAGGAGCGTGCGTGGTTTCGTGATCGACGTGCACGAAGGCACGGCCGACATTCGGGAGGACTTCGATCTTGTCCTGCAGGCTCTGGCTTAGGTCGTGCGCCTTCCAAAGAGGTGTGTTCGCGTCCATCACGACGTCGACCTCTACGTAATAGTCCTTCGGCGAGAGGGTAAACACCAATCATAGCGCGATAAGAACATGCTGCAGGCTCACCGGTCCGCTCTGAAGGTTCATCGTCAGTCAACGATTTGTGGATAGACGAAGAATGGCACTCACATGGTATGCGCGTACAGTGTCAACCTTGTCTATCTCATCGCTGAACGTGACGGCCTTGTAGATGAGCAGCTGGACAAAGTCATGGGGCGCGGATTTGCCCGCGAGCAGCTCGAATTCGTGGTAGATGGTGCGCGTCCAGGCAATGATAACACCGAAGGCGATCTATGAACGAACGTGGTCAGCGATCATTGCATCCGACTGTACGCGTCCAACAAAGGGGCTTACGATGATAGCGCCCATAGGATCCAGGTCTGGACAGCCAGGCATTGTCAGTACGTGGGGCTTCGGCAGAGAGAAAACGGAACATACACCACTTCAGCTTGCTTCCACCCGCGGACATGAGCAGACCTAGCGCCCGGCACTGCGAGTCAGTACCGCGCGCGTCTTGCCTGCCGTGTGACGTGAGATACGCACCGAAGCCATTGATGAACAGATCGTTCCTGTGATCTTCCCAAAGCATGCGCACCTGACTGGACGAATTGCGGTAGCCGAAGCAGTAGAGGAATAGCAAGAACTTCACGCCTGCTCAGGTAATGAGTGGTTGCGCAGACGCAGGCAGTTTGAGCGCTTACCCAATGCAGCTCCGACTGAGACCAGTGATGGGACATGGAGAGTGTTCGTATCGTCGCCACTGTGAGTGATCAGAGTGCGCGCGGACTCCACGACGACCACGAGGTTGACCGAGCCCATGCTGGTGCAGGGTGTCAACTGAATGTGGCAAACGCATACTGCGGAACTACGCACAGGAAACCTACAGACGCAGGGGGGTCAGCGTACCGCAGCAGAGAAGGATCTGCAGTCCAAGTCTCACCATATACGATGTTGCCAATCGTTTCCAAGCGAGAGCCGCCGACGGGCCACTTGTTGGAGTCGAGCGCCTCAGCCTTCTTGTGCAGCCAGAAGAGCAGGACGTTGCTTCCGATGTCAAACACCGAGTCGATCCCCGTCGCGAGCAGCGACAAGGACAGGGACGATATTGCCGCATACACTGACAGCCATCAGCCTTCGGTGTCACGTCAAATGAGCGGTTCCCTTACTTTGGAGAATGCACAGCGCAAGGTTCGCTATGAGACTCGCCCATACGGCAATCTTGATCTGGACGCCGACCACAGTGTGTCAAGATATGCAGTATCGCTGCAGTGTTTGACATACCGGGAGCCGCGCGTGTTCCTCCTCCTCTCTGGCCTCGGTGGTGTGCTCGTCCATGGACTTGAGGAGGTCATCGATGAGCTACATCGGAGCAAGGTCAGCTATGCTACTGCTCTCCTGACCAGCCGAGAGGGATTACCTGGTTCTGTTGGCGGTGGTAGTGCTCGAGATCCTTGCCCTTGCGGCGCTTGCGCAGCTCATGGAGCTGGGCGTCGTTCTTGTACGCGCTGCGGAACCTAAAGGGATCCTCGACTGTTTTAGGGCCCGATGCCCTCTCGACGTTGTCAAGCTGCTGCAAGAGATCGGGTACCGTTGTGTCGGAATGCTGGAGGGGGCCCGTCAGAGTGGATGGTTGGATGGGGGACGAAAGGGGGAGGACTGACCGAGGTGTCTGAACGGGGCGTGTGTGGGGGCGACTGCGCGCGATCCGAGTGGTCCATCTTGAAGTCAGGCATGGGCTGGAGGACGGTGGCGAGCGCATTGGACGAGAGGGCGGATAAAAGTGATGAGTGGCGGGTGGAGGAGAGCGGGGGCCCGAGGGAGTGGTACTGACCGCGACGTGAACCGGTCCTTGGGTCCTGGGATCCTCGCTGTCGGGGCCGTCCCAGTCCGTCGGTAAGCCATCTCGCGCGAATCTCGCGTTGAGGCGCCGTGAGAGATCTGTGCTCACCTGGCTGGGTAGATGGGTTGCTGGGTTGGGGAATCGCACAGAGCGGTCGGACGAGGCGAGCGGGGTCGTGGTCCGTATAAAAGGATGATTGGGGGCGGTGACGATGCAGATACCGTTCGTTTTGGGCGTCTACTGACGCCAAGGGCGGCAGGGACTTTTCAGCGGACTCTGAACCCGGTCGGTCCAGGGCAGTGGAGTCCGACAGCGTCTCCCAACTTCAACGATGTGGCACTGGCGTGCAGGCACTGCAGCACCGACGCCTTCCTGCCGTCCCACACCCACGTCTCGGCCATTTATGCACTCGCTCTATTCTGAACGCCCCTCTGCACGTACGAAGCCTCTTCTTTGCTACCACCTGCACGCGGTGCCGGCACGGCGCGCCAACATAGCCGCCGGAGAGCCGGGCCTTATCTAGAAATTGCCGCGCACTCCGCGATCTCAACCCGTCTCACGTGACGGTCATTACTCGGCTTCCACTCACACTCGTCCACTGGCCACTCGCTCACCTCTGCTTCCACTCAGGAGCCATTGGCCGGTGACGAAGGCCATGCTATCTCAAGACACTTCTCTCTTTCCCTTGGCCGCCTCTCTGGCGGTCCTCCTGTGAATATCACTCTCCTTCCCGTCCTCGTCGGCAGACGTTGTTCTCAAACCGGTCTCGCATCCACACAGCTTTGCCGGTCTTGCATGGTGTATTCTCTCCTCATGCATGGGCCGTCCCATCATGTCTGCAATCTCCGAGCTGTGGCAAATGCTCATCCTCAGTGCGCGGTCCGGAGGCGGCGCGGACTACGTCCGCCGTCGTGTCAATCCCGGCCGCTGGGAAGACGACCAGCTCTTCGAAATGGAGATCGCAGGCAGACCTCGGATGACCTGAACTCTTCTACCGGTACATGGATTTATCATCTGGGTGATCAACCGTGTACGATAGTTAACTTGTCATTACAGGATGTATACTTAGTACGAATGACATCAGGGTTGTTGCCTGACCTGGTTGTACTTACCGCCGCACTTGGCGAAATTGTCTGCTCCGGGGTTTCTGTGTCCGCCTGTCGTCAGCTTGACAGCGCCGCTGGTTCACGCGCATTCGGACCGTTTCTGGGTTGTCCACCGACTGGCCTCTTGGGCCGTTTCCCTTGAAACTCCCGGTAGAGGCCTCCAGCTCCGCATCGAAGAACAAGCTGCACACCCAAGAGATGGTCGTCTGGGATCGCGCTCTGGACAAGGATAGGTGCTCGTTCGGATCCTCTAGAAGGTGTTCGACGCGTGAAGTATGACGTCCTTCACGCGTCGACATCCTTCACGCGTCAGCCATTGCCGGTGCAATGACAGGCCCCGATGCGCGTCGACCAAATCAAGTCGAACGTTGGTGGGAGGCGAACAGCGACGGGTCCGGTCAGCCCTCGATTGCCCGCCGCTGTTCAACTTCCGCTCCTCGTCACGTATAAAACTCGCTCGAGTCTTGTCGCCCACTCCACCCCCTCTTCCTCCTGGCCATTACTGTCTCCTCCCAGAGACCGTATTGATCACTGCTCTCGTCTCGCTCTCGCATTGCTTTCGTCTCACGACCATCACATCACTAGTTCGCCATGAGAATCTCGTCCAGCTCGTCCTTCCTGTTGGCGACCCTCGCGATCTCGTCCTCGTCGTCGGGTCTCGCCGCACCCACCGAGCCTGGTTCTCTAGAGCCGAGCACGTTTGCCTCCTCATCCAGCATCCATTCTCTGGCTATGGCGGGAAGAGATGACGCCTTCAGCGTTGATTTTGGTGGTTCGAACCACCGGTCGGAGGCTAACTCCTACCCTAGTACGACATCTTTCACACCTCCTGCGCACATTGCTAATCGCCTCTTCAGACGCCGAATTCCACATGACACACGACCGTCGACAGCTCGAAAGCATCTTGCCTCTGTTAGAAGGCTTACCGGTCGTAGGGGACGTCCTCGGTCCCTTGATCAAGAAGCTACTGGGGATGTTGGGCCTCAGCCAGAATGGCCCGGTCTCTTCCGAAGCTATCTCGAGCCTTGTTCCTCCCACCTCGGCGCAGATATCGGAGATTGCTCAACTTCTTTCGGCCGCATCTAGTCATCTCCAGGGCGCAGCAGGTCAGGTTGCGGGTGGAGCAGCCAGTGCCGTCGCAGGAACTGCTTCCGCAGCACGCAAGAGAGCTCTCTGGATGGCCGAGGCCGAGGCGGCTGGCAACTCGACTGCGTCTCAGGGCACTTCGACTACTGCTCAGTACTCCTCTGTCTCTGCTTCTGAGCCAGTGAACAGCCTCGAAGCTATGGCTGTCCCTACTCTTCCTGCTGGGGCACCGGGCCTTCCGGTCGCAGCACCCTTCGGCAACAACGGTACCACTCCGATGTCACCGCCTCTTCCTGTGAACCCGCCCAATACCCCCGTCCCTACGTCAGGCCTGCCCAGGCTGCCGGTCCCTGCAGGTGCCTCCGCGCCCTCTGGCCCAATTCCGAGAGACGCTCCGCCGATGTTCCCAGCTTTCAAGGCTGCGGACGTCTCTGCCGCATCAACTTCAGCCTCGGCTTCAGGTTCTGCATACACGTCCTGCATCCTGGCTCCGGCTTCGGCTTCTGGGTCCGCGGCCTGCAGCTCGGCGTCAGGCGAGGCTTTGGAGACCGCTTCGTCTAGTTCTGCGGTGGCTACCTCCAGTTCCACGGCCACCATGACTGAGTCTGCTGCCACGTCCTCCTCTTCTACATCCGCCTAATGAACAGACTACCCAAACATTCCTTCATAATCTACTTCTACATCACTATACCTCCATACGTTAATGTCATAATATCCTACCTTACTTTCTCCCTAATATGTCGAAATCGACATTTATTGCATGTAGTGGATACACGGCTCATTCAATCCGACTCTGTGACCATACCTAGAGGCCTATGCAGCGAGATCCTGCCATTCGAGGCAGCTGTGCAGCTACCAATACAAGAAAGCATTTCTGGAACATGTACGGCCTGTCGGGTACAACTTCTCTCGCCTTGAATTACATTCACGGTTCGCCCCCGATTGTATAAACCAACTTCCCGACAGTGCTCCCGCCCTTTGTCGTCAGATCGCGGTGTGCTTCTCGGGCGCCATCGGTAGTGAACGAGTATTGCTTGTAGATGTTGATCTTGAGCACGCCGTTAGCGATGTAGCCGAACAGCTTGTCGCCGTAGTAGCGGGCCTCCTCGGGCGTGTAGATGTAATTGAGCATCCTGCGGAGAGGCAGTGCAGGGGCACATTAGCTATTACTTTATCCCCGCTTTCTCAAACGAATTCTGCTACACAGGCAGTCCCGTTCCTTGTACGGGTGGGGAGGGAAGGGGCAGTACTCACGTTGGGCGGAGAAGCGCGAGGTTCTTCTCGACGAGCTTCAGGGGCGCGATGGGCTCGACTGGGCCGGACGCGTTGCCGACGCTCACGATCGTGCCCTTGCGGCGGGCGATCTTGAAGTTGTCCAGGAACCTGCGCAGGCGCGAAAGGGGTCAGCACCGCGTCCGATCTGCGCTTCTTGGAACCGTGCCGCGGCGCTCAGAGCAGCGAGCGCGGATGAGACGGAGAAGCGCAGCAATGCTGGCGAGGGGGCTCCGAGGATCACTTTGGACAGTTGTATGAAGGGGAGGGGCTCACGTGTCCTTGCCGACACCGTCGTAGATGACGTGCACGCCCTCACCACCGGTGAGCGCCAGCGTGCGCTCGACGACGTTCTCCTTTGTGTACAGTATGACGTGGTCGGCGCCGTGCGCGCGCGCGACGGCCGCCTTCTCCTCCGTCGACGTCGTCCCGATCACCGTCGCGCCCGCGTGCTTCGCGAGCTGCGCGAGGAGCAGGCCGAACCCGCCCGCGACGGTGTGGATGAAGACGGTGTCGCCCGCTTTGATGCGGTACGCCTCCTCCGCGAACGTGAGCGCGGTCAGGCCCTGCAGCGTCGCCGCGGCGGCGGTGAGGAGCGAGACGCCGGCCGGGACGGGGAAGACCTTCGACCACGGTGCGGACGCGAACTCGGCGTGCACCCCGAGCGCGTTCTGCCGCGTGGGTGCGCGCGGTCAGTTGTCAAGGCCTGGGGCCGTAGACGGTAGGCGGGAGGGGGTGCGAGAGGGACGTACGAGGGCGACCCTGCTGCCGACCTGGAAACCGCGCTTCTGGTACTCCTCGTCCGCGAGCACGGCCGGGTCCGTGGGCAGGCTCACGACCGTGCCCGACGCCTCCATGCCGAGGATCTGGGGGAAGCTCTTGATGGGGTACAGGCCCTTCCTGCAGCGCGTGCGCGTCAGTCCCGCGTCCGGGCGCGCTCAGCGTGCGCGGCAGCCCTGTGTGGCCGTGTGCGGCACTCGCCTGTAGTACGAGTCGATGAAGTTCACGCCTCCGTACGCGACCTGTGTCCCGCGTCCCGCCTCAGCCTGCGCTCGCCGCGGGCGCGTTGCGAGCGGACACGGACGCACCTGGATGACGATGTCGCCCGGGGCGCGCGCGGGGAACGGCACCTTCTTCTTCTCGAGGACGTCGATGTCCCCCGTCCTGTCGATCGCGATGGCCTCGACGGTTTCTGGGAGCGACATCTTTGCGCTATCTGTCTGTGTCTTTCCGGGGGTGTTCTTCGCGCTAGCTGTAGCAGAGAGGTGGTGCACGAGGAGATGGGTGCGCGAGGTCGCGGTGCGTAGCAGCTGTTGGGTCGACGTCCGTCTGACGGGCCCGAGGGTTGCTATAACGCGGAGGGTGGCGGCGGATGGGATCATCGGCTTATCAGCCTGGATCGCGCGAATTATATCCTCCCATGCACAGAGTTGAAAGGGCTGTATTTGAAGGCAGTGTGAACATGCTGGGGGCTTTGAAGTGGGTTCGTAGTAGCTCGCTTATTCATCCAAGAGCGCAAGAATTAGCACCGCTGACGATTTCGATGACGTCGTTTCCTAACGGCACCCCGGCGGTCGCCCATTTGACGAAATTCACGTATTCACTACGTTGGGACACGCGAGTATGTTTCGGGTTGCCAACATCGTATGAAGCAAGGAAGGTTTGCTAGAAGACATAGTACAACCACAATCATCGCTTACTACCTATCGTATATGCACACAACACCGACGAAGAGTATAAGTGCTACAAGTCCCTGCAACAAGCCACAATGTGTCCATGAGCACCTGACAAACGGAAAGCCAACCACACGGCCCAAACCATACCCCATTCATGATGCAGTTTCCGACCCTGTGGCAAACGCAGCCACAAGAGTCTCGTAGATGAGCACGACCTGGTCATCCCGCTGGACCATGCCTGGCCTCTGCTCCCGAAGCGAGTCGATCTCTTGCGCGACAAGGTCGTCCTGAATATCCTCCGGCAACGGCCCAAGTGGTGAAGGCGGCAAAGGAGGAATAGGCGTGCCCGCCTTGTTCCCGGGAGACAGGAAACGGTAATGCCGCAACAGTGAGGAGATCGCGATGAACGCGCCCGTCCGGCCCACGCCCGCAGAGCAATTCACCATGATGGGCGGGTTCGGGTCCAGGTCCGCGAGGCCCGTATAGAGCGACAGGTCGCGGTTCGCCTCGTCCACCAGGCGCGTGAACCGGAGGAGGCCGTCCCGGTCCTCGCGCGCGGGCACGCCGTGGTCGGGCCAGGCGGCGTAGAGCAGGTGCTGGAAGACGACGGGCTCGCCCGGCGCGGGCGTGCGGTCCTGCGCAAGCGGGCGGAGGGAGACGACGCTCCGGACACAGTGCGCGTCGTCGACCGTCTGCGAGCGCACGAGCGTGACCTCGATCGGCGCGTCCGCGCGCCCGCGGGCGGGCTCGATCACCCAGGACTGGCCCTGCACGGGCGGGAAGTAGACGTGCGCCTTGCGCATGCCGCCCTCGAGGTTCTGCGTGAGCTGCACGATCGTGCGCACGCGGTTGAGGCTCCGGATGGCCGAGTACTGCGAGCCGGGAGGGGGAGAGATGCCCTCGAGGATGACGCTGAGGAACGCGTGCGTAGTATGTGGTAGGGGTGCTTGTGTCGCGATCCACCACTTCCCGCCTGCGAGCTCGCGCACCCAGTTCGCGTTGAGATATCGGCCTGAGGAACACGAGCTTGGGCAGTCGTGAGTGGGCTCTCCGGGACAGACAACGACGCGTGTGCGGTCGTATGGCACGATGTCGCTGTACCGGTTGTCGGGCTCGTTGTCCGGGTCGGATCCAGCAGCGATAGAGTAGTAGTTGACATGCTCCGCCTTTGCGGCAATGGTGGACGCGATGTGGGAGATCCTATGCCTTTTGGATGGGTGGGATTGGTGTTTGGAGGCAGCCCGGGCCGCAATGCGTGCGCGTTCGCGTTTCTGGAGGGCGCGGAGGACAATGGTGATGTGGGCCGCATTGTGGGCGTTTTCAAGCCATTTTGGTAGACCTGGAATCATCGAATCGGCCATGAGGACTGCGGGAGGGAATGTATGCAGCAGCGGGCGTTGGTGCAGGAGAGCTTGAGTGAGAGGCCATGTACAGTAGTAGCTACAGTGATCGGCCTATGATGACATCGTTCCCGAGTGTTTCACGTGATTAGAACCTCTCCTCCCTCCCAGCATCTCCTCGAAGAGCTCGCACACGACCTAGTAACGTTAAGCTTCGGACAAGGCCATTGACAACATGATGGAGGAGTGGGTGTCGCTGATCAGCGCAGATACGAAAGTCAAGTACGTGCAGTGTCTCCCTGTCCGATGCATTCCGCTGATCATGCTCGCAGGGTCAGCTCGACACTCGATAAATCCGTCGGGAAGAAGTTCCTCACAGACGGTAGCCCGGAGACTTGCTGGACTTCACAACAGGTACGGCATACCCTCACACAGGACTCCACCACTCACGCGTTCTGAACAGGGTACTCCGCAATACATCCAACTGTCCTTCCCCTCTCCTGTTCTCCCAAAGCGCGTGGAGATCACCTTCCAAGGCGGATTCGTAGGGACGAGGTGCTCCGTAGAGGTGCTGTCGAAGGCAGCAGAAGGGGAGGACGCGACTTGGCAGGTGTTCACGAGGATATACCCGGAGGACGTGAATAGGAAGCAAGTGTTCGATTTGGCACCTAGCGATACCGCGCTCGCACAGCGCAGGGCGGAGAGTATCAAGTTCATCTTCGAGGAGAGCTCCGATTTCTTTGGGCGGGTGACTGTGTACGATATTCGGCTTTTGGGAGTCATTCCATCTTGACACACTACCGGGGCTTGGTGTGTGCGGCAGTCACTGTAGGGAGGCAGAGGGAGGCCCGAGATATGTGGTGATCAAGCTGCAAGCTCATATCTCATCACCCAGGCTGTATAGGCTCAGGGGGAGAGGAAGCAAGTGGCTGAGGCTCCTGGCGGTGGCAGGCCAAGGCCGGAAGCTGGCTCACGCTGCGGTCGTCTGTAGACTGTTTGATTGCCGGCGCTTAGCACCAATTTTGGCAAAGCAGCCGACGGCGAGAGCGTCTTGCACACCACCATGGACGTCGGCGAAGGCCCCTCGTACTCGCAGCACGCGCCCTCTACATCTCGCGACGACACTATTCAGGCGGGGAACACTGTTCTGATTAAAATCCCCAGCGGAGACATCCGGTCCATCAAACTAGAGAAGGATGGGTACGGAGGACGTGCACTTTCCTTCGTGAGCTTGTCTAATGCAACACACAGCACCGTGAACTTGGGAAAGTTCGGTTCTTTCTATGCGAATGAGCTTGTTGGGCAGCCGTTTGGGCTGACGTATGAGATCGTGGACAAGAAGCTCAAAGTGCTGCCTCCCCGTCCGATGCAGGAAGTAGGTATGAATATCCTGCTCCCACATTCACCGCCCCTTGACCATCGCGCGCAGAGGATACGGAGGCCACGAACGAGCTGATCAACGACGGGCAATTTGTGCAGCCTCTCACTGTGGAGGAGATTGAGGCACTGAAGAAGTCTGGTTTGCATGCATCGGTGAGGGGACTTCTAGGCAAGTCGTGACCCATCTTGACGCAAGCCGCCGCAGGAAATCATCAAAAAGCAGATTGAGCAGCATGCGAACTACTCCCTCAAGACCGAGTACAGCAAGGAAAAGTACAAAAAGCGGAAGGAGATGAAGTGCGTGCACGTCCACGGCCTGAGCCGAGCAGCTACCCTGACAATTCGGCTAGGTATTCGAAATCCTTCTCCGTCATCGAACCCACTTTGCACAACGTCTGTCAATACTGGTTCAACAAGGATCAAAACCGCATACGTGATCTCCGCCCAGATTCGCTCGCGCAAGTGATGAGCTACGCGAACATCCGGCCAGGCGGCAGATACATTGCGGTGGACGATGCTTCTGGAGTAGTTGTATCAGCAATACTAGATCGCTTAGGAGGCGAGCCTATTCAGTTTTGACATGAAATGCGTTAACCCAAGGTGAAATGGCAGGACAAGGACGTCTCATCACCATATGCGATGTCGATTCTCCTCCAGCATACCCTGTCATGGTGCAAATGAATTTCCGCAAGGAAGCGGTAACCCCTATCATGGCCTCACTCAATTGGGCGACCGCGGACGAAGAGTACACGCCTAGTATGTCGAGCCAAATGACATGCCCTTACCGATCTGACGGATTTCCAGTAATTGCATCGACCGAGCCTCCAGCTGGAAAGTTCAAATCTGAGGGCCAGCGCGCACGAATCAACAAGCGCAAAGTCGCCTCGGATGCCTTGATGCAAACCCGGGAAGAGCTCTTCGCGGGCGAGTTTGATGGGTACGCCGCCTGGTACGCGCCGCCGAGGGACCCTCTCTAACATAGATACAGCTTGATTGTGGCCAGCGAGTACGACCCGTACTCCATCATCGAGAAACTGTACCCGTACCTCGGGGGTTCGGCCTCGATTGTAGTGCACAGCCCCCACGTTCAGGTAGTAACAAACTTGCAGAACCAGTTGCGTGATCTGCCGGGGTACTTGGGCCCGACGGTCACAGAGAGTTGGTTACGACAATACCAAGTGCGTCTCTCCTCCAACCTTCGGACCATGGCCACACTGACATGTCTCGACAGGTCCTCCCAGGGCGCACACATCCCATGATGAACACGTCGGGGTCAGGCGGGTTCATCTTCCATGTGATCAAGATGTGCGCTCTCCACACCATCGTCATGGCTCGGGCGAAGTACTGACTCTATGGCATGGGCACAGTTATGACGACCCCACCGCGTCCTCTGTCATGGTGCACAGGCACAGAAAGAAGGCCAAGCAAAATAGCGAGGCGCTGTCGGCCGGGACCAGCAGCACGCCGCGAGAGGGTTCCAATACCGCCAAGACGTCTGATTCGACGCCGGCTCCGGCTACCTCTCCACAGCCGTCCACCGCCCCCGGAGAGGGCGGCGCAGCGCAGCCCAAGACAGAAGACGTCGAAATGCGGACATCATAGCGATAGACGTGTCAGGTCTGCTCAACTAACTCAAACCTTAGCTGAGCCGGCCCCATCGTGTATTGGAACCCGCAGTTGTAACAATACACTGTGTTGTACAACAGACATGCGCAGATTCAACCGTCGATAAAGCAAAACAGTCCCTGTGTACATATGCACACATTTAGTACGCAATCCCGCGCGCGACTAACCGACGTCGTCACGCGGGAACCGCCCGCTTCCTGAACAGGACCTTGCCGCTAGGCGCGGGCACCACGTTCAGGCCCCAGTACAGGTTCGCGGGCCTCTGGCCGTCCCCGCCAAGCTTGAGGTCGTAGTTGAGGATGATGAACGCGAGGAGCGCCTTGAGCTCGTTCGCCGCAAAGAACCGTCCAGGGCTACGCACAGTGAGCGTTGTGGGTCGGGGCCGCAACGGACAATCAGGGACGTACCACGCATGCTTCCCGTGCCCGAACGCGATGTACTCGAGAGAGGTGTTCACGAACTGGTGCTTGGTGCCCTCGCCCTCGGCGCTCGCACGCAGGCGCGAGAAGCGGAAGGGGTCGAACACGTCTGCGTTCGCGTACAGTGTCTCGTCGTGGTGCGTTGCGTCCGCGGCGGCCATGACGATCGCGCCGCGCGGGATGCGCGTACCGTCGTGCAGCGTCACGTCCTTGAGCGCCTTCCGCGTCAGCGAGGCTGTAGAACGTCGGCGGTCAGTACTTGAGTACCCGGACGAAGGGGGTTGTGGTAGGGCGATGGGGAAGGGGGCTCACCGAGGCCGATGCCGTTGAATCGCTGCGACTCGCGCAGGAAGCTGTCGAGCTTCCACATCCTGCCCATCGCGTTCTTTGTCCAACCCTCCTCCTTGAGGATCGACTCGATCTCTTCGCGGAGCAGCTCGACGTGGTCCGGACGCTCAGCGAGGTGGAAGATGGCGTGGCAGACTGACTGAGGATGTTTTCAGCAGTGAGCGCTCGGGGAAAGTGCATGTGAAGGAGCTCACGTTAGAGGAGGTATGGATCGCGGCGAAGTTGACGATGAGGATCCGCCTGGCAATCCCCTCGTCAGAGTAATCCCTCGTCTGTGCGGCATCCATAATCCACTGGAGCAGGTCGTTCTAGCATGGATGGTTAGAATCTCACTCCAAGCTTGTTATCAGAGCCAGGCCAACGACTTACGGGCTTATCAGGCCACTCGTCTCCCCATTTTGCCATATTCTCCCGGCGCCTGTCGAGTTCGGGCTTCAGGTGTGGGATTGACCTTCGGAGGGTGGCGCGAACGCTGCTCGAGAGTCTTCCAACCAGCCTTGTTCGCACATCTGCTATGAGGCTTGAGAACAACAGCGTAGAAACATGACGCTCACGGTCTCATAAACTCGGGGAAGAACCTGACCAGGGTCTTATCCTTGACAATGTCTATGGTGAAGGAGATTGAGAGGTCAAGGTACTCCTGGTTGCGGCCTTGATACAACAAGTATCAGTGGAATCTCTCCGGCATCACTGAGCACTTAGTACGCACACAGAGGGGTGCCCACGAACACACGGCTGCTCGCCCGAGCGACGATTTGCAGCATGGCCTTCATAACGGGCACTTCTAGCCAATCTAGGCATTTCGTAGTAGTACACCTTCAGCGTTGCACTCACAAAGGCGGGGGATACACTCATCGCACCATTCTCATTTGCAGGGATATGTTGCGGGACCGCTAAAGTAAGTTCGTCGATCACATGTGGCAAGATCGCCGGGACGCTACGAGTCAACTTCTCCTTGATGACATCAATGTGGTACGGGTCGTCTTCTGTGTCGGGCCCGAAGGTGTACTTGATTTGCATCGTCTGTGCAACATTCAGTGAGCTATGTCGATGCGCCGTGGACTGGACGAAACCACATACATCGGCAACACCCTCCATGAACGACAGCTCCTCGTCCGGCCTCCGTCGCAGCTCCTCGATCATATCCCTTCCCGAAACGATGATCATCCAGTTGTCTAGCAAGGGCACCTTGAAGGCGGAGCCGAAGTACTGGGAAATTCTCAGACCATCGAGCTCCGCGAGCTGCGAGATGTTGAGACATACCTTTGTGTAACCCTCTTGAATATACTTCTTGCTGTTTAGCGAGAAGTTGATTGCGGAGAAGAACGACAGGACAGGCCATGAGGACCCGCCGATGGTAGGGATAGCGTTTAGCTGGAGAAATGGTGATCAGACCACTCGCAGTCCCATGGGCATCCTCATCTGTTACTCACCGGGTCAAACCTCCGCTTTATGACATATATGACTGCTATGATTGCGACACCAGTCCAAAGGCGGGTGGAGGAATCCTCCATCGTCGACGTGCGAGGAGGGGAAAGGTGAGGATGTTAATGAGGGGAAGAGGGGGTGGGATGGCGCGACGTTTATAGTACGTGCGCCGCGACCGCCTCATGACGACGAAGACACGCCGAATTTCCACTCTATAGCGCGCCATGCATGCGAGAACCAACCGATGTCCCGGTGGGCAGACATGCGTAACAGGAATTAGCCAACGATACCAATTTCCAAGGCCCGTGGCCGCCGACAAGACCGCCCTACAGCTGGTGCAGTCTCACGCCCCCACACCTGTGACTTCTTCGAAGCTCGAACGTTAGCGGTACTTCTCGGCGGAATACGAACTTGTGGACTTACTTGGCCGTGTTAGTGGAGGTGCGCCTCGGGACGACAGGTGCGCAATGTCTATCAGTGCTGAAGAAACTGTGCTGGAGGTGAGTAGCATCCATGACCAACACTGAGGGCGCAGTGAGAAACCGTGGGCTACGCGCCGAGGACTGGCAGTCTGTGTGAAGGAACGGGGCGGCGTTGAGTCGGCTCTCTGCAGTTCCGCGTCTCTGCGATCATGGAAGCTGATTGCCATTTATAGCCATCGGTGCAATCATCGCTTAGATACGCCCCATGTCGACATTTCTGTAACTCGAACCACTTCAGCGGAAACATGCACTTGCAGCTACAATAACAACACGGGGCAAGCAGCCTATCAGGCATACACCTGTACGATGATTTCCATGATACGCAATCCTGAGGACTAGACCGCGGTCTTTCTCCTCTTGAACAAGAGCTTACCGCTCTCCGGGGGAATGACAAACAAGCCCCAGTGGAGTATCGGCCACTGGTCATCGTCGTTGAGCTTCTTGAAGTCATAGTTGAGGAGAATGAATGCAAGGAGCGACTTGATCTCATTGGCCGCAAAGAACCGTCCCGGGCTGTCAATATAAGTCACGTAAAGCAGGCGTTACTCGGACAATGACTAAGAACCCACCAAGCATGCTTGCCGTGCCCGAAGGGAAGATAGGTGGACGAGGTGTTGACGGATTGGTGCTTCGTGCCCTCCCCATCACGCTGGCGCAACCGCCAGAAGCGGAAGGGATCGAACACATTCGCGTCCGCATAGAAGTTGTCGTCGAAATGAGTGCCAGCCGCGGAGACAACGAGCGAGGTGCCACTGGGAGGAAGGTACCATCGTGCAGCGTAACATCCTGTAGTGCTACACGCGGCATGGAAACTGAATGAAAGTCAGCAACTTGTAGCTGCCAATCATAACATAACCATGGCGTACCGAGGGAGATGCCATCATACCGCTGGACCTCCTTGAGTACGCTGTCGAGTTTCCACATCTTGCCCATCGCTGCTTTCGTCCAGCCCTCGTCGGCGATAACTGTCTGGATTTCTTCGCGCAACGGCTTAATACACTCTGGATGCTCCGCGAGACGATGGAAGACGTGGCTTATAGTCTGGCGGTCCTCATTAGCAGGTGCCGGAACGCGTGAGCCAAGGCGGTAATTGGTCCCATACATTGGAGGTAGTATGGATCGCAGCAAAGTTCATGAGCATCACCCGCTCTGTGATGCTTTTTTCCGAGTTGCCTTTCGTGACTTCCATGTCCATGACCCATTGCAAGAAGTCGTTCTGGAACAGTAATGAGCTCATCGTCGTTCAATTTCTCGCACTGCTCGTGTGCCAACTCACAGGCTTGTCCGACCACTGATCTGCCTTCCATTGCTCCATCATCGCCCGTCGTTGTGAAATGACAGGTTGCAGATATTGCATGCTCTTGTCAAGGGCCTCCGATGCATGGCTGAAGTACCGAGATAGCCACCTGCGATCCGACGTTCCACGTACACATGCTGAGTATGATTTCGCCGACCAGCTAGTGGATGGTCCTATCGAACTCACGGTTTCAGGAAATTGGGGCATATGCTGTAGAAGAGTCCGTCGCCTGCGATCACCAGAGTAAAGTTGATCGCAAAATCTAGGTACTCCTGATTACGGCCTTGAACGGTTATGATGAGTTTCAGCGGAGAAGATACCGCCCTGGCAGACACGTACAAGTTGGTATGCCTACGAAAACGCGGCTACTTGTGCGGGCTATGATCTGTCGCATGGCCCCCATGATGGGAACCTCGATCCAATCTAATGTGAATGTCAGCGCAGATATCGCGGAGCTCATGCAAGCAACGCTTACCATCCTCCGTTGCAGGTATGTGTTGAGGTACCGCCAAGTGCAGCTCGTCAACGACGTCTGGAAGGATCGCCGGGAGACTGCGCGTTAATTTATCCGTGACGATGCCATTGTGGTACTGGTCGTCGATGAACTCTCGACTGAAAGAGGCTTTGATCTGCATAACCTGCGGCCCACCCGGCGGTGGTCAGGTATTTGTTCAGGGTGAGCCGTTGGGGCCCCACCTGTTCGACGCTCTCGCTGAATGAGAGCACTTCATCTGGCGCCAGCCTCACTTCTTCGACCATTTTGGGCCCTGAGAGAATGACCATCCATTTGTCAAGCAGGGGAACCTTGAACGCCGAGCGAGGATACTGGGGCCACAGAAAGTGTAGAGGGTATCAGTCACATTCTTGAGTATATCCTCTCAGCGATGAGCACTTGGACAGACCGTACCTTCTTGTACCCCTCCTCGGCATACCGCTTCCCATTCAGCATAAACGTCCACGCGCTGACATATGATAAGAAGGGGATAGAGGATCCTCCGACTGTGGGGATAGCGTGCAGCTGGGAAAAACCACCGCATGAGAACAAATCATCGCAACCGATGTCACACTACTCACCGGGTCGGTCCACCAGCTGTATACGTAGAAGGCGGCCGCGGCGGCGAGCCCCGTCAGAGCGACTGTAACAGGACCGAAATCCATGGCAATTATATGCTGGAACGGCAAGGAAGGGAGAGCGTCAAGTGCTCAGTTGATCAACGGAGCTATATACGCGTTCATACCCCCGTGAATGCAAATACTACGCTTGCGCTTCTACCCCATTCCGCAAAACGCACCTTCCTTGCAATCAAACCTCGATGCGGGCCTCGGGCAGCGCGCGCGCCAGGGTCTTACATAGTGCACGTCCGACGCCCCGGAGAGCCCATGCGGGCAGCTATCCGCTCGCGCGGGGCTGGCGACCGTTTGTGGTGTTTGGGGTCGACGCTCCCAGGCGGCCATCGCTGAGCCTAATAGACGAACTGTGCCCCCAGGCGTCTCTGCGCCTGCCCGAGCCACACAGCGCGGCAGGCACGCCACTCGAAGAATGGGGACGAACCTTCAAGTTGTGCTGCTGTGAGTGCCGGAATCCTTTATCTGTCGCGACTGTGAAGTAAGACGACAGCCTGTAACACTGTTGCTTTCACAAGGGCCGGCGGTCGCTCAGGCGGTCATCCAGGACATATGCCTGTCGCCCAACTGCGTGCGGGGGAGCCGCGCTGTTGATGGACCCTAGAAGCTAGCATCCGATGGAGGTCGAGCCAGAGAGTATCATGCGAGCGCATATTGACAGGGATATCTGCATGGAAGCCGACTTCTTGACCGCAGTCAGTACAATGTCCGCCCGACGGGTCAGAAGAATCTGTGCATCAGCACTCTCAACATAGCTAGCGTCGCTCACTAACCTTCCCAGAGGAAGGCGTCAATGCGCCGGCGTGCCAGATGGGGAAACATCAAGGAGGGACGCGCTTCGCCCTCTCACACTTCCTCGAGGCGAGATCTCGTGATCCGCGGGGGGAGGGGGGCATTGTCTTGAGAATCCGACCGACCTACTGCGTGCCAACCAGCACGTGCATACGATCAAGTCGTCAGCTTCTTTCGCCGAATTGCGAGACAGCACAATGCAATAGGAAAGAGCGTGGGCCGTGTCCGGGTCGATCGGGCCCCCAGTCGACGGCGGGCAGTGCAATTGATGTTCCGCTATAGCGAGCACCATCGGGCAGAGGTGGGATGAGGCGCAGACGAACGCGGCGCAGCCTCTTGTCCGGACGGGTTCCGGTCTGCATCGCACATTCAGAGATCTCGCCGGAGAAAGCCGCGGGGCAGATAGGTAGACTTGGACCTGCTTTCACATGTGTCGGCGTCCAGGATGCGGCACTTGCTCAAGGGAACAGACAGCGAGTGCTGTTCGGAGACCCTTGCCGCTGCGTCGCGTACGCAGGAGGGCGACTCCAGTGCGAGGACGAGGAGAAACAGTTACCCCTTATGACGAAGGTAGCTGGAACATTTGCATGCACCGTACTGTGTTTGTCGTGCGTCAAATGTGTTGACAGTATGCTGGTAGGCGGATGGTGCAGAGCCCGCGCAAACGGATCGTGGAGTCTCAGAGGTGATGACAAGGTTGCTAACACTCTACGCTTCGCCTGCATAGCGCAGCTCTGTTCGGACTCGGACCACGTGAGCGGAAACATTCATGAGCAAGTACGAAAACAACGCGGAAAAAGCAGCCCTGTCAAGCGCACGCGTGCGCGATGGCCTCCCTGGGGCGCAAACCTTAGGGATAGACAGTATCCTCTCTCCTCCTTCTAAACAGGAGCTTACCGCTCTCTGCGGGTATGATATTGAAGCCCCAATGATCAACCGGCCACTGATCATCATCATTGAGCTTCTTGAAGTCGTAGTTGAGCAGGATGAACGCCAAGAGTGACTTGATCTCATTCGCAGCGAAGAATCGCCCCGGGCTATGCAGTGCCATGTTGATATTCCCAGCCGGACAGCGAGTACTATCTGGAACGTACCAAGCATGCTTGCCGTGCCCAAATGTGAGATACGTAGGCGATGTGTTGACAAACTGGTGCTTCGTGCTCTCCCCATCAAGCTCGCGCATCCGCGAAAAGCGGAAGGGATCGAAGACGCTTGCATTCGCGTAGTAGTTGTCGTCGTGGTGAGCGCCGGCAGAGGCGACAACAATTGAAGTGCCACGTGGGATGAAGGTACCGTCGTGCAGCGTAACATCCTGCAGTGCCAGGCGCGGCATAGAAACTGCAAGAGAGGTCAGTGACACCCTGTTACTGTTGCCTGTAGCGCAGTGACGTACCGAGGCCGATGCCATCGTACCGCTGGGCCTCCTTGAGCACGCTGTCGAGTTTCCACATTTTGCCCATCGCTGCTTTCGTCCAGCCCTCGTCGGCAATAACTGTCTGGATTTCTTCGCGCAGCGGCTGGATACACTCCGGATGGTCCGCAAGACGATGGAAGACATGACTGATGCTCTGAGCAATCGGCATGAGAACACGCTACGACGTTGAAGCCGGGAACCGGTCCCATACATACATTAGAAGAGGTATGGATTGCGGCGAAGTTCATGATCATGACGCGCTCTGCGATGCTCTTGTCCGAGTTGCCCTTCGTTACTTCCATGTCCATGATCCATTGCAAGAAGTCGTTCTGGACGGCAGCAGTGAGTTCATTACAGTCGATTCGCGCCCTGCGCATGTGCCGACTCACAGGCTTGTCCGACCAGTCATTGGTTTTCCATTTCTCCATCATCGCCCGTCGTTGTGAGATGACAGGTCCAAGGTACTGCATGCTTTTTTCAAGGGACTTTGATGCGTTGCTCCAGTACCGGGATAGCCATCTGCGATTCGATGTTTCACGTTCACATGATGATTACCATGTTGCAAACCAGCTAGTGGGAAGACTCACGGCTTGAGGAAATCTGGGTATCTACTGTAGAAGAGTCCATCGCTCGCGATCACAATGGTGAGGTTGATCGCGAGGTCCAGGTATTCTTGGTTACGACCTTGATTCTACTGAGTTTGAGGCGATTGAAAGATTGCAAAGCAGTCACGTACATGTAGGAACGCCCACGAAAATGCGGCTACTCGCGCGGGCTATGATCTGTCGCATGGCCTCCATGATGGGTACCGCGAGCCATTCTGAGGAGTATGTCAGCGCACATTCTGTAGAACTCATGCAAGGAACACCCACCATCCTCCTTTGCGGGTATGTGTTGAGGTACGGCCAAATTTAGCTCGTCAATGACGTCCGGCAGGATTGCCGGAAGACTGCGTGTGAGTTTATCTTTGATGATGCCAGTGTGGTACTGGTCGTCGATGAACTCCCGACTGAAGGAACCCTTGAGCTGCATCGCCTACGGCCCCGCCAATAGTCAGGTGCTTGCTCAGTGTGACCTGTAGTGCCAGTGACCCACTTGTTCGGTACTCTCGCTGAATGAGAGCACTTTGTCCGATGTCAGCCTCACTTCTTCCACCATCTTAGGGCCTGAGAGGATAACCATCCATTTGTCAAGCAGGGGAACCTTGAACGCCGAGCGAGGATACTACCACAGACAGTGCATAGGGCATCAGTCAGTCTCGCACATGTGCCCTCTCAGCGAGAACGTGAACATCCTGCACCTTCTTGTATCCTTCTTCAATGTACCGCTTCCCGTTTGGCATGAACTTCCGCGCGCTGAGGTATGACAAGAAGGGAACAGAGGAACCTCCGACGGTGGGGATCGCATGTAGCTGGGGACAACCACCGCATGAGCAAAAATTATCACACCCTAGGGTCGCAGAGCTCACCGGGTCGGTCCACCACCTGTATACGTAGAAGACAACTGCGGCCGCGAGCCCCGTCAAAGCCATTGTAACAGGGCTAGAATCCATGGCGATTAGACCCTAAAACAATCGAAGGAGAGAGCAGGGTCCTTGAGGAGTGAACACCAGGTGAGCAAGGGAGTTATATACGCGTTCCCACCGCCGCGAACCCAAATGCTGCGGGAGCACTCCCGCCGCGGTTCGCAACGCACCTTCCTTGTCAATCCTCGACGCGGAGCTCGGGCACCCCGCACGTCAGGGGGCTTACACAGCGCGAGCCCGACGTCCCGAGAAGCCCATGCGAGCAGCTCCCCGTGTGCGCGAAGCTGGGGACAGTTCAGTGTCTACGGGATCGCAGCTCCCAGACGGCCGACATGGAGGCTCACCTGATAGGCGGGCTGGCCCCCCGAAGGTGTCTGTGCACCTGCCCGACCTCGCGACGGGGCGCCTGCACACACGTCACTCAAAGTCCGGGGGTGAACCTTGTCCTGCTGTGAGCGCAGGATTCACTTCGATATCGTGCCTATCAGGGAAGACGACAACCGACGCTATAGGCTTCACGAGAGACGGCTGCCGCCTGGGCTGTCGTCCGGGAGATAGGGTCCGTCGCCCGACAGTGTGTGTGGAAGCCGCCTGTTCGACAGGCTCTTCGAGGACTTCCATGTCGGTGTCGAGGTGAGTCAGCATGGGGCTGTGCGGCCCTCGTGGGACGCGGCGTCCCTTGCTTGGTAGCCAGGAAGCACACGGCGTCGTGTCTTCCACTCGGCTCCAGTTTGTCCACGACTGTATGGTATCTATCCCTCCATTACAACCCAATCAGCTGGACTGTGTAGGACTCAAAGACAATAGGGAAGTGACGCACTCTTCCCCGACGTGGAAATATGCCGCCTGAGGCGATCTATCGGCGCGAGGATAGCGGCAGACGTCGGCAAGGCCTTGGCACACGGGCGCCGACTTTGCGTTCAGTCTCGTTCTTGCCGTTCGCGAGTGCACGGCGCATTTCTGGCTGATTGATATACTATATCCCGTCTGCCGTCACTGTCAGGTAACAAAATGGTCAATTAATTCTCCGTGGAGACACGCATTGCCCAGGGTCTCTGGACTGCAGCAGCCATTTATAGATCACGGGCCCCGGAAGGCAGCGCTCAGAGGAGGTCGAGACGGAGAACCACAGAGCCCACCTTGACCGGGACATGTGCAAGAGCGCCGGCTTCTTGCCCGCAGTAAACTTAAGCACAGTGGGCGGCATCAGGTACGCCCGGTAGGTCACGAGAGTCTGTACATTGGCGCGCTGAATATAGCGAGGCGCGTCGCGCATTAAACCTTTCCAGAGGTGGCCGTCAACGCGTCAGGCATGGCGGATGGGGAAACAACAGGAGGGGACGCGCTCCTCTCCCTCACGCTCCCACGAGGCGATATTTCGTCGTATACGGGCGGGAAGGTGCTGCCTTGGGAATCCGACCGCTCTACTCCGGCGTGAACGGCACGTGCGATCGGGTCGTCGTCGTCCAGGCTTGCAAACGGGTCTTCGAGAGAGCGATCGGAGAGAGCGTCGCGGTCCGCACCCATCGCGGCCCTAGTGGACGGCGGGCGGTGCTGTTGAGCGTGCTCAAGCGAGCTTTCTCGGGAAGAGGTGGATAAGCGCGGTACAGCCTCTTATCGAACTGCGTTCGGGTCTGCATTGTGTGTTCAGCGATTTCACCAGGAAAGCGGGCGGGCATAGCAGCAGACAGGTCAGATGGACTTGCCTTCATACGTATCTGCGTCCTGAAAACGGCGCTCGCTCATAGGAAATGGCGGTGACGGTTGTGGCAACTTGGGGGCTCAGGACGCCGTCGGAAATGCCCGCCGTTGCGTCGCGTACGAAGGAGGGTGAAGAGCAATGTGAGGACGAGGAAAAACATCGCACCCGCTAGGGCGAATGCAGCTATGGCGCTTGCGGGCAGTGTACTGTATCTGTCGTGCTTTGAAATGCTTGCAGGAGAGTGGTACAGAGTCCGCGTAACTGGCTTGTCAAGCGTCAGGGTTATTGGCAAGGTCACTGTTCGCGTTGCCGGAATGCCGCCGTCCGTGATAGTCACCGTCGCCAGCGGGTCGATTTCCGTTCTCACAATGGTGGTCGGCACGATGACTGTTGTTGTGATCATCTCTATATCCCCCAACGCCTCGACTGATTTGCTTTTCCAGCGTATCTCCACGGGATGCAGTTGTGCGCGCGGCGCATACAAGGGCGATCGAGGCAACGATGCGGAGAGCTGTATGCCTGTTGGAGACATGCCGGCTGGTATATACCATGTTTATATTGTTGTTATAGTGTATGACTGCTCATCAGGTGCGTCTGGAGGGAGAGTACATACCTGGCCTGTCGGTATTCAGTCGAGTGTCGGTCTCAGACCTGGTCGCGCCAGACGTTAGGAGGAGATGGAGCGAGGCTCGGTGTCATACATACGTATAGGTGGGGTCAAAGCGAGGCAGACGAGAGGGTGAGGGCAGGTACTCATGCATGAGAACGGTTATACTTCACACCCGTTCTGCCAGACGTTGATCGTCGCAAGGAACGTCGTCTGGTAGACTGAGTAGCTGACCGCCACCCCTGTACGGCAGCTTGATTGTCACGATCAGGTGATCGCGTCCTAGTAGAGAGCAGGTCAGATCGTTAGGAACGTTGGAACTTGCCACCACCTCAATCACAGATGTGGGGTCCTCGATGGTCGTAGTGGGCGCGTGGGACGACTACAGCCTAAGAGGAACACGGTAGGCCGCGACTGTCGAGGATTTATGGGGATACAGTCAAAGTCGCATATATGCGATTCACTTTTCGGTTGACAGTTTGGTTTTGCACGATGTTGTGGTGGAATGCATCACATTGAACGAAGTTTCTTGAGCCTAACTTGTGTCTCATCAGCAGGTATTGCCAGCAGTTGAGGATGTTTGGGTCGGAGCTCGGCGTTCTATATCTGTCGATACTGGTGAGACATAGATCGTAGGGGGGCAACAGGCGGTACATCGGGCAACACGGACAGTACCATCATCGAACAGATACCTGCGACCACTGCGTCAAAGAACACTATCACGGTAGATCAAGAGCACTGCGGGAATTGGTGGGATGTCGTGCGAACATGTACAGACCCGGCGTTTGTCGCTAGTCCAGTTGATAGACATCTGCTGCTCAGCACGCTGTATACCCATTTGAATCGAATGTGTTCGGAAGGTGCACTGTCGACAACCGCTCAAGGTCGCGAGAGCGTCCGACCTTGTTTCGAAAGCGCTACGTGTAGCGTCGCCCCACGGGCTCAACGCGGGGTTTTCCCCTAAGCATGCGACCTCTTCAACGAAGCATCCGAGTGGTCCCCGGCGCCTCGGCCAGTATATTGGAAGACGAAGTCGGAGGAGGTGAGGAGAGAGAGCTCGGTCGGGCGTCTTTGGCCGATGAGCCAATGAAGACCGGCGAATTGGAGGGGACATGTGATATCGGCTTGTGCGCTGAGCGCTCTTGGCGGGCGCGGTGCTCATCGCAGGGACGTCCCTGGACGTGCGCGAACCCGTACCCAGAGTCCTCGTCCTCTTCCGTCATCTGCGGGCGTACAGCCAACCGCCTCGACGCCCGCCAACGCTCTCTATGGCCTCCGAGTTGCTCACAGGCTCCGCTACGCCCGGGGTGCTGCCGCGGAAGGGCGGTGATGTATAAAGCGCAGGGACTGGCAGGCGCGGCCGACAAGTCCTTCGGCGGACGTCGTCTATTGCGTAATGGACTCGGACAGAGCGCTCCCCCTCCCCCTCTCTTCCGCGTTTATTTCCTCCCTTTCTCTCCCTAACCTCCCCAAGACTGGTGCGCAGCGTCCAGCCATGTCCGCGTTCGCCAACGCCACCACCAGCGCATTCCTCTCTAGCCGTGGCTTCTGGGGCCCCGTCACTGCCACACTGGACTGGTGCGAGGTGAGCCGACTCTCTCGCTTACTCGGCTCTTCTCTCCATAGCCGGCGCGGACCCAATTGGGATCTCACTCCTCCTTCCACTTCCACAACCATGGCAGGCAAACTACCAGTTCTCGCGCTACGTCGCCGAAACAGCGAACACCTTCTCAAACTTGGTCACCATCGGTCTCGCTGCCTACGGTGCATGGCAATCGGTCTCGGAGAAACTACCTGCACGGTATTTAGCTGGCTGGTCGGTGCGTATATACGCTCTGCCTTCGCAATGATGTGCACGAACACGAAGCTGATCATCCGCGTGGTTCGAAGGGTTTCGCGCTCGTCGGAATCGGTAGCTTCATCTTCCACGCGACCCTGCTCTTCGAGGCCCAGCTCATGGACGAGCTTCCGATGATCTATGTTGCGAGCTACTGTTGCGCCGTTCTCTTCGACACGTCTCGAGGGTTCAGCTTCCGCAATTCGAACGCATTGCAACTTTCGGTCATCTTCGTCGTGTTCAACATCCTGTTCACATGGTCATAGTAAGTGTACGCTTGCTTCTTCAGTTGTGTGCCAACTCTCAGAACCATGCCAACATAGTTACTTGTCGCGCGACCCGGTATACCACCAGGCCGTGTTTGCGAGCATCATGTTCATAACGCTCTTCCGCACAATCTACCTGCTGCGGAATGGAGACATCGCGAAGAAGTTGCCACCTGGGCCCCGCGCGACAGTCACCCGCTTCTTTTCATCGGGGGCGGGAACTTTTGCCTTCGGCTTCTTCGTCTGGAATTTGGACAATATATTCTGCTCGACGGTCACTCGCTGGAGAAACCTCGTTGGCTGGCCGGCCGCATTTCTCCTTGAAGGTGAGCGTCTTATCATACTGTCTGCCGTACGTTGCACGGTCTCACTCTCTTTTAGGACATTCATGGTGGCACATCTTGACGGTGAGTCACGACAAAGGTCTCTAGGTTCCCAAACTCACGCAATGAGTCGTCAGGCAACGGGCACATACCTCATGCTGGTCGGGAACACATGTGAGTCGTTGTCGCTATCGTGTCATGATTAACGCTGACATCGTTCTGGCAGATCTGTGAGTATGCTGATGTCTGGCTCGCAATACATGCTGACAACCAGATAAGGACCCTGTGTATCAAGGATGAGCACTCGAACTGGGCTATCACGAAGAATTTAGGCATCCCTCGTCTCGTACGAGTCAACAAGACAAAGAACCAATGAACTGCCGCGCAGTATCCCCGGAAGGCTGTAGCGAACCTTCACGACCACCAGGTAGATCTCAACGAACGTTACATCCCAATCAATAATGTCCGTTACGACCTGTTGTCCAACATGCTGTATCATCACAGTCTGCTGTCCGCTAGCTAGTAATCCTCTCTGTACGCTGTACACATTACCAGCGTAGTGATGTTAGGTATATATCACCCCAATAGACGTGCAACATGCATGGAGCCTGGACCATATCGAACGAAGCTCATAACTGAACGGAATGCCGAGATAGACGGGGGTATCCTTGAGGGCTCTAGAGCCGGAAGCCTCAGGTTCCGCTGTCCTTGCGGTGATCTGTGGGCGCCTATTGAGTCCCAAAAGAGGTTACGATCACATGACAAGACACGCGTAACGCGTTAGCGCGCTAGTGGCATACACGCGCTTCTTCGACTTTAGCCACCATCATCTGCTCGTGGCTTCTCCCTTCACCACTGCAGGATACTCCAAAATGCGCAGATCTTGTAAGAATCATTGAAATTGCTATCAAGCTTTTGATCTGACCGGTCAATACGCATACAGCTGAGTCTCCCCAAGGGAGTGCACGGAAACGGAGAAGGCTTTCCTCGCCGACATATGAAGAACATTACGGACCGATCAGTCAGGAAGATGTCCAGGCGTTCGAGCAATATGAGCTTGAACTGTCGCAAAGTGCGCCTGCTGTTCCCTCTCAATTGCGAGCATTGCCGTCGGAGGGTGCAGCAGAGGCTGCCATGAGCGACGATCCGTTGGGAGAGATCGGACTTGGAGTTGTTGAGGGCGAGAACCATACAGGTACGCGCATACATCTGTTTCTACTACGTGTTTGATGACATAGGATATACAGAATGGTCATCCTCACCTCCCTCCCATGTCGTGGATTGCGTTACAGACGACAACTTCTTCACAACCGGGCCCAGCTCGGGAGGGTTCATTTCGGCAGCATCAGTGTCCGCTAACGCTGCAACCACCGGCTCTAATGGTCTCCTGGGCTTTGCCTCTGCAGCATCTCTACCCTCCGAACCCATTCCTTCGCAATCCTTCGGTGGGTTCGCGTTCGCCGCAAAACTCTCAAACGTACCACAATCCCAGACACATACCGACGGAGCGCGTGAAGCAATTGCGCCATTTGTTGCGCCGAAATTCGTTGGCCCTACTCAAGGGCATGCCCCCGCTGCACAGACAGGCAACCATCACTCCCCGTCCCCATCGCCACCCCCTCCACAACAAGACTATGACTCTTGGTTCGACGCGGACGCGTCCGTGCTGCCTCCAGACGCGTTTGCGTTCAAGACCGCTCGTACGATCATGTCTTCTTCCCAGAAGGCGGCCGACCCGCAAGGCTCACAGCTCGCAGGCTTCACATCTGGGCTCGCAAAGTTGCAGTCTGCATCTCAGGCCGATGGGCAACAAGATTACTCAGTCCCTGCAGCAGATATCTCTGGCTTCGCGTCTGCTGCTCATCTCGGGTTCGCTCCCGCTGGCCAGGTAGGGCTTGATCCTCCCGGCGCGGTGGGGTTCAGCTCCGCGAGAGGAAGCAAGGGCAATTGGGCCGCCCCATCGGCCGAGGCGCTCGCGCGCGCTGCGAAGAGGATGCAGCAGTGGGAGTCGGAGCTCGACAAGGAGGAAACCCTGTCGAGCGTGCAGGACGTGGAGAACAACGCCCCGGCGAACTCTAGGCCGCCAGCCTCCCATGACCCCTCCCTCCAGACTCCCCTCCGTCCTGCCCTGCGCCCGGTTGAGAACGCATCTGCGGCGCGGCCACCAGGTACCCAGAGTCCCGCGGGCGGCGCCTCGAAGGGACCGCCCCATTATACTGTCGTGGCAGGGATGCAGATCAAGAACACACCCTTCAAGTCCCCACTGATGTCTCGCCCACAACAGGGCACGCGCTCCATCTCTATGCCCTCGCCGCTGAACCCCGCACGACCTTTGGATCACAGGGTGGCCTCCGGCACGAAGCTCCCGCCGGCGTTCGGCAGCGCAAACGCAATCGGAGGATCTTCCACCCCCACGAAAGCTCCCCCTGGCGCGTCCGCGTTCGTCTCGCCGGTGAAGCCTGGCAGTGCGGCGTTCACATCGCCGCTGAAAGCGAACACGTCCGGATCCGTTCCGCCTGTGAAGGCCCTCGGCATGACGCCGAGGAGGTTGGGCATATCGGGGGCCGTTGGGAAGGCCAAATTCTCCACTCCTTTCAAGAAAGGCATGGCCCCAGGGGATCCGGGAAGGACCCAGCTGGAGCGGAAGCTGAAGGAGGAGCAAGTGCGTGCGGCGGCCTCCCAGACGTTCCATGTCCAGACTGGAGGTTCGCCGTCTAAGAGGGTAAAGGAGAAGAAGGTGTACCAGTTCTTCGATCTCAGTGAGTGGCCATGATGTATAAGAAAGCATAATTTGACCGTTAGTTTATGAACAGACCCGCCGGCAGACCGCACGAGCTTGGCGTCTTCTGGGATACGCCCGATGTCTTATACGGAAGACGAGCTGGAAGACCTGGGAATGTAAGCGCGTGCGACCTGTCTCTGTATATGCGTCGTTGCTCATGTTGGATATTACCGTCTTCAGTAGCGTTGAGGAGCTTCGCCAGATGCGGCCCAGCAACGCGGTGTTCTACCGCTTCAGTTCTGACAACGCCACGAACACTGTTGACGACCCCGAGCTTTGCGAGCACCTTGGCCCTAAGGCCGCGTTCGTCAACTTGCGGGAGCGCGGTTGTCACCTTGCGAGTCAGGCGTGGGTCACTAACCACTACGGCCTCGTTCTTTGGAAGCTCGCGGGGATGGTTTGCATGCAGCCGGAGCTGGAACAAAACCCGAAGACGAGGCGGTGGTGCTGGCCAGAAGTCATCCGACAGCTGCTCTACAGGTAGTCTCGTGCACATTGGGCCCGAACAGTATAGCGATATTAACTTCTTCCGTCGTAGATACGAGCGCGAGTTGAATGGCGGATCCCGCCCGGCCCTTCGTTTAATCTCCACGGAAGATGCTCCTGCTGCGTGTCCCATGATTCTCTGCGTCTCCAACATCGTCGTGCGCGGGTCATCCATGGTGGACCGGTACGGTGTACCTCTTGAGCCGCACCCCGAGCTCGAGGTGACCGACGGTTGGTATCGCCTACGTGCTACCGTCGACCCACCTCTCGCGCGGGCCATCCGCAGGGGCCGGATCTGCATCGGGAGCAAGTTAGCGGTTTCCGGCGCAAAGGTGAGCCTCGTCCGTGGATTAACATGGTGGAGCGGTATTTATGCCGCTCGACTCAGTTGTCCGGCGACCGGAAGGAGGCGTGCGAGATCCTCGACGCATACGAGAACACCTTCCTCGAGCTGCAAGGAAACTCGACGAATCTCGCGCCATGGCACGCGAAACTGGGCTTCGTGAAGCAGCCATTCATCGCCACTCTAGACAAGTTGACGCCAGACGGCGGCGTGGTTCCTGCCATGGACCTCATAATCACGAAGGTGGGTACTGCTTCCTACAACTATCATCCTTGTCCTTGACACCCGACTCCCCCAGACCTATCCCATCGCCTTCCTCGAATTCATAAAGAACGAGGACGGGACTCTTGATCGTGTTGGGCCGCGAGACGAGAAGGAAGAGATGAAAGCCCAGGATCAATGGCTGGTATGTCCTCAGGACCGACCCTCTGTGACACATGAAGGCTAAAGGATTTCTGTCCGCAGGCCAAACGTGAAGCGGAGTCCGTCAAGATCAGGGAGAACCTCGAAGCTCACATCGCGTTTCTCCGGAGGTGTTCTGAAAGACTACACTCCCTAGCAGGTCCTCGGTTCGATTACTACCCGGATCTCGGCGGTAACAACTTATACCTCTGTTTCTGATACCACAATGTTTCTGACCTATGATCTATACATCGCAGATGACATGCCTGACCATATCGAAGACAAGTTCAACGAGATGATGGACGCTTCGAGCCCATCTCAAACATGGGACTTCGTGGATTTTTTGACCAACGGCTGGCTGCACCGCTACTGTCTGCAACAAGCCGACTTGGCCGCTGCGCGCATGCCTGACGACATCGCACGCGAACTGGAGGTACGTCTTTGATTTTCTTCATTATTGTCGACGCGGAGGAGCCAACCATCTTGCCTGGTGCACAGCAAACGTGTCCTCCGAGGAATGTCCGAGATTTCCGCGTAGTTGTCGCGAAAGACGCGCGGTGGTCGAAGAAGGAGCCGATGCGCACCGTGCAGGTCACGTTGTGGGACCCGCTGAAGACCATCTTCAGCGAGAGCGGCAATCCCGGTGAGATCAAGGAGGGTCAGCGATTCTTGGTGAGTCTTCTCCCCGCATAGTCGGCCCGGTACTGATGATCTCTGGGATGCTAGGTGACGAACCTGGCGCCAAACCAGGCCAATGCATGGATGACCCCCGGCCCGGACGCTGAGGTATATCTGGTGGCGAAGCGAACGTCTAGGTGGACGAATATCAAGTCTGCCAAGTGTTGAGCGTTGTTCTCCTCTGGCGGTCGATCGACCTAACTTGTAGTTGTACGTGCTGTATTCGTGTTGTTGAGGCATCATACTCCCGGATCTTGGCTCCAAGCTACCCTGCTGAGCTTGAGCCTGAAGGCTTACCGTGTCACCCCGCTATGCATGACGTTGGAATGCCCAGCGCGACTCAATGACCCTATGTCCAGAGCCTGCATCTATAATCTGTCAACGCACAGCGTCGGGATGTACACGGGCGCCCAGATCGTCTAAAGTCAGACTAGCGGTCGAACCTGGATCGAGTCGGTCCTTCCGGTTTACTCAGGTTCGACGAAGCCCAGGTCATGTCTATGTGCACCGGGCGCGTGATAATGTTCCACATGAGCGCGCGTAGGGGCGGCCTGGGATCCCTGGACGGCCGCCCCATTCCTTGGCGAACTTGTCGGAAGCCCGACTGATTTTCCACGTTGCTTGCAGGCCCGGGGGGATTCAGTCGGGATCTGCTGCCAGCAGTTCCATTCTGAGACGAAGCCATTGCTGATGGCGCGGCAGCGCGAAGCGAGTCAGCTGCCGCACCCATCATGCGGGGCGCAACCTTCGGCTGAGCGCGACCGGGTGCGTGCAATTGTGAGGTATAAAGCCCGACGAGGTCGGGTTCGCGTCAAGAATTGGGGTCTTGCTGCTCGCCCAACGCTCTCTCCGACCGTCATGTTGGGCACACTGAAAGCGTGAGTTGTTGCATTTCTACTGGCCTGTCGAACCGTTTTCATACTTACCCCGTCGCAGGGCCAGGAAGGCGCATTCGACCACGCACTCGGGGCAGACTGACGGCGCCGTGCCATACCTACCGGTCGAGCTATGGGGCCTCATCCTCCGGGAAGCGCAGTTTGACGACCTCCTGCCGCGGTACCGATGGCTACGATGGTACGCCCTCGTATGCAAAGCATGGCGACCGTACGCGCAACAGCTCCTCTTCTCGCACGTCGCGCTCCGAGGTTCAAGCCACTGCAAGGCTTTCTCGTCCGCGATCCTCTCCTCGCACTCGCTTGCGCACGCGCGGAGCTTGCAGAACTCGGTGCACACAATCTCGATGGTGATGGACCACCAGGCGTTCTACGCAGACGCGGTGCAGCTCTGCCCGCGCCTGCGCGAGCTGCACCTCTGCATGTACCACGCGTGCTTCCGGCCAGAGACGTACGGGAAGCTCGCCGCCGCACCGCGCTCGATCCGCGCGCTCCGCGTGCGCGCGTACCACTACGCCGCGCTCTACCAGCTTCTCGCGCTCTTCCCACACGTCGAATACATCGAGATCGACTGCAGCGGCATCACCGCACCCCTCCCGGACCCGCCCCCCGCGCCTCCGCCCGCGTGGCGCCTGCGAGAGCTGCGCTACGCGAACCCGCGCCGCGCGACGCACGGGTTCGTCGAGTGGGCGCTCTCCGGCCCAGGGGCGGGCTCGCGCGACACGCTCGAGGCGCTCCGCGTGCAGTGCCCGACGTTCAGCCCGTCGCTCCTGCCCGAGCTCGGCGTGACCGGCCTGCGCTCGCTCGCTGTGCCGCGCGTGATGCGCGGGGACGACCTCTCCGGCTTAGCGCGGCTCGAGGACGTATGGCTGACATGTCCGCGGTACCCGTCCCCGACGTTCCTCACGCTCCCGCTCGGCGTGCGGCACCTCGCGCTGCATGTGCTCGGCGACTCTGACTACGAGGACGTCATCGCCGAGCTGGGAAGGTTCTTCGTCAACACGGGCGGCGGCATAGAATCCATCACATACAATAGACGATGCGACGAAGACGACTCCGTGGAGGATGTGGTCGCCCTGCACGAATTTTGCCAGTCGCGAGAGATCGCGTTCAAGCTCATGGACCCACCGTACGGGTATTACGCTGGCGAGGTGCGCGAGATAGTTGCACAGCGTCACGAAGAGGCTGACGAAATAACACATAGCACATCCCTTTCGAACCAGTCTCTTCATGTCCGCGCGAGATGCCAGTATCGAAGCGAAGAGCTATACAGGGCGCATTGTTGGAGGACGTGTTGCAGTGGCCATTCAGGAAACCAACACTGTCACGCAAAGTGGGGCGCAAGATGAAGAAGGCACTCAAGCACACGATACCCGCCGCCGCGTTCAGGAAGCGATGAGAAGAGAAGTGCTCAACACGGCGGTCATGATATGAACTGGACACGAGATGATTATGAGTGTATATATGTAGCGGTGGATGGTGATCATGATACACGAAGGCAGTCCTCACGCGTCCGCGAGCGCGTACTTGTGCAACACCTCGCGGTAGTCCCCGACGTCCTCCTTGCCGCTGACGATGATGGTCGCGCGCGCGTTGGTGCGTGGCCCGAAGAGACGCGCTGCGACACGGCGAATAGTGGGCTTGTCTACAGCGTCGATCTTCTCGCACATTTCCGAGACGGGGATTTTGCGCCCATGAACCAGGACCTATGAATCGCTGTCAGATAACTGACAGAGAAGGGGTAAACATGTCACTCACCTGACGCCCGAGATCCTCGACCTCGACAGCACGACTCTCGAGTGCCATCATGAGACTGGACTTCAGTTGGTTCTTGGCGCGGCTCAGCTCCTCGTCGGGATGTTGGAGTAGAGAAGCAGGCTGAGTTGGTGCACAAGATGGGGGAGGATGTGCGCAGGTGTGTTGACCTGGCGGCCACTCTGCGGGAGGAACGACGCGAACAGGCCAAACAGAGACGAGTCCGTGTAGATGTGGTGGAAGGACGCGCAGTGGTCGATCTGAGGGAAGTTGTTCAAGATGTGGGTGTACAGGCGCGAATACATGCCCTTCCCAGGACCGCCTGCGCAGATGTGAGCGTCTGTGGGTAAGCGTACATGAAGCTTCGGCTGCTCACCTGCCGAGAAGCTGCCTCCTCCGCCGAGGAGCACTTGCATGGTCGCGACTGCGTAAACGTCATCATCATGGATGCCAACGCCCTCGTAGGCGAGGTATACATGGTTGAACTCGGTCTCGGGGTCGTAAATAAATCGGTGCCCGCCTGTGTAAGTCGACCCTGCGTTCAGCTGAGCTGGTGGCGCCTCCGAGGAGAGGTACGAGGACGCGGCGCGGGTGAGGGATTTGTACAACGCAGGTGACTGCTGCGATGAATCAAGCAGATGCGTTGGTACTTGTTGTGCGTTAGCAGTCGTCGTCCGCGACTGTGTAGGCTTGGATGGCTTGAGGGACGAGAAATACTTGTCGGCGAGTTCGACCAGCTCTTCATGCCTCATACCAGCACCCGCGATGACGATACGCTCGGGTGTGTACCACTTCTCCATGAAATCCCGTAACGCTTGCCCGTCAATGAGGTCTATTCGTTCCTCGGGGCACAGCAATGGGTTGCCAAGAGTCTTGCCGTCGTAAGCAACATGGTGGAGGATTTCAGGAAGGATCATCTCCGGCTTGGAGGTAACCTCCCGGATTTCGTAGCGGGCAGCTTCACGTTGCGCTTCGAGCTCTTCAGGCAAGAAGGCGGGCTCCAGAACGGTGTCAGCGATCAGAGACATGGCAAGCGGAGTGCCCTGATGGAAGTGGGAGGATTGGTACATGATGGATTCTCGTGCAGACGAGCAAAGAATTTGACCACCAAGAGCGTCGATGTCCGTCGCTACTTGTTCCTCCGTACGTTTCTTCGTGGTCTGTGCGAGGTCAGCTAGAGGTTCGTATTGGTGCGATCAGAACACACCTTAAATGCCATTTTGTCTAGGAAATGGCTCACGCCAGAAGTAGAGGGAGTCTCGTACCTCGAGCCTGCGTCGACATACAGTCCCAGCGAAGAGAAATGACCCGGAGTGGACTCTGTCGCTACACGGAGGCCATTACGAAGGGTGGTAATCTCGACCGGAGGATCCGCGGATGGCTTAGCCGCCTTCGTACCAGAGAGGATGTGTGGTAGTTGCCGGCGCGGAGCAGAAGTATGAAGAGCACGGACGGCGGCGCGACGCATCGTGGTGGTCGATGGCAAGTACGAGTCGGAGGACGCGTCTCGCAAGCGCCCGCCGCCGATGATCACGTCTGACCAAGCACGCGCAAGAGCCACGTCGATCCGGCCCAAAAAGAGGCCCCACCGTGGTTCGAACACGGGACCACACGATCTGCAATCGTATGCTCTACCACTGAGCTATAGAGCCTTGGTGCACCTCATGTCAAAATTACAATATAGTGTGCAACAGAGACATGTTCTTGCTTTGCAACTTGACCTTGCAAACGACCTTTACTCTCAGCCTCTCTGTCCCTCCACAATCGTACGCCTTTGTACCATATCATCCTACAAACATGCGAGTGAGAGAGATACTAGCTGGTGATCAGTCGACGACTCGAAATGGTGTAATGCAGGGCTATCCGACGTCAGAGCAGTGCTTGCGTTGACACCTAGCCCCTGATCATTAGCCGGAGGCCGTCGCTGACGCTGACGCGGCTGCCCACCGTGAATGATATCAAGTGTCAGTACTCGCGGAGGTTCACCAGTTCGTACAAGCTCATTTGTTATTTCCTACGCGCAATATCGCTATCTCTATTCAGTGGCGGCGCCGTTGGGTTAGATCAACTATCCGTTTAAAGTCTGGGTGAGTGGTGACCGGATGCGAATATGCCCACTGTGGCCCGTGTTATGCGCTGTGGGTCCTGACGCGCGTCAGGTTCTGTGTTCCCTGTTGCCGTAATGTACTGTATATGCTTGAACAACATGCCCACCCAAGCCAGGATTGAGCCTATCCAATACTTCCCGTTTCAACCTGAACCCTGCAGTGCTAGCCACCTGAAGCGCCGGCCCAACGAGGTTCAAGGACCGCAACAATGTCTGTTCGTGCGGTGGCCGTCAGCCTTCATAGAGCCAACCAGGACCAACCGCGCCCGACTGGACATGCCTCATCAGTTCCACCGATGAATGTGTTAGCGCACCAGATCGACGGGTCGCAATAACGGTGTTCACCCGGTCGTCATGTTTAGTACGTGTAGGCATTCCGACACATTTGCGAAGCCTCCACAAGCGCTGATTGGCCGTCCCCCGCAGCGCGCCATGACACCCGCCCGCTTTTCTTCGCACAGCGGCGTGGGCGAGCCAGAATGCGGGGCAAAAAGCGTCTCGGGAACGCGGGTGAAACGGATCCCGTGCAGAAGATGCGGGGTCCCCCTGACGCTAGCAACCGCCGCTGGCCTGGCATATTGAAATAAGTAGTCTTTTGCACCAGCTTCCGCGCCCTCCCTCCTCTCCCTGCTTGCCGCTGGCCCCTCTTTGTCGCTTGTGTATGCTGGACGACCCGCTGGGTGGACGCACACGACGATGGTTGTGCTTTCCGAGTCGAATCTCAAGACCAGCCTCGGCGCCATCCTCTGCGGAGGGATGGTCTGCACTGGGTGCGCTGTCCGGAAAACACCTCCCGTTGTGCTGCCGCTGACGGTGCCTTGCCCCTCCCTCCTCTGGCCGCAGGCTTTCCGGCGTTGTCGGAATGCAGACTGTCCTCTATTTCCGCCTGTTCACGCGCGATCTGACGTCCACGAAGTTCAAAGTACGATTGCTTCTGGAATCAGGTCGAAAGTAGACACACTGACGGTTTGACACATACAGGTTGCAGTCGTCTTGTACGGAGCTTTGGCTTGTTTGACGGCAGTACGAAGATATTCACGCATGAATTGACAGTGTGCTGGACCTGCTGCACTCTGCAATGATCGCTGCTGCGAATTATATGTACCTTGTCAGTAATTTCGGAGAGGAGGATGTAACGGATCATGTATTCTGGTGGGCGTCTGAGATGCCCATGCGCAATACCCGGTGACAGTGATGCTAACCATCTACCGGTATAGGACCGTCGGAGTACGTTTGTTTAACTCCCTCGCCGTCGCGTGTACTAACTGAATAGCCCAGGTATCAATAGCGTTGACGGTAAGTCGTGCGATATCTGTGGGCAGTTCCCGTCTAAGTCGGAGTAGGCGGTGATCACCGTGTGTGTACACCTGTGAGTCCGGCGGAAATGATACGCCACGCCGTGCAGATGTTGACCCGACGCAGGTTCTTTTCCTTGCGCTTGTTCAAATGTCAGTGAGTGTGCCTGCCTTTGACGAGAAGTTGCTAATGTCCTCTACAGTGAGCAAGGGTAATTACTGGATTACCATTCCTATCGTAAGCTATTCCGCTCCTTAAGTTTGTCTTCTCGACTCAGCTGCCTTAGGCTGTTCTGGCAGTTGCCCGCGTAGGTGAGCGGCACGAGTTACGAGATCACGTGTCCTGCAACGCTTACAATACCGTCTGAAACTTCACAGTTGCTGCATTTGGTGAGTCCCTCTTCCGCATAGTATATTTTCTGCACTCGAGCTAACATGATATTCAGTGACGGCGGTGGAATTGTGAGCATGCACGGATGCGCACGCCGCCTCTAAGCCGCTGACTCGAATACCGAGCGCAGGATTCGTCTCAAGAGCTTCTCGGCCTTCGGAGATCAATTTCGAGTGAGCCTTTCAATCACTGCATTGTTCCCCAATGTACCGAGACGTGTGCTGTCGTCGTAGTGGGTCTTCACACTTGGTCTCGTGCTATCCTCCGTCGTAGACGGGTTGATCACGGCTGGCCTGTGCTTCTACCTCCGACGACATCGAGGAGGCACCGGGAGGTGAGTAGTGATGAACTGCCGATTCCTGTCGACTCCATCCAACGCGGCGTAGGTTCGACCACATTCTGAACACTGTGACTCTGTACACCGTGGAAAATGGTCTGCTCACATCGTACGTACCTCACGCGTCTCGATGTATGGGATCCCGTACTTAGCTCATCCTGCAGAGTGACTACGATCGTCTCGCTGATCTTCGTGAGTACTGACCAAGCTACCAGCTTTGTTCATGGCACTTGCTAATATGTCCCAACAGTGGCTCGTGAAGTCTGACGAGCTGATCTACCTGGGTCTCCATTTCGCGATCAGCAAGCGTATGTACCGCGTCAGTATTATCTTGTGTCTTACTGACGCCCATGCGCAGTCTATGCGAACTCCTTCCTTGCGTCGTAAGTTCTGCCTCGCTGTTCGAAGGTACCGAGTTGTCACGTTTCGCATTCTAGAATGAACGCACGCAAAAACCTCATGGCGCAGTCACAGTCGCAATCCACAAGCGGGCACCGACTGCCCGTCATCTTCCGCACGCAGCGCGGAGCGTCCGTGAGTGACACCATATATGCGTTCGCTTGGAAAGGGCAAACTCACGCCCGCCGTAGAACGGCGAGCACCTCGACCTAGCAATTCAGACAAGGGTGCACATCACCGTGGACAAGACGACGGACTACGTCCCCGACGATATCCAGGACAACGCATCTTCGCAGCAGCTCTCGGCGGACCAAAAGGGCGTCGGCGTGTCCCACGCCTGAGCAACAACGTACTAGTTGGGCGCGTCAGCGTCGATGACGCAGGAAGGTGGACGGACGGATCTTCAGGACATACCCTTGACATAACACTACGATCGTTGTTTCTGAGATATTGTACCCCTGACGAATTTTCACGCACTGTTGTTCTAATACCATTCGCATTTGATTGCTTGCTTCCGGTGTGGTTGTGTCACCTGCGGAAGTGTAGAACAGCATTGGGACGTACAGCTGGAACAGACGCGGCCACCTCATCGCGTTTTCCTCCGTAGGAGAGGAATCATGTCTCCGAGGCCGTGGTGCATAATATGCCCGCGCTCCCTCTTGACATATACGAGGTACGTGGACGCGCCGGCCAACACGCTGATGAACGAGGCGAGGGCGGCGTACTTGAACTGCGACGGCCGGCTCAGGATGATGGTCAGGATGTACTGCACGGACCATGAGCTTAATCTCAATCTGCTTCGGAAAAAGCGCCAATCCGCACCTTCAACATGTCAGCAATATTCTGCAGTGAGAATTGCAACGCCATCCTACCGAGAAGCGTCAGTTAACTCATGGCCAGGTTGATTCAATCTTATAGGAGACGTACAGAGAATTTCGCCTTGGGTGTGTTGCCAGGGCGAGTTGGAGCTCCTTGAGCTGACACAGGTCGAAGGCCCACAGGCCAATTCTAGAGAGCATCATGCCTGCCACAGAACCTCAAACAACAGTACAAAGACCACAATGCCAACGACGTACCGCCAAACAATAACGTTGCATTCCATGCAGCGTCCCGAGAGCCGTCTGGCGGAGCACCGACGTAGAGCGTTATAAGCACCGGGAGCAGACACAGCACCTCGGACCTGTACGTTTCGATGATCTCAGCTGCGTTCGTCAGTCATCGAGACAGAGTCGGCGCACCAGATGCTCCAGTTCCCTGCGCGGACGAGACCCAGCTTCCTTTCCAGCATCGGCATAGCCAGCGTCCCTGCCAACCCTGCAACGACGTTCAGTCCGCGCATGCCCGCGAGGAACGGGTCGCTGTATGCGTGTGCCTTGAGGTAGCTCAGCATCGTGCCGTCGAAGCTGAGCACAGTGAGGTAGAGACATGAGATGGCTAGGGACGAGAGGAAGACTGGGTATCGTGAGAACTCCCGCCAGTCAACGACCATTGAGGACAATTTCTCTTGAAGCTTGTGCCAGATGGTGACATACGACGGGCGGGACTGGGTCTCGTCCGGGTCCTCGCGCGAGCGCACGCGTCCAGTGGCCTCTCTGCTTGTTTGGGCCTCCTGAAGAGCGGGGAAGCGGCGGTACGAAATCTCAATCCCTGAAGCAGACGTTTGTCAGCCAACCGTGACGCGCAACGACGCATGTCCGTTAGGCTCACAGATCAACTCGAAGAGTAAGCAGGCGACTTCGACCGCGCAGAGGAAGATTGTCGCAAATCGATAGGAAGCCGCGGTTGTGAGTAAAGAGACGAACAAAGGTGCCAGAAGTTTGCACAGGAGGTCGATTCGGCGCATGTATGTGTTCAGCGTGGTGAGGTGTGTAGAGGACGCGCCTGCTATCGAAGTCACCCAGTCCCGCTCGACAGCCACGGATATTGTGACCCCAGCGAGGTTGTGCACGCAACCCCCGACGACAATCAGAGTGAACATTCCAGACGCCAGCGGTGTGGTCCACGGTCTCGTAGCGTTCGACATCGCGCCTAGACGATACAGGAGCACAAGGCTGCCTGCATACATCATGCACGCAGCAAACTTGATTGCGACGATGCTGGCACGCACGACACCGAGACTATGGTGTTCGTCCACAAGGCGGCCGGCCCACCCAGACAAGATGACAGCCACTCCGGTGGTAGCGAAGCCGTAGATCGACGCAGGAAGCAGAGTGTCCGGGAACATGGTGACAAGGAGAAGGTACACGGCAAATTCGGCTGTTCGTGACCCCCATGAACTATGGATTGAGCTTAATTCTACCTAGTGCATCCATTGAGGTACCGCACTCACTTTGAGAAGTGTTGTATGAGCAGAGTTGCCAGTGCCATACGATCCAGGGGCACCGGCTCAGTTGGCGCTGTCCCTTGCGCCGTGCTTTCTCGTTCTATAACCAGACCATCTTGTGGAACGTCGACAATCCCTATAGTGTCAGGTTGCTCATGAGTACGGACTGACATCGGAGCTAAGCCTTGCGAGTATGTTCTCTGTGAGTCTGTATCGGGTGAGGATCCAGCTGAAAGGACACATACCGGTATGGAAGGTGCACTGTGGCAGAGGTTGTAGACATCAAGGCTTGGGATCAAGCGAGGTATTCGTCTAGGGCTCGTTTACATAGACATCGTACGATGGAAACGAGGTTTTTCCGTCCGCACCCACTCCTTCCTATTCGCTGTTGCCCAAATTGGCCCGAAAAGGAAAGACGATTTAGTACGTCGTTCGGTCGGACCCGGTGAGGTCGTACTTGTATCGACCAGAGCGCGGATCCTAGTGCCGCACGTGGTACAACAGTAGAATATATGTCATGATTAGGGTATATCGGCTTGTCCCATAGCCCACAGTGAAGGATATCATGGAGTCTCGGAGAACAACGCAGCAAAAACCTGGCAAGTGCATCAGGATCCTGGCCAAACCCACACTAAGGCTGCGTACCTCATCCACAATGGTATACATGAGGTGTTGATTCAGCCGCCGGTTCTGCAGAACAGCGAAGATCCGGCGAGCACCCCGCCGCGCGTTCGACCGACCGATCATGTTCGCAGCGAGATCTGCGCATCGCACTCAGTGATGACTTCCAGGAACGAGGATCGGCTTTACCTGGCATGAGCGCAGACAGCTTGCGATTCGCCTCGTCCCTGGTGTGCAGCTTCTCTTCGACGGTGCGGGGAACACCGGGTGGCTTGAGGTTCCCGCCAGGCCATAGATTGTCCCGGAAAGTGTTGATGAACATCATGAGGTGGGGCTCGTCCAAGAACGACTTCACAGTCTCTCTCAATTTCCTAGGTAACACATCAGCTACTCGTCTGGTCATCAGCCAGGTATACTGACCGTTCAATAGTCGTCCCGAGCACTTGCTGTAGAATGATCACAATCGCCTGCTGCCGGAGCCAGTTGTTCTTCTTGTCGAGCTCGAACACCGCCAGTATGAAGTCGCATATCGGGGATGAGAACGTCGACGAGCTCGTCTCGCCCTCGAGCGGCTTGAGGTCACTCGACAAATGCATGAGCGCGTCCTCCGACGTCGTCCTGCCAGACGCGCGGAGTGCCTGTGCGACAAGGTCTTCGTCGTGGACGGCCGTGCCAGTAATTCCAACGAACTCCGCCGCTTGCGTAGTCAGTCTCTGGATGATGACGTCCAGCATAGAGGGGCCGAAGAACATGTCGTCGATGCTCTCCGCGACGGATTGGTACATGGTTCGGACAAGTCCGTGCCCTGGGAACGCGGAGCTGGGCGCTGGTGCCTTAGCAGGAGGCTCGGCAGTCATGAAGGGGGAGTCGCGAGACAGGAACGCCCTGAGCTCCTCACTCTCACAAACGGCAGGTATCGCAATCAAACTCTGTGACACAAGTTAGCATCCGCAGGGGTACAAGGGAACATAAGCAAACCTGCAGGTACTTCTCCAGCGCAACGCGTCTGCTGTCAACAAAGCTCGCGGAAAGTGCTGTCACAAGGCGCTTTCCCGGGAAGTCCAGGTTTCTGACCAGGACGTACTTCTCCCTGAGCTTGTTGTGCATATTGAAGAACTCGTTGTACCTTCTGGCAACGACCCAGCCGGAAGAGAAACTTCCGTCTTGGGCAAGCTGCTGCACCTCGATCAGGTACCGCACGACCTGCTTCCCGTCCTCTTCGCCCGCCGTCGAGTTCACGATCGCCACGCGGGTGCGGTCCGACAGCAGGCGGTTCGCACTCTCCTGCTGCTCGTACTGGCTCTTCTGGAACTTGAGCTCGCGCAGGTCGCGCGTGAGCGCGGACTTGGACTTGCGCAGCAGGCGGAGCTCCTGCGCGTCCCCGCTTAGCTCCGCCTTCTTGATGAGCGTGTCGAGCATCGCGTCCTGTGTCTGCAGCTTCCCGATCTTGTTCGACAGTCGCTCGATCTCCTGTGACAACTGCAGGTCGCCCGGGCCCGCGAGCTGGAACGAGTCGTGCGCCTTGTCCACGTCCTCTTCCGAGTCGTGCTGATGCTCCTCCTCATCCGGATCGTCGTCGAAGACCATACGGCGCTTGCCCTCACGTGCTAGCTGTCTGCGGTCTGAGAGAACGGGCATGGGTTCTTGTATGCTCAAACTGTCCGTAGAGCTTCCTGCGCGCGGCTCCTCGTGCTGCTTGTCGAGTGCGATGATGTCCGTCAACGCCGCTTGGATGGCGTCCATCCGCTCAGACTGCTCCTGTTGCTCTGCATCCTCGGGCCATCAAAGAGGGGCGCACGAGCAGTCGTCGTCGAGGGGCCGTCATGTATAGGAGACATGAGTACCTGCAGATTGGATACGGCAGGACGTGGCGTGGGTGTAGGAGCAGGAGACGTGAGGTTGGAGGTCGTGGACTGGCGGGATGAGCCTGAAGGCCTGATGGGAACCGGCGAGGACTCCGAGCGGGGAACGACCGGCCTCAGACTGCTCATCAAGGGAACGGTGCCGCCTCGCGCAGGGCGAGATGCGTGCGCCGCCTCTGACGACTGGCGGGTGGAGGTGGGTGAACGGTTGCCAGGACCCGCTGAGGAATCGGTCCTCCCACCATTGGGTTGGATGTCAGCAATCGCGCGGAACCACAGTTCCGAGCGCTGGAAGTCCTCGAAGTCTTGCTCCATCTCGCGCTCAACCTGTCTTTGCGCGAGCATGACGCTCCGCCGTACACGCCTTTCCGATGCAGGAGTGGACGTTTCGGCACTCTGACCGAACGAGCGGATAGTGTTGACGTGCTTCTGTGACACGGCGCTGAGCACTGGGTCGGGAACCGGGCTGGAGAAGTACAACTCGTTTATGAGCGAGATGTCGTCTTTGAGAGTCGCTGATTGAGCAGAATCAAGCAAGGGCTCGTCTTCTTCGTCAGAACTCCCAGAGTCCACAGACTCTAGGGGGTTCTTGAAACTCTCGACTGTGAGCCAGAATTGCACAAGTAGAGATCGTTGCCGCCGATCCATGTACTCCATGAAGTACGAGAGAGAGCTCGGGTTCGTAAGCACATCTCGTAGTGATAGTGGCGCCGTCGTAGGTGTTTCTTGATAGATTGTCTGGCGCTGTGAACCAATTAGCTTCAACAAATGTAATGAGCGTGACAGAACGCACCGGGTCTGCTTCGCCACCTAATACAACGATGCGTTTCTCGACTTTTCGCTTGGCTGTATACAGACGATCGAGGAACGCGACGATGTCCTCGGTCTTCTCCCCGTTGATCCAGTCAGAGTTCGCACTGTTCGCTGCACACAAAGTCAGATGCCAGCGACGTCATATCAGAGAGCATAGGCACCAAGCAATGTTCGTGTTCTGCGTATTTCACCCATGATGTCGTTCCTCAATCTTCGAGCATCAAGAAGGGAAGAGCAACGGCTGATACTTCTGAGAAAGGATTCGAACTGCCTGGGATCTGTGCGTATGGTGATAGTCTCCGTGGTCGAGCCGGGAGCATCTGCCAATTGGGCATGCGGACGAGGAATTTGAGCCTCGAGTATGTTTCGGACCTTTGATATCAGTCGTCTGTTTGAGGGAGCTACTCAGAAATACAGGAGGTAGTGACATCCCATAATACGCACTGTTGACGGATAGCAGCTCCTGCCTATGTCGCGTCAGAAGGCATAGGACGGAGGGCCGTCACTACTCACGACTTGGTCAATCATGCGGTTCCAGAAGTCGGGATCTGCTAGCATTTCCATGATAGGGTACAAGACAGAACATGCCACTATTTCTCTGACGACTATCTTGACCGCACGACTTCCGGCCTCCTTCTCGGGGAGGATGTGTGGAAGCGCCTTCTCAACGAGCTCCCGCAAATGGTTCTCCTCAGACTGTTTCGTAAACGTCGACGAGAGGTTATCCACAGCCTGGTGGAGCTTTCCTCCGCCTCTTGCAGCATAGCGACTAGCCAGAAGAAGATCGAGCTCTTCGGACTGTGTCAACTTGCGTTCCAAACCAGCACCCCGTAATGCGACCTCCGATTGCCGAAACTGCTCTATGTGAGAGGTGACCTTGGGCAAAATCCGCTTCACGACCAGGGCAGATAGGTCGAGATTCGTGGACCTCTGCAGCAGGCGCTCCATTGCGCTGTGGAGGGTAGAGGAGACAGCGGTGGGGAAGGATGGAGAGGATGAAATCTCCTTGTACCATACCAACACGAAGTCGCGCACAATGAGAATGAGAATGTCGTTAATGGCAGCGGATACCACAGGTGCGTCGGCACACAGCGGCGGAAGAGACTGGGGAGCTTTGTGCGTCCACTGGGAGCGCGTCAAGACAGCTTGCCAGGCAGCCGGGGTGGAGAAGGCGAGTGGACGCGCCGCTGTCGTAAGAACATTCCTTGGAGAAGGTCGTATAGCGTCGAGAGCATATCCAAGGGCAACATTGAGAGCGAAGAATCCAACGACGGTGAGAAGGACAAGCAGAGGCAGGAGGAGAGCTAAGGTTATGGGAGAAGAGAGGATCCGCTTGAAAACGGGTATGCCCACGCCCACAGCCAAAACAGCAATGACAGCATGCCGGCCAGACGGCGGCATAGCCTCCAAGACAGGTCGTCGTCGCCCAGCGCGATGAACGATAGGTCGTGGTGGTCGTGGTCGACGTCGAGGGCAATTCCAAAGTCGCGCGACCCGACGCGTCGTGCCAAGACCCCAGAGACCCAAGCCGGAACACGCGGGCCGTGAGCGGTCCGACGACGATGTCAATGACCCCCAGTGCTTGTTAGTACTTCTCAGGTGCTGCATGGTCTGATCATAGCGAGGTGTTTACCAATATGCATCACCGCCCTGTGTGTGTTCTGGGAACAGACGAGCGAGGACACGCTCGCCAGAGACTGCTGTAGTCTTCAGGATAGGCAGCTACCCAATACCACACTCATAAGCTCTCCATGGAAAGCGCGACGAAAGGAGGGCTACAATGGAACCTCAGCTTCGTCGGGCGAATCTCAGCTACTCAGGGGCACAACTGTCTAGGTCGTTAATACAACCATTCGCGAAAGTGTACAACGTGAGGTCATATACAGCGTTCGGCACGCTGGCCGAGAGGACCGCCCATCGCGCGATCGCTACGCATAACATAATTTCCCCTGCGTTCACTGTCGCGGGAATGACTCGCGCGCTGGACACCAACCCTGACCTGTTCCGCCTCCTCACCCGCTCACCCACCCTCGGTGAACCGATATGAGCGCGCCAACAACGACAAGTCGGCCTCTTTCCACCACAGAAGGGTTTATATGTGGTGGGCTCGCAGCGTGCGTAGCTGTAAGCCTTAGCCTGTTTTCGGCCTGGCTCACAACCCATGCTAACGTGCCGCCCTACGCACAGGTGACGGTGTCCAACCCTGCGGAGGTAGCAAAGACCCGTATGCAGCTGCAAGGGGAGCTTGCCAAGCAGGGGGGTGCCAAGGTGTATAAGAACGCGCTAGACGTCATCGCGAAGACATGGCGGAATGAGGGTCTGCGCGGCATTCAGAGAGGGTTGGGCCCTGCGGTGAGTGTTTACACTACAGCTCAAGAATATCATGCTCACTAACATCCATCTATGTAGTATGTCTATCAAGTGAGTCCTGCTGAGTTGTCTACTCGGTATACGCTCTGAACGCAACGCAAGATTCTCATGAACGGGTCCCGCCTGGGTACGTCATACGGCCATTTCTGCCTGAGCCATTTCGTGAACATATACCAGGCTTCTACGAACCCATACGAGCACAATGCAACCACCTCATCGGCGCGAGCGCGACAGACCAGATACCCCTCACCTCAGTCTTCTCCGGCGCTGCAAGTGGAATGATTGGAGGTCAGTGCTTTGTTGCGCAGACGCGTGCCCATGTCTGATATCTCTGCTTAGCGAGCCTTGGGAACCCGTTCTTTCTGATAAAGGCGCGCATGCAGGTACGGGAACGCGTCGCGTTCATGACTTGCGGCACATGATTGACACACCTGCAGGCATACTCACCTGTCCTGCCGGTCGGCGCCCAACACTACTACAAAAACTCGTTTGACGCGTTCCGGAATATCTGGCATGCTGAGAAGCTCCGGGGTCTCGTAAGAGGCGTGGATGCCGCTGCCCTTAGGACAGCGATGGGCTCGTCCGTCAGTGCCGCGCTCTTCGGATGGCTTCAGCGCGTGGCTAACATGCACTTCTAGGTCCAACTACCCACATACAACTGGACGAAGAACCAACTGGTCACGCGGAACATATCCGGGGCAGACAGTATATGGACGTTCCTCGCCAGCAGTACAGTGTCCGGCCTCTGTGTGGTGCGTGTCGTCAAGTCGCCTTGCCTGGAGTGCTAGATGCTGACCGACTTCCCCAGCTCACAATGATGCAACCGACGGACACCGTATTGACAAGAATGTACAACCAGCCCACGATACGCACTCCCGACGGGCGACACATCGGCACTTTATACAAAAACCCAATCGATTGTCTCTGGAAGACGCTCAAAGCTGAGGGCCCACTGGGCTGGTACAAGGGTTTGTGATTCTGCACAGCGCATACACCCAACTAGTCTTGACGTGCCGCAATTCCAGGCTCGACCGCGCACTTCCTCCGTATAGTCCCTCATACGTGAGTGCCTCCTGTACCTCCGTCACTTTACGAACACATCTCACCTGCGCGTTCCACAGTATCGTTACACTCACAGCGAACGACATCATTGTCAGGCTGTACAAGCGCGTCAGGGATGGACACGATTGATAGGCGCAGAGCACACACCTGTGCTTACATCCTACCCATTGTTCATATTACCATGTATAGTCCCGTTACTCACGCATCATCTAGGGTGTGTGCATGGTAGTATGCTTTTCCTAGAGAGCCTCGCTTTACGGCCAGTCGTATGACTGGGGCAAAAAGTGAACCCTGCCCGGATCGAACGGACGACCTTGAGGACTTCCCTCGGATAGGTTGCCCCGCCAACTGGAATCTCACGCGCTACCACTGTGCCAAGGGTTCTTACTATAAAATTAGGTAGGTATAAACTCAAGGTGTCCGCTTACATCAGGCAATCTAACAGTTGTGCATTGAAATGCGAGCCATTGACTGGCAGCATCGCGGAACGACGCACGCACCAGGGTATGCACTATCTTTAATGTTTGCCATCACATCACAAGAGGAGGGTTCGGACAAAGCTTTCCATTGTGTACACATTGCAGGATACTACAGACCCGGTGATCGCACACCGGGACTCGTAACTGACAACCTGAGGAACCTTATCACTATATCGCACTTCACCGGCAGAATAGCAAAGCTGCGAAGGGTTGTAAACACGAGCAGGTCATGAGAGGTAGATAGTTGACGTACCGTGCAGCATACTAGTAGGTCGAGCCAATGGGACCCGTCTTGATGTTGGAGAAGATGACGGTCGCGTCGGGGCTGTTGGACTCGACGTCGTTAGGCTCGCCGGAAGACCTGTCGCAGGGGCCACGGGAAACACCAGGCTGCGACGGGTCCTTATCGAGCGGGTAGGCGCTGTCGAGCCAGAGCATCCTCGCCTCGTGATCGTCCCAGATGCTCATGACGAGGACCATGCCCTTTTCGAAGGACGCGCCCATCTGCTTGAGGCCGCCGAGCTTCTCGAACGAGTTCGTGTCGCCGAACGCTTCCTTCTGTGCGTTGCAAAAGTCGTCGGTAATGGAGTCGTACGCGTCCAGGCCAGGGATCTTCGTCTTCGAGTTTGCGATCACCTTCCCGTCCTGCACGTACAACCGGCGGATCTCCTTCAGGTTGCCCGACGTCGAGTTGCCCTCGGTCAGGAACTGGGTGACGACGGTGAACTTCTTCGACGTGTCGACGGTCTTGCCCGGCCCGAGGAACGTCTGGTCGCCCATGCGCCACGAGTTGAAGTCGCAGCCGTCCTTGTCGCAGATGCCCCCGTAGCGGTTGTCGCCGTCGCCGCAGTCGTTGCCTTCGCAGCGCGTCTGGCCCTGCACGGAGCAGACGTGAGGCGTGACCGCCGCGCCCATCGAGTTCGCCTCCCAGATGTCCATCTCGTTGCAGCAGGTGCCGTACTTGCCTTTGCCGGAGTTCTTGTCGCTGTCGGACGGCTGCCAATTGAGCACGTTCGCCTGCATCGTGCATGTGAATACGCATTACGCGGGGAAGAATCCGGGGGGCTCACCTCGCCGTTGATGAACTTGATGTCATGCGGGCACTGGGTGTCACAGTAGCCGGTACCGTACTTGGCGCCTGCCTTGTTGTTGCTGAAGCGGGAGGTGCCGCCGTCGGCGTCCATCTCGACGAAGTAGAGCGCGCCGTTCAGGCCGCACGGGAGCTTGGACATGTCGATGTCGAAGGTGAACTCCTGATTCTTCAGGTTGAAGATCTCGTACTTCTGGTCGCTCACGTCCATGAGGTAGACACGGGACCCGATGTTGGTCGAGTACTGGCCGTGCGTCACGAACTTGAGCGTGAGCGCATTGTCGCTGGTGGTGATGCCGTAGGTGCCTGCGAACTCGTCGTGTAAGTGCAATGATCCCTGACGAAAGAACGGCGCGACTGACCGGGGTAGTCAGCACCGTCGAGTGCGCAGTTTTTCGCGCACGTCGTGGGGTCGGGGCAGAGCGAGTCGTCCCAGGTGTTACCGGTGTAGCAGTTGTTGCTACCGCTAGTCGAATGGAGCCAACGCCAGTTGGAATCGAGCACGACACTGTGCTGCTGGGTCTGGCAATTGTTCTTGCCCGTGCACTTCTGGACCGACAGCTTTGGGTGCGTCTCCGTCGTGAGCGTGCCGGCCTGCTGGCCATACGCTATGGCGAGATAGGAGAGGGTGAGGAGGGCGACGGAGGGGAACATCCCTAAGACAGAGGTCGAGTGCTGGTGGTCTCTGGTAGATGAGGCGGGCTGCTCGATGTCGTACCAGGGGTTCGTTGGCTGCATTTATACGTCCGTGTCCGGAGAATACGCGGTTGGAATGAACAACTGTTGTGACAATTACCCGCTGCCTCTACGGAAGACGCAGTCTAGGACTTGCGCTCTGGAGACATGCGGGGGCCGCGACTGCTGACGTCCATAGGAACCGACGAATATCCGAGCGGCATTCCTACGATGACTGGAAAATAAGCGTAAGTGTGATGTTCGAGGCTGTGGATCAGTCTGTTGGGCGGGAGTCGACTTGGGAGCCTACCGAAGAGAGTCCGAGGCGCGGGCTGCATGTGGGGTGTGGTGTCAAGCTCACTGACATTGTAAGCAATTCAACGGTGGTAGAAGAGCCCGTTGAGGGCCCGGATGAGCTGATTATTCGAGCCCATGTGAACCGCAAGGAACGGAGCGGCTGATTAGAAGCAGTGATGCGCAAAGTCGGATGGGACGCACCGACAGGGATGCACGTCACAGCGTACACCAGGTCTCTTGGCGGCGAGAAGGTACCGAGACAGGGCCACCGATTTTCGCATTGCTATTTGGCATAGCAGAGTCCATATAGGCGGCGAGAACAGGATCCAGAGCTTTGCGAGCATAATATACCGAACTGTGAAGCTCGAGTCACTGCAAGCTGGAGCTTTGCGCTCTGGCGGCGTTAAGCCATTGGTTACAGTAGGTAAGACGGGTAAACCCCGGGCAAGAGGGACACAAATCCCTGTGAAGACGGCCACAGGACGGTCAGGCTTCCACGGCCCCAATGAATACGGTCATCGGAGACGGTATGAAAATCTGGCCCAGCCTAGCTTGTTGAGCCCAACGGCAAAACGAACCGTGAGTCTTCCGAGCGTCGCCTTCGACTTCCATAGAAATGCTTCCAGGAAGGTGATGCCATGTGATGCAGGCCAACAGAAGAAGTAGCGCCGCACAGGATCATCGTGTGCTTGATAGACTGCAGGAGAGGATGTACGCATTGTGCATGGAACCGGATGTTCCTTCACATTCGCATATCGTAACACTGTGTGCATGCAACCGCCAAAGTCCGAGTGGCACACCCATCCAGGTTGTCCAAACAAACCACTAGAGACGATTGAGCTTGTCAGCTGCCCATGCTTGAGGCGCCTGATCAAGTCGTTCTCGTGTACCTAAGACTGCGATGTCAGTGAATGTCACGAAGTCACTCGAGTCTGATAATCTCACGATTGGCAGGAGATGTTCCATGTATCGCAGGAGGGTACGACATGGCTCATAGACAACACTAGGTCGGCTTAGGGGACACGGACGCTTGACGTACGCGAGTGACCGCGTCGTCCAAGTTTAACCCCACAGCCACCCATACCAAACAACACGTCTAGCGGGGCTTCCCACTACATCCGGTGGCAATCTGGCGAATGCTATCTCGGTGAGCCACGGTGTGGGGGAGAGAGCTTCGCAATCACTACGATCCATCCAAAGGAGCCAATGGAGGGAGGAGATTTGCTTCTTCCGAATGATGCCAGAGAGCTCGACGGGCACGCCACAGAATTGCGACATGTCCCCGAACGATAAGAATAGGCAGTCTTCCCGAAGATAGCGACGACAAGGGAGGGCTTCTTAGTGTGGCTCGGCTGCCACTAGGGGCATAGGCTTGCAAAAGACTAGTCGCGGAGCAAATCGTTGAACACGTCGGACAACCGACGTTCAGAATCGTGTAGAGGCAGCAGAACCGACCTGGTGCAGCGCCCAGAAAGGTGACCCTGGCGGGCAAATCCGTGCGATGGATGAAGCTCACAGTCATAAGCGCAATGGTCATGGTGAGATACCGTACCACGTTCTCACATTCGGCACTGGCTTGAAATCCGCATCGTAGAGAGAATCAGTACTGGGGCGTGGTCGCGTCTGTTTCGTGCAATGCCATCCGCCAACACAAGATTTTTGAGAGAACGTGTTGATCGTGTTCCCTAGAGAGGATTCAGAGTATAAGAACACAGGAATATCATGGCCTTAGGCTGTCAAGGCAAGAAGTCAAGAGTTGTGGAGTGTTGGCGAGCGGCAACTCGACGCTGGGTGGTGCAGAGCGCTTTGCCCAATTTGGCATCACATTCGCACGGAGCACGATCACGTGCCCGACGCGCCTGTGTTGAGATTGAGTGGTTTGATGAGCGCTCGAGACTGCACGCTTCTTCCCTCTTCTCACATCGCGGCGCGACTCGTTTCTTGCACCATTCTCAGGCAAACATATTCTAATCCCTGACGACTACTTGACGTCACGATGTCTACCTGGGGCATCGGCGACAACCATGACTCCGACGAAGTCCACGCTCTCAAGGAACAGCTCCGCATCAAAGGTTAGCACAAGTCAGACGTCGATTTTGGTGTCTCTCATGTTTCATGACTATGTAGATGCGGCCCATACAACGCTCTATGGCGAATATACGAAGAGGGAAGCAGAGATCAACGAACTCAAGACATCTCTCAATGACATGCTCGATAAGGTGCGCCCCTCGTTTAGCCACATAGGATCCTCCCCCGTAACAGCCCTGCGTTGTGCCAGCTGCGGCGAGAAGCGGATCGTGTCATTCAACTCGACTCCGATCTTAAACGACGTAACGAAGAACTGGCGAATGAACGACTCACCCGTCAGAACACCGAGGTTGCGCTGTCCGCCGCCAATCGGAAACTCCGGGATTCGGAAGACAACGCCCTTGAGCTCCAGTCGACGATAGACGCGCTGTCAGCTCAGACGAACTCGACGTCGTTAGGACGTTCGAAACTCGAACAAGATAACGCGGCCCTCCAGACGCGTGTACGAGCTCTCGAGAGGGAGCTGCAAAGTAAGGCCCGCTCAGAGGAATTCGCCCTTCGTCAGAGCCAGAACCAGCCCTCAAATGGGCGACGTCCTCGCCAATCATCATCTGAAACTGCTCTACACATTTCGGTGCTGGAGAAGGAGATCGCCGAACTCCGTGCTACCTCTTCGCAGCAAGCTGAGCAACTCCAACAGAAGACCGAGCAACTCGCGCGGGCGAGAGATTCCCACACCAAACTCGAGAATGAACGGATGGCCTCAGAGAAGCGGCTACGCAGAGAACTTGAAGACGTGCGAGCGACACTACACGACTGCGAAGAAGACCTCCGGCTCCTTCGGGGTGCATCTAGCGGAGACGACGTCGCCATGCGCGAGGCTGAGCTGCTGGAGAGGTTGGAGGAGGAGGAGCAGCGCGTCGCCACGCTGGAGAACGAGCTAGCAAGGTCGACCGGTACTCGCAAGCGAGATCTAGCTATTCTTCAGGATGAGCTGGATCGCACGCACAAACTGCTGGAGGAGGCGAATCAGAAGGCTTCCGAAACCGAGGAACGGATGACGGAGCTTATTGAGGAGAAGGAAGAGGCTCTGGATGAGCGTGATAGGCTGGAGCGCGAGCGAGCGAGGCTGGCGCAACACCTCCGTGCAGCAGACGGCAGGATAAGGTACGCATCTCGGTGTTTCGGATCGTTTGTGTCTGATTACGGTTCAGTGAGCTCGAAGACCACCTCTCCGACCCATCTCGACAATCTTCTGCGAAGTCTCCTGACGAAGCCACTGTCGCTACGATGGAAAAGCTCCTCAACACAATCGAGAGACTGCGAGGAGAGCGTGACGGTCTCCGGCGGGACCTTGAGTTTCTGAACGCGGAGAACAGGTTCGCCGTACAATCTCTCGAGGCGAAGCTCACAGTTGCTACTTCTGCCCCTCCTACTCCGGCAACGGACATGGCGGAACTCAATCTCCTCCGAGGACATGTCCAGGCGTTCCAAGAGCAGGCTGAACGGTCCGCTCGTGCTACCGTCGCTCTCGCCATTGTCGCCCAACATGCTGGTTCCCTCGACCAGGGCGATATCACGCGCATACAGGAGCTCTCCCAGCAGCTTACAGACACCGACGAGCGTTTGCAACATGCACAGCGCCATCTCGAACAGCGCGAACGTGATGTCAGGGAACTTGAGCAACAGTTGTCATCGGCTACTGAGTCGCTCGGTTCCGTCGAGTCCCAAGTCCCAGGTCTTCGTGCCACGATTGAGCGGCTCGAAGGCGAACTGTCCAACGAACGCGCGTCTCACGTCGAGACCGGTGCCGCCCTCGCTGACGTAGAGGCTCAACTCACGGCTGCGAACCTCGCTCTGACCGATGCTGAGGCAGAACGCGACGCCCTTGCGCTCGAGAAGACCCACCTCCAGCAGGATTTGGAAAAGGCACGACAGGAACTTGCCGATGCCGACGAGCGACACGGTCGCCAGCTGCATGCGCTTTCGTCGGGACAGCCCACAGCCGCCGCCCAGGGTGCCCTCCGTGCGCAAATCCAGGAACTCGAGGGTCGTATCGATCGCCGCACGGCCCAGATTGGCATGCACCAACACGACATTGCCCGGCTCGAGATGAACCTCAAGCTGCAGGAGGAGCGCATCGCGGAAATGACGGCAGAGATGGATGTCGCGCAGGGCGAGAAGGACGCGATGCTCGAAGACTGCAGGACGACTCGCGACCAGCGGGACGAGGCGCTGCGGAAGTGCGACGACCTCGAGGAGGCGCTGGAGACGGTCGAAGAGGCCCGCGACACGGAGGTCGAGGGCGTCGTGAAGGCTGCGTTCGGTGCCATGTCTCAGAGGCGAGCCGCTGTCAGCTGGTGGCGACGGGAAGTGGCTAGGCACTCCAAAGATGTGGCTGGGCTCCAAGAGCGCATACAGAGCATCACGGGGGAGAAGGAGGCACTTTCTGCGCAGATCGCCGCTTCATTGGCAAAGCAGGAGCATCTTGCCCAAGCACTGGAGGACAAGGCTAGCGCCTTCGACGCCTTGCAGCAGGAGCGCGACAGCGCTATGAACGAGACTCAGCATATGTCGTCCGCGCTCTCGACTTTGCAAGCGCAGCTCGACCAGGCTGCTACTGATGCCCGCGCCGCGGAGGAGGCGAAGACCGCGGTAGACTCTCAGCTCGCTGCTTTAAGCGGCGAGCTGGATGCCAAGGACAAGGAACTCAGTTCGCTACGAGGCCAGCTCACAGCTGTCCGCGACAGCCACGCGGACCGCCAATCTCTGGACGCTAGCATCTTTGCTCAGGAGAAGGCCGAGCTCGAGCTCCAACTTCAGGATGCCAGGGCCTCTCTCGCGAAGCTAGGAGAATCTCATCAAGAGACCGCAGAGAAGCTCGCGCAGGTCGAGCAGGAGCTCTCACGCGCGGAGGACGAGCTGTCCCATCACCTCTCCGAGAGCGCGCTTCGCTCCGAAGCTGAAGAGCACCTGCGCGACGAGCTTGCCCAGGCGAAGAAGCAGCGGGAGGAGGAAGTGGCTACGCTCCAAGACCAGCTCAAGAGCGTCTCTGACGAGCTCGCGGAGATCACGCGCCTTCGCGTGGACGCCGACGCGTCCCGCAAGCTGGCTGAAGAGGAGCTCGCGCGGACGAAGGAGCAGCTCGAGGCACGGCTGGCGGAGGTTGGCAAGTCACTCGACGCAGCAAGCAGTCTAGAAGCAGAGCTTGAGCAGCTACGGACCAAGCATGATGAGGAGACGAGGACCCTCCGGGAGCGCCTGGAGAGCATCACTGCTGACCTTGCTTCTGCATCATCTCGCCGAGACGAGCTCGAGGCTCTCCATGAACAGGCCGTACGAAACGCGGAGGAGCGGTCCCAGCAGCTTTTGGAAGCGCAGGAGAAGGTGGAGACCCTCGAGAAGGAACTCGCTGCCCTTCGCGATGCGCATGCGGTAGAGCTTCACGACCTTGAGAAACGCCTGGAAGAGACCACCGCAGAGTTGTGTTCTGTCAGGGAGTCCCAGACTGACAGCGACGCTCAGCAACGTGAGAAGGTGGACGAACTCTCTCGCACTGTGGAGGAGCTCGAGGGACGCATCACGGTCCTCACCAAGGAGGCGGATGAGTGCAGGGCCGAGCTCGGTGAGGAGAAGGCCGCCCACGCCGACACGAAGGCCACGACCACCGCAGAACTGCATGAGGCGATCAGTAGGCGCGATGAGGCCGAGGCTGCGCTTGCGGACGCTGAGAAGGAGCTGCCTGCGGTACGCGCACAGCTGGAGCACGCGGAGGCGACCCTGGCGCAGGCCGAAGAGGAGAAGCTCAACCTCGAGTACCAGGTCACGAACCTGGAAGCGGAGGTGCAGCGGTCGAAGTCGCTGCAGCGCTTCTTGGAGAGTCAAGCTGCGGATGGGTGCGTGTGTTTCTTGCTGCGAATATCCCCGCCGAACTCATCCGATTGCAAAAAAAGCGAACGTCGTACGTCCACGCTCGAGGCCGAACTTGAGGAACTGCGCACCAGGTGCACCGCCCTCGACAGGCTCGCGAAGACGACCGAGGCAAACCTCGCCATGCAATCCATCCAGCACGAACAGACTGTTACCTCCCTCAAACGCGAGCTCAATGCCCTCCGCGCGCAGCCTAGGCTCGAGGACGAGATCCATGACCTCAAGGAGAAGAATGCAGAGATGGAGGAGCTACTGCGGGCCAAGTGCCTGGAGATTGAGGAGAACGATGACCGCTTCATCGAGTGAGTTTTCCTACGCAGCTGGAACTTGGGCCGCACTAACACCCTCAGCAGAATGATCAAGGAGAAGAAGAAGTTGACCAACAAGATCGACTCATTGAGTCGCAAAGTACAGAATCTGCAGACGAAGTTAGCAGCGGCAAACGAAGCCGCGTCTACGCCTGCTCCGGCATCAGCTCCAGTTTCTGCGCCGAAGCAGAGATCGACGTTCACACCTTCTCCTGTGCTCGCATCCACGCCCGTTCTGTCTGCACCATTCGCATCGTCATCTAGCTCTCGTCCGACTCGTCTACGAGTAGTTACTGCGCCAGCAAAGGCGTCACCTGATCCCGCGTACCAGCAACCTCCCCCTCTGCCCACTGCTCGGCCGAGGACTCCAGAGTCGCGCTCACGGATGGTGTCTGGTCCATCATCCCTCTCTCGTCAGAAGACTCCTGAACCGCGCATTCCTCCTATGCCTGTCTTCAAGGCGCCCACACCTGAACGGCGACGCGCACCTACAGCTCCGGCGCAAACCCAATACATGCCTGAGTCTACCTCCTCGTCGTCTGTTGTTGGAGTCAAGAGACGAGCACCCGATGACTTCGATGATTGTGGATCGCTGCCTTCCCAACCATTCACCGCCGACTGCGCGCCAGGCCCCGATATACCCGCGCAACCTACTACCCCACGCCTGCGCAAGGCTCTCCAGACCGTGCGTTCAGGCTTCACACCTGTTCGACACCATACCTCCCGTGCAGGGTCAACTTCACCATCGCGCCGTGCGACAACAGGTTCTGGCGCCGCGCCAGTGCCCCATACCATATCCGACGTTACGAACAGCCCTCGAGCCTCCTCGAATCCCGAGGGAACGAAGGGAGCTGCGAGGAAGGGATGGCTGGGGAAGATCAAGTCTGGTTCTTCACAATCACGGCCGCTGTCGTCACGGCCCCCTCTCTTTGACCCCCCCGGAATGCGCTAACGTCTTCGGACATCGTTTGTGACTGGCGGTTGGACTCCTACTTTACCAGCAGCACTAGCTTACCACTCTATGTACTACCACGCATCCGTATGTTTATTACTGTCCATCGTGTTATCGCAATCGTATGCAGTTCTTCACGAGTCCGATGCCGTAACATCCCGTGCGCCGTTGTACCCAAAATGCAATATCTCAAGGTACAATTGTAGGAATACATTTGTTGCTCGTCTGTTGCTCGCCCGTTCTTCATGCCCTGTTGGGCTTGGCATGCGCATCCACCAAAGAGGCAACCTCCTCGGCAGCACCCCAAGACTGCTGGTACCCAGCAGGACTGACGACAAACCACTGAGTCTTCCACTCCATCCGCACACCTCGCTCGAACACTCACCCGAATCCGTACGCATGGACGACGAGCACAGTGCCCTGCGCGCCCTGCGGCTCGTCCGAGAGCCACTCGCTCCTCAGCGGGAGGCCGAGCCGCTCCGCCTGGACGCGCGGCCCGCCGCGGCGCGCGGGGCGCAGTCCGACATTGTGGCGCACGATGCGCGTCGCCGCGGCGTCCTTCAGCGCGGGCGCGAGCGCGGCGCAGCGGTCGAGGATGCCGCGCGCGTCCGCGGCGCTGAAGGACGTGTCCCAGTTGTCCGCCTGGTACTTGCCGCCGAGGATCGTCGTGAAGGCGCCGCCGGGCGCGGGGCGCGGGATGATGTACGTCGCGTTCCCGCCGTCCGCGTTCGCTGCGCGCGGGACCCGGGAGGTGAGCAGCCGTCCGGTGCAGAGGCGGGAGACGGGGGGGTCGGGACGCACTGAGCTCGGTGCACATGAACTCGTTCACGGCCGGGTTGGCGACCACGATCGTCTGGCCGCGGATGGGGTACACGGCCTGGTCTTCTAGGCCGATCAGCGAGCGCGCGCCTGCGCACACCGCCACGAACGTGCGGGGTCAATACTCATTCTCTGGCCGGTCTGCGCACGGTGGCTGAACACACACGCACCGAGGCCGGTAGCATTGACGAGGACGCCGTCCGGGCCGGCGAGCGCGGCGGCCTCGCCGAGGGAGGCGACGCGCCTGCGGACGAACTCGACGCCGCGCGCGACGAGCTCGGCCTTGAGCCAAGGGAGGTACGCCTCGGGCCAGACGGAGACGGTCTGGAAGCCGACGCCGGCCTGGGTGCCGTCCGGAAGCTCGCTATCCTTGAGGATCCTGAACTGCGTGCGTTCATGAGCGCGGGCGGACGTGCTGCTGACACTGCAGACGGACTCACGTCGCGCACGAGGGTCTTGTACCACAGCGCGTCGAGGTCGGTGCCCTCGTCGTAGAAGACCCTGGACGGAGAGGCCTGCGGAGGGCTCCCTTCAGCACGTCCCTGCACAGGGGGACATGTGTCCCCGGACTTACCATGGCCAGCCCGGCGGGGATGAGCTCCCAGAACCTGTCACTGCATTACCCGGAAATGTCTCGAGCTATGAATACCCGGCATATGTGCACAGCATGGTACGCACTAGGTTGTCTTCTCCCATCTGTAGATCCGCTCGTTGTACGTGCCCATAGGGGACCAGTTCGCGCCCTGCAGGGGAGAAGCGGCGCACCATGAACGCAGCGCTCCCAAGGAGGCAACCCTACAGCGTCGCTGGCCGGGTGCATGTGGACGCGCCGCGCGACTTGGGCCCGTCCACCTGCAGCCGATCGAGAATGGAAGAGGGTGCTCACCGCCCATGGGGAGGCGAACGCCTGAGAGTCGAGGTCCTCCGGCAGGTCGCGCGCGACGATCTTGACCCTGTACCGTGCATCGCGCGAGAGGACGTGCGCGACGGTGAGACCGATGACGCCGGCGCCTAGGACGACGACCTGGGTCGTCTGTGCCGCTTCCGGTGCGGCCATGGTGTGCTGCTATACCTAGGAGATGAACGGCTTTCAGAAGGAGGGGTGGTTCGCGCTGGTCAACGTCCAAGACAGCGATCGCGCACCTATCGGTGGTATCGTGTGCTGGAGGCCCGAGTCATTCGAATTCCCGCGCCATATGCGGTCTAGACGGTCCACTCTACGAGGTCGTATCGATCACCCGTAGGGAAAGTCTATGGAGGACTGCGGTCTTCACACAGGCATTGTCTGCGGGACCTGAGCTTCGATAGAATGGAATATCCGGATAGGTCGTACGCGGACATTGGGAGGTGCATGTGTAGCTGCAGCCTGCAGCAGCAGTACTTCTCGCCAGCCAGGAGCAGGAAGCGTACTATAACGAGTATGAAAATCCAGCACAGCCACCGCACGGACAACCGCGCTCTGACCGCGCTGCCGTCCCGGAGCGGGGATCTGCCAGGATGCGACGATGAGCAAACGAGCCCGGGCCACGGACGCTGGAGCCAAGTCGGGCGTGCTCTCGCCTAACGACGGGACTCCCAGCCGCTCCAAAACAATTGGACCCATACGGTATCGAGCGGCACATGGACAGCAGCCGGAGGAGCAGGGAGCGCTGGGGAAGAGCCCGTTCCTTGCACACTCCCAGATTTGTGCAGATGGCGGGTGGATATAAGACACGCCCTCGGATCCTCGCCCGCACCGTCCGCCCGTGTGCGACTCCGAATCCGAGCTGGGAGCAAAGTTCTGCATCACGCCCACGCCTCCTCCATGCCTCGCCACTCCAGTCCCCCAGACCTCTCCCCTCTTCAACGCACCGCGCGCTGGGTCGAGGCACAGGCCGAACAGGCTTACGACCATCCACGACCGCCCTCTCCCCGCCGCGCATCCGTCCACCCCTCCTCCTCATACCGCACCACGTCCTCCTCGGACGACAGCTACCCAAAGTCGCCGGTGACCACCCCGTACGCAATGCCTGCCGCCAACGTCTCCCAACGGCCACTGTACGATGCCCGATCACGGAGGGCGAGCCTGCCCTTCCCGCAGAGCCCGCCCGGCTCGGGATACCCCTTGCCGCTGGAGGTAGCGGCGCCGAGAAGAGCAGAGCCGGAGGAAAAGAAGGTGAGCAGCGCGCGTCTCGTCGCGTCTCCACTGGAGGACAATAATTCTCCGCAGATCCCACGACCGTCACTCCGGAAGCAGAGGCGGCCGTCGCTCATCGAGCAGCTCATCTCGTTCAGTGCGCCCAGCCAGCGTCGAAGAGAAGAGTCTGGGAGGAGGGGGCAGACCTGACCAGCAACACCACGAGTGTACCCAGGAGCAGAGATATACCGACCTCGACAGGATACCACGTGGGGAACGGGGTCAACCTGTCTGATTTGAAGTTTTGCGCGTTGTACGATTATGTAGCATTGGCCACCCATGGACCCGCGCAGAAGCATGGGCTCTACATACCGGCGTGTCCTCAGCGATGCTTCATGCCGCTTGTCTCGTCGTCCCGCACTCCACGAAGAGTTTTCCATGTACGTCATATTCCCGGCCTGTACAGAAAGTGTAGTCTTTCAGGATACGGTGTGTGTCTCATCATGGCAGAGCTTTGACCGCAGAGTATTGAGTGGAGGTGAGTGGAGGTGACAAGAGCGTCCCCTTCAGGACTTTGAGAGTAGTTCCGGTTACACGGGCCGGCCGAATATCCAGACTCCGGGACTTCGAGCAACGTTCCGTCTTGCACTCATCTTCAAGCCATCCTCGTTCATTGCATTCGCACATACTACCCCCTAAGGCGAGGCTTCATCGGATTCTGCTCGTCGCTCAGACCAGAGTGAGTCTTCCTATGCTACATCGGCTGGTATAACGAGAAGAGACAGATCCCGTCCCCTCCCGCTGCACTCGCTGAACTCGCAACCTTTGCACGCTGTCGCCACGTTTCGTCCACACATACGTATGAACGTCCTGCACAGTGGCACCCTCGTGCTTTGCACAAGCCGACGTAGCCTTGAATCATGTGGGTCGCCCCAGCGATGTCGCTATCGAGGCAGCCGCCTCGCCTGAGAGCGATATCGACCTCACGCGCCCTGCTCAGACCGCAACGCGTTAGGATCGTCCCTTCACAAGTCAGGCAACTGTACGGTTGCAACGGCCCTGTACCTGCGCTTTCGTGCCGGTGTACATTGCTGTTCTGCAATCCTACCAAACATATGAAGGCCATCTCTGCTACTGCGCCCGTCGGTTCAGCTTCCGTACTCGCTCGTAACACTGCTCTAGCATGTCTCATGGCTGCAGAATCGATCTTGCCGGCGGATCTCCTGGGAACTTGCCTATGTCGCACAGGACCCCGGTTCAGATAACTGCGCGTAGCTGATACGAACGTGTCAACCACAAGGCCACCCGTCCCGTACATATGCGAGCCCGGGGCTCCTCAACGAGACTTCAACGATTCATTGCGACAACCCCTCCTACTCCAATCTGGTATTGGCTGGACCCCTCACAACCCACCCACCGCCAACCTCCACTCGATGGCACCCGAGATCCGCTTCAACGCGTTCGGAATCCCGTACCTCGTCGAGTTCGCCCAGGTCACCTTCCGGTCGCGCTCGCTCTCCAGCTCGCGCTCGAGCTCGCGCGCATCCACGCGGCCCACCCTCGCGTCCCGCCGCGACCCCTCCGACTCGCGCCCCGCGCTCAGCCTTCGGCCCACAGCCAGCAGGAGCACGATCGACTCGGACTGGACGCTCGCCGCGCGCACCGCCTCCTCCGAGTCGCTCGCCACGCTCGTCCCCGCCCCCGCCCCCGCGCACCCGAGCATGAGGCTCGACAAGGCGCCCGCGATGCGGCTCGACAAGGCACTCCCGGAGCCCGAGCCCGAGCCCGAGTGCCCGAGCACGGAGGAGTACGGGCTGTACATCCGCTGCGCGTCGCAGCTCGCGCGCCCGCCGCGCCGGCTCTCCGACGCCCGCCTCGCGCGCCTCAAGTACCGCATCGCGCGCGCCGTCATGGCCGCCGGCATGGACACCTCCCCCGCCGGCGAGCCCGCCGACCCGCTCGCATCCACCACCACCACCGCCAACACGAGTGACGGGGGCGCGGCCCGGGTGTCGGTGAGCAGCATCCGCTCGGAGGACGTCGAGACGGAGGGCCTGCCCGGCTCGCTCTTCCGCGGGACGTACGGGCAGGTGATGACCGCGCTCCGCGCGGCCGGCCTCGCGACCGTGCCCTGCCACGAATCCGGGGTGCACGACGGCACCGGTGAGTGGGCCTCGTCTCCACCGCCTCCGCATGATCGCTGACACACTCTTCCGTGCTTGGTGTCCCCTCTGTGTTCGGGTGTGCGCAGCCACGCGTCTGGGCGCGCTGTTCGTTGCGCACGCCAACGACCGCGGCGGGGTCGAGTTCACGAAGCTCACGCTGTGGGCGTAAGCGTACGCCTGCTGGTTCAGGTGCGGATCACCCACTGGCACGTCTGGAGCGTACGTGTGGGCGCTAGCCAACGGCTAGGTCTGCGCAACGTTTCCGCGCGGCACTCATTGATATTTAAACAGTATTTAGACCTCGTCTGTGTTTTGTGTAGGCTGTACCCGACATGCGGTTGCCACGCCTTTCGGGGCGGTCTTGTAGGCATAGACTAAGGCGCTCACTATGTGTAACTTCGATGTACGATCTCAAGGCATAAGGAAGCTGTAGCAGATGTAAAATATATGGACTTGTGGTGCACTTGGCATGTCTCAGTGCTTCGCATGGATGACAACTGGTTCAGGTGGGGACCACTTGCTGAATTGCTATAGGGAGCGATACTGCTTGGAATGAGTTTGCCAAAGATATTGGCCACGCTGCTATAACAGTAAGAACCCTTGGCACAGTGGTAGCGCGTGAGATTCCAGTTGGTGGGGTCACCCACCCGAGGGAGATCCTCAAGGTCGTCCGTTCGATCCGGGCAGGGTTCACTTTTTGCGTTCATCGAGAACAACCGACACCGCCTGGTATGTTTTGTTGCATGTCCTAGCAATCGTTTCCCGTATCTCGAGGGACGGATGGGTTCCCAACTGCAGCTTCCCAAGCGGGTATGGTCCCGCGGAGCACACGCGAGGAATGTCCTGAATCAAATAGATAGTGATAACGGGACTACAAGTGTGCTGTAGAGCTAAGATGCACCAAACAGACGAATGGACGTGGCATGACAGGTTCAGACGATGCAGCAGAACGAGCGAGTGGATGAAAGTCATACGGACACTAAGTTAGGGGACGACGGCTGTAAACGTATGTGGTTCTGTACTGACGACGGTGGTGGACGATGCAGATGACGAGCGAACAAACATGCGGCGGAAGGCAGGTGGCGCATGGCGGGAGATAGAGAGGGGCTAACGAACGAACGAACGAACGAAAGAGAATATAGTAATGGCAGTAGGGCAGCGTGTATGCGTGGCGCGAACTGTCCAAAGTCGATGTAAGGTACATATATACAGCTTGATCTGGTGTGACGGTGAGTACAAACTCGAGAGGCTATCTGACAGATGTACTCACGTTAAAAGCATACTTTTGCACTAGTGCACAACAGTACTATGATGGAAGGACAGGAGGAGGAGCGCGTCCTCCATCTTTACCCCGGTCTCCATGGCAGGGAGGGCAGACGGGATCATCCGCTCGCGTTCGTACTGCGCGTATTCGAGCGGATACCGCTCCAGCGACGCCTTCGCCTCCCGGGCGTGTGGGTGGGGTAACGGGAGCGCGAGGCTCGACGTGGAGGCGACCGTCGACGGCGGCGGCGAGGACTCCGGCGACGGGGTGACGGCTTCCTGGAGCGTGTCCTCGTCGCTGCCCATGTCAGAGTGCGACTGCGCGAGTGCGCTGCGCGCGTACGGGCCCCTCGGGTGGTGAAGGCAATGAAGCCTCTCTTCGGTCTCGATCTTTACGTACTCGACGCCCGAAGCACTCGCGACGCCGGGCGTAGCCGTCCGGGACAAGCTCGACTGGGTCATCCGGTCGTCGTCCATGTCCATGCTGTCGCCATACTCGTCGCCGTCGCCTTCGTCGGCACTCGCACTGCCGTTCTGGCGCGCACGCTTCCGATTCGACTGCCTGAGGTTGCGGAACCAGTTCGTGACCTTGTTCACGTCCATGCCTACCTCGGCCGCGAGCATCTGGCGATCCTCGATGGAAGGTGTCCTGGTACGCTTGAAGAGCTTCTTGAGCGCTTCGAGTTGGTATGGCTCGGGCCGCGTGCGCCTCGGCCGACGGTTGGTCGCATCGTAGGCGCGATCCGCGGGGGTGTGATACGGCGAGGCACGCGGCGACGAAGGGCGGCTTGCGCTGCTCGGGGCGGCGCTGGGTGAGCGGCGGGCACGGGGAGGCTGCAGCAGCGCCGACAAGGAAGGGTGGGAAGTCGCGGGCGGGACAGAGAGCGAGGGGTGGGCGGCCCCCGACGCTGGCGGGAGTAGGGAGGGGGTATAGGCGCGCGAGGCCGAGTCGAGCGCGGCGGCTTTGGCGGCAGCAGCCTCCTCGCGCTTTTTGGCGATGCTGCGCTGGTTCTGGAACCAGTTGGTCACGCTCTGATAGCGCCTATCAGACCGGAGATGGACGTCGGTGAATGGAGTGATGCCAATTTGGCCGATGCGGGGGACGGAAGAATGCGAGGAACGCCCAAAGAAGGAAAACAAGGGCCATCAGCGTCCGAGTTGCTATTCACGGCATCGTATGACAACCGCATGACAGCAAGTGTTGGACTCACATTCCAATCTTGTCCCCGAGGGCTTCGCGCTCCTCCTTCGTCGGGTGCGGCTTCTGCTCATACAGCTTTTTCAACTCCTCCGTCTGGGCGGCGGTAGGGCGGGAACGGGCTTTGCGCGGCATCGAGCCTTCGGCTTCAAACAGGTGCTTGTGCTGGGGATTGCCGGCGTAGAAGAGCGTGTGTTGCTGTGGCGGGTGGGCGCCTGGGGGTAGTTGGTGTTGTGGTTGATGTGATAATGGGTGGTGGTATTCGTCCTCGGAGTAGTCGTCGTACTCGAGCTGGTGCTGAGGATGCGGTGCTGGGGGTGCGGAGACGGACGCAATCAGGGCAGATATAGGAGGGAGCTCGCATTGGGTGAGGGGAGCTTTGTGTCGCTTCTTTGACGAGGCACGTTTATTTTGAAACCAAGAGTTGACCGTCTTTGTTTCCCTGCATACATGCGCCGCAGGCGAGCATGAGCTGTTGGGGAAGCGGGAATGAGCGGGGTGGGAACGCACATGCCAAGCCGTTGTGCCAACGCCGTCCTGTCCTCCAGCGACGGGTGTTCGTTCTTCTCGTAGAGCTCGTTGAGCGCGGCAAGTTGGGAGGCTGAGTGACGATGGCGGGGCTTCTTCTGTTGTTCTGGCCTGTCCTTGGACTGCAGTGCTCGCGAGGACGCGGCGGGGGGCTGGTCCCAGTGGGCAAGGGAGGGATGCATGGCGGGCGGCGGGACGGGTGCGGCGGACATGGCGGGAGGAGGAGAGGAGCGCAGAGGGGGACCGGAGGGGCTAATCGAAAATTAAGGAGAGCTTATAGACGGGAGGAGGAGCATTTGAGCGACATGTCTCACGGCCCATGGACGCACACTCAAATCCGTCATCACAGCTGCAAATGGCCGATGTCGGCCGGCTGCAATGATCTCCCCCGTCCGACCCACTCCTCCCATCTTTTTGCCTTGCCGCCATTCGTCCGGACCATCTGAGCACTCGTGCGCCCGCCGCTGCTGGCGATCATGCATTGCCGACGCGAAGGCAAGTACGGTGAGTACTGTACAACCAGAACAGAGTGCTACCGAGTCTCAGGCGGCTGGGAAGCACGCCGGGGTTTGAAATGGACGGTGAGTAATGGTGACAGTTGATACGGGTCGGTTAGGGAATAAGAGACAAGTGCTGTGCCTGTGAGTTCATCCCTGAGTCGGACTGGCCCCCCCGTCCCACGTGCGGCTGATGACTACCAACTCGGTATAATCGGCCGTTTATGGGCGCCTGTTTATAGCACTTTTACCAGCTGCACGCGCTAGCCGCTCCAGGCCTCGGCCTGCATTCCGCGTCCCGCGGAAGCTGTCGCCACTCGCAGACCGCTCCGTCTGCATTCCTATACAGCTGTGCTCGCCCCGCGCATCCCGAGCCCGTCCGAGAGGGAAATCCGCGCACGGACGGCAACGGACGGGGCACGAGCCTGGGAGGGATCATGCACTCACGGCAGCTGCGCGTGGGCAGAATGGCTTGTCTGCTTGGGGGCTGCAGCCGGGACGGCGCGCTGATTGGCTGGCCCGGGGCCATCGAAACAGCTGCTATGGATCGCGATTCTCGATATCCGGAGCCAGTCCATGTGTTTCCACCTCCTTCCTCAGCAGCCTCCACCACAGCAATGACGCCGCCCCCGCGTCATCCAATCCCCGCCCGAGCCTCGATTCTCAGCTCCACAACGCCTGGTCACGCTCTCCCACAGGCCGTCTCATGCTGCTTATCGACATCCACTGTACATCGCTCGAGGCGCACCCACTTCCTCGTCGGCGTCCATCATCTCTCGTCCAACCTGCCATCCTCGCATCCATCACCATCCAATGTCAGTCAAAGTTGGCAAATGCGATGCGTTGCTGTGCATGCCACGCCACCGCGGACGTGTCGTATTATACTTACACCTACACTATTACTAGCTAATAGATCCGCGTCTCTGATAAATATACCCCTGTCCAACACTCGCCGCGCGAGTCACCGTGACCGGAGCGCCAGCGCCAACGCGCGCGCGAGTTGGTCAGCTCTCGTTCTCCTGTCCTTCGTTGATGTTCTTTATCCACGCGCCGATAGCGCCCCTGTAACGCCGCCGCACCACGACACACACGGACGGACGAATCGAGCGAGCACCAAAGGCCTGATCAGCACCAGCCACGATCGGGGCGAGAAACGCTGATTGCGAGCGAGCACTCACAGGAACCCTTCGTGCCGCAAAAACAGCGCGCGCTTCGTGCCCTTGCTCCAGAACCTGATAGCGTACGAGAGCGTGCTGATCGTCGCCGCGTGACCTGCGTGCGCCGGGTTGCAACCGCGTCAGCAACACGCGCATACAGAGTGCGGCTGCCTCTCGTTCGCCCCGTCTGTGGCGTCCAGCATGACGTACCTCGAATGAAGTACCCGCCAAAATATATCCGGTCTAGGTTGTACTTTTCCGCATTCATGTACCTGCAGCGATCGGGCGTAAACGAGCGTGTCCAATTAGCAGATCATAGGGGCCCCAAACGCGGCACCGCCAAGGGGAAGCCGGTGCAGCAATCAGACACGGCAGATTGTACCATCGGCTGATGGAGACCTGGGCATCCGTCGATATATCCCAGCTGCATGCAGTCGAGCAGGCCGGCTATGTATGCTGTCAACCGTGTTGACAGACGCGCTGGTGTGCATATACATCTCCTTACAGCATGCACTCAGGACTGTGGTGCCACATCTCCCATTGGCCACGTCCACGTCTCGGTAGGACTCGGGACCTTGGCAGTTCCAAGTCTCGAGTTCCACTATACCCCTTGCAGTATAAAGTCCGAAGAACGCCAAGGGACCCCCCGGCGAAACAGTGAGAAAGGGAGGGAAGAACGCACGCTATCTGTCCAATGTTGTTTGAGATCGCGTAGAGCAGGCTCTTGCTGATGTCCTCGGGGGTGAACGTGCCGCGCTTGCCGCCCTGCTTCTTGAACACCTTGCCGAACGTGCTGGCGATCATCGTCGACTTGAGCCCGAGCTTGCTGTAGTCCGCGCCGTAGATGTCGCCGACAAGCATGTCCACCGTCTCGTTGTCGCCGTTCTCCGACAGCGCGAGCATCTCTACCGCACGCGCGTCAGCGAAACCCATCTCAGCAGCAGCGCAGTGCGACCGCGGGACACAGAGCACGCACCATCGAACGTCGTCGCGGGAGTGAGCAGGCTGAGGAGGCCCCATAGCGTGCCGCCGCCCAAGCTGGTGCCGCTCACGCGCTCGAACGAGCCGTCCTCGTCCACCTTCACGATCGACACGCCGGAGCCGATGTTCACGAGCAGGCACGGGAGCTGCGGCACGGGGTCCTGCACGAACGTCACCGCGTACTTGGGCGGGTCCGGGCTGGGGCGCTCGAGCTGCGCCTGCGCGGGGTGCGAGACGGAGTGGATGAGCTCGTCGGAGAAGTAGTAGACCTCGTCCGGGATGAGCGTGATGAACTTGAGGCCCTCGATGAGGCACGCCATCTCGTCCTCGCGATGCACCTCCACCTGCAGCGCACTCCCGAGCAGCTCGTAGAACCGGTGCGCGCCCCCGCCCGTCGCGATCACCTGTACGCCCCGCCGCATCTCCTCGAGAGGCACGCCGTTCACCTCGGCAGAGCGCTCGATGAGCGTCCTGATGAACTCGATGCACTCGTCGATGTGCTCGGTCTCGAAGCGCTCGAAGTTGAGCGAACCACCGGGGAAGTGCTGCACCGATGCGCGCCGCAGGAGGGAGTCGTGCAGCAGGTTGTGGTTCACGGACTCGGGCGAGAGCGAGGCGGTTGCTGTGCCGTTGAGGGTCGATGAAGCGGACGCTGTGGTGGTCTCCGCGCTGACGGATATCTCTGGCCGGCTCGAGGAAATGTCCATGTAGCACCCATGGGTGTTACACTGCTCAAGCACAGCAGGTGTGAGCGCACCCTTTGGATGGCCATTGAGCTTGGCAGACGGCGGTGGCGAGGAGAGGGGGCTCTCCTTGGTGGGAGAGGAGGACAGGGGTGTAAAGATGTCGCTCGGGCTCGATCCGCGCGTGGCTATTTGGGAGGGCGAAGATGGTGGGTTGGTCGATCGCGTGAAGTAGATGACTTTGGCCAGAGACCCTCCGATCTGGGCAGGGAGAGCTATTGAGTAGACCCTCGTGGCAAAGCTGCTGCTGCACTCACATCGACCGCGATATGCGACACAGGCTCGATGTAGTTGGGAAAGTAGATGCCGCGACTGTCGCGCGTCTGTAAAGAGAGCGCATGAAGGTCAGCGATGTGCCGAGGACGGGGAATTGGGAGACCAAGGTACGGGGCGCAGATCGCGAGAACCTAGGGAAGTGGGCCTTCTGACGCAGCGGACGCACCTCGGGAGACTCCTCATCCAGTATCATGGCCCCCCTCGTGTCGACCTGGATGGTCTTCGCGGTGGGTAGAGACGGTCCTGCTGCGGTCATGTCTGCGGCGACTCCTGAGTGTTGCTGGGGGTATTTCTTGTAGGGGTGGATGTGTACGTGGTCGCAGTGAAGCGCACAAAGCCAAGTACCCCAGTTATGTTGCTAGTACGCGTAGCGGCGCGTGTGTTTGGGAACCGGAGTAGCCGAGGTGGGTGGTATAATAATTGCCGGGCTCGCGAATCGGGTGCGAGAGCAAGGGCGTGAACCGAGAGTGGGTGTCAGACGGCGCAGCTCCTGTCCGTGTATCCCCGCAGGCGTTAGGCAACAGATGCTGGCACGAGCGGCTGGAGAATGAGAAGACTTTGGAGAAGATCGGACGACGCGGGGGTGGACATTGGCAGACTCGCTCTTGGGGCACGGTGCCCCGCGTCCATCGGTGGGACGACTCCGATCGTGTGCGTCCCGCGCCTTGACTCCTCTCTCCGTCTCGCCGCCGGATACATGCCTCCCCGTCTGCCGGCCAATGCTCTCCCGTCTATTCCGTCAAGACTCAGGCCTCCGGACTCTGTACACAGGGGTCGCGACGAGCTTCACGCCAAGCTCCGCTCCCCATGGATAACTCCCATGAGCCTGACCCACACTGCTTGTTCCCTTGCTGGCTACGACAACCTCTCTTGTTCCCTTGCTGGCTACGACAACCTCTGGCTCCACATTATCTACAGATGGCTGCACAAGTATGTACTCATGAAGCCTGATCCAGTCTGAAGCTGGAGATACGAGGCCGGTTAGGGGTTATGTGGACCATGTGATGGGCGACCTGGTCATCCGATCCGGATGTGGCACTCGCCTGCGGGGATAACCGCTGATGAAAATTGTGGGACTGGACGGTCTGAGAACGGATGGGATTGGACGGTCAGACACCTGTTCAGACCGTCCGGTCCCATTGACCAAAAGAGGCAATACCTCTTTGCAGCGCTTCTCTCACTTCCCGCCTGCCGTCGCTTGTCCTCTCCCCTCCTCCTCTCATATACCCCCTTCCCCTGGTCCTGGATTTCCCGCCGACGCCCCTCTGGAAGGCGTCGTGCTGCACGACGCGAGCGTCGCCGGAGAGCACCCTTGCCGCTCCCTATCGCTTTCGCCATCGCTGCGCCGCTGCCGCCCCGCCCCGCCGCTGCCACCGTCGTCGTCGTTCTCGCTGCGCTGCTGCCGCTCCCTATCGCTTTCGTCTTCGCTGCGCCGCTGCCGCTCCCTACCGCTCCCACCATCGCTGCGCCGCTGCCGCCCCGCCCCGCCCCCACCGTCGTCGGCGTTCTTCCCCCGCGACCACTCTGTTCGAGCCGCTTCCGCTTGCGATAACAGCTGCAGCAAGTTCCACGTCATGGGTGAGTCCATCGTGTCCATGATGCTGTTATAGCATTCTCAGTGTATGTTACCAGCCGGTGCCCGTAAACCCCATTATTGTCGATCATGCAAGGACCCTGAGGGCAATAGGGTCCCGCTGAAAGGACACAGGTGTCCATTGCGCGGGCAGGTATGTGCTCTGCCGTTCGGTTGCATGATTCTGTTGCAAATGTTTCCACTTCAGCCCTTCTCAGTTGCACGTACACCACCCAGTGAAGCTGTTGACTCCCATGTAAATACCCCTCCATCATCGCCCATCGTATACATGTCACCCACTAGCTCATCCAGCCCGTCCGCCCATGCATTAACACCTGCCGCCGGCTCCTCTAATCCATCCCCACGCTACATTAACATGAGTATATCAGATCTTGATGACTTCATGAACAGTCTACACACCTTATCGTCATCCCCGGTGAACTCCCCCTCACATCCATTGTCACCAGTACCTTACACCCCCAAGCCACCCCCTGCCATTGGCAGTACAGAGATATCTACCCCACCCTTCAACTGCTTCCTAGTTGATGGTATGCAAACCCCGGCCGTCAGTGACGGGGCACTCAACGCGGGCGAGCAAGCCCAGAATGTCATGAGCAACTCAGCAGGTGAGCATCTGGATCTATGATGGTACCACTTTCCCCACTAATCTCCTTGTAGCTACGTCACCCAATGATGATCTTAACATGTACTTTCATATGGAGTCCAGCCTGAACAGAACTGTGGTGGGTTATATTATATATGGTGTTCCATGACATTTCTCTCACAGTCCTGCACGGTTAGCCACCAGTTACACCTCTGGGTGTCACCGAAGTTTCGATTGGGGGCGACACACTAGATTCTTTCATTGCCACTTTGGAAGCAGGTAAGGTTACTTGCATGTGTAGGTTTTATGGTTATACTGATCACAGTTTCATGCAGACCTGAACCAAGCAGAAGCGCTACACTTCCTTGGGAGCATGCTGCAGGGTGGTACACCGGGTGCACGCCAGCGCACGGCCAAGCCACATGAGGAAGCTGCGGGTGCCACTGACGTGCCTGATGCCGCCATGGGTGCTGCAACCTAGTTCTCTCCAGCACGACGAGATGGTGCAACGCCTGGTGTTGTCACAACCTCCCCCTATGAGGTCCCTGATGTTGTCGGCTCACCATGGGCCTCAATCAATGGGCCTTTGATGGGTGGGACCCCCATGGTTGTGGACACGACAACCCCTGTACCGACAAACAACATCAAAGCGCCCAGTGCGGTGCCTCAATGGCAACAGCCAACCACCATAGTGAAGTACAGGGATTCAGGTACGCTCAATTACCACACGTTTGGGTGTTAGCATTAACAGTGGCCAAGGGATTACAAAGTGCAAGCGGAAGGTCCGTGAGTACACGTTCTTGGAAGACACCGACCGGCGTAAGAAGGAGCACAGTCGGATGGGAATCAACATTGAGAATCAGGTACAGCCTGAGCAGAGTTTCCATTCTGTACTGCTACTAAGCATGTATCTAGTGCCGATTGCTCGACTCGAAGACTGCCCCATTCATCTTGCTCTACATCTCTCGGTGCGCTTTCCCAATCAATCCTGTCTTGATTGTGATTTTTACCCTTCCACTTGCAGACCTGAGTCTGTTGACCATGGGCAAGGCGGGGTGCATTGGTATATGAGCCCAAACCTTACTGAGATGCTTGGCGAGGACTTCCTCACCAACGTCCATCGCCAGGTTGTATGCGCGACGAGTAAGCGGAAGGGTGAGAATATCAGTAGGGCAATCAATATCAACTTTGAGGTTGAGCGGAAGAGACAACAACGGGCTGAGCTGGAGCTGGCCACCCTGCAGGAGGAGGTTGCACGTCTACGATCCCAGGTGGTTGCTGTAGCATAGTGTATGATACATGCCATATATGATACTTAAGTAACACTAATCTACTGAATGCTCATAATGCGCCGTACCACCATCCGGTTCCAAATATCAAAGTAAACCCTTGTATACCATAAAGCGTGATCATATCACATGTAACTGACTGACTTCCGGATCCGCCATACTCCTTTATTTCTGCATTCTGCTGCGCTTGTGTTTGCCGCTCGGACTCGAGCATCGTAGCACATGGCATTGCTAGCAAAGCATGCTCGTCCACACCGTGAGTGACCCTGGGCATGCAATTCATCAATGAAGAAGCGGGTATGGGCAAAGAACTCTGCTTCGCGGGTGAAGCAGTAAGGTGCAAGTTGGCATGCAAAGTCGTAGATGATGATTTCGGGTGCAGTTGGAAACCGGGTGTAAAGGGCAGAGAACACATCATTGCGACCTTCAGTGACAGGGATAGTGTGGAAACCAAGGCAGATTGAATGTGTGCACCACAGAACAAGAATGCCACCTGCAAGACCGTTGCGGGGATATGACTTGTAGAACTTGTTGCATTCCCCATGATCATCGGTGTTCACGTCAGTGTCAGCATTGTCATAACATAGCTTCGGGTAGAGCCAACGTGCACGAATAGCGGGGAGACCATAGCAAGTGCCTGTAGTGGACCAGGAATCTTGGTTTGTTGCAAGACCCAACTGAGCTGACCCTGCTACTGCTGGTGCATGCTGTCGTAGGCGGGAGAAGACATCACCGGTGATGCTCCTAAACAACACCCAACTGCCAATGTAGAGGGCCGAGCGCCTTTGTAGGGCGAGGCCGTCGCAAGATTCCGTGAGGGGTGCGCGGGTGTACCGCAAAAAAGAGCGAAGCAGGAGGAGGTTAGAGTCGGGGTGCCCTGGCTAGAGGCAATGCGCGGGGGGGTGACGTGGCAAAGGCCGAGGGGAAACGCAAGAGTCACGGGTTTCGCGAGGGGGGGGGGTTTCGCAGACTCGCGGAGTCACGAATCACAGGTTGCAGTTGCAGTTGCAGTTCGCAGTAAAATCGCAAGAAGTTTGCGGGCGCGGTGTAAGCTCAGTGTTGAGATCCCGAGAAGGGGGGAAGGGGGAATCTGAATTGCCCGGCGCTTTGCCGTGTATTTTACAGGCCGAGTCTGTTAGGATGCGTGCCATGGGCAGACCGATGGACAAGGGCGGGGTTCCGAGAGATGACCGGCGGAGTTCCGGCCACAACACGGGGATGAAGGGGACTTGGCAAAACTATTGGTAACGCCCTGAGCGATCTCGTCGGGTGTCCCCTACTTACTAGAGTTCACTGACGCAAGACGGAAGACCGAAGGTGTCCGGCGGATGTCCGAGACGGGAGTCCGAGGAATGAAGGTGTATTGTGGGTAGAGCACCAGAGAGCGTAGAGTAACGGAAAGCAACGAACAGAGAGTAAGAACAAGTATCCGAACTGAGGCAAAGGCTACTACCAGCGCGCCTTATATACTAAGCGAGCCTAACATATAAGGAAGGGGGCTTGCGTCATGGACATCGGAACTCCGGTGAGTCCGAGGTCCCTTGACGCAAGCCAAGAGAATGGAAGTTCTACTAGGAACTGCATGACACCAGCGCAAGGAAGAGTCGAGAGCGTACTAAATGTGGAAAGTCCGGAAGTCCTAACGGAACTCCTTCGAGATCGCTCCGGAATTCCAGCACGGATCGTGACAGCTCAACACTATAGCCAGTCGAGATGAGCGCAAGCATGGCTGTATCTCACACTTGCGTGTCCGTCCTCCACGCTGGTGTGCCCTCCCTAATGAAGACATCCCCCGAGCCCCACCTCCCCCGGAAGCAGGCTCCCATCTCCGTCTTGATGCTCTGTCCCGATGTGCATGCGGCACGCGGATCCAGACGGAAGGGCGGCCTGACCCTCCACCATTCTCTGTTCAGCCTGCCACCATCTTCGGGCTCACTACAGCCACTCCTGTAACCATTGAGGTCCTCCCATGTGCCGTCTGCCACCACCACCGTCGGTTCATTGGTCCGGAACTTGGTGCCCTTGCGGTGCTCAACTGGAACAACACCTTCCTATTCACTCATGAGCTGCTCAATGGTTACACCAATGCCTTCACAGCGTCAGAGACTCCTTTCGCAGCGTTCTGCCTCACCATTCGTCGCCAGTATGAGGACCGCTGTCCTGGACTCTCCTTCTGCTCCGATGAGACCTTTGTCCGAGCATGGTTCGCTTTCGTGAAGCTTCAGGACCTGGACAGTGGTATGATGTGCCCAACATGTGGTCCTTCCCCATCCACGGTCGTCGCTGATGGTGTAAGCCTCGCAACACATGCTTCCAAGCTGACATCCACGGTACAACCCCCAACATTCACTGATGCCTCAAGTGAATGTGTAGAGAGCATCTCCACATGGAAAGCTCGCCAGCTGCCTGCAATCCATGACAAGGTGCACCAAAGGCTGGTGCGGGACTTCCTGCAGTCTACCGCTACACAAGCTGCACCCTCTCCGACTTCGTTGCTGCCACAGGAGTTTGAGATCAAGTACCCAGCAGCCACAGCCCTGCTACACATGACTGTCAGGTCAGATCTTCTCCAGCCAGAAAGCCGACATCGCCGTAAAGCCATTAGAGAGTTGATGCAACAAGTGAGTACATCCCCACATTAGGGCTGGCACATGCTTAGGGTAGTCCAGATCGCAGCACCAGATATTGTGTCGCAGCTTGTACCACCTGAGGCGATTCCACTGCTGCAGTCTCTCACAGAGACAGGCGAATGCGGGGATTGGCTCCCAGCACTTTGCCCAGCTGTTGGCATGGTCGTGAGAATGTACTGTCTCAATGGGTTGCCGCTGCCAGAGGAAGTCAAGAACATCGCCAGGTGGCTTGCCTCTCGCGCCGATGACGCGCCCAGGGCCTCGCTAGGCCCCGATTTGCCACTTTAGCGGACTCGCAGTATCCTCGTGGCAGACGCTACTCGAACTTTCTCGGCCGCACTGCTCCTTTCGCAAACTCGCGCGCCGCCTGCGGATGCACATAGGCCACGGACGGACTTGGGCAGGACGGAGGACGTATCTCCAGCCATCGCGGGCCTGATTCTGGGCGCTCGCGGATTCGAGGTGCGGAGGCGCGGTCCTGTGATAGTGGGACATCACGACGCGGGCCCAGACTCTTCACGGGCGAGACCCCGCGGCCGTGGACTTTCTGTGTTATTTATTGATGGACTTAGTTATGGACTCGGCCTGTAAAATACATGGCGAAGCGCCGGGCAATTCAGATTCCCCCTTCCCCCTTCTCGGGATCTCAACACTGAGCTTACACCGTGCCCGCGAACTTCTTGCGATTTTTCTGCGAACTGCGACTGCAACTGCGACCTGCAATTCGCGACTCCGCGAGTCTGCGAAACCCACCCTCGCGAAACCCGCGACTCTTGTGTTTCCCCTCGGCCTTTGCCACGTCACCCCCCGCGCGTTGCCTCTAGCCAGGGCACCCCGGCTCTAACCTCCTCCTGCTTCGCTCCTTTTTGCGGTACACCCGCGCACCCCTCACGGAATCTCGCGACGGCCTCGCCCTACAAAGGCGCTCGGCCCTCTACATTGGTGGTTGGGTGTTGTTTAGGAGCATCATTTTGGTGACCACCGCAGGGGGGTGAGCAACCATCTCACAGTCGGCTTCCTCCTAGCTAGACAGCTGCCATGCTGTCTCTTTTCGCGATTCCTCCCCGAGCACGTTCCCGCTCGATACAACCGTCTCTGGCAGAAGAATTCATCGTTGGAAAGTTCACCCAGACGTACCGCCAACTCGCGAACTACCTGAATTGCGAACAACTTGCTGTGGTACTCGACCCAGTCCTTGCGCTTCTCGAGTGTAGCCGCATCCTTGTTGAAGAAGATCCCTCACGCTGTGACTGGATCCGCAAGATGGCTCTGCGGATAGTAGCCTCGCCAGCGGACCCTCCCTCGCAACAGCAACGACAGCCACCCCTTCCTCCCCCATCACGGCGGAAGACTCCTTCTCTTTCTTCTCCACCCCACTCGCTAGCCCGCGGATTCCCCACACAAACCACTCTCCAGTTGACGCATCTCCCACGCAGAGTACGTTGTCTTCTCCACCACGTTCAACGCAACCAGAGCCTCCCGTTTTGCGCGAACATAGTCCCCCCACAATGACGGACTGCAATGATGAGCCTCCCCTCGTGCACGCTTACCCCGCGGAGCGACGCCCCACGATGCCAGCTCCGCGACATTCAAGCACACCTGTCTTCGATCCCGCGCAACCGCGCACCCTCCGGCGCTTCTTCCAAGATCTCGAGACGCTCTTCGACATCGCGGGCATCGAGACCGATGCCGCGAAGAAGCGGTGGGTCATGCGGTACCTCCCCATCAATGACAGTGAGCTCTGCGAGAGTCTGCCCTCCTACACAGCGGGCGACAAGACCTACGAGGACTTCAAGGCGGATATCCTTGCGCTCTACCCGGGTGCAGGCGAAGCGCGCAAATTCTCCGTCGCAGACGTCGAGGCACTCGTCGCGGCCAGAGCGGCCAGCCCCATCATGAGCATCGGCGAACTGTCCAGTTACTACCGCAAGTTCCTCGCGATGACTACCTATCTCATCAGCCGCAACCGCCTCTCAGAGTTGGAGCAGTCTCGCTACTTTATTCGCAGTATTCGGGCGCCATTGCTGGAACAGGTATCGCAGCGCCTGCAGCTGAAGAACCCGGACCACTACCCCGACAACCCATATCCCGCCAAGGAGGTCTACGACGCGGCCGCGTTTGTGCTTCATGGAACTCTCGCGACACCGGCCGCGAGGTCAGCAACATCGCCTGCGGCAGGAGGCTCCAACCCCGCAATGGTCAAGGTCGAGGATCTAGGACCGTTACTCCGGCTTTTGGCACAGACTGTGGGCGAAGGGGGCGCTAACCCTCTCGCGAATGCCGCGAACCGCGGACCTCCTCCCCAGCAGAACGCAGCGGGTTTCCAGCAGCGGTTCCAGCCCAACTATCCGCCAGCAGGACAGCGCTATCAGCAGGAGAGCGGAAACTTCTGCCACTACTGCGGGAACCCAGGCTGTCTCATGCGCAACTGCCCCTTCATCGAGGAAGACGTGCGCGCCGGATGTATATCGCGGGCCCCAGATGGCCGCGTCGTCCTGCCCAACGGCAGTTTTGTCCCTCGCTACCTGCCAGGCTTCGAGGGTGTGACAATGCGCGACAGGGTCTACGAGTGGCACCGTCGCTACCCCAACTCTTTGCTCGCACCACCTCCCGCAGGGCAGGCCACGCAGATGGTCCTCTCGGTCTCACCGGACTACCCAACGGTGGCCTCGTACCAGTTGGACGCCGCGGACCGCATAGCGCACCTTGAACACGAGATCTTCACGTTGCGGCAGAGCTTTGGCCGATTTGACGGAGTGGAGATACCGCCCTTCCGCGGCCCTCGCACGCAACTTCTGTCTCCTCCGCGGCAAAACCGAGGTCGCTCTTCAGACCGTCGTCCTGGTCAGGCCCGCTTCCAGACCCCCTCCTACCCGCAACGTGAACCGAGCCAAGGTCGCGAACAGGCACCGCGATCTCGCGAGCCTTCCGCAGGACCGTCGAGGCCCTCCCAGGCGTTCCCACCTTGCGGCTCCTCCCGAGGACCCCCTGAGCCGACTGCAGCACAGCGTGACGAGCGAGGACCAGGGCGGGTAGTGCAGGACGCCACAGTGAAGACGGCGAACACGGGCTCTAGCGAGTCGCGCGTGGAGAACCGCCCCCTGTCACGATCCGTGCTGGAATTCCAGAGCGATCTCGAAGGAGTTCCGTTAGGACTTCCGGACTTTCCACATTTAGTACGCTCTCGACTCTTCCTTGCGCTGGTGTCATGCAGTTCCTAGTAGAACTTCCATTCTCTTGGCTTGCGTCAAGGGACCTCGGACTCACCGGAGTTCCGATGTCCGTGACGCAAGCCCCCTTCCTTATATGTTAGGCTCGCTTAGTATATAAGGCGCGCTGGTAGTAGCCTTTGCCTCAGTTCGGATACTTGTTCTTACTCTCTGTTCGTTGCTTTCCGTTACTCTACGCTCTCTGGTGCTCTACCCACAATACACCTTCATTCCTCGGACTCCCGTCTCGGACATCCGCCGGACACCTTCGGTCTTCCGTCTTGCGTCGGTGAACTCTAGTAAGTAGGGGACACCCGACGAGATCGCTCAGGGCATTACCAATAGTTTCGCCAAGTCCCCTTCATCCCCGTGTTGTGGCCGGAACTCCGCCGGTCATCTCTTAGAACCCCGCCCTTGTCCATCGGTCTGCCCACGGCACGCGTCCTAACAGTGTATCCGAACTCACACTGAGGGTCTCGTCATGTCTACGGAACCCGAAGGCGTCTGGTCCGGATTCTCTGCGCGTCGCATTCGGGTCCCCGTCGGGGATCCGACCACTCCCACACGTCCCGCGGGTTCGCAACCACGTCTCGACGTCTCCACTCAGTCCCCTTTAGCCGAGTCACACGCTGGAACTCCGGAGACAGCTCCGTCTCGCCTCCCCGGAGCTCCACTACTCGGTTTTCCCCAATCCACACCCACCAAACCGCCTCGTATCCCTCCCGGCAACCCGCGGACGTCCCCCAACAACCCTTTCGTCGCACTGTCTCAGTCGAGCCCGCAGCCTGCCGCACCAGCCCCGGAACTCCGCGAACCTCCACCTCACCTCCCTGATCCGACTTCCGCACCCCCATCCGACCCCCAACGGGACCTGGCGCAGGCTATGCTGCTACTCGCCCAGATGCTCCGGCTCACCCAGACTACTTCCGCTGCCCACACTGGAACTCCGTCCGCATCATCCGAACGCAGCAATGTTCGGGAGCCCGACCAGTTTGACGGATCGGATCCCACCAAGCTCCGTTCGTTCTTCATGCAGCTGGAACTAGTCTTCAAGGCCCGCCCTAGGACGTTCGATACCGACGAAAAGAAAGTCACCTACGCCATCTCCTACCTCAAGGGTATGGCCCTCGCCTGGTTCGAACCGTACCTCCTAGAGCGCGAGTCCGGAAACCCACCGGAATTCCTGTACTCCTACAAGGTGTTCCAGGAGGAACTCCGGGTGAACTTCGGCCCTTACGACGTAACCGGACAAGCCGAACACGACCTCGAGAACCTCCGGATGGCGGATAATCAGCGGATCGCGAAGTACATTACCCAGTTTACTCGGCTCGCGACGCAAGTCCGCTGGGGTAGAGCTGCTCTTCGGTACCAGTTCTACAAAGAACTTCTGGCCCGGCTCAAGGATCGGATCTCCGAGGTTGGCAAGCCGGACTCCTTGGAGGAACTCCGCAACCTTGCGCAGTCCTTGGACCATCGGTACTGGGAACGCAAGGCGGAGCAAGCCAGGGAGTCTTCGGGAAGTCACAAGTCATCAGCAACCCCCGCAAAGACCGTCTCGGAGCCAAGATCCGGAACTCCGTACAAGTCATCGTCTCCTGCCGCAAGTTCTCCATTGTCCTCCTCCACCTCCCGGAACCCTCCGACCCCTTCTAAAACCCCAGCCAAGCCAACCTCCAAGCCCTACTCGGACAAGCTGGGCAAGGACGGAAAGCTGACTCAGGAGGAACGGCAGCGCCGGTTCGCAAACAACCTTTGCCTCTTCTGCGGCGGAGCCGGACATGTGTCCGCGGTCTGCCCGAAGAAGTCCGCCTCCCCCGCCAAAGGTCACGCTGCTCAGACCTCCGAACTCGAGCCATCGGACCTCCCGTCGGACGTCCAGGAAGACGCCGAGCCGGTGGAGGAGCCAAAAAACTAGTTAGCAGTCCTTGGCCTTCCGTGTCAGGCGAGGACTGCGTTGACCCTCCCGGCATGGAACCCCTTGCGGTACTCCGGCTCAATGCGTCCGCTCTTTCCAATCCCCTGTCCCTCCATGTCACCCTGTTCTCCGAGCTCGTCCATTCGGAATTCCGCGCGCTCGTCAACTCCGGGTCTTCGCACTGCTTCGTGGACTCGGCTTTCGTAGAACGCCACGGACTTCCGACAAATCCTGTACCTCCCATCCGCTTACAACTATTTGACGGTTCGTCAAACCATGTCATTTCTCGGACTTCCACCCTGCCCATTCAGTTCTCCTCGGGAGAGGTAATGTCGGTCGAATTCTTTGTAACTCTGCTCGACAAGTCGGTCTCCGCTGTCCTGGGATACAGCTGGCTCTCCGCTTACAATCCCTTGATTGATTGGAAGAAGCGCAGCATCCAATTCCGGACAGTGCCTCCGACGCGTCCTGTACCTTCGGAACCCCTGGCGCCCTCGGCTTCTCTGTCCGGACCTCCGTCCGTCGTGGTCGGAGTTCCCCCGGCAGAGTCGTATTCTACGACCCCTCCCCCTCGGACCCCTCTTCGGACCCCCTGTCGGACACTCCTTCGGACCTCCCTTCAGAACCCCGGATTACGCTGGTTAACACCGCCTCCTTTGTGCGTGCGTGCCGGCTGCCCGGGGCTGAGAGTTTCACTCTCAATCTGTCGGCCGTCTCGCTGAACTCTGTGAAGGCACGCAGCTCGTCGGTTGAGGAGGAAGTGCCAGACTTGTCCGGAGTTCCACCGGAGTACCACGAGTTCGCGGACGTCTTCAGCAAGAGGAAGGCAGACACCCTCCCGGAACGCCGGCCTTACGACCTCAAGATCACCCTTGAAGAAGGCAAGGTTCCACCTCTCGGCCCGATATACTCGCTGTCCCAGGTGGAGTTGGACACGCTGCGCGGGTATATCGAGGAAAACCTCCGTTCGGGCTTCATTCGGCCGTCCAACTCACCGTGCGGAGCTCCGGTCCTCTTCATCAAGAAGAAAGACGGTTCGCTTCGCCTGTGCGTGGACTACCGGGGGCTCAACAAGATCACCCGGAAGGACCGGTACCCACTACCCCTCGTCTCGGATCTCCTCGACACCCCCCGGAAGGCCCGTATCTACACTAAGATCGACCTCTGCCACGCCTATAACCTCGTCCGGATCGCACCTGGCGACGAGTGGAAGACGGCCTTCCGGACCCGGTACAGTTCTTTCGAATGGCTTGTCATGCCCTTCGGGCTTTTGAATGCCCCGGCGGCCTTCCAACGCTTCGTCAACGAGGTGTTTGCGGACCTCCTGGATGTGTGCGTCGTGGTGTACCTCGACGATATCCTCATCTACTCGGACTCCGTCGAGGAGCACCGGGAGCACGTCTGGGAAGTCCTCCGGAGGCTCCGGAAGTCCCAGCTCTTCGCTCGTGCGGACAAATGCGAGTTCCACGCCACGTCCGTCGAGTATCTCGGCTACATCTTGTCGCCTGAAGGCCTGACCATGTCGGAGTCAAAGGTAAAGGCGATGTTGTAGTAGGACGCTTGAGGCGCGACAGCTAGCTTGGACTCACCGCGCTTGGGCTGTTTGCCTTGGCCGCTCCAAGCACGCTCACGGACAATGCGTGGCGCGACCAAAGCGAGCTCGCACACATGTATATATATGCCCTATCTAGAGTACAGAATCCATCATTAGTTCCCTTTCCCTTTCCTCTCCCAGTGTGCTCGAACTCCAACAGGTTATGAGCCCTGACGAGTTCTAATTGAACGAACACCGAAACAGAACACTGCTTACCTTGCTGAAACTCTGCTTGACCCTCTAAACATCCTCCCTTCCTATCTCTGGAACCATGTCGACGTCTTCAAACCCCTTGGATCGCATCCGTATCGAGAAACTCAAAGGACCCGATGGCTGGACCGCCTGGAAGATCCTGATGGAGGACTACTTGTGGAACGCAAAGGTTTGGGACTACGTGGTGGAGAAGACAAAGAAGCCGAAGGTGTCAGAGGGAGCGAAGGCGGAGGAGACGAAGGCAGCGGAAGAATGGGGAGAGAAGGACCGACTCGCGCTGAGCCTGATCCGAGCATGCGTAAGTCCTTCAATTCTCGATCTCGTCCTCGGGTGCAAGACCAGCGCCGAGGCTTGGAAGGCCCTCGCTGCGAATTTCGAGAAGAAAGGAGTGATGGAATTGGTCGGTGTGCGCCGCAAGCTGCTGCAAGCCCAGTACTCGGAAGGGGACGACCTTGAAGAGTGGCTGCGCGAGATGAGCAAGCTACGCACGCGTTTGGCAGCTCTGGGGCACCCGATGCCCGACAAGGAGTTCGCAATCACGTTGATCACCGGACTCCCGAGCTCTTGGGACTCCTTCGTGGGCGGACTGAACCTCCGAAAGGATCTTGATGACTCTGACAAGCTGATGTCCCGGATCCGCGAGATGGGGGGTCGCCTAGCAAGCTCCGAGGTGGCTATGATGGCAAAGCAAGGCAGGACCGGTACGAAGGCAAAATGCTGGAAATGCAGCAAGCCGGGTTTCCAGAGAGACTGCCCGAACCACGACAAAAGGGCCGCCGGGAAGGGCGGCAGGAGTGGCGACGCGAAGGGGAAGGGAAAGGAGAAGAGTGGCGGGCCGGCAGCTAAGGCGTTGGTGACGGATGAGGCGGATCCCGACTCGGACGACCAGGACTCCTGCCACTTCACCTATACGTCGACGGATGAGCCGGACGCCATCACGTTTTCCATTGTGGATGCCGACGCGTGGTTGGCAGACACCGGGACGACCGTGCATGTCGCACGCGAACGCGCGCATTTCTCTTCCTACGTCGCGACTCCGGGAAGGACACTCCGTGGCGCTGGATCGACTCCGATTCTGGGTCGAGGCACTGTCGATGTCCGTTTCGAGTGCGAGGGGCGCTCAACCACTGTAACACTCCGTGATGTTGTCCACACGCCGGGTGTCCCCCATAACCTCATCTCCGTCGGACGCGTCGAAGCGGGCGGGCACAAGGTTGAGATGGACAAGGGTCAGATGCGCTTTATCGACCCGAAGGGACGCGCATATGCAACTGGCAGGCGGGTGGCGAACTATCTCTATGCCATGAAGGTCGAGACGAGAGGCAAGCCTGATGATGTCGCATGTCCGGCGGCACCTGCGTGCCCTATCCGCAAAAAGACCTGGGACGAGTGGCATCGCATTCTTGGGCACATCTCAATGCAGTCTGTGATGGCCCTGAAGAAACACAGCATGGTCAATGGGATGGCAGTCGATGAGTTGAAGCTGCCGTCTAAGCAGTGCGAGGTCTGCGTCCAGGCCAAGCAGTCGATCGCGCCCTTCCCGCAGAAGTCGGACACACTGATCGCTGAGATTGGGGATCTCACGGTGATGGACCTGTGGGGCGCGGCGCCGGTGCGAGGAAGACTGGGTGAGCGATACTTCACCACATTCACGGACGTCAAGGCGCGGTATAGTAGCACCGCCTTTGCAAAACACAAGTCCGAGGCCCTCACCCTCTTCAAGGCGTACCAGGCGCGCATGCAGACAGAACGTGGAGTTGTCCTGAAGCGGGTCAGATGCGACAATGGCGGCGAGTACTTGAACGATGACTTCAAGAACTTCCTGCGCAGTGAGGGTATCTCTATTGATACGACAGTGCCAAAATCCTCTGCCCAGAACGGCATCGCCAAACGTCTCAACCGCACGTTGATGGACCATGCGATGGCCACGATCCTGGCCGCCGGACTCCTGAAGAACCTCTGGCCCGAAGCTGTCTCCCACATCACGTACCTAAAGAACAGGTCTCCGACGCGCACCCTGCAGAACATGACCCCGCTCGAAGTGTGGACTGGTCAGAAGCCTGATCTGGCGAACCTGCAGGAGTGGGGCGTGAAGTGCTGGGTGCTCACCTCTCGAGACAAGTGCACAAAACTCGACCCCAAGTCCCAACCGATGTTCTTTGTTGGGATAGCAGAAGGTAGCAAGGCCTGGCTGTACTACGACCCGAAGTCGCGCCATGTCGGGAAGTCGCGGAACGTCATCTTCGCACTCCCGAAGCGCACCTCTGGCTCCGTTCCCGAGCTGACAGAGGAGAACTATGACTTTGTGGATCTGCCGGCCCCCGCGCTGCTCGAGGGGGAGAGTGTTAGCCGAAGCGAGCTAGCGCAAGGGGGAGATCGCGCCCCCGCACCTGCGGATTCGGAAAACGCGCCCAACAAGGCAACCGGTCGCCGGTCCCTGTGCGCGCTCCCACGCATCGACTACAGGAAGCTCGGGGACTCCGGAGAGAAGGTCTTGAAGGAGGTTCCCGACGAAGACGCACACGATGAAGCTCACTGCATGTGTCTGCTGACGCTGCATGGCACCGAGGTCGTGCACGAACCACACACCTTGAAGGAAGCCAAAGCCTTGCCTGAATGGCTGGAATGGAAGCACGCGATGGACGACGAGATCGCGCAGCTCCAGAAGCTCGGAACCTACAAAGCAACCAACTTGCCGCAAGGCCGTAAGGCAATTGGGTGCCGCTGGGTGTACCGACTCAAGCGCGATGCCGAAGGCCGCATCGTCCGCTACAAGGCGCGCTTAGTCGCGCAGGGATTCTCACAAGCACTAGGGCTTGATTACTTCGACACGTTCGCGCCTGTGATCCGCATGGACTCGCTCCGATTGCTGCTTGCCATCGCAGCTGAGTGCGACATGGAGCTTGCGCAGTTCGATGTCGTTGGCGCATACCTCAATGCGGATCTCGACGAGGAGATCTACATGCGTCAGCCCCCAGGATTCGAAGATGGCGCGAACACAGTCGTGCGTCTCTACAAGGCACTCTACGGCCTCAAGCAAGCTGGGCGGCAGTGGAACCACCACATCAACAATGTTCTAACCCAGATCCTCGGCTTTCGACGCCTCGACTCCGATCCCTGCGTCTACCTGAAGCAATCCCCGAAAGGGCTCACCATTGTCGGCATGCACGTTGACGACATGGCTGCTCTCGCTGACACTCCGGAACTACTCTCTGATCTTCGCTCTGGTCTCGCGCGCCACTATCAGATCACTGATCTTGGCACTCCACGTCTTCTCCTCGGCCTCGAGATCTCACGCGACAGACAAAAGAGAACCTTGTCTATCAAACAGTCGCAGTACATCCAGACTGTACTTGAACGCTTCGGGATGGCAGACTCGAACCCTGTCAGTACCCCACTCGACCCGAACATCAAGCTCTGCAAGGAACCAGAGGACGCGGACCTCTCAGAGATGAAGAACATCCCGTATCAGGCCATCATCGGAAGCCTGATGTACGCGGCTCTCGGAACGCGCCCGGACATCAGCTACGCTGTCCAAGCCCTCTCGCAGTTCAGTTCGCGGCCTGGCCCTATGCACTGGACAGCCGCCAAGCGTGTCCTTCGCTACCTCAAGGGGATGCAGGACTACGGTATCATGTACAGTGGCAAGGGGGAGACACGCATCCGCGCCTTCTACCAGAACCTCCGGCTCGAAGGATACTCCGATGCTGACTGGGGCGCCAACCCGGACGACTGCCGATCCATCTCGGGCTATGCCTACCTCGTCGGCAACGCTGTCATCGCATGGAGCTCGAAGAAACAGACAACGGTCGCCCTCTCATCCATGGAAGCTGAGTACATGGCCATCACATACGCCGCGCGCCATGCCATTTGGGTGCGCGCCATCCTCGCTGAGCTCACCTTCGAGCAGAAGAACGCGACGAAGGTCAACGCCGACAATCAGTCGGCCATCGCGCTCTCAAAGGACAACGTTCAGCACGCGCGCTCGAAACACATTGATATCCGTCACCATTTCATCCGCGAGTGCATCGCCGCGAACACCGTATACCTCGCTTACTGTCCTACGGACATCAATTCAGCCGACCTCTTCACGAAGGCCCTCGCGCGTGACCGTTTCCAAGCGCTTCGCACGCAACTCGGCATCTTGCCGATACCGACTTGAGGGGGAGTGTTGTAGTAGGACGCTTGAGGCGCGACAGCTAGCTTGGACTCACCGCGCTTGGGCTGTTCGCCTTGGCCGCTCCAAGCGCGCTCACGGACAATGCGTGGCGCGACCAAAGCGAGCTCGCACACATGTATATATATGCCCTATCTAGAGTACAGAATCCATCATTAGTTCCCTTTCCCTTTCCTCTCCCAGTGTGCTTGAACTCCAACAGGCGATCCTCGACTGGCCGGAACCCCGGAAGGTCCGCGACATCCAGTCGTTCCTCGGATTTGCGAACTTCTATCGTCGGTTCATCCACAACTACTCCGAGATCGTCCTTCCCCTAACACGCTTGACACGCAAGGGAGTTCCGTGGAACTTCGACGAAAAATGCCGGATCTCCTTCAACACGCTCAAGAAGGCCTTCACATCCGCACCCATCCTGCACCACTGGGAACCTGACCGCCCGCTTACCGTCGAAACTGACGCGTCCGACTACGCCATCGCCGGCATCCTCTCCATCACCACGGAGTCCGGGGAACTCCATCCCATTGCATTCCACTCCCGGACTCTGACCGAAGCGGAACTCAACTACAACACTCACGACAAGGAACTCCTGGCGATCTTTGAGTGCTTCCGGAACTGGCGGCACTATCTCGAGGGTTCCGGAACTCCGATCGACGTCGTTACGGACCACAAGAACCTCGAGTACTTCTCCACCACGAAACTCCTTACACGCCGACAAGCCCGCTGGTCAGAGTTCCTGACGCAATTCAACCTGGTCATCCGCTTCCGCCCCGGAAAACTCGGCGCAAAACCGGACGCGCTCACTCGACGGTGGGACGTCTACCCAAAGGAGGGGGGCAGTGACTACTCCGTAGTCAACCCTCACAACTTCCGACCTGTCTTCATGCAGGAGCAGCTCGCCTCCTCCCTCCGGGCGACGTGCCTCCGGGAACCGGTACTCCGAGCAACCTTCCTGTTGGACGAAGAACAACTCCGCTCGGACATCCGTGCTGCCCAAGCTGCAGACTCGCACCACCCCGAACTCTCTGCCGCACACGCCGCCACAACCAAGGGTGACTCACGCTGGTCCTGGAACGACAAAGGCTTCCTCTGTTTCAACGACCGGATTTACGTGCCGGACGTCTCGGACCTCCGCCTTCGAGTCCTCCGGTCTCGCCATGACCACCCGACTGCCGGACACTGGGGCCAGAACAAGACACAGGCCTTGGTGTTCTGCGACTATGCATGGCCGGGACTACGTGAAGTCCTGCACCCAGTGCGCATGCGCAAAGACCCCTCGGCACCTTCCCTATGGGACACTCAAGCAACTCCCGATCCCGGAACGTCCGTGGAACTCCGTCTCAATGGACCTCATTGAGCAACTTCCGAACTCCGGAGGCTTCACCGCCATCCTCGTCGTCGTCGACCGTCTCACCAAACAAGCTATCTTCATTCCGACGCACGACACCTTAACCGCCTCGGAGCTTGCCGACCTGTTTGTCATGCACGTCTTCTCCAAGCACGGAGTTCCATCGAACGTCACCTCCGATCGGGGTTCCGAGTTTGTCTCCCATTTCTTCCGCTCCCTCGGAAAGGCCCTCGACATGCGTCTACACTTCACCTCCGGATATCACCCGGAAGGTGACGGCCAGACCGAGCGAGTAAACCAGACCCTGGAGCAGTACCTCCGGATCTACTGCAACTACCAGCAGGACAACTGGGCCCGCTTACTCCCGTTGGCAGAGTTCGCGTACAACAACGCTCCTAATGCAACTACCAGGATCTCTCCGTTCTTTGCGAACAAGGGATATCACCCCGGACTTGCGGTACACCCGGAATGCAACCTCACCTCTGCCCGGGCCCGGGAGTTTGCAGTCGACCTCGAGGAACTCCACTCAGTCCTCCGGACGCAGATTGCGGAGGCTCAGGCCCGTTACCAGGCGCAGGCGGACAAGCACCGTCTCCCTGCCCCGGACTTCCATGTCGGAGATCCGGTGTACCTAAAGGCTGAGCACATTCGAACGACGCGTCCGTCCAAGAAGCTATCGGAGAAGTTCCTTGGTCCCTTCGAAATCATCGCGAAGGTGGGAACGCACTCCTACATGCTTCGATTACCCGACTCCATGCGCGCCGTCCACCCCGTCTTCCACGTCTCCCAGCTGGAGCCCGCCACACCAAACGGAATTCCGGGACGTGTACAACCACCTCCGCCTCCGGTCATCGTCGACGGAGAACCGGAGTACGAGATCTCGGAGATCCTGGACTCCAAACTGGACCGACGCCGGAAGTCCTGTAAACTCTTGTACCTAGTCCGTTGGGCTGGCTACAAGGGTACGGACGAAGAGACTTTGTGGATCTTGGCCACAGAACTCGGACACGCGCAGGAGCTAGTCGCGGACTTCCACCAGAAATACCCGGACAAGCCAGGACCGCTAGACAAAGTTCTTTGATGCACTTATTAGACCGCTCCTTATCGCTTAGTTCACGCTTGCTTATGTCCAAGAAGTCGCTACATTTCACCACTTTACTATTTACTGTAGCGTACAACCCCCGAAACTCCGACAGTCTACTTCGGACCCGACCCGGAACTCCCATCCTCCTCCTCCTCCCCCTCATCACCCTCATCCCCTGAGCCCAACTCCTCCTCGCCCTCGTCTCCCGAACCAGACTCCCCCGACCCCGACTCTTCCTCCGACCCGGACCCCGACTCGTTACCCTCGGCCTCTGCCGCCTCTTCCGCGCTCGCAGCCGCCGCGTCCGCCGCCTCATCCGGCTCCGGGACGAACTCTTCCTCGTCCTCCTTGCGGTGGCCCTCGATGTACTCCACGAGCGCCTGGTAGCGCTTCTGGGCCCCCACGGTCTCCTTGCGGAAGAGCTGCGCGGCCTCCTTGAACTCCTTGATCTCCGCGCGCAGGAGCGCCACGTCCTGCTGCGTGGACTGGTGCATGGCCTGGGCGCGCGCCTGGTCCCGCCGGAAGCCCTGGAGCTCCGCCAGGACCGTGTGAAGGAGCTGGTCCCCCGACAGAAGGTCGGAGGACTCCGGGTTTGCCGCCCAAGTGGGCGCCTGGAGAGCGGCGCCTCCGGAGCTCCCGGCCGTAGGGGCGGAAGTCCGGGCCCCGGTGCGCGAACCCGGCCGACGGGGCGTGGCACCCCCGGTATTGGCGCCGGACCCCTCGGTCGGCTCCTCCAGGACCGGGCCGGTGGAGGGCTTGCCGTCGGTCTGGCAAGCAGTTTTGTGGTGGTGGCACGCGATGCAGGAGCGCACCTTCGCGCTGTCGCGGTAGTAGCAGGGCTGCCCGATGCGGGCGCACACGTCGTAGGAGACCCTGAAACCAAAGTCAGCCGGAAATCCGACGGAGTCCGACGGACTTACTTGGACTCCACCAAGGGCTTCTCTGGGGCCTTTCCCTTGGCCGCGGCCGCTCGCGTCCTCTTTGGTTTTGGCGCCGTCTCGGACGCCGACGGACTTCCTTCGGCGGTCCGCTTCTTGGCCGCCTCCGCCGCCTTAGCCGCCTCCGCTGCCACGGCCTCCGCTGCCCTCCGCTCTCGCTCCTCCTCCTCCCGCTGCTCGCGCTTGGCCTCCGCGCGCAACCACGCCGTCTCTGCCTCGGCCGCCGCCAGGCACTCCTTGAGGGTACGCGGAGGGGGTAGGCCGGACATGTTGCTGGGGGGGGGACTGGGGTTTGGCTGAGGGAAAGTGGTTGAGGTTGGGTTTGGGGTTGGGACTTGGGCCGGCCACAAGCAGGGCTCTTATAGCCACCAACCCAGACGAGCTTCGCAGGCGCTCCACCCCGTCCTCTGTTTCAACAACGGGCGATCCACGCTGCCCCCATTAGGCACTCGGTGTCATTACCGCGGTCACGCTATGGCCCTCGGGGGCTCGGGCCTAGGAGGGGGGCACTGTCACAATCCGTGCCGGAATTCCGGAGCGATCTCGAAGGAGTTCCGTTAGGACTTCCGGACTTTCCACATTTAGTACGCTCTCGACTCTTCCTTGCGCTGGCGTCATGCAGTTCCTAGTAGAACTTCCATTCTCTTGGCTTGCGTCAAGGGACCTCGGACTCACCGGAGTTCCGATGTCCGTGACACAAGCCCCCTTCCTTATATGTTAGGCTCGCTTAGTATATAAGGCGCGCTGGTAGTAGCCTTTGCCTCAGTTCGGATACTTGTTCTTACTCTCTGTTTGTTGCTTTCCGTTACTCTACGCTCTCCGGTGCTCTACCCGCAATACACCTTCATTCCTCGGACTCCCGTCTTGGACATCCGCCGGACACCTTCGGTCTTCCGTCTCGCGTCGGTGAACTCTAGTAAGTAGGGGGCACCCGACGAGATCGCTCAGGGCATTACCAATAGTTTCACCAAGTCCCCTTCATCCCCGTGTCGTGGCCGGAACTCCGCCGGTCATCTCTCGGAACCCCGCCCTTGTCCATCGGTCTGCCCACGGCACGCGTCCTAACATGAGCAGCACACCCTCATGGTCGTCATCTTCAGTATCATGTGCACCATGGCTCTCATCCGCCTCTACGACAAGGCCCGCAATGTTTGCGAACTCAACAGCGTGGGGTTTATGCTTGCAGGAGTCCGTGAACCAACAGGACGCACAGTGCCACCGACCATCACGTTGATATGAGACTATTACACGCTTGCTTGACTTGTACAGTCCCGTCGCAGAGACACAAGAAAATATGTAGGTGTCGGCAAAAGGAGTCTCACATAGAAGGATAGCAGGGGGTAGCGGAGAAGAACAGGTAGCAGGTAAAGCCGCAAGATGAGTACCATGGGACGACAGGAGGTTGGCATGCACACAATGGCCACGAGCCTTCCATGAGGGACATGTGCATACTGCAGACATCTGCGTCGGCCCTTGGGAAAGCTGAAGGATGTGATGGTAGACTCCGATCTATGCAGCTATGAGTCAAACCGCCACATTACAGTATTCAGTGTGCGCACCTTCAAACACTCCTGCTTCTGGTCCCAATCCTGCATGACATAGTGCCCATCTTCGAGGCGGAAAGCACCACCTAGCGTGGAGATCGCAAACCAGTAATCTCCCAGAGGTTCAACCATGGTTGGAGCGCTGATGGGAATGGATGCCGATATGCTTGATGACAAGACAGGATCGGCCAGGTTCGGAGGGATGGACATCAGGGAGGGGTGAGGGAGTTGTGTTGATGAGGGTACATTGCTGATGTATGCTGGACTGAGGTCCAGTGTCGTGGCACGATCAGCAGTAGAGGAACCATGCAGGGGGTGGGGGCCTGAGCATTGCGCACCCGAGGTGACGACACGGCTTTGTCTTGTGTTGAGCCTGCTCTGGTGCCGCAGAGGGGTGGAAGTTGGGGTGCTTGTTGAGCGTGCAGATGATTTCAGCTTGCTGCTCGAGCGCAGAGGTTCTTGTGACATCGTGAGCTGAGCAAGAGACGGAGGTCTACTGGTTGCGCACCTTATATGACCCTCTCACTCTCGCCCATGCATGTTCCTCATGTATCACACCGCACACGCCACATGGTATCTCCGTGCTGCAGTGCATACGTGATGATAATGATGCAATGTGCTATGAATGATTTGCTTACCGGGGAAGGCATGGTGATCATGCATAGTACGTCACGGAAGAAATGGGGATGGTCCACAAGGGGATGGCGACGATGACGGGGGTAGCGGAGATCTGAGATGATCGAGTTGCACAGTCCAATGACAGCTGAGCTGGGCGGGAGGGTAAGGAAGTGGTGGGGAAGGGCCGGAAGACCGAGTCCTGGCAAGCCAGAACAGCAAGGACGACGACAATGGTGGCAGCGGCGGGGCAGGGCGGGGCGGCAGCAGCGCAGCGATGGCACAAGCAATAGGGTGTAACATACACTGAGAATGCTATAACAGCATCATGGACACGATGGACTCACCCATGACGTGGAACTTGCTGCAGCTGTTATCGCAAACGGAAGCGGCTCGAACAGAGTGGTCGCGGGGGAAGAACGCCAACGACGGTGGGGGCGGGGCGGGGCGGCAGCGGCGCAGCGATGGTGGGAGCGGTAGGGAGCGGCAGCGGTGCAGCGAAGACAAAAGCGATAGGGAGCGGCAGCAGCGCAGTGAGAACGACGACGACGGTGGCAGCGGCGGGGCGGGGCGGCAGCGGCGCAGCGATGGCAAAAGCAATAGGGAGCAGCAAGGGTGCTCTCCGGCGACGCTCGCGTCGTGCAGCACGACGCCTTCCAGAGGGGCGTCGGCGGGAAATCCAGGACCAGGGGAAGGGGGTATATGAGAGGAGGAGGGGAGAGGACAAGCGACGGCAGGCGGGAAGTGAGAGAAGTGCTGCAAAGAGGTATTGCCTCTTTTGGTCAATGGGACCGGACGGTCTGAACAGGTGTCTGACCGTCCAATCCCATCCGTTCTCAGACCGTCCAGTCCCACAATTTTCATCAGCGGTTATCCCCGCCTGCAGGCAGCACGCTATTGTGAGTTTTTTCGTGCATGAGCACTGTGACGATCTCCTCCGCCGTATAGAAGTGCATATTCTCTTCAAGACACCCTGCGCACATGTTACACAAAAGTACCCATTTCTTCATCATTCATGATAGTCTGCTCCAGGTCTGTCTAGGGCTCTGCGGAGTTAATGGCTCGGCGCTTAACGCCGGCCTGACATTAAATGCCAAGTATTGTACCCACCAGACGTTAAGCGAAGCGATTTAACCCTAGATTAGGGCGTGGGAAGAGGGGTCAGAGGCGATGGGTGTCCGGGGACAGGGGGACATAGGCGATATGGCTCCATATAGGCGATGCGATGAGGCCCCGGGGACAGGGGACATCGCTTAACGTCTGATGGGCACAGTACAGTACCGCGCTCTCACCTTGGTACCGTCGCTACAATCTGCTCGCGCCCACACAACAAGCACCAGGAACATCTAGCGATGGATGGAGAAATCTCCGACTCCTACCCTCGCAAACGGTCGAGGGAAGATTCTGCCGTAGTAGGATCAGACGCAGAGCCTGAAGCTGAGCCACACGCGGTACTCGACAAGGACGCTGCACTCTGGCTCGAGGACGGCAACATTGTCATCATTGCACAAAACACGGCCTTTCGCGTCCATCGTGGTGTCCTCGCGCGCCAGTCTGAAGTGTTCAGCTCTTTGTTCACCGTCCCGCAGCCTACGGACGTTAACGAGATCGAGCAAGTCGACGGCTGTCCAGTCGTGCACGTCCAGGACTCGGCACACGATTTACGCGACTTACTACGCGCGCTGTATGATGGACTTGAGTGAGTGTCCTTCCTCAAGCAATCATATGCAGCTGGCTCGGCCGCTGTGAGGTTAGAACAGCAGTGCTGGTCAAGACAAGGTCCAGATATCGAGGCCTTAACTATATGCCCGGCGCTGTCTCCCGTTCTTCACAACTTTGAGAGGGTCAACGCACGCGCGACGCGCTCTGTTGACCTGGACATGATCGTTTTCTCTGGTCGCTTTTGTGCGTTCGCGGAGTAATACTGACAGGATTCTGCAGCATTTACCTGACGTCCGACGCGCCCGTCTTGTTCAGCATCCTTGCCGCGCTTATCCGACTCAGTCACAAGTACGAGCTTGAACGCATCCAGACCGTCACCATCAAGAGGCTTGCGCTCGTGCTCGCCGACCGAGCGAAGCTCTGGCGCGCGTACGAGGGCCGCAAGAATCCGTTTGTCGTTTTCCGGCGCGGCGACGCGATCGAGGCCGCAAATCTCCTCCGTATCTGCGGGCGCGAGGACCTCCTCCCTGCGGCGCTGTACATGTGCTGCGCGCTCGACGTGCGCACGCTCCTGCACGGCGTGCGCCGCGCGGACGGCACGCGCGAGATGCTTCCTCTGGGCGACCTCGAGTGCTGCCTTCGCGCGCAGACGCGCCTGGAGGGCCGCAGCGCTGCGTTCGTCCGCAGGGTGCTTGACGTGAACCATCCGGACCGGCCGCCGGCGTGCCCCCTGAACTGCGACGCGGCGCTGTCCGAGCTCTGGCGCTCGGTCGAGGAGCGGCTGAGCTCGATGAACTCGCGCGACGGGGAGCGGGGCGCGCTGAAGGATAACGAGCACACGAAGAGGTGGGTGTTCGTCGACACGGTCGGCACGCCCGCCGTGCGCGACCCGTGCGGCATCTGTCGCCCGTGCGCACAACATATCGTCTCCGTCCATACGATGTTCCTCGATACATTGTGGTCCGAGCTCCCGAGCCTCCTGGGTATGGAAGTGCCCAACTGGCCACCTCAAGTGGTTTGAGGTCAGTGACACACGTTTCCACTGGGAACCCAATTGATCCGTCCTTCTGTAGTGCAAGACGCTTCTCTTCTTGGCAGCAGAACACATTATACTCTTCTGTTCGATACCCGTTGTATGCCTCTGTTGATTCTACGTAATGTTAGCATACTCACTCTGCAGTCCTCGATCTCTGTGTGGCTGCTGTAGCGCACGCCGTCAGGCTTGGCGTATGTTCACATGAGCACGCGTTGTAACAGCGGCTCGTCATTCTGGGCATGGAGGCGTGCGTCGCAATAATGGGTGTCAGCTTGCCTGAGAACACCGGCTGATATGAAAGGAGCCAGCGAACATTAAGAAATAGTGTTTAAATGGTAGGATAGCGCAAGTCGCCGTCCGAAGATCAAAGCTCAGCATGGGGAAGTCTCAAGTCTTGTGCTATCCAACCACTCAAACTCTTCTTCTTGATGTCCGCTGGCTCCATTCGTAGACTTATCCTTGTTCCATGGCGTGAAGCAAGTCTTGTTTCGTCAATAGTACCCTCAGTGGTCTCCAAATTAGTATTTGTGTACACAAAGAAGTGGGTACCGTAGTTCATATCTAAGCAACAGTCCACCAATCTGACATGAATGACTTTCCATCAGTTGACCTCGCGATAAGTATAAGCGAAGGGTGTCATGCTTCTCGGTTTTCCGAGAGCTGAGCTGAGCTTGCCGCGTTTGCCAAGAAGGGGCTGTGGTGCGACTTTCTCTTACGCGTCGGACCTCCCTCGCTTCATGAATTGACCGCCTGTGGGCGTATCTTTGCAATGTTAACCAGTCTGCGGCGTGCGTGTGGATGATTGTGGCAGTCCAACCCTGCTCAGGACATCCACAGCTTCACACTAACAATGATCGCACACACGTCCCTGCAACAGGAGGAAGCAGGACCGCCTCCGCTGCTGTACTACGAAGCGCTGTACAGGGCCGCAGGGGTGCGTGAGCTTCTACATAGATTACACGTGCTTTTACTCACACAACAAAACGGGGTAGTACAGGAGTAATACAAATGCTTCTACTCGATCGGGTCGATGTCCTGCTTCAGGACATAGCGATACCGTGCCTTCCCGGCCTTCAATCCTTCCAATGCCTGCTTGAGCTCGCTCATGGGGAGTTCCTCGATCCAGGGCACGATGTTCTTCTCCGCTGCAAGCTCCAGCATCGCCTGCGCGTCCTCCTTGGTGCCCAGGAGCGTCGCGCCGATCGATGCCGCGTTCTTCGCCATGAAGAGCGGGTGGATTGCGGGGAGCGGGTCGTCAATGGCGGGAAGGCCGAGGTTGATGAACTTGCCATGCACGAACAGCATGGAGAGGATGCCTGGCAGCGAGAGGCCCGGGCCGAAGTGGTCGATGGTGGAGATAATGAGGTCGAAGGTGAGGCTGTAGGGCTTCCAGAATTCCTGGAGGCCATGTCCGCGTCAGATCGGTGAGTTCTCCAGACGCTCGAGTGGCAAGATACTGACCTCCGCACTCGTGTCGACGACGTGGTCGGCACCCAGTGCCTGGGCATCCGCCGCTTTCGCGGTCCCACGCGTGAACGCGTACACCTCCGCCCCCATCGCTTTCGCGAAGAGGATGGCGTAGTGCCCGAGGCCCCCGACGCCGAGGATTGCGACTTTCTTTCCCGGCGCGCACCCGTTCGCACGGAGCGGATGGAAGACGGTCAGCCCGGCGCACATCATCGACGCGGCGTGGCGCAGCTCGACCTTGTCTGGGATGGGGAAGACGAAACGGTGGTGCGCACGGATCGCGGTCGAGAAACCTCCTTGGGTGGGCACGCCGTCATAGTGTGTGTCGTTCTGCAGCCGGGCGCATATGGTAAGTCCTTCGATCCTGTCCTGTCGGCGGCCTACTCACTAATGGGATGACAAGTTTGGGGCAGTAGTTTTCGTAGCCGACCTGGCACGCGCGGCACTCATGGCAGCTCGTCAGTCCGCCGCCGGCGCCGACGCGGTCGCCCGGGCGGATGCCCTTGACGTGCTCGCCGACGCGGACGACTCTGCCGACGACTTCATGCCCCACGATGACCGGTCCGTTACGGGCCTTGCCCCAGCTCTCTCGCAGGATGGCGAGGTCGGAGCCGCACAGACCACAGTACGACACGGCGATCTCGACGTCGTCCGGGCCGAACGTTTTTGGCTGGTATGACACGACTTTCAGATCGGACCATGCCGACGGGTCTGCAGATCAGGGCCGTCAACGTGATGAACAGGCGCGGACGAGGACACTCATCGACGGACCTGTCATGGCGTAGCCCTTGAATTCAACTGTTTGAGGAGACGACATGGCAAACGGTAGGAGACTGGGAGATTTCAGGTGAGCTGTGGGCGATGGGACGGGGGTGAACACCAGCTACTGGTGAAAGTGGCTGGGATGAAGATGGAGAGCCAGAGGTCACCGAGACCCGCCCTTCTTTATAGACCTCGTCCTCCTACCCCCACCTGCACGTGCCCCGAGTCGTCAATCAGCAGAGCCGTAGCCGTTGGGATATTCTCATGCGAGACTCGAATTGGAAGACACGCTCCCCCGGACGCACCTTCGAGGACCAATTCCGGGCCCGTTCTGGCATATCGAAAGCCCCAGCCGTCGAAGGAGACCGCGCACGGAACCGCACTTCGTCAACTCCGCCCGGCTTGCGATGCGAGCTGCGATCCCGCACGGCGGGCACGTACGGCGCTATGCAGCGCGATCGGGGACGCGGGCGGATTGCTAGGAGACTGGTGTCCAGGGACGCCGCGTACCCGACGCGGCTGGCTGAGTCGTCTCCCCCGCGGCGTTCTCCCGTCGTTGATGCGCTGTCTGTGCCTCGGCGAGGCGTTCTCGTCCTGATAGATTCAACTGGGCAGGATCAGCTTGCGCAGAGCCCGTAATGTATATGTATACATGGTGTCCGCACACGCACGCCCGCACCCTGGCGGGTTTTGTCACCGGCGCCCTTGTTAGGGATAGCGGGGGCGTTCAGCATCATGAGTTGTACTTGCTTTGCCGCAGCCATCATGCAATAGACGTGACGTACCGCCAATCCCCTGAATTTCCGTACGAGCCCCATGGAGTTTCCGACTTCGTACGCGACCCAAAGCTTCCCTCGAAGCACGAATTAAACTATACACCCAGTGCGGTCGTGATGGATTGCATTAGCGACTGTTTGCCGAACAGCTTCTTCGCACTCGCAGCCTGTGGTGGTCTCAAATCTACACAACGCGTACGGTGGCGATGCGCACATCGTGCCTTGTCGACTCATCCAGGAGCAGATTCCGCACGCGGCAAACACAATTTCGACCTACTTGTAGTGATGAGAGTACTTACGAACTGAGTGAAGGAGAGAACAGAGCGGGGTATATTCTCCAATACATTCGCGCAACGGTAAAGGTACCAAAACAAATGCGAGCCCTGCCACGCGTCCGGGGATTGCGACGCACCGGGGTAGGTGCGCGCTGGGGGGAGGGGGGGGGGCTGAGTGGTCGGGGGAAGCTAATTGAGTATGTGGACCGGACCCGCGACGCCATTGACACTGCTAACTAACTAACTACCTACAGCCGGCGGAGCGACCCGAGACGGGGGGAGGGTGTGCGCGCAGCGCCGGGCAACACGGGCAATATACGTACACAAGATACAGCGAATCCGGTCCGTCGCTCCTCCCACTTGAGCTTCAGTCCATGCGTAACAACGATCAGAAAAAGGGGCAGGCCGCAACGGGCCAGAGTACGAAAGTTTAAGTTATGCGAGAGGCCTTCAGAGGCCGACGAGGCGGAGGAGGAGGTAGAGGGTCGAGCCAACGAAACGAATGGCTGACAGGCCAGCGCTGTTAGACAGGCGACGTTAGTAGACGCTCGGACGTATCCTTGCGGGGAGCAACGTACAAGCAGAAGAAGAGGAAGCTGAGGTAGGGGTTGAAGTTTGCGTCCGCCGTCTGCGCGACGTGGTTGTGCACCCACTTCGTGAATGCGGTCGAGGTGAAGACCAAGATCATGACGCTAAGAGCAGCGTGTCAGCATGCATCGTGCGGTAAAGATCATAGGCAGAGCATACATGTTGGTTCCGACCCACGCAAGCACGACGTTCGTACGGCTGTTGCGGTCGTGGTCGGCCTGCTTGGTCGCAGCATCACGGTGCTCCTTCTCCTCTGGGGGTTTGTAGGAGAGAGCAGTGCGGGAAGCAGACCACATCTGATCGACATCCTCGCGGGTGGTAGGCAGTTCGACCTCGAGGATCTCCTTGCCGCCCTCACCCTTGACCTTCTTGGCACCACCAAGGTCCTTAGCGGAGCCGTTGTCACCCTTGGTACCCCTGTGGAGTGTTCAGTCTTGCTATCAGCACGAGAATATGATACTACTGACCAGGTGACATCGTGGAGGTTGCACATGGCGTACATCACTGAAACGAAAGAGTCAGCACAGAATTCAGTATGTCACCAGTGCCATGACGTACTCAAAATATTGACGTCTGTGATGACATGCATGAGTAAGTATAGTACAACCCAGGCACGTATGAACACTCACAGCTAGGGAGGAAGAACATGTACTGAATGAACGAGGTGAACATGTGCCATGGCTCGAAATGGATGAGAGAGCCGAAGAAGTAGAGACCGTAGGTGGCAGCGAGCGAGATGACGATGTCACGGAACGTGGCGTTCGTTGCGACCAAGCTGTCGGAACGAGGGTGAGTAGGGTGTGTGCGCAGACCAACCGATGGGCTATGACGTACTGAGGGAAGTCTTTCCAGCCGTCAAGGGAATGGGGGACTGCGAGATAGACCGTGTAGCCTGCGCACCACCTGTAGTGCGACACTATGGTGAGAATTCACTTGCGCTGTTGATCAAGAACTGCGCTCACAATGTGATGATGTTGCACACGCCGAAAAGAACAATGCAGACAGTGTACGTCCATTTCGAACCCTGGGGACGATTGCCGAGCGAACAGACCAAGATGATGAAGAGCAGACCGAGGTACAGCTAGCGGAGAACTCGGTCAGTTGCACTAGTATGCGCACAGGACGAGACCGACACCATACCTTTAGGAACACCTCGAAGACTTCGGGCCAGCGCCGCGAGCAAGGAAGTTGAAGGCGTCATTCTCGACGTCAGACGTTGCTGAGGAGACGAGCTGCCGTTCCAAGGGGTGTTAGCGAGGGTGCATGACATTTACAGCGAAGTTTACTCACGAAGAAGAACGCGAGGTAGAAGTTGGCCAGGGACGTCCATGTGAAGAGTAGTTGAACTGCGTTGTAGATGAACTCGATCTATGCCAGCTGCTGTCAGTAAGGTAACACAGCATCATATCTGGATGTGACAAACCTGGAGAATAATCTTCCGGAAGAAGTTCTGACCCGACGTCCAGATACGGAACCAGAACACAGTGGCGTGGACAGATGCGAACAGAGAACCGTTCAACCAACGACGACGCTGAGAGATGAACTCGGGAACGGTGGTAGGAACATCAGTTGCGGCCTTTGCGCTCTTCACGTACTTCAGGCTGCGGAGTACTGTCAGCGAGCGTCCGAAAGGAACACGGAAATACCTACACCCAAGCCTCGCGCTTCTTGGTGACGATCTCGAAACAGAGGATACGGTCCTCAGCGAGATACATGTTGCGCTCTGGCGTCACGTTCAGGTTCACCATACCACGCTGTATGCGCATTGAGTCATACCAAAGAGGCCGGCGTCGCTGGAACCGCCGTGCATAGTCTCGCCCTTGAAGTAAGACGCAAGAGGACCCTTGCCGTCTGGGCCGTTTTGGAGCGCCTTGTACCGATAAGCGCTGAAGGCGCCAGGCAGCACACTAATGTATCCGAAGACACTCTCTAGCGGCTTGTCCAGTACATTGGACATCTTGTACTGAAATGCGTGTTACGGTGAGCCACTGTTCACCAAAAGCACTGCAATCGTTGTCCACAAACCTCGAAGTTCTGGGAGGCAGCGAGGGGGCTCTTGAGTAGGAGCGAGCATCCCTTACCAGTGTCAACACAGATTCTGACAAACGGGTCAGTCACGGCAGGCCATGCGAGAGGCGGTGTTCAAACTAACTCTCCACATGCACCACCGACACCGGAGTGCTTGTCGAAGCCTGTTCTCGTTTAGGTATCATTCGTTCGATCCTCCTGAAAAGGCAGTACTTACACTTCCACAGCTCATAGATAGATGTTCCGGTGGGCTTGGTACCAACATCGAGAAGGATGCAGACTGAACGTGGATTAACAACGGGAAATTGTTCAGGCAGTACCAGGCTTACCGTTCGGTTGGATGAGGGGGCCGAAGGCGTTGAAGAACCAACGGTGACTTGTCACAGAACGCTAGCATAAGCGCCGAAGAGCCACAACGTGTGTGGTGAACGCACCTGTTCAGCTTCTTCTTGTTCTGTTCCTTCAAACAGAAGATGATCTGAACGGGGCAGGCGCCTTGCGAGACCTCCCCGCGCTCGGACACAACCACATTCGACGTGAATCTGACACGCGAGCGTCAGAGCGTATCCTTAGCGCCGTGGTCATGGGCACCCACTCGAAGATGTGCGCAGTCACGTCCTTGCCTGCGACGGAGTCCTTGGCAACACCCTCCTGGTAGCAGCCCATCTGCGCAGTCATTCAGATCCAAGTTCGTGTTCATTTGCTGGGGGCCACACTCACAAGGGTGAGAACCTGCAGCGTGCGCTTGTTGATCTTGCTCCGGCCGTCGGAGACCACGCATACAACGACCTTCTTCCACCCGTCTGGACCCCACATCTTGGACTTGGACCGGCTGCACAGGTGTGCAACGTTCTTGAGCACGCTGTAGATAAGGCTTCCATTCAGCAAATGAAGGCTTCTGCGCATGAACGGTTGGTTCCATACGCGTTCATGGTGCGGGTGAAGAGCACCTCGTCCTCGTTGTACATGGTCATCACGATGAACAGCTCCGTGCGGCGGCCCATGAGGAACGGGCGGAGGGAGTACTTCTCGCGCATGAAGTCGTCAGGGTCGCATGTCGCTGCGGTGTACCGGAGCTTGGTCATTTCCTCGATGTTGTCCATGCCCTTGGGGACGATGTGCGAGGGCGCCTGCATGTCGAGCACGAGGTTGCCCTCCTTGAGCTCGATCTGGCGCACCGAGCGCCGCTTCATGAGCTTGTCGCGAGCGGAAGACCAGCCTCCGCTGCTAGGCTCGCGGAGCATGTGCTGCTGGGGCGGGTAGTTGCCCATCGGGGGTTGGTACGGGAGGGAGGGGACAGGCGGGATCGAGACCTGGCTCATCTCGTACGGGGGGTTGAGATGCGCCTGCGAGCCAGCATAACTGCTCTGGTAGGACTTGGTGGACTTCGCATCCCAGCTGTTGTCGTGGTCGTGCTGATACTGTTGCTGGTGGTTGGGCGCGTAGCCGTAGCTGGGCGCGACGGGGTTCGTGGGTGGGGGGAAGTCGGGGTAAGCGTTCGCGTAGGGATCGTGTTGCTGTTGGCGATAAGCCATGCTTGCAGAGGAATGGTTGTTGTTGTCGGTCGACGGGGTTGTGGGATGGATACCGGGGTATACCCAGCGGAAAGAATGGGCGAATCAAGGAGTGACTGTCTGCTCTGCACGACGGACCGCCAGGGAACGATTGAGCGAGCTAGGACGGGGCCCGTCGACGACGGAGGTGGTGGGGGAAGGAAGAGAGGGAGGCACGAGGCGGTGAGAAAGGCGAAGGAGGGAAGATGGACGCGACGGCTGAGCGCTGCTGAGCTGCGATCTGCAACTTCGGCACAACTCTCGCTTTCTTGCCTTTCTCGGCATACCGCCGCCGACCGCGCCCACCGCCGCACTCACTCGCGCTCAGGGCCGCACATCAATCAACCCCGAGCACTCGTCGCCCACGGCCAACGGTCGCCTTGGCATGATCTGAAGCTCTTACTTATACGCAACGTGTAATCGGATGGGACAGACCGCCCGCAACGTTCCACGGCACGGAACGCATTCACGGAGTGAGACACGGATGGCACAACATACCAAACACCGGGCACTGCCATGATGTTATGCACAGACCAAGCACAGATGGACAGGACGGCCGTTGTCGGCCTTGAAATGACCATCAGCTCGTTCCCCGACGTTCTAATGATGGCTATAATCGTCAGTCGGTAGAGGTTACCAAAGCGATGGTATATATGGAACTCGAAAGTGGGCAGTCGGGACTACAAGACCACCTGGCAGTGGCTGCCCGATGTCAAAGAACATACCGAGGTTTTGTTGTCTTAATCCGTTGGCGATGGCTGAGTTGTTGCAGTCACAAGACCCGGTCACCAAGTTGCTCACAATGCATAAGGCACAGACCACGCTTCTCATTATACCACGGTGTACGTTGGTTGTACATGGACAGGGGAAGCTGAGCACATGACGTGGAATGGGAGAATACAATCGGGAGTGCTTCGTTTACTGCTCATGTCTCCAAACAGTGTCGCACGAGATGTCGTATATGAGCGAATCCGCTTGTATGGCGGTATCAAAGGATGTAGGGAGGCATGAGTGTTATTATTCCCCAGATGCAACCTTCACACCCCCCGAGACGGAGACGGACGAGAAGCAAGCCGGTCCGGGGCGAGAAGCGTGCAAAAAAGGGAACACCACCGGAAGAAGATCGGTCCCATTTGTCTGCGCGCTGTCCAAGGATGCTACGGCTGGGATAGAACGGCCGAGGGAGGGCGCCAGAGACCAAGAGCAGGAGGACCGTGGGGGCGAGGCCGGGCGCATGAGGCTGGAGGAAGGCCGGTCAGCAGAGCGAGCTGGTTGAGTAATGCAGGCTGGCGTCAAGCGCCAAGCGCGCATTGATCTGGACGGTTCCAGAGAGGAGGCAGACGGCGTCGACAGACGGTATGCCAGCAAGCAAATGAAGACAGGCGATGGAGATGGCTGGTGGGACAGCGGCGTGGAGGGGAGAGGCGAGCTCGGGGGAAGAGGGAGAGGGAGAGCACGGCGGGGGTGGCAAGAGCGATCGATGGGCGCAGGTGGCGTGTTGCACGGTGAATCGACCAAAGTTCCCACGGTGCTGTGTCCGCCACCTGGGCAGCGCTCCCTCGTCTGTTCTTTCTCCTCCTGCCCTTGTACTCCCTCCCCCTCCTCCTCTCATAAAGACCCTCTCCCCGCCCTCTTCTCCCCCTCCTCGACGCATTTCGCGCACCCCTAACGTCTTCAGCATATCGTGAGTATTGTTTAGTTTCAATCTCGCGCTCATCGGCCTCCTCTTCCCCCACCCATTGCTGCCTCGCGGTGGCCTCGCTGTCCGGCTCTGTCCCTCAGCCGAGGCCGCCACTGCACGTAAAGATCCTGCGCCCCCTACAAGCCTTCCCGGGTCTCCCATAGCACACGCCTGGCTCCGTAGGCCGCTGCGCCGATGCTGTGCACGGCATTCCCAGGACACCTCGGCTTTTCAACTGCCACACCCATCGCTCTTCTTTCCCTCTTCCACTCAACACACCCCACCATCCTCCTCCTCTACCCTGCTCTCTTTGTACCTTCAGTTTTGTAACTGACGTTTGTAATCTACAGCTCACCTCCCCTGATATCTTGAACCACCAATGGCCGACTCCTCCTCCCACCGCCTTGACCTCCGTGTCGGGGGTAAATATCGATTGGGCAAGAAGATCGGTTCGGGCTCTTTCGGTACTTACAGGACTAATTGTCACGGAAAGATATGCCTTTGACGTGTCGTCTCGCTTCCCTGCAGGTGACATCTACCTCGGGATCAACATCATATCCGGGGAGGAAGTCGCCATCAAGCTCGAGTCAGTCAAAGCCAAGCACCCGCAGCTTGAATACGAGGCCAGAGTCCTCAAGACTCTTGCTGGTGGTGTTGGCATTCCTTTCGTCCGTTGGTTTGGTACGGAGTGCGACTACAACGCGATGGTCATCGATCTCCTCGGCCCCTCCCTCGAGGATCTCTTCAACTTCTGCCACCGCAAGTTCAGTTTGAAGACCGTGCTTTTGTTGGCCGATCAGCTCGTACGTATCGTTCTATCGATTGACCTGCAGTCACCAGTTTATACATGCGCGACTCAAATGCCACGTCATGCAGATCTCCCGCATTGAGTACATCCATTCTCGCAACTTCATCCACCGTGATATCAAGCCCGACAACTTTCTCATGGGCATTGGCAAGCGCGGCAACCAAGTCAACGCCATCGACTTCGGTCTTGCGAAGAAGTACCGTGACCCCAAGACTCATTTGCATATCCCCTACAGGGAGAACAAGAATCTCACGGGGACGGCTCGCTACACGTCGATTAACACCCATTTGGGTGTGGAGCAAGCCCGTCGTGATGATCTGGAGTCCCTTGCCTACGTCCTCATGTACTTCCTACGTGGCTCCCTGCCTTGGCAGGGACTCAAGGCCGCCACCAAGAAGCAGAAGTACGACCGCATCATGGAGAAGAAGATGACGACCCCTACCGATCTCCTTTGCCGTGGCTTCCCCAATGAGTTCGGGATTTTCCTGAACTACACTAGGGCGCTTCGTTTCGATGACAAGCCCGACTACTCCTACCTCCGCAAACTCTTCCGCGATCTCTTCGTCCGCGAGGGCTACCAGTACGACTATGTCTTCGATTGGAGCATGCAGCGTGCCGTCGAGGAAGGTGCCAGCTCTAGCGGCAAGGCTACGACCGGCCGCCGCAAGGGTTTCCAGGAAGAAGAGGAGCACCGCGTTAGCGACAGGATGTGAGTTTCAGGCGTAACTAAGGTTCGCCCCACTTTTACTTACTCGGTCTAGGCTGCGCTCCCACACTCGTCAACAGCAGCAGGCTGCCGCCGCCGCCGGTGCAGTCGGCCAGCAGCGTCCCATGCGCCAACGTGACGAGCACTGGTAAACGGCCTCCCCTAACACGATGGGGGGTCCGTCGTTGTAGCACGTCCGGGTCCGACCGAGCATGGGGGGTGGAGGGTAGATGCATGGTGCACTCGGTATCGGTTTGTCGCCATCGGTATGGATGCCTCGGATGTCGGATTGTCTTTGGTCGGTCGCGCCGCTCGTTTGGGTGGAACGGGTGGCAGGTTCGCTGATTGTGGGAGCACGCCGTGGGAGCAAGACGTGCGGATGGATAGACCGATGGACGACGTGCGGAGCCCTCCCCTCAGGAGAACATTCGCCCCTCCACTGTGGTGGTCGACCTGGTTCCTCCCGGACCTCGACACCCTCTCTATCCCGCCCTCTGTCGCCTGGTTCAACCTCCTGTGGATGCTCCGACTCGCGAACCGGGTGCTAGTGTCAAGATCACGCACCCAACGTGCGCCGCTGAAACAGCCAGGTTCTTCTTTCTAGTACGGACGCTTTTTCCCTTTCACGCCCTCCTCGACGCCGCGCCTTCGCATGAGTCGTCCCGGATGGCCGCCTCGTTTCCCTCGCCACATACATCACCCCTGCGCCGTACTCCGTGATGCAATGCCCCCTCACCCCGTCATGACTTACACCTCTCCATATTGAACGCATCATCACGTCTTCGACCACGTTCTCCATTGTATACATCTTCCCCTGCCTGTGCACCGTGATCCCCCTCTCGCACGTCGACTACGCGCTCTGCGCGCCCAACCCCTCGTTAATACCTTTCATTTTCTCTCGGTTTCTCTCCCATCTCATCGTCCCTCATCTCATACACGCCCCGTTACGTTGCTGGATCTTTTCTTCCTCTGTCCTCCACCTCCACGGTACCCGACGTTTCAATGCTGGGGGCCCGTCGAGGGCGAGTTGGACAGAGAGGGCGCCGCGTCCAGTCCAGGTGGAGGAGGTCGTCGGTGGACTCGCCGGATGCAGGTCGATAGGGGCCGCGAAGAGCAGCGGGAGGGCTCCTGATACCTGGGGCTCTCCCATCTCGCGCGTCCCTGTCGGCTTGCGGGCGTTGTAGTGGACTTTGATGGCTAGGAGCGGCCGACGCGGTTTAGACGGACCCAGCAGCGGTGACCGGGCGCGGTATCTCGAACGCGTTGTATTACTTATAGTTGCACACACTCCATTCCACCCTATGACAGTATACTTGCTACTTGTCAATGCCCCTCCCCCACGCATCCCAGTCCGTCCTGTGCAGTCCTTACGTCGATCGTAGCTGTTATCCCAGTAAATCATATACGTGTGGTTTTCCGAATTACTCTGGTATCCGAGTTTGAGCACAACTTTTGAATTGCTGTGCGAAGATGGGTATATGCGAGCCAGTATACGTTGCCACGTGGGGCGGTGAGTTGCAATGATGTGTGGGCGCCGGTGCATCCACTCCGTACAACACCCTCCACGTCGTGCTGAAGCCCGAGCTCTGATCGGCGTCCCTCCCTTCTCCCGCTTCGCCCGCCATGTCTTTCACGAAAAAGGACGAGGAGAGCGGCCTCAGCACGTACTACAACAACAAGACGACCGTCATCCAGGAGGCCCGCGTCTTCAACGAGTCCCCCATAAGCCCGCGTAAATGCAGAGCCCTCCTCACGCGTATCGTGTACCTCCTCTATGTCGGCGAGACGTTCAACACGCAGGAGGCGACGACGCTGTTTTTTGGGACAACGAAGCTGTTCCAGCACAAGGACGTGAGTGCTTTCCTGCGTTGATTGGTCTCGGATGCTGTGGGAGGCGCGTAGGTCCCGGAAGCTCACAGCCAGGATTACTGCTGCACAGAGTGCCCTTCGGCAGATGGTGTACCTCGCGATCAAAGAGCTCGCGGAGACGGCGGAGGACGTCATCATGGTTACTAGCAGTATCATGAAGGACATGCAGCCCAACTCGGAGGTCATATACAGGCCGAACGCCATTCGCGCGCTCTGCAGGATCATTGACGTGAGTCCCCCGCTTTGATGGAGGATAGCACACCCCAGCAGAGACTGAGCGCGCGCACAGCCGTCCATGGCGCAAGGCGTGGAACGCTTCTTCAAGGCAGCGATCGTCGACAAGAACCCGTCCATCTCGTCCGCCGCGCTCGTCTCCGCCTACCACCTCTTCCCGCACGCGAAGGACGTCGTGAAGAGGTGGGTGAACGAGGCGCAGGAGGCGGTAAGCTCCAAGTCGACGACGTCCTTCTTCGGCGCGAGCTCGTCGGGGGGCGGCTACCTCGGCTGGGGCGGCTCGTCCGCGAGCGCGAACACGGGCTACCAACCGATCACGTCCGTGAGCTACATCACGCAGTACCACTCGCTCGGCCTGCTCTACCAGATCCGGCAGCAGGACCGGATGGCGGTCACGAAGATGATCCAGCAGCTCGGCGGTGGGCGGTCGGGCGCGGGCACGTCGCTCAAGAACCCGATGGCACTGTGCATGCTCATCCGGTATGCGGCAAAGGTCATGGAGGAGGATCCCAAGTACGTGGTTTGCCGGGACGATACTCCGACACGGACGCTCATGGCATGCATAGCGTCCAGAGACAAATGCTAGAGCTCCTCGAAGGCTGGCTTCGTCACAAGAGCGACATGGTCAACTTGGAGGCTGCCCGTGTAATATGCGAGATGAAGAACGTCACCCCTCAACAACTCACCCGCTCGATCGCAGGTTTGTACTGACAGTGTACACTCCCAACCGTCGCTCCTCACACATGTCTCTTAGTTCTCCAGTTGTTCCTGTCTTCGCCGAAGTCTACCCTCAAATTTGCAGCCACCCGCACTCTTGCTGCACTCGCGGTCACACATCCCACCAGCGTGGCGGCTTGCAACATTGACTTGGAAAATCTTATCTCGGACCCTAACCGCAGCGTTGCGACATACGCCATCACTACCCTACTCAAGACCGGCAACGAGGCGTCTGTGGACCGTCTCATGAAGCAGATCAGCGGCTTCATGAGCGAAATCAGCGACGAGTTCAAGGTGATCATCGTTGACGCGATCCGCTCGCTTTGCCTCAAGTTCCCCGCGAAACACGACTCGATGCTTGCGTTCCTCTCGGGCGTGCTCCGTGACGAGGGCGGCTACGATTTCAAGCGCGCCGTCGTCGAGGCCATTTTCGACATGATCAAGTTCATCGCGGACTGCAAGGAGCAGGCGCTCTCACACCTCTGTGAGTTCATCGAAGACTGCGAGTTCACGAAGCTCTCCGTCCGCATCCTGCACTTGCTCGGTGTCGAGGGCCCCAAGGCGCCCCACCCCACGAAATATATCCGGTTCATATACAACCGTGTTGTGCTGGAGAACGCGACCGTCCGGGCGGCGGCTGTCGCGGCCCTGGCCAAGTTTGGTCTCAACAACATCGACGCGAAGTTGGGCAGGAGCGTCAACGTCCTCCTCAACAGGTGAGAACGCCCCTGAAGTGTCTCAGTCGTTTGTTAGCTGACCTATTTCAGGTGTCTTGATGACGTCGACGACGAGGTTCGCGACCGGGCCGCGCTCTACCTCAAGGTATACGATGCGCCGCCTCTTATCCAGCCCTACATCAAAGAGGGTAGGTTCCCATACCCTCCTTGACATTTAGGTACTCATCGGTCGCAGAATCTATCTACTCCTTGTCAGCATTGGAGTCAAAACTTGTCTCATATCTCAGTGACCCGGAGGCACTAGAGCAACCTCTAGATGTGACGTCTATACCCAAGATTAGTAAAGAGCAGGCCGCCAAAGACAGCGCCCGTATGTATCCCACTGGACTAGAAAACCACGCACATACTGACGCAGCATCCAGGCCCCAGCACGCTGGAAACGATTGGCGCAGCTTCGACATCGAAGGCAGCGACTCCGCCACCCCCTTCAGCAGCAGAGACCCAGTCGAACTATGCTCAGCAGCTCACCGAGGTACCCGAACTGTCATCTTATGGCCCTGTGCTCAACAGCAGCAGCAAGCCCTCCCCTCTCACTGAGAGCGAGACAGAGTACCAGGTGTCGGTTGTCAAGCACATCTTCAAGGAGCATGTTGTCTTCCAGGTACGGCATGTCTACCACCTGATAATGGGTCCTGTGGCTGAGCGCATATACGCCCTAGTTTAACGTGTCGAATACCATACCGGACACCGTGCTGGAGCAAGTATCTGTGATCATGCAGCCCCAGGCGGACGCAGGGCTTACCGAAGACTTCATCATCCCTGTCCCAACACTATCGTCTGCGAACTCCCCCGGGATTGTATATGTCTCGTTCACGCGGGATACCCCCGATGAGTATGCGCAGGCGTCCTTCCAGTGCATACTTAAGTTCGTCAGCAAGGAGGTCGACCCCTCCACTGGCGAGCCCGAGGAGGAGGGTTATGAGGACGAGTACCAGCTGGAGGATACGGAGCTCGCCGCGGCGGACTACATCGTCCCCAGCTACGTCACCTTCGCTTCCGAGTGGGATCGTCTACGTGGCGGCGTGTCTGTCACTGAAACGTTCTCGCTGCCTGCGATGGAGTCTCTCAGGGGTGAGTTTCGCGCCCCTTCTGACCGCCTGCAGGCGCTAACGTCAGTTATAGCTGCGTGCAACTCTGTCATCGAGATTCTCAACATGCAACCTCTGGGTGGCACGGAGGATCCGCAATCGCCGACGGTGCACACATTACAGCTGTCGGGTATCGTTGCCGGTGGCGGCGGCAAGGTTCTCGTGCGGTGTCGCATGACGTACTCGAAGGCGCAAGGCGTCACGCTCGAGGTCGGGGTGCGCGCAGAGCAGCAGCCTGCTGCCGACCTGGTCATCGCGGCGATCGGGGGCTAGTCGACTGCGTTCCGTTGTGTATGTATGGTGGAAACGCTTTTATGTGGATAAAGGACTATGTTATTGTACGTCCTCGCCTGAACCAGCTGAACGACGTATGTACGATTCAGGCCAAGCTGCTGCTGTCGAAAGAAAGCACGTTGGAAGCACAGCAAATTGGACTCGAGCTCGTTCCTGGCGACGCTGCGATGCATGCGGTGACGCGTTGACCCACGTGAATACGTTTTGCCTCGAGCGTGACCGGCGTCTAGGTGATGGACATAACGTTGAGCCACATGGCCTTCTAGACGTTTGCCGTCCTTTCCCCTCCTTGTCCTCAACTTTCGTCTCTGCAGACTTTACGGGATCCTCGGAGGTCGCGCCTGACGATCTGGCAACGATGGACGATACTGACGGCGGGGCATCGAACGACAGGCACCCTCTAATCCTGCTGATCTCGGCGTTCTTTTGGGTCATCTGTGAGTACACACCACATATTTGCACCGCGTCAAAGACTGCATGCGCGCCCACATGCCGTAAGAGGTATCGTACGGTCGCAATACTTGTGCTCGAATGATGCACTCTACGGGCACTCTCAAGACGCTTCATCAGTCGCGGACGAGTTTGTGGAAGAAGTGATGTGGGCGGTACTGACCTCTGCTGTAGTGTGGCTGCTCTCATGGGTCAAGGCACTCGTCGCATTCGCGACGATCTCGGTGCCCAAGTTTATCTATGCAGTTCTCTCGTACTCTATGACCTTGACGGTAGCGTTTTACCCTCACAATCACGTTGAATATCACCACTGACAACGCACACAGCTGAACTTCTGGTCGTTCGCGCTGCTCTTCGTCGCATTCGCTGTCGCTCTGAACTACTGGATCCGGTACCGCTATTTGAACAAGTACACTCAACTGAAAGAGCCTCCTCTCGTCAAGGCAGATGCCCAGGAGTTGCATCCCGACGTGAACACCCCAGAGCAGCCACCGGCCTTCCATAACTATCTGGATGAATTCCTGCAAGCCGTCCGCGTGTTCGGCTTCCTGGAGAAACCCGTGAGTCAATGTCCTCTTTCTCCGTAACGGGTTTCCTAACCGATCGTGTGCAGGTCTTTCATGAGCTTGCGAGACACTTGCAGACTAGACGGCTCATTGCAGGAGACACGCTCTCGCTTGACCAAGACAAGAGTTTCTACTGTGTGATAGACGGCAACGTACAGCTATACGCTCGGACAGGTCAGCCAGCAGCCCACAACCAAAGCGGGTCTTGGGACGAGGAAGACATGAATGGGTACCAGTTACTAAACCAAGTCGGCTCTGGAGGAACGCTATCTAGCCTGTTTACCATCCTTAGTCTCTTTACAGAGAATGTCAAGATGAGTTGGCAGGACGGCGACAGGCCGGATGAACAAATGGATGTTCACAGTAGATCCTCCTCTGCCAGTGCGCGCCCACCGCCCAGGACCCGGCCGCGACGGTCGGACTCTGATGTCAGTCAGCTGGACCTCAGTGCTCTCGCAGGTCAGCGGTCTCGGAGCACATCTGTCTCGTCTTCGGGCTCTACGATCCATGGGGTTGATCTCGGCTCACCTCGGGGACGATCTACCTCGCGCGAGACTCGGACCCCTAGGATCCCGTCTGGCGGGGCTCCGCCTTCGTCGCGAGGGACACATACGAATGCGTCCACAGGCTTCCAGATCCATTATAGCGTTGTTGCGCGCGCTGCGGAGGACAGCACACTCGCAGTTATCCCTGCCGAAGCATTCCGTCGCTTGACCAAGAAGTTCCCCAAGGCAGCTGCACACATCGTCCAAGGCAGGTATGTCCCCACTTAGCTTGGAACGAAGGTTGACTTTATCTTGTGTATGCCCCGTAGTCATCTTGACGCGCTTCTCCCGAGTCACGTTCAATGCCGCACACAACTACCTTGGGCTCACCACGGAGGTGCTTCGGACCGAGAAAGCTATCAACGACATCGCCTGTCACCCATTGCCACAGTCTTTTTACGAGGGCGGCCTCAGACAACTTCGACAGCGCTTCGACGGAGTTACAATATCGAGCGATTCTGATTCGGAGAGCGACTACTTCAGTTATCCCGCCTCGCAGAACCTCTCTAAATCATCTCTTCTCGATGAACTGAAGCCCAAGCCCCAGGGAACCGCGGTAGGCTTGAACTATTCGCCCGTTACGCCGTTCAAGGGTGCTGGGTCACGCAACCTGGTTCAAGCCGGGGATCTACTCACCTCGACCGGGAGCAATGACGATGGACCTCGGCCCATCGCGCGTACCCTCAGTAGCGCGTTCGCACTGCCGACCCCTCGACCCAACCGCAGTTTCGAGCAAGCACGGGACTACAAGGTGCAACGGCTGACGACGGACGAGTTCGACCTACGCGAGGAGGTCATGTCGTGCATCGCCAAATCGATCGGACTCATCCAGCCGCCGATCAGCGGCGAGGATTCGGTGGAGGCGTCCCCTGCGTTCTCGCCGAGCGAGGGCGGGCGTTCGTCTCGTACGAACATGTTCAAGTCGTCGTTCGGGTCCTTATCGCTGCTGGAGCTGGGAGACGATGCGTCCTCGAGCAGGACAGAGAGCTCGTCATCGGTCTTCGCCGACGGATACATCAGCAACTTGGACAATGAGGTCGAGATCCTGTTTTTCCCCGCTGGATCGGTGTTGGCCAAAGCAGGGGAGAGGAATACTGGTCGGTCGCAAACGTACTCAATTGTCCGATTGATGTCTCATTAGCGGAGCAGGGCTTTTCTATGTCATCGACGGCTTCCTTGACTTGATTTTGCCCACCGAGGAGGACGCGCACGAAACCCCCAAGCCGAAGAAGCGCGAAGAGGCTCATGAGAGGTCATCATCCCGTTCAGAGTTTTCATTCTCCGGCAGGCCGCGCAGTTCCCAGGCAGACCACCCGGGGAAACCCCACAGGGATCGATCGCAGAAGCCTCTCTTCACCATCAAGCCCGGCGGTATCGCTGGTTACCTATGTGAGCGAGCCCGGCGCTCACGATGAGGATAGAACTAATTCTCCCCAGCATCACTGTGTCAGACTGCCTCGTATGTAGACATCGTGGCGAAAACGGATACGTATGTCGGATACCTCCCATCACCCGCTTTGGAGCGACTCCTTGAGCGGAGACCGATTGTCCTGCTTACGCTTGCGAAACGGCTCATTTCCCTTCTTTCTCCTCTCGGTACGTGCATGCTCAGACCGGATCCATCCGACGGTACTCATATCTCTCCAGTACTGCACATCGACGGCTCTTTGGACTGGGTCCAGGTGGATGCTGGCCAGGTATTGTGGCGCCCAGAGGATGTGAGCGACAGCTTCTACATCGTCATCAACGGCCGTCTTCGTGCTATCACGGAGAATGACCAAGGCGCGATCACCATTACGGCCGAGTACGGGCAGGGGGACACCGTTGGAGAGCTCGATGTCATCACGACCTCCCGGCGTCGAAATACGGTACACGCGATCCGTGATACGGAGCTGATCAGGATGCCACGGACGTTGTTCAACGCTATATCGTCTCGGTGGGTACAGGCGTTGTTTCTTAATGACGTTCATGAACTCAACACTGCTGCCAGAAATCCACGGACAACGGCACAGTACGTATCCAAGGAGATCAAAAATGATGTCACTACTGATTCAATCCCCTCGCAGGTTGCTACGCATGATTGCTTCTCGTGTACGAAGTGAACTCGACACATCGTCCAAGAACATAGCGGCGGAACGCGCCAGCGGCAATATCAACTTGAAGAACGTAGCCGTCCTCCCAGTTTCAAGGAACATCCCTATCGACACATTCGCGAGAAAGTTGCACGCCGCTCTGGACGGCATCGGTGTACCCACAGCGTTCTTGAACCAGGCATCTGTCTCTGACCACCTAGGCAGACATGCGTTCACGCGAATGGGCAAGCTCAAGGCTGCGGGATGGCTTGCGGAACAGGAGCAAAAGTATCGCATCGTGTTGTACATTGCAGACTCGGCTGTGAGCAGCTCGTGGACGCAAACTTGCATCCGACAGGTGTGTGGTGCCACTCGAGTTCGTGTTAGCATCTCACTCTGTCGTTGCAGGCCGACTACGTCATGGTTGTGGGCATGGGCGAGGACCCGAGCATAGGGGAATACGAGCGACTATTGCTGTCACTGAAGACGACCGCTCGCAAGGAGCTTGTCCTGCTTCACCCTGATCGTTCAGTGGTGCCGGGTTCGACGCGCGAGTGGCTGAAGGTGAGTAAATTGTGAACGAAGGATGAACAAAGGCTTACGGCTTGCTGTAGGTGCGCCCTTGGGTGCATCAGCATATACACATCGAACTTCCTGTGAGTAACGCGGATTTGTGCGCCTTCTGGGACGCTTATGCGTGTCCCCATAGGGCATTAACCCATCAGTCGCGAGAGCACCACCTGCACCACAAGACCCTGCTGCGGTCGTTGCCCTGAGGAAGATGAAGGACAGGGTGCAAAGCGAGATTCAGAAGTACCGTGGGGCGAGATCGGATCCTCGACCGCAGCGGCCGCCACATACGAGCGACTTCGCGCGGTTAGCAAGAAGGATATGTGGAACATCTATAGGCTTGGTTCTCGGTGGCGGCGGCGCCCGCGGAATCTCGCATCTGGTGAGTTGATACTATCACAGTGTCATCTGCTGGAGGAGTGTGCTGACCTGTCGCAGGGTGTTTTGCGCGCTTTGGAAGATTATGGCATCCCAGTGGATCACATCGGAGGTAAGTGGCGTGGGGAACTCTCGCGCCCGTGCATGGGCTCATGCAGCGTGATACAGGGACCAGCATCGGCGCATTCATTGGTGGCTTATACGCTCGGGAAGGAGACATCATCTCTAGCTCCGGCCGCGCGAAGCAGTTCAGCGGTCGAATGGGCAACATATGGAGGATGCTCTCCGATGTTACCTACCCCATCGTTGCGTACACCACGGTATGCGCTTCATTTTCTGTTCTGCTGCAGTCCACTCACAGGGATTTACGGGAAGGGGCACGAGTTCAACCGCTCAATTTACAAGGTGGCGGCACATACACGCAGAATTTTGGCTTTGTCTGACATCATGGACAGGCATTCTACGACTTGCACATCGAGGATATGTGGCTGCCCTTCTTCTGCAACTCTACGAATATCAACGCATCGCGGATGGAAATCCACGAAACAGGATATGCATGGAGATTCATTCGTGCGTCACTCGTGATAACACTGTCGCGCTAGGACAAGAGCTCATGTTTCGTGTAGGTGCCTCGATGACACTGGTTGGCCTTCTGCCGCCGCTCTGCGACAATGGTAACATGCTCGTGGATGGAGGATATGGTATGTTTCTCCGGTCCTGTGCCTCGGGAAGAAAATGGCTCACAGGCTCTCATCTCCATTCCCAAACAGTGGACAACCTTCCGGTAGGCGTATCAGTATTGCGTAGAGTCTTCGATAGAATACTGAGGTGTTCCCCAGGTATCTGCGATGATGTCCATGGGCGCGAGCGCTGTCATTGCTTCCGATGTCGGTTCGGTAAGTGGGTAGCTGTAACTGTTGCGCAGCGTGTACTCACCAGTGCTGCGGTAGATTGACGACAACTCACCTCGGAACTTTGGCGATTCAGTATCGGGAGTATGGCTGCTCATCAATAGATGGAACCCGTTCTCCAACGCACGCAGCATTCCCGCCATCACAGAGCTGCAGCAGCGACTCGCGTAGTCAGTTCCTGCCATGCCCTCTGCCCTACTGCGATCGTTGATCATTTCGGGGATTTCAGTGTGTCGAGCGTGAAGACTTTGGAGGAAGCCAAGGTCGCCCGAGGCTGTCTCTACATGCAGATGCCAGTGCAGGAGGTAATTATCCACCGCAGCACTCCTGACGCATCGCTCATTGTGAGCCCACAGTACGGCACCCTACAATTCGGCAAGTTCGAGGAGATCCAGAAGAAGGGATACCACGCTGCTATGGCCTTCCTCGAGAAGTTCGACGCAGAGGGACGTCTGCCGTCGGCATTCGTGGGCGAAGCAACCAAACCGGCGATGGGGAAGACGAGGGGCCGCAGTGCTCGCCGTAACTCGATCTAGAAGTGATCTCATCGACATTTGGTACGCACCTTTTCCGCTGGGGGAAGATCACACTGACGGAATATGTGCTCAGATTGTGGCTGACCCTACACAGTACATGAATCTAAAAGGACGAAACAACGGACGTTCTCGTACGAGTCGTACATCAGGACACCACAGCGGGTTGATTCCAAATGTGGATTGTTTCTATGCAGCTGCAGCACACACGCGATTCTCGGCCATCGTATGCGGTGATGTTTCTCAGGCAGTGTGTCACGAGGCCCATCGGATGCTCGACCCGAGCCATCGAGTGCGTCTGGCATCCTGTTCCCTGGCTATCGTGGATGTTATCTTCGGCTCCAATTGGGGCGAGCGCTGCTGCGTAAGCTTTGGACGTGCGTGCTCAACGAGGTCTCGTCCTTCGTGCCGCAGGTCCTGCAGGCGATGGCCCCAAACGGAACATGGGAGCATTCACGTGTGCATGTATCCGCGCTGGAGCAGCGTAGGCCTGGACATGCGGTTGCGGTAGATGGGCATCTGTGGCTATATGGGCGTCCCAGCCTTCCCGCCACGCGCGTGAAGGGTCTCAGCATATAAGCACGGGGGGAACACCTTGCTGCCCCCATCCACCTCTCTTCCGCAACAATTTACTTCACGGCTGTCTTCACCGCGATGATTTCTTCATTCCTTGATCGTCAGGGTAATACACAATTCCGCCAGCCAAGCCCTCTTTGGGGATATCTCCCCCAGATCAACGAGTGGGGGAAGACTGCTCTTGAGTGGGAGATCGAGAGAGTCGGTGGGAAAGATCATGTACCAGTATTCAAAGCCATTCCTGTTTGTGAGTGCAGATTTCGATGTCCAATCGTCTCGCCTTTGGCAGACTGACTATGTGATATGTATTCGCAGACGAGGGCGAGCGCTTGGAGGTGTTCGCTGGGATGGGCGAATCCAAGAAGATTGCCAAGGAGAAGGCTGCCACCGCCATGGCTTTGAGTGGGCACTGTGTGAGTATAAGGTTCTGCAGCTGATTGAGGTAGACCGCTGAGTACCGTTGCTACAGTGAACTCGCCTCGCCTCTGCCAGTTTGTTTGGACGTTAGCTGTGTTGCAGGCCAGGGCACCGTGTAAGTTTCAAGTCATCTTCTTCAAAGCGTGCATAGTGCACCATTTCTTACAGCCGCCGACCTGCGTGCTAGGCAGTTTTCTCGTTGTTGTTTTGCCTTGTCGTTTTGCGAAGTTCGGCATGATCCATCGCTCTTTTCGGTCTCGCAGTCTCCCTCAGGCTCGCATCATGTGCAGTCGTTAGCCACAGTACCATGCATTGGTTGTAGTTATACTGTGATAGAATCTCATACTCGCATATACTCGAAAAATGATATAAACTCACGTAGGCCACCTCGCTGTATACGCGCAGAGGGAGTTTGGTGGCTCGGTCGTGTAGGATGGTGTTTCTACAATGTCTCCACTGCCGGCCTGCGTAGACGCCCACCGCGCGACGCGTTTGGCGCCACCACGGCCCGCCTTTCCGACGTCGATGCGGCCTGCAGAGCGCGTCAGGGCGTGTCGGACTCGGGTCGACCTGCGCACCCATCTCAGCCTCCTCGCTCACCCCCATCCTCCGTTGCTCCCTCTGTCCAGCTGTTCCAATCTTGAGCTCTCGATGTCCGAGGAACCCAGTGCAACCACTGCGACTGCTGCTTCCAAGGCAGACAGTGGAAACGAAGAGAGTCTCGACGTCTCCGTCCTGAAGGAGCTTGCCCGCAAAGGCCTTGTAGACGCGCTCAACTCTGTACGTTACTTGCATGGATTGCGATATATCTGGTGGACTATAGGTTCTCTAGGTGAATGGCGCGAAGACGCTTGTGCTCGACCCTACATTAGCCGGTCCTTTAGGCTTGGTCACCGAGGTCGTACTTCTGAAGGTTTGGGTCCAATTTACAGGCAATGTTGCAGACCCTAACTCTGTGCAGCACCATGGTGTGGACAAGATGTTCTGGCTTGAGGCAGGACCTCTATCAGCAACGTCGACGAACATAGTCTACCTCTGCAGACCCCTCATCAAGTGGATCAAGACCATAGCAGGTTAGGCAGCATATTGACGGGAGGCTATGTCCATGTCTCCTCATCTGTCGGAAGACCAGATCAAACGGCATGCAAGAGAGTCTCAGAAGCACACATATACCCTCCTCTTGGTGCCGCGGACGTCCACCCTTGTCACCCGTATTCTAGAGGAAGAAGGCGTGCTGGGCGACATCAGCATATCATCTTATAACCTGCAGTTCATCCCTCTAGCGGAAGATGTGATATCTCTGGAAAACGACAATGCGTTCAAGGAGATATGGGTGGTGAGTACAACCTTTGGCTCGCATCTCGCATACATGAAGCTGAGTGTCCGGCAGGACGGCGATGAGGGCGTGATTTATGATTCCATGCAAGCGCTTGTCACCTTGCAGAAGCTACATGGCCTGTTCCCCCGGATGATAGGGAAGGGCGACTATGCCGCTGTTGGTCATGACCTCTGCCAGTTCAGGATCAATACTGACATCTGAGGTAGAGGCTCGCGAATCTGCTCTCCAGAAATACTCAACAGGCGGCGTCCAACGCGCCTTCAGACAATCACTTACATGCTCCGTCGGAAACTATCGATTCGCTTATTCTCCTGGACCGACGGGTGGACATGATCTCGCCTCTCTTAACGCAGCTCACGTACGAAGGATTGATCGACGAGCTCATTGGGATCAAGAATTGTAGGCATGTTCATCCGGGCACACCGACGCTGCATTGACATACACCCACAGCCCACGTAGAGCTTCCGGTGTCTCTGGTTGCGCCTCCAAATCCGGGGGAGGGGTCTTCCGCAGCACCGTCTACCTCGGCGCCGCCTGCCACAACCTCGCTCACAAAGGAGAAAAAGCGGAAGCATCACCTCACGACGACAACAGACCCCCTGCTGTCCGAACTGCAGGATCTCAACTTCTCCGCGGTCGGCAAGAGGCTGAACCAGGTGGCGCGCCGGCTTGACGAGGACTACAAGGTGTGCGGCCACAGACGGTGATTGCGCCGCTGTCAGACGTCTGACCCGTGCTTCAGCTTAGGCACCAGGCGAAGACGGTGGCGCAGCTGCGCGACTTCGTGGGGAAGTTGGGTGGCCTGCAGTCCGAGCATCAGTCATTGCGGTTGCGTAAGTGGGACCGCCATGGGGAAGGTGGTACACTCATTATGACTGCTGCAGATACCGGCCTGTCGGAAATGCTCGTGCCGATGACCAGGACGGAGGAATTCAACAGGTCGCTGGAGATCCAGCAGAGTGAGTTTCCATAGGCTGTTCGCTTGACATCGGGTCCACTTGGCTGAACCATGTACGCCGGCAGACCTTCTAGCCCTGTACGACGTGAACGCGCAGATCGCCGCTATTGAGGATATGATTGCTCAAGGGGCGGACATGCGGACCGTTCTCCGGTTGCTTTGCCTTGCGAGCATCGTCCTGGGCGGCGTCAAAGCCAAAACCCTCGAGAACATGAAGCGGGAGGTCGTACAGGTCCGTGGATGACATACTATGCCCCGGCCGCACTACTGACTCCGCAATGCAGACGTATGGCTACAACTACCTGCCCCTACTCTTGTCATTAGCGGCACCACCACTCGCGGCGCTGCTCCCCAATCCCTTGCCTCCCAACACGCCGGCGTCAGTCGCTGAATCCAAGTTCCCTTACAGCAGCCTCCGGAAGTCTCTGCGACTGCTCATCGAGGATCCAGACCCGCTGGAAGAGCTCGAGAACGACATCAGCTACGTGTACTCGGGATTCGCGCCGATCAGCGTGCGGCTGGTGCAGTGTGTGGCCCAGAAGGGGGGCGTGCTCAGCAATCCTGCGCTGGAGAAGGACAAGAAGCCTGCGGGTGGCGAGGACGGCTCGAGGCGAGCATCCTCGGCACCGATGGTGCAGGCGCACCCCATCGTGGGATGGAAGGGGTTCGAAGACGTCGTCACGTCCATCCCCGGGGAGACGGTCGACATCGTCCAGAAGCTGCCGGGCGGACAAGATGGGTCCGCGCTACCCCCTGTTTCAACCCTGAGTGAGTAGCGTGATCCGTTGGGAATGTGGCCCTGCGTTCTGATTTTCTGTGCAGTGTTGCCACGGGAGCGCACGACGACGACGGTGGTGTTCTTCTTGGGCGGGGTGACCTACACAGAAATCGCCGCACTGCGCTGGGTGGCACGGCAAAATAAAGGTCAGGGTGCTTCCGCCACCGTTCAATGGGGGGACAACGAGACGAAATGAGTGACACGCTTACACCCGCTGGCAGGCCGTCGATTCTTGATTGCCACAACGGGCATCATCAACGGGAACAGCATGATAGACAGCATAGCGGGAATTGGCGGAGCGACCTCAAAGGAGGCTGGGATATAGCTCCTTACGGCGGCGGGACTCGAATAGGAGTGCGTTGCGCAGTCTGTATGGTTGTTGGACTGCCAGCGCTCCGTCAACCTCCTCCCGCACGCTGACGGCCACCCGGCACGTCTGTAGCCTAGGCCCTATGCGCTCGTTGTGTACACACGCCGATGCTGGCAGGACCTATTCTCGACTGGATGGATCACCGCTTCTCCTCCTGCATCTCGCACGACAGACGACGAGCACGGACAAACGAAGCTTGTCGACGGCCGGAATCCTGGCCCGGCCGCGGTGACGTGGCAGGACCCCGCAAATACGCGAGCCTGCTCCGGGTCAACAATCTACAACAACTCGCTGAGATCCATCGAGCAGAGAGGGCTCCGCGACGGACGCACGTAACCGGCAACCCGCGACGCCCCGCACTCGCTTGGCCGCGCGCAGACGGTCGCGACGACCGACCCGGCGGCGGACTCAGATAACCTGCGCAGAAACGGTACGTCGTCCTCTCGCACGGCAGGGGGCGCAATATGTGCCAGAATTGAGTTAGATCGCATGGAGTTGATATCCAGGGTCGAGTCCCATTATGTACACGCTCACGCGACCGGTGCGACCCCGAGCGTCCGTGGGGTGTCGTTTGAGACCGCGGTGCGGTATCTGCCAGCGCACCATTCCGTCCCGTCCGTCCGCGCGGGGGTGGAGGAATGGCGCTCGGGTGTGCTGAGACCGTCCCACGGATGCGTGCGCGCGCGCGCGGCGGGGCGGGGGAGTAAACGACAGCGAGCGGAGGCGCGAACACAACGGTTGCCAAATCGGCGAGGGGGCGGGCGCGTGGCGGGGTGGCAGGGGACCGGGCGGCGAAGTGCGATCGAAGCGCGCTATGGGACTAAAACAGGTGGGATAGGCCATGGCCAGTGCGCGGTGCACGGTCCCCCTCAGCCAGGCTCCCAGTCCCCGCTTGCTCGGCGTGTGTATAAGACCCCCTCATCCCCCTCGCGCGGGGCGTCACCCGTCTCTCCTCCCCCCACCACACGCCCTCTCCGCCCCTCTGTCCGAAAATCATATCGGTTGGAGTAAACACGAGGTGAGCCGTTCTGGTCGTCCCCGACGCGTCTCGGCTCACGCGCGCCTGCGCGCGCAGCCAGCGCGATGGTCGTCACCACGGGTAAGCAAAGCGCCGCAGACGCGTCCAAGAAGACCTCCAAGGCCCGGCGTACGTATCCGCTTCCCGACGACGAGCGCGTGCGCTGACGGGCGTGCGGAATGCGCGCGCGCGAGCAGGAAAGTCGAGCAGCGCGGGCGGGCGCAAGAAGTTGACCGACTTTAACAAGTTCATGCAGACCGAGGTCGCGCGGCTCAAACAGGAAAATCCCGACATGCCCCATAAGGACAGGTGCGGCACCGTCTCAGGTCACCTCAGTCCGTCCGTTGTCTGATTGCTCCTCGCGCGCGCGCAGGTTCAAGCTTGTCATCGACAACTGGAACAAGCAGAAGGAGAGCAAGTAGGCTCGACGCGTCCTAGGCCACCGTCATCCATCCCTCCGCCGAGGGTCGCGTCAGTCGTCTGCTGTCGTTGTCCCCGACTACGCGCGACGCGGTATTTCCTCCCTCCTCTGCTTCACTTTGCTGGGACGTCGTCGCGTCGCACTTACTGTACTGACTCACATCGAGCATTCCGGCTTGCCGCGTCTCGAGTTGTCCGTACGTTCGGTCAATCCCCCGCCGTCTCAGCTGTACGAATAGGATGTGCCGGTTTGTACTGTAGCAGATTCCTTCCATGCGCTAATGTTCAGTCTTGCTATGCTCCTTGGTCTCACCCATGATCTCGGCCAACACGACACTGTACTCAGCAGACTGGCGGGAGTTGCCCAATTCGGATCATGCTTCGCGTGCGGCGATATAGCAGCCGTGGGAAAACGGAGAGTACTGGGCGTCCTGGATTAGGGATGTGTGCACGACTGATGACACCGGGGGTCAAAGCGTGAGAACTTTCTCCTGGCCCAGCAGTCTGCCACCATGTTCAGCAGGCATTGTAGGAAACTGAAAATCCAGAAGATTGACTGTGTTCTTGAGAGAGAGCGGCGGCGATTTGATCGCGAGAAACGGCTGCCGATTTTCGGGGTCCCGGGGTCAGCACATCCCTATCCTGGATTGCATGCGGATTGTGTGCTAGTCGCAGGCTTTCCGCCGTACCACCACCCGCGAGCTGTCCTCTCTTGACTGCACTCGCTCTGCTCCTAGACCATCCTGCAATGGTCAAATTCTCATCGTTGCGGTATTCTTCAATCGCGTAATCCTCCGCTTTCGGCTGCTCTTCGACATATCCACATTGCACGCACTTCTGTCCCTTATCTCACATCTCACTCAGCTGCCTTAGAATCGCTCTCTCTCGCCATGAGCCACACGCGCGACATCGATAACGAGGACAACTTGTTCATCTTTGATTCCTATGAGCCCCTTTCAGGTCCTTCTCTGCGCGCGGAGGGTGCGCGCAAGCACCAGCCCCGTCTTGCGTGCTCGCGGGACACCGAAAGCGCCCTCTCAGCATCCCCGCTTGAACCCATCCCTTACTGGTACAACGACCAGCTCCCTACCTCGACCGGAATGAGCCCGTCCACCTCCAGTCCGCTCAAGGGCAAGGGTGTCTCCCAGCCCCTATACATTCAAGGCAGAGAGCCTCGGGTCGACGGCGCCCCGGGCGAACCCATTGTCACGAACGAACGGGCCGACCGCTCTCCCTCTTCCTCTCTTGATCACCCTCTTGCACACCATGCTCACCTCCAGGATTCCTCCACAGACATTTCTGACCAAGCCGTCGGCCCCTCCTCGGGCAAAGGCAAGGAGCGCGAGCAGCCGCCCACCCTACCTCCGCTCGTGTTCTTCCCCACCTCCTTTGATGGCTGTGTTAACCCGGAGTGGCCCGCATACGAAACATCACCACAGACGGCAGGGCCGTCCTCGTTCGGGTCTGGGTTCGCATCCGTCGGCGACTCTGACGAGAGCATCAGCCATGATGTCACCCCGGCCACATCCCCGGTAACCCCAGCTCCTGTCGAACAGGTCGCAGTACGCGCACGGACGACGTCAAACCCGTCCATACGCTCTACTCGTTCGCTCTCAGCGTTGTCGCTGTCGAGGGCGAAAGTGAAGTTCTCCGGGACAAGGACGCCAGGGAACTTTGCTCGCAAACTCCGCTTCAAGCGAGGTGACTCGAGTCCCGAGGCGAACGATACTGGAACTGGAGCGCAGAGCCCTGTCGTGGACACAGAGCTGCCGGGAGGTGCAGAGATCGGGCGAGGGAGCTGTTTCCTTCCATGGGCACGCGACCTCAAGGCTCGTACCATTCCGCCTCAAGGCACGCTAGTGGACATCGACGTCGGTCTATCGAGCCACATCAGCCCCCTTTCGCCCATCTATCGGATCGGGACGCCTTCCGAGCTGGCGATTCTCCGGTCGAAGGGACGGTCATACTCGTCGCCATTCCCTCTGCCTTCGTCTCCGCTCGACTTTGTCCCGACGACGCCTGCTGACATCACAGAGGCCATTCCTGTCGAAACCCCTGATTACTTTGACGAACATCTGCCTCGTGAGCTGAGGATCAAGGTGCTAGTGTCGCTTGTTGAGTCGCATGAGGATGAACACCTCCGGGCCGTCGCGGGTGGACGCTGGACCGCGCGCAAAGCTGGTCGCAACAGGTGGGTCGGGGCCGAGAAGGGCGTAATGGAGCTCCTCAGGTTGAGCAGGGTCGGTAGATTCATCTCTTCTGAAGCTAACGGCAATGACCTACCGAACGTACCAGGTGTCCAAGGGATGGCACGGCCTCGTCTACGACGGGCAGCTGTGGGCGAGTCTCCCGAAGCTCCCACCGAGCGTGCTCGCGCGCATCTGCAGAGACGCAGGGGGGTTTGTCAAGCAGATCCAGCTTTCAGGCATGGCGACGCTCTCGTCCGATCTCCTCACTGCCATGACGGACGGTCTGTGCACGGATCCCGTCTCTCCAGGCGACCTCCCGTACACCCGCGTCACCACTATCAACCTGCAGGGGTGCACCTCACTCTCGACCGCCTCTCTGCATCGTCTACTCATTCGCTCACCCGCATTGGAGACATTGTGTGTGAAGGGCCTTTCTGCAGTGACGAATACGACCTGCACCATCTTGGCCACGTATTGCCTCTGGCTCGTTTCGCTCGACATGAGCCGGTGCCCGAACCTTGATGGAGAAGGTATCCATTCTCTGGCCTCATCCACCCTTCTCCGCGGAGATAGCTTGCGCCTCAAGGTCCTCCGGCTTAGCGGGCTCAAGCGGGTCACCGACAAGATGATGAAGTGCTTGGGCAAGGCCGCGCCCGAGCTTGAGGTGCTCGACCTCAGCTACGTACGCAACGTGCACAATTCCTCGATTGACGCATTCATCTCGCTCACTGAAGAGGAGGCGAAGGAGGTCGAGTCGGTGGAGCTAACCGCGCGCGAGGCAGGGCGCGACCCCGCGGATCCGTCCAAGTACTGGAAGCGCGTCACCCGCCTCCGCCATCTATCGTTGTCGGCATGCCTCATGCTCACCGACCACGCATGCACGCATCTCGCCTATGCAGTGCCGAAACTCGAGTTCTTGGAGCTCGCGGCTATCGGCGCAGACATGCGTGATGCAGGCCTGGTGCGCCTGCTCGAAACAACGCCATACATCCGGCGATTGGATTTGGAGGATGCTTCTGAGATCACCGACACTGTTCTCGCTGCGCTGACCCCCCAGGATCCCGTCCTGATGACGCCTCCCAGGAGGAACCAGCCGCCGCCTCCGCCGCAGACAGGCCACGCGCTGGAGCATCTCGTCATCTCGTACGCTGGTAACGTCACGAACGAAGCGCTTCTCTCTCTCGTTCGCAAGTGCCCGTGTCTGCGCGTCCTCGAGGCCGACAATACCAGGATGAACAGCGCTGTCGTGAAGGAATTCGTCAAGCTCTCGTACCAGCGGCAGCACGTCGACCCATACATGTGTGCCATCGACTGCCGGAGCGTGGGCGAGCACGCCGTCCGCGACGTCGCGCATCAGTCGCGCCCGCGCCGCGGCTGGCGGAGCTGGGACGCGCGCAAGCTCGCCTTCCTCGACGCGCGGGACGAGGAGGGCCTGCACATCGGCCAGGACGAGTGCGACCCGTCGCGTGTGGTGCTCAAGACGTTCTACTCGTGGCAGACCGTCGACGCCGTCCGCGCGGCGCGCGAGAAGCGCCGCAAGGCCGCGGGCGGGCGCAGGTCCGCGAACGGCTCGTCGAGCAGCGCGGGGGACGAGGACCGCGCGCGATACATGGGCGGGGGCCGCACGAGGTGGTGGAGCCCGAGCGGGAGGAGGTCCGGGGCGGGCTCTCCCATCACGCTTGACGGTGCGGATGGGCGCGATGGGTGCACGATTATGTGAGTACGGGGGAGGCAAGGTACGTGGCCGCGAGCGTGCGGCTCCTGCATACGATTCATTTCTACGTCCACTGTGTTATCTATCCGGATTACGACTTGTGTACACTAACTGTACAGTGACGACACTTCGCCTCGGTTGCGGATCATGATGTAAAGACTTAGAATCTGGTTCCTTTCGTGTGTAGGATCATGTAAATGGGCTCGGCGTCGTAGTACAATGTGTATATAGTGTTTGGATGTGTACATCGACTGTGTACTTGTAGCTCTGTAGTATACATATCATTGTGTCTCGTTACATGTCAATGGTGTGCCATGGTTCCGATGGAATATGCGTATTCGCTATTCCCACAGAGCCAACATTCCGCGATGAATTACGCCGAGGTGCCATCCCCAGAAGGCACAGTCACCCTTGGACTACAAGCGAGCGAGATCCAGACTATAAGTTGACTACTACCACCATGATGCGCACTCTCCCCGAGGGGTAAGACGGATGCAAGATACTGAGATCCCGGCCTGTCGGCGTATACAGCCATGCGAATGTGCTCCTTGTCGTACTGCAACACATGGATGACTCCTGTATGCGTGTCTGTAGCCCCGTCATACATTTTGTAACCTCGACAAGGTAGAGTGGTACGAACGCATCGGCGTGAACACGAGATAGAGCGACAGGCAATGATAGGCAATGAGAGAGTCTATCCGAGAGATGCTCTCTTTGCCTTCTTCTTCGCCTTTTTTGCAGCGTTTTTGTCCTTTTTTGAGCTCGGTGTGGCCACGGGGGTATTGCTGCCCGAGTTCCCCCTCGCAGCATCATTTGCCATAGCCACATCTGAGTCGGCGGCGCTGGCAGATGCCTTCTTCTTTCTCTTGGTGGCCTTAGCAGCCTTGTTGGTCGATTCATCTCCATATCCTGGCACAGAGCGTGAGCATTTGCTGATACCAGGCTTCAATTATAGACTGGAGAGCCGTACCTGCAAACGGGTCAACCGCTGGCCGTCTCCGTTTCTTCGTCCCAGTGTCCTCGTCCAACGCTCGACCCTTCCCCTTATCCTTCGAGCTTATTGCCACCGATGGCATTTCGTCTCCCTCGTCCTCTCCCTCCGCACCCTCGCCCTCGCCCTCGCCCTCCTCTCCGCCCTCTCCAAAGACCTCCAACCCATCCTCCTCCTCGCTGCCCTGCTCCGCAAGCTGTCGCTCGTACTCTGCGCGCGCGCGCATCTTGCTCGTTACCTTGACTGGAATGGACGGCGCCGCCACCGTCACCTCTTCAGACGGGGCTTTCCCGTCCGCGTCGAAGCGGATGTGCGTCGACGCGGACGCGCCTTCATCCTGCCCGGGCGGCCGCTGCGCGCGCACCTGCGCAATGGCGTACTTGATGAAGCGGTTCGCGGCGGCCTTGTCGACGGCGGTTTTCCCTGCAACGCGCGAGGCGGGGCGGGTAAGTTGGGGGAAAGGCAGTGGGAGGTGGGAGGGAGGGCCGTACGTTTTTCTGGGTCTTCGGCACTCTTGATCTTGTCAAAATATTGTTTCACGCGTTCCTACGTGTGGTTCCCTCAATGAAAATACTCAATAATCTGTTAGAGGATGCTTACAAGCTCGGCGACCACTGGATGGGTCTTGGGGTCGATGCCCCGCGTTTTGAGGTAGACTGACGCTGCGATGAGACATTTGATCCGCGCACATAGTATAACACACACTAAAAATTAGATCGTATACAAGGTAGGGTATCGCGACATTGAGCTTGACTTGCTGGATCGTCTCCAAAGGCATTAGCGACTCTGGGAGTGTCTGGGCCAGTAGCGGTTCCAGCTTTGCTTCGAGGTCGTCCAGCGAGTCGTTCAACAAGTCTAGCTTCGCAAGCAGTTTTTCCGAGTCATCAGCCATCGCGAATTTGCGATTATGTGGTTTCAGTGCTGCGAGCGAAGTCAGGGACAAGGATTGCGCAGGACAATGCAGAGGACGAGTCGAAGAGCGCACTGGGGCTGCGGCAGGCGCACGTCGATCGCGCACACAGATCCATGGCTCGATCGAGATTTGGCGGCCCGCAGGATAAACACAAGTAAACACTGCTCTTGACCATGGTCAGTCAACTCGGTTCCTCCAGATCTATAGCGGCTGAACGTACGGTGTACTACAGTCTTCTGAGTTGCGTTACACTGCCAACACACAGCTAGAGCATTGTGAGTAGTGTTCTCTCTCGTTCCTACAATGCTTGCTGAGTCAGTACATCCGCAGTGCATGCTCGTTACACCGGCACCGGTATGTACACGCCCTCACCGCACTATACGCGTTGATTTTCAGAGCTGACGCGTCCTTTCAGGTCATGCCGATTTGACGAAATAGTACGAGATTGTCAACTCTACATAGGAACACTACTGACAGACGCTGCAGTGAATGGCTGACGCATCAGCATAGGGACACGCTCGCATCCGTCGTGGGACACCCAACCCTTGCCTCGTACCTCGCTATTGCTGATGGAGAGGCAGTAGGGCGTGTCAGGTTCGAAATGACTGAGGTGCGTCAGCGTGTCGTAAATCACGTTGATGTTGACCAAATGCTGAACGGCGTGCCTTGGTAGCGCATGCTACAGCCCTGCGGACCTCCTCCCCCGAAAGACGACTAGCTTATTCTCAATGTCGCACCATATCGCCGATTCATTGGTAGAGCGTACCGTCGAGTACGTCCTGTAATGTAGTTTGGCGTGACTGACCGCCACACCGTCGAGCAGTGCCCTAGTACGCACCGGCGCAGACGGACGTCCCTGCTCGCTAAATAGCTGACTTTGGTGGTATATTGCTACAATTCATGTCTGCATTCTCATGTCTGAGCCGCATACATGTGCGGTCTTCCATGCCTTCTCGCCAGCCACCACAATGATCGACGCCGGCGTCAAAGCTGCCCGTCTCCCAGAAAGGCAAGTTTCATCGCTGCTCGACGCTGCGACTCACCCGCCCAGCTTTGTCTGCATCCCCCAAGCGAAGCGGCAACATATCTGTAGTCTGCGGTCTCATCTGTCATGCTGGTGGACAGTATTCCATGCACAGCACAGCCGTATGCGGATGCTGTCGAGCGGCAAGATCGGAGCGCCCTCGTCATCTGTGTCAGCCCCATCCGAGTGGAGGCTCGCAATATGTAACATATACCGGGGCGCCCCCGCGACACATCTCGCGACTTTCGCCAGTCCACCTTTTCTTCCTCTTCCATATCAGGTTCGTCAATGCGTATACCCGTCTAAGCTCCTCCACCCGAGCGTCAAGGCCCATTGTTTCCTCGACAAAGCAGCCATCAAGTCTTCCGCCACTGAACGATCTTACGCCCCTCCAGCACCCTCACGACCTGCTCTCGCTGCTCTCTGCATGCTATGTCGCCCGTCATCTACTCGCCCGTCTCGCCTTCGGGCAGTCTCTCTGGCAGCTCCTTTGACGGCATACCCTTCTCGCCCAGCTCAGATTCGCTATGCCCTCTCCTCACTTCTGACGACATGCCCCTCCCATCCTTGTTCGACACGTACATCTCGGAGATGGTAGAAAAGGACATGCGACGCTTGGCAACAGGGTCCACTTCGGACCATTCGGAAAGGTCGTCAACGGATGAGCCCAATCTTGACATCTCGCCATCCCAAGGGACAATAACTCAGAAGACCATACGGCCCTCCAAGGTTAAGAAAAAGCGCTCCCTCGGTCAAGCCCTTAAAGCGCTTAGGACTCCTTCACAAAGCAGCGATGTCCCTAAACCCCCAGTGCCTGTTCCCTTTCCCTTCCAACTAGACGAAACTTCTGTGAACACGGTCCGTTCTGAAGACCTCCCTGGTTCCATGGGTCTCAGACGGGAGGAAGACGATACCTTTGATGACCGCAACCGCACCGTCCGTAGGCGGAATATGCCCCACCATCCGTTTCGCTATGAGGACGTGCCCTACATGCAAGCTTACAGTCAGGTCCTGCTCGAGAAGTGAGTGAGCCATTCCTCTCTACTATCAATACCTCATCCGAGCTCGCTTTCAGCGACTACCAAACGTTCGAACTGCTTCGTCGACTTACCCCCATTGATTCGCCGACGTTCCATCCCTTTGGCAAGAAGCCGCCGGATGAGGTGCTGGACCTCGGCTGTGGCGAGGGATTCTGGGTCCTCCATGCTGCGAAACTGTGGAAGTCCCACCACACGAAGGTGACTGGCCTGGACCTCATAGACATGCACAACAACCATGCGGGTGAGGTCCATCCCCACCTGGAGCCTGCGCATACGCCAAAGAACGTTACATGGTTCCGCGCGAACTTGTGGGTACCTCCGCTTGGGCCTGTGCACCCTGTGCAACAATCGCTGACTGCGCTTCTAGTGTCAAGTACGATCTGCCATTCCCCGACGACTCGTTTGACCTCGTGCGAATGGCAAACCTCACGTTGTGCATACCGATCAACCGTTGGCGTTTCGTGCTGACGCAAGTGCGTCGCGTCCTCAAGCCGGGCGGGCGTCTCGAGCTCATCGACGACGACATGTTCTTCCCGCGCGTCCCTCCCCACCCCAGGCTCGCCATGGACATGCCGCCCATCCCTCCGCCCAAAGACCCGCCGAGTCCACCACCCAAGTTCCGTACCCAGCGCGCCCCGAGTGCGTCCCGCGCAGAGTCATCCTCAACGCCCCGCGCGACCACAGCCTCCCTTTCCCGCTCGGCGTCCCAACGCTTTCTCGCTGATGCCCACAATAAGCAGAGCCCGTCTTCTCCCAACTCGCCCGAACGCGCGTCGTTCAAGAAGCGGCACGTGCGCAGCGCGTCCGAGGCAGAGTACGCCACGAACACCGCCATCGCGGGCCACGTCGAGGACATCTTTGTGAACATGCTCGCCGCGCGCGGCATCACCCCGCACCCGGCCCAGTTCCTCGACCAGATGCTGCGGGAGGTGTTCGGACCCGACTGCGCGCGCCAGACGCAAGAGCTCGAGCTCTCCGTGCCCTCGCGCGAGCTGTTCGAGGGCGTCGCAGGCCCACTCAGCCACGAGAGCACGTCGCGGCGGAGTGAGGACGGGGAGAAGGGCCGGCCGGGGTGGATGACGATTGAGTGGGAGACGAAGAAGGAGCGGGAGCGGCGGTCGGACAAGGCGAGCGTGCACAGCGCGCGCTCGGCGCGCTCGAGCGGGGAGAGCGCGACGCTTGTCGACGTCGCGAGCACGATCTCTCCGAAGGCGCGGCAGCTGCTGTTCGGCGGCGACGTCGACCGCGCGCGCGTACTCGGCGCGGGCCCGTACCAGCCGCCGGGGCTCGTGCTTCTCCCGTCGACGCTCATCCCGTGCGCGCCGCTTGAGCTCGAGATGCACGCGTGCAAGCACATGAACACGCTCCTCGGGTGCAAGTACGCGTTGACGAACTACATGGCGAGCCAGCGCGCCCTGGACGGCGCGCCGCTGTTGTCCGAGCGCGAGGTGGACGACTTCCTGTGGGACTACGAGTGGTATGTCGCGTTGTCGCCCGAAGGCTTGGGGGACCTGACGTGCTGACTGGATACCCGCCAGCTTCCGCCGGAAACGCTTCAACTGGCCGCAGGACACCCCTGGCCTGCAGATGGAGGACGAGCCCGAGGTCGCGCCGCCGACCAAGCCTGCGCTCTTCCGCTTTGGCTCCACCGCGCCCCCCGCCGAGCCCACGCGGACTGGCGGCGGCGCGCCGATGTACAGCGGCGTGTCCGCGAGCAAGGAGAACACGACGCATGTGCGGACGATCCGTGTGTACGAAGCGATGAAGGTTGTCGCGCGTTGCGGGTGCCGCTGTAGCTGCAACTGCTGAGCGCCGATTAGAGAGCCACGACCCCGTTATGACCATGCCCACTATATGACGACCCTGACGTCCCCCATACGCTTCTTTGCCTTCGTTGTACATGTCTCACCCATCTCTTGCTTACTCTCATCATGTATTACCAGCCGTTGCTGTAGCTTCCCTACTCCCCTTCGCCCCTTTCTGTGTACATTTTTACTGCACTTGCACCCACACGCCCCCACAACGCTCCCTCACCTCACACACCTACACTTGCACACGCGACACACCCTCCATGCACATCCGATGCCGCACTGACCCACCCAGCCACCACACGCGCACACACTCACTCCTTCGAGCCCGCATGTACATCCTGTTGTACTGTTACCGCGCCGCGCACGCGCCCCTACAGATGTATCATTACGTACGTACACTAGCTCTACATGTAGATCCCCTCGTACAATACTATAAGTTACGCCAGCCACGCGCGCGGCGCGCCGCAGGAGTGCACGGCTTGGCCCTGGGCCCGGGCAATGGCAGACGGCAGTAATGTCCGGTCACAAAAGGTATGCAGTACGTACTGACAGCGGGCAGAGCAGAGCGGCGGCAGGGCCCTGCAGCAGTAGCAGCAAAAGCAGGAGAGGGGAGGGGGGTAGTACTAGCAGAAGGGGAGAAAATGCTACACGTGTGCGTCGCCGTTCGGGCGGATCGCATGTAGGTCGTGCTCGTGGCTGCTGCGCGAGCGCAGGTGCGTCCGTTCGTTGTCGTTCTCCGAGCCATCGTCCGAGCCCGGCTCGGGCTCAAACACGGTCTCGAGCCCGATCGCGTCCCCGCTCGCGCGCACGTACCCGTCGTCATCGTCATCGCCCGCGCCTGCGCGGCTGCCGCTGGGGCTGCGGGAGAGCTCGAGGAGGTGCACGCCGAGGAACGTGGTGACGAACCCAGCGAGGAGCGAGAGCGAGTTCGCGGGGTCGTCGGTATTGATGCCCTGGAAGAGGATGATGGAGGCGACGATCGTCGCGGTCGAGAAGCCGACGTAGTACATCGGGTTCACGCTGCAAGGACGTCGCCCGTGAGAAGGCCACGTCGGTGTGTGAGAGAAGGGGGTACGCACACGTTGGTCGAAAATGTGTCGAGCGCCTTGTTGAAGTAGTTCATTTGCACGACGATGCAGCCCGCGACGAGTAAGCCAAAGACGTACGTCGCGGGGCGGCCGAACTGGTTGTTGCCCGCGAAAGTCAGCTTGACGGCGACGCCGAGACCCTTGATCGCCATGACAGACACCGAGCCGACGAGGGAGCATATGGAAATGTATACGATCGGATTCGAGCGGCCGTACCGGGGCACGACGAGGTAGATCATCGTCAGGCTGAATACCACGACGACGAAGCAGTATAGTAGGAATCCTACGAGTCTCGAGCGTTAGGTCATGGGCGCCCAAACGGACAGCAAAGAGAGCGGGCATGCCTGGTTGTAGCGCAAAGTGCAGGATCTCGTCGACGGTTTCGATCTCTTTATCTGGCGGGGCGTGGAGAACAATGATGAGGGAACCTAATAGGCACAGTGAGCACCCCACGCGACCGAGGTGACCAAGCTTTTCGTTTAGCAGGAAGGATGCTAGAATTGCTCTGGCAGTGGTGTTAGCTTCTGTTCTCATCTATATCGGCAGTATCCTTACGCACCCAATGATCACGCTCAATGCACCCAAAGGGGTCACCAAGATAGGTGGTGCGAAGGCATATGCCGCGAAATTTGCGACTGGGGGGGGGGGAAGTATTGAGTCTTCGATCACTCAAATTGAGCGTCGGGTAGGTACATACTCTCTCCGACCACCACTGTTCATTGCCGGTCAGACGGAGCTTTGAGAGCTCAAGGTTCTTTGCACTCACTAAGGCACATGCCTGCCCACCATAACGGGCTCTTGAAATATGTGTGGCTATCCGTAGCGGACGCATACGCGGACGTATTCCCGGCTTGTATGAGACCCTGCGGAGACAAATTGAGGATACCATCACCGCGCGCGGAAACTGACGAGCGAACAAGCACCTTCTTCGTCAAGATGAAGCTGCTCCCGATCCCTACCGAACCGGAAATGGCTAGCGCGAGCCCGATGTACTTGTCCTCTAACATCCCGAGAAGACCAGTACCGAACCACCGACGATTCGTGTTCCTCAAAGTCGCGGGTCGTTGGTGCGCTAATGTGTGGAAGCTGTGGAGACTGTGTGCGGAATGCCAAGAGTCGGCGCGGGCACGAGCGAGGAGGGCGATAGGTAGCCGCAGAATTAGCGCGAGACTCGAGGAACACGTCGCACAGGTGGGAGAGTCGTGATCGGAGGTTCGTGAACGCTTGTCGGCGGATTCGTGGGACAAGTATGTGACAGAGGGCGTAGCCGACGCTCAGCGGGGGGACATGGACGTCGTCGTCGTGGACGATGGGGAGGTGCGAGACGGTGCGCGCGACGCGCGCGCAGCAGGGCGCTGTGAATATCGACTCCGAGCCAATGCTCGCTGGCAATGTGCGGGCGCTTGATCCGGCTCCCGCTGCCGCCCGGTCTCGCCGCCGCCTCCCTCAGCCAACTCATCGTCCTCGGACAACGTCCATCCGGTCTCCTACCCCTCGGTTTGGTGCTACAAACAAGCAAAATGCGGGGAACATTACACGTCATTGTACACAGGAAATATAACATAGGCCCCCACCGCACAACCACCGCACGCGGCGTTTACAGAGGCTGTGGCGACAGAGTAAGGAACAAATGCTAGCACTGCAGTGCGAGCTTTGTAGCGTTGCCGTGCACCGTAGAATGCACATGCCTGCCAACACATCGGGAGTGAGTCACAATCGCGTCTTCCCCATGCCAGGTAAACCCGCCGACTTATGAGGACCCCGGCCCCGGATAGCTGACACTTTGGCACTACGCCTGCCGCCACGGTTCCTAGCTGCATGGCGCACTGACGGGTTGGCGGTTTGTGTGGCTGATGCCTGCGCGAATGTTTTGCTAAGACACCGACCGATGCGCTCCCACGTCCGGCTCATCATTCATGGGTCTAGATCGGCCACGAAGTCCTTCGGCGCGGAGCCTCGAAGTCAACGGCTTTCCGCCAAGTGCCTTGCTCCAAACATAGAGCGGGCCTGCAGCACATGCAACGGGTTTATATCTGTACGCCAGCAGTCAACTGTTGTGCGCAGTGACAGCTCACATATCACAATCCAGATGCACACCACTCGCCTTGGTGGAGAGCCCGCCGCGCGCTTCATATGGATCGAAAAGTGGCTGGTTGATAACCCCGTATCAGTGATGGCAGCTAGGCGGACATACCTGCGCTGTTATGGCGTCCTGGTGATGGTGTCGGGGTGCACACAAGCCGTCGTGAGATGACAAGCGAGCAGACTGAATCGAGTGGTCCCAGGTTTATTCTGCGCTCACACAGCTTCTGTCCTTGGTTGAATTGTGGGCTTACCATTGCTTGCCTAAGGCTCCGTATGTCAGTTGGACAGGCAGCCATGGATGTGGACACCTCGGACATATTGCTGTCCCTGGTTTGAGTCAGATTCTCGTCGCTAATTGTCTTTTGAATCTAGAAATTTTCGAGGGAGGTGAGGCTGTCCAGACGGGTACCCAGTCCATGACGATGATGGTGGCCTCGGACCAAGTGCAGGTTCCTGACATGCGCGGGCGTCTACTTTTGGATCCAATCAACCACAGTGCCTTCCTTTCTTGGAACACTGACTCGGGGTTGTGCTTGCCGTCGTTCTAGCACTTTGTACGGCTTGTTCGTCAACTTTCAAACGCAATGCACGAGCTTGCATGGGTTGTTCGCCGAATCTTTATTGCTGCGTGAACTAAGTCCCGGAGCTGTGGTCATGAAGCACAGTACGTGGATTTGGACTTCTACGCGGTCGCCAGTATTGCCACTCGGAAACCTTGACGGCCAAGACGTGCGATTCGTAGGTGACAATACCTGCAGCTTTGTAGCGCCTATATGATTCACCACCCACCAGTATGCAGGCACTGGTACCGGTGATTGGCTGTCATCATCAGGCTAGGTTGGTGGACCTGCCACTTCGTCGGTGCAAGTGACAACTGACGCAGCATACATACGCGCCTCGCTCGCGCGTAATGTACGCACCGTACTAAGCAGTCCGCTCCGTTCGTTGTGGCGCCGTATTGCGCCCCCAACTTAGACAGTTGCTGTACTGAACGGTATGCCTATTTCGTTCTCACGTCTATCAATCTGCGACTGACCTTGCCGCCCCCCACGCTCAGGCTCGAACACTTGATGCTATCGAATTGACTCGACCGGCGTGCCTGTCGGTGCGCTCGATGTGTGCACAGCTGGACCTGAGGTTGGGGCCCATATCGTATGACTACACAACCACGATTGTGCGCCCTGAGCGGAAAACCCTCCTAGAGCGGACAGGGTAGGCATATAAGAGAGCCCATGAAAACGCTCTTAGACATACAGCACGCTCGATATCTAACTCTCAGTCCTTTGAACCATTTAACCCATATCACATTCCTCAGTCCACCGTCATGACGGGCTTGTGTGCACTTGTTGCCACCGCACTCGCCATTGCAACCGTCGGTGCTGTTGGGCCGAGGGCAGACCTCACAATATCAAACGCGGCCATTGCACCTGATGGCTTCACCAGAGATGCTATTGTGGTCAATGGCGTTTTCCCGGCTCCCCTGATCACTGGTCGAAAGGTGTGTACTGTAATTTCTGCCCTGCCGCCGTAATGAGATCGACTTACATATATTTGTTACAGGGGGATCACTTCCAGCTCAATGTGATCGACAAGATGACCAACCACACCATGCTGAAGACCACCAGCATTGTGAGCCAGTCTTTGTGGTACTGCTCCGCCCTATTGAGAGCTGACGCCCCACAGCATTGGCACGGTTTCTTCCAAGCAGGCACGGACTGGGCAGACGGCCCTGCCTTCGTCAACCAGTGTCCGATTGCCTCAGGCAACTCATTCTTGTATGACTTCCATGTTCCGGACCAGGCCGGTGAGGGCTAACTCCTGTTCTACGTATATCAGATTCTGACGGCAGCTTATAGGGACCTACTGGTACCATAGTCACTTGTCCACTCAGTACTGCGATGGCTTGAGAGGGCCGTTCGTCGTGTACGACCCCTATGATCCCCAAGCACACCTGTACGATGTCGACGACGGTGAGTGCTATGCCTGCAATCAGAAGCGGACAACGGAAACTCATTGCGTCCAGTGAGTACGGTCATCACGCTGGCAGATTGGTACCACGTCGCAGCCAGGCTGGGCGGACCCATCCAGTACGTGTCACCCTAAGATCGTGTCCATTTTGGATGTTTGTTGACGTTCCACGATCAGAGCGTCCGATGCGACGCTGATTAACGGCCTCGGACGCTCCACGCAGACTCCTAACGCTGACCTCGCTATAATCACCGTCAAGCAAGGGAAACGGTCAGTCCGCTGCTTAGTTGTGTTGTCCATCACAGATGCTGACCGGACATGTACAATGCTGCAGCTACCGCTTCCGGCTTGTGTCCATCTCGTGCGACCCCAACTACACGTTCAGCATCGATAGTCACAACATGACCGTCATTGAGGTGGACGGTGTCAACAGCAAGCCGCTTATCGTCGATTCAATTCAGATTTTCGCTGCGCAACGCTACTCCTTCATTGTAAGCCTTCCTACCTCGCGATCAATGTGGGCACAAGCTGGACAAAATGCCCTGCCCAGCTGAATACAAATCAACCCGTGGGCAACTACTGGATTCGGTCCCTCCCGAATGTCGGCCGCAATGTGACTATCATTGGGGGGATGAACTCGGCCATCCTGCGATATGAGGGTGCGCCCAAGGCAGAGCCGAACTACACGCTCGACGTGGAGTCTGTGCTCCCGCTCGTCGAGACGAACCTGCACCCACTCGTCCCAATGCCAGTGGTATACCACCCACCTACTGATAGCCTATACTCCCACTCACCTCAATTGCAGCCTGGCCGCCCGTTCCCCGGAGGAGCCGACAAAGTGCTCAACCTGGCCTTCGGCTTCGTGAGTCCCCCCATCTTCCGCGCTCGCGTGCGTTCGGCCGCTGAGGAGCCGCGATCGCCGCACACAGAACGGCACGCGGTTCTTCATCAACAACAAGACGTTCGTCCCGCCGACGGTCCCCGTGCTGCTCCAGATTCTGAGCGGCGCGCAGGCCGCACAGGACCTGCTCCCTCAGGGCTCGGTGTTTCCCCTCCCGGGCCGCTCGACCATCGAGATCACCATGGCGGCTACAGTCGCCCCCGGCGCGCCCCACCCCTTCCACCTGCACGGTGTACGCCCCCGCCCCCTCTGTTGTCCATCCTGTGCCAGCCGCAGTGCTAACTCCCCCCCTCCCCCTCCCCAAACAGCACAACTTCGCGGTGGTGCGCAGCGCGGGGAGCACCGCGTACAACTACCGCGACCCGATCTTCCGCGACGTCGTGAACACCGGCAGCCCCGCCGCGGGCGACAACGTCACGATCCGCTTCCGGACGGACAACCCCGGCCCGTGGTTCCTCCACTGCCACATCGACTTCCACCTCGACGCCGGGTTCGCGGTCGTGTTCGCAGAGGACGTGCCGCGCGTCAAGGCCGCGAACGCCGTCCCGCCCGCGTGGGTCGCGCTCTGCCCGATTTATGACGGGCTAACAGCGGACGACCAGTGAACGCTGAGCATAGGGGATGAGGTAGAGGATGTCTGTTGATTGTGTGCATCCGTGAGGGACTTTGACATGTTGCCAGGGCACTTGAAGGTCGGAGAGCCGTTAAGAGGATACTGTACATCTCGGAGTAATGTGATCATGGAATACACGTAGTTATATACACTATATATACAGCATACATCTCATAAAGTATTCTTCACGAACTAGAGGGTACAACCATCTACTACAGCGTCCCACGTACGGATGGGTCCCGGTATAAAGTACGTTTACTATCGAAACTACTTGTAGGAGGCGGCAAGCAAGAGCAGAGCGTAACCCAGACCAACGGACGATCTATCCACACCGGGAGCTCACGACATTGTCTTGACGCTCCCGCAGAACTTGCACGTCCAGAAGTCGCGCGGCATCCCCTTCTCGCCACACACGTGGCACGTCCACCCCTCGTCCGCCGGGGGGCGCGCGCGGTGGGACGGCACCGCGTCCGGCGGCGCGCCGGGACGCACGAGCAGGCACGCCGCGCACTCCATCGCGAGCGCATCGTTCACGAGCGTGCAGCGCGGGCACGCCCACTCGCGCTCGGGCGGCACGAAGCGCGCGCTCACCGCCGCCGTCGCGCGCTCGTGCTCGTGCTCCGCCGCACGCGCGTTCACCGCGGCGACGGCGACGAGAGCGGCGGCGGGCGCGTGCGCGACCGCAACCGAGTTTGTGCGCGTCGGCGGCGGCGTGGCGGGTGAACGCGGGTGCGAGCGCGTGTGCGCGGGGCGCGAGACGGAGCGGGGTTTGGGGAGCTTGGGCGCGCTGGCGCCCGCGCCGCGCTCGACGCGGCGCACCGTCGGGCGGATCGGCTGGGACATGGAGGAGGGCGTGGACGTGCCGCTTGGTTGGGCGAAGATGGTGGAGACGGAGGATGAGGAGGAAGCGAAGCCGTTGCCCGGACGGAGGCCGCTCCATGAGGCGGGTGTGTGTGTTCCGGACGAGGCAGAGGTCGACGAAGAGTACCCGCTCGTGCTCTCCGTGCTCGGTCGTAGACCTGGGAGATGGGTAGACGTCGAAGGGGCTTGCATAGAGTTGGCTGAGGATGAAGAGGCTGAGGAGGCGCCGTTGATGACGATCTCGGGCTCAGGGGACGAATCAGAGTCGGAGTCCATGGTAAGGTCTATAACGTCGTCTCGGACACTCTCCTTCGCGGCTTTATCCGCCTCAGCTTGTGCGAGTGTGCCGGAAGCGCACGCCTTCTCGTCACGCGCTCTACGCTCCGCAGCCTGCAGCAACGTGCGTGAGCCAAGCATCTCTGATTGCCATAGTCAGCGGACAACGTACCTCTGCCGCGAGCTCCCTTGGCGACATGTTACTCCGGCCAACGCCTCCGAGACGGCCTCCTCCTCCAAGTACAGCGTTGATGAGTTTGCGTTTCTCGGCGGCGTCGACGGCTTTCTGCCGAGCTATATGGGGTGGGAGGTCGTGCGAGACGTTGGTGCCGAGGCGGTGGCCCGAGGAGTGGAAGCCTTCTCCTGAGTAGCCGGACTTGCGAAGAGCTTCGTACTCTTCCTCTAGTTCGGACAGGAATTTGTAGAACTTGTCGTCATGAGGGCCGTGGACGTTGTGTGTCAGCTGTGCCGCTGGTGTGAGATAGTGCGGGAGGAGGGCATGGCATGAGACGCACCTCGTGGAGCATGGTGTGCACGATGTCCTCTTCATCGTAGAACGTGTCCGGTGCGTGTGGGGGACGCAAACGGAGGAGAATCTTTTGGCCTGCGTTGATGTCTGTTTCCACGATAAGGACATGCGCCACACAAGGCATGCTGGGTACGATACTCACTCAGACCTGCGTAAGGCGCCCCTGTCAGCATAGGCTTGGGACACCCGCCGTCGGGCGTGGAGCTGCTCACCGAGAAGATTGGGACTCTCTGGGAAGAATTCGGACAAGACAGGCAAGACCCAGCTGTGCTTGCGCATGATGGGCTTGACGAGGGACGCGACCCTCTGGAGGAGGGGGAGGGCCTTGTCTGCATGTGGCCGGTCTTTGAGATGGGTGAAGGACTTGACGAAGACGTCAGGCATGGGGTGTTGATGTGTGCAGCAACGAGTAGCAGGTGTGGAACGGGGGAGAGGAGAAAGCGAGTATTTGAGTGGCGGGTGGAGGCACTGCAGACTCGCGCTTTCTCGTCCACGGCCAAGTTTGTCGCACGCACCGGAGCGGGTCCCAGCCACAGACGCGTCAGGCACACGTGCCCCTCCTCGCCCAGAACGCGTCCGGTCCCGCCCCGCTCCCCGACACGCCCCTCCGTCGTTGCACCCGCTCTCATCATCTCGGTCCCCCTGGCAGTCGCACACGGCCCTTGGCCTCATGGCAAATGGCACGGACAGCCCCGACCACAGCTTTCCAGTCCAGTGTCAGAATCGACTCAAACGCTTTCATTTCACTGTCGGACTCGACAGTTCTTGCGCGCATAAGCACACACCGCGTACCTCGTTTCGGACCACAAAGCGATACGGACTGCCAGCACACATGTCGGGAATAGCTTGCTATGTTCCAGCACAATCTCGGTGAGCCCCAAGCATGACAAACCACCGGAGAGGCCTGCTTCTCGTGGTGCATGAAACGCGGACACAACAAGGATCCCTTCACCGCTGCCAACTCGGAATGTGCGAGGAGCGCTGTGCGCATCATCGGAGGAGCAGAGGGAAGATTGACGCGGCCCAGCATGAGAGGCGAGCCGCGAAGACCGGCCGCGGTCGCGAAGTAGGCGCGGGCGTCGTGCACAACGTCGGGACTCGACGAACCAGGACGCCTCCCCTCAATTAGCGCTGGGGTCCATGGATAGGCTAGAACCATGACGAGATTGCGCTCCATCACCAGGGAATTCGCGCACGATGGGCCCGACTTGGGTGGCGGGAAGGGTCTACACACCAGTCCATCGGGGATAGCTTCGAGTTGCCGATGGTTCTTGAGCCATAGATGATGATACTCGAGCCATCTCTCATAGATGGACATAGCCTCATGTTTTGGATTGCAGCCTGAATATGGTAACCCGTTGAGCATGTGCTGGCTGACCGAGTTCGGCCGAGTTGGTGAATATGTTACGAGCAGCAAGCTCTGTACAGATCGTCTCCACTTGCAAGCGTTGCTCTAGTACAGTACATGGGCGTGTGAGCATCTATCATGGCGCACGGAACTGTACACTCACCCGCTTGCCGAACAAAGTCGGCAAGTGTATCTTCATTGCGGCGGGTGAGGGCGATGATTGCCTCCGGTGTGGTTCCAGCTTTGCGTACCGTCAGCGCAACAGCTAGTATTTGAACTAGCGGCGGTATGATGGACGGGTCGTAAACCTGGACATGTTCAAATAACGGACCTCTCAGCGAAAGAGCACTTGAAACTTACCACGTCCGCTCCTAGGATGATATCCGGCCGAGCCTCGTTAAAAAGAGCGTCCACCGCAGGACGTCTCTCGGTGTCATCCGCATCAAACCAGTCCAGAGATCGAAGCTGTATGTCCGGATGATCTCGAGAGCGATCTATGTCCTAGTTCAACCTCTTGAGAAACATAGATCTACTCGTACACTTACTACAGCGCAATTTAGTATTCTCTTCGCAGCGCTCTAGAACGGGTTCGTGAACGTCGGTCAGCCATAACGATGACGAGGCGTCAGGATCGTCGAGCTGGATGGATGCAGCGACGATTCCCAAGAAGCCTACTCCGCAACCAAGCTCGAGTACTCGTCTCTCCTGAACCAGCGCTATAATGAGTCATAAGACACAGGTTTCTGTCAACTACACTGCCTGGAGTATCGCACCAGTGTGTTGCAGCAAGTATTGAGCGAGTATCAGGCTTGCGGACCACGTTCGCAAGCCTGTGGTACCACTCTCGATCGTGGTGCGAGACTCCAGCAGGGTTGCATTGGCATAGCCCGGGTATACCGGCCGTTCTGGTGGGTTGTCCACCGGCCAGAGATAAGTCACGTATGATGCCGACGGCGCAAAGGTGCCCAAACTCTGACTGCGAGTACTGGATGAGCATCATCCTGGCGAAACGCAGCGCCGACACCTACGAGGACAGTTCCTGTATCAAGTCAATGTGATAGGTGTAGATGCGCTCGTCAATCTCGTCCTTCAGACGAAGATGTCAGGTCGGTATAGACAATGCCTTCGGAACGCGTCGTGCCTCGTCGGATGCTGCTTGCTCGAGCCATTCGATGGCCCACTTCCAGAAGGACACTTGGTACTGCTTCGAGGGCGGGTACGCTTGAAAGTGTCGATTCACGAGTATATGGTCGAGCAAAAATCCGTGTAGCGCAAAAAACAGCACGTCTGCCTTCTCAATTGTTTTTGGGGCTTGTAGCGTGGCATACCCGCGAAGGACGTAAAAGAGCGTATTGGGGAGCATAGTCGTACAAACGCCGAGTCCTTAGCGCCCGTTCGCGTCGGGAGGCGCGTCGGGTCGGGGGTTGCGTGGCGGGAGCTTGCCCTGAAGTGCCACGTGATGGCGCGCAAGAAATGCTTCAAATTTTTGGACCACCACCAGCAATGCTCGCCCATCTGTCCAAGGCCTCTCGTCGACCAGCCCGGTCATGGCTCTCACTCTCATCCCAAACGCGGGGCTACGCCGCTGGGGCTTCCGCTCTGTCTGCTGGTGATGAACCCGCCGAGCGCGTGGAACGCTCGAAGGAGGACAGCTATTCGGCCTGGCTCCGCACGGAGGGCAGGAAGTTCAAGGAGCCCCATCGCCCGAAGAACTGGCTGGGTGGTGAAGTAGTTGAGTTCGTCCCCCTCTATCGTCCGCGGCGCGTGGGGACTGACCCGTCGCGCAGCCGTTCCCTCTTAACCCCACCTTTAAGCCCCCGACGCCCATCTCCGACGCTGTCCGGGATGAGATCTGGGAGAGGTACATGTTCGACCCCGTGCACAACAATGTGCGCGCGCTCGCGCAGCAGCACGGGCTGAGCATCGCGCGCGTGGACGCCATACTGAGGCTGAAGGGTCTGGAGGATCACTGGCGAAAGGTGAGCACGCGTTCTGCCACATCATCGCGGTGCGACGTCTACGGGATGAGTCCAAATCGATTAGTCTTTAAGACTCTCACATGGTTAAACAAACTTACATGCATGGCTTTCTGATTCCGTCCCATCGTATATTTATGCGTCCTTCATGGGCTAACCAACCTTTCTGCAGGTAACGCGTTGCATGCCACTTCTCCGGCGTCATTCGCGCTAATAACAGGTTCCGTTGTTTACATTTATATAGGAGGTCAGTACTTGCTCCCTTTTCGTCTCCATGATGAGAACTTCATCATCATTCGCGATTGGAAGACGTCTGTCATGCCTTACATCATGCAGAGCATGGTTCCAACCTTTTTCAACCCCATCTGATCTCTTCATAAGACTCGTATCCGAGCCAGCGACTGACCGTACATAAACAGAAAAAGCCACTTCAGACCGGCTTTCTCCGGGGTATGGAATACATCCTCGGCGTGGCAAGAGACAACAGGTCAGCGAAGGGTCCTCGCGCTGCCGCCCGTGAATTGGGCGAAGATGCTGTTGACGCCGATGCCGTCTCGGAGATCAACAAGGATGTTGCACGTGACCGTTACCAACGGCTCTTTTGGGAACCCGTGCAGGAGGGCCAGGTTCGTCGCTCAGTACAGTTTGTGATGAGGACCACCTAACATGTGCTTCAGTCCCCTATCGTGCCTACTGCCTTGGCACGCGCATCCAAGGATGCGGTGAAGTTCTCTGCGGACAAGGAAGCCGCGAAGCTGAGGAAGCTGCGTAGCCTCAGCACTGAGATCGAGCCGGAACGCGTTGTAGAAAGGCCAAACCGCCCCGTCTTCCGCTTCGTCGACATCGGCCCTAAGTTCCTCAATGTGGACGAGAGGCTGAAACGTGTCCGTGCTGCCAAGCGTCGCACGCTCTTGAAGCGTCGCCGGAGGTCTTCTCGTCGCGGCGCTCAGGCGTCAGGGCAGCGGAGCGACTCCCAGGCTAGTGAGGCCGCATCTGCTTAGGACGTCATGGAATCCCCATTCATATATATTGTACTCCATGGATTTAATATCAGAGTTATGTGGTCCTTTTCATGGATATTCTTCAGAGTCCAGTTCTCTCAGTCTAGCAGTGAGTACGTTGTAAGGGCATGCCCCGCGCGTTTGTGGTAGACGGGGTCCCATATGGATCCAAATATCAATATGTCGGTTGATCTGTTCTCAGCCACTGCGCCGTATGCGGGGCCCTAGGTTCATGACATGTACTGTAAGTCATTTGATGCCGCATAGCGTATCAGGGGCTGACGTTCACAGACTTCACTCAATCAAGATCTGTGCGGCCTTAGCGTTGCGTCGCGAGACTGCACAGTGTCTCTCAGCACTAATTGTCACGGTGGCGCCCGGACATCTCTATCCTCGAGCAAAATGCCTCCGCGACCGTGCGCGACGGAGGGGATGCGGTATATAAAAATGCGAGGTCAGGGCCCACAACCTCGCACAACCAGCCACGACTGTGGGTCTGTGACACAGCGTCCCGTTCCGAAAAGTACTGATCCCACCTCTGCGGCGGCTCTGCGGCGCCCCTCGAATGCGGAGGCTCGCATCGCCCAATCTCGCTTGACGCGCTGATGGGCGGACTCCGTGCCGGTCCACATGTGGCACGTCCCACCCCAGGCCCCTGCCGCGCTGCCACTCAAGCGGAGGGCGCGCGCGCGAAGCTTCCCAAGGGTCGTGGGGCTGATCATCATATAACGAGAACCCCCCAACGCTCGCGGCGGGCAGCAGCAGCGAATTCGAACGTACGAACGTCCCCCCGCGCAGTCAAGATGAGCTCTGAAGTGAGGAGGGCCCCGTGTGCTATTGCATTTCATGGGGTCTTGCTGATGGAATCGTTGGGGTGCGCAGTCTTCAAGGTCGAACCCGCCGTTACAAGCCGCCCATCCGATCGATTTCGTGATCATAGGCGGAGGTAGGCACCGCGGTGGACCATTTCCCATTCCCCCGATTGACCGTTGCGCCGTTTGAGACAGGCATTGCTGGGCTAGCCTGCGCGGTCGCCCTCAGACGAGTCGGACATAGGGCACTAGTCCTCGAACGGAGAGACAGAACGACCGTAGTGAGTGGCCCCCTCGAACGCCGCATCCGTACACTATGGCTGAATGTTCAATTCGCGTAGTGTTCATACGGAGGCGTCCGGTTGCCTCCTAATTGCACCAAGATCCTCTTCCACTGGGGCTTGAGAAACGCGCTCCTCGAGAAGTCCCTGATCACGCACACACTCCTCTTCACACAATGTGAGTGTTCCAAGCGTCGCGCCCGTTTCGAGATTCGGTATTGAAGGAGACTGTCAGACGAAAACGGCGAGTACCTCGGGGCGCACCAATGGGACGAAGGGATCCTGAAGGAGACCCGCGGCCTGTTCCTGCTAACGACGGTGAGTGTGATTCTCTCAGTTGCATGGGACGTAGCGCCGGTCCCAACACGAACCCTTTCGTGTTTGTTGCAGCATGCCGATCTTTACGACATCATGCACGACGCCGCAATTGCGCACGGCGTGGAGATACGGTGGAACACACAGGTCGAGGCGATCGAGGCGGACAGGCCTGCAGTCGTGCTGGCTTCGGGGGAGGTGGTTACGGGGGACGTCTTGGTAGGCGCAGACGGCGAAGTCGGAGTGTCGCGTGCGAAGGTCGCTGGGGAACGTGCACGCGGCAGACGTACAGGACTCGCGATTTACGAGTGAGTCGCTATGTGGTCTGTGGCCTGTTCAATCGTGCTCACTGCCTGAGCTTTGCCAGCTCGATATTTCCGCTCATAAACTTGAACGCACACTCCGGTTCCAGGCTAGATAGAGACGTACGTCCTGCTGAGTCTGTTTCGGCCCAACATAGACTCACGAAGTACGATTAGAATGCTATGGTCGCAGCATTTGGTACCGGCCGCGCCATAATCGCGTACCCGCTCGTGAGTACAGTCGAGTTGTGTCGCCCTCGGTTCCGCTCATGCACAGAATGACTATCAGCACGGTGGCGTCAACATGGCATTCCAATGGTACGGCCCGGACGATGGGCCGGAAGGGTTCTATGGTGATCCGCCCTCGGAAGACGTGCACTCAAAAGCAAACCCTCAACATATAACGTACATAGTTGGGTTCCTTATTTCCGTCCCATCAAGAGCTGACGATTATGCGCGTAGGCTCCAGCTGGTGATGTCTGACGTGCAGAAGGCCTCGCGGATATCCATACGCAAGCATGACGATCTCGAAGACTGGATCGCGCCCGGGTCAAGGTTAGGACTCATCGGTGAAGCAGCGCACCCTTTCCCCGTAAGCCCTCTCTATCCACGATCCGCGCCGGGTGTGGCACGGCTGAAGCACATGACGCAGCCGGGCACAATACAGGCCACGGCGATGGCAATCGAGGACGGCGCGGTGCTCGCGAAGCTTTTCTCGCACCTGCTCGAGCCGCGGCAGATCGTGAGCTTCCTGTACGCGTTCCAGGAGCTCCGACAGGCACGCACGAGCCAGATCCACGCGCACGAGTTCTCGAACGTGTACTTCGTGACGCTCACCGACGCCGCGCTCGTGGAGAAACGCAACAACGCGATGCGCGCGAAGGCCGCCGCGGGCGAGAACGTGCTCGGGGGCTCGGACGGCGTGGCGTCGAAAGTGTGGGACCAGGTCGAGATGCTGTTCGGGTACGACTGCGAGGACGAGGCAGACAACTGGTGGATAAGGTGGGGCGTGCTCCGAGAGCGCGCGCTCGAGCGAGGGGGCGTGGGCCGAGCCGCAAAACCGGTATACCTCGGCTTTGACTTCTCGAAGCTGGCCGTGCAGGTCAACAAGACGACCGTCGAGGAGGCCAATTCGTGATGGTCGCTTACCGAGAACCGCTATCTCGCCGTAGATTGCTCGCGAGTGTCACGCCCGGAAGCTATCGAGATGTACTTCTCCCTAGACGTCGAGGCTGGTCACGAGTCCGCTCCTTTACCGCTTCTCAGCTTCAAATCCGCTGCGCTGCGCAGCGAGCGTGTGCGAGCGACGGTCACAAGGCATCCCAGGGCACCACCGAGAGTACATCTTGATATCATGAGATTCATTCGTAACGTTCCCGTCTAGTAGAGCTACACATGTCTGCAAACCGAAGCTATGTACTTATCGGACGCCAGGCCGTCCATGGCATCTCATAGTCTAGGATGACAACCCCCTCACATACGTCGGATGCTCAGTAGGCGAAGCGGAAGTTCATCCTCGCGTTGCCCTGTGACGTACAATGTTAGACGATGCGCAGACGGTTGCCGTGCCGGGGGGACATACCTTGTCCTTGGTATTTTCCAGATACTCTTGTTGCTCCTGCAAACCAATATGAGGTTAGTGGAGTGACGAGCCCGAAACCGGAGTATGCTGACCTTTGCCGTCCAAGAGTCCCATATCCTGTCCCTCCGCTTGTTGATGCCCTTGTAGAATAGGTATACAAAGAGGTATAGGAAAATATTCATCACCGTGATGCCGATGAGCACACGGTTTCCACGCTTGTCTGTGAAGCGGCGTCAGCATGATGGCACATGACAGCGCGCCTGGCAGCGACTTACAAAGCGGCTAAGAAAAGCAGCCTGTTAGCGACCGAGTTCATCTTGGTAAATTATAGATTGTATGCTCACCTTGTCGTCGTCACGGTAGATGTTGGACTGGACAACCACGAGTGAGTTTCGAGCAGACAGATGCGCTGCACACCAAGACTTACCGCGATGATACCTCCGGCTTGTACGAACATGTTGTATATCGAGGCTGACACCGTGCGGGTGCCTACGCCAGAGGAGTTCGTAGAAGCCCAGGCGACTTGGATGGGGTGTACATAGGGGAACCCGGCGACGAGGGTGACGACTGCGAAGTATATCCAAGGAGAAGTGGTCGAGGTGAAGGTATAGAGCGCGACGAGGAGAGGAAGTGCCCAGAACTGAAGGAGAACTGTCACGATGACACGGCTGTCGACGATCTCACTGAGGTAGCAGAAGACCAGGAGTCCGATCATGCCAATGACCTTTGAAGGGATACTGAGCAAGTTGGCTTCGGTGGTCGTGTACCCAAGGTTCTTGAGTGAAAGCGTGAGGTAGGTCTGAGGAGGCTGGAGAGGGACTGTGGACGATCGTTGGTTGGCGTCGACTACACAGAAAGTTATGAGACGACGTACCCATGAAGACGATGCCCAAAGCGTAGATGGGCCACATGCGCCAATCCTTGAGGATGTTCCAGATCATCCTGATTGTGAGACCCTCACGGTTGTGCATGTTCGACTTCGCAGGGTCATCCCGAATAACCCGGTTGACCATGATGACCTCCTCTCTGATGAGGCACTGAGCACACCGACATGTAGCATACTCTGGAGTGGACTCACCGTTCACTGAACCAGCCCTTGGGACGGAACCAGGCCTTGGTCTGCGTCGGGCCGGGAGGCATCATGAAGAACGATGCAATGCCAATTGCGAGAGTCAGACCGCCCTCGATGAGAAACAGGTACCGCCAGCCGGCCTTGCCACCTACGCCACGGAGCTTGAGAAGACCCGTCGCGATGAAGGCACCGATGATCTCGGCGAGGTAATTCGAGACCCAGAACCACGCAAGGCGGACCGGAACTATGAGAGGCAGTGAGCTCGGGATATACTGAAGGCCTGTATGCTGACATACGCTCGGTCTTCGTGTAGAAGTACGACAGGTACAGGATGACGTCCGGGATGAACCCGCCCTGCATGAATCCAAGCAAGCACCTACAGGGAATCGCTACGTTCAGTCGTATGGCCAATAGATTTGAGACAGAAGCACGCACCGCGTAGCCAAGAAAGACGACCTTCCCGAAAGCCAGAACTGGCTGAGCGAAACAAAACTCCACAAGATCATCTGGAGCCGATGAGATGCTGCATGATTTCCACGGAGCAAAAGCACGTACCTGGCTCGGAATCCAGATGTCAGGGCCCACGCGCTTCGAGATGAGCTGAGAAGGCAGCTCCGCGATCAGGAAGCTCAGCTATGTCAATATCAGCCGGTGGTCCACCCGGGAGCAGTGGGACCCACGAACCTTGAAAAGCGTGTTCCCGAGGTTGAAGTCGTTGGTCGTCATGCCGAGGTCCTTGAGGAAGTTGTCGGTGTTGGCCTGGGAAATGTTGGAACGGTCGAGGTCCAGGCTGAAGAACATGACGCATGCCCAAATCATGATGAGCCAGTCAATCTTCCGGACAAGGCGCTGTGGATAGAGGTTTGAATCGCGCGGGAGCGGGGTAGGCAAGGGACGACTCACGTATTCCTCGCGCCAAGTCCAGCGCGCCGAAGGGTCGAAGCGGTGGCTGTTCTCCCATACCTCCGGCGGGCGGTACTTCTCGAGAGTCTCCGGATCGTCGAACACGGAGGGCTGAGTCGCGATGCTGTCGAGCTCGTGCTTTGGCCTGCGCCAGAAGGAGGCCTTCTGGGAGGAGACGGGCGCACCCAACGTCGGCACCTCGACGGTGCTGTCGGTCGGGCTGAGGCCACCCTTGATGGAGCCCGCGTCCGAGCCCTCGGAGACAGCCTTGGTGTAGTACGACTTTGCGAGGACGGTCGACATTGTAGCGCGTCGGGGAGTGGCCGGTGGGACTCTGGTCCATGCTTCTCTCGGGTATCTGGCTTTATAGCGGCAGCGTCAGGTTGCGAACGCGGCTGGTTTGGACCTGGATGATATCAGCTCCGCGACATTGGGTGGGCATATTGGCCATGGCCGGCGCGCGCGAACTATTGCGCGTTCAATCACACTATGGCGACATTTCGCCCCCGCGGGAGTAAGAACCACGAAACGCTGTCACACGCACCCGCCCGCCCCACAGGGACCGCCCGTAAGCGCGCGGCCGGCGCACCGGGTGTGACCGTCACGGGCGCTCGTTTACGGCAACTTGGTGGAAGCAGTGGATGGTCGATTGAGCCAGTGGAAGAACCATACTCTGGCCCTAGAGAGTGAGTGACATCGATACGCTACATGATTTCGCAATTGCTGCTTTCGCTTCCCTCACCGCCGCGGCATCCCACGTCCCCTGCCACGGAGTGCCCGCTGCGCCGTGCCTGGGGGTGCCCGCGGCCCCGGGTTTTGCTAAATGGACGTGGCCCATGAGCGATAGACTCCGGAAGTTTCGGGAGGGCGCACTTACCGCTTCGCTCTGCGGTGCGCGAACAGTCTCGTCCACACTAAGAATCAGGCACGCTGCTTCCGTCGCGCTGTTGATCGCGTTGACCTTTACAAGACTCGGTTCCCAGACGAACGCGTCGAGGTTGTTCCGGATACCCTCCGGGCCGTCGACGTCAACGCCGTACCACTGCTCGCCGGTTGCGTGTTTCATGCGCAGCTTGTTGAGGATGTCCGTCGAGTCCAAGCCGGCGTTGTCACAGATTTGGCGAGGGATGACCTCCAGCGCCTTCGCAAAGGCGATCATCACCAGCTGAAGTTTGCCCGGAATCGACAAGGCGTGCTTCCGGATGCGGGACGAAAGATCCAACTTCCCGCCAGGCACAAAGAAAAAGGAGGTGAGCTAGAGAAGGTTCAACGAAGAAAATTGTGGACAATGTACCTCAATGGCGCCTCCGCCCGCGACGATGTCGCCGTTCTTGACTGCGCGCTTCACCACCATGATCGCGTCGTGCAGGCTGCGCTCGACCTCCTCGATAAACTGTTCAGCGCCGCCCCTGAGAATGAGCGTGCACGTCTTCGCCTTAGGGCATTCGGTGAACAGGTTGTACCGCTCGCCACCGATCTGCCTTTCCTCGAAGTAGCCACAAGTGCCAAGGTGCTCCCGCTTGATATCGGAGCATGTTGACTGGATCGACCCGCCGACGGCCTGGACTACACGCTGCAGGTCATCCGCAGGCACACGACCAGCGCAGAAGATGTCCCGGTCGGCGAACCATTGCGTGGCGAGATCGCCGATGGGCAGTTTGCTGAGGACGACCTTGGCACCGGTCTCCGCGATGGCCTGGAGCTTGCGGTAGATGATCTCCCACTCCGCGTCCACGATCGCTTGATAGTCGGAGACATGCTCGACCCGGACCTCAGCGTTGTCCTTCTCCGCCTTCAACTCAAGCTCGACATTCAGACTGACGATGAGGGGGTTCCGGAACGACTTCGGTTGCTGTTCCGCACCCGCATACGTGAACGTCTTTTTGAAAGCGACACCCTGCACCAGAAGCGAGTCTTGCATGCCACCTCCGGGAATCTTCTTCACACCGATGAGGCTTTCGTTGAGATCCTCCTGGTGTAGACACTGGACAGCGTCCACGACCATCTTGGAGAAGAAGGGTTTTTCTGAATGGATCAACTTCGATGACATGGAGGTTGACGCGCATTTGAGGAGGAGTGAACGGAACTCCCTGTGGCAGGGATAAGTGCTGGGGCAGACATATACGGTATTGCCAGAACGTACTCGGGGTTGGACTTGTCCACAGTGATCTGAACGGACTTGATGTGTTCTATCGCCTGCAGAAACGTGAGGGTATGCGAAGTGTCGATCGGGACATGTACTCACAAGCTCAGCAGCTTGCCGGAAACCCTTCATGATGATGTGCGGGCTCACGCCCTCCTCGATATACCCCCGGACTTCCTTCAGCAGCTGTGCAGCAAGAAGCACGACACTCGTAGTTCCGTCCCCGACCTCCGCATCTTGAGCCCGTGCGATGTCTACGAGAGTACGGGCGGCCGGGTGTACGATGTCCAGGAGCTTGAGGATAGTCGCACCATCGTTCGTGATCTGAGCTTCCTGACGCTCGTTGACAATGAGCTTGTCCATCCCGCGAGGGCCAAGGGTGCTCGCAAGAGTCTCCGCGATAGCCAAACATGCCGAGATGTTCGAGAGTAGCTGGCCTTTTCCTTGCGAAGTGTCCGTACCCTCCTTGAGGAGGACTACGGTGGGTTGCTGCAAACTGTCAGCGGACACGTCTCGGCCCAAAGTCAATTGCACACACCATCGGAAGACCTCGCTGCATTTTTGCACAGAAATACGCAGCTGAGCGGAAAAGAAAGAGAAGGGATGGGAGGTCTTTGCGAGCTTCACGCAAAGCCGCACTTTCGATTGAATTCGAGTACGCGTTATCCGTGGGAACGACCTGACATAAGGAGCCTGGCCCGACTATGTACGGCTATTTGCGCCTGTCGACGCGTCGGTGGCTGCAAATGAGCGCGGACTCGGACGCGTCGTGGTGACCTCGTCCTGCTCCCTCCACGCACAGTCTCGCTGCATGGCTCTCGAAACTGAACGTACACTCTTTTTTGCTGGCTCAGACGACGAAGAAATGGAAGAGAGTACACAAGAGGCTCCTGCTCAACCTGAAGATACCGGAGCTCAGGCAGCAATCGGGGAACATGTTCCCGTCGAGCCTACAGACGCGACGCAACCGCGACTGTCCACTCAGAAGCCGCTGTTCTTTGCTGAGAGCGACGACGAGGAGTTTTTACAATACCAGCCTGCCAGGCTGCCTCCCCCTTTGGCTTATGCGGAAGAGGAGTCAGAGCTTGACCTAGACGTGGAGATGCCCGCGTTCGTTGACGTCCCTCGTGCCTCGAGCGTGTCTAGTACGTCCTCCGGACCCCATGATACACGCGACTCGTCTCCACTGCCCCAGGCCGTAGAGAGAAGCTACGAAGAGCGTCCCCAGAAGCGGCGGAGGCTCTCTCCTACTCCAATTCCACCGAGTACAACCATCTCGGAGTCTATGTACCTGGGGTCCTTTCTAGTCGACAAGGCATGGAGCACCGTCAAGGGTTCTGGCTACATCAAACCGGGGGAAACAATTTTCATTGAAAGGGAGGAGACTGCCAACCCTCCGCCGCCCCCGGTCAAGAAGACAGCGAAGGACAAGGGCGGCAAGAAGCAACTCACCATTGCTAGTATGTTCAAGCCCGCTCCGCCGAAACCCGCAGCAAAGAAGAAGCAAAACTCGGTAGTGCGGCTTATTAACTCTAGGGGATTCGGTAAGCTACAATACTCGTTGATCATCAAGCGTACTACAATGTCCCACAGAGTTCGGTCGTTTGCCCCAAGACGTCGCGTCGTGGGTTTCCAGACTACTAGACCTGGGTATGGACGTTATTGTACCGAAAACGTATACAGCTTCCAACTCAGGTCTTCAGGAATTGTCGAATTCAAGCAATGCACGATGGTTGATTGTCCCGATAAGTTGGCAACAGGAGTGGACCTCATAGTCTCGCTATCGATTTACATCAAACCGTCAGCCTTCCGCGCACCCTCCGTGTCGTCAGATGAGCAGCCGAAAGTCATGTTTAACGAAGGACAAGAAACGGAGGCCGAGCAGATCCTCCGCGAACGCAAGAGTTCCCTCATCAGCTTGTTCAAGCGCGTGAACCTCAGGCCGCGCAAAGGCAACGACTTCTCCAAGAAGAAACTTGACCAGGCGGATCTGGAGATGCTGACGCAGCGCCCCGGCGCAGCCAAGTCGCGCTCATTAGCGTCGACCGGCAATGGTGAAGACGACGATGGAGAAGGCGACATTACCGAAGAAGAGCTGAATATGATCTACAAGAAGTAGGTCGTGGAAGCTATTCCCATGGTGACACCGCTGAGCGGCAGGAGCAGGGCCCAACAAAACGACCGTCAGCTTGCCGAAATGGAGCCTGCTGACACTTTCACTCTGAAGCTGCGTGGCTATCAGAAGCAAGCTCTGTGGTGAGTAGCCGCGCTGTCTTGCCTCGATTGTATCTGAGAATCGACTAGTTGGATGCATGCCATTGAAACGGGAGCTGCGTCAGCACGGGATGCGCATTCCATGCACCCCTTGTGGAAGCAGTAGGTCGGAATCCGTCACGGCGCTCAAGCATACTGACTGGCCGTAGATATGAATTTCCTGTCGACCCCAACAATGACACCATCGACCTCACCGCCGACGAGCGACCGTTCTACTTCAATGAGTATTCTGGGGAGCTTAGCCTGGAGTTCCCCAAAGCAGAGCGGAAGTGTAGGGGTGGTATCTTGGCGTAAGCTAGAGCCTGTTGCACAGACAAACAATGCACGCAGCTGACGCCCTCCCTAGTGATGGTAATGTTACAGATCACATATTGAGTTGTCGACCGCTGACAAACCGTGACTTGCGATGTGTCTGTGTTAGAAAGTGAGTGTCATCATGACCAGTTGTATCCAGAACTGACACCATTCTACAGTGGGAATGGGCAAGACAATCATGCTCTCTGCGCTGATACAGACAGCACGTGGTCCCGAGGCTCCTGCGGAGGCTGCCACGGCTGCCGCCAAGCGGCGACAGATCAAGCTCAACAACGCCTTCCGTGTCACTCAGAAACAGCCATCGCAGCCTCGGAAGGGTCCGTCAGCCACGCTCATCGTCGCGCCGACATCACTGTTATCGCAGTGGGCTGAGGAGCTTCAGCGCTCCAGCAAACCGGACACGCTCAGAGTCCTCGTGTGGCATGGGCAAAACCGGCTTGACTTGGACGCTGCTGTGGACGAAGAGGGTGCGACAGACGTTGTCATCACTTCGTACGGGACGCTCGTCTCTGAGCACGCGAAACATGAGAGGCACCCATCTCCGGTTTTCGAAGGTGAGCATTTTCCCTAGCACACTGCACAGACAGCACGCTCACTGCTTTCGGCCAAAAGTGGAATGGCTTCGTAGGTCCTTCATACGAATGTGGGAACGGTGGTATCATTGATTACTGTCTCCCAGGCGTGGTGCTCGACGAGGCCCATCATATCAAGTCACGGACAAGTAAGAGCGCGAAGGCTGTCTATGCCCTACGTGCTCGGCGGCGATGGGCGGTGACTGGCACGCCCATCGTGAACCGTCTGGAAGACCTGTACTCTCTTCTGTACGCGATCCTCTCGTCCCCGACAGAAGACCACCATTGACATGGAAAGCGTTCTACAGGAAATTCTTGGACTTCACACCATGGTCGAACCATACATTCTTCCGATCGTATGTCACTCCTTACACTGCCCACTTGTCCTAGGCTAACGGGATCGCAGGTTCATCACCTTGCCGTTCTTAGCCCGCGACCGCAAGGCTGTGGAAGTCGTTCAGATCATACTGGAAAGCATTCTGCTGCGGCGGGAGAAGGACATGCTCGACTCGGACGGCAAGAAGATCGTAGAGTTACCATCTAAGGAGGTCAGACAGCCGACTTGCAGGGTGTCGCGGACACTCACGTTTGTTTGTCAGGTCAACATCGAGATGCTTGAATTCTCGCCTTTGGAACGCAAGATCTACGACTCCTTGTATTCGGACGCGAAGAAGGACTTCGAACACCTCAACGAGAAGGGCCTCGTCAGCCGCAATTACACTCACATCCTTGCCATGCTCATGCGGTACGTCTATCCGGCACGGCGCCCTTCGTGGTAGCGCTGAGTGTGCATGTAGGCTGCGTCGAGCCGTGCTCCACCCCAACCTGGTGCTCTCAACGAGCGACGATCGCGCCCCACAGGCTCCCGCTGGTAGCGGCGCAGTGGACGTCAACGAGCTGATCGAGCGTTTCGGAAAAGGCGAGACCGCGGCTGGCGACAGTAAGGTCTACGCCGAAGGCGTCCTCGCCAACTTGGGGCAGGAAGAAGACGCCGAGTGCCCGATTTGCTTCGACGTCATGGAAACGCCAGTGATCTTGCCTGAGTGTATGCACCAGTCGTAAGCTACCTGGGCGGTGCAAGCGTATGTATGATAATGGGACTGATCGTCGTCGTCGACAGATGCAAGGACTGCATCGTCGCGTTCCTCGAGAGCTGCCGGGAGAAGGGTGAAGACGGAAAGTGTCCAACGTGTTCCAAGGGGCCCGTCCAGGCCAGTCCGCCCTGTCTGTCAATGCTGTCGGTTCATCTAACGGCCCACACAGGAGAGCGACCTCTTGGAGATTGTTCGTTCACGGCACAACAGCGACGAGAAGCCCAGCGACGACGCCCAGGCGCCCACGCCAACCGTGACATTGCGGCGGAACGACTTCCGTTCATCGACGAAGCTCGAAGCACTGGTCCAAGACCTGCGTACGTCTCCTCCTACTGCGTGTACGCGGGCGTCACTAACAAGCACACAGGCCGCCTGAGAGACCAGGACCCGTGCTTCCGCGCGGTCGTGTTCTCCCAGTTCACGTCCTTCCTCGATCTCATCCAGGTCGTCTTGCAACGCGAGGACTTGACGTGGTACAGGTTCGATGGCTCGATGGACGTCAAGAGGCGCAATGCAGCTATCTCCGAGTTCCGGGCGCCCTCGCGCGAGGCGAAAGTGTTGATCGTCAGTCTCAAGGCAGGCGGTGTCGGGTTGAACGTTTGTCTCCTCGCTTCTCACCGCTGTGCCGTTCACACTGACATTGTCGCGGTAGCTCACGAACGCCAACTACGTGTACATGGTATGTCGCCGTGGACGATGCCATCGAACCGCTACTGACGTGAGCATGCAGATGGACTGCTGGTGGAACGCTGCAACGGAGAATCAAGGTCAGACAGACAGCATGTCGTCCAGCGTGTTTCTGTGGCTCATCGTCCACTCCAGCGATCGACCGTGTGCACCGAATCGGCCAAGAGAAACCAGTCTATGTCAAGCAGTACATCGTGCGTACGCCGTACGCACTTGTGGATCGCGGGCTGACGTCCGGTTGGTGTCAGATTGCCGGGACCATCGAAGGCCGCATCCTGCAGATCCAGAAGCGCAAGACTGCGATCGTCAAGGAAGCCTTCAAGGGGAAGCGCGACACCGATCCCGAGAGCATCGAGAACCTCAAGATAATGTTTGGCGACGCAGACTCCGATGTGTAGACGATGAGACGGACGTGCGATGAGGAATGTTTTGCTGAAATTTCTGCATGTTTGTCCCAGCCTTAGCACTCGTTTCTTGCACGAACCCTCTGACGTTCAGATCTTCTTGGCGCTCTGATACATGTATGCGGTGTTGTTTGCTTGCTGTAAAATGGCCACAAAAAGGCCGTCACGTGACGAGAGTGGGATTCGAACCCACGCCCTTTCGGACCAGATCCTTAGTCTGGCGCCTTAGACCGCTCGGCCATCTCGCCATGCACGATGCAGTAATGAAGAGAGTGAATTGCAGTAGCTTGTGAGGTACGGGATCAAGCTGAATCAATCCAAGTACGAGTGCCAGCCAAGGGGCGGGTGACACCCGTGGGAACGTCGGAACACGAACTTGCGGGGGAGGATCGCGGGCAAAGTGACAGGCGCCTTCGCCGCTCGCGGGGACGACAGGCGCCCACCTGACCGGAGACTAATAGTTGATAAGCCGGAAAGCAGCTTTCCTATTTCCCTCAAGCAAACAGCCAAGTCAGGCTCAAGACCGCGACATGCAGGCAACAAGGGATCTTGGTGTTCCACATTCCGTTCCCACGACGGTCACCCGCACGCCCTCGAGCTCTCCGTGGTGATTCCACCAAAGCCTTTATTCGGGCGGAACGCCTATGTTCCACTGAACTAGAGGCTGGCTTGCGAGCCTACATCCCAGGGGCCACCAGCCGCAGCCGGATGAAACACACCAAAGCATGCACATATATACTTGACGTGTATAGATAGAGAACGATGGTAGTGACAATGCAGCGGAGCACAGTAGCCCACTACGATGCAATACATATGACGGTCTCCAGAACAAGAAAGCTAGCGCGAGACAACACAGTACAAATACACCATGTCCATAGCTCATACCCGGATAGCAAGAAAACGTACCCACGTATGGATCATAAAATGGCCTCCCCGATGGAAAAGTGGACTTGGTCTCCCTCGGCCAACGTGAGACGCACAGGGAGACGAGGGTCAATGCGGACCGGCGCGCTCGAGCCGACAAAGAAGTCACCGCGAGTGTAGTTGCGCGTGATGGACGCAGTCTCCTCCTCGGTGAGCGGCCGCGGCCGTTTGGCGGGACGGAACGTCGATGTTGACGGCGACGCCGCCGAGGGAGGGTTGGCGGCGGCGGCGGCGGCAGCGGCAGAGAACGTGTTGTTGTAGTCGTAGTAGTGCGGGTGCCCGAGACCCTGCATCGGGGGCGCGTAGGCCATGGCAGCCGCGAAAGGAGGGACTTGAGCTACGACAATGTCAGACACGGCATGTTGTGCGTCGGTGGGGCGACACGTACGGGCCTGAGACTGGTTATGGTGCGTGTCCGCATCGGGATCGGGGTAGGCGCATGAATCACCGAGCCCGCGCTTTAGGCAGCTCTGTGGACATGGCACATCAGCATTGACGAGATCGGCGGCGAGGAGGACGAGGACGGGGACGGGGAGGGGAAGGTAGAAGAGGGGGGACCGACCTGGCATGGGAGAGCCTCGCTGCATCTGGTCTTGCCGGCGTGGCAGGCGATGCAGGCACGACGGACGGAGGGCGCCTTGGCTAGCGACGGAGGCGGTCAGGGCGGGGCACGGAGGGTACGGAGAGGGCGGACGCACGCTTGCGGGAGCCGTCGGCGGGGGCGGCGGAGGACTGGCCGGAAAGAGACTGCTGCGGCTGTTGCTGGAGGTCGGCGGGGAGTTGTTGGCTGTGTTGGTGGAGTTGTTGGCTGTCGATCGACGGAGCGGCCGCGTCCTGGGCCGGCGTAGAGGCCTCTGAGAGGGCCGACATGGACGTGATGGGCGGTGTTTCGGAGCACACGGGCTGGCCTCTCCCCGCCGCACCGACCTTTTGCTCAGCCGCCGCCCGCGCGTTGCCGACCGGGCCCACTCTCCCTCCGGCCCCGCCCCGGTTTCCGCCGTGCGCCCGGCCGCCGTCACGCAGGTCACAGCCCGCCCTCCGGCTATCCGGCGTTGGCTCCGGCCCTGCCCCGCGCTGCTCCTCCGCCATGTCTGCCCCGCACCACGACCCCGCCCAGGGCGCGTCCGAGCAGCGGCCGCCCCCCGTCGCGCCCGACGACTTCCAGTTCTACAGCCTCGGGGCCCATGCCGCCGTCCCACCACCGCCGCCCCTCCCGCCGTCAACAGACCTGTTTTCCCCGTCGGAGACCACCGACCTCTTTGGTTTCCTCGAGAACTTCGACTGGGAATACAATCTAGACCCCCACCTTCCAGATGTTACTCAAGACCCACTCTACCAGACTCCCCTGCAAGAGACGGCACCGCCCGGGCTAGACCAGCTACCTCCCTCCTCATCCTTGTTCAACCCGCAGTCCGACCCCCTGCAGCAGCAACAGCCACAACACCAACGACAGCAGCAGTCACAGCAGCTCCAGCAACATCCTGTGCACGCTCAGCATGTCGACACGAAACCCACGGTAACCACGCGCAGTCGCTCCCCTTCGTCCTCTGCCTCCCCATCGTCCAGAGAGACCCCTGGAGCAAACGTACCCCCTCGCGTTAAGCCGCCGCTGTCCACCCCGCAGAAGAGGCTCAACCACATCATGTCCGAGCAGAAGCGCCGCAACGCGATCCGCGACGGCTATCTGCAGCTGACCACCCTCCTCGCCCCTGCCGGGGCCCCTCCCGGCTCCGGCATGCCGACAAGGGGTCGCCCGAAGGGCAGCGGTGGCCGCGGTCGGGGCACAAAGGGCAAAAGCGGCATTCTCTTCCGCGCAAAGGAATACATCCGCTGGCTGGAAGAGGGCAGAGACGCGCTCATGGAAGAAGTGATCAAGGTCGAAGCCGCCGCAGGCATCCGATAGCACACGCTGTACATATGCTCAGTATACGATTCTGGTGTGTGCTTTCCTCAGGTTGGCTGTAGAGTCGCATGCTGATGTCGTTCCAGTACTCTTATTGTATGACTAGGCTTTCCCATGCATATCCTCCGATATCCCATTCTGTAGCGATGCACGCGGACATCATTTGCCCCGTAGGTCTTCCGTTCTGCCTCATACGTCCCTGACCACTGACTATCCTTGATCCCGCTTAGTATAGGTTGCCGACACATGTACATGACGCTCTCGGTGATTCGCCAAGAACCCTGCTGTATATTACGCACATTGGGCCGAACTTTCAAGTATTAAGCATGATGTTCCTGCGTGTTGCATTGCTCATCCGGCGTCCATCCTCCTCGATTGCTCATTTAGTATCTATGCCGCTCCCAGGTCACGGGGTTAACGGAGACAAGGCTATTACCATTGCCATCACGAAGTCGATATTGATCGAATGCTTTCACGCACGCATAGTTGATACCGCATGACAGTATTCCACGATGACCGCTGCTGGACCCTCTGGGCTTCAACAATTCCACGAGAGTAAGGGCTAATTCTGCGGTGGTGGCCCCCTTATTTCCGCTCTAATTCACCCATCGTCTAACTAGAATCTGACGCTGCTCATCAATGTACCTTAAGAAGCTTTATCAATTTGTGAGCAGGCGGGTATGTGCGTACGTAGACATTGATGTGCCTCGGCCTACGGCACAGCGCTGCGCGGGTAACGAGTCGTTCGGTCCGGCAAACTACTCATCTGTCTTACCTCTTGCTGAACGCTCTCCCGTCGGGCAGAACACCTCCATGGTTAGGCGACAACTCTTCCGTAACAGACAATGCCTGGCAGGGTTGACCGTTCGGGTGGTGCCAATTCCCTTCTCTTCTGTCGCGGGAGTGTTCACCCGCACAGCGAAGCACAGCGGCGGCGGTCGGCGTCGACGCGTCGGCCGCGCCCGTTCGGGGAGGAGCCGCACCTCTTTGCAGAAGCCCTCTGGATTATGTGTGCGACTGAATGCCCAGCGTGGACGTTCCCAGCGTCGACTAAGCACGTCGTACGGCTGCTTACCCCGCGCACACGCCCGCCGAGGTCCATGTGCACCGTCGGGGCCCGCTTGGGTGCATGCCTGGGAGGATGTGCGCCTGAGAGAGCAACCACAGGTGCGTCCCGGCCGGTGGCGTAGTCAGCCCTTGCGCGCGCCGAGGGTGCGCATGGGAGCCCACACGCCGTTCGCGGACACCGGGCGGGCGTGGCCTGCAGTCCCGTGTCCGCCCGCTTCAGCCGCGACAGGGGACAGGGATGGTGCGCCCTGGGCTAAACCCGCGAGAGGCCGCTGGCGCCCACGCCCGACGCGCTGCTGCTTCTCCGCTCGGCGGGCGTCCTGCGTCAGCCCGAGCCCAGCAAGGGGCGCAGCCGTGCCGGCGCATGTGGGCGTCGTGGGACGAGATTCGGGGCTGATCCTCCGAGGCTGCGATGTCTTGCGGCTTGCGCGGGTGCTGTTATCAGCGCAGTACGGACGAGCGGAGGCCTTGGGGCGTCTGAGGAGCAGGCTTGCCATCTGTAAGACGCCGCTGTTGTCGCGCCTGTCCTTGCCTGTCGCAAGCGTAACAGCTGGGACTGGAAAGTGGTGATCCTGGAGGGGCGCAGACCGGAATGCACCACTCGGATTGATGCAGGCCGGCCCTCGGCGGCGACAGGTGCGGTGTTGGTACCACGCCACTGACTCCAGCCCGGGGTCTGGGAGGGGTGCCGACCCGCCGTAAGCACACTCCGTGCGGGCTTGCCAGCCCTTTGGGGGATTGAGAGGCGCAAGGCGCACTCGACCCTGCCCATGCCAATCCTTGGGAGCTGTCAATGCATTGACAAAGGGCGGTCAGTCAGCTCCCGCCACCGACAACACCGCGCCGGAGGACTGACGAACGCTAGGCACCGTGCAGGCCGTGCCGCTTAGCCTTTAGAGGGCCTCTCGGGCCCGCTTGCCAAAATGCCGCAGAGTACGCTGCGCAGATCTCCGATGCGAAGGCGGTCGGGTGCCTGTCAGATTAGAGTAGGCGAGCGGCGCGAGGGACTGAGGCCGGGAGGCCGGCGCATCTCGATTCTGCGAGCCGCGTGTGTAGTGAGCACGCCCGCGAGTCATGTTCGCCTGGCAGCCAGCCTGCGCTGCGCGCGAGCCAAGAATATCTGGGGCGCAGGCGTCGCCCGTCGGCACGACCCGTTCGAGGCATATGGGCGGGGCGAAAACCGACGATTGGCGGGCTGCGCTGCGCGCGCTCGAAACACTTCCCAGCGGTGGGAAAAGTTCGGGGGGCATCAGGCTACACAGCCGGACGCCATGGTGCGGCTCGTCCGGAAGACAGCGACAGATGAGAGACGCGGTTGTGGCCAAGGTCTGATTTCCTTCGCGGGTGGGAAGAGCGCAAAGGGACGGTTTGTAGGACGCCTTAGGAATCCACGACCGTCGGGTGTGTTGGGCGCTTGTCTAGCGAGAACAAAACGCATGTCCTTTTTGGGCACGCCGGCGTGGAGGCGTCACTGGCAGAAGGACCAGTGCGCGGGATGTCAAATCGCCGTTCCGTACCTAACGTGAGCACAGGAAGACCTGCAGGAAGAAGCAATCAGGGGACGGAAGGAGGCGAAGGCGATGATCGCACAACTAGGTTCCATGGCTTGGCCTATGCCAGGTCAGACGCTGGACGGTGTCCCCAGAGCGTGCATGTGGCTCATTCCCTTCGTCCCATTCTAAGTCCTTTCTATTGAGTCGCAGTTAGGCCGGTGTGCTCCGTGGGCGATATGTCTTGCCAGTTCATTAACAGGTCGCTGTATGCCGATGAGAACGGGTGTTTCTTCGCGCGATGAAGCGCATAGAGAGATCACTACTTTCAAGAACCGGTCATTGGGGTGCGCTTCTCAGTGTAGCTCCTTACTGTAATGTGCCAGCATGCGCAGTCATAAGACCTCTGTGAGAGAGCATCAGGAATGGATTGTTAGCTGCGGCCATCAGATCTGGGTGAACGTACGGCCTGTCGGCACCTATTTGCGCTGGTAAGTGCAGAAGCAGCATAACCGAGCGTTCAGTGACCGCATGGCAGGAAGGCAATATATGCGAAAAATGGAGAATCGGAAATGAATGCCGTGGTGCATTCACGTTATAGAACCCATCTTAGGTGGGCGAGACTGGAAGCACTCCGGTCTTCAACCTCAACCTCCACTTCCGGACGAGTACGCTGACTTACCTGTGGTACATGGCTCATGAGCACGCATACTGCATGACATGTTCAGGCACGCGTGGCCCCGTGGTGTTTGTCGGAGAGGCAAGAGCGGGAAGGGCGCATGCACCAGGCCCGACCGGCATCATCACCGCTCAGAGCCCAACTGATGGTGGCCGGAGAGCGGCATGTAGGGGCCTAAATGTCAGAGTTCCGACATGGGAGGCCCTCGGACATCCGGGTCGTCTGGAAACCCGCCAGGGACGAGGTAAATGGGCGAGGTTGGCTGCGGTGATTGGAGGGCGGCGAACGGCCGCTCTCATCGCTGGGAAAGTTTCGAGCCCGCATCATGTCCTCGCGTACGGGCAAGTCTGGGAGGTGCGCTTGGGAGACGCAGCTCAGAGTTGCCCATCAATGTGCGAGAACGCGACAAGGAGGTGCAGAGCAAAAGCCTCGGGAAAATGAGAAGAGGATATTGTAGGTGCCTGTAGGTGTCGGACAAGTGGAGATCATCGGGCGTTGTAGCCAAGCGCCCGGCGGCGGCATCGTGACGATCAGTATTTTCCCATATTTGGCAGGGGAGTTCGTTCACCGCCGCCAGCGCAGCCGCTTTCTCAGCCTCCACCATGTCCGCAACACCGTCTCTGAATGGCCTGTCTCAACGCTCAAAACAGGCGCGGTCTTTTGTGTACCTCATGACGCGCGTAGGCCCGATTGTTTCCATCTGTAATGCATCCTCGTTCTTGCCGGCGTGAAGCAAGCACGGCGAGCCCAGAGCCCTTTCTGCGAGGCCTTGGCGCAGCCAGAACGGATACCAACTGTCAATCAGGCAGCTCGATGTTCTGCGTGGGAGTGAGTGAGGTCTTTGACCCCTTCAGAAATCAATCTTGATGTGTCTGGCAGGCACAGCAGAGGCACTACTGCCATCGTCATCGGCGGCCCATCTCGGCGGCGGACGAGACGCGTGCCGCAACGACCCTGCACAAACTCCATTCCGCCCTTGTGAGAGCCATAGTCGCTTCAGACGCGTTGGGAAACTCACACGCAACGCGTCAGTTTCGCGCGACGGCCGCGGTCCAGGGCAAGGCAAACGCCTTCATCGCGTCCATGGCGCCCTCGGTTCCGGCACCGAGTTTGACGAAAGCGGTCTCTACAGGGTCCCGACACCCCCCGGCGCGCGCGCGTCCTCTCGTGAGACGTAAGGATTCTACTCCCGCCTCTGGTACCTCTCACGCACCCCGCTGGGTTCGCGCGACGGCCGCTCTTCAGGGCCAGACTGACAGATCAGAGGACCGGCAAGATGGTGACACCACGACAACTGGGTGACCCTTGTCAACGGTCTCATGAAAAAAGCTTTCGTCATCTCATTAGCAGGTCGCGGGCAGAGCGCTGGTCTTGCGGCAGGGTATAAAGGACGTCGCTCGGAGGGATGCTCAACACAACTCGGGCTCCACCTGAGTTTCAACGAGGATTGCCCTCTTCCTCCTTCTCCTGCGACCATGTCCAACTTCCAATCCCTTCTCTCCTTCATTATCATCACCTTTGCCGCTCTAGCGCACGCTGGCATTGGACCCGTCACCGACCTCACCTTGACGAACGCCGAGGTCAGTCCCGACGGGTTCGCTCGTCAGGCTGTTGTCGTCAATGGTGTAACGCCCGGGCCCCTCATCACCGGGAATGAGGTATGTGCCTTGCACAAACAACAATGCAATTGGCGTACTCATACTTTCGTTCTAGGGCGATCACTTCCAGCTCAATGTCATCGACCAGTTGACCAACCATACTATGTTGAAGTCCACCAGTATCGTGAGCTCATCATCCCCTCATGAGATTACTTGACGCTTATATTGTATATGTAGCATTGGCATGGATTCTTCCAGCATGGTACAAACTGGGCCGACGGTCCTGCGTTCATCAACCAATGCCCCATTTCAACTGGTCATTCTTTCTTGTACGACTTCCAGGTCCCCGACCAAGCAGGTGAGTATCATAGCACACGACCAGAATAGCGGTGTATCAACTTGAGCACAGGCACGTTCTGGTACCATAGTCACCTTTCGACACAGTATTGTGATGGTTTGAGGGGGCCCTTCGTCGTGTACGACCCTAATGATCCCCACGCTAGCCTCTACGACGTCGACAATGGTCAGCCCTCATGATTCCTCTTGATCAGCCTGAGTACACTCCCTAATGACATCCACAGACGACACTGTGATCACTCTCGCAGACTGGTACCACGTTGCGGCGAAGCTCGGTCCCAGTTTCCCGTACGTCCCCTTGCCTTCACGCGACGCTTGACACATTACTGACTCCCGGCGAACAGCCTCGGTGCCGATGCGACGCTCATCAATGGTCTCGGACGGAGCCCCGGCACTACGACTGCGGACCTGGCCGTGATCAACGTCACTCAGGGAAAGCGGTCAGTGTCAATGCATCTTGCCACGGAACGGTCACTGATGATATATTTTTCCCACCCTACAGCTACCGCTTCCGCTTGGTATCGCTCTCATGTGACCCCAACCATGTTTTCAGCATTGACGGCCACGACCTCACCGTGATCGAGGCCGATGCGGTTAACACGCAGCCCCTCGTCGTTGATTCCATCCAGATCTTCGCTGCACAGCGGTACTCCTTCGTTGTATGTCTCGATACGCTGGTCTGTCCCAATCCGCGACTGACGACTCGAACACCATACAGCTTAACGCAAACCAACCCGTGGATAACTATTGGATCCGGGCCAACCCCAGCTTTGGGAACGTAGGGTTTGAAGGTGGTATCAACTCCGCGATTTTGCGCTACGATGGCGCGTCCCCTACCGAGCCAACTACGAACCAAACGACGTCAACGAAGCCTCTGAACGAGGTGGACTTGCACACACTCGCGTCAACGCCTGTCGTATGTATCCCCGGCATGGATTCATACATGCATGCCCTAACCAGTGATTTTGCAGCCTGGTAGCCCCGTGTCTGGTGGCGTAGACTTGGCTATCAACATGGCCTTCAACTTCGTGAGTGATTATACTCCTAGATATGCCTGAGCAGAGTACTGATCTCCTGCCAGAATGGCACGAACTTCTTCATTAACGGGGAGAGTTTCGTTCCGCCCACCGTTCCGGTCCTCCTCCAGATCCTCAGCGGCGCACAAACGGCGCAGGATCTACTTCCGACCGGCAGTGTCTACAGCCTCCCTTCGAACGCATCGATTGAGATTTCCTTCCCCGCCACCGCCGCTGCACCCGGCGCGCCGCACCCCTTCCACCTGCACGGTGTACGTCCCATCTCCATACCATCCGCACTTCGACGCTGACTGCCTACACGACTTATAGCACACCTTCGCCGTCGTCCGCAGCGCCGGCAGCACCGCGTACAATTACGACAACCCCGTCTTCCGCGACGTCGTCAACACCGGCACGCCCGCCAACAACGACAACGTCACCATCCGCTTCCAGACCGACAACCCCGGCCCGTGGTTCCTCCACTGCCACATCGACTTCCACCTCGAAGCCGGGTTCGCGGTCGTCATGGCCGAGGACATCCCCGACGTCAAGTCCGTGAACCCTGTGCCGCAGGCATGGTCCGACCTATGCCCCACTTACAACGCGCTCGACCCCAGCGACCAGTAGGTAGCTCGCCGTGTACGGCCGCTGCTGCGGTGACGATCGTTCAAATGGCCTGTGAAACCTATGTTTATTCGCTTACATGGACTTTGCTCAAATATGGTATCTCACTGACCGTCGTATTGTCGGCAGGGATCGGGTTCACAGTGGAAAGTCGCGAAACTGGTTGTACAATACTACGGATAGTTATCTCCACTTCGCAGAATCCAAGAGATTTGTTGCAAACGGTCTCTCCTCTCCGTCGTGCCGGCAATCATCCGAAACAACACAGCAATCCCGCTTTTTGCTCCGGCTGTAGCCTTGAATCGCGTTTGGTGGCGTTCCCCACACACCCGTGCCGCGCCGCGAATGGTCATGGCGCTTCGCCTCGATCGCTTTCGAGCGGTCTTGCGCAGAGCACATGTGCATATCCACGCCTACTCAATTCAACATACAATTCATGTTCTCTATAATTCTCTTTACAAATGCAACACGCATCGCCTTCGGCTCACTCCGTATCCGACGGCCACGTCGCAATCTTGGCCGCCTCGCCCGTCAACGTGAACGTGTGCTTCAGCGCGCCGTCCGTGTCGAGCGCGAGCGTGTACGTGCCGGGGTAGACCCACTTCGCGCCCGTCTCGTCCGCACGGGCGATCGCGCCGAGGGTGACGGGGAGCTCCGCGACCACGCTCCGGCGCGGCGCGAGCCCGTGCACGCGCGTGTACGCGACGAGCTGCTTGCGCGGGCGCGGCGCGGGCCCGAACTCGCCGCTCACAAAGAGGAGCGCGACGTAGTCGGACGTGGCGCGCCCGGTGTTCGTGACGCGCACCGCGAACGTGTCGAGCGGCGCAAGGTCGAGGAACGATGCCGCGCCGTCCCCGCGCGAGACGAGGTCGGCGATTGCATACGTGCGCGCGGGGCCGGCGAAGCTCGTCGCGTTTGTCTCGTTGCCCACGGCGGCCACGGTGGTGTTGGCCGCGGTGGTGGAAGCGTTGGCTGCGATGCCGGGCGCGGCCCAAGCAAAGTCGAAGGTCGTGTAGTGCAGCCCGAAGCCGAACTCGTACACGGGCGTGCCGGTGTACCACTTGTACGTCCGCCCTGGGTTCGTCGCGCTCGGACGGAGGGTCATGTCCGTCATCTGGACCTGTTCGGCGTACTCGGCAGGATACTGCGTGATGGGAAGGCGGCCTGCGGGGGCGGCTTTGCCCGTCAGAATGTCAAACAGCGCAGCGCCTCCGCTCTGGCCCGGGTATCCTCCCCAAATGATGGCGTTGACCTGTACGGGAGGCGATGAGCATTTGCCGCTTCATTTGTCTTGTCAAAGCATCGCAATGATACATACCGCCCGGCTGTGCTTAAGCGCAGTATCGTCGAGCTGCCCGCCGCCAAACTGGGTAACGATCAGCGGCTTGCCTACGCGTTCGAGCTCGGCGACGAGCTCAAGCTGGCTCCCAGGCCACGTCACGTTGAGCCGGTCGACCTCCTCACGCTCGACAGTTTCGTCCAGCCCGCCTGCGAAGATTACTGCGTCGGCGGCTTTTGCAGCTGCGATAGCCGCGGGGAAACCGCTTGTGTCGTTCCGTGTCGTGACGTTGGTGCCGAGTACGTATTCCACATCGAAGCCAGCTTGCTGAGCGCCGAGAAGCGGGCTTACAAGGTAGGGAGCAACACCTTGGTAGTTGCCCTGCATGAGTTGCGTAGCGTTCGCCCAAGGCCCAATGAGAGCAAGCTTGCGTATGCGTCTGGAGAGCGGGAGGACGCCGTCATTCTTGAGGAGCACGATGCCCTCGACGGCGGCGGTGTGCGCCAGTTTCTGCGCCTGGGGCGTGTTCACATCAGACCAGCCGAGTTGGCGGTATGGCTGAACGTCGGCAGGGTCGAAGTAGCCAAGTCTACCGCGACGGTCAGCCAGAGCTGAGAGGATAGTGCCAAATGAGCATACCGGACGAGTGAGGCGTATTGCCTGACTGCAGCCTTCCGTAGGTCCGTGGTGTTCACTAAGCCCCTCTTCAGAGCGTCAGGGAGGTAGGTCGAGGAGAACGTTCCGCAATCGATGTCTGTCCCTGCAAGCAATGCGTCTGCTGCAGCCTGCGCGGGGTCGTCTGTGTAGTTGTGAGGGGTGTAGATGTTCTGGACAGCATCGCAGTCGCTCGTCACCCAGCGGTCTTCGGTGAAGCCCCAATGGTCCCTGAGCACATCTTGCAAAAGGAACTTGCTGGCGCAAGCGGGGATGCCGTTCACGGCGTTGTAGGAGCACATAACACTTGCCACCTTGGCGTCACGCACGCACGTCTGGAAGGAGGGGAGGTAGAACTCGGAGAGATCTTGCTGGGAGACAACGGCGTTGAAGCCATACCGCACTACGCCCTCCCAGTTGTCGAGGTCGTACGCCGCATAGTGCTTGCAGTCTGCGACGACCTTGAAGTACGGCTTCGGATCGAGGCCACCCTGGAGGCCTAGGATCAAGTTGTAGACATACTGAGAGAGGTGCAAGGGATCTTCGCCCGGCGTCTCCTGTCCACGACCCCAACGAGGGTCCTTGAACGCTATTGCGCTTATTCGTCAGTTAAGGTCAAGCAGAGTACGAAGACGACACACGGTTGATATTGGGTGTCCAGTAGTCGATACCGGCACGACCAGCGTTATTGAACGCACGTCCTTCGGTACTGACGATGGTTGCGATCTCTTGAATGAGTGCGTCGTCGAACGCGGCACCCATCAGGATGGGCTGTGGGAAGGAGGTCGCATAGCTGAAGGGACCGGATGGAGCGAACGTCACTCCAGGGCTACTGGCGACGCCGTGCTATAATCTAGTTGTTAGACTCTGTATGATACACACATGCTGGTAGCAAAAGCGAACGTACCAGAGCTTCGGACCACCAGTTATAGGCGGGCAGTCCGAGGCGAGGGACACCAGGCGATGCATTGACAGTGTTGTTTGTGAGTTCCTCGTCAGTCCACACGTTGATCAGAGCTGTAGCGCGAGTGATGGGGTCCTTGGTGATGTCGCAGACGGCATTATTCTTGAGCGGGCCGTTCACACAGTCCGGGAAGCTATACGTCCTCGCGGATGCTGCGCCAAGCGCGAACGCAGTGAGGAATGCGTAGAGACGACGGATGCCGTTCGCCATCCAGAAGGTAAGCCGAGCAGGGCCTCTACCCGAAACCATTCCATTTTCCTCTCTTTTTAAGGTGGTCGTCCTACGTGGGGGGAATTGTCGGATGACGCGACGAGCATGATCTCAGAGGGAAAGTTGATGGACCGGGGTGGCTCGTCAGCTGAGAGTATCAGAAGGCACTCATTTGGACAGAGAAGAAAGTCGACTGAGTTGCGAAGGACGCTTCAGACGACGTTCGTACGACGCTCACGGCGCGAGCGGAAGAAACAACCGCGAGCGCGAGCGGCACCCGGAAAGCTGCACCGTCCTCCCGCGGCATCAATATCGTCGCTTGAATCTGATCGCATGCTGTGCATCCTATTATGGAAACCAAGATGAACACTGTTGAACAGCCTCCGACCCTGACCATCACGCCCGTTGCACTCTACTACCACCTCCTCCACGTCTGCCTCTATGCCACCACCTCCACCGCACGAACCAGAGCCGGCGTGGCCGATCCCGACATTCAACATCCGTATTGAGGACCTCGCCCACCGTGGCGCCAAACTCTTCCTGGACCACGTCCGGCCAGACGTGGCATTACGAGAGGCTGTCATAAACGTGTGCAGCTGGTTGTATACCCCGGAAACCGTACCTGCAAAGTGAGTTGGCCGCCCTACCCCGAGACCGCAGCCGCATTGGCCGGCGGTTTTCGCAGCCGGACATGCCGTCATACCTCTCGATTTGTGAGCAGCTCTTGTGGTCATGCTCTCCATCCTTATGACCATTCACGACGGTTAACCGCACCGCTCCCGCCAGCGTGAAGTGCATATTGCTTGTCCTCCGGCCCATGCCCGGAGTCGCGCATACTTCCGGGTCCTCCACGCACAAGGAGATACACTTCTCCTTGGACCACATCGTCAACTCGGAGTCACGCGCTCGCGATGAGATCATCGGCGTGCTCACCCATGAGATGGTGCACTGTTATCAATACAACGGACTTGGAAAGTGTCCCGGCGGCCTCATCGAAGGCGTAGCAGGTATACCATCTTTACCACTCCGTCGGCCGCCCGCCCCTTCTCTGATGCTACTACGCGGCACAGACTGGGTACGCTTGAATGAAGGACTCGGTCCCCCACATTGGAAACGGGAAGCCGGGGATAAGTGGGACGCTGGATATCAGACGACCGCGTACTTCCTTCAATGGATCGAGGGTCGGTACGGCGATGGTTCGATTAGGGAGCTGAACGAGGGCTTGAAGGACAAGGAGTATGACGACCACGTCTTCAAAGACGTAACAGGTCGGAAGATCTCCAAGCTATGGACGCTGTATAAGGATTATCTGAAAGGGAACCATGGCTTATGACGTACACACTACCCTGTAAACCTAGCGATCACTAGTGCACTAGTCTGGCCCTCTGGATGCGGCCTCTTACTGGAACATTACTGCTTTCTGCCAGCTCGCCCATCCGAACTTGTTTGAGCAAATCAGTCAACGTCGCTCTCGATCGATCGTCCCCATCTGCGATTGGGACGCCCTCGATATCAAATGTCGATTGAAGCCGTTGCCCCGGGAGGTTCGAGGAGTACTTCCAAAATCTACATTCAGACTAGTGCTGTTCGTAATCGACGTAGCCCCAGGTATACGTATAGTAATACTACATAGTTACAGACACGGCGAATAAATGGTACGTACTACACTACCCCATTCAGCGTGCTACATACACCAGACAGCGCACACAGAACACAGCAAAACACAACGGATAGACTGACCAAAAGCGCACCATAAACTCGACGGCATCCATCGACACAGGAAACGACGATGGCGGCTATCCCCACTCCTCTTCCAGCTCACGCGCGAGAAAGTCATCGTCCTCGTCCATCTCGTCTTCGCTGCCCTCGTAGTCTTCGCCGTAGTCCCCCGCCTCCTCCGCGGCGGCGTTGACCGGGGTTGACCGCCGACTTCGACTCGCACTCTCGGCATCGTCGTCATCAGGACGGGACAGCTCCTCCGCGGTGAAAGCCTCCTTAAGCCGGGATGCACCCGACCGGTCGGCGGCGAGTTTCTTGCGCTTGGCAAGGGGTGAACGGAGCACGTCCGAACCCGCCCCGTTTATTGAGCCGGCTTCGGACGGAGTAAGGCTGCGTAAGCGTTTCCGCTTTCGTCGAGGGGTACTTGTTGTGCTGCTGTTGATATCATGGGTGTGAGCCAAAGACATTGAGGGATGAGTGGAGGACGCTAACCTGATAATGCTGTTGGACTCGTCCGTCCAGTCGTCCTCTGAAACGCCGCTACGCACGCTGGCGTTCTCGCCGTCGTCGTCGCTCTCGTTCATGGCCGCCTCCACCTCGTCGTTGATCTCGTCCCAGTCGACCTCGTCTAACGCGAGTCCCTCTTCGCCAGAACCCACGCCCGCCTCTCCCGTCCCGCCCGCGCCTCCAGCTCGCGCTGGCGGGCCCTCAGCGCCGAGCGGGCCGATGGCGCGTGACGCAGCGCTCCCGCTGCTGTCGCCGAGCTCGTCCCAGTCATCTGCGTCCGGCTCCGGGTCAGAACTAATCTGGTGAGGATCCGAGGGAGGACTCGCAAGCCGCGCGTCGGCGCCGTCGCCCCCCTCGGGGCGCGGCTCCGGGTCGAGCAGATACGGTGTCTCGTCCTGCCGATGCCATAGAGCGATCGAGTCCGTGAACCACGCCAGCCAGACGATCTTGATCCCTCCGCGGCGTCGGGCGGCATCGACCTTCTGTGTACCACGCTGCAACGAGTATTCAGGACGAGTATACATAGAGATGGTGGCTAGTAAACTAACCTTAGCGGCAACCACGTGAGTAATACGCGGGGACAGTTCGGTGTAGCATTTCGCGCCAAACGCGTGCGCCGTCTTCCAGATCTCGGTCGCCTCCGGTCGCGTGTCTAATGGTATCACGCTGGAAAAGAGAATGTGGCATCCTTCCAAGGTCTCCGTGCGCATCCGGGGAATAATAGTCTGCACTACGTCAGCCCGCGACCGATCGAAACGAGTCGTGCGACGTACCCGAACATCGTGCTCAACCTGCACCTCCGTGCGTTTATCATGCCTCCGCTTGGCGTGCTTCTCGCCCTCCTCAGGTTTGTGCTGCTCCCACGCAGTGTAGAAGCGCTCATGGACAACTTCCAAGATCTTCGCGGACCGTTAACTCCGTCGTCTATCACACACATCATCACAACGCACCTGCTTAACCCTCTCGAGCTCGGTGTCGTCATTCTTGAGCAGCGCCTTCCGCACGGGCCGCACTTTCTTCTGCGGCTCCTCGGTGCTCGGCTGGACGCCGTTGCCGTTCGAAGCAGGTGTGGACTCCGACGATGGCTGGGGGGCGGACTCCGCCTCTCCAGCGGTCGTCTCCTGTAACTCCTCCTGCTTCTTCGCCAGCGGCCGCTCTTCAACTTGGGCTTCAAGCGCTTGCGTGTTACGCGACAGGATCTCGTTCTTCTCGATCTCCGCCAGCCGCTGCACCTCTGATGACGAGGGCTCTTCGGAAGGGATGATGGGCTTCTCCGCTTCTTCATCGTCATCCTCGTCATCGTCATCGTCGCCGTCCTCGTCCTCGTCGTCAATGTCTTCGCCGTCGTCCTCGGCCTCCCCCGCGTCGGGATCAGCCAGCGCCTCCGGGGCTGAGGCGTCGGCTGTGACAGGCGGTGGAGGCGGTGGCACTGTCGGTCCTAGCGGCTCAAGCTTGGGCAAGAAGGCCGAGTTGATGTCGCCGATCCCGACAAAGAAGTCATCTGCAAACTCCATCAGTTGTCGCATTTCTGAATCAAACAAGGGGACCCACAAGGCACAACTTTGACCAGATTAGGGCTCCACTCCCAAACGTCTGCACGGTCGTCAATGATCACCACCATTGACTGGTCACAAGGGAAAAGCCGTTGTAAACTCTTCTGCGTTAAGCCTAGCAAGACAGGTCAGACGAGTATTCTCCAAACGAGATATCCATGTACTCACTGCCACTCTCATCCCGACTCAAGATGCGGTTCCCAAAGATCTTCCCGCCAGGGTCAATCGCCGCACAGACCTCCTCTGCATAAGCACGCGTGCCCATGGTATAAACGTGCATCTCATACTTGGTCGCCATCGTCTGTAAGAATTCCTGTAAACCAGGACTGTTGAAGCAAACGGGGTCGACATGATGTGAGGTTAGCATGCGGCGGAAAACGTGGCATGTATGCGCACCGTGGCTTGATGTAATACATACACCCCTCCTGCTCTATGGTATGCTCCTTTCCTCTCGCCTTGGGCCCGCGCTGCGGCTGCCCGAGCGCCTCGGGGCCGAGCCTGAACTTCTTGACGTCCTTCAATGCCTCCCAATTCGGGTTCACCTCGTCCTCCGAGTCGGATGCGGTCTGGTCAGGGTCGGCGTCGTCCTTCTTGTCGCCCTTGTCTGCGCTCTCGGCCTTCTTCGCCTGCCTCGCCTCCCACGCCTCGCCCTCCGCAATCCACTCGCCAACGGTGGGATCAACGGTAGCGTGTACGATGGTCTGATCGAGATCGACGATAAGCGAGAGCTTGCGGGAGCGGAAGAGGTGCTGGGCGGTCTCCTGCTCAATCCGCTGGGCTTCTTCGAGGGAGACGAGGGGCCCGTTGGCGAGGTGGGTCATCTGGATGGACGCGCGGGACGCGTCTGAGAAGCCCGTGTAATCAAAGCTGTCGCAGCGCGCAGACGTGAGCCGCGGGGTGTATGCGTGCGCACGAGAAGCACGCACCTTGTCATGTCCTTCCCACAGAGACAACAGAGGCCGCCGAGCTGGACGCCATGTTTGCATGGCTCGAGGATGAGAACGGCGGGTGTTTCTCGCGCGCGGCGCTCGGAGACGGTGTCGCCCTGCTTGAAGTTCCACTTTGTGAGAGTGCCTTCGATGGACGAGTCCCATGTGCCGAACCGGAGCTCGGGGCGAGCGTCAGGAACCTTGTGGGTGAATGAGTAGTCGAGAAGGCGCGCGCCGCGGTGGACGTCGGTGTTGGGCTGGGCGACGAGGGCGACGACTTTGATGGGGTATGGCAAGGATGCGGGAAGATAGAGTTCGGTGGGGGTAGACATGGGCGTCGGCTAGGAGTAAGAGGGGATCGCCCGCTAAGGCCAATATCCGCGCGAGTCGACAGCCAAGCTCAGGACAGGAAATCACCGTCAACTTAGGTCGCGGTGCGGCTCGAGTCTCGAGTCTCGGGTCCTTGTTCCAACCGCCACGGTCCCCGCCCGCTCCGGCCGCCCCGGGGCCGGCTCTGTTGGTCCTTGTTTGGTCACCGCACTCGACGCCCGGCGATCATCTCCAGCGCCTGTCTCCGACCCCGGTGTGAGCATGTCCGACGACGCGGTCATGACTAGTTCAAGTCTTGTTCTTGAATCACCACTCGCAGCTCTGACGCAGCATAGATCATCCATTCACGGCCTTTGGCCGGCAAAGTCTCGAGCCTCAATCAGCATCTCCCGTTGTCTTATGCAACACGCTGCCATATCCACAACATTAGTAGACTAGGTGCGCGGATAGTGCTGCTGTAGACTCCGCATTCGCACACCTCAGTGACCGGCTTGACCGGCCATTCTCTGGTTCGGCCATGATATAAAGACCGGGCTCGGGGTCTTTCTCGGGCACGTCCTACCCACGACCATGTCCGCCAAGAAATCAGTCGTCCTTGTAACTGGCTGTTCTAAAGGAGGCATTGGCTTCGCATTGTGAGTTGGCAATCAGACTACCGTGCCTCCGATCGAACTACTGACACGAAGCTGTGTTGACAGGTGCGAAGAGTTTGCTTCCAGAGGATGCGTCGTCTACGCCACAGCTCGGCGGCTCGAAGCCATGGAAGGCTTATCCGGGCACGACAATGTGCATACTCTCCCTCTAGACGTCACAAGCGATGAGAATGTGCGGCGAGTCGTGAACGCCGTCATTGAGAGAGAAGGCCAGCTGGACATTCTCGTCAACAACGCTGGGATAGGGAGCACAGGTAAGCCACCAGTCGATTACGAGAATACCTGGCTGTATGATTGTTGTGTGCAGGTGCTATCGCAGACGTGGACATGGAAGAAGTCATCCGGGCATTCCAAACGAATGTGTTCTCCATCTTCCGCACCGCTCAGGCGGTCATACCGCACATGGCATCCAGGAGGAAGGGGACCATCGTGAACATCGGCTCAATTGCTGGCAACATGTGAGTGATTATATGCTCGCTTTCAGCACACCATGCTGAAACGGTGCCCGCGCAGACCCGTACCTTGGAGCGGGGTGTACGCCGCAACCAAAGCTGCAGTGCATTCCATCTCCGAAACGTTGTACATGGAATGCACGCCTCTCAACATCGACGTCGTCCTCATCGCCCCCGGCGGCGTCACGTCCAACATCGCTAACAACCAGGCCCTGCGCGTCCAGCTTCCCGAGAACAGCCTCTACGCAGACTACATCGACTCCATTCTCAAGAAGCTGCGCATGAGCCAGACGCCGAGTTCGATGCCAGCGGCCACGTTCGCCCAGAGGGTCGCAGGCGCGATACTCAAACGCTCGCCTCCGCGCTACATGACCCTCGCCAATATGTCGAGGTTGTACAGCGCTCTGCAGTGGCTGCCTCGCGGTTGGGTGTTGCGGTGGTTTTGGGAGAAGTTCGGAGAGGGCCCCAGGCGGGCCGCTCAGAGGCAAAGACAACCTTGATCTTATAGCTGTTTTATCTGTTTCTCGACTAATCGCCCGTTGAACTTTCTCGTCGTGACTCGCATTTACTTGTTTGACTAGCACGTTGTGTTAGGGATATCAGGTAGGATGCGTGCTGTTGGACTTCATTGAGCGTATATGGATGATCACGCGAGAAACTGCTTCGTATTGCAATGTCCTAATTACAATGCCGGACAAACGTTTGGATGTCATGTCTCCATCCTCGAGTCAAGATCTTGCGGCACTGGTGGCTGCCTAGAGTATGTTCAAGTTGCCCTGGAGATGAAGTTACTTACAGCCTGGTCTTGAAGTGATGCGATGGGGTGCGAGCGGATAGAATTATAGCCAATGCATTGGCTGCTGATGATGGCTCAAGACCATCTCGAATCGTAAACCACGACACCTGCCATCCTCGTCCTACACTGCTCGGGAAGCGCGCCGGCGCGTCGCGTTCAGCACGGGCGCTCCCAGCTCGAACACCTCCGCCACCCGTGTCCTGCATCCTCTCATCCCCATACTCAGTCGCTGCCGGTGCCCGAATCTCGAACACGATGTCCCGCTATCCATACGGCCTCTCTCCCGACATCACGCCCACGAGCAGCCCGAGCAAGCTCACGAAGGCGCAGAAGAGCCGCGCGCGGCGCGAGCCGTCCGGCGTGTTCTCGCTCTTCTCCCCGCCCCAGATCCAGCAGTTCCGCGAGGCGTTCGCGCTCATCGACCACGACGGCGACGGGATCGTGTCCGAGCAGGACCTGAAGCACATCTTCAGCAGTCTCGGTACGTCCGCGCCCTCCCCGAGCACGCGCCCCCCAGCTGAACGTCGCCCCCGCGCGGACCCGACCAGGCATCTCCCCCTCCCGCTCGACGCTCGACCAGCTGCTCGCGGACCGGCCGGGGGACCGGCGCGGGTCTGTGGGCGGCGCACACTCGCGTGGCGCGTCCGCGGAGCCTGACGGGGCCAACGACCGCGGGATCACGTTCCCGATGTTCCTCACGATGATGGGCGAGCACCTGTACGACTTCGACGCGGAGGCGGAGCTGCTCGCTGCGTTCGAGTGCTTCGACGAGGGCGACTCCGGCTTCGTCAAGTGCGACGAGATCCGGCGGTGGCTCGGGGATGTCGGCGAGCGCATGGGGGAGCACGAGGTGAGTCCTGTCTGGCTTTGGTGTTTTGTTGTTTGAAGCAGTGGAAGGAGTGGAAGATTGAGAGAGAAAGCTGACGCGGAATACAGATCGACAAGCTCCTGAAGGGGCCGTTCACGCGGAATGGCCAGTTCAACTACCGGGAGTGGGTCAAAGTGCTCAGGATCAATACAGACAACGAAGAGACCGACTCCCAGTGATGCTGCTGCTGACTTTCTGCCGCGGAAGGTGTATGATATATGTTGTATCTGTCACGACCTTTTATGAAGGATACCCTCACCAACGGACTCATAACCAACATGCAACGTTCCTGAGATGAGGTGGGCGGAGGTACGTCTATGCTTTATGTTATACATGATGTACAAGTGAGTAGTGCAATTACGTCGCATCTTCGCAACACCTCGCGGAGTTCACAGGTGAGTTGGACAAATTCGACTCATGCCCATTCACCCTCGAGCGGGTCGGCGGGATTTTTGCCGTCGTCCATAGCAATCTCCTGCATGACCTCATCCATAGTCTCCTTGCCCTCGTCCTTCTCAGCTTCCTCCAGTGCTGTCGCCCGAATCAGCACTCCGGCTTTCTCTACGTGTATATCGGGACTTACCATGGCCTCTGCCCTCACCAAGGCTCGTCTCCAATCCCTCTTGGCCACTTCGAGCGGCGATGAACAGAAGCTCGGCTCCCTCGTGATCCAAGAGCTCTCGCCGCTCGACCGGCGCGAATCTCAAGCCATACGACTCCCTCCCTCTCTTTCCGCCCTTGCCGAAGACGCCCTCCATTATCTCCTCCGGGTACTCTGCACGCTGGCCCTTGGGCAATCCCACTTGTGCTGGACCTGAGGGGGGAGCAAGCGGATTCTTGACCTGCAGAACGAACGACGACGCCTTGTGGATCCCGAGGGTTTGCTGCACCTCGCCAAAGTGCTCGTCGTCGGGATGCGAAAGGTGGTACCCGAAGTGCGTCTCGCGCTGCGAAGGCGTGCCGGCGTTCTCGTTATTCACGATCGCGTATGCGCCCCGCGCCGCGAGCCGGGCGGCGGCCTGATGACGGGTGCCTGTCGGACTGTTGTCAAATACAGCTGGCTTGTGGCGAAACTGTCTCTCTTTACCTCTCGTCTTCGTCTCGTACTCCTTCGGTCCAAGTCCCTCTTCGAGCTTCTTCAAGTCCTCGCCGATCGAGCTGACGGCCGCCCAGAAAACCTGCTTGCGCCCGCCGCCCGCCCCTCCACCTCCAGCCTCTGGGTCAGGCAGGCCCTTCTTGCCGATGATGAGCAGACGGAAACGCTTCTTGCTCTGATCCTTCGGCTCAGTGGCTGGGACGGCGTCAGCACCGCTCTCGATGAGGTTCATCTCCTGGTCCTCGTCGTCATCCTTCGACTGTGTTCCCCCCGAGGATCCGGGCGAAGCGAATTGCGGAGGGCGCGGGACGAGCAGCATATAGAAGCGCTGGACATCGTCCAAGGAGTGCGCTTCTTCCAGCTCGACCTTGGGCCGGTAGAAGAAGTAGATGTGGCCGCGCTCGATGGTACCTGTAGGCCTATGAGCATCCCTTGAGGCAGATATGGTTGGGCGAGTGTACCTGCTTGGTACATGCTTTCTGCCGGGTGCCGTTTTGCAGGCGCGTTTTCCTTGTTGGAGTCCGCGTCCGCGTCCTCGGACCCCTCTTCCTTCGCAGCGGACTGGTCTTCGACTTTCTGGTTTTCCTCGGTCTTGGCTTTCTTTGCGGGAGGCTCCTCCTTCTTGTCTTCGGCCCCTGGCTCCCTCTTCTCTCCAACCTCAGGCGACGCCTCCTTCTTTACCCGCGTCTTCTTCATGGACGCCGGCTTTCTCGGTGACGCTCGCTTCTTGCCCTTGGACACGGGCTTGGAGGCTGCAGCCTGCTTCTGGTCCTCCGTCTGCTGATGACTGCGCAAATTGCGCTTCTCTGCGGCTTCCTGTGCGCGGGTGGTAGGCATGACTTTGCGCTGCGGTTGTGATGGTGGGTGTGCAGATAGTAGGTGTGCAGATATGGTCTGGGGCAGAGAGCGTCGGTTATATAACGCGAGACGGTCCTGGGAGGCTCTTGACGTCACCGGACGCGTATAGACGCGTCCCGTTGCGCGTGACCGCCCGTCACTCCGCGCGCCTGTGGCGATCGTCTCCGAGTCCCAGGGCGCGGTCGAGCAATTCTCCAGCTGCGCAGCCTACGCTACATGTACTGGAGCACTCCCACTGTCCTGAAGCCACTATGCGAATGAGCAACGATAGTATACCCCTCATCCAGGCGTATCCTACAGGACTTGCAATCATCATCAACCGGCAGCACCGTCTGAAAGCGTACAACACCTCCAAGTCTTATCGTACTCCCTCCACGGCAGAGGTCATCGCGAGGACCGCTATTTGGGTATGCCAGGATGCCGTCCGCCGTCAATCGAGCCCGTCGAGGCGCATCGCTTCAGCAACCCGCCGCCAAACCAACGGCTGCCGCTCCCGCCCGTCGTCGTCGTCGTCGTCTTCGCTGTCGACTGAATCGCGCTGTCGGTCGACGTCGAGCGCGTGCTGCTCGACAGTGATAACCTGAGCCATCCTGACGCTCTCTCGTGCACACTAGGAGAGAAAGGCGCACATTGCATTCGCACCGCTGCTACTCTTCTGCGGCGCCACTGACCCCGTCGCGGCTGCGGCTGCTACACTCGTTGCGCCGGCCAGGGACGCACCGTCCCCGGGGGGCCCGACGCGGTCGTTGTCGAGCAGCCGCTCAAACTCCAGCGCGGGGTCGTAGTAGAACTGCTCGAACGCCATCGCGGTCGCAAGCGCGCGGGTTTCGCAGAGTGCTCGGGGGCGCGGGGTGGTACGCGGGAGTGCGAACGCGAGCCCGTGCACGGACGTCCAAGAGTTGTACTAGGCCCGAGGCGCGTCCGGGCACGACGCCCCTGATAAGTGCACGGGTCTGATTCTGAGTACCCTTCCGTGCGTGCGCGGGCGCGGCCGGGCTTTAGACGTTGATGTTGTTCAGCTGAGTGCGTGCTAGTGCGCTCCGGCCGGCACTTGCCCTCCTCGCCGCATAGAATTTGGTCCACGTTGCGGATGGGAATGGCACGGGAGAATACGTGTATGGAGTCCATGCCCCCCTTCCCCCCCAATAATGCGCGCGGACTTACGCCGGGGGCCTGCGCCGGCTTCGATGTTTCTGGCGACGGTTCCGCGGGTCGAGAAGGGCGCATCACTTGAGCTGCAGAACCGCGCGGATTCGACGAGGTTCTCAGGTAAACCGCGTCAAGCCTGTAGCCTGAGCTTGCAGCGTACTGTATATGCGTGCGCGCGTTTCAGACGAAGCTAGGATTGAAAGGGTAGAATAGCGATGGACGAGAATACGATTGGGCTTAGGCAACTACGTGTAGCAGACTAGTGTGACAGGAGCGAGCGAGCGGACGGAATCGGTACAACGTTAACTACACTCCCACTCTCGCTCTTCCCCCCCCCCCCCCCCCCTCATTGGCCCCTTTCCCTCTAGTGTCTACCACCGAGACGTACATCCTCAAACGCTTCATGTCTCAGAACGAGGGCTTCACGTCCATCACCACCAGCCTGGCCCACCACGTCGTGCCCGACCCACCTACCGGTGCTCCGTACCTCCCGTCTCCCGTCGAGACGAAATACTATCTGTACGGTCTCCCTTCAGAGGCTCGCATGATTGCACGCTCCAGCGCTGACGTCTGGATGCCGCCCACCGGCGCTGAGGCGTATCTGAAGCCGAAAGAGCTCGCAATTCTCGGCGCCCACAGTCTTAACGGTGTCTGGGACGATGTCGTCGGTCCTGCCATGGAGGCCTACCTGGCTGACCAACAGGTCCAGTGTTCCATCATGCATCCCGTCCGTCTCGGCGTCGTTGATCAGACCCCCGACACTTTTCCCGCCTTCGTCATGATAGGCGTCGACCACGACCCGTCTCGGCCGAGTCTGGCTTGCAGGTCGCCCTCCATTGCAGGTCTATTCTCGTGGGCCACGAGATCGAGGACGTCTATGTCATCGTCTACGAGTCCAAGTACCAGTTCCTCGCGGGCCTGTACAAACCCGCCGTTATCTCCAATCCCATCGCTATCGTCCGCGAACCTTTCTCTACCACTCTCGGCATCTCAATCTGCAACGCCGCCACGCCCAACTTCGAGGGGACCGGCGGTTTCTTCTTCATCGATACCGCCAAGCCCGGCAAACTCTTCCTGCTTACCGCCAGGCATGTCCTCTTCCACCCGACAAGGAACCAAAGACGCTCTACCGCTTCCGCGAAGGCGATGGCGGTGCCAAGCGTAAGGTGTTGTTGATGGTGAAGCGGCCTTCAAGGCTCGCTGTGGCGACATCCAGGCCGCGATCGGTGCTAAGGAGATAGTCTTGGAGCAGCTTGCGCGCCGTTTGGAGCGAGCTAACGACTTGGATGAGCAGGAGGCTAACGACGAGCGTGATGAAGTCGAGGCTCTGACCAAAGCCGCCAGCAAGGCCATCGAAGCCTTCAAGAAGCTGCTCACTGATATCGGTCGGGACTGGACGGACGAGGAGAATCGCGTCATTGGCCATGTCACCCTGTCTCCTCCCATCAGCTTCAACCACGTCGACGGTGGATTCACCGAAGACTGGGCCGTGGTCGAGCTACTCCCCTCGACGATCTCCAAGCTCAACTTCGTCGGTAACGCTATCGATCTCGGCTCTGTTGCCGTCGACGAGCTCACCGCCTGGATGCACCCGCAACTTGCCAACCCCAGCGCTTTCAAGTACCCTGGCGATCGCCTCCTCCACTTATGCGGCACCGTCTCCGACGACGAGATGTACAAGCCCGACCCGAAGACCAAGGACCAGGATAACGATCCCGCCATCATGGTGCTGAAGAACGGCAACACCACCAAATTCACCGTCGGCCGCCTCAACACAATCCGCGCCTTCACGCGCACCTACTTCGAAGGTAATCCTGGCGCCATGTCCAAGGAGATAGCAGTCCTTCCGCGCAGCTCCAAGTCGGGTCCCTTCTCGGCCAAGGGCGACTCGGGCTCGGGCGTCATAGACGGCAAGGGCAGAGTGTGCGGGCTGCTCACGGGCGGCGACGGTGCCACTGACGTGTCCGACTGCACCTTCCTTACCTCGATCAACTTCCTCGTTAAGCGCCCCGTGCCAATATCTTTCCCAAGCCCGAGGACATGTAAAGAAGGTCGCGCTCCTGCCGCCAAAGTACGTTCGTCGCGCTTTTTTCTGATCTTTTTCTTTCTTCTTCTTCCTACGTTGTACTTGTATTCGATATGCGCTCTGAAATCGATATTGTTGTCACGCGTATACTTTTTGGCCCTGCAAGGATAAAGCCCTCGTAGCAGGAATCGAACACCCCGACTCAGATAAATATATCGTTCGCACTGAATGCAAGTGTTTCATCAGGCGCGCTTGATTTCCCACAACTTCCTCCATTATACTTTGTACAAGAATATACAACAGCAAACATTTACGCGAGAATATTTACTTATCAGCGAAGGAAGGGGACCACAAGCGTGCGCACCCACACCCGCACCCGCTTAAGCCGCGACCATCTCGACGTCGCGCATCTCCTTCTCCAACCCGCGCACCTCCTCCGCGGGGTGCGCCAACCGCTCGCGCGCCTCGCGCGCGAGCGGTGGCGTCCCGTAGCGCTGGCGGTACTCGGCGTTGATCGCGAGGAGGAGGTCACGCAAGAGCGCGGCATGCTTCCTGCGCTCCTCCGGCGACGCCGGGCGCGCGTCGAGCTCGATGCGGCCCACCCGCCGCGCGAGGTCCTCGGCGTGCTCGCGCCGCGCACCCGCCGATGCGTAGGACCCGAGCGCGCTGATCGGCGGCAGCACGGGGTACGCCACGCGCTGCGGCTCGCTCGGGACGGGCGTCTGCGCGGACGAGTGCGGGGGGGACGATGTGCGGTCGTCCGCGGACTTGGGCGACGGGCTGCGCTGGGATGAGGACGGCGTGGGGGACGCGGGGGACGAGCGCGGGGAGGGGTACCCGGCGGCGGTGGATGGGGGTGAAGGCGAAGGCGATCGGTAGCGTGCGCTGAGGGGCGGCAGTTTGAGAGCCTCGTCGCCGGAGGTGAGTAGCGGGTAGAGCGAGCTGCCCTCCGAGGACGTGAGTGGGCCCGATGCGACTGACGAGGCTGCGGAGGACGCGGTGAGCCGTGCGGGCGGGCCGCGGTGCACACCTCCTGCGCCCAGTTTCGGCTCGACCGGTGCTGGGCGTCCGACCGCCGCATTCGATGTACTCGGCCCGGCGCTCTTGAGCGGTATGATGGTGCGCATGTTCTTCGAGCTGTAGTCGACGGGGGCAAGCTGCACCGCGGGTGGTGGGCCACGGTTCGTGCGGAGGTAGTCGAACGCCGCGGCACTCTCGGGAGCGACTGTAAGTGGGATATGCGGGGGCGTCGAGCTCGGAGGCGTGGACATTCCTGAGTGCGAGGAGAGAGGGGAAGCACCTGCGACCGCGCTGGGGCCAAGGTCGAGCGGCGGCGTGAGGTAGTGAGGATAGTTCTGACCGGCGTACGACTGAGACGGGAACGGAGGAGAGGGCTCGAGCGGGGGGAAGTGGTCCTCAGTCGCAGATGCGCGGTGTGCGCGGGGGCGATTGGAGGTGTAGGGCAGTGGTGCAGCGGATCCGGCAATGTCGTGCGCGGGATACATCCCGAACTGCACCGCTTGCACCGATTGGTGTGACGACCGGCTTGGATAAGTAGACATCTGCTGCGACGAGAACTCATTAAGTGGAATATAGCCAGTGTCCCCGTGGTACCCAGCACCTGAGCCCGGTCCGGATGGGTTTGGGACGCCAGGCATGCCCGCCAGGCCGAGCTGAGCGAGGTTAGCTGGGTCAAAGAATGCCGCCTCGTCGATTGGGGCGTGCGGCATAGACTGAGAGTGTTGATGCCTAGGGCCTGGTTGATTGCCTCCAGATACGTCACGGCCGAGCGTTATGAGGAACTCGTTGACGGCAGCCAACTCTTCGGGAGTCCGGATGTCCAGAGACACCGATCGAGGGTTGAACGACGGCAGCTGATGCGGGCTAGGACCAGGAGCGCCATTGGTTGTTGCACTCAAGGACTGCTGGTAGGCCAGATTGCTGAGACGTGCGGCCATGTCTGCACCACGGGTCATTCTGCTGTCCGGTGGGCTGAGAGAAAGTACGTACGGGGGTCGTAAGCTGGGGTGACCCGGCGTTTCTTCACGTCCGTGAAGAAGTCGTCGACGCTGTAGTCGTAGCTGCGCTTCGCACCGCTTACGGGCACACTTCTGCCGTGAACATCCTCGGGAAGCACTTCCCACGTAGGGAGAGGAGGCTGAATGCGGTACAATTGATTTCTAGCATGCGCGGTGGCGACGTCTGGGGCATAGTCAAGCTCTGGTGAGGGTGTAGGCAATACTCCAAAGTCCGCACCTATCGGGATGGATTTCCGTGAGTCGATGAGGATGGATCGGAATACAGGAGGTAAAGCTTACCAGATGAACTATCGGAAAGGGGCACGGAAGTCGACTTGGCACGGGCAACGGGAATGTGATGGGGAGGGCCCAATGACCTTGGCTTGTCATTCTCGCCTCGTACCCGCTGCGAGTATGCAGGGTCGGAGACGGTGATAGCCTTCGAATGCTTGTGCTGAGCATGGTGTTCCTCCGTGTGTATCTTCTCATGCTTCTTGAGATCCTGTGGACGTTTGAACGGCTTCTTGCAGATCTCGCAGACGTGCGGCTTGAGGGGTGTGTGCACTGGTAGGCGTTCGAGGTAAGGACCATGGGGCTCACGGGGAGTACGAGCCAGAAAGCGCACCTCGAAGATGGCTGGTGATATGGTCACGCTTCGCGCACGTTGTTCCACAGTCCTTCCACTTGCAGGTCAAGCAGAGGTTGCCAGTGCTCTTGCGGCCAATGTGGTCGTTACAGAGGTGGTTGTAGAGCGCTTCGGGGTCGGAGAGGACCTTGTCGCAGGCAACCCACTGGCAGGCATGACCGGGCGCGGACTCCTCCGAAGACGTAGCAGCAGGGGCGGTTGAGGACGTGCTCGCTGACTCTGTCCGTTCCGCAGCATCCGAGGAGGGGGCGGGAGCGGGAGAGGGAGGTTGCTTCGGGGACTGGGGCGGTTGGCTCATTGGGGCGAAGAGGGCGTAGGGGTCGAGGTCGCGGAGGTCGTCGAAGGGGTAGAGCTGGCGATGGAGATTGTACTGGAGGGTGGAGAGAGGGACGAGATGGGGGAAGGAGTCTTGAGACATGGCGGAGGCGGATAGTCTCTTAAGCTCTGTCGCCGATGTCGATCTCTTGGCAATGGGCCCAGTGCCAAGACCATCCCCTCCGGGGCTTGGCATGCCCTTGGCACAGCTTACGTAACTGCCCCTACTCACCTCCCAGATTCACTCGAAGCGCTGCTGTGCTTTGCACGTCGGCCCAATGCTTGTGTGTGCTCTCGCTCTGTCTCGAGGGCTATATACGCCCCTTGTACATATCGTGCCTGACTGACAGCACACAGCGTCCTATCTCCGCAACTCGCACGTCGGTCCCGACGGCTGGCCCAGAAAGGGAGCCAAGTGACCGGAGCGAGCAGCAGACAGGACCAAGAGCCCAAGGAGGAGACTGCCCACACAACGCTCAACATGACCGCCAAGCCTCTCCTCGCCAAGCTGCGTCCTCCGAGCGCTCCAGCGTTCCTCCCGCCTCACCGCTTTCCTGTCCCCCCGCCCGGCTCGCAATCCCAGCCGCCCCTCTCCTCCCGACAAGGCATCACAACCACCCACATTCGCCCGTTCAATTGCAAACGGTCTTCCATCTCTCCCTCTTCGGTGTCTTGCTTACCTCCCGGGCGCATCATCTGTGGCCTTTGAGGGAGCTTGTGCGGCCAATCCCCACTCCTGGAAAGCTGTCTTTCGTCTCTTCGGTGAAAGCAGGAGCCGCCACACGCGCCCCTTGAATAGCGTGGTCGTCCGCGGACCTCTCCCCGGCAGAATTCGTGGGACCGTGGGCGATATCGCCGCGCAGAAAGGTGCGCATCTCTTCCAGCATCGGGCGCGCACCGCGAAGCGACGTTGACAGCTACGGATCCCCTCGGAAGGGCCCGCGCAAGGCCCAAGATGGGATCGACGCCCCATTCAGCGACCGGGTTCGCTCGTGAGAGCACGGGTTGCACAACCCAGGATCGGCGCGCACTCCGCCCACAGCGCCCGCACTCATGGAGATACACGGAGCCACGACCGGTTAGCCGAGCTCGTCTCCCCGGTCCTCACCCATCCGCCATATATTCCCTGCCCGTCATTCCACGCATCATGTCGCCCAGACATCCCCGCATTCCTCATGCACATGTGAGGAGCCGTCCGGGGCGAGCGTGCGCTGCGGTGCGCCCGCTAACGTAACGCACGGCAGCTGGACGCACGTCGGAGTGTGCAGTGCCTGCTGAGCTCCGGCTGAGCTCGTGTTTAGCAGGCGCGGCTGGAGTGCCAAGAGCACGTCCTGCCTGCGCAGCACGAACACGACTGAACACGATCGCAGATGTGCCGATCCCAGATCTCGTCCTCACCTTGGGTTGGCCTTGGCGATGACCCGGGATCTCAGCACGCCCTCCGCGCTCTCCGGCGCGATCGCGGGGCCTGCGGCAAGTACCACCGTCGCTCAACGTGCGTCCTTGGATTGCGTATGTATGCTCGTACGGCACACCTCCCCCGCTGCGTAGCGGAACGGGGGTCCCCCGCTCACCGCGTGACGCGAGGAGCGCAGGCCCCTCGATCAGAATGCAGATAAGCCTTGTGTTACAGGCACGTTCATTTCCGCTCGTTACAACCGCGGCAGTGCCCGACGAGTCTGTTCACTGCTCTTCGATCCCCCTCGAGACCGGGCCAGGTAGGCGAGCTAGAGTGCAATCACTAATGCCGGGACGTCAGTTTACCGTCAAGCTCGATTATTGGCCCTGGCCCCCGCTCCCGTTGATCGATGTCGCGAACCCATAGTGGGGGGCGGGCTCACATGCATGCTGAGATTCTCCCGCTCATCTCGTCCAAGTACGTCCAACCACCTCCATCTTCTCGAGGACGCATGAGAGCGGGACAGGGGCTATCGGCCGATGCCTCGCGGGCAACGCGCGCACGCTACCCCGGGTTCCGCACGCTTCATTTTCAATTTCACCACACGGGCACTTCGCAGCCCGCATTTTCGTAACTACGGCCGCCCGAGCTCGAACCTAACGCACGAGAACTTCACCAAGAAAGCGCCTCGGCCAATGCAGCCCATGCCCCCTTGCCTGCCTGGTGCCATTCCATCTGGCGAAGAAGGCAGGCCATCGCGCACCGTGTGGTGTCATCTGCGCCGCAAGCCAGCCCAGCACTTCTCCTGTCGGGCGGCACCCACGGCCAAAAATACCCCCCCCCCCCCCTGGGCGGCGACCTGTACGGACGACTGGCCTTCCATGGGGAGGCTTGTCGGTCAGCACTCGACCGCGACGGAGCCCCGCTACGGCCGCGCAGGACAAGACACCGAAGCGGCGGGGCGGGGCGGTCCAAGCCCAAGCTGCGAGGGGCTGGAGCATGACGACCGTAACGGCACTGGAAAAGGAGGTTCATTGCCTGGAGCATAGGCGCGTTCTAATAGCTACAGCGGTACAGATGAGCAGAAGTTAATATACAATATGGTAACACCGTCCAAACGAGCAGAGAAAGGGAGAAGGGGAAGGAGATGTGAGCATAGGGCACAGGAGCGGACGCAGCCTACGACTTCTTCAGCGAGAGCTTGAGCTTGGGCGCCGAGCCCGACGGCGTCGCCGGCATCTCGTCCTCGTCCTCGTCCATCGCCATCATCGGCGGGCTCGTGGCGAGCGGCGACGGCCCGTGCGACCCCGCGAACTGGCCCGGGCGCAGAGAGCCCGAGGGCCCAGGCGTGTACAGGCTGTCCTGCCCCCCAAACCCGAACCCGCCGCCCCCAGTGCCGGTGGGTGACGTCGCGGTCGGGCTCGTCGCGGACGGCGTCGGGGGCGGGGGCGCCCCCTGGTTGAACTCCGCCCAGCGCGGGCACTTCCGGTTCGTTTCTGCGGACATCGAGTAAGCTCAGGCTCGGGCGGGCGGCGGAGATGCATGCCACATACTCATATGTCCCATCTGACCGCAGTGGCCGCAGCGCCGCTGGGAAGAAGCGGGAGTTGCGTGAGCTGCTGCTGCTTGGGCGATAATGGGGACGAGGGGTGGTGCGACGTACCGTGGTGTCCGGCTTGATTGGGCGGTTAAGCTGGAGCGGCGTGCCGCCCTCCTTGACGATCTTCGCGTTCTTGCGGTGCAGCCGCCGCTCCTGATTCTTCTTCATCCGCGCAATCTCCTCTTCGATCCTGCACAGCGCACCGTGAGCACGGCCGCGCCTTGTACCGAAGCCCAGACCCAAAACGCACCTCTTTCTCGCGCGCTTGTCGCGCTCGGCGTCGCCCGTGGGCGCGAGCGCGTCCGCAGTCATGTTCTCCTCCTCGATCGCCTGCCGCTTCTTGAGGTAGGCAGTGATCACCGCGGGGTCGCGCACGATTTCCGTCTTCCACTCGCCGTCGACGAGGCGCTTGATGCGCAACACACGCCGCTGCGCCTCCGGCCCGAGACTCAGCTCGCGGTCCCGCGCGAGCGACGAGCCGCGGCTGTACGTCGGCGACGTTGGCCAAGGGGCCTCGGGGTGCGCCTGCGGCGAGTGCGCGGGCGTGTACGTGAGCGAGGCCCGCGGCTGCGGCTTCTTCTCTGCGGCCGCTTTCTCATCCTCCTCCGTGAGCTCGGGCTCGTCCTTGCGGCTGAGTGAGTCGAACTGCGCCTTCCAGATCCGTTCAATTTCGGACTTGTAGATCTGCTGTTGCTCCGCAACGTTGTACCGGTGCGCAGACTTGGGTCGGCTTTCGGCTTCCGCTATTGGTTTGTAAGTGTGCGTTACATGTGTGCGGAGAGGCACCAACGTACCTAGCTTCTGCTCGTAGTCCTCACCGGCCTTCACGAAGATGTCCTTCATGGAGACTCGGATGAAGCTGAACGCCTCGCCACGACCGGTAGGGTCACCTTCGCCATGGAGTTTCAGCATCGCCTTGGCCTGTGTCGCGAAGAGGAAGTTCTTCGTCGTGATCCACGGCGCAAGCTGCTGTTCGATCGACAGGTTGCCCTCGTCTTCCTCCGCAACCTCACCGTTGAAGCTGTATCCGGCGTCTTGCAGGTGACGTTGGCCGACCTGCATGCTCTCGGAGAGTACGACTTGCTCAGGTGTCACCATCTTCAGCATGTCAGTGTCAGATGGGATGGTCCAGTTCCCCTTGAGACGCCAGAAGCCTTGGTGAGGGCCTCGACGGTGGTACTCCATAAATTCCTATAGCGCATATAGTCAGCTTCGGCTAGGCTGCACGTGATTACTGTCAAAACACCTTCAGACGTTGCCGCATTTGCAGTTCGTTCTGGTCAGGGAAGTACTTCATCAGTCGAGAAATCTTCAGCCTCTTCTCTGAGCTCTTCTCAAGCAGCTTGAATGCGATAATTTGCAGGCGCAGCTTGATCGTGTTGGTGATCTTGCGTGAATGTGGTCCTGGGACCTCCGTTACTGGGTAGGTCTGGCCGACAGCAAAGAGGTTGTTGATCTCCCGAATATAGTACTTGGATTCACCCTTGACCGTCGTACTGACCACCTGGTGAGCATGTCTTGGACTGATGGCGCTGGCAAAGACCTACCGGATGACAAGGAAGTCCGTCTGATATGGTTTATGTCGGAACAGCGGGGCACGGACGAGGTTGTTGTACAACGCAGGCACCGTCTGACCAGGATACACATAACCGAATTTCATGAACGGACTCTCGTCTTGGGGCTCGATGACGATAGGTTCCCCGAGGTCGTACTGAACGATGGAATAAGTCTGGTGTTGACGATGAGCCTCGAGAAAAAGTCCCGACCTTGGGTATGTGATCGTCCTTCTCGTTCTTCTTACGGTAGTAGTTGACCAAGATACTACCCATACCGAAGTTGGAGACTATCGGTGGGTGTTCCTCAGAAAACTCCCACAAAACGAAGTTTGATGTGTCGCGCAAACTGAGGTCCCCTGTGCGGTGTAGACCCTCGCCGACGTCGCCACCCTTGCCAACCTTGCGCCCTGCCCGATCCTTCTTCTTCTTCGCCGTACGAACCTTGCTGAAATGTATCTCGATATTGGAAGGAAACTGCAGTGCCGGACGATGGAAGGAGCGAGCCTCCTGTTTCGACAAGCGTGTCTTGTACTGTTATCGTATTATCAGCGGCACTGCTCCCAGAGCATTCACGGCTACACCTACGAAAGGGAGCTGCAATTTCTGTGCCGGGTATGCATGTTCCACGACCAGCTGACCGAAGGTCTGGCGGACGCGGTGCCGACCACCTTCCTTGGACACTTCGTAGAACTGGTCGTTCGAGATGTTGAATTTGTCTCGAGGCTGGGTGTCGGTACGCAGGCGCTTTCTGGGGCGCGCCACGTCTTGTACTGTGGACGGTTTCAGCGTCCATGACAAGAAACCACCCCTCCAACACCTTACCTGCGGGTCTTTCCTCCGGGACGACCTCTTGTTCGTGGAGTTCGAGCTGTGTGAAGTCTCGGAAGGGTTCACGAGGCCCCCAGATGATGCTCTGGGTCCAGCTACCCTCCTCGAGCGCCTTGTTTAAAGGCGTGTCGAGATCATTCTGGGTTGCCGCAGGAGATGCAGGGGCATCGGGGTCAGGCTCCCATACGATTTGATCTTCCCAACTGGCAATATTGACCAAGTAGAAGGAACGGTCGTCCAGGGGTGGGAGCGAGTCTGGGACCTCGGGCTTGTCTCGCGCCTGCCAGCAGGGGGTGAGGTACAGAATACGTGGTAAGACTTGGAACGCACCTGCAATGCACGCCTGAGGTCTTGCTCTACATCCCCAGACGCGACGACCTGCTCTACACGCTTGCTCTCCACTTGGCGTTCTGTGTCTCCCACAATCGACTGAAGAAAGTTCTTCGGCACCTCCTTCTTCTTGGGATATACAGATTCCACTGAAGACGGAGGGTTCGAGGTCGGAGCATTGCTTGGTGGCAAGGTGCACTCACCTGAGAACGGTCGCTTGGAGATTCGGGACTTGTGTACGGTGACACCCTTGAAGAGCTCCGTGAAGTCCAAGACCTTGTCCTTCTCGAATGTAGGGAACCTCTCATACACGGTCTTCGGGCGTTCCACAAGCCTACGTATTACCCGCTTGCGCCTCTGCTTGGGTCCCATTCCTGTGGGCGACTCGACCTCCATCTTCACATGACTATCGGGGTCGGTCTCTTCCTCGGCAAGCTCTCTGTCCACTTCATCTTCCCAGTCTTCTCCCTCGCCAGGTCCAACAACTTCGTCTTCTTCGCCGTCCCACCTGTCGTTGTAGATCTGCTTTGCGCTCAGGGTTGGGACGCCTGAGATCCCCAGTTGATTCGAAAGTCCGGGGCCGGTAGGAAGGTCAAGTCCGCTGAGGACATTGCTGAGAGAGAATCCGGTGAGAGTTGCAATAACATCGTTCTCGTCCTGAGCCATGGTCAGAGTCTCTGCGCCTCATGAGACTGAATGGTCATTACCTTTCCCGACATCTTGTGACGCGGCACCCAAGGCCAGCTGAGAAGTACAGAAGTAAGGAGATACAGTCGTGTGTCGAATTCAAGGCGCGATGGAAGACAGCTAGGCGCGAGGTTCCAGTGTGGCCTGGCGGAGGGACACAGAAGAGAGCGCGGCGGATGCGGTCGCGCTTGGCCCGTCCATTGAACACAGATGGCGGAGGCGCTTACCAAGCACGTGGTTAAATTGATCGAGATCTCCCCTGTGTCATGGGCGCTTCTCCCGCATTGCTTTGGCTGCAGCGGCGTCGCGTTCCTCCAGTTCATTCAACCCGCTTGTCCTCCATCCACCGCGCCCCTCGCCATTTAGTTCTCGGCCACTCGTTGAACAGCACATCTACAACATAATTTGACTGTGCTACATACCTAACGACACCATAAGATGTCTTCGAAGGCTGTAGCATTGGACAAGGGGCTTCGGAAGGAATTAGATGTGAGTGGCCTTCGCGTAACGCACCAGCGTGCTTCAAGCATATAACCCACGTCGTCCATGTGTAGACGTTCAGAGAGAAAGTTAGGGTAGAAGCGGAGCGCATTGTCTTTGAGTCGTTCCCTCGGAAGGTGAGCAGCCACTCGCGATACCCCGTCGACCACTCAAAACTAATCAAGTACATTCTTAGATTCTGTAGGCATTCGATCCGTAGAATTGTGTCGCTGCGCTCATGGCTATTTTAAGTGACTTGCAGAAGCTGATAGAGTCCGCTGCACAAACCAGCTCGCCGTTCCACCTCTCGAACGCGCCGCGCATCACGGATGCCACTGTATATCCCCCTCCCTCCGGTGCCTCGGAGCCTGAGACGAAGAAGCGCAAGCTCGACTCTGGAGAGACTGCCAATGGTATCACCACTGCTAACGATGCCAATCATGCAAAGCATCCCGGGAAGATGTTGTCGAACCAGCACACGGTGGCACTCCACGAGCAGTTGAAAGCGGAGTGCGAGCAGATGGCCGAGTTATGTGTAAGTCCTGCCATTGGCTATCGAAGATGGAATCTCACCACTGTCGCTATAGGACAAAGTTAAACTATGGATCAATTTGTCTATGCCCAAGTGAGTGGCAACTACCTTTGTTAGCGTTAACTGCTAATAGTTCGCACGCCCAGGATCGAAGAGTACGTCCAGATTATGACTACCAGAGTTTATGGCAGCTCATGAGTATCATTCTTGTACCTAGTGGGGACAACTTCGGTGAGTACCTGACCTGTACAGGCATACATCTTGCGCTAAAAGTCGCACAGGCGTTCAGATCCAAGAGGGTACATGCTCGTCTCGTGCTCCGATATTCCATGACCTCTGACATGATATCACAGACGTCCTCACCGAGCTTCACCGTTCCCAAGAGAGCGCGTACAACCTGCGTGATTCAGCTCGGCAGGACTATCTGACGCGTGCCAAGATCTGCACAAAGATTATGAAGTACCCGCATCTCCAGGACTACACTGTGAGCCGGCATTCCGCACTGTCGAGCTCGAATGCCACTGACAGTTATACCAGCTGGCGCTGCAAGAGCACGATCAGAAGCAATTGTACATTGCGCGCCAGCACCTGCACGACTTGCGCAGCATCTACGCAGTATTGACCGATATGCTGCACAAGAACATCGAGAAGGTGAGTTGTTCACGATGTCATTCTAAGATCTATCAATGACCCACCTCGCGTCTAGATCCGCACCCCCAAGGCCAACAACGCCAGCACGATGTACTGATCGGTCCGAAACCACAGTATTCACGCATTAGACACGTTATGAAACCGACCTGCACTCCGTTCTGTATAGCGGCTCTCCTTGGACCACCAATTCCCTCCCATAATCGAGGCATGTCGTGTATGCACCTATGGACTCATGCATCACAAGCATATGTATACCTAATGATAGCACACCCTTACATTATATCCAAGTCCTATGCTGCAACAGACTAACGGCCCATCGGCCATGCTACACGTGAGGTCACCTACGACACAAACACGCCGGCCGGCTCAGGACCGCCGGCCTCTCGCACCACCGCCACCCCCACGTAGATCGATCAAACGGAGATCGTTTTGAAGACGTTGAAGCCGTCAAGCGCCGTGCTAATGACGGTGCCTGGAATCTGCGGGTGCCAGTGCACCTCCTTGACGTCCTTCTGGCCCTGATGCACGAAGAGCAGCTGGGGCGGTACGTCCCTACCACCCTCGGGAGTCGCGTCCATACCGCCGGTCTCCTCCTCGTCCTGCTCGACCGCGAGGTCCCACAAGGTGACTTGGTCGTCCGCGCCTGATGCGGCAAAGATAGAGTCTTCCGACGGGTGCCATTCGATGGAGGTGATGGGTGCGCGGTGCCAGTTGAACGCGGCCACAGGCGTCGGGTCAGGCGCGGTCGTGCTGGAGGCAGTCGTGAGCAACGAAGATGACAGTGGTCAGCAATGACCACACTCACCCCCTCTTCTTCACGTTCCGCAAGTCCCAGACCTTGATGCCGCCCTCGTCGCCACCGCTCAGGAGCAGGTACGTCGTCGAGCGGTTCCAGCTGATCACGTTAACGTCGCTCTCGTGCGCGCGGTCGACGCCCGCAACGCTCTGCCTGCCCTTCGCGCGCACGTCCCAGATCTGCACGCTCTGGTCCGCGGAGCAGGACGCGAAGACGGTGGGCTCGGCCGGGCTCCACTGCAGGTCCTCCACGCTCGACGTGTGCGACGTGAACGGCTGCGAGAGCGCGTTGAACCCGGACGGCGTCGTCGTCGTCAGATAGATCTTCGAGTGCACGTCGCCGGTGAGGAGCCGCAGCCCGGACGGGTTTGCGCCGCCGGACGAGGCCCAATCCATTGCGAAGCCCTCCGCACGCCCGTGCGAGTTGATAGTGAACGCGGGCGTGTGCGTCCGCGCCTTGTCGACAGTGTATCCGGGAACGTCGAGGGCCTCGATCAGTGGCCGCACGTCCCAGATGTGCACTTTCCCTGTTTCTGCCCAGCTCGCGACGTAGTATGGTTGAGACACGGGCGGCAGCGATGACGCTGGAGGGAGGGGCTGGGCGCGAATGCGGTTAACACCGCCGAGGTGAGGCACAGAGCGGTGTTCCAGTAGTGGATCTTCATCTAGCGCGTCGTCGTCGTCGTCTCCCTCGTCGTCCGAATCTTGGAGAATTCGAAGGTGAGCTTCGGCACAGAACCACAGACTGTGCATTGCAAGCTTACCGCTCTCCTTCTGCGTTCGTTGCAGTTGGCTCATTTTGTACACTGAGAGCTCGTTGTTCTTCGCGACATCGGCCTGCGTGCCGGCGACGATATACGCCGTTGCAGGGAAGCGCTGCCGCTCGTCTCCGAGGTTGTCTCTCAGGATATCGAACGAGAGACAGGGCCAGTTTACGCTCATATTGTGCCGCATCAGATATACTGAGTCGTCTGGTTCGAGGATCTCATCTTTGTCTAGATGGTGCACGCCCGGAATGAAGACATCCGGCGCGGTGGGCTGCTCTTCCGTTTCCTCGATTGGAGGCATGACCTCGTCGTCGACTTCCATGCCTTGCAAACATTCATTAGCCCCAGATTGATAGACCCATGTCTGCCGGGAAGTACACACCATCCTCGCCCTTACCAGCCTCTGCATCGACTACCTCCTCATCGCTCTCGAGCTCATCCTCCCAAGCATCCTCAAACTCTCCCATGCCATCCTCCGCAGGCTGGTCGCGCTGTTTCGACTCTCCCCTCGGAGTCTTGCGAGGTTCGGAAGAGCCGCCTGGTGTGGATTGAATCTCTGTAACCGAGCGTTTCGACATGGTGAAGCAGTGAAGTGCAAGGTCAGTGGGGACCCGCGCCGGGAATATCGCACTTTATGGGCGCTTGCGATCATGCACCCAAATTTTTGGAAGACGCCCACGCGGCCACGTGCTCGCACACGGTGGCGCGGAAATCCGAAAAAGGCGGGATTGGAACCGACGTCGAGCGTCGCCGTGGGGATGCTGGCCCCGTGCGCGTCGTCCGGACTCTGATACCGCACCTTGCAGACGTAGCGTTCCTGGCGTCGGCTACCATGCAGCGCTCTCTCATAAAGGCTGCGGCCGAGCTTGCGTCGCCCCCCGTCGTCCCACGCAGAGCCTTCTGCCCCGTTTAAACCATACACGCCCGTACACGTCCCGCCGGTATGTGTCATGCTTCCCATTAATTCCGAATGACCGTCAATCTGCCGTCTCGATTCGCTGACGCGGCATGCGGCTCCAGTCCGTCTCCCAGGGCTATAAGTACAGACAGCCACGACTCTTCCAACCCCACACCATCTCACCCGCAACCCGGCTAACACCCCTCAAACGCTGATATGGCATCCACACTCGCTGGCATCGTTCTTCCTAAGGAGTGGGTGCATTTGTGCCCATGGTCTACACCCATCTGACGTTGTCCTCGTAGGTATGCGTACCCCGCTACAGCGGTAGTATCCACCTTCTACCTGCTCCTTTGGCAAACTCTCCGGGTCGGCAGAGCGCGCAAACATGCTGGTGTCGCGTACCCGCAGGGTGAGTGTTTTGGTGAAGTGAACCATAATGGCCGAGTTGACGTACTTTTCTCAGTTTACGCTGAAAAGGCCGAGGCCGAAGCCAAGAAGGAGGCCCATGTCTTCAACTGCACGCAGCGTGAGTGACCGTCCACTAGCACGCCATGACAAGGCCTTACCCAGTTCCAGGTGCACACCAAAACACGCTCGAGGTCGTCCCCATCGTCATCTCGTCGACCCTCATTGCAGGCTTCAGCTATCCGGTTGCCGCTGCTTCCCTGTGTGGCGCGTGGGCGCTCTCGCGTATCCTCTACACGATCGGCTACGCAACTGGTGACCCCAAGAAGGTCAGTTGCTATCTGTACTCGCAAGGTCGCGTGCACAATATGCTGAAAACATATACAGCGTAACCTTGGCGGTGCGGCAATTGTTGGCACCTTGTCTACTATCGGTGAGCCTCGTCCAGATAACTATCCGTGTGTGGTCAGTAATATTGAACGGACCTGTCAGGCTTGATTGGAACATCAACTGCGGCTGTCGTGTCCCTCCTGCGCGGCCTGTAACATTGGTGATCAGTTGCTATACGGATGAATGTAATCATGCTTCATATCAATGTGCACGGTGTTATTATCTTGCGTACTGCAATGGACTTCAATGACAGTGCGCGCGTAGTCACTTTGCGGCCGGTTTGTGCCACCCGCCTGCAAAGCGCCCAATTCAATTGATGCGATGAGCGCCTCTGCCGTAAACCCATAAACCTAGAACGACCTGAAGGATCGGTTCCTCTGACTTTAGCCACCTACCTTTCTTTGCTTTCCACTCTACCATCTACTGCTCTCGATGCCCACTGAACCAACGAAGAGAAACCAACTGATCATCTGTTGCAACTGAATCTGTCATGAGCGAACAAGCCGAACGCGGCGCTACGTCCATTTCTATCCGCCCCTCTCTCCCCACATCTTCATCCGAGTTCGCTCTGCCGTCCTCTCCATCCACAGTCCTGCCACCATCCTCTTCAGATGACCTAAGCCCCTTCATGCTGAGACTGCGTCGTCCTAGTCTCCTGGGTCCCCGTCCGGGGATAGCTCAGTCTGCCGAAGCCCGCCCGGTACATAGTCCACTCGTCTCCTCCTTCACGCGACGCTACAGCTCCAATGGCACTGGAGACGACTCTGAGAGTGATCGAGACAAGATGTCCACAGACAGCGACTCCGGGAACGCCACGCCCCTCCTGCCCGGGCCGAGCATAGACTCGGAAAGCGATGCGAGCATGAAGACCAGCCGGCCACGGACACCCCCTCGCCTCACCTCCGCCTCGAGCTCGAGCTCAGGCACAGAGGAGCCAATGCGGCTGCCTCACCGCCGGCTCTCGAAGTCGGTACGTCCGCCCTGTTCCTCGTCTCGTCTCTGTCATGCGGCGGTTCTCACGCCAGCGTTTGCTGCAGTCCAAGCTGCCGCACATCCAGCGGCTAGTGGCGGAGTCGCAGCTGCAGGAGAACGAGGTGCAGTCCGAGGCACAGTTCCAGCGTATGCTGGCGTCATTCAGCATGCACCCCCGCACGCCACGCCCGGCGTCTGACCGCGGCCGCTATCCCGAAGATGCGGCGGAGGAAGAGCCACAAAGGGAGTCCACCCCGAGCGACGACGAGGAGGAGCTGGACGACGCCATCCCCTTCGCATACACGGACTCCGCAGTGGCGACCAAGCCTGTTACACCTGCGCAGAGTGTCAATGGAGACGACCCATCCATGCTGGAAAGCCCGATAGGATTTGCAATGGATGTGGATATGGTGCGTTTCCGTCCTGGTCTCATATGTTGCTATGCTGATATCCGGCCTACCAGCCGTCTTCGTCTGTCGGGTCTCCCGGCATATCGTCGTGGAGATATACGCCCCCTCCCACATCTACGAGCGCTGTGCGCAACAAGAGGAAACGTATGTCCAGTCAGTGGATCTCACCCGTCTTTATCTCCATTTGACTGACCAATATGCTGCAGTTGACGACCGTTACGACCCATACCCGACTGCTGCAAAACGGCGAGCCGTCTCTCCTTCTGTGTCTCACCTCCGCCTGGCCAATGGCGCTCCCCGCTTGAGCATGCCCATTCCGATACCCATCCCGAACGGCGTCCACTCCGGTGCCTCCTCTCCCATTGTACAGGGTTCCAGCTCGTACTTTGGTACGCGCCAAAGCTTTGGCTCTGCTAGCGCGATGTCAAGTCCAACACTACGTGCCCAGATAGGCCTCGCCAGCCCCGTACTGCGACCCATGACGCGGGCACGTCGGGATGGCGAGCGCGAAGTGGGCGGCGCCGAGGAAGGTGTGAACGGGCTCAGCCTCGGATGAACAGGCTTCCTCCCGTCTCTCCGCCAGGACTGCTCGAACGATGCATCGTACTGTACGTTCCTAACCCGTTATCGTGTCACGTATCGTTCTACGTCCTCTCCGCCGCCTCATTATGTATCGAGGATGTCGCATCGTAAGTGTAACGCTAGATCCCATCACTGTACATTGCCATTGCTGCGCCCAGCCTTCTAGAGTACCGTGTACACTAGGTATCATACAGTCCCTCCACCCTCGTCAATGTCGATATCTTGTCAATGCTTTCCATCTAACTTCCCCGGTATGTCGTGTACGAGTATGGGCTGATGAGGAGTGGTATATGGTAGTGCTCCGTCGGATTTGGGACTTCGAAGGTAATCTACGTGATAGGTTAGTACGATCGCCGGTTACGTATATCTAACGAGTAGAATGGTACCTCCACCCACGGGTAGAAGCACTTGCGACCTGTGCTCTCGAAGTACTCTTTCGTCTTGAATACGACCTTGTAGAACCGCCCCGCTTGCAGCTTGATCAGGTCTTCGCGTTTCTGGCCTGGTGCTGCCTCGGGGTACAACTGCATACAGCGGCCATCGAAGTCCGTCACGCTTCGTCCTCCGGTTCAGCACTACCACACGAGTCTTGACACGACGGACTCACCCGTCTGCGAGGATTTCGAAGGTACTTGACGGACCATCCGCAGAGCGCAGCTGCTGCAACTGCACTGGGACACCTGCTGCAGGTTTGCCGATGGAAGAGTCCAAGACTATGATACCATGTCAATTTCAGTGTGCACCTCATCTCTTCCTGAGCACATACCATGACAAGTGACTGGCGATTTGGACATGATGGCTGCGATGAACCGCGTCGAGCTGTGTCGGACGCGTCTGAGCGCACTCGATCGGCTTGACGCGTTCGTGCCACAGCGCCGGAGATGCCGGAGCGCGTCCAGGGTCACTGCGGTTTCCGGCCGCGCTCGCCGCTCGGCGGTACATCGCAACGCTAACTCTCTTCTGCTCTCTCCATTCCCGCCATGGACCACCACCCCGACGACGACGAGGCCGCGCACAACAACGCCTCCAGGGAGGGCGCGCCGGCGGACTTCGCGTTTGACGATGATGCGTTCTCTGATACCGAGGACATCGACGTCCCCGCGTTCGACCCCGCGGCGATCCGCCAGGACCTCGCGAAGAACATGAACGGCGCGCAGGGTTGGCACGTCGGCGAGAGCGGAATTGACGACCTGGTAGCAAAGATTGGCTTTTCCGCGGATCCGGACGCGTCCGTATCGACGTTCGACATCGATGCAGGGCACGAGTCTCCCCCGAGCGCATCGCAATCCCCCTCCCCTCGGCGCATACAGTCACAATCCTCCTCGCATCAGGACTCGCTGTACGAGGTGCCACTGTCCTCAGAGCTCTCCCAGGTCTCGCTCTCCGATCACCAGTCCCCGTCTCCCCCGCAACAGGATGAGCCGGAGGAGATCACGACCGAAAACCCCGCAGTCCAAATAGATCTATCTGCGCCAGAAGTCGGCGCGAAGGAGTTGCACCCGGACAGGGTCTCCGTCGATACTCGTACCGACGACAATGAACCCGTGGAGCCACCCCAGCGCGCCGTTTCGCATGATGAGTTCCGCCGTCCGAAGAGCCCATCATCTCCGCTCAAGGTATCGCCCTCCAACGCGGGGGCTGCGTCCACCTCCTCCCTCCCGATTGCCTCGTCCACCTCCATGCCTACCCCTACGACCCCCAAACTGTTCGATCCGCCCACTCCAACGAATCGCCACAGGCTCACGCGCTCCGTCGGCCCGAGTATGCTCGACAAGGTCATCAGCAAGACGCGCCCGCCGTACCTCCCGCCCAAGCCGCGGACCGAGGACATCAAACACCAACACGACTGGGAGGAAATGATGAAGCGCAGCCGGGCGGCGGGTGAGTGCATCCCGATGTCGGCCCTTCGCCTCCGAAAATGAACGTTCGTTAACGTAGTCCGTGGTCTATTCCTGTCTCCTCTCGCGCGCGCGTGCACGTCCCCCCTCCGTGATGGTAGAGGAGAAGCGGCGGCGGTCTCTGCAGGATAGGCGGCTGGCCCGCGAGCGGCGCATCGAGGAGTCGATCGGCGTATGGGAACGGGAGGTCATACCCGACTGGACCGTGGTCAATCGAAATCCATACCTGCGCAGGCTGTGGTGGCAAGGCATCCCGACAAAACTACGCGCGTCATTATGGCAAGCCGCGGTAGGTAACGCGCTTGCGCTGAGTAAAGGTGCGGAGGTCACAGGACATATCATGGCGCGGAATCTCCACTAAATCACGCGCATCACGGTAGACTCGTTCAAGACGTGTCTCTCCCGAGCGAAAAGGGCGTTAGCGTCAGGCTCCTTTCCTACAACGGTGCTGAGCCTCTTGGAGGATGACATCCGGACTACTCTCCCGTCCATTCACCTGTTCGCGCCTGACAAGGGCCCATTATACCAAGATCTCCGGGACCTGCTGTGTGCATGGGTGGTAGCTCGCTCTGACGAGGGACTGGGATACGTAGTCGGAGTAGCGAAGATCGCAGCGATGATCCTGCTGAATATGACTCCAGCCCAAGGGTTTGTGGTGTTGCGAAATTTACTCGAGCGACATTGCATGCGGTCGTTCTACGGCGGTATGGCGACAAAAGACGACGTGGGTACTTCTTTGATATCGATATAGCGGTCTGCCCATTGACACTTGCGAGCTAGGTAGAGGCGTACTACAGGTAAGCAGAGTATGACCATTGATGTACTGAGATTGACGTCCGGCAGAATATTCGACACACTGTTAGCGGATGGAATGCCAAAGAGTGCGTGCAGGATCGAGCATCGTGAGCATTGCCAACTAATCATGCGCCCGTCTCAGTCTACTTCAACTTCAAGCAGCACCAGATCTCGCCCGCTGCATACCTGCCTGACTGGCTTGTCCCTCTGTTCCTTGACCATCTACCCTTCGAAGCCTGCGCACGAGTATGGGACGTCATCATACTTGAGGGCGACGCCTTCCTGTACCGCGCGGCGCTCGCTATCCTAGGCGTGTTGGAACCGCGACTATTTTTTCCGGACAAGCAAGAGCTCCTTGAGCTCCTGCGGTACGTTCCGCGTCGCTCCTTCATGACTATATGCGGTTCGCTCATTTATGCCCTGCGTCAGAGGGGAGAACAAGGCCGCTCTGGAAGTCGCAAAGCGCGAAGGCCGGCTGCTCAACAACGGCAAGTACGAGATATACGGCGTCGACGAGGAGGCCCTCTGGGAGCGCATCGACAGCATGGACGAGTGGTGGCGCGAGAGCACGTGGAGGAGACTGATTCAACGAGAATTGCCGGACTTGTAGCACCATCACGTATGTACGTCTCTGGATCCGCTGTTTGTAACATTGACGTCTGTACTACGTTCACTTGTTCGACCTCTCAGGTTGTGTGGGGCATTGTTGTAGTTGCCATCAATGTGCGTGCTTCCGGGCATGGAGGTGCCCCTGTCTGACGTTATAGATGTCTCCATGGACCAGACTGTGGACGTGCATACGGTATGTCACTTGATACCTCCGAATGGGCGTGCCTGACTGCGATGCATCACCGGCCAGGAAGTAATATACCAGGTCAACTATATGTCCGAATCCGCATCAAGGTCGCTGCAGTCGGGGTTAAGGTGAACCTCCGGCCTCCACGCCAACTCAAAGTGAGGGTTCCCTTCGTCATTTTGCCTCAGCAAGCAAGACATACGTACCCTCCAACAGTATACAAACGCTCTTCCTCTGCGCACATCATCCTACTTCATCTACAGCTTGGCGTCGCGTCCACACTGGACACTCATCCCATCATCCAGTGGCGCACATGAGCGTGCTGGTGACCGCGTTTCGGCGCTTGCATGGCACTTGTTTCGGCATGAGTCAGTTGGCCCATAGAGGTACGAGAGAGACACTGCGGGGTACCGGCGTTTGTAAGTTGCCACACTGTTCGAGTGAACACACCCGATGCGGGTGCAACCGGCGACGAAGGGTCCGGCCCAGCCTTGCAACGAAGACGCGGCCCGGGTCGAGGAACATTGTCCGAGCTTCGGCTGCGGCTACGCTGCAATCAGCAGCGTATAATTCGTGCTTCGGTGCTTCGTGAATGAAGCGGAGCGTCATACCGCTGTCTGGGCCGGGCGAACAGTCCCAGGCCCGCATTGCGGGGGCGGGGCACCGAAGTCGAGACAAAGATGGCCGCACGCGGTTGTTTGAGGTTGTGGGCGGCAGTGGCACGTTCCAGGCGCGCCAATTTCGCCCAGAACGCCAGTGGGCCACACGTGACCGCGACTGGGCCATTCTATCTGCGCGCCTGTGCACGTCCAGGCTCGCGCGCACCGCCCGCACGCCTTTCACCGCGGTCCCGCCGTGTCACGCTGCCGTGCTAGTCTCGCAACCGTGGTCTATCGCGGGGCTGGTCTGTACGAGACGGTTCGATGTGTTCCGAATCCTGTCGAGCGCAGGAACGCGCAGGACGAGCGTCGAGGGGACACGCCGTCTTGTGGCGTGCCGCAGAGGACACTCCCGTATAAAAGAGAACTCGCCTCTGGCCTGCTCTCCATTCACCCAGAACACCACTCCTCAGCTTCTCAGCTACCCACCGCAACTCTCCACTCCAGCCTCACCGCTCTCCCATACCCACACCCACCCCTCACAACAACCACCGCTCCCAATGGCTCTTCCCTACCTCGTCATCTCCCGTGCTCCGGTAAGTACCAGCCACTCCAGAATACAGCATGCGGATGCTCACCAGCCTCCTCCAGTCTCTGGCCCTTTTCGCCACCATTGAGGCCGGTTTCGCCTACTTTGTCTGGTCGCAGTACCAGAAGCCCAGGTTTGCACCCACCTATCTGGGTCAGCGCGTCGCCGCTCACCTAACTGTCCTCTCCCACAGCACAATCTCCGGCCCTCTGCCCTCCGCCATCCCCAAGGGCTACATCGGCAAGGCCAGGTTTCAGCCACACGAGCACCAGCCCACCCATCTCGCGGAGTCCCTCCGCCACTAGAGCGCCACCGCAGCTCGCGAAACGCGACTACTCGACTATGATACCCGCCGTTAATGACAGCACCATCTGGGACTAGCCGTCCCGGGGTGCGCGCGCGGAGCGGTTGAAGGGGGCCCTATACACGCGAGGCCGACGGGGAGAGGCAGACCGACACTGTTGGCTCGGACTGTAGGGCACGTTCTGAAGTTTCCTGTTGTACAAAGTCACGACAACCATGTATTATACCACGATAATTTTCTGCTGAACATGGCTAGCTGCCGTCTACCCCGCGCGCGTCCGAGCCGTCGTCGTCGTCTTCCATGTGCTCTTTCCAGAGCGCGTAAAGCTTTCGCCGGTTCGCGTCGCGTGAGTCGGGCTCGCCCGCGATGTCGAACATTCGCTTGAGGATGGCCTTCTTCAGTGCCGAGCTGCTCAAGGTACCCTCTTCTTTTGGGCGTTCCGTGCACGCGTTCGAAACGAGGTTGGGGAAACTCGGTACCGAGAGCCGGGGGCGTTTCCGGCTTGGTGGCTCGTCGGATTCATGCGTGGTGCTGAGGGAGGTATAGAGGGGATCGAGTAGCGCAGATTGTATGCGCTGGTACGACGTGCTGTTAGTTGTACGCGCAGCGAGGACGATGAAAGGGGCGAGGAGCGTTGATAGAGGGGCAGGAAGAGGGGACGGGACGGGTGAGTTCCCAAGCGCCTTGTCGAGCTCCTCGAGGTAAATGTCCGCAAGGTGGTACGCGAGGCTTGTGGGCACTCGGTGGTCATCCGGGCTGGCAATGATCAGTTAGATGATGAAGGAGCTTATGCTGAGGCAGACCTACCAAAGCGGACCTCCGCGGTCAGTCAGTATAGAGTTGCACTCTGTACATGCTGCTTCGTCCCATTCGGCGCGAATGAGCAGTCGGAACGAAGCGTTGACAAACCGGCGGACGAGCATATAGTACTTGTCAATCCTGCAAGGCGCAAACACTCAACATCGTCTCTTATTGGAAGACGCGTATTGTAGCACTCACCGTAGACGGTCGATGGAATTCCACTCTCGGACGGTCGCCTCCCAGAAGCCGCGCAGGAACTCGAGGGAGACGGACAGCTTCGAGATATCCAGGAGGATCTCTGCAATCTCGCTAGCAAGGGCCTGTTGAACCAATGGTTTGTCGGACATCCAGAAGCCTGTACGCAACCCTTGTGAGCCTCATAACGCGTCCAGATCCACGTCCGTACGCACAATAGAATATGCCCTTCCACAATTTCGTCATCTCAGCCTTTGGCAAGACATCTCTGGACGGGTCTGAGAGGAAAGCAGCGAGGTTCTTGATGGCCTTGTCTCTCGTCTTCTTGTCTGTCACATGTAGGGTATATACAGCGAATCCGCAAGATGATCGAGCGAACGCATACCTGTGGAAGCAAGATATTTCCCAAGGGGAGGGCCGCTGGTAGACGCGGACTCGGAGGGCATGTTGTTTGACCGGGCAGTACTCGTTGCAGGTGTTCGTAGCGCGACTGCGCAGATAGTCCAGCAGAAACCGAGCGTGAGGACAGACGCGAGCACAGGTGGTTGGGAAGAACTCAGAAGCAGGCTGGAAAGTTTTTCCGCTTTTCTCGGACGAGTCGCGAGTTCGATCGTGGACGCGTCGCGCGCGCCTCTCGCGCACTCTGACCACAACCACGACCACTAGTCCTCTTCTCTCACCCTGCATACCCCTTCCTGTGATACCGCCATCGGCCCCTTTGACATGATTGCTGAAGTACTGCTTGTGCTTGCTGGCCATTCGTCTTCTCTCTTTCCGACCGACCACACAGTCCACCCTGCTTTCGCGCCTCTCCTTCATCCTGGCGAGGAGCAGTGTCTGGAGTCTCTGGGACAGATAGCCCTGCGTTATCGCAAAGTCAAACACGCCTGCACGATCCTCGCTCGCCCATCTTCTCGCTATGTCTCTGCTTTATGCGCGACGCTCAACCAGATCCTGAAGGAGGGGTACGAGGTACTCGTGGTCGAAACGGAGGCGAAGGTCCTACAACGTGATAGCAGCCTCGTCGCGTCGGGTTCTTTCGTCCCGTTATCCTCATTACGAGCGGTTTTCGCAGAGTGGGACGCGCCGTTGGCCTCGTTGGAGACCCTTGTAGATGAGCTACAGGCGCAAGAGCACTGGCCCCCAGGTCCTCTTATCGACCTCCTCCTGACGCGTTCGCACACTGGCATCTGCCGTGTCTCTACCATGTATGCTCGCCTTTCCGAGGCTGTGCAACGCGTCTGGATAGCCCAACTACAAGCGCTACTGATTCATGGAACGCTCTCGTCGAACCAGCCCCTGGCCGACAAGAACTACGTTCTACTGGAAGGTGCTGTCCCGTCCTGTGTATCTTCTCATTCCAGAGACTCCATCACATACGTCGGGCGTGCCATCGGTACGGTCAAGGCCGCGGAGTGGGAGAAGCAATTTCCACCAGAGCTGGCGCGAGAACACACAAAACTGTTGAACTCGGTTCTTCCGCATGACCAGTATGCGTTCGACCGTGTCATTGCGGACATAAGGACGGCAGTGAGCGAGTGGCTTTGGCTCAACGTTCTCACCCACCAAGACGTCGATGACGCCGTGGAATCTCTGTGAGTCTTTCGTGAGGCACTCGATAAACCACTGACTTTCCAACAGGGCGAACTACTTCCTTTTGCGTAATGGGGAGTTCGCGCTGTCCCTAATTCGCGAGATTGAACGATTGAAGCTTTCGAGGCTTACCGCAAGGTCAGTCCCGAGCACCATGATCCGCGAGCAGGACCTACACTTGGCACTCCTACGCGCGTCGTTGGGAACCACCGCTCAGCAAGACCCTTCCCTCGCGCATCTGCACTTCCGCATGCCGGCAGGCCCTATCCGACCTCTGCTGCCTTCCCTTGCTGGTGCCCAAACCAAAGACCTCTCATCCTCGCTCTCGCAACCGGCCGAACCGACGTCTTTCGATGATCTCTTACTCGGCACTCCGCTCGTGCTCACCTACAGCGTCACTTGGCCGCTTGATCTATTCCTGCACGCGTCTGATCTCCAAACCTACGCCGTGCTCTTCTCGTACCTGTCCGCACTGCGGAAGACCCATACACGCGTGCACGCTTGCTGGACCTCGCTCTCGAACGCACAACGCGCGCGACGGCGCTGGACAGGCCTTGGCGAGGGCGGTACGGCAGAAGACCTCGAGGCGCGCAAGGAGCTCCTGCGGTGCGGATGGGGGGTCGTTAGGGAGATGAACTGGTTCCTGGACACGCTGCTTGGCTACGTCATGACGGACGTTGTGGATGTCGAGTTCAGGCGGATGAAGGCGCTCCTCCTCGGCCGTCCTCCTGCAGGTGCCGGGCGCCATATGGCTGGCACAGGCTCGATCTCGGAGAGCGCGAGCACGGCACTGTTCGGTGCGGCCAAGTCGGCGTCGGCTCTGCATCCCGCGCAGAGCACGTCCTCCAACCTTGCAGCCTCGGGCGCACCGCCGCTGGACTTCACGACCCTGCGGAACATCCACACGATGTACTTGGAACGGCTCCTCACTGGCAGCCTGCTCGCGAACCCCGCGCTGACGAACATCATCCGCATGATTCTGGAGGTGTGCGAACGGTTCGCGGCGCAGGTTGAGCGGTGGGGCGGGGACGTGCTCCCGGCCTTGCTTTTCGAGGGAAGCCTTTCCGCCGCCGAGGGTCAGAAGGTCGGCGAGATGGTGGCCGAACGGTATGGCATCGTCGACGAGATTGACGAGGTTCGGTGCCCTTTGTTACATTCGTTCTGCATTGAACAGCTAACCGTGTTCGTGTAGACTCTGCAAACGCTCCTCAGCGCGTTCTACGAGCAGCTCTCCCTCTCGACCACGCTCCAGCCGTTTTCGGCCGCGGCAGACGGGACGAAGTCGATGCTGCACAACACGAGCGTGGCGAACACGACCGGCTTCCACACGTTTGTCCGTGCAAAGCGCGGGAAGCGGCTCGAGGGCGACGAGGATGTCCGCCGGCACGTCGAGCGGCTGCTCCTCCGCCTGGACTTCAACGGCGAGTTCTCGCATCCGCGGAAGAGGAGGAGGGCGGGGCAAGGCGCACCGGAGAGCGAGGATATCCTCAAGCAGGGTGGGCTGGCGTAGATGTCGTCCACCTTCCGCCTTTCACCTTCTAGTGCAACCTCTCGCCTCGAGCGTGCTTGGAACCGCAAGTACCCGCGAAAGGACCCACCACGGATGGTCACTAGGCGACGTCCAGGGACGGAGGAGTCATTCTGACTCGTCGACGGATTGGTGTGGTCGCGTGAGGGACAGGGGAGCTCTGCCCTGGCCAATCGCGGCCCGGCGAATGTGGGCTGGATGTACGAGATGACCGCGCAGGCCGAGTTCCCAACTGTGGGCAACGCCTCAGTCCGACCAGACCGTTCGTACCGCTTCTGCCCACCTCTCCTTGCTCCGTACGACGACTCTGAAGTTTAAGTACGCTACGCAGCAAGCGCTAAGGAGGTCGGCTCGGGGGTCCGTGTTCGAAGTACTGGCAAGCATTGTAGGATATAGCATGCAACCTCACCGCAGATACCTCGAATACTCCGAGCTTCATCCAGGCCCCCGAGAGGGACGTATACGCGAAAACAACTCGGGGGATACTGACAAATATAGGCAAGCGGAAAGGGATTAACAGGGGGGATGTGTCACGTGGCTTATAGCTCCTATGACTCAATTCGAGTTTTTGGAGTTCTTGAAAAGCCGTCCCAAGGCCGCTGCTCTTCTTCCTCACACTACAAACTTCTCCTCTCCTGCCGTCCGTGCGCCCTAGCCCCTTCCATCCAGTCCGCCTACCGATCCTACAGACAAAATGTGCCCCTGCCAGAACGGCACCTCGCAGCCTGCCGACACCTCTGAGATGGTCCAGGTGCCGCTGAACGGCTCGACCTCCGCACACTCCGTTGCCTCAAACGGCGTGAACGGCGCCGCCACTAACGGCGCGAACGGACGCGCGAACGGATCCGCAAACGGCGTCGCGCACTCGCAGCGCCCCGTGAACCCCTATGCGCCCCGCGCGTCCGACTTCCTGAGCAACGTCTCCAACTTCAAGATCATCGAGAGCACCCTCCGAGGTACGTCTGCCGCGCTGAAACACCGTAGTCAAGGCAGGGCTGACGGATGAACATGCGGGCGCTGTGTGAAGAGGGCGAGCAGTTTGCGAACGCGTTCTTCGACACGAAGACGAAGATCGCGATCGCCAAGGCGCTCGACGCGTTCGGCGTCGAGTACATCGAGCTCACGAGCCCCGCGGCGTCGGAGCAGTCAAGGCGGGGTGCGTGCTGATTTTGCCTGATCGCGCGGCGCGCGGGGCGGGCGCTGACCGGCCAATCGGGCGCTGTAGATTGCGAGGCGATCTGCAAGCTCGGGCTCAAGTCCAAGATCCTCACCCACATCCGGTGCCATATGGACGATGCGCGGATAGCTGTCGAGACCGGTGGGTCTGCTTTGCGTGTCTTGCTGTGAGCACGGCGCTGAGAGGGGTCTGGCAGGTGTGGACGGTGTCGATGTCGTCATTGGTACCTCATCCTTCCTCCGCGAGTTCTCGCACGGCAAGGATATGGCGTACATCACCAAGACCGCTATCGAGGTTATCAACTACGTCAAGAGCAAGGGTTAGTTTGCTCATGCACTGCATTGTGACTGCACTCACTCAAGAAACGCGCAGGCATCGAGGTCCGCTTCTCGTCGGAAGACTCGTTCCGGTCCGACCTCGTCGACCTCCTCTCCATCTACCAGACTGTCGACCGCATTGGTGTCAACCGTGTCGGTATTGCTGACACCGTCGGCTGCGCAAACCCCCGCCAAGTGTACGACCTCGTCCGCACCCTCCGCGGTGTCGTTTCATGCGACATCGAGGTGCATCTCCACAACGACACCGGTATGGCGATCGCGAACGCATACTGTGCGCTCGAGGCTGGTGCGACGCACATCGACACGTCCGTGCTCGGCATTGGCGAGCGTGTCGGTATCACCCCGCTCGGCGGCCTGGTCGCGTGCCTGTACGCTGCGAACCCCGAGTACGTGAAGAGCAAGTACAACCTGCCGATGCTCCGTGAGATCGAGAACTTGGTCGCGGAGGCGGTGGAGGTGAACGTGCCGTTCATGAACCCGATTACGGGCTACTGCGCGTTCACGCACAAGGCGGGCATCCACGCCAAGGCGATCCTCAACAACCCGTCGACGTACGAGATCCTGAAGCCCGAGGACTTTGGCCTCACGCGTTACGTCTCGATCGGCCACAGGCTGACGGGCTGGAACGCGGTCAAGAGCCGTGTGGAGCAGCTCGGTCTCAAGCTCACTGACGAGGAGGTCTGTCCATATACATCTTTCCACTTCCTTGACACAGGAGCTGACTGTGATATGTCCTTTAGGTCAAGGACGTCACCGCCAAGATCAAGGAGCTCGCGGACGTGCGCACGCAGTCGATGGACGACGTCGACACGCTCCTGCGTGTGTACCACTCGGGCATCCAGTCTGGCGAGCTCGAAGTCGGCCAGAAGGAGGCGCTCGACCGGCTTCTGCGCAAGCACCGCGAAAGCTCCCTGACGCGCGATGGCTCGCCTTCACCGACGCGCGCATAAGCCGCTTGCACGTTGCCATTGCTGGCGGTTGACGTGTTTGTGTACAAAAGGGCCTGAGACAGGCCACGGATTTGTTGTGCTTTACGTCGGTTGCTCCAGCTCATCCCTTGCACGCGCGCTCGCACTACTCGTGCTGTAGCAGCGACGACGACCCTGTTTACTACATCTCACGGTTTACCTCTTGATGACGAAGGACGCATGTACGAGTGGACGCAGTAAAAGCAGCGCAGCCGCTGCCCCGCAATGACCGGGAGTTGTACATATCTGTGTGGGATGAGTGGACAGGAGGCGTGGGGTAAGTACTAACTAGAGAGTGAAACTAAAAGTGGGTTAATGAGCGATTGGGGAGATTATCTACCCGATACGATTCCGATAAAGATCGCGAGGATGGGCTCCGCTTTCGAATGCAGTCACGCATCTTCTGCTGGCTATAAGTCCCAGATCTGGGCACGGCATGTCTGCCATAGCCCTCCGCCGCCTCTCCTCCCTCTCCCACCACCTCCGTACCCGCACTCTCTCAGCCATGGCCCGTAAGTCTGCAGCGCCTGCACACGCTCACGCTCGCCGCCGTGCTCACCGTCTACGCAGAGTTCAGCACGCGCATCATCGGCGCGCCCAACACCCTCGGTGAGCAGCCTACCTTACCACCTCGAGTGGGGAACGAGAGGCATCGGATACATCCCTCTCGCACCCCAGCGAGCGAGCGGTCGCGCTGACATGCGCATCTCGCAGAGCACCGCGTGTACATCGAGCAAAATGGCGCCGTCGTCTCGCCCTTCCACGACATCCCCCTCTTCGCGGACCAGAACAACGGGATCCTGAACATGGTCGTCGAGGTCCCGCGCTGGACGAACGCGAAGATGGAGATCTCCAAGGAGGAGGCGTTCAACCCCATCAAGCAGGACATCAAGAAGGGCCGCCTCCGCTACGTCCGCAACTGCTTCCCCCACCACGGCTACATCTGGAACTATGGCGCGTTCCCCCAGGTGCGTCCGCGCGTTTGTTCTGCACGGTCGCGTGCGGGCTACGTGCACGATCTCGCCGCGATCTGCAGGGCTGGGACGGGTGAATAGCCGTGCTCATGCAAGCATTCTGGCCTTGTGTAGACCTGGGAGGACCCGCAGCAGACGCACCCCGAGACGAAGGCGAAGGGTGACAACGACCCGCTAGACGTGTGCGAGATCGGCGAGCAGGTTGGGTACGTCGGCCAGGTCAAGCAGGTCAAGGTGCTCGGCATCATGGCCCTCCTCGACGAGGGCGAGACGGACTGGAAGGTGATCGTCATCGACGTGCGCGACCCGCTCGCGTCGCGCATGAACGACATCGAGGACGTCGAACGCCAGCTCCCCGGCCTCATCCGCGCGACGAACGAGTGGTTCCGGTGCGTATCCCCCAAGCGCATGGGAAAGAGACCCCGTCCTGACCCGGTTCGGCGCGTGCAGCATCTACAAGATCCCCGACGGGAAGCCCGAGAACAACTTCGCGTTCTCCGGCGAGGCGAAGAACAAGAAGTACGCGACCGAAATCATCCATGAGTGCCATGAGGCCTGGCGCCGCCTCATTTCTGGCGAGAGCCCCGCCAAGACCCCCTCGTACGACATCTCCATGTACGTCCTTTGCATAGGCACTCCAGTCATGGGTCCAAGTACTGACCTTGGTGGCACCTCTATCAGTCGCAACATCACCAACCCCAACTCGCCCGGCTACACGCGCAAGGACGATCCGGCCTACACCGGCATCCCTCCGGACTCGCGCAAGCCCCCCGCGCCGATCGACCCCTCCAGTACGTGGCATTTGTTTTTAGACTGTAATGCGTCCCGTCTTACCTCGCGTGCTCTCGCGCCATCCAGTCTCGAAGTGGTTCTACATCGCGTCCGCCCAGGTATAGACATTTCCGTAGCCACGTTGCGTTGTGTAGTCGTCAGAAGCAGTAACAAAGAAATCATCTTCCCTGTCCAGCCCGACGAGTCAGTCCGTTCGCGCATATGACGCACGATACTGAACGCGCTTCACCACCATAGAAATAGACGTGCGTGAGCCAATTGACTCGAGACACTCGTTGAGACACATGTCGATTATGTACGTGCTACAGAAGGTCCTGTACGGAAGTATTTGAATAGAGGGAGACTGGACGGGGAGAAAATGTGACGAGAGCAGTGCTAGCAAGGACAGCGCGAACGTTTTGGGTTCGTGAGAGTCGTCATCATCTAGACTTGTCCGCCGCGTCCTGCTGGGCAGGCGGATACCTGCAGTACCTGTCCGAAATAGATGTGATCGTCCATGTGCCTGCACAACACACCGTGCCCCGTCAGCAACACCGCGGTCCGCCTCGAGCGACGGAGCGCACGCACCTTCGAGCGCAGAGAAGATCGAGTACTCGCGCGCGGTCACGCCCGACACGGTGTGCGTCTCGAGCACCTTGCCGGGCACGCCCTTGCGCGGGCTGAGCTCCGCGCGCTGGTACGTGAACGTGAACGGGGGCTCGCCGAGGAGGGTGAACACGATCTCCGCCTGGTCGCCCTCGTGGATGTCCTGCACGATGCGCCGGCCGTGGCCGACCTGCGCGCTCGGGAGCGCGTGTACCGTGTACCGCAGGTCTGGCACCGCCGTCTTGCACATCTTCTGCTGGTGCGCGACGGACGTGATCGCGAGCTCGCCCGCCTGCGCCGCGGCGACGGACCAGGGCGAGATCTTCGCTTCTTGCGTGTGCGCCTTACCGTTCACGCGGTACCTGAGAGGGGCGTGTGTGAGCGGCGGCGCCCGCGGAACTGTTGGTGAGAGACGTACCCGATGGTCCACGGCGGCGTGCCCTCGAGCTGGAAGGGGATGACGTCGCCCACGCAGTAGTCCTCCCGACGGCTGAACGGGATGATCGCCGCCGTCTCCGCGACGTCGACCCAGATCGTGCGGTACAGCGGGTCGGGCGCGACCTGCTCGCAGTGGCTCGCGTCCCGCACGGCGTCGATCGTGAGCTGGTGCGGGCCGATCGACCGGAAGGCGTAGTTCGGGAGGTGCACGCGCCACGCCGCGTCCGGCACCACGACCGTCTCCGTGTACACCTCGCTCGCGGCGAGGTTCCGGACGGAGAGCTGGAGCTCGAACGGCGGCGTGCCCTCGAGCACGACGAGCCCGTCCCCGCTCGGCTGGTCGTGGGCGGAGAGCGCGTCGTTGAGGCAGTACGAGAGCCGGTTGTGGTTCTTGAACTTCGCGGAGGGGCGCATCAGCACCTGCTGCTCGAACAGCAAGCGTTCTGAACGGGGGATGATCGCGTCCTTGTTCTTCGCGAGCGGGTACGCGGCGTCGCCTATTTGTTTGACTTCGTAATAGACGCGTCCTGGCTCGGATGTGCGCAGCTGGAAGCGGGTGCGAGGTTGTATGCTGCTGAACGTCGGTTGGTCAAGGAGCTTGGTCGCCCCGAGACCATCATCCTTCGCGATGTTGTACATGATTTGGAAGGGTGGACGTCCTACCAAACTGCTTGAATCATTGGGTGATGGGACAGCGAGGAAGCCACGCACCTGTGAGGTCGAGGTCGACATGGTCGCTGAGGCTTTCGCAGATGGGCGGGAGGATATGTGATCCGTTGAATTGCTCGTAGGTCGCTTGCACGTCCGTGGAGAGCTTCGCAGAGGGTCTCGGTACGTGGTCGACGCGGTATGTATTCTCTCCCTCCACCACAGAGCCGGGGCATTGAGAGTCAGAAACCTATGACAGGCTTCAGTTCATGCACTGGGCAGTAGATGATGCCACTCGCACCTCAAGGAGTTCGTATGTGCCCTTTCCGCTAACTCGCAACTCATCGTTGGGCGTCCGGAGAGTAGCGGACAACGTCCGCTCTGGGACGTCCTGGCGGCGGTACTTGACACGCCACGGCTGAAAGTGCAGGCTATCAGTACCAACGTGCACGGTGGAGCAAACGACGCTACGAACCCCTTCGCCCGTCAAACGGAGCGGGAGAACGGCTTGCTCATGGTCAAGGACGGTGACATGTCGCTGATCAGCCTTGCCGTAGAACTTGACGGTAGGCTGTGTCATGTCATCTTCATCAGACCACGGACCGACTGATGCGCATGGAGGACGGGAATTACCAAGATACGGCGCACGTTGACAGCAATGCCGGGGACGGAAACCGACCGCTTACATCCGTAGGCGTCCTCGACGCTCACTGCAGTGGTTCTCAGTATGTTATCTTCCATGAGTTGATGTGCTGTGCATACCGAGATCAATCTCGAAGGTGCCGCCTTCTCTATCGATAGTCTTCGGGATGGGCAGCGATAGCGTCTTCTTGGCAGTCTGGATACCGCTGAACGGTACGACTTCAGAGCCCTTAGGTCCAACAATTTGAACTTCGATGTTCCACGGTGCAGTGCCCTGCACAAATGACGCCATGAGCGGTTAGGCAACGCTTCTTCTGATATACACAAGGCCTCGCTTACCCGGAGCTCGACATCCACATCGACCAGATTACCCGAGCAGCTACTGATGCTCTTCTTTCCCCGACCGCCATGTGCATTACTGACGAAATCCGCAGCAGGCGGCGGGTGGACGTCCAGTTCTATCGCTGGACCCTTGAGCTCGACCTTCTTGTAATTGGCATCACTCAGTTGGATGAACTTGAACGTGTAGTGCCCGCTGCGCTCCGGCTGAACAGTCAACTCGCCGCGCGAGCTCGTGAAAGTCTTCGCGACTTCGCGAGGCGGCTCGTTATCGCGTTGCGAACGGTAGTACACCTGGAAGGGTGGTGTGCCGTGGAGAACCAGCGAAGCAGAAACGCCAGTATCACCCGAGCTATCACGCACGTAAGTGGTGCCCCCATTTGCCAAGGATGCAGAAAACCCTACCACTCATGTATCTTCTTCCACTCTATCTCCGCTGTGGGGTGTGGCCGCTCGATTACCCTGCATGTTTCCGGACTAAGAACATCGCCTTCGCAATGTTGGCCGCGCACGCCCGTAATGGTGTATTCTCCGGGCGCATTCGCACGCAGGGTGAGTTCTTTGCGCTCGGCCTGTGTCTTTAGCGTCCTAGTCCAGGTCTTATACCGCTTGCTCGGTTTGCCACCTTCTTCTGTCGGCGGATCATACCGCACGGTGACGTCCCAGGGTGCGTCTTGGGTGTCTGCGTCTTGGGTGGAAATGGTCAAAGGCGCCTCAGAACCAATGAGCAGGGAGTCGGGGTGTCCGGGGCCACAGTGCTTGAAAGAGACACCCGGACGTCGCAAGACGGAAACCGATCGGGTAGTAGCCCGTGCCAGATCTTGGGCAGTAACACCTTTGCCCGTCGGGTTCGCTGTGGAGTCGGAGTGTTGCCCGGCGTACGCGACATTGCCAAGGGCATCCGTCACGGACTCGAGCACGTAAGTGTGCGTGCCAAGGGCGTCGAGTAATACTGTGAGCGGGACCTTGACTTGCGTTGGCACACGTTGTCCGCTGGAGACGCGCCGGTCGTCCGAGGGATGCATTGGGTGCTCGTGTTCGGGGCCCTCAATGCCCTCGACCATGAACGACTCTCGTCGGGACCCAACCTCGCGGGTCCAGCGGAGACTCAGCGGAGGAACACCGAAGATTTCAATTTCAAGTTGTAACTCCTCTCCGGCGCCGCTCACAAGACGGGGTGTTGCGCAACGGATGTCCTCGACCTGTGTCATGCTCTCGGGTGTGAACTCCGCTCGGGGGCAAGGTACGACGGTGATATCGTTGGGAAAGACGAGTCGAGCGTCTACATTTGAATGGTCAATGACGCGTTCAAGGCGGAGGGTACCAGGCTTGTTGAGTCGGATGTAGGTCAAGTCCTGTGTTTTCTGCAAACCGTGCCCATTCGAGAGCGTCTGGTCCTCTTCTTCATCGTCGTCGTACTCGTCGTACTCGTCATGGTCCTTCTTAGCAGCGGCAGCCCGTACGAGTTGCAGGTACTCGACGCGACTTTGCTCAATGGCGCGGAGATCCTTTGTGGAGAGCTCCAGGTGCTCGATCTTGCCGGCGCTCCTGGACGACTCTGAGTACGCGAGGGGTGTAAGAGTGTACTTGACGCTGTTCGGAGTCGTGTTGTTGAGTAGCACGGGAATTAAGACGTGAGAGTTTGGTGTAGGCAAGCAGAACGTCTCGCCGTAGGGATTCAGTTGCGCGGTGCTGATGGGGGACATGCGTACGGTATGCTGGCCCAGGAGATGACTGTCTTTCGCGCCGTAGAGAACCGGAAGCCCAATGTCTGGCAAGTAGTCCCATATAACGGATGTCCGTGATGATACTCCTGCAAGCGCGACGTATGTTCAGTGGAGTCTCAGGGACAATACAACGGTACGAACCTGGGGAGCGACCCGACTGTGACACCGAACCACCGGCGCCGACATTCACAGAAATTCCGCCGAACAAGAGACCATCAAACAGCCATAGTGACAATATTTGGAGAGCGACCACGGCCTTGCTGTACCTCAGCCGAGGTATACGCAGCCATGAGAGGACGGCGCAGAGTAGGAAGTCCGCGAACATCCATTTTCTGGCAAAACGTGGTGAGGCTTCGGTATAGTTGAACCAGTACTGTGAGAGATCAAATAGCTTGACCGCCTGGAATGTGTGTCAGAACCTAGGGCCCGTGTCTATATAGGATACGGCATTGTCCACACAGCTGATCGCTCCCCATGGAACAACCGCGCGCCACAGCACGTTTAAAGAGGACGCGTACCTGACAGGCAACACCTAAGCCTAGCACATACCGTCGTTGGTCTGGTACTTCGATAAAGCTCTCCGGTATGCGCGGCGGTGGTTGAGGAGGCCCTGACGCCGTCCCGTTCGGGATAGGTTTAGAGGTGGACATGACAGCAGCTGGTCAGCTGCGTGAGTCGTTACGGTTGCGAGACGTGTTCAAGTTGCGCGTGCAGTTTCAAAACATAGACAAGTTATAGAGCGCGAAGCGGACGTGAGGAGGACATGGACGCAGGAGACAAAGCCGGTGTCCAGCAACCTGCCACACCGACCACAGACGCGCCCGCTCAAGACAACGCACGTGACCGTAGGAGAGCTTCGACGATCGCGTCGACGCGACGCGTGCAGCAACCGTCCCCAGCCTCCTCCGTACGCGATCCATGCACGCTAACAAGTCACCAACAAAAACGAGGTATGGATTGCGATGAATATGTAGCCTGGTATCATCAGCATAGAACGGCTACTCCTACAGAACTAATCGGGCGATAGACTAACGAGCGACGAACGAAATTGACAGAGCGGTATCAAACGGCGGATCATAGCTATGAACAAAGCGCTGCTACAAATACAGCAGGTCTATACGAGTCTAATGTCTATGCGGAACAAATGAAAACAAACGATCATACACGCGCGCGCACAGAGACAAGCGTCCTTAACCACCTCACCGGGGAAGCGCACCATAGGTCGACCCCCGGAGCACCTCCGTCGTCTGCAGCATCGCGTCCAGCCGTCGCTTCGCCTCCCGCAGCTCCTGCTCGTGCGCGGCGAGCTTCTTGTCCAGGGTGATTTTCTCGTCCTGTAGCTTGCCGTGCATCTTCTGCAGGTTGTTGTAGTACGACCCGTAGTTGATCGCCGACATGATCTGGTGAGACGACTTCTTCCGGAGGTACGCCTCCTGGTCGAGCCGGTGGGCGGGCCAGCCGGCGTAGACGCCGCCGGCCTCGGCGATCTCGCCCGACGTGAGGAGCGTGTGCTCGAGCAGCATCGAGCTGTCCTCCATAGACGCTCCGGAGAGCAGACGCGACCCTGACCGCAGCGCTGATCTGTGCACCAACAACTGTCAGCTGCCATATCGCGGACACGATCTGTCTGGGGGACTTACGAAGCACCGATCTGGAGGTTGTTCAGGGAGAACTGCCCGCGGGAGTTGATGTGGGCGACGACGGAGCAGTCGTCGAGCGCGACGCGGTCCCCGAGCTCGACCAAGTCTGGTTCGGTCATGAGCCCGACGCGGCCGCCCGCGAAGATCGCGCAGTCCTTGCCAATCTTCGCGCCCAGCGCACGGAGGAACCACACGTAGTAGGCGGAGCCCGTGAGACATCCCAGGACGCCGCCGTTCCCGTAGCCCTTGTACAGCGGCTTTGAGAGGACGAGGTGAAGCTGCCAGCGCTGGCAGTACGAGCTCTTGTCCCAGTTGTAGTTGCCCTGCTTGCGGCGGCCGATGACCACCCACTTCGTGCCGATCACCCAGAAGAGCGCGATGATGGCCTGGATGTTGAGCGTCGCGACGAACCAGCAAGCAATCAGCCCGAAGAGGACGAAGATCTGGCGCACGCCGCTGCGGAAGAGGTGAAGGTCGGGGAGGTGGATGCGGAGCTGGTTCAGAACCTGCGTGCCAACGACTGCGCCGATCGACCAGTAGCCCGCACAGAGGACCGCCACGCCAATGTTGATGAGGACGAGGAGCACGTACGGGAGGACGAAGAAGTCCGCCTCGCGCTTGTAGTACGCCCGTCCGAAAGGCGTGATCGTCGGCGAACCGTCGTCCTTCGCGGCCCTCTTGAAACAGACCGCTTCTCCGTTCTCGGAGCCCATCCACACCGACCCGTCTTCGTAGACAGCGTCCCTGCGGCCGAGTGCGCCAGAGCCCATAACCGCCCGCCTTCCCACGGAGGTACCGGGGAGAAGGACGACACGGTCCGCTATCATCGCACCTTGTCCGATAGTGACCCTGCCGGATCCGAGCGCGTCGGTGGTGAAGATTTCCGAGCGGGACCCGAAGACGACGTCGTCGCCGACTTCGAGAAGCTCGGGGTCTGGACAGTACACGCCAGAGCCGGGCCAGTACACACGCTTGCCGACCTTCGCGCCCATGCAGCGCCAGATCAGCGAAGTCACCTCGTAGTGCGACCCCAAGATGTCGAAGGCGCGCTTCATGGCTCCCTGGCTAAGCAAGTCTTGGTTGATGTACCGGCGGAGCATGGACCACTGCGTCGCGTTCGCCGCGGGGCCCTCGCGATTCAGGCCCATGAGGCGCTTGATGATGATGCCGAAGACTATCTGAAGGATGGGAGGGAAGATGACACGGACGATGCGCACGAAACTGTGCCAAGCAACACGGCTAGGGGAAGCGAACCAGACGATGACACGCTCGAGCTCCGAGTCGAGATTGGCCGGCGGAGGCGGCTGGGAGAGCAGGATGAACAGCGCAGCGAACCAGGGGATGTGAGCAGCGAACTTGACCAGGAAGATGATGGGGCCCGCGACGAACGTCCTCAACGCCCAGTGCGGCTGTGGGGAAACGGCGCGGTTGATATGGGCGAGGTTGTCAGGGGAGGGGTCGTCGTGCGAGGAGGCGTGCGGACCGTAGACAGCGCCGTCAGGAATGACAGCGCCAGGCGCGATCTGGGTGTACGTGTTGACAGAGGCGCCGCGCCCAATCACGATGGGGTCGAGTCGGAAGCAGCCGTCCCGTTCAACACAGAAGCCGCGCACGAGCGCGTTGTCGATTCGGCAGCCGTCATGGAGGGTCAGCAGGTCGTACTCGGCCAGCTTCGCCTTGGGGTCGATGTACACGTCTTTACCGACCTTTGCACCGAGCATGCGGAGGTAGAGGATCTCCAGCGAAGGGTGCATGGAGAAGAGACCACGTCCGGCGCATCTGAGGAACTGGTTCGTGAGCCACCAACGGAAGTGATAGTTGCTCCAGAAGCGGTACGTCCCCGGCTTGTAGCGCCCGACGACTGCCCACTTGAACGCGATGCCCAAGAAAGGCCAGAAGATCCTAGTCGCAAGCCTGGAAGAGACAATAGCGACGAGGAGGGACCCGATACGAACCCAGTAGCCGGACGAGACGTATCTGGTGAAAAGGGAAAGGATGTACACGATGCCGGTCCAAGTGAACGCGGCCTTCAAAGGATAGAAGAAGAGCAAAGGAATGGCCTGGATAAGGAGCGACAGGGGATGGGTTTGACTGCGACCACGGTCCGCCGAGGGCAGACCGTACTCGAGCGTAGGGAGGTCGACGTTACTCGAGGACTTCTCTGAGGACGCGATCGAGTTGGGGGCAATAGTGTTCACCGCGGTCTTGTCGGCGATATCGAGGCTCCGTGGACTAGTAGGCTCATCCGGTTCGATCAGCGACGCAATACCGTTGATCGTGCTATGGGTGAATATGGAGGGGACACGAACAGTGACCCCGGTCTCCTTTCGGATCTGGTACGCAAGCCGCCCGAGAAGCAAGGAGTTGCCGCCGAGGAGGAAGAAGTCGCTGTCGCCGGTAATCGAGCCGGAATCCTTGTCGAGCAGTTCGGCAAAGATGTTGCGGATGACCAACGCCCGAGGAGACATGCTGCTGGCGTTCCGACGGGCGACTTCAGCCTCCATCAAATCCCAATCCACAGACCGATCAGCCTTTCGCGCTAGAAGCTCGCGGAAGACATGTAGAGGAGCGGGGATAGCATAGCCCGGGATGAGCTCCATAAGCGCTTGCATGATAGAGCCGGAGTCCAGTTGGGACGGAGGCCGGACAGCGACTAATGCTTCGGGAGCACCGTCATGACGGATGCGGACCGAGACCTCGTCGACACCGCCGAGACTCGAGATGGTGCGCTCCACAGAGGCGACGTCGAGGGAAACCAGAGAACAGGGGATAGACTGACTCAAAGGCGCGTTCTTGTCCGGTACAGCAGCGTCGAAGTGTCGCGCGATGGCGGGAGTGTCGTCGGTCAAGCACTTGATGCCGAGGCGCTCGGCGAGCTTGATCCTAAGAGGCTTTCCCGCGCTGTTCTTCGGCAGGTCGTCCATGTATACGATCGCGAAGGGCCACTTCGACGGGTGCAGCTGAGACTTGAGTAAGTCGAGCAGCTCCGAGAGGCCGATGCGCGGGCGACCTGCGACGGGAACGACAACAACGCCGATAGTCTCCTGCAGAACGTCATGGGGGACCGAGAAGGCGATGGTGGACTTGACGCGGTCCTTGGCGACCGAGACGATAGCCTCCTCTATCTCGAAGGGGGAAATGACCTCGCCACCCTTGTTGATGATCTCCTTGGACCGCCCAGTGATGTAGAGGTAGCCGTCTTCGTCCATGTAGCCGACATCACCGGAGTCAAACCAGCCCTCTGAAGAGAACGCGGAGGTGTCAAGAGGGGTGTCGGGTCCGGTCTCGTAGCCGTCGAATGTTGGCAAGCCACGAACCGAGACAGCACCCGTCGATCCGCGGGGCAGCTCTCGCTCGAGGTTGGATGGATCGCGGATGGACATGTACGGCCCGCATGCGACGCCGGAACACCCCGGACGTTCCAAAGCGTAAGACGTCGGAGGCGATGCGATGGGCATGCATTCTGTCATGCCATAAGAAGGAAGCACTACGGCGCCAAACGTCTCCCGAAGCTGAATGGCGAGCGAGGGCAAGAGGCCGCCGGCCGCGTTCGCAATCATACGAATGCGCGTGTCCCGGGAAGGCTCGACAGACTCCGGCTTCGACGCGAGAATAGCGTGGTGCATCGTGGGCGCAGCATAGTACCTAAAACACAGGGTTAGTCAGCAGCAAGTAGAAGGACAAAATTGGCCGAGAAGCATACCAGGTAGCCCCGCATGCCATAACGATGGGCCAGAATGCAGTGCTGTCAAATCCGGGACAGATGATAGCGCTACCTCCCGAGAAGACAGGAGCCCAGAGGTTCCGCACAATACCACCGACGTGAAAGAGTGGCATCATGTTCACTAGAAGAACCAAAGTGAGACGAGGTACGACAGTATCAGCTTCGAAGACACCCACTGTTGACATCTTCTGAGCGCAACTCCCAAGAATGCACGACGGCACATGTACCGACGATGAGAGATCGCAAGGTGTAAGGCACGACCTATATATATAGTACATATAAGTTGACAACATAGAACACGGTATGATATATCACGAACCTTCTTCTTTCCGCTCGTGCCGGAGGTATGGAGGACGAGAGACCGGTCGTGCGAACCATGTAGTCGAGATGGAGACTGGGTTTCCTTCTGAACGACAGACCACCTATCGTCGTCGTCGCTCTCGTCCATGAGAGATATGTCGAAGAGGCCGGTGGGCCCCTCCGACCGCGAGTGAACGAAGATGACTTCACACCGGAGCTCCTCCCGCAAATTCCTGAGCTCGAGCCGGTCAACTGCGTCGGTGGTAGTAAGGATAGCCTTCGCACGGAGGCGATGGGCATCCTCGGAGAGCTCTCCGGCGGTGCAACCCGAGTTGACAGGAGCACAGGTGTGGTAGGCGGAGACGGCGAGCAGGGCGACGGCGTTTTCGGGGCTGGTTGGGAGCACGACGATGACACGGTCATTGGGACCTAGTCGGTCGTGCAACCCGGACGTCGGGAGGGCGAACTTGGAGATGAAGCGGTGGAGGGCGGCATGGGTGAGGGGTGGACGGGATGCGGAGACGGACCAAAGAGCGGGAGCATCTGTCGTAGGAATACAATCTAGGAGGGTCGCGACGCGACCGGAGTCGGTGACGTGCTGGGCGAGTTGGTCACCCAGAGAGACACCAGACAGAGGCTCCGCAAGGTCGGTGAGAAAGGCCAGAGGGATAGTCATGGCGCGACCGTGGTGGGGGACCTGCGTAGGCGAGGGAATACCAGGGAGAGGACCTGGGGCCGGCGGGGGTCTTTATTGCATGGCGGAGGTGGAGGTGCGACATATGAAAAATAACCCGGTATTTCGTGACAAGCGAACAAGCACGTCGCGTCGAGAAGCGCAAGCGGACGGTTCGGGCTGCAGAATCTGGGATCGTGAGCGCCGAGGAGCATTGACGATACCCATCGGGTACGAAGCACGTACCAAACGGCCGGTCCCGTAGCCGGTACGCTGTACGGGCAGCGCCGGCGATAAGGTGGGCGAGAATGCAGGCCAGCATGCGGAGGGAACGTCCACTGCCTGGTGGCGAATCAACCGGGGCGCATGATGTTGGCGCCGACCGTGTGTGCCATCCCGCCGGGCTGTGTGAGCGCACCCGCGAGCACTCACCCAAACCCAATCGCGCGTATCCGGACATCTACTGCACTCTCCGGACAGGCCCCGGGTCACCCCGTCCGAGAACGCGGGTCCTGTTCGAACCCCGGAGGGCGTGATTCGAGTTGATCCACCCCGTTGGGCATAGATCGCCCTCGTCCATCTGTCGCCTTCGCCCGGTCCGCTTCCTCGTGCGAGATGGGAGGCGGGTACCCGGCGAAAGCAGTGCGGGAGACTGCGCAGGTCCGTGGCGAGCTTGATGCGGAACTCGTCGCTCTCGACTGCCACCGCCCACAGTGGCGCGCCCTCGGGAGTCGCCCTGCGCGTCGTTGCAGTTTCCGATCCACCAGCGAACCGTCCCCGGTTGGAGCGTCGGGATGCCAAGCGGTTGTGGGCGTAAAGGGTACTGTTGAGCCGGTAGTCAGTTCGTCAACGCTTCTTCCTGCACGGGGTGTGGAGTGCGAGCAGTTTTGCGAGCGGCAAGCACCGTGCGAACAATCGTCCGCTCGACTCGGCTACTGCACCGTGCCACCGTGAACCGACCGCAGCTCGATCTATACAATAACCGACCTCCGCCGCTAAAAGCATTCCCCTATAACAACCCGCCCCGGGAGTCAGTCCTGGGAAAGCATCGCTGCCAAGACCATCTCCTCCAGCAGACGGCTCGCATTCCCCGCTGCGTCAGACATGGTGCGATCAGTAATGACGCGGGTACTTCGTCCGAAGATCGTAATCCTCCCTCCTCCGAACAGCGCTGACAGGCCGCGTAGTGGCGACTCTTGGTTTGCGTTCCGTACACGGTGCTCGCAGGGGGAACGCGCATGCCTGCTCGGGCCAAGGAAGACGTTCGGTCGCTCTGGCAGCAACCCCCTTGAGCTGGTGGGCCGTTGCATGTACGCCACCATGGACGGCGCTTGGCTCAGCTGACTTGCTTGTCGGCACGTCAGCCACGTACATGGCGAAGCAGAGACTTGTAAGGCTACTGGAGGAGATGTATCAGCAAATAGCGATCACGGAGGCTCTCGCAGCGCTAGATACCTTCGTCATACAGCATGCATACAGACGTGGAGGAACTTCCTGACGCCGCAGCGCAGCGCCATCGGTTCTGAGCGCTGCTGAACAACGATCATCGAAGTTGCTCGCGGAGCGCTGCTTCAGGATTTACGCTGCGCGCGTATTCTGCGCCTCTCATATTCAATGTTCTACGCCCGCGGCCGCCGCGACGAGTCATAGCGTGCAGCCTGGCTGTGCAGACTAGCACACATGAGGGGGTCGGGCGGTGAAGAAGAAACATAACAGAGCGGTATCGCCGACCGGACGCCGGGCCACTGGATGACGATCCTGAAGCCGTGGCGGACGGACTGTCGGGCATCTCTGGAAGAAGACAAGTGGGTGATCGGGACGCAACACCGGCGATTTATGGCGCTGAGTGCGCCTGGCCTTCACTTGCGAAGGTCGAGACGCACGATATGCATCCTCTGCCAAAACCCAATCAGACCGGCTTACTTACCGGATGACAGGACTTGCAGAGTAGAATGACGTACGGTTGTTCCCTCTTCGCAAAAGCTGAGGTCATGATCGTCGCAAATGTCACAATGTCAAAAGACGTCTGCATGCGCGTTCGGGGGATACAGTCGATAGTTATCTTATGGCAGCAAATACAGGCTTGACTTGTTGACATGGACGAAAGGCACGCACTTATTTGAACCACCAGAACACGAGATAGCCTCCCAAGAGATAAAGGAAGACCTTTACCTGGGGGTCGAGCCTCTGAAAGGCGAGAACGCCACCCTGGTCGCCTTCCGAGCCAGTCGACGATCCGCCACCAAGCGTCTGGCCTTTGCCCGAGAACGCGCCTCCACCACTGGATCCGGAGGAGTGCCGGCGCACGGCGGCTTCAAGAGCTCTGAGGATAACACAAAAAAATGAGCTCAGGGACGCTCATATGGAACGTTTGAAGTTTTTCATTCCGACACTTACGGCTTGTTGGCACCACGCACACGCTCGACTTCGGAGGCACCCTTCAGGAAGACGAAAGTCGGCCTGCGGCACGGCCGTCAGTCTGCCGATATGACCGTATGCGACACCCCAACTCACATAGCGGTGATACGGTATCGGCCTGCTACGTCCTTAGCCTGGTCCACATCGCACTTCAAGAAGTTGACATTGGGGTATTGCTTGGCCAAAGCCTCGTATGTCGGGGCGATCATATGGCATGGACCACACCTTGTGCATTATTAGTAAATATCAGCCCATCCACAGAGTTAACAATCCAAAGACGCACCATGTTGCATGAAAGTCAATGACCTATGTACCTCTCATAAGCTGAGGGCGAAGCAGCAGCGCTCCGCGCGACTTACCGAGAGCTTGTCCTGAGACTTGGACAGGATCCCGTCGAGTTGGGTGGTGCTGTCAATGTGCGAGACAGACATAGCTCTAGCCAGGAGAGAAGTATTGCGAGGTAGCTGGCGAGAGATGAGAGCAGGCCGAGCCAGAGAACGCAGCAGCATGGCAAGTACACACGACGACAGTCACCGAAAGCACCGTGGGCACAGCCAGGGATGTGCCGACTTTGGTCAGACCCATGGTCAGACCCCCGGACAGTTGGGTCCGACCTCAAAAGGTCTGACCTTGGGTCTGAGTCAAGGCGTGACTACAATCAGACCTGGACCCACCAGTCCTCCGCCGCGTATGATGCGTAGAAAATACGAGGAAACCCGGCAGACATCGGTGATGACGACATTGGGTTTTACAATCACGTGAAATGATCACGTGCTGACCCTTGACGTTTTGGGACCCTCGGTCGGACCCCTGGTCTGACTCCCGGACCCAAGTCAAGGGGTCAGTGAGTCAAGTTCTGACCCGCCCATCTCTGGGCACAGCCGGTGACAGGCGCCGGTCGCGGGACGCGCTTTGCCCGCAGCACGTGACAGGCGCAAACAAGTGCAAACGCGCCTGGTTTAGAGTCGCGGAACGCGTTGAACGCGACTTGTCTTCCAACCACCATCTCCCTTCTCTGAGCCACCGTCTCTGCGACGCGCCCAAACTACATCTTCTCCACTTTACATCTCCACTCACTCAAACACATAACATGTCCGGACGCGGAAAGGGTGGCAAGGTCAGTTTGCTGGCTACACGACTTCAAATCTCAGCGTACTCACGCTTAGTCGCGTTTTCCAGGGTCTCGGCAAGGGCGGCGCGAAGCGTCACCGCAAGATTCTCCGTGACAACATCCAGGGTATCACGAAGCCGGTGAGCAATGCGCGTGTATGCGGTCTGTTTCATCTGAAATCAACTCGCAACCTCCTCCTTTAGGCCATTCGTCGTCTCGCTCGTCGTGGTGGTGTCAAGCGTATCTCCGGTCTCATCTACGAGGAGACTCGCGGTGTCCTCAAGATCTTCCTTGAGAACGTCATCCGTGACTCTGTTACGTACACCGAGCACGCGAAGAGGTGAGCTGAGCACGTGTACCGTCTGGTAACTTCGTGGGCTGACGTGTGTGTGGCAGGAAAACCGTGACCGCGCTGGACGTCGTCTACGCCCTCAAACGCTCCGGCCGTACCCTGTACGGTTTCGGTGCCTAAGCGCTCTGTTGGCCTCCGCGTATGATCATGTATGGCTATGTTCGTGCATTCGCAGCACATGTACTATATCTTTTCACAGTCTAGCGTACCTCTCACTGACCAATACCATGCTTATTGTATCATGAACCGTGCGAGTGTGAATCGACCATTCCAAGGTTGCATACGACCCTGTGTTCGAACTGCAGTCTGTGTAGATGTAGCATGTGGACCATTCGCTTTGGAGAAGTTATAGCCTCAGCTGGGTCCCATTAAACGAGCAGATGTGCTTGCCGCTGAATGGGATGGATGTGAACGGGGAAAATGTCTGGTTGTGCGCACCGTGCGTACGCGGCATCCGCAGTAGCGTGGCTGACACGAACTGCGAGATTGCTCACGCGGAACATGAGATGGTTGTAGTATACAAACTCACTGTCTAGAATTGACAAGCCCTGGTGAGGTAATATACCGTGACACGGACGGTCTAGTCAGACCGGACATACCAGATCCGCGAACAACCACGCGGGCAGACTGCGACGTTCGTTCCTAGTTGAGTAGCGGAGTCACGCATCGCATAGTTCAGAAGCGTGTCGTGGTCTGTGCTGTAGCTCTCGAGCGGCGGGCGACCAACATCTCTCGCCTGGCAAATCTTCACCATCTCCGGCCTCCAGCCAAGAAGCACAGGGACGTCGGGACCCCAGCCAGCCTGCGTTCTCTGCCACAGTCCGCGAACCGCACGGGCCATCCTCGAAACAGGACGTCTGCGCCGCCGCCCTGGAGCGAGATCGAAAGGCAACGGCATGCGCTCCCACCGCAGAAGCCGCGAGTCGGAGACCTGGGAACGCGCGGGGCTGCAAGCAAGTACGGTGCGAGCTGGTGCGGGATGATGACGTCTCGTGCGCGCACGACGCTCGCCCGGGATGTGTGGGAACGACGCATCGTGGGATCCGGTGGCATTCGACGCTGCGGGCTCCCCGGATGGCTTGCGTGCGCGCCGCAGTGCGCGGCGATGCGCGGGCAGCACCACGGCGTGTCCTCGACGTCGTGGTGTCCCCCGCGGCCTCGAGCGCCGCGCCAGGGTGGGTCGGGCTGCGGCAGGCGGCCGCATTGCCGTACGCGGCTGGTGTTCCCACTCCGCCCAGCGCGAAGTCGCGCGGCGAGCTTCTTATCTCGTACGTGCCAAGCGCGACGTCGGTTGTGGTTCGTCCCGTCCGCGGCTGCAGAGGGCGGTCGAGACACATGGCACAGTAGAGATACACCGACATTGAGGCACGACCGTTGCTTGCTTAGGTTCGTGCCAAGGACGAGAGCTCCACGACGCCATGGACCATGGTTGAGGACTGCCGTGCTCGACGGGAAAGCGGTGGCAATGATTGAATACGAAGAGTGGCGCAGGGCTGGGAAGCCTTTCCGGTACATGCTAGTGCTTGTATCCTCCGGAGAAGATGGGCACTGCGCAATGCGTGCGCTCGGCATTGGGGCCGTGACGACGGACTTGCACATACCTCGTAGACATGCTCGAGGCCGTTGTTGCGGAGATGGAATGAAGCATAGCGGATGCACGTCAGTGGGATTGCGCTCTTGACGGACGCCGACGGCCTTGGACGCCTTTGCAACATCGGTGCCTACGAGACGTACAGGAGTAAGCGGGTCGGTCGTTCCGACCGGCAGCGCCGGGTACGCGCGTGAAGGCAACGAATCGAATATAATTCCCGCGCCGAACTCGCCATAAGCACCTTAGAAGCGGCCACATCGAGTTCTTCACGCATGTAATGAGTTCGCCAAGACTGACTCACCACTGTGTCGGGTAGACCTGCGGAGACTCCGCCGCACCATATTGCGGCCGCGGAGACGAAGCCGTACACACACGGCTGGCTTTGGTGGCGAGTTCGAGAAGTTTCTTACATGACATGCCACAACACGCCGCCTGTTGTGGTGCTATGCAAGAACTCGGGCTGAGTTGAGGCGTGTTCCGTGCGATGACAGCCTGCGTAGCACAATCTCAAGTCAGTAGGTCAGAGTCCTCAGCTCGCCTTCAACCAGACGTCAGACTGTTACTTGTGAGAAACGGCCCTGGGGATGTATCTCCGGGTCGGCGGATGCTAGATAACAGGGTACCTAACCGATGACGTTAGATGTCGTTTGGGCACCTACACAAAGTTGGCGAGCCGATCAGATGTATGCAGCTTGAACCCACGAGGAGGATCGTCTCTAGCTGAGGTAGTACGAGATAGTGAACGACGTGTGACCAGTGCTGAAGATGCCGGACGTCACCCAGGTACGAGGACCACAGTCGAGGCTGGTCTGCCGCGAAGCTAAGGAGGCTGTTGCGGTTGCCGGGAAATAGGTATGACTTCGGGAGATCGTCAGAACGCGGCTTGGTCTTGGTTGCTTCACCGGCAGAGTTTTACGCAGTCTTGGCAATGTCTGTCCATTGCTCATCGTCTGGCCGGCCGACATCGGCTTATTATGAATACTGGGAACAGGGAAGTCTGAAGGCGACGTGGCTGCCCCCCCCCCCTGTGTTCTCTGTGGTCGATAAGAGTTTTGCCAAGTGCCAAGGTGCGGCCGCGAAGTGCTCGCGCACATGGGTTTCGTCCAAGTTTGGTAAGCGAAGGCTTCTGATCCTAACAGAGCCAAACAACGTATCCTGAGTTCGGATCAATGTCAGGCGGTGAGAGGCGCCCAGATGTCACCCAAGCCTACCGCACGGAAAGCCGTGCAGAGTGGGCGGAATCGTACGATGTCCACCTCCCTCAGACGGGCTGAGCGAGTGGTATGAGCTCCTCACGTGTCAATTCAGTCTCTTTCCCACCGTCCGCTTGAAGCTTGAGCTTATCCTACGTGTTATCTCATCCGCCAGTCTCTCTTGGCTTCTCACCACTCCGCCGACAACGCTGCCATGCTCAGAGGTCGCTGGTCACTGATATCAAAGAACGCAGCTATCGCCCGCTCTTCGCACTCTGTCTCTGTCACCAACACCGGACTTCTGATCGTCTACGGTGGTGAGCTCAAACCCCGAACCCCGGTCGATACAGGCTCCGCAAAGGGAGATGCGCCCAAAGGCTCCCTGCACGCGTTCGATCTGAGCAAGAGAAGCGCAGCCGAGTCTTGGCATGTGCTCTCTCCCGCCGGGAGCTCCTCCGATGGCCAACCTCTTGCGCAATCCGTCCCGGAGTCTCGGGTCGGTCCAAGCGCCGTCTGGCATGAAGACGCGCTCTACATGTGGGGCGGGAGAGGAGGACAGGAAATGACACCGCTCGATGGAACCCAAACGGGCATATGGAAGGCCACCCTAAGATCAGCGCCGGACGCCGTGCATTGGGAGCGCCTCGTTGCCGTAAACGAAGACAAGGCCCCTGCACCCCGAAGCTACCACACATCCGTCGTGCACGGCGTGAGTCTGCTATCTGTGCATGAGTGAGAGCGCAGGAACGCTCACCGTGACTCAGGACAAACTCTACGTGCACGCCGGGTGCCCTGCGACAGGGCGGCTAGGCACCCTGCACGCGTTCGACGTGAAGAAGAATACCTGGGAGGTTCTAGCGTCCGCCCCCGAGCCTGGCCGCGGAGGCACTTGTCTTCTCGCGACAAGCGTGTCGGCATCGCAGGACGTCTTGTTGCGCTACGGCGGTACGTGGCGCTCGCCTTCCCGCTGCAACCCTCGGGGAACTCACGCATGCATGCAGGGTTTAGCGGCTACGAGCTCCCAGACACGCCCGGGACCCTCGACATCTATTCCATATCGGAACGGAAGTGGTACACCGTCCAGCCTGCGCCCGACCCTGTGCACGGGAGCCCGGGGCCCCGCTCTGTACATGGTTTTACGCCGTTCCGATCCCGCTCTACGTCTCTTGCCGACGCGGTCGCACTCCTGTACCACGGCGAAAAGGATGCGAGTTCGCTCGGCCACGCGGGGGCCGGTACGTTCTGGGAGGATGTCTGGGTGCTCACGAAGGGACCTGAGGGTGGCGTTCTCTCCGGTTGGGCATGGCGCAAGGTCGAAATCGGGGCTGGGGACGCACCGGAGGGAAGAGGATGGTTCCCGCCTGCCTCCTGGGTCGATACCGAGGGGAACACGCGGGTCGTATTGTTTGGCGGTCTCCTGTCGTCGAACACGCGTTCCGACGAACTATGGGAGCTCCACCTCGATTGATGGCGGGCATGTCTGTTCCATGTGCTGGTGATTATGTGCCAACGGTCTCCGGGGGTAAACCATGTGTACGATTTCATTGATGTAGTGAAGATAAGTCGCGAAGTACATAGCACATGAAGGAGTGGCGTAGCGTAGCGAAGGTCGTCTCGAGCTGCATGGCGTATCAGTACGTATCGTCAAGTTCGCTATCTTCAATGTACGGAATTGTGTTCGATGACGATGAAGTCTCGAAATTGATCGGTGATGACGGTGGCAACTGCATAGCCTCCAGACGCCTCGCCATCTCGACGTTGAATCGCGCCTATGGAACCACACAAATCAGCGTCCAACGTACGTTGATGCTGACAGCACACTCACGATTCTGTCCATTCCGACGAGCTCGCCGTACTCGAGCATTCGCTCATCCGCACTCTTCTCCAGGAAGTCTTCCAGGGTTGTCTGCGACAGCAGGCTTGAGGCGGCGTATATGTTCATACCATCGACCCCACAGAGGTCGTACTCGCCCTGAAGCTCATTCGTCATCTCGCCTCTACAACAGGGAGCCCCGATACGCACATCACGCTCGTCACAGCTAAGCCATGAGATATCCCGAGAGACGTCGCCTGTGCCACCCTGGAGTGCTGATGTGTCGCCATACAGTCTAGCGTACATAGCCGCCTCTTCTACCGTGCTTGCAAAGGCGTACTCAATGACGGCAGCAGTGCGCTTTGTCTGAAGACCTTCTGCGACCCCAAGATCGCGCCTCAGTTTCTTGACGGCCTTGACGACTGGCGGGCTCCAGACGCTTGCAGTCTCCTTGTCAGCGAAGCCTTGATCCAGTTTGTAGTTCCAGGACGAGGGGTAGCACTCGAACAGCAGCAAGAGCCTAGAGAACCTCCAGGAGAGCCTCGTCAGGGCCGCCGTCAGAGCATCCACACGCATGGGAAGAGCCTCCACGTTCGCCAACAAGATCGCCGTCTCACAATCCAGAATGAGTTGTACGTGCTCTGCATCTGCGCCCAAGTGCTCCCGCTCGGCAAGGTCTACGGCACAGAGGGAGGACAGCGCACGCACGAGTGAGCGCTTCTGGATAAGTTCTACGGAAGCCATGTAGCGGTGAGCGGTGATTGGCGGCATATTCACCGCAGGCAGAAGCAAGGTCCGGTTGTTGACAAGCTCAAGAGGAATGACTCCAGCATTGTGTCCTACAGGCTGGGCCTCGAGTCCGGACGATTCTAAAGCACCATTGTCCGAATCAACGATGTTCGGCGGAGTCTGCGAAACGTGGCTAGAAGCAACCAGCGCTGATTTGCCACAAAGAGCCAAGAACTGAGCCAGCGAATTTCGGGCAGACACGTCCGTCGCAGCAGAAGGACGAGGATCGTGAGTGCCAGTTTGGGCGGATGCGATTTGTGACAAATATTGCTGAGTTGGCGCTGACAAGACCGCAGAAGTAGATTCAGTTGACACAAGCGCAGGGACAGAGAGAAGCGTAGGTGAGAAAAAGCCCCGACCATCGTGAGCGGCGGTTTGATGTAGCGACAAGTCCGCAGCTGGGTAATCCGTACATTCCATGTCTTCAAGACCAGGATGATGGAAGCGATCTCGAGAAGAGGAACCTGGAACAACAGTGCTTTGCCGATGTGAGTGAGAAAAATTCTGGAGATATCGCGCCGGCGGATGGTCGTAGCGATAGTCGCCGGAGTGAACAGGGTCGAGGTCCGGGAAGAGGTCATCGTCGGCCTTGGGCCCCTCGAACCCCTCTGCTGCATACGCTAGCTCACCAAACGAGCTGTGCTCGTTGCCCGCAGCTGCGTCGTCGTTCCACAAGTACACCCCAGAGTCGTCAGCAAGTTGTCCACCGGGGAGAGGCACGTCCTGCGTCATATGTTCGAGTACAGATTCATGAAAGCGCACCCTCTTCGAGGGCCGCATTCGCTCCCCCTGAGATTCGCCGAGGGAGCGTGGGGCATGTCGTGCCTCGATGGAGCCGCCCTTCGCCGACAATGCGTTCGCAGGGCTACCAAGCGCATATTCACTTCTGTCGTCGCCTTCGTCTTCGTCTTGGGAGTCCGGAAACATCGGGTTGCCAGCGAGGCCTCTTCGGTCGCTCTGCGTCAAAATCAGTGAGTGTTCCTCCTCTGACGATGGTGGTGGCCAGTGTGGGGCGCCATCGGTGTCGTTGGCGTCGAGAGACCAAATCACGGTTGATGGCGCGGTGTCAACAGTGACTGGCTGCGAGCCAAAAACCATACACTCGTCTACGAGGGCGGCCAATCGCGAAGTGATCTCGTCCTGTGCGAGGTCGATACTCCTCGTCAACTGTGGGCAGGGATCGTTCAAGACATCCGCCACCTCTTCGTCTGTAGGAACAGTGCGTCCATACTTGAACGGACTGACCCTCGCTTGTCAGCTAGGTATGGTGTGCAGTATCGAACAGCCTCACATCCAGCTCAGTTCGATTTGGAGTGATTGCAAGCCCCTCGCTTTTCTCAAGAAGCCTGCAGGTGTCTTCATCGTTGAGCCACCTGCACCTGCCGTGATAGAATCGCGAGTGGATTGCTTAGTGACGGCAAGCAGCTCCGAAAGACGCGCTGGAGCAGCAAAGTCGATCGCATGCTCATTCGGAGCACGCATCGGAGGCACTGTATTTCAGAATCAGCAAGAATCCGACAAACTTGGTTGAGTCAATCGAACTACCGTACCGTCCATCAGCATGCTGTCTTTCTCTTCCAGTTTCTCCTGCAAAACTATGCACGTAGGATCCTCGCTACCAAGACGATCGCCGCACGCACGCTCGACGGTCTTGACAGCGAACCCTATCGAGTCGTCACTGCTCGGAGTTTCGTCATCGCCGACAGCATCGGCATCTGCATGTTTGACGTCGACCGTCGAGGACGGCTGTCCGAGCATAGAAGCCGTTATTGTCGTGCGCGGCGACGAGGGCTGGGACCTCGGAGAACGTGCGATCCGGGGCCCAGGGCCTTGCGTGGGGTGCACAAACGGCGATAGAAACTCCGACAGACTGCTTGCAATCAGGTCTATGCTCTCGATGATGTACATTGGAAGACTCATACCTGGCGCCTTGTCCTGGGAGATGTGGCTTAAACCGAACACCGCCGATTCTCTCTGAGCGCGGCAGTTGATGTTCCTCTTCGGATGTAATGGGTGAGTGTATCCGAAGCTTGGCGTTTTGGTCCAATACGTACCCATTCTCGGGGGGCCACCGTAACTGACTTCTGATTTCGGAGATGATGGCATAAAGAGCTCGTCCACTTCGCTCGAGCTGTCAGCCAGAGAGGGCGTGCCGGGAGATACGGGGGATGACGTTCTAATCGCTTCTTATCAACATATGAAGCACGCCAACGCAGCGTCAGGGTATGAGGACATCATACGGTTTTGTGGGACTACTCACGCCAGCCGTCGACCACTACTAGATGTTCGTTCGCCAGATCATCTTCATCCTCTTCTTTCATGGCGACAGGCGATAATACAGACTTCGGGAGACCATGAAACGACTCGAATGTCGTCGAACCTGTCTTGTCACGCGTAAGGTTTGCACCCTCGGGGTGCCCTCCGAGGTGGGCGTTACGTGGAAAGATGGGGAGGGTCTCGAACACAGGTAGGTCGGGCGAAGCTGACTCAGCACGCAAGAAGTCCTCGACGTAGTGAGGTGCCGGTATCGCAGCGTTCTTCGACAACGTCGGGACGGAACGGATGAGTGTCACTACACTCCGATGCGTTTCGGCATTGACGTGCAGTCTATGACCTCTACTCATTGCGGTGAGCTCGGGTATCTACGTCGAGGGTGCGAACGGCAACTCACAGAACGTCATCTGTACACACAAGGTTCTCGTCAGGCACGACATCCGTCGCCTTCTCCAGTCGACAGCCCCGGAGCATGTGCTTGCTTGACTGTGGGAGCTGAGAGGTGAACGTACTTTGCCCAATCTGCGGCGTTTGCCGTCGAGCACGACCACTCAGGACAGGGGACATGGGCCGTTCGAGGAGGAAGTTGTTGTATGCGCCTATGATGCTGTGTAGCTATGAAGCTTGGTAACTGCGGCAGCACTCACTGTCATGGTCGTCTCGAAACCGCCTCTCATGGTCTGCTCTCCGTGCCAAATTTCCGATGTGTTGCTTGAGATATGCCACGACGTTAGCCTCGGGAGCTATCCAACGTTCATCATATAGATTCAGTTGTGGGAGGTTCCACCTCCGCGAAAGCAGGTCGAGAGGGTCGACAGGCAGCAGAACAGCCGTGGGTTCCGTAGTGGGAATGAAGTGTAGGCATTGTACTAGATGCTACTCAATCGTTCCGGTAACTCGAATGAGAGGCTAGTGGATTAGGCGACACTTACATTGGCAACGGCCTGCTGGGTCCATGTGAAGTGATCGAGCGCGATGTGGGCGTACGCATAATGCGACAACAGACTGCGTATATGCTCTCTAAGTTCCGTTTCACGGTCTCCGTTATCGTCCAACATGTCGGCGCGCGCTGATATGCAAGCAAGTCAGAACGCTACGAAAGGCGAGGAGATGGTCGGAACCGGGAGAGTGATGCTCGTTGGGCGCTTGCGGTGTGTGTGGCCGGGAATGCCGCGGTCACGCCACCGCGTCCCGGCATTCCGGACTCGAGGCGTGGTACATAATCCAGGCATGGTTGATTGTGCGAACTATCAGCTGGTGAGGTACACTAACACTACTCGGTGTTCATGAGTGTGTAAGAAGACCAGAAAAAATGGTTGATCTCATGCAGCAGTGTGCGCTGCTGTAGTACCCGTCTAATCCGGGGAACTTAGGCGTCTTACGGCGTCAATTCAACATGTTCACTCTGAGCCGAGTCAGACTAGTCTTCTCCGCTCATCATGATCTCTGACCCGTTCTGCAGCTATGGAAAAGATAACGCCGGCTCACGAGTAGTTTGAGTTGGCTTGCAGGTGAGCTTTGCAGCCTCGCGGTGAGCTCCAAGTCCCCTACCCATTCCTACTCTTCTCTCGCGTATACTATGATCCCGGGCCCCGTACGCAAGTACTGCCACCAACTCCCTTGGGCGCTGTAACTCGTAAAACAGTTGTTCGATATGCAGTGCACCACAGCCGGTTCCAATATCCTTTCATTCCCCTCGAAGTTGGACGTTGGATCCTTGGTGAAGGCTCAAACACCATCATAACCGGGCCGTTGGTATCACTCACTTGCAGCTCGTCCGGTTTGCAGGCAGCAGCGATTACGCGCCGGCGCGTTCGTCACGTTGGACCCGGCCATTCGATTGCTTGAGCTAATAAAAGCCTTCCATAGGCGGCAGCAAGCTCGCACAAAGGCCGTAAAGCGTTGCTTTTATAGACCGGCCTCGGCGATTTGCTCGTACGTAGCATCATGACATCGTCTACACGTCCGTCCTTGTGGACCCGTTCCGCCTTGGACTTGAATGTATCGCTACTGATATTCCTGCTCGCCGCTTACTCTCCTGTCCGCAGCCACAGGCCTAATGCGCCTCCCGTAGACGGTGGATCATATAAAGGGTTTTTTTAGCCCAAAGAGAACTCGGAGGGAGGCTCTGAAGTGCTTCCAGAACGACACGATCAGGCGGCTGCACTCTGCAGTTCTCAGCTCACACACCTCCCCGTTCATGTGGCACCGGGTGATTCAATCCATGAATACCAGCGGTCACGTAACCGGCCCCCCCGGTTCGGACGGTAAGTACGGGATACATAAAGACATCGCCGCACTGGCAGCGGAGGTCATCAACCGTCAAGCTCGCTGCGTTGACTGACGGCTCTCTCCCCTCAACCACCCGCCTCGCGTCAATACGTGTATCCGCGATGTCGAGAGTTTTCGCTGTGTTATGCGGTAGTCTCTACGCATTCCTCCTGGCGATTTTTGCCTCAGCAGCCCCTTCATTCCTAACCGTCCGCACAACCTCCGGCACCTTCAGAGGTATCAGCACCAACGTGACAGACCGCTGGCTAGGCATTCCTTTCGCCCAACCTCCCACCGGCCCGTTACGCTTCAAGGCGCCGGTCCCAATTGCGAACGCCTCACGCGCTGTCAAGGATGCCGTCGCGTTCGGAAACGCCTGCCCGCAAGCACCATCCAACAGCTTGGGGGCTCCGCTCTCCGAGGATTGCTTGTTCCTTAACGTACGTGCTTCATGAGCAAACCGTCTATTGTTGCATCCTGATCCTCCAGGAATAGATTTTCAGACCCACAGGGATTAGCGGTTCGGAGAAACTGCCACTGCTCGTGTGGTTCTACGTGGGTTCTGTGTTCGCCTACAAGGGGATGGTGCATCTGACGGACATGCGCACAGGGCGGCGCGTTCATGAACGGGTCGGTATTTATGGCGTTCCGTCGAATCATAAATAACAGCATCTAATACCCCCGAAATCACCAGAGCCGCCTCCGACCCCTCCTTCGATCCGACATGTGAGTACTCTATTTCTGGGCGTTCCAGTGACCTCTGTAAATAATGAGACCTGACTCCCCCCAGTCCTGATCCAACGCAGCGTAGCCATTGGGAAACCTATCATATTTGTTTCGGTGTGAGTGGAAACTTGGCGTATCACCAGGCGAACGGGACAGTACTCATGTCTTTGCAGGAACTACCGTGTAAATACGTTCGGATTCGTAAGTGCCTGTGTGCTCGGACCCGTCTGCAGTATTATGGCATGATGACTGATGTCATGGCTCAGCTCGCAAGCAGGCATGTCCCGCCGGAAGACCTGAACGCAGGGTTGCTCGATCAGAGAGCCGCACTCGCTTTCCTGCAGGACAACGCCGCCGCGTTTGGCGGTAATCCGGGCAAGGTCGTTACTACCTCGAACCCGAGTATAATCGAAACTGACTGATTATCCGATACCGTTAGGTCACAATATGGGGCCAGGTTCGGTCTTCCTGATTGCATCACCGAGAGGGATGGCTACAGCCCTGGTTCAGTCTGCAGGAGCAGGTGCGGTCGAAGCGCAAGTGCTATTCCCTCCTTCCAAACAGTCGTTCCGTGCGGCGATATTCGACTCCTCTACAGGCCCATTGTGAGTGCGGCGTATGCATGACAACGCGCCCGGGACGCTAAGTCACACAAAACAGCAAAACAGCACCCCTAGCGAGCCACTACGATGAAGCGGGCTTTCCATACGACCGTTTGCTGAAGGCCACGGGGTGTCCTTCCGGCAAAGGGTCCTTTGCCTGTCTGCAGCAGCTGCCGTTTGAGGTACACGCCGGCAGATGGGAGTTTGAACCGGATCCATGTATCTCACGGACTTCTCCTATCTACAGACTCTGCTGGACGTCACCAACAATCTGACGGCAAAAGTTCTCAACGGCCAATTGTGGCAGCCAGCCGTCGGACCCGCGGGCAGCCTTGTGACTGAGCGACCGTCCCAGCGCATCTCAAGCGGGAACTTCCTACATATTCCTATCCTTGCGGGGACGAATGTGCGTCAGCCAGTTCATACTTCCGATTTCGCGTGCGCGTATGTGCTAACACATCGCCCACCACTCAGCTGAACGAGGGGACGGTCTTCAGCCAGTCCGTGCGTAACCTAGGCACGCCCCCGGCGCAAGAAACCGCCGCGTTCGACACGTTCATCAAGAACCTCTTCATCGACCCGTCGACGATTACGCAGGACATCTTCACGCAGATCAACGCACTTTACCCAGCAAACGACTCCGCGCTCGGCGCGCCGTTTAACACGGGCGACTCGCTCTTCGACCGCGCCGAGGCGTGGTACACGGACAACATGTACCTCTCCCCGCGGAGGCTGCTCTTCAACAAGGCCGCGCCGCTCCAGCCGCTGTTCGGGTACGCGTTCAGGGAGTTCATCCCCGGCCAGGATCCGTCTCGGGGAGGTACGTCCCGCTCGCCCTGCCGTCTGTATAGTGGCGTATGGCTGACGGCCCCGTTCGCGCAGTGTTCCACGGGTCAGAGCTGATCCTGCTCTTTGGCCGCTTCCCCGCCGTCGAGCAGGCGTTCGCGGAGCAGATGGCCGACTTTTACATCAACTTCGTCACCGACCTCGACCCAGGAGGTACGCGATCGTTGTCACCGACTGGGAGGGTAGGACGCTGACGGTTTGCGCAGCACCGTGGCCGCGGTTCACGCTAGAGTCCAAGCAGGTACTGCAACTCAAGAGAGACAATGTGACCGCCATACCCGACGACTTCTTGGCAAACAAGAGCGACTTCCTCAACTCCGCTAGGGTGTTGGCTGAATTCCAGAAGTAGTTCGTGATAGGTAGTACAGTAGGTCAAACACTGTGCTTGTACGAGAAAGAGAACACGTGTCCATGCGCCCCTCTATGGCAAATGTCTCTGTGCCCTAGCGATTTCTCTCCCGGGAGGCCGCCACTGTCCCTCTTCAACTATGAACTGCACATGCGCTTGACATTGGAACACCATCACAATGTCCGACCCGCCCATCTGGAAGTATCCAATCTCCTCTCCCTTCCGCACGTCCTTCGCGGTGAACGTCGTCGTGCCGCGCGCGTCGACGGGCCACGCGCCGCTGGGCGTCGAGTCCGTCGGGCTGACGATGAGGGAGGGCTCGTCCGAGGCGTCGATAGGGCGCACCTCGGGCTTGATGCGGCGCGTGAAGAACTCGTTGAACGTCCGCCAGCCTCTTGGGGGCACAATGTAGTCCTCCATGTGGTATGCCTCGCAGTCGTAGAATGTCTGGAGCGTCTCAGGCGAGAGCGACCCGGGAGCGTTCATCGCTTTGCCGATCTCTCTCGCATAATCGATGCACCACTGCGAGAGCCACGTCCAAGGTGGGTGGGAGGAGGGATCAATCTGCGTTTGCCACCGGTTGACGGGCGGCTTGTTGAATACGTAGTAGAACAAGCACACGCGGTCGTATATCGCGTTTGCGTCCTTGTTCTCGCAAGGCACCCATTTGAAGAAGGACTCGAGGTATCGAAGATAGTCCTCGAACGAGTGTATGTTGTACTCTTCGAACTCTACAAGGTTGTCTGCAAGTGCAGACTTGAACGAAATCGGCGTTGAAGTCAGGGTGGCTTGAGAGGTGGTTGTGTAGTCTGCATAATGTTGGAAGACATGGCTGGAAGCACTTAATACATGTGAGCAATGATCAAGTAATTCACAGGTGGTTGGAGGTAACTGACTGGCTGGTCTGTTGAACGGGACGATGGCTGCGTGGTTCATAGTTCGTCGACATGTGAGATTGCGTGTCAATTTGGCACTTTAGCACCAGTAATGATGACCCACGACGTACCAAACAGACTGCCGATATGGCAACGCTGGTGATAGATATGTCGCAATTGTAAGTCGCTCAGCAGGTCAGTTCTTTCGCCCATTTGAGGGGGTTCTTCCCAAGTGAACATCCCATGCATGGTGCACGTGGCACTGAGCGTGCACGGCTCGAACCACCTCCATGAATCCCCGTCATTGCGAGCAGTGTCAGAGTCACTGTCAATGAGGTAAGGGGCGCATCGACTCGGGGTGCATGGAGTGGCGGGAACCAGAAGGAGGGGAAGACATCCTGTTCCAGTGGTGGGGGACGATGCTAGGTGAGTTAGTACTTCACTACTTACAACTACTGTCCTCAACCCAGCAGTACTTGTGCGTCGCAATCATGGCGGTCAGAGTCGCGGACATTGGCCGTAGCGCCCGTGGATAGTCTTGCCGCGGCCGGGCCGGAGACGGATCCGACGGAAGAGTGATCGAGGCGGAACGCGGGGCAAGACCGTGTGTGGCAACACGCCCCGACGGTGTATGGTCGCCACAGACGGCCGCTGACAGGGCCATGTCCTCCTTGTCCGCCATGTCCGAAACCCGTCTTCGTCTGCTCACCCTCAACTGCTGGTAAGTATATTCCGGTTTGCATCGTATAGCGCTCACACAAGCCGCAGGGGGCTCAAGTATGTTTCCAAGTTCCGCACGGAGCGTGTCGTCGCACTCGCGAACGCGCTCGCCGCCTCCGACTACGACGTCATAACGCTGCAGGAGCTTTGGGTGTTCGCGGATTTCGAGTATGTCCGTGCTGCAGTGGCAAGGCGGCTGCCGTATGCAAAATTCTTCTATAGGTGCGTACTGTCCTACGTCAGGATACACCATTTGTAGCTCACTTTGTTCGGGGTGCAGCGGTGCACTCGGCGCAGGTCTCGTCATATTCTCCCGCTTCCCCATAATTGCTGCCACAATCCACCCATACTCCCTCAATGGCTCTCCCCTCGATGTTCTCGCAGGGGACTGGTTCGTGGGCAAAGCCGCTGCCAGTATCGTGTTCGCGCATCCCGTCCTTGGGCAGGTTCAAATCTACAACACTCACGTGCGTACACGACCACAGGCCTCGGACCGTGACTCTCACATATCCACCGCCAGCTATTCGCCAAAGGCGGTGACGAAGGTCCGGAGTACCAGAAGGCGCACAGGCTAGTGAATGCATGGGAGTTTGCGAAGCTGGCCAGGCAGTCCGCCGAACTCGGACGCTACGTGATCGCCGCGGGAGACTTTAACAGCGTCCCGACCTCCCTCCCCATGTCCATCATCCGCGACCACGCCGCGCTCTCCGACGCCTGGGTGGACACACACCCGAACACGCCCGACCCGTCCCCCGCGAACCCGCCCTCGCCGCAGGACGCGGTGCGCGTGCACGGCGTCACCGCCGACTCGCCGCTCAACTCGTACTCGGCCGGCAAGCCGCTCGAGCCGCTCGCGCGCAAGTTCCAGGGGAAGCGGCTCGACTACTTCTTCTACCGCCAGCCCGCGCGCGCAGACGCCCGCGCGCCGCGCCTCCGCCCGCTCGATACGCGCGTTGTCTTCACCGAGCGCGTCCCCGGCCGCGACTACTCGTTCTCGGACCACTTCGGGCTCGAAGCCACGTTCGCGGTCGACCTGCCCCCGGGCACCGGCGCGGGCGCGGGACAGCCACAGCCCGCGCCCGTGCTCTCCTCTGCGGGCTCCCCGAACCCGCAGGTCGCGACCGGCGGCGGGGACGTGTCGGCCGAGGCGCTCACGCGAGCACTGCTCTCGCTCACGGCACGGTACCGGTACGCGCAGGCGCAGGGCCGGAACCAGCTCACGCTCTTCGCGGTCTGCATCGCGCTCCTGCTCGGGGTCATCGTCGGCTCGGCGTGGTTCCCGCGCTCGTGGATCAACCCGATCTTCATGGTGGTGACGATCGCGTTGGCGTGGCTCGCGACGACGATGCTGTATATCGGCTTCGTGTATGGGAACTGGGAGGTCAACGCGCTGACGAACATCATCGAGGAGTTGGAGCTGTACAGAGGTGCGCTGGAGGACCAGCGTCGGGCTCAGGGAACGCCTTCGCCTTGACCACAGGTGCCGGTAGGCTTGGATTGTGTACGTGCATTACATTCATGATGGTCACGAGCGGTCACAAGTGCGCATACTATCAACTACATACACTAGCTACGGTTGGGCGGACCTACGGAACTCGTACGCACACTACTATACAGACGATATATCGGCCGAGGAGGCGTTGGAGAGCAATGCGTGCAGTTTCGTAACGGCCTAATGCGTACAGCATGTGACAGGTGGGCGTGTGTATGTGCATGACAATGTCCAGGGTTGCGCGGGAGCCAACAGGGAGACGCAAACGGGAGGATGACTATTGTACACAGATGTCCCATGGTTGAATCCGTAGAGTTGAACTGATGCACTTGGGTGGACCACAGGATGCAATAGCAATGGAGCAAAATGCACGAGCGAAACACAGTCACCTGGAAGCTGCCTACCGCTCATACTTGCCGCGCCGAGAACGCCGACAGCGAGAGCGTCCGCGAGTGCCGCCGCGTCGGGCCCGCCTGCAGGCTCGCCGTGCCGTCCGGCTTGTACGTTGTCGTCTGATTCGCCGGGCCGGACGACGCCCACTGCTTGCAGAGCGAGGTGATGTCCGGGTGACTGCACTGCGAGCGGCGGATCGTGGGCTCTGGCAGGACCTCGGACGACGACGTCATGCTGAGCGACGCCATCCGCGTCCGCCGGCGCACAGGCAGCGGGAGCGGGTCCTCGCCCGCCGCCCCCGGCGATGCCGGTACGTGGCTCAGCGGGCCGGAGGCGGGGTGGAGCGAGTCGGACGCGGAGACGGACGCGGCGTCGGCGATGACGGAGAACGTCGAGCGCAGGCGCGCGAGCGACGGCCGCTTCGGTAGCGAGGGGCGCCTGACTGGCGAGCTCGCGGTGGGCGCAGGCGAGCTCGGCGCATACGAGCCCGAGCGAGAGCGGCGGAGCGCGCCGCCCTCGAAGTCACCCTCGTCCTCGCTGCTTGACGACAGGTACTTGGAGTCCCAGCTCGGCTCGTCGTCGTGGAGTGTCGGCGTGGGCGAGACGGAGTGCCGTCTCCGACGGTAGCTGTCCCGGTTGCGCTCACCGGCACCGTCGGGCTGCTGCTGCGAGATTGATTCACGGCCTGCCCCTGTTTCCGTGCCGTCTCCGCGCACGACGCGCGCGGCGTCGGTGTCAATCTCGTCCTCCAGGCCTTTTTCCGCGGTCTCGAGCGACTGCGGAGTGTGGCTCTGGTGTTGCGGGAGGAAGCGCCAGATGAAGTCGTGGCATGACATATACGCGTGTTTGGCGGCGTCGAGAAACGGCAGGGATTGGAACACATGGACCTGCGGAATTCTCCTCAGAGTTGCCATGGGTTATCACTCAAAAAAGCTTACCATGTCTTCATACAACTCATGCCGTACTTCCACGCCCGCCAGGGTGGCCTTGTGCGCCAAAAGGGTGATCTCATCCCGGAGTACCTCAACCTCGCCCGCCTGCACTAGGAGGGGTGGCAATCCTTTGAAATCTCCGAATAACGGGCTTGCATAAGGATGCGTGAGATATCTCTCCATGTGCTCTCCTAGGTAGCAAGCTACTGGGTTAAGATGGTCCCCGGGTTGAGGTCGGGGAACGATGTCGAACTGCTCGTTGCTCTCCCAGGATTCACAACTCATAGTTAGGTCTACAACACAGATCAGTAAAGGGATGTACAGGCAGTGAGACGAGTACTGACCGACCCAAGGGGACATGAGTATAGCGCCCGAAGGTAATGGATAGTCATTGTCACGGAGGTACATCAGCAACGCGAGAGTGAGGCCACCCCCGGCACTGTCACCAGCGACGACGATGTTCTCTGGTGGGACATGAAGGTCGTCCACCAATCTAAAGTATGCAGAGACAGCGTCATGGAGGGGACCTGGGAAGCGGGTCTCTGGAGCAAGCCTGTAGTCCACAGCTAGGAGAAGTCAGTTCCCCAAACATGCGAACGTAGACTGGTAGGGAGGCCTACCAAACAATCGGGCGTCGAGGTACTTCGCGAGGGGTATTGTGATGAGTCTGTGAGTCGCGGCGCTGAACATATAGTATGCACCTGAATGGACCTAGTTACCATCAGAAGATGGTATAAAGTAACAGGAGACTGACCACCATGGAGGTAGAGTATCACTCGTTCCTTGCGTTTAGGCTTGCCAGTGATCTTCCCTTCCTTGCGAGCACGCCATTCCGCTTGCAGCCTGTGCCAGGTCTTCTTGCCGACGACCCATTCCCCGCACAATTCTCGGGTGCCATCCTCGACCGCATCGAAGTTCTCGAGAATCCCTCTTAGCCGCCGTCTCCGGACAGAGAACGTTACGGGCGTTACGAGCGCATCGGAAGGCACAGGCACCAGGCCGCCGATACTCATGAGCATGCGAATAGTGTCCTACTGGCAGTCAGTGAGGGTTTCGGGGCCGGGGAGGGATGGGTACTGACGATGTCGGTCAAGTGCGAGTATCGACTGACGCCCCGCATGATGCTCGAGAGCAAGGTCATCTCGATTCCCCATGACTTGCGCGGCGGGCCCCAGAGGTGGTGGGAGACGACGTCCGCGGCGAGCGTCGTTGCTGTACGGCATCGCTGTCAGTGCCACAACAAAGCTCGGGTCCGACGACGTCATCAAACAGATCCATGCCAATCTCAGATCTTCCCCGCACATCAGACGATCTTCTCGTATAGTTGGTCTTCCAGCAAGCCAGCAGCAGGAAGACAGACGCGTGCACCGGAGAGGGAGAGAAGCTGAAAGACGGCAGAGTCGAGCTACGTACCCTTGACCGCGGCGAACGTGCCAAACTTCCACCAGTGCCAGAGCCGCAGAGGTTGGCTCTCCCGCTGCTTCAGTTTCGGGTCGCCGACCCTGGATGACGGCGGCGGCGGCACACCGGGACACTCGAAATGCTTCAAGGCCTCTGGCGTGTCCGATATTCGTGCGGACAGCTTAGGGAGAACAGCGGGCTTTGGCTCCTCGGGCTGCGCAGTGTCCGCGGAAGCTCTAGACGAAAACCAGCGCATGTGTGGGCAGCAGGTGGCAAGGTAGGGCTGTCGGAATTCGCGAGGAACGGTCGCCCACAGAGAGAGTTGTAAACGCGATCCAGGATGATTAAGAGCGGGGAGACAATTGGCGGGAAGAGGAGAGGACGACAAGAGCAGGCCGCTCTCGCGGACCGCGGGACAGACCACCACGGGCGCCTGTCTCGCACACTTACCCCACACCGCCCTAAAAGTCAATCACATGTTTGATCGAAGCTTTCTCCGAGCTTCGTCCACGAAGGTTGCACCCACGCGACGTCACCGAAAATGGGTAGACTGTCCTTCCAGCTCCCGGTACAACAACAGAACGGCTGTCCGCTACTCGTCGTCTGACCGTCCTATGACCGTCTCGGCCACGCCCGCCTAGTAATCCTCTCCCCGGCTGACCACCTCCTTCCGCGTTGGACGTAATAGGATCGTGTGCTCCTGCGAGGGAACGTGTTAGCTCGTGTTCCCTTCTGTGGCAGCGAAGGTGAGAACAACGTACAAACTGGGCCGTCATTGATCCTCGTACGTCGCACAAGGGCGGGTAGGCTTGGACAATGCCTTGCGCCACCAAATGATTAAGCTGGAAATTGATCGCAAAGCTAAGTTCACAGGTGTAGGGCTCGGGAACAAGGAACGCACCGCTAAGAGGTACTTGCTCTCCCCCGCCCGCTCTAAATACCGCCGGCACCAGGGAAGCGTGCCGAAGTTTTTGTTGATCGACTTCAACAATGACTTCGCAGAGTTCAGGCTGCGAGTACGCAACCAATCAGTGTTCAGTGCGCGCTCCCACACTGCCTCAAGCGAGTGGACGTACCGAAGAGGAACGTGCGGCGCATCCACTACGCGCGCATAATGGGAACATTCTCCCTGCTCGATGACTTTCCCCCTGCCGGTAGAACCGAAAGTCTCGATCGCGAAATACTCGCCCTCCTCCATCTTTGTTTGGTCGTCATTCTTCACCAAGAGGACAGACTTGCCGCCGTGGATTTGGTAGGGATTGATGGAATGCCCGCTGAGATTCTCTATTGGCTTGACTGCGGGGGGATCAATAGGAGAGGCGGGGGACTATCTCGCGGTACACTCACCTGGGATCATCTTACCGTTGACCTCAACCTCGTACGACTCCATGGTCTCCTGGATATAACCCGCAAGTTCTCCGAGACGCACGTCAATACCCGCTTCCTATGCGGTCCACGAGCAGCGTTTCCAGGTGAGCAGCTGATAGGAGGTCGAGCTCTCCGAGGACGTACCCGGATACCCGTGTCCGTCGCGGCCTTCACAGCTTCGATAAGCGGGTCGTAGGTAGGGTTGAAGTTCAACGTGAACGCGGAGTCACAGATGCGGCCATTGACGTGCACGCCAATGTCGACCTTGAGCACGTCCTTCTCACCCAGCACTGCCCACAAGCCAGATTAGCGCAGGTCTCCCCACATGCGGCCCGCCACGGCGCGCCCCGAGGGAGACAAACGTACCCAGCGTGTCGCCCGGGTTCGGGTCGTAATGCGCCGCGCAGTGGTTGAGGCTCAGGCCGGTCGGGAAGCCGACGCCGCACTCGAGCCCGTTCTCCTCGACGAGCGCACGCGTGCCGTCCTCGATGATGTTGGCGATGTCGATCATGCGCATCCCGGGCTTGATGACCTTGCGGGCGTAGCTGCGCACCTGCCGGTGCACCTCCGACGCGCGCCTGATGTGGTTGTACGTCGTCTCCGGGTCCTCCATGGCCAGCTTCTCCAGGTAGCGCTTCTCCTCGGACGTCGTGCGGTACGCATTACTACAACGGGATGACTGTGGTGAGCGATAACAGGGCAAACGCAGCGAGATGGAACCGTACTCGTCTTTGTATTCTTGCAACTCGCCCTCGGGGTACTTCCCGTCGGGGAAGAGCTTGGAAAGACCGATGGTGGGCGGTTCCGTCTGCTCCAGCTTCTTCTTCTTGGACTTTTTCTTTTTCTTTTTCTTCTTGCCCTCACCGGCTTAACGACGACAGTACTATGAGTCTATCGAGCATAATGTCGCAACGCTTGTCACTGACCTGCAGCGCCCTGCGCCTCAGGCGCGCCGTCTTCTTCCATATCGTCTGCCTCTTCCTCCGCATCAGGGGAAGCAGGAGGAACCTCCTCCGGCTTCTTCTCCGTCGGGGCGATCATGTTTTGGTTTCACAACAGTCTCCTTATACAGTGGTAATACTGTGCGCGAGCCCAGAATATGAGTAGGGAAGTCGTCCTGCGACAGCAGCTGAGCGATCCTCCGGAGCAAAAGAGTAGAAGACAGAGAGGCGCCACACCGCCTGCGCAGGCAACTCGGCAGCCAAAATGCAGCGATCGTCCATCGCGGGCCGCCCGTGCCGCACGTGGACTTGTGCGGGGCGGCATGCGAGCCTTGACGAGTTCCTCTAGGTCTGCACACTCTTCCTGCTCGGAGTGATTACCATCGTTTCGCGTGCTTTCGACGACAGCATACCCACTACGACGACCGGCTTGGTCTCGATACACGCGCTCGGCGAGGCGGACATTACTTGGCGAGGAACTACCATAGCGGGTGGTCCGAGACAGAAGACAGGTCGTACCTTTGGGTGAGTTTGTGTGCACCGGGAGCGTGGCAAGCTTCTAGTGCCGAGGAGGCGATCACGACTGCTCGTGAGCTCGAGGCTGGTTCTCACGTCGTCGATTTCGAGCACACTGTGGACGCGGAGCGTGTGCGCTGCGCACGAGCGTCCGCGGCGGACTCCGTCGTGCCGCCACACCGCCATCGGGCGGACGTTGTTGCGACGTGTATTTGCACGCCATGGGACGCGTCGTCATGCGCCGAGGGAAAGCGGTCAGTCCGTGATGTGGAGGACGGGACCAAGAGGCGCATGGGGGCATTTGGACCGCGTCAGATTGCCGCATGGCACTACATCCTCTCGAGTTCATCGATCCACCTCTATCGCCTCCATAACTGCATACGAAATCATCGGGCTTTCCTCTAGAGTCGGTGAGCACACCAACACCCTGGTCTTTGATGTCTGTCCACACAGCTACCGAAGATACCAAAGCTGACATCCGTGGATTGCAGGAGGATCAAGAGATTCACAAAACACATATGACCACTTCGGCGAATAGGGCGAGTGGGACTTTGTCTGTTCCGCCGTCCCTGCTACTGGAATTATACGGTCTCGCAGCGACTGAAGACTTGCACCCGTCTCTATATGACCCGTCGGACGAAGCACCCCCTCCTAGCCCCGAAACCTCGGATGTGTCGCGTCCATATGTAACACTCACCTTCGCTCAATCGCTTGACGCAAAGATTGCGGGGTCAGGCGGCACACAGCTCGCACTGAGCGGGAAAGAGAGCATGGTGATGACCCACTGGTACGTGGACAAAAACCCCGCCTGAGATTGACTGGACGCAGGACGCCGTGGCAGGATGCGCACGCTGCACGACGCAATACTAGTCGGCATAGGCACAGCTCTCAATGACGACCCGCAACTGAACAGTAAGTGCGACATTTCGCCCTCGATCTATGGGTAGCGTGTGACGAGGCGCGGAAATGCTAGCGCGCCACCTGCCGCCCCTCCCCACGGGGTATTCGCGTGGCTACCGTCTTCCCCGGCCGGTCGTGCTTGACACGCACCTGCGCCTCCCGCCCGACTGCAGACTGTTGAAGAACTACCAGGCCGGCCGCGGACGACGGCCGTGGGTCATCTGTGCACCCCAGCGCGCATCGCCTGGTATCGCCGAAACGGAAGCGTTCGCACACCGCGCCGCGACGTTGCAGAGCGCGGGCGCACGCGTCGTCGAGCTGGACGCGGACGCGACAACCGGTGAGCTCACACGCCCGCGGGCCCGGTTTCCCTTTCTCGCGGAGGCTGACCGCCCGTGTGTGCAGGGACGATCGCCATCCCGGATCTTCTCGCCACGCTGCGCTCACTGGGCGTGCGCTCGCTCATGGTCGAGGGCGGCGCGCGGGTCATCCGCTCCTTCCTCGCGTCCGCACGCGCCCCCACGGCCGCAGCCGGCACGCCGTGCGTCGACGCGCTCGTCGTGACCGTCGCGCCGGCGCTCGTGGGTGCGGCGGGCGTGGGCTATGGGAGCGGGCTCGCCACGGACGCGGTGAGTGCCGCGCTTGCGCCCACGGCCGTCGATCCCAGTGTGGCTAATATGGGCGTGCGTGCGCGGAAGCTACCGACGTTTCAGCATGCACGGACCGAGAGGTTCGGGCCTGACGCCGTGTTCGCCCTGAAGGCATTGTAGCGGTGCGGGCTTATCGAGGTTCGCACCATGCTCCGGCGCAGAAGAAGGAAACGGGGCGTATAGACACCGCCGCGATGTTGCAGCATGAAAGCCTGCTGTTCAAATTGAAGCCTGTGCACCGCCGTAGGCGTGTACTCAATCGAAGCTGCGGCGCGTTGTGCATGCAAGAAAAACCTGCCGGTGGGAACCCGTTGGCCTATGCGTTCTTGAATATTGCACTCGTAGTATCAGTCTTGCAAGGACAGCTGTTCTGTTCAGAGAGGTACCAAAGTACATCCTCGTGTCGGTGTTTGCTTGACATCTGTCAGGCAGGACCTGAGTCCGGAAAGACCGGACTTGAAGCTTGAAACGCGATTTGTCACGGTGTGACACGCGCGTAAACACATCACGCAATCGCGTGTTGGTGGCCCATCAAATTCCGAACCGGAGCTCAGAGGAAACGACGAACGTTGTCGGGCGGGAAATAGAAGTAAAACAGGACAGAACAAGTCGATAAAGCCGCTCTATGGCAACATGAGGCGATGGAAGCACACGAGTTGAGTGGAGTGAGACCACAGGGCTGTCGGGAGGGCCACACTTGTAAGCCTGATCGCCTGAAGACGACGCAGGGGATGTTGCGGCAGCCACCGCGGCGGGTCCATCGGGCTGTGTGTGAAACGCGCGGGGATACACAGGTGGTCTGGAGCGGACACGCAGCATTGAAATTCAAGCTCAGCAGCCGCTGAATGGGAATGTGCATGCCAGAAGCTCGTGCGAGCTGAAGAGGAGAGAGCTCATGGGGCTGCGGTAGAAGAGCCTCTGGGTTCTAGCGGATTGTGCCAGAACGAGGGGTGGACAGGAGGATGTAGTAGAGGCGGGAAATCAGCTCAGGTGCAATACGGTGCGTCACTAATTATGCAGTGACAGATGGTGGTCATCGCTTGATCACCCAATTGGGTCGGATGGCTGGGGTTGATTGAATCTGGCCGGGCGTAGAACGCGTTTGACACGGCGTCGGCACGCTGGCGAGGCAAGGAGCCTGGACTGAGGCGGGCGGCTCCGGAAAGAGACAGGGGAAAGAGGGGCGGTTGTGCTGGACAGCGCGCGAGCGAAGAGTACACAATGAACGCTCTCGAGAGACGGTGGGCGGGTTGGGAAGCGTCGAGAAGAGCGCGGGCGATGCTATCTCGCGAGTCGCGGCCAGAGGGAAACGGTTGATCCGGCGCGTGGCGGCCAATCCGCGCGGGGTCCGGGGCCGGGGGGCGAAGCAGTGCAAGCGAGGCGGGCGGGGGCGACAGGCGCGCAAGGGACGGCGTGACGTCAGGATGCGAGCACGGTCGTCACGCTGAAATAGAGGCCGCCCTGGCCGAGGACTCGGACGCCTTGGCCGAGTCCACTTCGCACTGCAATCGCCCGCCGTACTCCATGGCCCTCCCCTCTCATCCGCCCTCTCGCGCCTGAGCAAGGCCTCCTCTTCATCCCCGCATACACCCACACCACTCACCGGCCGTCTCTCGCCGTCCACCTCCTTTTTCTTCAAGGCCACCATCTTCACGCCCACAACAGGCGCACGAAGGCCCTCGGTGCCTGCAGATCCCCCGCAACGCTTCGTGCAAGTTTTGCCCATGTCTTTGTTGGACCATGCCCCCAGCACATCCCCTTTTTTCGACCCGTACGACACACCGACGGCCCAGCTCGTGCCCTTCGGTGCGTCTGTAGATCGCTGCGGCACAAGGCTCGCGTCTTCCATTGCCGCTGCCGCGCTTAACGCGCCTCCCGTTCCTCCCAAAGTCCCCGCCCGGTCATGTACGTTCCACGCTGTCTTTTCTCCTTGCGTGAGATTCTGAGTATCCCCCAGTCGACGTCGCGCGTACAGACCAGCTTTTGGCAGCCGACTCGTCGAAACACGCCGCATCGTCCCCTTCTCATCATGGTGCCCCTATCACGCCATCCGAGCTGAACGCGGGCGGCCACGAACGTTGCAAAGCCCCGGACGCTCCCTCGTCACAACCGCCGGCACCGCCTCCCGTCCCTCCCAAGTCACCGGTGGCAGACAGAACAAAGTCTGTCTCGATTGTTGTGCCTACCGACATCTCACCGGCTGCAGACACCTTCTCCCACTCTCAGCCCGACGTCGGCCATTCGCATCGCACTACCGTCAGTGGTGCCGCGACTTCGCCGGAGAGCGTGCCGGCCTCCGGAACGATATCTAGTTCCCTACATGTGTCTACTGCTGCACCTACCGACGACAGTCCATCCTCGTCGAAGACCCCACACGGCCCATCTTCCATGGAGCCCGCCACGCGCAAAGCCTCTTCAGTTCGTGCGCGAAGGAGCAAGCTTCACAAAGTCCGCCAACACTCCCTGCCGTCGTTGCCCTCGGGCCCCTCCCTCTTTGGCTTGTTGTTGTCGCGCGCCTTTGGCTCTCACGAGTCCTCCCGCGACCGTCGTAGGTCGAACGGCACCCCGAGCATGAGCGACAGCTTTTATCGGCCGACTCGCAGCGTGAGCGATGGTGGACATCCCGGTGCGAAGCGACCTTCGCCTAGCTCGCGCAGCAGCGACACGACCGACAGTAGTTGTACCACATCAAGTTCGGCAAGCACCGCATTGTCGTACTCTTCGACTGCTCCCACAACCCCTGGCTCCACTCCCCCCTCGCTTTCTCCACACAACAGCACCAGAAGCCCACGCGCAAACAAGCTTCACAAGCGGCGGTCACCCCTGGCGCCGTCGGCTTCGTACCAGTATCCACCTAACGCGCATGCCGCGGCTCTAGGCAGGTCGAAATCTACTCCAATCGGCCTCGGTCAGCACGCGCGGAGGAGCAAGGAGTGGTCAAGTGTCGACGAAGCGCGACACGCTGCAGAAGAAGCCGAGGCTCTAGGTCACGGCCCGGACCCGACCTCATGGTACACCTCCGTAAGCCTCCTCGTTCGCTGCGCGTTATCACCCGACACTGACGCGCTCTTTGCGTTATTCGCCTCATCATCAAATTCCTTGGGCACGCTTCTCGTCGCGTTGTCAATCATGACATCACCGGGGAACATATCGCCCATAGCCGACAGACTTATCGCCTTCGCGTCGCTCAACATTGGACCCGATACTTGAGGTTCGGAAGAAGGGCTCTTCGCATGCCCTTGCTCAGCTGGCTTGCACCGGCCTTTGCTCTACTTCGGTCGCCGCGCTGTCCTCGCAGCTCGCTCTCGAAGCAGAGCTGTCAGATCGTCTGTCGACGCTCGGACAGTCGTGGGACGAGCAGAGTGCTGAGCAATTCAATCCGTACGTGGAAAGCGCCTCACCATCACCGCACATGAAAGGCGCCGCCGATGCTCAGACTGGCTACAGTTCCTCTCAATCGCAGACTGAAGGTTCATCTCCTGCTCCCGCGGATACTCGGAGCAACACTGGAGAGTCTTCGTCCTCTGGTTTCGCCGTAGTCAGGGGTTCCCTCGATCGCAGTGAGGATGCCATGCGGCGGTGGACTCTGGCGATGGCAGACGTGCCCGACGAAGTTCTCGTCCATCACCTCGAACGTCTGCGGAAGGAGAGTGTGGCACTTGCCCGCGGGCGGCTTCCCGGCCGTCGCAGTGCTGCGCCCAGCCAGGTTGGTCATGGAGATGAGGACTCCACCTCCGACACTCGCGAACGCCGGTCTTCGTTCTTCTTTGGGGGCCCACGTGAGATGGGCATCTCACCGCGATCTCCCTCGCGCGCCCGCTTCAGCGTCGGCCACTTCGATCGTGAGCTTGACGGCGACGAATCCGACGACGAAGCAGTGTCGGAGGACGACGACGAAGAGGATTGGAAGACCGCTCGGCAGGTGCTCTTTTGCTGTCGCGAGCTTGTGCAAACCGAGAGAAACTATCAAGCGCGCCTTCGCCAACTCGCAGCCACAGAGCTCTCGCCGCACTACGCGACCCTGGTTGCCCGCCTTGTACCCCCACTCCTGAGCGTTTCCGAGACGCTGCTCACACACCTTGTCGACGACCCCAGTGCATGGGGTGTCAGCGCCGCCTTCATCGGTTGCGAAGAGGAGCTCGAGGCCGCCTTTGTGGCGTGGTCCGGTGTCGTTGGCGAATTCTTCGTGGAGGACGCCAACCTCAAGCCGGCACGGAAGCTGACGAAGAAGCTTGCCGATGACACACTCTCGAACCACGGTCACGATTCTCCCGCGCCGAGCATGCGGATGTCGATGCGTACCCGCAGCCAGAGCGGCCTTTCGTCCCTCAAGCGTGACACCCTGTCTGCACGCCGCTTTTCCACCACGATGTCCGATGTGGGCCATGGCGACAGCAGCTCGAGCGTTGGGCATGGTGGGAGCGGCATGTTCACCGCCGCGCTGGGAACAGGACTCGCGTTCGGCCTCTCCGTCCCGCCCAGCCCCTCTCCGTTCGACCCCGACTTTTCTCCGGGCAAGCCTACTCAGGCGAGGAGCATGCACGGACACAGCCAAAAGACAAACACGTCGACGGCGAGTGGCCTCGGGCTCACCCGCGCAGTTAGCGCGGTCAATGTGTGGAAACGCAAGAGCATGCCGTCGTCTCTCAGTCACCTGCCAAGCCTGGTGAACTCGCCGACATCTTCACCCTCCCCTCACTCCCCGGGATACGGGCATGGCCATCATCAACACAACCACAACCACAACCATCATTCGTCGAGCGCGAGTGTTCACGGGCATGGCAAGAAGCATTCGGACCATGACGCGAAGATGTCCGTGAGAGAGATGGCTATCCAGCCCACGCAGCGGGTTATGCGCTATGTCTTGCAATATCGGGGCGAGTATCCAAGTTGCGCCTTACGAGGACCCATGGCTGACGAGTACTGCAGACCTACTGGACCACACCCCTGCGACGAGCCCTTCTCGCGCACTGGTAGAGCGCGCATATGAGAGCGCGTTGCGCATCGCGAAGAAGTGCGATCGGGCGCAGGCCCACGCCGCATTCCTACGTCAACAACATCAAAAGTAACTCGTCTACGCCACCATTCACGACGTTACGATCACGACCCCGCACGACCTCCATCGCACACGACCGCATTCACCCATACATCTATCCATCCCACCCATACACTCATCCACCCCACCCCATCCCTTTCCATCTTTCGACCACACACCTTCATTCATCCATCACATATTGTTGTCCCGGCTTGCATTCACTTCTCCGCACTTCACTGTAACACCCATAAATCTTATTGTAAACTGTAACTGAGATCCCATACACTGGCACTTCCCTACCTCATCCACGCCTTGTCGTCCTCTCACCGATACGTCCCCTCCATCCACCCCACTTGCATCTCGGCATTGCAATACAGCCCAACGCCGCCCCGTCCCTGCACTCCCCATGCGGGCGACCTATCCCCCCTTGTCCTTTGGCCTCGAGTTTTCTGCCCTTGCACCCCGCATTCCGCACTTGATTCGCCCCGTCCCGTTCCCGTCCCCGTCCCTTCCTGCCGGCGTTGTCCTATCAGTCCTATTTATCCACTGCCCTAGCGTGTAGGTTAGAGTCGCGCACGTTCTGTCCCACTGAAACCTTGTTGTTGGTTTTTGTTGTTGCTGTTCGAGCAATCTGTCCTTTCTATGCAGCGCATATGTCCGAATATCTGTAGTTCAGAGAGAGTCCTATCGACGTGGTCTGCGAAGCGACAGTGTCTCTGTGCGTGTGAGGGCAACACCGGCTCGCGTGAGGTTGGCTGAGGGGAGTATGAATTGACTGATGTGGTCTCGACGGTTGAAGTTGAGGATGAATGCGGATACAGACAGACGATCCGTGAACGAGACAGCATGCGAACAACATATATAGCAAGGCGGATTGGTAGTACATTTCGGTCCACAGGTCCTTTTGCGAGGGGGAGCTGGGAAGATGGGGTATATACAGCGTATCATACAACAGTATGGGAGGCGATCACAGGCGAAAGGTAGATAAAACATACCCAATATCGGGCGAAGAACGCATATGGCCCGGCAGTTTGAAAGCTCGGGTGAAGACGATGGGAACATATATCACCGGGGGATGAGGCCTTGAGGTCAGACTCACGGACCTGCGCAAGGGTCATTGCAGGTTGAACACGGCCGGGAGGCTCCTCCAGAGCTCGCGCCGCTTCTTTTCGGCCATGACGGTGATCTCCGCCGTGCACGCCGCGCAGGGGAGGTCGGTGAAGAGCGTGTCGAGGCGCATGCAGTCGTGCAGGATGTCGAGCGGGTCGTCCATCGAGTTCGGCGCGTTCTCCTGGAAGTACTTCCAGCAGTCGTTCCTGGCTTTCGTGCACCCCTTCACGCCGCGCTGGCAGCGGAGCCCGAAGATGTCCGTGCCGATCGCGCGCGTGTGGCCGGCGAGCAGCTTCTGGCCGTGGACGAGGCGCATGAGGTCGCGCTTGTCGAGCAGGCGCCAGCGCGCGGTGCGCGCGCCGAAGCGGAGGTGCTTGCCCGGGTTCGCGCGCGACGCGTCCCAGTCGGCGTCGGTCGAGAGCAGCGCGAGCTGGTAGAACGCGGCGGGGAGGATGCTCGGCACGGCGTGGTCGCTCGCGATCCGGATCGCGGACGCGGGCTCGGGGAGGCGGTCGTCGAGGTACCGCCCGCCGACCTTGCCGGCGAGCTGGAGGGAGTGCTCGGAGCGGAGGATGACGGCCTCGGCGCGGCGCGCGTCCCACTGCGCGAGCGTCTGCGGCCAGTCCGCCTCGAGGCTCTCGATGATCCGCCGCCGCAGCGCGTCGCACTCGTACTTCATCGCAAGCTTGAGCGCACCCTCGACGAGCACGGGCGTGTTCGGGTCGAACCGCTTGTACGCGGTGCCCCTGCGTGCGGAGTGAGGGCGGGTGAGTACATGATCGCCTGATGGACGGGCGGCGGACTTTGCAGTGGCAGAGAGGGACGGGCTACTCACAAGGGGTCGTAAAACATGGTTAAGAAGCTGGTAAGCTCCTCGGCGGTGTCTGGCATCTGGACGTGGACAACGCCGTCGTACATCTCCGCTATGCAGGTGTGCGACCCCTCAGCGAGGAGAGGGGGTATGGCGAACATGTCCGCGATCACGGGCGAATGCCTGCAGAGCACAGATCTGTGCACTCGGAAATGCTGGCGTTCGCCATCGTGGGCGAGTGCGGAGAGCACGACGGTGCCGTCGTCGTAGTACAGGGACGGATGTCGCTCGCTTGTGGGGGGAAATGTGGCGGGAGCGTCAACGTCGGAGCCAGCGCTACTGAGTGGTGAGCCAGGAGGCACGTCTGCCATAACGAAATCTGATGCTTGTCCGCCACCGACGCGTTAGAGAATATCGGCTAGCTCGCGGAGGCGTATCGACGGTCTCGCAAAGAGCGAAGCTACAGGACAGGGTTTGTGGTGGGTGCAGTGGAATAGCGTGCGGTCAGCCTCGGTGATATTTAACCTCGATCCATCATCAAGTCATGCGGGCACTACACTTTACAAAACTGCTAGCGTCGGCGTCGGCGCGTACGCACTAAGTACATACGTACTTCCGCTCATCTGTCAAAACTTAAAGACAACTGCAGTGCACTATGATGGACGCCATACCGTGATAACTGATCGAGAGCGTCATTGGCGGGATGTTGGAGTCGTTGAAATACTAAGTAGTACGGATACTCGCAAAAACCGCTGATTCATCGCACTGATCATAGTGCAGTAAACTTGATCTCTGCGTATTCGAACAGGTTATAGTACTAGATTCTACTCACCGACCCATGAGTAGTGTTGACAAAGGAAGCGTGTCCCATTCGCTCGTCACGCTCCAATAGTAACTCGCCCAATGCGACAACCCTCGACACCGTTAAACGTGAGCACGTACTCTCCATCAACAACTTGATCCCGTCTGAGCTCGCCTACGTCCGCTTCAATAATCCGACCCTTTTCAAGCAGCCATCGACGCATGACGCCAGGGAGGCAACCCGAAGAGGCTGGCGGGGTTACCCAGCAGGGTGGAGAACGTCGGACGAACGCGACGTTGCGGATAGAGGTCTCCGTGATGTCCCCGTCCTCGTTGAATAAGAGGACTTCGTCAGGGGAGGAAGTGGGTGGAGGCGGTATGTTGAAGCGATCGCGGGCTGCCGTGTAGTGCTCGCGTCGAGTGGTCTTTGTGCGCGTGAAGAGGCTGGATGACGTAGGCTCAGTGTCAAGGTGCAGGATGAGCCAATCTGACGATGGTGTCGGCGGGGTCGGAGAGACCGATGGCAACCAGAGAGATAGAGCCGCGGGGTCGCGAGTGGAAGGTGACGGAATAGGCGTAGCAGTCACGGAGACAGTCCCGGTAAAGGAGAGCAGTATGCGAATCTGAGCCCCGTAAATGAGCAAGCGATGTGCAGTCAGGCTGTTCAAGTCGATGTACCCTGAAGCTATGCTCAGGCGTGCGAGACTGAGCACTACGCTGGGCTGCCTCGCCACATAGCTCTTTGAGGCGAACCGTGGAGAAGTCTGGAGACAAGGGCCAGCCATGCACCTCGGCGGCATCGAGGAGTCTCCGGTGGTGATAACGGAGCAAGAGGTATGGAGAGGGCGTTCCCGCGTTCGCGTCTGTGTTCCAAGTGATGTCTCTGAGCTGAGGATCGTATTTGGTAGTGGATATGAGCTCAAAGCCTGGCGAAGGGCCCTTTGGAGGATGCAGAGGAGAAGACATGATTGCAGCGTTCGAGAGAAGACTGATAGTCGAGAGCGCGGTGAGGACTCGAGAAAAGTGCTGAACGCGTCGTTACGCGGGGAAATGGCGCATGTGACCGAGGCGCGGCACGAATGGTCACGACCCGAGTACCGTGGGCGCTTATTACGCTATATAGGGCGTACGTACTCGACGGCGGTGTTCCAGCCCTCTCCGCACCTCTCCTCCTCTCCACCACCAGTCATGGCTGCCTTCACTGTCAAGGCTACCTACCGCAACGAAACCCGCAAGTTATCGTTCCCCGACCCCCTCTTTCCTACCTATGACCAGTTGTACAGTCAGGTACGTCCCTCTTTCCTTGACGATCCCGCACCCGTATTCACCGCAGCACTCCTTTCAGTTATATCGGGTCTTTCCCATCTCTCACTCCTTCTATTTATCCAAGCTTCTACTCTCTCTCGACGGTTCTTCTACCTGCATTCTGATTGGCAAGGAGGTGCATTCCGCCGAGGAGTATGGCCGGCATGTTGCCCCTTATCGAGGGCGCTTGCGGCCTGGTGCTCTCCTTCGCTTCTCTGTCTTCGACGAGACCCCCCACAAGTCACCGCGAATGGCATCTAGTCTCAGCCTAGCCGAATCGTCTCCTCCTTCGACCAGCTCAGACATCCGCGCGTCTGTTGCCAACCCATTGGATGGCGCCAGTCAATGTTCCACAGCCACTGTTGTCGAGCCTGCTGCGGACGCCCATACCAGCTTGCGCGGCAGCCGACGTGTTCTCCTTGAACGCCTTCGTGAGAGGACAAGCAACCGTGCGGGCCTAAACCAGGACCATGTGCCAATGCCGCCCACTCCGCCCCGCTCGTCACGCCCTACTTCCATGGCGGAAAGTACTTCGCGCCCGGTATCATTCCTCGAAGACCTCCCCTCGTGGGTGGCTCCCGTGCTGCCTCCTTCGAGGGACGCCACAGCGTCGGCTGCCAGTACAGCGAGCACACGCACTGCCAGACCTTCATTGTTCGACCTCTTGGGCAATACGAGTCAACAGGCGTCTGAGACCCAGCCCGTTCAGGAGCAGCGGAGAGAAACGGTGCCGCAGGCTCCTGGTCGATCACCCACCCGGGAGCCTCGGGACGCGTCATCTCGGCCTTCGAGCGATATTCTCATGGCTGACTCGCTTGCCACTCTCGGGCCTACTTCCGAATCAGTCACACTGAATCCTTTGAGGTCGGACAACCCGCCATCGCCGCGACTGCCGTCTATCAATGAATTGTCGTTGCCACCCGCTTGCAACTTTGTCGCTCCGCCCCCGCCCATTCTCTACCCTACTCACGACTCTCCATACATTCGCCGCAACGAACGCGAGCCCGGCGAGGGCTCTCCGGTTGCCCGCCATAGATCATACATACACCGTGTCAAACGCGCGCAGTCGGCACCGCAGCAAGCGCAGGCACCGCAGTGCGGACCCCGAGACACAGTGAGGGCGACCGCGCAGTCGAGTGTTCGTCCAGATAACAGCGGCGAGGATTGCTGCTCTATCAGCCGCACCAAGGAAGAGATCAAGGAGCTCATGGAGCAATTCAAAGGTGACTTTGAGCAGAAGATGATCAAGGCCTTCGGGGAGGATTGGGACAAGGATGAGCGACTCCCTCACCTCCCTTCTCCTCCCACACATCATCCAGCTATCCCGAACCCTCCAGGCCCTGCCCGGCCCTCACGGAGCTACTGGCCACCTCCTCCGCCACCTCCGTATTTTGTACCTCCCCCGCCACCGTTGTTTGGGTGCGTACCGCCTCCGCCGTCTCATGCATTGTACATGGCACCTCCGCCGCCACCACGCATGCCGCCGCCCCCGATTGCACCCCCGCCTCCCATGCCCGTGCCTCATTCTATCAGGGCGGGTCATGCATTTGGTACGGATCGGCGTGGGATACCCAGCCCTCCGCCTATCCCGCACGTTGCCTACAACCCCACCCGCGGTCCTATTAAGCTAGAGGACACGCCTCGCGTAGAATGTCGGAACAGTGAGGACAACGTCCACAAAGCAGTCAAGTGCGACAACTGTCATAAGCGGAACATCAGGGGTATCCGGTACAAATGTCTTGAATGCGCTGGTATGTCTCTCTGTCTTCTGTTCTTCGTGGCCAGTGGCTCATTAAACCTAGATCATGACCTTTGCGAATCATGCATGGCCTCTCCCAGCGCATGGGAGAACCACGATCGCACCCATGCGTTCTTCCCCATTCACAAGGCCACAGACTTTGTGGACTTTTGTGTCGTCAAGGAGAAACGCCAGCAAGGACAGCCCCGGCACAAGGGGACCACATGCGACGGATGCAACGAGAAGAACATCATCGGGGTGAGGCATAAATGCCTGCAATGCGAGGGTGAGTGATAGCAACCTTCATCTCTTATCCATATTCATCTATGCTCTCGTGCAGACTACGACTTGTGCAGCGCGTGCATTTCGAGCCCCTCGACGCGTCAGAAGCATACCGTCTCTCATGTCTTCTTTCCCATCGTTCAACCGGGAAAAAAGGACGCGTATACTGAGGCTCGCAACCGCCTCCAGGGTTTCCCTCCTTCGTCATCGTCTGCGCCGGCATGTCACCTCAACATCACCTGTGATGGGTGTCGCAAGAGTCCTATTGCCGGAATTCGCCACAAGTGCCTGGACTGTGAGGGTACGTATGTTCGTAGCAAGTTGTGCTCTTGACTCTCATTCGTCTCCGACAGATTACGACTTGTGCTCGAATTGCTTCACGAGCCCTGAGCACCGCTTGAAGCACAACGTGTTACATGCGTTCTACCCGGTCGGTGTTCCAGGCGAGTTGGCCGGATATCGGGTCGCAGCCGCCCGCCACAATCATCCACTCTTTGGTCGTGGCAACCTCCAAACGGCTCGGGAGAGGGGCCTGCCGAACGCTGTCCCTGCGCCTCCCGCTGCAGTTGTGCACAAGAACATCATCTGTGACATCTGCGACTGCGAGATTGTCGGTGTTCGTCACAAGTGCCTCGATTGTCCCGATTTCGACTTGTGCCAGACCTGCATCGATACGCCGAGCCTGCGGTCTCAACACTACTCAGGACACGAGTTCTTCGCGATCGAGAAGCCTGGAGAGGTCATTGTTCACACCGTGTTCAGTGGCGATGGCGAGCGCGAGCCTGAGCGGCCTCAATCGCCTACTCGAGGTGGCACTGTCAGATCGCGTCCGCGTGACGTCGAGCCGGTGGTGCACAACGCTACATGCAACCTGTGCGACTCGCGCATTCGTGGTGATCGCTTCGTAAGTCATTTCTGTGGAATCACATTTTCCAAAATGACGTCTTATACGTTCCGCCACAGAAATGCCTTGACTGTCCGGACTACGACCTATGCCAATTGTGCTACAAGTGCGTTGGCCAGGTCAGAATTGGAATATCACGTGCTGATCATCTCCTTAGGATTGTCAACGAGCAGCATCCCAACCATGGCTTCGTGAAGGTCGGCGAGCCGGCGATTCTCATGGTACGTTCCCTCATAAGCGTTGGTGAGCAGTACCTCACTCGCATTATAGGTTCGCAACCGTGCGAATGATCCTGTGCACTATGCTTCTTGCAACGTCTGCGGGAACAGAATTGTTGGTGTCCGGTACAAGGTGAGGCTGCCTGTCCTATCAACCCCTGGCCCTCGTCTCATGAATATTGTGCTTTGTAGTGCATGCACGACACTTGCGATGACTTCGACTTGTGCGAGACCTGCGAGGCCATGCCCATCCCGGTACACCCCTTCACTCATCCTCTTCTCAAGATGAAGACAGCGGAGACAAGGGTTCCAGAAGCTTTCACGCCTGCGATGCGGCGCTCGTCTCCCGTACCCACGGACGATCCCTTCGACGACGCTCATGCCTTTGAGCACGCCCATCCGCGCGTTCCCGAGAGGAGCGAGACGCCCGAAGAGCCCCACCGTATCCGTGTCATTGCGCCTCCGCCGCCTCAAGTGCGCCCTCTCCCCCAGATCACGCCTGACATGGAGAGCGCGCGTCGGCTTTCGATGACCCCCACGCCTCCCTTTCGTGAGTCGTGCGGATTTTCCAGCACCATTGAGGTAATCCCTCGCTGCTCTCCGCCTTCTACGGGCCCGCCGTCCGTCGCTAGCCTGTCCCGCCCCATGAGCCCCGACAGGTACCACAGGATGCTTGTTCGCTTGCCTTCTCGGGGCCCTACTCCGGTCTATGAGCAGCCTTCGCCCCAAGGTAACGACGTCGCTGAGGTCGTGTCTGCCTCGCCCGAATCCGCTTCTGCTTCCGTTCCCGGACTTTTCGATCGCGTCATCAGCATCTCAGAGGAGGTCGCCCCGCCCGAGGTCCGGCTCATTGACCTAGACGAGCCAGTGACTCCTCGTGAGGAGCGTTCTGCCCCGGTTGAAGCCGAAGCGAACCACGATGGGTTTGCCACACTCTCCGAGGTCCCCATCTCCACACCCGGCTCGAACTTTGTCCCGAGATTGGCATCAGTGAACAACGAGTGGCAGGAGTTATGGCCGGAGGTCACCTCCTTGCTGAAGCATTTGCTACAGCCCCCCACTCCCTCTGCAGCGGCACACCCGGCGGGTGAAGCATCCGGTAGCAGTCTCGCGATGCCCGGCGCTATGATTGTGGACGACAACAAGGTCGAGGAGCCCAAGCCAGCTGTAACCCAAGAGGGCGAGGCACCCGCAGCTACCGAAGAATCCCCGTCCCCCCTGGTTGGCGAGCCGCTGCTTTGCAGGCCCCTGATGCCTGAGCGGCCGCTCAACCCGTTCACTAGTGGACGTCGTCTGAGCGACCTGATCCTCGGCGTACCCCCCGTTAGGACTGCTGCTCGCAGCGTTCGCGAGTCTCTGGACCGCTTTGTGACCCCGGTGCCAGCGTTGTCCCCTTCCCCCGTGCCGCTACTAGCATCGTTCGTCTCGGACAACAACATTGCGGATGGCCAGATCTTCCCGCCCGGCGCAGAGTTCGTCAAGTCCTGGCGCATGCGCAACTACGGCGAGGTCGACTGGCCGGAGAGCACGGAGCTAATCTTCGTCGCGGGCGACCGTATGGCCCCGCGGGACGCCGCAGTACAGAAGGTACACGTTGGTGCCGTCAAGGCTGGGGAGGAGGTTGAAGTCGTTGCGGGCGAGATGAAGGTAAGTCAACTGACGTTTCATCGTCAGTATGGTGCTGACAGCTACGTCCAGGCCCCTGAAATCCCCGGCAAATACGTCAGCTCCTGGCGCCTTAGCGACGGCAATGGTAACCTCTTTGGTCACAGTGTCTGGGTCGAGTGAGCATGCTCTCTACTGTATGCAAACATCAGCTCGTATTGACCTTCCTTGCTAGCATCACTGTCGCCGAGATGAACGAATCGTCTTCGGAGTCACTAGCGTCTTCCTCGGTTATTATGCCCCAAACAGCGCCCCAGCCGTCGTCGGCGACCCGTTCGGCAGCCGAGCACGTCTTCGCCCACCTCACCACGCCGTCGGCGACGCTCCCGTCGTCTCCGCTCTCCGAGGGCGGCTCGTCAGTCTCGCTCATCGACATGCCGGACTCGGTCTCCTCGTCGGACGACGACGACGCGATGTACGAGGACAGCCGCTCGCGCGTGCTCGTCTCGCCGCGGCTCGCTGCGCGCGACGTCGAGTACGTGATGCTGTTCGACAGCTCGTCGGAGGATGATTGAGGGGGAGGCTGGACGCGCGAATGAATCATGAATGATTGGCGCGACGAGTAAGATGTCGCGCCTGCGTGGAGTATGTACGATATCTTCGAGAGCATCGAGAGACACGGTTGTTCTTTGCGTGTACAATATCTGGTACGGACGTCATCAGGATATGGAATATGGTTGGTTCTATGCAGATTTAGATGTTCAAACCCTGTGCGATGGGGTGAGTAGGTGAGTGGGCTGGCTCCTTTTTCGACACACATCCAGACGTCTCCCGTGGGTGTACGAGGGGTCATAATTACAGTGCGCTAGCACACCGCGCCGAATCCGGCCAAAGCTTTCATCGATTGACAGTCCCTTCCCTGCCTGGGAGACACAATTGTACAGGCTCGAGATGACTATTGCTACAGAGACCGTAACACGAATCGCGACAATTGCAACCGATCTGATGAGTCTTTGTCTACACCATCGGCCCTTGAGTCCGACAGTCAGCCCGCTCGCGGCTCTCCTAGAAGCAACTACACCACCCGACTCGTGCCGCATCATCTCGGAGCACGCGTGCGTCGGGGCGGTAGGTCCTCATACGCCGGCGGGAGTGTGAGGCCCATCGGCCCGCCATCGTCTTCGAGCGTCTCCAAGTGCACGCTCCCCCCCGTCGACTTCTCTGCGCACGCGCCCGGCGTGTGTCAGTGCATAGTACGCTGTAATGCGACACGGAAGGGCCTCACCACGGGGTGTAGGATCGTTGGTCGGGGCTTCCGGTGCGGCAGTGCCAGAATCCACTTTCCGCACGTAGTCCGACGCGAGGGCAGAGGGGGTAGCTTCCCGCTGGGTGAGAGAGCCGCGAACACCGACACAGCTTCTCATGTGCTCTTCTTTCTCTCGGTGAGATTTGGAGTTGGGCATCGCACGAGGGGCTGCTGCGTCTCCATTTCTGTTGCGGACGGCGTCGACGGGCTTCCTCAAGTATTCCTCTTTCTCACGTTGAGAGTCGGACAAGACCTCAGAGGCCACAGACGCTTCACCCTGGAAGCGCGGCCCGCCAGCGACGAGACGGGTCCCTCCTGGGGACGCTGCCGGCAGGAGTCGCAGCGTGCCACTCTGAGATCCAGCGCACTCCGCAGAAGCTGCCCGACCAGCGCAAGTGTGGGGCCATCGACCGGTGGACGCCAACGCGCCCCTTGCTGCCCCCGACGACTCGGGCGGTTCGTTGGTGGCCGAGGGACACTGCTCGCCTCCTCCGGAGGCCACGAATCGTCGTTGGCGTCTCCGAGTCCGGCACCACAACAGCGCGCCGATCGGCGTGGCCAAGAGCGCGGCCCCGCCGATTCCCCCGCCGACTGCGGCCGACGGTACGGTGCGGTGAGAGGCGTGGCCCGCTGCCCCGGTTGGGCTTGAAGTCGGGATGGAGTGGGCGGTGCTACTTTGCGCAGAGGTGCTTCCTGGGGGGTTGAGCTCGGGTTTGGAGATGTCTCCCTTGCATCGGACGAGCTGCTCTGAGTCGTGCTGGGGAGAGCAGTGGTAGAGAGCGTAGCGGTGCTAGCGACGGTGGGGGCCTCTAGGGCGTCGGTGCTGCGCAGTATCCCAGTGCCAGAGTCGTCAGGGTCAAAGTTGATGGAGGGTCCTGGCGGCCCGAGGCCGGGGACTCTGCCGGCGGTGGAGGATCACTCGATGTGCTGGGAAAGGAAGGGATTGAACGTGTCTGGGGAGAATTCAAAGGAGACGGTGGCCATGAGATCTTTTGTGCACCAGGACGGATGGACAACTGTTGGATTGTGTCCAGGGTATGGGTAGAGAGCACCGGGAGGTATGGCAAGCTTAGAGAATGTAGTTGAGCGGGGGATGTCCGATTGTGCAGTGCCAGGCGCACTGAGGAGCGTAGCTTCGACTGCAATGTGAGAGTATGTCAGTATCGCCTTGAACGAGTCGTCTGCGGGACGGTGTAGAACGGTTTGTGCGACACTTGCCCTCGCAGCCCCGCGCGCGGACACAACGTACTTGAACGTGAGCAAAATCGAACTATTGTACATCCAGCGTCAGCATATATCCTTGTCCAAGGGATCTCAGGCGCGGGCCGTAAGGGCGCTGTCGAACATCAGCCCCACCCATGTAAGCACATGCACGTTCGCGCGGCAAACCACAAGAACTGATGAAAGATGAGTTCTGCATCGCGCCGGATGCACACAAATCCACCGACTACGCGTGGACGTGAGAGGAGCACCCTCCAGTTCCCCCATCATCGCACGCCCGGCGTGATGTCGAGAATAGATGCCACGCATCCAGTCTCCCAGCCTCAGACCAAGGAACAGCATGCTTCGCACCACACTCACCTTCGAGAGCACGTGCCAAACCCGCCTACCGGCGCCATGCCCATCCCCAGAGCCCCGACTCCGGGCGAGGAGCGGGGACGTCCGCGACGGCGAGGCCCTCGCGCCGCCGGTTCGGCGCAAGCCTGAGCGGCGTCGCGTCCGTCACTGCACCCAAACACAATTACCAAACAAAAGCACAGGCGCAAAACACAAACACAAAACAAAAACATTGTCAGCATGCACCGTCCGGACCCGCGCGCCCTCAAGACAGGCACACAAGTGCTAGCCACTCACCTGGCTGCCGGTCGACCGCCCACGCGCCAGGGCGCTCGGCCATCGTCGCGGTCGGCGACGGGGGGAACAGCGGCGCGCCCGGGCCCTTGCGCGCGCGCACGAGGACGAGCTTCGGCCGCGTGCGCCGCCGCCAGAAGTACAGCAGCAGCGCCCCGGCGAGCAGGAAGAGCGCAGCGCCCGCGGCGCCGGCGATGGGGCCCCACGGGACGCTCGCGTTGTGCGCCGAGGGGATAGTCGCGCACGCTTCGGATTTCATGGCGGTGCATCTCGGGGGAGGACTTGGGTGGCGGCCGAGGGGGGCATGTTGGTGATGGTGGGAGGGAGGAAGGATGAGCCGTTGGTGGAGGGAGGGAGGGACGTTCCCGTTGGGGATTGCACTGTCGGCTCGGATGCCGTGGACGAAGAGGACGCCGTGAATGAGAGTGAAGGGGGAGTAGTAGTGAGCGTCTCTGTTTGTGAAGGAGCAGTTTCGGATGCTAGGACGATGCTTGTGGTGGAGGACAAGGTCCGGGTCAACGATGTGGAAGTACTGGCGGGCATGGCCGACGACGTAGAGAAAGAGAGGACGCTCGTCATGGCCGGCGGCGGATGTCGATGGCTTGATGCAGGTACGGTCACGATTACAACGACCGTAGTAGTTGTGGTGGTGTGGAAACCGGACACCGCAGTGGTGAACGTCTGCTGGAGGTCATGCTGAGATATTGCTCTTCGCGTGGACTCAGAAGCGCCCAAAATGCGCGTTTCCGAGCTGATATCGAGAGTCGAAGACGAGGAAGTCGGGGTGAGCGGAAGACTGGAAGACCGGTCAGAGGATCGCGGTATTGATAACTCGCCCGAATCACTCGCGGATGCCAGATCACAGGAGAACGTGCCATTGCTGGTGAATACCACCGGAAGTGCACCCATGCCCGACTCGTGCCTCTATTGCGGCTCTACTCCAAGTTATGTCAACTATTGAGCAGGTGCGGATGAAAAAAATATCACTCACTGTGGCAAACTGGCACGGCGTGGAGGAGACTGCGCGGCATCCAAAGAGGCCGCATGCGGGGAAGTCAAAAGGAGCACCGACAGAGCGTGACATTTATAGTATCCTCCATGATATCCACCTGTGAGATTGAAACGCTTCCGAGGTCAAGACGTTCAAGAAGTCGGGAGGTCGCTATGGCAAGGCCGTGGAAGATTGCGACAACCATCCGCTTCACGGGAGACCATGACGGACTAAATATATGAGGCGAGGCGACGGTCGACGCTGCACATTCCGAACAGGTGCAAAGACGCGGTCTAACACGTTGGTGTTAGTCTTTACTCCCACCACGCGGTGGCTTTTGACGGTAGTTGGGTGCAACCCTACCGACGTGAACTATGAAGCAATGATAGATACGTGATGATATCAGCGTTGAGCGACGATGAACAACATTTAGTAGCTTACTTGCGGAATTCATTGCCGCGTGGGGCTGGACGTGTATACCATGTTGTCATGCACTGACACCGTGGGCTCGACAAGACATGCTGCGAACAGCTCAGACCGTTGCCGCTACGGGAAGAGTCCGATATCAATTATCAAGCGGTACAGCGAGGTACAAATACTGTATGGGGTGGTTGTGATACAGGCATGGATGGGGAGGACGTGAGGAAGGGTATAACATCGGCTCAGCTCGATTGATCGGAAAGATGTGGTCAAGGCGCGCTCAGTATGTGGTAGCGCCTCCTCCTCGACCGAACCTGTATCTGTGCGTTCCCGTGCGACGGGTACGACCGCCGAAGCAGTTGCAGCAGAGGATATCGAAGATGATGTCGAAGATGGTCACGATGATCTGTGGCACGCACGACGTGTGAGAAGTGGGCAGCGGGCGACATGCAGATGGTTACTTACCGTCACGATCACACTGACAATGATCATGATGATGCTCGCAATAGCGGAGACGACGGCGTTGATAGCGCCACCGATAGCAGAGAAGATTGCGCCCTGTGGAAGTTGGATGGGTTAGTGTTGTTGGGGGTGGGCGTTGAGGGGATGGACATACCATGGTGAGAGTTGTTCGTGAGGTAAAAGCGTGGGGGTCGTGAAGGTCGTTGGAGGCGGTTGAGTGAAGGAGGGGACGAGCGTGGGTGGTTATATACGGGAAGGCGGGGGCGGGAAGGGTATGACGTCGGTGTGAGCGCACGTCACGGATCCCATCCTCGTCAAACGGTGGAGAGGATCCTCCCGTTTGGAGACAGGCCCAGACGGAGCGCCAATCTCCTCCTGCCCCATCCACACACGCATGCTCCTCGTCCTCCCAACCACCGCAGCGTGCGCGGCCCCGACGAGCCTCGTGCACCCACCACGCCGTCTAGGCCTCTTGGGCCCCGACAGATCGCACGAGCGTGTCCGTACTCGTATTCTGAATGCGAGCAAGGCATGCTGCCCATAGACACCAAGCTCGGCGAGAAAGATGGAGCTGTGTTCCTGTCTAGGCGCCCACCATCGGCAATGTCCGGCCACACTACGCGGCGCCGGCTGGCCGACATGGCCGGCTTCGTACTCTCGCACTTGCACTCCTTCTGTCTCCGCGCTCTAGCCTCTCAGCTCTGCGCAGAACACTGCTACTATACCCCTCCGACGCCCGGCCATGTCCAACTATGATTCCCTCCACCGGCAGTGCCGAACACTCGAGTCTCTCTTCGACACCAAACTCACCGCCTACGCCCGCCTTGCTTCCTCCATAACCCGCAACCACGACGACGTCGAGGCGAGCGGCTCTTCAGAACGATGGCGCGACCTCGAAGCAGAAGTCGACGAGCTCCTCGACAAGGTGCGCCCCGTCCCCTGCAGCGCGCGTATTTATATGCAGAGCTTAGCGTAGGGCTTCGCGACAGCTGCAAGAGATCAACGACGAACTCTCCGCGCTCTCCAACGACACCGAGAACCCGCCGTCACAGTCCATGCTCAGGGCAATTCAGCGACATAGGGAGGTTTACCTCGACTATGCGCGAGAATTGCGGCGAACCAAGGTCCGTCCTGCTGCGCAGCGTACATAGCCCGACGTCTCTGACCGCCCGTTCGCGTGCCCTCCGGAATGACAGGGCAACGTGAAGGCGGCCCTTGATCAAGCCAACCTGCTGAGCGGGGTCCGGAATGACATCGAGTATGTCCGGCCATTTAGCACGTTGACGCCCCCACGCCCCTGACGGTCCGCCACCTAGCGCATACAAGTCGTTAGCAGCGGACTCCCTCCTCGCCGAGCGTGGGCACATCGACAGCTCGCACCGCATGACGGACGACATGCTCGCGTACGTCCGATACATTACCCTCCTCGTCCGCCGGACGCTCATCTGCCCTCGGCAGCCAAGCGTACGAGACACGCGCCGAGTTCGGCCGTCAGCGGACGACAATATCGGGCATCAACTCGCGCATGCAAGGCGTCCTCGGTAAGTCTCCTGCTTTATCAAGTGCAGAGGTTACCTCTGACAGCTGCCCGCCTTACCGCCATCCCGTTGTACCCCCGCCGGCGCTGGTGCTGATGATATGTACGTCGCTGCTGCGCGTTAGGCTCCATGCCAGGAATCAACAACCTGCTCTCCATGATCAAGACGCGCCGACGTCGAGACGCGGTCATCGTCGGCTGCGTCATCGGCCTCTGCATCGTGCTCTTGTTCATGTACATCTTCTGACACTGCGCGGACCCACGGGCGCCATCTGTTGCCCGCCTTCGTCGCAGGACCGAGGCCGGGCTGTTTTATTGTAGGTCATACGGACAGGAGTAATTGGATTACGGTATTACACATATGTCATGGGTTCCTGTGGACCACTATGTGTGCCTGTGGCCCGGGGTTCCAACGCGGTGGCTGCCATGGTGAGAACCGGACATGTGGGTGCGCGCGCATATATGTCGCGATGGGACCGTAACAATTCAGCGGCAGGCGCGGCCGACACTCGTGAGCATGTTATGTAGTACTCACGACGGTCAACGTACATCTGACACGATCACATACACACATCCTTCGAGGGTTGGCGCGATCGGCCAGTCACCTCGCTACCGTCAGTGTGCGTCCGCGCCGTTCTCGTCCTCGTTCCCAGCCTCCCACTCCTCGATCGCCCTATCCCGCCTTCTCTTCCTCTTCACGCGCTCCTTGTGCCCCCCGCGCTCAAACAGCCGCCAATTCTCCTCCAAGCGGCGCACTGCGCCCCATCCCTCTCCCTCCGGCGCGCGCGCGTACGAGTCGTCCCACGCGTCCTCGACACGCCAGCCGCGGACGGCGGCGACGGCGCGGAGCATGTGCCACGTGTACGGCGCGGCGCGGCGGACGTCGTGGAAGTCGGACTCGACGAGGAGCCGGTCGGGCGGCGCGGCGGCGATGAGCGCGGTGTGCGCGGGCGAGCGCGCGTTGATCGCCGTCGAGAGCGAGAGGAAGACGTTCGGGTGGCGGGCCTGTGGCGGGCATGTGTGTGTGCGCGCGCGCGTGCGCATTGTCAGTGGGTGGGCTTTTTCTCGGGCGGGCGTACGCTACGTATCCAGAGGATGGAGGACGCGGGAGAGAGCGGGACCCACCGTGATCTGCTGCAACGTCTGCGCGCTGAGGCCGCAGCTGTGGAGGTCGACGCTGATCGCGAGCCAGCGCGCGCCGGAGCGGGCCTTCATGCGGTCCAGGAGCCCGACCGTTGCCTGCTGGCACTGGACGCTGTGCAGGCTCACGTTCCGGCCGAGCTCCGCGGCGAGCGCGAGCTGCGCCTCGAGCACCGCGAGCTGGTGCGCGAGCGGCGTCGCGAACGGGGACAGCTCGCGCCGCGCCCCGTCGTCCCCCGGCGGCGGCGCGTACTCGGAGTAGGAGTAGGGCGGCGGGGCGGGGTGCGCGTACGGGATACGGCACGCGCGGTCGAGCCCGACCTCGCCGAGCATGGCGTGCGGGAAGGCGGCGAGGTGTGCGCGGACATCGGCGAGCACGTCCGAGAGCGGTATAGGGTCGGGCAGGTAGGGCAGGAGCCTCTCGAACGCGGAGACCTGCTCGGGCTTCGGCGGGGGCGAGTCGGGCAGGAAGAGGGTGCGGTAGTGCGCTTCTTTGGAGGGAGCGGGAGTGAGTGAGATCCAGTGGTAGAACCAGGGATGGTAGCCTGCAGAGCGTGCGTCAACGCATGGTCTCGGGCGATGACGAATGTGCAGCCCAAGGTCACGGAGCCGGCAGAGGAGGCAGACGCATATCCAGCAAAGGATGGAAGGACAATCAGCGAGGAGAACGGGTAGAGCAAACACGGAGACGTAGCGAGCGCGAAGGGAACTTGCACGAACCGAAGCAGGGCACGACCTTGTCCGGGGCGGCGCGCGCGAGGTCCGCGACAAGGTCCTGGTCGCTCCCCCGGGTCGCCATGGCGCAGATGCGGATGGGGAGCGTCCGCGCGGCCTCGCGCGTCATCGCGAGGTCGGAGTCGGTCGGGTGGCAGTGCACGTCGACGACGTGCGCGAGCACCTCGTGCGGCACGCGGTCGAGCTCGCGTTGCAGCTCGTCCAGCGGCGGTATAGGCGGCCGCCCGCTTTCCGTGCGCGACTTCTCTCCGTCCGATGACGCGGACGTGGTTGCCGGTGGGCACATCAGAGATGAATTAGCGGGTGTGGAAGATCGGTTTTGCGCAGTGTGTGTGTAGTACAGTACGCAGCGGAAAGGATTTGCCTGTGAGCAAGTTGATGGACGGAGGGTGAGTGTTTGCGGGGGCTGTTCTCTGAACACGAGGACCGTTACTGTATTTGCCTGCGGCGAAGATTGCCAGGGTCGGTGTGTGGGGATGTCGGGGGAGGTGGACGACGGTTGGAGGGGACCAGATCACTGCTGCGCTGGATAATCAGTTCAACGTTCGAGAGCGTAGCTATCGTGAGACAAGGGAGAGGTAGAGAACAAGTGGACGACAGATGCCGGCGTGTGCGTGGGCGTGCGGTTCGTCAGTCAGTAGACGCGGAGGTGTATCGCGCACGATCATCTTCCTTTTCGGCGCTCCGCCGGTTGCGCCGCCACCGCCGGCGCTTGTGCAGAAGGTGGACCAACAACACTTTCTGTCCTCATCCCGCCACCGCCATCGCTCATCCGTCCTCGGCCTGCTGATCGTCTCCGCGCTCTTCTGCCTTCCTACACGCCCCATCTCTAATTGCGCTGTACTTTCGGACGTATCCCGCCACGTGTACATGATCAGCCGTCTGTGGCAAGCCAGACGGTTGATCACAACAGCTGCGCACACCATGTCCGACGGCATCAGCAAGCAGCTCTTCCTTCCCAAAGGCCGGGGCCTTGGTCTTAAGGACGGCCAGCTCGACAAGGATGCGTTTAGGAAGGTCATACCCGTTCTCGCCGCGAAGGTCGCCCCCGAGAAGGCGGGCGTGCTCCTCAAGGCACCCGTCATGAAAAGGTGCGCAGTGGTAATCCGCCGCGTATGGGCAAAGAAGGCTGAGTCTGGACGGATGAACGATCAGGGCACTGCTCGATGTGCCCAAAATCAAGAGCGTGGCACGGGGGCCGAACGACGAGCGGCTCGTGCTGCTCAAGTACTCGGACCAAGGTGCATCCTCCCCTGTCACTGTGCATATACACACCGGGGCTGAACGCGGCGCAAGCTAGCCGAATTGACTTCCGAAGTCCAGGAGTTCCTCCGCTCGCAGTCCGCTGAGCTCGTGTCGCACGACATCACGTTTGACTACAACTACTGGAGTGCTGGTAAACACCACCGAACCGGCAGTTGCGTGCTTGGTGCTCAGGGTTGCTTGCAGATGCGATCATTCATGCTATACTGCCCGAAGACATTGAAGCTGGCGCCCCCTCCGGATTTGCGAATGTCGGGCACATAGGTAAGCATCACCCCGTCCAGGGCGCATCATGGTACTTAGCGGTGCGCAGCACACTTTAACCTCAGGCCGGAATACTTGCCGTACAAGCACATCATTGGCCAAATCATCCTGGACGTACGTTTGTCCTCTCGGCTTTCCATGGTCATCAATAACCCATGACCACGTAGAAAAATCCCACGTGCAGAACAGTGGTGAACAAATCAGACAACATTGACAACCAGTTCCGCGTGTTCAAGATGGAACTTATAGCCGGGGAGCCTGACTTTGTGGTCACCCAGGTTCGAAGAACGCTTCACACTTTCCGCGTTGACCACTGATTGTTAAATCTAGTCGGAGAATGGCTGCCAGTTCACCTTTGACTTTCGGGAGGTGTACTGGAACTCGCGGCTGCACACCGAACATGAACGGCTCATTGAGAAGTTCAAGCCCGAGGACGTAGTAGCGGACGTCTTTGCTGGTGTAGGCCCGTTCGCCGTGCCAGCAGCGAAAAAGGGTTGTGCGGTTCTCGCAAACGATCTCAATCCGTCAAGTTACAAGTATTTGACCTCCAACATCTCTGCGAACCGAGTGAGTGTTGTTGCTAAACCCCGCACGCATCCGCTGACATCTAACGGGTTCAGGTCGACCAACTGGTGCGGCCGTTCTGCGAAGATGGGCGTGCGTTTATTCGAAATGCGTTCAACCGCGCGTACGACGATCCCCTACCGCCCGTGCCGCAGCCGAAACCTCGGAAAGAGAAGCGCGCCGGCGAAGCGCGACGAGCGCCGCCCCCACTGGGCCCCCGCAGGCGGCGTGTGTCACACTTTGTCATGAACTTGCCGGACACTGCGATCCAGTTCCTGGACGCGTTCCGCGGTGTGCTATCGCCTGCGAATGCGGGAGAGCGGGATTTGAGCGGGCTGTACGACGATGCGTCGATGCCGCTGGTCCACTGCCATTGCTTCACACGGGAGCTCGAGCCGGAGAGGGCTGAGGCGGACATAAAGCAGGTAAGATATGGACAAGCACATGTTTCCCGACTGTGGGACTGATCGGGCGTTGTAGAGGGTGGAAGAGAAGATAGGGCACGCGCTGGGAGAGGGAAGCGCGTTCCATTGGGTGCGTTCTGTCGCGCCTCAAAAGGAGATGTACTGTGTGAGCTTCAGGCTGCCGCGCGCGGTTGCGTTCGCGGCGTCGTGATCGCTGTCGACGGACGTACGTAGAAATACAATTCCGTCTCCGTCTCGCCGTCTGGCCGCTGTTGCGGGGGAACGTGTAGCGCTGAGGGAGGGGCCGGCGGCTTAGTCAGCAGCTTAACCCCGCACTGAAAAGTAGAGAGGCGCCCGTATGTCGCCAACTCATCATCCGAATCGCCTCGCTCCTCTGCGTCTCTCTGTCCTCCGCCGCTGCGAGTCTCCGTTCGCGCTCTCTCTAGAGTACGCTACTCTCGTTTCTTAGACGTCCCTGCTTTCCTGGATCTGTCTCTAGAGCGGCTATACCCTCCCTACGACCGGTAATACCTTGACGCGCTCATCACCTTGACCGGAAAACATGTTTCCGTTGAGCCTACCCCGTATATTCCCCACCGTGTTCTGTGATTCGGACCAGTCTCCGCCGACCTCGCGCGCTGCGTCCGCACTCAACGCCGTCAAGAACGTCATGGCCGTCCCAGAGAGCGAACTCAAACGGTGGAGGCGGACCTTCGACACCAACGCACAGACGGTTGTCGACGGCCACAAGTACGTAAACCTATCTCCATCTCAGTTCCGACGGGACTTTGACATGTGTATGTTTGTCCCACGCGCGTGCGTACTTGCAGATTCCTCAACAGTGAGCAGTTCGTGAACGCCATCGCGCCCAAGAGCGACCTCTCCAAGATCGGGCGCGCGCAGTTCGCGACGCTCTTCCGCGTCGCGGACACGAACAAGCGCGGGCTGCTCTCCTGGGATGACTTTGTGGTGTTTGAGACCATTTTGAAGCGGCCGGATGCGGACTACTGGATAGCGTTCCAATACTTTGACGTGTACGCCGACCCTTCGCGCCTGTTGCCGCCTTGCGAATGTCATGCGAGCCGACCTTCTCCCCGCGTCCGTGCTGCTCCCACAGAGACGAGTCGGGCACCATCTCGTACGATGAGTTCAAGAACGTGTTCAACGCGAACGTCGGCCCGGACGCGATCCCGTTCGACTTTGAATGGTACGCACCTTCCCGCCCGTCTGTCGCTGCCCGTGTGCGCGAGTTCTGAGCGTGTCCGTCCCGGCGCGGCCGTCTAGCGACTGGGTGAAGCTGTACCTCGGCAAGAAGAACGGCGCGCACGTCCTTGGGTGTAGGTCGCCCGTGCTGCCCGTCTGGCGCGTTGCCCCGTAGCTGACGCGCGCGTGCGCCTCAGACAACGAGTTCACGCAGTTGATGAAGGGTCTCCAAGGCGAGCGGCTGCGCCAGGCGTTCAAGTTCCTGGACAAGGATCAGGATGGGTACATCCGCCCGGAGCAGTTCAAGAAGATCATCCTAGTACGTGTGCGCGCGCGACTGCGAGTCTGCGAGCACTCACGGTCCTGCGCAGGACATCGCCGGGCACAAGTTGTCCGATGCAGTTATAGAGCGGCTGCCGACGTTGACCACGCTGAGCCCAGGAGGCCGCATATCCTACTCGGAGGTCGTCGCGTTCTACAATGTCATTAGAGGTGCGTTTAGATGGTTTAGGACGGCTGTTTCACCTCTCAATCCTCCGCAGAGATGGACATGGTAGAGCGGTAAGTGCGGCCTGATTTGTGAGTCGGGTGTTGCTGAGTTCCTGCCCGCAGCATAATCCGCGAGGCAACTTCAAAAACGAAGGACGGCCGTATCGACCAGGCCGACTTCTTGAATCACTGCGTCTCCAGCACGCGGTACTCGCTCTTCACACCGATGGAAGCCTCCATCATCTTCCACTTCGCAGGCCGCGGCAATCCCTCGCAGCGCCTCTCCATCCTCGACTTCGGGCAGCTCCTGGATCCGCGCTGGCGGGCACCCGCCGATGTGGTGGAGACCAAGCCCGTCTCTTCGGTGAAGTCGTTCCTGCACGAGTTCGCACACTCGGCGTACAACTTCGGGCTGGGAGGTAGGCAACCTTGACAGATGTCAGCGCGCGTTTGACATATCTGAGTGGCACCGCTAGGAATCGCCGGTGGTTTCGGGGCCACGATTGTGTATCCTATTGATCTCGGTGGGTTTGTCATAAGCTGTCTTTACGGTTGACGTGATCACTTACATACGCAACAGTCAAGGTAAGTTTCGTTGACGAGCGCATCAGCCGTCGCTGATCACGATGCTTTCCGGATGGACCATTAGACGCGGTGAGTATGCTTCACCACATGTTGTGACTACGCACTGAGTGTTTGTGTAGTATGCAAAATCAGCGTAGCACCGTCGTCGGCCAGCTTCTGTACAAGAACAGCTTCGATTGCGTGCGGAAGGTCCTGCGGAATGAAGGCTTCATCGGTTTCTATCGCGGTCTTGGCCCTCAACTGATCGTATGATCGTCCTTCCACGCTCAATCTCCGTTCCCATACAACTAAGCGTATTGCTTCCTTGTAGGGCGTGGCACCTGAGAAAGCTATCAAGCTCACCGTCAATGACTTCATCCGTGGGCGCGCCATGGATCCGGACACCGGCAAGATCGCACTCGGTTGGGAACTCGTGGCCGGTGGAACGGCTGGTGGTTGTCAAGTCGTACGTACAGGCGCGGTTCCAGTTTATGGCACTGCTTGACGGACCCCTGCAGATCTTCACGAACCCGCTTGAGATTGTGTATGTGGACGCGTTCCCTTCTGGGCCGAGCGAGCTTGGGGCTGATGGCGGCTTTACAGCAAGATCCGTCTCCAGGTGCAAGGCGAGGCGGCTAAGCTCGAGGGAGCTTTGCCCAAGGGGGCTGTCCACATCATTCGGCAATTGGGTCTGCTGGGATTATACAGGGGCGCGAGCGCGTGTTTGCTGCGTGATATCCCCTTCTCGGCGATCTACTTCCCAGCGTACGCGCATCTGAAGCGGGACGTGTTTAACGAGGGATACAACGGGAAGCATCTGTCCTTCCTCGAGACGCTGACGTCCGCTGCTGTTGCGTGCGTGATTCCAGACACAGGCCATCGCCTGGGCTGGGTGATGGTCAGTACCTGTCCGTGATGGTGCCGCTGACGTTTTGGATCCCGGACAGCGGTATGCCTGCAGCGTATTTCACGACACCAGCCGGTGGGTCCAGGCTTCGCTTCATGAAGGCGCCAAGAAGGGTTGGCTGATCGAGCGGGGATTTTCAGATGTCGTGAAGACGAGGTTGCAGGTGGAAGCGCGGACGGGTCAAACACACTACAAGGGCTTGACTGATGCGTTTGTGAAGATTTGTGCGTGCCGTTTCTCTCGGCATCGTGCCTGGGGGTTAGGAGAGGCTGACTTGGGTGCTTACGTCGTGGATGGGGACGGGCAGACCGCGAGGAGGGCTTCAAGGCATTCTTCAAGGGCGGCCCCGCCCGCGTTATCCGGAGTAGCCCACAGTTCGGCTTCACGCTGGTCGCGTACGAGTACCTACACAAGGTAAGATCGATTGGCTGCATGTTATCGAATGGGGACTGATGGAAGTGGTTTGGTCGCAGTTCGTGCCAGTAAGTCGGGTTTGTTTGCCAGATCAGGCTGTGCGGGAGGCTGATTGGTTCGCGCGCGCAAGTACCCGTTCAAGGGCGAGTCGAGGGAAGTGGAAACCGGCCTCACATCGCAACCAGAAGATATGGCTCAGGTACGGGCGCGGAATGCGCTGCGGATTCTGTTGGACGTGCACGGGGATTTCGGGCGGCGGTCAGGAGCGTAACCGGCGGGGTCGAAGCTTCGGCGGCAACGGGTGCGGCCCCGCGGCGTCCGCCGTTCGATACAGGCTTGTCGGCTCGGTCGGATGGAGGGATCCGGACGTGTGTCCCGGACTGAGCGTGGGGCGGGAAAAGACGGCTGTTGTGGTGATATATCTACAATGTTATCATCTTGGATTGACCTGTGCAGCTCGCGGGTCGTCGGAGGATGGTGATGATGAGGCTGATGAGGGAGCAGTGCCTGCCCCGGCGGCCAATGAGACGGAGGCGGCGGAGAGCGCATGGGGACCGGGGAGGGCGAGGTCACCTTGGGGACACGATCACCCATCAACTGTTCGGTCACGACAGCACAGATTCCGTCGGCTGTCGGCCCCTCGTATATTAGACCGTGGGTCCCTTCGCGTCTCCGTCTCTCCCATCCCCTCTGCCCGCCTTCGTTCCCGGCCTTCTCCCCTCCCTCCTTTTCTTTTTCAGCGGTCAGTCGCACCCCCGCCGTCGATGGACACGACCGTAGCTGACCCGTCCTGTCCCCGCCCGCAGAGCGCTCCGCGTGCCCACGCGCAGCTTTCCGCACCTTTTTTGCCTAGTGCAACTGCTAGACAGTCTCGACAGCGTAGACCGCTACCGCTCATTTGCAAGCAACTAACGTATTCTATCCGGAACCCGTCACGACTGTCTTTAATCTGCCCGACATGAACTCCATCCTCATCGCACTCTCCCTTGCCGGCGCCGCCGCCGCGCAGATCGTCGCCGGCCCCGTGTCCATGGCCCCCTCGAGCGAGGTCTTCGCGTCCCCGACGCCCACCGCGGGCGACAACTCCAACGCGCCCGCGTCACAGTACACCTCCCCGCCCGCGACGGACGGCGGCATATCCGCGATGCCGTACTCGACCTTCACGGACGGCGGGTACAAGAGCATGAACTGCGGCTACGGCTACTCGAAACAGAGCGACGGGTCTTGCAAGAAGATGGATTGGGTGCGTGCGCATACTCGCCGTGTTTGCGCGTGCGCGCTCAGTTTTTGGGATGGCGTCTGACGTGCCTGTGCCTGATCGCAGTATTCGACCGAGGGGTGCTACGAGACGATCATTATCAACCAGTGAGTGTCGCGCGACTCACTTCCTCCCTTTTCCCCTGCGTGTGTACTGATGCAACGGGTCCGGTAGTGGGTCTGGCAGTGGTTCAGGATCGTGTGGAAGCGGGTCGGGGAGCAGCTGTGGATCTGGCTCGGGATCTGGCTCCGGTTCGGGCTCTGGCTATGGTTACTCTGGTTCAGGCTCGGGATCTGGTTCTGGCTCCGGTTCTGGCGGCTACGGCTACGGTGGTGGTTGCGACAACAGCGGTTCGACAAAGACCGTTACCGAGACGCACACCATGACCGACACCAAGACTCAGACTCAGATTCAGACCCAGACCAAGACGGAGACCATGAAGGAGACCATGACCCAGACCAAGACGGAGACCATGAAGGAGACCGTCAAGGAAACCATGACTCAGACCAAGACTGAGACCATGAAGGAGACCATGACGGTGACCCACACAATGACGGACGTGAGTCGTCTTCGTGATGTATCTGTGAGCGCGGTAGGAGCTGACGTTGTGTGCAGACCAAGACCGTCCCAACTACCGCCACCGTCACCAAGCACGACACGTCCGTTGTCACCAAGGTCTCCACCGATGTCGAGTCCGTCACGAAGACTCAGATGGTGACGGAGACGAAGCTTGTGCCGACTACGCGTGTATGGGTCTCCACCCAGACCATCGACGAGACCAAGGTTATCGACCACACCCTCACCGCCACGGAGACAAGCACACAGATCAACGTGCGCACCCAGACTGCGACCAAGACGGACACCGCTACCGCGACCGCGACCAAGACGGAGCACGACACCAAGACGGAGCACGATACCAAGACCGCGACTCAGACCGTCACGCAGCTGAGCACGATCGTGAAGCCGACGACGTACGTCAAGACCTACGTCCAGACCTCGGTCATTGACAAGGTGAGTTCTCGTCGCGCGGTGGGTGCGTTCTGTACTTACGAGCGCTTGCAACGTGCAGACCAAGACGCTCGAGGAGACCAAGACTGCGACCGTCACCGATGAGATGACCATTGTCTCTACCGCGACGAAGACGAAGGTCGAGACGGACTTCAAGACCGTCACCCAAGTCAGCACGCTCACTCAGCCGACGACGTACGTCCAGACGCGTGTCAGCACCCAGGTGATCGACAAGGTGAGCGAGGCTCCGGACTGTTCTCGAAACGAAGCAGCATCTGACGCGATTATAACAGACCAAGACGATCGAGGAGACCATGGTGGAGACGAAGACGGAGGACCGCACGCTCACTAAGACGTACCTCTCCACCGCAACGCAGACGGCGACCCAGACTGAGCACGACACCGTCTCGCTCACCGCAACGCAGACCGAGCACGACACTGTCTCGCTCACCGCCACCGCCACGCAGACCCAGACTGAGACTGCGACGGCAGTCGTCACCGACACGAGCCTGTACTCGTGTCTCTCGGGCGTGAGTATCCGCCGAGCCCTCCGTGCCTGAACGCGCCGGCTGACGACGGGTTTCTTGACAGTGCAAGACGAGCTACTACCTGACGCCGGGCAACAGCGCGTCGTACACGTACACGTCCTCTGCAGCCGCCCAGACGACCGCCTCGTCGCACTCGGGCAGCTCGTGCGGAAGCGGGTCTGGGAGCAGTTGCGACTCCGGGTCCTCCAATTCGTGCTCCGGCAGCAGCTGTGACTCCAGCAGCTCCTCGTCCAGCCACGACAGCAGCAAGGACGCCTCCGCCTCGTCGTCGTCGTCGGCCGACTCCTCGAAGTCGACCGACAAGTCCAGCAGCAGCAGTGGCGGCTACTCCGGCTCCGGCTCTGGTTCGGGTAGCGGCTACTCAGGCTCGGGCTCCGGTAGCGGCTCCGGTGGTTACTCCGGCTCCGGCTCGTCGTCAAGTTCCTCCTCCTCTTCGTCTAGCTCCTCGAGCTCATCCTCAAGCTCCTCCTCCTCAAGCGGCTCGTCAAGTAGCTCCTCGAGCTCGTCGAGCGGCTCATACTCAGGATCCGGTTCGGGTAGCGGCTCCGGCGGCTACTCGGGCTCTGGTTCAGGCTCCGGCTCTGGCTCATATTAAGCTGCCAGGGTCGGTTCCGGGCCTGGGATGATGTGAGGACGGACCGACCATGGACCAAAAGGGACACTTCACGCCTGATGATGGACTCATAGTCAGACTGCTCACGGACAGTTTGGTACGATTGCCGTGTTGTCTTCGGTAGTACAGTTGGTAAACCCCCTTGCCTGCCCGCGCTTTCATCCTGCATGTCGTAGTATACCACTTACGCTGGAGCAGCCGGACATTGTTACGCATACGGTGGATACGTTGCTTGCACATGCTTCAGCTATTTCTCTCTCTTCGTATTTCGTTCTATATATTCTAGCATGCTGAAGCTATAAATTAATGGGCCTAGAGGAGCAGTACATACAATGGACACCGGTGTGCCGCGGGTGCGTCGACGTTAATTGCGATCGCACCGTCGGATAGGTTCAGGTTGGGTTGGTGTCGGGTAAGTCACGCTCTTGAGATGCCAACGAAGCAGCCTCGTGCGTCGTACGCTTCGTGAGGCTTCTGCGCTCGGCACACGCGGTAGCCCACCTGCCGGCGTTGTGCGGATCCGTCGGTCCTGGATGGCGGCGTCCGGGTAGAGGCGCAGGCCCGGAAGACACGCGGCCGCCCGTTCGCGTCTTGCACGGTACGGTGTCGAAGCCTGGCACGGTCTCGGGTGTGGCGTCTTGCGCTCACAGCCCGCAGTGTGCACTGTCCGACTCCGGCGTGAGTGGAGGATCTGTGCAGTCGCTTGTTCAATTTTCGACGTTCAATTTCCGTGTCCTGAAGCAGACCCTCGGGCACGTCTTCCTGCGGATCCTAGCGCTAGCGCGCTGAACAATACGCCGTTCGTAGTCATGGACGTCGCCTGAGCTGGCCTCGGAGTATTCGGAGGCGCCCGCCACTCCCACGCGGGCGCCCGACGCGGGCCTTTGCGAGGCCGTCCGCGAGCGATGGCGAATGGTTGCGCACTCCGCGAACGGCCTGCATGCGCCTTCAAGTTTGCCACCCGGGCGCGGAGGTAGACCGCTCCCACCCACTCGCTCTCCTTCGACGTAAACGCGCAGCATGCCCCTCCAAGAGTCGCCCGACCCTGCAGAGCCCGCGTGGGCGCAGAGCGCGTCAGCCGACTTTTTGATATTCTACTCCTCCCGTGACGAGCGCGGCCAGCTCTGGTGTCCGGTGAGTGCGGCCGGTGCCCCCCATGGCCAGTCGGGCAGGGCCCCCCTCCGTGCTGATAGGGTGTCGTGCTTCCGCCAGGACTGCGTCGCCGTCGAGCGGCTCGTTCAAGAGACGTTCGGCTCGCCCGACGGCCCCTCTGGCGCTATCGTCTACGTCGGACAGCGCGCTGAGTGAGTGCCACCTGTGCCGTGACAGTTGTGATCCCGTCGATAGCCTCCTCCCGATGAGAAAGGAGGGTGTAGCAATGGGCAGCGGAGAGCGGACGTCGCCGCAGCGGCGGGATAGAGGTCTATGAGAGGGCGCTCCGGCCACCGTCAGCCCGCTCACCAACGCTACCCATGGCCTGACCTATGGGCGCTATCGCTTCGGGAGACCAGGCTCTTCGTCGTCTCTCCACGAAGCAGTTTGCATCGGGAGGAATTGGGTTATCGATACGAACACGACTGCCAGGAGCATCCGTGACAGCTACACATATACCGAGCACGCCTCACGTTGTCCGCACACACAGGTGGAAGACCCCGTCGAACCCGTTCAGAGCCGAGCCGTGGAACGTCTCCTCGATCCCGACCGTCATCAGGACCCGCGACGTGAGTCGTCCGCATTCCCCTGGCGCCTCCCCAGCCTCGGCTGAACCGTGTCCTTTCCTCCGCAGGGCGCCCAGCTCGTTCTCGAGCACGCGTCGCCTGAAGAGCTTGCCGCATTCGTCCGCGAAGCACGCCCGAACTGAACACAGTGGGAAGCTGCACCCGTGGGGCCGCTCGCAGCAGCGCCCGTGTAGAGCCCGTTGCGTCCGCGCCCGCGAGCGCGCGATGGGAATGTCCAGATTGGAGCGATGCTATCGGCGCCGGCACTCCTGCCACGCTGCATTCGCGGACTGTATCGTGTGTGTGAGGAGAGCGGGCTGCTATATAAACTAGGGCCTTTGCGCGGGGCGAACGAGGGGGCTCCTTCGCGACCGCCTGGTGGCGCCCCTTCGCACTGGGACCCCTGGCAATCTCGTCGGAGGCCTTTGTGGCTCCCTGGGCTGGACTGGGGTACCCGGAGGCCATTCACCCTTGCGATCACGAGTAACGGAGGGCCATGGCGCCCGGAAGGCATGTGATACGTCCGGACCAGAGCAGTCCTCGGCGAGCAGTCTAAACCACCGTCCGGACTTGAACACGTACTGCTCGCCTCCTCTCTGTCAACCTCCCAGGCTGCTCTTGGTTGAACATGGCAAACGTCAACTACTAGCCTTTGTATATCCCTTCTGGGGCATGTGGGCGGATCACGACCTTCTTGAGTAAGCCTCGCCTCAGAGAGTTGGATTCTATCAAGCAATGTCAAGCGCTTACTCATACGGCCTTGGTTTGAATTCGTCCGGTATATCGGAGTTCTAATGGCTGTCCGGAAGAAGTCGCCCTTGGAAGACGCTGGAGTGTCCAGTCCAAGGATACAGCTGGAAGCTGAAAGGGGTGTGCACATAGAAGCCGTTGGCGCAGTTGTCTGGGGTCCTCACTTCGTGCGGCACTCGCCGCACATCCAGGGTCTACTGAGAGTGGGATAGCGGATCCTCCAGTGCGAGAGAGCGCTTGGGACGTCCTAGCCGTATGGGCAAACGAACGCAGGGGTGGACCGTGATCAGACGAGTGCCGGGGAAGACGCGTATAATACCGGTTCGGTCTGCTACTTAACCTGCGGAGTGCCCGCCCGCGAGCCTGCCCCCCGCACCATGCACTCGAACGGCGACTTCAGTCCCAGTCCCATCACGGCGCCCGCCACCCCCAAGCGTCCTGCCTGGCGTCCAAGTGCAGCTGCGGACATGGAGCCCCAGGAAGCCGCGCGAGCGAAGAGAACGGAGCGAGAGGGGCGGCTCGCGAGGCGGCCTGAGTGGCGGCTCGCAGGCGAAGCTCCCCCGGCACTGACGGACGTCTCGCATCTCCCCATCGCCCAGCTCGCTCCCCGTGCGAGGGAGATCGTGCAGCTCGACGCGACGGCCCTCGCTGCGGCGATCCGCGAGCGCCGCTACACGGCGCTCGAGGTCGCGGAGGCGTTCTGCCATGCGGCGACAATCGCGCAGGATCTGACGAACTGCCTCACCGAAGTCTTTTTTGAGGAGGGCCTCCAGCGTGCACGGGAGCTCGACCGGCACCTTGCGGAGACCGGCGAGGTCGTGGGCCCGCTGCATGGCGTGCCCGTCTCCGTCAAGGATCACGTCCTCGTTAAGGGCCACGACACCGCGACCGGATACACGGCGTGGGCGTACAAAAAGGTCGCTACGGAGGACGCGCTCGCCGTTGGCATCTTGCGGAAAGCCGGAGCTGTCTTCTACGTAAAGACGGCGAACCCGCAAACGCTATTAGTATGTGTCCCGCAGGATCCGGAGCTCCGGAGACAGCGCTCTGACGGGACTCATTCACGGTGCAGTCACTCGAGACGAACAACAACATATATGGCCGGACCCTGAATCCGCATAACCGTTGTCAGTGCCTTGCCTTTATCCAACTGTTCCTGGGGCCGTGACGGTTGACATTCGATCTGATCCGTCACATGCACGCCCCCTCGCACACACACACAGCGCTCACCCCGGGCGGGAGCAGCGGCGGCGAGAGCGCCCTGATGGCGGTGCACGGCAGCCCGCTGGGGATCGGGACGGACATTGGTGGTTCGATTGTGAGTGCACGGCGCGCGGCGCGCCAAGATCGCAGAGATCCGCCACAGGCACTGACGCAGGCGGGGGCGTGGGCACGTTAATCCAGCGCATTCCTGCGGCGTACATGGGCCTGTACGGCCTCAAGGGCTCCGTCGGCCGTATGCCGCACGCGGGTCTCCTCGGCACCCACGACGGGATGGACGCCATCGTCGGCGCGCTCGGGCCCCTCGCGACGTCCGCGCGCGACCTCGCGCTCTTCTGCCGCACCGTGCTCGCCGCCGCGCCGTGGCTCGCGGAGCCGTCCGTGGTCGAGCTGCCGTGGCGGCAGGACGTCGCGGACGGCGCCGAGCTGCCCCCAAGGCTGTCCGTCGCCATCCTCTGGGACGACGGCGTCGTGACGCCCCACCCGCCCATCCTCGACGCGCTCAAGCGGGTGCGTGACGCGCTGCTCGCCGCGGGACACGACGTCATCCCCTGGGAGCCCGTCGGGCACGCGGACGCATGGGAACTCATCGTACGTCCGCCCCGCACCGGATCTGTCACCGCCCGCCGTGCCCACGCTGACTTGCACGTCTGCCCGCCCGCCCACCGTCCGCCGCTCGCCGCTCGCGCCCCCGCGCACCACCACCACCACCTCCTCCACCTCCACCACCGCAGCGCAAGCTGTACTTCCTCGACGGCGGCGAGGAGTACAGGCAGACGCTCGCGCACGACCCGCCCGTGCCGCAGACGGCGTGGATGCTCGGCCAGGTCCCGAACGGCGGCCGGCCGTACACCGTCGCGGAGACGTTCGGGATCAACGGCGAGCGCGAGGCGTTCCGCACGCGCGTGCTCGCGCACTGGGCCGCGACGGCGGCGCGCACGGCGACGGGCCGCGCCGTCGACGCCGTGCTGAGCCCCGTCGCGGCGACGCTCGCGCCGCGGCACGACACGACGCGCTGGTGGGGGTACACGTCCTACTGGAACCTGATGGACTACCCCGCGGCGGTGTTCCCGGTCGGACGGTTCCGCGCGGCGGGGTACTCGCCGTCGGCCCTGCCCCCCGCCGCGGACGGCGCGGTGCATGCCGGGGAGGCTCGCAGCGAAACGGAGCGGTTTGTCAGGGCGCAGTGGGAGCCGGCGACGTTTGACAACATTCCTGTCAGCCTGCAGCTCGTCGGAAGGCGTTTGAATGAGGAACGGCTCCTGGGCGTGCTGGGCAAAGTCGAAGAGGCTCTTCGCTTCCAGGATCACTATTAGGCCGTTGCTGGGAAGCTGAACGAACACACGCCGATGGGTGGGATGGCGACGACTAGACGGGCGGAAGACAGTCGGTCATTCGGGGGGAGCACGCATAGTTCGCGCTAGCGGTGGGAACTAGCGTTGTATCTAGTATGAACATATCTGTGCAAGTATCTGTCGTCACGTCCCGATCTCAACACTACCGAACCGGCAGTCCGAGTAGTGCGCACTGATGGATGCCACTCCAACCCTGTTCCGTTGGCAGCGCTGCGGCCCCCTGCTCGGATCTCAGGCATAATTGCGCTGCGGCGGGGATATGGGATAGTCCTGGGGGTTGCACGGTAATGACAGGCGAGCTTGCGAGAGTGGAGAAACCATTGTATTGCGTTTCGAACGGAGACATTGGATATGCAGCAGCTCCGCAGCAGCGTGGACAGGATGCGGAGTCCAATAACGCACAGTGAGATGAGAATCGAGATGGGCTGACCACAGACAGGATGCATGGGACCGCGACGGAGGACTGAGGAAGAACCGCGATGCCGGATCTCGTCGCCATGATCGCATGGGTCGGTCCGGAGGTAGCGACAAAGTGTCTGCGAACGTCGACGGCACTGTGTCGGGGTGCCTGGGACCACAACGATGATGTGTGCCTGTGAGAGAAGATGTCGAGGGCGGATAAGCAGAACATACACATCTACGCGAACTCATCGACGGACGTGATGGACGAACGAGCGTCATGAAGGATATGTGGCCCCTCGCCCTGGAACCCAGATATCGGGGCATGCGCCGGCAGAGGTGGTCGACATACCCGGACATCGTTGTACTCTGCCTCTGCCTCGGCGTGGTGGAGGGAGGCAGTGAGGGGGCGAAGGCACCGCGTCTGTTGCGTGCGGTGGGAGCTTCAAGGAGTTCACACCGGCTGCGAGCACGTGCGCCGTGCAGAGCCACGCGAGCGAGGCGGGATCGAGATCTGGCTCGAGTGCAGTGCCAGGGGCAGGCTCGATCGGAAAGCGCCCACAACGCGCTGCCCCAGGCTTCGATGACTGCCTGAAACCGAGCCGCCAATCCTCCTCCGACTGCCATGGCCGACCCGACCCGGTGCTCATCCCCCCGTACTCGCAAACAGGGCACGCAGGAAAATCCGTCTTGCCCCGCACTGCAGCCCGCGATGATCATTCAGCAGTTTCTGAACTCATCATCATCATTGACCGCTCACACGGGCACCTCCGGACACTGGCAGCTGCCTCGAACGAGATCTGGTGGGGGTGTCAGCCCATGCTCAATTTTCGGGTGCACAGGGCGTATGTACCCATGTCGGGCATAGCCCGCCCTTTTCCAAATGCACACACAGTGCACATATGTCGATTCTGGCGCATCTCGCGCCAATCTCGCCTCTCCCGCCTCCCCGTCGTCCGAGTCCGCCCTGGCAGTTCATGACGAGTCCAAGGCGACCGAGGACTGAATCCCCGAGAACCTGATTTCCATAACGGATGATGCTGTCCACCCGCTCGTGTCACAGACGCTTGTCTCGAGACGAAATTTGTCCAGCGCTCCTGTTGGACGGACTCCAACCAAGGTGAGTCTTACTCATGAAATAAGTCTCCCCATCACCTTGCCACTCATGCACTGCGCTCACCGCCGGAGGGTCACAGGTCCGGTCCTCTGGTCATCCCCAGATCATGTCCGATTCCCTCTGCTCATGCTCATTCAAACGATGGCCGACCGTAAACCCCGCAGACGCCCCGCGCCCGCCGGCTTAACCTCGTTTGTCCGTTTGACAAAACTGGGAATCTACTCGTGACATGGGTCCCTGTCCCGGGACATAAAAGCCACACCGAGCTCGCCCGACCTGGTCACCACCCAACCCACCGACTTGTCTGCTCTGCCATTCCGGTCCTCCTCCTTGACCCTTCCTGCACCTTCTCCTTCGCTCAGGTAGAGTGTGTCTTCTTCCTCATGCTTTCCCCGCGAACTTGCTCTCATATGTCGCCTCCCCAGTTACTCATAATGCCCGGCATTAATGCATCCAGCTCCCGCAGCATCTTTGTGATGCAACACAACTCGGCCAGTTGCCTCCTCTCCTACATCGCTCCTATCCTCCGTCGGCACGAAGCGTCATCCAACATCATCCTAGCTCATGCGCTAAAGCGCGTCGACGCTCAATCTGCGCTGAGCGGCTTCGAATTCACCTCGGACTTGGACATCCAGGAGCGCCTGTCCTCAACGGACCTGGATTCCTTCGTTCCGCGCCCCACCAAAGGTGCCTTCTGGCTCACCGTATGGAGCTATTCTTCTCCATCAGCTTCTCCGGCCCTTGACCTAGTCCTCGCTTGTGTCGACTGGACGCTGGGCGACTATCCGATCTTCCTTTGGACGCCCAATCGTGTCTCCGCGTCTTCCAGCGCGTGGCTCGCGCCTCGCATCTCCGAGCTCGCTGCGCATCTCAACAACTGCGTCCCGCCGGAGCGCGTCTTTTCCGTCTTCGGCCTGACGTCGCTCGTCAAGGCTTTCACGCGTGCATGGACCCAGATGACGGGATTCGCGGTCGAGCCCGAGCCCTTCTACGCCGCCCTGTTCTCGTACTGTAACGCACGCACGTTCCGGCAATCCGACACGCCGCTCCCGGAGGGACACCTGCTCAGGAAGGCGACGCCACAAGATCTCGAGCCCGTTGCACGGCTCTGCAAGGAGTTCGCTGATGACTCGGTGCGTGCCACTTCGTCCGTCGCGGTCGGCGGCAGCTTGGCAGCCGGACGGGACGCTGCTGCTCCCGCCCCTGCCCTTGCTTCTGCGCCCGTCTCGCTCGCTCATCCTCCGCACACGGACATGGGCTCACACCGCATCCTTACTTCCCTTCCGCATCCAACAGATCTTTTTCCCCCTGACCATCGACCGCGCCCGAGTCGAGGCCCACGAGCTCATCGCGAAGGGCCTCGTCTGGGTGTACGACGCCGCGGGGGACATCACCACCATCTGCGCGGTGACGCGGAACAGCCACCGCGTGTCCGCGATAACGAAGGTGTACACCACCCCGCGCTGGCGCCGCCGCGGCTGCGCCGAGTACCTCGTCCGGGAGGTCACCGCCCAGTGAGTGCCTGTCCGCCTGTCTGCCTGTCTCGACGTTCGCACCCCTGCCCGCCTGCCGGTCGCCCGCCGGTCAGCATGCCGGTCGCGCAGCGCAGCGCAGCAGGGGTGACTTCGGCGCGAGGGACGAGTCGACGCGTGCTGACCGCAGTCTAGGTTGCTCTTTCACGCCGGGAAGGACTCGGTCGTGCTCTACGTCGGGCACGAGAACAGCGCGCAGCGCGTGTACGACCGCGTCGGCTTTGCGGGCCTCTGCGGCAAGGACAAGCCCGACACGGTCGAGGACTCGCTCGAGCTCGGCATCGTCGGCACCGACCGCGGCCACTGGTGAGCTCCCCGCGCAGGGTGCAGACTACGATAGGTCTCGTGGCCGGCATCGACAGATTCGTGGCGGACGTGGTGGCCGGCCCTGCAGACGCTTGTTTTCGTTGCACGTTCCGTCGCACACACAGAAAATCGCTCTCGTTCTCGCTCGCTCGCAGCTCAAACTGTATCCTTAGGTTATCTCTATTCCTAGGCTTCGTCAGTACGCGGATCACCGTTCCTCGCTCCCGAACCCTACAAATACTCTTGCTCCATCTATCCATCTAGTGCAACGCACTTACTCGCTATTCGTAGTAGTCCTTATTATAGTCGCACGCATTTCCCACTGCCTCTCTCGATCGCCGTTTGCGCACGGGCAGGACCCTGGCGAACCTTGCTGTCCCTTCACAATGAGGGCGCTGTTGGTCCCTGACCATCAACATCCCTGAGGGTGCTTACTTGAAACATGCCAAGTCGCCATGCGCTGATGTCACCTATGTCCAGGAACACGAGTCGGCGTGCAGAAGGAGCTCTCCTGCATATGGTAGGTCTAGGATACCATTGGTCAGACGACAAGATCGTATGCGTACATGCTCGCCGGTCCAGACGGGTTTGGAGGGGCGACTGCGAGGGGGACGGACGTCTGGGCAGCGGACACGGCCCTACGGTGCATCGCCCGACGCCACTGCCCAGCAGCTACGTGCCAGAAGGGCGCACAAAGTCTCCGCTCGCGCCGCCGGCCTTGCTCGCGACGACGATGTCGCCGATGGCCATCTCCCGCCCGGCGACGGCCTTGAGCATGTCCCACACCGTCAGCAGCGCGACGGAGACCGCGGTGAGCGCCTCCATCTCCACCCCGGTCCTGCCCTCGCACGCGACCGTCGCGCGGCAGACGATGCGGTATTCGCGCGCGGGCGGCTGCTCGCCCGCGCAGGGCCCGGTATCGGACCTCGTGCCCCCTGGGAAGCCGTGCCCAGCTCTGGTAGGCGCGTCGGACGCGGCCCGACGGGCGACCCCAGCCTCAGGGTGGAGGGTCACGGCGACGTACGAGAGCTGCAGGGGGTGGCAGAGGGGGATGAGGTCCGCGGTTCGCTTGCAGCCCATGATCCCGGCGAGCTGCGCGACGGTGAGGACGTCCCCCTTCGCCTTCGCCTTCCGCACGGCCACGGCTTCGGCGTCCGGAAGGGGATCGTCACGCTCGCCTTCGCTGCTACCGCCGGTGACTAGCTCGTAGGCAATTCTCGGGATGGTGATGCGTCCCGTCGCGGTCGCGTACCGCCTTGTCGGTTCCTTGTGCGCCACGTTGACCATGGAGGCTCGGCCTGACTCATCGAGGTGGGTGAGCCGTGGCGTGCTTGAAGCTGTGTTTCCGGTGGCAACGGTGCTGCTGCTGCCGAAACAGCGTACCGCCGTTGGGCGAGTGTATTGAGCCGGGACCGTGCCCAGTACTCGGATGCCCGGCCAGCGTCGAATTGACCGGGTCGGGACGGGGCTGTGCACACCTGTTTTTCCGGGCCAAGAATCAGGGCGAAGGAATCAGAGATCGGGATGCTAGAGACGAACACGTCTGTTGGGAATTCACTCAACCGCCGATGAGAATCATAGGTCGATTTGTCACGACGTCAATATCCTCCATGCCCGCATGCTTCTCCTTCTTGCCTGTCACAGCGCGTCCAATGGTGGCTAGAAGCACATCATCACTCGCGCCTGCTCGCATCCGGTCGCGGAGTGATATCTCCTTGGCGTCGAACAGGCAAACCTACACCACAGGCTCGGTCAGTGGATTTTTCTAATTTTTGCGCGCGATGGATATTACCTTGATCTGTCCATCCGCGGTCAGCCTTAGCCGATTGCACGACCCGCAGAAGTGGTCGGACATGCTGCTGATGAACCCGAAACTCCCAGTGTGGCCGGGTATGATGTAAGAGCGAGCGGTGTCATTCAACTCGTCGGAAGCCTTGCGGACCCTAGGGTACCGTTCACGTATGCGATCCAGTAGGTCCGAGGACGGAACCATCTTGGCCTTGTCCCACTTGTTCCCTACACCGTGTAGTCTATCAGCGCCACTGTCAGGCTGTGGGGCAGATTGGACTTGAAAACAGGCGCACCTGTGAATGGCATGAACTCGATGAAGCGCACAGACAGCCTCTTGTCCTTGGTCATCTCCACAAAGTCCGGAACCTCGTGGTCGTTCAGCCCCTTGACCACCACAACGTTCAGTTTCACCGACTCAAGCTTCCTAGATCCCAGCGCCGTCTCTATTGACCGCAGCACTGCATCATGGCCCCTGCGGCGCGTCATGATCTCAAACTTGAAAGGGTCAAGAGTATCCAAACTGCAGGGCCTTGTTAATCTCGCCGAACCACAGACGACCGCGAGCGGTGCAAACCTTATGTTCAGGTGTGTTAGGCCGTTCTGGACGAGGGCTGGTAGCTTCCGATGCAACGCGATGCCGTTCGTGGTCATCCCGATAGATTGCAGCCCGTATTTGCGCAGCTCCTGCAGGCGACCTGCTCGCATTCAATGTCAGCGCACTCCGGGGACGAGCGGGGTCACCTGCGCGACTTGTAACGCGTTGGAAATGCCTGTACGTACCCACGATATCGACTATACCCTTCCTGACCGTCGGCTCCCCGCCCGTGAGCCGTATTTTGGTCACGCCGCTTTTGACGAACAGTGTCGCAAGCCGTATGACCTCGTCGTCGGAGAGGATATGCTCCGGCGGTGATAGCTCGATGCCTTCGCTCGGCATACAGTAAAAACCTGTGGTATAGGTGAGCGGAGTCCACACGAGGTGATCCGTACTGGTAGGGCGCCATAGCGCGTTCAGACGCGTTCAGGCTCGGGGACGTTGAGAACGCACATCGGAGATTGCATCGCTCCGTCAGCGAGATGCGTAGGTAGTTGTGTTGCCGGTGGAACGTGTCTATCAGGAAGGGGGAGACACCGGGGCCATGCTCGGCATCTATCGCTGAGATCCTGGCCTGATGGTGGGCGCGCCGTGATTTCGTGAGCGCACCAGAGGGATCCAGTTCGAAACCAATCATACCGTGATTTGACTCCGCAAACTCCTCGCTGTGGTCGCTCCTACCAACACATCTAGAGATGTGCTCAAGCTACGAGCGACGCGCTTGGAATGTGCCCCGCAGGGGGCAGGAGCATGACGGAACATGGTGGTCAAAGGTCAGGATAGGCATGACTGGAGAGGCTGCACATTGATTGCTCGCCGACGGACACAACCTCATCGCGAGTCATGGCCCACCACCCTGTGGCCATTGGCGGGGATCCTGGGTAAGCAACTACGTAATGCCGCATAAGTAATTCTGGCATTTCACACTCATTCACGAGCAGTAGACGCCTTCATTTACTATCGCACTACCAATCCAATTGCGAAGCTATTTACGATGAATTGAAATTTGGGTAATAATTTGTGGTGCTGTACCAGAGTACACTGAACCTATCGTCGTTGGGGAACGCGGCCACACAAGAGACAGCTTCTAAGATTGTTCGGAGCTACACATTCTATGGCGGTTGTTCTAAAGGCCCCGTAACCATACCTCAGCCACGACCCATCTGTCCTCCTTGTTTTCATTTAGCCGAACCCTGAAGTAGCGACCTACCGCCGGCGTATGAGGCGCACTAGACTCGACCGGGATGGACACACTGCATTCTCTGAGGGGGACTAGCTGATCCTCTATAGTCGCCTCGCGGGTGGTATCGTAGCAAAGGGGTCCGCGGGGGGCGGCGTGCTGTCCAGTCGTCAACATCTAATTGCCCCTGAACTGCAAACGAGAAGACAACGTACCCAGGTGACGTCGTCAGATGACCATTCGAATGTCGACGATTGCAGAATGCCTTCTGTCGCACGGTCTACCAGCCACACGAACTCGACCGAGGACCAAGCACTGCCGATATCAGCGAGAACATCGAGCGCTAGCGTGTCGCCAAGCACGGCGTCTTGAAAGGCAATGTCAGAAGCTCCTCTAGTCTCCCGGCCAAAACTAGTGCAGTGGCGTACGTGAGAAACTCCGGAATACCGATGCGGTCTTCAAGTCGACGGCGTTGGAGGGCGGATGCTGAAGGTAGTTGTGTTCCCCGGACGGGCCGAGAACGTCGGCATTGCGGCGTTCTAGGGTCAACATGTCGCTCACGTTGGCGGCGATATGAGACACGCCATCGGGCACTAAACGGATGTTGGTCTCAAGGACACATGCGGATCCGCGGCATGCTGCGCGTGTACGCCGGCTAGTTTCATGCAACCTGTTGAGGGTGACATAGGGCGGGCTTGGCTGTCCCTGTTCAGCGTCGGTCCCTGGCGCATCGCAGGAGGCACGGCCGCAGCGCGTCAAGCCTTCTAAGTACTGCGTAGCCCTGAGCTAACGACGACACAGAAATCAACACAATGAACTTGCGCAGGAAGGACAGGAAACCTACAGTATAGTTCCTGTTACGTTCGTCACCTGCGAATCCCACGGTGAAGGCCTGGCCGCCCCCCAACTCGAAGCCCTGGTCGAACCATACCTCAGGGACCCGATTGCTCAGGATAGTGAAGAAATTGTCAGCCATCTTCAGCTCGTCTTCGGTGGCTGGCAGAGAGCCCATGAGCGAGAGGAATTGTCGCGCTTCGGACCGGTGCAACAACGCCCCGTGCCCTAACCATGCAAAAGAAGTGTGGATGTCCGCGACGTGAGACGCCTCCGGCGTCTTGACATGTATTTCCCGGAGGGAGGTGGAAAGGTGCTCGTGGGGAGGAAGGAGATGAATGGCGTTGGGCGCGTCTGCGTCTCCGATGCGCGCACGAAGCGCCTGTATAATTTCCGGGCGGACGAGGTAGTCATCGTCCTGGACGGTGCTGGGATTGAGCTTCGCTGCAGTGGGTGGAGGCGACGCGAGAAACTGGCCTGAATGAAGCAGAAGGACGTGTCTGCTTGTGCGCAGGCGAGGAACCGCGCTTGGAAAAGTAGGTTCGCGGGCGCGTTGTATATCCGCAACTTCGAGCGCGGGCATCCAGTGTTCTCCATGTCCTGTGATTGTGACGTCGGCACATGTTGCGAAGGAGAGGAAGAGATCGATATGCACACTTCGTACGTGAGCGTCCTCGGACTGTTATTCCATACGAACACCTGCGCGATCGTATTGTCTAACCATGGCCCGCACAGAAGAGACGCGATAAGCAGGACATTCGGGAAGCGGGACCAGTTCACGATCACAGCAGTTGTGTCCGGGGGGCCAGTCGTATTCTGCAACACAGATATCCGCTCGTATCCTTCCAGCTCCGAGACGGCTGGGCGGTAGGTCACAGGGAGCTTTCTCGGAATGAAGTCAATATCGGCAAGGAGGGGGTGGTAGAGCGAAGGCGGCCGAGTGCTTGTGTGTCCGCGCTGATCCCCAAACAGCAAACGAGCGACGTAGGCGAGCAAGAGGGGCACCGCAATCGTTTGGAGCGCGCGGAAGAATTGTTCGCGAGTGATCATCCCGGCCTGGTCGTCGTCGCGGAAGGAGACGGCGTCGATCACGGCGTCGAGCTCATCGACGAGGCTCTCGCGGACGGCGTTAATGCGCGGCTAGTGGCCCACGTGCGCCAAGCGGTTGCCCCGCCCACGTCATATGATGGGCCTTTGCAACGCGTCCCGCCGCCCGCCACCACCCCGCACTCTCCCCAGATCACCCACGTCTGCCCCCTGTAGTCGATTGCCGGCGACGAGCACACGCGCATACATCTACACACTCCTTACCACAGCAATCACCAGCTCTTCCAATTTGGCGCAATGTTGGCCCGTCTTAGCACCCAGGCGGTCAGGCGGAACGCGGCAGCGGTTGTGCAAGCTCGGCGGGGTATCTCAGTCCAGGTAAGGCGCACGTCCGGAGTAGACGTCAAGGAGGTGACGCCAGAGCGTGCAGTCTCTACTTCATGGATCTCCGGAAGCGAAACAGGAGGGTGACGTGCAAATCCAGCAGCATTCTAGGCTCGTAGCCCGTGGCAAATATGTGCACGGCCTCGAAGGTAAGCGGTTGTAGCCTCTCTCAACGCGTCCCGGTCTTAAACATGTGCGACGCGCAAAGTGCACAAGGTGAAGCCCAGCGCCGTGAACGACTACAAGAAGGCCGCGTGAGCATCTTCCCCCATCCCAGAGGCCCGCCTTGTTCACCTCCTAATTAGAGAGGCGTACTACACTGCCGTCAAGGAGGACCCCGATTTGCATGTCAAGTTGACTGGCAGCTGGGAGACTGTTGTGGGAGAGCAGGACACGTTCTGTGCGTGGACAATGGCACGATCATCACCAACCGCCCTGGTACTCACATGCCGCTAGTCCATATCTTGGAGTACGAGAACTACTCCGGTTACGATAAAACGACACAGAAGATCAAGGCTTCGCAGGTATAGCGAGCCGCCACAGTTCGCGGGTCGTCCGTTCACCTGCATTTTCTTGTTCCAGCACATCGATACCTACAGCAAGTTGATACCCTATCTCACTGGACGGTCGCAGCAACTCTGTCAGGAGTTTGCCTTTTTCCCGACAATCCCTCCTCGTTCTGAGGGTGGCATTTTCGAACTGCGAAGCTATCAGTTACATCCCGGCACCCTGCTCCAATGGGAGCACACTTGGTGCGTTCGGTTTTTTGACGCAGGAATAACTGTTCACCTCCGCCTCAGGCGGAAGGGCATCGAGGCCCGTAGCAAGTTCGTCGCGCCCGTCGGGGCATGGTTCTCGCAAGTGGGGCGGTTGCACCAAGTTCACCATATGTGGCAGTACCCGTACGCGCTTCTATTCCGTTGTCCCTGGCGATCATGTCACTTAGTATATCCCGCTTGAACTTACTGCCAGCGATTTACAAACCCGGAAGGAGACGCGCGAGACAGCTTGGCAGCTGGACGGCTGGTCAGAGACGGTGTCAAAGGTGAGGAGTATGTACCATGCAGGAATGGGTCGAGCTCAAAGTATTCCCCTTAGACTGCCGAATACTCCATGCTCATGGACGCTATCATTCTCGAGCCTCTGCCGTTCAGCCCGCTCAAGTGAGCGGTTGTGGGGCTCAGGTATCGATATTGGATTGCTTGTATGAATACTGGCGGCAGGAGTGGCGGGTAGTCGCACCCTTGACCTCCGGTCGATATCTCGACTCGGATAGTGCTTGTGCATCGTTCTCTCTCCCGGAATAAGCTCTTCTATGCGCATTTGGTGATGGCTATGACGAGTCCGATGTTCGTACTTCGAAAGCGGCGTCCGTGCCCGGCGTTGTGGAATGCCGGCGGCAATTGCTCGGCGAGTGTTTGCCACGGGAGCTGCGCAACGAAAGGTTTACGCGGTTGTGTATGATTGGATGCAAAACGTTCTGACCGGGGTTGTTGACGGGACTGGACGAGTGCGGAGGTGGCTGAGGGGGCCGACATATTCTGGAGGGCTGAGGAGAGTTTGGGCAGAATGGCGGGATCGATGGGAGGGAGCGACTAGAGTTTGCCGATGGCCGACGGCCGTGCAGCTGATCGGCCAATGATAGCGAGCGATTCCGGGGTTGTCCCTCGCGTCTCGCGCACGCGGAAGGCCGATAACACACATCAAACGCTGTTGTGGCTTGAGTGCGCTGGCACCCCGCCGTAAATTGCGGGCGAAAACACAAGAGGGGCCATAGGGGACAAGACAGACATTCCAGGCCGTCAGGGGGGTTGTCGCAAGGGAAATAATTCAAGTTGCTAGGTTAAAGGCTGTGCGTTTGTTTGGATCGGGCGTCGGATCTAATACAGAACAAAGGGCTAGTGGGGGTCGTGGACCCACAAGCTCAACTTGTGCGCCAACTCTTGCCTTTTCCTCTCCCCAGTCACACCGTCCCCGTCGCTCCTTCGCCCGCCTCTCCCCTCCCCTCCGCATGTCCTCCCTCAACAACCTCCTCAATCCCGAATCGTCCTACGAGTCGACGCTCAGGTATGCATGCCGTCATCGCACGCGCCTTCTTGCGGTCTCACACTCCGGCCACGCCTTCTATCGTCAGGCTGCAGGCTGTCCGCTCCCCAAGCAGTTCCAACACATCACCCACCGAAAAGACCGCGGCAACCATCGGGGCGATAGAGCTCAGGCCACCCCAGCGCGCAGAGGTCGTCATTCGACCGCATGAACCCCATCCAGACTGTCCAGACACCCTCGCATGCCTCCCAGACACCGATGGACGCCCACAACATACCCTCCCCGTCATCCTACGTTGCACCATACTCGGTTCCCCACGGAAGCGGTTGACAATCAGGGAGATTTACGCGGCGATGGAGAGGAAATACCCGTATTATAAGACGGCAGGGCCTGCATGGAAGGTGAATACCCTCCGCTTCTTCTCGTGTGCGCCTTCTTCGGCAGGAGGTGGTTAAACCGTGTCTCTGCAGCAATCCGTGCGGCATCATCTCTCCCTCAATCGTCTATTCGAGCGTCAACCGCGTCCGCCATCCGATCCTGGCTTTGGCTCGTACTGGACAGTCAACTTAGATGCACCGCCGGGGACAAAGCGTCCGAGGAAGAGGGGAGGGAGGGCAGGCAAACCTGATGGGTCGGATTCTTTGACTGTGCTGGGTCCGTCGTCTCCGCCTCCTCCTCTTCCCCTCGGTCCACGCACGCTGCCCGCTCTTCCTGGCCCTCCGGCCCCGATGATGCCACCTGCATCAAGTTCCCAGGATCAGCCACCGCCGCCTCCATCTGCCACTCCCTCGACGACCTCGACCGTCGCATCGGCTCCCTCTAATACGCCGTCAACGTCCTCAACGGCTACTTCTGCATCGGTGAGAGTTTTTCCCTCTCTATGCATGCTTTTCCAGCATTCCCCTGAGGAATGTCTTCAGGAGCGTCCGAGTCCCCCACGAAGCCCCCGCTTACACACCCCCAGTCGCATTCGCATCTCTACCCGTCCTCTCGCCATCATCCTAACTCACTCTCCCAATTCCAGCCTCCACAACACTTCAATACCCAACCGTCTCATGCGCACTCCCTCCCACCCTCTCATGCTCGTCCTCAGCCACCACCTCATACGCACTCCCATCCTCCACCTCCTATGCTCTCAAAGCCACCGTCGCACGGTCCTCCGTCGTCGCAAGGGCAACAATATGCACACTCTCAGTCACAGTCACATGCCTCCGCTCGAGTGCAAAATCAGCCTCTACCCTCCCCCCATACTATCTCGCTACAGCCACCCTCGTCCCTCCATCCTCATGCCCAACATACACCGTATGGACACTCCCACTCCCACATACAGCCGCCGCCACCGCCTTCGTCTCACTCTAATTCATCGCATCCACACTCGCACCCTCCTCCGCCAGGCCACCCCCATTCCAGCTCCCAGCCATCTCCCGTCTCCGCGAACAGTCACGGAAGCTCGGTATCTACAATTGCGAAACTACGCCCAGTGGACAGTAGGTCTTTCAACAACTCGTCGTCGATGCGTACCCGTCGAATCTACGAAGATGACGACGATGACGATGGAATGGACTGGGAGGAAGACGGAGCTGACGGCCCGTATTCGGACGACGACTACTCCAGCTCCGAGGACATGCCCTATCAGTATGACCCCCGGCATCACAGCCATGTAGTCAATTCCTACCCGGGACCTAGCCACCGCTCGTATTCGACATCACAGGCACAGCCGGGGAGATCGGTTCTTCACGGCGCCTTCTCAGGGTATTCAAGTGTCGACAGCCCGGAGTCAACGATCGAGCGACTGAAGATGGAGATGGCGGGATTGCGGCGCCAGTCACAAGATGCGGTCAACGCATCTCTCCGACTCTCCGACCAGTTGCGGGCGTCGCAAGATGAGGCAGCGCGGGCGAAGGCGGCATTAAAGGTCGCAGAAAACATGCGCGAGGAAGAGGCGCGTCGCCGTATACAGGCCGAAAAAACCGCGGAAGAGGAGGCGCGGAGGAGACATCAGGCCGAGGAAGCTCTCCGACCCTATCAGGCGCAGGCGCAGCGAAAGTACCCATCGCGATCGTAGTCAGACCCGGTACATTCCATCCTTCGTTCTTCCCTATGGCGTTACATTGTATATCTCTACCGTTTTTTGCCTACCTGCGGCTTTACAGCGGACCGCTTGCGGATTGTAACCATACCTGCCTTTCTGCTGACTTATGGATAACCTTCCCAGGATTATTGATTCTCCTGTGTTTAGTGTGCGGTCTAGTGTGGTGCTTATCTCGTCATGAATATAATTACGTGTTACGGCAGATGCTGTAAGTCCAGGACGTCTTCGGGGCTTGTGGTGACTCGGCATTTCGGCCGCCAACGACGAAGTCCGTGCTTTCACAATGGGCCAGGGCGCAAGCACACCCTGGTGGGGCCTTTTACTAGCCGGCGCGGCCATTTGGCATGTTGCCAGCTTCTAACAGACGTCTCCAGAAGCGGACACATGAGGCTACCGAGCAATTCTCAAGCCTTGCACTGTTGTCTACAGACCCGAGCTAGGATCCGCGCCGCACACACGGTCAATAAAAATGTTCCCAGCGAGAGAGCGGACGGGGCATTCCCTTATTACGACATGGGAGAAAGACCGGTAGGGCCTTCTCCCAGACCACAGGCGGCGAGGTGGTGGCACAGGCCCCGCTGTCGGCACACTGATTGATGAGGGGGACAAACTCCGCTGGGAAGGTGTCCCGCCGAGGCCGGGCGCAGCGTCAGATAGCGGCGGGGGGGTCATGCATTGTCTTGTGAGACGCGCCTTGTGCAGCGTGGCCGCCCCCATCAGCGGCAGAAGCAGCTGGGGACGGATGCCATTCAGTCCGTTCACAGGCCTCAGCCATACGCGCGCGATCAGAACGCTGATAGCCGCCCGGAGGAGTGCGATTGAAGCTGTTGCACAACAAGACCAAACAACCGCCTGAAAAAGTTGGCCGCCCGATCGCTCATTGGCCGCCCGCCTCCGAGCCCGCCGTCGTGCTCTTCCTCCCGCCCGCCATGGACTCCGCCGCCGCCCGCCCGAAGCCCAAAACTGCGTACGTCTCGTGCATATATCCTTCTTATATGCGCTGCTGACGGCGTCCTCGCAGGTTCAAAAAGGCACGGGTCATCGCGCCGCTGCACACCGCGGGCCCTGTAGCCGTAACTCCGGATGGGTCGAGGCTGGTCACCTGCGTCGGCGAGGACGCGCTCCTGACGGACGTAAAGGCAGGCGTGGAGATTTGTCGGTTTGCAGGGGTGAGCATCCGTCTTCCTCGCCTGACGCGATGCAGCTCACGCCGTGCCCCGTTAGGACACAGAATCCATCACCTCGTTGTGCATTACGCCCTCGTCCTCGCATCTGCTGCTATTCACCTCCTCGCTTTCCCTCCGCATTTACGAGATCCCCGCTTTCGCGGTGCCTCAAAGCAAGCTTGTCAAGCCCGTTCGCGTGATCGCGCGTGCGCATGACGCGCCTGTGCATGTGTGCAAGGCGGACCCCACGTCCACGTACCTGGCCTCCGGCTCGGCGGACGGTGTGGTCAAGGTGTGGGACATCCTCCGCGGGTACGTGACCCATCTCTTCAAGGGCCACGGCGGCGTCGTGAGCGCGCTCGCGTTCAACTACCCTTTTGACCCCTCGTCGGTCGTGCGCGAGCAGAAGATGCAGCTCATCACCGCCTCTGTGGACACACGCATCCGCATATTCGATCTATCTGCTGCGGCCGCCCGCGCAACTGGCGGGTCTAGACCCGCAGCGGTCCTCGAAGGGCACGTATCGGTGCCTCGCGGTCTGGACGTCTCTGCGGACGGAAAGTGGCTCGTCAGCGGCGGTAGGGACTCCGTAGTCCTTATCTGGGACATCTCCTCCAGGACGCCTCCAGCGAAGAAGAGCAGTAAAGGCAAGGGCAAGGAAACGGAGTTTGCACCTGTCCTCCACAAAACCATACCTGTTCTTGAGCGCGTTGAGGCTGTGGGTCTGCTGCACCCGGACGAAGACCTGGCAGGTGCTCCCTCTGGGCCTGGGAAGCTCCGGTTCTATACCGGAGGAGAGAAGGGTCTGGTGAGAATATGGGACGCGCGCGAAGGCAACGTGCTGTTCACGCTTGGTCAGGAGCAAGAGCAGGCTACTGAGGAGCAGGAGGAACAACGACAAATTGTAGACGCCATGTGAGTTCCCATCGAGTAAAATCACTCTTCCATTCGCTCACGACGATCGTAGCTACGTCCCTGCATCGTCCACCATCGTCTCCGTACACGCCGACCAAAACATTCTCTTCCATTCGCTCTCAACGCAGACGCTAAGCCGTCAGCTGATAGGGTTCAACGATGAAATCATCGATGCAACCTTCCTGTCGCCCAATCTCCCCCTGCAGGCGTCTACGCCCTCTTCCCTGTCCGACACCCACGTAGCGCTCGCCACGAACTCATCGCTGATTCGCGTGTACTCAACGACGTCCCTAGACGCGCGGCTCATAGCCGGCCATTCAGAGATTGTCTTGTGCCTCGACCGAGGCGCACAGGGGCGCGTGCTCGCGAGCGGCAGCAAGGACCGGTCAGCGCGGATATGGGCCCCCGTACGTCCGCGCGCGGGCGAGGAGGCGGCGTCGGTCCCGGACTGGCGCTGCGTCGCGATCTGCGAGGGCCACGCGGAGAGCGTAGGGGCCATCGCGCTCTCCCGCAAGGCGTTCGCCGCCGATGCGGCTCCGTCTGGATCGGCGGGCGACAGCCTGCGTTTCATGTTCACCGGGAGCCAGGACCGGACGATCAAGATGTGGGACCTGTCCGCCGTCCCGCTTTCGGCCTCCGCGGAGGACGAGGAGGGGGCCGCGGGGCGGTCAAGTGCAAGAGTCTAACTACGCACCGGGCGCACGACAAGGACATCAACTCGCTCGACGTCGCGCCCAACGACCGCCTGCTCGTCTCGGGCTCGCAGGACCGCACCGCGAAGGTGTGGGAGATCGACTACGTCGTGTCTGGCGCAGGCGTGCGCGGCGAGCTGCGCCTCCTCGGGACGTGCAAGGGCCACAAGCGCGGGGTGTGGTGCGTGCGCTTCGGGCGCGCCGAGCGCGTGCTTGCGACAGGCAGCGGGGACAAGACTGTCAAGCTCTGGAACCTGGACGACTTCACGTGCGTGAAGACGTTCGAGGGCCACACAAACTCTGTCCTCCGCGTCGACTTCCTCAACGCGGGCATGCAGATGGTCAGCAGCGCCAGCGACGGCCTCGTCAAGCTGTGGAACGTGCGCGACGAGGAGTGCGTCGCGACGATGGACAACCATGAGGATAAGGTATGCGTGTATACAGCATAGCCGATTTCGCACAAAGTCTCACACTGGGTGCGATAGGTATGGGCGCTTGCCGTGAGCAGTGACGAGTCGACGATCGTCTCCGGCGCTGCGGACTCGGTCGTCACGTTCTGGCAGGACTGCACGGAGGAGCAGCAGGTCGAGAAGGAGACGCAGCGCGCCAAGCTCGTCGAGAAGTACGTGCCGGCCTCCTCGCTGCATCACGCCGCGCGGTTCACTCACCCATCCCCTCTTCCTCGGCCGTCTCCAGAGAGCAGGACCTGCAGAACTACCTCGCGCTGCACGACTACCGCAACGCGATCCTCCTCGCGCTCAACATGGGCCAGCCCGGGCGGCTGCACACCCTCTTCGCCACGCTCGCGAGCCCCGCCGACGACGGGCCGCGCGCACCGTCGATCACGGGCCACGCCGCGGTGGACGAGGTGCTGCGCACGCTCCCGGGGACGGACCTCGCGCGCCTCCTGCGGTACGTGCGCGACTGGAACGCGCGCGCGAAGACGAGCGCCGTCGCGCAGCGCGTGCTGCACGCGGTCGTCAAGCTGCGGCCGGCGGAGGACATCGAACGCGCGTTTGACGACGAGGCCGCGTTCAACGCCGCGGCGGCCGCGGCAGCAGCACCGCCGGGCGAGGACGACGATGCGATTGGTGGGAAGGCGGTTGTGGCCGAGGTCGTGCCGCTCGAAGGCCGGGGCACCACTGCTCTGAAGGAGCTCATCGATGCCCTGCTGCCCTACACCGAGCGGCACCTCACGCGAATGGAGAAGCTGTTGCAGGACAGTTATGTTGTCGAGCACCTACTTTCAGAGATGGATGATGGGCTGTTTGGCGAACTTGGCGACGAAGACGACGCGGAGAACGCCATGGATGTCGACAAGGCTGTCGAGGTTTCTGCATGATTGGTGGCGCGTAAAAGTACCTTACAGTGGCCCGATATGTTATAATGCTCTAGTCTGTACTTGTAGCTGCGCTGTAGCGCGACTGACGGGAAATCATTTGGATTCTGAGCACTTCATTTTCCGTGTCTGGTGGATGGTCTAGTACAATACGCGAGTACAACCCGCACGTAAACAAGGCAGAGCTATGATACAGAGTGTGTGAGCAGAAATCCAGTCCAGACAATACAGGGGTGCGTCTCGATGGCGTCGGCGTGAAAACCATTCAAGTGAAGATGACCTTCTCGCCAGGGCGACCTTCGGACAACAGGACGACAGCCTGTAATCCATTCAGTTAGTCAGTTGTAGTAAAGAAGTGGGAAGATCAAGAAGACGCACGTATTTGCCACTGATCTTCCAACCGGGCTCTTCCTTGTCGAGACGTTCGGCGAGCTCGTCCCCCTCCGGGCCCAGGCCGACGACAACATCGCTCTTGATGGTACGCATACTGCACACCCTCGGTGCACCAGCGGCAGATGCCATAGGACCAATCGCAATCTCGAACTCGGTGGATGGCGGCGCAGCACAATCGTAAGTCAACTGCCATAGTGTTTAGTCACTGTATGCGTCGTTCACCACGCTTGATCAAACATACCTTCCGGTGGTTGAGGTCACCCTTGAAGATGACAAGATCTGAACGAGACAAGTGGAGGAAGAGATCGGGTGCCTCGTTGTGCAACTCCCAGAAGGTGAAGCCAGTGCACCAGAAGGGATGCTGCTCGTAGATCCACTTCCCTTCCTTCTCATATTGCTATGCAACGATATGAGCCAGTGTCACGAACACAGTAATCAATTCGCGTACCTTCCAGCGAAGACCGAGACGACGCAGGCTCTCCTTCTCCTCCTCAGTAGCCTTGGGGAACAAATGGCCATACACCATGGAGTTGAGGAGCCACGACCAGTCCTTCTTGGTGACGTCGGAAACGAACCATGGGTATCGCTTGCCATGGAAGCGGACCTCCTTCGCGAGGCCACTCTGAATGAGGAAATCGGCTGAGATGGATGTGAGTTGTCATTCCCTCCGCACGACATTGTCCTGTTGAACTTACCGTAGACACAATCGCAGTACAGCTCAAAGCCGGCGTTGTCCAGAACGAAGTCGATTCTTCCGCCAGTGTTGGAACGAAGGTCGTGAACAGTTTGCCAGAGGCGCTCCATATGATTACCGAGGATGTTCTTCTCAGTTGCGGCGAGGTTCTCGCCACCCGTTGACTGCAACGAACGAATCTGATCCTCGGTCATGTTGATCAAGAGCGACAGGTCCGTAGAGTTTCCCCAAAGACAGACTGTTCAAACGGACCATCAGATTGAACGGCCCTCTTTTGGCGTGAGCTTATACTGCACTTACTTTGCGTGAGCTCCTTGAACATCAAGCGTTCAGCCTCCAGCTTTTCCTCGGCAGAAAGACCGTCCTTCAGTTTGAAGGGCTCTGCGAAGCGCATGGACAGCTCAAACACTGCGTCATGTGAACGCGAGAAAGTATCACACTGCAATACCCGTCAGCAAGATATTGCACAGATGGTTGAACTCGGTATTGCGGACCTTCTGTCTGAAAAAGACGTCGTAGTTCTTCCAGAACTTGCTGACACTGAAGCACTCTTGCAGACGACGATACTTGTATGCCTCTGCGAAGAGCCAGGGTGCGTTCATGAACGTTTTGCCTATATGAACCTATGTGAGTTATCATCCCAAGCGAAGCCATGACGCGAAAGGGTGATGAGCGCAGGCATAACACGAGTGTGTCCCACCCTGGCGCTCAGACCCAAGAGCACGCGACACAACCGACGCGTGACCGCACGTCAGTGGTGTCGCGACGCGGCGCGTCGATCACCGTCTTCTCATCCACTCACCATGGAAGTACTTTGCGATGAGCTTGTTCCACAATGCAACATCGGCCTCTCCGTCGTCAATGATAGGACGGAGCTTCGCTTGCTCCTGAAGCTCCTTCATGAGCGACTCCATTCGGTCGATGCACTCGACGAGGTCGACGATGCGCTCCTCGTCATACTCCTGGTTGAGAGTAACGACGACGTCCTCGATCGCCTTGCCGAGGATCGTAGGGAGGCGCTGGCCCATAGTGGCATAGGCGAACGAATACCTAAAAAGGACATGATTAGTGGTGAGCTCTAACGGACGCGACGGCCACCACTTACTCGTGGTAACCGCGGTATGCAGGCCATGGCGGGTTGTTGGGGTCAATCTACCGAAACGGCGTCAGCATTCTCCGGAGATACACGTACGTCATATAAGCTCGGCAGTCGACTGCAGGTGCATCCCGCGCCTGCAGTGGACTTCCGCCGCCGCCACGGACGCAAGGGCCGTGGTACTCACAGAGGAAGGAGAGCGGGGGTAGACGGCCTTGATGTTCTGACGGCTCGGCAGATGGGAGAGCTTAAGCGCCATCCGGCCGGGGGCATCCTTTGTGCCCGTTGTGCCGTTGGCCGGCGGGGCGGCGGCGTTGGGTGCGAGCTTGGGGTCGGGTTGGGTCATCTTAGTGTTGTACTGTGGTTCGCTGGTGTCAGCACTGTCGTGCGGCGGGGTGGGCGGGAAGTAGCTGTCGGTGGCCATGGCGTGCGGGACAATGGAGGGCGATGGGGGGTGTCGCGGAGGCCGATGGCGTTGGTGAGGACAGAAGGACGGGGGTGGGTGGGACGAGGGAAGGAAAGGGACGCTCACCTGAGGAGTCTTATACGCTAGGGAGATGATGGAGGTCCGGGAACAAGAAAGGATGGGCCGTCCTCAAGCCCGGTCCTGCCATTTTCTGCGCCCGCCCCCCGTCCCTCGAACATTCACTCTGCAAAATGACGTCACGCGTCGCAGCCGACCCTGCCTTTCCGGGCAGGTCTCCTGCCGAATTCGCCTGCAAATCCCGCCGCGCATGCCGCCGCCACCGATCCCCGTCCGTGTCCGTGTCCGCTCGCCGGCTGCGCTCTCGTCCTCGCCGCGGCGCGCGCCTGGTCGACGCCGGCTCTGCAGCCGTCTGGTGCTTCGCGCGCCGGGGAAGTCGGCCGGAGAAGCCAGAAGGGCCATGCCGCATTGGACGGCACAGCTGCAGTCGGCGACGCGCCGCTTATCTCACCATTATCAGTCCCCCTTTCGCCATCCAGCAGGCATTTTCTCCTCAAAATTACCTTGTTCGCTCTCGTTGCCGGATTTCCCTCCCTTTTCGCCCCGGACCACAGCTGCCCTTCTCCGCCATACTCCACCCTGATGCAAGGAACGCTGGCTGCCGCTTTGTCCATCTGCGGCCGCCTCCCGTCCGTAACCCCGTCGGGAAGCCACGTTCGAACTGGCCATGTGCCCTTTGGGCCTTCGCCTTCTATCCGAACTGCAGCGTGGCTTCCTTGAGCCACCTTGGTCGCTAATGCGCGGGATGTCCACTCGACTGTCTCCCAGCACTGCAGCGATTACTGCAACGAGGCTCGGGAAGAATCAGTGACGCAACATACGACCGCCGGTATGTCGGTCGTTTGGGCGTGACACTACAGCTCCAAGATACATTGGCCCCACGCACGCGCAGTCAATGGGAAGGATCGGCTTCTTGAGGCACACACACCTAGTGAGTCATGCAACACCTCGTTCAAGACAACTTGACGGTCGAGACTCTGCCGGTTTTGCCCCGCTCGGTAGCTTCCACTCACGGCGTGCATGGCCAATGCCATACATGTCCAACTTGCTCAAGATTGTCCTGTGTAATGCCGCTGTCCTGCTCGGTCTCCGCACCCGATCAGCACAAGCCAAGCGATTCGCATTGGAGACATCCAAGGTGCGGCATCGCACGGTTACGTTTCCGCTCTTCGTGGAATCGGCAATCGTTCGCTGGACGATTGAATGCCTGTTCTATTGGCTCATGAGGGTACGCGTTACGTATAGAAACACCCTCGTGCTGTTGTGCAGAACAGTCCGCATCGGCCGAATACTCGTGTATTTGCTATGTACCTTACGAACACTGCTTCGAAGTCCAGTGGCATTGGCCCACTTTGCCACCGCCAGAACTGGTGATGCACTACGGACGTAAACACGTTGAGAAGTGCGATCGGGTGTGTGTGTGAGGCGCATAAATCTTCGCCAGTGCCGTCGTCCCGCTAAAAACGCTGTGATGAACGTCCATTTGCGAATCATTGAATCCGTTATATGGTACATATTCATAATTTACAGCGAGATGCTGAACTTTCCGTTCATTGCGATATCGGTTACAGTATTCACTGGGGCGTCCGTGTGAGTTACATGACGTGGAATGTATGAAGTTGACTCACGTGTCCAGCCTTCTTGGCGGCGCGGTCAGCATCGTAGTTGGCGTGCTTCTCGCTGCCCGTGCTGGCCGTGAATTCGTCGGGATTGGATGAACCCTCGATGTCTTCAAGGACCTGGCGAGAGTGGTCCTTGGCTTCCTCAGAGACGTTGGGGTTGCTGAGAAGCAGTCAAAAGCCAGTCAGACTCGGACACGGGAAGGATACACACTTGATCGCAGCCTTGTGACCACGGGCAACCTGTGCAAGGTGAGTACATGTATGGAATAGATCTCATTGTGCTTACGTTCTGAGCGTGAGCCTCGGATTGGGAAGGCATGCTGGGGATGTATGGGGTGTAGAGTGGACTGCGAGGTATTGGTAGCAAAGCGTGAAGGACAGCTTCCTCTTGCTCGTGTTCCAGCCTTTATAACGCCAGGCTCTCGCCCACTTGCCAGAGTCGAGCGTGCGTCATGGTGGCGGCCATGACGAGGGTCCCGCCGACCGACGGAGGGATGACGCGCAACGGGCGGACAATCGGGCACGTCAGTCGGTGTTGGGTGCAGCCACTCACCGTCTGGGTCACAGGTTGCGCGGGATGGCGGAAGGACCGGGAGGATGGCGGCGGATCGTTCTTACACCCCGATCAGGCAGGTGCGCTACCTTTCTGGATGATTTGGGCATTGTGGCGCGCTTAGCACTTGCAGTCGCTGGATGCGATCCCAGTCTGGCTGTCTCCCGCCGGGAGTGGCTGTGTGGTGGGCAAGTACGCATCCGGCGTCCTGCGCATCCAGAAAGCCCCCGTAGTGCTAATGCGACACGCAGCTTGCCGGAGATGCTCAGGAACACGGTCCAAAGTGTTCATGTCTTTTGTACCACTCATGAACTCCTACCGACGCGGTACTTTTCGACTCTTCCGGTGCACGGAACCGCACTCCACGTTTCTCACGTCTCGCGCATGCAAAAAACCTTCTCTCCGGAGGAAGGTCTGTTCTCCCATGCATGCATGCTGAAGCACAAGTACGCGGTGTTCTGTAACAATAGCCGCCTTCTCAGGCTTGCTGTGTAAAAGGGACACCAACCGTGGTGGCAGCAGCGCTGCATAGCTCGACCCCCACCCACCATGGTGTTCTCGATCGTCGCGCCCGTGTTGACATCTCCGCTGCTCAAAATCCCAATCCTAGTGCCAGACGCGGTCCTGACATACATCTCCCTAACCCCGCCGAACCCGACCCCGCCCAAGGAGGAGCTGCAGAAATACGCGAACACCGACTGGTACACGAAGAACCGCCGCGTCCAGACGAAGGTGATCACCGTCTGCAAGGTACGTCCCGCACGCCCGCCCGCCCGCCCTGCCCTCCGCTTCCGGCTGGCACGCCCCCGCCTGCACGCACGCGTAACGCGTTAACCTACCGGGACCGCCGTGCTGCGCCCAGGCCGCGCTCATCGGCCTCATGGCCGCCGAGTCCGCGACGATCCTCGCGCAGGCGTTCCCCTCCGCCGCGCTCTCCTCCCGGGTGCTCGCCGTGCTCGCCCCGGGCAACGCGCCCCTGCCCCTGCGCCCGAGCGCGCGCTCCCTCGTCGCGGGCGTGCTCGTGCTCGCCGCGGGCGCGGTGCGCGCCTGGACGTACCGCACGCTCGGCAGGTTCTTCCGCTGGGAGCTCTCCGTGCAGCACGACCACCGGCTGGTGACGACGGGCCCGTACGCGTACGTGCGCCACCCGAGCTACGTCGCGAGCACGCTCGTTTCGTACGGGAACCTCTTGCTGCTCTCGGGCCCCGGCACGTACTTCACGGAGGCGGGTATTGGGCGCTCGACGGGGGGCAAGGTCGTCGCAGGCGCGATCGCAGCCTACCTGCTGTGGCTCCACGCGCTAGGGTACCGTGAAAAAGTCGCCGTGCTTTCTAACCAACAGTTAATAACCAATGGCCCCGGCGTCCATTTTCTAACCAGGGTTATTAACAGTTCTTAACAATGCGGTTGATAACCCGTCTAAAGTGTCAGAAAGCATTTGTAACAGGCGTTATTAACGAGCAAATACAACACTGGTGCCGCAGCGCGAGACTGACAACGCTAAAAATCCCAGACCTCGTCGTCATCCTCACCGATGTCCGACTCACTGTCATCTGCACGAGAGCCGCCCTTTCCGCCGCCCTCACCGCCGCCGTTGATCTCGCCGTCAGAGTCAGACTCTTCATCGTCACGCCGCTCGCAAAGCAACGTGCGCAGCGTCGCAGAGGACAAATTCATCTGCGGATCCGTCTTGAAGTAGTCGTCTCAAAGCTCCACTTGTTCGGACGGCTTTCCGGAGTCGTCGGCAGGCCATTCCCCGAAGAATTCTTCATCCTCGAGGTCGTCTTCAGCCATTTCACGGGACTCTGACATGCTACGGTCAAAGTCGGCCCAGCGGACAGTGGGGACACTCCCGGCCCCCGCGTTCCTTATTCCTGCCACCTGGTGTTTTTAACACTTGTTAACTGGCCGCTCGACCGCTGTTTCTAATGAACAGTTATTAACATGTTATTAACACAGTTAATAAACAGCTGTTATAAAGGGAGCACTTCTTCACGGTACCCTACCACGCGCATCTCATTGTTGGGCGAGTGGAAAAGGAGGACGAGGTGATGAAACAGCAGTTTGGCGACGAGTGGGGGGCGTGGGCGAAGAAGACCCCTTACAAGCTGATCCCTTACATTTACTGAATGTCGCGGTTGTATCACGGATCGTGTTGCCGTTGAGGTTCGTGGGTCACGGAACTTGCCAGTATTCCGCTATTTGTCATACAGCACGCACCGGTCCAAACTATTGATACGCCCAAACGCCTTCAATCGTACACACAAGCAGCCTGTGATACCAACGCATGGCCGGCTTACGACCCCACGATGGACAACGTGAACTTCTTGCTGTGGTCGCTCCCCACGAACACTGTCTGCTGCGTCGTACCACTCGGGGTGCTGTCGCTCGAGAACGCCGTGTCGCCCGCGAACGCGAGGAGCAAGTCCCCGCCAGACGTGACCGCGGAAAACTCGGACGCGCTCGCGCCGCTCCCGCACGCGAGCCTGCCGTCGCCGTCGACGCCGCAGTCGCCCTTGGACGTCGCCATCGTGAACGTGCCCGCGGTGCCCGCGAAGCGATAGGTCGCGAGCGTCTGCGTCGACCACGTCCCCCCGGTGAGGAGCCCGCCGGTCGTGCTCGCGTGGATCGTGCCCTTGCTCGGGAGGTCACCAGAGCCCTGTCTCGCGCACACGTGGGGGTCAGCCTGGCTTGCGCGGAGGTGGTCCGGATCGCGCGCTACGTACGCACCCCAGTGGGAGAGCTGCCACCCTAGAGGGAGCAATGCGGATATGAGCACGTACACGCGGCTATCGCGGGGCAGGACGGCGGTACTGACGGATGTAGTGGTCGTGGAGCCGCCGCCTCCGCCGCTGCCGGACTTGGGCGGGTACTTGATCCCGCTGGACTTGCACGAGCCTTTCTCGGGCGCATCTGTAGGGGTTGATGTTCAAGTCAGCCGTCGGATGACGCGCGGTGTGCTGTATGGACGCACCGATCGCGACGAACTCGCCGTCGATCACGGAGCCTTTGAGATTGAAATACCACTCAATGGCGTTCAGCGAGCTGCCGTCGCAGTTGAGGGCGGGCGTGACGCCCGCGGCAGACTTGAGTGCGTCCGTGAGCTCCGACAGCGTGAAGGTCTTGCTCGTGGAGGGCGTGATGCCGGCGTCGGAGAGGAATTTGTAGGTGGGGAGCGTCTGTACCAGTCGATATTCAACTGGGTAGCCCAAGACCATGTACAAGGAAGACCTACCTTGAACAATTTCACGACAGTCTCGAAGAAAGCGACCGCCTGTGATGCAAGGAGGTCTTCAACTTGACACCTGGTCGGCATCAGCAGGCGTGGGACATACCTCCGCTCCCTTGGGGCTGCTAGAGGGCAAACACGAGGGATTGAGTGTGCTGTAGCATGTCCCATGGGTGCTCCACTCGTGCTGTTCGAGACGATTCAGCTTCCGCGGGTATCTCATTGTAGCTCTGATTGAGCACGAACCTCCCAGAACCGTTCGTCCTGGCCGTTAATGTCTACCCAATACTACCAGACCGCTCTTGAGTCCCTAGAAGATCTCGCAGGGCGTGATTGTATCCATACCTCTTTCATGAACGAGAGTGTGTCGCTCGCCCCTTGATTCTCAAGGAGCTGGAACGAACGATGAGCGCACCGATACATCAAGTTCCATGTCATTTAGCACGGCTTACGCTGGGGATGTCGTCGTAGTCCCGTGAGGGGTCACAGTTCTCGGTGAACGTGCCATCGCAGCTGCAAGCCGGGGTGAGTACCCGCGTTTCGTGAAAACGGGCGAGCCATCACTGACTTGTCAGGCCAAAGACCATGGATGGTCCAACTATCAGACGGCCCAGTAGACGGGTCCGTGTCCCAGAACTGAGTCTGCAGGAGCAAGCCCTGCACGTTCCCTGGTTAGCACCAAGGTCCACGTCATCCAAAGTGGGATGGACCGAACGTACACCTGGCGCCTCGAAGCAGCAGGTGTCCGTCTCGCGCGTCGTATTGTGGCACGAGGCGGGGCCGCTGGTCGAGCACCCCGAGCTGACCCGTTTGAACAAGTCGAGCGGGCCCACGTGTGTGATGAACGGGGTCGCGAGCGCGGAGCCCGTCACGGCGGCGAGCACAACAGTTGCGGCAAACATACCGGCTGGGCGCGGAGGACTCAGGTGCAGTGACGGCAGAGGAAAGGAGAGACCGCAGGCAGAGCACTAGCAGGACGTGGGGGCTCCAGACGAGGGAAAGGACGCGGCTTATATATGCCCGTGGCCGAAGCGAGCTGCAAGACGGGGTATAAATAATAAGGAGGGACTCGCGAGCCTTCCCTGTCGAAGAAGACCGGAGAAACGATCAGCTACAGCGCGCCCACATGGCCAGCCCGATATCGACGGCCGTGGGTCAGTGTGCTCTGCGGGGCGATAGCGACGACCCGAGCCGGGAGCATGTGTTCTGCGAACGTTCGAGGATGCCGCGCGCGAGACGCGTCGGTGGCTCGCGCGCGACGCACGCAGGTCCACATCGGATGCCTAGAGCGGGCGTGATGGCGTGGCGACCGAGCGCGGCCGTAAATACCTGCTCGATTGCGGCGTTGTTCTTGTACCACGAAGATGAGAAACGCATGCTGCGATGTCAATGGCATCACATGTGCATGTGGGCACGTTCGAACACCGCGGGACAACCATCAATCTGGCCCGGGTCAGTGGCGACTGACATCGTAGCACGAAGAGACGTGGGTTGATACCAGCGTATTCAAAGCCTACCATGCAAGCTACACGTCGAGCAGGGAGAAAGTGAGGATGCAGCTAGACAAGAAATGAGCGACGGTGACAGCTCATTTGACGGGACCGCATGTGCACAGGCGCCTACGACGCAAGTCCTACGATCCTACGACGGCCGTCCAATGTCTCCGCAGTGCGATATGGTCTGACTTGGGCGTGCACAGCGTCAGTATCGATAAGAGCGCAGAGTGCATCCAAGTCGTCATCAGATCGTCGCGTACATTCGCAGTGTGCAGCACCAGGCCATCCCTGAGTCCCTCGGAACCACCTACCTACCGGCCGCTCGCCTTCAACACCTTCATCAACGCGTCTATCCTCGTACGCCACGCGTCCGCATACAGGAATGCGACCAAGCCGCTGACCATGTCCCTGAAATACCCTCAATCAGTCCACGCGATACATCGCCAGTCGGTGGAGTCGGGGAATGCACGCACCAACTCTGAGTGACAGAGCGCACGGGGTAATCCAAGACAGCAGGGATACTCGTTTGGATGGCCCAACCCCAGCGGTCGACCACAATCGCCTTCGTGTTGGTCAGCGCGCGCAAACCTTCGGGTCCGCCTGTGCAAGGTGTGGCATGAAACACGAAATCTTATCTGACACTGTTTCTGAGACATACCGAAACGTCCGTAACCACTGTACTTGGTACCACCGAACGGCAGATCTTGGCTATATACGCTCATGAGGTTGTGCGATTAGTGATGAATATCGCAGAACTCACTTGAGCTGGGGATAATTGTCAGTAACAGGCACATCGTCTGCAGAAAATCACGCTCACATAGAAGACCCCAAAATCGTTCACCGCAACCATGCCGCACTGTAGCCGTTTTGCCACCTTGATGCAGTCGTCCTTTACCGGCCCGAATACACTTGCACCTAGCCCATATCTGGTGCCATTGGCGATTTCAACCGCCTGGTCGATGGTGTCGTACTTAATGATCAAAGCGACAGGTGCAAACACTAGGGATACGATGTTCAACTCACGGAACATCACAAGTAACGCAGAGGCTTACACTCGTGTTGGGCAACAGCAGATTCCGGGTGAACATCTCCCAGCACAGTGGGTTTGAAGTATGACGCCTGCTCGAGATATGGGTGACGCCATGGCTCGCCACCAACGCTCAGAACCGCCCCGCCGTCGACCGCTTCTTTGATAGCTCCTTGCAGCCCAGGGAAGCGGTCGCCCGAAATCATTGCACCTACGTCGGCAACGGGCGCCACGCCGTCACCGGGGCTCTTGAGCGAGTGTCCAGGCCGGAGCTTATCGGCACGCTCAGTGAACATCTTGAATAGCTCGTCATACTGTGATTCATGGACGATGATGCGTTCGATCCCTATGCAATTCTGGCCCGCGTTTTGGCTATACGAAGCAAGTCAGGCTTGGGCGTAATGACCAACGACGAAGCATACGCACTAAACGCCTCGCATGAGTAAACTTATCCACTTTTCTAGATCGGTTGAGGGCAGGATTATGGCTGGATCCTTGCCGCCGAGTTCCAATGTCACCGGTGTGAGGTGCTCTGTGGCGGCTTGCGCGACCTGCGATATGTCAACAGCATATAGCGAGCGATCTGGAAATGCGCTCACAATGCGACCAACGTGCTCCGAACCGATGAATGTGATGTGACTGATCAAGGGTGACTTGGTCAACGCCTCGGCATCATCAGGGTAGCAGCATACAATCTGCACTGCTGTAAGCTCACTACACCAAACGAGCAGCTAAAATGTGTTCACCTGCACGAGATCTTCATCGTGACCACAGGCTCGGAGACACTCTTTGATCGCTTGCACAAACCAAGTAGTTGACCATATGACATGTTCGGAGCACTTCAAGACCACGCTGTTCCCAGCAAAGAGACCTGCGATGATAGGCGACCAAGCGTTGTGGAGTGCTAAGGCGAAACCCCGTATGCGTATTTATTGCGAACAAAAACAGGACGATGGGCAACGCACGATAGTTCCAGGACGTAATGGCCGCAACCACGCCTAGCGGTTCATAGTGCACGGATGCAGACTTGTAGAACATAATCAAGTTGTTGTATCTCGACTCAGGGGACAGTACCCGCTCCCCATGCTTGATGAGCCAGTCAAGCTTAGAGCAAGTTGTGATGACCTCGCCCAACGCGGCATCAAGCACTACACACGTCAATGAAAAGGAGGGAGAAGGGTTCGGATAGCGACGTACTGGTCTTCCCGGTATCTCTGCATGCGACCTTCGCACAGGTCTCTTGGTTGTCAACCAGCCACTTTTTCAAGCTTCTCATGACGCGCCTGCGGTCATCGAAGGAAGTATTGGCCCATGCTTTCTGTGCTTGATACGCGTCGGCGATTTTCTTCGTGATTACATCCGGAGAGTCAGCAAGAATAGTATCCAAGTGGTATGCAGTAGCAGGGTCGTAGGCGGTGATATATCTGCGGTCAGGCAGTGTGAAGTTGGGTAGAAGCCCGTCAATGTGGTTGTGCGCTTCGATGGAGGGTTGGGGCAGTTTCTGAGCAGTCCAGGTATCCTTGATTTGCTGTAGACGCGTCAATACAAAAGACAGGATAATGAAGCACTTGGAGGATAGCGTACCAGTGGGGGAGCGATCTTGAAAAATATCGCACGGTTAAGCAGGGAGTGGTACCGCTGCCACACGAGCCATATACCAAGCGCGAAACAAATTGTGAGGAGCTTGACGGGGTCGATGATGCCCCCCTCGTCATCGTCGTAGTCGTAGTCAATTTCCGAGTAGCTCATCGTCTCAGCGGGGCCGCGTCAGAGCGGAGGGGAAGAGGGAAAGCACGGCGAGTGGTTCGGGAAGGGACCGAAGTCAAACGGCCCTTGTGTTGATCGCACGACTTGCAGACGTGTACGCGTTGTTGCCCTCTGTTTGTCCGCTGTGGCTGGGCCTGGGAGAGATCCGAATCGGGGGAAACCGGGCGCCTACAAATTGGCGCCTGTGATCGCGTGTGCCTGCAGTGCCCGACGTCATATGGCTGAGGCTGAGGCTCTCACCAGACTCAGAGCATGAACGCTGACTGTGGCAGCAGCAGCTGTGCCGACTACACCTTGCCTTCCACCACATCCTACACCTCTTCGCGATGTCGTCCAGAGAGCCCATGTGGTACTGCCATGAGGTGTGTGTCCTCTGTGTTCTGGTCACAGTCTCCAACGTTCACACCGAATCCAGTGCCATTCGGAGATGAGGCCATTGATGGTATGTCCTAGGCCACCTCCGCCACCGGAAATCAGCCCTCTTACACCATTGCACTCAGGTCCCTGACCCTCATTGCGCATCATGCAATGGGACATTTGTAGAGCGGGTGCGTCTCACTATGATCTGTGTGCAGGCATTGCTGAATCTCTTTCACCAGATAGAGAACCCGGCGGACGATCCCCGAGAGTTCCAAGTGGCGGAAGGAGGCCACTGGGATGATGGTGCATTGCCGTTAGGGGCAGACGCATTCCTTGGTATGTCAAGTACCACTGCTTCTCCCTCATCTGACCGACGGGGGTTGCTAGCCGGACTACGGAGTATCCTGCAAGCGCCTATCCCGCCACGGACCACGGCCACAACGTCGAGCACTACCTCGCGCCCCGCATCTCCCGAAGCTCGACGGTCCTCAAGTGATGGAGCTCGATCAACCAGTGTTCCGGATCAGCGTACAGCGGTCAGTTTTTGTCCATTCGATTGGCACTGATGTCCTGACTTCAGTCCCGTAGGGTCGTAACGGACAATTCACCATCAGGATAGAACGCTCCAACAACCCTGATGGCAGGACGCGTACTTTCGTGCTTGGCGGTTCTCAACCGGCAGGAGATGATGAGATACCCCGCTTGTCGCAGTAAGGATCCCGTGTTATATCACGTCCCAGAAGGTTCGACGTTCATCTCGTTGCTCCAGATTCGCTCCACGAAACACCGACGGAACTCAGCAGGATCGGCCCAATATAACAGGTCCAATGCTTGCACAGTACCTTCTTGCACTCATGGGCCCTGGACGAGCGGGCGATCCCTTCTCCGAGCTCCTGGGTGGCATGTTTGGTCCTGCCGGAATGCCTACCGGCGGACCTGAATCTGGACGATGGGGGGACTATGTCTTCAACCAAGAAGGTGATACAATAGAGAGACAGATATGCACGATTGGGTGCTAACACAGAGCCTGCCTTGAGCTTTGGACCAGATCATATCTCAGATCATGGAGAACTCCAACGCTCACCAACCTGTCCCGGCATCGGAAGAGGTTCTGGAGAAATTGCCGAGAGAGGTACTGGAGGAAGGATGTAAGCCGGTCTTTGCGTTCCAATCAACGGGTGTCTCATGCTCTTTTGACAGCTCCTCTACTCGAGAAGGACTGCGCGGTGTGCAAGGAACAATTCAAAGTTGAGACCGAAGACCCAGACGATCTGGTAGTCATCAGCCTCCCCTGTCACCATCCATTCCACGAGAACTGCATCGTGCCTTGGTTGAAAACGAGTGCGACATGTCCGGTTTGCAGGTATGCTGCACATGTGCGTGATAGGCCGGTCTCGATAGCTGACATCATTGTTAGGTACCAACTCGTGCCGCAACCCGACTCACACGCCCCGGGTGCTGGGCCATCCCAGTCGGGCCCTGGCGGCTCCGGCAGTCCTTCAGGCTCGCGTGGCAACAACGGCGGAGGTGGAGGCGGAGGGATTTTACAAAACGTGTTCAATCTCTTCGGCGCCCACGGTCAGCAAGGAAACAACTCATCCAGCGGGGATGGCCAGGGCCATGCCCAATCAACCGCACAACCTTCCACCTCGACCTCCGAGGGCGGCCGCAGCGAGGCGCCCACCAACAACAACCCGGACGCACGACACACGCCTTCAACGCGCCGAGAGGGTGACGGAGATCTCAACCTACCTGGCAGTTGGGGTGATGAAGTGGACTGAGGTGGCGGATGTTGCAGAGGGGCTGTACTGGTCGCGGAGTTGTCAAGTTGCAGTTGTGGGGCATGCTCTTGTACCTAGGAACTGATCTGTATATGGCGAGGAGTGTGTGATGCTGTCTCTGTAGTACCCCTGGATCGCGTGAATATCTCTTCTCATCTTGTACAGGACTTGACCTTTTGCCTGGACGTGCGGCCAAGGCATTCCCTGACGGCTGCGTTGCTGGCAGCTCGATGGGAATACCTGGCCAGAGGTGGTCGTTAGGTCCGGCGCGGATGTACAACGGGTATAGCCTGTGCGGCTCGCCGTGAGAGGGCCCGGGGGGAGCGGCACGTGAGACGCGTCGCGATCGCGCAGGAGCGCGTCGCAAGTGACGCGACGCCCGATCCCCCGCCCAGAGTGCGTCACCGACGTCAACCGTCCTCAAGTTCCCCCGCACGCAGGCGCAGACGCGGTATATAGCCTCGGATGGAGACATGACCCACAATGTTCCGCCTTCCTCTCCCCGCATACACCCATCTCGCGCACCCCCATCCCCGCGTACTCCGCACCTTCGTCTCGTCCGCCGCACGCAAGATGCCGGTCAGCAACCCTGATGCTCCGAACGCCTCTGGGCTGAGCGCGAACGAAACCAAGAACTTGAAGGAAAGGAGCCCCGAGCCTCACGAGGAGAAGATTCTCCAGGGCATCAAGGAGGTAGGCGCGAGCTTGCAGTCACGACATGGCCTCTGTTGCTCACCGATGTCATGCACAGCTCTACACGTCTAAGCCGACTGAAGTAGGCCAACTGTGTGTGGAAGGATACGCGTATTGCTGACTCCCTCCATAGAGGACATACGAGATCTATGCCCCCGAAGCCGTCTTCCACGATCCCATCGGCATCGCCGAGGGCATCAAGGCCATCCGCGCCCAGTTCAACGGGCTTGCCAAGGTGCACTTTAGCTGCACTACATGAGGAACATTCATTAACATGGTTATATAGCTATTCCCGCGTGCAGACATACCTTCTTTCCGCCTGCTTGAGAACCCTCCATCCGTGCCGAAGAGTAAGATTCTGATTGACCAGGACGTGTCGTACTATCGCGATCCGAATGCCTCTTCTCCTACCAAGGTATGGTGCATTTGAACTTGGTGTGCCTTGCTGAAAACTCATTCTATAGACCGTCAACTCGCTGCTCACCCTCGAGACCAACGCTCAGCACCAGGTCGTCAAGCACACTGAAGAGTGGAACCATCATCGGGAGACGTCTGGTGATGATGGGTTCGTAGGCATGCTGAACGAACATAGGAAGAAGTTCACGGCGAACTTCACTGGGATGTTCATCAGTCAGGAACCTCCGGCTCAGAAGAAGGATTGACGTACTCTCCAGATGTTGGTAGAGGATAAGCAGTTGCCGAATAATGTGTACCAATATGACTGTGGTGAATGGATGTTGTTTATACGATTGTTGGATCTCCTTCAAGACGCTGCATTGTACAGCCAACTGCTGCAGTGGTGCTATATGATCCTAGTGGTACAACCATTCTGCATGACCCCGCCCCCCGGGACGTCTAGGCCTATCAGAAGCCGAACCAACCCTTCATCCCTTGTTGGGCTGCCAGTCTCTTTGCCTGTGTGAGCAGACATCAATCACACATGTTTGCGGGGAAGAATTCAGGATGTCACCTGATCAGCCATATTCTTGCTGCCCTGTCCCAGATGGTCCAAGCTTTGTTGCAAGTCCTCGAGCATCTCCCTGCAGTTGACCTTCGTCAGCGGCGTTCGGACAACTACTGGTCGAGGAACATACCCTCTCTCGGCCAACGCATTGCCCAGTCTGCTGTACAGATCCGCAACCCCGCTGGACATACCCGCCGCCGCCGTGGACACAGACGCTTGGGAAGACGACGAAGCCGAGCCCGTCCCTGTCCCCACCGGCGGCAGAGCCGGCTTTGTGGGCTGCGGAAGCGGCCTGTCTGGGCCCGCAACTATCCAACAGTCGTCAGCACAGGCCAACCTCACTGCGGAGCCTCAGCACTCACGCAGAGCGTCGATCTGGTCCCCCGCGCTCGCGCCGGCCAGGGAGCCGATGTACCCCAGCACGGAGCCGATCACGGACGGCGGGTCGAGGGAGACGGGCTGCGGCTGGGGCGGGACCGCGCGGCGCGCGTGCGCGAGGTCGACGAGCGGGAGCGTGTACGGGCCCGCGCGGCGGTGAGAGAAGAGCGTGTGGAGCTCTGTCGCGAGCAGCGGCCGAAGCGCGGACCCCCACCCGGGCGGCGCGGGGAACGGCGCGTGCGTGGCGAGGTCGCCCGTGTCGTCGGTGCTCGGTGCGCTGCGCGCCAAGTCAGTGGGCTGGGCGTTTGTGGAGGTGGGTAAAGGGGAGGAAGGGTGACTTACTCGGACGAGCCGAGGGAGGGGAGCTTCGCGGTGTGGATGTGCTCGAGGTGCGGGAGCGAGTAGATGAGCGCGTTCCCGAGGCTCGTGAATGCAACCAGCGCGCACGATTCTACGGTGAGCCGGCGTCAGATGACGTGCACACTCGACGTTCTGTCATGCAGGACAGATGCTCACCCGTTCGCTCGACGACCTCGACATGCTGTACGGTGCCGACCTTGCTCCCCCACTCGACCTTCGCGACGCGCTCCCCGTTGACGTTGAGCACGGACCGGACACCCTTCCCGCCCGCTGCGACCCAGACGTACCGCTTGCCATCGTCCGGCGCGCTGTCCGCCTGCAGCACCGCAGCGAGCCCGCTCCTGGTGGCGCCGCATCTCGCGCCTGTCTTCGCGTCGAGAACGAACAACGCGCCGGGAATGGGCCGTGCGGGCCCGTCGAGGACGAGCGGCGGCTGCGCGACTGACCAAGCGCTCGGGGCGCTGTGCACGAGGGTGAACACAGAGGTCGCGCCGGACGCTGCGCTGCAGAAGAGACGCAGGCGTGCGGCAGGGTCTGCGGGACAAGTATTGAGCTCGGATATCTGAGAGGTTGTCCAAGAGAGGGCGTTACCTGAACATATCCCGCAACATGCCCAAGACAGAGACAGGAAGGGCTCGGGCTCTGCGTGTCGGTGGAGAATACCGGATCCGCCGTGTGAACTAGGTTCATACCGCAAGATCACTCGCGGGCCACGGAAGTCAATAATTAGCAGAGCTCCCGAGGCATACGCGACCGCAAGGAATCCTGCGTGCTGTGCTTGAGCCTAACAATAACATACAGCTGCTACATCGGAAGCACTCACCGACGTCGGTCAGGGCACAAGCAGATACCAGCCCGCGCGTTGTATCAGGCTTGATCCCGAGTACTGGTGCATAGCGCAGACCCCTTCGGGGACGAACATGGGACAAAGACACGAGCTCCTCGTCTTGCAGCTCCCGCTGCCCAAACGTACCCTCTTCGCCAGGGTCGTCCAACCGATGCAAGATGATCGCGCCGCTCCGCAGGACGGTTACGCACTCCAGCGACTCCGGCGCGAAGTGCACCGCGTCTGTCCGCTCTCTGGACAGGCACTGGTCGAACTCTGCGGAATTTGCAGAGGCGTGCGAGAGGCCGAGGGAGTGATCGATGAGCAGCGGGGTGAGCTCGATTGTCAGTCGCGGGATGGGCGAGGGGAAACTGCTGGTGAGGGGCGCGTCCTGCCCGGTGCTGACCAGCAGCTGTGGGCTCACGTCCAGGAACCGGACTGACAGGTCGCTCAGGTGGGTGACGAGGATCCTGTGCGCTTGTCGCTATCAAATGGTTGCAGGTGAATCTGCGTGTTCTGTCACCCGTACAGGAGTGCAAACCTACCTTCTGAAGCTTCATGAGACCCTCAAGGTCTTCGGACCAAGCCACGCCGCCCTTGACGGGGAAGGATACCTCTCCATCGATGGGCACGAGCTTGTCGCGCACGATGGTCTCGTAGGCGTTATTGTCCACCTTGACCAAGTGTTCGCCCAGGACGCCCCATAGTTGCGGCGGCAACCTGGCGACTCGTGGCTCATCCGTCATGGACATAGACTGTAAGGTCATGGCGAGCTCCTCTGCCAAGGCGTCCTGAGGCCCTGCGCTTTCGTCAGCTGGTGCTTCCGAGCCCTCAGGCTTCTGTCCCACGTAAACCTGTGGCGATATCTCGAATGTCGGGGGAGGGAACTCGAACGCGTCGCTGACCCGCGCCTCAGGCAGGTCAGCATCGGACACGAGCAACATCGCGCTCGGGTCGTACTGCCCAGCGAAGTGGGGGCTCGACCGCGGGAAGAGCAGGAAGTCCTGCACGGGTCCGGGCGCGTTGTACGTATGCATGTCCTTCACAACAAGCGACTTGCACATTGCTGCACGCGTGACGGGATGGAGAACAGGCCCTGATCCGGGCGCTCTGGGAGAGGTGGGGGTGGGCGGTGCTGGCGGCTGTAGAGGCGGGAAGAGCAGTGCTGTGACGCCTGGAGGCGAGTCGATGGTCATTCCACCGAGCACCGTCAGCACGGTGTCTCCGCCACGGGGATCGGAGGAGTTGGGGAAGCCGCTCCATGCGAGCTTGAAGATCGGTTCGCGAGGCGGTTCGCGAGGGTGGTCCTGGGGCGCGGACAGTACGGCGTCGAGCTTCGTGGTGTCGACGGCGCTCAGGTCTTCGTCTCCTGCGCTGTCGAGCGTCCGCAATGAGAGGGGTTTGTCCTCATCCTGAAGTGCCCAGAATCCGATGGTTCCGTCGGCATAGCCGATGGCTAGCAGGTGTCCTGACGGATGGATCGCTATTGCAGTGGCTTGAAGGCGGCGAGGTAGTAGAATGTCCTAGATAGAATCTGTCGCGTTGGAATGCGCATTGCACAAGATCATCTCTCAACCTACTTTGGCGTGATGGCCGGATCCGCCTGGCGCACCAGGTGATAGTATGAGCTCGAATGCCCTTACTGTGTTTTGCTCTTTCTATCGCTACTATTGGCATCACCACAAGCGTTGCCTTGATGAGAGGACCTACCAAGTCTGACACGAGGACTCCACCTACAGACGTCTCGGATCAACGTCTTTGGTGAGTGCATAATGCGACCAACCTTCGTAGACCGCAAAGAGAAGATTCAGGTCACGAGGGTGGATGGCTATGTCAATGATTACATCTCTGTGGGACAATTTGATCGCAGGCGCGAACGAAAGGCGACGAGCAGACCTACGAGCCAGTGGCACCACCGATAGACATGCTGCTTGCGAGGGACTTCTTCTCATATAGTCTCCACTGATTTGGTATAGAATATGGAGACACGCGACCACATAATAGGTCATATGTTTTGATTTCGCCGTCTCCCAGAGCGACAAATGCCTGGCATGCATATGTGAATCGGAGTACACAACGCAGTCTCGCAGCAGACACCTACATGGGTGTGTGAGGAAGACGTGATTATCGCACTTCGAAAGAACGCGTTTCTCAGCACTTGAGCATTGAGACAGAGATGTCAACCTACTTGACAGGCAGTCCGAAGCCGGTAATCCTCTGAAGCTTAGGTCTTCCTGGATATGCAAGGTCCCAGACATGCAATCGATCGTGTTCATCTGGAAGAAATTATCAAGGGCGGTAGTTTCATGAGAGCAAGAGCAAAACCGACCGATGCACAACAGCTTGAAAGCAGAGACAGCAAACTGCAAGAACTTAACTCGCAGGCCCGCAGGCTCCGTGATCTTCACTTTGCATTCAACGCCTGGGGAGCCATATATGTAGAGCACACCTCTCGCAGTACCTAAAGACTAATGAGATGGCTTCTCGCTGTCAGTATGCAGAACTACTCACCGACTGCGAAGAGGCCGGAAACGGGATCTGTCGCGACGGCAGTCAAGTCGAGATGGTACGGAATCGTCCTGAGAGTCCCGGGCTCCCAGTCCGCTGGATCAGAAAGATCCAAGGAGAGGTCCGGAAGATTCTTGACGGCATGCGAAGAAAACATATCCAAGGTATCTATATGCCCGTCAGTCACTCGCGCACTCGAGTGTATGCAAGGCGCTCAGGCCTGCCAGATGGGATACCACTACCTCGATTGAGAGTTGTTGGGGGGTATCAAAGCCTGCACAATTCCAGCTCACAACAAAGCTCAGTACACGGTGGCGTATACAGGAGCTGGTGGTTTCGGATGCGAGTTGCGGTGCACAAGCGTCGCGACCTGGTGGCTGCGGCCGAAACGCGCTCGGCGAGAGACGCGTCTGAAACACGTGCTACGACGCGTTGGCTGCGTTTCCTGGAACACCCCTCTCTTTCCTGAACCAAACGGACTATGGAATCCAAGCACTGTATCTCCTATCAAACGCCATCAATGGGGATTTTCAGAGATCACTCCGCGGATGTCTGCAGCATTGTTTCGGAGAGCGTTGGACTGTCATACACGGCTCATACTCCACCGCGTCCGCTGTGGACCCGCACCTTCCATGGCGTCATTTCTGAGCAGCGCTGCCTCCCTGTGTGGTATATAGCACACCGAGGGCGCAGAACGAATTGCCGTGATGCCCAACGCTGATCTCTCAACTAATCGACGTTTCTGACAAGATGTGGATTGCCCACTACGCATCAGGTCCGTGTCCACTTCTTGGGATTCACACCTGTGTGTATGTATCCATGTCATGCATCGCGTCAGGTCTCATTGTGAAGCCTTTCGCCCCCATCGTCCCCTTGTCGGTGCTGACACTGGCTGGTGCTCTTCCTGATGTCGTATTCTTCCTCCTTCAATTCTTCGGCATCGAAACATTCAACCTCGACAAATCTCTCATTCCACGCGGCTGCTTCCCTTACTCGAATGACTACCCATACAGTCACTCCTTGCTGGGGATGACGTTGGCAGGTATGTGATGGATACACGCGTTCCACATGCACAACACCGATTCAGCCCTGCTTCAGGTGTTGCCTTGGCGGTCCTCTACAAGGCCAACACCGCTGCACCGGTGACGCTGAAAGATCAGATTGCCATTGTAGCTGCGGCAGCGAGTCACTTTCTACTTGAGTGGCCGTCCCATCGTGCCGGTGAGTGTTGTCATATCACGCGTAGTCCCCGCTTCGGAACTTATGCGCCCTTCTGTAGACGTCAAAATCACTCCTCGTGACTCTAACCAGCTCGGCGCGGGAATGTTTGACTATCCTGCAGTGACCTTCTTGGTCAAATGCGTGATTTACCTCGCTGGCCTCTGGGTGTATGCCACCTTCGCACCCATGGCGACAAAGACGGGCTACAAAACACATAAGAAGCGCCTATGGGGCATTACCCTATTCCTCATTGGAGCGCAGGCGCACTTTTCTTTCGGATCGTGAGTGCTCACGTTTGATTCTTCGGACTTGAACCCCGACAATGTTTTGGCAGAGCTCCGACTACCAACACGCGCTGGGTGCACGCGCCTCTCTTCCTCGGGCAAGTGTTGGCAAGCTGCTGGTTGATCGGTAAGCTGGAGTCGTAGTTGCAGTCGGAACCAATGGGGGTGGAGTTTGAAGGACAGCCACTATGTAGCATAGCACAAACGATGTTTAACAGGCCTTATAAACATGAACACATCCCCTTCCACGATCAGTGAGCGAACCAAGTCAGCCATGTCCTGTAACTGCCCGAGTCTCCGGCTCAAGCGCGGGCAAGTTCAGGCCGGGTCCGCGATCGTTCCGAATTAGCCGAAGGAGGAATGCGGGGTAAATAGGGCCTCCTCCCGCTTGATCACCACACCCACCCCGCATACATACCCCCAACCTCAGCGGTCTCTCGTCCTCGTCGCGGAGCTTCTGCTTTCTTCCTTGTCTCCGGCTGGCTTTCGGTGTCTCTAGACGATGTCGAGCATACTCAGGACGACGCTCCGAGCACCACGCCGCTTCGTTCCCGTCGGGTCCCGCGCGATGAGCTCTCTCAACTTCTCCGCCCCCGCACTCCCGCTCTCGCCTCCAACACTAGAGCAAGAGGAGGCCGAGTTCAAGGAGCGCGTCGCGGACATGGAGGCGTTCTTCCAGCAGCCCCGCTTCGCCTCCCTCAAGCGGCCGTACTCCGCCGCGCAGGTCGCGTCGAAGCAGGGCTCGCTTCCCGTCCTGCCGCTACCCTCGACTCTGCTTGCGAACAAGCTCTACGCGCTGTTCGAGAGGGCTGCTGCCGAGCGTAAGCCGGTGCACACCATGGGCGCGATTGACCCGGTGCAGATGACGCAGATGGCGCCGCACCAGGAGGTCGTCTACGTGAGCGGCTGGGCGTGCTCGAGCGTGCTCACGACCGGGAACAACGACGTCGGGCCGGACCTTGGGTGCGCAGGGCTGTTCTTGCTCGTTTGCGGTCTGGCCGTTCATACAAGCTTGCGCGCAATAGAGACTACCCCTACACTACCGTCCCGAACCAAGTTCACCGGCTGTTCCGTGCGCAGCAGCTGCATGACAAGAAGCATTATGACGAGCGGTGGAACACGACCCCAGAGGCTCGCGCGAAGCTGCCGTACATTGATTACCTACGGCCTATCATCGCGGATGCCGACATGGGGTGCATATTGTCCACTATCTTGTTAGAGCCCTGGATAGACTGACCCGGTGGGCATCCCACTTATCAGACACGGAGGCTTGTCTGCCGTCATGAAGCTCGTCAAGCTCTTCGCTGAATCGGTATGTAGAACATGCAACCACCTCTCTCCCCTGACACCGCATGGGCTCACACCCATACCTAGGGCGCGTCGGCGATCCACCTCGAGGACCAGCTCGTAGGCGGAAAGAAGTGCGGCCACCTCGCGGGCAAAGTGCTCGTGCCCGCATCCGCGCACGTCTCGCGGCTCATCGCGGCGCGCTTCCAGCTCGACCTGCTCAAGTCGACGATGCTGCTCATCGCGCGCACCGACGCCGAGTCCGCGAAGCTGCTCTCGAGCACCGTCGACGTGCTCGACCACGCGTTCGTCCGCGGCGTGCCCGCCCCTGACCGCGCGCTCGCGGAGGTCATCGCCGCCGCCGAGGCCGAGGGCCGCAGCGGCGCGGAGATCGACCGGATCGAGGCGGACTGGCTCGCGCGGAACCCTCTGTGCACGTTCAACGAGGGTGGGTCGCGGACGTGCGCTCTGCTGCGCATTTGCTGATGGTAAATGTTCGCAGCCTTTGAGAACGCGCTGCAGAAATCGAGCGTTGCGGACAAGGAGGGTGCGCTCAAGGCATACCTCGAAGCCGTAGACGGCAAGTCGAACGCGGACGCGCGAGACGTCGCTAAGGACATCCTCGGCGAAAGCATCTTCTGGGACTGGGACCGTAGGTTGCTCATCCCTCATACCGAACGTCAGCCTCATACTTGACTGCCTCCAGTACCGAAAACCCGTGAGGGATACTACCACTACACCGGCGGCGTCGAGGCCGCGATCAAGCGCGAGCTCGCCTTTGCACCGTACGCCGACATGATCTGGCTCGAGACGAAGCTGCCCGACCTCGAGCAGGCGCGCTACTTCTCGCGCAAGATCCGCGAGCAGTACCCCGGCAAGTGCGTCGGCCGCGTCCGAGCTGGCGTGCATTTGCTCACCATGCGTGTTCCGCAGGTGGTTCGTGTACAACCTGAGCCCGAGCTTCAACTGGTCCGCGCAAGGCTTTTCGGACGACGCGTTGAAGAACTTCGTGTGGGACCTGGGCAAGGAGGGGTACGCCGCGACCCATTCCCTCGCCGCTTCAGGCTAACCCCCGCGCCCCCTCCCCCAGCTTCGTTCTCCAGCTGATCTCCCTCGCCGGCCTACACCTGAACGCCGTGACTACCGGTGCGTCCCTCCAGCCGCCCACTTTCACGCGCGGATGCTGACATTCCCTCGCCCGTCCAGCCGAGCTCGCCGCGCGGTACAAGACGGAGGGCATGCTCGCGTACGTGGACCTGATCCAGAAGAAGGAGAAGGCGATCGGCTGCGACGTGCTCACGCACCAGAAGTGGAGCGGCGCGAACTACATCGACCGCATCCTCACCACCGTCTCCGCCGGCTCGTCCAGCACGTCCGCCGTCGGCAAGGACTCGACCGAGCATTCCTTCTGAGCGCACGCGCATGCTTATAAGGGTACCCCGTAGACAGGGAAAGCGGGGACGCGGGCGGCGACGACATGTATAGATGTTTGTTCTGCGTGTGCACTAACTAGCTATCGGTCTACTTCAATGGATTCAGGAATACTAACACATATCGACTGGATTTCAGTACGAGCAGGAAACAAAGAAACGAGTACGGGGACGATATCGACAGGAGGGCTGTGACGTGCGGGGGGGGGGGGGCTTGTATGTATGACTGTGTGAATGTGGGGGTGGGTGTGAGGGCGAAAAGGAGGAGCAGCAGCAGCATGTGAGCGAGCGAGCGAAGCGGGCGAATAATAATGCTCAATAGGTATGGTAATATCGGTGAGTTCGGGCGGCGGACGGGTCCATCAGCGCCGAGGATGTGATATAGGTACGTGCACTGCGTGCACAACGGACCGGCACGATAGAAAAGGCAGACAAAAAGCGTGCAAGCGAGGTCGAGGATAGGGGGCGGTAGGGGTGGGGTAGGGGTAGGGTAGGAAGACCTGCTCGACAGGCGTATCAACAAGTCCAGGTCATCGCGACCTAACATCGAGAGTGGACCGGGTAGCAGCGGCAGGCTTCGGAATTTCAATACTTAGGAATAGCCATAGCCATTAAATTCACAAGAAAGCAGGCAGACAAGCAACAGTCAGATAGCGACACAGGCAGACGGGTAGATCCGCACTCCCCTACTCGGCCGAGGACAGCGAGTGGTCGAGCTGGTGGTACGGGTACGAGAGCGCCTGCGCGGGGCCGAGCTTAGGCGAGACGATCTCGAACTGGGACTCGTCGAAGCTTCGGCGGCTGTCGTACGAGTCGCCGGACGTGCGCGGCACACCGAGCGCCCCGTTCCCTGGAGGAGACGCGCCCGCCATGAGGCGCGAGGGCGCACGGGACGACGCCGCTGAGTCTACCGAGGAGATGCTCGGGTGCTGGCGCGACGCGGCGGAAGTGCGGCCGCTGGTGCTCGCGTACGAGCGCTGCGACTGGCGGCTGTTCGAGCGCGACTGCGCCTGCACCTGCGCGAGGTGCTCGGGCAGTGCAGGGCTGGGCGGCATGTCGACGAGCGTCATCGAGGAGGACATGCCCGACCCGCGGTGCAGCCCGTGCCCGGGCTCGCCCTTGCCGCGCCGGCGGGCGTCCTGGGAGAGCTCGGAGCTAGAGCGCGGGGTCTGGCCAATGGACGAGGTCGAGGAGTGAGTCGAAAGGCTGCCGGACTGGGATCTGAACGACTTGAGAATAGACTTACGCGTACCCTTCTCGCCCTGCTGGGGCCCCGCCGGGGCGGAGGAAGGCGGCGCAGTGGATGGCTGCCGCCCCGGCCCGGGGTGGACGGGGTACGGTGTCTGCTGGTCGAACTGGAAAGCATGCAAGGAGGTCTTGTTTTTGGGCCTGAGAGGTGCCAATCCGGGAGTGGATCGCTGCATCGACGGGTCGGGGTGCGGACTCCGCGACGACGTCCGGGAGGACCGTTTGCCCGCCGCCGCCGAGTTCGGTGAGACCCGTCCTGAGTCGGGAAGAGAGGGTGAGGTCGAGCCAGACGTCGACTTGTTGTTCGTCCGCCGCCACAGTTTCTTGATGTGCTTGACGCTCATGATCGACGCAGGCTTCCCGTTCTTCGTCGGCGCTGCGCTCGGTGTCGGAGGCCGAACATCCTCCGAGGCGGTCGAGTCCAGAGAGAAACGACTCGATGGCGCGTCTGACATGTTGCTTGATGACTTGTTATTATGTGCATGGCGAAGAGTAGCGGAGCCCCTGTTTCGGGACGTGTAGGCGCTCGATAGGTCCTCCTCTAGGGGCGGGACGCCGTCAAGGTCGGAGGGAAAACGCCCAAACGGATCGGGGGAAAGGGGAATGATGGGGGAGTCGGAGTTAGAGTTACGCAGGAGCGAGGGCGCGACGAGGGGCGGGTAGAGCATGTCGCGCTCCTGCTCGAGCTCGCGCTTACGCGCGAGCGTCTCGTCTGACATTGAGTCGCGCATCGAGTGGTTCTGGAACGGAGACTTCGGCAGCTCCGTCGAGATGCCGTTGAATGCGATCCGGGGCGGGGACGGGATGTGCTCCGCCATGGAGGGTCCGAGATCCGGAGGGCCGTCCCCGCCCATGCTGGACAGGGCGGAGTAGGGCACGGCGGGCCAGGAGGCGCCCTCAGACGGAGGCCTGCGCAAGCCTTCAGTATCCCCAACGATTGCGAGTCAGTTAGAAGGGACGAACCCTGGCTGCAGGGACGGGTTAGAGGAGGGGCCGGAGGGAGGGTTGAGGTTAGCAGCGATGGACGGCATCCCGGTCGGCGTCTCTTCCGCCGCAAGGTCCTCGATGGCGAGCCTGCGTGGGGAGAACTGGGCAAGGTTCTGGAACGGCCCGTCAGTCCGCGAAGGTTTTGCGGGAGTGACCATCGACGCTCACCCGTTCGATTTCGTCGAGCTGGGCCATCATCAGCACCTGGCTCTTCCGTCTGTCGTGTGGATCATCCTCATCATACTGCACGGATCGTCAGTGGCTGTGTCAATTGAATGAACCGTGCAATGGACGTCACCTCATAGGAACTCTCCAGGCCAAGGTGGAGTTCGTCATAGAAGACGCCTTCGCGCTTTTCCTCCAACGGGCTGCGGCGGACCGCTTTCTGCGTAGTCTCTCCGTCCGAAGCCTCATCTCCTTTGGGTTGGGGGAAGTCCGCTGTGGAAGGCGTCTTGTCTTCTTGCAGATACGGAAGGTTCATGTTTGAGCCATCCGTCGAGGGGCCGTTCTCCACGGAGCCGGGCAGTGATGGTGCGAGGTTCAGTGCAGGCGGGACGTGTTTTCTTGACAGCAACGACCCTTGTGACCCTGTGCGTTGCCGCTGTGGGGGCGAATCCGGGATTGCGACCGACAGCCGTGGCCGCGAGCTTCGCCTTAGTAGGTCCGCGACCTCTTCCACGTCGTCCACGGCGTCCTTCTCCTCGCCGTCCTCCGCCGGATCGGGCAGCGCCGAGAGCGCCGCGCCGTCTAGCGCGAGGTCAACGACGTTCGGGTCCCGCGCTTTGCTCTGATGGGACGCGTTTTCAGCACGAATGTCCGCCCACGTCTCAGCATCCGTGCCGAACACGTCCGCCAACGGATCGCCACTTACGCTCCCCTGCCCGTACCGCGCCGTCGCGTCCTCGTCCTCCTCATCCGAGTCCGGCAGCTGAGCGTACTCGTCGTCGCCATCAGGGCCCACAAGGCGGCCGTTACTCGGCCGCAGATGTGCTGGGGTGTTCTCCGTCGCCTGCAGCCGGTCGACCAGGCGGAGAGCCACCGCGGGTTTCCTCTCCCCGTCCTCCTCCTCTTCTTCTCCCTCGGCTCCAGACACATCCCCTGCTCGCGATGCTGCCCTCTTCTGCATGCCCAATCTGCTCTCCGCACGCTTCGCGTGTTGTGTCCGCCTGTTCCGTTTCCAGTGAGGGTACCATGTCGCTCTCCGGCGGTCGACGTCGAACTCGACCTTTGCCAGAATGGGGATAAGCGCGGACGAGTGTAGCCCGGGCAGGGTCACATCGTCTGTGTTGCCGGCGTCTGACAGGGACGTCGCCGACTCGGGAGAATCAAGATCGGAGCGCGATGAAATCGCGGAGTGCGACGCGGTCGTGGACGGCGAAGGTGTCAACGGCTGAGGAGTCTCCGCCCGTGCAGGCGCCAGCAGTGGCCGGAGACTTCCCTGGCTAGACATCACGTCCTGGAGGAGCGAAGGCGAAGACTGGGCAGCGGGACTGCCTAATCCGAGCCCTTTCGTGCGCGCGGCCGAGGACAGTGTGTCGTCGCGTTCAGCCTTCAGAACACGCAGCCAGATGTGCCGCCAGATGTCTTCTGATAGCCGCGGGCCAGGGACGTCTCCATCCTCATCTGTCATGCTGCCGAGCCTCATGCTCGCCTGAGCGGCGGGGGAGGAGTTGATCAAGTAGAGAACAAGGCCTACCGTGCTCGGGAGGGCATACTCCTTTGCGATGGCATTCATCTGGCTTTGAAGCGTAGGGTAGACTGGAACGAGAATGCCGCGGCGGAAGTGTGCATGGTAGCCCGAAGCAGAAGGAGGCGGGGGTAGAAGCTCGTTGCCATAGGCGTTGTCCGAGTGGGGCAGGTGTGTTGGTGGGATGACATGAAGGAGGTACTTTGACGTGTGGGAGGTGGACGTGAAGGTGTGTGCAGAGGCCGCAGAAGGCGTCGGAGAGCGTCGGAAGTCGAAAGCAGGAGAAGCAGCAGTGCTTGGTACAACTGGAGAAGGAGCATAGCTAAAAGACGGAGACGGGATAGCATGGATGGCTGGGACTGGTGTAGAGACTCCGAGTGCGTTTGCGAGTTTTGCCAAGCGATGTGGGGGCAGGGGCGAGCGCGGAGGGGCCCAAGAAGGGGCCGAAGTGGCGGAGGCCGGAGAGGCAGGATCGTCCGGGGATGAACTCGGCATGGTGGTGGTGTAGAACGTTGGAGAGGGGGTGTGTCGAGGCACAGGGAAAGACTACTGTACTTGCATCAGTCTCACTGTTACTGTAGATACTGCGCGGAGGTGTTGAGTAAAAGAACAAGCTGTGTGCATGCAGTGATAGACCATGACATACGTTGTATTCCTAAGACGACAGCGCACGCTGATGGTGGCTATTCGACAAAAAGACGCGTCCTGGCGGTCGTTTGGAGGAAAGAAGAGAGCGTCTTGGCCGCGTCGAATAGCGGGGAGAGGAGGGAGGGGCGGGGGACGAGGGGGAAGAGGCCGGGGAGGTCGATCGACTCGGCGTGCTCGACGTCTCAATCCTTGTTCCAATCAACGTGCGGCACTCCCAGTCATACCAGACTCCCACCCAGCTCCCCCAGGCCGCCGGCGTTTCCGGTGCGGGGCTTGATACGCCACCCGCCTGTTCTCTTACTCTGTCCTGCAACCTTCGTGAGATGAGAGTGCTCCCGCTGATGACGGTGACAGTACTCACTGGTTCCTATGTTGCGCCTTATAGTCTCCTCTAGACCATGGCTCTCTGCAGGAATGCGGCCTCGCCCGTCCAGAATCTGCCAACGCGCCCCACGACTGTCAGGCCCTCTGCGCTCGAGCTTGATGATATATGGTGGTACTCCAGATACGACTAATACTCTATCACGTCCCTTCTCTTTCCAGCCCAGAAGCCATTTTGAAGGTGAAGGAGAAATCCTTGGGCAGGGCCTACTTGTATCGGCTAGAATACTGCGGCTTGCTGAGCAGGTCGTTCTCCCCACCACCCTGACGGACTTAGCCTCTTTGTCTTCCTGTGTTGCAGTCCGTCTTCAATGCATATCCATCCTCGCACTTTCTCTGGTCGGCTACATGCCAAACTCGTCTCCCAGTCCATTACCGACAAAGGGCCGGGCCCTTCTGGCCTGGTCACCGCCGTCTTTGCGCTCATAACTACCGGTCAACTTGCGCTGCTGGTACTCATCTCGACGATTGTTATACTTTCTAAGCTTCGCCGGCGAAGTCCCGTGCTTCTGAACCTATTGGCCATGAGCGTCCTTGGCGCTATACCTCAACTCTTCCTTTGCGGAGGGCCCTAATTCACGAGTCGTAGGAGTATTGAGATACTCACCAATTGCCATGTTCATCCACAGGGCACATGCTGGTGTTGTTCATGACCCACACATCCCTGCGGATCTAGGTGCCGCTCAGGCAGCCATATCACTGGGCTTTCAATCCTTGTATGCGTTCGACATGTGCTTCAGTACTGCCTACCCTCACTTCGTAGCACAGGTTCGCGGCCGCATCATTGGCTTCGGTCATAGATTGCTTGATTGAAACCGATATGACCTATGCGAATTACATGCAATCCAAATACTTCCGCGCGGCGGTATGATCACAAGCGCACTGCCTACCACGCTTCCGCTGACAGAATGTCCAGCTAGTCGCCAGTCCGTATATCGTGTTCCTCGTCTTCGTTACCGCCACCGCCACGCTCGCCGGCGCACATCCAGAGCAAGTCTCGCGCACCGCCGACGACCTCGTCTGCGTTCTCCACACCTCCACGCTGTAAGTGGAATACCACGCGCCCCGTCCTGCGTTCCACAGTGCGCCCACATGCGCCCCAGGACCACAGTACTCCAAATTTCCGCCGCCGCGATGCTGGTCTCCGCCATCGTCCTCGCGAGTACGTGCATTCTCCGCTTTTCCTGGATGCCATTGTGCGCGATGTACTCAAAACCTGCCGCATTCCCCCAATCAGCCTACGCCATCGTCCGTCGCTCCCTCACGACGACCGCCAAGCAGCAACAGCCACAGCAGCTCCCCGAACCGGCCCCGCCAGATCACGCAGATCGCCCGTCTCGGTTGCTTCGCCTGTCTCCAAGCGCTGCTCCTCATGTGCGTGTGCACGTCCTGCGATGACAGCGACTGCACCCGCGCGGTCGCGCAGAGACACAGACTAAGCCGCCCTACTTTCTCACAGCGTGACGCACGTCCGTCTTCCCCTCGGGCCCTGCACGCACCGCCTCCACCGTCCTACAAGCACTCGGTGCGTCGCACGCCAAGTTCGCCACAGCGACCTGCCACACACATGCTCACGCCCACGATGTCCCTCCAGCGCCCCTCATGACGTTCGCGATCTTCAGCTCCGCGACGGTACGCACACACCGCTTCGCCGTGCCCGTACTCGCCGCGCTGACACGCCGGTCCGCCGCGCGCATGTAGGACTGCTGCCAGGAGTGGCGGCGCGCCGTTGCAGGGACGTTCGCGCGGCGGCGGACGGCGAGCCTGCCCGTCCCCCGTCCCGCCGCGGTCCCTATCCAGATCACGGTGGAGACGCAGACGCGGCAGTGGAGCGAGCGGTGCGACGACCTGCTGGAGACGGAGACGGAGCCCGTCTGTCTGCCTATGTCGCACATATCCGCCGCATGACATGATGTGCTGCACGGAGACCTTTCTCTTCAAAACCACCGACCGCTATTGGACGTCATCATGTGTCTTGTAACCTCATCACTGGGACGCCAACTACATAGTTCACGGATTCCCCTCACTTACTTACGCTCTCCACTGTATAACATCCATCCACCTAATGAACCATACCGCCTGCGAGTTTGTGGATCAATGATCATCGTCAGATCGAACAGCGTAATTAACCACTCAAGACAACTCGGAGCTCAAAAAGAGGGTGGTAGCAGGTATGTGGATATAGGTATCCGTCGCTATATTCAGACAACAAGGCCAATGCCAACTAGGAGGTAGGAAGGGTGAGGAGAATGATGCGCGGCTGCGAACTCGAGAGCATGGTTCAGATTCAGAAAGTCCGTGTTGCGTAGGCGGGTCCATGACGTGACGGGTATTACTGAAAGACTAGTGCTACTCTGCGATGAGGGTCCAACAGAGGAGAAAACAACGAGCAGGAAAAGTGAAAACCCCCGACGAGACGTGAGAAGAAACTTGCAGTCCTCTGAAGAGAACAGTCCACCGCCAGCAGCCCCCACACTCAAACGGCACGTAGGATGCGCTTAGAGTGCGGCAGCAGCACCGGCAACAAGGCCGAGGGCGGCAATGGCCCACGGCGTCAGGCGGGGTAGAGTCGCAGCGCCGTTGCCATTGCCGTTGAAGTTGGTGGGCGCGGACGAGTCAGACGGTGAAGTCGCAGACGCAGTGTTCGAGCCGGACGCAGTGTTCGAGACCGTCTTCCCAAATCCGGTCGACGTAGCAGCAGAGTTGGTCACGGTGAGCGTACTGTGCGGATGTTGCATGAGCACGATCATCGCCAACTATTGTTACGAGACTTGGCGCCTTACCCGCTGGTTGCCGACGCCGACACGGCTCCCGAAGAGGCAGTCGATGCGGCCGTGGAAGATGCAGAGGAAGACGTTGAAGGGGGAGTAGAGATCTGGAACGACGGCGTCTCATCGTAGACCTGGTTCGCGTTGCTGTGAGGAGACATCAGGATAACTGTGCTTGATGCTAACGATAGCGCGCTCAGAAGCTACTCACGTCACGTTAATAGCACGGAGGGTATATGTGCTGTCGTGGGTGCATGTATGAGTCAAGTCACTCGCAGTATCTGCCTGTCATGAACATACCCAGCGGGGACGACACCGAGCTGGAACGACGCGAAGTCCGCAGAGGGATCAAGGTTGTTCGCGACCGCGAAGGTGTCGTGGAACTCGTTCGTGTTTACGAGCTGAAGCGTGAACGGAGGGTCGGTAGGCGTGTGCGACCAGCTGATGTTGACTTGTGAGCTGAATTGCCAGTCGACAGGCAGCTGCAGGAGCAGAGCCTGGGTCCAGGGCGCGAGGGCAAGAGCAGCGACAAGACTGAATGATCGGTGTCAGACACCACCCTCTCTGCATACATACAGGGGCGAAATATACCTGAGCTGGGACAGCATTTCACGAGGCCTCTGTTGAGCTTTTGGAGCGAGCCGAGGGGCGAGAGCTGGGGACGAGCGAGGGAGTTCGACAAGAGCGTCGGGGGTGGCGGGAGCGGGAGGCTGGACTTATGTACCTACTTGGCGACTTTCTCACGGCTGCCCGAGAAGCTTCGCCTCTCGATCCAGCCTCGATCGCTGGCCCCGATTGGCCGACTGAGCGTTCACCCAAGAATATCACGGAACGGCCCTGGTCCTCCCTTGTGCATGCACCGCGCGCACGCCCGTCGGCTAGCACAGTCCAGGCGTTTCCCTTCCATGCCTCTCGCAGTCTCACACGTCTCATCGGGCGACAATGCGTTCATGTTGTCCGTCATGTCTGTCTACGGCCTCAGCGAAACATGAACCCCCGTCTAGCGCGGCCGACTCGGCTGACACCGGCGGAACGGCTGCCTCCCACAGCATCCCACAGGAAGCAGCGGCGAGCGAGAATCTTCCGCGGCGAACGCTGCATTTCGCCCGAAGCGGTCCACCACGAGACGCCCCTGAGAATAGTTCCATGCCATTGTAGGGCGTGCCAGCGCATAACTCATCACGCCATCTGGCATCGGGCACAGCGGGAGCCGGGCGCATGAACAAGCCATACGGGCGGGCCTAATAGATCTGTGCATTAAGTGTCAGCGAGGCTGCGTCTTTCTACAAGGCCGTGCATGCATGCTCTCTTACCTCGTCAAATGGCCTAGTGTCGTTGAAACAGCTCTCCCAGACCTCATTGACCGCGCGCTCCGCAGTGGCTTGGTCTGGGCACGCCGGGTTGGCACGTACGGACAGCACCGCGCGGCGTCGTACACACTCCTGACGAGAGGCCGTGCACCGGCGTGAGTAAAGGGGTACGGCGTGCCTCGGCGCAAGTACGGACCTGGTGCTGCTTCGAGAACGCGACAAACCCTCTCCATACCTCACGACTCCACCTGCAGTCCCCGCTTAGGCTGTTCGCGCGAATCTTCACACGACGAGGCCGTCAGTGTCGCGAACACGGGGCACAGCATGCCACGGCGTAGGCAACGGCTCACACACCTCACTGCATGCGTGATGTCGCAAGTTGTTCCAGTCTACCTTGAACTTCGCGTGGTCGTACATATGGACGAGTTCGTGCACGATCGTATCTTCCATATGCGTCTTGCTCATGAACTTGCCTTGACAGAGCACCACAGCACCTGCTTCTGGGATGAACCCGCCTGCACGGTTGACGTCGCACGGCGCGCACACCAGGTCATTAGAGGAGACGTCGCAGCCATTGAGCTTCAGGTGCTTCATCATGAATATCACAGCTGGGCCTGCACAGTAAATGACAAGGATTGGGGACGTCAATGGATGTCGTTTCAAACGTACGTGAGGTAGGCTAAACCCACTAATACTGACTGTATGTCATGAGCTCCCTCTTCCACTTCTCGCATGTCTGGTGGTGATACGCCTCCATGTCAACGGCGCGTTCCTCCTTCGTCCCCCCCAGTCCAGTGATCATGGAGAACTTTCGCCGCCATCGCTCATAAGTGGGTAGGTCAGAAGTTGTCGGCACAGACGAGGAGGAAGGAGTATCCATGACGGTGGCAGAAGCGAGATTTAGAATACAAGAGCGCCCGGCCGTAAAGTCGCCACAGGACCCTAACCTCGGATCAGGAGTAGAGGGATATCGTGTCCGAAACCACATCACTGTCAAGATGGACTCGTCCACTTCACCCATGAATATGGTATGTCAGGATTCAGCCCTGCAGATTGACAGAGCCAGCAGTTCCATCCAATGGCGTCCTATACTCGGATACAAAAAGATACAGCAGATTCTGGGGTTCCTCGACGCCTCACGACTATCCTTATAGCTTGGCAGGATTCTTCCAAACGGGCTTCCGTTTCTATGAGGCATCGTCAAGTAAAGCGGTGGGATTACTATCGTCTTTCACGCACCTCCGTGAAAGCTCTAAGTCCCTCCTGGATGACAAGATACCGTCAGCGAATGCGTAGAAATTTGTAGACCAGAGCTCAACCTACCTGAATGTTATCACTCGTGAACGCACGCTTGCTCTCTTGGGAGTTGACATGAGCGACAACGACATCTTCCACACTGCCGTTCCGGCCAGCGAGGAGCAGCGCACGCTTCGTGCTCTGAACAGCATCTGGGCTGTTCTGTGCGATCTCCGCCGCCCATGCCAACGCAGTAGACAGGACCTCGGTCTTGGGGACGACCTTATTGACACTAAGAGCACTTTGAGCAGACGCCAGACGACACGTTTGCTAACTCACAAGCCAAACCGGGTGGCCGCGTCTTGTGCGGTGATCGTCTTACCGAGGAGCAGCATCTCGCTCGCGAGCTGGTGCCACAGTGAGACACTTTGCTGTCCCAAATTGCGCGATAGCATACCTGGTGCCCCGCGATCCGCGCCAATCTCGGCATGCCTAGCGATCCCTCGTCAGTAGGCACGTCACTGCAGGCCGAGCCGACCAACCTCCTTGGACAGCGACGACGCCACGCTTCACTTCGGGGAGCGCGAGCTTCGCGTCGTCGCTCGCGATGACGAGGTCGCAGTTGAGGATGATCTCGACGCCCCCGCCGTACGCCCCGCCGTTCACCGCGGCAATGATGGGCTTGGAGGACGAGTACCGCCGCGAGATGGAAGCGAAGCCGTCCGCTTCGCGGATGATGCGCTGCTGGTCTTCATCTGCGCCACCACCAGCTTGGCGTTTGTTCCATCTGGATGTGTGCACGCGAATCAGTCTCTGTACTTGAGCGCGTTGGTATAACTCACTCAATGAGGTCCGCGCCCGCACAGAACGCACGGCCTTCGCCAGTCACGATGACTATCCTACAAAAAGTTGTCAGTACGAGCGTGAGATACGTCCCACGCCAGGCTAAGTAGTGCTACCATAAACTGGGCTCGTCGTCAAACCAGTCCAGCACCGTCTTGATGTCGTCAGTCATCGTCGGGGTCACCGCATTCAAGGACTTGGGACGGTTAAAGGTCAGAAGCAAAACATGCTCCTGGGGGAAGGAGACCTTGATCTCATTGGAGTGGGCAGGAGGCTGCAGCGAGGACCTGGATGGATTCCCCATAGTTGCCGACGTTATGAGGATACGTGGTGGTATCAGACAAAGATGCCAACCGAGCTTCCGTCACGGACGGGAACTCAACACCATCGCGCTAGTCAAACGGGAATATCAGCGACCGGGACCGGTCCTTGGAAGGCTCTCAAGTTACCGGGGATCACGGTCAGTTGACTGAAAGAGGGCGCCTGTGAACGCTTGGGGTTAGGGGCTATTAATGGATAAGGCGCCGGCCTTGGCGAGTACTCCAGGAGTAAGTGCATTGTATAGAGCCACCGGAAGAAGACACTGTAGTACCATCGCGTCGCGAACGTAGTACCCTCAGTTCTGTAGACAGAACTCCCAAGTGCGGTCCTCCCCGCCCTCGCCTGTCTTCCCCTGCCCGTGCGCTCGCTCGCCCTTGGTCATCCGATGCTCATAATCCTTCCACACTCGTCGGTGGAACGTGAATGACCGTAGCTGGATATACTTGGGATTTGGCTTTTGTCCGGTTGAGGCGGGAGGCGGAGGGTTCTTCGCCAATTGGGGTAAGTTCCTGAAGGCACGAGTGAGCATACTGGACATTTTGAAGCGTCCAGTAACCATATAACCTCACCATAGCGTGTACGGAGCGACGTTTCGTAGGGTAACCAGTATGGTACCCCTCGTTTGGCGGTTTACATCAATGTCTTGGGCTGCTCCTCCAGTTTCCTCGCTCTCCGAATCGTCGTCTTCAGGATCTTTTTTCCGCCGCCGGGGTTTCTGGACCACAGGCACTGGACCTGAGGTCAGGAAAGGTGCAGCAGATCGCAGGAAGCCTAGCAGAAGTAGCTGGTTCGACAGTATGTTGCGATCCTGATCGGTGATCCCCTTTCCTGTTAAGACGTGAGTTATGCAAGTCACATTGATAACAGTCGTGGGGTTACCAACCTGCGTGCGGGAAATTCCAGACAATACGACTGAATTTTCGCCCTCTCAGAGAGGCGCATTTATCGAGTCTGGTTGCGTCGACTCCGAAGAGCACTTCTGCGCCTTTTTCACGAAGCGAGGTAACAATCTCGCGAGCATCCGGATACTTCGTATAGCAATCTTCTTCAGTATCGTATGCTGTCGCGACGATGTTGGACGGAGGAAGAAACTCTAGAGATTCCGGAGGGTGAAATGCAAGTGCTCGCGCAAAGGAGAAGTTGCCTTCGCCTATGAGTAAAATGTTGTCTGTAGCAGTGAAAGGGATTGTGGGGCGCAAGGGAGCTTTTTCTTTGCCCTTTGCCTGAGCAGTCGCCTTCATACGTTCCGCATGTTGCGAGGCGTGTAATGCTTCCTGTTTCTTCTTCAAACGCGACTGTTGCGAGACCAAGGCCGCCTTTAGCGAGGATCTCTTGCCGCCCTTGGCCATGTCGGTGATCGGGGAAAGTGGAAAGGCGGTGTTTGCGCGTATTAGGAACGGAAGCCTTTGGTACACAGAGCCAAATAGCCGAGGCTGCACCGGAAAGGCGGTGTGAATACGTGGCGGCAAGTCAGACACGTTCATATATACCCTCTTGCGTACACATCGCAGTATCTCAGTCGTTCCTTACTCTCTGCTCCCCCTCCTGTGCTGTCAATCTATCATGGTCCGTCGGCAGCCCCGTGTCCTCGCTTGCGGCGCACGTCCAAGCTAACGCCAGACGCGGATCATTCACAGCCTACCGAATTCGAGCTCCGTAAGAGGAACAACCAATTTGCGGAGAAGGCCCGCGCTGGCAAGAACCCCATCAAAGCCTCTCGCCAGGAGCGTCTCTCAAAACGCAGCCCAGTCAGCATCTGGGCTCTTGCTATCATCTTGTTTGTCGTAGTGGGGGGAGGTACGTTCGCACTCGCATGGAATGATGCTGGCTCCTGTAACGTCCTGCCTCCTGCAGTGATCTTTGAGCTACTCCGCCTATTCTTCCTGTGATTGCGCTGTATGGAGGACGTCTACCGACGTCAGCACGAGGAAGGCTCGTTGTATAACAGGCACGCTTTGCTGTAACTTATGTTGCTCGACCACTGTTCGTGGTGGATCTAATGTCACTTGGACCGAGAGAGACATGTGCATGACAGAAGCTAGGGACCGCATGAGCACGTTGGTGATGACAAGGTTCAATGATACACGTCAAAAGACCATACAACAGTGAGCACATCGATCCAAACCCGCTCTCCTATACCCCCAGTCGCGCTCTCAGGCCGTCGAAGTCGAGGGACCCTCGTCCACGTTTGCCTCGTCGCCTACCTCAATACCCTCCATGGCCTCCCCCTCGAGCTCCTTTTCGTCTATCTTCACCTCGTCTCCGGCCCATATCCGCATAGTGGGCTGCCAGATCATGACAATGTTGTCCTCCGAAGTGCTACCAGCTGTCCAGCTCTCTGCTTCACCGGGCGCCCAGCAAAAATCGGTCGGGCGTGCAGTATGCCCTAAGCCATGGGGTTAAGCATCGCACCATCTGCCATGCCTGAGGGCTCACCTCCGTGAACGAAGAGCAACTCAGGCGGTCCGTCCTCCTGGTCATCGGGAGTTTGCTCGACACCAATCTGTGAGATGTCCCAGAGGTTGACTCGTCGATCGCTCGATGCAGAGGCGAAGATTGTCGGGTTGTGCGGAGACCATGCCACATGAAGAACTTCATCTGTGTGTGCTTCAAAGATGTGGACGGGATCCTTCAAATTACGCCTGTCGCGCAATTGGATGGTCTGCATCATGGGACTCATGGGTTAGTATGGTGGTCTCGTCTTCAATGGTGTGAATTTACCTTGTCAGCGCTACCAGTGAGAATGAGATGGGGGAAGTCTACGTTGGGCGTGAACGCGACGGCCAAAATCTCGCGATCGTGTGCCTGCAATTCAGCTGCGGGCCTTGATGAATCACGGGTATCCCAGCTGTCGAGTGATGTCAGTGAACACTCATGATTGACCATGGCACTTCTGAACGTACAGCATCAACATCTTGTCGTCACCGACACTCGCAAAAGTGTAGTCTTCAGTGGCATGCCAGTCCACGTCCTGTGGATGACGAATCAATGAAGGTGGCCTGTTCGCACTGCACGAAATTGCCTACCCCGACCACGGACGAATGCCCCTTGAATACGTTCGTTGGTTCAATCACAGCTTTTGATTTCGAGTAAGAGTTGATGTCCCTGCATACTGGGGTGAGATACGATTGCCGGGTTCATCGGGGGTCATGGCCTACCAGTGACATATGGTGGTATCTTCTGACGCGCCCAGAATATGTCCCCTCTTGAGCGGACTCCATGCCAGACCATAACTGAGACATGATAAGGGTCAATTCACGTGCATACAGCGGAGTCATTACGACATACCCTTCTTTCGTTTGCCCCACGAGACGGATGTCGGGCTTGCAAACGCCCCCACGCTCCGGCTCACTTGAGTGTTTGGTTCTGTCGAAGATGAGTACTTCCCCCGAGACGGCTTTGGTAGCAATGAGGTCGGGGTTCTGCGGCATGTAACGCGCTCTGTTCACTTCGCCGTCATGGTTGATCTTCTGAATGATTTGGATCCGGGGTTGCGGGGGCAGTGTGTGTCCACCAAGCTCGCCGCGTTCGTCATCATAGTCCGCGCGGTCAAGCCGGTCCGCGGAGCTGCTGTCGTCGCGCTTCGGAAGGTGTACGGTGGCAATTTGGAGGTAGTCTTGGGCTTGGCCAGAGGTATGCGTGCCCAGAAGCAGACGGTGGACGGTGTATGGCTTGTTCGTCGGTCTATGCGTAATTCAGCGCGGGAACAACACCAAAATAAGCCGTGATATACGCACGACTCTTTGTCGGGAAACCACTGGCACGTCAGACTGGGCCAGTCAAGGGCATGCGTAATGACAACATCGTACAAGTATGGCGCGTTCTTCTTCCTATTGCACGAACGTGAGCCCGGCACGTTGGTCAGATGCACACTACTTACCAGGTTTTGTACTCCTTATGGAGATAAGACCGTCAGTTCGTCCCTCATATGGCCATAGTTTGCACTCAGAAGTACCTCATTGATCAGCTTGTTTTCCTCCTCTGCTGCGAGGTCGTCCTCCACTTCTTCCTGCATAGGCGGCTTCATTGCTCTCGGGCAGTGGTAGGACAAAAGGTTCTCCTAATGACTGCGCAATCAACTGTGGCCCCGAAGAATACGACGAGAGTCGGGAGGCGGGAGGACAAGTGGCGGAGGAGAGACAAGGGACACCCTCAGCTAGGAACGCCGCCCAAGGCGCCGCCGACGGGCGTTTCGCGTCGCGTCACAGACGCGTTCCAAAGGTAACATATCTGTCACACTCACGCTGTCCGACTCAAGGGCTGCCCAGTCCATGGCCGAGGATTTCCCCCAGAGTATGGAGGAGGCGCTCATGTATGGACATGTCCAGCAAGGAGACTCAATAGCTATTATGCACAGTACAAGGCCTCATGTAGAAAGAAAGACGTAGCGAAGCCATACCAGAACGCGCGATGATGCATACTGGTATTCTCAGGTAGACATCGTCGTGGTGACAGTGGAAGTGGTGATTAAACCGAGGCCATAGTTGGGCTGGGGCGGTTCGACGCTGACCATCTACAGTGGAAGTTGTTGACGTTGTCCTACCTGGAACAGGCCTGCATTCTAGATGAGGATATACAGATAGCATCCACGTCACTGCGAGTCCGCCTCCCACTTCGCGATGAGTTTCTCGAGGTCGAATCGTGGGTCTTCAGGGTCGGTAACAACTGCAAACCAGAGCGTAAGCCGACCTCGTTACATGAACATTGCACACGTTATGCGCGAGGAACGTTCCGTACGAATACGGGGTGTGTGCAAGAACAGAATGCGTAGACCAGTCCTGGTACCGGAGGGGGAGAGGAAATAGAGTAAGCAACAAGCACTCACCACCGTCCTTGCCACCCTCCTGCTTCTTTTTCCATGCCTCCTTCGCCTCGGCGATCAGATGCTCGCGCTCGTGGATCGCGTGTTGCTTGACCTCAGCGTCATGCGCCTTTTGTAGTGTCCGACGGTGCGCAATGCCATAGAAGACACCGCCCAAGAGAGCAGTATATCTCACAACCTGTGCCAGATATTGGAGATGAGAGTTACAAAGATTGCAAGCACAGACATACGTTGACTGTGGTGGAAGCCATTCCGACCGCGATGTCCCGAGTACTAAGGAAAGGAGCGGGAAATCACCTAGGACAAGCGCAACAAATTGCATCAATCAACCGTAACCAAGTATTCCTGCTCTAGACATAGGGGACGTACCAGGGAGAGGACAGAGACGGATGTTAGCCCGAGAGCGTTGCTTGCCTAGGGCCGACGGCGGACGGGAAGAACAGGATGCTTGCTGACGTAATACGCCGTCCCACAACTTGGGCCAGATGCACAGTGTCCCGGGGGTCTTAACTCCCAATTCGAGAGCTTGTGTGGTCAGGACCCCAGATACCAGCAATGCTACCACCGGCGCCAACATGCGACAGCGGCGTCGCACGAGCTGCTGCAACTTCCAGATTGGCGGCAAGCGTCCATACATTTGCTTGAGACCATTACCACCACGATCTGACGCGTCAAAGATACTCCTACGGCCTCCCTCGCCTACACACTCCTCCAACTCTTGGCTGTGAAACGACTTGTGGTCCTGGGGGTTGTCTCAGTTTCCGCAAGATCTGCACGTACGGACGCGCGCCGCCACACATCGTCTCTGTTTCGCGAGGACCACACTTGGTAAGAAAATAACCCAATGGCTCCGGCTCCAACTGACTTGACATGTGAAAATCGACCTCTCAGACACACCACAACCTGACTGCTCGCAATGGCTGAAGACATGGACATGGATGCCCCTCAGATTTCCACACTGCGGGAAGAGGCTTCGCCCGAACCCAACCGTTCACGATCGAAGCTCAAGCTCAAGTTGCTTGTGAATGAGAAGAGCGAGAGTTTAAAGCCAGGGCATACTTCTAGCAAGCATGCGCGACCGGACAGTGACGATGATGACGACGAAGACGATGATGAGGAGGAAGACCAGCTTATAGACGACGATGACGATGAAGTGCCCAAACCTGCTCCGGCTCTTCCACCTCCTGTTGTGGCACCCACTCGAGGATCTCCTGCAAAACGAGGGTCGCGCGGGCGCGGGGGTGCCAGGAGAGGACGCGGTGGACGCGGCGCAGCAGCTTCGTCCGGTCCTGGCGTGGGGGTGTTCGAAACTACACCTTCAGAGTCGACTTCGGCACAAGAGCCCCGTGCAGAGATGTGGGATCCCATGGCGTCTGAGGTGATATACGCGCAACCGATTCCTGGCATGCCTGCAAAGAAGAAGCCCGGACCTCCGAAAGGTGCCACCGCGCAGAGGGCTATCCGCAAGAAACCATCAAAGTGTGTATATTTCTGCGCACACAGGCGATGGCACACGCTGACGTTCCCTCTCAGAACGGCCAAAGGTACAACAGCGTTGTTGCTCAAGGATGATGCTGAGAGCGTCAGCGAAGGTAGTGACAACCATCTAGTACTGCTGATCATACTGACCTGGTTCATTGTAGCATACGCCGGCACGGCACCTTCGTCTCCTACACCCCACGATGGGTCCCCTGAGCCTGACATTCCATTGGCCTCTCTCATTGCACACCCCGTTCATGTCGAAGAGCCCCCCTTAGAGGGCATTCCACTGCCCGTATACCCGCTACCCTCCAAACCTTTCCCGGTTCAACCACCGCCAAAGATAGGTACCGGATTTGCGTCCGGCATCCTACTGGATAAAAGTGGCAAGCCGGTGCGCCGCTGGCGACAAGCCAACCGAGAAGTCCGTGGTATCGCTGGCGGTCGCTGGTTCGTCAAGAGTTGGGTCGGCGAGAAAGAATCCGAATTCGCTACCGCACTCGCTGCTTCTCAGGCCGCCGGCCAAAACGCTGGGGATAGTGCGTCCGTCGGAGGACTCACGCTTCCCAAACTCTCGTCCGTCTCTGTGTCTGGCACGGGTAGAGGCAGAGGTAGGGGTGGCAGACTCGCACATGACTCGTCTCGTGCTGGCTCGACGATGCGTGGAAGCGGTCCTGGTACCCCCTCGGTGGACATGCCTCCTTTAGCAGTCTCAGCTCCTCCAGCGCCTCAGTAGGTATCACTTCGTCCCCCCGCCTGTGCTCCGGTGGATATCTGTTGCTGTAACATCATACGTGTATCTCATGCTTGTAATATCCATCGCTGTTCGTGTTCTGCAGCAGTCTCCTCATGGAGTACGCATCAAGTACTTACCACATACAAGTGATCGTCGCGCCACGTGTTAGCGCCCGTGTCATTCCACCGTAACCGCGCGCGAGGGCGCGCGGCGCGATCGCAGGCTGCGCTCAGTCCCGTACTTCAAGCCTTCCTTCCCCATCTCGAGCTCGGACGTACACCTTTGCTTTGTCGGCGCATCGCCGTCACCGTGCTTGAAATGTCTGCCGCCAGCTCGCCAAGGGTGGGCAATCCAGAGCCTCACAGGAGGCCTCCACCATGGTATGCCTTGCGCGGAGGTGACGGCAGTAAGTTGCGCGCCCCAGGATATGTCGCGCAAGCGGCTGCTGAAGCCAGACTGGTCGTCAGCTTCTACGTCCCCCGGGTACGCATCCGATCCGAAGTTTAAGAAATACACGCAGCAGGTGGAGAAGTGCTTGAACTCGTTTGAGAGCGTGCACGAGTGGGCGGACTTCATATCGTTCCTGAAGCAGTTGCTCAAGGTGCGCATACTCTCGCGTCTCGGTGTTTCGCGCGTAACTCATGACACGTCTCGTAGACACTACAATTGTATCAGCAATTCAAGGAGATACCCCGTAAACTCGTTGTGGCGAAGCGTCTCTCGCAATGCCTGAACCCCGCACTACCCAATGGAGTTCACCAGAGAGCATTGGACGTGTACTCCCATATTTTTGCGGTTCTAGGGGTATGCCAGACTGTCTACCCTCTCTGTTTTGGATTGACTGATGATGAAATGGTAGTCCGAAGGGTTGCAAAGAGATTTAGCTTTATGGTCGTCGGGTCTATTCCCCTTCTTCGAGTATGCATCCACCGCCGTCAAGGTCCGCCCCGCCAACACCACATTCACATATCCTGCTGATTGACTATACCAGCCCACTGTTCTGAATCTGTTCGACACCCACTATCTACCGCTGCAAGCCGGTCTGCGACCTGTCTTGAAGTCGTTCATTCTCGCTCTGCTTCCTGGACTCGAAGAAGAAACAGGAGAATACTTTGACAAGGTATGTTGACTTACTCCTTTTGGAGAACCTCTCTATCTGACATGCCACAGGTCCTCGCTCTACTAGATCGACTGTCCGGGACAATCTCGCATTCCTTCTTTTTTCAGAACATCTGGTTGGTTATGCTCACGACACCGCCCGCTCGAGGCACGGCCTTGACGTACCTATCGAGGAGGCTCCCACCGTTCAAGCCGGACGAAGGTGAGTCGCCGTGGATCCATCCTCTCTTCTGCGATATATAGCTCATGAAAGCGACTAGATATCACTCCAATAGTGGGTGACGACATTGGCCTCATGATTCGAGCATTCTCTGCGGCCTTGGAGGATGATGACCTCCTCGTCCGACGGGCCGCGTTGGATATCCTGCTTCAGTCACTACGCATCGACGGGTCGGCTGTAACGAGGGCACAAGCTGATGATCGTGCTATCCTTATGCGCGCTGCCACCAGTGTGGTGCTTCGTCGAGATCTAGCTCTCAATCGCCGCCTGTACACGTGGTTACTGGGCCCAGGGGAGGGTGCCCAGGTGCAGATGGAGTACTACAAAGCCCATTCCCTGGAACTATTACGCTCAACGCTCAGGGTAACGTCCCTATATACTTCTTCATGCGATTGTTGTTGACAATCTCGCAGAGTGAGATGTTCAACCCGTCACCGGAATACTCACAGTCGCGCCCCTTCAAGATCTTCATCTCATTACTAGACAAGTATGAGATTGGGCTCCCCTTGACTGAAGTGCTCGTGTACGACGCGTTCAAGAGTCTTCGGAACCTCCTCGAATCGGGACCAGATACTGGTGAAGATGTACGACCGCATGTGCTCTGAATGTCTTCTTCCGAGTGCTCACCGCTTGAGATCGTGACAGCTTTCGATGACCGGAAGCACTCTATACGAGGCCGTTGAGCCTCATGCGCTTTGGAGCCGTCTCCTCAGTGTCGTACTCTCTGATCTTAGGTCGAAACGAGGGCACAGCGAGGTATGCGAATTGACAACACTGATTTTGTGCATGACTAGACCTCACCATCTTACCATTAACAGGGATGTTCCATGGTGAAGTATCTGTTGCAATCATTCCACACACACGACGAGGAAATTGAGTTCGTACATCTTCCTGTGGTTTTGAATGCCGTATCGGGCCTTCTCAGTGTAAGTCAGCTCTCCCTGCACTCACGCTCAGAGCTTGATGGACTACTTCAGACCCTGCCCTGGGATGATGCTTCATCCTTGTCAACGATCCTGGACGCTCTGTCTCTCCTCCAAGAAGTTTTGAAAAGGATCCCGGATGGTGCCCTGAAATCACGACCTGGTGCTCCGGGACAAGAGCGGGTCTCAACATCGGATGGGGACGGGATTGTTTATGCTTACGAGTTCTATGGGATCAAGTCAGACGTGCCTCAACCATCGGAGAAGCGTTCCATTGTGCCTTTCATCCTCACCTTCGAGGACGTGATCGCACTCAACGGCACCGCAGCCAAAGTCTTGCTCGAAAACGAGGCCGGGCAAGAGCTTTCTCGCATACAGCGCGACATCCTGCTGCTATCTCTGTCTGTCCTCGATGTCCTTGTCGATCGAGAAGACGAAGGGTCTGATGTACCGGCCGTGGCGAACTGGGAGCCGTCCACCTGGCTCTCAACAACACTTGACTGTCTCAATCAGAGGGTAAGCCCACCTCCTTGTTGATATTTCAGGGTAGTGGACCTTTTCTCTCAGAACGTCGCCTTCGTCACTGTGGACCGTTTCATCACGGCTGCTATCAAGATCCATCACAACGGTCGCGTGGAACCCAGCTTCGAGATAGATCGACGATCATATATCACGCCCATGGTCACCGTAGTATGTATGCATCGGCACTCACAAGATCACAATACACTAAGGGTCATCAGCTCCTCAGATATCTGCGACCTGCCTATTCTGCGTACCACATGCGTGCTGTGAACCTAATCTGGGCACTAGAGAGGCTCAGCAAGCAACCCCATGTAGAGGCAGTCATCTCACAAAGTCTCTCCGCAAGACAACCCGCGGAATTGCAGGACGCTTGCGAGGCGTTTGGGGTCTTATGGAGGCTCACTGGTTGGTCACGAAGATCTCCCATGACTTTCGTGCGCTGACATGACAACAGAGGATAGCGCACTCCCTGGGGTTCACCTGAACGTGCCTATGATGACTGTGCTGGAAACATTGAGAACTGACGATCCCAAGTTGAAACGAATAGGAGAGACATGGATGCGATGCAGCTTGAAGTCTTACCTCCGGTATGCGTCACTGTACGCCGTTAGAATGGTAACTCATCCTTTCATAGGGTTCTGGACCCCATCCTGTTCGATCTGTTCGATCCTACAATCCGGTATAATCCGTCGACAACAGAACTGAACGGCAAGCAACTGCAGGGATTCACCTACGAGCGTCCCTTTGATCAGCGCTACATCAATTACTTGCTCGAAACGTTGCTCTCCGTCGTCAGATTTGGTGGTCAAGGGTTCAGCAAGATTGCTCGAAGCACTCCAATCAGCCGTTCTCTATACGGTACTCTCCTGGAGCGTCTACAATCCAGTACGTTGGTCAACGACTGGCCCCTCCGCTTTATCTCATTCTGTTCAGTTAGCGCTGCGTTCCCAGACGCGACTTACATGGATATCATAGTCTCTCAATTGCTGATGAGGTGAGTACGAGCCGGCAGCTCGCGCCTCGTACGCTCATAAGGAGGTATCTAGATTCCTGCAGTCGGAGCCAAAGTCTTCGTTGGCACCTACTATGCAACCGTTCAACATCGTAGCACAGAACCTCTCCGTCGAACTCTTGCAAGCTCTTGTGGCACGCGGCGAAGTTGACTTGGTCACGCTGCAATCATTGGAATCTGCGGTGGTACAGAAACTGTACTTCTGTGTCCATACCGGCCGTCTGGACCTACAGAACAAACTCCTACATCTCCTTCACTCCGTCATCTCTGCATCCATATCGGGGCGCGAAGGACGAGGGCATGCAGCAGCAGCAGCCCAGCCCGAGCGTGGTGCCGATGGTATCAGTCTCCAGGAAGCTCCCACCACACGGAGGGAATCTCATACGGCTCACCCGTTACTGGTCCAAACACTGATGGACGGCATCTCGACACCTGGAAACCGGTCTCTGTTGCAGCACTGGCTCGATTTCGTCATGATGACCGTCCCTCTGTTCAAGGAGAGCAGGAAAGCCGTCGTCAGTCCACTATCGGACTGCGTATGTAGGCAGTTGCGGCTAGCGCTCGCCGAGATCCTGGACGCGTCCACGGACATACCTCGCAGCAATGACATCGTGTCATACACCACGGACGCTGACTTCCTCATGCTCTTGACGGCGCTCGAGCGTCTTACGCTCCTCAGCATGACCCGCATTGCAGGGGAGCAGCCGCAAGAGGAGGAGACACAAACGGATAGGAATGCGCCAGAGTCATCCGGACTTCTGGGCTATGTGTCCAATGTCTTCAGCTCGGACGGCCCGTCAAGCGCGGTCGAGGATTCGTCGCTGGCAAGTGCTCCGCTTCTCACCGTTCTACTCCGGCTCATGACTGATCTACTACAGGCAAGAACGTCCGACTACCGGTGTTTGCACAACGCCGTACGCGTGCTGTATGCGATGTGGGACAAACTGGTAGTTCCTCAAGACAGCCATTGGGCATCGGAGGAGGAATCTCTTACCTTGATCTACACACGCGCCAGGAGTCGCACTAGGCGCGTCCTCGAGCACCTCTTTAGGGCTCATTCCTCAGAGGTGTTGGAAGCCATCGTCGACTGTTGGCATGACCAAGTCCTTGTGAGTGATGAACCACCAGGGCCCCATTGTCTTGCCTGACATAGACACTAGGCGAGGCCGGATAGCACAGAGACGTCAGCCGCATATGATCTTGTCGATATCCTCAGTGCCAGCGCGCAGAACGCCGTTCACATGTTATGCGAGAGCATCTCGTGTCGCACGCCCGGTCTGTCAGAACGCACCAAGAAACCAGTTGCTCTGCTTGATCTGTACGTGCCATCTCTTGGTTTGTCACGGTTTCCGACTGAGGAGCATTCAGGCTTGACATGACCTTGTTCGACTTCCTCGAGCAATACATGAAGCGCCTGGAGGGACCTCTGGCCCTCCAAGTATGGAATCGCTTCTTGCAATTAGCCAAGGACTTGTTGGCGACGCTGCGCGATTTCCGACCTCAGGCATTCGCTGCTTTGAAGTAGGTCCCTAAGGGCCATCGTGTCAGCCTCCATATTCATTGAGTACTCCATAGGTGCTTCACCGTCCTGGCGGACAAAGTCTCCCAGACTACTGCCTTGGACGACCGCCGACTTCGCAAGGATCTTCAGGTCAGTGGTATATGGGTAGGAAGCTCGACAAGGCAGGTTGACGTCAAGCAACAGGATACATACAGCAAACTCCTAGACATCTGTGTGTTGTCGGGCCGTTCGGTAGAGTCTGGTTCGTGGATCAGGCGGTCACAACGCGATACGCTTGCGCCGAACGGACGTGACTCTCCCACACCCACATTGCGCGGTAAGTAGCGAATATGATACTCTGATGAGTGCTGACTTTCACTTTCCAGCGTCAGATTCCAAGGTCGATGAGAAGAATGCGAGTACCACTTCACTGCCACTTGCAGATGGTTCGAGACCGCTGTACAGCGGGGATATTGCTCAGCAGGTGTGTTGATTACTCAAGCCCACTGCTACGCAGCTGATAGGCCTCCTCCAGGTTAACGCGTATATCGCCTCTGATGCTCTACCAAGTCTGCGCAAATTCCTTGTGGATTCGGACAAGATCTTGGCGGCATGTAACCAGATAGTCTACAATATCGTCAACCCTGCACTGAAGGGTAAAGCGAGGTGTGTATCTTGACTACTTTCTGAGGCGAGGCTCACGCATTCGTCAGACCTCTGGACCTCGAAGACGACATCATATCCATCATACGCGAAATGGCCCGGATTCACGTCGCAATGAAGGCTTGGCGAGCACCCGTCGCTGAGTCATTCAATGACAACAGATGTTTCAACTCGACGGCCGAGGCCGGGGAGAAGTGGACGCCGATGATTAAGTCCCTCTTTGACACTGACAAGACCGCATTGCCAGAACTGCTAGGTCAGCCAGCCAGCCCCGCCGGCCATCTCTCATGCTGACATCTGCTAGGCAAAATCACTACTGCGCCATCGGCGAACATCTTCACTAACCGTGAATATGAGATGCTACTTCGCTCCCTCAACCTTCGGCGGCTTGCTTACGTGATCTTGTCCGCGGAGAAGAACCACTTCCTCGTACACCTTCCCAGCATCCAAGAGAAGCTGGTAGACACCCTGCGCAATGTGTCGGCGCCCATCGTCCAGAGTGAAGTATACCTCTGCGTGCGCGTTCTGCTCTGTCGGTTATCGCCGCACAACCTCTCCAGCTTCTGGCCGGTCGTCCTGACAGAGCTCGTGCGCGTCCCACTACCCCGTCCAAGAGAGCCGTGAGCTAACTACGTACTTAGTACCGCATATTCGAACAGGTCCTGGAGAATCCCCCTAGTGACGGATCAGAAGAGCTAGGCCTGATTCTTTCCGCTTGCAAGCTCTTGGACTTGCTGTTAGTACTGCAGACGGAAGAGTTCCAGATGTGAGTGGGCGCTTGTGCACCTGGTTTACTGTACCTGACATCGCTTGCAGTCACCAATGGATCTTCATCACAGATACCGTGGACGCAGTTTACCGACCCGAGGAGTGGTTCCCCGCAGCTCTTCTCGACCGATTAGCCGAAGTCATTGGGGCGCTCCCGGCTACAGAGGTACGGGCACAGCCTTCGGTTAGCGATGTGCTTCCTCTCATTGCCATCTTCGCTGTCATGCAGGGCAACGCGCCGCGTTCGGGGGCGCAGGTGCAGACGCCGTCCACGGCGAACAAGCCGATGCGCCGGCCGCTGCTGCACTCGCTCCGGCAGATCGACAGCATCCGCGACCTCGTCCCGTTCTTCTCCACCGCGAGCATCGCGTCCTACGAAAGTGTGTACCAGAGCGGCGGGCTCGTCGACTGGCAGGTGGTCGAGCGCAGCCTGCTCCAGGACCTGTTCGAGGGGCGGTGAGCCGCCCGGAATTCATCTCCAGTCGGGAGCGGGGAGCAGGAAGTAGGCAGCAGGGACCGGGGGCGCGACGACACCATCACGGAGCTCGACAGCGGGCGTGGGACGCTTTGGAATTTAGCACATCATGTAATACCCCCGCCGCACGCGCGTGTATGTAGCCCTGATACCACTATTGCTATCGAAAGTCTGCGTTCACATACACCGTCCTTGGCGTGCGGCAAGTAGACGTAGAGAGGTTCTCCCTGCAGGGTGCCTTTTACACACGACAGGAGCGAGATTGTAGGGAGCGAGATTGTAGTCATCGAGTCTAGGTAGGTGGTCTAGACACGGCGGACATATCGTTCCACAGTTCTCTAAAGCGGCGCTGTCGGATGATATCTATACAGACTTGTTTGCTGTATGGCACTGCCAGAACGACTCGGGTCACAACGGGCCTGAACATTCTGAGCGCGGTTAGAGTCACAGACACCTCGGATGCGAGACAACACGATGCGTCAACGTCGGTGATCGCACACACGGGAATCGATGACGTTCCACATCCGCACAAATAGTTACTTCCTGGAGATAGACGATAAATACACAGATCCACAGCTGCCCTACGGGACAAACACGCGACACAGGTAGCGCTCCCCTCAGAAGTCGCCCCAGACGCGGCGGAACTTGTACTGCATGCGGTCCTGCGGTGAGCGTCCACAATTGTCGAAACCATCAGGGTCGCCAGACGTACCTTGTACGGCAGGTTCTTCCTGAAGAAAAAGGAAATGCGCGGGCGACGTTAGCGGTCGGTTCGCGTGGACAGCATATCACCGCGGAATCTCGTACCTCATCTTCTCGGAGGGCGACTTCGGAGGCTTGTACCCCGCCGAACCGGAACCCCATTCGCCCTGCTCGTCGGCCTCGGCCTTGACGTTCGCAAACCGGACGGCGGGGTCCTGCTTCTCTGGCGGTGCCACGCGAGTGATTTTGGGAGGGCTGCCGACGACTGGAGGCTCCGCGTGGTCCTCGTGCGGATTCTGGACGACGACCTGGGGTTCGCCTGCGGGAGGATGCTGCTCCGGGTGCTCTTCGTGCTGGGAGATGACCTCCTCGACGGAGACGCCCTGGAACTTGGCCTCGCGCTCAGCTTCCTGACGCTCGATCTGCTCGTGGTGCGCGAAGTGCTCGTAGTCCTCCGGGTGTGTGTACGACTCGTCCGTCTGGGTGTCGGGAGTAGAGTGGAATTGCTCTGTTGACGCGTTGAGGGCTTGTCTCAGCGGCGGTCACGGGCAGAACTCGCTTACCTTCGTGATGCAAAAAGAACTCTGAACACAGCGAAGATGAGCACCCGCGCAGTCGTGTTGATTGGTCTGAAAAGACGCGTACCGCTCTCCACATCATAGTGGTGTCCCTCGGCGCCGAGCTCATCAAAGCTCGGAAGCCCTTCCACACCGACTGCCTCGAACTCTTCCAGTGTAATCTTCCCGTCCCGGTTCTTGTCAAGGCGCCTAAGGACCTGGCCCACGATGTGGTCGGCCTTCTTTTGGTGCTCGAGCTCATCCTGAGGGGGGTTACCGTTAGCAAGACACGGGCAAGCACAATGGAGGGGACGTGCCTTTGACTTTTTCTGAGAGTACACGTGATGGACACCGTAGACCGCCTGAATCTCCTCCGCATCCCAAACCTTGTCACTGTAGATAGACGTAGGTGAGTATAGGATATTCACGGATGCGGTGCACCGAACCCGTTCAAGTCGTGAAGCTGGAAGAAGCTTGGTGCGTCGAAGGAGTCACTATGTGATGAGTTCAGTAAGAAGCATCTGCTCTAGTGCAGAATATCGCACATGTGATGTTCAGTGGCCATCTGCACGAACATATTGACGTGAGATATGTGCGTGGGCATCTTTGGTTGGGACATACGTGTCTTTGTGCATACTGTTGGATTGTCTCTCCATCCGCAGGTGCATCGTGTCCTCCGTGCGCAGCGGCGGTGCGAAGGGATGCCAAGAAGGCGAAACTGGCGAGGAGGTGCATGTTCAGGCGATGGACGGCGACCAGTTCAGCTCGAGGCAGCGAACAACAAGGCGGAGCACACTAGACGCCCATTGTCCCGGGGTTGGTGGGAAGAGAAGTCTGGAAAGGCAGGTCGCTCGCACGCCTCTCCGGGGAGATCGGGAGATCCGGCACCGAGATGGTGCCATCTGTGATCGCAGGGGGGTCGATCAGGTTAGGAAAGGCTTGGCGTGAAGTTTCTGCATTTTGACTGGACTGAATGTTTGAACACGCTCGCTCTCCCGAATTTTACGGACATATAGGGCCGACTGTGTGTACACGCGCCGTTAACAGGCCTTCTGCTCCCACCCTGTCACACTTCATAGCCGCAATCAAGAGCGGAGTCGTCTCCGTGGTTTGTGGACGAGAATCCGCTTATTGCCTGGGAGTGCCGGCTTGTTCGGCGTAAGTGAAGTACACAAATACTGCATAATCTTGCGAAAAGTGTGTCCACGGCGGCCCGTGGGGTCAGGGTCCGTTACCGCATGCATCGACGAATGTGACCAACACCGCATGTCTTCCCCACCCTCCGAGGACCTCTTTCGCCTGGTGTCATTTGAACCTCCACATTTCGTGCTGGGAGTCCACCACGTCTTACGTGCGGGAGCTGAGCAGATTGGCCTTCTCGATACGATGCCCGGCCATGCCGTGAGACCGCCTCGTGCAGAAGGCGAGCGTCGGAGGTGTTTCTCGTTGGGCGCTCTAAATACAGCACGCCGCGATGGGGACCGATCTCGCACCATTTGCCGACTTGGCGGGGTATTACATGATTCCAAGCACTTATCAAGCGTATTCGTGCATGTTCCAAGGGTGGCAGAGCGGACGAATTCAGGGGCTGCCATACGCCCAACGTCGAGAGGCGAGGCTGGGGTGTGGGAGAAAGGAAAGACCGGCTGGGATGCTCGTCCCCGAGTGCGGTGGTAGCAGATCGTCGAGTCTGATCGTTTTTGCGCGCCGGCCGCCACGACTGGGGAGAGATGCGGGGTGTGACATGATGATGTGACTCCGCTGGAGGTCGACGGCCCCGCGCCGCTGGCTTTCTAAGACAAGCCGGGGATGTAAGAGAGCTGAGGTGAATGCAGATGGATGCAGGCGTGGTATATAAGCACCCTCGAGCCCTCTCCGCGCCCCGTCGGTTCCCCTTCCTCCCCGGTCTGCCCTGTCATGACGGACACTCCTGGAGACGATCGCACCCTCCGCGGTGATGCTACGCCCCTCCCGGACTCCCATCACGTGGACGTCGCGAGCGCAAAGGACCAGTTCAACGAGCTCCAGCGCGTCCTCTCCATCCGTTCCCAGCAGGGCCCAGCCGAAGACATCGAGCAATCTTCAGACTCTTCCAACGGTTTTGACGACCTCGAGAAGGGCCAAAAGCGCGGGGAGGGCTTCGACCTCCGCGCGTATCTTTCCTCCTCGAATGAGGCCAACCGGCAGGCGGGCTTAGCACATAAGCATGTCGGCGTCACCTGGGAAGATCTCCAGGTCGAGGGCGTTGGCGGCGCCGGCCACAAGGTGGATATCATCGTGGTTGATCAAGTAACACTCTTCTGACCGCTCTTCAGATCTACATCAGGACTTTCGGACGTGCGTTGTTTGTCGTGCACACACATTACGGGCAGTAGCTGAATAGCCTTGTTTTTCAGAGGATGTCTTGAGCTTTTGGTTTACGCCGTTCCGTTTTGCCTACGCTGCCCTGCAAGCGGCGGTGCCTGCGTTGAGGCCCCAACCTCCTTTGACGACCATCTTGCATCCGTGAGTTCTGAACCGGTACAGTACCTGATAACGAGGATCTGACGGTATAATTTCAGGTCCTCTGGCTTGCTCAAGCCTGGGGAAATGTGTTTAGTACTCGGTTGCCCTGGCTCAGGCTGTACAACGTTCCTCAAGACCATCGCAAACGAACGCAAGGATTATGCCCGGGTGTCTGGCGACGTCCGATACGCTGGCATCGACGCCCACGAAATGGCGAAGTACTACAAAGGCGAGGTCGTGTACAACGAAGAGGGTACGCCGCTCACGACACCGGTTCAGTTGATTGTACTCTGATGCGCCGCGTCCCGCAGACGACCGGCACATCGCTACCCTCACCGTTGCGCAGACGGTCAACTTCGCGCTCTCGCTTAAGACCCCTGGCCCCAAAGGGAGACTTCCCGGGATGTCGCGCAAGGAGTTCGACGCCGCGGTCCGGGATACGCTCCTCCGCATGCTGAACATCACTCACACGGCCAACACCTACGTCGGCGACGAGTTCGTGCGCGGCGTCTCTGGAGGAGAGCGCAAGCGCGTGTCAATTGCGGAGATGATGGCTACTCGCGCGCACGTCCTCTGTTTCGACAACTCGACGCGCGGTCTCGACGCAAGCACGGCGCTCGACTTCATCAAGGCGTTGCGTGTGATGACTGACGTTCTCGGTCAGACGACCTTCGCCACCTTGTAAGCAGAACCTTCATAAGATGGTTTCTTTGACGCTGACGTTCTCACGCAGGTACCAGGCTGGTGAGGGTATTTACGAACTCTTCGACAAGGTCCTCGTTCTCGACCATGGCCGTCAGGTCTACTTCGGACCGCCGTCGGAGGCCCGCGCGTACTTCGAAGGCCTCGGTTACAAGTCTCTTCCCCGGCAGAGCACCCCGGACTACCTCACCGGCTGCACCGACCCCAACGAGCGGCAGTTTGCCCCTGGCCGCTCCGAGGCGGACGTTCCTTCGACCCCCGAGGCTCTTGAGCAAGCCTACCTGCAATCGCGCTTTGCCGCGGCGATGCACGATGACCTCGAGAAGTACAAGAAGAAGATGGAGGTCGACAAGTCGGACCAGGAACACTTCCGCCAGGCTGTCATTGCCGACAAGAAGCGCGGCGTGTCCAAGAAGAGTCCATACACGCTTGGTTTCACCGGTCAAGTCCGCGCACTCGCCATCCGGCAATTCCAGATGCGTCTACAGGATCGGTTCCAGCTGATCACCAGCTACAGCCTGTCGTTTGTGAGCATGCGCATGTTGACCGTGTGTAACTCCCTGGAAGGGAAGCTGACGGATGCTATCACTAGATCCTCGCTCTCGTCATCGGTGCTGCGTACTACAACCTGCAGCTGACTTCTCAGGGTGCCTTCACGAGGGGCTCGGTTATATTCGCTGGGTTGCTTACGTGCACGCTGGACACGTTTGGAGAGGTGAGTATGGACGTTCACATGGATTTCCAGATGACTCACAATGCCTTGCAGATGCCGGTACAAATGCTCGGTCGCCCGATCTTGAAGAAGCAGGTGCGTCAGAGCCTTCAGGCACAAGTCGAATGCGCCGTAACTGACGTGTTGTTCGAAGACGAACTATGCGCTCTATCGTCCCGCTGCCGTTGCGATTGCGAACACGCTGTCGGACATTCCGTTTTCTGCTGTTCGCATCTTCATCTACAACCTGATCATCTACTTCATGTCCAACCTGTCGCGGTCGGCCGGTGGATTCTTCACGTATCACATCTTCGTAAGTCCCAGTCCCGCAGCCCTCTGCTTGTACAACCACATTGCTGACACGCTACGTTAGATCTACATGGCTTTCCTGGCCATGCAAGGCTTCTTCCGGACGCTGGGCATTATGTGCAGCAACTTCGACACGGCCTACCGTCTCGCAACGTTCTTCATCCCGAACATGATCCAGTACGCTGGCTACATGATCCCGGTATTTCAGATGAAGCGGTGGCTGTTCTGGATCGTGAGTGTCATCGTTCCTGCTCGTTCGCTTGACGTTGACCACGATGTCCATGATATAGTACTATATCAATCCGGTAGCTTATGGTGAGGATATTATCGGCCTCTGCTAGCGAACCGTATCTGACCTCCACCGTAGCATGGGTTGGGTGTATGGAGAACGAGTTCATGCGGATAGCGGTAAGTTTCCATGTACATTGACACATCGTGATCGCAAAGACTAAGCCATGGTATAGTTCAGCTGTGACGGCAGTTCGATTGTGCCCCGCAACCCACCCGGCGTCAACAAGTACCCGTGAGTAGAGCTAATCTGACTCACGAGTGCGACATTCGAGCTCATGCACTTGTAGTGATGGCCTGGGTCCGAACCAAGTCTGTACGCTGTATGGCTCTATGCCCGGGCAGGACATCGTCTCGGGCCGGAACTACGTCGACCTCGGTTTCGGGCTCAATGTGTCGGACCTTTGGCGCCGAAACTTCCTCGTCCTCATCGGCTTCTTCTTCCTGTTCCAGCTAACGCAGGTGCTGCTCATCGAGTACTTCCCGGTGAGTGTGCCGACAGGAAATCGTAGGCTTTGTTCGGTCCGCTCACGACTCATGCTTCAGAAATACGATGGCGGCTCTTCTGTGACGATCTACGCACCCGAGGATGCTGAGACCAAGAAGTTGAATGCCGAGCTGCAGGAACGCAAGGCAGCACGCAAGGGCAAAGCCTCTGAGTCCGAGAAGCTCGAGAAGCTGGAGGAGGCAGGCGAGACCGAAGGGTAAGTCGTGCTGCGCCCACCCTCAGGAGATACTGAGATTCATTACGACTCGATCAGCACGGTGACCAAGTTCTACGGGAAGCCGTTCACTTGGGAACAGGTCAACTACCACGTTCCTGTCGCCGGCGGTACTAAGCGTTTGCTCCACGATGTGTACGGATACGTGAAGCCTGGGACGATGACTGCGCTCATGGGAGCTTCTGGTGCTGGTGAGTATGATGGTCAGTGATGGAGTGCAGTATACTCACAACCTGAAACAGGCAAGACGACGTGTCTCGATGTACTCGCTCAGCGCAAGAACATCGGTGTCGTCTCTGGAACGCTCCTGTTGGATGGTAAACCCCTCGGTTTGGACTTTGCCCGGAACACCGCATATGGTACGTTAATAGACAGCACTTCCAAGCGATTCCCCGAGTCTTACAAGAGAAATTAGCGGAACAAATGGATGTCCACGAAGGCAGCGCCACTGTTCGCGAAGCAATGAGGTTCTCTGCCTATCTCCGGCAGCCGGCGCACATATCACGCGAGGAGAAGGATAAGTATGTCGAGGATATGATCGAGGTGCTTGAACTGCAAGATCTTGCGGACGCGCTCATCTTCAGCCTTGGCGTTGAGGCGCGCAAGCGTCTCACCATTGGCGTCGAACTTGCAAGTCGGCCATCCCTCCTCTTCCTCGACGAGCCTACGTCCGGTCTTGATGGCCAGAGCGCATGGAACCTAGTGCGCTTCCTGCGTAAGCTCGCCGACAACGGGCAGGCTATCCTGTGCACCATCCACCAGCCGTCTGCGATGCTCATCCAGACCTTCGACAAGCTCTTGCTCCTCGAGCGAGGAGGCGAGACGGTCTACTTCGGCGACATCGGCCCCGACTGTTACATCCTCCGCGACTACTTCGCCAGGCACGGCGCTGACTGCCCGCCAAACGTCAACCCCGCAGAATTTATGCTGGATGCCATCGGTGCCGGTCTGACGCCTCGTATCGGCGATCGGGACTGGAAGGATCACTGGCTGGACTCTGCTGAGTATCGGGACGTCCTGTCGGAGATCGAGAAGATCAAGCAGGGCACGGCTTCCGACAACAATGAGCAACCGAAGAAGTTGACGCTGTGTACGCTTCCAACATTGTTCATCGTTGGACGCCATGGTGCTGACTTCATTTCACAGATGCCACGCCCTTCTGGAACCAGCTCCGCTGGGTCGTGACGCGCAACAACATCAAGCTGTGGCGCTCACCGGACTACGTGTTCAGTCGTCTCTTCGTTCATGCGTTCATCTCCCTCTTCGTCTCGCTGTCGTTCTTGCAGCTGGGACACGGCGCACGCGACCTGCAATACAGAGTCTTCGGAATGTAAGATGCTTGTTCTACGGCAACGGCTAGTCGATACTGACTGATCATCCTCAGCTTCTGGGCCACCATCTTACCCGCGATCGTCATGGGTCAGCTCGAGCCCATGTGGATTTTGAACAGGCGCATCTTCATCCGAGGTTTGTGTTTCCTGTCGCATGTTTGGATCTACTACTCACTACATGATCACAGAGGCCTCGAGTCGTATCTATTCGCCGTATGTCTTCGCTATCGGTCAGCTCATCGGAGAGACACCATACTCCGTGCTGTGTGCTATCGTATACTGGGTGCTCATGGTGAGTTGAATCAGTCGACATCTACAGTCCGTTACTCATGCAAGCGCAGGTGTACCCGATGGGCTTCGGTGACGGCGCCGCCGGGGTGGGCGGGACGTTCTTCCAGCTACTCGTCATCATCTTCACCGAGCTTTTCGGTGTGAGCCTGGGCCAGTTCATCGGCGCGATCTCCCCAAGCATGCAGATCGCTCCGCTGTTCAACCCGTTCATCATCCTGGTGTTGAGCACGTTCTGTGGTGTCACCCTCCCGTACCCGACAATGGCAACGTACTGGAGGTGGCTCTACCAGCTCAGCCCGTACACGCGTATCATGGGTGCCATGCTGTCGACAGAGCTTCAGTACGTCCTCGCGCGAACATGGAGATTGTGTCCAGTGCTGATGGTCATCTTTAGCGGTCTCTCTATCACGTGCAAGGCGAACGAGTTCATCCAGTTCTCCCCGCCGTCTGGCCAGACCTGTGGCAACTGGGCGAACGAGTTTGTGGCTGGCTTCGGAGGTTACATCGACAACCCGAACGATACGACGGCTTGCCGGTACTGTCAATATTCGGTGGGTCTTCACAGTGGGTATACTAGTCTGTCTGCGGAGTCTTACGGTTTGCGTAGGTCGGAGACCAGTTCTTCCTCCCTCTGAACATCCGGTACGAGAACCGGTGGCGGGATGTCTGGATAGTCTTCGCCTTCGCAGGTGGGCATATGTTCCTTCCGAGTTTGATTGCTTGTGTTGACTCTTGGCTTCGCAGTCTTCAATTTCTTCGCTACGATCGGTGAGTACATTCTGGTTGTCTGCGATTCTCTGTTTCTAACTGACGCTCGTCGACAGTCGCATCCCGCTTCCTTCGCTACGCCAAGCGGTAAAACCATGCATCTCATGAGTCCCATCATGCTGTCCCGCAATTTCCCATAGATGACCCTCACGAATACAACCGCACGCGTAATACCATTGTAGTCGCTTTCTAGAGTCCTTGCTTTCGCTTCCATACGCAGATAGAATCATTCCGGTCCTGTAATCATCGTCCTAATACGCATATGGCAATGCATAGCGGTTTCTGGATGTTGTGGTGACGGACTTCTTGATATTCTACCGCTGCGCAGATGAGGTCGACGGACGCAAAACCTGGGAAATATTGACAGCATTGACCGATAGCTAGATGATACAGCGGTGAGGGCGGACGGATAGTAGAGTACACAGCCGGTTCGAGGTTATTGACTTGGTGCATTATGGAACTGCAAAGGTTGAGCGGCGATAGCGACTGACGAGACGCGTGGTTGCTCACAATATCACGTAGCTGGGCTTGAGCATCGTTGAACTGTTTCTCCAAGTATTTTGCCTGTACGACGTGAACCCGTCAGTGCAGTTCGTGCCCAGATGACTAGAGAAATGCAGACTTTCTTCTCGAGGTTCTTGATATCCTCGGTCAGCTCTTTCTCCTCTGCTCTCAGGTCCCTCTCCATCGTCGGTCGAGGGACCATCATGAACCTGAGGGGCTTGTCAGCTCGTGTGGACCCCCGAGGGGCAGACATGCGCGTGTACATTTTGCCCACGCCCTTGTAAAGGTTCACATCTCCTTGCAGCGACGTGATCTCTTCAATGGTGAGCTGCAGGATCCTGCGTTCCCTCTCCTTAGCAGCGATCTGCTGCTTCGAGACGTTCAGCGCGCGTTGCGACTGAACGGCCGTCTGCTGGATCTGCACTAGAATCTACCGTATACGGTGTGAGCAGTACTGACTGAGAGCATGACAGTATGCGCGCACCTTCCGTAGCGTTTCATCCGAGAGGGTAGCCATGGTTCGTGGCCGTTGAGGGACAGGCTGGGCCTGTTGATGGCTTCGAGTGCATGATGCTCGCGGCAGTTGTGGAAGCGCCCGCTTGACGCGTTCTTCCTGACCGCGACGGTGGCTCTCGCGCAAAACCAGGCTTACTTCCTCCCCCCCCCCACTTTCTCTCCTTCTGCGCTCCCCTGCTTTGCTGCTCTGCGTGTACTCGACATACTCTGTACGACTGCCGTGCTTCTGCCACCCCTGAACGACCAAAAACGCGCCTACCTGTTCTGAGGTGACTAAGACACCGCGCCTGCTTGTCAAACTTCCCTGCTGCTCCGCTTTCTGTACCAACATGGCTTCCTTCGAGGATTACGATGAGTTTGGGAACTACATTGGCGGTGACCTCGAGTCGGACGAGGATGAGGAGCTGCAACAGCAGAACCAGTTCGTACCCCAGCCGGAAGCACGGCCTCTCGAGGGGTTTGACGATGAGCCCATGCAAGGACAGGATGAACTGGCCCTAATGGAGGTCGATGGTGTGTTCCACGGAAATTTAGTCCTGTAGATATTGCTGAAGTCTTGTGCAGAGCCGGTGCAGAACGCAGTTGTTCTCCACGAAGACAAGAAGTACTACCCGTCTGCGTCTGAAGTGTACGGGGAGGAAGTCGAAACCCTTGTGCAGGAGGAGGATGCGCAGCCACTGTCAGAACCCATCGTTGCACCTATCAAGGTGCGGAAATGGACGGTGGAGGAGAAGGACATGCCGGAGACCCGGTTTGACAAAGGGTACGTCTATGTCTACGGAGAAATCGCTGCCTTAGAGAGCTAAGAAGGACGCTCCAGGTTCCTCCTCAACATGACCGCCTTCCCTGAGTTTGTACGGAATATCGCCGTAGTCGGCCATCTGCACCATGGCAAGACGGCCCTTATGGACATGCTCGTGTACGAAACGCACAAATTGACGTGGGACTCAGACCACCCAGTAAGTTCCCGATCTCAGGTTGTTGTGGGAGGCTCAAACTGAGCGAAAATGGCAGACACGGTATACAGACACCCACGTTCTCTCCAGAGACCGGGAAATCTCTATCAAATCCTCACCCATGTGCTTTGTTCTGACGAACAGCGGCGGAAAGTCACACCTTGTCCATCTCATTGACACGCCTGGACACGTGAACTTCGTCGACGAGGTTGCTTGTGCCATTCGGTTGGTAGACGGCATCCTACTAGTTGTCGACGTGGTTGAAGGGGTGCGTATATGCCCAGCCTGACACTCGCAGTTGCGCGCTCACATCCTCGCGAAACCATAGGTGATGTGCAATACCGAGGCCATCATCCGGCATGCGCTGCAAGAAGGTGTCAAAATCACTCTCGTCGTGAACAAGATTGACCGACTAATCCTTGAGCTGCGCATCAAGCCTGCCGATGCGTACTACAAAATCAAACACACCATTGAGGAGGTAAATACCTTCATCAGGTATTCACATTCATCTTATTACAACCAAGTTCTACCATTGACGACCACTCAGTGGTATCAACCCCGACCCAGAACTCCGCCTTAGCCCTGAGAATGGCAATGTCGCGTTCGCGAGCACAGACATGCACTGGTGCGTTACTCTGAGGTCGTTTGCGCAAATGTATGCGGATACCTATGGTGAGATTGCATGTATTCATAAAGCCAGCCATTCCTGACAAGCTACATGCAGGTTCGGTCGACGTCAACGCATTCGCGGAACGCTTGTGGGGCGACATCTGGTTCAACGAGGAGACTCGCAAGTTCACCCGTAAGCCCGCGGACTCTGAGGCGAACCGCACTTTTGTCCACTTTATCCTGGAGCCGCTGTACAAGCTCTACAGCCACGTGCTCAGCGAGGAGACCGACTCGCTGAAGGAGACATTAGCGACGTTGGGAATCCAGCTCAAGCCCATCATGTACAAGATGGACGTTCGGCCACTGTTGAAGGTCGTGCTTGAGCAATTCTTTGGTCCTTCGGTTGGCCTCGTGGACATGATCACAGAACATATACCTTCACCTGTCGAAGCCACGCGGTCAAAGGTAAACGTCGCCCGATAGCCTCGAAAATCGCTCATCCTCTGACGCAACCGATGCAGGTGGAGGGGACATACACCGGCCCCATGTCCTCAGAGTTGGCGCATGCCATGCAAGAGTGCAACCCCGAGGGGCCGCTCATGGTGCAGATCTCCAAGCTGTACCACACCACTGACGCTCAGCACTTCCGGGCATTCGGTCGAGTGATTAGCGGCACGGTGCGGAAAGGCGTGGATGTGAAGGTGCTTGGTGAAGGCTACTCACCAGAGGACGAGGAGGACATGGTCAAGGCCCAAGTCGAAGACATCTGGATCAGCGAGTCTCGGTGAGACCTTCCCCCTCCCCTTTTCCGATGCGCGAACACGGTCCTCACGCGGGCGCAGATACTTCATTCCAGCCGAGGAAGTCCCGGCGGGGAACCTCGTCCTGCTCGGCGGCGTCGACGCGTCGATATTCAAGACCGCGACGCTCGCGGGGACCGACATCGAGGATGACCTGCACATATTCCGGCCGATCAAGCACATCACGCAGTCCGTGCTCAAGATCGCGATCGAGCCCATCGCGCCGTCGGAGCTGCCGAAGATGCTCGCGGGCCTGCGGAGCGTGAACAAGAGCTACCCGCTCGTGGCGACAAAGGTGGAAGAGAGCGGGGAGCACGTCGTGATCGGCACGGGCGAGCTCTACCTCGACTGCGTCATGCACGACCTCCGCCGGCTCTTCTCCGAGATCGAGATCAAGGTCTCGGACCCGGTCACGAAGTTCGCGGAGACGGTGTTGGAGACGAGCGCGCTCAAGTGCTACGCCGACACGCCGAACAAGAAGTGAGTGCAACACTGGCGAGAAACAGATGGAGGCGACCCCCGGCTGACCGCGCCGTTCGTAGGAACCGGTTGACGATGATCGCGGAGCCGCTGGAGCGCGGCATCGCGGAGGACATCGAGACCGGGCGGGTGAACATGCGGATGACGGCGAAGGAGCGCGGAAAGTTCTTCGAGGACAAGTACCAATGGGACCTGCTCGCGTCGCGGTCGATATGGGCGTTCGGGCCCGACGACAGCGGGCCGAACATCCTCCTCGACGATACGCTGCCCTCCCAGGTCGACAAGAAGCTGCTCGGCACGGTCAAGGAGCACATCAAGCAGGGCTTCCAATGGGGCACGCGCGAGGGCCCGCTGTGCGATGAACGTGAGTGCAGTCCTTACGGTGGCTGCTCACACACGTTGACGTAGGCGGACAGCGATGAGGAACGTGAAGTTCAGGGTCCTGGACGCGAGTCTGGCGCAGGAGCCAATCTATCGAGGCGGCGGACAGATCGTGCCCACCGCACGTCGGGTGTGCTATTCGTCGTTTTTGATGGTAAGTGGCCCGGGTTTATCCGCACAAAATCCCGCTGAGCGGTGTTCCAGGCGACGCCGCGGTTGATGGAGCCGATCTACTACGTGGAGGTACAAGCCCCGGCGGACTGCATCTCGGCGGTGCACACGGTGCTGGCGCGGCGGCGTGGGCACGTCACACAGGACATCCCGAAGGCCGGCTCGCCTCTGTACACGGTGAAGGCGCTGATTCCCGTCATCGACGCGAACGGGTTCGAGACGGACCTGCGGACGGCTACGCAGGGGCAGGCGTTCTGCCTGCAGACGTTCGACCACTGGTCGATTGTACCCGGTTCGTGGCGGATTCTCGTGATGGTGTGTGTGCGGGGGCGTGAGCGTGACTGACGCGGGGCGGCATTGCATTGCAGGCGATCCCACGGATACGAGCATCAAGCTGCGGCCGCTGGAGCCCGCGTCGGGGCAGGCGCTGGCGCGAGACCTGGTGCTGAAGACGCGGCGGCGGAAGGGCCTGGGAGACCAGATATCGGTGTCGAAATACCTGGACGACGAGTTCATTGTGCGTGCAGTTGTTTTACCTTTGCGGGCGAGCACGGTGCTGACCGTGTCCTGTAGCTCGCGCTGTCTGCGTCGGGGCACGCGGACCTGCTTGGGTGAGGGAGTGTGTGTATGTGTGTATGTAGACGGTCGAACGGTGGTGTGCTATGCATTTGTTTTGCTCTGTGGCGAACGAGTGAATGTCTCAGACTGGGAATGGAGGGAGGGTGCGTGGGAGTGTGGAACGCGCTGGAACCGGTCGGAGGCGCGGGGGCTACGTGGCAGCCGTAGCCGAGGACGGGATATTAGAGGGCGCCTGTTCTGCCAGCACTCGCCCAAGTCTCTCATCTCATCTCGTCTTCTCATCTCTTTCTCTCTCCTTTCCTCCGCCCAGCTTGCCATCCCCGTCTCGGTCCTTCGTACACAATGCGAAGCGTAGCGCTCTCTGCCCTGCTCGCCGTCGCCGTATCATCGGTCTCGGCAGCAGATGAACCCCCAAAGCCCACCTTTACCGTCCGTACTCTTCCTTCACGTGTACCTGCCCCGCACGCCCACTTACGTGTCACCCCAACCCCCGACAGCCTACAGCCATCAAGGCACCCTTCCTCGAGCAGTTCACGGACGACTGGTCAGAACGTTGGACGCCCTCAGAGGCGACCAAGAAGACGGCCGTCGGCGGTGAGACCTGGAGCTATGTCGGCAAGTGGGAAGTCGAGGAGCCCCTCGAGCCCCTCATCGTCGGCGACAAGGGCCTCGTCGCGAAGACGAAGGCGGCCCACCACGCCATCTCTGCCCCGTTCGAGAAGCCCGTCAAGTTCGACGAACAGCCGCTCGTCGTCCAGTACGAGGTCAAGTACCAGAAGGGCGGCAACTGCGGCGGCGGCTACATCAAGCTCCTCGAGGACGGCTTCCAGACCGCCGGCAAGGAGTTTGACGACAAGACTCCCTGGACCATCATGTTTGGCCCCGACTTGACGTGCCCGGGCACGAAGGTGTGTGCTGCAGGACTGTGTGCCGCACCGGAGACGCGTCTATTTACGCGCGTCACGCGTCCCAGGTCCACTTCATCTTCCGCCACAAGAACCCCGTCACGGGCGAGTTTGAGGAGAAGCACCTCAAGCTTCCCCCCAAGCCCGCTATCGGCAAGCAGACGAACCTCTACACCCTCCACGTCTTGTGAGTCGCCGCGTACGTGTGCGTGATGTGGCGGTTCGATCTGACGCGCGTGTACTGTAGCCCCAACAACACGTACGACGTGCTCTTCAACGGCGAGAGCCACAACCTCGGCAACTTCCTCGAGGACTTCACCCCCGCCGTCAACCCTCCGAAGGAGATTGACGACCCAGAGGACAAGAAGCCCGAGGACTGGGTCGATACCAAGCGTATCCCTGACCCTGACGCCACCAAGGTCGGCATTCAGGAATGCTACCTGACTGCATGTTGTCTAACAATGCCCTCAGCCTGAAGACTGGGATGAGGACGCTCCTTACGAAATCCCTGATGAGGATGCCGTTAAGCCCGAGGGCTGGCTCGATGACGAGCCGGAGTACGTCCCCGACCCTGGTTCGTACCTGTCTTTGCATACCCGGGACGGCCATGGGCTTACCTTCTTCTGACAGACGCTGAGAAGCCTGAGGAATGGGATGACGAGGAGGATGGTGATTGGATCGCCCCCACGGTCCGCAACCCCAAGTGCGAGGAGGCACCCGGCTGCGGCGAGTGGAAGCGTCCGTTCAAGGCGAACCCTGCCTACAAGGGCAAGTGGTACGCGCCCATGATCGACAACCCGGCGTACAAGGGCGAGTGGGCTCCCCGCAAGATCCCGAACCCGGCCTACTTCGAGGACTCGACCCCGGTCCAGAGTCTCGTGCCCATCGGCGGCGTCGGCATCGAGCTCTGGACGATGACGGAGGACATCCTGTTTGACAACCTCTACGTCGGCCACTCGGTCGAGGACGCGCGCAAGCTCGCGGAGGAGACGTACTTTGTCAAGAAGGCGCTCGAGGCCGCGGCAGAGAAGGCGGCGAGCCAGGACGAGGAGGACGAGGAAGAGGAGGTCACGTTCAAGGAGGACCCGATCGAGTTCATCCGGAACAAGGTCTTCAAGTTTATCGCGCTCGCCAAGATCGACCCCATCCTCGCGTTCAAGACGCACCCCGAGACCGGCGCGAGCCTCGCGCTCTCCGTTGTCACTCTTTTCGGCATGCTCGGCGTTCTGTTTGGCTTTGTTGGCGCACAACAGAAGCCCATCACCAAGGTATGTCGCACCCCGTGATGCGCATCTGATTGTCTTATGCTGACGGGCGGTGTGTGTGTCGCAGTCTGCAAAGAAGACCGACGCTCCTTCCCCCGACGACAAGAACAAGACCGAGAAGGCCCCCGTCGCGCCCGCAGGCGGCGCGAAGGAGGAGACGCCGGTCAAGAAGCGGAAGTAAAAGGGACGCCTAGGGACCCGCTGATTGCTTTCGGCTTGTTATCGCATATTGTGCTACTTGGAACGGCAATGCATCTCTTAATATATTGGGCTTGTGAGGACATTCTTCGTGGTGTGATTGCTGTGTGAATGCCCCAAGTCGACTCATAGTCGAGGTTTGTACGCGAGTGTGATTTACGAGGGTGGTCGCTACGTATACAGGTACGTCTAGAAATACAAACTTGCGGCGAATACAACTGTCGACCATGGTGAGTTGTGGGCAACCTCGCATGATAGGAGGACGTACTGTCTCGTTTAATCTTAATCTGCGCCTCCTCCATCTTCTTGAACAGCTCTGCGTCTCCGATGACCCGCGCGGCGTCCCGCACCTCGCGGCACGTCTCGTCGAGGCGCGTGATGACGCGCACGATCGTACCCTCCGCGACGTCTGTGAGCTCCGTGATCTGCTCGAATGGCTGCAAGCAAGCAGGTCAACCTCCGTTCGCCCCTCTGCGCACGCGCCCCCAGGGCGCGCCGAGCGCACTCACCATGCCCTTCGCCCACTCGTACACGACCTCGACGAGCCCGGGCTTGAGCGCGCGGAACTCCTCGCCGGGGACCTTGTGGCGGTCCTGGACGCGCTCGACGCGCTCGGCGAGCGCGGCGATCGCCGCGAGGCCCTCCTGCAGCTTCGGCGGGATCGCAGGCTCGACGTCCGTCTTCTCCTGGAAGACGAAGCAGGAGAGGAGTGCGACGACCTCCTCGGGCTCGTACGCGGCGAGCGTGTTCTCGAGGATGAGCTCCGTGAGCACGAGCTCGTTCGCCGAGTTGATCTGCAGTGCAAACGGTCGTGAGTATAACCATTTAGCGACGCAGGAGAGAAGATGGTAAGGAATAGGGGAAGGAGGGAGGGAGAAGGGGTGGAGACGGACCTCGCACGCGACGCGACCCTTGAGGAGCACGGTCGAGTTGTCATCGATGAACTTGAGCTCCTTGAGCACCTCAATGCGCTGCTCGTAGTCCGGGATGAGCTCCAGGTTCTGGTCGGAGATGGCCTGCTTGAGCTCGGCGATGTTCGCCTCGAGCACCTTCTTGCCGTGTGTGTACGTGTACTGCATCGGTTGCCACCAGTCAGCTGATTTCATCGGAAGATAGTGGTCAAGAGGCCGGTATAACTGACGTGTTCCTCGAACTGTGGACATGAGGTGCACGCAAACTGGTTCAGGCGCGGCACGAGCGCGTCCCGGGCACGCAGCGTCTCCTGGAACTCGAGCGCCCGGAGCTTGCTCCAGTCGACCTCGGGCACAGAGTCTGCCTGCAACCACTCCCCAAGAACTTCTTGAAGCATGCGGATTGTGTTATTCATCTTGGAGATGCGAGGTGTGTCCACGAGCCAGTAAGGCACCTGGTTTTTTTTGAGAGTCAACATCGCGGTAGGTCATCATACGTTTTGGAAACTGACCTTTATGGTGCGGTCGGAAACCAGGGCTATGCTCGTCAACGGGACAGCCACGAGCTCGTATGTGGGTTCGTCCACGATAAGGGCCTCGGGGCGGGGCGGCCATCGTGGGGGGACACCTTGCGCGTCGGTGTCTGGGAACAGGTTAGCCCTCAGACCCTTCGATTGCTGCTGAAAACTGGAGGGTCATACCGTGTACGCCTCTCTTCGTGTCAGGGGATACCATCGCAAGAACGTAATGCAGTCTGGTTTCGCTCGCTGCGGCGCCCGCAAGCGTTTTCGGGGCATGCTTGATGAGAACGGCAACGTTCCATCTGAAGTGCTACAGCAAAACCCCGTCAACGTAACATTCGCGTACGATAGTCTGTTGGCACGCTTACCCCGTCTCGTAATACAACGACCCTGCCCGTTGAAAGGAGCTTCGCGCCGCCAGGCGTGCCCGCAGCCATCGTCAGCAACTGTTGGTTCTTATCGACGATGTCAAACGCCGTGTCATAGTACGCCTCGATGTCTGGTGAGCAGAGATCGCAGGACAACTGGGGCAGGCTGGACAGCTTCCTCTCCGACTTATAGCGCCAAGGTCAGCAAAGTGAGCAGTGCCCAAGCCGCATGGCAGTTATGAGCCCACCTCGATAACTTTCTTCTGGTTCTCCGGAAGCAGCCGCTGCGAAGCGTTTTCCGAGAAACTGCGTTTGATCATCTCTTCGACGCGTAGCGCCTCAACACGGAGCAGATTCAGTATCATGTTATACGTAAGTCGGAATTGGGACTGGAGCTTTGAGGGTGTTCCGAGAATCATATTGTTCAAGACGTTTTGCTGGTTGGCGGTATCAGCATGTGTCAGAGAGAGCGACACGCAGAACGGCATATAAATCACTCACGTCCGGAAGTTCGTCGTTGGCGACGATGATGACCGTGCCTGTAGGATCCAGGCCTCGTCGACCCGCGCGACCGGCCATCTGGGTATATTCTCCGGGCAGGATATCCCTAAAGCTGCGCCCATCGTGTTTTCTGATATGTGAAAATACAACACATTTTGCAGGCATGTTGACTCCCTGCTCGATCGTCAATATCACTGCAATTGAGACCACCCGGGGGTGCTGACCATGGCAAACGTCTCCGTAGCAAATAGGACCTTGACTAGCCCGCGTGCGAATAATATTTCGACAACCTGGCACATGTGTCAGCGCACGGCGGCCGGAAGCAGATCTGCTACATACCTCTTTGACGATGGGCAGTAGCCCGCCATGGTGCACACCTATCCCGCGCGAGAGCAGGTCTCGCATGCGGCGGATCTGTGGGAGCTGCCTATCCGAGCCTGAATGTATTAGCCGAGACCGGCGTGTGAGCATTGTCATCAAGATGTCACAAAGGGAGGGCGGGCGCACCCTTCAAACGCGAGAGCGCCTTCTCGATCGCGACGTGGATCTCGCTCTTCTCCACCGCCGTGCATAGGTCGGCGTTCGTCAGCGTCCCCGCGTTCTCCTCACAGCGCTTCTTGGAAAATGTGAACACGACGACGGGCAGGAGCGCCTTCTTGCGCAGGTGACCGAGCAGATGCACGTAAAGGTTCTTGTCTGGTTGGTGGAACGTCCGCGGGGAACCCCCGCGCGCGATGGGGGCACCCCGTGCGGGAGCACCGCCACGATGACCACCCCGACCCGCGGGACCTCCGCGCTGTCCGCGCTGAGGCACAGCGGCGCGCGCGCCGAGCCGTTGCACCGGCGGAAGGCCAGCAGCCTCACGCTCCTTGTCTTGTTTCCGCCGAAGTGCTTCTCCGGCGTCCTTGTACCTGCGAACATCGCATGAAAAGGCATGTTCACCCCCGGCACCCGGTGGGCGGCTTACCCTTGGGTGATGAAGTGGCGATTGGCATCAACGATCTTGTGCAAGTCTCGTCCTGCATACAGGTAGTGTTCGAGCGGCACCGGTCGTTTTGCGGTTGAGATAACGTAGATATCCTTTTTCTTCGTACGCCTGTGGGATCGTTCAGGAACCAGCCCGGTCAAGATTTTCTATACTTACCCGACCCAGTCCGCAAACTCCTTAGTGTTAGGCACCGTTGCTGATAGAAGGATGATGTTGACATGGTCGGGGAGCATGATGATTACTTCCTCCCAGACCACTCCGCGCTGCAGAAGCCTTGAGGCAGAGTTACCAATCGGACAGTAGACTTGCTTACCTCCGCGTCGTTCACGTAGTGAACCTCATCAAAAATGACAAACTCGACGTCTCGAATCAGATCAGCACCTTTATAGAGCATGCTGCGGAGAATCTCGGTTGTCATGATGAGGCAGCTTGCTTCTGGATTGATCTGAACGTCGCCCGTCAATATGCCTACGGACGCTGCTCCGAAGGTTTGTTTGAAATCTCGGTACTTCTGGTTGGAGAGCGCCTTGATGGGCGATGTGTAGATAGCCCTGAAGGCTGTGTGAGGCAAGCTCGAAAGGAACAAAACCACAGAGCGCAAACCTTGTCATATGTTTCGTCGCCAGTGCGATGGCGTATTCTGCGACGACCGTTTTCCCCGCCGATGTATGGGCGGCGACAAACACAGAATCTCCCATCTCGAGGTGATAAACTGCCTCTTTCTGAAACGTGTCCAGCTCAAACGGATACTAGAACATTTTCTCAGCGCTGTGGATTTAGATCGATTACTGAGGGAGGAAGGGACTGACCTTGTGAGCCATATCAGGGACGAGCTCGTTGAAATTGGACATTGGCTTGTTTATGTCAACAACATGAGCCCAATCTCGCTTTTGTACTTGAGCTCGACGAAGTGGACGTCGTGCAGACTTAACGGGATTGAGATGTGTCCGCTGAAATTCTCACAAATCAGTACGTTTTACTGGGGATGCACAAGCGGTCCACACACAGAAGTAGGCAAGAACTCATCGACATCCGCTGCCCCGTTAGCCGACAAGGCAGTATCGCCTTCTTCCTCGAGGAGCCCAGAGGCATGACCGCGCTGCTAAGATGTGAGATGTGTCACTATGTGTTCGGAGGAAAACGTACCGGCAACTCTGCTTCTTCTCCATTACGAGGGCGAGACGCCCCCAGCGTAAGGATATCGTCGTCGACATCCACTTCTTTGGACAAATTTAAGCCACGGGACAGTCCCGGCGCAACAGCACGCAGTTGGGAAGAGCCCTCCTCGAGGTCGACGGCATCGACATCTTGTCTCAGGTTATCCAAACCACCTGGCCAGAATGGTACATAGCCCGCCTTGCCCCGGACGAAGTTACGGCTGGGACCAGGCGCGCGGTCCAGAGCAGTCGAGGTCAAACCGGTGGAGGCGCGTGGGTTGGAAGTCTACAAGGACATTATGCCACGAATGAAGGTGCCTCGTTTGTCTCTGACGCACCTCGGTGTATCCGGTGACTCTTCCTTGCAGACCAGTGCGCACGAACGAGAGGCTGGTTGGTGGAGAGCATGGCTCGTACTTGAGTAAAGAAGGTATTGACAGCTGGTTCTCCCAGTGTCTGCAGCACGCGCTCGCATCAGCGCCACACCTAATCAACTTTGAAGTTCGCGGATTCTCAACATACATTTGATACGTCGGAAGCCAATGGTCAGGCAGGCTCTCTTTCGGTAGGATAAGATTCTCTTCTATCTCCCGATATACCTGCTCCTTGGATGGCAATGCAGCAAGACCAAGGTTGGAGAGGATTGTCTCCGCATTGTCTGCGGCGGGATTGAGAAGTTGGTCAAACAGTTCATCCCTCGCCATTGACGGAAGGCTCAAAGAAACCATATGCGTCAGTCCATCCAGCAGTAGATCGCTAAGTCTATAGACTGATCGTGAACTCACTGGTATTTGAACACAGTATGAGTCCGAGCCGACGAACTTGAGGAAGATGAGATCACCGAAGAGAGGTGGAAGCGCCGGATGACGATCCTACTGAACGCCCGCGCCCATTGCCGAGGGGCTGTGCCATTCAGCGCTTGTCAAAGGCCGCCACCGGCGCCACGTCGCCGCCGCTTCAGATTCAACTTCATCCGCCTCGCACCTGTCGTCTGTGCTCAATGGAAGTTGGTTCATTCGAGATCATAAAGTCAGCGGCGTAGAAAGGTTTGCTGTCTTTTGACGTACAACACCACAGGGCCTGGGGCGTTCACGCATACCATCAGCTTCGTGAGTGCCATTTCATCACGCGCGTATGCATAGCGCCCACTAGAACATCGGTCCCAGTCGGGGCGATGGTTTCGTGGGTACAATGCAAAAAGGCTCGGGTCATGCTCAACGCCGGTCTTCGGGCAGAAACCCGTGCTACATGCATCGTGCATTTACTGGAAGCTGTGTTTGAAATATCCAACCTACCCTTGAATTCATACCGCTGCTATCACTGAGTGCCCACACAACGGTTACTCTTGGGCACATCGGACAACCGCGTATCCGTTTCGTGATTGCGTCTCTGCTTGCACCACTCAACTGCGACGGGACTACCACAAGGGCGTTTGGGCGGTGATCTGTCATGCGCGACCACCCGCATCCTCTCGTTCAGCGTTGCAAGAGACGCTGCTGAAAGGCGCGCGCGAGCCTATTCTCCGAGAGCCCGCGTTTTACACCGCCACTACACGACTACAGCAGTATCAAAACCTTGAGCTTGGGACCGACTCTGCGCGCATGCCCCCACAATCCGTATCATGAGTGGAAACTGGACGGTGACCATCGACGATACCAGCTCGTTCATCAACTACCAACCCCACGGTATGCCTCTCTTTGCAACTTTGCTCTTTTACTCAACTATGAACCGCCCTTGTTCACAAAGGTGACGGTGGGGTCGGCGATTGGACGAGCACCGGATGGCAGCCATGGTTCTCCGATTCGGGCGGGTTCAGCCAGCAAGGTGGGGAGAGCGGGTCGGGCAACTCTCTACACATCACAGCCTACTCTGGTGCGAGTCTAGACTTCCAGTTCTTCGGTGAGTAATACCACGTCCTGTGATCATAGACATCGACCAAGAGGTCCTACAGGCACGAGTATCGCACTGTATGGCACAGCGAACTGCTCGTACGATGTCTCTGTCGATGGTGCATCGACCACTCTGCCAGCAACGAACACCAACGGTCAGCTTTACGCACGAGATGGCTTGAACGAGCAAACACATCGAGTGACCCTGACTGCCCATGCCTCGAACTCGAGCATGTTCTCCTTCGATCGCGCAGACGTTTCCCGGCCTCTGCCATCTGTGTGGGCATCTTCTTGGCTCTCTATAAAACATTGGACTGAGACACTTACAGCAGCTCTGATACTCCGAAACCTACGGTAATCTCTGCAACGAACACAACGTTCATTCAGTATCAGGGAAACTGGACACAGAAGACCGACCCCGGCAAGCAGATCCCGAGCAAGGAACATCCTGCACCATACTATGAAGTCGAGACCGCGCCTGCATCACTCTCATTTTCCTTCCAAGGCACCGGAATCGTGGTCAATGGTTCCCGGAACTGGGGAAGCTATACCTACGATGTCGTAAGTTTCTCGTCATTCGTTGGATTACCTCACGCTCACCGCGGACAGACCCTCGACGGGGAGACCAGTTCCTACAACGCCAGCACTATGTGGCTGATCGGCGACTCTCTTCTTTTCTATCAAGATGGGTTAAATCCAAACACGACCTACAACTTCAGCCTTACACCCAGACTTGGCTCAGGATACAAGTTCTGGATTAACTCCGTGACCCTCTTCTCTGGTGGAATCGTTTACGACCGAGATGGTACAACAGACAGGTCGGCGGCGAGCTCCACTGCACACCCTGGCAGATCCTGACATCCTCATCACAGCAAGAAGACGAACGTGGGCGTGATCGTCGGGCCCATCATTGGCGGGGTCGCCGCGCTGCTGATCCTCGGTGCGCTGTTCTGGTGGTGGCGCCGCCGCCGCATCGCACGCGCCTCTGCGGTCACAGAGGCCCAACTGTCACCCTTCGTGTTCTCCGCTGTACCCCACGACGCAGTGACCATGGAGAACCTCTCCACCCCACCCCAATCCTCCAAGCTGGCGAGGGAGGGCGCCGCGCTCCTCCCCTCCCAGAACACCGCCCGGCCGCCCGGGGACTCCGACCCGAGCGCCTCTGCGCCCTCGAGCGCATGGGGCTCATCCTCCGCCCCACTCTCCCCTCCGGCGACGAGGGGAGATCCATCCAGCAGCGCCCATGCTGCGTCTGCGTCCACTACGCAGCCTGCGTCCGGCGCATCCGACCACAACGAGGCGGCGGTCGACCGCCTCATCCAGCTCATCACCGCGCGCGTCGACCGCTCGCACGGTGCCGGCCCCAGATCGGAGTACGGCTCAGACGCACCGCCCCCAGAGTACCACGCATGACGTTGGAAGCGGTTCGGCGTTTGTGGGGGGCACCGGCTCGCTGCTCTCACGTCTCGGACACGCCTCGCGCGCGCGTGTTCACCTATGCATTCACGTTCTCACGTTTTCTTGGGTTTGTGTCTCTCTTTGATACCACCCGAGCCCGTGGCTCGTACACATACTTAACGCCTTGCTTAATGGATGCGTTCTTTTACCCTCGTGCGATGAGAAAGAGGACACGGCGCGAGGAGGTGAATGCGATTGCGATTGCGAGAGCGTACGACTAGCTATGGTATGACTGTCCGAATGTCCATTTGAATGACACCTTCGACCCGACGAGACAAAACTAAACGAGATTACAGCGAGATACAGCGCGGTATACAGTACGGGGGATATATGATACAGCGGCCCAATGATTGTAGTGTTGCGATCAGTATGCTTTTCGGCGCGCATAGACGCGCTGGACACGGATGTAGGTCTGCACGGTGGCCTCGAGGAGCTCACGTTCGGCGTTTGTTTCAAGCTCGTCCACGGTCATAATGTCCATGTCATTACCAAGCAGGAGAGGCCTCCCCGACTTGAGGAATGCCTGTGGGACGATGGACGGATGAATACATGACCCATCGGCGGACGAGGCGATGATGCTTACCAGGATATCATCACGCATCATCGCCCCAATCCAGTTGTCATGCGCAGTAGCATGATCTGGCCCACGCTTCCAGGGGCCTGTCTGGATCCAGTACTCGTTGTAGACGATCTCTTCGAGTTGGCCATTATCCCGCATCCAGCGGTGCAGATGGTTCGCCGCGTCGGGCTCGCCCCCGCGCTGCTCCACGGCGATGTTGACCATGTTCATCCACCGCGCGAGCCAGGGGGACTCCTCCTCGAGACGCGAGGGCATGATGGGCTGCCTGTTCGCGTCGTACACACGGAAGTCGAACTCGGACAGGATGATGAGACCCCGGGGACGCAGCGTCTGGGTCATCTCGTCGATGAGGCCCTTGTAGTCACGGATCTGAGATTCGGTCAGCCAAATTGGCAAGCAGAGCCCGGAAAAGGCAACGGGCGAGCGAACGGAGATTGCGATACGATGCAATCATAACACAATCTCGATCCATAGACGCCGGCGGTTCCGACCCCGATCCCAAAAGCAGGAATGAACGTACTCCGGACGAGACCAGGCGGGCATGAGCAACGTTGAATTGGCCATAGAAGTGCTGGAGGCCGAGGTTGATGTCGTCTACTTCGCTCCTGCATCCGTGGTAAATTGCGTGTTCTGATAGAACGACCCGTGGAGAGTGGGCTCACCGACAGTTGGGAGGCATATTCCTACATGTAGTAGTCCTGGTCAATATAGTTTGGCGCGCGGACACACGTCTCGGAACACTCACACATCCTGCATGGGAACGAGGTCCACTGCGACCGCGCTGCAGTGTGGGAAATCCCGCGCAATGTCCAGTATCCTAGAAACAGGAGGCGGGTCAGGCACGCCATAACGCCCAAGACCCAGAGAGGGTGGTACCAGCTGCCACTTCCGCAACCGAGGTCCACACAAGTTTTGTTGCCCCCCGGCGTGTCGTCTGCGAGGATTTCGGGCAGGGGAGGAGGGTATCTGCCCATGACCTCCATAAACATGATGTGTTGTTGATCTACGCGTGGTGTCAGTTTGGATCAATTCTAGAAGACTGGCGCACAAACCCAATCTCTCAAACTCCTCGTCGTCCGCCGGCAGGCGATAGACCTCGGAGTAATTGTTGATGCCCCGTCCGAATTCGTGTCTGTAGGATGCAGCTCGTAGAGAGCTGGTCATGGAGTACACAGACGGGGCCGGCGATGCCGAGCGCATGTCCCAATCGTGCGAAGTGGCGGAGGTGGCGACACTGGGGGCAAAGCGCAGACTTGCAGGACCAGACCCGACAGAGCAGACGTCGGTGTCCATGTCGTCTTCGTCATGTTGATTGGAGGACATGGCTTGTTGTGGGTAGAGTGCCTGCATCTGAGAGGGGTGGTGGGCGGATGGCGATACAAGCATACGTGCAAACTGAGATGGCGGCGAAGGAGCGAAGGGTGCTTTATATACAAGTGGGCGGCATGCGACAGTGAACGGCGGAGGAGGAGCACTCGAACCGACTCCCGTGCCAATCGGACACTCACGTGCTCGGCTACGATTGGCAGAAAGGTCATCTCCGTTCCCCGATGGGCGTGACTGTGACGGTGGGAGGGAACGCGCTGCCGTTTGGGGACAGCAGGCGCCCAGCCCGGGCGGACGGCGGCGCTGGGCGTGGCTCGGATATCGGTTGAGATTTCTCTTGCGCTCGGTTCCCTCTCCTCCTCCCGCATCGTGGCATCAAATTCCGCCAGCCTCCCCCGCGCGCGCAGAACTCAGACAGAACCGCCCATCGGTCGCCCTTTCCGAATGGCCATCACTTCTGCCGCCTGCCCGCTCGTATCTGTCACAACTCCAGATCTCCTCGCTTTGTCGCATATCCGTCTCTCATCCTCACGGACAAACAGTTCCTTCTCCGGTCCCAGCTCACCCGCTGCGCCCGCCCTCCACACTCGTGTCCATCCCCGAGTCTTCACTCCGACTCATGTACTCCTAGTCCCGATTGAAAACCGACCAGTTGGGGTTCGAAACCCATACCCGCCCTCGGCGGCGGGTCGGGCAACTTGTGCTACATCTCTCTCATCCAGATCATTAATGCCCATCGTGTCTGGGTTGGCAGGAGTACCTGCGCTTCATCTTCAAATCTGTCTGATGCCTAATGCTATTGATTTTAGTACAGTGAGCCACGAGGGCATTCGTGCCTCAGGTATCCCGCGTTGGCAGTAACGGGATGCCATTGTCCCTTTCCCGGTTTCTCCTCGGCCTCCTAGCCTTTCCGACGGCAGGCATCCAAGATGTCCGAGCCTCCACAGCAACCCCTGAAAGTCGAGCAGATTCGCTGCTGACCCCCCTCATCCGGGTGCTGTTCACTGTGGGGCACAAGGCGATGGGAATCACAACCGACGCCGGCGACTTCTCGCATTCGACACAGAAAGGGAGAGGACGCGGACTGCATCTTCGCCCTTTTGCTCCGCGCTTCCTGTGGCTGTTGGACGCCTCCTTAACTCAATCGGAGCGAGCTGCCGGTCCGCCTGTTCTTGGAGGGACATCGCTCTTGGTCGTGCGCCGGCTAGGTTCTCGTTGACGCGATGTGGTACACGCGCCTCGGGGGCACAGTGATTCAGACGTCGCGCCTTGACTTGCGACGTACAGGCTCCGGACAGCACCCCATTCTACTCAGCTGCAATGTGCTGCGTGAGCCCGCCCCGGCTGTCGTGGGATGCGACGGTAGCAGTCATTGACTGCCCCCGCCTCGAACCCCCGCCTGCAGTGCGTAGTCTATAAGGCTATTCTTCAAGAACGTTTCATCTCGTCAAAGGACGGGTGTAAGCACAATTTTTACCAGCCCGTGGTGTTGTATTGACCAATATCGTCTGCGCTGATAGCATCCGCCCACCATGATCTGAATATCAGAGCCACGTTGACAAAATCACCCTCGGCGGAGACGGGTTCGGACGATGGCAGCCTCGGCACGCCCAGACCGCGTTGTACTCTAGCACTCGCGGTTTTCCTCCCTCATACAGATCCTTCCCATCCGATGGCCTCTGAAGAGACCTGCTGCGAGCGCTGTGCGTCATTGGAAGCCGCCTTTGGAAGCGCAGATCGTTCCCGAGCGCGTTCGCTGTGCGAGTGCCCGTCTTTCCCCAGGTTTGCAGGTCACGCCGCGCGTCTGGACCGGTTTGGTTCGAGGATGTCCGTCTTCCAGAGCCAAGGAGGGGCCGTGTATGCCCAGACACGCCTTCTTGACCCTGAGCTGCGTCCACGCCGAGAGGCGAGGGTCATGCATGACGCGTGACTCGTTGTTCCCTACTTAGCACATCCGTTTACCAGGCGATCTACGCTCCGCGGCGCGAGCGAACACTTGGAAGTTGGTCGTAATGTTCGCCGTTAGCTTCGCCCTGCCTAAATTTCCGACGCGCATCTGAGCGATGTAGCGGCCCACGACTCTCACGGGGCACTCCCGCGAACAACCGTGCGGGGCGACGGGACGACGGGTTGCCCCATCGCCATAGAGTCGTTCTCTATCAACGGGTGGCAAGCATGTTACGATGATGGCCCTCGCTCCGTGTGGGAGCGGACCCCCAGATTGCCACTCAGCGCGTCGTGTGCACAGTGTGGATGCACATACGACAACCCGCGCTATCGCTAGGCTTGCCGTCTTGAAGCTGATGGGTGCGAGCCCGGGCGTTCCCCAACAGCGCCAAGTTATACTATCACACTACCGATACAGTAGCAATACTAGTGCCTGATGGCGGTATTCGATCTGGTCTACCGCGATCGCGTTCGTATACGTGCGTGATTTCCTACAACACAGATGTCGTGCAGATACGTCACACCAGCAGAGTGTGCTCCGGGGGATGGCCAAGCGGGTGGAGATACCAAACGTCAGTCTCACCACGGGCCTTGCAAGGCCTCACTGAAACCACACCGAAGGCCGCGTGTCACTGAGACTGGAGGGTGCCACAGTCGACCCGGGTGTGTGCATAGCTCATTGTGTCAGCATGCGCAGCGGAGTGGCATTTCGGGAGTGCTGGTGTACGCCGGCGGGCGTCCTGCGGCCGATCCTCGCTCGACCAACCGAACGCGGCCTGCTGCACACCTGCATCTCCGCCGACACGTCGATCCTCCAGAACTGGCGGAGACCGAGTCCAGGATCAACCGCGTCCGAGGAGCGTGATCCGAGGCGGCTAGCCAGCGTGCAGCTGCGGGAGCTGGGCAATCGGCTATGGGAGGTTGGGCGTGCCACGCCCTTTAAACTCATAAACTGGAGCTTGAGCTTAGTACTCACCGATATCGTCTGAGATTCGAAGCCTGACCATACTGCGAGCTGCCGCCGCCATGACACATGTTGGACTCGTCAGAGGGCGAGTTTGTCTTGACAATGACCGTTCTTGAATGGTGGTCATCAACCGAACATCCCCGAACACTTGCAAGCGCGATGCGCTTGTATCCCGAACGCATTGGCTGACGGTAGACCCGTCCCCGTGTCCAAGGAATGGCAGGCCGACGGCAGCGGGTTCCTGAACGTATGCCAGCAGATATTGGCCAGGGACATGATGCGGGCCAGGTGTCGTAAATGGAGGACGGGGTTGGACAGACCACGAGAAAGCGGCTGCGAACGACGTTTCCAAAACTGCATAAAACGTCACGTAACGGACTGCCATCGCCGGGCAACGAGGCGCGGCGCAGCGTCCACGACCGCATCGTACATTGAGTACATATTCGAAACTTACAACATGCGTGTGGTATCTCCGAACCCGCTCGCCGGCGCCGCGGTCTACCGTTTCTTGAGCTGTTCGAAGCGTTTGGCGAGGAGCGTGAACTCGTCTTCTTGCGCCTCTTTCGCAGCCTTCGCGGGGGATCCGCACTCGGTTTCTGCAAGCCCGCTGCCTTCTCCGTCCGCGCGCCTTCGTCTTCGACCGGAACTTCGGGAAGCTTGGGCGTGCGCACGCCCGCGCTCCTCGCTTCCGCCGATATCGCAGCAGCGTCGAGCGGCTTCGGCGAGCCCAGAGTGGCTGCCCCGGCTGGCTTCTCTGCCTCGCTCGCGCCTTCCTATATACCCATATCGGGGTGAGCGGTTCCGTGCATGCGGCTGGCGTGCGGCACGGTGTCCCACCTTGACGCCTCCGTCGGGGCCCCCGCCGTCCTCTCTGTCCGAGTCCGCGCTAGCCGGCTTCGGCGGCGACCAGGCTATGCCGTACCCCTTCGCGATCTCGCTCAGGTAGGCGTCAACCAGCGCCGAGGACGGTGTCGAAATATCGAGCTTGCGCGTGACCTGGCCTCGAGGTTTGGTTGGGACGCGAGATGCGCAGGCTGTAGAGGTGCGGCACTCACGCGCTCGCTCACACACCCGTCCTTGTTCTCCATGACGGCTATCGAGAACTCGCGGCCGAACTTCTGCATCAGGATGTCCCGGAGGATGTGGAGTTCTGCGTGGATCAGCCCGTGTCGCATCTCGACAACTCCGGGAGCGGCGTACCCTTGAGCTCCGTTCGGGGAGCCGCATATATAATCGCGCAGACACCTTCACTGACACCAGGATCTGGCTCTCTTGTACTGGGGCCGAAAGAGTCACCAGGTACGTCAAGATGCATGTCAAGCGAGGTGAAGGGGCACGCACCTCTGATCGAGCAGGCCGAAGCGCGATATGAGAAGCTCGCAATAAAGCTCAAGGAGTTCTAGCAGCTCGACGTATACGTCTTCGTGTATGACTAGCCCACAATCAGACATGCTACCCGCGGAGGCGGGACGGAGAGCACTCACTGTTCTCGACCTTGATCCTCGCTGTCTCCACCTTCCCCTTCTCCAGCAAGAGGGCAATGTCTCTTCTTGAGCTCTTGGCCTGGGCATTCTTCTTCTCTTGCAAGGTGCGTAACCTCTGCACACCGAGTCTGGAGAGAGGAGGATAAGAATGAGCCTTGATTCAAGCATGAGGTGATGGTACCGGAGTTGAACCTGTGCAGATCGATGAGCTGCTCTGTTATGTTCACTATACACAACTATACGCTCTGACCTTTGCTTTAGCAGAATTCCAGGGCACCATTGGAGGAGGATACGTGTGGGATGCTGCAGAGTCCAGATCTGCCTCAGCGAGGTGCGCTACTCCTGGGGATCTGCAGAAGCGCCCAATGAAGGGGATCCGATGCAATCTGGCGGTCCGCTTTAGCCGGTACCCCCCAACCGCTAGGCGCCTACGAGCGTAGACCGCCCAGCTGAGCTTGTGAAGTTGTTCACCATCCACCTCACTCTCACCACGAACAGCCTCCATACACAACCCTGTGTCCCTTCGATCTCCTCGACGGAGGATTGCAATGGGAAGATTCAACCTACTGCGCAAGAAGGTGGTCGTCGATAGATATGTCGGCCATGATTCACCGACCCTTGTTGAACTGCCCAACCTGCATGGCACAGAAGTCGCCCCGAACCGCACTGCGGATTGCGTCCTGTCATCGTTGGGAAGCGTCACCATGCAACTGACTGCTTGCTCTTGCGCCCGTAGGCTGGTGACTGATGTATCGAGCATGTTGCGGCACCGTCGGTGCATGAGGTGCGGTACCGCCTCTCACGACATACAGCCCCCCCACCCAGAACTCCTCAGGCATCTGTCAAATTCAATCATGCATAGCACGCAGACATCATGGGGCGCATCTACGTCCATCTTTTACAAGCATACCACAAACATCTCAGCAAGCTGTGACCCATCAGGCGTACCGTAGGGCATGCTGTTTATCGGAGACACGCCCACATCATACGTAGCTGACATCCATCAGCTAGCAGAAGGCATCATGAGAATGTGCATACGGACGTATATGTGCCTGTGAACTTTCGCACATATGTGCTTCCCACTCGATTCGCGGTGTGCATGAGTACGCGTCAGCTCGTCGGCTCTGGAGGACCCCAGTAAGGCCCCCTCAGAGCAGATCAACACTTTCCGTACTTCCGCTCGCTCAGTCCATGCACTTGCATGCCCCTGGACACACCCGCGTCAGGACAAGCTTATGCTAGAAAAGGAAACAGGTTCCGGGTCCCGGGAGGAGGGTGTACGTGTTCAATCACGATGGTGATGGTCGCTGTCGAGGACGCCCCTGCGCTCAAGTGCTGCGATGCAGATATACTTCCGCGATGCAGCCCTCCGTTATACTAACCGGCAGTAGCTCGAGCTTGCAGCCAAACTCTGTGCGTCTTGCTTCTGTCGTGCGTCTGTCTGAGGTGTCAGTGCATGCAGTGTCTTCGTCGTCTGCTCGTACATGGCTGGTCCACGCCCTAGCTACCCTCCAAAACGCGGCACTCCCCTCCCTCGGTTGTGGATTGACCTGAATTTGTCGAGTCCCGAGCTCCCCACGCCGCCGTCAGCGTACTCCCCGAACCATAGCAGCAGCAGCCTGGCGACCTCGGAAGAGACTTGCACTCCGGCGTCTGCGGAGCTCTTCTACGTGCTATGTCTGTACGACTATGACGCGGAGGACAGCAGCCAGCTGTCATTCCGCAGGAATGACATCTTAGATGTTGTCAAGAAGGAGGAAACCGTACGCCTCGCCTATCTTGTCGGCTCGTGGACGGTGGCTAATACAAAAGCAGGGTTGGTGGGCCGCCATTCATCCGCAAGACAACACAGTCGGTTGGATCCCGAGTGCCTTCGTGCAACCCATCTCGGATACACTTGCAGACAAACTGCGCAATAACAATACGAACGTACAAATCTATCAGGAGGACACGGATAACGCATATGGCTCCCCGGAACAGCTCACAGACCCATTCGCGATTGATCATGAAGGCGAGCAACGGAGCTATGAGTGGATGCCTCTGGTGAATGTCGACAAGGTGAGCCTCAACCACCTCACCGCCCAGTCCCAGGGTTGACATGCTTGGGTCGCGATTATGCAGCTCAGCCCGGAGCAGCTCCCTCCCTCCAGCCTCGCGGGCGTGCTCAGTCCAATCGTACCTCCGCATGAGGGTATAGACGGCAACTTCCTGGAGATTGAGTCAGAGCTGTCACCGACCGACATGGCGACCTCGAGACGTCGATCACCGCCCCGGACAGAAGAAGACCACGTTCAGGTTCTCACCGTCACTGCGCCGCCCCCGACGGGCGGCAGCCCGCTCCCGGTTACCCCGCGCACACCCTCTCGGCGGCGTAGCCTCTCGTTACCGAACGCAGAGACACCCACATCCGAACACCAGCGGTCACGTTCCGAATCTGACAAGCCCGCCGTCGTCCGACATCTGCGGCGGCGCCCGCTGCTGATTGACGACCAGTCCTCGCTGAGCCGGCTCACTACGCTCTTCGAGGCACACAACGTGGAGGAACTGGAGTTCCTCATCTCCAGCCCCGTTGTCGCGGAATCGTTCGACGCGTTTTCGCGCACACACCGCGCGGGCACCCCCCGGTCAGACAAGGTCAAGCAGATCACCGGGGACGACGAGGCGCAAGCGTTCCATGACGCGCAGCTCGTGCAAGGGTATCTACGGCCCTTGTATGCCGACGACGAGATCCAGCTGCAGCCCGACGGGAGCGTTTACGCTGGAACGTTGCGTGCGCTCGTCGCGAGACTCACTGTAGATCTACCGAGTGCGTTCAAAGGGCTCTTGTTGCAATTGATCTCATACTAATTGGCGGCAGAGCCCATACAGGAGACGCGATATCGCCATGCGTTTCTGACGACGTACAAATCGTTTGCCACCGCGGAGGAGGTCTTCGACCTGCTGCTGGAGCAGTACAACATCAGCCACCCAACGGCGCTCAATCTCAAGGAGATGGAACAGTGGAAGGAGAGGCGGCTGAAGCCCACTCGTCGCCGGGTCCTCACCGTGTTGCGCGTGTGGACGGAGGAGCATGGGCTGCTGCATGACGACGCGCATCTCGCGCGGCGTATCGTGGACTTCTTGTCCTCCATCAATTCCCCTCCACAGCTAGCCGACAGTGCCCGCGAGGTCATCAGGTCGCTCGAACGCTTTGTAAGTATCCAGCTTCGCGGCCTCCTGCTCGCGATATCTGATGGATATGTAGATTTCAGTCATTCCGCCGACCCCTGTGTCTGCCGTGTCGCGGCACAAGAAGGGCAAGAATTCGAAGGGCGACCTGCTGCGCATGGACACTGTGCTACTGGCCGAACATCTGTGCATGCACGAGCAAAGGCTGTACTCGAAGATCCGCGTTCTCGACTGTCTCAATTGGGTCAAGAGTCTGAGCGGTAATGGAACAAGGAACCTGATGGCGTTCAACTCGTTCAATGACAAGCTCTGTTCGTGGGTCAAGATGAGCATACTGAACACAGAGGGTATGGGCAAGCGGTCGGACACGATCGAGTACTGGATCAAGGTCGCCGAGGTGAGTTGAGCACACTGGCACCTCCACCTGCCGCCTAATTGCTGACTGCCGGACAGAAATGCAAGGCGCTGCACAACCACGCCTCAATGTACGCCATCGTCGACGCGCTATTGAGCCCCGTCGTCAGCCGGCTGCACCTAACCTGGGCGCACGTCGGCCGCCGCGCGCAGCTCGAGCAGTTGGCCAAGTTCCACGAGCCCGCGAGCAGCTTCTCGGCGTATCGTCTCGCGCAGCGCGCCGCGGACGGACCATGCATCCCGCACATCGGGATGCACCTCGCGGACATGCAGCTCGCGAACGCGCAGGGCGCGGACAACATTGTCGTCCTCGCCGCGTCGTCCGCGTCAGGCGCGCCGCTCCCGCTCGTCAACTTCGCGAAGCGCGAGCGGTGGGCAGAGTCCATCGACGCGATTGTGCGGCACCAGGCGCGGGCGTATGCGTTCGCGGAGGACGCGGGCGTCGCCGGGTACATCGACGCGAACGTCGCGCTCGCGGGGGAGAAGGACCAGGGCTCGTTCTGGTTGAAGAGCCAGGAGATTCAGCAGGCTGAGTTACAGCACGCGGACATTCGCAAGGGGCTCGAGCTAGCAGGGTTCTAAAGCACGAGTGTAATCGTATTTATTGGTATGTCTATACTTCCCTTCGTCAGGCCAGGGTGCCTAGTTCGATCATTTCGGCCCTTTGTACACGTCGTTCTCTTCGAGGTCCACTGTCATTATATCCGCTGTATCTTCTGTTCATCTGTAATTTCGGTATCAGTATCACACCTCTGTCAATCACATTGGGTTTCTTGGTAATGTCGTGTGTGTCGTGCATAGGCAGGCGTATGTTGAGGGTATACTGGAGATGCAAGTCCATATATAAACAGGGAAGCGAGAAAGGTAGACTACATGTGAGAAAACTGGGTAAAAGCGGAGACGAAACAACCTATATGAAAGAGAGGATAGGGTACTGCTAGACTGATGCCCGGTCAGCGACGGCAACATGCCACACAAAGGCGGTGTGTTGTCCGACGCGTTCAACAGTTGCATGCCTCGGCCTGACCCTGGGCATTCGCTTGCTTGTTGAGATCCACGCCTGTCCTGCCGGCAGCCCCGGGACGTCCCGCGCCTCCTCTTGCGGACGGGGGTGCGGTCAAAGGGAGCTTCTTGGCTGTGTATTCTGACTGTTAGTCGCAGGGATTGATCCAAACAACCGGTGCGCACCGATAGCAATGAATATTTCGGACACGCCTTCGCCGCTCTTGGCGCTAGTCTCGCCCCACATCAGGCCCTCTTCCTCAGCGTATTTCTTCGCCTCCTCCTGGGACACCTGGCGCCGTGCGGCGAGATCGAGCTTGTTACCGCAGAGGGCAATGACGATGGAGGGGTCCGCTTGGCGTTGTAGTTCACGAATCCAGGCCTTGGCCTTCTCTAACGACGTTGACTGCGTGATGTCATAAACGACCACTGCGCAATTGGCGTTGCGGTAGTACATGGGTGCCTTGTGTGCTCATCCGTAAGATAGGATAGCCCGCAATCACCGAGAGACACGTACAAGGGACTGTGGCACAAAGTCAGTACTGACAATCAAAACGCGTGAGGTGGACGGCATACCTTATAGCGTTCCTGACCCGCAGTATCCCTACAAAGAGCAAGGTTAAGGGACCAGTATGTTTGCCATTTCTAGGCCTTACCATATCTCAAACTTCACAGTTGTCTGGTCTTCGAGCGTCACGGTCTGCGTCAGGAATGCAGCTACATGGAACTCAGGGACCTGGGCAGTGAGACAGACATAGGAGGAACGTACCGCCTATCGTGCTCTCCCGGTAGTCGTCAAATTGATCCTTCACGAAACGCAAAACCAAGCTAATTGTGCGACGCTCTCAATGCAATTGTTCGAGTTCGGCCGAAGCGGCTATGCATACCTGGACTTCCCCACCGCGGATTCGCCTGGGAAAGCGGTCAGCTAGGGCGATCTGGAGTCGTCCAGTGAGATTTACACACCGAGGAGGACGAGCTTAAACTGGAACTGTTTGGACATGGCGGAGGGGAAGAGGAAGAGGTGGCGGGCGGAGGCAATGAGTGTGCTGCTATCGCGCAGCCAGCTGACGCCAGTGAGGTGAGGCTCCTCAAGGCACTGCCAGGCGCCCGTCGCTGCCGTCCATAAACGGATCGGTTTCCCACGCGCCCTCCCTCCAAGGCTCGATAAAATTGATGATTTCAGGTCTCCTCTCAACCACCACCTTCGCACTTCGTACTCGCGCCAACCACAGCATTTCTCTCTTCTACCCCGCTTGCCGTCTAAGTTGAGCTCGTCCGTCTGCGTCGGCTCCCGCAACCGTCAACATTCGTCCGTCGACGTCATTTGAGCTATCTACCGCTTTCGGTCTCCCCGACACGTCACTGAGCACGTCCTCGTCGCGATTTTGAACAAGTCTCTTCCCTCCAAGCACTAAGAACATGAACCGTCACCATCCGTATGGGGGCTCCTATGACGGGCCACGCAGAGGTGGCCACGCCGGCAACTTTGGACCCGGTCCTGATAGATCTCACCGCTATGACCGAGGTGGTGCCCCGAGAGGGAGAGGATTCGGCCGTGGCCGTGGTGGTGGTGGCGGTGGCTACCAAGGCTCGTATGGCGGCTACAATAATTCAGCCCCATACAACCAGGGTCCCCCGCAAGGCGACATGGGAGGCTACAACAACTACCAGTCAGGACCTCCTCAAGACCAGTACTATCAGAACGGCAATTATGCTGCACCTGCTCCCGGACAGTACGACGCGCCAGATTTCTCTGGTGGCTACGATCAAAGCTACGGCTATGAAGGTGCGCTTGAGAGTCCCCATTTGAGTTTGAGTTTGCATGTGCGTTGGCGTGCATGGCGAGGCATACCAAGACTTAAGCTGCCCATGCCGTTTGCCTCGTTGTCGTGACCGTGAACATGAGCTCCAAACCGCGAGATCCGTGGAGTGAGCTCTAGCATGTGTCTGTCGCTATCGGCTCTTGGTGGTCCTGATGGTCCTTGACTATGAGAGGATGAGCCGATTGGTATACTACACTCGCACCTTGGGGAGTCGGGGCTTTCCCTGGGTTCGTGTGCTTCCTTTCAGCGCTGTTGCCTACATTGATTAGCCCTAGAAGTATGTTCTCACGTCCGTTAATCACCCTCTGTCAGATGGCGCAGACCAGAACTACAATCAGGGTGGCGGTTATGGACGTTTTCAGAAGCGACCTCAACGTCGCGAACGAGACGACAAGGTACACGACTCGATCATTGAGGAACGGTTGCAACGTGAACGACCCTGCCGAACACTCTTCATACGTAACATCAAGGCAAGTCTGACGACAACGCACAACTGCGTACGACAGCGTTCCTAACTGCTGTCTGCATACAGTACGAGACCAACAGTGACGATGTAAGGCGGCTTTTTGAGGAGCATGGGGAAATCAAGACGTTCTTTGACCTCATCGCGAACCGGGGTATGGTCTTCGTCACATTCGTGAGTGAATACTCTGTGTCGTCAGTAACTCTCAAGCTGAGCTCGGTCTAGTATGATCTACGTGCCGCGGAGAGAGCCAGGGATAGGTTGCAAGGATCTGAGATTAGCGGTCGACCCGTGCGTCGAAATACCCAAGTAGCCGTTTATGCACGAACTGACGGGACAGTAGATTGACGTGCACTACTCTCTCCCCCGTGACGACCACGGAAAAGGTGCAGATCGGCAGAGGGAACAGGTAGGATTCGCTGGATGCTCGTTGCTACGCTCAGTACTCAATGCACTTGGCAGGAACTCCAAGGAACACTAATCGTGACTCTCCGCAACTCGCAAACAAACCAGCCCATCGACGACGGAGAGGTCCGTCGTAAATTCCAACAGTTCGGAGATGTGAAGTCCGTGAGACCTGTGGGGGACCGCCTCGAGTGAGTATGCGCTCTTATCTCGCTGTGCCCCACTTTTATGAACGTTGTGTAACAGCCAACGCTACGTGGAGTACTATGACACAAGGGTAAGTAGTAACGTCGCAGGCACGGTTCTCTTGGCACTCATAAACAACCAGGCTGCCGAGGATGCGCATGACCGACTCCGTCATCAAGGCCTACAGGATGGTGTGATGGAAATTGTCTTCGCATACACCGGTACCGACGACCCCGGGCCGGCTGCTCGGTATGTGTCTAGCATGATATCGTCAGTCACAGAGAGCTTACAGTCGAACAGCCAAACCCAGGACGATCACGGCGGTTTCGACAGGCAGCGTGACTGGGAAGAGCCCCACAACCGTGCGCGTCGGGGAGGCCGGGGAGGTCGCGGGAGAGGTCGCGGGTATGGAGGCGGTGACTGGGAAGACCGTCGCGACTGGAACAACAAGAACCGTGACCGAAACTCTCAAGAAGACGAGTTTGGAAGAACTCAGCGGGGAGGCGAGTCCAATAACCGGTTCAACAAGAATGGGTCGGGTGGCTATGGCGGGTCAGGTTCGGGCCCAAGCTACGGTAGCCCACCGTCGCCTGGCTATGGACAAGCTTCATCTGCCCCTGCAGAAGTGAGTAACTCTACCACGATCACTTTTTCCTGTCTCTTACCGTCTCACAGGCCGCGGACGAACGGGAGCGATTGGAACAGGCGAAGAAGGTTCAACAGGTGCGTACTATCATGCAACCTGGTGGATCCTATGCTGACAGTGTGATTCTAGTTGCTTGCTGCGTTGAAACAGCCTGGGGCCAGTGTTACTCCTGCTCCTCCACCGGCTCCCGCGCCCGCACCTCCTGCCCCGGCACCGCCAGCGATGCCCCAGATGCAACCTCCTCCCACTACTCCTGCACCATCCTACTACCATCAGCCACCCATGAACGTGTCGCCTCAAGCTCCGGCGTATGGTGCCAACCCTGCAGCGCAGCCTCCTAACCCATATGCATTACAGCAGCAGGCTTCGACTCCACAGGTTTCGCAGCAACAAGGGGGTCCTGCGGCTCCCATGGCAGGCCTTCCTCCCAACATTCTCGCTCTACTTCAACAAGGCAGTCAAGCACAGCAACCGTCCGCACAAACATCTGCCCCCCCGCCCATGCCTCCGTACAGTATGCCTCCTGCATCGGCTATGATCGGCGCGCAACAACCGCAGCAACCACCGCAGCAACAAGCGCTGCCAGCCATGTCGCCCCCGAACCCAAGTCAAGTAGGTTATCGCGAGCTCATGGCCTACTTGGTGAGTGCAGGTATCCATTTGGTTCCCGCCGAAAGCTAACGCGAAATCCTTGTAGCAGGCTCAAAATCAAAAACGTTAGACGATATGGACAATGGACAGTGTATGACCCACTATGCTCCTCTACTATGCTAGCACGTCACTGCTCCATTCCTTCACCTATCTTATTCTTAGTATCGCGTGTATATGAAACAGCAGCTCTTGTAGCGATTGACTTTGAACGTTGAACCTGCCACCGCATGCGGCGTGACCAGGCGGTGTTTGAGGTCCGTTTTGGGCGGCTATGTGTCCTGGCATGAGGTTGCGCTCCTTCCACCCTCTACTGCTAACAGCATGCTAAATCTCGCCAACCTCCGTACTCTTCTGTCTCGTGTGCTAGCTCCACCCAGTCTGCATACGGTCGCTCTGTTTACGCCTGAAGGGGAATTGATCTGCTATGCGTCGGAACCAAACAGGACGAAGGACCACGTCCGCGTTCTGGTCGGTTTGAGCACCGAGACATGGCAAGAGACACGAGAGCAAGGAATTGGCCGGGTCGACTCAGAGGTCTGGCGCAGTACGTCTTCAACAAGCCATGGGTGTTGATGGTGGCACATAGCAGCTTGGACATTTGCTTGTTCTACCCATCGAGTCGCCGAAGAAGGACGAGGACGATGAGCCGCTCTTGCTCCTTGCGCTGAACTCCCAGTCGCACGTCCCTTGGGAGCAGCTTGAGCTCAAGGTAAGCACCGTATTCCGCTGCTACAGTGTCTTCGGACCGCAACGCGCTTGTAGGGCAAGAAGCTGGTTGAGCACCTGGAGAAACCGGTCGCGCAGCTGAGCCAGACGCTTGCTGCACCTCCGGCACCTGTCAGCCCCCGAGACAGAGGAGCGCGATAGTCCCTCGCTGTCCTGCTGACAGCCGCCTCAACCCCCACGCCGTGAGTGTCAGTCAGCCTGCCCAGATTTGATGCGTCTCGCTGACGTCCTGCCGACTGATAGGTTGTGCTGGATCGCAGCTCGCGAGCCTTTGCTGGGTCGTGGTGCGCCTCAGACGACTGGGGTAACGGCCCTCGATCCCCACCAGCCAGCCTCCCTACAGCGAGAGGCAGGTATGCTTCCATGACATACCAGCGCTACCAAGCTTTTTGAGTGCCGTTGGTTACGTTCTCGTTGTGTCTATCAGAATACATGGAAGAGCTGTACCCCGAGGCTGCCGAGATCAGCACCGCAGCGAGGCGTTCTGTAGACTAGTCCGAGATGTACTGGCTTGAAATAGGGACAGGCATGACTTATCCTCGCTTCATACGATGTACAGCGGCCCTGAACTGTCTCCTCTTGCATGCATCGCCAGAGTTAGAGAACAGTCGTCGCGGGATTTCACCACTGTGAGACCCCGCGCGGCTGGACGTCCCCGACGCGCGCGGTGACTACGAATGCCGGATGCGGGTGCGTTGGGCGCTGTCTGCTTCATCATCCTCCTTCCGTCTCCCGAGTGCGACCTCCGAGTCTCCTCGACGCCAGCTCTCCGACCGCCTTATTCCTCTCGACGCCTGCGGAAGCGTCCTTGCTGGTCATGCGACGATGTTCTGTTGCTGGGGTACGCCGGCCTGGCCTGCCACCACCCGCGTCGGTCACGCGGGCTCGCGCACATAGAAATTACAGCGTCCACGTTCAACAGAAAAAGGCCCCCCAAGCACAACCGCAGGCGCCGCCGGCAAAGGACACATACTTCTCCACGCCAAACCCGCCCAAGTCTCCCATCCGCCCAGACCCGTATGCGCTCGTTGCGCCGCAGCTCAAGGAGCTGCGAGAGACGCTGCTCAACCTCCTCGGCTCGTCACACCCCTCCCTGACCGAGATCGCGAAGTACTACTTCCTGCACCCCTCAAAACAGCTCCGGCCGCTCCTCGTTCTCCTCTTCTCCCAGGCGACGAACGGCCTTGGCAGCAACTGGTACCGCAAGCAGTGGGAGGCAGAGTGCGAGGGCGCGGGCGGGCGGGCGGAGGAGCTTGACCGGCCGCTGACGCGCGCGGACGTGCTCAATGACTGGAACCCGAACATGCCAGACAACACCGCGTCCTTCCAGAGCTCGTTCACGCTGCGCCCGCCGCGGTCGCCGCTCCAGCCGCCGCTCCCGCCGCCGTTCCCGCCGGCGCTGCACGTGCCGACCCTGGCGGCGCCGCTCACGCTCCTCCCGACGCAGGTGCGGCTCGCGCAGATCGTGGAAATGATCCACGTTGCGTCGCTGCTGCACGACGATGTCATCGACAAGTCGCCCCTGCGCAGGGGCGCGGCGTCCGCGCCCGCGGCGTTCGGGAACAAGCTGTCCGTGCTCGCGGGAGACTTCCTCCTCGGCCGGACGAGCGCGGCGCTGTCGCGGCTGGGCGAGAACGAGGTCGTTGAGCTCATTGCGAGCGTCATTGCGAACCTGGTGGAGGGCGAGATTCTGCAGTTGAAGTCGGTGCATGCGGACGAACTCGGACTCCCGGGTTTGTCGCCCTCGGTCGGGCAGGACAACTGGAACATCTACCTGCAGAAGACCTATCTGAAGACGGCTAGTCTGATGGCGAAGGGCGCGCGGGCGGCGGTGGTCCTCGGCGGCTGCAAGGAGGGCGAGGTGTGGAAGGAGGTTGCGTACGCGTACGGGCGCAATCTGGGCATTGCATTCCAGGTCGGTTGTTCTCTATTGTGCCCCAGAAGCCTTCTCTGACATGGGACACGCCAGCTCGTGGACGACATTCTTGACTATGAGGCCGGCGACGCAACACTTGGCAAGCCCGGAGGAGCAGACCTCCAGTTGGGTCTTGCGACAGGACCGGCCTTGTTCGCCTGGGAGGAGCACCCCGAGATGGGTCCGCTCATTCAACGCAAGTTCGAACAACCAGGCGACGTCGAGCTGGTATGTCATTTCCACATGCTCGAGGGCTACGTACTGGTGGCTGATGTGTGCTCTCCCCCTCCTTCCAGGCAAGGGATCTCGTCCGGAGATCGTCTGGTGTAGAGCGGACTCGCGACCTTGCCCGCGCTCATGCTGATAAGGCACGGGAGGTGCTGGCGGTGCTGCCCGACAGCGACGCTAAGGCGGCTCTGGAGGTGCTGACGGAGCGGGTCGTGAAACGGACGTCCTGACGCCTGGGTAACCTAGATATATTGCAGTAATCACATGCACGCACACGATGTGCCATGGCTATGGGACAGTCCATCCCTGTTCAGTGTTCTGCTGACCTGCCTGTGCGCGTCCGACAAGGAACTCTGAGCTTAGCAGCGAGCTCCTGCTGTGTGCGCAGGGCCTGTCACGGTGACCGAGGTCCTGTATGACTCAGTCGACTGGGAGGTGAAGGGATTCTTGACATGCCAGGTCGAGTCGACCCTTTCCTCAGTCACGACTTTCTATCTTCCTACCATCATCATCTCCATCCGCGATTCCCTCAAACTGACCCTTACAGCCCATATTCTCTCCGTTGTACACTCAAGAAATGTCTTTCCCTAGCTTGAGCTGCGACACCCTCGTCCCCGCGAAGCGGTCGGCGCCATCTGACCTCGAGCCCTTGCGAGTCAGCAGGAGCATGACCGCCGACGATCCGTACAACAGGAACCTCCTCATAGGTTCCCAGTCACTACACCCGCTCCCGACGTCGACTAGACGTCGCGTTAACCCAGAGTCATTGGCGATACGGCTCGGTCCCGAGCTCGTCAAAGAGCTCGAGAGCTATGTCAAGCCTGGTGTCGTCGAGATGCCTTCCTTCGCGATCCGCCAGCAGATCCAGATGCGCCACAAGGTGGATCGAAGGCACATCTACGACTGGTTTCACAGCAAGGGTCTTCGGGTCACGAAGGAAGACAAACGCGCGACTGTAGAACAAAAAACCGACGCTATGCGCATGCAGGCGAGTCTTGTGTCTCATCCTGGATATATGCGCATCTTATGAATACTGCGCACACACAGAGGCGAATCCGCCGTTGCATCGCGCCTGCAGTGCCTTCCATCGCCGCCTGCCCTAGCCTGAGCGACTCGGCTACAGAGAGCGCTCCCTCTTCTCCAGCGTTGCTCACGCCCCCGACGGCGCCTCTAGAGTTTCGTCCGACGTCCGCTCTGAAGGAGGTGCCCTTTCACATGGGGTCGTTGGACCACCACGGCATCATCAGGCGCAGACACGACCCAGCCCACACTGTGAACCCTGCTGTATTGACAGGCAACACTCGCGCCAAGCCGTCCGTCTCTGCTTGCCGGGTTCTTCACCAGATGTCCTCCACCCTAAACTTACCGCCTCGTCCACCTCGTGGGCACTCCCGCAAGTTCCGTGACCCTCAAATTGATTCTGTGTTTCCGATAGACGGCACGGCCGAGCTGGACCAGCAGCAGCGGGAATTATACTACGACACATTGTCTCGTGTCCTTGGCCCTGCGGACGGCGTCCAGGAATGCGTCGGCACTTACAGAGCCCACATGGCTAGGCAACACGAGGTCTACTACGAGCACTTTCTCTCTGCGGATGCGCTCGCCCTTTCCGGCGGGAACTGTGCTGAACAGTCTCTGCAGGAGTCGCGTCAGGCTACTACTCCGATACTTGATAGCCTCCAGGAGACTACACCGCAGCTTGAGACGACGGATCTACTGCGTGCTTTGAACGCTATCTTTGACTGGCCATCGTGTGCATCGGTTTCCGAGCTTGGAGTTGCTGACTCTCAAGGGCACTCGTCTGCTGGGTTTTCTGACTGTCTGGCTCTTGACGACATCCTGGCAAACTCTGTTCAAGAACAACAAAACGCACCCCCTAAAACTGTGTCCTTTGCTGCCGTCGAACAAGTTGCGCCTCAACAATCCTTCGAGTCCTATCCGCAGCTGGTGCGACCGTTCTTTGATACCAGCTCGAGCTCTCTTGCTGGTGCTCTTGGAGATCTCTCGTACAGCGCCACGCCGCCGATGGATTACGATGCTCGGCGCAAGAGTAAGGAGTGGGTTCGTCCACGGATGGGTCGCGCAAGGGCGTACTCTGCAGGCGGTGGAATGTAGTAGTTGGTCTGAACTTTTCTACTATGCTTGAGTGTCGTTCTGACTGTTCCCTTCAGTCGTTCTACCCGTCAGCAATCCAAGGAATGTTCAAAGGTCTCCCCGTTCACGTCCACTATGTGAGTTTGCTCTCGGCCACTGCCAGTCGCGCGCATCATCCCGACCGCATTCGTGCAGGCTCTTCTACCATCTGCCCTGCATTCCGAAGCCCCTTCCCGTCGTTTCAAGTGTTGTTAATCAAGAATACGCCAGTCAAGCATCTCCGCCTTCGACGCGCTACCCACTGCCCAGTACGGCATATCATTGTTTCGCCCTTGATCCCCGCGACGCCCCAAACCTTCTCCGCCACAATCCTCGCGGCACTTGCGACTACCTGTAGAATTGCCTTTGTTCCTCTTTTGTTGTTTCGCTTCGAGCCTGAAGAGGTCGCGGAAGTCCGCACACGTCTGCCTCCCCTGTCATTCTCTTCCGTCTGTCGTACAGTTCTATAATCGCAATCACGGATGTAATTGTATGTAATGGATGCGGTGAATTCCTGTTGTCAGCAGTCATGATGGCCTCGTGCTTCCTTGTTGGTGATGCCTCCGGCGTTGGGGTGCGTCATGCCTTGTCGGACGCGTCTGCAACATTCTGGTCTTTCCTTATCAAGAATGCACTCATTGCAGTCTGTCTGAGTGATGCATACACATACCAGGCATCGTGTCGACGATAAGGACGACGCTACGTTGATGTCCCCCACAGAGTCCTCAACTGCATACGGTCGTCCGATGTTAATGTCGGCGAAACACAGCCCGGAGGCAGTCCATTCTTGCTCGGAAACTCACAGGCGCGCGCGATGCATGTGGACGAGCACTGACTGGCCCGACAAGGCAGCAGGTCTCAGGAGCGCTGCGTCCGTCCCAGTTGCGTGCCGTGGGGTGTCCATGTTGGCCCCCCCCCCAAGGCCGACGTCATGTTATTCAGTAGGAAATCCGCGCGGGGGTCAGCGTGCCCCGCACGGGGTGATAACGGCGACATTACCGTGGCAATCGCACCCCGCGGGGCCTAGGTTGTGCGAGGGACGTGTCAATGCCATCGATCTCCAAGCACACGAGCGCGACTTGAGGCAGCACGCGCCGTCGCAGATTCTGATCACACCAGGGTACAGCATGCACATAGCGTACGAAGTCCGCTCCGGCATCGATCTGAACGCGCCTCTATTCATCGCGGGCCTCTTTGGGCACTCGTGTTGGCCCTTTGGGACGTGCGACCGCGACAGCGGGGGCTGCCAGAGAGGCAGCAGCCAGAAGGTGCGGCGCGCGGAAGAAGGGCTCTTCGCGGCGAGAGCCTGAGAAGGTGCGCGCGGGTGACGCGTGCGTACGTATTGCCGGCCGTAGCGGCGCGCAGGCGCAGAGCGGTGCGGCTTCGGCCCTTCGCTGCGTCCCGGCTTGCTTCGGGCGGGGAACGTCCCATCGCGCTTGTCGCGAGAATTTCGTGGGGGATAGAGGCGGTTGATATTCATAGGCCGCGCAGTACGCACGGCAGGCGGCGGCGGTGCGCACATGAGCAGCGCAGAGCATCGTGCTCCACCGCGCGTCCTCTTCCTCTCGTTCCTCTGGATGCACCGTCCACGGCCATGATCCCGGCGCGCTGCCGGCCCGTTGTGTATGCGGGAAGCAACAGCGGGCGTATCGATCGAGCGCGGGAGGATTCAGAGCGTGCTGCACGTCCCGCATGCCGGACGGAGATATGGCCGCATCCGGCGTGTGGCCGCAACCCGTTCGCCACGGGAGCCTGAGGATCAGCTGGCGCTGGAGAGGTGCTGTGGTCGACCGTCGCAGATCGTCGAGCGACGGTGTGCGAGGTTCGATAAGGGATCGATGGTCGACGGGGATGCGGGTGCTGCAGCGTGTCGTTCATTTACGACCATCATTGGGTTCTCTCCTCCCATTGTGCGCCAGCTCGCGGGAGAAGTTGCAGCAAGAGACGTGCTTGGTTGGATATAATGCGCAGCTGCGCTCGTGCGTTATACAGAGCAAGGTAGCGGTGGGGGTCCCACCGCAGGCGTTTCGGCGGGCGGAATGCTACGAAAAAGACGACCCGCATCTCAACGCAAGCTAGTGAGACCCTGTCCGGACGGAGCGCAGCGGCAATCCCAGCGCGTCCCGATCACGAGCCAAGCCTGAGAAGAGCTCGCAATCTGCATCCGCGCACCGAAGGGTTCTGGCGTCCAGGATAGGACGTTGCGTTGCGCTCGCGGGGTAGACCGAAGCGAGGGTCCTGGACGCCACCGACGCCGTACCTGGCCGGGAGTGCACCCTGTGTAGCGTGACCGCTCCATCCCTAGGCTAGACAGGAGCCGGGGCCGACGTGGGGCCCGGTGTCGAGGACGGGTTGTGGGTGCATGAGAGCGAGGAGATAGGGCAGAACGGGGGTACACACTGGACGCTGGGGTGGCCCCTAGGTCTGTGGTATTCGCTCCTCGGTGCTTGGGTTCCATTCTTGGATGGGGAGTCGTTCGGTCACGGCCTTGGAAGCCGCAGTGCGGAAGAGGTTGGGTATGTTGAAGGCAGGCGCGTTCCCGATTGGAGACCTGAAACAAACCGGCAAGGACCCTGAGGTAAAGGTGAGGACATAGAGCGGGGCAGAAAGTGACCCCAACAGAAGCTTGAGCAGGACCGTCGTCTGGTGTGGTCGAGAAGTGCGAGACGAGGGTTTCTTCGACGGAAACGCCACCACAATGGGCGAAGCAGAGATAATTTCCAGCGGCAGATGGTCCAATAGCGGTCCGGGTAATATGGCAGGTAGTGTCGAGAGCGATTAGGTAGCTCTCACAGTACGGGCACAAGGGGATCGAAGTAGACGGAAAAGAGCTAAATATCGCAGGCTCTAGGTCGCACGAGAGGTGGAAGAGAAGCATCGAGGTATCTCGAGGTGTGTTTCATGAGGGCGTCCAGTGCAATGTGGCCAGTGCAATAGTCATGCGACGAGCAAGCCGAGCAAGACGTATACGAGCATGTGGTGCATCAACCAGAGGCGAGGTCGACAGAGCGTCAAGAACGGTTCCTCGAGCATTCGCCAAAGAGACGCAAGCGCCATTCATCGGCGTCTTGCCACCAGTTGGACGCAAGTAGCAAAACCGAGCCCGCACGCCGCCTCTGCGCCCCACCCCAACGCACAGCGCGGGTCGCGGGGTCGCGCGAGGGCCGTCCAGACCGCGAAGACGAGCGACGCGCCCCACGCCGTCTTCCGTGGTGCACGAAACTGCAAGCGTGTGCGGTCACAAGACGAGCCCCGGACGGCAAGACAAGCAAAGTGCCGCGTTCCCGGATCCCAGAGCCTCGCGTCGACTTCCTGCGATCTAGCCAATCGATGCGATTGCCACAGGCGCCGTCACGGCCATGCATTAGCACAGGGGGCAAGCGTCAGAGGGTGACGGTGTCCTGTGTGTACATACAGTCAGCCCGGCATCGCGCTGAGGGGGAAGGGGGAGAGGGGGGGGTTGCAATTGGGAGGGAGGGCATCGGCCGCGGTGGGAGCGGTGCGCAGGGGGATGACGCGTACATGCGCGCAAAGCGGGCCAACGGGAGTGCATACGCGCCGCGAAGCAGCGTGCCAACCCCACCACTAGCTCTCGGCTGCGCGAGCGAAGCTGGGCGCGTGCCGTCACGAAGTGGGTCGCAGCAGGACACGCCGCGCCCTGCGACGGGTGCTGCGAAAGGTGGTGGTCTCAGGACAGCAAGTCGGTGCTGGGCGAGCGCTCCGGTATGTCTGGAGATGTGGCCGTGGCCGCGCAGCACGAAGGCGGGTGCCCTGCACGCGCACATATCCACCTTCACATTCACATCTGCAGAAGGGGCGACTCAGCGTAAACGAGGTGGTCATACGACAGTTACTGTGTGAGACCTAGCCGTCGGACACAGCTCGATGCTCTGCTTGCACACGCACCATCTTTCTCCCCTGTCACGGTGACGCTCGGCGCTGCCGACGCTGGCCCATCTCGCCACACTTGCAGCACGAACGCTTCGAAGACGTAAGCGGGGTGCGCTGAGGCCGGGCTCGTGGTCCCTGACACATATTCGAGACCTCGTCTCTATCAGTCAGTACGCCGCTTGCCGATGCTGCTGGGGGACGCAAGGGAATGGATGGCACCGAATGGGCTTTGGGTGCGCGGTGCGGCTGATGCTGCTGCTGCTGATGTCCGGATTCCGAGGTTGTTCTGCTGCTTCCGAAGGGGGTTAGTAGGCACAACGGCTGTTGCCAGTCAGTATCTGTGCGCATCCGACGACGTCACCGTCAAGCTCCAGCGCGCGGGACGGTCGACCGCGTTTCAGCGAGGCTTTTGCGCTTGCGTGCGCGCTGAGCGTTACCGGTGCCCGCCTGGAGATCGATGCGTGCAGCGGCATGATGTCGTATGAGTAGGGGATTGTCCATCGCCATAACGGACGCTATACCGATGGATACTCCCCACGACGCTCTGGCAGGCTCGACGTCAGCGACACTCGGGCGCGCACAGTATCTGAATACGGCACTCACCATAGTGGTGCTCACACGGCGGAGATGAGCACGGTGAGATACCCGGCTACGTCTACACCTCGCACACCGCTCGGGGCCGTACGTCGCGATCCTACGAGCGCAAGCAAGTCCCCCGCAGGACAACGTGACGCCCCCGGTTCGGGACAGTGGGGAACGGCGGAGGGGGAGGCTAGGGGAACGTGGGGGGCGTCGAGCAGCCTCATGTCGCGGACTAAATGCAGCGCAAGTGATGGGGCCTTGGAGACCCGCGGCGTGGCAGCAGAGACTGCCCGAGTCGTGCGCGGGTACTAGTACTTACTTACAGCATGGGCGAGAGGCGCGGGGGCTCGTCGCGCTAGCGCACCCCTGCCCGCCGAATCGTCGCAGAAACAGCACACGATACCCGTGCATCTCAGATCCGCGCGGCGCGTTGGGCGTCCGTGGTGCTATTCATTACGCTCGCGACGTGCCAGGCGTTGTGGAGCAGCATGCCCCATCCGACAAAGGTGCGTGCAGTTATGTTCCCGACTTCCCCCCCGTCGTCACGCGCACGTGCGGCGTGTCGCGACGTGTTTCCTGGCCCGAGGATGGCGGAAATGGCAGGTCCTCGCCCAGGGGACGCGTTCTGGCACTAGTACGCTGCTGCTGCCGTTGCTGCAGCTACTAGCGCCACAACGCTCGCGCTCTGCGGTGGCACGGTGCACGATTGCGAGTGCAAGCGTTGAAGCGGGAGCCTAAGAGGCTCTGCCCGGGTACCTATACAAGGTCTGGGCGCTGCAGCTCGAGTAGCCCTGTTAACGAGAGCGTTCGACGTCGCTGCGGTGAGCCGGAGGGCTGTGTCGAAACGAACGACGCGTCCATCTAGCAGTGACCAGTGACTCGCAGCTCTGCCTGTGCGGTCCGCATACCACGGTTGTCAAGGTTTGTGTTTGAGTTCGGGTTCAACCGCGGTGCGGCGCACGCCCCGGGGTGTGCGTAGTGCGCCTCCGAGGACGTGGTGGGTAGATGCAGCTCGCGGACACCCGGATCTCGCAAGGGCCCGCGGGCTGCATGAGATACCGCACCGCGACGCCTATCGCACGCACGCCGCCACGGTCAACGTTCGCGAGGGGCGGTTCCCGCCTATTCTTGCTCCAGACGGGGGCGTCCGGGGCGTCCGGATACCAGTGCGCGCGATGCTAGCCCAGAGCGCCCCTTATCCGGCGCGCGTCCCGGCGCGCGCCCGGGGGGCTGGCGCGACAGGGGCCGCGGCGACGTGCGAGGGCTCGAGGGCGTCGTCCGGGCGGTGCGGGACGGAGAAGGCGGGTGCGCGCGCGGCGTGCCCCGCGAGCCCGCCCGTTTCGGGACGACAGCCTGGGAGCGCGGCCGCATCGGTGCGATGCGCGGGACGTGGGAGCGCTCGCCCCCGTGCGGGAGGAGGCGCGAAGCTAAAGGCTAACTTCGGCGTCAGTGCTCTGCGTCCGTGTCCGCGTTCGCGCGGGGGGCGGGCACAGTACGTACTGACTGACAGTGTACGTTCGTGGCGGGACCCGGGTCCGGCGCGGGGCCCAGAGACGCTAGAAGTTGAGGGCGGCCTACTTAGGGGGAGGGGTGCGGGAGCCTCCTTTGCTTCGGGAACAACGCCAAGTATAGTGGCCGACCGCGGACATGGCCCGGGAGCTGGCGGTCTCGCGCGCTGGATGGGGCGGAGACGATCCTGGGATGCCGGGCAGAGCATGATTCACGATGCCCTGGAAGTCCAGGCGGGGCAGGGCCCCGGCGGGCCCAAGTCGGTGAATAGGAGATGCGCGACGGGCTGGGAAGCGCGTAGTACGAATGCACATGCTGGTGGCGCGGTGGCGGCGGCAGTCTGCGCGAGCTGCGAGAACGACCACAGGGGCGTGAGCGTGAGGGTAAGTAATTAGCACATTGCGTTCGCGTAGGTTCGCGTGCGGTAGGTACGGCTTCTGCCACTGCCAGGCGGCGGCGGCGGCGGGATGCCACGGAGTGGCAAAAGCGTTGTTTATCTATCGGTGCAGGTCCCGTTGGGCGGATGGCCGACGCCGCGGACGGCCCTGAACGTCAACGCTGTCGGAGCTGCCTAGCGAGGATACTGTGAGCGCGTGTAGGATACCCGCGGGGGCGATAGAGGGGTGCGGAGGAGCGCGCGAGAAGGTGGAGGTAGGATGAACAGCGGCTGCTAGGAGGAGAATGGGATGCTCTGCGAGCACGCCGCGCGTGCAGGCGGATGGAGACCGGGCGGGGGAACAAAAAGGATCACATGGTCGCGGGCGGACGCGCTTGACATTCTCGTGCGACAAAGCGAGGTATGGAGGCGGCTTGCGTCCGCGGCGGGGGGCGCACTGTGTTTTGGACGACGGAGCTGAATTGCAAGACAATGCAGGCCTCGAGGCGTGCTCGGGATAAGCGGGAGGGGATGACAATGAGTCCGACTGTAAACGAGCGAATGATGGTGCTTGGAATGTGGCCTGTGTCGGGGCGTGTTTGCATAAAGCGGGGCTTGCTAGCGGCCTTGTGCGCCGAGGCCGAGTCCATTTATTCGCCCGACGCGTTGTCCGTCGCGACGAGCTCTTAAGCTCTTTCTCTCCCACCCGCAGCCCTCCTCCTGGTTTCCAACTCTCGGCCCCTTCTGCATATCTGCACCACTCGCGAGCTGCTGCGTGCCCTGTGCCCTCTGGCTGCAAGTGAAGATCATCGTGCGGCGCGGAGGATTGAGATATCTGCATCTGCATCTGCATCTGCATCAGCTTGCTGAAGAGACGCTGCCTCGAGGCATCGGCCCCCGGCATCTCATCGCATATCTCGGGGCGTGGCCAACGTCGGACGTTCCCTTTCGCTCTCGTTCTCGTTCTCGGCGTCGGCCTTGCTGGCGTGTTCCCACCCGCCAATCTCCCATCGCATGCGTACGTATAAGCCGTTTGTTGTCGTCACCCCTGCTCGCCTCTGATCATACCCCTCCCCCGTCCCAGTCACTCTCCCACCCCCTTCGAACCAAGTCCAACGCCCAGCGTTCCCCATGGACCGCCGCGGCCGCTCGCGAGACGTCTCTCCCGTCGCCCGAGCCCGAGCCCACGTCGGGCCCGACGGCCACCACCCAGCCCACACCCCGCCCCCCCGCCCCGCCTTCTTCCCCGACTCCCCACCGGCGCACCCCCCCAAACCTTCCTGCTTTCACTCGCGCGACACCATCAAGTACGGCTTCGTCCAGCCTGTCCCTTCCTCCTCGCGCCTCCTGCCTGTCCCCGCCCTCCGTCCACAGCACAGACAGTCGCTCTCCATCTCCCCAGCCGACACCCTGCCACGCACACACTCCTCCACCAGCGTCCTCTCCGCAGCATCCGAACCCAACCCCCCAGAACCCATCACGCCCCCCGACGCCGAGTGCGCGTACGCGTACGGACGCCCACTCGAGTACTATCAATCCCCGCCCTCCCCGCCACGCACCTTGCAGGACCAGATGCAGGTCGCCTACGCGCAGGAGGACATGCATCTTGCCAAGGTCCTCCTCCTCAAGCTCCGCGGCATCGAGGTCAGCGGGGACGATGACCCGCGCATTGCCCAGGTGCGCGACGAAGATTTTTCCAGCTCCTTTGTGCCCGACGGCGGTCTCCGCCTCGACGACGCCACCGAGGCGCGCCTCCGTGAGGCTGAGCGCCGCGCTCAAGAAGCCCAGAAACGACGAGAGAGAGAAGAGAGGTTGCGGAGGTGCGAGAGGATATGGGAGAACAGTTCGCACCGGCTCAAGACCGAGAAGGCGCGCATCGCCCGGCAGAGGGACGAGGAGGCGCGTGCCCGTCGTCGTGCAGAACAGCAGGCCCGCGAACGCGAGCGGGAGCGGGCGCGCAAGGAGGAGGCAGCCCGGGCCGCGCGGCAGTCCCAGCTAAGGATAGCCAGCGGCCACCCGCGCCAGCTCCTCTGCTATGATTCTCTCCGCAATGCGGATGCACGCTTTCCCAGGGCTACTCCTGCCAAGGACCGCGAAGACGAGAGCAGCGGCCTCTTCCTCTACGACATCATGCCCTCCCCACCATCTCGCCCCGCGTCGCTTTCGTCCTCGCCGCGCCAGTGCAGCGTGTCACCCACGGACAGGGACTCGCTTACGCTGCCGATGATGCAGAGGGAGCTCGCCCTCAAGCATGCGAAGAGCCTGTCTCGGTCGGTACCGTTTGGCGATGTTCTCACTGCCATGCATGGGCCCCTGTTCGACGACGAGGTCAACAACAAACCATACCCCCGTCGCAACTCACATCAGACAAACCTGTTTGCAATCCTCATGGAGCCTGTTGAGACGACCAAGGTTGACGTCAAGGGCAAAGGGCGGGAGGCAGCCGCCCTGAAGCCGCAGAGACCGCACGTGAAGGGAAGCGCAGTCGCCAGAGTCGCGCGCTCGTCTACGCTTGATTCAGTCTCCAGCACGTCCTCCTCAACTTCGACCGTCACGCGTTCAGGTTCATGGTTCTCTTTCGGGAGCCGAGGGTCTATGCGCTCGGCGGCGACCGCTCTAACTACCCCATCTTCCTCCCCACACAATGCCAAGCCCATCGTCCACTTATCCCTCCCTCTTTCGTCGTCACCCTCCTCCATCGAGTCGGCGCGTGCGCCTGTACAGTTGTCGAAGCGTCCCTCGGCGCCCACCGTCCCCGCTTCTGACCATCCGCTTGCCCTCCCTGCCCCTCCGAAGCCGAAGGCACGTGAACCCCTCGCGCTAGGCAGGGGCAGGCCTCTCACTCGGAACGTCGGCCTGCCTGGTCAGTCGGACGAATCCTCGCCAACGAGGGCGTCCGCTCTCGTGCACCGCGTCAGCCGCTCGGTGTCAACCTTCATGGACTTTGCGGCGCAATTCCAGAAGGCGTATGTCAAGGCGACGATGTTCTCCGCCGGAGTCGATCTGTACTCGACGCGATCGGACTCCCGCTCGAGCTCGCGCTCGCCTTCGCACTCGCCCGTGCGCTCGACTCGTGTGCGGTGTGCTTCGGTTCCTGTGCGCGGCCGATCCGGAGGGTTGAAGCCCGAAGGCTACCGCGTCTGCTCGATCGACGTGCACCTGTTCACCGCGATAGAGGGCGTCCAGGAGCAGCCGCCTCAGATGCAACGCACCCTCATCCCCCTTTGCAACCGCTCGGTAGACTCGATCCCGACGTTCGACCGCGTCTTCGCGCTGCCCCCTCCCCTCCCCCGTTCCCCTTACCGCCAGCCTCACCCGCCCGGGACGTGCCTCTCCCGTATACGCCCGATCGCGAACCCACTGCTCGTGCGGCTGCAGGCGCTGCACAACGTCTGTCGGCAGTACAGCATCCCGTGGCAGAGCCGCAGGTGCGACCTCGTCGCGGGCGGGTTGCGCGAGAAGATCGTCGGCGTTGCCTGGGAGGGCGTCGGTCGCAGCGGGCTCGGGTGGGAGGTCGCGACCACCTACTAGATGTGGGCCGTGGTCCCCCTACTACCCCGTCTCCCCCATCTTCCTTCCCCTTCCCTTCCCACCCCCACTACCCTGCCTCCTTCCCATCTCCACTACCCTGCCCTTCGTCTTTAGCAACAAGGACGAGGGGCTCTGCTATTCACTGTGCGCTCCGCACGATGCTCTGTGCTTGCTGTCGCTCGCGCTTTTATGAAGTCCACGGACACGTCACGACCATCCTCTCCCCTAATATTCCACGTCCAGCGATCTCCCTCTCGCCTCCACGTTCCAATCCCTCATCTCCACATCACGCAGTTATCCCACACCGTCCCGTTCATTCTCCTGTTCTTTCCCCGGCGGGCCGCCGCAGCGGGGCCGTGTACTTGTGGCAGCCAGGGCGGGAAGAGAGAGAGAGAGTCCCGCTGCGCCACGCGTCCGCCGTTCACATCACGAGGACCCTTGCTCGCCCCGTATATTGCCTAATGCCCCCTACTAGTGCGCGTCGCGCCTCCCTTCGCTGTATCATCCTTGCATCTCGCATCCCGCTCTGCGCCTACACGGCCCAATCCATACATCGCAGGTAGACACGCACAGGCAGGGCGCTGTGTGCGTTGTTGTACGATATATACCCCCCCTGACTGGTGATATCACCCTTACGCTGTACCTAGTCCACGATATTATATCTCATGTCATATGCTGCATTTCTCCTTGCGTGAAGCGTCGTCGTCGTCCGACAAAGCACCCAAAGTGAGTGAGCGCGTCCAAGGACAAAACGAATAAGTTTCCACGATAGCTAGCGAGCGGAAATACACAGACTATGAGTCAAAGCCCAATGCAGAGGACGAGCGCGGTGCGCGCGCGATCACCGACCGAGCTCGAAGCCGCCCCCGCCTTGCATCTGCCACGGCCGCTCCTGCGTCTGCGGCGGCGGCAGCGGATGCGGCGGTGGCTGGCCCTGGCCCATCCCGTCCCAGAACGGCGGCCCGCCCCGCCCGCGGCCAAACATCGCCGCCCGCCGCCCCTGCGAGCCGCGCATGCCCGGGCCCTGCATGCCCATCGGCACGCCCCCGCCGCCGGGCCCGCCCTGCCCCGCGCCCGGCTGCATCGGGATCGCGCCGGGCCCGCCGTTCTGGCCAGGTCCGCCCATCATATTCATGCTCAAGTTCACGCCCCCGGGGCCGTCGAACGCGCCGCGCTGGGCGAGCTGCATCTGCATCTGCATCTGCATCTGGCCGGGGCCGGGCGAGCCCGTGCGCGAGTGCGGGGGCGCGTGCGGGGACAGGGCCAGGGCCGGGTGCGGGTGCGGGTACGGCTGGTGCGGGACGAAGCGGCGGAGCGCGAGCTCGCGCGCCTCGTCCGCGAGCCAGCCGTTTGCCTCCGCCGCGGCGGCGTCGATCCCGAGCGTGCGCCGGAGCTCGGCGTTCGCGTGCTCGAGCCGCGTGATCTCTGCTTCGCGCGCGCGCGCCCAATCGTCCCGCGTGTCGAGCGCGAGGGAGCGGGTGGGCGCGGGTGGGGGTGAGGGCGCGGAGGGGTCGGTAGGGGAGAGGTCGGTAGGGGAGGAGTCGGTAGAGCAGGGGTCAGTGGAGGAGGGGAGGGCGGCGGGTTGCGAGGGCGAAGAGGGTTCGCCGTTGAGGGATTCGAGGAGGGCGCGCAGGTTCTGGGCGAGCCTGTGGAGGGAGAGTGCGTTCGCGGTGTTGGTGGAGAGATCGTTTTGGGCGAGGGTGAAATCGAGGGACTGCATGAGCGCCTCGTAATGTCGTGTGAGAGCCAGTTCGTGTTGCGCTGCAGCGGACTATTCGCGAAGATTAGCATCAGAGGAGGGGGTATCTGAGTTGCAGACAACGTACTGCGTGAGCGCGCAGTTTGGTCATGACCGTCTCCATAGTCTTTTCGTATTCCTGGAGCAGTGCGGACAGCTGCTTGTTCTCTTGCAGCAAAGTATGGTTCTCGATGATGATATGCGCGTTTTGTCGCTCTAGCTCCGACTCGAATGTCTCTACACGCAGATCAATCAGTACAAGGACGCGTCCATGACACAAGCAGGCTGTCTCGCGTACCTTTGGAGATATCCATGTTCACCCTGCGCAGAGAGATGCCACTCGCAAGCTGCTGGGCCTCAGGCTACAGCAATTTGCATGCATGAATGCTCGGCAACGCAGTTGGGGTGAAGGGATGCATACTTTGAGCGAGTGCGCCTGCGACGCGAGCGTCGAGGCCATCTTGTGGTTGAGTGCATTCTGTTCAGCGAGGTCGTGCAGGATCTGCCACGCGCGGATGAGGTCGCCGTTGAGGTCGTGGTACATGGCGGAGGACTATTCGCTGGTCGCTAGCGGAGAGCGCGAACTGGGGCCGCCAACGAGAGCGGAGGAGTGGCAGATGGATGCAAAGACCAGAGGCGTGACGGACTGACGGAGTTGCTACCAAACGCTGAAGTGTTCGGGGTCCTAAGCGTGTATGGTAGGTCGCCATCTGAACGTGTGCTTCAACTAACTGTACCCTCATGTCGTCCACTTCGTGGTATGCCATGCCTGCTGCCTTACTAAGAGAACGTCTGAAGGCAATCAAAGATTTACATCTCTCGTGCAACCGCCGCCGCTGTTGGCGAAAATGGGTAACCGTTCGGCTCGATTACTCGAGGCCTCTAGGGCCGGAAGGTATCAATTAATATTAGTCCCTCGCGACATGAGTACGACCATGTTGAACGTGCCATGCAGTAATTCCAAATTTTGCAGGTCTCAAATAATGTACATGCGGAGAATTGCTCGCTCGTCTTTGGGCAGGACTTCCTGATCAGCAATGGATTCTGACACGATCCCGCGACTAACTGCGCAACGCTTGGCTTGACCGAAACATGCATACCTACTCGTGGGTCACGACGCGTCACTTATGTCGGCTTGTCTCTTACTACAAACAAGTAAAACGCTTGGCTAACCAGACGTACAAAAGTGGTCAGGTGACGGAGGGAGCGGACATTCATCCCTTCAGATCTCCTTCTGCCACGCTCACTGCTAAAGTAGCGAGCCTCATGAGGCTGGCATTGCGCTGGATCAATCGTGGATTTCAAACACCTGTACAAAAGTGCTGGGTTTGAAGCTTCCGTGCACGAGACATACGGCGGTGCATTATACACATTTTCAAAGCAGCGCCGACTGTGTTGTCATGGGTCAGAAATTCCGGGTATGAGGTGATTTCACGCGCAGCTCTAGCCTGATTTATACATCCTTTTCATATGAGGTGAGTAACCAGATCTGCGCTCACACCACCGCATACAGAAAGAATTGGTGAGACCGCTCACGTCCGAACGCTAGGAGTTCACCGCAGCTCATGCTCTGCGCGTACGTCTGCGAGATACTGTACTCTTGCAGTAATCTCGCTGCTTGAGTCCCATTAGGTGCTGATGTTCCCAGGTCGAGGCATGCATTGACAAGTCGCGAATGTGAGTGTGACGGGTTCCTGGCGCTATGAAGTGGCTCGGTCCCCGCCCGTCGATCCTACCGAGATATTGGCCCTGCTGCGTAGAACTGCGTTTGGAGGAGCAGTCGCTACGTCCAGCAAGTCAGTTGGCGATATTGGCGGTTGAAGGGCATATATGCAAGGCGCAGGGACGCATGAAGAGAGGTGGGGAGAAAAGGCAGGCTGCGGAAGGGGTGGTCGTCAGATTGGTGTGATGGGGATGGGTAGCGTGGCTTTTGGCGGGGGGCGCGCCTGATGGGCCCCGGCGCTTGCGGGATCGGTGGGTTCTTGGGGGTGTTCTCCGAAATTCTCTCTGTACAACACCACCTCCTCACTCCTTCCCCCGCCAACTCGTCTCGTCTTGTCCTGTCCGCCTTAACGTATAGCCCATTCATCCTTTAACTCACTTCCCTCAAGACTCCACCCGCCGCTCGCACAGCACCCACACGCCCATTCCCTCTCCTCGACGGACAGATCGTTTAACAGCACCTGCAGTGTGCTACGATGGCAGCTTCACTCTCTCAGCTCTCCGCTTGCGTCACTCGCATCCTCTCCCTCACCGGCTTCCCCAAAGAGCTCAAGACGAGGGACATCCAAGCCGCGTTCTCCGAGTGGGATAATGTCAACGGAGGCTTCAAGATCAAGTGGATTAACGACACTAGCCTCCTCATTGTTTTTAATGACGCCAACATCGGTGAGTTCCTGGCCATCCGGTCAAATGTCAAGATGTATCATCAGTGTGTCTCTTTGCTCATGTATGCGCCTCCTTCTAGCCAAGCGGGCCTACCTTCACGCCCTCGCATTCCCTCCTGCCATCTTTACGTCCCCCAACTCGCAATCCACCGCTACCATCAAGCCATACGACGGTCCGGACGCCCAGGACGTTATCCAGACCGTTAATTCTCGGACGCACAACAACTCTGGCCGTGGCCACAACGTCCGGGGATCCGTTTCTCATAACCGAGGTCCCTCCGTTAGCCACTACAACCGCAACAATAACAACTCTGGCGGTAGCATCCAGACCAATGGTGCTGCCGTTGAAGGCGCACGCGACCGCGAGCCGTCCCCAACCCTCCCAAACCTCCCTTCACACCCCACGCTAAACGCGCTCATATCGTCGTCCCTCGGCGGCGACGTCTCGCCAATCGATCCGACCGCGTCCGATCCCGCCGTGCTTGCCGCACAACCCGAACATGGTGCTCCGCGCATCGGAGATCCGGGCAAGAGAATGCTTGGCGCGGCGTTGGGCGTGCGGCACCCTGGGCTGGGACCCCGGGTCATCGGCGGTGCCGGAAACTCGGTCGGGGAGGTTCAGCGGGCAATGAGCGGGCTCGTGGTGAGCGAGTGAACGCTTCCATGCAACGGCGACCGGCTCGGAAGGATGCGCGGAGGGGTGCGGCGCAGGTTATGGCGTGCGTTTCACACAGGTGGAGGTCATGTTCTCGATACTGTCTATGCTGTTTTCTTAGTTTGTAATCACGGAGTGTCTCGGTGTTGATCGTTTGTTTCCCTTCTCAGTCGACGCTGGCACCTCCAGTGTATGTGTATCTGCAGAACGTGTTGACTGCTGACCTCCGTCGCTGGCACTTTCGAGCAGGTGTCCGGGCGAGACTCCCGCCACGCCTTCTCGTGGCCGGGCCTCGTCGTGCATGCGTGTCTTTTTTCTTGTGCTCCGTCCAGTCGACCCGAAGCGACGCCCGCCAGCTGAACCGACGGTGTCCGCCAGGTCCCACGAGGCGCTTATCTTGGAGACTTGCCATTTGGGGAACGACCCAGCTGACGGGTGTGTTTGTGGAGTTCTGCGGCAAGTATCAGTGCAGCTCGGAGGTGCGTACGGTCCCACACTCATTCGAACGGCTACCGTCGTGTCGGGATGTCGTCCGATGATGAGTTGAAGGCTAGGGTCGAGCAGCTCAAGGCGGAGGGCAACGCGCTGCACGTCAAGGGCGACTACGCTGCGGCTCGATCAAAGTACACGGACGCCATCCAGCTAAACGACAAGAACGCGGTGCTGTACGCGAACAGGGCGGCTACGTACATTGCACTCAAACAGTGGGTCTCGGACGCTGGAGATCGTGGTTGAGGGAAGTTGACAGATACGGTGTACGTCGGTAGGTACCTGGATGCAGGGCGAGATGCGCAGAAGGTGCGTCTCGTTTGGCCTGTGGTTGCGCGTATAGCAGCCATACGCAGCGGTTGATCGCCTCTGCTACACGTAGGCAGTCGAGATTGATCCTACCTATGGAAAGGCCTGGGCGCGATTGGCCAAAGTCGCCTATGTGAGCATCCACATCCGTTGTAGCGCCTGTAGTCGGCTTACAAAGGGATCGGCAGGAAGTACGCGCGTACTCGAAGAGCGTGCCTGCTTGGAAACGCGCACTAGAGACCCTGCCGTCCGCGGACCTGACTTTCCAAGAGCAGCAGCTCAAGGCGCAGTACGAACAGGGCCTGAAGCTGGCCGAGGCCGGTGCTCAGGCTGGCAATGTCACGACGACGATGGGGGAGGCCAACATGCGCACCATCCCCACCGACCAGAGGCCCTGGATCCGTGCGCTCGAGATGGAGGATACCCTGACCAAGAATAATGTTCTGGACAGCAGCGTTAGTCGCCGTGTATTTTCTGGTGTGCCTGCAGCTCAGGGTGATTGACGTCGTGCGCAGGCGTGGGCGATCATGAACGCGTACAAGGTGAAGTATTGCGCACGGCCCTCGTGTTGGCCTCGACCGCGTATTAAGCTTTCTTCGCCTGATCGCGCCAGGACTTCTCGGAGGGCGTGCGGTGCATGAAGCAGCTCACGAGGACTGACATAGGGACTCAGGGGAATCTGAACGTGGGTGCTGCCCTTTTACTCGCCGTGTTTTGTGGGCCCACGCGACTTGATGTCGGACTTTGCAGGCCCTGTCGGGCATCGTGAACGGCATCCTTAGGGACGAACGCGTCTTTCATATGGACTCGGGGGATTGGATGGAGAAGCTTCAGCTGCAGGGTAATGGTGTGTCTCCTTCGAGTGATTTTGAGGAATTCACCTGCGGGCAGTGCAACTCGAAATGGCCGCCAACGACGGTTGGTCTTCGGGCGACCCAGAGGCCGTCAAGGAAGAGGCCCCTAAGCGGCTGAAAGAGAAAGGATGGAGCGGCGTTCGTGGCGCGCTGTCGTCGACAATTCGGTCAATAGTATATCTCTCTGGAACTCAGCATATACTGACTACTTCCCCGGTAGCGCATGGTTTTTGCGAGCGTACTTTGCGGACCGCAGTCGAGAAAGCAAGAAGGTCGCGCTGCAATACTACGACGACGTCCTGAACGTGCTCGAATGGGGCGCAGAGACATGGCGTGACGTCCCCACAGCCGACCGAGGCGTCATCTTCCAGAAGACGTTCATCCGCCCGATCAAGCGTTTGAAAATGGAGGCATACTTAGCGGTCAGCGATGCCGCAATCTCGCGAACATTTGCTCACGTGCTAAGGTGTTAGGCTATAATGGAGTCTGAAGATGACTCCCAGTATACTATGGAGAATTTGCTGCAGCTTGCCGAACAGATGGTGCAAGAGACCACAGAGAACGCTCCAAAAGACGGAGATGATGGTCCGCTGGACAAGGGCGCATGGTACTCGTTCTTCGTGTATCCCATCGCCGATGCACACGCGCAAGTACACCCGTCCCAAAGCCGCGCCGACACTTCCCTCTGACGCAGCACTCTCCCGCAGCACGCTCGGCGCGGTGACGATGCACCAAGGTCTCAGCGCAAAGCAGGCGAACGACGCCGAGCAGGCGGAGAAAATGCTTGCTGCGGCGGCCGACTTCTACAAGAAGGCTGCGGAAATGTACCCGCCGGACGACGAGAACTTCCCCTGTGAGCCGCGTCTGCTCGTCGCCTTGAATTCGCGAAGCGTCCGCTGACCATCTGTGTGCTCGCACCGCCCACCGCAGTCTACTTGAAGGTCGCGTGCGAGGCAGAGTACCACCGCGGGCGGCCGCTGTCGGACACGCTCGCGCTGACGAAGCGCATCCGCGACGCGCTCCCCGCCGTTCTCAAGATCTGGGGCTCGAGTCCGTCGGACAAGCTCCCGAACCACATGCGGCAGATCGACCTGTTCGACGAGCGCGCATATACCGGCCTGCTTGACGGGAAGTACTCCATGGAGACGCCTGCGGTGAGAAGCACCCGCCATGCTCGGGGCCTATAGTGAGGTACTAAGACACGAGGTTATCTCTGTAGAGCACGATTCCGCTGTACTGATGCCGCCGTGCATCGCTGCAGCGGTCTCTTTGCACTGTGCTGCGTTCGCACACACATGACGCAGCGCGCACTTGAGTTGCTGATCCCGCAGGCTGAACCCTCGGGATGGAAGGCCTGCTTCGACGTGATGCCTCATCGCATCCGTGATGTGTCGAGCTGTACTCGAGCAGACCAACACGTACCTGTATTTGCTCCTATGATCTGTAGTTGTATCTCTGTATTTTTTCCCTCACTGACTGTCACATTGCTCGTTCACCCAGGAGAGCGACACGCAAGGATCGCGGTACGTGTCGCTGTCGCCATACTCCCGCTTCGCGATGCCCACGCTGACTGCAACGTGTGAACGGTGGCAGGCCCAGGGCGCGGCACAGAAGCACAGTATCCGGATATCGAGCGCGTCCTGGCCGTCCACACAGACACACACCCATCAGAACCTTGATCAGCGTCCTGTGCCCGCACAGCGCCGCTCCCACTCCCCGTGCGCCCGGCCTGAGGTGGCACCTGAGCGTCGCAAGGGAAACCGGCGCGCGAAAACGGCTGGCAGAACGGTGCCTATCTGCGGTGGGACGGTCCTTCGCTGATGATGCCTCCCGGGCGCACGCGGGCGGACAGCAGGTGCGTCTGGCTCGCGAACACGGAGCGTCGTGTTCGCGCGCAGTTTTGGGACGCTCGGATCATCAGCCCTGGGGGCTCGCTCCGCCGGACGTCGCACGGCACCCGCTGTAGTTGTGCGTGATCCTAGCGTTCCAGGACGGCGGCTTGCATTGAACTCTGTCATCGAGGGTGCCGACCGCGATTTTGGGCCTTCCCTGCCCGGATTTGGGCCTGCATCTAGACACACGGTTACGGATAGGCCGTCGTGGCATCCTACCCACCATGGCGCTGGCACTGGCACTATGATCACCCCCGGTCGTGACGGTGTCCGCCGTCGGTGCGGATGGGCGAAGGTGGTCCAACGTTCAACAGTCATGGGCTGCGTGCTCAGTGCTGCTGCGGTGCAGATTGCCTCGTCGCGCCTGTGCTGTACATACACGCATTTCACCGCAGCTGCGAGATGGAACGCAGGCCTTCGCTGAATTCGCCACCGGCGCGTGCGGAACAATCAAGCGGCGGTCGCAGTTCCAGCGAGAAGCCGCGCTATTACGACACCGCCGTGCACTCTGGAGAGCGACCTTGCTCGAAACGGTGCCCTCGCCGCCGCCGCTCGGCCGTCCCCTGGGCAGTTCTCCGCTGAGTGGTATGCGGCTCCGCGCGCTCGGCTTGGGCGCCATACCTCGCGTCGTTTGGGTTGCTGAATTGTTCGCCCGGATGCCCGCGGCTGCGAAGCTCGGAAAGCTGGATTGACGTCGGCTAATCGGCGAGGGGTTGCCAACTATTTGGCGGGAGGGGGGGAAAGCCGGGTGCATCTATTGATCACACGAGTAAGCAAGTACAGTGCGCCGTCGAGCGCAGCGACGACAAGACCTACGGCGGGTGACGGAATGGCGCTGGGCCGGCGCATGCATGTGTCATGCCAACGAAGGTTCGGTGAGTTGTTATCATCCGCCGGCGAGCACGGCCACAGTCCACTGGGGCCCACCCAGGCACGGCCTGCAGGGTAAGCTCGCGGCGGGGCGGAGAGGGGCGCTTGGCGTGCGTCACGCTGCGCACACCAGCTGCCCCTTGCGGGCTGCGACGTGCAAGCGGCGAGTGCGTGCATGGCACTCCGCGCTCGTCCTCACACACGCCGAGCTGGGCTGACCGGGGTGGGCGAGTGAGGATCCACATAGGGCAGGGCGAAGGCCGGGCGAGGGTCGATCGCGCAGCGGGAGCGAGATTGGAACGCCGCGGCGGCGCGGGCGGTATTTGTGTTCGGCGCCCGGGCGTATCAGGGCGAGAAGAAGGCTGTTCCGGCGGATTCGATTCGAGTTGGCGCAGGGGGACGTCTGCCCCTGTGGAGGGCCGCGATCAGTGATGGGATGCGGGAATGATTGTGAGTGTAGAGGGTGGGAGGATGAGCGGCAATGGAAGAAGATGAGAGCACGCGTGCGGGCAGAGGGCGCGGACGGGGACGGACATGTCGTGTCAGATGGGAGATGCGACGCTAAATGTGACTGGGGGCGTGGTGGGGAGGGGCGATTGGGTGCGAGAAGAAGGCGAGGGTTGGAGGCCGAGTGTGTTCGGACAGGAGCCGAGCTGAGGGCGGGGCGGAGGTGGATAATAGGCTAACTGGATCTGCACAGGGTTTGTTTTCATATGCGCATCCGCTTGCGTGGGGCGAGCGAGTCGACACTCGGAGTTGTTTTTCTGATACTCGAGCGTGCCCCAGGCGGCGACCGTTGGCATCCCGGGCGATTCATGCACGGCCGGAGGAGGGGCTGCCTAATCGGGCGCAGTTGGAACGCTTGGAAGCTGCAGCCCGAGCCCGAGCTCTCACACACATCGTCCCATCCGAACCGCATCGCGCCGTCACGGCTTCCGTTCCCAGAGTCAGATCCTCTGCTCTCTCCTCCGCTCTTGTTTATAACTCCACCCGCCCGTCAGACATGCCCCGCCCCTCCCTCCCTCCCTCGCCCTCGCCCTCTCTCTCCCTCCGCCATGCCCTGCTTCGCCCACGCCCACAAGCGCCTCGCGTCCCCGCCCCGCGACTCCGCCCGCGGCCCGCCCCCAAAGCGCGTCAAAATAGTCCATCCAGCCGCACTATCAGATCCACCCCGCCCAGATGGCGCCCTCCGCACGCATGCCGCAGCGGCCCTCTTCTCCAACGCTGATCGGACACAACACAATGCGCGCCCTTTGACCATCCGCCACGCCCCAGGCGGCACGGCTGCCCAGCCCCGCGACCATGACCGCCTCGTGAGTAATCTCCCGCTGCGGTCCCATTATCCGCCCCGTCCTGGCTCCTCGAAAGCCTTTGTTGTGCCCCGGTAACGTGCCCTCGCCGTGCCTTCCTGCCCCGCCTGCAGTGCCGCACGCTCCGGCCGTCCCTTTGTGGCCAGAGATCTATTGTCCGCGATTATGTCTTCTGTTCCAGAACCCCGGGCTGATCTGACCTGATACGTACAGGCGCCCGAGCATATGCCGCAAACGCTCCTTTCATGGACCGCTTCGCATCACAAGCGGCCGCAACGTGCAGCCAAATCTGCTGTTGTCTCTCCCAACTCCTGCGCTCACGCCACTCCAGAAGATGGTTGCTATAAGACTACGTCGGACGCATTGGCCCCCTTGACGGCCGCCCGCCTTCTTCCTTCGCTCTGCCCTTCTGCCTCCGTTCTCCCAATGGCCTATAACTTCCATCAACCAGGCCCTTCCACGTCCCGCGTCAACCAACTCTCCTTCGGCGACAATACCTGCGAGGCTTGGCAGCCCATTGACCCTCTCCTTGTTGCCCCACGGATGCCCTCCGCTGAGGGTGACGCACTGAACTACCTCTACGAAGGTCTGGACAACTATCCTTACGGTTCGTGGTCTTCGGTCGGGTTCCAACATGAGCACAACTGACACTACTCATTTACTAGACTTCTCTCAGGACTTGCTGTCCCAGTTCGACTTCACGGCTGGTGACCAGCTGTCAGAAACGCACGGTTGCGATCCTGACGCGGCCTCTCCAAACCCGCGATCGCCGATCTTCCGCTCCATGTCTCGATCAAGCTTCGGTTCCAGCTCGTACACGGAATCGTCCCCTCCGGGGGATTATCCCACACCAGCTTCAGACAGTTCGGTCACAACACCTGCTCCCAGCGAGGCGGCGTTCGGGTGGACTCCCGAGATTCATCACCCTCTCTTCGGCGAGGAGCAGCCGCTGGGCCGGGAAGCGAAGGCAAAGGACGAACCCGAATGTTCTTACGTGCAACACTTCTCGGGATCCGCGCCCCTTTCTCCCAACGCACTCCTGGCCTTCGGCTTTGACGTCTGCCTGCCTGAAGGCAATGCTGCGCCGTCGACCGCGAGCGGGGCTCTGACCAGCTCAAGGCGACATAGTGAACCTACCAACCTCGCCGTGCTTCAATTCCCGGCGTTCCTCCAGGAACTCTCGCAGATCCCGTTCCTCCCTCCCGTGGACGCCACCACGCGCCCGATCGCAGATAATCTCGCGTCGTGTTCTTCAGCCGCGCCGCCCTCATCGATCGCCCCCCATCAGACACAACTCCCGCGGGCACTGGAGATCGTTTCGCCAAAACCGGTCCGAGCATTCAAGCCCCCCATCTTGGCGGGCGAGTGCCACTACGAACCCAAGGACTTTGTCAGGCGACACTCGGAGCCAATACTGCCGTTACGTGAGCTGGACATCTGCAGCCACGTTCCTCTGGACGCTACGGAGGAGTGTTCCGAGGAGGAGGACGAGGACGCGATGATGTTCGACGGGAGCGAGCAGGACATGTATGACGTCGACGGCTCAGACGACATGTGCTACGAGGATACCGCGGATGAGTTCTCCCCTCACGGCCTGGACGCGCAGGCGTTTGCTGCGCCCGGTCAAGGCGAGCCCCTGTTCGACCCCGACTGGTCGTGGCTGCAGGCGGCTCCGTCGGCGCATCAGCCATCGCAACCGTGGCCAACCACTGACATGTTGTCTTCCGACTTTGACTGGTCGACCGCGTTCACCAGCCCTGTACCGCCTAGCCTTGCCCCCGGACCCTAGGCTTGATGGTTTTGTGTACATTCGAGGCAGCATAGCACGTTTCATTTGCAGCGCCTCTACGTCTCTCTTTCTTGCGTTTCCTTTGCATACCTTGTCCCGCTCATCGTATTTCCCTGCATTGCATCTGACCCCTCCGTGCATATGATGTATTTCTGGATCGTGGATCACTCAGTTGACCTGTAGCATACGCCGCTCCTTACCGCAGTATAGAATGTCCTGCCATAATATCATACTGTCCATGCATGTCACTCAGTAACGACCTTCGGAAGCGCGTGAAATGAAGATGTGTACAAGCCAGCTGACCGTCCTTCTGAGCCTGGGCGTGCGTTCTGCACACGCGAGCCACCGCGATCGGGACAGCGCAGATCGTAATCTGCGGTGCGGGGCGCGATACCGTATATGGCAGGGGGTGGCACGCCCGGGACCGGCTGTTTGCTTCCAGCCGGCCAATCGGAACGTTTGAATCGCCGAGCGCGGGCGGGCCACGAGCGCGCTCCCATCTCTCCTTCGAGCCTCACCCGCACAGTCACTGGCGGCAGTGCCTCTCTTCTGCCTCCTGCCTCTGCCTCCTGCCTTCGCTCCTGGGCGCGTCCTCATGTCCCCGTGGCCCTGCGTGCGGATGCACCGTCGTTCTCTACTTCTATCTAGCTAGCGGCACCACACTCTCTCGCACCCCGAACGCGGCAGACACTGACACACGGCACCCACCACACAGCACACAGCACGATGCTTGCGCGGTTGACTCAGGCTGCGTCCAGGGCGCTCCTGTCCACCGTCGAGCTGGGCGAGCAGTGCTCGTCCACGGAGGCCGATGAAAGAGAGTTGGTGCGTAGTCAGTTTTCTATGCATGTGCAGCGGAAACGGGTCGGCTGTGCTCACGCGGACCTTGCGCGGCGGCGGGCAGAGTCTGAACGTGGACGAAGTGTACCATTTTGTCCGGCCCCTCCCGCACCGAGCGTGGGGCAGAGTCTCCGACGCCTGCTCGCGCACGCTCGCGCCCGTCTACAGGGCGATCAGCACCACGCTCCATGACGACGTCGAGCAGCTCGCGCGGCTGTTCGCGGACCTCGAGGTTGCGCATGAGCGTGCGGCGTATTTTGAGGTGCGTTCTTCTCCACATCATACTGTCCTCGCCCTGCTCACATTGGTTTGACGCAGCCCGCTGAGCGGGATGTGCTGCCTACACGCCTCCGTCACGCACAAAGCCCAGATGGGCCTTCTCCAGCGCAGGCGGCATCCGCATTACCGCCGCGGGCAAGGCGGAGCTCCTCAGCCGGGGCAAGTGCATATCTATCAATCGGACGAACGCACCCTCACTCATTCGACCCACAGAGACCGGACGAGCCACTCGTGATCGTAAACCGCGACCCGTCGATACCCACCATCGTCGTGACGCCGTGCGCGTCGCTGCCGCGCGGGTCCGCGTGCCTGATCCCGTACCAGGACGCGGCGTTCGGGAACAGGCTGCATGTGCCGACGCACCCGGCGCTGAACGACGTGTTCCCGCCGCAGGTCGCGCGCCCGTTCCCGCTCGTGCCGCGCTGGCGGTACGAGGACGGGCACTGGCGGGCGCAGCTGCCGCCGGTGCAGGAGCAGATGTCGAAGGGCATGTTCTCGCGGCCGCTGTCGACGCGGCGCCAGAGGGCGTTGGACGCGTCGAGGGCGCATGCACCGCGCGGAAGGACTTGTTGCCCTCGCACGAGCCATAGGGAGGGTTAGTGGTAGTTTGTAGCCCAGGCTGAGCATGCAGAGTGCACTGCATGTGGATGTTGCGATACCCAATCACCTGCGTCCGTTCTTCTGAAGCTATGCTGTGTCGAGTAGTTCCTCTCAGTAGAAGTCCCAACACTTCTATGGTCCTGTAGGAATGGCATGCGTGTATCTGTCTCCGTGGTCGCAATGCCAGCTGTGTTTCTCACTGTTCCTGCGGCGACGTCGCGCGTCGGACTTGGGCTCGGACATCGCGGCTTTGGGCCGACACGCAGAAACCGCGGTACGCACGTGCCTGAGTGATGGCTGTATGCGGTGACCTCACCACGGTCAGGCGGAGGCGCCGCTAACCACGTATTCCATGTTCTCCAGAGACTCCACCATCCACAGGGCGCGCAGAGCTCGCTGACCGTCCACACCCGTCAGTCCACTCCCCCGCTCGTTCTCCGTGCTGCATTTTCCTGACCAGTGACGGGCATGCGCGCAGCAGGCAGGACGCCAAATGTCCCTGAAAGCGCTCTTCTACGCCTACGTCCTCGGCGGGCTCACCTTCATTCCCCTCGTCGTTTTCGCCGCCATCTTCTACACTGTATACACATCGGTCCCCGTCGGCGACCCGGACGCGGACAAGCTCAAGAAACGCGAGCTCGAGGCCGGGTCCCAGGCTGAGGGAGATCATGGGGAGCCGCCATCGACCACCGCAGCGGCCTCGCCGGTCGAGCTGAACGACATCCCGCGGCCCCGGAAGGGGTGGCTCACCGTCCGGCGGACGTTCGAGGAGACCCCGAACGAGGCGTCGTACGTCGGGATGGTCAAGGGCTTCCTCGATGCGCGATCGAAGGACCCGAAGCGGTCGCGGCCGAAGGACATGTGGTACGTCGCGCTCAAGGGCAAGGTGCTCTACCTGTACGAGGACGAGAGCATGACCGAGTGCGAGGCCGCGATCGAGCTGAGCGGGCACGACGTCGTCATCGTCCCCGAGGGCCTCCCGGACGGCGAGCTGTTCGCGAAGCGGAACGCGATCTGCCTCAGGCCCAAGGCGGGCGCGGAGAGGGAGGAGATGCCGAGCGTGACGCGGGAGATGCGGCTCGGGGAGGAGGACGTGGACGCGCCCGCGGACGAGAAGGGCGGCGGCGCACGCCAGAAGCAGCGCGAGCGGGAGAGGCTCGCCGAGCTCGAGCGGCGGCGGGAGGAGGCGCGCGCGCAGGCGATGGACGGGTCCACCCCGTGGTTCATCTTCGTGCGCTCGGCGGTCGAGATGGAGGACTGGTACCTCGCGCTCGTGCACGCGTCGGACAACCCGGCGAACTCGTCCACGCTCGCGCCGCTCAAGCCCGTGTTCAAGCCGGACGACATGTCGCACCTCGTGGCGACGCTGGACGAGCAGCCGGACGTGATACCGATGCGGTGGCTCAATGCGCTCCTCGGACGCGTGTTCTTCAGCTATTACAGGACGGAGACGCTGGAGGCGTACATCATTGGGAGGCTCATGAAGAAGATCTCGAGGGTCAAACGGCCGGGGTTCCTCACAGACATCGTCGTCAGGGAGGTCAACGTGGGGAACCGGGCTCCGACATTCAGCAAGCCCATGCTGAAGGAACTCACGAAGGAGGGCGATGCCTCGCTTGAGGTTCATGTGGCCTACAAGGGCGAAGTGCGTATCACTGTCGAGGCAACTGCCACCATCAACCTCGGCGCCCGTTTTAAGACGTACACAGTCAAACTCGTCCTCGCATTGGTCCTCCGGGAGATCGAGGGTAACCTGCTCGTGAAGGTCAAACGTCCGCCAAGCAGCCGCATCTGGTACGCGTTCACGCAAATGCCTCGAGTCGTGATGGACGTGGAGCCGGTCGTGAGCGATCGACAAATAACGTGGGGCATGATCCTCAGTACCATTGAGTCGAAGGTGAAGGAGGTGGTGAGTTGTCGTGGCCTCGATCTAATACACGTCTTCAACAGCCTCACTTTTCATACCAGATCCTGGAATCAGTCGTGATGCCCAACATGGACGACATCGCATTCTTCGAGAGCCATCAGTACTCCCATCGTGGCGGCATATGGGCTGATGCTTCCCGTCGCGAACGCGCCCCCACCGCACCGCCTGGAGAAACGCTGTCGCGTGATGGAACGGACACGCCTGCTCCCGAATCTGTGCCAGAGCCATCCAAACCTGACTCGGGAGATGCACCGCTTCCTCCAGTCCAACGCTCACGCTCAGCTGATATCGAGAAGATGAGCACATCTCCGCCTGATGTGGCGCCCATCGCTCGCTCCGCGACTACGGATGCCACGGGTACCACGACGCTCAGTTCCTCGCCCACGGCGCGCCGACGTAGCTGGTTCCCGGGTGTGCAAGAAGAACCTGATCTGTCAAGCTCGGCATCAGACATCGACGAAACGGTATCCCGAGGACGCACACCTGGTCCGGACGTCTCACCCGCAAGGCGTTCGAGCTCCACGCCCAATGCATCTGCTCCTTCAGATGTACACGATGACAGGACCCCAACTGCTGAAACGGTCGGAGGCGATGACCAGTACCTCACACCAACGCCTGCGAGCCGTCGCAGTTCGTCACAGCATTCCCAGCACTCGCGTTCCGCCTCATCCCGCGCCGCCTCGGTATCTTCTCACGCCGGCGATGTCTCCGACGACGACTCAGAGTCTCAGGAGGCTGCATACAGGCCAAAGAGCCCCGCCTTGAACGGGAGCTCCTCGCGCCAGGGACCGTCGAGCCCGAGCTCCTTCCTGCAGACGCTGAAGTCTCGGGCGGGAGACAAGCAGGCGCTCAGCAACACCGCGAAGGAGGCGATGCGCAAGTGGGGTGTCAACTGGGGCAACTTCCGCCGGGACAGCGCGAACAACGCGCCTCCCGCGTCCGCGGCGGAAGACGTTCCGGACGCCGGACACGGAGACTCGCGGCGTATCGAGAGCCGGACGCAGGTCTCGCGCTCGAGTTATGCTGAGATGCGCGCCGCGGTCGAGGGCCGGCGTGAGCGGGAGCGAGTGCCCTCGGGCGAACGCTCGTCACGGACGGGCCAACTTGTGTCGGAGGCGATTTCTGTAGCGCAGGATGAGACGGGGAAGGAGAGCTCGTCGAGTCCCTCTCCCGCCCAGACCCGCCTCGCAGCTCCCCCACAGTCAACGGGTGCAGACGAGGGCCAGTTGCCACGGCCACGGTCCGTCTCTCCGGCGGCCCTGCCAGTGGAGAGGACAGAATCGCAAGTCTCAAAATCGTCCCGAGAGAGCGCTCCGCACGTCTTGAGCTCAGACCCGGAGGAACCTGAGCGGCCGCCCGAGCCCATTCATACCCAGCCGCCGCCGCCGAAGACGATGATGATTCCAGGCATCCACGCAAGCCATCGCGGGGAAGTCATGTCCATCGGCTACGTCGCGCCGCAACCGCAGGAATCGAAGAAGGCCCCGCTGCAGAGCGTGTACCGATTGTGGAAGAACCCCAACGCCGCAGGCCCGACGCGGAGCGAGCCCGCGCCGGTCTCTCAGACGGGCTTCACCGGGAGGGACCAGGACTCGGCGCCGACGCCGCCGCCGCCGCCGGAGCCCGAGGGCAGCTCGTCGTCGTCGCCGGCACCACGTGCCGTTCCCCCGCCGCTCCCGCCTCGTGCCAATTCGACACATGTTCTCACCAGACAAGAGAGCCCACGCTCGCCTGAGACGGACTCGAGTGGGCATTCGCCAGCGTCGGCTGCGCTGCAGTCGATCGCGTCGAAGGACAGGGTCAAGCGGGCGTCGCTCAGCCCGCCTGCGTCGCCCTCCCTGAACGGCGTGGTGGACCGCAGGCGCGTTAGCTCCCTGGTAGAGCAGATGGCCAACGGACCCCCCGACGCAGACAGGCCGGAGATGACCGACTCGCCCGTGTCTATCACCCCCACCCCTCCCGAGCCCGAACCAGCCCCCGACTCGTCCTCAGCCACGCCGCCGATTCAGACGCCGAACGGACGGGGCCCGCCGCCCGCCCTGCCTCCGCGCCGCGTACGGACATCCGCATAGTACCGCGACTGACCGACCTTTCCGAGTTTTCGAACCTAACGTACTTCTTGCCACCGCTCGCCCGCTCGCTCGCATCGTCGTGTACCGTATATAATCTATTGGTCGCCGCATTGTACGTATACACATCCGGATCTTCTCATGGCAATCGCACGCAGCCCATGTCTACTCGACACCGTCGTCGTCTTCGACCGCGGGGATCGTGTGCTCCCCGAGCCCCGGATGGCGGAGAGCCGGTCGGAGTCGACTGTCGCATGCACTGACCACAGCTCGGTTCTTTGAGCCTCATGTTCGCGTTTTCCTACGGTCTTGACGTGATGAAGATTGTCGAGGACGTCGGGGACACATGTCTGGACGCGTGACTGTTGGTGGAGCTCGCATGTCGAGAAGATGTGTGAGGCTCCGGTCTTCGCTGTGCATTACACGCTCGCCGGTATGTCGGTCGTTTGTCGAGGACTTGTCGAAGACACCCTAGAGTTCATACTCGATGGCAGCATGATCCTCACGGGCGGGGGCGTTCCGTATGTTTGACGTGCAAATTGGTGCTGCGGCGCAGATGCTTACTCGTTCAGTTCTCAGCGCGGCTGACGCGCCACCATCACGAGCAAGCAGGCGTCATACAATTGGGACGATGCCGCGCGGTTGATATCGAATGGCGGTTGACGTGCAAATGGCTGATGGGCTGAGGGACGTCTGGACGCGTGCTGTCATTCGGGGATGCCTGTGAATCCGTGGACGGTTAGTGGCGCAGTCGCCCAACAAGGTTTCGCGGGGCGGCGGGATCAGATTGAGACGTGGACGAGGATTCCTACTATCTGCCGCGGGATAATATACGCAGTCTCTGAGTGTACAGATGTTGTGCTGTGTTCACTGTGGACACACTGACAGACGTGGACCCAGCCTCTGACGCGAAAACATATGGGCAGCAACGATCGAGGGGGCTGCAAACCCGATCGGGGAGGCGATGGGCGGTGGAGAGGAGGAGAGATTAGATCTTGGCTTGGGAGGATCGATGACCGGATCGGGGCAGAAGCAGCCTCGAGGATCGCGACGGTCTCGCCTCCGGGACCGGGAGGGGTTGCCATTGCGACGGGCGCGTTCCGTGCTGTCCGGACAGGCCGGGCGAGCGGCCACAGCCCTGGCCCGCCTGGGAAAGTCTCCGTAGCAGCCACATCTGCGTCCGGACCCGCGCACGGGGAGAGCTGCGAGGGGTGATACACACGCCTTTTTCCCGCCCAGGGCCGGCTTGTCTCGTACGGCGACTCACACGTCTTGTGTGGCCCCTCTCGCTCCTCCTGCCCCCGCAGCCTATCTGCGACGGGTGACCGCCTGCTTTCCGACGCGCCGGGCCGTTCTCCTGCGCGCGCAACCTTGTCTGTCTCACTCACCAGTGAGCGTAAGTGGGGGCGGTGCACGCGAACCCCGGCCCTCAGATCTATACAGCCGTCACGCTCCTTGGGGTGCCTGACGAGTCTCCATACCCCGATTGCGCCTCGCATATCCTTTCTTCCTTCCTCTCCTTCATCCAGCTTCGAGTCCCGGACAGTCTCTCTCTCGGCTCCCCCTTCACTCTTTCCCCGCATTTCCCTCTGCTTCCCTGCTTGACAGTATCTATCACGACCACCCACGCTCGCGCTCTCTGACGGACACCATGATGACCTGGGAAGGGAACGGCCGCGGTGACAACACCGCCCACGAGGACACGCAATTTGACATCGATCGCGAGTATCCCATCTCCTCGCCAATGTCGCACGCACACAAGAGGTTCATCGTCGAGCCGCAAGTGTTGAACGCCGCGTTCGAGTTCGAGCTCGGAGAGAGAAGGGGCTCAGGTGCGTGCAACGATATCCCGACTACCCGTCTTCCGGTGATAGATGGAGGACGTCTGACTGACGACAGCGGACGGCGCCGTAACAGCACCTTCTCTGCCAGTTCCTGGCGGCGGATTGCCTCCTCCCCCACGCGGACTTCCGCCCCCGCCACGCCCAAATAGCCACAGGGGCAAGCCTATAAACCCGAATTCAACGCCTTCTTCCCCCACGGCCAGCCTCAACAACTCGATCGCGTCCGTGCCGAACTCACCCACTTCGTCTCCGTACTCGAATAGCCCAAATACCCCAGGAAGCTCGGACCCGGGCCCCAATGTGAAGCCCTCGCCACGACTATCCAATCTCCTTCGAGGAGAGTCGCTGATATTCAGCGCGCACCGTCGCTCGTCCACGGACCCCGACGGTTTGTACGACCAGAGAGAAGACGAAAATGAGGGGAGCCAGAGTGCGCACCAGTGGACCTCCCACTACATGGGCGAGTCGTTCTCGCCCCTGGACTCCGTGCCTTCCTCGCCCGAGCCTGGGACGCCCGCGGACGAATCGCGCCCGTCCCGCCAGAACCGATATCTGTCCGGGCTGCAGAAGATCAAGAAGCTGGGGGGGAAAGCTACGGGCATACTCGCGGACGCGGGCGTGCGCAGCACACGGCGGATGAGCGATGCGGACCTTGACTCTGGGCGCAGCAGCAGCAATCAGGAGGCGCACAAGGGGAGCGTCGATCTGACGGCGCGATACCGCCGGATGCTGGAAGCAGCGGGGGTTAGCAAGGCGGGGGAACCGATGAGGCCGCCGACGAGTGTGCCTAGCTCGCCAATCGCGCCCGCGCCAGCCGTGAAAAGTAGGTTGTTTCCATAGCTATACATTGCGACGGCGCGCGGAGTTTTGACGGGATATGCGTTCGCGTGTGCTTCTTGCTTCCCGCAGGCATCCAGGACGAAGGCGGGCGATCTCTGACGGTCGGCGAGCGGGCTGTTGGCGGTTTCAGGAGGCCATCATTCGGCGCACTGCCCGAGCAATCAGCCAAGGCGCAGACTGGGCCGCGGTCGTCGGCGAGAGGGACTGGGCAGCAGGCTCAGCAGGCGGCGGGAGAGGGTCACGCTCCGCCGAAATTGCAGCCACCGCCACGCGGGTGGGGTTCCCACGCTAGGCAACCGTCGGACATGTCTACAACGAGCTCGCTCGCGAGCGCGAGTCGCAGCCTCTCCCCTTCCGACTCCTCGCACGACACCCCCTCCTCCCTTGCCGACGCCCGCATCTCCATCTCGTCTACGATATATCCCTCTTCGTCTAATAACCACTCCTTCGACATCGCTCGCTACCCCTCTCAGCCCGGCAGGTCCTCCATGAGCGCTGACCGCGAATCCTTCATCGACCTCTCGTCCCCGACGTTCTCTCCCCTCTCGCCCGAGTTCCAGCAAAACACTATACCCCAGAAGGCGCAGAGCATGCTGCGCACGGAACAGCCTACCCACGCGACGTCTCATGATGACACCAACGATTTTAACCACGGCGAGTCCACCTCCTCTCGCTCTACCAAACCTCGTCTCCCCCGCATCATCCCGCCCGCCGGGCCCGAAAAACCACCCATTCCGACAACACCCAAGCCGGACTTCAGCCGTCGCTCGCGCACGGTGCAGGGCAACGCGAAGGCGAGCAACGCGTCTCCCGCGCAAGGCCAACACGGAAGCCCTCTCTCGAACTTTGCGTCCGACCTCGACCGCAGCCTGAGTGGCCTGACGACGACAAACGCGCTGACGCCCCGGGAGCGCGCTGCGCGGGTCCGCACCACGCACAAGCTCACGAAAGTGTTTGGGCAAACGCCGGGCGTGTCGCCCGTGTCGCCCGCGGCGCACGACGCGCATCTGCACCCGAACGGGTGCATGCCGATCCCTGGCAATCTGACGCTGAATTTGACGGCGAAGCGGAAGCACCACCATCACCGCCCCGCAGTGTCGATGTCAGAGGAGGTCGTCACGCCCGCTGCGGGCGAGGCCGCGTGGCCGCCGCCGGACGGGACCCGGTACGTGTCGCTCGCCGCGCGGCGGCACTCGGCGCCGATGAGCCCGGACGAGTTCTCGTTCATGGTCGGGCGGCGGTCGCACGAGTCGGGCTCGTCGAGCGCGTTCAGCAGCGCGCCGGACGGGTCGTCGGTGATCGAGATCGGCACGGCGGAGGGCGTGCCCGGGAGCGGGTCGGAGTCCGGGCGGTGGACGGAGGGCTCCGGGGAGGGCCCGGGGTCGCCGACGTCGTTCATGGACCTGTCAGACGAGGAGGGGGCGCGTGATGCGGACGGCCTGTCGGAGATCCTGGCGGAGACGCCACGCGGGCCCCGGACACGGCGGGACCCCCTCGGGCTCGGGCTCGGGCTCGGGCTCGGGCTCGGCCTGTCGGCGGCGGCGGAGGCGGCGGCGGCGCTGTCTGATAGCGTTTCGCTCTCGTCCGAGCAGCTCGCCGAGGACGAGCGCCGCCGGAAGAGAGAAAAGCTGGCCAAGCTCCACCGCTTCCTCGGCTCGCGTGTCCCCCAGCACCTCGTCCTCGGCACGCTCGACGAGGGCACCCCGCTCCCGCCCCCCGCCCAGGACGCGTACGCACACCCCGAAGACGACGCAGACGTTCGCAAGGCAAAGATGCGCCGCCGCAGAAGCAGCTCCGCCGCCGAGTTCACCAGGGCCTGGTCCGACGACATTGACCGCCTCAAGGAGGAGCTCAACGAGCACGAGAAGGCCATCAACGTCCGCCGCGCGGTCAAGATGGAAAAGGTCGGTCGCCTTGTCGCGGTCATGCGTATATCGTGTACTCATTGCAGTCGCCCACAGATGTTCGGGGTTGCTCCCCCGCAGACGCTCTATCACACCCGTGCTCCGACGTCCTCGTCCAGCAGCCTCTCTGCCAACGCACAGACACCCTCACCTAGAGTACCCCCACGCAGCCCGTCTTCGCCTGCGTTCCGGTTCACCCCGTCCGCCTCTGCACTGGTCTCTGGCACCAAGCCCAAGAAGAAAGGCGGTCGCCCGGGCACATCGGACTCGTCCAGGCCGCTCATGGGCGAGAGCCCCGAGCCCGGCCTGCTTGACCCCATGCGCTCTTCCGTGTACATGCACTACCGCCACTCGCTCAACTCCCTTAACGACATCATTGACAGGGTACGTCCGCCTCGTGCCGCACTCAATCTGACAGACCGGGTCCGCTGACGGCTGCTGCTTGTCCCCATTCTGCGCAGGACGACCGCGAGTCCCTCGCGGAGCTCCACGACTACCTGAGCGGGCATCAGTTCGACCTCACGGGGCCCCCGTCGCCCCTCGTGGAGGACGTGCCCGTCGCTAGCCCGACGGTTAAGGCCGAACGGCGGCGCTCGCTACCATCACGCACGTCCATCGCCTCCTTCACGTCCGAGATCAGCATGATCATCGCCCCGACGCCGACAGAGGGCTCGTTCCAGCAGCGCCGCCGGCGCGCGGCGAAGCTGACGCACTTCTTCGGCGTCGACTACCGCGAGCTCATGAACGAGGTCCTTGAGAGCATCGAGAAGGGCCTCGAGGAGGAGCGTGGCAGGGGCACCCTGCGGCCAGACGAGGTCAAGGTATGCATTAGCGGCGGCCGCCACGCCATATTCATTTCACGCGTACGTGACGCTGACCGTCATCCCGCAGGATCTCCAACAGAAACTGGTCTCATTGAAGACGAAGCGGAACAGCCTCCGCCAGTAAGCGGGGTGATCCCACATCGTACTTATGCAGCGACGGCGCGTTGTCACGACTCTTCCACGGGGACATTTGGGTGCTTCGGACAGTAGTACTGTTTGCCACTTCTACCTCTCTCTCACCTAGACTAGACCACCATCTTAATGGGGCGGGGCGGCCGGCGCAGCGCGCTCCGCACGCCTGCATGCATGCATTCCTAAACACTCCATGTACACTATAAATCACTATTGTGCCCCCCAAAACATGCGATAACTACAACCGATTGTCCCGAAGCCTCCTGAGGGAGTATTGTAGGTAGACTGTGGATGTTGGAAAGAAAACGAAGGTGGAGAAGGAGGGGCTAGAGGACGACGAGGTCGCCCTGACAGGAGTGGCACCAGAAGATGTGCGACTCGTCCAGGAATATCGGCCGCTTCGCCTGCGGCGCGGGCGGCGGCGTGGCAGGCTGCGACGGCGGCTCGATGACAGCAGGCAGGCCCGAGGACCGGTGCGCGGGCGATGCGACGCTGCGCGAGTTCCGGGAGGACGGCCGCGAGTGCGAGCCCGACGCGGCCACCTCGCTGTCGATGCGCGCCTTGAGCATGCCGAGGCTAACCTTGCGCTTGTGCCGCGCCTCGGGCGAGAGGCCCTCGAACGCGGACGCGGTCTGCGGCGGCGCGAGCGACGCAGACGGGCGGTGCGAGCTGAACGACGCCCGGCGGAGGTCGTCCGAGTGGTCGACTGTGCGGCTCGACGTGCGTCGCGGGAGCGGCTGGTGCGCCGAGTTGCGCGAGGACGGCCGTTGCTGGAGTTGCTGCTGCTGCTGCTGCTGCACCGCGCGGAGCTGCGCGACCTCGTCCTCGAGTGCGGAGAGCTGCCTCTGGAGCGCGTGCGCGTGCGCCTCGGAGGTAAACAGCGCGGTCTCGGCGGCGCGCACCTGCGACTGCGCGCCCGAGAGCTCGAGCGCGTGCTGCTGCTTGAGCCCGTTCAGCATCTCCTCGTCGAGCGACTGCGTGCCCGCGAGCGACGGCGGCGCGGAGAGCGACTCGCGCAGGCGCTCGAGCTCCTCGTCCTTCTGCGCGAGCTCCGCGCGGAACGCCTCCATGTCCGCCTGCGCGCTGGAGAGGAACTCGCGGGCCTCGGTCTGCGCCTGCGTGCGCTCGCCGAGCTCGCTCCGGAGTGAAGAGAGGTGGGAGGACTGGGAGTGGAGCGAGTCCGTGAGCCGCCGGATCTCCTCGACGTTCGAGTTCGAGACCTGCCGCAGCTTGTTGCGCTCGTCCTCGAGGTCGCGCACGGCCTTGCGCGCCGCGGCGAGCTCCGCCTGCAGATCGGAGTACGCCTGCTGGAGCTCTGACGAGTCCTGCTCCTGCGACGTGCGCTCTGCGTCCAGGGCGGCGCGCAGGCGGTCCCGCTCCTGATCTGTGGCCTCCTTGTCCTGCCGCAGTTCCTCGACGGTCGTCTCGAGCTGGGCTACCACAGCGTCCCGGCTTTGAAGCGCGCTCTCGAGGCTGTCCACGCGCTCGCTGAGGATGAGCTTCGCGTCTGTGAGCTCCACGATCTTCGGGCGCATCTCGTCGAGCGAGCGCATGAGCCCAATGCCCTCCGCCTGGAGCTCCCTCTGTGTCTTCTCCGCGTCCTCGGCGCGAGCGGTCGCCGCGCGCAGCTCAGCCTGGACTTGCTTCATTTGGCGCGCGTTCAGCGAGAGCTCTGACGAGAGCGCGGCGAGCTTCTGTTGGAGCTCGGCGACGAGCGTCTTGCCTACCTCCACCTCTGTCTGTAGCGCAGTCCTCTCTTGGAAGAGCCCATCTCGTTCCAACGCTATAGATGATAGTTGTTCCTTAGTTGCCGCATGCTCCTTCTCGGCCTCCGCATGCCGCGCCTGCCAGTCGGATTCGGCCTGAGCCTTGTCCTGGATTTGTGCTTGGAGCGCATCGCGCTCTGCTTGAACCTCTGCGTGCGTCTACAATGATTAAGTATAATAGGCTGGGAACAGATGGCGACAATTCTACCTGGCGTAACTTCGACAGCTGAAACTCGAGCTCATCGGCCCGGTCTTGGGTGTTCTGGAGGGTCTCCTCTAACCTTTCTGCGCGATCGTCGCTCTCGATCTGTTCCTCGAGCTCACGGACGCGGCGGAGATGCTCCTCCGACTGCGTTTGCAGTTCGTGAACCCGGCTATTGAGAAGATGTATTTCGCGTTCCTGTTGTCATCTTCGTTGAGATGTGACATTTCGGCTTTTGGCACAAAGAACATACCTGATCCCTAGACTTGTCTGTCAGTTCCCTTTCCGTATCGACCAGGGTCGCAATTTGCGACGCAGACGCCTGAGCATCGGCTTCGAGCTGCGAGACGCGTTCATGCAACTCGGCATTCTGAGCCCGCTCGGCCTCAAGTTGCTCTTCGGACTCTTTTAGCGCTGTATGTCCACTGAGATCTCGGTACATGAATGCATGAAACGTAGGAACGCACCGGCCTCCGCGTGTTCTAGTCGCTCGACCGCAGAAGACAGCGAAGTTTTCTCTGAGACGAGGAGCGAGATCGTCTGCTGCTGCTGCTCGATCTGCTCGCTGTACTCGTGCACAGATTTGTCCAGGAGCTGGACCTGCTCCTGTAACCGAGTGGACTTTTGCCGTTCGGAGACAAGGGCCTGCTCGGCCTGCTTCGCCTCTGTGGGGGACGACAAACTCGGCATCTGCATACATGCGGATCCACAAGCGACTCACGTTCTAGTGCGGCGCCAAGCCCTGCAACAGACACGGCAAGGGTATCTTTCTCGGACTGAAGGGCGGATATGGTCCGCTGCTGGTCGCGTGTGGTTTGCGCGAGCTGCTCCGACTGAGCCCGGAGCTCTTGGACGGTCTTCTCAAGCTCCCCAGTTCTCGACCGCTCGGCCTCGAGAAGCTCGTGCGTGTGCCGTGACTCTGGTTCCGTCAAGCGTCAGCCCACATCGCGGGACACATGAATGGGAGGGAAGGGAGGAACATACTGCTCTCCACCTGCGCCAGATCGTGCACTTGCGCCGCGAGGGCCGCCTTCTCAGCTTCGAGCGCCTCGATCGCGCGCCGCTGGTCGCGCACGAGCGCACGCAGGTCCTCGCGCTCCGGCGCCGCGGCTGGCGAGGATGTCGTGGTGTACCGCGAGGGCGGGGACGCCACGGGCGGCGAGGGGTCGGACTCGACGCGCATGAGGCCCGAGAGCCACGATGCGTCAGAGCCGTTCGCAGGCGGGCCGTGCGCGAACCTGTTCTCCGACGGGCGGCCGCGCAGTCCATGAGACACACAAGCACAACGGGAGAGCTAGCGGGATGGGTGCACGCACAGGTCGGCCGTGGTTCCCTCGGGGTGGGTTTGGTGGCGGGCATTCTCCGACGCCGGGGGAGGAGACGTGGGCGCGGCGGCGGGTGGCTCGCTGCTGGGCGCGGGTGTCCCGGTCCTGGACGGCGGGAGCCCTGGGGACGCTGGGCGCGGGGCGGGAGACGCGATGCGCGAAGGGGTGGTCGTGCCGCCATGCTCAGCGGCTTTCTGGGCTTGCCTCTTCTTGAGCTGTAACGGCGGGCGGCGGTGAGCACCAGCAGCATCTCCATGCGCGCTGTCGACGACGGACCATAGCTCTGGCACGCGCGGCCTTGGCAGCACGGTCATCCTCGGACATGGCTCGTCGTTCGGCCTGAGCAGAGCAAGCGAGCGTCGCTGGGAGTGAGAGGGAGAGAAGTAGATGTGGTGGTGGCTGAGAGCTGCGCAGTGGCGGCCAGCCAGCTCTGCACCGGCGCTTCTCAGCCAGACGCTCGGAATCAGTCTAAGTGTATATTCATCGTGCGTATGGGTCAGGTATGGGTCAGACTTGTGCCGTCTGTTCCTCGTCGCGGATGAGGCGGACCAACCGCGGGCTTGGCGAGAGAAAACGATGGCATAAGGTCTGTATCTGCCAACATATGGACCAGGAGGAGTACGGAAAGCAAAAGTCGAGAGGAGCACAAGAAACACACGGAACAGAGACCTTCGGGAGCGATGAGGAAAGAAACATGTATGTCACAGGACGCATGGTACTCCCGGTCTGGCGAGGAATGAGTGTACGATGATGCAGGGGGTTACGCGTAACGACAGACTCAAGGCGACCAGCAGGCGCGGGTTGGCAAAGGAGGCTATCGTATGGGAAACAAATATTGATATAAAGGTCATGGAAACCCATTCCGGAAGTACTCTGGGGTATGAAAATAGTACACCGAACATGCGCGGCATCATCACGCCCAGACCTGTAGAGCAGGAGGTGAGCAACCACGTCATGATGCAGACAGAGCAGACCGATATACATACCCTGAGCGTGCTGTCCCAACTTCCGGTGCACAACGCCATGCCATCGGAGCTGACACCAAGGCAGCTGACACGATTCTCGTGGCCAGTGAGGACGCCGACCCGCTCGCCTTTGAGGGTATCCCAGACATTGCATGTCCAATCGTCATAACCACCGAACAAGATCCGGCCAGAGATCGAGAAAGCGACGGAAGTGATACCGCAGAGGATGTTGTCGTGAGTGAAGGCGTTCAGTTCACGGTCCGCCCTGATGTCGAACAGACGGCAGGATGCGTCATCCGAGCCCGTAGCGAAGGCGTCTCCGTTGGGGAAGAAACTGACGCGATATCAGTACCACAAAACAAGATGATCCGACGGTTACAAACCTGACTGCATTGATGTCCGATTCGTGGCCGGTGAAAGTTTGGGTGGCTTTGCCGCTACGGATATCCCACAACTTCGCAGTCGCGTCACATGCGCCGGAGACGAACACATTCTGGTTGGGACCGAGCGACAGACTGGTTGGGTGCGGTCAGCCAAGATGGCCCCTCCGGACAAGTACGAAAGCTTACCTCATCACATCACCAGTATGGTCACTGAACTCAACCACACGGACGCCAGCCTCGATATCCCACAACATGCAGGTCATATCTCCAGAGCTAGTCACAATCTGGCGGTCGTTGAGGAAGCGGCAGCAACTGAGATAACCGGAGTGAGCGCTCAGCTCCCGAGCGCCCTTGACATTGTTGCCCTCTTTCGAGTGGAGGTTGTAGATGGAACAGATGTTGTCAAGACCACCACACGCGACGTAGTTGCCGGAGGGGGAGTATGCGCAAGTCATGACCCAGCTAGAGCGCAGGGGGATAGCGTGGACCTTGTTCGTGGTGTATGCGTCCCAAACGATGAGCTTTCCATCCTGTGATGCAGAAACAAGGTGCCGCCGATCGGTCGCCCAATGCATGGCGTAGATCTTGGCGAGGTGGCCGCGGAGTGCCCGGCGAGGACGCATGACAACGCGAGGCAAGGCTGGGACTTCGTTGGCCATTGCCCGCACTGTAGTTCCACAGCGTGTTAGTTGATTGGTAAGTGTGATGCAACCAAACGCAGGAAGTGGGAACTGACGACTGGTATCCGCAGAGGACTCCCTCTTCGCGCGGATTTTCTCCTTGAGGCTCTCTGCCTCGCGCCGGGCGGCGGCAATGCGTTCTTGGATGTCTCCCTGGGGTGATTGGGACATGGTTTCGACAGCTGAGAGTTGAGTGTAACAGCAAAAGACGCCTAGATGAGACCTGGAGGGGGATGCACAGAAGCAGGCTTGGGTTAGAACTTCGTGTTGTAGTGTGCAACAAGAGAACGCACCGTGCGAGGATGCAGGGATCTGGAGAGAAGGGGGCAGGACGGCCGGGAGCTGATGGAAACTTTCGTGGGAAGCGACAAAGGCTAGCTCGAGCTAGACGCGGGTCTGTGCGGGCTTGAAGAGCGTGTCGGACGGCGAGGGCGCAAGCAGGGGTGGGAGGGAAAGCGGAGGGATAGAGGGTGGAAGAAAGAGAGAACGAGGCGGGGCGGACGATGGCGACTGTCAACTGGCAGTGGGAGCGTTGATGGACTCTGCGTTCGCCCGACGCTCAGACAGCGCTGAGCGCTTGAGCGTCCGTCCCCCGGCGGACCCTCCCCTTCCCGGCCCCGGCCCCGGCCCCGGCCCCGGCCCCGGCCCCGGCCCCGGCCCCGGCCCCGGCCCCGGCCTCGGCTCCAGCCTTCCCCTCCGGCCCCTCCGCCGCCACCACCAGTCTAGGCCCGGCCCCGGCCGCGTCCCCGGCATCCCGATCTGGCAACCCCTGTTTCTGCTACTCAACGCCCCCTCCATCGGCCGCACTTGTTCTCATCTATCCACCCATCTCCTCCACCATTCCTCGCACCACCACGCTCACAGACGTATAGCATCTGGAACGGCATTTGCGCATTGCCTCATCGGTGCCCATATCAGTCCGTTTCATGCCCCTCCCCACCGAACTCAGTTCTCTATGATCCTGTCCCTGGACCGCATCCACCGGCCCTTCCCTGCACAGAATGGCACAGAAATAGGCATTTGAGCTATTTCAATTCATCCCAATCTGAGTCAACGAAGTACGCGACGCTCACAGCCGATCGATTGGCGTACAGTTCCAAGGACAAGGGCGCGAGTGCGCTCCAAGATCCGGCACACCAATGACTCAATCTCAACTCTTACTCCCGTGCCATCATGTTCACGGTGTTCCCAAGATTTTGCAGTCATACTGGGTGACATTGCTCAGCTACGCGAGCCATTCCAACCAGCTCTCCGCGGCTGGTAGGTTGACGCTGTTCATCACGCAAGCGTGCGCTCCGATGGGTCATATTGGCCTACGAGCGCCCTGGTAGTGCGATGAGCTGAGCTGTGAGTCCTTCTCTGGTTTATCACTTTCACCATCCTCTTTCAGTCCTTGGGGTAGACCTTGATACAGCTGCATGCAGTCACATCTGCCTGCTTCCGTGTCAAGATGGTTCATTGCTCCGGGTTCACGGAGCGCCGGTAGCTTGATGTCAGCCATAACCCGCATACTGCACCGCACCTGCGCAGTTGCAGTTGCCGTTCACCGAACAAGCTTCGGCGAATCCGGATTGTCACCGACGCGTACAACGCGGACGGTAGCGCCTGAAGATCAAGCGAGGATCAAGTACGCGGTATGGTACACCTTATCTCATCCCGCGCGGGATGTATCCGTTCGCTATGCACCTAAACCACCACGGAGTCCTGTGGCCAATGTCCGTAGCGGAGCTCCGATGGCTGGCGGTCGGTGAACACCAAGGGGTGCTCGATACCAACTAACCACCAGCCCCCTTGACGGATGACGCCAGCGAGCCCCAATTGTTACGGCAACCCGCTTGGACACCGGGCTTGAATGCCGTGCAGGATGCTCTGGTACTACTACTTGTCATCCCGGCGGAAACGGTGCGAGAACTCCATGTTCGTTCGTACGTACGGCAACGGCGACCGACTAGTGCTTCGATTCCGATTACGCCGACTTGGTCTCTCCATTCATTTTAACAGACGCCCCGGCGCCGAGAACACGGTTTTCTCTGTACAGTGCCCCCGTCCATCCGCCATAATGCACCACGGGCACTGTGCCAGGTTCACAGGCGTCGCTGTGCAGATTTCGCGGCGCAAGCCTGCGGATTGTCCTGATATACGGGCGTCCCAGTGGTATCCCTCGAGTCCTTCGTCCGCTTCCCGGACGGAGGACCTCTATCCTGCGCGTTTCCTCACTTACGCTGCTCGTCGCTGACGTCGTTAACTCATCCCGACCAGGCCACACTCCGCACGGTATCCCACGTATCGGACAAAAGGCTTGCGAGCCTTAATTTGGAAAGTGTGGACTATGCCACGACACCGCCAGTACGGCTGTCATGGCGTAGGCTATACAAGATAGATCCAGGTACCGCAACAAATATTAGAATGGTGAGTGCCCATCCTGGCTAATCCTGATATGCTGACAAGACAGGATATGCGTGTTAGATCGTCCCGAAACTCCCGTCCCGAGCTCAACTAACCACGATCACGAGCTATACCACACTCCCGGCTGCAATGTTGCCGACTTGACTCACATCCGACAGTCGATGGACCATGTCCCGCCCGTCGAGTCCGCATGACTGTAGCCTGCCTTGGGTGGTCGCAGCAGGTTGTATTCCAATCAAAGCCGCATACCTGTTTCCAGATACGCCGCTGACACTGCATCTCGTTCTCTCTTTCACGGTCCCTCTCTCACTTTCCCTGACGCCGCGACAGTTGCGGTATCCTGTCAGCGCCGATGCCCCCCACTAACGCAGATGTTCGGACATGCATTTGTCGCTCAAGCCACACAGACGGTATAAGGCCCACGCTCAGCAGCGAGTCCTCCATCGGTCTCTCACATACCTCGTATCTGTATCGGTCGAGCTCCTAGTAACATCGGCACACGCATAATCGGCGATATCCCAATAGTAGCTCACAATGTCCGACCGTGAGTACTTCTGCTTGTAATGGGTGAATTAAGTCAACTGACTTGGGTAGCGATAGACTGGCGCATGGAGTTGAACAACTATGCTCAGAAGCAGCGTATTGCCATCTCATGGCAGGAAATCTCCACAGGTCCCAAAAATGCGCCTACGTGGATCGTCACTGTATTTAGTGAGTCAAAGTGCCGCTTACGTTCGACCCAAATCAGTTGTTGACACTCCACACCTTGGATAGTCAATGGGCAGCAATACGGCCGGGCAGAGTCCGCTGTGAAGGCTAGCGCACGTGAACTCGCCGCCGAACAAGCTCTTAGTATCCTCTGGGCTTCACGCCGATGATAGATCCCTCCAGTATGTCTCTCAGTCTCGAGTTGTAGTTAACCATTTCACCCGCCTTCACAGACATATCTCCACTAATCACTACCTTGTCGTACAATACTAATGCGTCCTCCTTCACATGATGTAGCCATACTCGCCTCACGTCTCACGCCTGACTGGATCTGTACGCTCTCAGGACTAGTGCTAGCGCTGCCATATCCCCCTACCCCTGTGCTATCCTTGCTCTCTTGCTGTGTAATGCTTGCAGATGCTGTGATGCGATGCTCTCTGACGGTAATATGATGCCTATATGTCCGCTACGGAACACCGCTTGTGCTACTCAGGACTTGGGTCTGCCATGTTGGTACAGGACTCAGGAGTTTGTGCGCAAGCCCGAGGGTGATACCGGCACGAGTCCGCGCTGCTCTGCTCCGCGCTACCTGCAGCGCTAATCTCCGCACCCCAGCGCCCCAAATACACCTCCAGTCGACGACGGCCACCACACGTTTACCGTCTTGAGCTCTTCTCCGGTACCGTTCTATGTACAAATCTGGGATCTCTTCGCTTCGTGCTGCTTCGGTATCGCCCGGAATGGATCGGTTGCGTCTGGCCGCCTTGTACCCCGGCACGACATGCGCACTCGCCGAGGACGTGCACGATGCCAGTCGATCTCGTCATTTGGAGCGAGATTCTCCTTCTGGCTGGGATGCCTCACGGGAAGATTCATATAGAGATCCCGGTCTAGGCCTCCGAGAGACCACGAGGAAACTGACGACAAGCAGCAACGTCCAAGCGGACTCGTTTGCGGAGATGAGCCTTCCGCGACGCCTCGGCTACTTCCCGGCTTCGTGTGCGACGGCTCAAGGTGAGCGACACAACTCCGCATCGCAGTACGGCAGGCGCATCGCCTGCTCTCCGCTTGAAACGGAGCTGCACATCGTCATTCAGCTTACCTGGCATGTGTTGCCCGCCGCCCTTCTCGAGCCTGAGCACCGGGGGTGCTCTAGGGTCGTGCCCCCTTATCCGGTAACAAAGTCAAGACTTCCGCTCCCCTCTTCATCGACGCAAGACCCGTGGAGTGGGACGCCGCCGCCAGTGATCTCCTTATTCCTGCTTTGTTGCAATGTCAATGATCGAGCTGCCTGTGATGCGCAAGGTATTCAGTACAGCATATGAGCTCCTAGCCCTGCTATGCTCAGGTTCTCCTCGTCGCTCCAGCGCGACGCGCCGTAGAACACCAGTCCAAGCCGAGGGTCCAAGCGAAGCAGGGCAGGGCGTATATAGCGGCCATGGGCCAGGCCCTCTGGAGTCCCCTCAGAGCAGAGCATAGAGGAAGATGTCCAGCAGCAAAGGTGCGTCTCTGGCGGCATGGTGTCTCCCGACGCGTGCTCACCACGGTGCTCAGAGCCCGACGGGACCGTGGCATTGAACAACTGTGAGCCGCCGCAGCGACTTCATGGTCCGCCGCACACAACTGATTACGGGCAACGCAGATCTCCAGGAGAAGGGCCGGCTGGCCTTGCTCAGCTGGGTCGACGAATCGTCCGGACCGCGCCACGCCGCCGAGTGGACCTCTCAATGCAAGAGTACGCTCCTCTTTATATGTATGGCGGGCAGTCCAGATCTGACAACCGACGCAGTAGACGGGGAGACTCTCGCCAGTGGCAAGGGGCCCAAGCGCAACCTCGCTAGGGACGAAGCGGCCAAGAAGGCTCTCGAGCTCCTCAAGGAGCGAGAGGGCGCAAGCGAGGCCGAAGGTGGCGCAGCCGCTTCTCCGTCCGAGGCCGCGACCTGAGCGACTTCGCCGGAGCCCGCTGAGCGTACCGCATCTCGGGCTGATCTGAGGCTTCCTACCAGTGCCCTGCACGTCGTGGCCACTGGTTCCTGAGCATGCCGGACTTCTCCATTCTCCCTTCTGTAGCGATATTGGTTCCTAGATGTGTAGTCATGTGCCTTTTCGATCTCGTATTTATTGCTGTGGGTGCGCACCCGACGCCGCCGGTTTCTAGGCGTCTATGCAAGCGCTCGCGGGACGTACCTGGGCGTTCCTTCGTTCCGACGAAGTTGGAGGGACACCCCCACCGACGTCGAGCTCGGAATGGCACCACCCAGGGCTTGAACGGGATACGTCGTCCCCCGTGATGGGTCGGATGCTGCGCTTGTGCGGACTCCTGGCCTCCTCGTGTCTTCCCCGCATGCATCATTCAACGGGTTCTCAGGTAACTATGAGAGGCCGACGCCGAACCTATGTCGCGTGCGCCATGGTAGTTCATCAATTCCCCTCCGTCTCGCCCGACACATCGGGTCCCTCGGTGCTTCCAGTACGGGTAGGAGACCATGCACTGTACAGAGTGACTAACGTGAAGTTATAGGACCGATGCCGACAACGAAGGGGCAGCTGCGAGAGGGCTCGCTCTTAGTAACGCGATCGGGAGCGGTGCTCATAGATCTCGAGCTTATAGATCAAGGGAAGCCGGTGTTTCGGGTGGACGGAACATCGAACCAAGAGCGTGGGGTAGCGGCCATGGGTCGAAAGTACAACGTTCGCCCTCTAAGGTTTCCATACCTCCGCAGCAAATGGCAGGTGCGTCGTCGTTCCCGATTGCAAACGGCGTAGTCGAGATGCACCCCCCTTTCTCACACAGCAGGGTACGGCACCGGCCATCTTGGCGGCAAGGTCGAGTCAAGGACCGGAGAAACACTAGTCTCGAGAACAACACCGATCGAGAAGGACCTCCGGTCCGGCGATGCTCGTCCATAGGTTCTACCTCAATCGCGCAGCGCACTTTCACTCGTGCGCGGCGATGTAAATTGATCTGACGCTCACTTTGCCGCTGCAGCTGAAAACTAAGTCATAATCGACAGGTTCGGCTGTTCATGATAAAGTACGTGTCTTGTCATGATATGCAGCTTTGGCGGTGCTTATAGAACGGCCTAGGTACAGTAAGCTGTAAAAAGCCAGCTCCGCTAATCATTATAGGGCCTCAGCGAGGCGCGTATATGGAGCGCCGCTGGTAGAAGAGAAATCACGGATCTAGGGTCCTACACATGTGTCGCGAAGCGCTTCGGTTTTCGCTGGCAGGTGAGGGCCGTGCAGCGCCGCCACCGCATACCTTTGCGAGTTTTACTACCTCTCGATCGGGTCACAATTGTCGCCTGCCTTGAGCCAAACACATGGTGCATGAGCCGTGAAGAGCGGCTCCTTTCGAACAATCTATGTGTACTCTGTCTCGGTGCATCGCCGTCCCTGACGGGGAAGCGAGGTACGTCCGGTGAGTTCATGACATCGGTGTGGATTAACGGGCTTCTGTGGCTGACCAGGTACTACAAATGATCACAGGGTCGGAGTATGCATTTCAACGCACCTTGTCCGCGGGAGGTTTGTTTGGCTAGTCACGCCGTCACTAGGTGGCTACTAATCCGTCATTTCGAGGGAGTCGCAATTGTGTTCGCACAATCGTTCTGTGGATTCCAGACAGATGGACAGACATGGCCGATCAACCACCCTCTCTCGGACCCAGGGTCAACTGTTGGAGCAGGTGCGGCGACATCGTTCCACAGGATCGGGGCCGGGCTCGAGCACCCGTGGTGACTCCTGTTACTCACACCACTGTCTGGAATATGGAACGCCTCGCTACACAAATGGAGGTCGGCGTCTTGCTGACAGGGACTTCGGCCATTCGCCGGCATGGTGTGCCCTGTCATCTGGGTGGGTGTCGATTCAGACGCACACGTAGTACGGTATATAGTCTGCTCTGGGACGTCGGTCCATGCACCATTTCCCGAACGCTTTTGACCACTGCTCTAGTACACCAACCAAATTCTCACTAGACATTCACCAACCATGCCTCGTATGTCTCCCCTCCCCCTCGCACATATATGCAGCAGGTGCTGATGACTGGCACTTTCACCAGGCTACATAGTCGACCTGAACAACTGAAAGCATTTTACTCGAGTTACACCACTTATGTGCTGACTGTTACGCCACTCTATAGACCTCCAGAAGCAGGGCCAGCTCGCGGCGCTGAACTGGGTGGAGACTCATGTGGGTGCTGGGAATAGCATCCAGTGGACCGTTAAGTGCAAGCGTATGCTGGTACTCCTTGATCGTCGTCTCAACCTCTAACCACACTGCAGTCCAAGGGGAAGTAGTGGGGACCGGAGTGTCTCACCAGAAGGGCAATGCGAAGGAAGAAGCGGCCAGACAGGCCTTGGTTGCACTCGGCCTGCTGGCTGAATAGAGCGCGACAGGGACCGGCAAGCGCGGACCACCCGTGATACTACGTCTTTACGGGATTGTCTATCGCTCCGATTCGTCGTCATTTGTAGCTGTTGCTTGTGTGAACTTGACCAAGTTGATCCGTGACATGCCTTTTTGGGACAAGCGGTGTGCGGTGCTTCTGCGACGTTGGCGCCAGCCCATCGGTTCGCCCGTGTTACGTAAGGGCGCTGTCACTACAAAGTTCCGGCGGAGAGGCTGCGCGGCGCGCTGAGATAAACTACGACGCCAGGATCTGAGCACACAAAATGTCACGTCGAGCGGTGCCTTTCTTGGTGGCGAGCGTCACAGGTAGAATGACATCCTCGTCAGAGCGGTGTGTTGAATCCCCAAATCTGACCTTGACGTTTGACATCGCACAGGCGTGCTGTCCGGCATCTACATCTTCAAGCCCTTGTTCGACCAAGACAACCTAAGGCAAGCACACCGCGCACACGTCCGGCGAAACGAGCTGAACGTGAAACGGTGCTATGGCAGGTCAACCGACAATGTCGTTCCTAGGCCGACTGCAGAGCCCTCGGGCAACGAGACGCGCTCTGCAGAGCCACCCTCTCAGCAGGTCCAAGGGCAACCAAGCCCGGACGCCACAGCGCACTCTGGGACCACCAAATAGGCCGCTGTCTGAATACATAACTAAGACATACGTATCTCTGTAACAATGGTTGCGTCGAGTAGAGTACATGACAGCCTGTCGTAGCCTAACAACTGTATATTCCTACTGAGATACGTCACACGCTGCCGTCTTCGTCACTTCTTCATGCTTTGTCAACATCCATGCCGTTCGCCGGAGATGACGTGTCTGTTCTCCGCTCCCAGATCTGCGGAATCGTGATCAGCTCTATCATGGCGTCGTTCGCAGATGGGGTGCCCTGAGCGCGATGTACCTGTAGGATAGTCTCGCCCAAGACTATCATCTCCTTTCTGATTTCCTCCACTATCAGATCCTGGATCTGGAACCACTTCTCGTTCTCCCCGCCGCCTGCGCCGGCTCGGAGGTGGACCTTCCACACGGTGCTCTCCTTGTCATGTGTGGTGCCTGCCGCAGATTCGTGCGTTACGTTTGCTATCAGGTCGTAAACCGTGCCCGGATGAGACGCGGGCGCATCGAGGTCTAGGTGAGATCGTCGGATGCCAGTCAGCGAGGTTAATGCGCTTGCTGCGCTGCAGCCGTCATCTGCCCACTCACAGTCCTTGAAGTCTAGGCCCCGCAGTGGGAAGTTGACGATGGTAGGGTTCTTCTCTTCGACAAACTGGTTCTTCGTGAATCGCCTGAAGTGGAGGATGATGTAAGGTGGTAACCGTTGACATTTGAAACGACGGAGCTGTCCAGCGGATTCCTGCAAATGCATGTCAAAATATGGTCATCAGGGCAACTGCTAATGCCCGGCACACCTGCGTCTTCTGCCCATCGTACTTCTCTAGGACAGATTGAATGCTGACTTGAGGAATGATGTTCTTCTCGACAGAATCCTGGAACAACGGCGGAGGCGGCAGATCAACGGCAAGGAAGAGAAACGGTGATACGGTCGACTTGATCTCTGACGTCAATGTCAAAAACGTCGGCATCTCGTACATCGTCCAGAAACAACAGACCTCGGTCGATGTCAAAGCGTGGCTTCTCATTGGTCCCGGTATCGGGTCGTACGAGGACTTGCTGAGTTTCCATGCGGACTTCGCCTTGGAAAGTGGAAAAGATGACACCTACCGGCATCTTGATCAGTAACCACGCAGCTTGGGGGCTACAGCCAACGCACTGGAGTTTTTCTTCTTGGTACCACCCATATCCTTGTGGAGATGGTTGAGCAGCCAACCGAGGAACTCCACTGGGTCCCCTTGCTTCTCCAAGCTATACTTCCCAGCACTCGTCCGGTTGACCTCTTGCAAGAATTCATGGGGACTGACTTGACTCTTGAACAGCCGCGGGTTCCATAGCTTCTTCGCGAGGCCGGCGAAACGCTTGAGAAGCTCGGGCTCCTTCCCACGGTAGTTCGAGAGTAAGAGATGGTCTCGGAGGGGTGCTACGTGCAGGAGCGAGTGTATCACGACATTCATGTAGTCATTCCGCTTGATGTTGTTGAGGCCGATGTATCCAGGAATGTACGGTTTATTGGATAGGTCGTATGAGGGTTTTTGTAGATGCGCGGGCGTGGACAGGGAGGCTATTGAGGATGGGGTGAACGTAGGAGAGAGAACAAACGCGATGTCTTCTAACGAAGGGTCCGAGACTGGGTAGCCGTCGGGAAGGACATATACCTGTGCGGCACATGAGCAACGTAACAGGCGTAGGTCGTGGAGGTGTGCCGCGCTTACCTTGGTAGTCTCCAGGTTTATGAAAACGTGGTGGTCGTCATGGATGGCATGCGCGAATGCATACGAATTTCGCCCTCGGCCCTGGAAGTACTTTCCGCAGACAAGACAACCGTATATGTTGATGTTGGACAGCGAGACAGAACACACTTTCTCAAAGTCGAAGTCCAGCGCCGCTCTGTTGATCTACAGTCCATATTGGGTCACTCATGATACATTCTTCGCATTCGCAAGTGCATACATACGGTGTCGAGATACAAGTCCGAAGCTTTCGGCGGGTCTGTCTGACCCCTCCTGATCGCCGTTGCTGTCCCTTCTTCATCCGAGCTTTCATCCACCGGTGGTTCCGTTACGCGGCCGGATGGTGAGGCAGCATCAACCCGTGCCCTCTTGGCCGGCGGGGCGGAGTCCTCTGGTGCATGAGCATGTTTCGTAGTAGTTGCCATAGCGTACCAGCCAGCACTCAAAGTTGGTTAGACACAAATGTAGGGCAGAGTCGCGACGGAGAGAGCGTTCGCGTTCGCGTTCGCTGTGGCTGAACGTTCGCCGAAACGTTCGCGGTGCGCGGGGTGGCGGGGGTGCCGGCAGTGTCAGGGGTCCTCAGTGTCCACTTTCCTGCTTTTGGATGAGTAAGGAACCGGACTACTCTCATTCGCGTCCTCTGCGCCCGCCACCGTTCGTCTTCCACTCTCTTCTTTCCCTTCCCAGCCCTCCCTGCGCCCGCGGACTGCAACATAAGCCATTAGAATGCTGCGGAGAAGTTGTACAAGGAGTCTGGCGGGCGTTCTGCGACGGCAACCAGACGTTTCGCGCTGGACCTCGACTTCTGCACCGGCGTCCCACCAACCCAACGCTCCTCTTGATCTCGACCCGGCGTTTCAGGCATTGTTACGGGACGTTGAGATCTCGCTGAAAGGCAAAGTCAAGCTGGACTCTGCGGCCGGAGGTCCTCGGGAGTTGGAGTTGTTCCCTCATGATCCTGACGCCGCGGCGGATTACTTGACCTCTGCGGAGCTTGATGCGCAGGACGAGGGCATCGGACACCGAGAGCGCAGAAAATCTCCTGCCGCGCTCTTTGGAAGTCAGAAGATCGGTGCTGTTGTTCTTCCTCTGGAGCTGCAAACAACCATCGGGCGCATGGTTGCCGGTACGTGAATACATTGGGCATCTCCATTGTTGTCAGACCTGACCTTGAACCCACCTATCAGACACGGACAAACCCACCCTACATCAGGACGCGAAGCGGCTGTTCATGACGAACGACGGCTCGCGCCCAGAATGGGATCCCACATACGACGTCAAATACAAGTCCGGCAAGGTCGCAGGCAAACACTCCCTTAGGGACGCTACTGCCTTCGCTACGGTTGCTCTGCCTGCTCACTACTCCGCGATTTACGCCGTACTCGATCATGTCAAACAGCGTTTGGGCCCAGAGTGGCAAGTACGACGCGTGCTTGACTGGGGCGCTGCCACAGGCAGTGGGTTATGGTCAGTGAAGCGCCATATACAATCGTCATGCGGAGACTGATAGATGAGTTCTCGCAGGGCTTCCGGGCACGCGTTTCAGGAGCAACCCGGCGGGCGCGTCCCGTCTGACATGGCGGACATCCAGATCGCACAGTCCACTCTTGACAGCTACCTGGCCATTGACAAGCGAGAGGGTCTCGTTCGAATAGGCAAGCGCCTTACGAGAGGTGCGGTTCATTTGTTAAGAGCTGTTGTTTCATCTCAACTGAGTTGCACGCCCAGATGTCGAAATGGGGACCCTCGACGTGTCATGGCAAAAGGCGTTCCGTGAGGACAACGTCACTGCGCGAGAGGATGGTTCCAGCGTTGTAGCTCTATCGGCATTCTTCCTTTCTTCATTGCCCACCCCTTTCGATCGCAAAGCCCTCGTGCAGGAGATGTGGGAGAGCGGCGCCGAAGTGATGGTGAGTTCCTCAGTATTTGACATAGGTTGTTACCGACTATCCCCAGGTCCTCATCGACCACAGTTTCGAGGCCGTGGCTGAGGCCAGAGCACAATTTCTCAAGCTGGGAAGAAAAGAGGTCGAAGATCCTTCGACGTCGCATCTGTCCGTCAAAGGTGCTCATGTTGTCGCCCCGGTAAGTCACGAGTCCCAGGTCCAGAACAGGTCACTGATGTTTCAATAGTGCCCCCACGATGGCGCATGTCCGCTGTACCATCCCGGATCCGGCGAGCTGGTATGCAGCTTCTCACAGCGTTTGCAGCGGCCGGACTTTGTGCGCAAAACGAAGCACTCCGGGGACGGGCACGAGAACATGGACTATTCGTACGTTGTAGTACGCAGGGGTCCTCGTCCGTCCCCGGCGACTACCAAAGTAGGGCGGGTCGGTGACGTGGGGAAACGCGAACTGGCTAAACAAGCCGAAGAGTCCATACCCTTGACTCAGCTATTGGTCGATGGTGTCCACCCAGAGGCGCCAGCCGCCCAGCGCGATGCCCTGCAAACAGTACCAGACGAGACCGCCGTCTCATCGTCTGACCTCGATGCAGCGTTGAGACACGAGGCATACAGTTGGCCTCGTCTAGTTTTCCCACCACTAAAGCGCAGTGGCCACATTATCTTGGATGGCTGCACTGCGGAAGGTAAGCTCACTGTGCCGTGACGGCGCGCCATGTATTAACGATATCGCCCAGGCCAAATTATGCGCATGACTATCCCCAAATCCCAAGGTAAACAGCCATTTTACGACGCCCGCAAGTCCGACTGGGGCGACATATTCCCACATGAGCCGAAGAACAAGCCTCAAGTGCGGAACCAGCCATTGTACCCTGGCCACACACCCAGCGGACAAGACATCGGCAAGCGGAGACACCATGAGTCAGGCCGTTCAAAAGCAAGCTACTCCACCTTGGCGGAAGAAAGTAAGGGCCGAAGACGTGATAAGCGGAGGGCAAGACGAACGGTGGAGGAGCATGCAGAATAAGCTGCTGCCTCCGGACTCACCCATGCAGTCTTCCGTTTCGTGACTGTGTTGAGACTATATGTAGTGCCATCCACCCTTAATGATCACACACCGCTCCCGTAGGCGATAGAGCGTGAACGTTGTCCCATACTGGTGATATTAGCGATTATGGATGGGAAGGGTGCGTGGTCTAAAACCGGGATAAATACGACCGACACTCTAGATATCTGCGATCTGAATGCTCGGGCCCTGCTGTGAGCTCAGCAGGACACGCGTGATCGCTTGAGCTGCATACTACATTAGGCGTGAATTGTAGTGAGGAGTTGAGTCGACTCACCAGGCTTCTGACTGATGTCCTTGCCAGCATCCGCTTGAGGACCACGGACATTGCCTGTAGCGTGCTTCACCACGTTGAGGAAGTAGCGGACGTTTTTGACCACATCGCCCACGGGGAAGTCCATCTGTGCAGGCCGTGTTCAGAGACCTGTTGAGATACGGCGGCGGGCAAAAATAGACCTACTTTGGCAATCGGCTGTCGTATGGTACCTTCCTTGTCACCCTTCCACTCGCTCGTGCCCTTCAGCCTCCGGATGAAGCCCCCAATGTCGTCCGTAACCGTTCCCCTACGTTCTGACGGCATCAAGCCTCGTGGACCAAGGACACGACCAAGCCTCGGGGTGATGCCACGAATAAGAGAGCGACTGCATAGGAACAACGTTGCTTGGTGACGACCATTAATGATCTGGCGGATGTGTGAGCGGAGCAAATACGGCGCAGAGGGAGTGAGACGTACACCCTCGACCAGTTCGAGACCACCGACAACATCCGCGCCAGCCTTCTTGGCTTCCTCCGCCTGTCTACCCTCTGCGAACACCAGAATGCGGTCCTTGGTCTGCGCCTTTGTCTCTCGGGGTAGGTTGAAACGGCCCTTCGGAATGGTCGTGCCCTTGCCCATCTGGGTCTTCACAACGAGTTCATAGGTCGCGTGAGGGGAGGCAACTTCGACCGCCTTGGTGCGCGGAGGTTTTAAGACGCGGTACGCGTTTACAGACAAGTGCCAACGTACCCTCAAGACGTTGATCGCGTCCGTCAGCGTCATCTTCTCGCTGTCGTATATGTTTTTCTTCGCCTTCTTCGCCCGTTTCCTCTCCTTCACGGCTAGCTGCTTCTTAGTCAGAGCGGCGGGCTTCTTCTCCTTGCGAGCGAGGATGGCAGGCGTGTAGTGGAATTGCCTCTGGGGCGCATACCTCTGCCCTCACATTAGTACGCGCGATGCATGCATGTCAGTCAGTCGTACCAAGAGGCCAAGAGTTCCGCTACATTGTCGGCAGCGAGACGCGAGCTGGGCAAGAGCGAGAGACATGGAGGCCAACTGAGAGGTCGAGTGCAGCGTAGCTAGGCGCTAACTAACTCGCTAAACTCGACCAAGATGAATTCCAGGAAAGGCAACAGAGTTCCTCCGGCCACAACCGACGTTATAAGCGCCCATCTGCGTGCCTTGAAGCCCTCTGAAAACCATACCTGCAGTCACGGAAAAGAAAAAAGAGCTGATGTCCATGCCGAATCCAACTCCAGTACCATATGTACCAGGTAGATGCCACGAGTTTCCGCCGCCTTCTTGCATAGCGCTCGGATGCTCGTACCACGCAATTAGTACTCACTACTACTGCCCCACCCGCAAATGTCCCTTTAACTTTCAACCCAGTACCAATGTGAAACGGGAAAATCCACTCATGATGTCCAAACTACCCAGCCATTGAGGTATGAACTGCATATTTTGAATGCCTCATGGATTCCCGGATACGTCGTTAACAGGCAGGGATCGTTCCAGGCGTGTCGGCAGCACGACCCCACTGGGAGTGCAAAAGTCATGCAAGCAAACTGTCAAGATGTGGAGGAAAAAGATAGATGGGACCACAGCAAGTTGTTACTGTGGTTCGAAGGCCAGGGCTTAAGCGCCTTCGTAGAGTCTTCGAAGTTACTACCGGGGGCGACCGCCGAACATGACCTTGAGCAGCCTGCACGCTTGGATCATTTTCAACATATACCGAGCAGTTTGACAGACGTCATCACATACATTGGACAGCTTCGAGACCGACACGTCCCCAATTGTCAGTCAAATGAGGTGTATCGACCAGACTCGACCGAGGATTTCACCGCACTGCCAGTTCGACGGAATGACGTGAGTAGTCGAAAAAATCCGTCGGTAGCGGACAATTAATCAGCTCGAGCCCACAAAGGGTCAGAGTGTCTGAGACTGTTCTGCTCGCAGCAGACGGAACGAAATGCTTACTCCGCTGTTGGGCCGCGAAGCCGCCAGAGGGCACAAGGTTACCTGTTTAGACGTCAATTATTAGTGCCGACTCAACTCGGCCATTACACCCCCGCCGACTGTAGCTCCGCCGACGGGCCATGCACCCGGTCATCAAGGGTCCAAAAAACTACGTCAGCACGGGGCGATGGGATGTAGTCGCCCGTTTACAACACCACGTCTGATAGGGGCGCCTTGGGATTCGGATGCCCGACTGGTTTTGGAAGGTTCACATCGACCATGCTCCGGCGAAGTACAGCGATGCGTCAAACGGGGGCAGGACGTTTGGAACGCCCGTAGCACTCGTCAGGTCCACAGGCGGCTCGTTCTCATGAAGCGTGAGTATTGTTTAGGTTCCGGGTGAGAAGCTCCTAATATCGGCGTTACTTGGGTAGGCAACGTGTAGAAGGGCCCCACCTTCTGTCTGCCGCCAAACCACCGGCAGCCGGGTGTGGGCATCGGCCTGTGCACGAGCTTCCCGAGGAAGTAACGGTTGGAACCGGCTCAGGAATGGCAAGTATATCGGTTCATATCTTGAGAACTCCCCGGCAGCGTGGCGGCAATTGCAGTATTCTAGGAGGCATTCCGAGGACAGAGATTTGGTCCAAGTTCTCGCGCGTCTAGTCACACGACGATGGCCGCGCGCTATCAGTAAATACAATGCAGTCAGAGAGGGCCGCCTTGCGGACAAGCGTCATGAAGCCGTGGCATGAGTTCCAGCTCAACTGGGCTCACGCGGCTTGTTGCAATGTGGGCGGGTGAATTTCTTGTACCGCCGCGAAGTACGGCGGTGCGCCCTCAGAGTCAGAAGCGTGAGAGCCTACGCTAGGTAGCGGGACAGATGTGGGCGCGCCTGGATAGCGTCGATAGTATTCCAGATTACCAGACAGTGTACGAGGCAAAGACCAGTACGACGTTGCTGCCTCATTGTCGAGGCACTGGGTGTGGGCCACTGGATCCCGGGGGAAGCCCGGGCTTGCGCGGGCGCCTGTAACCGCCGGAAGTCCAGCGCGCGCGTCGGAGTCCCAAAATCACCCTCGTCCTCGCCGCCACCATGTCCTCGCCGCTGCTCGCGCTGGGCAAGCAAAAGCTCTCTCTGCGAGTCGCCCAGACTTCTGTACGCTATGCTGGTCGTCAAGAGACTGGCGGCGTGGACCCTCGGAACGAAATCATCCGCCGCGCCCTCTACCCCTCCAACATCCGCAACCGGCCCTCGCCCGTAGGCACCTGGCGGCCTGACGTCGGGCGGCGGCTGCAGCGCGCAATCCCGTCGGCACAGGCACACGAGACCATCGAGAGGGCGTGGTTCTTGCACCAGCGCCACGTCCGCCGTGCTCGCGCGGCTGAGCTGCAGCGCAAGTTCGAGTCGGTGAAGAACGCGATGGAGACTCTCCGGCAGGTTGCGCCTCGGCTGTACGTCGAGGCGAACAAGGAGGAGGACCCACGTGCGAGGAGCCCCGCGGAGTTTGATCTCCTCAAGAAGCTCAAGGGTCCGGAGAAGAAGGCCGTCGAGGCGAGGATACGGGGCTTGTTCCCGAGGGAATTGCGCATCCCTACGGATACGCCCCCAAAGAACGGGTGGACGTACGAGTTTACGCCCGTCGCTCGCCCTCCCTGAAACGGTGTGTGCTACCAGTATTGTTCGGGCCCTCGAGTTGCAACTGAACTCGACGTTCCAAAGGGCCCTTCATACGGCTGGTCCCCACCGCCATTGACACGTTCACTATCATATACATTGGGATTAATTGATCATGCTCCGACTCCAGTTTCTCGGAGTTTTGACTCAGAAAACGTGCCTAAGACCAAGACAGCCGTGTGTATCCCAGAGGACGTTCCTTACAAGATGGGAAATACCTGAGGGGCACGTTGATACTATACAGAGTTTGCAATTGAGAGCACGGGCCACACGGGCCACGAAACAAGTGTACAACGACGTCGATCCTACCACCTCCCTTCCGCCAGGCTCTCACTTGGCACCCCGAACCCGAACTCACCACGCTGTCCACTGTGATTCTTCCCCAGCACGGTAGTATGGATCGAGTCTAGCGCGGCCGACCATTTATCCAGAGCGCTGTAACGCTTCTTCTGGAGACTGTGCCTGATGGACATGCGTCTGTCAGCGGTGTCAACTACGAGGAAAGAGGTGTCACACTTGGATTCCAACTCAAGACGCATGGAGACTTGGTCGATCCGGCCTTCGACTTTGCCCTCCAGGATCAGCCCAATGAGGAGCTCCTCGACCTCTTCGTGGTCAACGTTCAGTTGCTAGTGTGTGGAATTAGCGATAAGTAGGTTGGTTGTGACAGAAGCTACCACCGACCTTGGCCAAGAAGGACAACTCTAGCCGGGTGTAGGGCTTGATGAGGTCAATCAAGTACTGGGTGCGCAGACTGCGCAGGAGCTCGCCGATGTACTGCTTGATGAACGAGTCGTCCATGATTGTCGCCTTGTTCTCTGGAGGACCTTGAGTACATGCAACAGAATACGGACAGTGAACTAACCCCGCAGGATCTTCTCGGCAGCATGGACTTCACGACGTTGGTAGGCATCGACGAGGTCCGTCATAGCCTTGATCTGAGGATCATTCTTGTACCTAGTGGGAAGTGGCGATCATGAAATGTGTCCACCCATGAGATGAACCAACCTACGGCTTGGTCTCTTGACTGTCGAAGGGGTTGACTTCGCTACCTGTCAACATATTGGCAAGGACAAGGTACTTGAGCACCTGTATTCGCTGAGGAGACCCCGCTTCGTCATAGTTCTTGAAAGACTCGAAGAAGTCCTCGCTCGCCCGATTCCACTGTCCTATTTATCAAGAGATGACTATTGTGCGACACAGGGATGGGACGCAGACCTACGTTCGCCCATCCACATCTTGCCTCCACACTCCTTGATGACACCCATAATGCGGGGATGAGGGATTGCAGAGCGTACGGCGTTGGATGCGTTATAGATCTCCTGGAGTATAACTTGAAGTCAGGAGGTGTTTCTGACACGAGGCTAACGAAGTAGTGACCTTGAGCTTCTTATAGTTCTTGCGCTCGTTGTGCATTTGAATCTCAAGCGCGTAGATCTCCAAGAGCTGAGTACCTTTCTGGGCCTGGTCATCGGCATTCTCGCCGATGGTGGATCGGTAGAGCTCGGTCAGGATCTGAGAGATATGTTAGTAGGAAGACGGCCATTTATGCATCAATACACGCACCTTTTGGAGTCGACCGTACTCCTTACGGTCAAGCCAAAGCTTGGCCAACTTGAGGTTGGTTTTGGCAGATAGTCGCTAAATTGCTCTCTGTGAGTGGTATCTCAGGGCCGCAAAGTATAAGGGGCCTGACATCGTTTTTGGCCTCCGCCAACGCCGCCTTGGTTGCCTCATAGAACCGTTCGAGGATGTCGACTTCGACCGGCCCACTCTTGTTCCCGCCGACATAGTCAAGAATGCTGTTGATGGTCTTCTCGGCATAGTTGCGGGTGACAGCGGACTTGGTGTATGTCAGAAGCTCAATGTATGTCTTCAGAGCATCCGCCGGTCGATGTAGGGTCAGAAATAGCAGTTTCGTGGACTGTTTCAAGGCCTTGAAACCCCTTCGCGGGAGATGAGCATGTCGTGCAGCTGGCAAGCACGCTTACGACGCACCAGTCTCCCTTCTCCTCTTCTTGCTCTACGATCGCGCGGAACTCCTTCAGTGCTTGCTCGGGGTTGTCCTCCTTCTTGGCTATGGTGCCCTCAATATGTGGTGGATAGGATGGAATACGCGTGCGCACATTTCGCGGTGTAGTACATATTCTCAACGTCTGCGCTTCCCGCCTCGTCCGCGTCGTCATCGTCAGAATAGGCAAAACCGTAATCCTAGGACATGGCTGATGAGTGAGATATGGTGCGCGCGGTCAGTAGTACTAGCATGCGCACCTCGTCGTCGCTACCCTGCATGTAATCGGCATCATCGTCATCCATGCTGGGCGATATATGGTACAGAAAAGGGGATCAGACGGGCAGCGAGGAGGACGAAGCTGAGGCCGGAGTGGCCACCAGATGGGCGTGTGGTCGTAAGCGTGTCTGTGTGGCGCCGACGCGTCGCGTGATTGACGCGTCGCCGGATTTGGGGAGGGACATATCGCGTCAGTGGTCGCTCGGCTCTCAGCGCTCCTCCTCCCACTCCGCCGCCGGTGACCCACCGTCTCTCATGACTGCCACGACCCGGGTCGCCCCTCGCACCCGCAATCGATGACTGACAACACAGACGACGCCTCCGTCAACGCCCCAGCCAGCGCCCAATCCTCCCGCTCCCGCAGCAGCACCAAACCCGCCGAAGATGTCACCAGCCTGACCTCTTTCAATCCGTTCTCGGAAGAGGACGAACATGATCAGTCCTCGTATGCCCTTGTTTCTTCCCTATTTTCCAAGGTCAAGAATACCCTCTCTGCGCCCCTTGCCTCCGCCGGACCCTCAGCGACGCCCGTACATCCACAATCATCGGCGGGAAACACTGCTCCGGAGCAGCGCCGACCGTCTCTCCAGTACTCTAGCTCTAATCAGTCTAACAAGTCCGGGCCCGACAAGGCTACCCCCTTCAGTATCATAGCCTCCAACCCCGCTCCACCCCTAGTTTCCCTCACCCCCGTGGTGTCCGAGACACCGTCCTACACCGGAGAGTACGATCGTCCTCCATCTCGGGGCGCCCTCTACGGGCCAGAAACGCCGGACGGAGGTGGTTATGCCATCCCCGGATTCCCTATCCAGGACAGTGACGCGCGGAGCATTCGGACTAATGTGAGCCTGAAGAGATCTGCCTCCGTCTCTAAGGTCATCCGTAGAATCCGCGGCGAAGGTGAGAATCATGCTTTATGGTCGGTCCCGTCGGGTTGAATGCGATTGCAGGACTCTCCCGGGACTACTGGATGGACGATGAACTATGCAAGGAGTGCTACGACTGCAAGAGCGTCTTCACGACTTGGCGTCGGAAGCATCACTGCCGAATTTGTGGTATGTATTTGTATCCCGTTAACACGTGCGCGTTATTGACATGAACGTTTCTCAAGGCCAGATTTTCTGCTCACGTTGTGCGTCAAACATTATCAAGGGCGCGCGTTTCGGTCAAGAGGGCATGGTACGGATATGTAACTTGTGCCTCGACAAACTGGCGAAAGTAGACGACGATGATGATGAAGACGACCGCCGCTCGATCATGACATCCATGACCTCACCATTCGCAGCCCATCAGTTCGGTTCAGAGTCACGCTCACTGAATCTCTACACCCACCCACAGTCGCCGTTCGCTGCGTCTCAGCTCTTCGGGCGCACCGATGAGCCGTTTAATTTGTTCTCAATCGCTGAAACAAGACCGTATTCAGGCTCTGAGGAGAGCGGGTTTGGCTCTCGCCCTGTGACGCCAATAGATGGGCTTGCGACGGCCAGATTCATTCGCGAGAACCCTGTTCCTTTCCGCCGGTCGTTGACAGAAGAGGACAAAGATTCAGTCTCTATGGGCGACAAATTCCAGCGCGATAACTCCCCAACGGCGCCAGGGTCGAAGACGCCTATCGAATTTCCAGTGACGGTGCCGGTGTCAGTAGAAGGCGCGACGAGTTCTGTTCAATTCCCGGTTAGCTCTCCGGAACAGCCGTATCATATCGAGAGCCCGGGCGTCCTCCGGTCGCGGTTCAATTCCTACGCTGACTTCGATGGCTCCCCACCGTTCATTCGTAGTCGAGTGCAGAGCCGTCTCGGGGAGAGTTTCAGCGGAAATGCTTTTGGCGAACCCGGCTGGCGCACAAGGCGGGAAAGCACTGCGTAAGTGCTATCGGAACCGTCTGATTGTTGTGATATGCTCATGCCAGTTGCATGCAGCTACGCTCAGGAGCTCAATCTAATCTCCATGTTTCATCTGCGAATTATGCTCCGTCAAATGCTCACTGCCGAGGACATACCCAATATCCGGGAGTGGGAGGAGACGTTGCTCAAGCTGGCGTTGCGCATAGCGCGTGAGCTGACGTTTACGGCTCATCCCCACCGACAGGGTGCCGATATGGACGTTCGGCGATATGTGAAGATCAAGAAGATCCCGGGCGGTGCACCCAAAGATTCAGAGTACGTCGACGGCGCAGTCATCACCAAGAATGTCGCGCATAAGCAGATGTCGCGAAATTTGCGGAATCCGCGGGTCATGCTCGTCACGTTCCCTCTCGAGTTTCACCGTGTGGAAGGCCAGTACATGCACTTCGGCCAGATCTTTCGGCAGGAAAAGGAGTACCTGGGAAACTTGGCCAGCCGCATTGCAGCCCTGCGTCCGCATGTCGTCCTGGCGGAGAAGTCTGTGTCTAGGCTTGCTTTGGATGCGCTTGCGAAGCGTCAGATCGCGGTTGCGAGAGCGGTCAAGCCGTCCGCTGTGCAATTCGTGGCACGCATGACTCAGGGCGACGTCTTCTCCTCGATGGACAAGCTAGCATTGGAGCCTCGCCTGGGTCATTGCGCTCGTTTCCGCCTGCAGACATTCGATCATCCGCTGATTCCTGGGCGTCGGAAGACGTACATGCGCTTCGAGGGATGCAACAGCGAGATGGGTTGTACCATCCTTCTGCGTGGCGGGGACATCGACACACTGCGTCGGGTCAAGAAAGTCACCCGCTTCCTTGCGTTCATGGTCCGCAACCTGAAGCTGGAGACTCATCTGTGGAAGGACTCCGTCATCACCCTCCCTCCTCTCACGGCAGAGGCTACTCCTCCTACACACACCTCCGCGGATGCCTCAACCCCGATCGCTGGTTACGGCTTCTCTGCCACACAGAGCTCTTCATTCGCTCCTGGCCAGCCGCCTACCTTCTCCCATGAGGATTCTGCAACTTCCGTGAAGGATCATTCAATTGAGGATCTCCCGGATGAGGACGCCGAACAGGTACGGCTCTCGCGACGCATACAAGAGTCCCTTGAACCATACAAGAAGACCTTCATCTCCGTGTCAGCCACCTTGCGGTTCCCGCCACCCTACCCCATTCGTCGGATGAAGGAGCTTGACGACGAGCTCACGCGTGTGAAGCGAGAATGGGAGGACGAAGTGATTCGCCGGGAAGAACGCGGTGGTGCCGCGCACAAGCCGGAGGAGTCTACGGCCACGATACAGGTATCGCACCCCACGCCCGACCCGGACGATGTTGCTGCCCAAATCGAGTCTCTCCCCCTACCGGCCATCCCGAGAACCCCCACTCATGAGACCAGCACACCGATGTTCGACGAGCGACCTGGATACTTCGACCTCCCGCCCTCTGCGTCCCCGAGCATCTTCGCGCAAGGCTTGTCACCCTCCCCCCTTCCCCGTACCCCACTCGATCGGCCGACCATCCAGCTAAAGACGGTCCAGGATATCGCTCTGGAGAGTCAGTATCAAGATGTCAAGTGGCAGCATTCGGAGCAGCGTCGTATCTGGGAGTGGTACCTCCGTAAGAACCGCGATGATTTCCAAGTCGAGAAGTACCAGTGCATCAGCCTCTGGGAGCTCACGCTCCCCATGGACGAGTTGGGGCTTCATCGCGCATGCTTCCCGCCGAAGCTGGACTACATCACTTTCTACGGTGAGAACGACTGCACTCTCGGCCAGTTCATCGAGAACTCCGTCATGGACACGCTGAGGCAGTTCTTGGATCCTCGGGCCATTTGCGACAACAAGAGCTGTAACCAACCGCTTGCGCGCCACTGCAAGGTCTTTGTACACAACGAGACCCGCCTGTGCGTCGCGGTCGAGCAGTGGGACGGCCAGATCATCAACCGGATGCACCACCACCCCCCTTCCCCCGAAACCATCATCACCTGGAGCGCTTGCCGCGTATGTGGCTCGGCTACGCCGTTCATCCCTGTCTCCCCAGAGATGCAGCGATACTCCTTCGCTAAATTCCTTGAACTACACTTCTACCCCGCCGACGTTCGGTTAGTGCAGGGAGCAGGATGCCAGCACAACATCTACCAGCATCACGTTCGCTACTTCGCTATCAAGGGAATGACGGTACGTTTCGTGACCGACCCCATCGTCCTCCATGAGATTGTCTACCCCCCGATGCGCATCCGTGTCCGGCCTGAGACCAAGCTCGAGATCAAGAACAACGACTACGAACGGCTGCACCACCGCAACAGCATGTGGTACTCTGCGCTCATCGACGACCTGAAGCTGATTAACATCGATGCGGCCACCGGCGACGAGGAGGCCGATGCGCTCCTCACCTCGCACATCAATGCGCTGATCAACAAGGCGGAGGCGGAGAAGGAGGACATCGCCCGACTCATTGACAAGGTCTACAAGGAGTCCGCACCAACGGATACCCTTGCCCTGAACCAGGTCCGGGCGTACAGGCAGGACAAGATCGTCGCCTGGCAGCAGGATTTCGACAAACTCCCGAAGCCCCGCTTCATGCACCCGGACAAGAACGGCCGTCGGACCGCCTTTGGCTCGGTGCGCGCCATGCTCCCCAAGAGGGCCGACCTGTACGGTACGTGGGACTTCGACCGCTCCGCCCCGGCGAGCGTGTCCGAGGCGGAGGAGCACATGCCCACAATGCGGAGGGTGACTGGCGACTCCTTCGCTTCCATGTCTTCGGCATCGGAGGTTTCTGAGACGGAGTCGCTTCCTGGGCAATCGGATGACAAGTCGGATGATAAGTCAGAAGCCAAGGTTGAGAGCAAGGTTGAGGGCGGGGTTGAAGCAGAGGCGAAGGTCGCTGTCAAGACCGACGACTCTCAGCCTCCCGTTCAGACGGATGGGAACCCCACAACCCCCGAGAGCGGTTTACTCCCTCCTGCAGAGATCACCGCCGCTACCCCCGAAACGTCGAAGTCGGACGAGAGTGATTCTACCATCGGCGCGGGTAAAGGAGACGGACCCCTACCTGGGGACGCCGCATCGTCACAGCAGGTAAGTGTTGATATGGTCGCCGTTGTCGCATTACCGAGACTGTAACAGCAGGAGGAGCCCCGTGAGGACAGCAACCAACTTTCGCAGCCTGCTGCGTCCCGTCTGCCACGGCGGATCTCGGTGTACCCCAGTGTGGCCGAGTTGGTCAAGAAGTACCAAGACTATCTCCCACCGCAAGGTGTCGAGGACCTGACGAAGACTGCGCTCGCCCCTAGTGTGCCCGTGTCGGAGAGCGAGCAAGAGAGCGCACCGCTCACCCGCCCGCGTGTTCGTAACAAGGCGCGACAGCAGCACTTCCTCAACAAGCGGTCGTCGGTCTCCGATTTCGAGTCTAGCTACGCCGCTAACATCGCGCCTAAGTACCTGACGAAGCGAGTGCTGGGGCAGCCCAACAGCCGCATTCCTATCGCATCGTCCGCAGCGGATTCGCGGAACACTTCTCGTCGCACGTCGCCCGACAAACGTCCATCGATCTCGCGAATGAATACGGACTCGACGCTTAGGGGAGGACGGACTTCCCCCTCGCTTGGCAGACCTGGTCCTCCGGCATCTGGCTCGCGATTGAGGAACAAACCGAGCTTGCGCTTGGGACCGAAAGACAAGATGCCGCCTAGTCGTCCCGCTAGCATGATGAATCCCAAGTCGACGTTCAGACGACCTACCGGTGCAGGTAGCAAGGTGTCCAACATCGCGAAGCACTTTGAACGCATTAACAAGGACTCGGAGCGGGCGAGCCGGCGGTACGCAGTCATCCGCGGAAAGCGTGCTCGTCCAGTTGCGTCGGCGCGGGCCAAGGTGGAGATCCTCGAGAGTATCAAGGACGCGATCAAGGACGAGTCGGAGAGCTCCGACTCGAGCGAAGCTGACGACGAGGGCGGAGGTGATGACGAGAATGATCCCGAGCAAAGCCTTTCGAAGAAGAGCCCGCAGAAGGATCCCGAGGCCCTCCCCACACCCGCTGTCGTCGTTCAGCCTGCTGAAGAACAAGAGCCGGCAGACAGATCTGCAGACGTGACTTCGCCATCTCAATCCGCGGCGAGTGAACCTGTACAGCCTACCAGCGCCCCTCGGGAGATACCAGTGGATGATGTCTCGCCCTCGGTCTTCAGTTCGCCGATGCTTTCTCCTACGACACACAACGGCATGTTACCTATGACGCCACCCCCGACTGACATCGACATTGGTCCTGGACGACCTTCAATTTTGAAGGCGCTCACTGGGCTCTGGCCTCAACAAGCACCTCGAAGTCGCATGGATGCCGACCTAGATGACCCCATGGCTGATCCGGAGCATATCTTCCGCGACTCATCTATGGTTGTGCGTACTGATGAGCCTACGTCCATCATTGCACTGGCCCTCAAGTACGTCATTCTATATGTGCCTCACTGTGTGCCCTACTGATGTTTGGTCGGATTCACAGCTCACCTCAGTACCGAGATATGTTGGCGAAGTCGCGGGCGGAAAAGCGCTTGGCCCGGGAAGCCAAGCTCACCGATGGCGGTGAAGCGTTCATGCCCGACGACTGGTCAGTTGCCGAGTCATCATCCACTTGGGGTGTTGTCAACGTGGACAGTTCGGACGGTGCCGACCCCACAGAGGAGTTGCGTGTGCCGTCGTCAAAGCTCCCATGGCAGATCTGTATGTACACCGTTCTGACGTCGATGTCGCCTGCTGATCTATTGTCGTAGCCTTTGAGAGCGGTGGCTTGACGATCAGCTGCACAGTCCTGTATCCTGAACAGTTCGACGCGCTACGCCGAACGTACGACTGTGAGAAGAGCATGATTGAATCGCTGGCGCGCTGTGTCAAGTTCGATGCTAGCGGGGGAAAGTCGGGTTCTGCATTTTTGAAGACGCTTGGTACGTAGGGACTAGGTGCGCTGCCGACTGTCGGCTGACAGCTCTCTAGATGACCGTTTCATTGCCAAAGAGCTCTCGAGGGCTGAGTTGCAGGCGATGGAAACGTTCGCCCCAGCATACTTCGACTACATGTCCTCGGCTGTCGTCGCAAACGTATGCTACATACCGCTGCTAGCTAGTCCCGTACTGATCTCGTCTTAGCGACCCACCCTCCTTGCGAAAATCTTCGGGTGTTACAAGATCACCTTCCGGAAGACCCACAAGCACCAGGCCGGCAGCAAGTCGAAGGTTACACAGATGAACCTCTTGGTGATGGAGAACCTGTTCTACGACAGACATTTTTCCAAGGTCGGACCGCAGATGTTGTGGCGCCCCTGTCTTGCTCAACGATCATTCTGTGCAGATCTATGACCTGAAAGGGTCCACACGGAACCGGCATGTTCAATCCACTGGTCGGGAGAACGAGGTCCTTCTCGACGAGAACCTCGTCCAGAGTAAGTTCTTTGCAGCTACATATACACGTCATCTTAGGATGACTCACCGATTTCAGCGGCGCACCTAACACCTTTCTATGTCCGAGAGCACTCGAAGCGGATCCTGCGAGGGGCGCTGTTCAACGACAGCAAGTTCTTGGCTGACATCAACGTCATGGACTACTCCTTGGTCGTCGGTGTTGACAGTGTCAAGAATGAGCTTGTCGTCGGTATCGTAGGCACGTGCATGACTGTCTGCCTCGTGACGTTGCGGGATGATCTAATGCCGCCATGTACAGACTACATCCGGACGTATACCTGGGACAAGAAACTGGAGAGTTGGGTGAAAGACACTGCTTTCCTCGGGGGTGCCAACAAGGGAGAGCCGACTATCATAGGTCCAAAGCAGTATAGACATCGTTTTCTCAGTGCGATGGAGCGTTACTTCCCTTTGGTGAGTTGTATATCACATGAAGTAGCATATCTTGCTAACATACTGCTCAGGTCCCTGACCGGTGGATGAAGCAACCCGACGCACCGGAGGAAGAGGGCAACAGCCTCTTAGAACTATGGCCTGACTGGTGATATCGGAACACCCTGAGACACTGTACCAATATCTGTAACTCTGATACGCTCATGACCTGTACTACGTCCTCTTCTACAGATTCCCGTCACGCTCGCATTACTATTCATATTCGCATCTGACACTCATCTTCGCATATGTAATGACATACCCACAATGATACGACTTGATTCCAGACTCACAACGTACAACAAGCGAGTGTCGATCAGAGCTTCCGCAATTTCGTCTTCTCTTTGTCAGCTAGCGACTGCACTTGTCGCTTCACCTCCTTCGAGAAACTCTCCTTCGTAGCCTTCTTCTCCGACCGGCGAGTCTGGCGCTCCGCTTTGACGGCCTGCTTGCGCGCTTTCTTCTCCTCCGGAGTCTCGTCCTTTCTGCGTGCAATTGTCACTCGCACGGCTGTCAGGGAGTCAGCTACAGATCCTCGGCTGCCGGCGGATGACCTACGTCGTGAGTCCTCCTCATCTTCGTCCGTAGCGGAAGAATCATGAGAATGCTGCGGCTTCGTTGGTTGCTCTTCAACGACGGATGGTAGACCAGTCTTGGGATCCAGACGGATCTTCGGGACCTGCTTCGTGTTGCGGGCGGTGATGAGTCGTGGGTGGTTTTCCAGGTTACTGTACGTAGCTGTCGGATATGCGTAAACATAGCGCGATGCCACCGGTGGAGGAAAGCGTACTCAGGATTGTCTCGCAGTCCCACCGGTCCTTCTTCTCATCCACGTCGAGCGGCATGAGGATGTCGTCATCCTCCGACCCGCTCTCCTCCGCGTCGTCTCGGATTTTCGCCTCTCCAAGTGCCTTGCGTATGGTGTCCAGCTTGTCGTTGGCCGATCCTGGAAGCACCGGCCGCATTTTGCCCGCGACGACCTCGTACTTTTCGAGGAACTCGTCCATCATGGATTCGAAGTCATCCCGCGAGGCGATGAGGTCGGGAGCCTCCTCCAGGTCGTCCAGCGAAAACTCCTCCTCGCCCTCTCCATCCGAGTCCTCGTACTCTAGCTGAATCTTGGAGAACGTCAGCTTGATGGTATGTGTGATGTCTGTTGGTGACACACCTGGTCAAACCGCTCGTCCAACACCGAGAGGTGCTCGTTCCGCCACATCGAGGAGCTGCTCATGCTGTACCCAGACGCATCCGACGTCCCCTTTCGTCGCCGCTTCCCTCCAATCACCGGCAGCTTGGGCAGAGTACCGACGGTGTCTCCACCTTCAGAGTATTCATCCAAGTCGGACTCATCTGCTGCAGGAGCGGATTTCTGTTCCTTTTTGAAGCGAGCAAATCGAGCTTCCCAAGAGTCGTCCTCTTCTGCGTCGTCGTCGCTGGCCTTTCCTTCCTCTGCTACTCCTTCGTCGCGGAACTCGAACTCTATCTCTTCGTCTCCTGCGCGCTCCCCGTCGCCAACCAGCTCTTCAAAGAAGTCGTCCTCCAAGCCCTCGTCTACGAATGCGTCGTCCTCTAGCGCCTCCAGTACCTGCCTAAGGTGAGGGTCCATGTCCGGTTGAAAGCCTGAGATGGACGATGGAATGTCTTCCTGGGCCTCAAAATTCCTGGGTAGCTCGGCCTTGGACGCAAGCGTGTCTTCCGGTAGGTCCAGGAGTGTGATAGCCTCCTTGCCCTTGCCTTTTCCTTTAGGCTTGCTGGGGGCTTCTAACCACATGCTCTCAACGCCATCTTCTTGTAATCCAACTGGCTTCAGATGCTGCATGTAGTCGTACTCGGTATCATCATAGTAGACTCCGTAAAGAGAGGCTTCGCCGATGTTTGGCCTCGACTTGTCGTGAGCGAGCTCGGAGGGCGAGAGGAGCTGCTCCAGGTCCGCTCTTGATTTCCCCTGCGCTCAGCATGAGACCAAATGTACACCCTCTGTATCACTCCGACATGCCTTCAGATTCGACCGCTGCACGGGCTTCAGGACATGTTGACTAGCCTCGGGATCGTTGATGAGCGGGTCGCGCTGCGAACGATGCACAACCTGAAAGTGCTGAACTCCGGGCTGACGAAAAATGGATTTTGGAGGCATGGTGCGAGGAGCAGCCGGAGGGGGAGCAGTATGTATGAGGAGGTGGAAGAGTCGGAACGGCCGAATTTTTGTCGATGGATGCTGAAGCAGCTGTAGATCTCGAGGCGCGATCTCTAACCCTAGCGCCTTGATCGGGAACCCTAGCCACGTAGTGGTCAAGCCCGCCCGTTACGTAATCTGACTTCTCTCTCGAGCTCGCCCAGTCGATGGCCCTACCGTCATCGTCGCACTCGTCGTCGCCGCCACCGCCAGCGACGTTCAGCTAGACTCCCTCATAATCTCCTCCTCTAGGCACTCTCTCTCGTTACCTCTCTACTTCTGGATCCTGGTTGCCTCGGTCAATCGCTTTGGAACACGCGTTGTAGGCGAACGGAGTTGGTTCAGCAATTCAGAGATGCAACGGGAGCATACGCGAAGGGGATTCACGATATACGTGTCTCTTGCCAGGATATGCTCCTTGATCTCTTGTACTGACATGTTGTGACGTTTCTACTAGCCACCAAAAGGTCGTTCTCGAGATTGACTTCTCAGGACACATTTGGGTACGCTCCTCGTCCAGGCTCGTCCGTCCTTGGTCATCCATATCCTTCTTCAGGGCTACACGACTATCACGCTCAATCCCACCAGCAAGGACCTTAGGACAGTTCATCTCCACGCAAGGCAGTGTGGTAAGTCCCGAGCGCGTAATTCACACGCTGCAGACTAAGTGTTCCTTCACAGACATAGAAGGAGTCACGGTCGGTTCCTACCCAGCAGACTTCGTCCATCACGACCCTCTCGCCCATTTGAGCGTTACGAATCCGCAAGATGTGCACAACCACCCCGAGCTCAAGCGGCGGTTGTATTCTGCACTTGCCGAAGGCGATGAGGGGGAGCTCTCCATCTCCATACCGAAGGAGGTTGCTGTAACACCATCTGGGCATCGCACTCAGACAGGACTTGTCAGTGAAGGTGCGTACATCAAGGCTTATGCCATCCACTTGCTAGTACCAACTTTCGATTGTAGCCGCTACACCGGAGCCACAGACCCCAGGGCCCCTCGCACAACAATCACACGTTACCGAGTACAAGCAGATCGAGGTTACAATCACATACAGTTTGAAGAATCCTGCCGATGGAGTGCAGTTCGTCCTTCCCTCGGACCACTATCCGACAGTGAGCAGTGTACGCATATTGCCACTTGCGGTTCAGGCTGACGACGGTTTAGCGAGTACCGCACGTCTTCACGACACCGTCTTCCCCCGATGCATCACGGTGCTGGGTTCCTTGCATTGACAACCTCTGGGAAAAGTGTGCTTGGGATTTCGAGTTCATTGTCCCACGGTCGCTGGAACAACGCGACGACATGTCTGATGACGAAGACGAGCCTCAGGATGATGACGAGTACCCGACCGTCGTCGTGTGTAGTGGAGAACTGGTTGAACAGGTATGTCCCGTTTGGAGCACACAGCACTCTCACGAGTCTAATGTCCACGGTCCAGGTTGCCCATCCATACAACTCCAGCAAGACCGTCTTCCTGTTCTCACAGCACGTGGCAACGTCGATTCAGCACATTGCCTGGGCAGCAGGTCCGTTCCATGTTCACGACATCCCAGCCGACCTCAGCTCTGCAGAGGACGCCTCCGGGACGACTCAGCCTCTCATGAGCGCTTTCTGCTTGCCGGGACACGAGCCTCTACTCAATGCCAGTGTCGCCTTTGTTCGTTCGGCCATGAGCTTCTATGTGACAGAGTTCGGGTCTTACCCCTTCGGTTCCTACAAACTCGTCTTCGTAGAAGAACTCCCGGCTCAGCGATACGATGCGGCCGCACTGTCGCTCGTTAGCGTCGAGTTGTTACACGGGGAAGATGCCATAGATCAAGTATACGAAACGCGACACGCTCTCAGCCATGCCCTTGCATGCCAATGGATCGGCGTCAATATCCAGCAGAAGATGTGGTCTGACACTTGGCTGGTCAATGGTCTAGGGCTCTATATCACTGGGCTCTATATGCGCAAGATGTTCGGGACGAATGAATACCGCTATCGACTGAAGAAGGACATGGACCGCGTCATCGAACTGGACAACGGCTCGATGCCTCCCATATGTCAACCCCAAACGCTCGAGCCCCCTGAGCCTGCCAACATTCCCTTCATCAATTTGAAGGCACCCCTCGTTCTTCACATTCTGGATCGACGGCTGGGCAAATCGGGTACTTCGCTTGGTCTCTCGCGCGTGCTCCCGAAGTTATTCTTGTCTGCGCTCACTGGGGATATGCCAAACAACCTCCTCTCCACACACTCATTCCTTCGCATGTGCCGGAAGGTTAGCGGGATCGACCCTCGTTCCTTTGCGGAGCAGTGGATCTACGGGAGTGGATGTCCCACATTCGGGTTCTCCGCCTCCTTCAACCGGAAGAAGATGGCCGTGGAGATCACTATGCGTCAGGATGCTCCAGCTTTCAAAGCACATGAGAACAACGAGATCACCAAGTTGATAATGAAGCCCGTGCCGTTTTTCGAGGTATGTGCATGTGCCTTCTATACATGCGTCGTGGGGCTTACGGTAGGTATAGGGCCAAATGACTATCCGGATTCACGAAGCAGACGGCACGCCGTACGAACACGTCTTGGACATTCGCAGTGCCTTCAAGCGCTATGAGGTGCCGTTCAACACGAAGTACAAGCGTGTTCGTCGCAACACGAAACGGTACCTCGCGCGTCAGGCTGCTGCCCAAGCGGCGGCTGAAGGAGACGCGGATGCCGCGGCGGCCATGGACATGGTGGACATGGGTTTTGGACTCGAGATCTGGGAGAACGAGCAGGAGCGCGAGAACTGGAAGGTCGCGGACTGGTCGGAGGAGGACGAACAGAACATGGCCGGGCAGACATACGAGTGGATCCGCATCGACGCCGATTTCGAATGGATCGCGGCAATCGCATTCGACCAGAAGGACTACATGTGGGTCTCGCAGCTGCAACGTGACCGGGACGTCGTGGCACAGTACGAGGTGAGTGGGCGCTACGGTCGTCCAATGTGTAGTTTGCTCATTGGGTTGTAGGCGATTGCCGTTCTGTCGAAGTGCCCCAATGCGATCATCTCCAGTACGCTGACGAAGACGGTGCTTGTGACGAATTACTACTACCGCATCCGTTGTGAAGCAGCGGGAGCTCTGGTTTCGGTGAGTATTACTCCTTGACCCCTCAGCCCGTCACGATCTCATCTTATGTTGTTCAGTGCGCTACCAAGAAGCTTGATTGGCTCGGGCTCTTCCATCTCTTCAAGCTCTTCCTGCGCTATTGTTATGAACCCGAAGACTCCAAGGCAGACCTGTTCAGCCATACATACGTTCCTCGACCAAACGACTTCAGCGATTTGGCTGAGTACTTTGTCCGGAAGGTGGCATATAGATCCCCTCTGCCTCATTGTCATGATTGCTCACGTTAGTGCAGGCCATCTTGCGATCGATTTCCAAGGTACGATTCGAAAATGGCAAGACGCCTGCGGTCATCAGGCAGTTCCTTGTCGACCAACTCAGGTACAACGACAACACGACAAATCCAGTTAGTCACATCACATCCTCTTGTGTACTTGTCAGCTGATTAGCGACGTAGTATGCGGACGCTCTTTACATCTGCACAGTCATTTCCTCACTAGCCAGTGCCTCCGTTTCCATCGTGCCTCCAGAGCGTGGCGAGTTCACCTCAAGCGAGCCCGGCCCAGTCCAGGAACCACAGGATGCAGAGCTGTTGAAGTTGGCGCTGTCAGAGGTCGACAGGTATCGTAGCATGGACAGGTTGATACCGACCTACCACAACGTCGTGACCATCGCGGTCATCGAGGTATGGTCCGTTCTCCTTCGTTTGTGGCTCCCTCTGATCACATCAAGCAGTTCCACATGCAGCTGACTCTTGCGGGGCTCGTTCCACACGACCCTCGTTTGTTCTTCCCCCTGACCCGGTAGGTCTACCTCAGCATCTCCGTTATGTGTTACACTAACGTCCTCGTAGCGAGGGTAACTACACCCAAGTCCGTGTTATCGCCTTCGACTACATGTTCCTCGGCAAATGGTACACACCGAAGATGATGCGGTATGTCCTCACCGTCATGGCAAGAGACTCGTCGCGCATCGTCCGTCGGCACGTTGCCCGAAGCGCATGCCACAGTTTGGCCCTCCTTGTCACGATGGGCGAGATGAAGACCCCAAAAGAGGCAGACTCGCTACTGATCGAAGAGGACGGCAACGGTGGCGAGAAGGTCAAGGAGAACAAGAGGAGTGAGATGGAGATGATGATCAAGGCTCTGCGAAAGGATAGAGAGGTAGGGAAGAACGAGGCGATCCGGGAGTTCCTGATGCCCATCGCGCTGTCAGTATCTCTTACTCACCACCTGCTGTCCCTGCTGAACTGCTTGGATGTAGTGATCCTGAGACGGACAGTGAGGTCCGTTGGTGTCTGTTGAAACTCGCAGACCTCTTGATCCGCGGGGCCGAGGAGACCGCCCCGAAGGTCACCATCCACTTACCTCCAACGCCGGTCACAGAAGCGCCCCCGCCCATCCCGCCTGTGAAACTAAGCAACAAGACTGTCCGCGCTGTCAAATCGGGCGGACCTACCCCAAGAGGCCCGCACTCACCCCTCGCCGCGCCCCCAAAGCTGAAGCTTGTTCCAAGCAGCTCTCAGGTCGATGTCTCAACGGCCCGGACTCCAGGCATCGCCACGCCTGGCGTTGGAGTTGACAAGCGCAGAGAGTTTCCTGTACCGAAGGTGCCCGCAAAGGTCACGGAGAAGAAGCCTGCCAAGGCGGTCAAGGCCCAGTCGAGTGGAATGAGCGTTCACGACTACCGGGCTTGCAGGAGCGCGCTCAAGAAGCTGCAGACCAACAAGCACGCAGCGCTGTTCTTGCAACCTGTGGATCCTGTCCGTGATCGTGCGCCAAAGTAAGTCCTCCTCCACCAGTTGAGCGGCATGGCGCGTATATTGATGTTCCTCAGCTATTTCGACATCATCAAATCCCCAATGGACCTGAGCACGATGAATGCGAAGCTGGAGTCGGGGCAGTACAAGGATCGTTTCGCTTTTGAGGCCGACTTCCGCCTCATGACCAACAATGCGAAGACGTACAACATGCCTGGGAGTTACGCCCACAACGAGACGCTCGCGTTGGAGTCGTTCTTCGATAAGAGTATGTTTTTAAAGCTCGCTGTCCAATCTACTGCTTGGCTCACGACGCATGCAGCATGGGTACGGATCAATAAGACGCTGGAAGTAGCCAACAAGGCGGTCCAGGAGAAACCCGCTCCGCCTCCACCAGCCACTCCCTCCATCAAAGTCGCTCCTCCCAGCGCTATTGCTCCGTCCAAACCTGCTGCTGTTACACCTGGCCCAACACCGGCTTCCGCTGCCCCGACAATCAAGCTCAAGCTGGGTGGCGGCTCTGCAAAGAGCGCCGCGGCATCGCCAGCTCCTGCCCCATCAAAACTGCCCAAGCCAAAGGGCCGGAAGCCGAAGGAACCCAAGTTGTCCGAAGTCCCACCACCGGCGCCCGCGACCGCGCCGGCTCCTGCAGCCGCTTTCGAAGACGACGGATCGCTCGATCTTCTCGAAGAGGTCATCGCCATCGAACGGGAGAAGAACCAGGAGCGCAAGCAACACGGCTCGACTTCTACGCAGAGGAAGGTCGAACGGGAGAAGCTCGCCTCGTTGCCTCCGGCCGACAAAGGCAAAGACAGGGTAGTGCCAAAGTTGGTCATTGGCAAGCGCAAGAAGGACGCGGCGGATCCAACGGAGGACGAGATCCTCGCACTGGCGACCCCGGCGAAGAAGGAGCGTACGAGCGCTCCTGCTCCTGGGCCGTCGAGCACGCCTTCGTCCATTGGTGCGGCTCACCCGCTCAAACCCGCCGAGCCCGCTGCTCCGGCTAAGAATGGCGTGTCCGGGCACAAGTCAAGGGAAAAGCCGCCCAAGCCGTCTCCCGTCCCAGAGCCCGCACCTCCTCCACGCACCTCGGCGAAGGGCAAAGAGAAGGAGAAAGATACGCCACGGCCCGCAACGCCTGCAAACGGCAAAGTCAAGAAGGCGCCCACGCATGCTACGCCGCTCAACGAGAAGAAATGTCGGGAAATCCTCAAGGTACTGTCGAGACTTCCAGAGGCCCCCATTTTCATGCGCCCTGTCGACCCCATATTGGATGGTTGTCCTACGTGAGTATTCCGGCGAACAATTCATCAACAGCAGTTGACAATAGTATGACAGGTACTTCGAGGAGATCAAGGAGCCGATGGACTTTGGCACCATGTCCACAAAGCTGAACGAAGGCAAATACTCGACCATGGAGGAGTTCGCCAGGGATGTGGATCTCGTCCTCCAGAACTGCCGCACCTTCAACCCGCCGACGACTTACCCTGCGATGTGCGCTGATGCGATCGAACGGGTCTGGAAGAAGGAGTGGTCGAAAGCCATGGAGAAGAAGTTATCGTATGCCGAGAAGCGTAGCCTGCAAGGTTTGATGAAGACGTTAGTGAACGACCCTATGTGCGTACTTCCTTTGCCTCCCTCCACAACATCAGGTTTTAATGTCGCTCGACCGAATAGCTCGTGGGTGTTCAGGGAGCCCGTCGACCCTGTTGCCCTTGGTATACCCACCTACTTCGACGTTATACCCAAGAGGGACGCGCGAGATCTGCGGACGATTCAGCAGAAACTGAACGCGGACAAGTACGACTCGGTGGAGGCGTTTGAGGCTGACCTCGACCTCTTGGTCCACAACGCGATCACGTTCAACGGCATAGACTCGGAGGTGGGCAAGCTCGCGGTGCAGCTGCGGAACCGGTACCGCGAGCTGCTCGCGCCGTTGCGGGGCACAAACGGGAAGCGGAAGGGTAGTGACAAGGGGACGCCGCAGCTGGCGAAGAAGGTAAAGCTGGGATGAAGGGTGTGGTTGCTGTCTGTGGTTGCTGTCTGTTATGTTTATATGGACTCAGCTGTCTGACATGTTGTTTGCTGCAATTGCTAGTCGTCTATGTGCTTTTTACAATCTATAATGGCCAATATATAGTCCGGTTACTTAGCTAGGCGAGTGTAGCAAGCGGATAAGTATGATGTCACTATCAAGATCGAGAATCTGGTGTACATCGTCTTGGCGTTGCTGAACGCCATAGCTACTGCGCGCTCGACGCAGGGGCCCCCCATCTCTTTCACGACGACGACCACAGCGATGAACAAATTCACGACGACCCTCCTGGTCCTCACCGTAGTCCTCGTTCTACTCCCCTCCGGATCGTACGCGTTCGGAGCCGGTGATATCCCCGACTTTGCGTACCTCAACGGTGAGCGGTTATACCTCCCCCATCGCGACCAGATCGCCCAGACTATAATTGGCTTCTCCCCACTCAGGCAAGGCGTTCCGCCATGGTGACATCGAGGACATCCTCACCGAGCTCGCGAAGACCGTCGGCCATGCCGCCGGTGGCGGCGGCATCCTGGGCATCGCCCAATCCGTCCTCGGCGCAGCCACGGGCGGCAGTGGCGCCAAGTTCACCAAAGAGGATGTCAAGAGGGTCTACTTTGTAAGTCAATGCTCGGACCCTGGCGCTGCACAGCATGTACTTGATATAACCCGTCGATTTCAGGGAAATTGGCTCCGGGATTACTCCCAGGTGTGTACGGCGGTGGATCAGGCATCCCATCGGTACTTATGCACAGCGTCAGGCTATGGACATTGCCGGTCTGAGCAAACTCTCTGCTGACACGCTCGTTCTTATTGTGTCCATCCTTGGGTTCCTAGTATGTCGCTCGCGTATTCTGTGATTGCGACTTCAGTTTTGAGCTCAAGTGTATCAGACGTTCGGCTTCGCTACAGAGGAGTTCGAGGTCACCGCCGATCGTCTCGGTGTTTATCTTCCTACAGAGCACATCGACAACCCCAAGTGAGTATCGCCTGGTTGAAAAGTGAGGAATCTTGTTGAAGCCAGGTGTCAGGGGATATGCGGAGAAGGAGGGCGATGCCCGTCAGTTCCACCCGAAGTTGCGTCCCCCAGTAAACCCGGAAGAGCTTGAGATTGACGAGCGAACCGGTATGAAGGTCGGTCACGACGTGGGACCCCAGCTTTTGCACGAACACTTAACTCCCGGCTCAATCAGAAATACATGGCCACCGAAAATCAAGGGTGGGATACGTCAACTGCCCTCATTCGCCGCCTGTTCCGTGACTGTATCGAGCATGGTCGCCGTGCTCGTGGCCGCGAGGGTGCCGACTTGTGGGAGGCGTACCGTCTCATGGGCACTGGGCTCCATACCATGGAGGATCTGCTCGCGCACAGCAACTGGTGCGAGATCGGCTTACGCAAGCTGGGATACAACGACGTCTTCTGCCATGTTGGTGATGATGGTGTGTGTTGAGATAAGACTCCACCGGCTCATCATATTGACTCCTGACGCATATGTATGCAGTGCTCATCGATACGCCGAACGGCCGCTCTCATCCTCTTGTTACCGGCACGTTTGGCAGTGCAGGTACGCCGTCGTTCATGCTCCTCCCAGATCCATCACTTAGATCCGCCCAGATTTTCTGCATTCTCTCATGGGAGAAGCCACTGAGTACGAACCACCCAACTTCGAAGTGTCCGGTGACATCTGACGGTTATACACAGCCACCTGAGCCAAGCGAGTGTTGTTGACCTTTCGAAGAAGATGGACGACGTGAGTCTTGGAAGAGTCTATGCCGAGCCGGTGCCTGATTGTCGCGTAGGCCCAGAGCGATTCGAACACCTTCGGAAATCTGAAAGATATTCTGGGGAAGCTGCCGATCGGTGGTTCGGACGACAAGATGGGCGAAGCCAACAACATGCAGAAGAAGTCAAAGGCTTACAACTTCGATCCCAACAACGTCGCACCCCCTGAAGTCCGGGAGCAGCTGTGGCAGCTTTTGAAGTGGCGCGATGATATTTACAGGGATATCATCGCCAAGATTGAGCTCGTTCCTGGACTGTCCGATCTCATCGACGGCCTCACGAACGCGTTGAACGCATGTAAGTCACAGAACCCTCAACACTGCTCTTTCCACTCACGCATTTCCCACAAAGTCGTATACACTGTTCTTGCACCCTATGTTACGGTATGTCGAGAGGAGAGCCGCCGTGGTAACATGCTGCTCATCTGTCTTGTACACAGCCTCTACTCAAGCAAGTCACCGAGGTCCTCATGGCTGGGAGCAAGGCTGTCATCGACTCTGATGACCAGTACAAGGTGAGCCACACGCGTGTAGCTAAGTACTCTTGCTACATCATAACACCTCGTAGGTTTTCGACGACCCCAACGCCTCGGATCCATCACATAGTCTGTTGTCGAAGGTACGTTGTACTCAACTTAGAAGTGCATCATAACTCAGCATCTGGTGTTCATCAGGATCACTTTGCACTCATCTTGAACGAACCTGCTGGCAAGATTGCCCTGGTCGTAGTACAGCACAGCGTCAAGCTTTTGGTCAATGTATGTTGCCTCATTGTCGGATGATGCATCTTGCTAACCGTTGTATCAGGCGTGGTTCAACGATGATAACCCCGACCAGGTCATTGACGAGGTGCGTTTGTCTCGACATCCTACATCCCCGTTTGATACCAATTCGCATGTCCCCAGATTCTCGAGGCCTTCCACCACCCCTACTACGCCACTGGCCGCTCCCGCATCCAACAGGAAATGTTCCAAACCTTGCAGAACTGGGTCACGAGCCTCGACAATGTTGAGGAGACCATGCAGGCTCTCTCCAAGGTCAGCATACTCTCGCACGGTTCCAGAACTAAACCATGCTGACGCACTTGACGCTCCCACAGGAGAGCGTGCGCGCCGGCAAGAACAAACGCCAGGGCTCGGACGACGACATGGCTCAATCCAACCAGGTCTATGGGGGTCGTCCTGCTCAGAGTTCCGGCGGAGCACAGTATGGAGGCGGGAACACGAGTTACGGTGACTCTTCCCAGAGCGGTAGAAACGAGTACTCAAGTGGTAGGCAAGAATCCTCGGGTGGCTATGGATCCACTGCCGGGCACGCTTCGTCCGGCGGATACGGGTCTTCGGAAAGCCGTACCTACGGACAATCCAGCGATAACTATGGCTCTTCCGCGCCTGCCTATGGTGGTGAGTAACTCGTCGGTACCAGCAGTACGAACACAGATGGCTCATGTCGTTCCACCAGGCGGGGGAGGAGGCTACGACGAGCCCCGGCGGACGACATACGGCGACTCTGAGGAACCCCGTCGTGAGCACCACAAGCACCACGAGAGCTCCGAGTACGGATATGGAGGCCGTCGCCAGGAAGACATGTCTTACGGACGTCAAGAGGCCTCTTCCTACGGACGCCAGGAAACCTCTTACGGGGGCCAGGAGACATCCTACAGCCACCAGGAAACCTCCTACGGTCGCCAGGAACCGTCCTACGGTGGAAGAAACGAGTACGGCGGTGGCCGTGACGAGTCGAGCTACGGTCGCTCCGATAACCCCACCTACGGCCAGTCAGAGACGTCGTCCTACGGCGGCGGCTACGGCGGTAGCCGGCGCGAGGAGAACTCGTACGGCTCGCAGCCGAGCTACGGCGAGGAGGAGCGCCCTCGTCGCCACCACGGCGGCGGCGGCTACCGCGGCGAAGAGAGCCGCGGCGAGTACGGTGGCGGGCGCCGCTCGAACGAGCACGAGAGGGAGCACCGGCAACCGCCCCGCGAGGAGTTCGCCGAGCCCGGCTACGGTGGTCGTGGCGGCCGCGACGGAGGCTACGGTGGCGGAGAGTCAGGGTACGGCCGTTCCGAGAGGGAGGGTTTCGATGGCCAAGGCTATGCGCCGTCCTACGAACGTCCCCAGGGCGGCGGCGGCTACGGCGGTGCCTCTGAGGGCGGCTACGGCGGCGACCGTGGCGGCTACAGCGGAGGCGAGGAGCGTGGTGGGTACGGCGGCGGTGGGTATGGCGGCGAAGGCAGGCAGAAGCGCGGCGGGTACGGTGGAGGCGGGGAGACGTACGGCGTCGAGGGGCTGTCTCTCGGCGACGGCGAGGAGCCCCGTCGTCATCACGGCGGAAGGCACCATCAGCAGAGGGAGGACGACTACTAAGTGCCCAACAAACGCTGCACGGACCTGAATAAATGTAGGACGAAGTGAGAAGAACAGAAGTATAGTCGAATGTACAACGCGTTACCTGTGGCAGTGTGTTGTTGTATGGGAGCAGAGTAGCACCCTTGGCATTTAGAGAGTAATAGGTCAGTCCGCAAACGAGCAGTGCACGCGGCATGGTTGCAACTTCCTGATCACGGCAATGATTTGGTGTCTCCGCACAAGTCTGGTGATGTGTACGATCCGAGGAATACAAGGTTTGAAGCAAACGGCGGGCTCTGTCTCCTCCATCTATCCTTTCTTGCATCGTATACAAGGCCGGAATCGCGTAGGCGCACAAACATCGTCGCCGGTATCTGTTTCTCGCGACCGCTATACGCCGCAATCAAATACCGCAACAGACGCTGGACATTAGGATTCTCGTGGGACGGAGGGAGAAGACGCAGCGGGTGGACGCAAGGTGTTCAGGACGCCTCAGGCTATGCAAGCAGGGTGCTTGTACGTCGCACAAGGCTGCCCGCACGCGCGCACTGCACAAACAAGCGCCATGGAATCAGGAGGCGCCGAGCTTGTTGTACTTGTCTCTCTCCCAAGTTCATCCCGCTTGCGTCCATCCCTGTATCTATCACAAGAGCTCCGTTTGTCCTCGTTCGCACTCTTTCTCACACGCGGATGGCCGCGAACGGTAGCGGCATCCCTGCCACCGGAGCGCATGAGCACGACGTCGAAGAACTGGTGGTGGATGTCGACCCCATCTGGATGTCGAGCCGTACGGCCAGACAGATATTTGCCCTCGGAGAAGTCGAAAAGGTTCGTGCCGTGCAACATACCCCGTACACGCTCGGTGACAGACGACGGCCGCGCGCACAGGACATCAGCCGTCTGCTCTCCCTCGCCGCGTCGTCCATCGCCCTCCTCTCCCTCCCCCAGACCGACGAGCCCGGGGACGACCTGCCCCAGGGCGCAGAGCGCTCCGAGAAGTTCGTCGACGTCGCGAACGAGTACTTCGAGAGGCTAGACGTGCGTCCCCCCGCTGCCCCACGCGCGCACAGACCCCCCCGCTGACGCCCGACGCCCCGCGCGCACGCCAGTCGATCCACATCGCCATCCGGTCCTCGCTCGCGCACATCCGCCAGTCGCGCATCGCGCCCTCGGCGATCAACGCGCCCCCGCCGAACTTCGTCCCGCCCCCGCTCGGCGTCGGCCTGCCCTCCGCGGACGCCGGCGGCGCGTCCCGCGGCGAGCGCGGGCTGCAGGAGGAGCGCGTCGAGCGCGACGCGTGGACGGGCATCCTCGACGCGCTCACCCGCCTCAAGGACGCGCGCGACAAGGACGAAGCAGAGGCTGCCGCTGCCGACAGCGGCGATGCAAGCATGCAGACGGAGGCGTCGACGGACTGATCACGGCCGTTTTATCAGGAGGGTACAGATACATTCGTGAGCGTGTCTCGTTCGCTTTGGTCTTCGCTGTGAGCCACTTTCCCCGCCCCCGCCCCCGTCCCCCCCCCTTTTGCAGACCTCCGCTCAGACGCTGACCTCCTCCATCGTTTCCCGCGCCTTGACCAACTCCTCGTCCTCCTCCAGCTCCGGGATGTGCTCCGCGGCGAGCTGCGGGCGGCGTCAGCACCGCGCGCCTGGCCACGAGGAGCGCAGGGACGTACCACTAGGTCGCGCAGCTCCTGCATGACCGCGCCGAGGCGGGTTGCCGAGTCCGTGATCATCTTGCTGGACTCCTCGATCATCCGCCGCTGCGCGCCGCGGGTCCGAGCACGCGACGTATACAGCAACGGGGACGGGTGTGTCGGCCGAGAGCGAAGGCGATGGCGATGGCAAAAGACACGAGAGTGTGAGTGGGTGTGGGTGTGGGTGTGGGTGAGCAGGGAGGACCGGGGTGGGGTGGGGTGGGGGTGGGGGGGAGAGCCGTGTGCGCTACATACCGTGTTCTTGACGTCCCACTCCTCCGCGTTGTCCGCGACGAACTTGTCGAGCTTCACCTTCAGCTGCTCCACCTCCTTCTCGTACATCCGGTGCTCCTTGTACAGCCTGTACCCCCGCCGCGTGGTGAGTATGTCGCATGTCTCCGCCCGCCCGCGCGCGGCGCCCCGATGGGACGGATCGCGCTGAGGTGGGGGGGGGGGAAGGGGGGCGCACGCACCGTTTGGCCGATCCGGTCTTGATCTTGAGCTGCTTGCGGAGTGTCGCGGCGTCGCTCATCGGGACAGCAACAGCGTCGAGCGTAGTTGTGGGATGGGTGTCTGGCAGAGTAATGGGACGGAAGGCGGAAGGGAGGGATCGCGCGGGCGGTGGCGGCTGTATGTTTGGGGACGCTCGGCCCGATGCGGTACCGCGTGCGACCGGGCGTCGTGACTTGCGCTCGCCGCTCGCGGTCCCCACTTCTCTGCGTCACTTGCGACGCCCTACGCTACATGTTCCGGGTATCGTCCAACTCAAACCATGATACGCAGCATGGTTCATCGTTCTGTTCAGTGGTGAACATAATGCGCGCCCACTCAGCTTACTCTGGAGAAATTCGTTACCGACGCTCCTCCCTTGAAGTACTGATCGTCCAATCTCGTGAGCGCAAAAACACATCCCACTCACCCCAGGTTCCGTCAAGCCTTTGCTCAACTGCACCAACCTCGCGCTGTGTTCAGGCTCACACCGAAAGATCCCAGTCGTTAATATGCGTGAATAGCGTGATATGCGTGAGACATCCGGCAACTACTAACTACTACGTGCGATGCAAGACAGATGGGGTGGACGCGCGCGAGCCGGCCGGGGGGAGGCCAGCACACGCACGCGCGCGCAGCCATGCGGCGCCGGAGGAAGCAGCGGGCGAGATAATGCGACGACAGCGATAGCGACGAGTGCGGGGAGGGGTGTTGTCCGATGGTGCAATGCGGGACTATGCGCGATGCAAGACCGAGGAGCAGGCGGCTCCTTGACGGCGGACGGTGGGCGAGGGACGCTAGACAGCACGCGCAAGCGCGTGCTGTGCCTCGCCGCGCGAGCCGGGAGTCTGCGCGCGGGCGGACGGGCGAGAGGGGGCGACAATCCGGGGCAGAGGGCGGGGAGTGCGGACGCGAAAAAGGCGTGCATCGGGACCGGCAAGAACGGACGAGTGCGACCGAGATGGGACACCAACGAAGGACCGTGCGCAGCGCTCACCGCGCCGCACCACAGCTCGCAGCTACAACTCCCCGCACGCTCGTTCGCTCGAACGTCGCCGCGCACGCACATCGTCGTCTTCGGGCGGGCGTGAACTAGCACGCGCACAGCCTGGACGGACGGGGTGGGCTGGACGGAGCGTCCGGGACGGGGAGGAGTCGCAAGCCAAGGCAGGCGGAGGCCGCGCGGATGCAACGGGGTCTGTCCGGGCACGTGTTGTCGGTCGTTGCGATGGGAGGGAGGTCCGGGGGGGATGCAAATCAGCGTCATGAGACTCCGTGCCTCGCCATGTCTTCCAGCCCTGGCTAGACGCGCCGTGCGCGAGCGCATGCTGTCGGAAGGTGCGCTGCGTCGCTGGCGCGCGTGCACCACGAGTCTGAACCGGAGCTCGTGGGTGTGCCTATAGCCAGGGTTGAAGCGAAAAAGGGAGAAGCGGGGCAGGACGTTGCGCAGCACAAACGGAGGCGGTGATCAGTCGCCAACCGAAACGTACTTGCACAGGAAGGGGCACGGAAGGGGGTGCTCAGGCGGGAACGAGGAGAGTGGGGTTGATCCGAGAGAGGTGAGGAACGTCGAGAGTCGCACAAGGGGCCTCGGTGCCGGTGTATCGGCGCGCACATGTGCAGCGGCGAGGCACGGAACCACAGTTAAGTGGTCGTCGCCGTCAGCCGCGGCGTGCGCTAGGCGGGACTGGGATGGGCGAGCGGGAAGTGGGGATGTACGACGGTACCGTGTGGGTGTGAAAAGCAAGAAGTGCACGCAGGGGGCGAGGCAGCGCGCGTCACTGTGGACGCGCACGTCTCAAGCCACAACCCGCGGTCTTGTGTCATGTCGTTCCGCCACTCCTGCTGCGAGCCGATCCGAAGGGGCCATAGTCGAGGGGATTCTCGTGTGCTGTTCTCCGATAGACGCCGTCAGGTAGACGACGTGACCGCGCGGCGCAGCTGCGAGACGTTCCGGGGAGCTCAGTATCCACCTTGCTCAACCCGAGGCGTTGGGCACCACCCGAAGGTGGGGAAAGGGGAGAGGAGGGAAGAGGCGATGGGGTAGGGTACGGGGGTGTGTGTGAAGTGGAAATGCCGGGTGTAAAAAAGTGAATAAAAATGAGTAAAGGGAATATGCGTGTGATAGTCCGTGTGATCGTCAGCATCCGCTGCGTCCAGGCAGGGATTTCCAGTCTCGTGCGGGGGTCTTGATACAGTCGTGTCGTGATACAATAATACAGTGCAGGCGGTGCTCGGTGCGTCCGGACGCGCTGGGCGAGCTTTTGAGGCGATCGCGCGAGTAAGCGTTCAGAAGTTGGTCGAGGAGGCGACTTGAGCAGCATTGACGACCTGCTGCTGCGCGTGCGCGGCGGCGACAGCTGATGCCGCGGCGGCGTGGCGCTGCTCGGCAGTGCCAAGCATGAGTGCCTCGTTGACGTGGCGAAGGTGCGCGGTTTCGGCCTCGGCCTGCTGCAGTCTCGTCTGCAACTGCTGTTGGGTCATCTCAAGGTAACGAATGTGTGTGGTAGCTGTCAAAAGACCATCGGTTAGTATGGTTCGATGTGGGATGTGGCCAGACTTACCCCGGTCCAGCAAGGAGACCTTGCTCGACTTCTGGTTCGACACGGGGAGAGCATCCTTGAGGCGGCGGTAGCCGTCACGGAGCTCATCCCGCCTCCGCTGCTCGGACTCGATCCGCTGGCGGCGGATCTCCTCACGACGCATGTCGTTGTTGGCAGCAGAGGATACGGTCGGGTTGAAGTCGTCGTCGTCGTCGCTGGCAAACTCGTCGGAAGCCTTGGAGCGCTTCTTCTGCTGCTGCTGCCGAGCCGAGGAACGGCTGATGGCGGCGGCACCGAGGGGGTTGAAGCGATGGGAGCGGGGGATGGCAGCAAGCGAACCGGGGGGGACAGCGGGGCCCGGGGAGTGGCTACCGCTACCACGGCGGCTCCGGTTAGAGCCAACGCTGTCGGAGGACAGCTCGCCGGTGCTAAGGTTGGAGAGGGCGCCGGGGTAGATGCCGGTAGGCGTGAAGGGGCGCGCGGGGGAGCCGGTGCTGTAATTGCCGCTGGACGAGTAGGTGTACTCGGTCAGACCGCCGGAGAGGTTGAGCGAGTTGAAGCCGCCGAGACGGGGGGACGACGTAGGAGGGACTGATTGATGCGGGATGAGAAGACGAAGGGTGGGAAAGGCTGGAAATACTCACGGCCCATGGAAGAAACGCCGAAGGGGGAGTGCGGGGGGTACTGCAAGTAGTCGAGCCCGGAGAGGGGGTCATTGTAGTACGTCGCGGAGGGATCGATAAAGTCGGCGTTCTTGTTGTGGTCGAGGACGTGCTCGATGTGGGCGGTCTCCATTGTGGGGGGCGGAGAGATGAGAGCGGATGGGTAGAGTGGGCGAGCGAGAATGCGGGACTGTAATCACAAGGTGGGACTGATCGTGAGGGACGTGTGCTTAAGAAGAGACGGAAAGGAAGCAGAACTGCAGCGGTCGTCAGCAGAGAACAAAGGGTCGGGGGAGGACAAGGGCACGTACGCTGGGGACGGAGACGGAGGCGGGAGGGAAAGAAACACCCGGCGGGGGAGGGCGGGAGACGGAGGAGGATGGGGAGGAGGAGGGAAGGGCGAGGGCTATATAGCCTGGGCGGGAGCCCGGGGCTCGCGAGAGCGTTGGAAGTGAAGGGCAAGGGCAGAGCAGGAGACGCCCGAGCACTCCCATCACCTCGTGTGTCGTCTGTGACGCCCGTCACGCAAACTCTATGAATTACTTCCGCGGCGTCGCCCCGGGCGCTCGCGGGCTGCTGCTTAGACTGCCCGTTTCCTTTCCCGGCCCTCTCCCTCTTCCGGCCTCCTCGCTCGCGTTATCACCCGCATCAGCTCCCGGACGTCCGGCCCTGGCTGCACCCTCGCCCCGTCCCCCGGCCCAGTCCTTCTCGGGCAGCTCCCCTCGCTCCGTCCAACACAGCCGAACGCCTCATGTCCCACAGAACAAACCCAGCGCCCGCAACGTTCCTTTCATTTCCCTTCTCCCGCCCGCCTTTCTCGTCCCCATCTCAGTCCGCGTCCCAGTCTCTCCGCCATTTCCGCTCGGGAGCCCCCACCCTCCAGCCTCCGTCCCAGTCGAGCCCCAGTGTGCTTCTGTCCACTATCCGCAACCCTTCCACCGGCTTACCCTCCCCCCTCCCCCGGCGAGAGCCCGCCCGCGCTTCCCGTCACACCCTGCACCTCTCCGATCAGCATTTCCTACGCGGCCCCCTCCGCTATGTTCAGTCAACGGCCATTGTCATGCCCCATGGACATCGTATACCACGTACACATCTTCGTCCTCCCCGCGCGCCCGATCCCCCGCCGCGCGTCCCAGCCCGTTTCGCCCGCGCCCGAGTGCTCCCACCCACGCCGCGCATCCACACCAAGCGGCACATACATGTAGCTACCGCTCCGTCGTCCCTCGCACTGTGCACACACGCGCACGGCCCGCGAGCGGCCGCTCCGCCCCCGCGCTACCCGTCCGCGTCTCGACCGCCGTTCCTAGGCATTCGTGCAGTGTAAGTGCAGCGCGACGGTGGACGCGGGCCCTCGCCCCAGTAGCTGTTATAACGCCGGCACGGACCATCTGCCGGCGACGCCTGCGCGTCTGCGCGTCCGCCTTCCAGCCCCGCGCGTCAGCGGACGGACGTGCGTCCCTTCTCCCCTCCCACACCCCCAGGCCTAGCAAGCTTCCTCCTTCCTGCGCACCCGGCCGGCTTACGCAACCGCGAACCTTCCGAACCGCGCGCCCGTCTCCTTGTTCTTTTGCGCTCAGCGCTCGCTGCGCGACCCAGTGTGACACCTTCGCACGCGCTCGCATAGAGTTACTCGAGTGCTCGCTATCAGCACCAAACTCCGGGCGCCCTTCTCCCCCCCGCACAGCTGACGCGAGCGCCCCGCGCCCACAGCGCCCCCCGGAAGCGAGCATAGCACGAGGACAGTCATATTGGTCGCTGGGTGGTGGGAGAGTGATCATCAGAGTATAGCAATAAGTCAGTCGTATGCAGGCCGGGTACGTAAGTACGCTAGAACCCGCGGTCGTAAGTCGTAAGTGGTCATGACATGCCGAGAGAGGCGAGGGGATACCGAGACAACAGAGCAGAGAGCCGGAAGCAGGAGACGCGCCGGAACAAGGGGGGATCGCGAGAAATGGTCCACGAGACGCGGAAGAAGCGGGGCGACAGCGGCAGGGGCGTGTACTGTACGCGCGGGATCGGGAGGATAGTGAGAACTTGGGCACTGGGGTGGTAAGCGCAAGCGAAGGTGACGCCGGGACGAATGGAACGGAACTCTCCTTGAGACTGCAGAAAACACGACGCGAAGGGGAAGGCCCGCGCTATAGCGACCGAGCGCCGCTTGACGATCGGGCAGCGGCTCAGGCATTGTAGTAGCCTGTACCCGAAGAACAAAGTTTCGGTTAGCGACCACTTGTCCCGTCGTACCGGCCCAGCACGCGCCCGCAAGTTCGCCCCGTTGACCTCGAGGCATGGAAGGTCTCCGTCCAATCGGTCGGGCAAGGAGGCAGACAAGCGATGCATGCGATACGGAATGCGACAACGTGAATACTCACCGCCATAGAACGGCCCCTTCATGTTTTGATAGTGCTCGAGCCTCTTCTGGAAGCGCCACACCAGGAAGAACATGTATAGCTACAGTCACACGACGCAGCGCGTCAAAGAGGGAGTTCTATTGTAAGCCCGAGCGGTAGACAGAAGGATGCGTGACCGGCCCACGTACCTGGAAGGCGAGATCCACCAATAGTCCTACGATGAACGCGGCGTAAAGGCTGGAGAACCCGCTTGTGCAGAAGCCGGCCGGGAACGAAGCGGAACTGCCGTATCCTGCCTCGGACGACTCCGTCCACAGGACACCACCGTGTGCGCACTCCCACTGGACTTTGTCTTTCCTGTAAAGCAGGTCAGCGATCAACAACTCAAACCCAATCGGAGCGATACTTCAAGCGGAGTGGAAGAACATCGCGGCGACGTGAAACCCGCGCCTGCGGGCGGAACATATTGGAATATCAGGAACATCCTGAACTCCGGTAGGCTGTCATAACTCCAAGCAAACAACACGCGGCCGTTAACCGCGCAGCAGAAAAAGATGGACAAACAACTCGTGGCGACACACAACGCCACCCTGCTGATGGGGAAGGTCCTGACGCCAGCAAATTTGCCGTGAAGTGGTCGTGTTATGAACGTGAAGGTGCAGGGCCGGTGGTGTGACGGGAGACAGCGATGTGCGTCCGAAACGAATTCAAGTGGACTTACCCTCGCTGGAGTTCGACGATCATGATGATAGCCCGAACCGCGCAGATGACGATGATGAACGGCCAAATGAACTTGCATACGCGTGTCCAGATGTACGATCGCTGTCAACACAATACAACAATGTTAGCGCATTCGTTTCTTCGGCGATCGTGACGATGCATGGGTGGCAATGATCGAGCCGGGATAAACGGAGGTAAATATCAAAGCACTCACGTTAGAAAGGGCGAGGATAGAAAGTGCAGCAGCCACGGCTACACCGATTCCAATACCACCATAGATCTGCCTGTAATCAGAGTTGGTCGTCAATATGAGGGGAGCTATTCGTCGCTTCTATGACTGACCATTCTGGGAACACGAAGAAGAAGTATTGGCCCCAGTTCAATAGGAATATGCCTCCCGCGAGACTGTACAGCTATTGAACGGGGCGAACAATCAGGACCATATAGTTTGTATAAAGACAGGGGCCATCGTACAAACATGACCACGCCCCACGCAATAGCACCACCTCTCTACAGGATAAGACTGAGTACGGCGTCTACGCGGATACTCTTGACATACGCACCAGAGGGAGCAGGAGTAGGCAGTTGTCACACCTGAGTGATATCCATCTCCATGAGCTCACCCCATACGTACATACAGAGCGCATCTCACGAACCACATCGTTAATGATCGTTTGCGGATGTCACCAAAGAGCGGCCTGGGATTGTGTTCGTGACTGAGATCTGAAGACGGCGCGAATCTTGACGCTAGACAAATATGTTATGTTCAAGAGGCCTGTATGAGGATGCTGTGCGGGCTTGAGGTCTTCAGAGTCGTCGGGGGGTGGGTATAAGGCCACTGCTGGCAGCAAGGGACGGTGGGCGGACGGCGTGGACGCTGTGTGGGACGAGGAGCACCTGAGAAGTCGAGGCACGTTCCTCGTCGCCACCCCGCAACGTGACTGCACTGATGTCACGGTGACGAGCCTGAGATACCCAGAAACAGAATAATTCCACCGCCAGGCTTGTGCTGTGACCGGTATTTGTCCGGTCGTCGATGCGTGACTGCCGACACACGATGATCGTGGCGTCAAGAACGAACTTAACCACTGCGGCCCCCGTCCAAGAGTCAGACTCGTCAAAACGTCCCGACATGGCCAGTCGCCGGCTACATCGATCCACGCCGTAAACGCCTCCCTCGGAAAGCACGTTCTATACAGGCGTGGTCGGTTGACACGGTCAAGAACTCCGGCGTATGTCAGTAGTGTTCTCTCGGACTCGGTCCTCGTTCGAACCAAACTTGGGGATCCTGTTTGCCCCGGTGCGGCCAGAGGGATGCCCCAATCCCTGAGGCCTGAAACCCGGGAACACATGTGCATGAACTGTGCATTCCCGGAAAGCTTCAAGAACTCGCAGGAGAAGATCAGCTGAGGAAACTGCATGCTCCCCCCGCTATTCTCTCGCACGGAGAATCCGCAAGGTACGTTCATTTAACACCGAGCCTCGCCATCCAGATACTGAGTGTATCATACCTTGCAGTGCAGACCCGTGCCTATCTTGACCCGCTCAGGTCTGGATGCTTGGAGCATCCTCTTTCCTATCCTACTTCGCTTCCCGTTGTCTATTTGTACAGGTACAACCGCAACTCTTCGACGGACATTAGGTTGATAGACAGCAGGGCTCGTATCCGGTGACATCCCTCGCGAACACGCCCCTTTCATCTCCGAGAATGAACTGCTATTTCGAGCTTCTATGACGCCCCCGCGGCCCGATGTTCCAGGTCTCTCATGCGCAGACTCGGTCTGCGCACACAACCCTGCCCAGTAGGTGGGATCGTCTGCAACCTGTTCCACATGTCTAGACCTCGACATATCGCTCTGCGACGATGTCTTTCGCCCCCGACGTCGATCGCTGTCTATGTAAGTCCCAACGCTCCCCCGCTCTTGGCCCCACGAAGCCTTCGTGCCCTCTTCTCCCTCATTCAATCCTGCACTTCTCTGTGCTCTCCGCCCCTTCATCTTCCACCCCGCGTTCTCACCGGCGCGGGATGGTCAGCACCCGCGGCAGCAAGCGCAGGCCCTCATGGTAGTGCCAATCCACACTCATCGATGGTCGTCTTCGCCTGGTTCGAGCGGCCAGCTCGGACAATGCTCGCTTACGGTGCATGAGGCTCTGGATCATCCATGATTGAGATGGGAAACTCGAAGCATAGAGGTCGCGCTGTTCAGGGTGTAGGGTCAGGTGCAGCATGCGACGCGCCTCCCGGAATGGCGAATCGTTCGCCTCGGGTGTTTGGGGCGGCAGTCCTTCACCTGGAGCACTGGGTGAGTCGCCTTCACATCCTCCCTTTGGATCTACAGTGGACCGAGGATAGGCTTTGCTCCGCCGAGGGCCGTTCGCGCGCGCAGCGCTGGAATGCTGAGTCGGCCCCAGATGCGACTCTCGCTTCGGCTGCGCGATCGAAAGTTCAGCGAAGGCGGCCTGAGGACGTTTGATCGCCGAGTCTACGACATGAGGCCTCTCCAGGACGCTGTCGACGATGCTCGTAGTCTGGAAAACACACCGCCCGGCATCTCGGTCCATCGTAGTCACAGGGGGCAGGTCGGCGTCGGCGGCACGGAGGGAGGGTGTGTGCGAAGGAACAAAGTTCTACCCGGAGCTCCTCCTCTTCCTTCTTGGACGACGTTCGCACACAGGCCCCGAGCGACAGATACAGCATCCGGAGACCCCTTCCTGTAACCGCCACTCTTCGTCCGTTTGCAGCTCTCGAAGCCGGGCGAGGTGGTGGACAGCATCGGGGTATGTGGAGGCGCAGAACGCCCCAGTGACCCTATGCCAGACTCCTTTCGCCGACGTCCGACTTGCTTTTTTGGGTAAGACCTGCCTACCAGTAGCCGCGTGCATCATGTCCCTCATGCTCGTCGGGTCCCCCTTGGGGTTGCTGCTGGACGATATCTGGATTGCGTGCCAGTGCGATCGGCGCGAGTTGATGCGCTCAACAGACTGCACGGTCTATCCAGGTCCTGCAGTGCAACTCCTCAGTCTACCAAGCCGATTCTGCCATGCAGACGGCGCTAGCTGTTGTCTTCCTGCCGTTATCCCTTGGGCCACGGTGAGTCCGTCAGCTACTGGACTAATCATATCATGCTGAGATAGGCTAACTATGTACGGGTTTCGCAGGCCTTGTACAGTAGGTGGCTGTCTATGCAGCTCCTGCGCAATCTCTCGTTGCTATCCTGCGCAGCTGTCCTGACCGCCCGTTTTCACACTAGTTCCGTAAGCCCTTCTCCTTTCGGGCTCCTTCACCGCTAGTGCATACGTAACTTCTCCCTCAAGCCTCAGATCTTGCCTCGAGAGCGCTTTGCTTCCTTGTGTGTCGCTCACGCTCCAAGACGCTGGCTCGCTCACACCCTGCTAGTGGGTTCACAGGTACGTCAATGTACCTTCGCCTGACCTCTTCAGGTGTAGCGACAGTCCAGGACGACCGGACACTCCGCGGTGGTTACGGACGAGTCGTCGGGATACCCGCGTCTCGCTCCCAGCCCTACAGGGGCCGCAGATGTGCTGCGCAGGGAGATCTGCCCGTCCTGAAGAGCGGTGAGCATCCTGATTTAGCCGCGTACGCCTCTCGGACTGTGACGCAAGCGATAGTCCGCCACCTCGAGGCCGACCTTCATATCGCCAATGACACAACTTAGCGGTTCGACGCGCCCCGCCGTAATTCCCTCGTAGCAGAATGTCTTACCAAGTACACCTACATGTCAACTTGTAGCGATGCCGGTATCGAGAGTGCCGCTGTTGACGGAATTCCTCACCCGAGCGCGCAAGACTCATTGACACGCCTAAACCGCTACATGGCACCAGCCAAGGCCACTGCGCGTTCGTCCGAGAGCCCCGCCACTCCAGGCGGCGCAGGCGGCTTACTTGGCCTGCGAGGATGATTCGGATGAGTGCGCTCGGACAATCCCCGCGGTGAGTACACACGCGTTCCTGCGCAGGATCCTCGCCGGGCTCGCCCCCGATCGAACGCAGGCGCCACCGCTTCTCCGCGCGCAGAAGGCCTCTCCTCGCGGACGTGCGCGCAGAGCCCTCCCCTGGCCCGTAGCGAACGCGGCCTTCCCCTTCAATGAAACTCTCTCTTCCCCCCCGCTCGCACCGCGGCGCACACCTGCCGTCTGCGGGCGGCGCTCCCACGTCCGCGCCGCACGCGCGAGCCGCTTTGTCCATCCGCGGCAGGCCCGTCTCCCCCGCGCGGGACGGGGGCGGTCATCTGCGCGCGCGAGAGTCCCTGGGAAGGGGCCAGGGGAAAAGGGGGGGTAGGGCCGGAGAGGGAGGGTCGTTGGCATTGGCATGACGTCGCGCTCTTCCGCGCCGCGTTCGCAGGCGTTCGCCCGTCGGGCCCGCAAGGTTCAGCGGATCCTCCCAGGCTTCCCCTCGCCGCGTCGTTTCGCGCTTCGGGCCTCGGGGAACGGCGGCGCCAGGCACGGCCGTTCGCTGGTTCGCTGCGGGAGGGTGGGGGATGACGCACCGCCCTCGGTTCACCTGGCTGCCTGGAGACCCCGTATATGGGCTTGCGGTGCGCCAGCCCTGCCTCGTGTGTGTCCCGTCGCCTGCCCAGACGCGGGAGACTCCGAGCAACGAGGCAGGCTTGGAATGACGGCGTGGCCACGGTTTCCTACGCGCATCGGTGCGGGTGTGAGCAGCTTGTACGGGTTGCTATGCTGCTGTATTGTGCGTACGAGAGAGCGATCCGGCTCCGACGCCGTTGGCCGCCAGACCATGCATTTTGCCTATCAAGCTTGCGTGGATCGTGAGACGACGCACGGCACACTCACAGACGCAGCCTCCGCTCGGCGTTAACGCCAGACGGCGTCGTCGGAAGGATACAAGACTTTCGTATTGCGCAACCCACGAACACAGTCGACTACTCCTAGGGATACACACGGCCTGCGGCTCCTCTCCCTCCACGGAATCTCTGGACGCGAGCGGCGATGAGAACCGCCTTGTCCGAGTTCCCCACGTCTGCTGCGACGCCACCGCGCGAGCTTCCGAGGGCGACGCACGGCCCGCCCCGTCGAGAGGCGAGGCAGACTCCCATCTGCGGCTGCTCCGCCGCCCCCATACACCACTCCAGCTGCAGGTCGGTTCCCAAGAATGCCGGAGCCGTCGACCCGGGTCGTGTGCTGCCCCTCGCGGGAGCATGGAAGAGAGGTCGTTTCGGGTCGTCGCTGGGGGTCGTATCCTTCATGATTCTGGCCGTCGCGTTCCAGAGCCCGGATGGTATAGTACAATGATCACAGAAAGGCAGGAGACAGGGGAAGGGGGTACCCAGGGTAGGCGGGGAATTGTGTGTGGGTGTGGGCGTGGGCGTGGGCGTGGGCGGGATGGAATGGGCGAGTTCGGCCGGTAACGTAGCAGTTCTTCGTTCTACAAAACTAGAAAATGTCCTTGTGTGGCGAGCGGCGTCGCGCGGCGATTCGAGCAGAGCAAAGCGCGGGGATTGCTGCAGCAGGCATGGGCGTGTGGCGCCCCTGCACCGGCCGGGCTAACGCGAAGCTCTCTTCTATCCCAGTCCGGAGGATGTCGACGAGATAGCACGCATGTTCAGAGCCGGACGCTCGGAGGCCAATCAACGATATGCGGGAGGCGTGCTCACCAGCGACATCGGATGGGACAGGCCGAGCGTGGGCCCGTGACATGGTGCGCCAGCCTGCAGCGTCTAGCCGCAGGGTCTCCTGGAGGTCGATGGGCTGAAGCCAAAAGGGCGGGTGGACAGTGCCCCGCGCGCCAGGCGCTGTGCACGGTTCCCAGCGCCCCAGGCCAGAGCCTGACCTCGAGATCTTCGACTTCGAACCGGTACGCGACGCGACATCGTGTGTTTCCCCTCGGCGACCGGTGCCACTCGTCCAGAAAGTGACACGAGCCTGCAAGCAGAGCGAGGAGAAGGCGGAGACATGTGTGGACAAGAGGATGACAACTGGGGACTAAGTGATGATAAGAAATGAGATTGTGATACTGAAACAAGCAGAGGAGGGGAAGAACAATGTCCGAGAGATTGCAAGAGTGGGTGCAGCACACGGGGAAAAGTCAATAACCGCTTTCCGATGCGGAGGGACTGGATTCCGCCACCGGAGGATCTTGGCCTGCGACAGATGCGAGCCCATGCTGGGTTTGTTGTTGCTGCTGCGGGGTGCCCTCGGGAGGTGGAGACAAAGGGCGTGTCTCCATGTTCACCTGGCCGGGAGATGGGGTGTTGGACGCGCCTAGGGATATCTTCTCGTTCAGCGCACGAAGTCTCGACACTTCGGCGTCCAGCGACGCCAACCGCTGCTGCAGCTGACGATTTTGTTTCTCTAGGCTCGTGATATGGTTGGTCGCTGTGGACGGCAATCGATGAGACGGGCTGAGACACTACGCCACCGCTACTGCACTTACCTCGCTCCAACAATGAGACCTTGCTGCTCTTCTGGTTCGACACGGGCAGCACGTCCTTCAATCGGGCATATCCGTCCCGAAGCTCGTCCCGACGCCTCTGCTCGGCCTCGATCCGCTGCCGCCGGGTCGCCTCCTTGCGCGTGTTGGCGAGGTTCTCTGCCATGTTGGCACCCATGTGATCGTCGTCGTCGGAGAGAGACTGGCCTCGGCTTCGGCGACCAGCGGAGGAGCTGGTAGGTGATGGAGTGGGATTGAAGCGAAGGGGATGGCGGTGTACAAGGCTGTTCGCGCGGGAGGAGGAGGGAGAGCCTGTAGCGCTGCTGTTCCGCGAATGGTAGATGCCGTCGGAGGTGTCTGATCCGGAAATGGGGGGCGAGAGAGGGTCGTACATATTTGGGGACTGGGGTGGAGGGGACGCGGAGAGAGGCAGACCACCATGAGGCGAAGAGGCGGTGTAGACAGGTGCAGGACCAAAGTGCTGGCCAGGGATCATATGGATTGAGCGATGATACTGCATCGCTTGCTGCAGGTCGCTGTCGGACATTTGACCTGGAGGAAGACAATGAAGGAGACAGGAAAGGGCAAGTCAGATCTCGGCTAGGGATGAGGAGGTAAGGCAGACTGCAAGAACCCACGAGGAGGAGGGCCAGGAGGCTGCTGGACGACAGGCTGATAGGCAGGGATCTGAGGGGGGTACACGAGGTAGCTCGAGTCGTCCTCTGATGCCGGATACATGGCGTATTGGTTCTGGACGAAATTTTGGGACTGGTCGTCGTGTATGTTGGGCTGCTGGTGCTGATCCATGACGGCGTGTGGGTCGTGCGGGTCGTGGTGTCGAGTGCGGAAGGCGAGGCGGGGGATATCGAGGGAGAGATTGAGAAAGAGAAGGAGAAAAGGGGGAGGGAGGAGGAGATGTACGGAGGCGAAAGAAATAAAACAATGAGAAGAGGAAGGGGAGGAAACCAGAGCCCAGTGGCGGTCTCTCAATTACGTCCAGGGAGACGGACGGAGAGAACTGAGAAGAACGAGTGCGCGGACGCGAGGCAGCCAAACCCACCACTGCCAGGGCGAGCGCTCGCACGCCCCATAGACGCCCGCCGGCTTTTGTCCGACGCGCGCACGCCCGCGGCCCACAACGCTCAAATTCGGTGGCCAAACAACGACCGCGGCGCGGCCATTGTCCGCCGTCTCTACGCGACATGGACAGCTTCCCCTTGCCTGCGCGTACAACACAACAACGAGCGCACGACGCGCGAGCTCCCCCACCGGGAACGTCCGCACCGGGAGAGGGTGAGGGAGAGGGATATCGATGCGGTCATGCAGATCTGATTGCGATCCAGGTAGCGAGCGACTCACGAGCGCGGACGATCGTCCACCACAACGTGTTACTCTCCGCCACAGTGCAAGCGCCCCTCCGCCGAAGCCCAGAGTCTCCTTCGGCAATTCACCCCCTTCCCCACCCCGCCCTTCCAGCCCTCCTCGTCCACGTCCATGGCAACAGCTCGAGAACAACAGCAATCCGTTCACACCCACAACAGCATCCAGTCAACGGAGCTAGTGACGCACGAATGTCACGATCATTGCAGCCACAAGGGCGCGCGCCCACGCACCACCCTCACAGTCGAATCACCCCATTCGAGTCCATGCCGGACGGATGTTCGCTCTCCGCCGCCGGCCGTGCCGCCTCTTCGTCTTCATCTTGCTCGTCCAGGAACCCAGGCGGCCCGCCCAGCATCGTTTGGGCTTCGTCCGGCGTGGCTCCCAGCCCATTGTAGCCCTGTCTCCCGGACCTTCTCCATGACCCATCGCTGCTCCAGCCCCGGCCTCCGATGTTCTGCGAGTGCCATGCGTTGGCCGACCGGTCTCGGACGCGCCCGATGCAGCCTCGGATCAACTCGACGGTGTCTCCAAATGAGAAGAACGAGAACCGCGGGATTTGCTCCAGCCCACGGAGCTCCAGCACGAAGTGGTTGTACAGCGTGCCCACGATGATGTAGAGCACGAATAGCACTGCAGCACTGTGTGTGGTGGTCAGCATGCAGTCGCCGTTGCATCGTGGCGGATGGCATACACTATTGCCAAGACAGAGACGATTCGGCCAGCAAAGCTCCCTTCGGTAGTTGGACATGCATACTGCATGCAGCGCTGTCGTTAGCATAAGCCCTACACAACATGCGCACCGACTGCGCACCTCACTGCGCCACTCGAAGAAGAACGAACACGCGTTCTCTTCGTCCAGGGGGAGGGTTGCGATCAAGCTCGGTTGACCTTCGCACCGTAATGAGCATCAGTGGCCGGGTCAGGCGTAGCGGAGTGCAAGAACGTACCTCGCCCCGCATAGCCGTCGCAGATGAACCGTATGACGGATGAGCCCGTCTGCTCCCCCGCGTTGGGACAGCGTGTCCCGTCCGTGAGGGTGATGACGGGGTGTCCGTCACGAACGATCACAGTAGTATTTACATCTCTGTGCGACGCGTCAGTCACTGCTCAGGGGCTACGAAGTGAGATGCCCACCCTAGCGAGAAGTCCCCTCGCGCATGGCGCGTGAATCCCGCGACGTCCTCGGGCTTGTCCACCTTGGGTGCCCAGGCTTCCTCGGATACTGGTTTACACACGTTCAGGACATAAGTCCTGCCTTCCGGCGAGGTGAACTCGTAGTCTTGCCTGACAAACCGGCATCAGTACGAGGGGACGACCTGTACGCGCACAGAAGATCGAGGTACTTTGACGTCAGTCGGTTAAGGTCGTAGTACTTCCCGTCCGCATGAGTTGTGCACGGCTGCTCGTCTGCGAACGCCCCGCTCAGGCTAGCCAGAGCCAGAGAAATACAGAGACTCCCGGAACGCAAAAGTCTTCCCGGAACCATTCAGGAGGGAATCTGAGGTCGGACGTCACTTCAGAAGTTGCACTAGACACCCGTGGAGCAAGGCGACCAATTCGGGTCTAACACTGCGCGTATCCTCAGCGAGTACTCCTCCCCAAGTGAAGCACCTAGTGGGACAGAATCGAGAGCAGCACCACCGTGAGGCAAGGCACAAGATGCATACGCCCCCAAGGACGTCGGCGCCCACATGCTGAGCGGCTCTGAGCGCGACTCGCCGACTCTAGCACGCTTATTAGATAAGCCAGCTACCGAAAGAGGTTACCGGTTAAGTTTGAGCAAACGTTCTCCGAGGCACAGCGTTGGCGCTCTTCAGCTTCACCATCATCACCACCTAACGGTCTGCACATTTTGTGGATCACTCAGATCAACTGTACTGGCATTTTAATGCGAACGAGCTGGAACCCGGACAGGACCGACATGTCCACGAACCCGAACATACCACCATCCGTTCAGAGGCTGCTTGACATGATGCATTCGTCTCTGCCAGAGTCAATTAAACTCGAGGTTAGTCAACTAGGGACCTGGTACCAACCTGCATTACCAGACCACATGGACGTTTTGCGACGAAGTGCGGGTACTCTACGAAGAGCGTGTCAGTGGCGTTGAGAAGAGCGCATTTGCGCCGGACCGCGACTTTCATAGCGACGAGGTTGAGTTCCTCCTGACATGCTCGCGGATGTGCTACATCAAGCGGCACTCCTGAGAGGTTGTGGGAACGACGGGGACAAATCCTGAGTCCTCTCCTCGGAGGTTGTCAATAGGTTGTCCATTGTCTTGTCTGTCGAGTGCTACCTCTTCGAAGGGAATAAGCCTCCGCGCAGTGAGACAAAGAGCAAGACCTTGGCCGACGAGTGTTGGCATAGACTTAGGTCCCTCTGAACTTCACAAATTATTGCGCCGAGTGTGCTTCGCGTACGTCCGGCATGTGTAGTAGCCACATACCTCGGACGAGGCGAATTTCTTGTTTCGGTCGGCTAGAAGTCCTGGCCTTGAATCTGGGAATCGCTGGTAAGTCGTGGACGAGATTACCTGCACGTTACCGGATATATGACAATGTAGGTTGGAAGGCGGAATATGCAAAGCACTGTGGAGGGGCACTAGCAGGACGCAACGGTTCAAGTTGGAAGTGATAGCAGTGGCAGTGGCTACCAGTAGGCATGTAGACCTGCATATCCAGCGAGCGGTATAGGAGGCGCTCTCGTAAACAGACCAACGTCCATCCATCATTGTGCGCAGACACTCAATCTACGCATATTCGCTCCGCGACGTCGACTCGTCGAGTAAACAGTCCGTACGGGCGTCTGCGGGCGGATTAATGTCATACTCGGCCACGGGACCGTGAGAGGTATCTGCCCCGTCCGGTGCGGCGCCGCCATCGAATGAGAACGGTCCGTTTAGCACCGACAACGTCGAACACGACGACGACCACCGCACTCTCTCCAGCGACGAGGATGGCCTCCACGCTCTTCCGTCGTCAGTTGGCGCGCGTGCCGCGCCTCACGCCCTCTCCATCCTCCGCGTCGCTCTTGTCTACCGCTGCTGCTCGCCGGCACCTGTCGGGCTCCGCCGCGGCGCACGCGGAGCCGGCGGCCTCCGCGCAGACGACAGGGGGCAAAAATGTGTTTGAGACGCATACCGTGGAGGACCTGCATGGAATGCATGCGTCGGAGATCTTGGCCGAGACGGGGACGAGGAGGGACGCGCAGCTGCGACACTTCACCGGTGAGTGGGACGCAGGCGCTCGTGCGGGAGAGACAGGGACGGGGTGCTGACTGTCTACTGGGCGGATTCTGCAGTCAACTTCGGGTGAGCCTTCGTTGTGCGTATGTTGTATTTTGACGGAGGATGCTGATATATGGTTTGTAGCCCCCAGCATCCTGCCGCTCACGGTGTGCTCCGGCTGATTCTGGAGCTCAACGGCGAGGAGGTATTGCGTGCGGACCCGGTAGGTTACCTCATGCGAAGCAGTGTGGTGCGGGGCTCACGACTCTGCTAGCATGTCGGTCTACTTCACCGAGGGACGGAGAAGTTAATAGAATACAAGACCTACACTCAAGCCCTTCCCTATTTCGATCGTCTCGACTATGTGTCTATGAGTGCGTGGAGTCCATTCTGCGAGATGCTCCTATCTGATGGTGTTTTCAGTGACGAACGAGCTATGCTATTCCCTTGCTGTTGAGAAGCTTCTCAACATCGAGGTTCCTGAGCGTGCGAAGTGGATACGTACGTTGTTCGGCGAGCTTACCCGCATCCTGAACCGTAAGTTTTATTCGTCCGAAGACGGCTTTCATTGATCTGTGATCGTTGCTCTTAGACCTCATGGCTGTTCTCACCCACGCTATGGATGTTGGTGCTCTTACGCCCTTCCTGTGGGGTTTCGAGGAGCGCGAGAAGCTCATGGAGTTCTACGAGCGTGTATCGGGTGCCCGTATGCACGCCGCGTACGTTCGCCCCGGTGGTGTTGCGTTCGATCTTCCTCACGGCCTGCTCGAGGACATCTTCAAGTGGGCTACCCAGTTCAGCTCACGTGTGGATGAGATTGAGGAAGTCGTGACCGGCAACCGTATCTGGAAGGAGCGGACGATTGGGATTGGTGTTGTCACAGCGAAGGAAGCCCTGGACTGGTCATTCAGTGGAGTCATGCTCCGCGGAAGCGGTGTCCCTTGGGATATCCGCAAAGCAGCGCCGTATGACAAGTATGATGAGGTACGTCAACTTGACCTGTACACCGGCATTCTCTGATACGGGCCTCTAGGTCGAGTTTGACGTACCTGTCGGCAAGAACGGCGATTGCTATGACCGCTACCTCTGTCGCGTGCAGGAATTCCGCGAGTCCCTCCGTATCGTTCATCAGTGCCTGAACAAGATTCCTACCGGTGCGATCAAGGTCGACGACTACAAGCTCGTTCCCCCGCCGCGTGCCTCCATGAAGGAGAGCATGGAATCCCTCATTCACCACTTTAAGGTTTGCGCTGTCCAGAAGTATCGCCTCAACTCCGGCTCATTCCATGTTCAGCTCTTCAGCGAGGGTTACTCGGTCCCGCCCGGCGAGACCTACAGTGCGATCGAGGCGCCGAAGGGCGAGATGGGTGTTTACCTCGTTTCCGACGGTACCAACCGCCCATACCGTTGCAAGATCCGTGCGCCTGGCTTCGCGCACCTTGCCGGTGCAGATTTCATGATGAGACGTGAGTCACCCTCGTGCTCCAGTCACTCCGCCTAAGTCCCCGTCGCTAACGCTGGTTTTTCTCCTTCGCAGATGTAAGGACTTGCCGTAACTGCAGCCCTACCAATGGACTTACCCTCTTCTATTAGCACATGATTGCGGATGTTGTCGCTATCATTGGTACCATGGTACGTAACTCTATCGTATTGTTCGTCATGTTCGTGTGGCTAATCACCCCCTCCAGGATCTGGTGTTCGGGTACGTTTTTTGTTGTGGTATCTCCTGGCAAGCGACCGGATGCTGACTGATTCCCTCTCGGATCGTGCATAATAGCGAGGTCGACCGGTAACGTACATAGCGATACAATACCGACTGCGTTCTATCATCGGCGACGTTGTGTGCGCTTGACGACCGAATCATTGGCTTTAACATCAGAGCGCTCTGTGCTCATTAAGGTATAAATGTGCGATGTGAGGGTTCATACACTACGTTTCCGAGCCGGCTACCCGACTACCCGTCAACGGTGACAAGGGGATGTTCATCCTTCTGGCTGACCACGATCTCGAGCCCTTTGAGCAGCTCCGCTTCGGCAGCATCCGTCGGCTGCTCGATTTCCTCCTGGATAAACTCTTCGATATCTTTCGCGAGCCAGGGCAAAAATCCCCGCTCGGTGTTCGTGTGTCCGCCTACGACGGAGCTGTTAAGTTCCGTGAAACGTGCCAGATTTGCTGCTACTCACATAGGACAACGTTGTGCCCACTCTGGATGGCCGCCAGGACCTCGTGGTGGGACATCTCTCCGGTGAAATAGACGTCCGCATCGACGCCAAGCAGCATCGAGCCACCAGACCCTGCGCATATGGCAATGGTGCTAACCAGTGTCTTCTCACGCTCTGGCTTCGCGTACGCTACCTGGACTGGAAGAGTATGGTCGGCACTCTCCTCTCGTGTGCCTCAGAGAGAATGACCACTGACTGTGTTTGAGCTCGAGCTCTGTCCTGATGTTGAACTGCAGCATCTTGAGCTCCATCGGCTGCTTCAGGGTGACGATGCGGCCCACGCCGCCCAGGCCATCGGGGAATTCCTGGCCGATGAAGCGGGCGGACCAGTTGATGTCGCGGAGCGGGCCGGCGACCTTGGTGCAGAGCCAGTCGTTGATGCCGTCCGTGACGGAGTCGAGGGCGGTGTGGGGCGTGTAGATGGATATACCTGCGGCGGCGCAGCGGAGGAGGGAGGCCTGCAGGGGGTTGGAGAGTGTGATAGAGGAGAGCGGTTTGAAGATCGGCGGGTGGTAGGCGACGATGAGGGCCGTGGGGGTCGAGAGGGCCTCTTCTACTACCGCGGGCGTCAGGCTGCGGGGCATTGGATGAGCACTGCAGAACGGCTGTTGCATCGGACTTTGAACTGGAACCTACTCGATGGTGAGGAGGACTCGTTTCGCGTTCTCTCGTACGTGTGGGGATTCTGGATCAAATGTCAAGGACAGGTGTGCGGGCGCGGTAAAAGGCGAGCTGACCAAGGATGAGGCCGACCTAGATTGGGCTCCTTGATGAGCGACTGGCGGATACTCATCCGATGAACAGAGTGCTGACGTTGTCCCATTTTTCGGCGAATTGCAGGGGGGCGACGCGTCCCATGATCCTGCAGAAGCTTTTTACGAAAGACATGGCAATGTTCTTCTCAGTGCGCAGGATTCTGTTTTGCGAAGAGGCTATGTGGGCGCGACGAAAGCAGTACGCAGCGGCTCAAGAGGGTTACTACTGAGAGTAGTGAGCCTGACAAGCACGAGCACGAGCACGAGCACGCGACGCGGCGAGGAGCAGTGACGTGCGGTGACAGAGGAGCGTGACTGGACGCGTCGGAGGGCGCGCGTGAAGGGATGACGCGATGGTCCGCGCTTTGTGCGAAGAGCCGGTAAGTACTGTAAGGTTCGAAGACTGACAGCATTATTTGCTCAGCAGCCCGAGCTTGTCAATTCCACAAGTCCGTTTGGTTATTCCGGTCCGCGATGCTCCCCCAGCTATTTAGAGGCTTCACCGCCTGGTACTCCACCTCTGCTTCCGCTTCCGTGAGCTCCCCGTCTCTCATCGTTAACCACGGCGACCGCATCTTCATCCCGCCCTTCTGCCTTCCAGCTCAAAGCCATGGCCGTCAAGGATCTCGTCGAGGTACCCATACAATCATCAGCTCATTCGAGCCGCGCGTTGACACCTGCTGCAGAACACCATCGCGGAGAACAAGATCGCTATCTTCTCCAAGTCGTACTGCCCATACTGCAGGCGGGCCAAGTCCCTCCTCACTTCCAAGTTCCCCGACGTGCCTACCAAAATCTACGAGTGTGTACTCCCTTTTCGCCGCCATATGTTCTCCATATTGACTTTTATGTGCTTGAAGACTCGATGAGATAGAGGATGGCGCGGCCATCCAGGATTACCTCCAGGAAAAGACTGGCCAGCGCACCGTGCCCAACATCTTCATTAGTAAGTCGACCGTGTCATCTAGTTCCCTCGCCCACAGCTGACGAACGCTCCCAGACCAGAAGCACGTCGGCGGCTGTGACTCCGTTACTGACCTTGACAAGTCCGGCAAGCTGGCCAGCCTCGTTTCCGCGTAAGCCGTCCGGGACATCCCCGTCTTCCCCGTCGTCGGCTTAGTGATGGAAGGTATCGCCGCGCATTCCTCGGTCGGGCTCACGCTTGTAAATATCCTGTGGTCGAAATAGCATATGTACAGTTAGCACGCAACACTCACGTATGCGACTACGTGGGGTACATACAATACTTCTCTCCGTAGTTCAGGGATACTATTTCTCATGGCTATGCACGTCCGTGATCGAGATGTGTGCGAGTACATGCAAGCTGCAGTGCATGTGATCGGTCGACGTTTACAGGCACTGCGGCATGGGCGCTTCTATATCATAGCCTGCCCTTCGCTCGTCCATACCGTGACGCTTATTCCCGCCAAGTCACTGGTTTTCTCGCTGCTTTCCTGGACTTTCCAACCCTGAGTGTAGACATAATCGCAGCCGATTCCCTATATACTGGGCCACAGCATCAATCCACCTGTTTCTGGGTTCACGGCCAGACAATATAGCTTGAGGGGTTCTCCACAACTGGAAGAACCATCGACTGTATCTTGTGCATACATTGTCCTCACATGTCGGCTCAAGCACTCGCAGAAGAGCAACTGCTCGAGTTACTGCTTACGTTGAAGGTTCGTATGACACGTGCTATCTGTGTATCTCGTCTGTACATCTACTTTCTTCGTTAGAGAACCACACCCGATGCAGCGAAGGCGATACTCAATGCCCAGCCGCAAATTGCGTACGCCCTCATGGCAGTGATGGTCAATATTGGAGCCGTGAAGACGGAGGTGTTACAGGTATGTCTACAAAGCATTTGTTGCGAGGGTTGCGCTCGGGCATCCTGACGGTTCATGCCAGGAAATCCTCGCAAAATACGGTGCGCTCCCAGGGGCAGCCCCTACTACAGCTCCTACGGTCTCTGCTGTGCCCGCGCCGCCCCCTTCAATCCCTCAGCAGCCGCAGCCGTCGGCAATACCACCACATATACAATCACAGATGCCCCCGCGCGGTGGGACGCCGACCCATCCTGCCCATGGGCCTCCACAAGGCTACCCTCCCCACGGACCGACAGGATACCCTGGACCAGGATATGGAACGCCTTCCCCGGGGTATGGCCAACCTCCTCCGCACGCTCAGCAACAGCCGCCGCATGCACCTCATGGTCCTGCGCATGTGCAACCTCCGCCGCATGTGTCGATACCGCCGCCTCACATGCAAGGACCACCTCCCTCCGTACCGACTGGCCCGCGTCTGCCAGACGCCTTTGCTGCGCTGCCTGATGAGCAAAGGGTATGTACCTTGACTTCATCCAATCTACGATGGTGCAGGCAGAACTTACCGCCCTTTCCAGGCCGTCATCATGCGTGTGATGCAAATGTCACGGGAGGAAGTGTACGCGATGCCCGCGAGCGAACGGGATAGCATCATCAACCTAGTGCGTGGTTCTCTTAATGGCCTTGTACTTAACATTTGGCTCACTGCCCTGCAGCGTGCTACACTGGGCTTGCAGACATAGTACAGCTTGTAATCTCCCGAAGGCACTGGTGTTCCCTCTTCTCTCCGTGTACTTGTAGCTATAGTATATATTCACCCATTGTACTCCTTTGTGCCCCCCTCGACGTCCTATTCGCGGCTACACAGTACCGCACAACCTCGGAATCCATGCATCACGCCGATGCTGTGAGACTTGGGCTGCGGGCGCCAGTCGGAGAACGCGTCTCGGTGGCAGCACGTATGTTGCCCAAATATAGCAGCTCATCTCTCTACCTCCACGGCGGTGTCGACCGTCCTCCTCTGCCCGGCTCATCCTCCAAGTTACACTCGCTATGGCCTCTGCGGATGCTCCCTGCTACACGCTTGTCTACGAGGACAGCTCGGAGACCCCCACGACTCAAGAGCTCCGCACCGCGCTCCAGAAGGGCTCAGACGAGGTCAAGTTTGACACGTTGCGCAAAATCATTGTCTCCACGATAAATGGGAACCATCAGGTGTGTTCGGAGGGTGGTACACGGGCAAGAGGAGGATATTGACCGTGCGCGTGCGCGTGAACAAGCCGCAACTGTTGATGCCTGTCATCCAATATGTTATGCCCTCCCGGAATAAGCAGCTCAAGAAGCTGCTGCACTTCTATTGGGAGGTGTGCCCGAAGTATGACGACAACGGCAAGCTGAAACAGGAGATGATTCTTGTTGTGTGAGTTGGAATGACAGTTTGGATTCAGTGTTGCATACTGACCCGCCGTGAAGTAATGCCATCCGTAACGACCTCGTGAGTGCCAGTCTCTCTATATGCTGTTCGCTACTGAACCTCCTGCTCATATAGCAACATCCAAACGAGTACATCCGCGGAGCGACCCTGCGCTTCCTGCAGAAGATTTCGAAGGACCAGGAACTGCTCGAACCGCTTGTCCCTACATGCCGCGCGTGCCTCGAACACCGGCACTCGTACGTGCGCAAGAACGCGGTCTTCGCCGTATACTCGATCTACCGCGAGTACGAGCACCTCATCCCCGACGCGCCCGAGCTCCTCCAGACGTTCCTCGCGGCGGAGTCGGACGCGACGTGCAAGCGGAACGCGTTCGTGTTCCTCGCGCACTGCGCCATGCCGAAGGCGGTCGAGTACATCATCCAGGTGTTCGATCAGATCCCGACGATGGACGAGCTGCTGCAGATGAGCATCATCGAGGTGATCCGGCTGGACTGCAAGCAGGAGACTGCGCACAAGGTGCGTTGATGGCACTTGCGCCAGTGTATGTATGCGGGGGCTGACAGAGGATCGACAGGCACGGTACATCCTGCTCATCTCGGAATTGCTCAACGCGTCGTCGCACGCAGTCAAGTATGAGGCCGCCGCCACTCTTACCTCCCTCACGCAGAACCCTGCGGCTATCAAGGGTGTGCAGTATCGGTTAAGCTTGTATATACGTACTGATCTGTCACCGCAGCTGCCGCGTCTTGCTACATTACATTGATCCAGAAGGAGTCTGACAACAACGCGAAGCTCATCGTGCTCGACCGACTCGACGCTCTCCGCATCAAGCATGGGCACGTCCTAGACCCCCTGATCATGGATATCCTCCAGATTCTGTCCAGGCATGTCTGCAATCTCTCCTGATGCCTAGCATATAATAGCTGAAGAATCGTTTAGTGCCGACCTTGAAGTCCGCCGGAAAGCCATCAGCATTGTTCTCAGCCTCACATCGAGCCGCAACGTCGAAGAAGTGGTCTTGTTCCTCAAGAAGCAGCTTCAAAAGACCCAAGACCAAGAGTTCGAGAAGGTATACGTGCTCTGTAAACGAACAGTCCGGAAGCTAACACGTCTGCAGGCGCCCGAGTACAGGCAACTGCTCATCCAATCCATCCATGTATGCGCCGTCAAGTTCTCTGAAGTGGCAGCGAGCGTCGTGCACGCGCTCATGGACTTCCTCGGCGACTCAAGCAACCCCTCCGCCCTGGACGTCGTCGCGTTCGTCCGCGAGGTCGTCGAGAAGTTCCCCCAGCTGCGGCGCACGATCTCGGAGAAGCTCGTCCAGACGCTGCCCGAGATCAAGTCCGGCAAGGTCTATCGCGGCGTGCTCTGGATCCTGGGCGAGTATTCGGAGGACATCCAGGAGATCCAGGACATCTTCCGCCAGCTGCGCAAGGTGCTGGGCGAGATCCCGATCCTGGCGAGCGAGCAGCGCCTCTTGGAGGAAGCAAGTGCGGAGGACGGCGAGGAGAAGAAGGACGAGCAGGTGAAGACGGAGACCACGAAGCCGAAGGTGCTCGCCGATGGCACGTACGCGACGGAGACTGCGTTCACGAGCGTCTCGACCGCACGGTTAGAGGCCGTCAAAGCCGCCTCCAAACCACCTCTGCGGGGTGCGTATGCTATTTCTCAGGCTTGCTCCTTGTAATCTGACGTGGTTCTACTATCCAAGCTCTGATTCTTGGCGGCGACTTCTTCACTGGCTCCGTGCTCGCCTCTGCATTGACGAAGCTGGTCTTGCGGTACTCTGAGCTCTCTAGTGACAAGCGGAAGTGCAACGCTCTCAAGGCAGAGGTATGTTGCGAAAACGTCGCATAACCGTTGTGATCATTTGACCAATCATCGCACTCTCAGGCAATGCTCATCATGGCTTCCGTTGTCCGCGTTGGGCAGTCGAAGTTCGTGACTGTGCCAATTGACGAGGACTCGAGCGAGCGGATCATGAACTGCATCCAGACCTTGAGTGAGCTTGAGACGCAGCCTGCTGTCCACGAGATCTTCCTCAAGGACACGAAGGCGGCGTACTCCAAGATGGTCGCCGCACAAGAGGTAGGAGACGCGTTAGTTAACATGAACCATCTCCTCACACCTCACGTCCACAATAGCGGAAGGCCGCGGAGAAGAGGGAATCCGAGAAGGCGAAGGCCGCGATTATACAGGTTGACGATCTGCTGAGCTTCCGCCAGTTCTCAAAGAAGGCAGCAGACGACGTCATCGATGTATGTCACACATCCATCATCATTGCAACCTTGTCTGATGTGGCTACAGGACTCGGAGGATGTCAACCGTGCGACCGGTGCCGGCGAGGTCACGGAGGACTTCATCTCCAATCTCAGCAGAATCTCGCAGCTCACTGGCTTCTCCGACCCCATCTACGCTGAGGCGTATGTCAAGGTCCATGGTTTCGACATCCTACTCGGTGAGGATCAGCACGTCTTTGGGTCCGCATTTTTGCTGATATAAAACTCGGTAGATGTGTTGCTTGTCAACCAAACATCCGATACCCTCCAAAACCTCTGCCTCGACTTCGCGACGCTGGGTGACCTCAAGCTCGTGGAACGCCCCTCCGTATATACCGTTGCACCTCATAGCTTCCAGAGCATCAAGGCAACTATCAAGGTAAGCGAGTACTGCCTACCCACAAAATATCATGCCCTAAACGCTATCATGTAGGTGTCGTCAACCGAGACAGGTGTGATATTTGGTAGCATTCTCTGGGAAGGTCCTGGCCTTGCAGAGCAATGCGTGATCCTGAACGACATCCACATCGACATAATGGATTATATCAAGCCTGCGTACTGCACGGAGCAACAAGTAAGTGCCGATTCAAGCAGTAGTTGGCGCATGCTCACCTCAGTTATTTCAGTTCCGTAGCATGTGGACAGAATTCGAATGGGAGAACCGTGTCAACGTTACGACAACCATCTCGTGAGTGACATCCTCAGAGAACGTGTTACTCCTGCATATCTGATGTATTTCCAAGTGACCCGCGAGAGTACCTCAACCATGTCATGAAGGCGACGAACATGTCATGCCTCACACCAGAGGGTGCACTCTCAGGTGATTGCGACTTCTTGTCTGCGAATATGTACGCCAGGAGCTTGTTCGGTAAGTCCCTCATTGTACGGTCCTTTCCTTTGAAAGCTCATGGTGCTTGTAGGCGAAGATGCGTTGGCGAACCTCAGCGTGGAACGGACGGAAGACGGCAGCATCATTGGTCATGTACGGATACGGAGCAAAACCCAGGGCATCGCGCTGTCATTGGGAGACAGGATCACTATGGGTACGCCTACAGCCACTATCGTCCCGCCCGTCTCGCTCATGTTCTCTGTCCTACAGCGCAAAAGGACAACAAGCCCCCTGTATAGATCCTGTGTACTTGAGCGCGTGTTATATATATGGATTGGTTCGGCTCGACTGTTTGGGCAGGAGTGTTCTGATGTGTCCCGCCAGGGACGCTTCGATTGCATTTATAGACTACGCATGCGGTAAGTCGCGCTTTCGAACCGGTGCTAACCACGAAAACGATCAGCAATAAGAAGTAGCCACTATGTCCGTCTAGCTCCTCGCTTTCGGTCTACCTCCTTGATGTCCTTTCCCGCCTCAGACCTCTCGCACGACAAGGAGAAAGGGGTCTTCGTCAACGAGACGGCTCTCCCCGTTGAAGCTGCGCCGGAACGTGTGCTCGTCCACAGGTATGGTCGTTTCGGTCCGCTGCTGGCCAAACTCTTCGCCAGTGGGGTCGAAGCAAGAGGCGTGGAACGGGTGCCAGAAGACCAACGGGAAACGAAAAACATGTGGAACAAGTGAGCATGCCTGGAAGTCCCTGTAGCGCGTCTCTTGATTGCATCCCTCCGGCAGCCTGCTCATGTGGTGGTCAGTCAACACTGTCCTCACTACCATTCCCATCGGCACCCTTGGTCAGGCGTTCTTCACGCTAACTCTCCCGTGAGTATCACAACGCCCTGACTCTCCTACCGGCAAGCCTGAACGACGCTATCGGAGCCATGCGATAGCGACTATCCTCTGCTTCGGCGCGTTGGGCGGTATCGCGACGGCCTTCATCAGCACGTTGGGCCCGAAGACCGGCCTGCGCACAATGGCGATAACTCGCTTCAGCTCAGGATACGTGGGAGGAATAATCTACTCCATCCTGAACATCCTCACGCAGTGAGCTCTATTTGACCGTACCGATGCACGGGACTGAGAGCGTGCCTTTCCCCAGGCTAGGTTTCTCGGTGTCTGCTGTCATCCTGGGTGGCCAAACCCTCGCGTCTGTGAACCCGGGGACACTCCCGCTGGTTGTCGGCATCATCCTGATCGGCGTTCTGAGTCTCATCCCGTGTTTCATTGGGTACAACCTCGTACATTACTATGAACGCTACGCGTGGACGGTCATCTTCATCATTATCATGTTCTTGTGGGGCTTAGGAGGGCACGCAGGCTTCGACGTGAGCGCGCAGACGCCGCGGGAAGACACTGATAGAGCCCTCTCGGCGGACATCCTCAGCTTCGGAGGGATCGTCTTCGGGTCATTTACTGGGGTACGTGCCAAGATCTGTCGTGGACGGAGTAGCTGAGCGACGAATGCGCCTAGTGGGCACCCGTGGCAGCCGACTACAACTGCAAACTCCCGGTGAACACGTCTAGCACCAAGGTCTTCCTGCTCACATTCTTTGGCCTCTGGATCCCTATATGCTTCGTCGAGATCCTCGGCGCCGCGCTGATGACAATCACGGACCCCACATATACCCAGGCCTATGAAGAGGGCAGCACTGGTGGGCTCGTCGCTCAGACTCTGTCGCCCTGGGGCGGCGGGGGCAAATTCCTCCTCGTGCTCCTCGGCCTCTCGGTCGTGTGAGGAGCACCCTTTTCCCCGCACCACGCGCCCAATCCGCTGCTGATCTGCCGCTCCTCCGTAGCGCGAACAACATCCCGAACACGTACAGCGCCGGGCTGTCGATGCAAACGCTCGGGCGGCCATTCGCGCTCGTCCCGCGCTGCGCGTGGACGCTGCTCGCGTTCGCGGCCTACACCGTCGCGGGCGTCGCCGGGCGGGCGCACTTCTCCGAGATCCTGTCGAACTTTCTGAGCATCCTCTCGTATTGGACCGCGTTTTTCGTCGTCGTTGTCGCCGAGGAACACGTCCTCTTCCGCCGGGCGCGCGGCCCGCTCGGTGGGTACAACCTGGACGATTGGGATTCTCCGAGCAGGTGAAAATTCTTGCCTTCTGTTTCTTTGTTTTTCTTTCTCCTTCAATTCGCTTCTCTTTTCTTTACATTTCCGAAAAGGGGGGGGGGAGGAACCCGCTTGTTTGTTGCCGCTTATTGCCTTCGAAGTCCACTTGAGTGCTGAGGATATTCTATGTGGGTCTGCAGGTTGCCTCTGGGCGTCGCAGGCGTACTTGCGGGCTGTTGTGGTGGGGCGGGCGCCGTGGTGGGTATGTCCGAGGTGTGGTACACGGGGCCACTCGCCCAGAGAGCAGGAGCAGAAGTTGGTGCCGATCTGGGCTTTGAGGTCTGTACGCCTTCCTTGTTGGCACGGAGGGACATTCTGAGCACGCCTGCCTTCTAGCTGGCTGCTGCCTTCGCCGGGGTAGCGTATCCGCCGTTACGATGGCTGGAGATCCGCCTCACTGGACGGTGATCTCGCAGCGCGTACAACGAGGTGGATTGTGCCCGAATAGAATTTCCGTCGTGGTGGAATTATACGACGATCTCTATCGAGCATTGAACAAGACACTGCTACAAGCTGTGTTTCCTTCACACCACCACACCTACCACACCCAGCTCGTCCACCCTTTCCAATTCTGACGGCGTCTTCCGGTGTAGGTAGTAGCTAGGTGGCGACAGCGGTGAAACAGCCCCGATGAACGACTTCTCCTTCACCGCGGAGTCCATCTCCGGCACATGCCCACACGACGAGAGGATTTGCTCGAGCTCCTCCGCCGAGATGATGTGTTCCGAGAGGCGGGCCGCGTTGAACTTCGCATGGCCCTTCAGCTGACCACGCTGGGGGCTTTCGAGGACGGGTGTGAGTGAGGGTTTGGGAGGGGCTGCGGAGATGGACGCCGGCCTCGCTTTCTGGACCGCCTCAGCCCCGCTTGCGGGAGGCCACGCCGGAGTGCTCGAAGGGTCCGAGGAGCGCGTCCGTCTATGCACAGACGATCCGCGAGCCCTGCCCGTCTGGCCCTGTTCGCCGAATGTGCCTGGAGGATGGGGCACAGCACCAGATGCAGATCCGTCAAGGGGTTCGCGCTTCGCAAACAGCTTGGGGGTTATATTCTTCCACAGCACGTGCATCAGCCGGACACGCTTCCCGTGCGTCGGGTGGAGCAGCCCGGGGGAGCACGAGAAGCTGAGCGGGACGAACGTCTTCTCGCCGCTGCCCATCGCGCGAGGCGCACCCGGGCGACGGTCATCCACGACGTACTCGAAGCGCCACTTGAGCTGCAACGCGGCTCTGTGGGTGGGATGATCCTCGAAAAACTCCGTTCCGGCGACGACGTACACGCCGTTAGTCTTGATGGTGAGGCTGGCGTGCCTGGATATATAGTCTTTGTCTTCGCTCCCCGCGAGTGTCAGTCGCCGGAGGACGGGCGCAGAGTCGAGCGTCCCGTGGTGGTAAATGGCTCCTTGATGCCGTGTGGGACGGAAGAGGGCGACACCGTGAGTGAGTGTGTCCACGAGCGACGGCGTAGGGCTGGATGGAGAGGTGTAGCCCGCGAGGCAGAATTTGGGACGTATCCCACGGAACCCTTCCTGGTCTATCCAGAGTTCGATGCAGAGATCACTCATCCAATCAAGCACGTCTGGGAGATTGGAAACCAGAGAATGTGCATGAGACGGCCGCGTATGTCCAGAACCAGAACCAGCACTAGAATCTGAACCGGAGGAGCTGCCGGTGGCACCAGGAGCCAGAAGAGGGCATGGATGGGTATCAAAATGGAGAGAGATCGGCGAGACCGGTGTCGAAGGACTGTGACCGGGTGGTATCGGAGGAGGGTGAGGCGATGTCTGAGCGGTGAGATCAAGATGTTTTGGAGGGTCACGAGGTTTGACCGGGTTCCTAAGAGGGAAACGGAAACGATTGCGTCTAGGACTGTTTTCGGCAGACTTCACAGTACTGGTCATTGAAGGCGATGGAGACAGCGTGTGTCGTGCGAACAAGACGGAGGAAATTGTTGACCAAGACCGAGAGGGCTTCAGCGGCGCCAGACGGAAGATTCCACCAGAAAGACTGTCTGATGATGTTGACTGAGAACAGACCCCGTGTAGTGCGTCGGAAGTAGTAGGAGTAGAACCAGAGTCATCAGCAGGAGATACGATGATCGACCCGGATGGCGGTACCGCAGGAGAGGGGAGCGATGGCACGGTGAGAGTGTTTGCAGGGGACGGAGCTAGACTGTCGGTAGAGGCCCAAGACTCCATATATGCAGAGATGGTGAAGTGGGACATGTCGGATATACTCGCAAAACGGTTGCTGGTGTATCCGCCGCTACGACTTGGCTGTGCTGCAGATAGATACGCGGAGTCTGGGGATCGGCTTGGACGTACGGTGGCAGGTCGGATGGTACACTCGCTATCGTTATCTTCAGCGGAAGCGGACTGGTCGTCGGAGGGGGAATCGTGTGTGGCGGGCACGCCAAACGTGTTGGTTGAGTACACAGTAGTTGTGCTTGCACTAGGAGCTAAATGGGTCGATTGTGGCCGTTCAGGACCTTCCACGATATGGTTGAGGTCGCGAGGAACTGATTCGTCGCTTGTATGCAGGAAGATAGGAAGATCTCCCAGGCTTGCCAGAGTTGCGAGAGCACCCAGACTGCCAGACGTTGAGGGACTCGGCGGAGTGAGGCAGTCGAGAGCACGAAGGGCACTCCAGCTCTGAGGTCGCTGGAAGAGGGGGTCGCTGTCCATGTCTGCAACAGTTGGTCAGCCACGTCGCAGAGATGATGGTGGGATGGAAGCGAGATGGACTGAGCTCGCCTAGCAAAGCTTAAGGGATTTTATACTCATGAGCCTGGCCAAGGACAGCCGCCAAAGACGCAATGGCAGCCGAGTAGGTCCCGATTGGGCCCCCGGTGCTGCCCCCTCCGGCCGGTCCATAATGACTGTTTACGTACGCCGTTGCAATATCTCGAAATGAAGACAGAAAGAGAACACTGTACGCTGATTACGACTGCAATCAGCCGTGAAACTTTCCAGGTGGCAGGGGTGGCGGTGTCTGAGTACGTGTGGATTTGAGCGCCGAACGAGTCAACCTCGTCCTTGGCTATGAGCAGAATACCACGGTGAATGCGCAGATGCAGGACAGCTCATTTGCAGGGAGGGTCCACAGAACATCGACACTGCATATGATATAAAATTGATTACACATCAAGTCCACACGCGCGTTGGAGAACCACAGGCCTGTAGGTCTAGTAGGGACGCCAAGGGGCTTCGCCCACAAGCCCCATAGCCCTCCTTCCGTGGACCTCGGCATAACACAGCTCCCTGCATCTCCCCTCTAGGGGGGACTTGACGCTGTCGCATTCGCGCAGGCCGCCGGCGCACCGGTGCATCTTGGCGTGCTGGAAGCCGACAATGCGCATGGTCCCGTCGGGGGCACGCAAGAAGTGACGGCCGTCGTACAGGCGCAGCGAGTCGCGCCTCTCGTACAGCTGTCCGTGCTTGACCCCCGCGAGGTGTAGCATCCGGACCGCCTCCATACGCTTCAGCCTAGCCAGCCTGTCAGACGGGGACGATAGAGCGGGTACATGCGCTGAGAGCCACTCACAATTCGCCCTCGGTCGGCCGCCCGAAGGTCACCCAGTCGTTGCGGGGGCACCACTCGAGGATGAGCACGCCGATCTCGACGCCGTCGACAACGCCCGAGAAGAAGCCGTAGAATAACGGGACGATCTTGCCCTGGAGCGCGCGCAGCGGGCCCGTGTACATCCCCGCCTCGTGCCGGAGCGCGTCGATCGCGCGCCGGCCGCGCATCCACTTCACCGCCGCGTGGAACGGCGGCAGCGCGGGCTCGTGCGGGCGCGGATAGAAGGAGAGCTGGGCGTGGTAGAGCCGCCCGCCGTCGTTCCGCCCGTCCACATGGTCGTCCTTCCAGTCGTCCTTGCCGAGGCTCCAGGACGAGTACGGCGGGAGCTCGGACACGTTCGCGATCCCGTCCCGCGGGTACTTGTGCCCCGGGTCCGACCAAAGGCGGTACATCGCGGCGTTGTGCGACGTGCGCTCGAAGGTGATGTCGATGCTGCTGCGTTCTGACATGGTGTGTCGGCTGGCGTGAAGGTAGAGTGTGCTGAATGTGGGATGTGGGACGGGGTTGGCTTGAGCGGGCCATCATATGTACTTTCAACTGAATTTAAGGGATCGCTTTGAGGGCGCATTGACAACCCTAACAGCCTTTGCAACAGGTAGGTGGACGTCGACCATAGTTCGCTTTGACTGTGGCATGGATCTTTGTTCATCTTGTCACGGACTTGCTCAATATGCCGGGTCCCAACCACACGGTGAACACGTTGGGTACCGTGTCTGCGTGCGGTCCAAGCGAATCACGCTTTGCTCGATCAACAGTCTGACCACGCATTGACGCCCTGCAGTCTATGAGAAGGGTGAGTAAATTATATGTTGTACACAAAGCGGAAAGCAGTACATACAAGCATGCGATGGAACATACGAGACTGCGTACAACTACTAGGGCGTCCGTATCGACGCACGCAGCCATCACTCTGCCCCGGTCTTCCACTCCGCGTCAAGCATTTGGATACGCCGCCTGTTCAGCTTGCGCTTCCACAGCTGCATCTCGCCCTGCACACCCGCATGCTGGGCCCGCGTAGACATCCCGCCCCTGAGCCACTTGACGTCGCGCACCCGGACAAAGCGCAGCTTCGGTAGTTTCGGCAGGAGCCTCTCGAGCAATATGAGGAACTCCGGCTTCGGGTGCGCGACGGAGAGAATCTCGAGCTGATGTTCCTTCGATAGCTTGAGGTCGGGCAGCGGTAGCTCGAGGGAGAGGTGGTGAAGCGCAGGGCACGTCTCCAGAAGGTCGCGTGGCGAGGGACAGTGCGAAAGCGGCCACTGGTTCAGATTGTGCATGTGAAGCGAAGTGAGGAGCGCGCCGTGCGTGGTGATGAAGCGGGGTATGAGAGACGCGCTGACGCTTTGCTCGTCATACGGTGTGAGTGTGAGATGTCGGAGCGCGGGCAGCGGCGAGAATAGAAGCGCCCGTAGGGTGGGTGATGTGGGCATGGTCAATACAACCAGTCGGCGGAGGCGAGGAAGATGGAGGGGCCGGAAGTCCAGTGGCGGGTCTTGCGCGCCCTCGCCCGCCATGACTTCGGGGGCATCCACGCCCGTTCCATATACCTCGAGCTCCTCCAACCTTGGGCAGGCTCGGAGTAAGGCGACAAAGGCGTCTTCGTCTGCCCTCCAGTCTGTCTTGAGTTGGACGCCCTTCAGTGTGCGCAGATTGCCCGCACCCTCGCGATCGGCAAGGCTGAACAAGGAGCGACGGCTGAACGCGCAGCGAGGGCTCGCGATGAGATGCGCCATGAAGGGCACCAGGGCCAAGAGCTGATACAAGAGCGCATCGAACCAGAAGACGTGTTCGGGGGTGCCGTACTTTAGTGCTGACATGTCGACGGTCTGTATCCAGCGTCCGGGAGCGGAGTAGGGGATGCGTCGGATGGAGTCCCATTGCTGGTCGGCCTTGTGCAGGTGCGTAGCGAGTTTCTCGAGCCCGCGCATCGAAGAAACATGGATATGTGCATAGAATAAAGGCTGTGCAACGCCCTGATAGGCGTACATGATTTCAAAATATGTACACTTGCGGCTACGGTACACACTCACGTGAATCTCCTTCGAGATGAGCAGCAGGCCCATCCGTAACCGTGCCGCGTCCGCATCTGCGAATTCACCTCGCGGGCGGTAAAACGCGAACACATGCGCGAGGATATCAGACCAGACCTCAGGAGGTAGCGGTTTGGATGCAGGCTCGGACGGGAGGAGCGGGAGCATCATGAAGGAGCTTGGGCAGCGCGCGAGAGGTCGTGGCTTGAGCCAAACCGCGTGGGGTGCTTCAACGGTGGCAGTCATGGAGAGGATCACGGCGAAGGCGCGTCAGTCCATGAGCTCTGGCTTGGACCAGATGGGAGTTGAGGGGAAGATGGGAACGGCGGCTCGCAAGAGGTGTGCGGGGTGACATGATGGTGGTCGTGCGACTACGACATTCGGAGGTTGACCGCACAAGTCCGACCCTTCCGTAGGATCCCCGCAATCCGGGGGCAAGCATCCGGGCCGTTCACTCCGACGCTAACACTCACCCGCACCCTCGTAAGCGCAGAACGTTCGTTCCTGGTCCACAGACATCCTCAACGTGTTGATGGGACAGCGAGACGAGACGTAATATACATCGTAGCAAGCGTCATGAGAAAGACCTCGAAATCCGGGCGCAGGCTAATTCGGACAATTCAAGACAGAAACGGCCGTGAAGCCCATGTCCTGCATCCATGCGAGCTCCTCGCAAGCGTTCGCTAGTTCCACTGTTGGGTATGCACCATCGGTCGGCGTGGATACAGTGAGCGAAAAGAGTGGCAATACGGCTTACAAGCTGCATGCCCGTCCCCGCCCTGTCGGAAGTGGTTGGTCAATGCCCGCACGTCGTCTTCGGTAACGCCCTGATACTGCGAGTATCTCTCTGTACGGCATGTAGATGATGCGCTGCTCGCCCCCTTCGACGGGGAAGGGGACTGCTTTCACTCTGAGCGGGTACCCGACCTAGGAGTCGAGTCCCGCCGCGGAGACGGCAGCGCTTGTGACGCCTCCAGTCCTGCGGCTTGTGAGCAACTGTCAAAGTAAGATGTCTTCTCCACCTACTTGTCTCTGATGGGGGGGAGGAGCAGTAACATGGTTCTTGCATACCGACTCACCGAGCAAAATCTCATAGCATCTTCGAAGCAAACTTGGCAGGGATATGCGGTCAATGTTGGGAATGAGATGCGTGAAGTACGGGGTAGCGGGAAGAGGGCGGCCGTGTTTGCATATCTTCCGCTTGCCTCGCTTTAATCGAGGAGGCCCTGGTCGGCGAATTGTGGAGAAAGGGAGTATGCACACCTTTCTCAAGAGGCACTGCCACAAAACATCGGTCCGCACGCCCATCGCCCGTTTCTTGACTTTTGCCACTCAATCATCGCATCCGCTGTGTAGATGGGTCGGAAATACACCCATCACATTCGCTAAGCTCGCGGGTGTAGCAGCGGATATCTACATCAGGAAGAGTTCCGAGTACACACCACCGGAACGCACTTGCGGTGTACCAGCCGCTGCATAGGAGACTAGCGGAAAGGCAATCAAGTGGCGCTCTTGGTTGGCCCTAGAATATCGCCCATCTCCTCCAGGAACTTGTCATAGTCGTCCTTCGGTTTGGCTGCCGCGGCCGGCGTGCTCTCCGCCACCTTCGCCTTCTTCGGCGGAGGCGCCCCGAACTTGTCTTGCAGGGTGCTGAGAAGATCGGGCCGTGCGGCGGGTGCAGCCTCCGCATCGTCGCCCTTGTCGTCCGCCGATCTGACGGTCGGCGCGGCGTTGACCTTCGACGGCCCCGCCCCAGGCTTCTTCCGCTTCAGCGCCGCAGGTACAAACGCCGTAGCTTCCTTCTTGAAGTCTCGCAGCTCCGGTTCGGCAGAGATGACGGCGGACGCGGCAGGGGCAGGGGTAGATGGGGCTGGCCCTAGGCGCACGCCGCCAGAAGTGGCTTTTGGACCGGGCGGCCCATTCGCACGGGCCGCACGATGGGCCTGGTATGTCTGGTGTGGCACCGAGGAGAGGGGGTCCTGGATCATCCCGTTGTTACCCCCTCGTCGTGGATAGAAGCCCGGGGGAGGAGGGGGCATGGGAGGTTGCCCAAATGTCGGGGGAAACGGTGGAAATCCTGCAGGTGAGGGTGGCGGAACCCCGGGAAGCGGGGACATCGACACAACGGGGAAACCTTGAGGCGGAGGCGGTGGTGGGGACAACACAGGGAAACCCACAGGTGGAGGAGGCGGTGAGGACATCACAGGGAAACCTGGTGGGGGTGGAGGAGGGGGGACAGTGGCACCAGGCAGTGATGGCATAACAGGGATCCCTGGTGGAGGTGGTGGGGGAGGTAGGACGGGGGTAGTGGGAGGCAGCGGGGCTGCGCCTGCCATCCCTGGAGGCGGCGGATTTGGATACACGACACCATGAGATGGAGGTGACACAACTGGTGATGGGCCTGGAGGCAACGGCGGTTGGGATACCGCTATATAGTACATGAGTATCGTAGACTCAGGGAAGATGTCGTATGAGCCTACCTTGCTGCCCCGGCTTTGGTGGAGGCGGGCCTTCGGGCATAGGAATATCATCATCACTGTTGTCAGAAACATCATCTACCGGCGGAGGACCCTCGGGCATCACAATGTCACCGTCTGCACATGCATTAGTATGAGGGATCGCCCAGAAAGTCGATGTACACACCCGACTCATCCTCGGCTTCACTGTCCACCTCATTGGGTAACAGCGCTATGAACGGGATGTTAAACAATTTCCCCAAGCATATCGGTCGGCACCTACCTCGCTCCACATAGGGCATACCAGGCGGCGGAACACCGTACGGGTTGTACACTGGGTCATAGTAGATACTCCGCTCTGGATGTCGAGGTAGACCATTCTTTTTGAAGAGGTTGCGCGTTTTCGGAGCCGCACTTGGTTGTTCCTTCTCGTCGCGGTGGTCGTCTCTTTTGCGTGCTCTGAAGACCAGCTTACGCTGCTCAGGGTGTTCCTTGACATACTCCTCCTTCTTCTGGTTGATCTTCTCGAGCTCCGCTTTGAGTTCTGTGAGTCGTGATTTGTCTGCAGAGGACGGGTTTGCCGACGCCTCAAGCTTCTCTATCTCATCCTCGAGGTCTTTCGACGCGTGGTAAGGGAACTGAATGAGGTTTTGCGGCTGTATCCGCACCTCGTGTGTCTTTCTTCACGAGCGCAAAGTCTCGCGCTTTCGCCCGTTCCGTCTTGTTCTACTACAGTGAACGCTGATGAGAAGAGGCGCAAAGGCTGTACGGCAGGATGAGCTTGCCTTCTTGAGTTCCTTCTTCCGCTGCGCCTTCCCTATGGCACGATCAGTTATGTCTGGGTCGATATGACAATCATGGTACACACTGTATGCATCCGCGGGATTCGCAGCCTTTCCCTTAGCCATGTTGCGCGCTGGATACAGAGGTGCAGAAACGGGAGGATGCGTTCGCAGCGCAGGTCGGGCCACGGTCGCGGTCGGTGCGAGTGCCACCACGCGAGATACCCGATGCGGGAGCGAAGCACGTGCGCGGGGAGGACCACAGAGTCATGCATGACCTCTGTAACGCCTCCGGCCTCGGTAAGCTCCCCTCGTCTCTCAGGGAAGCCCAGTCCTATCTCTCGCTGCCACCTGCGCCTCTTGCTCTCTCCTCAGCACCCCTCATCACGCCCGCACTCCGACTGGGAGGACTTAGCTGTCTTGTCTCTGTCGCCATGATCACCCCTACCACTTCCCCTCACTCCGCCAATAACAACCACTCGAAACGCTCCGGAAAGGCCCCCAGCCAGTCTCTGAACCATCTTCTCAACTTTTCCCTGCCGCCTAGACAGTCGCAATATAATCAGAGCATCCCCCGCAGGGCGAGGAGGACTGGGAACCAACATGGCATATGGAACAAGGAGCGTGAGTACTATTTCTCTGACTGTCAACGACTACGAGGATCACAAACATGGCGTAAATGCCAGGGTTTGTCAATGCTCAGTACCGGTTCGTGATGAATCCTACGGGAGACTATACCGTGCATTTCGCGGATCCCGACATGTGAGTTACCCTTCGTTATCAAGGTATCGCCGTGTACCGACATCCCCAACAGATACTTTCAGTGGCATGACATCCTTCAAGTAATCATCCCAAGAGGACATCAACTTACCACCGCTTCGCAATCCCAGGCGTCACGAGAGGATGGCATCCTGACCTGTCCGATATGCCTCTCGCCCCCTACTGCCCCCAGGATGACTAAATGCGGGCATGTAAGTAGTCCTGCGGGCTCTATACCGCGCCATGCGTTAATGACCTATCTAGGTCTACTGTTATCCTTGCATCCTCCACCTAATCAGCACCTCGGATCAACCCAAGTGGGTCCGGTGCCCTATTTGCTTCGATTCGGTCAACGAGCGTCAACTAAAGGCCGTAAAGTGGTTGGATGAAGTCTCGTATCCCGAGGAGAATGATGATACCCCAGCTGAAGGATCCTCGTCATCCGCCACCCTGGATCAGGACATGTCTCCCACTCCGCGCCCAGGGTCTATGCTGCGTATGCGTCTTATTCAGCGCCCCCAGATCACCACTCTTGCATTACCTCGGTCATCGACCTGGCCCTCGGACTTGCTGCCACCGCATCAAGCCCCGTTCCACTTCCTCCCCGACGTCTTTGCCTATTCCAAGTTCATGTTGGCGACTCCATCTGAACTGATTGATGACTTGACACGAGACTTGGAGGATCTAGCTACTGAGAGGCGCCTGCTCGTCGGCATGGGGGATGAACTAGGCACTGTCTTCATTGACGCGGCGGATGCGAAAGTACGACACCAGATCGAGAAGGCAAACGCCCTCGACACGCCTTACCTCCGGGAGTCGATAGAAACGGCGCACCACGTCGCGCAGCAGCTACAGGAACGTTCAGCTCGCGATCGTCAACGAAGGGACGAGCTTTCAGCTGTCCCGTCAGACGAGGTCCCACAGGCACTCTTGGCTACGCAAGGACCTGGATACACTGCTACAATCCCAGCGCGGGAGTCGGCGTCCACACCTACTTCCAGGCGCAATCCTAGACAACGGCGGAATATAAACCCACCCCCGCCATCGACGTCGACATACTATTATTATCAGGCGGCCAGCGGGATGCCGATCTTCCTCCATCCCCTGGACATCAAGATTCTTTTCTCCCACTACCACAGCTACGCCGCCTTCCCGGACGCGATCACCGTCAAGGTCGAGTCATACACGGAGAGCACCGTGAACGACGACCTCCGCAAGCGGTGCAAGTACCTCGCGCACCTCCCCGAGGGCGCCGACGTCGTCTTCGTCGAGGCCGACCTCGAAGGCGTTGTCGGCGCGGACGGCCTGCGTCCGTTCGAGGGCGCGCTCAAGCTCCGCCGCGCGCGCCGCAAGGAGAAAGGTCGGCGGGACGACAAGGCGCGCGCGCGCGCCGAGGAGCGTGAGAAGGAGCGCATCGCGCAGACGTACCACGAGTTCGGCGTCGCGCCCGCGCCCGCGTTCGCCCTCCCCGTCGACATGCCGCGCGAGCGCTCGCCGTCCCCCTCCTCTGCTGCTGCTGCGGGGGCGGCGGCCGGGGTAGCGGTGACATCGTCCCCGGAGCAGGACGCGCACGTCCCGCAGCCGAGCGGCGCGTGGGGCGCGCGCAGCTTCGCGTCCGCGGCGCATGCCGCCGAGGGGCGTCCGCCGGGCCAGCGCGCCGCCGGGCCGACGCGCACGCGCGAGCGCGTGGAGGACGAGTATGACCTGGACGTGGCGTTCCACGAGCTGGAGCAGCGCAGCGCGAAGGGCGGCGGGAAGAAGCGCAACAACCGCCTCGTCGTTCTCGGCGGCGGCGGCGGACGCCGCGCCCGGTGACCGGTGAGACCGGCCTGTTCCACTGGGAGCGGGAGCGGGTTGGCCGTCGTCAGGCTGGGCCCCGGGATGCGTTGCAATGCGGCTTGGTGCGGTAGACTGGTCTGGACAGCGTGGCATTCCGATGTCTGGTTTCGTTCGTGTGGTATCGTAACTCGTTGGCTCTGTCCGGCATGTACATCAGGACCCATACCTAGCGTCTGTACAACAGTACCTCAAGTATCAATATACAATCATCGCATCCACATCCGCTAAATTCCAGACTTCAGTGTCTACGAACGAACCCGATGTGCAAGTCTAGGCTCTCGGGATGCACGTCGCACTGCCGCCGAGAAGTACAGGGTATGCAGGGGTGCAGGATAGAATGGCTATTATATTGCTAGAGTAGCAGCTACAGCACACGATGGACACAGGTCCGAGCGTGGGAAACCCAACGAGCAGAAGAGGATAGATATAGCTAACGACAACAGGGGGTAGCGCAGAAGGTGAGTATCTACGTGCGGAAACGTAAGGTGCAGACCAGCAACGCAAAGTTCGTGACTTCATAACATATACGATGGTGAGGGAACAGCAAGCGTGCACTGCAGCTTTCAGACGATTTGCAAGTAATTCGACGGTGCGACTGCACGCTGGCGCGTCAGCAAACGGCGGGTTAGGACAGATTAGCGGACGATGCGACTCACTTCCGACCGTCCCGTCCTGTTTCCTCGCCTGCCACCACTTCCCATTCTTGTCCAGGATCTCGAGAAGGTCGCCCTTCGCGAACGAGATCTCGTTCGGATCGTCGGGCGACGCGGTGTCTGCGAATCCCACACGCTCAGCGCTGCACCGCCCACCACGGAGAACTGCGGAAACTCACAATTGTAGAGCGCCTTCGCGCGGTACTGGTGTGCCTCTCCAGGGGACAAGCTCGAGTCCGCCCCTCCCGCCGATCCAGGCGTGCCGGGCGCGCCAGGGCCGCCGCCTGCGCCGATGCCCGCCGCGCCGCTTCCCATCAGAGGCGACGCGGGCCCGATGCTGCCGTCGTTGCCGCCAACCGATCCCGGGCCGCCGCCGTTGGCGACGTTGTTCACGCTACCGGTGCCGTTGAGGCTGCGGGGTGCGCCCTCGTTGCTCCCGCCGCGGAAGCTGCCCGTGCCGCCGATGGGGCCCGTCATGCTCCCGCCCATCTTGGTGTCGTACATGGGCCCGATCCCGCCCGCTGCGTACCCGGCGGTATAGCCGTTCGCGCCCATGTTCATCATCGACGTCGTGCGCGTCGCGCGGCGGCGGCGCGAGGGCGGGGTGAGCCCGCCAGTGCCGAGGGAGTTGAAGATGTGGAGCATGAGCGAGTCCTCTTCCGACGTGAAGTAAAGCACCCAGAGGATGTCGACCATGGAGAGGATGAGCCAGCCGGCGGCCATCGCGTCGAGGGCGGCGTTCCCGGAGAAAATGCCCTGGTTGACACCGATGACAGCGAAGACGATGGCGATTGAGCCGAAGGTCGCTATCTGGAAACGGTGCATGGACAGCGAATCGGTTGCGAGTGTGTGGAGAACGCCGAATATAAGGAAGAGCTGGACGAAGATGGCGAACCACAGGACGCCGACGGAGCTGTTTCCGACTGAGAGAGGGGTGAGGGCTGGGCGAGGAATGGTGCGGGTGAAACTCACCTTGTGCGGTGGCCACTGCCTGGCCGATGAAAGCTACGAACCATCCTATCTGTGCGTACGCGTCGATAGACATTAACGGGAAGACCAGCTGGGAAGAAGGGCATATGACTGACCACTGCAAGGATAGTCGTGAAGAGGAAGAGGTAGTGGGTGAGGATCGGCGTAAAGTCATAGCCTTCACTCCCGCGTGGCGGCATTTTGAAGGCAGAGGGGGTATTTGCAGGAGAGAAGAAGGAGGGACTGGAGGGCAGAGAGGAGGAGGACGCCCTGGAGGGACTTGGGAGAGACACAAGGGAGCTGTGGGTGCGCAGCGGGGAACGGGAGCCTGAGTTGAACGACACAGTCACGCTCCTGCTGCCAGGATGACGCTCGTCACACACCGCGTCACGCGACGAGCGCCCACCCATTCCTCGCCCGAGCGCTCTCTCCGCGTCCACACAGCCTGCCACCACCGTCGCCGCCGCGTTCTCACACCTGCACGCTAACCCTACCTCCGTTTTCTCTCAGCAACCGCTCCCACATTCACTTCCAGTTCCCACCCCTACCACACACTTACTTGGGAAACCGCAGGCTGCGGACCACACTCGTCTTCCAAGCCAACTCGTGCTGTTCATCACACGTCAGGAGCCGTTCTCGCCGTGCCTGCCCCTCTAAATCTGTTACGAGGATCCTTCGTGTCCTTGGCCGGTCTCTGTCCTATCCTGATCCTCTCGCAGCCTCTTCTGCATATCCACTGGTCGCACCTGTATAATCACTGTCTTCGCGGAATCGTACCACGCTGGGGGACTAATACCGGGACGATCGCATCGAACGCACCTGCAGCTCATTTGACCGACCGAATGAGCTCTCTCGATGACATACGCCCTCTTGCAATATGATGACCCGTACTCGCTATCCATTTTGTTCAAACCTGAGGGACACCAGTCCAATACTCTGGCAAGAGGAGGCACAGGAGTTGCAAGACCCCGTGTTCTCCATGTTTGTCAGGCAATAGGAGACTTCCTGTGCTACCGCAAACTGATAGCCACTAGGGACGTCCCGATACGCGCTAATCCGAAGTGAGAGGTTCGTATGACATAGCCCTGGCGCTTACCATAAATCGTAAAATGGTGAGAGTCGTATGTTAGTTCACTTTGCCTGGTTTCATGCGCGGCTACTGATAAGACGATGCTCTGAACTTCCCATATATAAGCCCTGCCAGTGTCCAACGGATCCCTCGGGGAACCCTACATGCCACATCTGGCTTCGGGGAGCTCTCCGCTTAACGCAATAAAGATTATCGTGCGAGTGTTCGACGGACACGGACGTCAGCCGCCCACCGTCCATTACTGTGACTGTAGCCCTCGATACTTACGATCGATCCTCTGAATCAGGAGGGAGTCGGCCGACGGCGCAAGCATGTATCATCGTGGGGAACACTCAGCACAGCGGTACTGGGCGCTGAGACTGCCGTCTGCGTCAACTACAGCACCTGCCATATGCACTCACAGGGTCGACGGGCATTGGTGTGCCTGGAATCATCGGGCTGACTACGCGACCGACGTCGGGAGCCCGATTTGGCTCGAAAGCGCGAGCGGATCGGTGGACTCCAGCAAGGCAATTCCTCTAAAGGGTTCTTCCGCCCGATGTCCTGACGCATCCGCCGGCGGACCAAGAGCATCTCCCTCGACGCTCCTCTCGACCATACAGTGCTTCAGGTTAGCTCGTATCAGTATCCGGGACTTGCGACGTCTCAGCTGTCGGCATGGGCTGTTGCTGTCGATGTCTCGTGCGAGTACAACACGTCGTTGCGTGTCGACCGGGCATCTCGCCGAAAGACAACGCGTCCTGGCCCGGGCATCTAATTCGAATCGCAAATCCCGGTCTGGCCGGCGCTCGTGGGGGAGGCATGGCTGGAGTGGGCGCCAAAGCGCTGACGCCGAGAGCCGAGAGCGCAGGAGAAAGCTTACGATGGTTCGATCACTCCTCGGCGCCGCCGCCGCAACGCGTCCTCCCGCCCACGCACATGATTTTCACCAATCCGATCCCAGCGGCCGGGCGCGCATTGGCATGTTATAAGACCTCATGCGCCCCCTCCCGGGCACGCCGAGCAAATTTATAACTGCCGTCGCTTTGTCGCCCCGTCTGCTTGTCTTTTGCAGCCGTCGGACCATCCTCGACAACCATCCGCTATACCTGTGCTCGATGAGCGTCCCGGTCGCGCGGTCATGAACCTCACCGCCCAGTCCAGGACAGCCGCGCCGCAGTCGATTTCACGGGTTCTCTTCATCGCGGTCGCAGCTCTGGAAGACGGGTCGGCAGTGGGCTGTTGTCCTGTGGGCCGGATGTTCGAGCTCGTACAGGTCGGCCTCAGATTTCTCCTAATTGGTGCTGCGAGCGTGGTCCTTGCTCTTTCCGGCTATATCATCGTACGTTGTCACAGCATCCATACGTCTTGGCGGGTCCTAACCGTCTCTGAAGAGCATCGTCGTTGGCTTGCGAAGAGCCTATGCACGATGGCGAGCAATACAAGCGGGCACCGACCACGAGCCCTCGTCACCCCTAATCCGTGACCGTGGCCACCACGACCCATCCCCCCGACCAAGGCCACAACCCCGCCGCCGGTCAACCAACGTCTCACGTTCGCTTGAGGACACGAGTCCAAGGGCAAGCTCGAGCGGCAAATTCACCCGTTCACCCCTGAGGTCATCTCCCGAACCTATGCACCCTTCCGAAGAGCGTCATGAGAGCGCATCGCTACCGCGGAGGCGGAGACACCGCCGCAGGCTCAGCACCATGCAGGCGGACGACGGTCTGCCCTCAATCGACGCTGCCATGGAGGAGGTCGAGGCGACGTCGTCCTCCCAGTCGCCGCCGCCGCCTCCTGTGCGCCCGCCCCTAGACGTCCGAGGTGGCACCACCTCCAACGGCAAGGAGCCTGCGCGCGCGCGCTCATCGCCCGCGCCCCGGGCCAGCGACTCGTCCCCAGCGCAGTCGCAGTCGTCCGAGCCGTCCATCGCGTCAGTCTCTGCCGAGGAAAAGGCCCGGGCCGAGCGGTCGCCCTCGCCCAGCAGCCGCGTCCTGCGCCGCCTGCGCGAGCACCACAATCACCGTGAGTCACCCCCCACGCACGCCGCGCTCGGTCCGAGGGCTGACGGGTATGTGGCACAGTGCGCGACCGCTGCCTGATCCGGGTGCACAGCATGCCGAACCCAAAGTCGTCGAAGCCCACGCAGCGAACGGACCCGTACCAGGCGCCGTACTACTTCCCGACGCCGCTCTCGCCCGACGCGGACACGTACGTCGCGCAGGTGCGGAACGAGCGCCGCGCGTCGGCGCGCCTGACGACGGACCCGATCACGTTCCGCCAGTACTGGGAGCCCGTGCAGCTGCCGTCGCCGCGGACGTCGCCTAAGTCGAAGGAGAAGGCGCTCCCGCCCTCGGCGCCCGACATCGTCGTCTCGGAGCCGTCCGGGCAGCCTCTGCCTTCTGCACAGGAAGGCGAGGCGGAGACAAGTCGCCGTCCTCCGCGTGAGGGGGACCACCGAGAGGGACACCACAGGTGGTCGTGGCATTTGCCGCATCTTCACGCCAAGACTCCGTCGCACACCATTGAGGAGGAGGAGCGTGAAGGCGGGTCCGAGAAGCACTCATCGACGAAGTTCCTTTTCGGACATCATAGACGGTATGTCACTGTGGATACTCGGGCCTTTGGCTTGATGCTGACCACATCCTGATGTGCAGGCGAAACGGTGTTGCGAGCGAAGACCTCAAGACTAAGCGCACATCGCCACCGCCAACGGCATAGATCGCATCTGAATCACACATCTTTCAATCGCACATAATTGCATAGTATTTATCGTATAACTACTCGCATTGTTTACACATCCCAACCGCCTCATCCTCGCGTTCTATCTGTGAATGCTACCCTGCACTCCTTTAGCGCTTCCAGTGTTTCTGCTACGGCTCAACCCCAATCATGAAGAAGATGCACGTCATGTTGACCACAACCATAGTGTACTGTACCAATGTTGTTGTTATTCTAGCTGCGTCCGTGAATACATTACAGCTGTCGGCAACGTCTCCCGCGATGGTTGCCTGCATCATAGACGTCGTTTGAAGTTCAGGATCACCGTGCGGTGGGAAGGGCCGGAGATAAGATACACGGGGAGTTGTCGGTGGTATCTGATAAGATTAGATGGGCGAGGGCTGGAGATGGCGGAGGCGGCCTGCGTCTTGCGCTGTGAACGCGGTGTGTTGCAGAATCATCGAAGCGAGCCCTAAGCGACCCCGGCCGGACGCCCTCCGCACAATGGATCCTGGACCGTCCAACACCTCTCCTCCCGACCGTCCTCTCCCTCCTCGCTCTCATCCCCGCCCCCCAAGTCCCCGCAGACCAAAGACTGCCGACGACGCTGCCGCCCTTTCCCGACCCCGCACCCCTCTCCAGCACAGACTCCCAGCCCCCACTCCGCGCCCGGGCCCCCGGCCGCAGTTCCTCGACAGCCACACCATTCGCGCGAGCGCCCCGTCCTCGCCTTCGCGCTCCCGAACACCCGGAAAAACCTCCAGGTCCCTCAGCCCCCACGCACAGATCCTCGCTATGAGTGCCCAAGACGGCGGCGGGCCCGCTGGCACGCCCGGCGAGGGCGGCCGCGCGCTGAACGTGTCCGACGCCCTCGGATACCTCGACGCAGTCAAGCAGCAGTTCCAGGACAAGCCGGACGTGTACAACCACTTTCTGGACATCATGAAGGACTTCAAGAGCCAAGTGTGAGTGGCACCGTTTCCCGCCCCGCCCGCTTCGTGCCCCCGTGCTGGCCGGCCGCGCCCCAGGCCAGCTGCAGGCGGTGGCACGCGCTTCTATCTGATTGTTTTATGCTCACCGTGCGCACACCCCGAAACGCTGCAGGATCGACACGCCCGGGGTCATCGAGCGTGTGTCCATGCTCTTCCACGGGAACCCCTACCTCATCCAAGGCTTCAACACGTTCCTCCCCCCCGGCTACCGCATCGAGCTCAACAACGACTACTCAGACACGATTACCGTCACCACGCCCATGGGCCAGATGACCCAGAGAACTACCATGTACGGCATCCCCTCTGGCCTTGCTCGCGAGCCCATGATCCCCCCTGGTATGGTCCCTCCATACTCCCAACCTCCCTTTGGATTGCCCCCGCCGCCTGTTCTTCCAGTCGGCATCAGCAGCGGCTCGCGCCCTGTCACCCCGATCTCCGTGCACGGGCACGCGCCGCCCCAATTTGCGGCAGAAATGCAGGGGATGCGCGCACCGCTCTCCCACTCGCCCGCGCTCCAGGGCGGGCGCGAAGACAACAGCGCGGTGTCGATGCTCAACAGCCTCAACGCGCGCCAGTCGGACAAGCCGCAGACGGGCGAGTTCCACCACGCGATCAACTACCTGAACAAGATCAAGCAGCGGTACCAGGACGATCCGGAGACGTACAAGCAGTTCCTGGAGATCTTGCAGACGTACCAGAAGGAGCAGCGGCACGTGCAGGACGTGAGCCACTCGATGTCTTTGCTTTGTCCCCCGGGCCGATCGGCTAACGTGCCTCTGTGGCCACAGCAATCGCAAGTATATACCCAGGTCCATGTCCTCTTCAAGGACGCACCCGACCTCATGGACGAGTTTAAAGATTTCCTCCCCGAAGCCGCTGGCCCCTCCACCCATCCTGCCGGGCTCGTTGGTATCTTGCCCCAGCCCACCACAGGTCCCGGTATGCCAGGGTCGTTCGGCCAACCCGAACCTTCGCCTGCGGAGAAGCCTACGAAGCCGCAGAACAGACGCAGGAAACGCGCAGACAAAGAGCCTGCAGCTCCTCAGAAGGGCGCTAGTGGACGGGTGAGTAGTGCGGTGGCGGGTGGCTCACGATGTGCAGTGGCTCACCGATCGCTTGTATGCTGCAGGCTGCTAAGCGCGCCAAAACCAACCAAAAGCCCGAGACGGCGTCGCCCAAGTTCTCACCGTACCAAGTGCCGCACTCCCCCCAACCAGTAAATGTACACGTCCACCCGGCGGTGCCTGCTCCCATGCACCCGCCGGGCCCACACCCCATCCGCCCCGCGAGCGTGGGACCAGGCATGCCCATACCCTCGGCGAGCGACGAGCTGCTGTTCTTCGACCGCGCGAAGAAGGCGCTCGAGAGCGGCGGGACGTACGACAAGTTCCTGAAGCTGCTCAGCCTCTTCTCGCGCGACATCATCGACACGAAGACGCTCGTCGACCGCGCGGAGGTATTCCTCGAGGGCGACCTCATGGCGCAGTTCAAGGACCTGCTCAGCTGGGACGACAAGCTTGGGAACCGCGACGAGGGTCCGCCCGGCAGCTTGCGCACGGGCGCGCCCGATTACTACACCGCGCGCCCTCCAGACGACGGCCAGGGCCCAAGCTACCGGCGCCTGCCTGATAGTGTGAGTGGACGTCACTTTATGCCGCGTCAGTGCACGTTCTCATCATCCGGGCGTGCAGGAGGTGAAGCTCGCGTGCTCCGGACGCGACCGTCTCTGCTGGTCGGTGCTGAACGACGACTGGGTCTCGCACCCGACGTGGGCGTCGGAGGAGGCCGGGTTCATGACCCACAAGAAGAACACGTTCGAGGACACGCTGCACAAGAGCGAGGAGGAGCGGCACGAGTTCCAGGTGCACATCGAGGCACTCACGCGCACGATCGCCGTGCTGCAGCCGCTCGAGGCGCGGATCGAGAGCATGGCGCCCGAGGAGCGCGCCGCGTTCCGGCTCAAGCCCAACCTCGGCGGGCCGTCGCGCACGATCTACGAGCGCATCATCAAGCGCATCTACGGCTACGACGCGGGCAACGAGGTCCTGCGCGCGCTGCAGGAGACGCCGGCGGTGGCGGTGCCGGTCGTGCTCGCGCGGCTGAGGCGCAAGGACGACGAGTGGCGGCGCGCGCAGCGGGAGTGGAACCGGACGTGGCGGGAGATTGACGCGAAGAACTTCTACAAGGCGCTCGACCACCAGGGCATCACGTTCAAAGCGACGGACAAGAAGAATATTACCGCGAAGCATTTCGTGCTCGAGATCGAGAGCGCGAAGGCGGCGCAGGCGAAGCAGCGCGACCGCGAGGCGGACGCGGAGCGTGCGAGCGCCCCCTCCTTCTCCGCCACGTCTGGCACGCTGTACACGCGCTCGCTCGGCTTCCAGCTCGAGTACGCGTTCGAGGACGTCGGGGTGCTGCACGACGCCGTGAAGCTCGTCTTCTCGTTCCTCGACCACTCCCCGCAGCAGTACAGCCAGGTGGAGCGGCGTGGGATCGAGCGGTTCCTGCGCGCGTTCATCCCCGTGCTGTTTATGTTCCCGCCGCAGGAGTTCAACAGCGCGTGCGGTCCCCTCGCGCCCGGACACGAGGAGGACTCGGCTGAGGAGGCGTCGCCCGGCCCTGCCGATGCCGATGACGAGAACGGGAGCGGGGCTAAGCCCGCGGCGCCGCCCGCACAACCCCAGGAGGGAGTCTCCGCGCAGGACCTGCGCACGCGGCTGCTCGAGACGGCGCAGGAGAGCGCGCAGGACATGCAGGGCCAGGAGAGCGGGTCCTCGATGGTGACGCACTCGACGTCCCCGGCCGCGAGCGAGAGCCCCGCCCGGGCGGACGCGGGGCGCACGGGGCGCGTGCGCGCGCAGGAAGCCCGCACTAACGCCGAGGACGTATGGGTGCGCGAACTGAAGGCGGACGGGGCGCCAGAGACTGGCGAGACACCGTTCGTGCGCCGGCCGTTCTTCGCGGGCACGACGTTCTATACATTGCTGCGCCTGCTGCAGGTGCGTGACGTCCAGCTGCCTTCGCGCGGCGCTGCTCCGCGGCGCGTGCGTCAGGGCGTGTATGTATGGATGTGCTGACGCGACCTTGCTTGCTGTTTCTTTTTTCGTTGACTCGTGCTCGGTCTGGCGGCGGCAGCTACTCTACTCGCGCCTGCTGACGTGCAAAGAGGTGGGCGCGCGGATGGCGGCGGAGAAGCACGCGTCGCTGCTCGCGAACCCGATCGCGGTCGAGCTTGGGTTGGACGAGCCCGGCGGGCCGTCGGTCGTGCTCCAACAGGCGATGGAGGCGTTCGGGCCCGGGGGCGAGCACGGCGGGGAGGACGCGAACGTGCTGTATCAGTACCTCCTCGACGCGTGCGAGAAGGTCTTCGAGAACGAGCTGGACCAGGCGACGTTCGAAGAGCACATGCGGTGGTTTTTCCGCACAAAGGTGACGCGCGTTACTTCTACTTCGCGGCTGGCCCCCCTTTCTTTCCCTTTACCCCGGGTGGGCGGGGGGAGGGAGGGGAGCCAATGGCGGGTTATTGCTGGAGCTGGCTGCTGACGGAATGGCCGTGGCGATAGGCTTACAACGTCTTCACGCTGGATAGGGTCATCGGGGCGATCATCAAACAGGTAAGCGCAGATGAGGCTATTAATTGTGCGGACGTGGGGACGGGTTGCTGACGGGTGCTGGGGGCGTATTCTTACAAGGTTCAAACGGTGCTCGCGGACAACAAGTGCCAGGAGCTGTGGTACATGCTGCAGCAGGCACGGAGCGCGGAGAGGGCGACAATACACGACACGATCCGATACAGGAGGGAGGCGGAGCGCCATGTCGGCTCGGACGAGAAGCTGTACAGGCTGGACTGGGTGCGTGTGCGCGTGTGTGTCTGTCTGCGGCCGCGGCCTGGAGCTGTGGGCGCGAGGCGGCTGGGAAGTGAATTGTGCGGCTAACGGGGCGTTCTTGTTGGATGTGCAGGACGGGGGGTCGAGGAAGCTGCGAATACAGCTGCTCGGGGCGCACGAGCCGACGGCTGACGAGGACGAGAGCGTGGAGGGCCGGTGGCGGGGGTACGTCGCGTCGTACGTGACGGTGCACCCGAGCGAGTGGGTGCCGAGCGCGAGTAACAATGGGCCGGTGTTCTTGAAGCGGTATGTGAGGTTCAAGATCAGGGCGTGGGCGTGTATGGGGGCCGGAGGCAGGGAATGCTGATCAGGCTACTATTTATAGGAACACGACGCTGGGGGAGGGGGCGGAGCAGGAGAAGGAGGGGGATGTGCGGGAGGAGAGGGGGCTGGGGGTGCGGATACAGCGCGGGACGTACAAGCTGCAGTACGGGCGGGGCGGGGAGGACGTGCTCTTGCGGACGCGACGGCGGGAAGCCACCCGCGTCCTCGCCGACCGGGCAGGCGCGCGCGAGCAAGAGCGCCGGCGGTGGTGGCGAGGGCGTGGCTGGGAGCTGCGCTGATTCGCTGGTATTTATAGCCGTGTATTAATGGACTGTCGACTAATCATAGCTGATACTAGTCGGATAAGTATCGACTAGTCCCGCGCTCTAAGCCGTTCCGACTTCACTCGCCCTTTCCCTCCCTCCCCCAGTGCCCAGTGCGAGGTATACATACCCGCGACTGCCCTCCTCCTCCTCCTCGTGCTCCTCCCCCTCCCCGACGCCCCCGCCCCCGACGCCCCCGCCCCCCGACGCCCCTCCGCCCGCCCCTTTCCGCTGCCAAGCTCATCCCCTCCGCCCGCCACCCCGCCCCCGGGCTTGGCGTCCCCCGCCCCTCACCCGTCGCTTGGCACAACACCCATCATCCTTTGCTTCCCTCAGACAATGCCATGCTCTCGCCCAAGCCTCCACTAGATCCGCCGTTGGCACCTCCGTCCCAAGCCTCCTCCTCCGCATCCTCCTCCTCTGCCCGCTCACGAGCACGCCCCCCCAAGCGGCCATCCCGACTCTCCCCAAAGCGTCCACCGCCCCCCGCCTCCATCCCCGATCCCTCTTCTGGCATCCTCGCCCTGCTTGTCACCGTCGCCGGCTCCTCCTCCGCCAACGGCTACCCTACCAGCCCCGACGCGCCCCCAGACTTTCTCTGCCCCCGTCTCCACGCCTGGTCGCTTCCCGATCTCTCCTCCTCCGCTTCGTCCTCCCAGCAGACGCCCTCTTGGTACTGGGAACCCTGCGACTCGTCCGAGGCCGCCGCCTACGTTGATCTCTCCACCCCCGTCCGCCGCCGCAAGAAGCGCGTGCGCAGAACCTCTTTCAACATCGCAGACAAATACATCCAAGGTCAGGACGGCCGCTGGCGAAAGGCCGATTCTTGGGAGTTGTACGGGTCCGCGTCCTGTCCAGTACGTCCCCTCCGCTGCTTCCTTCCCTGTCACCCGTGTGACCCCCTCCGCAGACGTCGGACTGCATGTCTTCGCCGCCTACAGACTTTCCTGTCCAAGATGATCAGGTATCAGCCTCCACCGGCACAGTAACAGTAACATCGACCTCATCCAATGCCCCCAACCTGCCGTCCGGGTGGGGCAAGGACGAGGCAGACAACATGGCCGGCATCATCCTCGGTCTTTCGCTATCTCTAGCGGTCGCACTCCTCATCTTCATGTTGGCCGTCGTGCGATGGCGTAGGAAGCGACATTCACGACTTGACGAAGACGCCGAGAAAACATCCCCCGTCGCAGACGGAGCAAGCGTGCACGAAAGCGAGGAGGTGATCCGCGCACGCACGCAGCAGCGTTTGTGGGCACGGGCCTCCGCCAAATGGGTCGCAAACGTTCGGCAGTCCGCTCGACGGCGGCGGAAACGGATGGCCGCCGCCAAGGATTCAGAGGGTAGGGCATTGAGAGAGGCACAGGCCTCTTCGTCCGCCGTCTCGCTGGCGCACTCACTGAACCCCGCCGACATCGACCGCCGGCTTTCGTCCGAATCCCGTGCGCCTTCCTTCCGCCGCAGTAGAAGGCCACAAACACCTTCGCGCTCTCCTAGCCCCGCTTCGTACGATCGGCATGGGGAGCCATACTCGTTGAATCACCCTCCCGCATACCTCTCTGGCTCTTCCTCATCAGTCTTCCAGCACATATATTCCCGCGGCCATTCCCACCCACTTGACGTCGCGCCAGACTCTCATGGCATACCCCAATTCGAACCGCCTCCCCTTTCCTCCGCTGACAGATCCCCACCCCCACCGCTCTCACCCCTGCCGTACGAGCCGCCAGTTCACTCGGCACACGTTGCCGTGGACGACAAGGCCGTTCTCGCGCGAATGGCCCACCTCGCGAGCGCGCCTCCACCCACTGTTGACGGGCCTCTACATCCAGAGGTTACTGGAGGATCATCGGAGGTGCATCCATCGGTGCCTGTGCTCGATGATGGTCCGTTCGAGGAGATTCCCCCGGACATTCAGTTCGACGGCGCGGACAGCGGCAACGTACGCGGAAATGCCCCGGACCGGCGGCTTGGGCTGCCCAGCCGCGCACATGACGCCTTCCCCGCCCCGCCCCACGGGCCTGCTTCGTCCAGCCTAGATCCGGAGCTTCTCTGTTCGGTGCCATTGCATGCCGTGGACGAGCTGGGCGCCATCGACGGCGCGGACGGGGAGGTCCCCTCGTACGCGGAGGACGTGCGCCGCCACAGGCCCACGCTGATGCTTCCGCCGCCCCCCGCCAAGGTCGCGATGGCGGGCCCAATGTTCTACGAGTATCCGGACGAGTTCGAGCGCGACGTGGCCACTGCCGAGCCGGAGTCAGGCCCCTCAGCGCCTCCATTTGGGGAACCGTCTCACCCACCGTTCGAGTTCGACTGCCTGGACGCAGGCGCGGGCCCTGTCCCGGATCCTCACTCCCACATGATGGAGCCCAGTGCCCCACCACTCGCCTACGCGGACGACGCGCCGCTCGACGCGGGAGGGCTCCTGCCTTCTGCGCCGCCGCTTGATCTAGAGTTAACGGCGGCAGGAGAGGACGTTGACTTCCCTGCTTGCTCGCACAGCGGATCGCGCCCACATTCTCGCCCGAGCTCGCCCGCGCGGACGGCACACGGCGAGGGCCCGCCGCAGGAGGACTGTGGTGGTGTTTCGGGCGGCGGAGTTGCGTGTAGCGCGCCGCTGTCGTCCTCCCCTGACGATCAGGGAAGTGCCACTGCTCCTGCCACGGCTAGCGGCGGACCAGACGCCGGCTCGCGCGAGCTATCGCACCCCGCTCACGAGCACGCTCACGCATACGAGCGCAATTACCACGAGCACGAGCTTCAGCACCCGGACGAGTCCGAGGCAGCGCCCCCGAGGTACCTTCCATAGCCGCAGCGGACGATACCGCGCCATCGACATATTAACGTCCAACGAAGCACGATTGCCTCGCCCCGGTGTCTACGCACCCCCGCCCACTGCCGCGTTGGGTTGCCTGATCCGACAGGGCCTCTGCCTTCGCACGCGCGAAGCGTCCCAGCTGCTTTGGTGCATGTGCCCGCGGGCGGAGCTTGACCTTCGTTCATGACGGGAGCGACGTAACTATCGCCGATTGGGCCTCGCGCGTGCGCGTACGCGGACAGGGCGGGGAAGGGAAGAAGGGGAGCGCGGCTGCTTGATACAAGTTCGCTGCTCGCTGATTCTCGCCGCCTCGGGCCTCGGGATACGCGCCCATCTCGCGCGCCATCGCCATGCCTTGCCCCGCGTCCCGGACATGAACGCCCATATGAACATGCCCGTTCGCCGCCGCCGCTGCCACTGCCGTCTGTGTGTCGTGTATCGTGCCATCGGTCCTCGCCGTGGTGGAAGGTGGTGCAGTGCGCAGCGCTGGAGCGGGCTGCACGCACTACTTCAGGTATCGTACGTACGACCTCCCTAATCGCGCCTCGCCCGTTCCGAGCCTGGAGGCTTCAGAAGCAGAAGAGCAGAAGGCAAAACGCTCCACCCCATCCAACCATCCGCACAGACACACCGTGCGCTCTGTCGCGCGCCAGGACCACCAGCGGCAGCGGTGTTGTCAGCGGCCTGGGGTGCGCGCGTCCTCGCCGTGTACCATTACCCGCCCCCCACATACTTACAGTACGCACTCTCGCCGCCGCCGTCGCTGCTGCCCTCGGACACTCGCGCCCGGCGCTCGCTCGCTCGCTCTAGTTACTCACCTTGTTGATCACCCGTACGGTACGAAAGTGGACTGCCATCGCCATTGCCATTTGTATTCGTATTCGGTCGTCACACTCGCATGCATGCCGCTCTCGAGCTATCATACTAGCCCCATTTTTCTTCGACCGATAGCCGTCGTAATCGTGGTTCGGCCCCGTGTGCGACTCGGAGGTGCGTGATGCTGAGTACACTTTGCAGTGAGGTGAGTGCGCGCGTTCCTCCCTTTGTGTGTGCGACGATTCACAAAGGGTGCATGCCATAGGTTCGCGCTGCATGCAAATCGCTTTGGTTCACACCACGATGTCCACGTCCCGCCCTTGCGCTGTCTGTGGCTCGTGGCTCAACCGTTCTCCTGACAGCGGGATTGGGGCGCGGCCATCGTCCCCCGCCCCGACCTGCGCGAGGATCTGAGGCGCGTCTATACGTCCCGCGGGCGCACAGGCTCGGATAGCCCTGTCCGACCCAATGACCCCGGCTGGTGTACCCACTCTACTAATAGATTGTGAGTTCGCTTACGCTGCGCTCCGGGGACGTCGCGCGTGTCGGCAGGGGGAGGCGACAACGTCCTCGATCGACAGGGCTCTACGTAACCCCGGCGGTTTGTCGAGTCTGTCTGCCTCGCCGCGTTCGTCATATCTCCCATTCGTCGAGTCATGGGGGTCCGACGGGACGGGAGCAGCGTCTGCGGATATACATAGACTGGGTCTGTGGTCAGCACTCCTCGTGGCGCCGCCGCTCGTCGTAACGGCTATTCGGGCATTGCACAGCACACGCACTACCTACCTACTACGCTTGCAGAGCGGTGAGTGCGCGCGGTGCGACCGGGCCATCAGATGTGTACCGGACGCTGAACTAATTACAGAAATAGCTCCTACTAGCCCCAAGGAGGTATGCGCACGTACCATGCATACGCATCCTTCTATGATCAAAGAACACCACCTTCCGTGCAGCGTTCGTGATCGCAACACAGCGGCGCTCGACGCATACGCTGTCCGGGCCTCGGGCGAGACACCCTCCGGTACACGAAGCCGCGCGACGAAGCGAACGGCACATCCGGAAGGTGTTGTTGTGATTAGTTAGGGCTATCTCCGTTGGGTAACTGAACTCTCCTGCGCGGCGCTGCCGCTGCGAATGCGCCCGCTGCGTGCGCACAGATCCCCCAGGATAGGCACGAACGGGACGATGGGGGGCACACGCCTGGCGCCCACGAACTCGTTCGAACGAACGCTGGACAGCCCGAGGCATGCGCGCTAGATCCCGCCTGTCAGTCAGGCATCTAACCGGGGCGCCGACTCGTTGAACGTGGACAGCGGGCGCGGCTCGTCAAACTGTCAGTCCGCCGCGATGGTTCGAGCTACGGACGAGTGCGGCGCTCTACCTCATTCACCGTGAGTCCCACCTGTACCCCACGCATCTTAGTTTGCCGTGCCGACTACTGTCCACAGACGCAGCTGTACACCTCGAGTACTGCACACCGCCGGTATGTCCACAAGACCTCCTCTTTTCCGGGCAGGAACGTGAGTCACTCCCCGCGCAACGCGCGCGATCGCAGGCACGCCGGTCAGCAGCCCCGGCGCGGACGTCGGGTGCGCTTCATACAGAGCCACACGATGCACCACACCACTCAATGTGCACTGTAACACGTCTAGTACGGAAGCACACGATCGCGGCTCGCCCGCGCCCAGGTCAGGTCAGGTCAGGTCCGCGAGCTCAGCCAGGCGGGCCGGCGCCCCTCTTCGCTCAGCCAACATGTACAGTAACACGCGGCGGTCATCAAGCACCCTAAAGCCTATGGCCTCGGGCCTGCGATCTGCAGCGCGGGCGCTGGACGTGATCGTCCACCAACCTGCCGGGCCCCAAGCCCACTGCGACACTCAACTCTGATTCCTGCTAACGAAGTTCGCAGGCACGCAGGCGGGCGGGCTGGCTGGCTGGCACAGCCGCCATCGTGTGTCGTCCCCCCGCGGCGCTCTCGAGCCCCCCCCCCCTCCCCCCCCTCCCCCCCCCCTGCTTGCCCTCGTTGCAGAAGCGAGCGACGAGCGTGGAGACGTGAGGCCTGAGGTCCGCGCTCCAGCTTCCCAGGCCTGCGCGTGTCACAGGGTGCTCGAGGGCAGAAGCGGGACAGCCTGCCGTGACAGCCTGCCGACCTGCCCGCCGGCGGTACGTGGTACGTGAGACGCACGCATAGAGTCGACGGGACGCCCTTGTGTCAACGTGCTGGTCAGTGGGCCCTCCCCGCCCCCCCCCCTCACGGGTTCTGGGGCTTGAAGTTGGGAGGGGGAAAGATAGAACGCGTCGAGCCCGGCCTTCGAGAGAGCCTCGTGCTCCCTCCCAGGGGCTGGGGACTCGGTGCCAGTAGCGCTCACAGACGTCAATTAAGCGCACCCATACCGAACTCAACTTGCCGCCCCCCGCCCCTACCCGACGGCGGATGGTACTATGCGCCAGCACTCACCCTCAACCCGGCGTGTGGTCGGCGTGCGGTCGGCGTGAGAGTCCATGGGCAGGTTCGCTCGCGCTCGGGCGGGCCCTCGCTAACTGTATCCATGGGATCCGGAAGGGGTCCACAGGCGCCGGCCCCCAGACGTCGGGGAGTTAGTTGCCAGCTGCACGCGTCGCTCGCTTCGGAGAGTCCGCCGGGGCACGACGATCGCGTCCGCGCCCGCATGCGCTGTAACACATGGCCGCCTCCCACAGCGTACACATGCACGCCCCTGGCAGGGTCGAGGTTCGGGCGGCTGGACGGACGGGCAGTGCGCATTGGCGGGAGACGACGGCCCGCGTGGCACTCGAACTGCGATCGACGGGATTGCAGCGCTGTCCGGTAACTGGTTACCTGCCGTGTTTCGCTCGACGACCGAACGAGGGAGGCGGCGGAATGCAAGCGCGGCCGCGACCTTCTCGTGCTACGCGAGGGGAGAAACCGGACGGAAAGGTGCGACCGGGGAGGCGAGCGTGAGGCGGGCGTTCACAGCAGTGTTTCCGCGGTGGCGATGCGGCACGGAAGAACGTATCTGGCGAACCACGATGCCCATATTTGGCTCGCGAGTGTACGCGCATCCTCGGCTGCGACCCTGTCTAAACAAACGCCGCCGTCCTCGCCCACTCACCGACGAACTAAATATATCTGACTCAATGGCTGGTGGGTATGACAGCCTACGTCTGCGCAAACATCACATAGCGGCATCCACTCTCCGTTGCGCATAATGGCACGGCGTGCCGTGCGTACTTAGCACTATACACCACCACACGACAGTCGCTACCGTCGTGCTAGTGCCTGCGGATTTCGAGGGTTGGAATGCCATGCCTGGGCCCATCTCTTCGAATTACAGGATATGATCATCTACTCAAGAGGAAGGGAAAAGGAGCTCACTGTAACAATATGCGACGAATACGATAACAGTACTACTATGCAATACAACGTGTTTCATAACAATGGCGAATGCGCGACGAATAGTGGAGGTTGCGTTGGAGAAAGAAAACATTGTAATGTGATGTAACGCGAGCGTGGTATGATTACAGAGCGTCTTTGGCATGCGCGTCGTGAAGAGTGGTCCGAGGTGGGATTTTCAGGGAGCTACTTCGGCGGGTCAGTAACGATTTGAAGCCACCATAACACGACGCCCCCACCTGTCTACATTGTGGTCTTTTCGACCTCCACCCTAATGCCGCTAACAGGACTCCCTAAACCGATCTCCCCGTTGTACACAGCCGCTTCGACGTCTGCCTTGTACGCGTGGATGTGGTCCAACTCGAGACCGCTCGAGTTGACCATCGTATCCCCGGGGATGCTACCAATCGTGCTCAGCACGACTCCCTGTGGGCGCATGATCGCCTTCGCTCCAGCCCGTCCTTGTGAGCTGAATCCGAAACCTAGACCGGAGAACGGGGACCCAGGGCTTGACTTTGTTGAGGAGACACCGGCGGTGAACGCGATAGTGCCCGTTGACTGGCTTACAGTCTCGGAACCGCGTTCTCGAAGGTCGAGGATCAGCCTACAGGCTAATACGGGCGAGAGCATGACGCTCAGAGGTATACAGATGGCAGATATCGCTTGACGAGGCCTAGGCAGGGAGTCAGCCACGCGGTATGTAGAACGTGCCGCGTGCAGTAGACATGAACACGTACTGAAGGTAGAAAATGCCGTTGACCTATCATGCACAATTGTCAAAATCGTGCGGGATCAACACTGATGAAGACTACTGACCAGGTTTGCGAAGGAGATGAGAATATAATAGAAGACACCTGTGACGAGTACTTGTCAGCCAACGGAGGGAAACCACCCGTCATACATTGCCCACCTTCGCGAAGGAATGTCTGAATCAGTTGGCTGCTTGGTCCGCCATTGCGCCGACGAATTGAGACAGCTTTGCCGATAGTCATGAATGTGACGACAGTGTCATACATGAGGGGTGCGATCTGGTGAAGCCGGGCATATAGTCAACGGTGCGTCCAAAAGATGGTGCAGTGCTAGCACTGACGAAAAATCCTGAACACGGAGGTTGAGGTGAGCGGTGCGTCTCGGATAGTACACACGCTACGTACCAAGGAGGTGGGCGGAATGAGGTTTCGACATGGGTAGACACGGACCATCGGTCTGTTACGCCCGTCAGGAGGATCAGGGCGGATCACGGGGAAGCTTACGTACGTGTCCCGGAAGAAAATCCAATACTACGACGGGAGGCAAACGGACGTCAACATTCATGCCAGCAAAAGCGGGGTAGCACAGACTTACGGAGCATCTGCGACGTCGCGACGTATAGCTGGTACGCCACCAGGCCAGCGAGGGCAGCGACAAGCATGACGAGGACGTAAGTGTTGCGGTTGAAGAACGCGTATGTCCTGATCAGAAGGATGCACTCCGCCGCAACCTGGTTCCACATCGCCAGGGTGACAGGAACCTGCAGCGCCCACGTCAGGATTCTGCCGACAGCACTCAGTTAGACGTGACAAACCCTGAAAATCTTCTGACACGTCTCCAACGGATGGTTCATGGCGAAGCACCACAGTAGGTATGGCACAACAGCCAGAACCCAGTAGCTGGAGCGAGAGTAAGGTCAACGAGGCTGTTGTTCGGGCGGTGGCACTCACCGGCAGAGCAAGTAGGCGACCTTGACCGGCGTCCAGTTCGTCTTCCATATCTATGCGGGCGTTCAGGACGGGTTCATGAGCAGCTCGGCGCGGTACGTACGAAGCGCCACTCCCGCTGGAGGCCAAAGAACCAGTCCCAGACCACTACCGCATCTGCAATGACAGATCAGACAAAATCACCATCGGCGCAGCTGATGATGGGACCTACACATCGCTGGATGACGGGCGGACGCCGTGAGCGAATTGAACGGCGATGATAGCAACACGACCGACTCACCACAAAAGTGGACTTGTGTGCTTGATTGGCCCCGGACGCGGGCGTGAGTCAAAGTCAACCACGGCGGAGACGTGGCACGGCACCTACACGAAAATGAAGTAGAGCGCGGTCTCTGGGGGTTCCACTACGGCCATCTTGCCTCGGGCTCTACGGGGGAAACGTGGAGGAAGGAGGAGGGGGAGGACGGTGCGGGGGAGGACGAGGACGAGGAGGACGAGGTGGTGGGTGGAGAGAGAAAGCCACGGCGGAGGGGAGCGTCCGGGCGAGGAGGGGATATAGCACAAGCCGAGGCCGGGGCCGAGAGGGAGAGTGTCTGTGCGAGGGGAGACGGTCCCCGCCCGAGCGAACGACTCGGAGCACGCCCACCAGAAATCGAAGCCCGCCAATGCGCACGCGCCCCCGCCCGATCCGGACAGGCCCCTTCCCTGTCTGTCCCCGCCCCGCGCCACCCACGCCTGCCCCGCCCGGAATGGCACACCCCACGCCGTGCCACCGCCCACCCTCGCGCACCCACCGCGGTGCGGAACCCACCCCCGCGTCCCCGCGGCCTTCGTCCTCGCCTGCCGTGTCCCGCGCAGTGAAGCCTCGGCGCGCGCCCTCGACTGCGCACACACGCCGGACCCGGGGTGCGGTATGAACGGACCCTCGTCGAGAGCCCAGCCGAGCAGCGTGCGGTGAGCGAACATACATGCCCGCTATGGCAGGTGCAGATCCATTTCGAGAAGACGGCCGCAAGTGCGCACGCTTCGCCCGCCTCTGGGACCGATCTCCGCCCGCGTCACTGCACGTTCGCATCACATCGGACAGGCATGTGCCCTCGATGCGCCCTGCACTCGCCCATGCGGTCTTCTGCTGGATTAATCGGGATTAATATTGCGCCGTGCCCAACATAGGATATGTAACCGTGCAGCCCTCTTCCTCTTGTCATCCTCGTCCGAACCGTCTGTCGTCACGGCCACCCGCTCTACGCCCGGCGCACCGTGTGCACCGTTTCCTTTTGCGCGACGTTCGCCTTGTGTTTCAGCAGGCAGAACTCCCCAAACTCGTTCCGCTCCTGCCACAACTCTCCCGGCATCCACAGCGTGCGTGTCAACAGTGGCGAGTGCGCGACGTCCAGGAACGGTTGGCATGCAACGCGTTCCCACGTCGCCACGTCTGCGACGTACCGGGGCTCGTGTGCAGCCTCGGCCGGGTGGAGCGGGAAGTCCAGGTCGAGCAGGTAGTCGCACTTGGACACATCGACCTACACAGCGTAGAAGAAGCGAAGCGGAAGGGAGAACAAGCAGATACTGTCAGCTACCGCACATACGCTTGAATATCCCCGGCCAAACAGCACTCACATAAAGCTGCGGCGCTTCCTTGTTCAGATCGTTGAGATCCTTGGGCACAACCCTGGTGCCCTGCGCCCGATCCAGCAGACCTCCGCGGCGCGACGTCTCTGCGAAATGCCCGGGCAGCATCCCGTCAAACTCGCTCTTGATCCAGTCGACGCGTACCCCATCAGGAACAAGGAAGTGGCCAGGGAAGCGGTACCATTCCTTCCCAATGCAGAGCCTCAAGCCCCAATCCTCGATCAGGCTCAGGTCGATCCGCGGCAGTTCGTCCTCCTCCGACTGCCTCTTCGTGCGAGGTTGTCCAAAGTGGGACGGGAGGGCGATATGCCCGGTCGTGTTCAGCAACCGTGGCACCTCCGCGGCCTCCAATGCGAACGTCACCGACAACGGTGCGTGGTAGTACTTCCAGTGGGCCATGATCCGAGACAGGGAGAAAACGCATGACGCAGCGACGACCGAAAGCGTGAACTGACTGAATAGCGTCGAGCGCGAGGCCTGTGTAGAGTTCAATAAACACGTCATCACACCAGATTCAACAGCTGTGCTCACCTTATAAGGAGAGTTGGTAATCGCGATGAAAGCCGTCTCGAGCCAGCCCCTTGCAAGATATATCGCCACCGCAGCATTGAAGCACATCAAGGGATAGATCGGGTACAAGAAGCGCTCCTCCTTATGCTTCTGCAACGTCATGATGGCGAGCCACAAGTACGCAGGTGCAAGCCTGATGGCCAGAAGAGTATAGGGGGAGCTCTTATCAGCATACTGGTATCGTTCTCCAAGTCGCTTGTTGTCCACGCGGTACGTCACGGCCAAAGCAGGCAGAGCAAACAGAGCAAAAGGTACCAGGACGTTGAAGTTCAGCAGCAGGTTCGCCAGATAAAAGTGCATAGGCTCAGTCCCATACAGTTCCGGGCCTCGCTGAGAGTCGGGGAAGACATTGTACTTGACGATGTTCCAGGGCACGATAGTGAGCTTGCCATAGAAGAGCGTGTCCAGCGCGACAACGGGGACCTGAGAACGTCATTCGTACACAAGAGTGTTCTGAGGGGATGGACAAGTACGCACAAGAAGCAAGGCGGCGACACCGGCAGATGTAGCCATGCGCTTCCACCTACCGACTAGCCACGAGCTACGACCCTCAGCAGTGATCTTGTCAGTGCCGCTGACCAGCAATTCCTCGAGGACGAACGGGATTGCGACCGCGGCCGCAAACGGCCAGCCCACCACTGCACCCGCGGCGAATGCCAGGGTGGCGAAAAGTGTGCGGCGCGTATTCTCGCTACTGGGGGGCTCCAGCGCATATGCGAAGGCGACCGTGTTCGCATACATGGCGAACGAAGACGGGAGGAACGCTATCGTGGGATGTCAGCGGGTAACCATGGAATTGACATTTGACAAGCGTGGCTCACCCGTGGATGCGGTCCACATTCCAGCATTGAATGCAAGGAGGAAGAAGACATAGCGGCCAACACGGTAGTTGATATGGTCTACTACCGCACGGTAGAAGGTGACCTCACACAGGGACGAGAGGATAGCCAGGCATATGCGGACAGCGAAGAACGCCGGGCGCTTCAGTAGAATGTCAGCCTACGTGGTGAACCCACAGGAAACTAATCGACTCGCCTTCTCCGGTCCCATAAATGTGGTAGAGATTTGTACAGGGAGATAGTGGAGGAGAATGTATGCCCAGCTCCTGATTGAGTACTCGGGAGAAGTTTCCCACGTCTGGAAGCCGTAGCCCTTGTAGAGATAGTGCAGAGGCTCCCAGAAGTTAAAAACTGGAGAGGTAACAAAGGCCATTCTTGAGTACCGCATCCTACTGGTCAGGATGGGGAACGTACCTTCGTCACAATCTTGTATACCGCTGTACATAGCGCCGGCTACTCGGATGAGCAGTAGAATACGCAGGGCCGCCGACCAAGTCGGGCACCACGGCGCGCGCTGCGCCCTGTAGTAACGTATGAGAGGCAAGAACCATGGTCTCAACCACTGTGTGCGCACCTCCGGAGCTGATCCTGCAGAAGACCTCCATGACGGTTCTTCGGCTTTGCCGCGCTGTCCGCAGGCCTGTTCGTCGGCCTGCGGAAGCTGATCGTTTGAATATTGGCGTTTGGCTGGACGCCTGTGGACATGGCGGGCTTGAGGAGAACTACAGGAAAGCTGCGGCGGGAGTCATGTACAGAGTCGTTGAGGAGACGGAAGTCGGCCGGTGAGAGTACTCTCTTCGGGAATCGGCGCGTAGGCGTATGGGCACCCTTCACCTGCCACGTGCCAGGTGACGTCGCGCGTCGCTGCGATAAGATGCACCGGCTGCTGCCACGCTCCCCTGGAGCTCAAGCAAAACTCCCTAGATGCATGTTCCCCGTCTGAATGAAAACACGACTGTGATTGAACGCCGCTGAACAGTCCAAGGAAATGTACTTGACACACTCAATGGCACCCGGAGAATATGTAGCTGACCGGTGCGGGGCAGATCGTCGTGGCTTTGACTCAGCAGATCGCGGGGAAAACACAGCACCGCTCCTCGGTGGCTGAGATCAACGTTTCCGAGCCTCTGCTTTCTCTCTTTCCACATCTTGTACTGTCTCATATTCTTCCTTGGCATGGGACCCTCTCTGGACACGCTGCCTATTGAACTTCTATACCATATCATCGCATACTTCGACGAGGACACCTTCCGCCAGTCGCTTCTCGCCCTCAGCAGAGCCCTCCCCCGGACGTCGGTACCCACCCACTTCATCTTTGAGAGAATTCATCTCAGACACGGAGACCAAGTGTTCCAGCTCTACCGACGCCTTCGCCATGCGCCCGAGGACGCTGCCCGTGTACGCGAGTTCTCGTTTGAGAGCTGGACGGTCGACGCAGACATATTCGTGAACCTCATGGCCCTTCTGCCGAACCTGAAATATCTGAAGATGTACATCGGCCCAAACTTCGCCCCGGAGCATATGGAGGAGATATTCCAGAGGCCGAGAACTGAGCTGCGATACTTGTCCATGCGATTTCGACCATAGTACGTCTCCTTTTCGCAACAACAACCGGCGCGATGCTGACCGTACTGCTAGTGTTCAAAGGGCGACCTATTATCAATTCCTCAAGGTGAGCACATTATATCATACTGCGCACACCAAAATTCTAATGCGAGTAGGGAGCATACTTCGATTCAACTTTGTTCGCATTGTCGAGCTGGCCCAAACCCAGTTTACCGGTGCTTTCTATCGTACAAGACCCCCTGGATCCAGCCATCGCGCCAACGAACTTTGCTCAACCCCTGGTATTTTTTCGACTCGACCCACTGTCCAGTCTCGCAGTGTCCCCTCTCGCCGACAATCTGGAACATCTACGTTTGCGCGTACCTGCCCGAGCGGTTACCCGTCACTTATATTCCGCGCTGCATTCGTTCCCCGCCCTCAAGTTCCTTGACCTGTCGACGAGCAACGTCGGCGCCCATGACGTTGCAGGCCTCATGGGGCATCTACGGGACCTCCAGGTCCTCGTCTTGGACGGATGCCCTATCGTCAGTCAGCGCATCGATATCCAGCTCGACGCAGGAGATCCCTTCATCCAATGGGCAGAGCTCGGCGAGGCCATGGCGCTCTCGGGACACGTTCGCGCCCTCGAGCGGGAGAAGAAGCTGCGCGCGTGGTCGGAGGCATACTACGCAAACGAGCGCGAGGAAGAGGCCGCGCGTAAGGGCAAGAAGGGCAAGCGTGGCCGCAAAGGCCTCGCGACCGCGACGATCTCCCTGCGCGCGCCCGAGCAGGCGGAGGCGGTGCAGCCGAGCCGGGACATCCCCCCCGCGCGCATCCCGCGGCGGGACGAGCGCGTGCGCGTGCTGCCGCCCGTCCCGCGCCTACGCGCGCTCGCGACGAGCTTCGCGGGCGCGCTGGACGGCGAGGCGTACGGGGCGGTGCGGGAGGAGTTCGAGCGCGGCTGGGCGGTCGGCATCGCGCGCCTGCAGACGGTGCGCTCGCGCTTCCTCACGAACTGGCACAACGGCTCGTCGCGCGTCGTGCGCTTCGCGGACAAGTACTCGCCCGAATGGGAGGAGGAGGCCGAGTATGGCGAGGAGGGGCTTGTGGGCCTCGTTGACGTGGTCGAAGAGAACGAGTTTGTGGTCGATGTCGCTTCACACGCGTGTCCTCATTTGTGCATCGCGGGTCCGAAGCGCGATGCCGCGCATATAGAGGGCTGTGGACATGGGGTAGGATGGGACATATACAAGGATGAGATATGACAATTTCTAACATCCACATTCCACTGAAACGACTGTACATGTATCCGTAGTATGACATGGCATGGAGTAGAAACATAGAGCTGTACGACACTAGAAATACGATACGCGCTGTTGTAGTAGATTGTGCGTTGTCGCACGCAGCATAAACAGTGGCTAAGACCTCCGCAGGAGTTCCTTTATCATGAATACCGATAGAAAAAGCTATTCACAAACTCGGGGTAAAATCCGTTCGCCCAGCGTAGCTGCCTACCGTGGCGCTCGGCGTCGACCCCAAAGCGCGATTCCACCACGTCAAGCTCGCCGCAGCTTTCGGCGGGGCGCGGATCGCCAGTACGGTGGAAGCATAGCGGCAAAGCCCCGGGGCAATCGTGTACTTTGGCCTCGGAAAAGTCGACGATTCGGAGCGAACCGTCTCGCATTGGGATGAAGTGCCGGGTATCCAGCAGCCGCGAGTGGAATACGCCGGCCTTGTGCAGCTCTATAGCGGCGAGCATCCGTCGGCGACTACCACGATGGTATGGCAAGGAGATCAGAGGGTATGACATACGGCGGTGACGGAGCAGATTACGCACTTTAGTTCGCAAACGTCGTCGACGAGGAGGCCTTGGCAAAACTCCAGCACCATGCAAGCGACGGTGATGTTCCTGACCACACCTGTGAAGAAGCCGTAATAACGAGGCACCACGGTCCCTTGCAGCGTACCGAGGTGATTCTCGTATATTTTGGCCTCGTTCTCTAGACGCGCGATGAGTTCCTGGCCGACGGCCCACTTGAGCGCGACATCGACCGGAGGTAGCGAGCGGCCGCTCGAGTCGCCGCTGGGCTGCACCATGGCTCCACGGTAGATGCAGTGCGCGCCGTCGTATGTAAGGGTGAGCGGCCCGTGTTGCAGCGTCTTGGGCTCCATCGCGCCCTGAATGATGATGACCTCTGTGTGAGGGAAGCGCTTGGTAGGCTGGGTGAAGGTGTACTGCAGGTTCGGCATGTCGTTGAACTTGAGCAGCAGATTGTGGCTGTCCGTCCGGTCGGGTGTGGACGCCATGATGTTCAGTCTGGTGGGTCGTCGTTAACAATGTGCGGGGGAGAGGGTCGTTATATGTGGACGGCCGCTTTGACCGACAATGCTGCGGGGACTTGGACCAAGATCGCATACTGAGAGAACAAAGCGTTGTATGTCGGACCATGCCCACAATATTGATACTGTCAAGGCGCATTAAAAAGTGCTACTGACATAACTTGGGGCCTATTCTGTAGTGATTGGCCGGCCGAATCACAACAATGCGATTTTAGCCTTGGGGTTGGGCATGCACTACGATGCCCGAGGGTGTCCGCTGTACCGTGATGAACCACAGCGGCAAATTGATCCTAGCAATGGTTAGCATGATAGGTGTAGATCCCAGTGAGAATCTCGGGATTCGTCTGTGGTGTCAGCTTACGGCGCACTACGGACAACTGCAAAGGTCCGAACGCTGGCTCCGACGAGTCACTGGCATATTCTGAGTCGGACAAACTGCTTGGCAAGATGGAACAGCATCCCCTCTGAACCGGGCCCGCGTCTGGAGCGCGGATGCGAACGGAAAGTAGGAGGATGAGGATTGAGGTGGGCGTGGTCGAGAGAAGAGTCAGAGCTCTTGGTGGTCCGTTCCAGTCGACCCCGGACTTGTGCCGGACTCTGGAAAAGCCGGCTAAACCTCTTCCCCACCGCACCGCCACATATGTATGTATGGCAAAGGGAGCGCCCGGGGTTGTGTGTAAACGACACTGCCCAGCCAGCTCATCCCGGTTCAATTCGGTCGACGACAGCAATGTCATCGCCACCATTAGACCGCAACTTGGCTTTGGCTGTAGCTCTTGACTAATCCATACCAACGCCGGTATGAGGTACGCAGAGATTGGTCCATCCCAGCGTTGGTAGGGGAGAGAGTTCGACGTGCCGAGGAGAGAGTACTACGGCAGAGTCGGAGATGCGCTCCCTTGAAATACCGTTATGTTGAGGAACCGGAGGAGCAAAAGGCCTCATGTTCTACGAGTGACACGCTTCTCGGTTCCGGGAGCATCGACCGCAACCGGGCTTGAGTCATCGCCACGGAGCCGCACCCGCACTTGGCCAGGCTCTAAAATCACACACGCCAGCAGCGTGCATTGTCCAGCCAGTCTCTCTCCTTCTCCCTCATCCAGCATTTTCTGGCCTTGGGCTTGAATAACCCACTAATATCTTACGTTGTTCGCCGTGATACAACCTCGCTCTCCGTCAAGTCCAGCCGTTCTCGTCAGTATTACACGCGTTTAGCCTTCTGCTAATGATTGGACGCTGACTATACACAGTCTATACCCGTCTGAGTATCCCTCGTATCCCTCGTAGTGCTCTACGGGATTGCTTCAATAGCGGTCACCCATCGCAATAGTTCGCAATGCGTCTCTTCAAGCGGAACCTGTCAACCACCGCCGACCTCGCCGAAAAAGCGCCCAAGCCTGCGGAGGAGGTCGTACCAGTGCAGGAGAAACCCCGCCCTGTTTCCTTCGTTCAGCTGTTCAAGTAAGTCATCCTGTCCTCTGCGTTGACGTTGCGCTAAGCCAGTGGGCAGGTTCTCCACACGCACCGAGATCCTCCTAGACGCGGTGGGGTTGATTGCAGCAGTATGTGCTGGCGCCGCTCCGGTACGTGGGATAGCACCATAACGCACTTTCAAGTGCCCTGACCCAGGGCTCCCGCAGCCGCTCATGACCTTGCTCTTTGGTCGTCTCACCCAGAATTTCGTTGACTTTGGGTCCACATTGAAGGCTGAGCAAAAGTCCAGTGATGCAGATACTCAAGCACGACTCGCTGCTGCAGCGGAGGGACTCGAGCACGAAGCCGCCCTGAACGCCTCCTACCTCGTTTACATCGGTACAATGCCATCCTCTTCCTCGCATGACATTCACTGATTTCTTGTCAGGTATCGGCATGTTCGTCTGCACATACACGTATATGTTGATCTGGGTGTACACCGGTGAAGTCAACGCGAGGAGGATCCGCGAACGGTATCTACGTGGCATTCTCCGCCAGGACATCGCATACTTCGACAACATCGGAGCCGGCGAGATCACTACCCGGATTCAAACAGATACTCGTACGTATCCCCTCATCTTGTATGCTTATACGACGATACGAGTATATTCACGGCAGACCTCGTTCAAGAAGGCATATCGGAGAAGGTTGCCTTGGCGGTGGACTTCATCACTGGGTTCATTGTTTCGTTCATCATTGCATTCATCCGCTCATGGCAGCTCGCCCTCGCCATGTCCTCAATCATCCCTTGCGTCATTTTCATCAATGGCGTGTTCGGGAACCTCGCGGCAAAGTATGCACACCTGTCGCTCGAACACATAGCCGAGGGAGGTACACTCGCAGAAGAAGTGATCTCAACGGTTCGAACGGCGCAAGCGTTCGGTATCCAGCGTATTCTCGCGGACCTCTATGGCCGATACATCTCCCGGAGTCGTGCAGTTGACATCAAGTCGTCTATGTGGCATGCCGCGTTCCTCACTGCCTGGACATTCCTAATCTATGCCATCTACGCAATGGCTTATAATTTCGGCACGACGCTCATCAACCACGGGCACGGTAGGCTTCCGTAGTAATTCATTCGACTTCTGTCCTGACGCCATGCCTAGCGACCGCTGGAGAAATCATCACTGTCATCCTGGTCGTGATCGTCGGCGCGTTCTCTCTTGGCCACCTCTCCCCACAGTTGCAGGGTGAGCATCGATCACCTTCCACCCAATACCTATCTGCTAAACCACCGGGACAATCTCCAGCTATCGGTAAGGCTCGTGGTGCTGCCGCAAAACTTTATGCCACCATCGACCGCATTCCGCCTATCGACTCAGCGGCGCCTACGGGGCTGAAGCCAGAGAGATGTGCCGGAGAGATCACCCTGGAACATGTCGATTTCAGTTATCCTTCCCGCCCCAACGTCCCCGTCATCCAGGACCTATCTCTCACTTTCCCAGCAGGCAAGACCACGGCACTCGTTGGCGCCTCCGGCTCCGGCAAGTCCACCGTCGTGTCTCTCATCGAGCGATTCTATAACCCTCTACGTGGTGCTGTGAAGCTTGACGGCGTGGACGTCAAGGACCTAAACATCCACTGGCTGCGCTCACAGATTGGCCTGGTATCTCAAGAACCGACCCTCTTCTCAACCACCATAAAGGGAAACGTTGCGCACGGCCTCGTCGGGAGTGCCTATGAGAATGCGCCAGAAGAAGAGAAGTTCCGCCTCATCAAGGAGGCCTGCATCAAGGCGAACGCGAACAGCTTCATCTCCAAGCTCCCGCTCGGCTACAACACCCTTGTCGGCGAGCGCGGCTTCCTCCTCTCCGGCGGACAGAAGCAGCGCATCGCCATCGCCCGCGCCATCGTCTCGGACCCACGCATCCTATTGCTCGACGAGGCGACGTCCGCGCTGGACACGCAGAGCGAGGGCATCGTGCAGAATGCGCTCGACAAGGCCGCGCACGGACGCACGACGATTACCATCGCGCACCGGCTCTCGACGATCAAGGACGCGGACCTCATCTACGTCATGGGCGGCGGCGTCGTCCTCGAGTCCGGCACGCACGCGGAGCTGCTCCGCAACGAGAACGGGCCGTACACACGCCTCGTACAGGCACAGAAGCTACGGGAGGCGCGCGACAACGCCGCTCTTGCTAGTAGCTCTGGCGATACCAGCTCGGTGGACGGGGCTAAGGACGGCGACAATGAGAAGCGGACCTTGAGAAGCATGGACGCTCCATCTCTGAAGCGCGAGCAGTCCAGACACTCCGTGATGGGCTCTCAATATGCGTACGGCACAAAGAAGCCTGTCGACGAGAAGGACTACTCGCTCACCTACATCCTGCGGCGCCTCGCCTCCATCAACAGCGACTCCTGGAAGCAGTATGTGGTGGGCACCATCGGCGGCATCGCGAACGGCGCGCTCTACCCGTGCTATGGCATCGTCTTTGCCAAGGCAATCAACGGCTTCGCGGACACGACGAACGCGCAGCGGCGGTTCGACGGGGACCGCGCCGCGCTCTGGTTCTTCATCATCGCCATCCTCGCTGCCATCGCGATTGGCGTACAAAACTACCTGTTCGCGCGCGCCGCAGCGGACCTCATGGCGAAGCTCCGCGCGTCCAGCTTCCGCGCGATACTCCGCCAGGACGTTGAGTTCTTTGACCGGGAGGAGAACAACACGGGCCACTTGACGATGGCGCTCAGCGAGAACCCGCAGAAGATCAACGGGCTTGCAGGCCTCACGCTCGGCGTGCTCGTCCAGAGCCTCGCAGCGGTCGTCATCGGCGCGATTTTCGGCTTGATCTTTGCCTGGCAACTTGGGCTTGTCGGCATTGCCTGCACGCCCGTCTTGCTCTATACCGGTTACATCCGCCTGGTAAGCTGCGTACTCGCTTTTACCACAGCGTCTACTAACTGACCCACGATCTAGCGGGTTATCATTCTCAAAGACCAGAACAACAAGAAGGCGCACGAGGCGTCCGCCCAATTGGCCTGCGAGGCCGCCGGTGCTATCCGTACCGTCGCCGCCCTCACGCGCGAAGAGGACTGCGCGCGTCTTTACAGCGAGTCCCTTGAGGCACCGTACCGCCGCTCGAACAAGACTGCTGTCTACGCCAACGCTATCTACGCACTGAGCCAGGCGCTGTCCTTCTGGATCGTCGCGCTCGTCTTTTGGTATGGCTCGCGCCTGGTCGCTAACCAGGAACGCTCCACGTTCCAATTCTACGTGGGTCTCATGGTAAGTCTGTGACACTCGCAATATCGGTGCGGCAACCTCTCATGATATCCGCAGAGCACTACATTCTCTGCGCTTCATGCTGCGAGTGTCTTCTCTTTCGTACCAGACATCGCGTCCGCCAAGGGTGCTGCATCCGAGGTTATCAAGCTACTCGACTCGATGCCCGAGATCGACGCCGAGTCTCGAGAGGGCGAGGTCCCAAAGGACGTACAAGGCCGTATCCGCTTCGAGCACGTGTACTTCCGCTATCCGACACGCCCCGGTGTACGAGTTCTCCACGACCTGAACCTAACGGTAGAGCCCGGCACGTATGTCGCCCTTGTTGGCGCGAGCGGTTGCGGCAAGAGTACGACAATACAGCTTGTAGAGAGGTTCTACGACCCCCTCCGTGGAACCGTCTATGTGAGTGTAGCATACTTGGTGCTCTGGATTTGGTGATACTGACTAGCCTTGACGATAGCTCGATGAGCAGCCCATCACGAAGTACAACGTGTCGGCGTACCGCAAGAACATTGCATTGGTGTCCCAGGAGCCCTCACTCTATGCCGGTACCATCCGCTTCAATATCCTCCTCGGCGCTACCAAGCCCAAGGAGGAGGTCACTCAGGAAGAAATCGAGGAAGCGTGCCGCAATGCGAACATCCTCGAATTCATACAATCGCTCCCTGAGTAAGTATCATCTCATCCGCAGGATTCACGAGCCATGCTGACCCTTTGTGACTTAGTGGCTTTGAAACCGAAGTAGGCGGCAAGGGCTCACAGCTGTCCGGCGGCCAGAAGCGTAAGTTCGCAACGGCTTGGCAGCATACCTCTCGCGAAGCTTGATGCTCATACCTCCTCCAAGAACGTATCGCGATTGCTTGCGCCTTGCTCCGAGATCCGAAGGTGCTCCTGCTTGACGAGGCGACGTCCGCACTCGACTCCACCTCGGAAAAGATCGTTCAAGAAGCATTGGACCGGGCCGCAGAGGGACGCACGACAATAGCGATAGCGCATCGTCTGTCGACGATCCAGAACGCCGACCGCATGTACGCCCGCCCATGTGCTCTCTCTCTGCGATCGTTCAATACTGACGTGCTTCGTTATGATCGTAGATACTTCATCAAAGACGGTGCTGTCGCCGAGGCTGGGACTCACGAAGAACTGCTCGCGCTTCGTGGCGGCTACTTCGAATATGTTCAGCTACAAGCTGCCGTCACTTAGTCTAATCGTCATGTTTCATACACCTGTTCGATGCTTGACAACCCCAGCCCGTTCGCTTGGATCGTCCGTTGCGTCTCCGAGGGTCGCACCCGGCGGTGATGGTGACTACCGGCGGCACATTGCCGTCTCCGCAAACCCGGGGCAAATGCTCATTGATGCTGTGCTCCGGAGGCATATGTACGCCGTCAGCGTAGCAAGTCGCAGCACTTGGACGTGGATCAGGTGAAGATGGGGACGACGCACGCACATGGACGAGATAATGAGCGCGGTTTGCGTCGAGAGCGCACCAGATGGTCCGCCCCACGCAGGCGCCCGCCGGCTGTACTCTCTTGCCAGCGCGCATGTGGTCCACACCACCGCCGCGGCAGTGACGCCTGCCATGGCCAGTCCCCCACAACGCCTTATTACGATGGCTCGGTGTGTTGCCCTCCTGCCATCTCGCGTTCAGCCCGGCATCTGGTGTCCGCATACAGGGAGCGTACGCACGAGAGCTCGACCCTCTACGCAGGGCCTTGCAGGTTTAGTAACACTCGTGTAGCCAATGCAGCAGCTATTGAACACACTGCGGTATTGCGAACGCCATGTGCGATAGATATGGACGCATGGCATGGTGGCTCCGCCAATGTTCCGCGGCACGACGCTAGAAGCCCGGACCGTCGGTGAACCAACCTCGATTGAAATCCGTGATGTCTCACCGGGCAATTGGTTTGCGCGACTCCGTGGGGCGCTCTTCCAGTTCCCTCAGCTGGCGATCTCTCCAGTACGTACATGCTTTGCTCAAATAGCTAGATCTTACTAATTCACACTTGTCTAATCCTCTCATGGCCAAAGGCCCGTTTGTAGTACCTAACAGGTGCTCTGTCATTCTCTGAGATGACAGGCCTGGTCGAATGGGTAAGTAATGCAACCTTTTGATGCTCCTCGCCCCGGATCTCCGTCGCTACTAGCCCGAGCTTCGTTGTATTCCATGACCGAGCGTCGTGTGCTGTCCATCACGCGTGCACTGTGTCTTGGCATCTGCAATGCTCTTGGGTGCACGCTCCTCTGTCCCTTATCCCGACCTGACAACATGGTCCCGCGCCGTTGCCGCCTCACCTGCATGATTGCGTCAATACTCGTCCTGTTCCCTATCGTCCTATAAAGTCTCCTCGAGTGTAGCGGGATTCCTCGGTCACCGGTCCTCCGTGCTCCAGTCGCGCCGTCCTCCTTGAGCTCCTTGCTTACTCTCGGCACCATGTTCTCCTCATCCGTCCGTGCGGCTCTGCTCGCTCTTGCTGCCTCTGCGTCGCTTGTCTCCGCAGAGCGCGGGCTCTCTCTCAAGGTCTCCGGACCAGAGGCGGTCGATGGTGTCGACAACCTGAAGGTCACCACCACGCTGACCAACACCGGTGACGAGACTCTCAAGCTACTCAACGACCCCCGCGGTGCTCTGCACACGCTCCCTGCGAACAGCTTCGCCATAACAACCAGCTCTGGTGACAGCCCGAGCTTCATTGGTGTCAAGGTTTGCAGGACAACGCTGCTGATTTGAGTCATACGAAGCTTACTCTGAGATTTCTAGGCGAAGTATGTTCCTTCTCAGGTGGCTAAGAGCGCGAGCGACAAGGCTTTCACCGTCCTCGAGCCCGGCCAGTCTGTCACCGTTGACCACGATCGTAAGATCCCTCCAGGGGACACCATCACTACATATACACTGACGCGGAATCCACTACAGTCTCTGCGGCCTACAACTTCACGCTCCCCGGCGAGGGCCTGTACACCGTTGAGCCATCGAACCTGTTCCACTTCGTGGACCCCGAGACGAACGAGCCGGTTGAGATTCGCGCCGACGTCGAGACGCACGTCGCGAAGGTCGCCGGCAAACTCGCGGTCGCGCGCCCGACGCCCACGCTTGCCAGGCGCTACGCCTACAACGGCTGCTCGTCCTCGCAGCAGTCGGGGATCCGCTCCGCGGCACCCGCCGCGCAGAGCTACGTGAAGAGCGCGCTCTCGTGAGTTACGGTTGCCATGGCCATGCGCATCCCATAACCAGGCGCTGACGCGGCGCCGGTCACTGCCTAGGTACCTCCAGAGCCACACCGCGGCCTCGCCCCGGTACACGACCTGGTTCGGCGCGTACACGAGCTCGCGCCACAACACGGTGCAGAGCCACTTCTCGAACATCAACGGCAACGACCTCACGTCGTTCACCTACGACTGCACGTGCACGGACGAGGGCACGTACGCCTACGTCTACCCCGACGAGTGAGCGCACGGCGATGCCCCCGCCTGTCGTCCCGCCTGACGGTATCTAACCTCCGCGTATCGCAGCTTCGGCACCATCCACTTCTGCGGCGCGTTCTGGCAGGCACCGACAACCGGCACGGACTCGAAGGCGGGCACGATCGTCCACGAGGTGAGCATTCCCCACCGCCACCGCTTTCCACCCAGTCGCGGGGGAACTGACGCACGCGCACCCGACAGTCGTCGCACTTCACGCGCAACGGCGGCACGGACGACATCGTCTACGGCCAGACCGGCGCGAAGAGCCTCGCAAAGAGCAACCCCGACCAGGCGATCCGCAACGCAGACAGCCACGAGTACTTTGCGGAGAACAACCCGTCTCAGTCCTGAGCCTCGGGCAAGCGGGGAACACGGCGGCGCTGACGCGAGTTGTACATACACTGTACATACCGGACTGTGTTGGAGGGCTCAATAGGAGGAATGTACAACGCATGTGGCGATAACGTGAATTGTTGTTCTTGTACAGGACAAGCCTCGGATACAGCGGCATGGGCCTCCGGGCACCCTGTCGGGCGACCCATTGGCTGTGCTTCGCCGTCAGGCGCGATCTGGTCACGCGCAAAGTCGGCAGACGAGTTCTCTGAAAGTCATCGCCACCCTCCCGGAAACTCGGCGCGTTCCACAGGTTCTATCGAAGGAGAGCATGGTCACATTTGTCACTTGCACAAAGTCAATGGAGCATCGACTCTCAGTACATGCGGGCAAATCTACCCATGATGGCGATATGACATGCACACCTCCTTGAACGAACGCCACGACACCCCCGGCGCGACGAGCCTATTGGACAGATCCGAATCCGGGGATGCAGTTCTGCTTCGCGAGCGGGACGCTCCCGCTGCGAATGTAGCATATCTTCGCCGCAACGCAGTCCCCAGTGCATGCCGGGCTGCGGACGGAGCTTTTGCCTTGAAATGTGTTGAACACCTGTGGCGACCGAGTGAGTGGTGTATCTATGAGCAACCCAGACCGAGTAAGTGTACGCACTGTGACGAGCGACGAGTCCGCCTCCATCTCTGCAGTGGCCAAGAGCAGTCAGCAGACACGCCCACAGCTGCGGTTGCGATGCAGCCACGAATACACACCCTCCGTGACATGATGCCACCAGGTCGCGTTGAGGGGGTCGTCCGGGCCCCAGCCCGTGATATTCGCGCCGTACGCCGCGCGTGTGCTGTATTCGTATTCATACACGGGCCCCGCGCTGCCCTCTGCGTCAAGCTGCGGGAACGAGTTGACGTCACTCTTCCACCTGGTGGGGCGGCGGCACGCCGGGGACGGAGGACAAAGAGGACGAAACAGGGGTACAGGGGAAGAGGAGAAGAGGGCGGTTAGCACGACGTGGCATACAGGCACCCCGAACTCTACCGACTACTCACGTGTGGGCGTCGAGGATCTCGAAAGTCTGCACGGAAATGGTGTCGAGTGGGCGCACGCCAGAAGGATACATGATGTCAGGGATGCGACGCGTGTGGGGAGAAGAGGCGCGCACCCCAGAGTCGACCTCGTAAACGCGGAAGCCAGAGTTGAGGTTCGTCAAAGGCGTGATTGACGGGCCGATCTGCACGTACACAACCCCTCCTCGTCAGACCCCGCCCCATCAATACAACACAACACGCCGGTTAGCTCACCCAGCCCACGGCAGCCGCCGTCTGTGCGCTGATATCGGTGGCGTTGTTCGCGTAGTAAATCTGGTGCGGTATCAGGACGGTGCAATTCCGGGGTGGAGCCACTCGCAGCTGCTGACCATGACCTGATCCTCGTGGGTGTGCCCGAAGAAGATCGCTAGTGGCCGACGTCAGAACATGGGCGGCGCGCGAAACTGCAGCCGCGGGCGCGCGGGGGGGCGTACCCTTGATGACATGGGGTGAGAAGCGATCCACACTAGGCGTTTCGTTGTAAATACACTGGAGCGTCAGGCGTGCGAGGTGCGATGGCTCACATCTGGTAGACTGTGTGCCGAAAGTTTCGTCAGCTCCTGCCCGGGCATATGCCGTACTCAGTACCTACATAAATTGGTTGGGTTTTGCAGGGGGTTTGACCCATCCCAACCGCTCAGAACATGACCCAGTATCCACACTACCAATCCAACGGCGTCAGTACCCGATGATATGGAACTAGAGGGGTAGTGAACTGGTACCAGCGTCACCAGCATCTTCCGCAGCCTGAAGCTCGTCAGTGAGAAAGCGAAGCATCCCCGATACGTCTGGGTTCGTCATGTTGATGTAGTTGAAGTAGTTGGCGCTGAGAAGAGACGGTCAGCCGTCCACGCCTCTATCCAATGGCTACCTACGCCATACAGCGATAGCCATGAACATACCTATACCCTGTGAAAGTGACGTGAGCTGTCATCCCGGTTGGAACTCGCCGTAAGCACTCACACAAGTCGGTGTTCAAGGTGATGACGCGCAGTCCATCCTGGCGCCTCACCATGTATGCGGCATAGTGGGCGCGAGCTTGGTCGACGACAGAATGAGGGATCCAACCCTCGTGTTCCCAGAGCGATGCGACGTGGTCGTAATTCCTGCGCGTATGTTCAGCCGACATTGGCACGTACGCAGATTCTTCGAGCACTGCGTACCAACTGAATTGCTCAGCCAACTGTCCACCGAGAGAATGCGGAGCATCCTGAGCCCTGATAGCAGCCGCGTTAGTGATCATCGTAGCGCTTGCGTATCGGAACGGGACAAACTGGTTATACGAGTCGTGGTTACCCAATGCCGCGTATACAGGGCCCGAGCCGAGCGTCCGCTTGAGCAAATCGTACAGGACGACCTTCAAGAATCGGTTCAGCTCCTAGTGAAATGCATGGCGGAACGTAATCAGACCTCGGTGTACCGCACGTAGTCTCTGAAAGTCACAGTCAGAAAGCGACTATCCCTGATTCCGCAAAAGCAGGGTCGTACCTAGACAGCTGGTTCTCAGAGTCATGAGAGACGAGGTCGCCTGTGTATACGGTGAAGTCGAATCCAGACCGCTCGGTGCCTGCGAGGACGGGAATGGCTTGGAGCGCTGCTGTGATCAGCGAGAACGGTGAGTCACTGGAGAAACAGGTTGTGAGCATATTGCCACCAGCGTGTTGAAACCGTACATACCACAGGTAGGCGCCGAAACGCGGTGCGGGGAACACGGTCACGTTTGGGCTTGCTCTGTTGTGGTTAATTTCACGGCAGCACAAGCCAGACGTGCAGTTCGCTTCAGCGCCGTTGGCGTAGCCTGTTGACGATGTTGTGTCTCATCAGTAACAAGGCCCCACATGTCGAAACAAGATAACATACGCGGATCGATGTGCATATCGGAGAGATGCAAGACCTTGATACGCTTGCCGGAGGGCTTCTTCGCAGCCGGAAGCGGGTTAGGCTTAGGCTTCGCGAACCAGCCCGTCAAGTTGAGCGGCGTGGTAGTGGGAGCCGGACACAAGCCCGACAGGAAGTGTGAGCATATCATCTACAGCGCCGTGCGAAGTGAGCTCTAACTTCACGCTTCGGGCTGGCAGAACCTTCTAACCTGCCCATCGAGGCCAGCCACATCCGCGTTCGCGACGACCTGCGTGATGACAGACCCGAGCTGGAAGATGCCGTACTGGGTCGCGCAGTCCTTGTTGAAGCCGAAGTGCTCGCACGCGCGCACTGCGAACGTGGGCCCCTGCTCCGGGGCGGCGAGCGCGAGGAACTTGCCGACCTCGAGCGCCGCCTGGCAGCGCGCGCAGTTGTTTGTCCCAAACGTCGGGTTGCTCGCTATGGAGAGGACCTGCGCGAAGGCGGATTCGAGCAGCTGTCCGGAGGATGCTTTCGGCGGCAAGACGTGCGGATCACGCGTGTTGTTCTAGATACTGATAAGTGAGTCCTATCGTGAGGTTGAATAGCTATAAGCAAACCTTAGGGAGCGTAGCAGGGTTCGTTAACTCAAACGGATAGATCTTGTGCTGTTTCCCGAAGCAGTGAGCGACTCCCGCGAACATACCACCAACATTCTGACTGCCAAGGTACTCACCGAGATGGGATCGGAGATCACAGGCTGGGGTTGGGCCGAGGTCGCTGTGGGAGAGTTGTAGTAGTGTTTGTACACCGACGTAGGGAACCGCCCTGGCGCGGTAAATGCGGAGGGACCCAACGCGTCGGTCGTCACCGGCTCTGCCAATGCGGAGACGGAAAAGACAACTGCAGAGGCAGCGAACACGCTCAATGCCCTGGACAGCATCGCAGCAACTACGAACGCGATGGGTGCAGGTCCCATGGCCACAGAGGGTATTCTCGCGCTTTAAGGGCGTCGGGGTCAAGCAAATTTAGCTCACGTTCGCTCTCGAAGCCCGACGAGCCGGTGATGGGCGCACATTGTGCGCATCGAACGTGCGTCGCGTGTTTGCAAAGACGGCTCAGATGTGCGCGAATTGGCACAGGGGCGGCCGAGTATGAGACCTCGAGGCATGTCGTAGGGCCACGTGCAAAGTATTGGGCAGTGTAGTTGCCTGTCCCGCTGGCAGCCGTGGAAGCGGGGGGGCCGCACTGTTACTGTCGACGTCAACCTGAATGCGTTCGAGCCATTGCTGAGGAGAGATATACGCGCCGCTCTGATGCTGCAGCATGAAGGAGATGACGGAACAACAAGTCCATACCAAATGGAAAGAGGACGCGCGCTTTGTTGTGCGTACGTTGGTCGTAGCTCATGGGCGAGCTACTACTGCGCTCTGCCGGCGCAAGCGATGGGCGTTGTGGCGGGCGGCCACGCGGGCCGCACATGCCTCTCCAATCACGCTCTTTCCCGGGAGGGGGTGATGCGTGACATGCTGCCCTGATCCTCTCTGTCCTCGGGCGTAACCCATTGGAGGGTGTCACGTTGAGGCCTAGACTCCAGGCTGCTGGGTGGAGGACACATGAGTATAAAGAGGGTCAGGGCCGCGTATCGAGGACTTATCACACTTCCCCTCTCCCCCCTCCCTGTCCCTTGTGGTGTAGATACAATGGATTCGAGATATACACGAGGTACTGACAACACCACCAAACCCAATGGAATGCATATAAGGTCGCTCCCCTTGCAAGCGTGAGTACTACGATGACTAGGGAGGTGAGGGAGTAGTAAGTGGGTGGATGATATTGATACTGATCAGGCAAATATACTGTACAGACACGAGCAGAGCGTCAGCAACAGAAATCAGAAAGCGAGTAAACGGGATATAGATGGGTAAGAAACAAATCATTTGAAGCAGAAGAGACGGATCGGGCGGGCAGCCTTGGTCGCAAGGCGAAGCAGCTCGGGGCGACGCTACCTGTGCTGCATCTATCGCGGACTGGGATAACCAACGGTCAGGCTCACGGGTGGGGTCTTGGCACGGACATTTCAGACTCACCTGCAGAACTCTACACAGTCTAGCACCACCGCTCGGCAGCCTCGTCCTCCTGCTGTCCTCCGGTCTATCGTCGTAGGCACCTAGGCCTTGACCGGTGGGTTGTCTGGCCGCTTTTGGCCGCTGACTTGCGTATGAGGCGCATCGGCCTGGTTCCTGGCCGCGGACGCAGCGGCGGCTGCCTTGATCCGGGCCTTCTCCTCCGCGATCCTCCTCGATTCCGTCCAAAGACGGAGGGTGTAGTCGTGAAGAGAGCGCGAGTATAGGACGAACGGATCTGATTCGCCCGAATGCTGGTTAGGGGTATTCGAGGCAGGCACGGTAGACGACGCCGCGAGCATGGTGGCGGATGATGGAGGTACTGGTCCGGTCTCGCTTCCGGAGCGGGCGGTGGGTGGTCTGAAAGGTAGGAACGCTCGACGGCGACAAGGCGGCACAAGAGGGCGACGGGCACGACGTTCGTTCGCGCAGGGCAAAGAGTCTGGGACTCGGAGGACTTTCGAGCGCAGAGGACGGAACGGAGAGATGGATATAGCAACCCAGCGCTCACTCGAATTTATGAACCGCCTCGGCAGGCTTGCGGCCGTGGCTCCTGGGCAGCTGTAGGCGGGGGACAAAAACGAGGGTGCTTCTCAGATGAAGGCATCGCGACGCGCCGCCAACGGCCCCATCCTCTCCTCTCCTTGGTCGGCATCCCCATTCCACGCGCGGTGCCACGGGGTCCTCCTACGGCATCTCTCTCCGGCTCACACTCCCCACCACCGCACCGCACCTCTCGTCCTCCCCGCCTTCCCTCGCGCACGCTCTCTTTCTCGTCCACGCCCACTCAATATCACGCGTCCAGCCTCATGCTACACAACATACAGGCATAACGCCCATCTCCCCACCAGGCCACCCCGGGACGCCTCAACATCTTGGATCACACCCCGTGCAGCGCGAGGCCTGCTCCACCGGCAGAGGGTGATCGTGCTGATTTGTCCGGTGACAAGGCTGCGAGTGTCTACGCTCCAACGTGTGTATCACCCCCTCTCTGCCACGGAGACGGAGCACAGCTGCACTCACCCCAGCCAGTCCCGTCGCGACGTGTCTCCGTGCTGCAAACATCGCGCCCCTGCGCCCGCCCCGCCGGCTGTGTGCCCCTGCGTCAGTGGTCTCTGGTGAGCTCCTCGATGAAGTCATACATGGCGTATAGACGCGCATCACGCGCACGTCGGGGGCGCGCGCGCGTCCTCACCTAAGCAACACCCCGGGCGCCCTCCTTTCCTCAGCCTCTCGTCTAAACCGTGCGCCGGGCGCGCTGATATGCATTGCCTCGTCGGCAGCGCCGTGCTTGCCCCGGATCGTCCTCGACAGCGAGGTTCCCATCGAACGGAACCCCATGCGCGATCGTGTATCAATTTTCGCCCTCAGGATGTTGCGCGCGAGCGCGCTGCTGTTCTCTGACGTACGGAGGCGACCGTGTTTCAAGTTCAAGCCTCCTGTCCCCTTCACGCGCGGGGCGAGCAAATCAAGGACGCCCGAACGAATGCTGCACACCGGCAACTGCTGGGAAGTTCGCGGCCAGTACTATCACCGCTACAGCCACGACATCTGCCCCCCTGGAACCCTCTCAGGTACACGGAATCCGACTATGCGACGGCCGTCGCGCTTTGGAACACGCCGCGCTACCGTGACTTGGTTGCCGACCGGTCCTGTCGTCCGACGGCTGCACGACGCATCATATCCTCACGCCGGACGCGGCCTCGCGATGCTGTGCCCACGTATGCCGTGCCCCCATCTCTCGGCTTGTGCCTAGGATAGAACTGTGGCAAGATGGACCAGGTCGTGTGTGTCTAAACATACCGTAATACTTTCACATAGGCCGTAATACCATCCATTGACAACCCAGCCAGCCATCGGGCGGCGGAGGCTTACATCGATCCTCGAAGACTGCACTGACGTTTGACCATTCGAAGTCACTCTGTGGCGAAACTGCTAGAAGGTAGCAAAACACATGAGCGCCGCCACTGAGTCTGCTGTGACTGACTATGTTGTGCCACGTATAGGGCTTTAAGCTACGCGAGCATCGTAACAGAGGGCACCAGCAGGGTTCACCTCAAGTACTGTACGGTGCTGTACGATCAGCCATCCTTGTAGAGGACAAAAACACTCCCTGGCGGGGAGTCGAACCCCGCTTTCGCGCGGTCTTTTGCATGACAGGCGCGTGTACTAACCGATATACTACCAGGGATATTGCATTCGGTCGCCAGTTGGCGTAATATCGAGAATGGCCTTCGTTACTGATGTACCTGCAGCGAGCTGACAGTGGACAGAGACTCACAACACATGAATATGCCCGTACAGGCTCGCGGGCCGCAAACAAGCTCATCAAAATGAGGATGCAATGGCTTTACGCTTCTGCTACGTCCCTTGAGTGCAGCCGAGGAGTTCTTGAGGATCCCGAGAACTTCTTTGCTAGTTGGGGTATGTGAATAACCATTCCTGTGCACTGCTTTCCCCAAGCTCAAGCAGATTTTGTGCGACAATTGTCCGGACGTGCATTCCGCGGCGGGGTCGATACTTGGTCAAGACGGCAGATGGACACATGGTGCAATGACTTCGACCGCCATCCGGTACGGTGAACCGTGGCGACTATGGGCTCAGGACTAGACGGAACAATGCCCGCAGATCGTCGACGCAAAGCTGCAGGTGGACTTCCCAGCTCTCGCACGCAGTAGCCGTTCCACGCACAGCGACGTCCACAGGGCTGTTCGGAGAAATGCGCAAGGTGAGCAACCTCCCTTTGCCAGAGCGCGCGCTCTTTGTGTTTGCGTTCTGATCGTCGGACACCAAGATGCTTTCCTGACTACTGTGCCTGCAGGACGCCACTGTCCCTTCATCCGATCAGGCTGGAGTCTGGGTCATGTACCCGATCAATACAGGGTACATCTGGCGTTTGTACGTACGCTGTCTGTGCTTCCGGTCGCTGGTCCGCAACCGCATGCCGTGAGGTGAAGCCTGGCGTTTTTTTGCTGAAGCCTGGCGTTTTTTTGCTGTTCGGCCTCTATGGACCTCGTGCGGACAGGCGCGCTTTCCGCCGCTGGCTCCTTCCAAAAGCGCGCACCCTTTGAGGAAATTTGCGGATCTGGCGAGAGGATAGAACGAGATAGAAGAGCGTGATTCTCCGCAGCTCACCGGCGAATACAACTCGATGTGGGTTCCGGAGGCTGGAGAGGCAGCATGCGCGTCCGGGTGGTGTGCTTCCAAGTTCAAGGGGGTTCGCCCAATAGCAGATAGACGCCGCGCGTGCCAAGAGCGCAAAGGCCGCGAAATCTAATCTGGTGGGTTGGATATCTGATTAGATCAAGGGAGAGAGCTGCATCTTTACTTTCTCCCCTCGCCTTGAGTTCGCCCATGAGTCACTATATAGACCGCCATCCCCCGTCCGCCAGAGCCCGGTCCTGGGCCACCTCTCTGCACGATGCTCACCTCCTCCGCTCGCCTGAGCTGCCGCAGCTCCGTCAAGCCCACAGCCGTCCATTCGCGATCCGCGCAGACCTTCAAGGCGTTCTACGCTGTTCGTCCGCCCGCAGACGTCATGCATGCCCAACTACTGACTTATCGCAATCTCACCTGCGCAGACCATACGGAGTTTGCGCAGCACGTATGAGCCACCAGAGCCGGACGATGTTGAGCCCTCGGAGAAGGTATGTCAAGCTCCCACCGATCCGTCCGACGCGTGTCGTGTACCCATCCATGTCTCCCGTCCCAGGACTTCATCCTTTCCCTCCTGCGCGCGAACCCTTCCCTACGTGACACAAAATCGTACCTCGCCTCGTTTGGTCCCCGCCCACAGCGCGGCCAGCCCCCCGCGCTAAAGCGAGAAGAAAAGCCGGTAGTGGCGGAGGAACAGGTAGCCGCCGAATCCGAGTCGAAGCCTCCCGATATCGACCTCAGCCCCAGCCCCGTGGTGGCATCCATCCTCAATCCTGTGTACCGGCGCACCGCGCTCGTCAAGCTCCAGGCGCCCTTCACGAACCGACAGCTGGAGAGCATCGCGCGGGGCATGATCTACCTCGAGAAGCTGGGGCTTGTCAGTGTTATTGTGGTCGAGAACGACCAGCTCCCGAAGGGCGACGGCAGAGAGCGCGCAGCTCTGATAGAGGAAACGATGCGCGTCGTGAGCGCGCTCGAAAACCAAGGGGCGCGCGCGCGCCCGGTGCTCGGTGCGGTAGTCCGGCTCGGCCCAAAGCCGGGAGATGAGGACGGCGCCGAATCGCGGGACTACATCCTCCCCGAAGCCCACACGTTCCCAGACGACCTCGTCCACATTCGCTCAGCGCTGCGCGCCGGCGAGATCCCAGTTCTGCCGCCGCTCGCCTTGGACTCGTTCTGTCGGAGCGTCCGTGTGGACGCGAACGACGTGATTGCCGCCCTCGTCCGGGGCATGGGTGAGGCGGCGGCTCTCGACAACAGTCAAGTCCACGGAGATGAGAGTCCCTCCATGTTCCCCGACGAAATCGACCTCACTCCTTTGCGGCTCATGATCATTACCCGTGAAGGCGGGGTTCCGTCTTACGCTCGCCAAGGCCTCCCCCATCTTCTCATCAACCTGACATCTGAATACTCATACATTCGCGAGACATTTGACCCACGCTGGCGGCCCTCACATCCTACTGCGCTCTCCAATCTGGAATTGGCACGAACATGTCTGGCCTTCATGCCGCCCAGTTCCTCCGCCGTCATGGTCTCTCACCGTTCTCCCAGCCACCTGATCGGCAACCTCATCACGAACAAGCCTGCAGTGAGCTCGAGCCTCCCACACGCGCTCCTGCAGGGCAACCGCAAGCTCACGCCGCATACCCCCACCCTCCTCCGCCGCGGGCTCCCGATCCGGGTAGTGCGCAGCGTGAGCGAGATCGATAAAGGGAAGATGAAGGCGCTCCTCGAGCAGTCTTTCCGGCGCACGCTCGACGAGGACGCGTTCTGGGCGCGGATGGAGCGCGACCTCGACTTCGTCATCGTCGCGGGCGACTACGCGGGCGCGGCGGTGGTGACGCGCGAGCCGTGCGCGGCGGGCACGCCGCGCGCGGTCGCGCCGATCACGTACCTCGACAAGTTCGCGGTGCTCCCGAGCCACCAGGGCGACGGCACCGTCGACTTCCTCTGGGTCGCGCTCCACGACGAGACGTTCGGGCTTGGGCTCCCGTTCTCCGCGAACCCGAACGGCGGCAAGGCGGGCAGGGGCGAGGGCCGCGACCTCGTGTGGCGCAGCCGCGCCGACAACCCGGTCAACAAGTGGTACTTTGAGCGCAGCACCGGCCACCTCCGCCAGGGCGACTGGGTCCTCTTCTGGTGCGACGCCGAGGTGCGGCTCAAGACGGAGGAAGGTCGGCGCGCGAGCGCCGGCTTGTCGTACCTTGAGGAGTGGGAGCAGGGCCGACTGGCGACCTGGTGCGACGTGGTCATGAAAATACCTTCGAGCTGGCATCCCAAAAAGTGACAATCCTCGCTACCCGTATAATTCCAAGTTATATTCGTATCTTGCTCTTCCGACCGTGACCTCACAAATCTAGACTGTTGTGCTATAGCTACCGACGAGTTGTGTATTTCTACCTCACCACCTTAGACTCCAGGATACTAGAGCCCTGCTGCTGCTGCGCACGGCTCCGACATTCATACCCGCTGGTTGTGTCGTACGTTAATTCATCACACACATTACACGCATACATGGAGCAGAAAAAATGTAAAGAAAACAGATAATCCGCATCGCTCCACTGGACCGTGACCTACAACCTCAGACATTGCTGCCGACGCTGGAGCGTGACTTGCGCCTCTTCGACCTCCGCTTCTTGGCCGCAGGAGCCGGAGCCTCGACTGCCTCTGGCGGCTGCGGCTCGTCGACAGTCTTCTTGAGCAGACCGTGACGGCGCCAGACGATGAGCTCGCGACCCTTCTTCTGAACCTTCCGCATCAGCCCATTGACACCCTTCAGGACGGCGTCGCGGAACATTCCCGTCGTCCACTGGTCCAGGTTCCGCACGAGCAAGTACACCTGAATGATGTCCTCCGCCTTACGGAGGTCCCAGTCGTTGTAGAGAGCGCTATTGCGCCGCGTGCCTGCGGAGGCGGTGCCCTTGAACGGCGCAGACTGGATGACCTGCGTGTTGGGAGGTGGGTGTTCAGCTCATGTCCGGCACTCACCAAAGCGAACGCCGTACCACCCGCTTGTCCCGGATCTTCCACCAATCAACATGTGCACGGACGGTGTTTTCGGACCAGACGATGCCAAAGACGGGGGCCTTGACGTTGAGCGCGTGCAGATGGCGAAGGGCCGCGGTCGTTGCGATGCCGTTCTGTCTGAGCGCGGGGTCGAGCTTGTCCTGCCCCGGCTTCTTGTCCTCCCAGAACGCACTCGCGACCTCGGGCACTTGTGCGTCGGGGATCTTGACGCACACCGTGCTTTGGTAGCGGAACGAGAACTCTCCGCCGACGGCATGGCCGGAGTCGCCCTGCGGGCGGTGTCGGCACAGGACTTTGTACGCCGAGTTCTCGTCCAGGGACAGAGTCTGCAAGTGGTGGGTCGGGACAAAGAGTGCACCGTCCGGCTTCGCAGACTTCGCACCGAGGATGCGTGCCGTACTATCCTTGTAGATCTTGCTGACAGAGAACGGTTGGGGCAGCGCGATGGAGCATTGTGCCCTGTGAGGGATACCCATTGTTAGTATCGCAGCGTAGGCATTGAATACAAATCGTTACCTATGGTCGCTGGTCCAGATGGCAGGTCTACGTACGAGGGCATAGCTATTTCCCCTCAGCATCCGTGTAAGCCCACTTAACAAGACAGCTTACACCTCGGCGTAATCTGCCTCGGACCACTTCCGGGTAGAATCGTGCATAGTGTTCATGAAATCCCATGCCCTGGATACGACCTGGAGGTCACGCAAGATATTCCTGCTCTCCTCGTCGTCCACCACGTCCGGAGAGAAAATCTCCGGCGCGGCCGCGTGAGCCGACAGGAGGAAATTCATGAATCCCGCTCCCATGGTGCGCTTCAGCCTGCGGTGGACCTTCGAATGCTACAGGAAGGAGCGACATGAGAACATGCTCTTTGTTCCGACCCTGACGATGACTTGCCTTGTCCGCCCACTCTTCGGGGAGCCTGCCGAAGAAGTTGAAGACTTCTGCAGTATGTTTCCCCTGAGTCAGTGGGAGGTTGTTGAGATCAACTTCTTCACGACGCTGGTGAGTGGCCCATGTCTCGAAGGCGGCGGTGTCCTTGGCGATCCTGAATGGGCCTGAATGGCGATTCAAGTGAGAGATGCATGATGGACACTGACTGCGAGGCGGTAAAGGGACGGAGCATGCGCCCAGCAGCTTTCTGAGTATCCGTAGAGCAGGTGGAGACTGGCATATTGGTGGGGTGCTGTACTAATCTGTCGGACAAAGGGAAGTGACAGTGAGCGACCCGACCCATGCTCGCAAGCAAGTAGACGTACGTTGAAGAAGGAAATGAGTAGATGTTCGAAACAGTCGTGAGGTCGTGGTGGTCGTGACTTACATGGTGGTATGGGGGAGAGGAGGGTGGCGGGAAGAAAAATGCGGGGCGGGACCTCTGCGCATTAAATAGCCTCGTCTTCGACGGAGCGCGCATCGCCCACACGTGACCGTGGTTACCAGCAGCAGGCTTCCACACGTTGTACTCGGGCCTTGATGAGAACTGCTAATCACTGCCATTGCCCACAAGAAACATACAAGGCCTCTGGGCTGTGCTACAAAGACTGCATTCACAGATATTTATCGAACAGCTTCTTCGTGGCCTCGACTCCCAGCTGTGTCGGGGAATGTCAGTGAATACGTAGGCGGACAAAACACGGTGTAGCGACTTACGAAAGTAGCCGCGTTTGCAGGGAAAGCCTGTGGTATATGAGCACATCAGCGCACGTCAAGACAAAGCGAGTAGAACTGCGTACGCGAGCCATCGCAGGCCCAAGTCCCCTCCATAGTGCCGCAACGCCGTCTGCAGCAATTGTCTTCCGTGCACAGTCCATGAACCCAGAGTAGGTCCCTGTCGGCGCCGATTGGATCCGCGACTTGAGAACCTGCACAGCATGAACGGTGTTAGGACCAGGTCTCGATACGCGCTGAATCAATGACTTACGTCTGGGGGGATGGCGATTGACCACATTGCGATGCCCGCCATGCCACCCGCGACGATGACGGCGCCCAAGTTGAGATCCGAAGGTGACGCTCCGGCAGGTGTCAACACCTTCTTCGTTACCTCGTACGCCGCGAAGTACCTGGTGAGTAACGACGTTCAGTAAGAAGACAGACGGGAGGAATGCCTGCAAACTCACGCTGCGCTCCCGGGTCCGTCTCTCGCTACAGTCGCGGCGGATCCGCGAAAGACACTGCGCACGCCCCCTTCGCGGTATAGGTGCTTCACCACGTCGAACACACCCTTATATTGGGTGCCGCCCTGCCCTTGACCTTGTACCTGGCCAGGATGAGTTCATTTGCCAGGCTGACGCATGCGTGAGACGCCGCATACCTGCAAGAGGACTTTGGCGCGTTCTACGGGCGCGGTAACAAGTGTTGTGGGTATCGCGGACAAGAATCCGGCGGCTGCAAGCTCAGCCGTCGACAACTCCTTGTTTGTCCGGTTGGGAGTGGCCGCTTGAATGAGTAGTTTCGACATATCATACGCCTGTGTACAAGTTCAGAACCGATTGTTCGGCGCGCAATGATGCGACGGCCGACGTACCCAGAACGAGACCGCGAAGATCGGCGTTACGCCGAGTAATGGGGGCACGACGCCTCGGTATAGACTGAGACATTCCAGAGAGTCAGTAGTCTCTACAAGCAGAGTGGTAGCTTACGCACCCCTTCACACCATCGCGCGCAAGGGCCTTCTTCACGACATCCACTGCGCCGGTGTAGGTACCAGGAGCAGCGGTTTGCAGCCGGGTCTTCGTCAAGTCGAAGGGGTGCCCTGTAAATGGCGCGCGTCGCGTTTAAACACTACCGCAAAGGCCCAACCGGTTTCGCTGCTCACCGACAAGCACGGCCGCGACACCACCAGCCCCTCCCGCGATGAACGACTTGACGGACTCGGAGGTGGACGAGCTGCGCTGGGCCTCTTCTGCTACTGCTGAGTCGCTCTGGGTGCGCACGTGAGATCACGGCTCACCGACGCGTCGCCCGCACTCACCATGATGGGTGTCGGACTGCCAGGCGGGGCGGGGGAGATGGGGACGCAGGAAAGGCTGAGGGCGCGGCTTAAGGGCGTCCGGCGAGCTCGTACGCCTGCGCGCTTGGCGGGATGGCGCGTGATATATAGGGGCGTCACCGGCCGCGCGGCGATCGCGGTCAGCTCTAACTATCCTCGTCTAATCAGATAAAACCCTCAGGATAACCAGTAAGAAACCTGCCGAAGTGCTCTGCTTGACGTTGTCAATGTACGGGAGCTTACTGTCCTTATGCAAGTTTACTGAGATCTGCTTACCGGTCCCGCCGGCGGGATGCCGCCAGCGTTCCCCGCGGCGGCGTCGTTTCCGCTTGGTTTCCCCGCATCTGCACCCCCACCGCCGTCATTTCCATTCAGGCGATGCGGGGTACCAGCCAATCGAACGAAGCGAAATGTACCGCGACAGACGCTGAGTGGGGAGCACCGCAGCCCGATCGCGTTTGCGTACCTCGGTCGAGTGCGAGTGCACCGTTCTGCACTCACCAACAGTCCCGCGAGATTTCCGGGAGGGTCATCCGAGCGATCATGGGAACTCCGTACGAGCTTTGCGCAAGGCGCGTAAGGTACGATCTGGGCTCGAGAGATGGAGAGGGGTTGGACGTTGGACGTTGAACAGCACTGAGTTCTCAGCACTCCGCTCACGTCCCGCCTACATCTTCGCGGCCATACCGCAGCTCTGGGCTGAGTCAGAAGACGTCGAGTCAACAGACGATACATACATGTATAGGGTCGGCTGTTAACGACACGTATAGTCCCGAGATGCAGGATATGATAAGCAGATATACATCGACGGCCATCCAGCGCGCGATTAGCTATTCTACAGTAGCAGCGAAAACATGTTGCATCCTTCCAAACCATAGTCTATCATATCATGCAGTATAACTCGTACCTCGTACTCTCTCCCTTCCACGACCCACAAATAAGCAGCACGCCTCGCTCCCACACATTTACGAGTCCTCCGAGTCGTCATGGCCGAACCCTCCAATGGGCTCATACGTCGCCTCGGTAGTGTCCCGCCGCCACACCCAGCGCACGCCCAGGAAAAAGAGCAGGATGAGGAGCACGCCACCCGCGCCGACCGCGAGCGGTGCGCCATACTCGGCGTACCACGACGGCGTGTACGGCACGAGCAGCCGGTCGATCTGCACCACGCCGCCCGAGCCGTCGCCCGTCGTGGAGCGGCCCCAGGACAGGACGCGCGCCCAGTCCTGCGCGCCGTCGCTCCCGCGCGCGCCCTTGATGCCGATCACGGTGCCCTCGTCTGCGCCCTCGAGCACGCGCACAATCAGGTCCCCGTACGCGGACGCCTTGCTCTGCAGCGTCGAGTACGTCGCTGAGTCGTCCAAGGGCAGTGGTCGGTTGTTCATGAGCGTGTCGATGACTGTGAGAGTGTCCGCTGGTGGGATGGACTGTGGTGGTGTAGGGATGAGGTGCTGCGAGACAATCGCCCGCAGGCGCTCTTCGTCGGCGTACAGGTCCGTGAGGTTGATCTGCTTGAACGCGTCGTCCGTCGGACACAGCAGTGTCCACCCTGAGCCCTTGAGGCCTATGTCGGCCCAGCGCGAGCCTTCTGGGGGAGCAGTGCCGTTGAGGACCCAGCCCAGTCCGGCCTTGACCACCATGGTGGTCATGGTCGTGCCCTTCGCCGCCTTGACGAGCTTGCCGACGGTGAGATGGACGGAACGAGGGATCATGATGTCCGCAACCTCGTGGATAACGCCGGTCTGCGTGAGCATATTACGGGGCAGGAGTTCCGATCGCATATCCGCCCAGCCGCCGCTTGGCGTGAAGAACACCGTGCGGTTCGGGCCTCGCCTCTCGACGTGCAAGTCGGACCCCTCGAGAGTGCCGAAAGTGCGCTGAGATCCACCCACGAGCGGGTCGGCATACTCAACCCCTTGAACGGCATGGTGGCGAATGACGCGCTCCAGGTCGGCCTTTGACGAGGACGAGAGGAGATAGTCGCTGACGAGCATTCCGAGCCGCTTGAATGCAGCATTGGGCGGCATTAGCAACGTGGTTCGGGGGGTAGACTTGAGCGTCTCAGCAAGGTTCGTCGAAAAGATACTGGCCACGAACGAGGATAGTTCGAGGTTGGGGAGCGCAGTCTCCATGATATCCGCGGGGGGGATCAACGGGCGTGACACGAAGTAGATCAACGTGTTGTTGACCTCCACTGTACATGAAGTCAGTGCCTGGCGAACAGGACAGAACGACAACTGATGCACCTTGGTCTCCAATGACGCCTGCTCCTGCGAACCTGATAGACTTGGCTGCGTCCTGCCTGTTCTCGTCGGTCACCTCGATAGCCATGACTTGTCGTCCCCCGTCCAAGCCCTCTTCTTCCAACGCAGTTTCCACCAACGCTCCGTCCTGAAGCTTCTTCGGGGACCACTTTCCGGGTAGGAAGTGGTATTGCAAGACACGCTTTAATTCCTCGCTACCACGATGCGGGAGGTCATGGTGCCCGAAAAGCTTCAGCACATCGTCACGCGGCGCGAGGATTGTGTACTTTGCCTCTGGATCATTGATGAGATGGGTCAGGTTCACAGAGTGGATGAGGGACACGAATTCTGTGCAATTCAGAGCAAGTAGGAACTTCTCTGGAGTCGGCCGCAGAGCCCCGGGGGGTATGAGAAGAGATGAAACTGTATGCAGGACGCCATTTGACGCGTAGATATCGCGCTCGACAAGTTCCGCCTCAGAGACCTTGATCTTGTTCTCTTCGGTTGGCACAATCCTCAGCTCACGCCCGTGGATAGTAGTGACTGAGGTATCTCCATCAGTAACTGGGAGCATCCCTGCAGGTTGTAATGCTCACAATTCACCGCCCTCTCGGCGAATGAATCCGACCACTTGACCTCATTGGGTACCACGGCGTGTAAATTGAGTATGCGCGTCAGGTCGTCTGCAGCAAATTCGCTCTCCAGATACAGTCGCTCGTAGGGTGATAATGCTGCCCAAGCATCATCCACAGGCAGGAACAAAGTCAGAGTGGGAGTACTGTTCAGAAATCTTGTGAGCTCCGGCGTGAGGATCTTGGAGAAATAGGAGAGCTGCGGGTGTTGTGACACGACAGCGGCTGTGGAGTTCTTGAGTATGAGGGCGGGATATTGATTCTCTGAACGAAAGGCCAAGACTTACCTAGGTCCGGTGGCATGTCAATGACTTCACCGATCCCTAGGAGCAGGCCATTGGCAGTCTCCACCTGATCCTTGATGACCTTTACTCCGTTGTTACCAGATGCGTCCACTCCGGCCCATACGGTGGCATCTCGGTAGGAGAGTCGAAGCCGCTGAGGCTCGGTGCCTAGCGTACCATTCGGTATAGGCATCCATGGGGGATACGGAGGTGGTTCTTGACTTGGAGGCTCGGCCGTGTCTCGGGGATAGAGGAGGGTCTTGTGTATCTGGGGCGTCTGTTCGGTTGGGAGGATCGGTAGAGTGTAGTTGAGGAGGTGGTAGAAGAGCTCCTGCCGTAGTCGGAGTTGGAGATTATCAGTGAGCCCAGAGACATTCTCGTCTAGAGCATGTTGCCAGAGTGCGTTAGACGACTTGTGGCGATCAATGGCGTCGTTGGTGGGTGCGAAAAAGGTGCTGTTCTTCAACTTGTTGAACGTTGGGATGAGCTTCGCGCTCTGGAGGAGCTTGATGAGCGAGACATAGTCAGGGTCTGCGGAGAGCGCTTCAAGGAGAGTAAAAGACTGTGTCGTTGGTGCGCTCGAGTGCAAGGGCAATTGTGCCGGAGTAGCGAAGGGCACGAGCGCAAGCAGGCCGAGTGGGAGACAGGCCCAGGGTCGCATGGTGAGGTTCGCGCTACTGGAGCGCAGAGTATAGATTTAGAATCAAGAAGAGGCTAAGCAGGATATAAGATAGGAAAGAGGAGAGTAGGGGAGACAAAAGACAGGAAGGGGGCGGAAGAGGATGGCTGGGGCGACCCGCTGCGCGCGAGCTGCGTTCAAGCTCGAGCCGGGCAAGACGACGGCGCTGAAATGACGTCCGGCCTGCTCATGGTGCCCACGTGGGCGTGGGAGACGCGCTCCCCGGACGGTCCGCGCGAGTGCCTTGCTCACCTCCTCCGAGTTGACTTGGTCTCGGACGCTCCTTGCTACTTACTCCCTCTCTCACGCTCTCTTTCTCTCTTCTCTCTGTGGCCCTTCCTGCATAGAATGGGACGATAGGACTTGGTCTTGACCACTAGATTCTCTCGCCGGCACACCGCAAGCTACCTGCATACCATCGCTCGTTCAATCCCCAGTAATGCTCGACCTCACCCAAGCATACGCCGGCTGTCCCACCTCCAGTCTGCAGTTTTTACATTTGCCTCGTGAAACACTTCTGGCAAGTTTGCATTATCTGCTGACATACTGCACTCTGACTCGCCGTTATAGTTATATCCGTTCGCGGACTCGGTAGTAGTGCTCAATGCGCGTACACTCGCGTTCGTTCGCGCGCTCGCCTTCTGGGAAGTCTTTCCGTCGACGCGCCATCTCGCGCAACCAGTACAATGCTTGACAGTAGAGAACAGCATGAAGCTGGTACGCGTCCCTGACTGCTGTCTCGACACGCTTGAGCCTCACCAGACCAGGTGGTAGCCTCCCTAGGTCATCGTGTCGTCGCCTGGTCTCTTTCTGGAACTCTGAATGACTATTGGCGAGTACACTCCTCGCTCTTGCTTCCTGAAGATCAGCAAGTTACGGCCTTCAACTGCATGTCTGGTAATCACATTGCTCCATCCCCCAATTTGTGCCTCACCTTTCCCAGGTCTCCTTGCCGTCGGAACACGAGCTGGTCTATCTGTTTACACGCTGATTCTGGAGAACGACCTGCCTACTTGGTCACTGAAGTGGTCTTCCTCGTATGCACCATCCCGATACAGCGCCATGTATGTACATTCATTACCTATCAAACAGTGTGCCTTCCCTGTCCCGTGTGCGGTTTTCGCCATCTCTCATGTACATTGCCACCACGTCTTTGGTAAGTGGTAAAGTCAACGCATTTGGACGAGAGTGGCCAACAATGCATACAGCATGACAATGTCGTCCGCATATACCTGACGACAACTGGCCGCCAAACTCAGGCCATCTCCCATCCGCGACATGTATCAGACCTAATATGGCGCAACTCTCCTTCATCTAGCCGGTTCGTGGATTGTGCTTTGACCATGGATCACCCGTGATATTGAGATAGTACCCCACAGGGACGACCCGATCTTGTACACTATCACTGCCGACGCCACACTGCGTATTTTCCTGCCGGTTCTGGACGCCCCTCAGTATCTACAACTGCATTCTGCGCTCGACACATTCTCCTCTCTCCCTTTCTCTGTGGCTTCGCAAGAAAACAAGTCAAGCGTGTTCCGTCTTGATCGAGAGGTACTGAATGTTGCACTCAAGTCTGTTCTTGAGCAGGCGCAATCAGCAGAAGACGATGCGCGACGACGGCGCATACGCGAGATCACTGAAGAGGGCTGGGATATATTCCTACGCGTTCTTGGCGACGGTTCTCTGGTGGTCCAAGCTGTCGCAGTATGTCCGATGTGTATACAGAACCTGCAACTGTGTCTGACAACCTATACCAGAACATCGATCGCCGACCACCAACACTACTGAAGCAGTTCACGCTTCTCCAAACCGCGCCAGGTGTACTCTCCGGTCCCCCAATCCACCTCTACATCGTCCCCAATCCCGGACGCCCGTCGCTTACACTCGTGACTTCTCCACCCCTGAAGACATACGAGCTAGTCATACTGCCGTTCTTCGACGCGCGCATAGATGGACTCCGCCTGGTCGCGTCGGGCGCAGAGCACGCAGACGCAGATGCACGGGACGACTCGCGAGCGGAGCTCGTCCGCTTCACGCGCACGCCAAACGGCGAGGGTGTGGGCGCGATCAGGTCCGATGCTTCCGGAGAAGTGTGGCACTTTGATTGGGCGAAGACAGGAAGGATAGTCCGGCAGGGCCGTTGGGCGGCGGATGACGCCGCTCCGGTGGACCAGTTCGTCGTCTTCGACGCGGGCCGACGCTTCCTCACGTACTCGTCCTCGGCCAACACCCTCACCCTCCGCACGACGCCGCCCGCGACTGTGCGCGTGCCTTCCCTCACGTCGCTGTTCGCGCTCTCTCCATCGTCCCATGCCAGCCCCTACCGCACCCTTGTCGGGATCACAGCCTCTCAGACGGTCGTCGTGATATCCGCTACAATTTCCGGCACGTCCACTTCGCTCTCGATACTCTCTGAAACGCCCTTGCCTCTCCCTGTTCCGCCAAAGCTAATTCTCCCTGTGGATCCGATGGCATGGGTCGGGCAGCTTGGCTCAGGCACTCGCGGTATCGCGCAGACGCACGATGTGCTCTTGAGCGTATCGGAGGAGGGGGAGCTAGCATTCTGGATCCCGGAAGGGAGCCTCGAAGGACCGCCGGACCGTGCCGCCAGCAATGGGCAAGTGAACGGTGTGAATGGCGCGGATAAACCTCGTGGGCGTGAGGGGCATATAGTTGTCTGGAAATGTACCGGGCAAGTTCGGACTGGCCGGAAGGGATTCAGCATGGCACGGTGTAGTTCCGCAAAGAAGTCTGTTCTCGGTGAGTTGGGCGAAGCATATCTAATTCGAGGTGTACGGCCGACGCTGATATGGCTTTGCAGTCGTCCCGACACCAGAGGGCGAGGAACTCACGATATGGGACTCGAAAGAGTCCGAGTTCGCGCTAGGGCTCGAGTACCGGGAAGTGCTCTCCGACCCGATCCGCGACCTGGACTGGGCGGCAACGCCTGACGGGCAGTCGATTCTGGCCGTCGGTTTCGCGCATCGCGTCGAGCTCCTCTGCCAGCAGCGCGCGACGTATTTCGACGAAACCGCTGGCTGGAGTGTGTGCTGGAAGATCGACATGAGCGGGATGATCCCGCATCCCATCAGCGACTCAATCTGGCTAGCGAGGGGAACGCTCCTGGTCGGAGCTGGGCATCAGCTGTTCATGTTTGGACAGAGACGGGAAAGGGATGGCGATGGAAAACGGCGCGAGGAGAGCTTGTTCGAGCATGTTGCGAGACAGAACGGCCCATTGGACGACTACCACCCGCAGATGATCCTGCAGTGTTTGTTATGGGGTATGTCTCTGGCGTGCAGAGATAACCACTTCACTCACCATCGGCACAGAGAAGATCGAGCTCGTCAAGAAGATCATTGTCAACCTCGCTCACAATGTTGAGTCAGGACTGGATATCCACGAGTGGAAGAACCTCCCTATCGAGACATTCCTGCAGAAGGATGAAGATGCAAGAGCGGTTCGGATTTTTTGGCTGAGCGTTGTATCCCGATCCTCACCTCACATATACCAGGCAAGCTCGCACCGGAAGAATTACTCGCTTCTGTTCGATATCCCTGAAAGTAAAGACGAGTCAGTAGAGATCGTTATTCAGCTCCCTGAATGTATTTTGACGCACCCGTATTGCAGCGAAGAAGATCCGTTCTCTCCGCCTGTCATCCAGAAACTCCTGGACCGCCTCGAAGAGCAGCCAATACCTCATTTATCCCGCAGCGAGAACGCATCGTTGCTCGTACTCATCCAAGCCGCTCTGGAGGTCCGTCTCCGATCACATCTGCATTCACGCTTCTCAGCAATAAGTGATGCATTGTAGATTGAGGAGCATCGTCGCGCGCTCGACCCGAACGGCCTGAGATATCTTATCTCCATGCGCAGCTTCTACATCCTAAACCGCCGCGCGTCCGAGCCAAATACTCCAGCTTCACCCCACAGCGGCGCATCGCGCCCGCCACAATTGAAGCGTCGCGAGCGGCTGAGGTATCGCGACATGATCTGGGCATTCCACAGTGACAGCCAGGAGGTGCTTCTGACAACGTCCATGGCTGCATGTGAGGGGAAGATGTGCTGGTCAGACGCGCGCGCGCTGGGGGTGTTTACGTGGTTGCGCTCTGTGGACGCTATGGTCAGTGTCGGATCACTTGCATGGAAGAGGCGGTGGCAACTAATAACCTTCTAGCGCGCTCATATGGAGGTGGTTGCGCGTAATGAATACATGGCTGGGGATAACCGGGATCCCACGGCGTGTAGCTTGTTCTACTTTGCCTTGGGCAAAGTCAAGCTTGTGCATGGACTGTGGCGACAGGCGGCGTGGCACAAGGAACAGCAGGTCATGCTTCGGTTCCTGAACAACAATTTCCAGGAACCCCGCTGGCGTACTGCGGCGCTAAAGAACGCGTTTGCTCTGTTGAGCAAACGACGTTTCGGTGCGTTGGTTGCCTTGCTTAGCTGGACGAGTAAACTAATAGCGCACCAGAGTACGCAGCGGCATTCTTCCTGCTCGGCGGCAGTCTCAAGGATGCGGTGAACGTCTGTCTCAGAAACCTGTCGGATTGGCAACTAGCGGTCGCGCTAGCTCGCGTGATGGAGCAAGGAGACGACGGGCCCATACTTCGAGACATCTTGAACAACACCGTCATCCCACTCGCGTTCAAGGATGGCAACCGGTGGCTAGCCAGTTGGGCCTTCTGGCTGCTCCACAGGCGCGACCTCGCTGTTCGGATACTAGTCGTAAGCCCATTCAACTCCCTTGCGACTTTCCTTCCAGCTCATGAAGTACGCAGACTCCACTGCAAGACATGGCTGCTGTTCTGGACGTGTCGATCACAGAGATCGGCGACCCGCACTACGATGACCCTAGCTTGGCGCTGCTCTTCTCACAATTGAAGTCTAAGACGCTCCAAACCGCCCAGGGCACGAGCGAGATCTCCGGCCGGACAGAGTTCAACTTCGTCCTCCAGATCGCCCGCGTCTTCTGCAGAATGGGTATGCCCCACCGTTTACTGTCTAGCCGCCTTTCCCACCTGACCGGCACCCACAGGATGTCATGTCCTCGCGCTGGACCTCGTGCGCACTTGGTCGTTCCAGCGGCCGTCCACGGCCATGCGCGACAGCCACGCCACGTTCCGCCCCCGAGCCCGGTGTCGACGCGATTCGCGCTCGAGCCGGCGCTCCGCCACAAGTCGTCCATCCTGATCGACATCGACGTGACGACGACGCCGCCGACACGCCGCGCGTCGCCGTCCCGTTCGCCGACCAGGGGCGCGTCTCCGGTGCGTGCGGCGCCCAAGGAGGAATTGAAGGACGAGGGCGACCTCGTCGCGCGCAAGGCTGGCATCGGCAGCCTCATGAAGTCTGCGAAGCAGGATGTGAAGGTACCCGAGTTCGACATGAACGCGTTCTTCTGAAACCATACCCTACCTACTCTTCACATCACTGCAGTACATTCCGTCGTAGATGCTCGCAATACGTAACTTAGATCTTTTGGGATGGTGGAACGGTGCAGACGAATGAATGCATTGTGCGATGCGACAAGTACAGCGATGAGATGGTCTTCCTACTTCTTATACACAGTAAACTGAACTAATCCGAGCAATGACTCCAACGAAAGGCAAAACGCGCAAAGAAAGGAAAGGGAGCGGCGGCGGAGGACATTTCTAGGCCTCAACTTCCACCTCACGCTTCTTGAGCACAAGCTCCTTGCCGATCATCCGCTTCCAGACGTTGTTGACATCGTCGACGACGGTCTCGAAGTGCGAGGTCGCGTCGTACGAGCGGGTGATGAAGATGTTGTCGGACTCGCCAGAGGACGTGGGGGTATATAGGGAGGAGACCGAGACGAACCTGGAAGAATGACGTCAGACTTTTCCATGGCTACGGCTTTGAAGCCCGCTTACTTGTCGTAGATAGGACCGAGCAGTTGGAGACCAGGAGCGATCTCCTGCTCCGGCTTGTCGGTCTCAACGATCGTGCTGACAATCGCGACGTAGACGTCCTTCGCGCAAACGTTGTGCGTCGAGGACACCATCGCGATGTAGATGTCTGCACAGAGTTGAGTAAGCCTCGGGTAAGGGTTTGTCATGAGTACGTACCGTTCCGCCTGCCGACCTGGTTCTGGGGGATGATGATCTGTGCACTGTCCGCGTCGTCCGTGCCGGGAATGGGGTGCTTCAGGAAGCAGATAGCACGAATAACCTTGCCCTCCTCGAGGACACGGACCTTGCCGCTCTCCGCGGACTTGCCGGCACCGAAGTAGCTGGGGTCACCAACGACCTGCTTGGCCTTGACGGTCTCGTTACCGCTCCGTACACCGATAAACTTGCCATCGGCGTCGGTCACGATCTCGTCGATGGGCTTGTCCAGCATGTAGGTACCACCGTAGATGGCACTCAGACGAGCGAACGCCTGAGGGAGCTCGCCCAGACCGTAGAGGGGGTAGATGTACGGCGACTTGCCGTACCGAGCCATTGAAGAAGTGTAGAGGACGATGCGCTCATACGTTGGCCGAGCAGGCTTCGTCTTGTAGCTAAGGGTTGTGAGCGACGTCCTGCGAGAAGAGTACACCTCACTCACTCGTCGTCAAGGTAGAGCGCCATGGCGTGGCCAATGAAGTCCTGAGTACCAGGCTCGAGGCCGAACTTCTCGTACACCTGGGCCATCGTATTCTTGTCCAGGTCGATGCCTGCGCACCATCTCATGTGAGCGCTCAACCTCACTCAGGCTTGCAGCAGGCAGACATACCCTGGTGGGTCGCCGGGTCTTCGTCCTTCCAACCCTGGAGGAACTCGAAGAACTTCTTCGCCCTCCGCTTCTCAAAGAGGCCCATGAGCGGGCTCTTGACCGCCTCCATCTCGGTGGACGGGACCTTGGAGATCTTGCCATCGCGGTACACGAAGCTGCCAGCGATCTGCTTGAACTCGAGGTAGCGCGTGACGTCGGTGTGGACGAGGATGCGTGTGAGCTCGCCGGAGGCGATGATGAACTTGGGGATGAGATCGACCGCGTAGTCACGGTCCCGGCCGAGCTCGTCGGGTGGGGTCTGCTCGGGCCTGAACTTGCGGTACAGCTGGATGGACGGGAGGTGTCAGGATCGCGTTCGGACAAAGGAACTGATCCCGCGCTGACCTGGGTGAGGTTCAGGCTGGCGCTGTCACCGCCGTAGTAGTCGTTGCGGTCCATGTGGAGGACCTTCTTGCCCTCGACGGACAGGAGGCCGGAGAGGATACACTCCGTGAGGCCGGTGCCTAGCACGATGACCTGTGCCGTCACCCTCGTCAGCGGGCTCGCCTCTAGAGGCAAAGGGGGACTTTACGTCGTATTCTTCATCCATGTCTGCGGTCTGAGAACGGTGAGGAGGAGGAGAGGGATGGTGAGGGCGAAGGGGAGAGTTGCGGGCTGGACGATACACGCGCTGCTATATGTTTCATCGATCCAGCACGTGCCGTAACATGCCTACGCGCGGCGCGCCTCATCAAGATCCACTTCTCGATCGACGCCTGCCTTTCGCCAACCTCCCGCCTGTGCCGCCAATATATCCGCCGCGTTTCATCTCGGCCGCCTCACAATGTTCAGTGACCACTGATCTCATTGCGCTGAGTATCGCTGAACTGCCAGTTCAGGAGCTGGGGGGCGAATTGCATACTTCTCATGGGATGGCGGCATCAGGGCGGCCCGGGGGTTGGCATAAAGCAGTGCAATGTACATTCGACTCCTGCAGAGCAAACGCCCGGCGGGAGGTTCGACGGCAGCTTAACCACTGGGCGCATACCGTGATATTGACAACTGAGTGCTGCAGACGCGCACTGTGCGGTAGAATTCTGAGCGCGTCTTGGACACGCATTGACTTGAAGGAGCCGCCATCTAGGCAAGACAGCCCAGACGACAGTCTTCCGCTGAGTACAGAAAGTAACAGGGGGAAGGACTGCACAACCACCTGCAAGCTCGCAAGAGACACGACTGAATGACCCGTTTCATTCCTAACCGCTTGGGGATAATTGGCGGCTGTCTGTTGTGACCATAGTTCAGAACGACAAACCCATGTGGCAAATGTCGATATGACTTACACTGCGCGTCCGCGATACCGATGGAAAGCCCTGACGGAAGCGCACTTCGGGTCCAACCGTCCGCGGCCAAATCACCGCTTGCCACACGCGGAGACGGCATGGCGATGAGGACAGCCACCTGTAGCGAGTATGCGGGGTAGGGGTCTTTCGGAGGACGTGAGGCCCAGGAAGGACGTTTCTCCGCCCGTCTAAAGGATTGTTTGGGAACAAGCCCTTGATAAAGAGTTGAGTTTGACAGTCCGCGCCGGGCCCTACGCTCTCCTACTACCGTGAGGGGCACCGCGACCGCCAGAGGCTAGGACGAATCGGTCAATCCGACATGCAATCCGGCGCGAGACTACTCACGGACAACCTTTCCCAACTGCCGTCCGCTGGCCTAGCATATAGCTGAGGAGGAAGCAGGGTGACTTCGACAAGCTCTGGTCTGCGCACGAGTCCTAGCTTGGCCAGTAGGAGCAAGTGGCGCCTTGACCGCTGGCATCGCCGAATGAGCCACCACAGCAGCAAGCCAGCGATGAGGAAGCAGCAGGCGACGGTGACAGAAGGTACAGCGGGGGATACACTTGACTGGTGAAGGTGTCCGTTGGGGGGCGGAGGCGGGGGGGGCCTCGTTGGATCAGACGGATTTGTACCTTTCACGACTCTGCCCTCGCGTCTCGGAAGAAGCATCTGTTGCACCTATCAATTGTCGAGTTAGTAGTGCTTCATGGTATCGACCTGAGCATTCTTGCTCACCTTGGAGTACCGCGACGGACAGAGTGTCTTTGGGGGCGGCATACCGGGAGGAATAGCACGATCTGATTAAGGAGTGAAGGAGTACACAGGGCGGTCAAAGTCCGTTGGCCACCACTACTGGGACGGGTCACAGGGGATGGGAACGCTGCGACTGGAGGGTCCTAGCACAAAGTGAAGGTGGGGCAGTCGTCCATCGAACCTGCGTAGCTGGCTTTATGGACTGCGCTATCAGGCTTGTCGAGACGGCAGGTATGGCTGACTCCCATTGCGAATTGCGCGATATCGAACCCGTCCTAACTGCGAGATGTCACGGTGTACGAGCGCAGGGGCCACAGATCGGAGACTCCCCTATCCCAATCTGAGTATGTCAGTCACTTTTGCCATGATTGGGCGACATTCGCCGGCGTATCCTGAAGGTCAACAAATCCAATCCTACATCAGCATGAAGTGTACGAAGCGACAGCATCTATTGATATGCATGTTCAGCTCTTGTTCATGCGGCATTTTCGCAAGGGGGTAAACTCACCTGTCTATATGTATTGACACCATGGGGTGGTGTGACATTCCATTAGCCCCATCCGTCGAGGACCGCAGACATCTTGAATACAGGCTGCGGATGAGAAGGAGCATCACCGGTCACCTCCGTCAATCCCGTTAGCTTAGTGCGTCTCTCCTGCTTGCGCAGCAGCAGTATTCAATGCAGTATCGCGACCTCTTATGCCGTCAGCCAACATCATTGGGCGTGGCCGAATGCATTGTCTTCAACGGGAACTGAATCTCGCCATGAGATATCACTTATTCTGAGCAAAGAGACACCTGCATGTGAGTCTGAAGCGAAAAATGTGTCGGGAGGAACACATGGCTCACCGTGTGGATGAATTGCGTAGATGTACTGCGCCGGATAGAACGAGGTACAAGCTGCATACACACTCATTGACTGGATGCACAACTCAGGTCCTCGTCGACCGATGTGGCTGCGGCACAGCACCCACGCAGCCGTTGCGGTGCCGCGAACCTCCTCCGCGTGCGAGGTGACCCATACGACGACCTGGAACCGCGCATTGCGACAGCCAGACAAGCCGTCGGCCTTCGGCGTTCGAGAGCGAAGTGTATGATAGGTGCGTTACAGGAGAAAACCTAGACGAACACGCGCGGGATCTAGCCGAGTCTGTTCACGGTCATCGCCAGCCTCGAATGGGGCGAAGCGCGCGGGCTCTATCCGCGCCTGCCTCCAGACAACATTTGCCGGGCCTTCGGTGTGGGCGAGCGCGTGAACGGCGAATCCAGAACGATGAGCCGTGGTGGCCGTTGGGACGGGCCTGAGCCGGTTGTGATACGTTCGTTGGGGGAGAGCGGATCGCGCCACGGGCCGCGTTGCCTGCTTGGGCCATGCCGCACTCGCCGCGATCGATACGGGCGGTGGGTGGGCCTGGGAGAGGGTCGCTCGGAGGTCGTCGCGTAGACGGGGGCGCTCGCTCGGCGGTAAGAGATCGTGGCGAGGGCATGCGGGCGTAGAAGACACGTTCGTAGGGACGTAAGAGGAGCCGAGCCGTCCTTGGCCAACACCGTACACACGCGCGGCCTGGTCACTGTAACGCGCGCGACTGGGCCGCGCGAGGACGCGCCGCGCACCGCACCGGGCGTCGATAGGTGAGTGTTCAGGCTGAGGCCTATCGGCTGCCATCGAACCATCATCGACCCCCTTAGCTCCGCTCCTGCCATAAATACCCCGCCCCGACCTCTTTCGCCCTCCATACCACACTCCCCCTCCCTCCATCCACCATGACCGCCACCTCCCGCATCGAATGGTCCGCCTCGCTCGACCCCACCAAGGCCCAAGTGCCTACGGAGGAGACCAAGTACTACCGCAAGGTATGCCTCCTCATCCGCCCTTCCTCAGATCTCATCTCATGCACACCGTCATCCGCCCCTTAGACCTCCATCATTGCTACCATCGGTACGGTATATGCGTCCCGGCCGTTCACTCTAGTATCTGATCAGGCCGCAATTCACCAGGGCCCGGCATCAACAGTGTCGAGAAGCTGGCGGAGCTCCGCCGCGCGGGTGTTAACATCGGTGTGTGGGACTCATCGTCTTTACCCAAGCGGAGGCATCTAACCAAGAACCGTGGTCCTCGCCAGTTCGCATGAACTTCTCTCATGGCGACTACAGCTACCACCAGAGCGTCATCGACAACACCAGGAAGGCAATCTCCCGTGCGTACATCGCGCGTCTGAGGAGAATGTATCGCTCATGTCCTTCTAGTCGATCCCGAGGGCCGTCCGGTCGCCATTGCTCTGGACACCGTGAGTAATCGAGACCACAACCGTACGTCGCCGTTACTGAATTTGTTCTGCAGAAAGGTCCTGAGATCCGTACCGGTGTGATGAGGGACGGGAAGGACGTGCGTACTCTCAACTGCACCCGCACGGAGCATAAACTCATCTCTTCGTGTTGCTTTAGATTCCCATCAAGGCGGGACACGAGTTCATTGTGTCTACCGACCCCAAGTACAAGGACGTGTGCGATGACAAGGTCATGTTCATGGACTATGTACGTGCAAACACATCCAGTACGCCACACTTTCTGACGTTATCTCTAGAAAAACTTGCCCAAGGTTACTGCGCCTGGCAAGCTGATTTACGTCGATGATGGTTAGCATATTTCTCGCCGTTCAGTGAGCATAGCACTGACACATCCCCCAGGCATTCTCTCCCTCCTCGTCCTCGGCATTGAGGGCGACAACGTCCGCGTTCGTGCTTTGAACAATGGCAACCTGAGCTCCCGCAAGGGTGTCAACCTCCCCAAGACCGAAGTCGACCTACCCGCTCTGTCCGAGAAGGACAAGGCAGACCTCCAGTTCGGCGTCAAGAACGGCGTCGACATGATCTTCGCGTCCTTCATCCGCCGCGCGGATGACGTACGTGACATCCGTCGCGTCCTCGGCCCCGACGGTGCCAACATCAAAATCATCGTCAAAATCGAGAACGAGCAGGGTGTCGCCAACTTTGACGAGATCCTTGCCGAGACCGACGGTGTCATGGTCGCCCGTGGCGACCTCGGTATTGAGATCCCTGCGAGCCAGGTGTTCCTCGCGCAAAAGATGATGATCGCCAAGTGCAACAGGGCCGGCAAGCCCGTCATTGTCGCGACCCAGATGCTCGAGTCGATGACGGCAAGTATAGTTGAACGCTTTTCAAGCGCCTGTTCTGACGCTGCGGGATCCTCAGTACAACCCTCGTCCCACTCGTGCGGAGGTCAGCGACGTCGCCAACGCCGTCATGGATGGTGCCGACTGTGTCATGTTGTCTGGCGAGACTGCCAAGGGTGCCTACCCTATCCAGTCCGGTGTGTATGTCGCCTTCTCTGTCGCAGTCGGTTCTGACCGATCTGTTAGTCCTCATGATGGCCGAGACCTGCTTGCTCGCTGAGGCCGCTCTTTGCTACCCTGTTCTGTACGATGAGCTCCGTGGCGTCACTCCTCGGCCCACGGCCACCGCGGAGACGGTGGCGCTCGCAGCGGTCGCTGCTGCGTCGGAGCAGAACGCGAGTGCGATCATTGTGCTCTCGACGAGCGGCAACACCGCCCGTCTCATTTCAAAGTACCGCCCCTCTGTGCCAATCATCACTGGTGAGCTGTGACCGTTTGGTGCGGCGGGAATGAAATGCTCACATACCTGCAGTGACGCGCAACTCGCAGACCGCGCGCCAGATTCACCTCCACCGTGGCTGCTATCCGTTCTGGTACAGTGAGCCCCGCGGGATTGAGGCCCACCAGTGGCAGACGGATGTGAGCAGACTGTTCTTCATATGAGATGCGGCTTTACTGATACTGTATGATGACCAGGTCGACAACCGCATCCGGTACGGTCTGCGCAACGCGCTCAAGCTGAACATCATCCAGACGGGCACGACCGTCGTCGCAGTGCAGGGCTGGAAGGGCGGCCTGGGGCACACGAACACGCTTCGTATTCTGTCTGTGCCGACGGACCCGGCAGACCTGGCGCAGCAGCCGCTGGGCTCGAGTTAAGCGGCTGCAATCGAGAGACAGCAGGCAGCAGAGCGGATAGATGTACAACCAGTGTAATTGTAGCAGGACAAGGACGAATTGCAATGCATGATAGACGTTCCTGTTCCCATCTTGGCCTGGACGCGGCGCGAGAGCGGGTGACTTTGGAGATGAGAGTGGGGGAGCGCTGGCACGTGGCGTGCTGGGCCGAGCGCGTTCACGACCGCGTCTGCTCTGTTCTCAGTCCGACACTGGCCGTCCGCGTCTCTCGTCTCTCCTCTGCGGCCGCGGTGTGTGCCACCCGCCGCTTCCTCTTCCTCTTTCTCTTCTCCCCCTCTCTTCCCCCACGGCGCCGTAGCCTATAGCTCCCCTAGTCGCCCGCCCTTCTCCGCCTCCTCCCCGCCAGGCCGCCTCTTGCTCAGATGGCAACCTCAATATACTTCCCGCAACGCGGGAACGGCTACGCCGAAAAACAGCGTACAGCGAACGGCCTCCCCATGCACTCCTCCGCCGTCCGAGAAAAGTGGCAGCGGCACTACCACAGCTCCTCCTGGCTCGTGCCCGTCTCCCTCCCTATCCCCGGCGTCCGGACACGTCGCCTCCGCCTCATGCTCCCCAACCTCTCCAGGCTGCACCACAGCACCGTCACCCGCTTCGGGCGCAGGAGAGGCCGCATGCTCCTCGCCGCCGGCTTCCTCGCCATCGCGCTCACCGTGCTCATGATGTTCTCCCTCCGCGACCGCTTCGTGCCCGAGGACAGGCACTGGCCCGCGTACCAGGAGCCCCCGACGCTCGTCTACCGTCGCGAGGACCTCCAGCGGATATGGGAGTGGGAGGTCGCCGCCGGGCACTACCCCAGCGCGCAGAAAAGTGCGTGTCGCCGTTGATTGCTCTCCCCGCTCCTGCCCCCCTCTGACACGCGCCCATGCATGCAGTCCCCGAGACCATTGGCCTCACCTCTCCGCCTCTTAACCCCGCGCTCCCGCCCCGCAAGTCGTCCACGATCCCGACCAGGTTCCGCCCGCCATCCGTGACGAACACCGTCGGCATCGGTGCCAAGCGTGTGTACCTCGACATTCAGTCGAGGCCCCCGAATGTCGCGTATCCCCCGCGCCCATTACCTGGCAGCGCCGCTGACATGGACGTGATCATGGAACACTGCGACTTCTCGCAGAACAAGGTGAGTCAATCACCCACGGCGCTTGTGCAAAAGACGTTTGCCAACGGCGCGTCATAGTATGTACGCGACTGTCTCGAGGTCCTCCGTCTCGGCGGCGGGCTCGACAATGGCGCGCGCGTCCGGAGAGGGAAAATGGATGAATGGAAGTACATCTACGTCGAGGATGGCGAGCTCCAGAACAGCACGCAGATTGCGCCCCAGATCAACCCCGCCATCACGCTCAAGAGCCAGGGCGTCGCCGACCCGAACGCGGGGTTCGCGAAGAAGCGCAACGCCGAATGGGAACCGCACGTCTACTTCCAGCAGCCGTCCAAGTACGTCGCCGCGCACGACCGCCCCGCGGCGTGCGAGGAGGGCCCGCACCTGTTCCACATGTTCTGGACGGGGCCGTTCACGGACAAGCCGTACCTCGCGCTGCTCTCGTTCCTGTACACGCAGAACGTCGGTCTCCACTTGGACCCCGAGCACGACGACCCCACCATCTGCCGCCCCAGGTTCTGGCTGTGGATCAACCCGGGACCCGCTGCTTCGGTGCCCAACCCGACCGCATTGCGCGACATGTTCGAGCAGCTCAAGTCGAACCCCTGGGCGTCACCGTTCCTCCACCCTCGCTTCAAGGACGTGATCCAGTTCAAGCTGTGGAACACGACCGAGCAGCTTGACGGCGTGCCGGAGCTCAAGGATGAGTGGAGGGCCCTTCGGGACACTCTCTTTAACTCGGGAGGTGTTGTGGAGAAAATCCCTCAGGCGGAGTCATCATCTTCGCAGGCAGCCGCCGAGGGCACCGCTGCGGAGGGTCAGACCAAGGCTGCGGGCGATGAGGACGACAAGGTGAACCGCGTCGGCTCCAAGTCGCCGTCGTCGTACGACCGCCTGTCCGTCATCCTGTCGGACATGGCGCGGTTCGTGCTCTGCCACCGGTTCGGCGGCATCTACCTGGACGCGGACACGATCCTGCTGCGCGACTGGGAGGAGATGTGGGGCTGGAAGGGCGCGTTCGCGTACCGTTGGTCGCGTCTCGAACGATACAACACCGCTGTGCTCAAGCTCAACAAGGGCTCCGCACTGGGCACGTTCCTCTTCCGCACGGCTCTGAAAAACGGGCTCGACTTCCATCCGATGACGGTTTCGAGGTATACGAAGGACGCGGCGCTCGAGCCGTTGCTGTTACGGCTGCCCGACGCGCTCTTCGACTCGGCGTGGCTCAACACGGAGGACTACCAGCGCGAGCGCCCGCCACAGCCGTATTTCACCGAGTATGTCTAATTGTTTCCATGAACTGATCGCGCGAAGGCTAACTTTGACTGCAGGTTCGGCGACTTTTTCTTCACCCCTCGGGAGAAAAGCGCCGCGCCGCACGCGCTTGGGTTCAACGGCTTTTTCCGGGGCGCGTATTCGTACCACTTCCACAATTTCTGGTACGTGTGGCGCTCGCATACTGATAGAGTGCATGTGCTAAAACCTCTTGCAGGTGGCAACCCTTTGACGCAACCAGGAACTGGCCTGACCTCGGCCCCCGCTTCATCAACGGCGAGCGGATCGCGCGGGCCCAGGCCGATGCCAGTCAGTCGGATAGGAACGAGTTCCCCGAGGATCTCGTGGCGGACGACAAGCGGGACCTTGACTGGTCCGTCGTCCTCAAGCGTACGTTCGAGGCGTACGTCCGGGGCGAGATACCCAACATGTACGGCGAGTGGCTCAAGTGGTGAGCCCGGCGCCAGGCACCAGCCCCTCCCTAGGGCTGCCAGCATATGTTTGCCGCTGCCCGCTGGTCGCCGTCGCATACCACTTCGCGGTGTATATATCTTTTTTTATCCACTCCGCCTAGACACACTTCTTTCCCGCCTGCTGTCCGCCGCCCGCTGCAGATGCTGCCGCCCGTCCGCCTTGCTATCAGCCTACTTCGCGCTCTAGTTCCCATTAACCCAATTCGATGTAATGCACGCACTCATATCCTCCCCATCGAGCGTTGGTCCAGACTCGGACAAAGCCTGCCCCCCTCCCCATCACTTCGTAGCACCGTCGGGATATTCTTTCGTTCCGCATCGCGAGACTGAAATAGGATTCTCTCTCTCAGGTAACTACTGCATGTCCCACGACGATCCAGACGACGCGCCGAGACGTTACCACCGATTCCCCTGCCCTCCGTACTAGCCACGCGCGCAGTATGCGCCTCCATGTAGTCCGCAGCCCATTAGCCGTGTTTGATCGGCCTAACGATACCCGCAGTACTAGACACTCCGCTACCAATAAATCCGCTCGCTGTACCCAGCACGGTTCGGTCTGAGGTCGCGCAGCGATGGCGCAACGAGAGCCGGGGGCGCGAACACTACGCATGCCGCATATAGCAACCGAACCTTCACGTACGACGGTACAGCGCTCCGTCGGGTTGTACACAACTCGATCTTTCTCCGATCTTGCCACTTGCTCTATTGCCACTAAGGTCCGTTTGTAAGTAGCAGGAGGACCATGCCAGACTCTGACCGGAAGCTGTCCGTGCTCGTCGTCTGCCTGGGCAACATCTGCCGCTCGCCCATCGGCGAGGCCGTCCTGCGGCACGTCGCGCAGGAGCGCGGGGTCGACCTCACCGTCGACTCTGCCGGTACGTCAAACTACCACATCGGCGAGGATCCCGACGATCGGTGTGTCACTATTACCTCCTTCCCCTCCCTTTCCTCTTGCTCCATCGACCAAGTGTCTAACTGTGTGTATCCTCTCGGACAGGTCTATCGCGGTTTGTCGGCAGGTATGTACGTCGCACGTACGCTTCCGCGCCCCTCCGCACAGCGCTGCCCTCCCCTTCCCGTCTGGCTGACCTGGTCCGGCGCTGACTGTGTGATGCGTGTGCACGCGGGCAGTTCGACGTCCCGATCGAGCACGCGGCGCGGCAGGTGCAGCCGGAGGACTTCCGGCGGTTCACGCACATCCTCGCCGCGGACGAGGCGAACCTGCGGAACCTGCAGCGCGTGAAGCCGCGCGACGCGACGGCGGACGTCCGCCTCTGGGGCGCGTACCTCGACAACGCGCCCATCGGCGACCCGTACTACGGCGGCAGGGCGAGTCGCGTTTTTGTCTTCTGTTCCGTAGCCATGAGGCGCTGACGACAGCGTGTGTGGTGATCAGAAGGACTTCGAGGAGGTGTACCACCAGTGCGTCCGGCTCTCGCACGCGTTTCTGGACGAGGTCGTCGGGAAAAGCACGCAGGCCGTTGAGTAAGCGGCACATCTTGCATTCTCACAGGCTGCGCTCCGAGAGTGGCGGTGGGCAGGATGGTTGTATGCATCGCTATAGTACAGTGTATCCCCATGTATCCTAGAAGGGCCGCCTTCCTTCCACTGCTCAGTTGTGCGTGGGCATGTCCACGGACGCCTTGTTGCCGATCGCGTCCTCCGCCTTCCAGAGTGCCGTCGTCGTCTACAAGCGCACTCAGTCAGCTTCGACGATCGCCCTCCATCACAGATTAGCCATGCACTGACCTTGTTCTGGGTGTAGAAGTCGATGCCGTGCCGGCCGTAGAAGGGGACGTCGCCGAGGAAGCTCGCCTTGTTCCCACTCCAGGAGAACATCGGGAGCGGGACGGGGATGGGCACGTTGATCCCGACCTGGCCGACCTCGACCTCGCGCTCGAACTTGCGCGCCGTCGCGCCGCTCTGCGTGAAGATCGCCGTGCCGTTCCCGTACTTGTTCTCGTTGATGATCGCGAGCGCGTCGTCGAGCGTATCCGCCTTGATCACGATCAGCACGGGCCCGAAGATCTCCTCGCTAGCGTGGTGCTGGATTAGACAGACGCGCAGGAATTACACTTGACAGGACTGACCGGTAGCACCGCATGGTGGTCGTAGCCTCAATGACGGTAGGTCCTACCCAGTTGCCGTCAGGATAGTCGGGGACTTGGTAGCCACGACCGTCCAGAGCGATGATGCCGCCTTCCTCCTCGGCAGAGGCGATCAAGCTGGTAATACGCTGCTTGGACTGAGGGGAGATCACAGGGCCGCTGTGAAGTACCAAAGTCAGTATGTGATGATTATAGCATCAGTCGTGTGAGGACGTACAGATCGGCGCCCTGCTCAAAGCCCTGGGTGACCTTCAGCTTCTTGGCGCGCTCGACAAGTTCCGGGATCCACGAGTGCGTGGGGCCAACCAAGACAGCTACAGAATTTTGAGACAGAGAGCCCTATATACTGCACATCTGCGGAACTTACCGACAGAGATGGCCATGCACCGCTGGCCAGCAGCACCAAATGCAGCACCGATGATAGAGTTCAAGGCATGGTTCTTGTTTGCTGAAGTTGTAGTCAGCACGCTGCACACCACTCAATACGGCGATCGCAATACCATCAGGCATAAGTACTGCATGGTTCTTTGCACCTAGGTTTGCCTATCAAAACAATACTCAGTTTCAAGCCGTACAGCACGACAGGATATGGTCTACATACCTGGACCCGCTTCCCGGTTGCGCGACCCCTGGTTTCAATACGAGGTCTGAGCATTTCTCGCGGTCGAGTGTTAAATATGGCTCGCACCTCTCGTAGATGTGCTTCCCAGCACGGTCGCCACCTACAAAGCTGATAGCCTTGATCGCAGGATGGTCGCAAATGGCGTTCACAGTGGGCACAGTACCGTGAACGACGTTGAGCACGCCATCCGGAAGGCCAGCCTTCTGGCAAAGTTCCGCGATGATCATGGCCGCACCCGGATCGCGTTCTGAGGGCTTCAAGATGAGCGTGTTCCCCGTTGCGAGAGCAGTAGGGATCGTCCATAGGGGAATCATTCTAGAGAACCATAAGAAGGTATCCGTTGCACTTGGGGGACGTTGCACTTACGCCGGGAAGTTGAAGGGTGCGATGCTACCCTCAAGGGGTCAGTACTCTGTTGCAATGCTGAACTTGGGGAGCTGTGTTTACCTCGCACATACGCCCAGAGGCAGCCGACGCGTCGAGGTGTCCATGTCCTTCGATACTAGATCATGATGTCAGCATTCCACCTCTACTTCCATACATGAGTCTTTCTCTACCTTCGATAGTCTGGCCCAGGAGAGCTGTGGGAATGCCAGTGGCGGTTTCAACAACCTGGAGACCACGGAGAAGATCGCCCTGCGCGTCTGGAAACGATATTAGCTCCAATGATAGTCACCGCCCGAGAACAGTTGCACGCACCAGGGTAGGTCTTGCCCTGCTCGAGCACAATGCTGCTTGCGATGGCATCCCCATGCTGCCTCAGCAGATGCTGGAGACTATTGCGAGGGTCAATACGGGTTCAACCTGGTTCAATTAAGTACGTACTCCATGACAAATCTTTGGCGCGTTAGGACGCTAGAGCGGTTCCATGACTTGTACGCATGTGAAGCCGCATCGACCGCTTGTTCAAACTCGGTCGATGTCGTCTCCGGGACTTTCGTCAGAAGGGTTTGTGTAGCCTTCAGGGTGTTGAGTTCAGCGCGAGCCGTTCATACGTACACGCTGCACATACCGGGTCGACGACGTCTATCCATTTGTCCGCCTTGCTCTCGACGAATTGGCCGCCCACGAAGTTCTTGGTGTTCTCGCCGGTCGCAGACGTGCCCTTCCACTCCTGGGAGATCTTCTCCGCCTTGGCCTTTGCGGTCGCGTTCAGGCCACTGAGAGGGGCCTTTGAGCCAGAGGCCGTGGCGAAGGAGCGCACGCGCAGCTGGGCCGGGCGAGGGAGCTTGGCGAGAGGCATGACGTCGTGGTACGAGTCTGAGCGTGGGTGTGCACAACACGGCGAGGGCGAGAGAGTGCGGTACTTATATCCCGCACGGCGTCCGGGTGAATCAGAGCGAGGCGAGAGTACTCAGTAGAGCTCGGGGCTCGGGGGACGTGCCTGCGCGGTGCCCCGGACTCGGGACGCGCTGATCATGTGGGGTCGGCAGGCGCCCATAGCGCGTCGGCCGCTGCCCGTGATCCGCCCCGGCGCCTCCCAACCGCTGCGTGCTCCCCGCCACCGCCGGTCACCAGGCTTGCCGTGGCTGCTGTCGATCGCCTCACGCCCTCTGTTCCCATCGCTCCTGCCGCCGCACAGTCCATCGCAGCCTCCAACGATGCCTTCACCGCCCATCCAGGTTTTTCTCACCACCATCGCGACACAGCCCGCCCTCAGGCAGCGCCAAGGTCTGTCCATCCGTCCGCTGCAGCTACTCTATTGGCGCGTTCGGCTAACGCGATGCCACGGCACACCCAGAGTATGTCCTACGCGTCTTGCAGGTCAAGAAGGTCCAGTTCACCTCCTACGATCTCGCCTCGGATGAGGATGCGAAGAAGCTATGGCGGAGGAAGGCCCCACTAGGCTAGTACCGGTCTGCCTGCCCCGCGCACACCCTGTAGCAAGACGCTGAACGCGTCCGCACCGATGCAGAAAAACAGCAGCTCCCGGGTATCCTCATTGGCGGCGAGTTTCCAGGGGTACGCGCCCTTCCTACTCCCATACGTGTCCACCGCTCACCCTGACCACTCTCACGTGCCGCATAGACATTCCAGGAATTGTGAGCCCCCTCCCCGCGCTGCATCCCGCCCCGCGCCGTACACACACTGAATGACGCGCTGCAGCGAGGAGGCGGTCGAGTTCGGCGAGCTCGACGCGTTCCTGCGCCTGAACGAGGAGTGGGCGCCGTTCGAGGACGACCGGCCGCTGCTCCGCGCGGTGCCCGTTGGCATCCCCGGCGCGTACACCCCCGCGCAGATGAACCCGGGCCACGTCTCGCCCCTCCCGTCGCCGATCCGCACGAAGCCGCGCGAGGGCGCGCTCGACGCGGGAGATACGCTCGGCGACTCGGGCCTCCATGGCGTAGACGTCACAGAGGATGATCTGCTTGCGTTGGTGGAGGAGCTCGGGCTGGGGGAGAAAGACGCTAACGACTTGGTGAAGGGCCTTGGGAGGAGCGCTACGCCCCCGCCGAAGCCAGAGCCGAAGTCAGAGGCCGTTCAGTCGGAGCAAGCGGAGCCCACAACGGGACCTGTGAAGGAATCGACGGGCGAACCCACGAAGGAACCCACGGCTGAACCCTCGAAGGCGTCGGAGAGCGCGACCGCAGACGAGGCGCAGGCTACGGCCAAGCCAGTTGACACGTCAGCGCCAGTAGCTGCTGCAAAACAGGCCAAAGATACACAACAGGCGGAGCAACCGCAGGAAGCGTCGAAGACAGCGGAGACGAAGGAGGCACCAGTAGCAGATGCAAGCAGCAAGAAGCTTGAGACGAACACAACTGAAGGGAAGCAGGATGCGTAATGCCGGACTTGGTTTTCGTCTAGATTTACTTTCGAGGTTTTCATGCAGAACGGATGGTTGTACATATAGTTCCAGATTCGGGTCCTACTGCAAGACGCAAATATAGGAGTCAAGTTTGCGTTTTCCACAAGTTGATGAAACATTATAGCATTGCAGTACAATGCCGTTGCCTCCATTACAGCACTACTTGGCAAGTATTATCCTAGTCCAGTCATATCCAACGTACAGCAATTGGCTCTAGTGCTGAGCCATCTCCTATCCATCGTCTTCCTGTGGCGTCCGTGAATTGCGTCTTCGCAAGGGACTAGATGCGGGCCGGGCCTGTTCTCCAGCAGCGGTGTTGATGAGTGTCATTGGCACTGTGTAGTCGTCGTCTGCCGCCGGTTCGGCCTTGATATCTGATACCGGTACTGCACCCTGTTGCACTAACATGTTAGTACTGGAACATCAAGCCGGCTTTCTAGGAGACACGAACGGCTGTCCCTGGCCGCAATCCACTGTCTTGACTGCGTTGCCGCTTTGGCGATCTCGCGCTAGCCTTCTGGTCCTCGCCTTCGCCCTCCGATCGGCGACGGGACCGTCGACGTCTGCGCAGCTTGTCGTCCGCTTTAGGAGTGTCCTCGACTGTGTTGTGCCACTCGACCGCAGGCATGAGGCAAGCAATCATTCCCACGAAGAGGATGAAGAAGAACACGACGGACGCGACCAAGGCCGAGGCTAGCGGGAAGCGCGAGATGACACCGCTGCGAGAAGTTTCAGCGTATGCATCCAGATGTGAGTAGACGAGACGTCGTCTCACCGTACGCCATGGTGCAGTACTACACCACGGATATACCCAGAGAGGACAGCCAACTCTCGTCCGTGGCCGTCTCCGAGGGTCCTCCATTGATCCTTCCGCCCGAGTTCTACTCGCGCCAGCGCACGCGTTGTCCCTATCGCAAAGTTCTGAAGCATGGGTATGTTCAAATCAACCGTCCCTGGCCGGTTGTACAGGAATGACCACGGTGAGGCATAGGGGGGCAGAACGATTGCCTACATTATCTCAATCGAGTTACGCACGGGTCAGAACATGTCCTCACGTACGGGTTTGCGCGCAAAGGCCAGAGTGATGTTACCGGGAGTTACTAGGGTGAGAGATGTCATGAAGTTGCCGAGCGCAAAGTTGGCTTCGTTGGCGGGCACAATGAGGTGTAATGAGATGTCGTACGGCTGCTGCGCGACGACCTGAGGCAGAGCTACCTCCGCATACGGTATAGGGCCATCCCTAATGCGTAATATAAGCATTCGAGAAACACTCGCTGGTGTGAAACGCGCATACCCATATTGCAGAGAGATCTCTGTCTCCCAGCCGACCGCAACGCTCTTCCACACCCAGTACCCCGAGCCGGCAGACAGAAATACGATCACAGGCAGTGAGATAGAAAAAACGGCAAGCGGGACCAGTTGCGGCGCGAGCGGCTGCACGAGGCGAAGGGCAGCGAGAAGGAGGTCAATGAAAAGGCGGATGGGGTGGAGGGGCCAGAAGTAGCTGAGGATGCCGCCGGTGTCCTCGACGACCTTCTTGCGGAGTTTGTCGCGCTCCTCCGACTCGGTTTCCCTCCTCTGCAAGTCCATGACAGCAACCACGACGCCTGCGCGTGTTCGCGATGTTATGGGACGGACGAGGTGCTGGTAGGTAAAGGAATAGAATGGGACTGCAGGGAAGGCGCGTCTGGGCGTGTTACCGCGTTGACGCTACTGAACGCCATGGACGTCATCTCACGTGATTCTGCCCTTGCCTCACACCACGACCATGGCGAGCAACCTCCAGCAGCTCCTCGGCCACAAGCCCTCCTCTACCACGCTTTCCGAACATATCTCCACCCTCGCAGCCAAAACATCTAAGCTGGACGTCGCCACTCCGGAGGTGAAGTCCTACTCCGACGCAGTCTACTTCAATTACTACCCGCTCGGCCTCAGCATCCTCTTCAAGCCCGTCAACGGCTACAAGCCCAAGACGGGGCTTAAACGATCGGACCTGCAAGATGAAAACCTAGTAGTGGACGGCATCGATATCTACAACGTTCCTGCGCCGAAGGCCGGCGCGACCGCATCGCGCGCAACCAAGTCGCCTTACACAACGTACCCCATATCCCCCATCGTCCTCAATCTCGTTCCCCTTCCCCAAGACAAAGAGGGGAAGACACGCGCAGAAACGATTAACATCACGCCTGAGACGACAGGGAAGGAGTTCGTGCTCAGCATGGGCGAGCCGGATCGCAAGGGTGGAGGCGCAGGCCCGTCCTCAGGCTCGATCGGTATCTGGTGCGAATGGTCGAAGGATGGCGTCATGGTCGAGTTCGGCGGAGAGGAGAGCAGGGGTCCCCAGGCTTGGGAGCGCGGCAAGGATGCGGTGTGGAAGGTGATCAGTATATTCCCGCCAAAGCAGGATTGACGGAGCAAGGTAGGTATCATCATCCAGCTGCTGGTGCTACAAGAGGTATGTACATCATCTTACGGTTCGCCGCACTGCTTCAGCGTTACGTTAGGTCAACACCTGGTGAAGATGTAGGGTTATGCTACAGGGGACCGGCTTTGACATTTTGTCAGACTCAAGTGCCAACATCCGATGCATGAACGCTCACTGTAATCATAGACCAGACGGATCTCTATGATCTCGCCTTCCGGGCCTTGGAAAAAGACATGCCTGGTGTATCTCTTCTCTCCGTTGACTTGCTCGAAGCCCCAGGTCTGTTACGCCAAGTCGGTCAACATGGACACAGTTGCAATGACGCCGCAGCGTCCGGGATGAGGTTCACCTGCTCCGAGAGCCAGGTCCGTCCGCTCTTCGCTGTGTCGCTCTTTGCTGTCGTATAAATGATTGCACCGTCCGCGAACGACTCCTCCGACCAGTCTTTCTTGAGCCAATCTCTCTCGACTTCGGACAGCGCTACGCGTCTGCTCTTGCCGAGCACAGGACCGAAGACGTGGTCCTCATATGTTCTCTCCGTCCAATCCAGGGTGCGGTATTCGTTTGTTCCCTTGACGCCGCCGGTCAAGGTCTGATCGATGTCGATATGCTCAATGCCATTGTCGTCCTTGTAATGCTTGACGGTCAGGTAGAGGGTGGCAAGAGAAATAGCCTTTCTCGTCCACCAACTGACGCCTTGAAGGCGGAGGATCTCGTCGCTGTCGTCGCTGAGCGACTTGTTCTGGGTACGATGTGAGATACGCGGTCCTCCATCTGGTTGTAATAGACGTGCACACCATCATGTACTTGCCACTGATATCGCGGGTGGTCATGTCTACTGGGGCGGCCATCGTGAGTGTGGCAAGCTGTTGGCGTTGAGTAGGCGACTAGGACGACGTCTCGACGTAACAGGTCTTTATATACGATGCCGCGCAGCATGAGAAACTCGTGTTGCTATCACATGGATCAGTAGGCCCAACCCGAAGACGTCTCTACCCGTGTGGATTCGCCTGCATCATTCCCGCTGTAATGCTTCCGTCACTGAGATCCCCAACGGATGGGACGCGCTACCATCCAAAGTGGGAAACACGTCGCAGAGAGTTGTACTGCAGCGGCAGCTCGTGCGGAGGTCGTACAAATGGAGAGAACCTCTTGCTGAACTTGGCCAGACTAGCGTCGCCATTGGGACATTGGAGACCTTGCGCAAACAGGTTGCGAGTATATGGAGCTTCGCCTTGAGGTTATAATGTCTGCGTCACTGGGCTGTAGTGCAGCACAATACTCCGAGCAGTCGAGATGGTGGAGCAACTGGTAGTCTGGTACTTTGTGGTTGCAAGGAGCTCGAGCACAGGTTATGTTCAGGTTGGGTGCGCGCTCGAGCCCGGCGGATGCAAGGCTGGGACTGCCACCAAGAATAGCAAGCCCCCGGCCGCTGCGCGATCCCAAGCTTCTGCCCATTCGCCCCGGGCCTGGAAACCGTCCTCCCCTCATGCGCCCCCTCGATTTCCCACAAACGCTTTGAACGACGTCTTGTCGTTTGTGCACTACTCCACGGAATGGCGTCGGCGTCGACCTCACGGTCCGACTCAACCCATGTTGAAGACGGCCCGTTCCGCACGGACTCGGACTACCGAAGTACTGCAAAGTTTACGCCTCAGAATAGTTTCGAGATAGAAGATGCCGCGAGTCCACCTCCTCCGAGAGTACCGACGTCCTGGCAGAGGAGGCTGAAGGGGCCGTTATGGCTGGACCATCCGCGCGTGCGCCGTGCATGGTTATACTTCCGGGGACCGCGTCCGAAAGTGGACCTACCAGGTACGCCGACCTTGCCCCATCCTGGCCGACAGAACCTTACCAGCTGAGTGTGTACCTGCTGTCTATCTCAGAACCCACCCCTTTCCTGAGTCTCAAGTTCTATACGGGACGCAAGACGCGCAGCGTCGCAGTCGAGCCGGCGTGGATCCGTCTCACCCGTCCCTTCACGAACCCATGGTTGTTCGTACTCCTCGCTGCCGGCTACATCATCGGATTTGCGTTCTTCGCTCGCGCACAATCCTTCCTTACACCCGCGGATTCCTTCATCGGCTGTACCGCGACCTACTGGGCCGCGAACGATGGCTGTGGCCTCGACGGGGAAGCCTGCGGCCCCTTCAACAACGCGACCTTCGACTTCCGATGTCCTGCCCAGTGTAGCTCTGTCGTCCTGCAGAACCCGAGAACGGTTGGAGATCAGCAAGTGGACTTCGTGCCGCTCATCGTCGGTGGAGGCGACGAAGAGCAAACCTACCGAGGAGATAGTTTTATCTGCGCTGCTGCTGTGCAAGCGTAAGTTTCTCAGTCTCCAGCGTGTGTGACGGTGGATATGGCGGCTGACGACTGTCGTCGCAGAGGTCTAATAAGTGACTCCAAGGGCGGTTGTGCGACCCTAGAGCTCACTGGCAACTTCACGAACTTCCTCCCTTTCACCGCAAACGGCCTGTCCTCCATCGGCTTCCCTACCATATTCCCGCTGTCCTTCCGATTCCACCCAACCACTTCCCTGCATAGCTGCTCGGACCTCCGCAACGAAGCACTTGCGTTCAACGTGATCATCACCGCGCTCATCTTTCTCGTGCTCCGACCTAGACCAATCGTTATGTACTGGTGCCTAGTATGCATCGGTTTCTGGCACGTCACCCTGTTCTCGCAACCTCAAGCAAGTCCTCCGCCTCTAGACACTGCTTTTGAGCAGTTTCTCCCCACCCTATTCGTCGCATACGCCTTCTGGCGGCTTGCGTTCAGGTTCACACTGCCTGCGTTCCGCAAGGCCCCAATCGAAGCCACCGTGTGGTACCTCGCCCCGTACTGGACCGGGGTCCTGACCAACCTGACCACGGACAAGATTCCCATCGACCGCCTGACAGCCTCGGACATCTCCAAGCGACCGGGAGGGTTGACCGCGCTCATCATCATCATCCTCATCCTGCTGGTCATCGTGATCAACCAGGTGAGGGTGATACGGAAGACCGGGTGGCTTCCGTGGTACTTGGGCTGGTACGTTGCTGGCGGCCTGGTCACGCTGGTACTCTCGCAACTTCCAGGACTGCAGCTCCGGTTACATCACTATATTCTCGCCATGGTTCTCATCCCCGGGACCGGCTTCCCGACCCGTCTGTCCGCGATATACCAAGGGTTCTTGCTGGGAATGTTCTTGAACGGGGTAGCTGCGTTCGGCTTCGACTCGATTCTCCAGACTGCCGCTGACGTGAGTGACCGGACCGCTTTACGAGCTGCAGTAGCTTACCTTCTGTTTGTGAACGGTAGCTGCGGCGCGATGCCCCGCTTGGGTCAGACCTGCCCTCTTTCGCCACGAACTCGACGAACTTCAATGCGTCTGTGCCGTTCCTCAACCAAACCATATTCTGGAATTCCCTTCCAGAGGGCGAGAGTTGGGACGGCTTCGCCCTTCTCGTTGACGACGTCGAACGATACATCGGCACGGCGTTGAACTACTCCCTTTCCGCGCTTGAGCCAGGGCTCATTCACTTCTTCCGGCTTGCAGTGAGTAGCTTTACGTTCTCTATGTCAACTATCACGCCCCCGCATGCGTGCTGGTGCAAAGTTTGACGTCGGCTGATGTGTAACCTCTCTATACCGCAGTTCACAAGCTCGGATTTGACTGGCGACTTCACTATGCCCGCCACGCTGTATCCTAATGGGACGTGGGTGGACCCACTTCCTGGGCCATCATAATAGACTCGGACTTCTTGGACTTCTGTGGGCATCTTGGACCTTCCGATAACTCTTTGTCGGGCTTGTACGCATGTATACCATGCATGGACACTGAACTATACTCGTATTTTCCCAAGCTACAGCAGCGGCCGCTGCAACTCCGTGCACCTCTACCGCTCAAGAGCCGCGCGATGTGTGAGAAGCTCGCAGACGGCAGCCCCCCTGCTGCGGACCGTATAGTCGGCCTTGGGGGTGACAGTAGGCAGCGGTGAGTCCCCCTAGCGCTTAGATCATCAGCCCTGGAGCCAATCCGTGCATGCGGATCAATGGGACAAAGGAATCTCTGGTCAGATCTGCCGGATCCATGATCGTTATGGGCAAGTGCTAGATGTGGCCCCAGAGGACAAAGGGCTTGGGCATGGCCTATATAGCGAGCTCTGCCACACCACCATTCTTCGCCCCTTTCCGCGACCATCCCCTGCACACATCTACACAACCCACCGATATCTCGCTCAACCCTCACACAATGGCTAAGAATGCGACCCAATCCCCCGCCGAGTTCAAAAACCCCGAGCGTGAGTGTCCGCCGCCATCACTAGGCCCGTTGTCGCGAACCGAGTGGCTCATTCATGTTTGACTATGCTAGACTTCGTGCCCTTGAGGGGAAGGGGCGCTCGGGTGTACTGCAAGTTGTGCACACCGCCCAAATACGACCACGGCCAGCCCATGACGCGCGACGCCGCGCTCCGGCACGAGCGCGAAAACGCCAAGCACCAGGAGAAGGTCGCGGAAGAGGCGCGCTGGCATTGGGAGTACCAGGAGAAGCAGCCCGACTGGGTCGCGCCCCAGGGCGAGTCCGCGTGGGAGTGGGACCCGACGACGAGCGAGCGGCTGAAGGCGTATGTCCAGTTCTGGCTGGACGGGATCGCGGCGCACGAGCGCGGCGAGAAGCCGCAGAAGATGGACGCGTTCATCTCGCGGTACGACAAGGCGTACGAGGCCGAGGTCTGGGAGGGCAAGGTTGAGGAACAGGAGGAGGAGTGGCCGCTCGACGTGCGCGACGGCGTGGAAGGATACTGGTACGCCGGCGGCTCGTTCGACCCATGCGACGAAGGCTTTGAACAGCCAGATTGGTGGGACGGCTCAGATGCGACGTGGACATCGAGGAAGACGCCTGCGGCCTGGGAGGACCCCGAAGAGGAGGAGCGGCGGTGGCGCGAGTGGCACTTCGGGGACATCGACGCAAAGAAGCTGTGGGACCTCGGCGACAACTACGTGTGGGACGCGAACGCGTGGGCACCAAATACGTCGCACCCGTCTGACGCGACGACCCCCACGCAGCAGTCGGCGGAGAAAGCGACGGCGCAGCGCAGTGGGAGGCGGCGCGGTCACCGGGGAGGACGCGGGCGTGGTCGTGGCCGTAGCAAGCAGGTGGCGAAGGGCGAGCAGGTGCCTGGCCAGACGCGTCCGGTGAGGGCGCGGAGGGGGCAGCCGCAGCGGGCGGGGGTACACTGAAAGAATCAGGTGCGTCGCTGCATTGGTCTGCGTGCTTCGTGCGTCATCTGATTGCTCTCCGCTCGCCTTCTAGGTGTTTGCTGTGAGCGTCGTGGCCATATCGAGCAGGCTATCTCTATGACCCGCAGATCATCACTCCCGCGCGACTTGGTGTTCTGCACCTGTAGTATATCCCGCGGCCCCTACATGGTAATACCCCGCCGTCATGAACCTTCGTTGACTACTTTTCCCGCCACGGTGCCGGTTGAGACTGGACTTCCTCTACCTACTGTTATTGCATGTTCTCGTTAAAACACTACCTACATACTGTAACAAATAGCTACGAGGATTTACGCGTCGACAGTACTAAATTTAGCACGCGTTGTACAATTCCAGTCTCTCTTTCACGCCAACAGTTCAACGTTCAGCTGTTCCGAGCACTGATAACTGCTACTTCGAGAGCTGGGAGTATGCACATCGCCCACGTCCGATGCAAGCCACGAAGGTGGCGCGGCATGGGTGAGAGCAAATGCCGCGCGGCGGGCGACAGCAAGCACTGTGAGTGGGGTGGGCGGGACGGAAGTGGACAAGGGGGAGCGGGTTGAAGGCGGCGCGGGTAGAGCGAGCAGGACTTAATGAACCTCGCGAGCGCTCCGTCGGCATCATTCATTGGGGCTCAAGTACTTGCAGTGCGAAACAAGCTCAAACTGTTGCCCTGTTGATACGAGAGGGAGACGTCAAAGCATCGGCATGAGGAAGCCCAGGCTCAGAAGCCTGGTCGATTGATTCCCGCTACTAAGATTGTGTTAAACCCGAGGGTGGTAGCTCTGGATGGTGGCAGCTCACCATGAACGTCTCTGCCGCAATCGCTGCTGCTTTGAACCCCAGACCTGTAACTGTTGTGGATATCCAAGTTCACTTTCTGCTGGAAGAACTAGGTGATCAGTCTCCTCTGGCAACGAGGACTGCACTTCCCGAACTACACGACGACGTACCTGCTGGCCTTCTGAGAACGGGCATGCTGATTCACTGCGTTTGGGACAGAAGCCAGCTCGAACAGCTGGGTTATGCCCCGGGCGATCTGCAGTTTACAGGGAAAGTCACTGGAAGACGCGCTTCCGCTCATGGAGTTGATGCAGTTTGGGTCGATAACCGCGTGCCAGGGCAATACCTCACTGCTGCCATCATCCGATACCAGTTGTCAGTCCCGTTCGCGTCGGGGCAGGATAATTTCGCGCAAGATCTCTTTCGTCGACTGCTGTATGTGGCGGTGGATCGCGAACAAGAGAGACATGCACTCTACGGCACTCCGCCGCAGGTTATGCCACCACGCAGACCATCTTCTTACCTGACCAGTACCGGTGCCAGTGAGAGTCGCCAGCTGCCTCCGTTGGCTGTGGTCATCAATCGTGACGGTCCTGGTTGGACTGCCCGTCCAGATACAGTCCGCGACAATCCCTTGGCCTACTGTCGCAAGGACCAGACTGTACGATCCACGCGCCCCAAAAACAGGGCTGGCCACCACTTCAGGCCGTCGGTTCATGATGGCGAAGTCCAGCCTTCCACGACAATCGGACAGCTTTCGCGCAACGCAGATTCAGCAGAGGCGTATCTTGCCCATGCCACCTCCTGCGGCCCCGCCGGCCCTTCTAGACTTGGCTCGAGGAGAGACCTCTTCAGCTGCCGGTACCTCGCGCCTTGGCCCACGGAACGACGCTGGACCGCCATGAGTCCCGCATGATTTGCCTCCGTGGAGGAGCGCCATCGGGTTTTGAGAAGGGGCGAAGTTCGCTACAACTCGCGCTGGCGCTGCACAGGGTATGTGAGTCATATTCAATGGAGGACGTCCGTTGGCAGAGAACTAACAGACCTCGAATTTTGCGTAGGGATTCATGCCCGCCCTCGCGTGCATTCGATATATGTGCGATCTGCGCCGCCGCACACCCGACAAAAGCGACTCGAACCACGTGCACGCCGCGGAGTCCCCACCCGATTCATCACAGGCGCCCATGGCCTCCTCCGCAATCTCGATTTCCAAGTCGTCAGCGTCATAGTGGATTCCCGCTGTGGCGGTGTACTTTGCAAGGCGCTATAGCACGAGGCGACTCGACATTCTTTCTCTCTTACTGCCACGACCACCATGAGCTACGATAACGAACCTTTACCTGACGGCTGGGTCCGTGAGTTTGATCCAAACACGCAACATCCATTCTGGGTACGCAATACTCCGCTGTACGCACCATTGCATCTCGCTGACAAACCCCGTATGTAGGTCGATACCAAGACAAGGCCACCACGAGCCATCTGGGTGCATCCATATGAAGACGACGAGTTCCTCCGGGGGCACCCGAGCATCCGCGATCGTCTCGCACGCGAACGCCGCGGGACACCGAGCGAAGCCCCGCCGCCATATTCGCCGCGGCGCCATTCATATTCTGGCGCATCCTCTGGGTCACACCTGAGCGTACCCACCGACGACCGGAGGGGGGCACACTCGCAACCCGGTACTCCTTCTGTGCAGCAGCAGCATGACAGGGGGTTCTTCGGCAAGCTGAAGGACAAAGCCATTGGCACGAAGGAGGAGCGCGAAGCCAGGCGGCAGGAGGAGAAGCGCCAACAGGAGTTGGTGAGTCTACCTTAACAGTCGCTGTCGCTTGCGCCGGATGAACTGACATCGCTACAGTACCTGAAGCGCCTCGCGGAGCAGCGTCGTCTTGCTCAGCAGCAACGCGCATCTCAACGCATGTCTTCGCCGTTCGGTGGTATGGGCTCCTCGCCTTTTGGGAGCATGGGTGGATATTCCCAGCGGCCAACATATGGTCGCCCCATGTATGCTGCACCCCTCGGCAACCCCTACACCATGGGAGGCGGCTTCGGCGGGAGGGGGTACGGCAGGTCGGGTTTCGGTGGAGGCGGCATTGGCTTGCCTCTCCTCGCTGGGGCTGCCGGTGGGCTGCTCCTTGGAGATATGCTTGACGGCCCGGATTACGGGGGTGGGTGGGGAGATGGAGGTTACGGAGGAGGCGGATTCGATGGCGGAGGCTTTGACGGTGGAGGCTTCGATGGCGGCTTCAACTGAACCGGCATCTGATATACCGCTTCATGGGTGATTGCTTGAAGACCCCTTGATGATATTACGTCTCGTGTTGTAGCATCGTTTGTAGTACTTGAGGCCCCCCTGCTTGTATCGTCTATGAATCAATACGGATATTGTAGCAATGGATTTCGTTGAGACATATCTTCGCAAGTTGGTATAGAAAGCGAGGTGTCGACAACTCAGGTAGCTGAGTCCATGCAGCCAGTGCATATCCGACGTTGTGAGCCTGAAGAGGCAGCAGAGAGGACGCGTGTGATTGATCGAGGAGTGCAAGGAGGGAAGTAGCGTGACGCGAGCTCTGCCCCAACCACGACCATCTCGCGTGCGAGCGCGCCTCAGCTGCGCGCATTCATTCTTGTGACTTTGGGGCCTCTCTTGCTGGTTCTGTCTGGTGCTCGGTTTATGCTCTACAGGACTCATTGCAAGCCAAAGTGAGGATAGATCTAGGTTCATACGAACCCTGTCCAGAACTCGCAGATCCTGCCCGTCTTACCCGAGAGGCTAGACTATGGCGCCGCCAACCCTGCCCAACTCGCTCAGCCCTCATGTGTGTATATTGGCTTCCCCGGACGTTCAGCAGGTCCTCGAAGGAGCTGCCTTACCTCCGCTTCCGGATATTCTGCAATGCTTCTCGCCGTTACCACAAAGTACGTGCGCTGATCAATTGCCGAGAAAGTGGTCAGGCTACCCTAGAACGTGTGTTCATTGACTACCGCGCACAGTTACGACCCGGACCACATCTCTGACATCGGTACCGCATTCAGCCTTCGCGCTACGCTTTTCGGATGTTGTAGAGATAGAGAACGCGGTTCACGAGGATGAAGAGCAGCGCGCGGGACGCACGATGGACTGGGTGGGCTCGCGCATCTCCCAGCGCTGCCACAGGTGGGTGGACATGATGGAGAGCAGCACGATAGAGGGCGGCGCGAAGATCTGGAGAGATAGAACGCCGTGGTGGGAGGAGGTGAAGAGATGTGTTGAGGGCGACCACGTCCCGAGCAGTTCAGAAGGGTGGAATCATCCAGTGTCGCGTACGCCCATTCATGAACTTGTCTAATGTGTTGCCATCTAACCGAGAATGAATGTACCGTTCCCAGTCATACTTGCTGTTACTACTACGGCGGCCAACCCCCTACAAGCCCTGCAGGATCTCACCTCCCGCGCATTCGACTTCCCGCCATGGGTAGACATCACCTCTCTACGATATTTCCTCATCATCCATCCGGCAAACTCTCCGCTTGCGGATCCCATGTGCGTTGCCCGTATGCCTGCCCGTTGTTCAGTCCATAATGCGTCACTCCCCTGTGCTCCTGTAGAGCAGAAGCCCTGTTCAACGCCGTAAAGAAACAGTATGGCCTCCACAGCTACCTGCTCCCATTACATCTACCTACCGACCCCCTGCCCTCACCTGTGCCCGTGCCCGCCCTCCCACCCCGGCTTCCGACACTAGCTGTCCACGATTCGCCTCTCCTCACACCAAGACCAACAGGGTCTGGAAGCACGTTCATAACACCTTCTTCTACACCCCCGCCTCCCCCAACTTCACCCATGCCTCAAGCAGCTAGGCCACCTCCACTAACGAACAAGCAGCAGGAAAACCCCCCGCAGTCGCCTACAGTGTATGCAGGAAGTACACTCCGCCTCACACAGGATGATATTCAACAGATCGGCCGCTTCGTACGCGAGTTTGTCACCATGAGCCTCGTGCCTTGGATGGAGAAATGCGTGGTGGAGTGGAACGAGAACGTAAGTTTGACCCCGTCCAAGCCGCGTGGCTTCGCTGAACCGTTTGCAGTACTCCTCGTCACGACGTCTGCCCTCGCGTCTGTTCTCCTCAACGCGTAGACTGTTTGGAGCATCGTCTACAACTACATCACAAGCGACTCCGAGCCATGCTTCCAACACGTCTGTTTCCTCTGGGAGCTCCCGGTACACCCATGGTACAAGTGGCTCCGTTAGCTCCATCGCGTCTGTGACGTCGGTTTCTACCATGGGTGGCGGAAGCGTCAATCAGCAGAGACGACTGGCCGAGTTCTCGACCATATTGGGCGACTACAAGCTAGCCATCTCGGTATGGGAGACATTACGCAAAGAGGGCAGAGGAGGATCCGTAAGTTCCGAGATCTCCTGGAAAGTCCGAAGCTCACACCAGCTTCCAGGACATACTCCCTCTGCTCTCCTCCCCTTCGCCCGCGCTGGCCCTCCATGCGGACCACGCACTTGCCACCCTCCGAGGGCCACAACCTCGACAAGGGTCGGGATTCGAGGCACCTGCAGTTGCCCAGTACCGGGCACTGGTATATGCGGTGCGGTGGGAGTCGGGGATTGACCGCCAGGATTTCCTGAGCTCAACCCTGGAGGGTGAGCGATGGCTAGTCAAGGCTGCGTCTAGTGTACGTGGAACATGCATTGGGGTTACTTATTCATGAGAGTGCTGATGGGGTTATCAAGGCAGAAGAGCCTCCGACTGCCATCCTGTATGCGCATGCCGCGTTCCTCAGCGAGATTAGGGGAGGCCGGCGGAGGGCGGCGTACTGGTATCTTGTTGCTGCTGAAAAGCTGGAGAAGACCGGGATTGTGCGTGCCCATTTGGTTCATATGGTGTTGTTCGATGAACTGACCGCGGCACCGTAGAAACCACTCGCGATGTATTTCTTCCGCAAAGCGCACGACCTATATCAGGATCCGCCACCCAAGGAGCTCTCGCCGTCCTTCTGGGAGAGCGAAGACCGCAGTTCAGTACGGTGGGAAGGGTTCCCAGCTGTCCTCCCCGCTATTGAGCACGAGCTAGGTGTGTGCAACCCGTTTGTCCGTGCCAACCAGGCTCTGTTCTCATCCAAGCTGTGGGGTCCAGGGCGACTGCTATATACCACCGGTGATACAGCTAATGCAGTCAAGTACTTCCTCCAGTTGCTCAAACCATTGACACAACCTGGGCCGCGGTTGCACCCCCCACAAGCAGCCAATGGCACGGTTTCTCCACTCCTGCCGCAACCCAGTCGAGACAAGGTTTACCTAGAAGATTTCAGGGTCGCCTTCAAGGTGCTCGATACCCCACATCTCACGAGCGCAGCGATTGACCCGCAGTCCACAGCACTTCAAGGCGACAGAAGGCGACGCATGGAAGAAATTGAACCTGCAGCTACCCATCTCCTTCTGCCAGGCGAAGCAGACTCGTATCAGGTTTCCTGGGGACGCAGTCCAGGGCGACTCTGCTGCATGGGAGAAGCTTGAGGGGGATTGGACGACATTCTGGTCGACGCGCGGAAAAGAGAAGCTGGGTAGGAGCGGGAAAGCTGCTGTCAACGGTAACCCTCTTGTACTGTGTTACGTGTACGGGGTCTGATGTGTGCTGCAGAGACCTTCTGGGTGGACCTCGTTCTCAGGAATCCCCTGGACGTAGAGGTTGTACTTTCCGGCCTCACGGTTTCCTTACGAGACTCGTCTGCGAAGGATGCGGATGCGAATCCAGACGGTGTGGAGGTGGAGGTAATAGAAGATGTAGCGCTTGGCCCGAAGGATACCCGTACGGTCAGTGCTTTATGACACAATTTTCGGCGTCTCACTGAGAAGGTTTTTCAGATACCCATAGCAGTGAAGTCCAGCCAACCCGTCTCCCTCATCGTCACGCATGCCGCGTACGAGTTCTTCTCCCTCCTCCCGGCTACGGAGTCCTTGGCTGTACGCGGACGCCGCCTCAACGATACCCCGGCCCAGAGGCAAGGCAAGGTGTACGCGCCAGACGTACTCATCAAAGTCGAGGTGGAAGAGGCAGGGCAACGCTTGCACGCCCACTTTGTCGACGACAGGCACCTGGTTCTCGCTCAGGGCGAATACAAGCATCAAAGAGTCTGGCTCACAAACTCCGGGACGCGACCCATTGGCGAACTTTGGGTCCTCGCTGGTGAGGAGGACGAACTCTGGATTGACGCGAGTAGTGGAGACTCTCCGGGTACGCCGGTTTGCTACATGAGACACTACTGCTCTATTCACATCCAAGCCTGACACTCAGAAGCTTCGTCGTCGTCCTCGCCAACATCATCTGAGATCCTGGAGTCTACGAACACTCTTGCCCCTAGGAAACCCTACAGCATTCCCATTGGAGCCATTCATTCGGCACCACAACTTGAGCCAGGCGAGGAAGTACAACTTCCTTTCATTCTCCACGCTGCGCACCACGGAGAGCAAGATCTTTGCATGCTCTTCGTGTTCCGAGAGGTAAGTAGCTATCCTCTGATTTCATAAGTACCCACTAATGCAAACGTTGACGGGTGAATCGTTCAGCCTGGAGATGCCCAATTCCACTGCACAAGAGTGACGCGGAGATATGAGGTTAAGCCCATCCTGAAGGTCTCGACGTCTGCACGGCCCAGTGCATCAGCAGATCAGACGTACATTGTGAACGTGGAAGTTGAAAACATCACAAGCTCGAGCAACATAGAGTTGAAGCAGCTCTCGACGATGAGTGGGCTCTGGACAACTTCGCCGCAAGTTCAGCTGTCAAAGTGAGTGTGCCTCCCACTCCTGTGAGACCGTCATTGATTTGGGACATTTGCTTCCGAACAGTGTGGTTATCTCTTCTCGCCAGGTCGCGAACTTCTCGTTAGGGGCGAGTCCTTGGGATTCTGGCCAGAGCGCCAGAGAGACGCAGGAGTTTGTCGCTCGCAAGATTCGGGCCGTCCTACAGGAAGATCCGGTAGATCCTTCAGAACCACCGCCTATACAGCTGGCATGCACCCACGTCGGCTCGGTAAGCCACACAGATTGATGTGTCCCATGCGATATATGCTCACAATACTCGCTATAGGGCACGGACATCGTCCCGCTGCACACCCCCGCCACTCGTCACTTCATCCACTGTGGCCGACGCACAATGACCGCGCAAGCGACCGCCGCCTCGCACCCTTACATCCCCGCGCACCTGCACCGCGCGATCTTCCCGCTCCACAACCCCGCCACGGTCGACGTCGTGCTCTTCTGGGAGCTGCCCGCGCAGAAGCGCGCGGGCCACATCCTGCTGCAGGGCCCGACGCTCGGCGCGGGCCACGCCGCGCTTCGCGAGCTCGTCCGCGCGGCGGAGAACACGCGGGTGAAGCGCTCGATGTACGCGGAGACGCGGCGCGAGCGCGTGGCGATCCTCCACGCCGTGCGCGCGTGCGAGTGGAACCGCGAGGACGACCCGGTTGCCGTGTTCGTGCGGGACGGCGAGGTCGTCGAGCACGACTTCAGGCAAGGGTACGTGTTCTGCGGGGTGTCGCGCTCAGGGGGTGGGGGCTGACTTGTGTTTGGCAGGCCGTGCCATGTCCCGGTCGCGTTCACGTTCCGCAACCTGTCGCTCACGCATCCTGCACGGGTGACGCTCAAGCTCGTCCACGAACCAGAGAGCGATCCGCAAACGCTAGAGTATGTCCTCGCTCAATCACGCGTTGTCCCGAAGTACTGACGCGCCTCCCAGCAACCTGTTACCACCGCCGTACGGCGGTCGCTTGACGCATCGCCGGGTGCTCGGGCCTTCGCAGTCGCACACGACACGCGCGAAGCTGTGGGTGACGCGAGCAGGATGCTACGCGCTCGACTCTTGGACGGTCGAGACTGAGGTCGGAGAGCCCCCAGAGCCCTCACAACCGGATGTGGAGTCGACTGCGACACCGTGGAGGTCGAGACAGCTGCGGTACATCCAGCGTCCGCCGGCGGGCGTCCGGCCGCATGTAGCGGTCGTGGACGTCGGGCGGCTAGGATAGAGCGCGTGTGTAGTCTGTATAGGCATTATAGCGTATTGTACATATTCCCAGGGAGAACGCGACAGAGAGAACACAAGAGGGTATGAAAAGCGGCGAGGTGAGTACTGTGTACTCTGCAGCGAGTGCGCGCGCAAGCGCAGGAGAGCGGAGATGTCCAGGAGGAGCGGGGCGGATCACTCTGTCTTGGGCTCGCCATCCTTCTCCTCCTTGTCCTTCGCCTCGGCCTCGAGGCGCATCTTCTTGATTTTGGTGTTGAAGTACGTCTGCATGCGCGCCGTCAGCGATGGGAAACACCAGCGCGGGGGCCCTTCATGATCGAGCCCCAGCGCGGTGTGAACTCGTGCACTCACCCCCGTGAGGAACTGCATGAAGTTGAAGAACGGTACCCACATCTCGGGCGGGAGGAACTGCTGCGCGAAGATGGTGTACAGCGGCCCGGTCATCCAGCTGATCTGTAGCACATGCATTCAGTCTCCTAGTCTGCGATACGAGAAGGCGCACGGGCGCCGTCGGGGCACGTACCCGGATGACCTTCCCGAAGCCGGCGTTGACGGTCTTGAGGACTTCGTCGAGCGACTTCGCGCCGTTGATGACCGCCATGGAGGACAGATACACTGCGCCGCCCATCGTCAGCCAGAGTCCCCCGCACGCGCGCCCTCGCGGTTCACTTCCCCCGACCGCACGCGCCGGAGGGGCACAGAGGACACAAGGTAGAGGCACACGCACAGAAGATCTGGACGGGCGCGACCACGAGTTGGCTGGCGAGGATCATGCCCGCGCGCGCCGCGAGGCCGGTCCTGCCGCTGAACGCGCGCTGGAGCGCGTTCACGAGCGCGTGCGCGACGGGCGCGGAGACGAGCGCGCCGTAGATGGCCATCTTGACCGCCTTGGAGGAGACGTGCGCGCGGGCGAGGGCGCGCGTGAGCGGGGACGCGTCCTTGGGCACGCGCGGCGGCGGCGTGCCCGCGAGGTGCGAGGCGAGGATCTCTTGCACGAACTGGAGGAATGCTGTGGGGCGCGTGTGAGCGGCGTACGAGCAGAAGGGGGGTTAGGGGGTGGGCGCGTGGGCCTGGGACGTGCCTGTGGTGAGGGCCTTGGTGCGGAGGGGGTGCGTGGAGAGGTGGCGGAGGTAGGTCGCGAGGAGCGGGTTGAGCTGGCGGGGCTGGACGGCGGTGGTCATGGCTGGGCTGGCGTGGCGCACGACGAGGACGGTGGCGGGTGCGACGAGGACGAGGGCGGGAGAGGAGAGAGGGGGTGGGATGGGATCATGGGATTCAGGCTGGAATATATACTGTGCTGGACGGCGGGAGCGTATACATGAACGAGCCAGAGCCAGGGCTCAGTACCACCAGATCTCGATCACGATCTACAGTACTTAACTTGTACGACCGGCTACTCCGGCTTCTCATCTCCCTCTCCCTCGCCCGGACGCTCACTGAAGCAGCAGACACCGACAGGGGATTCCACAGCTCATGTGGTCAGCACTCGTAGGCAACCACAACAGCATCTGACATGCTCTGTGCGATACACTGCCTGCGAAGACCGGGCGTCGGGCGTTGTGCGACAGGGCCGAACCCGTCAGCGCCAGCGCAGCCACACAGGCCGCTTCCAGAGCATCTCGCTAGCACTCGCTGCAAGCCAGGCCGCTTGTGGCCATGGACAGCCTCAGGTCCATGGCTCCATACGATCTCGCCGCTGGGGGACCCGTGAAGAATAATCCATGTATTGATATGACCGTAGGGTAAAATAAGCACACAACGAAGACGTGAGCGAGCGACATCCAGACCATGTAGGTATCTAAGCACAACCAAAGTAACAACGGAATCATACTCGTTACCGGCCCTTGACCCTGCGAAAACACCGTTCAACACCTCGCTTGACACCGAGCGGTGAGGTGAACACTTACCAGGCTTTGACGTAGTCCGCTAGTGACACCATGCACACCGTCTGCCAAATGCCGAGACCTATCCGGGGGGTCACGCCGCGGTAGAGGCCCTTGAGGCCGTTCTCCTTGTAGATGTAGCTTAGCGTGTTCAGGATCGTCTTCTTTTCGCCACGCTCCGCCGACTTGGCCATGGATTGCATCTGCGCGACATCAGCCTACGCTCCCGGTTACTGGACAGCACCACCCACGCACCTCGACACGGACGACCTCGATGGGCTGGTTCCAGGTCGCGAGGGCGCCGCCGATCGAGGACGCGGTGATCTTCTCCAGCGCCGTCAGCTTCTCGTCCGGGCCCTTGCCCTTCAACTTCCGGATGCTGCTCTCCGCAAAGCGCGCAAAGCCCATGCGAGAGCCCCAGTTCGTGCACTGGCGCACCGCGACCGCGTTCACGCCCTTGTTGATGCCCGCGAGGCCCTCCCGGCGGTATATATCCGCAAACACGGCCCATGTCGACGGCGGCTTGATGCCCGACGCCGCCTGCTTGTGCCGCGTGATCTCCGCGGTCTTCATGCATGTGCAGAAACCTGTGGCGGCGGGGATGGAGAAGAGGACAAGGTTCGTGTTAGTGATAGTGGTTGGGGACCCGATGGGTGGCAGCGGGAGGACGCACCCATGGTCGCGTACGCCTGCACGATACCGCCGCCCATGCCGCCGAGGAGACCGGCCACAGCGGGGTTGACGCCCACGGCGGTCGTGGCAGACTCAATCTCCGAGGCAGTGAAGAGCAGCACGGCGCCTTTTGTTGACGCCTCGATCCATGCCTACCGCCCGAGTGCGAGAGTGAGTGGTCGTCACGGGAGGCGAAAGAGAGAAGACACGGACCCATGGGATGAGACCCTGGTAGAAGCCCTTGACACCACCGCGACTCCAGACGGTCTGTACTGCCTGGAACATCGTTTGCGATCTGTTTGCAGCCATCTGCGTCTTGAGCACCTCTAGCGGTTGCCCAAGTGTCGTAACCTGCGCATGGCCGGTGAGCTACGTCACTCCGACGGTGGTACGGGTCGTAGCCTACTTGCCTCCTGCACTCCGGTGGTCAGCACATCCGTTCAAAGTCCGACACGTGCACGACGCGACTCACAAACTAGCCATCGCGGACAGCACGTCGGACGCGTCGGTCAGCAATTTGGGAGAGGTGAATGGACAAGGAGGAGGCACACCATGTTCATGATCGCGCCTGAGGATCGTATAGCAGAGTGATCAGCGTTCGGCATTCAGACGGGCCAGCACAACAGCCACCGACGGGTGCGGGGACTTACCGACGGCGATGTTGGACCAGCTGACGCCTTTCTGGCCGGGCTCCTTTGTGATGGCCATCGCTTGTTCGTGCGCGGGGGTCGTGAGGGCGAAGGAAGGGGGTGGAGGGGGCGCGGAGGGGGCGGAGGGGGGAAGAGGACAAGGTGAGACGGAGGGCGGGCCCAGTTATTGGGGCGCGGCGGCGGCGGCTATGATGTGTATTTGGCCGGGGCAAACACGCGCGTTTATGGACAGTGCAGCGTCGAATGAGAGCAATCAGATGAGAGGCCCACGGCCGTCCGTCTCGCACCATCCCTCTCCGCCAACGATGGTACGACCGTTAGCACTCGTCCATTCACTCCCCTTCAGCGACACACACCCACCAGCGGATCGAGCGCTGCGAACACACGCCCCAAGGGATGCGCGCTATTTGAGTGCGACGCCATCTGTTGGGGAGCGCGGGCCGTCTAGACACCCTCACCCGGTCGCGTACACTGCCGTCGTCCGTTTAACCGCGGCGGCACCCAGGCACGCCGACCCTCTCGCACTCCAGCTCTCCGTTCCGCTGGGAACATCATTCCAACAACACCTCGAGGATCCGCGCAGCCGCTTCTTCGACCAACGCACGCAAAACATGCTCCTTCGTTGGTCCCCCTCTTGTGCAAAACAATAGCGCAGTTCTCGCGAGCACCGGTGATGAAAACACCTGATAATCATCAAGGTATGCCCCGTCTGACCGTAGCGATGGGCCATCTACACGCGTAGACCCGACTGACGGCCCTGCTCTGACAGCCTATTGCGAATCAGCGCCACCGAGCACTGGGCCACTGGCAGCTCCTCCGTGCACACTCTTTTCCCACTCGTCTCCGACCTGCGCGCACTTGTCGGGCGTCCAAGTGAACCTGCGGTGCACATATCTCCTCGGCTTTGTGTCCGGAGGGCGCATAGAACGGCCGCAGGAGCATCTCACGCACGGGCGCTTATCGGCGCACTGCAGTCATGTTGCCACTTCGGGCGAGCGGCGGGCAACATAACATGGTCGGCCTGCAATGCAATCGCTAGCCGACGAGGCTGGTATGGACGACAGCCCTTACGTCTGGGCGCGCACCTAGCGCGGCTCGCTTTCTTACCGGTTTTCTTCCGCTCTTCAAACAAAACTCCCGTCGGCAGCTCTAGCACTCGCGGTATAAAGTCGCCCTCTCCCCCGGACGACTCTTCCACCCCGTCCCGGTCGCTCACTACTCCTTGTCCCCTGGCCCACTTGACTTCCGGGTACAAACTTGGTAAGTGGCAGAAGTCGAGCGGAGTCCACGCGCCTCATGCTCATTGTTTTTTGTGAGTAGATCGGACCGACATTGCTTCTTCTCAGCTTCGCCCGCCATGACGAAGGTCCCTCTCGAGCTCTCGGACTACATCATCGACTTCCTCCACCAGGACGCTTCCACGCTTTCTGCCTGCTCTCTCGTGTGCCGCGCATGGACCCCGGCCGCGCGCTACCACCTCTTCCGCACCGTCCTCCTCCAGAACGAGGCCTACACCGCGTCTTTCCACCGGCTTCTCGCCACCTCCCCGGAGCTGGGGAGCTACGTCCGCGACCTCACCGTCGCGAAACTCACCAGCCCCACCGACATCTTCCGGCTCATCAAACCTTCCGTCCCGACCGACGCCATCCCTAGGCCCGGGGTGTTCGCCCACGTCACGCACATCCGCTCGCTCACACTCGCGCACACTGACTTCAAGTGCGTGCCCGACTTGAAGGCGTTCCACCACCCCACCCTCTCCGAGCTGTCTCTGTCGTATTGCCAGTTCGCCGACTTCGCGGACGTGGTCGACCTCGCGAACGCCTTCCCGCACCTCGCCAGCCTCTCGCTCGCCGGCCTCACCTGGACGCACGAAGAGCGCGCGCCAGCGGTGCGGCCCCTGCCCGAGCTCGCGCACCTCGCGCTCGGCCGCGAGTGCGACTCCGGGGCGCTGTACGAGTGGCTAGCTGCGGCGGGCGTGCACACGTCGCTCGCTCGCCTCGCGGTCCGGTGCGCGTCGGAGGCCGACACCGATCTCGTCGGCCCGTTCCTCAAGCTTGCGGGCCCGGCCCTGCGCGCGCTTGCGCTCGACTGGAGCTTCACCGGCGACAAATGTGCGTCTCTTCCCGCCCTTCCATCTGTTTCAGCGTGACACGGCCGCTAACTGCGCAACCTTACCACGTCTACCTCCGCCCTCCCCCCTTCTTACCCGACCTCACGTTTACGTCGTCGGCACGAAACCTGAACAGCGATAACCCTGCCGGAGAGCGTGTCCCTCGCGTCGTGCACCGCGCTCGCGCGCCTCTCGCTCGAGTTCCCCGTGCACTACAGCACCGCGCTCCCCTGGGTCGGCGCGCTGCTCTCCACGCTCGACGATGCGGCGGCCCCAGCACTGCGCACGCTCGCGCTCGACGTGCGCCTGCTCGGGCACGTCGACGGCCTCGACTGGGCCGCGCTCAACGCCGCGCTCGCCGCGCCGCCGTGTGCCGCGCTTGAGGAGGTGCGTGTCGGCGTCAGCCTGTGGCCGGGCGTCCACAGGGACCTCGCGGAGGTCGAGGGCGTCGTCCGGGAGCGCCTTGCGCCATTTGCGAAGAAGGGCGCTGTGCGGTTCGCGAAGATCTAGGGTTGGGGTTGGTGGCGGGAGGGCGTTCTTACTTTGCTGAACAGTATTATCGGTCGTGTCCTACTTTCATATCGTATCGTCGCTCCGGCATAATCTGTTGCTTCTTTTCATGTATTTTCTCAGACTGCGTACCCTCGGAGTTTACGTTCTTCAGTATTGTAATGGGACGCACGGACGGTGATTCAAACTGATACGGAGGTCATATTGTCTGGAGCATTCGTAGCGACAGGAACATCGAGCGGGACGTATTAGAACTCTCAGGCGAGAAAGGGCGTAACAAGCATGGAAGGCGGGACCGTATCGGAATCTGGAATATTGTGGCTGTAGTAAGGAAATGGGAGAAAATGGGAGGTATGAGAGAGGGACGTGTATCCCCTCCCCCGCGGTGTCTACAGAGCGCGTCCAATGGTATCAGTGGTATCCGGACGGAAGCGTCATGTAACACCGCCGCGCGCAGTGCTAACCGGGACCTTTGGCCTGCAGCTGGACATACTGGTAGTAGTCGGCCTTGCGTGCCAGCAGCTCCTCGTGGTTGCCGTACTCGGACACGGCGCCGTTCTTGATGAAGTAGCTGCAGGAAGACACAGTTCGTGAGCGACACATTGAAAGAAGGAGTGAACCGGTGTATGCTTACATGCGGTCCGCATTCTGGATCGTAGACAGACGGTGGGCAATGGCGATCGTGGTGCGGCCCTTCGCGGCCTTGTCGAGCGCCTCTTGCACGACCTTTTCGGAGCTGGAGTCAAGGGCGGACGTCGCTTCGTCGAGCAGCAAGACCTGCGGGTCGCGAAGCAAGGCGCGGGCGATAGCAATGCGCTCTGCAGAACGAGTGGGTCTTTATGTGGTAGAGTATGGAAGAGCATGACCAGAACTCACGCTTCTGGCCACCCGACAGCTGCGACCCCTTTCCGCCGACTTCGGTGTCGAAACCGCTGCGCATGTCGTCAATACGGGGGCCAGATGGAGGAAATGGGCAAGCCTCACTCAGGCAATGACTGGATGAACTCCAAGATGTTGGCGTTGCTGCAGGCCATCTCGAATTCCTCCTGCGTGACCTCCTCCTGGGGCTTGGTCGCACCCAAGAGGATGTTGAAGCGCACAGTTCCGGCATACAGCGTAGGCTCCTGCGACACAAGGGAGATCTGCTTGCGGTACTCCGAGATGTTGTACTCCGAGACGGGCTTGTCTTCGAACTGCGATGCAAAGGTGCGTCAGTATATGCTGACCCTTGCATCTGGCACGTCGGGGATACTGACCGAGATGATCCCGCTGAGAGGGTCGTAGAACCGCTCGATGAGCTGTACGGTCGTACTCTTACCGCAACCGCTGGCACCGACGAGGGCGACGTAGGTTCCGGGCTCGACCTCGAGATCAAGACCGCGGAGGACAGGGACTTCGGGCCGAGTGGGGTAGTTGAAGTACACGTTGTCGAAGCGGATACGCCCTTTGACGTCCTTCGGGGTCTCGCCCTTGGGTGACTCCGCGTCGATCTTGGGCCTCGAGTCGAGGAGCTTCAGCAGGTCCGTAGCGGCGCTCTTCGCCGAGGCAATGTCCGGAATAACGACGAAGACACTGCCTGCTTGCATGGCAGAGAATGTCGTACTCTGTGGAATCAATGAGCGGAGAGGAACCGGCTGGAAAGGCGCTATATTCGCACCATCAACCCAATAAAGAACTGGAACGTTGTCCGCTTGAAGTCCCCGACAAGGAGGGAGCCGTACCAGAAGACGAGCGCGATGACCCAGAACGACAGCGCCTGCGTGAGCGCGAAGATTGCGTTCGAGTAGATTGCAGTCCTGTTGGAGCGGCGGTAGGGTTCCTCCAGCGACTCGCTATACAGCCTACAGCACTCCTCCTCACGGGTGAGGGAGGCAATGGTACGGATGGCACCGGCAGACTCGCACGCGAGCTGAGCAGAGACCTCATGTGCCTTCTTGTTCATTTGATCCTTCAAAACAACCACGCGCTACGTGACGGTCAGGCGAAGAACGCTATGGGCTCAAAACGACAGACGTACCATGCGGACGTATCCCGTAGAGAGCATAACAGGGGTGCAGGCGATGCCGACGAGACCAATCTGCCAGGCGAAAGACAGACCAAGGACAACCCCGACAACCACGGTCGCGAGACTTTGCACAATGAGGCTTATGGAGAGGCCGATGAGCGCGTTGATCTTCTGCGGGTTCTCACTGAGGGAGGATGTGAGCTTGCCGGTGTTGTTCTCGTCCTCGTCGAAGAACTCGATGTCTTGGCGCAGGACTGCGCGGAAGCTCAGCGCGCGGAGGTGGGCGGACAGAGAAGCGGCGGAACGCCCGAAGTAGGTGTGCTGGACCGCGTTTGCGAGCATCGCCCCGATGGCAATTATGAACAGCCAAAGCGCGGTCCGGTCCCCGTCAAAGCGGCGCTGCGCGTTCGTGGAATCAGAAAACCCGCTGACACCCTTCGCGAAGACGACGCCAAGGGCAGGATAGGCCCCGCCGTTCAAAATGGCACCAATGGAGCCAACGAGATATAGCTTCCAGAGACCAGGTTGCAGGGCCACCAAACGCCTGAGGACGTATGCGGTTGAGTAGACCTCACCGAGGACATCCTGCTGGGGTTGCGATTGCTTCTCGGCGTCAACAGAATGCTTGGTCGTCTGGCGCTGCAGGACCGAGGGCTCCTCCATAGCGACCTGCTTCTCGAGCTCCTTCTCCTCACCCTTGGCGGACACCGCAACCTGGTCGGGGGTAGACTCGGGGTCGCTGCCGCCGCGGAGTTGCTGGGCGATGACGAAGCGAGAGTATGGTCCGTCCTCGTTGAGGAGGAGCTCTGCGTGCGTGCCCGATTCTACGATCGCGCCGTTGCTCATGACGTGGATGCAGTCGGCGTCCTTGATAGTCGAAAGGCGATGAGCGATGACGATCGTCGTGCGTCCACGAGCAGCCTTGTCGAGCGCGTTCTGCACAATACCTTCACTCTGCGTGTCAAGAGCTGAGGTCGCTTCATCGAGCAGGAGGATGCGCGGGTCGGAGACGATGGCACGGGCGATAGCGATCCGCTGTTTCTGTCCGCCAGAGAGCAGAAAACCGCGCTCGCCGACCGGGGTATCGTAGCCTCCGGGGAGCTTCGAGATGAAGCTGTCCGCGTTTGCCTTGACACAGGCATCCTTGACGAGGCGGAATTTCTCCTCTTCGGACGCGTCCTCGTACCGGGTGCCGATCAAACCATGTGCGACATTCGCCCTGACGGTCGTAGAGAAAAGAGACGGCTCTTGAGATACTAGACCGATCTGAGAGCGAAGCCACTTGATGTTGAGCGTCTTGACGTTGACCGCGTCAAGCTTGACGGTGCCGTGCAGCGGGTCATAAAACCGTTCGATGAGAGCGATGATCGTGGACTTTCCGGAGCCAGAAGAACCGACAAGCGCAGAGGTCTGTCCGACAGGGAAGGAGACAGTGAGGTCCTTGAGCACCTGTACGTCTGGGCGGGAGGGATAGTTGAAGGCAACGTTCTCCAGGGTGATTTCTCCCACACAACGCTCGGGCTTCAGACCGTCCTGAGAGGCAGAGTCAATGGTAGGCACACGGTCGATGGTCTCGAATAGCTTCGCAGCAGCGCCGCAACCTTGGACAACGGCTGTACTGACGGTTGGTCGCTTGCCCAAAATAATCGTGTAGTGCACATACCCTGCATTTCCGGAGCGAGGGCTCCGAGTGAGAAAGAGCCGATGAGAATCGACAGGACAACGTTGACGACCTCGCCCGCATTGGCTGACAATGGAGTCAGCAGTTATCCCGGGCAAATGGTCGTGTAAGAATTGGGGACGTACAGTGACCCTGGTTGATGAGCGTCGTGCCGAAATTGAAAGCAAGCGCATACGCCGCATACATAACAAAGGTCCAGAAGGAAAGGTAGGCCCCTTGGTAGATAGCTGACGTCGCGTTGACCTGGCGGCTCTTCTCTATGTGCTGATCGTACAGATTCGACAGGATACGCTGTACGCCAAACGCTTGGGCGGTGCGCACAGTCGATATTACTTCCTCGGCGAGAGTGCCGCTTTCGGCGCCATACTGCAATGATTGTTGAGTGTATTTTGCAGTCAGCTTGCCGTATATTGCGGTAGCGATAGCGACGCAAGGCAGAATAGAGGACATGGCAAGTGCAAGACGCCAGGAACGGATGTATGCAAGGATGTAACCCGTGGCGAACGCCGCGAAGTAGCTCAAGGCGAGAGGGATCTTCTCCGAAATGCCCTGCTGTACGAGATCTTATAAAACTATGTCATCATGGCGTCGTCGCCGTAGAGCGCGAGAAACCCTTACGCGTGTCCGCCTGGATACGGGTCGCAATCTCGCCGGCACCCACGTTGTCAAAGTAGGCAATGTCCTGGCGGAGGATGGCGCGCAGGTAGAGCTCACGGATGCGCTTCGCGTTTGACTCGCTGGTGTACACCCAGGTTACCATGTACAGGTAGGTGCATACGAACATGCCGACACCTGTCGAACGGGTTGGGTAGATTGTTGGGATTAACTGCTGAACACGTACCGATATAGACAAGGTAAGACGCGTTGAGTGCCGCTGCACGCTTGAACGCCGCGGCCGCCGCTGGGAGTTGGGCTTGTGCAGCTGCTTGTGCCCCTGGGTCGCCAGAACCCTGCACCGCTACTACAGTGATGCCGAAGCTTACGAAGTCCTGAGTAAGGCGTCCGAAGAGCAAGGTCATGAGCGGCTACAGTGCACAAACGTTCAGCAGTGCTTCAACCACTGAGAATCGCGGTTGCCAACCTGAGCAGCACCAGCGCATACGGCTGCGAATAGTCCGATCCAGTTGAGCAGTACCTCTGTGCGAGTAGTGAACCTATGGTGAGACACTTTAACCAATAGCGCACGTATAGCAGAGACGCGCTAGAGAACCTGAAGAGCTGGAGCATTGATACCGGCTGTAGCTCTTTTGGAGGGGTCGGATCTCCTATTGGTACTGCTGTCTCATCCTTGACGGATACCACGTCAGTGGGTACTACTACCCCGTCACTGACTACCTCGACCTTCTCGGAGAGCGTGGATGCGGCCATTGAAGCTGATAGCTCTGCTGCACAGGGGGAGGGGATGAGAGGAAACGAGTGAGGGTGCTTGGAGGCGTGACCGTGTTGACGTGGATTGTTTGCTGAGACCACGAATTGGGCGGACTGCTATTTAAAGTCCCAATATCCTCGCTTCGCCACGTCGAGTCAAGCAAGATCTCGGGACCGGCCGCATTCAATGGGCGTCCCGTTCAAGTCGTTGTTGCCGGCGGTTGGCAAGTTCCCACCAGTTTTAAGTCTGTTCTCTTTGCGTGCACTGCCTCCCAGCAACCTAACATGTGGAAGTTCAGGCATACTTTATGGCTTTCCTTGTGCAGCTACCACCTCCATAAATGTCAGATGAAGGAACAGCAACAGCGGCAGGATTCTTGCGAACAAGAGGAAGGACCATGTGCGGACGTGAACGGGGCAAGTTGGACGGTGGCTGTGAGCTGAGACTCATAGTTGCCGAGGAAATGCGCGCGATGCCGATTAGCGAGCGTCAACGATCCACAGTCAAGATCTCTTGGCTCGTTCCGATCGGGATGCTGGCCGCAGAACGCCACCACGTTCACAGTACTCATACTTGGTGTGTATATTGAATTGCTCTAGTCAGAATCTCGTAGCTGCCGAACCTATTGGAGACCAAACTCTGATGCAGCATACCGTGACGACTACACACTCGAGCAATTTACTCAGTGCATGAATACCTGTGGCCGTAATGTCGTAGGTTCTTACCCTGCGTGAGAGGATACTGTACCATTTGAAGGGTACTGGGCGTGACCTGTGACACGCGTGAACCACACGGTGAAAAGTTCACGACCCCCTGTGACTGGGGGACAGGGCAAGAAGTTCAGTTCATTGGGCTCTATGACCGGCCATTTTGGCGGGAAGTTCACCTAGGCGCCTGTGACCGCCCGCTGGGAAGAGAGTTCAGAGGGCTTTGTGACCTGTGACGTGAACTTTAGGTCGAAATGGTACAGTATCTCCGCTCGTCGAGGCTCGCATGCGTGGACCCCGGCGCCCGGGCAACTTTATCCGATCGGGACAGAGTACGTACACAGCACAGCGTACACAAGTTGAATTGGCGGGTCGAGTCGCGGTACTCGGCATCCACTGCAATACGGTCAAAGCCATTCCTCTAAGCTGCCTTTCTCGCCAACCTCGTAGCTTCGATTATGCAACAACGACAGTACTGTGTAGACTAGGGAGACATCCGTAGCAGGCATGGGTGGGGATGGTGTGACAACGGCAGGCGGGGGCGGGTATAGGAGTGCAACGGGTAACATACGGCGGGATGGGAGAGGACGGGCAGTGAGAAGTGAGCAAGAGGGAGGCGGGACCAGTAAGCGGAGTCGTGTTGGCAGAAGCGGGAGAGGGGGGTATGGAGAGAAAGGAGGAACGGTGTATTACTTTGCGTTAGGCTTCGGGCACATGTTGCGTACTGTGTGTTTAGTCCGTGCGGAGAGCACCCCGAGGGTAGTAAGGTCCAGGGGTGGGTTCCAGGAGGCGAAGCGAAGATTGCCGGCGCGCGTAGTGTGTGGATTCCGCGCCTCCACCACGAGGCTACCGAGATCGGCCAATCATGCGTTATTCTTGGCCTTCAGTTGCTCCTGGAGTTGCTCGACGTCTTCCTTCAATCTGTAACGAAAGCGCGGGAAGGAGCGTGGCATGAGTATTAAGTTATCGTCCGAGCGGAGTTAGGATAGGTGCAAAATGAGCGACGGCAGAGTACGGTGAGGATATGGATATGAAGCAGGAGCGAAAGGAGCGACGGGTAAGGGTAAGCAATAAACAATGGTGATGACGCGAACGAAAGCAATAAATCAGACGAGTCCATATATCACGACGAGCGTGAACATTGCTCCAATAAAACTCTTCAATCCGAAAACTTTGACATACCGGGTAATCTGGTCCTGGTTCTCCTCTTGGTCTTGCTCGAGGTACTGGATCTCCATGGTCTTGCGCGCAACCTCTTGCTGCAGATCGTCGGCCTTGACGCGGGCGATCTCGAGCTCCTCCGTAAGCACACGGATCCTCCGCTCGGTCTCGGCCTGGACGTCGTGCAGCTTCGCATTGTGCGCCTCATGAAGCTTCTGGAGCTCCTCGCGGGACACGCTGGAGCTACGCTGGTGCGCCGTGCCGTTGCTCTTCGACGGAGTGGTAGGGCTGGCAGCAAGGTTGGCCTTCACAGTCGCGAGCTCGCCCTCCAGGTCAGACAGCCTCGTGAGGAGCTGCGACTTCTCCTTCGAGAGCGCAGAGACTTCCTCCTGGTGGGCAGCACGAAGCTTGGTGACTTCCTCCGCACGCGTCTTGGCCGCTTCCTCGAGCTCCTTCACGTGGTTGTCGGCCATCTCCCGAGCGAGCCCTTGGTGGCATGGAACATCTCGTTGAGTGACGCATGGTCCTCGCGGAGGTTGGACAGTTCCCGGCTGAGCTGCGCGATGACTTCGTCCTTATCCGACTTGTCGAGGGAGGCTGTGAGCTGACGAGCCTCGTCGAGCTGCGCCCGGGTCGACTCGAGATCATGCGTGAGCGCTGAGAGCGCAGCCTTCGACTTCGCGAGGTCCTCCTGCGTCGCCTTCAACTCGAGAGCCTGGTGGGAAAGCTGCTTCTCGAGCGCCTTGACCTGGTTGTCAAGCGCGGCCTCATGCTCGGCCTTTAGCTCTTCGATGGTCTGCTGGTGGCCGACGCGGAGCTGCTCAATGGCGGCTTGTGATTCCGCACGAAGCTTCTGGAGGTCCTGGCTATGGGCATCGCCGGCCTCGTTCTGTTGTAGATTTCAGTCAGTCTATTGATGCCCGAAGTTTCATACACATGAAAATGACCTTGGCCCGCTCGAATGCCTCTTGAAGGAGAAGATCATGTTCAGCCTTGACCGCGGCGACCTTCTCGTTGTACTTCGCCTCTTGACCCTGTTGGGAAGAGCATCGTCAACGCTACGGCCAACGACCTGCACATTGAACATACCTCGAGCTCAGTAGTGATGCGAGCGATGTCCGCAACCAACTTGGCCTCGACCTCCTGGCGGACGTTCTCGGCCTCCTGGAGCTGGGCCTGGTGCGCCTCGGCAGCAGCCTGAGCGTCGGCCTTCGCTTGCTCGTTCGTCGCAATGGCCTGTGCGAGTTCGGCCTCGAGGGCGCTCAGCTTCGCTTGGAGCTCGGCGTATTCGGCAGCAGCCTTGTCGATCTGCTCCTGGTGGGCCTTGGACGCCTCCTCGGACGCCGCGGCATGCGCCGCCTCCTTCGCCTGCGCGTCCTCGAGGGCCTGCTGTACGGCCGCGGCTGACTTCGCCAGCTCTTCCTCAAGCTCCTTCAGGCGGGCGAGCGTCTTCGAGTGTGCATCGCCAGAAGTCTCCTGGTCGTCCTTAAGCTCCAGAATCTCAACCTCAAGCTCCGAGACCTTGTTAGCCTTCTCCTCGTTCTCACGCTTCAGCTCATCGACCTCGGAGACAAGGGCGTCAACACGGGAGCTCTTGTCCTCGAGTTCCTTGATCTTCGCCTCCGCCTCAGAGAGAGCCTGGTTCTGTTCCGCCTTGAGAGCTTCAGTCTCTGCCTCGATGGCTTCGAGGTCGGCCTTAGCTTGGAGCAGCGCTGCGTGCTCAGCCTCGGCGGCGGCAGCAGCCGTCGCCGCAGCATCGCCCGAGTTACGAAGGGCGTCGAGGTTCTCCTTGGCCGCAGTGACTTCTGCCTGGACAGCCTCGAGCTGTGCCTGCAGGGATGCAACAAGCTCGGCTTGCGCGGCGTTCGCAGCCTTCGCGGCCTCGAGCTACACGGCATATCACCATCAGTGCCGTTGCCCCAGTGACGGGATGAGCGGATGTACCTCGGCGCGGACAGCTTCCAGTTGGGCGGAGTCTCCCGACTGAGCGGACTGCAATTGATCGAGGCTTTCCCGGAGGGCTGCAAGCTCCTCCTCCGCCTTGGCCTTCGCAGCCTCGAGCTCAGCGACTGTCGACGCCTTCGCCTCAACCTCCGACTGGGCCGTTTGCAGGGAAGCCTTCAAGGTCTCCAGCTCACTCTCCAGTCCGGAGACGGCCTGCGTCTTCGAGCTGAGCGCGTTGTTGGCATCGTCCAACTGCAGGGTCTGGAATCAGCAAAAGAACCCGGCGAACATACGAGAATGCGTACCTTGCTCTGCAGCTCAGTGACCGCCTTGCTATCATCACGGACCTCCTTGATTGAAGAGATGGACTGAGCGCCAGGCGTCCTGCCCATCCGAGTAGAAGCGGTACTAGACGGTCTGCCAGTAGCGGAAGAGGTGGAAGCAGTCCTGGTCCCAGAGACGGTCCTCTTGACACCCTCCGACACGGAAGCACGAGGGCGTGCGGCGCCCGCCGCGGTCTTTGGCGCCGCGGTGGAATCGGGGGTCGCGGTGGAAGTACGGGGCACGGGGGGTTTCGTGGCCGTCGAGGACGAAAGCGGCGTTCTTCCAGCAGGCACAGGCGCCTTGGAGGCGGGCACGAGCGACTGTCGCCGCACTGGCCCGGTGGCCGAGGACGCGGACGTGGTGTTCTGTCTGGGCGGGGGCATGGCTTTGGAGGCGGTAGTGGCGGGCTTTGCAGCGGGGGCGCCTGCACTGGCAGTTTTCTTGAGAGCAGCAGATGCAGACGGTGTCCTAGTGGCAGGCGCAGCGGTCGCCTTCGCACCTGTGGGCGCAGCCTTGACGGTACCAGACCCAAACGTGCCCGAGTTGATGATCTGTGCATGGCGTTAATTGAGAACGAAACTCGCATGCAAGACACAGGGCAACGCCGTGCGTAGACACGACACGTACCTTCCTGACGAGAGGAGTAGGAGGGGTTCCTTCGCTCTTCTTCGCTGGGGTCTTGAAGTTTATGGAGGGTTTAGCCTTGATCTTCTTCGCGGGCGAGGCGGGAGGCGAGGTAGCCTGCGTGGTGTTCTCCTTAGGCATGTCGGCAGTAGCGGGTTCAGCGTCCTTGTCTCCATTTACAACCTCATCAGCGGCAGGATTATCCTCCTCCACGCTCTCCGCAGGACCACCTTCCGAGGTTGCGTCGACCACGTCAGTCGCCTCATGTTCTGCGTCCGTTTCCGGGTGGGTCGCGTCCGCAGTACCGGAGCCTTCTGAACGGACCTCGTCCTCCTGGAGCTGAGAATCGGATGCCGGGACCGGGTGAGGTTCGACTTCGGCCATTAGAGTAGTACCAGTAAAAGTAGAAAACTGTGCGGAGAGCACAGTGAGCAGGTGGGATCACCACAGGATGGGAGTTCGTGATAGACCCGGATGCGGCAAGCAAACAATAACACAAGTCTACTGCCTGCGCCTCCAGACCGGCGCGTCCCCGACGCTTTGACGCCGGCCACCCTTCGCCGAGAATTGGCCACGGCCTTGCATACATTTCTAGATCTAATCCCTACTCGAAACACCCGTGCTAGCTATCATCAAGCTCGAAGTATACTACATATCTTCCACACAATCTCCCTACGGCTCGCATATATTGACTTCTTGAGGGACACCAATCACTGCGGCTGCGCATACAGGTTGAGCGCATTCAGCGCGGGCTCCGCGAGGTTGTTGTGATTGTATCCGAGGATAGCGACCTATCGGAGGGTGAGGTTCTGACGTGTCCGTATACCAGGCCGATGTGTACTCACACCCGCAGGTTCTACATTGAAGTGCGTCCCTAATCAATTGCTCGTCAGCATGACGTGAACAGCATCGCTCCCGCTAGTGCACTTACCGAGCGAGAGCGGGAAATTGATCCAGCGCGAAATGAGGACACGATTGAAATGCCCATGGGCGACAATCACCACATCGCGACCGCCTTTGCCTTCCTCTTTCCAGGCGCGGTGATGCTCGCGGACCTGTGGAGCGTCAGCGTGTTATATGGCACGACACGGGATCGCACCAGACCTTGGCGATGACATTATCAACGCGGCGACACATCTCCTCAGTGCTCTCGCCTCCTGGGCAACTAGAATGGACGTCAATCAACGTGTACGCCACGAGACGTTGTGTGCCGCACCCATCCTTCCAGATGACCCAACCTGGGTTGCGCTGTTTTATTTCCGCAGGACGGAGGCCTTCGTACTCTCCATAGTCCCATTCTCTGACCTCCTCGGTAGTCACATGGTTCGGGATCGCTGGGAGGTGATCGAAGAGCAGGTGGAAAGTCCTATGCGCACGGAGCCTTGGCGAGACAAAAATCAAGCATATGTTTTTGGGGTCAATGATCTCTGCCAATCGTGAGAGGTTAGGCTGTATCGCCCGGTTCACGAGATGATGCAGACTGACTGCCTTCGCCGACTAGGACCTGAGCCTCCTCGGCCGCTTGTCTTTCACCTTCGGCGGTGAGAGGGATGTCAGTGCGACCAGTCTGATGAGACCAGAGGTCAGCTGTGTGCGGGTCAAACAAGAGGCTGCAACGCGGACATGACGGCTGTAGACGTTTGTACATCAGTCAGATGGACAAGACGCGTGTTGTGGGGGCGCAGCAAGCTGACCCATTTAGGGACCACTCAGTCTGGCCTGCAAAGCAACGCAGCTGTGAGCAAGGTCTTTGGTGGCAAGATACTGATTGGTTGCCGTACCGTGGCGGATGAGGAACAGACGGGGCATAGGTCTTTCAGACATGATGAGAGCTCAGCAGATGGTGGACAGGTGCAAAGTTGCAGCGAGGTGTGCAGCGAAGGTCCGCCGAACGCGACCCTCGTCTTGTACAGGCCGACGGCCTGATGTCATTGCTAAACGCGGCTCAAACTGTGGCGAGCAGTCGGCATTCGTGCGAAGGAGAAGATCCTGCCGGCACATGTCTTTATCCATCGCGCGCGGCGGACATATCTTGATAACAGCGCGCACGGACGCGCATCCGATTCAAACATCCCCAACGATGCTGTTGTGGCCAACGCTTTACCAACGCTCAAGCATCGTCGAACCGGAACAGAGTGAGAGAGTGATCAATGCCCGGCCACGACGCTGCCGCGGCGCCGGCAGGAGCCAAGGAACATCCGATGGGAAGGCTTTTGTCCGCGCGCTCGCGCGCATGTCTGCGCCGATTACATGTGTGTACGTGCGGCGCGCGCGAGGGACGCGTGCTTGCGTGGCTACATCGCGCATAGAACGCGCCGTGCTTGTGCAACAGAGCAGGGGAACGCAGACTGTGGCGGACGAGGGAGAGGAGGGGCTCGGAGAGCCAAGCAGAAGAGGGGTCGTGAGAAAGAGGATGATGATTTCGGATATGGTTACTTTGGCGTAGAACGAACATTGTGAAGACGATCAGTACTCAGCTTTACTGGCAGTCTCTCCTCTCCTTCCTCCTCCTCCGTGCTCTCGCCTCCTACAACTCATTTTCTTGCGCCGAGCCCTCTTCCTCTTTGTATCTACCCAGGTAACGCATCATCTTTCCCCGCCACACCCCCGGCTATATATCTCACACGCGTTGCCATATTCCGTTGTCACTCCTCGCCTGTCCCCTCCCACCCGTCTCCCTCTTGTCGTAAACCCTCACCAAGATCTGCCCCCGACCCGCCCCGAGACGAGAGAACTCTAGACGTTCCTGAATACACAGAATGCAGGCCATTAAATGTGAGCATTGCCCTCCGACATCACAGCCGCCCCCTCGTGCGCTGACACGCAGTCAGGTGTTGTTGTAGGAGATGGTGCGGTGGGAAAGGTGAGTGTGCTCCCGAGGGTGCAGGAGGGCCCTCCACTGATGGATTGACCCACAGACGTGTCTTCTCATCTCGTACACCACCAATGCCTTCCCCGTACGTACCGCAATCCCTATCTCCGCCAGCGTCCATTGACCGTGTTGTCGTATAGGGAGAGTATATCCCCACTGGTGTGTGCAACACTCTTCACTTAAGGAAGAACACGCGGCTGTAACACGCTCCTACAATAGTATTCGATAACTATTCGGCAAATGTCATGGTCGATGGCAAGACCATTTCCCTCGGTCTCTGGGATACGGCGGGTCAGGAGGATTACGATCGCCTGCGGCCTCTCTCATACCCCCAGACCGACGTTTTCCTCATTTGCTTCTCCCTCGTGAGCCCGCCTAGTTTCGAGAACGTACGCACCAAGGTACGTGGCATGCACAACGCAGCGGCGCAAATTGTCCTGACCGCTGACCATGATCGTCACAAGTGGTATCCCGAGATCTCACACCACGCGCCTTCAACTTCGATAGTCTTGGTGGGCACGAAGCTGGATTTGCGCGAAGACCCTGCGACCATTGAGAAGCTGAGGGAGCGGTGGGTGCTGGTCGGACTTCTCTCGTCCCGCATTGGTCTCACGGCCCCCGCAGTCGGATGGCCCCCATCCAGTACTCCCAGGGTGTTCAGATGGCGAGGGACATTGGCGCGGTGAAGTACTTGGAGTGCTCTGCCCTGACTCAGAAGGGCCTCAAGACCGTCTTCGACGAGGCTATCCGCGCAGTCTGTGAGTATCACGGACATCAGGTCCAGAGCAGCCGCAAGACAGTTCTCTGATGTATTGCCGTCTCACAGTGAACCCTCCCCCGGCACCCCCGAAGAGGAGCAGCAAGAAATGCATCATAGCCTAAGTTCGCGTCAGGGTGCCGCGGAATCCTACTGGCCAATACGACTACCATCATACCATTTACGATCTTGCAACCATTTACGACTTGTGTATGTCCCGTCCGTTCACGTCATATATCTCACGTTCGCCGCCTAGGGATACTGTGAGTACGTGGCTAGCCGTTGTTTGCCTTCTAATTCCTCACGCGGGGCTTGCGGTCATACACCTCGGTGGTTCACGTTTACCCGTCTTTTCCCGCGTTCGTTCTAGCTAGTGCCTTCAGGAGATATCATACTGCATCCGTACAGGCCCTCGCACTTTGAGCTCGCCACTCAAATGCCTATTCCCCCCTGTCATGTAACTTTGCTCTACATGGCCTGTAAGCTATGCTTTCTCCAATGCGGAGGCATCTTCCTGGACATCTACTGTCGTCATGTGATAAGATCGCGCTGCCGACACTGACGCGCCGCCTGTGGACTCGGTAGGACCTGCACGGCACTTGTGCTTCTGCCACCATCGTGTGCATTTCGCTCGTTTCGCCATCCCACTAGATTGCCGCGGCTCGCGCATAAAAAAATCCTGAACATCAACAGGCTCGTCTGCGGTCTGTACAGGCCATTGCGTCATCGGAAGCCACCTTGCACTGCGAACCATACCTCGTATCGCCTGCTTTCGCGCGGCGCGTCTGCAAGTGCCCTCAACCTCATGTCCAAACCATATCAACCCACTGCGGAGGATCTCGCGAAGGCGGAACAACGCCGACTCAAGAGAGAGCAGGCCAAGAACAACCCCGCCCCCGTGGTAGCGTTAGTCGACGACGAACGGGCTCGCATCCAACCGCGCGAATGGGTGGACGTCTCGCCCGACAGCGTGTCTGCTAAAGGCCAAAACGTCCGCGTCATGACGTGGAATGTCGGTATGGTGCTTTCTATGTGTCGATCCGGCTCATGACATGATATCAACCCAGCTCCTCGCACAAACCCTCGTCCGTGAGTCGATGTGGATCCGTCGCGCTGCATGCCGCCCTGACACGCGCCAGGACGCGAGCTCTTCCCCACGAGCGATTGTCTGAAGGCGGGCCAGCGCGAGCATATGATCTATCGCGAGATATTGTCGCACGACGCGGACGTTTGCTGCCTCCAGGTGCGCGGCGCCGTTCGCCCTGGGTTCCACCCCGCATCCATTCATGCCGAGCTCGGAACATGTACAGGAGGTCGACAGGACGGAGAAGCTCTTCCCTGTGCTCGAGAAAGCGGGGTACGCGTGGGTGTACGCCGTCGGCCCCGGGAAGAAACACGGCTGCCTGATCGCGTTCCGCAAGAGCCTCTACGAGTGCGTGCGGCAGCGGGTGGTCACGTACGATGACCAAGAGATCCGGGAAGACGGAGACGAGCGGGCGCGGCGGGGCTCGAGCTTCCGCACGAAGAACATCGGGTCCCTGGTCGCACTCCGAAGGGCTAGCGCAGCGGACGACGGCTTGATTGTCGCGACGACGCACCTCTTCTGGCACCCCGCGTACGCACACTAATTCAGCCGTCCCTGACCGTCTCACTAACTCGATCGACACAGGTATGCGTACGAGCGCGCAAGGTGAGCTACTCTGAGGGTGTGGTCGGGATGGCTCACGAGTGACCGAGCGTGTCAGACAAGCCGCAATCCTACTACGGGAAGTCGCCAGGTTCCGCGAAGACGGTCCAGAGCCGGAACGGCGCTGGCCGGCTGTTATCGCGGGGGGTGAGCATGTCTCGCGAACGCCCACATACACCGGTAGTAGGGCGCTGTTCCTGACATGCCTTCCAACTTCCCAGACTTCAACTTTTGCCCGGACGAATCCGGATACGCCCTGTTGGTGGGCGACGCGCTCCTGCCTGCACAGAAGCAGTCCCTAGAGAAGTCGTACGTTGTACATGCGACGATCGACCCGTCCGTTGCGACAAACGGTGCCCCTCCCGCCGAGGAGGAAGAGGAGGGCGCCGAGGCCGGGGGGAGCGACCCTGACAGGGTCATCGTCAACACCCGCCCGGCACAGCCGTCTGATGGTCTTCTGACCACCACTGAGCTCGAGCGGCTGTTCAGGCGGTCTGGTAAGGTCACTAGCGCATACGACGCCGGGCAGAAACGTGTCCCGGGCATCGCGGAGAGCGGCCTCACATTTGGCGGCAGAGTCTCTGTGCCCGAGGGACATCATGGTGGGTTCGAACCGATATACACGAGCTACACGCATGTGAGGTCTTTACCCCATTCTCCGATGTCGCATGCTGAACAGCGTTGCAGTACTGGCAATCGGTGCTGGGTGAGGGAAAAGTTGCGTTTCGGGGCTGTGTATGCGAGCTCACGAGGGTCTACAGATTACATCTTCATCCTCGACCCTCCCGGGCGCGCTGTTTCCGTCGTCCGCCTCGCAAAGCCGCACAACAAGGAGGTGTTCGGAGAGGGCCTGCCGAGGAAGGGTGTCTGCGGGAGCGACCACATCTCGCTTGCGGCGGACCTACACTGGCCCACGCCATAGCACCGCCCGAGGCACTCGGAGTCGCGCCGTATGCACACACATTCATCATTAGAGTTCGAGCAGCAATGAACGCTACAATCGTGCGGAGAGTTGGAAGGAGACGGAGAGAAATACTGAGATATGCTAATAGAGGACTCTATGGTAGTATAGGCGTGGTCAACTGCGACTGCAACGACGGATCGTGTGGTTGGGTTGGTAAAACAATCAGTGGGGGGCCGAGCCTGATAGAAGTGTGCGTGAAGGAGGGCCAACAGAAACATGTCGTCGCCCTAGTAGAACGGATATGTGCGCGTAATAGAAGGGAGAAAGCCACGGGTCCACCAGATTCGCCCGCCAAGTCCAGCGTGAGCCTATCGACAGTGAGCGACGCCACGCCGCTCACCGTGTCGCGCGGTCCGAGCCCGCAAGGAGCTCGTCGAACAGGCCGCCCGCGCTCTTCTCGTTGCGGAGCTGGAGCATGTACACGATGCCCGTCCGGACGCCCTTGTCGCTGAGCTCGATCGCGATGCCGGTCTTGCCGACGCGCTCGACGCCGTCGGTGAGGACGATGGTCGAGATGAGCACCGTCTTGTCCTTGTTGTCCGCCTCGACGACGAGCTGCTTGATGTTCGTCGGGCTCTCCCGGTACAGCCGCAGCCGCGCCGCGCCGAGCGACTTCCACTGCGCGTGCTCGCGCTTCAGGAACACCTTGCACTTCATCTGCGCGGACACGACGGACGTCACCGGCCCCGTCGGCGCCGCCGTCTCCTGCACCGGCGACCCCGGCGGGCTCGGGTCCTCGATCGAGAACGAGCCGGCGGTGGAGACGGAGCGCATGCTGATCTGCGCGGACGGCAGCAGCGTCCGCGGCTGCGGCGCGTGCAGTCCCGTGCTGGACATCGACGGCAGCGAGCTCGATGAGCCCGTCCGCTGCAGAAACATGGGCTGAGGAGGGGGCAGCTCGCCAGGGTAGCCTGGCATGGGCGGCGGGGAGGTGTACTGCTGCTGGCGCTCGTATTGCGATGCCATTGAATGTGACGAGGGTGACTTCCGCAGGCCACTATCCATCGTGGGCTCCGACGGGGGGCGTGGCGGCGGGAAGCCAGGGCCACCCATGCCTTGCCGCGGGCCAGGCGGGAGACCTTGCGGCGGAAAGCGTTGCTGAGGCGGCATGTGCTGAGGCGGCATATGTTGCGGCGGCATGCCCTGCATGCCCTGATACGACTGGCCAACTTGCGGTGGGCCCTGGGTGTAGCTCGGGTTCCGCTGGGGTGGCATGCCCTGCCCGTACGCCCCGGGCGGTGGTGGCCTGCCCATGCCCCCTTGCCCGTTCGGAGGCATGACCTGCCCAGGGCCGAACGACTGTGAAGGCATAACCTGCCCAGGCTGGAACGACTGCTGCTGCGGAGGCATAACCTGCCCGGGACCGAAGGGTCTCTGGGGAGGCATGGTCTGCCCCGGACCGAAGTTCGGCGGTGGCGGCATCACTTGTCCAGGGCCGAATGACGACGGCGCGCCTCCCTGGCCGGCAGACGTCGTGCGGGGCGGGAATCCCTGTTGGACGACGCCATTCACAGGAGACTGCGGCCCGCCGATGTCCATGCGAGACATGCTGCCGGAGAGCGCGGCATCCGCGAGCGCCACGGTCGTCGAGTTGGCGCGCGACGGCGGTTCGTGCGAGCGGCGCGACCCGAGGAGACGCTTTCAGGGGACATGGCGCGGGTCGGGCTCATGCTTTCGCTCGAGCGCCCGGACGGCAACTCACTTGACGGCTGGCGGTCGGAGGACGGTCGCGAGTTGTTGTTGCCCATATTGCTTCCAATGGACGGCAGAGTAGGTACCGGCGGCGGGGGGCTCTTCGAGGACGACGGGAACACTGCTGAGAGATGAGTATATCTGACTTCGTGGACAGAGTGTCTGTACTGTGCGTACGCATGGCTGCTGTGTCAATGCATTCTCTGAAGTCCGTGATGAGTCGGTCGCGCGCGGGGGTATTGTCTGTGCGCAGGATCAACGTCTCCTTGCGCAGGATGGTGACAGACAGCGAGACATCTGAGCGGTGGCAGTCTGTGAGAATGTACTGCGGAGAGACGAATGTTTGGCGAAGACCCACCATCCACAGGCGCTACGCGCAGATGTTTGCCTGTAAGAGGCGGGTATAAAAGCCACATGTCTGGGCCATCGCGACCGGCGACCTCCCTCTCCTTGGGCGACATCCTCTCACAAACGAGCATCAGATCTGTGAGCAATAAAATGTGCCCACGCTCCTGAACGACCTCGACGCCGGTCGAACGGGGTGTGAAAGAGATGACTACGGGGGTGGAGCAGCGCAGCTCTCGGGTATAGTGTAGATTCGGGGGCGCAATCTGCAACCGGACTTGCTGTACTCGGGGCGGTCACGATCTGAATAACGGAACGATAATGACGAGAGTTCCCACCCACCTTCGGCTTCATTGAGAAAATATCTAAGGTACGTTCCGTTGACAATCGCCGCTCAAGGTCAGTGAGCGGCATGTTGAGCGTCGACGTCGACGTCCGGCTGTCCGTAGTGGGCGCCGTGTCCTCTGATCTCCTCCCGCTGAGTGACCCGGATCAGTGATTGTGGAAAGAATGGCTGGGTGCTCAACAACCAACCTGCTAGAAAGACTGTCACTAGCCCTCGTGGAATCACTCGCACGCTGAGACTGCGACGCGCTGATCGTCGAGGGCTCGCGGGGCTGTGTCCCGAGAGTGCTCTGCCGGGCGCGCATGTCAATCACGACCTCGTCCTCGGTTTCGATGGGGGCCGGCTCTTCCGCGGCCGGGGTGTCGCCGCCGACGCGCATGTGCATGCGGCTGTCGAGCGTCGCTAGCAGCTTGTCAAACTTGTCCAGCGCACCGCTCAGCAAGCGGTGGTCACTCCGTCCGGGCGTGGTGCTTTTCAACAGCCGGTTGTACAGCTTCTTGTAATACTTGATGCGGCCCTTGGGTAGCAAGAAGAGCTGATCAAGCGTCCATATAGGCGGCTCTGATGGATGTGCAGGTGCTGATGCAGGGAGAGGCGGTGGGTTGGCAGAGGAGAACATGGCGAGGATGGTGCGGACGCGCGCATTCGACTGGACAGGTTCCCAGTGATCGAAGCCATTGCAATACTTCATGGAGTAATTCGTGTACGGCCCGTCTAGATCGTCAATCTGTTGACTGTCTGAGCATTCGGGTCACAAACACAAATTTGGGACACACCCAACGCATGAGCAGGTCTCCGAGAGCTTTGGGAGAGGAGGGGTTGGTCCCAATTTCCTTGAGTTTCTGTGGAGAGATGGCCGTTATACTCCCACAGCGCCGTCAGTAAGTGGTATACGGCTTACAGCAAGCAAGGACCGATTGGCTTTGTAGATACTCTCTATACTCCGGAACATGGTATCAAGCTCTGGGGGAGGAAGATTGGAACGCGACCATGCCGCGGCGACTTTCTACACTCGCGGGATTGATTAGTTTCACGGCACGAGGGGCGGAAGAGAAGAGTGTATAGGCATACGCGTATAATCCCCGTGAGGTGCTCTACATATACCTTCTCGGTATCAATGAGGTCAGTGAGAGGGTTAGCCTTCTTGGGTTTGCCTTCGGAAGCAGGCGAGGCGGGTGGGGGTGGTAACGTCCCGGGAGTAGGCGTAAGAGGCGTGAGGGGAGCAGAGCCGAGAGCTGGCGACGCATGGACTATTGAGCTGGAGGGTGCAGTGGTGAGAATGAATACGTACAGAGGTCGGTTGCACTGAGCGAAGCCTTGACATCGATGGGCGCGAGTGGTTTGGTGGCCGGCTGGGGAGCATCTGGCGCAAGGTCTTGGGTGATCTTTGGGGGCGGAGGGGGGAGGGGGGCCTCGTCGAAGTCGAGAGGAGGGATGGAGGGCAGCTTTTCGTCCTTGGCGGGGGGCGGGAGGGGCTTTGAGGGTATGTCTGGGACGGCCATGAGGATGATTGGGCAAGGAACGTGGAGGCACGGAGGCAAGAGGGAGCGGGAAGGAAAGAAGGAAAATCGGAAGAAGGGTGAGAGAAGGGAGAGGCGTCGGACGGTTGTTGGAGGAGCGGTACCTGGTCGGGCGGCGCACGGCGGACGGCAGACGACGCACACTCGGAGCGCGACCGTGACAGTCTGACGGCGTCTGCCTGATGCATGCAGCACAGCGCTGCAGGCGCCGGCCGTGGCTGTCGCTAGCGCGTGGCTAGGCGCTCGCCTGTCGCAGATCGTCCCACCGGCCCAGGCCCCCTCACGTGCGCCGACACGGTCCAATGAGCTCATGCCCAGGACGCGTCTTGCGCTCTCCCCTCGCTCCTGCCAAGGCCTCCAGCCTGCTCGTCCTTTGTCCAGTCCGTGATGTCCTCAAAGTCCTGGTTCGACCACGCCTTTCCCTCCCGCGCAAAGACAGAGGAGCTCCTCCGTCCGGATCTCCAGAGCGGCCTCCTCACTCCTCACGACTATGAACTCGCCGTCTCCTTCTTCCCAGGTCCTGTCCGAAGACTGCCCGTGCGTTCCTCCCACCCGCACCGGCCGCGCTTGTCTTGATCGCACCACCAACTCAGTACGTACACATGGCTGTCGCCGGCGTCCTCAGCGGCCTCGCCGTCTATCGTTTCAAGGGTAGGATCCGCTTCCCCACCGCTGCAATCAGCGGTGCGACCATCATAGGCTACGGAACCGGCCTCGTCCACTACTTCCGCGAACAGAAGAAGTTTGTAGACCAACTCGAGGACCGCCAAGCCTTCTTCATCGTCCTTGACAACGTCAACCATCGCCTCGGCAGTGCAACGTCACTGCTCCAGCCGAATGAACGAGAGAAACTGCTCGAACGGATCAAACAGCGGAGAGAACAGAGCGGGGAGGTCATTGACACGGGTGTCGAGTTTGTCACCGATTTCAGTGACTCGACCGGAAGCACAGATCCCACAGACCGGCCAGCTCCTTCAGTCCACGGTATGAACATCATCGGCAGAGACCTCGAGGCGGTGCTTACCCGCCCATTTCTTCCCAGTGTCACAAGAATCTCCCGGCCGTCAGAGAGGTGCATGGGATGCTATCCGCGAAGCGAACGCGCGGAATGCCGGTAGGCAATCCTCCTGGGATGCGCTGCGGGAGCGCTACGAACGTCAGCGTACCGCCGGCCGTGTACAACAAAAGGAATCCACGGAGATAGAGGATCCCCGTGCGCAAGCGCAGGCCGAGTTTGACGCGATTCTCGAAGCGGAGCGCAAGGCGGCTCGTGCCTCGTGAAAGGTGCGGTACGACGAGGCGATACCCTGGCTCTGTTGCTCGTGTCACACGAGTGGGATGTGTAAGATTTGGTCCGTCGGCATCATACAGTCGCATCACCTCATGACGAGCTGATCAGTACGTATCTGATTCAACAGCAGGTGTAATATAGGGATCTACCGGACCGTGCCCAGGATGAGTACAGCTTCTAGTTTGTCGACACTCGCCACGCGTGAGGAGTGTATACAGACCCATCCTTCTGCGCATTCACACATCGTAATCATTGAGCCCCAAATACGGACACGCCATTAATTCCGTACGAGTCCCTTGGGCGTTCTTTCCCTCGACCTAGCTTCTTCCACGGACTTCTTCGAGTTGTCCGCCTTAGACCCGACGTCATACACAGTGAGTGTTCTCACTGCTTCTCTGTGAAGCTCCCCGAACGTCATGTGTGCAGCCAACATATACAGTAAGCCGAGTCCGCTACAAATCGAGGGTTCGTCGTCGATCAAGAATATGCGCAAATGCCGTGTATTCCGAATTCCGGCGGTCACCTCAATTGCGCGTAAGAACCCATACGCCGTGCATCGTGTTGGGCGGCAGGTCGGCCTTCGGTCCTCCGGAGTGGAAGCGACAATCGCGACTATGGACTCCGTCCCATCCCGAGCTTTGGTGACCTGAACGCAGCCTAGAGCAATGTGCATTACGTTCTGTATCTGGCGGTCTCGACGCGTGAAACCCGGATGTTGGTGCCAGTACTACTTAGTCTCCTACTTAGTAGACATCTTTGGAAAGCGGTGACAACGTCGATCTGAGGTCATAACCCCATGCTAGGGCTCCCCACATTGAGTCGATCGAAACCCTATCTGGACGGCGACCTCTGATTATCCTCTGTGGCCCTGTCGATTAATCACATACCCCACAGCTGCACCCGCACCCTCCGCCCGTGCTTGTGACCGCGCCCCTCCTCCACTCACTCCCTCACCCAGCGCAGACGCAAACACCATGGGCTGGCAAAAGACCTTCACGCTCGCCCGCCGGAGCAAGGGCTGCCACCTCGTGACGGACGAGGTCGTCTCGCAGATCGACGCAGCCTTGCGCGGGGTCCAGGTCCGAGCCGTTTCGTCTGCGAAAATCTGCCTTCGTCGGCCTCGTTGGGAACTGCAGCCTCCCATCGCCGCGCCGCCGCTGCGCGGACCCTGGGAGGCTGCAGTTTGGCCGCGGGGATGAGGACGGGCCCGAAGGGACCTGCTCCTGTGCCTGATCCTCCGTCGACGGGTTATCTGATCCAGCACGACGATGCTGCTAGCGTTGGCTTCTGTCGATCTGCGCCATGAGGGTGCTTTGGAATGTACGGCGGCTGGATTGCTGACGGGCCTTTTCCTGCGTACACAGGTCGGGGTCTTGTACCTGTTTATGTGGGTCTTTGTCCTCGGTCGCGGCTGTGGCAGCGGACGCGCACTGATAGCTGTGTGTATGGGTTCGCAGCCAGCACACGTCTGCGGCGCTGACGATCAACGAAAATTACGATCGAGGTACCGCCGCCCTTGTCCGTACGCACCCGCACGTCCTTGCTTATTTGCTCGCGAAACGCAGACGTTCGAAGAGGTGGGATACCCTAGCCAGCCACTTGTGTGTGCAGGACACGTTGGGCTAATATTGCGTACAACGTGCGTTGTACTGTCGAAAGACATGGACATGGCCCTCGACACCATCGTGCCCGAGAATCTGAACTGGCAGCATACCGACGAAGGCCCAGAGTGAGTGCCCTCCTACCCGATCCCGCCCTGGGGGCGCTCTGCTGCAGCTCTCTCGGGACGCTAATCGCCCCGCCTTGTTCCCCGTACGTGCGCATGCGAACTGCATACTACATGATCCAGCGACTCGTAAGTGCCGACGCCGACGCCACGTCCTCTGCGCCCCTGACGATACCGCCTTGTCCGTCCACATTGCGTCCATGCGATGGTCGCTGGCGCGGTGCCCTCGCCCGGCTCGCGCCTGCAGCGCATCGCACACGAAAACGTCGCTCATCGGCACGTCCCTCTGCATCCCGATCACGGACGGCCGTCTCAACCTCGGAACCTGGCAGGGTGCGTCCCGCTCGTGTGATGTTCCCGCCTCAAACAGGGCTGACGGGCTCGCCACGGACGATCGCTCCCTCCGCTCTTGTCGCACGACGCACGACGCACGTCTGTCGTCGCAAACGAACGCCTGCGCGCGGGCGTCGGTATCTGACCCGCTGATGCGTCTCTCGCTCGCGATGCGCTCGACAGGCATCTACCTCACGGAGTTCAGGCATGCGCCTCATTCTCGGCGTATCGTTGCGACCATCCTGTGAGCGCTGCTGATTGCTCTCAGGCCGTGGTGGGCGTGCTGTGCTGATGGCTTTTCCGTCGCGCGCAGGTCGTGAGAGGGGCTCAATGCGCGGGGAGCGTCTCGTGGACAGCGAGCGAACGATTTGTAACAATATCTTGGAACGTGTACCATCCATCGTATGTCTGTATTGAACGGATGGATGCCTTTGTGCGTGACCTATCGTGACGACTGCGCCTGAACAGGCTTGGTGCGTATACTCTCCGTCCCCTCGGTCCGCAACCGGCGAGTGTGAGGGAACAAAAAGTTTTGTTGGACGAGGGCACCTGTGTTCAAGCTGACGAGTCGAAGGCTGATACCCCAGAAGATCCGAGGACTTGCAGAGAATGCGGGTCATAGCCGAACCATACGGTGAACTAGGTTCGCAGGACCTCCCCGAAGCGCCAGAAGGTCGCGGCCGTAGTAGGCTCTAGTGCGGTTCAGTGGCGGAAGAGGCAAAACTGCCAGACCTCCGAGGTCGATGACGAACCGCGATCGAGGGTTGCCGCGTCACGGTGCTCGACCTCACTAGCACTGGTCACTCACAGGGGTTGATCTTGTCGGCGGTGCAAAGGTTCTGTCAAGTTGCCACTGGAGGTAGACAAAACGGCCATGGTTGTGTCCAGGGCGTCCTTTCACGGCCACAGGCAACAAGAATAGATACCGGACCATGCGCGTTTGTGGTGCGGCAGCGCAGACGTGAAGAACATGACCTGCGGCGGCGGGCCGGGATGCTGTGCCTTGTCTGCGTTCTGCACAAATGTGAGGTTTCGGATGGTTGGATCACCAATCTCCCGTGCGATCGGGATTTCCTACAGGAAAGAATCTTTGACACTACTGACAGCACGTTTGCTTGTGGGCACGCGCGGATGACCGCATTTGGGGGCATGGCGGCGCCGATAACTTACAGTTCCGGGTCAATAGTGTGCGAGTGGGCGCTGTGTAATGTGACTCCTGGGAAAGGGGATAAGATTAGGACGTCTTGTATACAGCTTCTGCCGGAGTGGAACACCTCTGAGGGGCTCTGTGTGCCATTGTGCATGCGCCTGGAGCCTGGTGGCGGTCGATCCGCGGGGCCTGTAGCTGTAGCTGCAAGTGAGCAAGATTGAGCGCGGGAAGCCAAGGCGACGGCGGTGGCGACAGCGCGACTCGGAGGGACTCAGCTGTGTCCCGCCTTGCGAGGCCCGGGCGAGGGGAAGGCGGGCGAGCAGCGGGGCGGAGGAGGGCGAGTGCAGAGAGGGGGACACGGGGGTCGGAGGCTTGGGCGGAGGCGCCTCCCGCGTACGTACGCCGCTCTGGCTCGCAAGTTCCCGACCCGATTCTCTTCCCACCTCTCGTCGTGTTATATACGCTGAACCTGACCCCGCCTCGCCCTTCCGACTCCCCGCCCGTGCTCACTCTCTGCTCGTGCTCTCTCTCTCAGGCCCACTCTCACCCTCTCTCCATCCCACCTCGGTCTTCTTGGCGTCCATCCCTCTCACCAGCCCTCCACATCCGCCACCCACTCCCAGCCCCGGTCCGGCCGCATGCCCAAGGCCGCAACATCTTCTGCCTCCTCCGCCGCCCGCCCGGCCCTGCGTAGGAACCAGGTACTTCTTACACCTCCGTGCCACCCGGTATGCTCACCATCTCTCCTTTCCTTTTCCGAAAGGCCTGTCTCTCCTGCAGAAAGAGGAAGCTTGTGAGTCTGTTCTGTCTCCCCCTTCCATACCCTAATCGTCGCCCGATCTAGAAATGCGACGCCGCAAGACCCCACTGCGGGACGTGCGTCAAGTACGTGCACACCGCACCTTGTCACCCTGCATCGCGCTTACCCCCCGTTTAGACAGTGGCAATCCCTCATAAGTGTCCCGCCCCCTGTGGGCTACGCGTGAGTACGCGACGGCAGCCTTCGCACTGCATCGCTTGACGACGTTACCACCAGGCACCCGACGGAGCCGCAGTGTTCTTACGACCCTGTAGAAGGCCTCCCCGTCGCCCCAAACGTCGAGCCCAGCGAGAGGATACGTATCCTCGAGGAGCAGATCTGTGAGTCCTCATGCTCCTTCCGTGCGTCTCACGGTGCCAATCGCCGTTGCAGCACAACTCAAGAGCCAGCTCAACGAGTCCAGGCAATACGACTCCCGTTCGACCTCCCCTCGCCATGCCCACCTAGCACGGAACGGCCACCGATTTGGCTCCGGCTCGTCGAATGGCCAGACACCTGATAACAGCCCCCATGGCGGCGGCATCGTCCTCCCACACGCGTCTTTGGACGCCATCCAGCATTTGTCACCTGACAGTAACGGCTCGATGCGACGGGGCTCTACTTCTAGTCCGGAATTGCGTCAAGGCAACCGGCAGTCTATACCAGACCCGTTGATGGATTTGCTATTTGCCGGCTGGGATCCTGACCTTCCCGACCCCGACACTCTCGATCACTAGTGAGTATTTACCAGTATCGACATTTGCGCCTGACTTAGACCTGTCACACCAATAACAGCATCGATGTATTCTTCAAATGCGACCCGTGTGGTTCTCGTGTGCTGCACCGCCCGTCATTCCTAGCTTCGATGCATTTCCATCCAAAAGACCCCAACTACCCGCATCCCGCCATTTTGCACGCCATTGTAAGCTTCGCCGCTCTTATACTTGGGTTCGCAGTCAACCGACGCTCTCCGCAGTGCGCTTCCGCGTCCCGGTGGGCTTCCCAAGAGATCGTGACGTTGCCCGACGGCACGCGCCGCGACAAGTTCGCAGACATACATGTCAGCAAGACGCGTGCGTACATCGATCGCACGATGGCGACAGGCCAGGACATCTTCGCTGTCATGCAAGCCTGCATCATCTTGTCTTGGTACTTCTACCAGGAGGGCCGGTGGGTCGAGGTTTGGATTTTTGCGGGCTTCCAAACCCGCGCTGCGGTGCCCCTGCGGTTGAATTACCCAGGCACCTTCTCCGCCATCGGGGCTGCCAGCCCAGGCGCGTATCTCGCGCCGCCCAAGGACCTCCGAGATCTCGAGTGCCGGCGGCGAACGTGGTGGATGACCGTTATGTTCGACCGCATCGTGTCCGTCGGCGGGTGGTTGCACGGAGTGGACGAACGTGATATCGGCACAGAGTTCCCGCTCCGCCGCATCGACTTCGAGACGAGCGTGAGTGGTAACCTGCCTCTGTGTGACAGTCCGCAGCTGACGGCGTTTGGTAGGCCAACGTCCCGCCAAACCCCCAAGATCTGTTTTCCGAAAACCTCTTCACGCAGCACCCGCCACTGTACACGGATTCATTTATCCTGTTCCTCAAGGCTGTCATGATCTTCGGCAGGGTGACAGACTACAACACGCGTAGCAACTTGCGCGCCAACGCGCCGCCGTCGAAGAATCAGAACCCATTTGCTCTCCCCGGATTCGAGCAGCTGGACCGGTTGTTGGCCCTAGAGTTCCTCCAGAGCCTCCCTCCGGAGTACAAACACGTCGACATCACGAGCGATGGTGCCCTTGACACCGACCTGTACATGGTACACCTCGTGCCTCACGCGTATGTCATAGTGCCTTTCACATGCCGGTTGCCGAGACACTGAGTTGTCATCGCTCTGTTAGGGCGGCGATCACACTGCACAACCCATACCTCAACTTCTCCGACTCGTCCAGCATATCGACGAGGCGGTGCATCCACGCCACCCGGTCCATCCTCGCGGCCTATTACAGGCTTTCCGAGACGTCGCTCGACATCACACGCCTACATCCGTTCGCCACGGTCAGCCTGCAGCTCCGTGACCTCTTCGGCCGACATCGTACGAGCTGATGTTCCTATCATCAGATTTGTTGGTACCTTGCCGCGGTCGTGCAGACACAGCTGTGCAAGTACTTCATAGAAATCGGGGACACCGCCAGGGAGCAGACGGTTTGGGGGGAGATAAACGCGCTTCGGTCGGTGTTTTACGCAGCGCCTTCGGTCTGAGGCGTTATGCTGACCGGCATGCCCTACAGCTTTGCTATGCTAACCTATGGCAGCCGGTCTCCCATAGGAAGTACGTTGTCTATTCACTGCCGCAGCGGACGTTCAGCTAATCCTTCGTTGCAGCGCGGCAAGAACGGTTGCTTCAGGGCCTAATGACTGAGATCGTCAGGATGACAAGTCAGATGCAGCCGCTCGAGGTCGGCGTGCCGCTCTACCCGTTCTCGCACGCCGGCGTCTTCTCGAAGGAGACGATACCGACGGATGGCACGAGCGCGCCGCTGCCGGACAGCCAGCAGTACGCGTCGGACTCGCCGACGGGCATGAACTCGGGCATGGCCGGCTCGATCTCGTCCACCGCGGCACCGTCGCCCACCGGCGCGACGCTCTCCAGCTGGGCGACGCCGACCGTACACTCGGTCTCATACTCGCACAGCGTGCCTGCCTACCAGCAGTGAGCACCACCTTCCTTACACATCATGCCTCCTGGACAGAACCATACGCGACATCGTCGGTCGCCATCCCCTCATTTACTTGTATTCTGGACTGTCGAACATTCGTAGAGCGCCCCGCTCGTTCCTGCCCCTCCCGCGGACTTCTTCTGGTCACCTTGGTTGTTGTGGACGGACTGTATAAATAGTCAGCGAGCGACATGCTACCTGCGCTTCCGTGTATAAAAGCTTGTTTTGCGTCTTCGCTCGTCGGTGCCGGTGAATACATATAGCCTTCCTTACGGACTTTACGGCTCGGGTTGTGGGGCCCCCAATGGACCGTCACTTCGGACGATATAATTGGACTCGGTCGTGCGCCGCGGTGCGGACCCTCGGCGACTTCGCGGTTTCCGATACAATCTAGACATCCATATGCACGGACTTTCTGTGCTTTCCGGGAACAGTAACCCAGTGTTGCATTGATGACTAGCGAGCATACAATACAGGCGTGACTACGAACGGAGCATACACACAACCCACACCTCCGGCCGACCAGGGGGCGGGGCGCGGGGGCCCTACCCGCGCTTGTACGGCTTGTGCACATGGTGGCGACAGTGGTTCGCGTAATGCCCCTTCTCCCCGCACTGTCCCCGTCGCGCGTCAGTGCCGCCGCCCGCTATTGCCCGCTCGCCGCGCACAGCGCACACGCACCTTGTAGCACACCACGTCCTCGAGGTTCCGCCGCGGGCCCGGCGGGCCCCCGGAGCCCCCCAGCCCGGGAGGGTGCGGGCCTGGGAAGTTGCCACCGCCGCCGCCGCCACCGCCGCCGCCGCGGTCGAAGTCGGCGTACCGGCCGTACCCCGGCGGCGGGGGCCCGAGGTCGCGCACGGACGGCGGCTCGGGCGGCTCGTACGCTTTCGGCGGGGGGATGCCGGGCTTCGGGCTGTGCGGGTGAATCATGGGACGTGGAGATGTGAGTGTGGGCGGGCGTTGGGAGGGGAGGGAGGGAGACGCACTGGCCGCGCGGGCAGTCGGGCCCGAGGGGGCAGAAGCCGGTGAGGTAGAGTTGACATGCCACCCGTCGGACGTGTTTGCGGGGGCAGTTGGGGCCTTGTGGCAACGAACGAACGAACGAGGGGGAAGAGGTGGTCAGCGGACCCGTGGGTACCATGGCGAGGAGAGAGAAGGATCGGGATCGGGGTTGATTGGGGGAAGAAGAGGCGGAGGGCGCATACCGAGCTTGCAGAACCCGCGGTTGTAGTCCGGGCACTCGACGCGGCGCTCCTTCGGGTGCGCGTAGAGGCACTCGTCGCCCGCCGAGCAGTAGCCGTACTTGGCGTACCACCAGCACTCGGGCATCCGCCGGAGGTTGTACTCGTGCAGGAACTCGCAGTGGTCGCCCTTCTTGCACAGCCCGCGTAGCCAGTGCTTGCAGACCGTCGCGAGCCGCTCGCGCTCGCGCGGGTGCGTGGGCAGCTGCTTCGGGGGCTGGAAGTTTTGCACGGACGGCGTCGTGTGCCGTAATGGACAGTGTAGAGGACCGAGTGGGCATCCGGTTGGTGTGAGTGATAGCCTACATATCTGGTCGTCTGGACATGACGAGACGGTCAGCCGGTGGCTGAGACGGGACGGGGCAAGTGCACGCTGCGCACCCTTGTCTAGCTTGATTCCCAGCTCATTCTTGATATACTGCTCCTCGTTGAAGTTGTTTTGGTGGAACTGAGGACTTATGATATCCTTGAGAGGGAGAGTGAGAGTACTGGCCATTCCGCAGATGCACGTCCGCGTGCAAGGTGTCCGCAGGCGCCTGCAGGAAAGGTTCGCGGACAAGAACGGCGGGAATTACTTTTTACGGGTTAGCTTACTTCGGTGCTTACTGATCGGCGCATAGAGTCGGGAACGCCACAAATCTGCCCGCCCCTCGCGTAAGACAAGCGCACGTCGTCACTGGGTCAATCCGGTGGATTTAAATAACAGTATACATGAGAGATACAACGCATGGATATCCTCCTTTCGCTACACAAGAGTCATGTCGGATAGTTGAGGGGTCACCATAGCCCAAGAACAGTGGCCTCACCGCCTGCGGCCTGAATTCGTGAAATACCAGCATGAAGCCTGTCCAACCACTCTTCCTCGCTACTCTTACTAGCTGGTGCAGACAAAACGGGAAGCGTAACATCCCCAACCTCCACGAAATACACATCGTCGAATGGAACTTGTGTCAGAGAAGGCCTCCGATTGACACGAAGTGCTGCACAGCCGAAGGTTGTCAGGAGCGTGCTTATAACCATGTGCAGCAGTCGATTGGGCGGAGGAGGCGAGCCGTCCTTGTGTGGCAGAGGGGGATTGCTGATGCGGATGAGAGCCCGCTGACGGCGCGGTTCCCGTGCGCGGCCCGGCAGAGGTTCGTCGAGGGAGTTCGCGAGGATGTAGAAACGCGTCGAGTTCGCTATCGAGGGATGCTGTCAGGAGGATGAGTCTATGACGAGTGTTCATGCTTACAAGCTTCATCCTGGATCTCGTGAGCGAGTACGTCAAGGCCGTCGAACATCTGTGCGCACTGGGCGGAGCAGATGGCCGCACTCTCGGGCTCGTCGGTCCCCGCTCCGCAGTAGAGTATGCTCTGCGCGGCAGCGGAAGTGGACGGTACCTTGAGGCGAGGTACACCCGGGAGGTGCTCTGAGAGAAAGTGCGAGCACTGTCCCAGAGCCTGAGAAAGCACTTAGAAAGAGAAGTACCCACGACGCCCGAGAACACCGACCTGCTCGTGGCTGATCACTCTTCTGACGTTTTCGAGTGGGACGCCGCTGCGGACGACGAGGCAGTGTTTCACAGCAAGGGTGAGTTCACCCCGCACGAAGACAGACTTGCCGGCTTCCGGGGACCGAAGGGCGTCGTAGGTATCGATGACGGCACCATATACGCTGTTTTCCTGTGGTATCACAGCCAAGGGTATATCGGGAGAAACGGCACGGAAGACGTCTGGAGCGACGTCAACTCGCCACTCAGAAGGCCGAGATAGTGCTTGACTGACGCGCCTGAGATGGAGCTTTGCTCGGCGTACTGAACAGACGACTCGAAGCCGTTGAGCGCACACTGGAAAGTCGGTGAGCAGGAGCACTTCGGGTCTGAGCTTGAACGAACCTGATGGGAGTGGGAACCGGGAGGTCCGAGATACGCGAGTCGCGGCAGTGCACTCATGCCAAGGGCTTGCGAGAGTATGAGACTGCGTGTTATGTAACGATTACACGGAGACGGCAGAGAAAGTGATACATACCGGCGGGGCTTGTCTGGCTGTGGGCGCAGCGCACGTACAGTGATTGCAGGCGCCTATGCCGTCAGAGTGTACTCGATCGCTCACGTGGGGGAGAAATCGCAGATGGGCGCTGACTGTGTGCATTGCAAGCGCCGGGCGGAGGTACCGTGTCTGCCTGCGACTGACCTGCTGTGAATTCCGCTCGGACTCTCAACTTACGCGGTCGTCGTCCTCGTCTCCCCTTCTGGTCTACTTCCGTTTTTCTGGGCATCGCCGGGTCATCAGGCGATTGGTCTTGCTGGATGCTCTATCTCTCCCGTCTCTTTGCCGCCACTAGCCAGACAAGCAGGCTCCTCCGCGTCCTTCCCCGCTCACCTGCGCACTCTCCTCTTGCGTCCAAGTCTCGCCCGTTTGTATCTCGTGGTTTTCATACTACCATGTCTCCTCTCGCGAATGGCTCTACCTTGAACGCGAAGCCTCTGGAGTCGCACGGGAACTTTGACCTCGTCAAGAAATTCAAGCTTGACTTTGCAGACATCCATGTGTCAAAGTGGAAGAGCCGGTCGTCTGGGCTGTCTGTAGTTCACCTAGACTATGATGGTTTGTTTGATTCTTGTACAATCAATCGATTTATCATCTCATATGGGTATTCAGCTCCTCTTGTGAACGGATACTTCGTTGTGGCTACCGAAAGTACGCCATCCTTCTCGTCTGGCCAATTACAGAGACCACATTTTCTCAACGCACGCAGTCTTCGATGATAGCGGATGCCCACATACCTTGGAACAGTGAGTGCATCATCGCGTTGTCGGCTCACATGCTTACCAGTAGCCAGCTTGGTGTTCATGGGCTCTGAGAAATACCCTTATAAAGGTATCATAGACCACCTCGCGAACCGAGGGTTCTCCAATGGCACCAATGCCTGGACAGACCAAGATCACACTGCGTATACTGTCTCCACCGCCGGTGAACAGGGCTTCCTACAACTACTACCCGTCTATGTCGACCACATTCTGTACCCGACCTTGACCAAGGCTGGCTACATCACAGAGGTAATGCTCATGCCGCATTCTGGTGCGGTCAATACTCAACGCGAGCAGGTTCATCATATAGACGGCAAGGGTGAGAACTCCGGCGTGGTTTACAGCGAAATGCAGGGCCGTGAGAACACCTCCGGAGACCTCATGGCACTACGGTACAAGAATCCTTCGAATAAAAAGAGTGATATATTGACACAATATGACAGGATGCAGCGGCTGCTCAACCCCCCAGGCAGTGCTTACCGCAGCGAAACAGGTGGTCTCATGGAAGCGCTCCGTGTGCTGACTGTAGAGCAAAGTAAGCGCATGTATGCTTCTCACTTACCGAACCTCACTGACATATCTACCACAAGTTCGAGATTACCACCGCACATACTACGTTCCGCACAACCTCAGCCTGATCGTCACAGGAAAGCTCGCTTCCGGCACCAAGTCCCTCCTGGACGTGGTGCAAAACGAGGTAGAGCCCCGCATTGTGGAGCACGGTCAGAATAAGGGTCCCAAGCCTGAAGGCTGGAAACGCCCTTTCGTGGAGACGGCCAGCGCGCAGCGGAAACCCATTGCACAGACCATCAAGGAGACGGTTGAATTCCCTGAAAAGGACGAGAGCGTCGGCGAGCTCCAGATTGGCTTCTTGGGGCCACCGCCTACGGCCTTCCTCGAACGGAAAGCCCTCGACATTCTGGGGACGTACCTGACATCGTCCCCTGTCGCCCCACTCAACAAGGAGTTTGTTGAAATTGAGAACCCGCTGTGGTATGTTCCATGGCTGATGAGTCGACGTATCCCTGACTCCGCACAGCACCTACATCTATTTCGCCGAGGATACCCGCGCGACGTACGTGGATCTTCCTATTTATGTCGGTTCGGTCCCCACGGAGCACCTCGACACCTTCGATGAGAAGCTTAAGGCGAGCCTCCGTCGGGTTGCCGACGAGGGCTTCGACATGGATCGCATGGCGATGGTCATCAACCGCGACGAGCGACAGGTGGGCTTATGACCCAGATAACCACACCTCGCGTACTCACAGTGAATTAGCTCAGGAGCAAAGTCGAGTCGTCGCAGGGAGACACATTCTCCGGAAACGTGATCACGGACCACCTCTATGGCGCCGAGGACGGCACGGACCTCGCGCCCTCGATGGACGACATCAAGCTGTACGCCGAGTTGAAGACGTGGACGAGCAAGCAGTGGGCCGACCTGCTGCGCAAGTCAGTAAACCTGCCATACACCGTGCTAGTCCACGTAATTGACCGGGTTGTCTCACAGGTACTACGTCGAACCCCCCTCCATCGTTGTGCGCGGCCGGCCGTCCGGCGAGATGGCGGACAGGCTCGACAAGGCGGAGAAGGCGCGCATTGCGGCGCAGAAGGAGAAGCTCGGGCCGGAGGGCCTTGCTGAGTGCGAGCGCATCCTCGAGCAGGCGAAGCAGGAGCACGAAAAGCCGATCCCGAACGAGATCCTGACGTCGTTCCCCGTGCCCTCCGTCAAGAGCATCTCTTGGATACCGGTACAGAGCTACCAGGAGCCCGTCAAGGGCAAGAGCCGTGCGCCTGTCCCGCCGCCGCAGGGCAATGCTGAGCTGGCGAAGCATATTGAGCAGGACGGTACGGCGCTGCCGTTCTTTGTTCAGTATGATCATGTCAAGGTATGTTTGTATGGGTAAACCTGCAATGGTGTACTTGTTGATCATGTCCATAGTCGGACTTCGTCACCATTCACGCGTACTTCTCCTTGGCGACGTTGCCCGAGCGCCTGCGTCCGTAAGTCATGTTCATGCAGAGCCGGTGGCCACCGTGGTCTGACAATGTATGCAGGTACATTTCCGCATACCTTTCGGCGTTTTTCTCCCTGCCGGTGACGCGTAGCACGGCCGAGAAGCTCAATCACGAAGAGGTCGTCCACCGGCTCGACAGCGACACGGTCTCCTACGAGGTTAGCCTCGGGGTCAACAACGCATACATGGAGACGATGCGTGTGAGCATCAAAGTTGAGACCGCGCAGTACGAGAATGCCGTGGCGTGGCTCAGGGACCTCGTGTACGGCAGTGAGTTCGACAAGGATCGGTACGTCGGCGCCCACAGCGCACCACCACCACCACCACCACCACCCCCGCTCTCCGCCCGTGTTTCTCATTCGTCTCTGGTCTTCGCAGCCTGCAGGTCACGATCGCGAAGATCCAGCAGTCCCTGCCGGAGATGAAGCGGGACGGAGACACTGTCCTGGGATCGATCTCGGCGGAGCTGCTGTACGACGAGCGCTCGACGGCGCGCATGGGCAGCGTCATCCCCCAGATCGAGTTCGTCCCGAAGCTCGCGCAGCAGCTCCAGGACGCCCCCGCGGACGTTCTCAGGGACTTTGAGGAGATCCGGACGCACCGTGAGTCGTCCCGTTCCCCTGCCGCCGCTGTGCGTGTGTGTGCGTGGGAACTGACGGTCGTCGACCACAGTGACGGACCCGACCGGTGTCCGCATCTCTGTGAACGGTGACATCCTTGCTCTGAAGGAGCCCCGCAGCGTCTGGGCAAGGCACTTCGGACAGGCGTTGCCGGTGAGTCGCTCCGTAACGTGCCGTGCCTGGTGCCCCTGGTTTGACCACAAACTATGTCTTAGTCAAGCGAGCTCGCGCCCCTGCGCCTCGCCGCGGACACCCTCAGCGCGGTGGGCCGGAACCCGGTGAGGAAGGCGGTCGTCGTCAGCCTGCCGACGATCGAGAGTGCGTTCGTCACGCACACCGCGAAGGGCGTCCAGGGGTGGGCGCACCCCGAGTACCCTGCGCTGCGCGTCGCCACCGAAGTGCTCAATGCGACGGAGAGCTTCCTCTGGGTGCGCATCAAACTTGTTCTTCTGACTCAGAGGCCCGTGGAGACACCCGCTGACGGCCACGACAGAGGTACATCCGCGGCTCCGGCTTGGCGTACGGCGCGAGCTGCGGGATCGACCTCGAGGCTGGCCTGGTCAACTTCACGCTCTATCGCGTACGTTGCTCGACCCTTGGCGCGCCGCGGCCAGTGTTCTGATCCATCGCATGCACAGGGTTCGAACAGCACAGAAGCGTTCAAGCAGGCAGCAAGCGTCATCAAGGGGCTGGCCGACGGTTCGGTACGCTCGGTCCAGTACAGATCCAAGTTCGTGGCATCAAGCTGAACGTCCCTGTTACAGATTGCGTTAGATGACACCGTTCTGGACGCGGCCAAGAGCAGCATCGTCTTTGGCGTTGCCAAGAGCGTCTCGACACCCGGACGCGCGGTACGCCTCCCCGTGCTCCCCTGGGCATGTGCGACGAAACTCACCGCCGTTGTGTAGGCGATCACGTCCTTCATCAACCAGGGCCTCAAGGGCGTCTCGCAGAACTTCAACATCGAGCTGCTCGAGAAGTTCCAGCAGATCACGAAGGAGGACGTGCTCGGCGTGCTCCGGCGGTACTTCCTCCCGCTCTTCGACGCCTCCTCCTCCGTCGCGGTCGTCGTCATCGCGCCGTCCAAGGCGGAGCAGGTCTCGAAGGATCTTGCGGAGATTGGATTCGACGTTGAGCAGCGCACGCTGCAGGTCGAGGCGGACGAGGACGGAGAGTACTCGGACAGCGAGGAGGGCAGTGCGAGCGGCAGCGAGAGCGAGAGCGACCGGTAAACCACACATACACACATACATACGTCCACTAGTAATATGTAGCATTATACGGTTCCTGCGTGCAGGGGACAGGGGAATTGTAGCATCCAGCTCACGGCCGACTACTGCTTGCATCGGCGGGCGGGGTGATCTCCTCCGAGATTGTCTGTGGCGGTGGTGGTGCGACGGGTGATTCTGCCGGTGCAGGTTGTTCGCCAATGACCTCGATCATCCGCTCGTTCGCCTGACCGGGCTTGAGCTCGACGTTGTCGAGGAAGTCGTTGTCTACGAGGAAGTGTATCGCCTGGGACAGATTGGATACCGTCATCCGGATCTCAGGCAGGAGCAGCTAATAGCGGATATTAGCTCTTGATATTGCACGAGGGACGGTGACGTACGTTGCGCAGGAGCGAAGGACGCTGCCCGAAAGGATTGTACATCGGTTTACGCGGCTGTTTTGGCCGTGGTTTCTTCACTGGGGATGGTGCGGAACTTGCTTTGTGCTGAAGGTCTGTTTTCTCTTCTGTTCTTCCCTCGTCAGCCTGCATGAAGTCCTCGTTGCGATCTTGTTGGACGGCAGAACTGGGAGGGCCCCTCGAAGAGACGATCTCCGGAGCTCCGTCAGAGTCTGAATCGCTGCCATCGTGATCCGACGAGGCGTCTTCGTCTCGAGCCGTGTTCTTTTGCGGTGTAGCGGTCGGGAGCTGGACCTGCGTCGCCGTTGTAGCGGGTGCCGCTTCCCCAGAATCTTGGGCAGGCTTCCGCCCCTCCCAACCGCCGTCAGTCGCCCGACCTCGTCCCCTCCCCCGCCCGCGCCCGCGCTGCCCCCCTTGCCCGCGGCCCCTTGTGTGAGCCGAGCGATCCCCGGGGCCGTCGTCCGTGCGACGCCGCTTCCTGCGGTGTGAGGGGTCGTCAAACGGAAGCTGGCCGCGCTGGATCGCCTCGCGCATCTTGCGCTCCTTGTCCTCGACGTTCTGCGCGGTCGGGAAGCGCTTCTTGCGCTCCTCGATCCACTGCTCGATCGCCTCGGGCGTGTCGAGCTTAATGCCCGTGCCCTGGATCGGGACCGGCTTCCTGCGGCGCGTGCGTCAGCTACCGTCCCACATGCGCACGCAGATGTTGGAGGGAGAGTCAAGGTGAGGGAACGCACCCCTTGAGGCTGGGATCGGCGTCCCAGTCGTTCTTCTTCCGCCGGTGCTCCCACCCGGGGGGAAAGACGAGGTGCCTATCCATCATGTGCAGCTCCACGCTCTTCTTCGAGCCCGTGAAGGCGCAGCCCGCGCTCGTGCACCGACAGGTGCCCGGCTGGTACCACTGTGGTTGGCTCTGCTGCCCACCGCCGCGGTGGTGCGCGGGCGGCGGCGGCACGCTCGGTCGCAGCTGGTTCGGGTTCGGGGTGTGGTACTGCATCCCCGGGACGTATGTGGAGGAGATGGTGTAGCCGTCCGCGGTTACGTGCGAGGGTCCGGCGCCGTTGTAGTACTGGGCGTATGCTTGGGCATAGTGTGAGGCCTGCTGCGCGCCATAAGGCTGTCCATACGGGTTAGATAGCGCAGAGGCAACGGCGTGGGCGGCGAGGGCGCGGTTAGGATAGGGAGCGTGGCCTGGGGGAGGGTACGGCTGCTGGGCGCGACTGGGCTGCATGACGCAGAAGAGACAGTGTTTGTTTAGACGCCCAACGCGCTCACGAAAACCAAAGTTTTGGGCGCGACGCGTCCAGAGAGCGTGACCCGTCCGCGCTTCTCAGTCAAACGGTGGGAGACGAAGGAGATCTAGAGCTGGGCGAGAATTGCGGCTGCGCTCGAAAACAAAGTCCTTGTTGCACCAACACCAGCAGATAGCAATTAACATACGCATACTTTTACTGTCTATGAGGCGCACGTATGCACGAAAGCAGTAGGATAGAGCCAAGCGACGTCAGTGGACCCGTCAGTGGAAAAAGCATCATGTTGGCCAGGGGAACGGAGGGGTGTGCTACATAGGGAGGGTTGGGACAACGGCGACTCCAGGTCAGGATCGGGAGCTCGAGGGAGAGGAGGAGAGGAGGGGAGCGGAGGGAGCAGTTACACTATCAGGCGTTTTCGGGTTTTGGCTCGGTAGGAAAAGGTACGGGAGGCGGAAGGAGAGGCAAATTGGCTCAGCCGTAGAGGCCAGCGCTCGAGGGTACTGAGGGACGGGCATGGACAAAGGGAAAGGGGGGACGGATGATAGCGGCTATGTAACTATAGCGTCGGGCAGCGCGGCGGTCGACTGCACGCATCGCGCAGGCGGCGTAGATCAAGCACTGGGACTGAGGCGGTACCACGCGCCTAGTCCTGCAACTCCTCCTGTTGCTGCTGGTCGCGGCCTACGCGTCGCTCCTTCTCGCTCTCCAGTTGGTTATACAGCAGGAACAGCGCCTTCTCGTTCGCCTCGGGTGTGCCGACGATGGTGAACATGCGCTCCCCAGTCTCGTCATGCGGCTCCTTCGCAATTGAGATCTTGGAGCCCGACAGCCGTCGGATTTCGGTGATTTTGGTGCCGTTCCGGCCGATGATGCAGCCAACCATGTCGGAGGGGATGGAGATGTTCTGGGTGCGGAGGTTGGTGGGGGGAGACGAAGGGGAGCCTGGAGAAGGAGAAGACCGGCGGACGTCGCCGTTACTCCTCCGGCTGGTGGGATGTGTGCGGCGGCCCGACCGCTCCTCTCCCGCGCCGGGGTGGAAGAGTACCGTGCCGACGCCCCGTTCCCAGTCTTCGAGAAGACAGCGGCCAATCTCCTCAATGGCACGACCAATGGATTCGGAAGAACCCTGCACCTCCACGATACGCTCCGTTGACTGCGGGAGCATATCCTTGGAGGCGACCATCCGCGCTCCCGAGGAGTCCTGGATGGCTTTGATCTTCAAACCGCTGCGGCCAATCACGCTGCCCATCAGGTTGTGGGAGATGAGGAGGCGGATGGCGGTGGTCGGTGAAGAAGTGGGGGACATAACCGGCGACGAGGGGTTGGCGGAGACGAGTTGGGATACAATGAGGGCGTACGCCTGCCATGTCGTTAACATACGCGAACACCCGACAGATGATGATGCTACACACCTTTGCAACACCCTCCACGGAACCGGTCACAGTCAAAACCCGTTCATGAACGCCGGGAATGACCTTGCTGACGCCAGCCTTGACGCCGGTCTGTTCACGGAGCTCGGCGACATTTTTTCCTGCTTTACCGATGATGACACCGGCGTCCTTGGTGCTAACGAGGGCACGGAGGGTCAAGCTCTCGCTTCCAGCCGGAGAGGGAGAGCGCGACTGGGGGGCAGAGTCTGCGGGAGTATATCTGGTTAGAGAACGGTCTGACTTGATCTCGGGAAGCGGGACGGACCGTTGTCGCGGGAAGCAGGGGCGTCGGAGGGCATGGCGAGGTAAGGGGAGGAAAGCGGAGGGTGAGAGGGGCGAGGGGGAGGGCGAGAGAGGCGAGGAGGACGTAGGAGCAGAGGGGACAGACGATGAGAAGGTGAGCAAGCAAAAGCCTGCAGACCGCTCCGAAGGCCCTGCCCAGACCCGCGCCCGTCCTCGCGGCGTTTGCCGGCCCCGGTCCGCGTCCGTTCATACTCCGCTTACCCCCCGCAGTGCAGCACCGGAGTCGGACCGTCGGCCACCAAATCTCTCCCGCCGGGTTCAATTAATGACTCGGACAAGCTTACCACACAGAACACCGGCCACGGAGCTCACACACCACGGATGAGTATAGCCTAGAAGTGCTCATGACAGGACTTGAATACATCCGACACTTTCGAACACCTCTATTTGTGTTGTACAAGTAACCGGAGGCCGCAACACCGTCCTTCTCGGCAACGATAGTATCATATTCGAGCGTCGTCCCCGCGAGACAGGCATACGAGAGCAATAGGCGTGGTACATGGAGTATGTCATGGCGGCTAATCATAGAGGAGCGCGGGCGGCGGGTGCGATATGCCATGCAGTGATTCCATCTAGTAGCCAAGCTGCACCAGCTTTTCGAAGGGTGGTGTCGCGTCCGTCAAGGCCTTTTGGCGCAGCTTGAGAGCCGCCGTCTGTGTTCCCAGCCGGTTTGAATATTGTAACAATTCGGCAAATTGGACATCTACTCACCTTGCGCTCGTGGAAGGCCTGGGCCTTGACCTTCCTCTTCTCCTCCAGACGGTCGACGACGTCCTTGTAGCCCCAGCCAACCTCGTGGGAAAGACGCTGCAAGGGCTTATCACCAAGCTGCTTGCAATTGTACCGAAGCCAACGTACCTTCACCGTGCAGTACTTCCGGCCAGGCTTCAACCGCAAGACCCTGAGGGCCTCAGGAACGACCATGCGCTTCTTGCGATCGTAGGGGGGAGGGACACCCTCAAAGAGCTTGAGGCGCTCAAGAGCTGCCGCGCCGCGGGCAGTCTTGTGAGGGACCATGCCGCGGATGGCCCTGTAGAGGATCTTGGAGGGTGCGCGGAAGTGGAAGGGGCCGTTCTTTTTCGGGTTGACGATGTGGCGTTTGTGGAGGAAGTTGTGGTACCGCAGCTGCACCCGACTTCATGTTTTAACGCGATATTCCCCCCATACGCGCGAAGTCACCAAACGCACCTTGTTGCGGAAGAAACTGCCCGAGATGTTGATCTCCTCGCACCGGACGACGACAATCTTCTGGCCGTTCAGAATTTGCTTCGAGACAACCGAAGCAAGACGACCCAGAAGGTGGCCCTTGCCGTCAATGACGATGGGGGTGGAGGAGAATGTGGCCATGGCGAGTCTATTGCAAGTTGCGATGGAAAACGATTGAGAACGCGAGATTCCTGGAGACGGAGAATGCACGAACCTGGAGGTTGGGGATCGTACGAATAACGTACAGCACTTTCAGCAAGAACCCAGCTTGAATACTTGAAGCTCTCACCTTGACGATCTTGCTGCAGTCGGTAATGGTGGCTGCAGCCTGGTACGGTGACAGCCACTGTGACTTGAGCTGCATAGTTGCTCGGAACCTGCCGAAACCCTCTTCAGCCACCCGGTCACATGGGCGTCTAACTTCCCTCCAGTCCCACTGGTCTCCCGGCGGCGATGCCCGACTGTTCCTACGAGACTTGACAGAACGCTGTGTACCAAGTGCACATCCTGACCTTCTTGCAATTGTCTCTACTGACACTGCGAGCTCTATCGACTGTTCGTCTGTTCTGGTGTACCGCTCTTTGCCTCATGACACGTCCCAGCTGAACCTATTACTATACCTCCTCCCCTCGCTATATGACAATGTCTTGTCTCGCACGTCCAGAACCTTCCTCTGGAGCTTGATGTTGAGGACCTAGTCATGTCGAACACTTTTGTGGTGGTTTGTTCGCAACGTCTCCCTGTAACACCGCGCATTTTGAGCGCCGAGCACCGTGACCGGGCCCTCACAGTCTCTGATACTTGTATATCATGCATGTAGTTGAACAATACGCGATGACTCCATATTGGTGTGTCGTCCCCTTCGGGCAGCTGAGCGGTCTACTGGAATAAACTGAAGGTTCGATGCGAGAGTACACCTGAGTCCTTTTACCGCCAGTTTATGTACCAGTGCACGCCGCTTCCTGTGTAGCTTCAGCAGTGTTTAAATATTCCTGACGACTACAGCCAGGGCTATTCGCATGCTAAACAAGAACTAGAAGGATGCCAAGTGCGGGTAAGAGCGACCAATAGGTGGGCGTTGATTCAACGAATGGCCCGGACCGTGTCGCGTCGGGATGGGCGCCTGTGGATCGCGTTCTCGGCCATATCCGGCGGCGGAGTTGACGTGTGTGTGCTGTGAGCGAGTCTGAGCTCGACGCGTCCGACTCCTTGCACTCAGCTTCCCTCCTCACCGCAAAAGCCATGTTCCGTCTCGCCGCACGCAACTTCGCTGCCCGCAACATCGCCCTTCGCTCGGTCGCGGCGCCCCGGTTTGCTCTTGCAGCTCGCAGCCGCATCATCCCATGTGCAGCATTCTCCGCTGCGGCAGGTCTCTCAAAAGACGAGATCACCCAGCGTGTTCTCGACGTCCTCAAGGGTTTCGAGAAGGTCAATGCGAGCAAGGCATGTTGAATGAGATGCAACGCATACAGCGCCTGCGAGTACTCACCGTCTTCTGTGACCAGCTCACACCCACAGCCTCTTTCTCAGAAGACCTCGGTCTTGACAGTCTTGATGCTGTAGAGGTCGTCATGGCTGTGGAGGAGGTGCGTGTCACGCCTTTCCGGCATACGCGTAGCATATTGAGGTCAAAAGTAGGAGTTTGCCATCGAGATTCCGGACGCGGAGGCGGACGAGATCAAGACGGTGCAGCAAGGTACGTACACGACTTCTGCGCCTCGAACATCTGACCTCATACGATATGGCAGCTATTGACTACATCGCCAAGACGCCGGCGGGTGAGTTTCCCGTGTCTCTACCTATCAGCGTGTGTGAGCTAACCCCTCGCTTTACAGCTCACTAGTCCGTAGTAGTGATGACATTGTACCGTTTCCACCCCATAATCACATTGGCGTCTGCACTCCTTAATCCTCTACTCCGCCGACACGCACATATCAAGCCTGCCAACGGTCTCGGTCGCTCGAACACCACTCAATGCAAGTGAATTCGGGCCCGTTGCAGCAGCGAAGCTTGCAACTGCGTCAAAGTAGCCTTCAAGCAGCTACACTGCTTCCCATTGGGTGGGATCGCTTTACGTCCCTTGTGGCCCCTGTGATGACCGGCACGCCGCTTATGTCATAGCCTTATGAGCATTCGTCCGTGACCAGCTGCTTCGCCGGCTTGTAGTATATAATGCCTACCATCTGTGCACTCCATTCGTGACTTGCAGCCATGCCTCTTCAACAGATCCAGGTGGAGAAACCCCTCCTGCACGTCAACTGTAGCCTCGGAGAGGGTAATTTCAATTCCTTTCCTTTCCCTCTTTCCAACGTGTCGAACTGCATCAATCAGGACCTCTGTACGATCCGAGGACGTCGACTCTGCATTTCGTTGACATTGAACAGAATAAGGTGCGTTGTCTGATTATGCGGATCGTTGTATTGATGGGTACGTTGTCGGGAAGGTCTACCACTATAACACCGCGTCAGGCACCCTGGACTATGTGCAATTCGAGGAGTCAGTAACCTGCCTTGCCCTCCGACGCGGCCGCCGAGGCGTGAGCTACTTCTCCACTGTACCGTCAATGTCGCCATCGTCAACTGATAGGACGTGTGTCCTAGCTGGCTTGCGCCACAACGCACGGGTTCGCCGTTATCGAAGAGAACTCAAGGCTGCGATACCTCAGCCGGCCTCTTCCAGCGTTGTTCCAGCCGTTTACTCGGTTCAATGACGGTGCCTGTGACCCTCAGGGTCGCTTCGTCGCGGGAACCTTGTACAACAAAGGGCATGGCGTCCCGGGGCAGCTCTACATCTACGACCCTCAGCAGGACGCCTGCGGCCTACTGGAACCCGGGCCGTTTACGGTGCGCGTTTCCTGGAAGGCTCCGTGATTGTCGGTTTACGGGGTGTGTGTATTGGCTAACAGGACAGCAACGGGCTCGGCTGGACCGATGATGGCAAAACCATGTGAGCCCCCGCCCTTCTACCGCGACGTCTATGACGAAATCTGAGATCGACCCTGCCGCCAGGCTCTTCACCGACTCGTTCGAAAACAAGATATACGCGTACGATTACAACGACGGGAAGGTGTCCGGCAAACGGGTATTTGTAGATGCACTGTCACAAGGTCTGCCCGAGGGAACGTATCCCGATGGGCTCTGCATCGATAAGGATGGGGGAGTATGGTCCGCACGGTATGGCCTTGCTCAGCATTCCCGCGCAGATACTCGGCGGCTGATGATCGTCCTTGCCATAGCTGGGGCGGGTCGAGGGTCATCAGATACACCCGAGACGGCGCGATGGATCTCGAGGTGGTCTTCCCCACCGCGCTCAACATCACGGCGTGCGCGTTCGGAGGTAAGCAGGCCGTCGCGCACGCTGTCCGCGCTTCGCTGACCCCACGCGCAGGGCCGAAAAACGACCAGCTGTACGTGACCTCCGCGCACTGTGGAGCGTGCGGCGGCGACGCCTCCAGGCAGGTCGACTACCCCGACTCTGGGAATTTGTTCGTCGTCGACCTATCGGGTGCCTTCGCCGGCGGCGAATGGAGGTTCGAATTTGCAGGGTGAGGGTTCACGGGGCGCGCAGCGCAAGGGAACTTAGGCTTCTAGAGTGGAATGTGGATACCGCCGTGCCGTCAATGTGCTGTAAGAAAGGGTGTTCTCGGCTCTTCTTCTAGGTACCGTTCATACGCCGGGACGGTTTCGCCCCGCACCAATATGTCCAGCTCATATACCGGATGATGTATTGCAGTATTCTCATTGTGCGATGGATGCTTGGTTTTGTCAGTAATCAGCGTGAGCACCACTGCCATCAATACGTTCATGCCTGGACGGCTGCATCACGAGCCGAGCCGCACGCAACAGACTGGACCGTCTGGTATCCTACGCTTCCCGGGCGGCCCTGCGGATTACGCATGACCTCTGATATTCTAGCCAACATGTAACGGCAGCACGACTAGCTTTTGGCCGTACGTCAATTGATCAGAGCACCACCTAGCTATCGCGAATGCAAAGTCTTCATCTGCTCTATTGAGGCCGGACAGTCTCCGATGCGATGGCGGCGGCTCACGAGGTCACCCTGGAAAGGCCGGTGTTGCTTGTCTACCCGCTCGGATACTACATGGACGGTTCATAGGCTGATACGCACCCCAAAGATCACTTCGCCGTTGAGAATCACCAGGTGACGGACGGGAGAAGACGTAGAGGGCATGGCCCGTGAATGAATTGCAAGCACATTTCGGTGAGCAGCGCTGCTCTCTTTGACAGCACTCGTTGACCCATTTGATTCCGCACGATTGAAACACTCCACAGCGCGAGTGCTAAATAAGTCCTCTATCCGAGTAGAAGCGCCCCTTGGCCGGAATAGCTAACGCATATACCCAGATATGGTCGGCGGAGAAAGCGTTCTAGTCTGTTTGCCAATGTCGCCACATTGGGACATTGATCATGGTCGTGTTGTACAACCTTCCGGTAGCAGACAAGCGGGGAGCTGCGGTTGACTTACGATGCGCCGTGCGCAGACGTTGAGGGTACCGACGACCTGCTGCGGAGTAATTGACGAGGGGACATGGGCGGTCCAAGAAGTCGGAAGGCCGCACTAATGTGATGTACGTTGGGTGCAATCAGGGGATCTATATGTGGAAGCATCGGCTGATGCTACATCTTGGATAATTGTCTTGCCGTTTGTCAACGCTGGTTCGATGGGTACCGTTGTCAGCACAGGTCTAGAGCTCGCCGCCTCGGGAGCTGTCCGGTGGCTCACCGAATGGTTGGCCGCCGCTGGGACGGGGCGCGAATCTTGTGTAAAATTCCGTAAACACGGTAGCAATTGTTCCTAGTACATGCGAACGTGGTGTGAATGGACTTGGCAGGGACCAGCGGATGGCTAGGCACAGAACATTGTTTTGTCTTCTGACACAGTGTGGAAAAGCGATTGCTTCCTGGCCAGCTTGGAGGATCAGTAGGGATTCCTTGCTACTTCAAGAATTCGGTATTGCATCTTCATAACGGCGTTCACAATCTACACGTTGCATGCCATGTAGGAGAGGATTCATGCAGGTGGCGCATGAGACATGAAACTCAGGTGCGTTGGACCACGATGCGAGAGGGGATATGATGATAATGCAGGGGGCAGGATCTGGAGAGTACCATGTCTGTTATATCTACACGATGCACAGCTGGATATGGATGCTTCTATACCTGTCCCTGTTCAGTTCTTGGCCGCTCTGGAAAGTAGTATGGGGCACCTTACAGGTAAGATAGGACTGCTCGTTGAGCGGTGGTCGAATTCCCTGCAACGAAAGTCTCATTTATTGTCGTATCTTCTCAACATATCACACCGCTGTTCATTCCAGGAGACGCCTAGTTCTCCCCTGGGCGAGGCCCAACCGCAGGCTGGTAGTAGGTGTAAGCCAGGGACGGAAGCACAACGCACCAAATCTGGAACGGGCAGGGTGGCCAAGCTCCGCGAACGCCTTCCGAACAGACTCCGCCGACAGGAATTTTGATCGCCGCCCGTTGTGGGCGCTCTGTGTTTCCAGCTCAAACTCCCAGCTGAGCGCTTACTTATCTGCCACAGCAGTCGACCACCATGAAGCATGGGGTCGCGTTCCGCAAGTTCTCGAGGACATCCTCGCACAGGATGCTCATGCTGCGGTGCGTCCTGTGATGCTCTAGCGTGGGGGACGCACTCAACGATGTGCTTAGGAACCTCGTAACGTCCCTTCTCCAACACGAGCAAATCAAGACCACTCTTCCCAAGGCCAAGGATGCTTCCAGGTTAGCGGAGAAGGTACACTATCCATGTTGCTACCGCTGCAACCACGTTTATAGTTGTACTCTACCGTAGATCATCACTTTGGGCAAGAAAGGTGACCTCCCAGCGTTCCGTCGCGCAACCAGCTTCCTCCTCGATCAATCCCTCGTCCCCAAACTCTTCTCCGACCTCGCGCAACGCTACGCAGACCGGCCTGGCGGCTACACTAGGGTGCTCAAGTTCGGAAACCGTCCCGGAGATAATGCCCCCCATGCTATCCTTGAACTCGTCGACAACCCGCGGGATCTCCGTTTCCAGATGACCTCTCGCGCAGTGGGGTGGGAGCTGCTGAGCAAGCGGGTTGGGAACGAAGACCCTAAATCGCTGGTGGCATCCGGTATCTCCGACATTGACGAGGTCATCGAGAGGGAGAAGACTGTCGCACCAGAGGAACGTGGCGAGTTGCGGTCCATCACTCGGAGGAATCTGCAGAAGGCTCTCAGGTACCGGACGCGCGAGGGGGTGGAGAGAATGAGCAGGATTGCGGAGGACCACGTCGTAAGTGATACCAAACATTTGTTTCTTGTCGATGCACATCGTTGCGTAGGATACCTTGCTGGCGCAACCCCTCGCCCTCAAAGAGATCGCAGCCGCCAAGCAGGAGAAGAAGGAGAGAGCTGCCAACTTCGCTGGCATCCGCCTCAAAGCTGGTCAGACTCTTCCAGGCGGTGTCAGGAGTACGCTCCATCTCGCGCAAGGTGCCCTCGGCAAGGAGAACCCTGGCCGCTGGCGGTGGTTCACCCGCCGTAAGCTCGGCGTAGACAAGTCCTCTGTATGGAATGAGCTATGATCGTATAATACTAATAATTCTCCTGGGTCTTGCATCACCACCACTCATTCAGCATGCAATTCCTCGAAACGCGTGCCGCCTTGCACCCTGCACGAAAGCCGATTTGGTACACGACATCCACCCCGATTTGCTCTTCTACTTGATCATAGCCTTCTGGAGGTATATCGGTAAGTACTCTGAATCACAGATTGACTCATCTCTGCTTCGTGGCATTGTAGAATATCAGAAGGCGCTCGCAGCAGCCAGATCATCCGCGTTCAGCCAGTCCGCCCCTTCCTCGAGCAGCGTCCTCCACACGTTCTCGCGCGCATGCACCGGCCATGCCGGCGTGTCGTAGAAGCGGGCTTTGATCCCCAGCGCATGCGCATCACCGACGAACTTCGTGATGTTCGACCTCTGCTCGTCCGTGATATTCCCAATCCCGCTCCAGCCGACGAAGTCTCCGTAGTCCGTCGACGCAACGGGAGAGAGCGTCGGGCCCCACGTCGTGTTCAGCGACGGGTCCGTCAGCTGGTCGAGCGGGGCATCGAAGAAGTAGTCCCTCGGGGAGAGCGCTTTGACTTGCTCAAGGGGAGAGCCCCCGGTCCCGACCACGGTGATCGTCGACGACGTGAGTGTGCCGTTTGCGAAGGTGGTCAGGTAACCTCCCTCTCGAAGAGGTTGCAAGGCTTCCAGGATGACAGGGAGGGCTCTGGTGTACTGTATCAGCCATCAACCATCTAGGTAGCGCAGCAAGAGACGCACTGGACCCCGTCCGTCTTAACGTCGACCAGCAGCTGCAGTGTCATGCCGCTATCGGTGTCGAAGACGCCGCTGCATACACCGCGTGAGCATCCCTCGTTCCATATGGACACCCATGCTCACTTTGGAGTCGTGCTACCAGCAGTAAACTTGTTTTGGGGGTTCTGCGCCTTCAAGATTTGCAGCAGCGGCTGGATGTACAGCGAGTCAAAGGTGCGGTCGGCCGTGAGCGCTGCACGCTCATGCCCGATCTATGCGACAGGCGACTGTCAACGTGTGACCTCAACCAAGAACCGTAGGACCCACAAAGAGAGTCCCGTTGACGAGCCACACGTCCGCTTCGACGCTCGCGACCCCGAAGCTGAGCGCGGTCAAGAGCGGCACGTCCCGCCAGTCTGTTGGTATGTGCACATCACGCGAATGGTCAGCACTACCCTCAACGCTTTGATTACGCGTGAAGCGCTTACAGTCGTTGTGTGAATGGATCGTTTTGGGCATGATGTTCTGCGTGAACTGGGTCGGGTACTGCAACAACTTCGAGTTGGACGACTCCAGGTGCGCGATCTGCTTGTCCACTCCAGGTTTTGCGAAGACCGTCGCCAACGCGAGGAAGACTACGAGAACACCATTGTTGATGCCGAGGGCCCTCATACTAGCAGGTGCGCCCGGGCGCCGGCGGCTCACGCGGTCGTCGTTCTTATACCCGACGGGGACCATCGCGCCGCCGTTGGAACGTTCACAAGGTCATTGGTCCGCAGATGGCGCACGTTGGTCCGTCAATAACGCACCGAGCACCGGGCCATCAGTCAACGACTTACGAACCCGTCAAGCATTCTCTTACGTATACGTCTTCGAAGGCAACCGGAAGCGATTACACAGGTACACATCATCCCGAGTAATGTAGTACAAATACATCCAGTGTCGCTACTGCCTACTTTTGAACATTCTCCATCACGCATCGGCCGCATCCTCAGTGCGCCCAATCGTCGACCTTGCTGAGCGTCGGACAGCCAGGTGCTGGCGGATTCGAGAACTTTGTCTGCACGAAGACCTTCTCCACGCCGCCTACCCGCTTGTCGAACGCCTCATATAGCTTGGGGAACTCCTCAAGGTCCACTCGGTGCGTGATCATGCTGTCAGTGTGTTAGCTACCTCTCATGGAAAACAGCCCCAGGTCCACTCACAAAGTAGGGTCAAACTTGCCCGGAATGATGAGGTCGTTCAGGATCTCCTTCCACCACATGTGGACGGGGGCTTGGCCGTTGCCGATGAGACGAATGCCTTTCTCCATGAGGGCGCCGATGTTGAAGTGGTTGGTGTATCCGGCGTAGGCTGCGATGATACCACAGCGGCCGTGCTTCTTAACCGCCATGAGCATCTCGTTGACAATCTCGGAGACATCCGTCTCGAGCATGAAGGTCTTCTCAATCTTGTGGATCATCGACTTCGGCTGATGGAAGGTACCGCAATCCATGGCAACGTCAAGCCCACCCGGAACGATCTCCTGGAGTCGTTTGACGACGTCGGTATGTTGCGAGAAGTCGATAGTCTCAACACCTAGCTCCTGAGCCTTCTTCAGGCGCTCGGGGACACGGTCAATACCGATGACACGCGAAGCACCCTTCAGCTTGGCGAACTGGGTGACGCAAAGACCGATGGGACCAAGACCCTAAGCAATCATATGAGTATGATAAGTTCCAACGCACGAAACCCTCATCTGTATACTCACCCATACTCCGACAACGTCGCCCTCATTCACGCCGGTATCCATGACGTTGTGGTACGCAGTGCAAAGAACGTCTGAGAGGTAGAGAGCCTTCTCGTCGGGAACGTTGTCCGGTATAGGGAGCAAGTTCACGTTGCCCTTGGGTACGCGGACGTACTCGGCCTGACCGCCGGGGAAACCACCCGTAAAGTGCGCATAACCGAAAAACCCTGCGTCGCGATGGCCATACATCGCATTCTGCAGCCTACCCACACGGTCAGTCACTGAACAACGTATGGAAGTCTGGGATGCTCACGATGAAGGATTTGTCCGGTCGCAGAAGGACGAAAGCTTCTTCTTGCAGTATTCACACTCGCCGCATGCAATCTGGAAGGAGGCAACAACGCGCTGGCCGACGGAAAGGTTCTTCACATTGGGGCCAATCTTGTCCACGATACCCATGAACTGGTGAACCAGGTCAGCCTGCACAAAGGTGCACTGATAAAAGCAGTGAACGGTACCTCATGGCCCAGAATATCGCCTTTCTGTAGGTTGACGATCTCGCCATGATACAGATGAAGGTCTGAACCGCAAATGGTGGTGCCGGTCACTTTGAGGATGACATCGTCGGCCTCTGTGATGTCTGGCACGGGAGCTTCGATGAGACGGACGTCGCGCGGCCCAAACCAGGCAAGGGCCTTCATCTTGGCGCCGTCAGGACGGCCCTTGTACTCGGGGTGCACGACCGTGGGGATCGCACCCATAGCCTGCGCAAGGCGTTGGCGAGTTTGTTAGAGTACACGAGGGAAAAGACGCACGTTCTGAATCGCGTTTGAAGCTGCCTGCATGATAGAAGTGGATGACTGGAGGTGGCAGTCGTGAAGGTATGTGCTGCTTGTGTCGTGTCGTGTGGTGGTCGTAACAGAGATTGGTGGGGCTGTTCCGATTGTCGAGGCCTGTTTAAATAATGCGCTGCTCCAACGCTGACTCTTCCCGACAGAGCGCGTCCCACCAGAGGATGAGAGGCCTATGACGGCACAGCACCCACCCTCCCTCGCCATGACATCACGCGTCGTGACGCGTCCAAGTCACGTGCATCCGCGACTGTAGCTCTGTAACGCTTGTGAAAGTTACTCACAAGCTCGCGCTTGAAGGTAAATCGACCGATGCGATAGTGGTATATACGGTCATTTGATCATTTGTACAGGCTGGTTATGGGCTTAAGCAAGTCACCAGGTGAGTCATGCGGAGCAGGGCGCACGCCCTCTGGTCTTGCTCGGACAATTCACTCTTGGCAACCCTCCGGAATACGCTCAAGCAGTTTGCTCGGAGGTCCTCTACCGGCCGACCAGGAGTGAGTGCTCTACCATCATCAAAAGCGCGCTAATGCCGCGGGTTGCTGATGGCTCGTGCAATCACAGCCGTGGTTGCACAGTACTTGAAGGACCATGCGCCGTCTTGATTCCCCTGGCCTGCGTACATCGCTAGGCCGGGCTGGGTCGGGTTGCACCGAGGTCTGGCGGCTACCTACCTATTGTGCGCTTTTTACTGCAGCCCATCCCAGGATTAGACCGCTAACTTTGTCATCCGGCAGCGGGAACTCACGATTTCAGTCGGGCCAGACTTTATCCCTTCTTTGGTGGGATCCTCCCCTCATTGGCGACCACACATGACATTCACTGGCATATCGTGAATTGCCTGCGAGCTCTTGGCGCTCACTCATGAGGTTCTATCGCGGTCGCCATATCCTAATACCGCAATGCTGACCCCGCGGGTGAAGGCCGCAGACAGGTCTCAAGGCGGCCGAAGAGCCGAGCCGACGAGCAGGAATAGGTAGCGGACGGCTGGTGACATGCAGCCAATCTACGAGCGACTACGACGCCTCCTGACTGCCAGTTCCCCGCACCCGCACTCACAGTCGTACTCGACGTTCCTCGGTGTGTCTGCGTCATAGGCATCTGAGATTTGCCCTACATACCGTTTCGCTGGTGTGTATCCTCGCTCTGATCCTACCCCACGCACGGCTTCTGACTCTGGAACGGGAAGCAGTTCATTTTGACCTCGGTCCCGGACGATCGACCTATATTCCCGCTCCCTTGTGGCCGCCACCGGCTCCTCACGGCGGCCCTCCTCCGTCCGGTGAGAACGCGGCCATCCCTTGTGACGAGAGGAGCACTTCGAGAACGCGCCGAGTTCCCAGCAGTTGAGTCTGACGAACTCGAGAACGCGGGGAGTGCGCATACATTGACAAGCAGCAGACCGTGCCTCGCGGGGAACACGAGCAGCAGGCGTTGCAAGCTCGTCGCGTGTGCCATTGGCCCTGGCCATAACGCCGCACTGAGGCAGTCCGCGCCCTGGCCGCACCGAGGAAGCTGCGTGATCCACGCGGCTTCGGCGTTGTCGTTGCATTGCGTTCGCACCCCGTCTCCAGCCCCAGTGCGTGCGCTGCGCGGTGCAGCGCGGCACGAATGATAATGTCATGGGTAGCTAGTGCGACAATAATGTAACTTGCGTGCGGCGCTCGCGCGGCCACGGCGATTACAACCTAATACGTGGATGGTACGGCCTAATAATCTAACACATCGTCCGAGTCCTATCACAACCGGCTGCGATCGCGACGCCTCCTCTGGTGCGCCCGTGCGTGCTCCGATACACATGCCCGGGTAGTCAAGCGCGTGGGCGAGGCCGCAGGATGAGTCGTGCCTTGCCCGCGGGCTCTGACATCAGGCATGTTGTCCCGTGACGGTCCGACGCTGCGATAGACAATAAGCATCGGGATCGCTCGACACGCAACAACCACCTCTTCCGTCTGGACACTCACGGCGACGGCTCCATGCTACACATCGTTCCATATACAAAAGCGCATGTCGCGCCAGAGCCGGTCGACCGTGATGCCTTGCACCGGTCTTAGCGGCTCGGACGCGGCGGGCGCGGGATGTGGCGCAGGGGCGGGGAAGAGCTGGGAGACGGTGCATCGCACGTCTCGCCACGCTCGGGCACTGTGGGCGCGCGCGGGGGGCGGAGACAGGTGAGTGTGCTGCAGCGCCGTCGACCCACAGCAGCGAACGCTCACGTTACGTTCGCCACCTTGGTCCTCGTCTTGAGCGCATACTTGTACACCGTGCCTGCGTGCGTCCCGCGTCAGCTCTGCATCGCGTTTCGCCGCGCCTTCGCGGCGTGCCCTTCGCAGGGGCTGCTCACCAGCATCGAGTACAAGCGTGACGCTCTCGCCTGGGTGCAATAGGACGACTGCGCCAGAGCCCCGGCCATAATCTCGCTGGAGCTGGACCGTGGCGCAGTCGAGGGTGTCGTTCATGAAGTCGAGGAGGACCTCGTACTGCGTTGTGCCCGGCATCGTCGTCGAGAGCGGGGCGTGGACGGACGCGGAGAGGGCTAGAAGGCGGCAGGGAAGCGGATGTGGGGAGGATCGGAGGCAATAGGGAGCCTGCGGGCAGTAAGGAGAGTGCACGAGAAGGAAGGGAGGGGAACGCCAAAGCCTAAGAGGCACAGGGTAATATTGCTCGGGTTGGGAACTGCTTCGAGCTTCCGCGGGCCGTTGCACGCTGCTTGCTGCAACTTACGGCAGTAGACAGACCGAGAGAGCCCTCTGCTGCGAGTGTTGCCCCCGGGCGGCAGCTGCGTGGCACGGGCAATAGACGACCTTGGGCCGGGAAGGATGCGAAATCGGACAGGAAGGGTCGCGAGCTGAGCAGTGCCCCGCTTCGTTACGCGGGTAGTAAGTATTCTGCTGGGCTGCTGGCTGTCTGAGCGGGCCCTGGGGCAGCGCCGGGCGGCGTTGCCACGTTGTATGGCTCTTATTGTGTTTGAATTGGGCGACAAGCGTCCGATATGCGGTGCGCGTGCGCGCGCGCAGGGCGCAGGACGGGTCTGGCAGCTTGCGGGGAGAGTCAGAGCAGGACTGAGGCACTCGGAGGCTTACTGGGACAGGACATGCACCCTCCGCGCTGCAGCGGGCGAGGACAAGTGCACGGCGTGGGCTCAGCTGGCCACTGCCAGCGTCCACCGACTCCGTTCAACCATATCTTCCTTTTCTCACCACAGGCGCTTCTCCGCCCTTGTCCCCTCCTCGCCATATATGGTTTCTTACTTGCGCCACATGACCCACTCCCTCCGGGGACTGCCCTCGCCGTCCTCAGCCTCGCCCGTCCCTTCGCTCTCTCCGCCATCCTCAGAGGCCGCCGTCTCGGGCCCTTCTCACCACCACGCCGCCCACCGTCCAGGAGATGGCTGAAATGGGCTTTCTGGCGATGCCCGTCGAGCTCCGGCTGCACATCTACGAGCACTTTCTCGCCGAGCACCAGCTCGTCCGGAGGCGGACCCAGCCGTCCAACGCCCACCTCCGTCTCCTGTACACATGCCGGCAAATCCAACAGGAAGCCGGCGTGATCCTCTGGCGCTACATCTCGCTGCTCTACGAGCACCAGATCCAGGCCTTCCTCCTGCACGCGCCCCCAGAAGTGTACGCCCGCGTTCGGTGCGCGGACGTCGCCAACGACGGGCGCGTCTTCCAGCACGACACTGCCGGCACCGATCAGGTAAGGATTTAAAGTGTGCGATTGTGTAACGCTGTGGGCTCACCGGAGCGCACTCAAGGAAGACACGCCGCTGTCCAGCCTGCACCTTGCGCTCCGCCGCATGACCGCCCTCAAACGGCTGCGCGTCTTCCAGTGCCGCCAAGGCTTGCCGATCAATCTCCAGAACACCATGAGCCTGCACAGTGAGTCACCGCCGCTGCATATCGCGAAGCGAGAGGAGCAGCACGCTGACGCACCGACCTCGACCTCTCCGGGCAGGGTCTCGCCGCTTGGGGCTCCGGTTCGAGCGCGCGATGTTCCCCGCGCGCGGGCGCGCGCCCGCGCTGGCGTGCTACGAGCTGCACATCAGCCCCGAGACCCGCGTCGAGCTCTTCGACGCGCTGCCCCCGATCGCCCTCGTCGCGCTGCGCCTCACCGGCGAGCTCGTCGCGCCCCCGGAGCGGCCCGCGCCGCAGCCGACGCCCGCCCTGCGCGCGCTCACCCTGCACGGCATCACGGGCAGCTACCTCGACCGGCACACCGTCGACGAGTGCTTCCCCGGGGCCCGCCTCGAGTCCTTCGCGTACGCGCTCGGCCACCGGCTCGGGTTCGAAATCCGCAACCACCACCTCGAGTCGCTCGCCGCACTGCACGGGTCGCGGCTCCGCAAGCTGATCTTGCTCGGCTGTAGCCGGCTCTCGAGCACCGTGCTCTCGCGCTGTCTGGAGGACTTGCTCGTGTTGGAGTACTTCGCGCTCAACCTGATTACTGTGGACGAACTGAAGAGCAATTTTGTTCTCGCCCTTCCACCCAAGTTGGCGGTGTTCAAGCTGCAAGTCATCAACGCGTGGTATGCCTCAGCGCTCAGGAAGGAGGAGGATGGGCTGTGTAACGCGATAGAGAAAGCCGTACTCCTCCGCACACCTACCTTCAGTCATGTATGCATTTGCTTCAGGACGCAGATGCTGGATGATGATGGGCGGAGACAGCGCTGGCCGCAGATAGCTATGGACCGTCGCTTCAAATTGGAGATCGGTCCTTGGGAAAGTGATATGATGGACGAGATGTAGCGGCAAACTGTATATCTTGTTGTATTGATGCCCTTGACGGAGACGGGGATTTCATGGATGGGCCGTCTAGGCAAGAACAGTCTGTTTGATACATAGAGTAAAACGAATCGGATGTCCGTGCAATGTCCGTGGGTAGCAACAGCAAAACAGCAACAAGAAGACTAATACTGCCGGTTCCCGTAGTCGTCGATGGAGCCCGACTTCTGCAGCTTCGGTGTCTTGCGCCTGAACGATCCTTCAGCTACAACAATCGTGTTCTTCAGCATCCCGTCTCTCCTTCGTACATCCACTCCACGGACCATCCTGGGCTGCCCGAGGACAGCCGAGAAGGCGCCGCTTCCGGCACCAGTCTACGACTCACCAGGATGGGCTTGACTGCGCTGAGGATAGCCTACGCCGGCAGGGGGGTTTGTATCATAGTAATCGTACGCGTTCGGGGTGGGGCCGGGGTCCTGGGTGTGGGCGTGGGTAGGCGGAGGGTATGCGGAGTAGTCGTAGTCCGAGTAGCCCTGGGGCTTGTCGGCCATGACAGTCGCTACGCTTGCGTCACTGTCGTGTCTTGTGTGACCGCCAGGCTGAACGAAGGCATCGGATGACATGCGTGAGTCCCACGCACCGCGGTCCATCAGGGGGATCGTGTTCAACGACCGTGACGATTCGTAGATCGAATCGTATTTGTGGTGGTCGCTTCGCTGGCCCTTACCAAAGGAGGAGACGACAACATAGAGGTAGGTCTGGACAAGAGGGTTGAGGCGCGGTTAGCTCCGATCTGGGGGCGAAACGCGCATGTGCCCAGCACGTACCTGCATGATAGCGAGTAGCACCCACAAGCCCCCCATAATGCCGACATCGGCCCACGGGAAAATGTTGCAGAGCGTTTGCCCCTCCGAATTTGTAGCAGACACAGTGCCCGCGAAGAAGTCTTGAATGCACTTCGCCTGCGCTTGGCTGTGACGGGTGGCAGACAGGATAATCCAAGCTGCGGCTACTGCGAAGGCAGCCACTGTGATCAGGAGGTGCAGCGTGACATAGCGACGGTAGAAGATGGGCCGTTCCTGTTCAATATGTCAGCTTGCTCTGACTTGATCACTCGAGCCATCGTCCGACTGACATTCCGCACGGCTATGATACCCAATACTTGGATTGCTGCTCCGACGTAGCACACGATCGCGAAGAGCCACTTGGCGAAAGAAGGCGTGGATGCGCCAACAACTGCGACGCAATGTATCAATGGGGAAGGTCAGAGTGCGGCTGACCGGGGGACTCACTCGACGGTGTAGCGATCGCAAGCGTCCCAGCAACGACTCCCAGGGCTAGCTGCTCAAAGAGCGCGGTGTATATTCCAGCGTAAACGACGGGAATTGCGCAGCAGCAGTATTCTCTTGGTTTCATGGTGGATGAGCGGTTCAGAGGAGCACAAGAGCGGGCGGTCGTGAGGTCGTGGCCGTAGACGGAGGTAGCACGTCGTGAAGGGGGGAAGAAAGGAGAGGCAGACGGACTACCAGCGTCGATGAGAGGTGTCAAAAGGGAAGCAGGCGCAGTCGAGAACCGCCTCAGAAATGGCCAAGGATCCCACAGGGCAGTGTTTCCCAGCCGGCGCCACTCCCAACCGCAGTCCGTCCATCCCGGACCACCGCCGCCAGCCGCCCCCTGAGCGCTGAGAATGTGCCGGCGTTGGCCGGCCCCGGGCCCCGCTCACGGCCTACCCCGGATCTGCCCCAGTGAGGTAGCTGCTCCCCACGCCATCTATCCAGTCGTCATTGCCTTACACGGTCCACTCTACCTGCTTGACTCCCTTCGACGACGACGACGATACCCCCGACTCCCGCATGGCACGCTTCGGCTTCCTCCTCCTCCTCGCCGCCGCACTTGGCAGTGTTTCGGCATCGCCTGTGGACGAGCAGTTATTGCTTGGGAGCCCTACCGCTCTGGCGCCTGGTCAGGATTGGGATTGGACGGATTGCGGTATGCCACCTGACGCTCACCGTCCGACCCTGCTGTACTAAATCAATTGCTCTTATGAAGGCACTGAGTCTCACATCGTCCGCGTCCAGAGTATCGAAGTCTCTCCTGACCCGCCCAAGCGTGGAGAGGACCTCACGATAACAGTTCTAGGCACTGCCAGTAAGGATGTACAGGTGCGGCCCCCTACTATCCTCCTTGAATCACCTGCTGAACACTGGAACAGGACGGCGCATATGCAGACGTCACCGTCAAGGTGGGCGTGATCAAGCTCTTACAGAAGGAATTCGATGTTTGCGAGGAGGCGTACGTCAAAATCTCAGAGTGCATTGCCACGATACTCACACCTTCCCCCAGGCGCAAGGCAAACGCGAGCATCCAGTGCCCCGTCAAAGAGGGAACGCACAAGGTCACCCAGACCGTAACCCTGCCTAAGGAGATTCCACCTGGTATGTGCTGATACGCTATCGCTCTTGAGTATCGCTGACTCTGCTTGTAGCGCAATTCAAAGTCAACATCAGAGGGTACACCAAAGATGACGAGGACCTTGCCTGCATGGACCTCATGATGGACTTCAGGCCAAAGCGTGCCTCGTTTCTCTCCTGGTAGACCTCAACGCCTCGAGACCTCACTATCTCGGCTCGGATGCTGCTCCCTCTTGGGTATTCGTTTCTGCAACGACTGTACGCCCACCCTGTAATTAGTCTCGCATATGTTTTGTTATGAATGTCATACGCCTGTCTGGATTGTTTAGCCTCAGCACTTGCTACCACCTGTTGCGTATGTCGCAACTACTTCTAACTAGCAGGGCTGTCACCATCGTATGACATTACGTATGTCACAGGTCTCGTCACACAGCTGCGGTAAATATGCTCGTAGTGACGACTCGGACGTGCTCTCAAACAAGTTCAAGCATTGCTGCCTCTAACCGACATCACCCATCTTCGCACTCATTTTGGTTGCAGCCTATACAAATCTCCTCAACAAGCTCTCGAGGGCCAAGGTGTCTGTTTTCCTACTCTGCCTTGGACCAACTTTCCCTGAATACCTCAGACTGTCGCGGATCAACGCCTTTTGGCTCACACTGATTCCTCGAATCCCCGCTCGTGCCAGGACGAATAACAGTCTACTGCTTATCACCGGGGTGCGTGGCAAGGCTACTGGCAGGATGTCAAAGCTTCGCTATCTCCTTGTCCTCGATTTCGAGGCAACTTGTGATGATACGAACCGGGTGGTACCCAGAGGAGAGATGGAGATCATCGAATTCCCGACAATCCTCTACGACCTCGAGCAGGACAAAGTGGATGCCACCTTCCACGAATATGTACGACCCATCCTACACCGTTGTTTGACCCAGTTCTGTACAGCCCTGACTGGAATCGAACAGGTAGTGTGTGTTCTGGTGCACCTCTCAGCATATACTGACGTTGGTCGGACAGTCTACAGTGGATGCTGCAGATCCCTTCCCTAGCGTCTGGACGCGTTATCAGGAGTTCCTCAAACAGCACAGAATTCCGGAAGAGGCATCTTCAGCCGCATATTTGACTTGCGGTGACTGGGACCTCAAGACGATGCTTCCGCTACAACTCCGACTGAGCGGCCTCGACAATGCGATCACACCCTCGGGCACTCTCGTCTCCCCGTACGACCGCTGGATCAACATCAAGAAATCGTACCAGAAGTTCTACGACATGCGGTATCCGACAGGGATGGAGGGCATGCTCCGGCACGCGCAGATGGAGCTGGAGGGTCGGCACCACTCGGGCATAGACGACTGCAAGAACATCTTGCGGCTCGTCCGCAGAATGCGACAAGACGGCTGGAAGCCCGAGGACGATCTTACTGGCTGATGTTGGACGCGAGTTGGTGTTGACCCGTATTCTCCCCGACGCATTGCGGCTCGGTAGCTGGAGGATGACTTGCGATACCTACGATACCTTGCCATAATCGTGCGCGTTACGGCACCGGACCACCACTCTACCGCTCGGATGTGTACACACTACTGTCGCGATCGATCGAGCCGTTCGCGGACCCATACGAGAACGTAACTGCGCGCCTGCATGGCTGTGCCACGTTCGGATTACATACGAGATGGGTCGGATGACTGGTCCAACACAATAAGGCTAGCTCTTCTCGACAATCGCCCGAGGAGCATCTGCCTGGCCACACCCGCCTCCCCGGCTTGCGCTTTCAGTTGAGTGTGCCTCTGATCTGACCCCGAGTCACCAGCCCGGGCTCGTCCACGCAGGAAGGCAATCGTCGCGGAGTGCATTCCGCCGATCCGGCGACACGACTCATGAGTTTGAGCGTTCCTGATGCGGAAGACAATAGGGAGCAGCGCGCGTGCGAGCGGCATTGTCCCCCTCACTTGTCAGGGCGACCCCGGCGACCAGGCCTGCTGCCTATCCCTCGCGTCGGCCACAGACGAGACGCTTCCGCACGTATAATTAGCGGCGGGCTCGCGGGCGCCGCACACCGAGCACCCGCCTCCCCGCACAGACACACAGACACACACCGCGCGCAGCTGGTCCTGACGAGCGGCCGACGTGTATAACCACCAGCTGATAATGTCCCCGACGTGCACCATCCCATACGAAGTCCTGCTCGAGTTCGCGAACACCACCCCCGCCGCGCTCACGGTGCAGGTGCTCCGGCGCGAGGACGGCGCCGGGCAGGCGGGGCCCGCCATCTTCCTCCACGCGGGCGAGAACCTCTCGCTCGTGCTCACCGCCGGCATGGCGTACAAGTACGCGATCAGGCAGCCCCCGCGCGAAGCGGAACTTGCGTGAGGAACCCACCTCTCCCGCTGTCGCGCGAACGAGCCTGACGCGCACGGCATCGCGAGCAGCGTCAAAATCTGGAGCGATACACAGTGCAGCCTGGGCGACGCGTTCCAGACGCCTGCGCAGTCGCATTCTTGCAGGTCCAACACCGGCATCGTCGTCACCGAGGGCATCATGGCCACCCCCAAGGCCTCACATCCGCCTTCGATGCACCGGCCACACATAGTGAGTCACGGTCGCCTACCGAACACAGTGATCTTGGCGAGTTGACTGCCTCACATCAGACAAGGACCCGGGGGTAGGGAGTAGGAGAGGAGTCTTGTTGCCCATGGTTTCCATTTTCGCATGTTTGTCCATATGCATACCAGGTCGCATCTTCGCTGTCGCATACACTGTACCATACTTCTTGAGCACGTTCCGCAGATCTCCCTATCCAGATCGCGCGTTTTGGATCTTAGCGGCCCTCCTGAAAGAGCGGTCAATAGGCCGGCATGACTCCGCGTTCGCGGCGAGACCTCGAGCGGACTAGCGGACTTACGTGAAGATGTCCCAAACGGCGGTCTGGTTGATGTAGAACGTGTTGCCTGAAGAGAAGGACAATAAGTTGCCGACCCCCGCGCGCAAATCGAGATGGGATCGTCAGTACCATCGTTCGGGGAGGCCTGATATTGTAGATGTAGATCTGTCAGATTTTGCCCAAGATCGAGAGGGAGGCGTGACTCACGCCGTGGTTGATGGCGTCGGCGTACTTAATGACGCGGTTCCCCCCGTTCTCGGTCAGGCCGAGCTCGCCAAACTGCCATGGCATGATCCTGTGGGATAGGTTACAATCAGGGCGCGTCGAAGGAGCTGCGAAAGTGGATGCGTCCGTACCCGCTGAGGACAAGACATGAGTCGGCATAGAGTCATTGGCATGGGATGCAACGAGTATTGGCTTACGCATGTTCAGTATCGAGGGCGTGTTGCACCCATGTGGAATAGATGTCGGTTTTGTTGCCTGGACCCTTGATTTGGTGAGAGCTCGATGTCAATTTTCGGACGAAACCTACGCAGGCCACTAACGCCAAATTCCTCCAAGATGACGGGTTTGTTCTCCCTATTTGCAGCTAGCGCAGACATCAGTAACGGGCCATACTACGATCAACGAGACACATACATCGGATATGGTCGTCGATCCATTGCAAACCCCAACCCTCGACAGTCCAGTTGGATCCTGGGAAGTCCTGTCATGATTGACCGTTGAGATGCACGCCATCCAGGGTTGCGCGTACAGCCCGCACCAGTTCAGAGTACCTGGATATGAGGTCATCCTATAAGCAAATGTGGAAGATCAGCATCGTCTCGGCGAGACTTACCAGGACTGAGGGTAGAGATGCTACCATCGTCGTTGAGTGGCTGCATCATGCGCTGTAGCGCAATACCACTCACATAGGTACCGAAGTCGACGTTGGGAAGTGAGAGGTCGTGGTCGAAATCTTCGCCAGCTGGAGTGCAACCTGAGAACGCACACACAACGAGGTATAGATGTTGACGACGTTACCTTCTCCGTTATAGTTGTAGTCGCTGACGAGGGTATTGTTGTACCAACTAACGAGACGGAGGCAACAGAAGTGAGGGAAGGCCTGTGTGCAGAGTCATTGCTTACGTACTACTCCGGAGCGTGTTGCCAGTAGAAGTGACCTTCTCCGCCAGTCGTGATCAAGTGGTTGGGATCTCTGTCGAACCAGCTCGTGGTCAATGAAGGCAATCCCAGGACGGTGGTATTGAACACCCACAAAGTGCGCACGAAATCGGACTGTTGTTTGTACCAAGTTTTGAGCGTGTTGGAGCCTGGCACACAGGTTGGACCCGCGGGAAGCGTGTCGCTGAGGCAACGAGCTTCATTCATGAGCTCCCAGGCGAAAATATCGGGCGAGTCCTTGTAGCGCTCCACAATGCTCTTCACGTAGGACTCTGCAGGCAATTTAGCAGAACCTACCAATGTCACTCATGAGTGGACGGCTCACGATAGGAGGCAATAATGCGAGGATCGGTGAAGAAAATGTCGTGGGGTTGGTTTGCACCTGCAATCCAGTTGACGTAGAGGTCCGAGCCCTGTGACACATCGATTCAGTTTCTAAGAGCGATTCGCACCACACGTACCCCATACCCAACCCTGGGACCGTATTCAACTGTGAGCCAATAGTTTCTCAATATAGAGGTATCACAAACCAATTATTGGTGAAAGCGAGGATTACTTTGATGCCGTGCTTCCCTGCGGTGGATATTACGTTGTCCATTCGCTGCAGACCTTGTGGACCGTCGTTCAAAGTCCATTGGCTAGTATTCCAGACCTGCAACGAGAATGGGTGATGGCACAATTATGCCAGCGTGCGGCGCCTGTACCTGATAGTAGGTCAGGCCAGACTCCAGAGCACCCGGAAGCTCCGTAGCATTGATTGAGTTGAATCCCTACGCTGGATCGTACTCATGAGTCGTCCAAGCGAGTATGTCCAGCGACATACCCATGTGCGAAGTACCCTTACTCCAGCGCTCCGCATTGTTTGGAATGTCCGATCGACGTCTTCATCCGTGAGAAGTAGAGGCAACCACTTCAACGTGCATCAGCACTACGGTTCGCTGCACTGTGAAGTACTGATACGTACGTAAGAGTTTGCCCCGACAAAATTCTACACAAGTGAGCATGGAAGATCACATTCGTGCAGTTTACTTGCAACACTTACAAATGGTCTCCCGTCAAGCTCGAAGTTGCGCCCATTTGTGGTTACAAAACCCGGTGGTACCTGCCGATGTCCACGCTTGTCGCTGTCGCTGTCAAACACTGAGCCTACGGTTGGCCTCAGAAGGCCCAAGAGCGAGAGTGCTAGGGTTATGAGCGAGGAACGCATGGTGAGCCTACCGAACACAAACGTCGATTGAACGCAGTTCGCTCTTATACAGCGACGTTAGCGACGTTGAAAAACCTCGGCGACACTATAGCATCGCATGCGTGACAATCGGCTACCGGTACCTCCTACGGGAGAACATCGGCCAATAGTCAGCTGTGCAATCAGGCGCGCCGATGTAGCTGGTCGCATGATACTGAGATGCATTTCGATGGGAGGAGAACACGTTCTGAATGAGGTGTTCAGCATACATCAACTCATGTAAGCCGCAACGGGCGCAAGGACCCGCCGTCCCGGCGAGCCGTCCTAGACTCCTCAGGTGACGTTCTGTAGGAGAGGCGGGCGTTTCAATGTCAAACCAGGCAAGCAGATGTAGATGACGACGGCCCGCAGGAGATCACCGGCGAGGGAGAGCCCCCGTGCTTTGCAAGGCGCTGCATGTTGTGGTGGCTCGTGGGCAACATGGGTCGCGCGCTTTGCCTATTTGGGCGCTCACATTTTCTCCGGTCGTGGGCGCTCGTTGTCGAAGGTAGTTCGTGCCGCCATCTCGGAATTTTGCTAGACGACAACCACAGCCATGCCGAAGAGTAGCAAGAAGAAGAAAGAGAAGGCGGCAGACTTCTCTGTAGGACTACGATATTCAATTGGGTGAATACAGCTGACGAACGCCGATATAGAAAGCGAAGCTAAAACTTGGCAAGGGCAAGCAAGCGCCCAGCAATGTCGTCGACACGTCCTTCAAAGCACGCTGTAAGACAATTATGAGTAGTTGGCTCGACACGGTCTGACCATAATTTTTAGCGATTGCGCTGCCATCTCAGAGTATCGCTACAGACAAGGATGCTGGCGCCCCCAGCACTAGGCGCCGTTTGACCTTCGAGGCATTAATCGTGCACCTGAAGCATTACAACGCTGCCACACGAAGGGGTAGGCACCCATGCGTTTACATCACCGGGAAAAGGAGCTGATGATATTTTAAGATGCGATACTCGGCCTCCGCGAGTTATTGGAGGCGCACCCTGAGCTCATCAGCACACACTTGACGACGCTTGTCAACAGCTGTGTCCGCGTCATTGGGGATGAGGTATGGTATCGAACCCAGCATGCGACCGTGACTCACCAACGAAACAGGATTCAAGCGTACGAAAAACGCTTTTGTCTTTTTTCTCCTGGCTATTCCTGCACGTGCCCCAGGTGCGTAGCGGACATCATGCAAAAGTACAGCGGATATTCTCAGCTATCTTTGCAGGACGATCTCATGCCCCATTCCCCTGTTTTACTGCTTTTCACTACCTCCGCTCAGACCCACATTTTCCCGGAGATCCGTATCGACGCCGTGCGGTTCCTAGATGTTTTCCTTGAGCATATTCCGGATGTTGTAACAGAAGGCTGGACACAGCAAGGAGGTGGCGGCCATGGTAGACGCGTTCTAGAGGGTTACCTTGGCATCCTAAATGCAGGGACTACCTTCGGGGAAGGTGGCGGTACGCTGTTCGTACTCGGGTTTGTAGCACCCTGGCTAACATTGTCTTGCACTAGATACGGGACCCGTCCAAGCGACCTCCACTGCGAGTGTGGTGTTATCTCCCGCGGTAATTACTCATAACCATGACAAACGTATCGCCCACTGATAGGAGTTTTTGTGTAGTCAAAGCTCGTAGTGCTCCGCTCGCTAGCAGCTTTCTTGAAACATGCTGTCGGTGCCGGCAGGGATATTGAAGTCGATCCGACATCAGCAACGTTGACGACCCCGACTTGGTATTTCTCATCTTCGTTTGCATCATCATCCGCTTTCGACGCCTTCGACGCCCTTTTGCGCCCGGAACTTATCCCGTCGCCGCGCGCCGGCGCACGACTACCTGTTTCCAGTGAAACAAGGAGCTGGATGCCCGAGGCTTCTGAGGAGTGCGAAGAGGACTTTGCAGGCCTATTCAGCCTCGTCTCCGCGGCCAACCTGGGATCTTGGGCCATCCAAGATATGGACAATGTTGACGCCGCGGTAGCCGCATCCAGCGGGGAGGCACAAACAGGCACCACGCCTGACCAGCAGGTTGCATCTAGCGCAGTCAGTCATGGTGTTTCTCATGTGTCGCCTCACAGGACTGTCTGCTAACATAGTTTTCCAGAACGTAGCCCGTGCATTGCACCCTACACTTGTGTCGACGTTCCTTGACTGCGCACCTGCTGTCTTCTCCCCTAGTTCAACGCCGCCCCAAACTGAGCTTCAAATGGTTCTGGTGGTTTGTCGTATATTCCGGAGCCTGTACGGTCGGATACTACAGGACGCCGCAGAGGTACGTCGTTCCTCTATGACGGCAAGCCCATGCTTAAGGGAACTGCAGTCGGGTCGTGTACACGAGACAGCGGAATCGGACCTGCAAGCAATGCTCTCATACCTATCGCCATACTTCCCATTCACAGTGAATGGGCCAGTCAATGCGAGGCGGGACGTCAAAGTAGAGCAGGCATTCCAAGATCTCAACCTGATTTTCTGCGAGTTGTCCTCCTTCCTCGTATTGGCCTCACAAGGTGGTGACCACGCATCGAGCGCACGAAGACCCAAGTCTCGTCCAGCCCGATCGAGTCGTTCGGCAGCGTCCAGCGTTTCTGGCCGTGGGGTGAACACGCGACAGGTGGAACGCGTCAGCGAATACATAATGCAGCTGCTCCGCGGAGAAGGACCACCTTCTGGTGTGCAGACCTCGATACCTCGTCCCATCACACCCCAGGCGTACATATCACTACTGCCGACCATCTGGTCGTTGATCAACGGCCGAACCTCGGAGATGGCGGATGCCTCGGCGTCGCTCTTTTCGGTTGTCGTACAGCATGCGATCAAGGCATCCTCTACTTCCACAGTGAAGCGTCACGTCGTCGAATTCCTCGGAAGGCTTGTCCTCGTAAGCCATAGGCTCTACTGCGGATGGACAACAACTGACGTGTCCATCAGCTGGACCGGGAGCCTGAGTACATAGGAACATTCAGATGCGGACGGAACCCGGAACAAGACGCGAAACTAGAGGAGTGGGTACTGCAACTTCCTCAGACATTGTGGGAACTTGGCGGAAGTCATTTGCCCACTACCGAGGTACGTGAACACGTTGTACCACGACACCCTTATGGGCCCATTGTGATATCCTCATGGCACAGACTATCGTCCGGCTTCTCCTGCGGCTGTCTCAACGACGGTCAGGGTTACTCAGGCCAGCGGTATGCGTGATTTCTTTCAACTCGCGAGCCTTGAGTGATGCTTACAGGTGTTGTGGCCGGTAGACTTACACGGCATTGCGTTCCCGTCTTGTCCCGTATTTCACGATCACGCATCCGACGCGGGGCAAGGTCCGCGGCCCCTACTCAAAGCTACCTCTCGAGTCGCCTTTGCGTCGCCTCATCCTCAACCTGGTAGCAACCATACTTGTGCACAGGCGTAGTAATGTACAAGAGGACGACAATCTACTCGCAGCAGTCACCGACGCCCTCCACGGAGCCTCCGAAACGGACTACTTTGAAGGCATTGTGTCCTCTATGTAATGTAATGATCAGCTAGTTTTCGACCTTCTACATCGGTATGGTAGCCTTGGGTTGTCTCCCCCACTGTACTACAACACTGCCATTATCTACGCAGTTTCGGTGGGAATTTCCTCTTCGACCGCTTCCTCCAACACATCCGGCGTGGGTGCCTCCGACATGCTGCCGTCCTCCGGCTCTTCGTCATCATCAGAACTGGTTTCGGACTCGACCGCCACATAGTTAACCTCCTGGCTGCTTCGGAACATCTCTAGAACGGCGTCACGATCGAGTTGCTCCTCAGGCTCCCAGTAATCCGTCGCATGTTCAGAGATCCGCTCGTCCTCGCTGGCCATTTCGTAGTCGGGCTCCGATTCTGCATCCGGAACCCAGTCCGCCGAGTCGTCTTCGTCTCCGACGTCCAAAGCCGGCGGGAGATACTCTGCTCTGTACTTCCCGTGCTCCGCAAAGTATTCAATGTCAGGGACGATCGCTTCACTTGTCTGGACGAAGCACATCCCGGGGAAATACCACATGAGCCCGTCTTTCTCAGCCAGATGCTCGGCGGCCTTGGGGTGACAGATGAGTGGGAGGTCGACCCGTATCTTCGTGCCAATGTGTCGCAGCGTTATCAATGCTGGGAGGTCGCTGTTTTTAATGAAACGGTCTGCCGGACCGCCTATGGGAATATGAGCTAGACGGATCGGGTACGACCACACGTCTATGTAGCGGATAGAGGGCGACACCAAGAAGAATTCGAAGAGTACGGCTTCCCGCGTTTTCTTCGGCACGACAAGGTGTTCCAGCACGGGGCACAGCTTCGGGATGCGCTCAACACCATCCAATCCGACGCGCTTCCACTCCCCCGACGCCGGCCAGTCCGACTGTCTCTCGGGACATATATGGAGGTATTTGAGGCGCGTGCCATGAGCCTCCAGTAGCTTTAGGGGCACATATGTCGAGCAGAGGGTGGTGAGATGTGTCAGGCTCGGCATAGACCACTTCTCGCAAACATAGTCGCAAAACGTGGGATTCGTGATATGCATGTAGAGTTGTTCTAGACGCGGAAGCTTCGATACAGGCAACGACTGCGCATCGACCTCGTAGTAGTTCACCTCAGAGACATCCGAGACACGTCCGAGCTTCAACACTGTGAGGTGTAGAGCGCCAGAGAGGAGATGGTGCAAGTGTAGTACTGTCGACGGATCGGGAAGCGGCAACGAGAGATCCAGGACCTTGAGCGTGGTCGACAACCGTTCCCCCAGAGCACGTCCGACAGCAGTGGTGTGATCACGCACGAGCCAATCAGGGTTGAAACCCTCCCGATTGTTGCCCAGGCCGGGCGCGGGTGGCGAGCTCAGGGTGGGGAACTTCCGATGTACGTGGAATTCCAAGGTGTGCAGGGCGCCACATCGCTGGAGGATAGCGCATAGATCCTCTCGAATCACGTCCTCGAACGGCCAGAGGACCACGCACGAGTCGAAACGGACGGTTTTGATCAGCCCGGCGAGGTTACGCCCGGTCTCGGAAGCCGTAAGCGCGAGGGTTCGGGCGAGCGCAGAGATTTGGCCCATTCGGCGAAGGACGATGTCTTCGTATAGCACTTCTGTTGCTGGGCCAGACCACTCTTTGCAGACGAGGGCCAGGTCTTTGCGGAGGCGTAGCTCGGATAGCCAAAGAGTTCCCATTGCAGTCGGATCATGCTGAAAGCGAGGCGATCGAGTGGCTTTGAAAATCTGCAAGAGGAGCTCCGGTGGTAAGGATTGTGGTTGGGGGCGGCTGGTCCCAGTGAGTTGCATGAACTGATCAGTTCGGTAAGCGGCTGGAGACAGTATGTATACCACAAAGATATTCTGAGTGCACGTACGCCGGACTGACGCAGAAGCGTCGTGATGGTTCGCTTGAGCCCTGCATTCTCCCTCTGGAGTCGGGCAGTGTCCTGCAAGAGGTCCAATTAGCCAGGCGCACATTCCGTGTTGTTTACTGATAGCAGCGAGGAATTGACACAGACAACAGACAAAGCTGAGACCGTCTCTTCTAACTGCGATATCTCCACACGGAGTCCTTCTTCTGCCTTGCGAAGCCCAGCTGTTTCGTGCTCGAGCTCCTCATGAGACTGCTGCAACTGCCTGTAATCTCGGCGTAGTTGACCCACTTCCTCGGCGATGTTCATCAAAGTCCGCGCAGTGAGTTCCTTGAGAACGAGTTGCGGTTTCTCTTCCCATTCTATCGTGATCTTCGCGTTGGACTTCATTGCAGGAAGGAAGGTCCGAGATGTTGTAATTGGCGAAGATAAGTGGCTAAATCGGTCCTATCAGTCGGAGATTCATCAGTGGTATATATACATAATACATTTTGTAACTCCGCAAGAGAGGCTGTGCACGTATTCAACTTCCTGTCTAAGTGCTAAGCCCAGCCAAATTCAGCACGACGCCCTTCGCCTACTGCTGGCCCTGCTCCAACTCCAACACCTGTGCGTAACCGCCGCCACCACGTACCTGGGCAGCCCGGAATATCTCCAAGACAGTGTCACCATCGAGGTGCTCGTCTGGCTGCCAGACATCTGACGGATGCTCGGAGCCGCAGTCAGAGAAGTCGCCATCCGAGTCGTCTTCATCATCCTCGTGCACGTCGTCGTCGAATTCGTCGCTTCCCTCGACGTCCTCTCGAGGTCGCGGTCACCGCCGTTGGAAGGCGAGCTCGACCGCGTGCCTTCATCGCTGTCAGACCCGTCGTGCTGCCAGGGCGCGGTGGACTCGGACAGCCTGTCCGCTCGCGGCATGGCGCCTTCCCCAGCGGGCAGCCAGTTTTTGGACTTGTCTTTAAATTCGTAGTTCATGGGCGGGAACGGCGAACGCAATCTTCTGAACTGCAGGTGTTCACGGCGATCGGAGGCAATCTTTGACTCTTGCTGGACGTAGCGCACATCAGGCAGATGGTACAGTACAGCCCCACCGTCGCCAAGGTTGAGGTGAGGGCTGCATATGTTGGGGATATTGGGGTGTATGGAATCAACCTGCCGTACGCTCACAAGAGACGGCAGCGCGCTACGTCTGTTCGCCGACTCGTCCTCGTCCTCGGTGGGAATCAGCGACGTATACATAGGATGAACGGAATCGGTGAGACTCGTCCACAGATCGATGAAACGTAGTGTGTCGGACCTGAGAAGTCCATCTTCGACATACGGATAAGGTGCAGGCAGAACTAGGTGATCCAATGTCGGACACATTGTCGCGAGACAGCCGAGATTTCTCAGGTCCACAGTTTGCCAGCGGGGAGGATCGAGCGGGATTCCCGAGATCACCGGCGGACACATATTGAGGAAAGTGAGGCGTGAGCCATGACAAGCCAACAGTTGGTAAGGTACGGCCGCCATGTTGACCATTGTGAGGCGTCGTAGGATAGGGAGGGTCCATTTCGCGGTGACGTGCGCGCAGAACTGGTCATCGTCGACAAAGATGAATAGTTCCCGAAGCGAGGGGAGTTCCAATTGGTGTAGTGAGTTAAGGTCTTTGGCACCGTTTATGATGCTGACAGAACCGAGCTTGAGGCTCTCGAGATTGGAGGCGGTAGAGAGACACTGGTGCAATCGCATGACTTGCTCCGCCGACAGTCCCATCGCAATGTCGAGCGTCCGCAACGTCGCGCAACGCTCCTGAAATACCTTCGCGAGATCAGAAGCATAACCAGCCAGGAACCACGCAGGGTTGAACACCTCGGGTGCGTCGTGATCTAGTTTGCGAGATATCACAGGGAACGCGCGATGCGGTCGCACCTCGACCGTTCTCAGGGCTTTGCATCGCGCGAGAATCGACTGCAGCGCATGCTCTACGGCATTCAGGCATTGGGGCACGACGACGCAGGAGTCGATGCGGATGCTCTTCACGAGCCGCGCAAGGTCGCGTCTGCCGACGGCCTCCTGGTCCAGGACATGCGCGAGGGCAGGGAGCTGGCCCATCCGGCGAATCACGATGTCTTCGTAGAGGAGCTCGGTCGCGGGGCCGGACCACGCCTTGCACACCAGCGTGAGACCCTTGCGGACTCGCAGCTCGGCGAGCCAGGTGTTGTCCGCGCATCGATAGGCGGACGGATCGTGTTGAAAGCGCGGCGCACGCGTCTCTCTGAGCACTGTGAGCAGTATTTCTTGCGGCAGCATACTCGCAGAGGCAGGCCGTCGGTAGGGAGCGTCCGGGATGTACTGTACGGGGCGAGGCATCAGAACCAGGGTCGTCTAGTGGCTAAGCCAAGAGGCCGAGAAGGGGGGGCTCACCCCGGCCTGTACGACAAGACATTTGACCGCACCGGAAAGGGCCGTATTCTCCTTGCGCAGCGAGCTCAATTCCTGCCGTTCGTTTACGCACGAGCGCGTTTTGAGCCACAATCAGAAGGCTCATAGTTACGCCGGGGGGACCTACAGGCAGGAGTCTGTCCAACTGTTGCTTGTCTTTCTTAAGGTCCGCATTCTCTTCTCGAAGGCGAGCCAGTTCGTTGGCAATGTGCGACAAAGGTCGATCCACGAGCTCCGCCAAAACGGGCTTGGGGAGCGGAGGGTCCGCGGCTTCCAGCTTCGCGCCGGAGGCCGGTGGTGCTTGCGATGCGTCGGGCGCGCTGGTCGTCGCTGTGCTCATGATGGGCGAATGCGAGTGGTCGACAACGTCGGATGTATTCACGATGGCACCCTGGAGCGACAATTGGCCAAAAGGCGACAATATTGGGTTGTCGTGAACCGCGGTGGTGGTCCAAGGATAGGTTTGGCCTGGCTTTAGCGCTTTGGCCAGGGTCCCTTCCCTCGGTTCAACTTGGCACAAACAAGGCACGCGCAGCCCCCGCTAGCCACACAGGCGTGCAACGGCGCCAAGCGCCCTGATCGCCTTTGTCCGCAACGCCCGTTTCTCTCGATCATGTCCGTCTCAGGGAGGTAACCTGAACACGTTGTCGCATCGCGATACAACACGGAGGGATGACCGAGTGCGAATGCGCGCAGGTCTCCCATGCACAATGCTTCCAGCCTGCAAACTGCGGACATCTCGTCAGTAACGCCGGGATAATGAATGCTGGCTAAAACAGGTGCACAACTTCGCCGCAGGATGTTCTTCGACCATCTCCAGGTACCAAGACCACCTCACGCTGCCCTGCCTGCCAACTTCAGCACAGCTCGGACTCGCTGGTCGCCAGGCAACGTGATACATTACCGCGCTCTTTCAGCCGCATTTGCGCGTGTTCCGCAGCAGGCATCATATGACACACAGGCCCATATCCACCTATTCACAGAATGAGTCATATTTGTATAGGCGACGACATGGACAACATGGTACACGACCGCAGTTCCAGAACGACGACCGTCGGCCACGCACGGCGCGACCCCATCCAGTGTGTGATGCAGGAATCAACGTGCCAGATGCATGCAATACAGTGACACGTCGTAGACAGCTTCCTCCAAGCCTGTCCCGCCCGCCGCATGCGGGGGCTGGAACAGAGCACGACGCCACGGGCGCAGGAGGCATGAGACAGTAGGAGACCAATATTAAGAGCAATAAACAGAGCCAAAAAGCAACTTCGACAGTTGCATGGTATCAGGCGCGATAGGGGTGCGCACAGGCGCTGGGCAAGGGCGCCGATCATAGCCAGTCCCAGGTCACGCCTGAAATGCGACCGACGGACTCGTCCGCAAGCTGGTCGAACGCGGCGGGAGAGAAGTCGAGGTCGGTGGTATCGCAAGCCTCGCAACGGTCGGTGACCGTGATGGTGACACTCTTGCCCTGGTCTGGAGAACGTGGATGTTAGTTGGTGTGTGGGATCTGCGAATTGTTCATCGCTTACAGGTCGCCTTGATCTTGCGGCCGCAGACGGGGTTGTTGTTGGGGTTGCCGCCCGTGTAGCCACTACAAGCAACTCAGTTTGAGACGATGATCAAAAGTCCGTGATCAGCCGAAGACATACGGGAAGCTGTCATAAAGGAGATGGGACACAGCCGCAATATAGTCGGTGTCCGAGTTCGTGATGCCGCACGAGCCGAGACCGGTAGCGTAGAAAGTGCCTAAAACGTGCACTGATCAGTGTTATGTTACTTGAGACATGGCTTGTTAGACGTACCTTGACCGGTCTGAGTACCAGTCATGAAGCTGGGCTGGTCAGAGCCGCCGCTGCTGGCCTGGGAAGTCTCAGCGGGAGGAGCAGCGGACGTCGTGGGCTGCTCCTGTTTGGTGGTCGTGGGCTGTTCCTGTTTGGTGGTCGTAGGCGTCTCCTTGGTGGTGGGCGCGGCGGACGAGGTAGGGGTAGCCTCGGCCTCGGTGCTGGAGGGCGTGAAGGAGGTCGTGGGGTCGCTCTCTACGTTCAAGGGCGCGGCCAGGGAAGTGGTAGGCGCAGCCGTTGAGGAAGGGGCGGCGCTGCTGGAGCGGGCCTTGCAGCGCTTGTTGTTACCGCGCCTGCGGAGGGGGGCGGCGAGGACGGGCTCGGGCTCGGGCTCGGCGAGAGGCATGGCGGAGCGGCGCGAGACACCGTGGTGGTTGACGCGGGCCATGTGAGGGCTGGCGAGCGCGGAAAGAGCGACGGAGAGGACGAGGAGGGCCTTGGGGACGAACATGGCGAAAGAACCTCGAGGGAGTGACGGGATGTAAGGACGGGTGGGGAAGGACTGGGGGGGCCTGCTCAAAGGAGGGCGGGAGCGGGCTTATGTAGTGGACGTGCAGGAAAATTGCACGGGCGGGAGGGGAGAATGGAGAGCAAACGCGTCGGGGACGCGAGGCTGGGCGGGGGAGATGGGGGACGTAAGGAGACAGGCAGGGCTGGACGGAGGACGGCGAGCGCAGACAATGTCCGCAAATGCTGCTCACACGGCTCTGCCGTTTCTCCGCCGTCCGGTCCGGGATCCCCTCGCCCTGACTCCTTCCGCATTCGGCCTTCCGCCGGCCGCCCAGACCTCCGGTCTCCGTAGCCAGGGCCACCCCTCTCCGCAGTTTTCGCCCGAGCCGTCCCCTCCGTCGACCGGACTCGCCACGGACCCGGCGGTGACGGCGAGCGGAACGCCCGGGCCCCGCGCTCGCCCCCCAGCCGTCGCCCCGGAATTCACTTCACGCCTTCGCCGCATGCTGTTCCCGTTCATCGCTTGCACAAGGTTTGAGGCCGGTCGATGCATGATGCCCCCCGCTCGTCATCAATCGCGCACTCGCATCGCAGTACAACATGCAACGCCTGTCTAGCCTACACCGCCTCAGTTTCCCGCACTTCCCTTCGCGGCATACATCTTCACGAGGCCTGTGCTCGCCGTCTCCTCCAGGCTCTTCCCGTACGCGTCCAGCCGCCCGAGGAGCAGCATGCTCTCCAGCCGACTCGGTTCGGGCGGGATCTTGAACAGCCTGCTCACGTCCTCCTCCGGCAGCGGCGCGAGGCCCGCTGCCACCCGCGACGCATTCTCCTCTTTCCGCTTCGCAACGAACGCGTCCGCCTTCGCCTTCTCTCTCGCGATCTGCCGTTGCAGGTACCCAAGGTTGCCTTCCTCCGTCTTGTAGTGGTCCAACGCCTCCACGACGAGTTCCAGATTCCGCGGCATGTTCGCGATGCCAAGGTCGAGCCGTGAGTACGATGGTGGGATGGCTGCAGAGGACGTGGCTAGCGCCGGGTTCGTCTCCGCCGCTGGCGGTACGGGAGCCTCGGACAACGTGCCCAGGAACGAGCTCACGAGCGCGTTCGTGCGAATTTTGAGCGGTACTTCCTCCAGAATCCTGGAGAACGTCAGCCGACGGTCGATTAAGCTATAATGGTTCCGTTCAGTGGGGTCATTTGCGGACATAGTGGTCAAGGGCATCACCTCGTGGCGCTGAAATTACCTCTCTTGTGAGCGTCAAGGAACGGCCTCGTGAGGCGGAACGCCCGGAAGGACGCGTTCCCTCGTGCGGTTTGTGAGACGTCTAATTACGACAATCGATATCTCAGCACGAGTAGAGGACACGTTCGGGGGACCGGACACACCGTGCACGATGACAATCCCTCCGTGTCGCAGTCTTTCTTGGTGGATGGCCTGGGTGTCGACCAGGGTTTGATTGAAAAAAGAACCGAGGGTCATGCCCTGGTAGAAGCCAATGACACTGTCGTCCGCATGCACCTCCTTCAGCGAGCGCAGCATCGCGCCCTGGAACCGTGCTGACGCCGTACCATGTCAATATGTCTGAAATTGCCCCGGCAAGGGTTCAGCACTCACCAATGCCCTTGGCCGACTTGTCGTCTTCATCGCTCGAGTGGTGGGGGAGGGGGAATGAGTTCGACACCTCCAAGGTGCCGTCCAGGTCCAGGCCCAGCAAAAGCCCGTGTGCGGACGATCCCGGGGCCTCTTTCGCGTGCTTGATGATCTTTGACACGGCCTGCAGAAGCGAACGCGCCAGGGATCAAACGCACACAACTTCCGTCAGCGCGCCATTCTGTCCCGCGCCCAAGAGTGCGCCCGTGGCTCCGACCCCAAAAGATGCTGGGCAGGGGCGAGGGAAACGGACCGGAGCGCACGGGAATGCGGAAACGTCCACGAAGACGTGTGCGGCATATGCCCTAGGACCTGGACGCCCGCCGGAAGCATTTTGCTCGTCCCGCGCCCGCCAGGCCCAGAGGGAAATGTTCGCCCGCGCGAGAAGAGGGATGTGCTGCTCACCATCGCGTCCAGCTGCACGCTCGTAATAGGAATCTCCGCCTCGATGTCGATCACCTTCGCCATCGACGCAGGGATGGCTTCATAGGTGGGTGCGCTCGGCGTGGGCGCAGCCTGAGGTGCGGGGAGTGTTGCGGCGAGGGCCGCTGCCATGGAAGTTGCAGCCATTTTAGATTGCAGTTCAGAACTACCAGTCTAGTTTAGTGGGAGCAAGCACTTTTTGAGTCCGCCGGAGGTAAAAGAGGAGTGCCGATAGCTTAGGCAAATGCACTTGTGCTCAGCCGACGAAAAGACAAGGTTCACAGAGCTAGAGGCTGTTGCCAAACAGACCAAAACTCGTCCAGTCACGTGATCTCATATCTCACGCCCACACATATGGCATTGCATCAGATTCCTCATGGGTCTCGCCTGATGTAAGTCCCAGGCAACTCCTTCTCGAGGATACAGACAATAGCTATGAGTATTTTTTTTCTTCTAGACAACTCAGATGTTGTAGTCGCAGTCTCACGCATGAGAACTGTGATTACATTCGCGCGACATCACGAGCGTCGGCGCAACGTTTTGTGCTGTTAAAAAGGTGTGTTCGACATCCTGGTGCTCAGGGGCACGTCTTTGAGCCTCCTTACCTCCATTGAATGGCATCGTTATCTTGAAGCTACGATTGATTCAGGAGGGATAGCTATGGACATGACCGTTCCCATGTGATCCACGTAAATACGCGCAGGCCGCTTTCGCCAGGTCGCTTCCAGGCACCGATGAAATGCGTCCGCTGTAGCGAGCACTGGTGAAAGGTGTCTGCAAGCAATTCACTGGCCAACATTCCTTGGATAGCGGGCTTCGCCTGCATGATCGGCCGAGTCGGAGGTATGTTTCGGACGTGAAGCCGCGCGACTGACGGTTGACCAGACCAGACCCACATATCCGGATGGCTTGCTCAGCGTGCATAGCGGTCAAGTGGGTCGATACGAAGGAGAGGAAACATATTGGGCTGAAAGAGGCTAGGTGCGGTGCCCGCCATCATCACGAGCTGCGCTTAGATGGGTGCGGTTGTCCATCTTATCTAATCTGATAGCTCCAGGCTCCAAACGGCCCTTGCCGGGCATGACTTAATGGCCATGGGCGGCGGTGTGAACGTTATTAACACTCTCCTCATCTTCGTCCCCCTTCGTCTCCCACCGCGCTGCATCCTCCTGCTTCGGCCTGCATGCCGCCACGATGTCTCGCTCGACACGCATAATCCTTCTCCTCGTCATTGACGTCTTCTTCTTCTTCACCGAGCTCATCGTCGGTCCGTTCATCATCATCTGAACATGCGCTGTGCCTGACCACTCACATTTTATTTTCAGGCTATGCGGTCGGATCCCTTGCCCTCGTCGCGGACAGCTTTCACATGCTGAAGTGAGCAAGGAAGATATGTGCCATATGCATGAGTTGGGGACTGACGCGGCATGTTACAGTGATGTACTGAGCTTGGTGGTGGCTTTGTATGCAATCAAGGTTAGTGACATTCGTTCGTCACGATAGCTTCAGCTCCCTCCACGGTCACTCACCTTCGTTCATGAATAGCTTACGAACCAGACGCACATCGACTCTCGTTACTCCTATGGCTGGCATCGTGCCGAAATCCTCGCAGCCCTCGTGAACGGGGTCTTTTTACTCGCGCTCTGTTTCTCCATCTTCCTGGAGGCTATCGAGCGGTTCTTCAGTACCCCAGGTATGACCGGCAACATTCTTAATATGCGAGCGGTTCTCACTAACGATACACGGACAGAGATATCGAACCCGAAGCTGGTGGTTTTGGTCGGATCTCTCGGACTTGCTTCGAACATCGTGGGCTTGTTCTTATTCCATGGTGAGTAGTTGCGTTTCCCATCTCACGCATAAGCTCAGCCTCGTTGCAGAGCATGGGCACGATCATGGTCCCGCTCACGGCAAAGGCAGTCCTTCACCATCCAAGCCTCCCAGCATTCATTCCGCCGAAGACGGACAGGTGACCCCAAGGGCTCACGTCACCTCTACATCTTCCCGACCGAAGTCCCGTGAACGGTCGGAGTCGTACTCGTCCTTGTACGGTCATCCGGCGGCCACGCGTGCGTCTATCGTCCAAGCTGCACAGGACGTGGCGCGCGCACGGTCGGTGTCCCCTTCGAGGCGGTCGCGCATGAGCCGGTCAAGATCCCGCGGCGGGCGTGCCAGCATGGACAGCATTCGCGACGATAGCCCAGCAAGCGACTCATCCCTCAGCGAGCAAAGGACAGTCAACGAAACCACCCGTTTGCTGCCCGACCGCGCCTCCGAGAGCTCGGTCCCGCACTCTCTCGACGGACACGGGGGTCACGGTCATGGAGGTCATGGCCACGCCCATGGATCTATGAATATGCGTGCCCTTGTCCTTCACGTCATCGGCGACGCGTTGGGCAACGTTGGCGTCATTGCAACCGGTCTGGTTATATGGCTCTCGACCTGGAGTGGGAAGTACTACTTCGACCCCATGATCAGTCTGGTGATTACCGTCATTATCTTTTCCTCTGCTTTGCCTCTAGGTATGTCCTCAAGTCAGATGCCACCACGGTGTTTTGGGCTGACGTGATGGGCTTAGTTCGGAGCACGGCCTTCATCCTACTTCAAGGTGTCCCAGCGACGATCTCTTTGGAGGAAGTACGGGACGCGATTTTAGCTGTGGACGGCGTTCTCTCCGTGCATGAACTCCACATCTGGCAGTTGTCTGAGACGAAAATTGTTGCGTCTGTGCATGTCATGGCATCGCGGAACCACGACTTCATGCCTATCGCGGCGCAAATACGCAAGGCGCTTCACGATCGGGGTATCCACTCATGCACTATCCAGCCCGAGTACCACCCGCCACGCAACGCGCCGCCTGAAGAGGACATCAGGGTGAGCCCGCCTCTCAGCACATCTCTCTCGAAGCAGGCGATGCTGACGGGACCGTGCCATGGTACCAGAGGTCGGCGTCGTCGTCATGCCTCATCCTGTGCCCACCCGACCAGGAGTGTGACCCCTCAGAAAACGCATGCTGTCGTGAGTTTTCCCTGCCGATCACCCGCTGGAATTTCACTGACACGCACTCGTTGTTCCTCGAAGCCCCGCCGCCGACGGACGTGTGATCCAGATCGGGCGTTGGTGCCGTCTCCTCTCGTTGGTTATCTTGTCCGTGTCTGTTGCTGCTGCCCTCTCACCCCAACTGTAATCGTCTATGGCCACGCATACGCTACTATTCCGCAGCTCGCATCCAGTAGTATTCCTCGTCGTATCAATCTTCATTCAATAAACAATACACACCAACCAACTACACTTCGGCTGCGAACGTTGGGAAGTTGGCGACAAAGGGCTGCATCGCCGTTAGCCGCTGCATCACCATCCCTGCGCTCGTCCCATTCCCCCGCCTCCGCACGTCGCCCGCCAGCCGGCGTGCCATGGACGTCACAGACTGCCCCAGGACGTACCGCTCCTCCCCGCACGTCGTCAGCATGGCCCACTCCAGGTGTAGCGCCGCCGTCAACGACGACGAAATGACGGCGACGAGGAATTCCACCTGTATGGTCTGTTCCGTCGCTGAGAGCGCGTCGGCCGACGCGACGAGTGACGGCAGCACGAGATGCAGGAAGATCGGCAGCAGCGGCGGGGAGCGCGGCGTGCGGGGCATCGTGAGCACGAACGTAGCCACCCGGCGCGCCGCCTCCATGTCCATCGTCGCGGCAAGGGACAGCTCGCTGAACAGCGTCGTGAGGAACTTGGTCGGCGGCGCGAGCAGGAGACATCGGTCGACGTCGAGCGCGACTGCGCGCCCGCCCCGCGCCGCGTTGAGCGCGTTCGTCAGGAGCTGGTGCGCTTGGTCTCCCCAGAGCACGTTTGGCGCTGCCATCGTGAGCGCTGGCTGTGTATCTAGTGCGGATGATTGCAGTCAACAACGGGGGGGGGTGCAAGTGGATACTTGAACTCTCACCTTCCGGTGGAAGGCCTAACGCTTGACGCGCTGCGTGGCGAATTGGCTTGAGGTCGTATGTCCCGAGCGTTTTCTGGTTATACTGGGGCAACGGGTCCGGAAATGTGCGCAGTGTGTTCGGCGCGGAGAGCGCAAGCACGGCGGGCGGACATGACGGAGATGTCAGGAGTGTCTTGAGCACCTCCAGGTGTATCGGTGCGTTGTAGCTGCACATTCGCGGTTCAGTGCCACTACGACTACCACTGAATACTTCGAAGAGCACGCACCCACGCTGTTGGATCTCCGAGAGCAAATATCTGATGACGCCGGCAAGGGTCCAGTTGAGGAGCGGACCCAAGAAATACGAGATACCGTTGCTGAGCACCTCCTTGTCCATCTTGCGCTCGGCGGTGCATTGCGATATTGCATGAGAAAAGAGGACAGGGGCGATTTTTAGGAGCACCTTTGGGCCTGTTGCTCTGCCCCGATATGAATGGACGAAGTCAAGCGGACAGTTGCATGCACTCACCGAAGGATTGTGTCTTCGATACCCTCACTATTAGGATCGAAAAGTGCCTTGGTCCAGGAATTGAAGGCCGATAACTCCTCGGGCTTCAGCTCTTCCACCTTGTGGGTGAGTCCCGCAGTCCTCAGGAACTCAGGATTGAGCTTCCGCTCTCCTACTGAGAAAGAGTGGGTTACAAGCTAACCATTACGCGAGGTTAGCCATGCACGCGGTCAGCCAGGATTGGCCGCCTCACGTTGAATCGGGCAATGGTCGCTTCCACGAAGAGCACGACATCGCCGAGGTGTGTCACGGCAGTTTGAGGGTCTCCTATGGCTTTCTGTAAGCGCATCTCGATCATGCTGAGCTTATGCGCGTCGTACCTACGGTCTCACAGTCATAGTCCTCCACGAAGGCCAAGGCATGGGCGACTAAGTCCGTCATTTTGGCGTGCAGCGACAGCATGTCGAGTGCCATCTCATGCTTGCACAGCATCTTGCAGACAAGACTGAGCGTTTCGGTATCCGCGTTACTTGTTGAGGATGCAAATCGCTGCTCTAGAGGGTCAGTCCTGCCTTGTGCGCGATAGAGGAGCGGCCTGTACCTTCACGACCACTTCTGCGAAGGCCGCATGACAACATGGATCCTTCCATGCACGATATAGCAGGACCTCGATATCATCGGGGCTTGCATCCGGAGATAGCTTGACCTCGAAGAAACCCTGTACTGTACGTGAGGTTATTGAAGCAGCACTTCTCACGAATCTCCTTACCGGAAGATCCAAACCGGCTTCCTGTGCCTCCGATGCGACTCGGGGATGAAAGTCGTTGGGCAGAGTGGGATTGATGGTGGTGACAATTGCTTGCTCGACTAGACCTACGTCCATGAGCTGGTAAAGGAATTCAGAGGTGAAGTGGTGTGGCCTACCGAGTCATCTGATCAGTAAGCGCGCAACAACGGTCGGGGAAACGTACATGATGGACTTTTCGCTGGCGGTGTCGGAGCCCCCAACTTGTCCGGCATCATCGATCTTGTCCAATAGGTCGGGACGGTGGAGGATAGCGGGAAGGGAAAACTGCATTGCTGTATGCTAGTCGGTTGGGGCATGAGCAGGATGGTTGGTTCTGCACTGTCGCCCACTTACCCAGTCTGTCTCTGCGATCCCTTCAGACTGAGCCGACTTCTGAAACGACGCTAACAAGTGCGGTAGCTTTGATCAGCGTGGATAATTAGCAATCACGTCACTCATGGAGACCTGATGAAGCAGCTTACACGACCGATTATGAACGCCCTCCATAATGACGACGCTCTGGTGGGTCCCGTCGGACTGATGCTTTGAGCGAGGCAAGTCAAAGCAGAGATGACGACCTGAGAGTAGAATACCGCAGGCGTCCATGACGACCAACGGAGAAGCGCAACTAGAACAGCCACGGCATGCGGACCGTCGCCTGAGCCGAAATCACTAGCCCTGTTGTATATCTGCAACTTATGTGTGAGGTACGCGTACGAAGCCGCCCGATGCACCATGAACATACCCAATGGTTCAACAGAAGTGTACACGTGATGATATCCGTCTCGGAGCTGGTACCCAAGATAGTGTCGCTTTTGCCGAGGGCGAGCTGGAGCGTATGCATCATCTGCGCCTCCCGCGCTGCCTTCGCGTCGTCGCCAAGAAGCAGGCTCAGAGAGAACACGAACGACTCAAGAACTTCCCGAACACCAGAGGAAATCGCCGTGTTCTGGAGGAGCATGTTGGCCTCGGCGAAGTACACCATTGCCTGTGCGGTGGAGATCTGCGACACGTCGGCGACGCAGGAGAGGAGCAGGACGAGGAGCTCAGAGGCGGAGGTCGTCAGCTGGTGGAAGTGCGATATTGGGAATGTATACGCCGTCCTGAGGAGAGCCATCGCGTTTTGTATTGTGTTCAGGAGCCGTGTCGTGGGCTCGCCGTAGGGTACGAGGGAGCCAATGGTGGGCATCCCTGAAGCGTAGTGGTGGTCGAGGACCACTCGACATAGCATGTCCAACGTCGCAGGGTTGTGTAAGTCTGGTGATTGAGCCGCCGCCAGAAATGTCGTTAGGAATATTGGTAGGGACAACAGGCCATCCTCGATGGCCTGCTTCAGGTATGCCTGCAGCGCAGGATCGCCCGGATAGTCTCGAAAGAGTACTAGTACTGAATCTGACACGAACACGTCAATAAATAGATCCCTCAGCGCAAGATTCAAGATGGCGCGCTTAACTGCTGATGTCGGTCTCGATGCTATGAGCCCCACTGTGGGAGAGGTTCTTGGAGATGAACAGTTTGCATAACGCAAGCCACTGTACCGACAATACCCAGTGAACAAGTGACTACCACCGTGGTCACAGAGCCATAAGTACTTTACGTGGGGTAATACCACTCTGGAACGCGTTCCTGGTGAGTTCGCTCAGCGACATGCCTTATCCGCCTGAGGCTGGTCAAGTTGCAGCTTGGGAGTTCGAACGAACCGGCGGCGCCGGCGTCAACCCACACTGCGTCTACACCTCTGCCGAGTTAGGCAGGTTCACAGGAACATGATATGGAGTATTCTATCGCATTGTCACAGCATCAACATGGCATGGAGAAGTATAATTGAGTAGATACAATAGGGTCCTGCGTGTACGATAATATGGCGTGATAAGGTATACTATGATGCGTGGTATGTGATGATGGGTAGACCGTAGGGATCAAACCTTCGCAACAAGTCTCCGCGTCTCTTGGGGTGTGAAGTGCAGAATGGTCGAAAGAATACGAACGAGATGAGGCTATTGTGCAGTCAGAAACGCGAAACGAACTGGACAAATCTGATGATACTCACCCTCATTTCTTTGTGTTCCAAGAACTGAATGATGACATTGCGGAGGTACTCGAAGTTGACCTCCTCGTCCGACTTGATGGTCGAGGGTGTTGAAGGCCGTGACGGTGACTCACGAGCAAGGTCGGAAACGGAGGACCGAGGAGACCGGATCTCCGATGTGCTCTCGTTTCGCGACGCCCAATAACCCACACCCGGGTTACGCTGCTTCTCCAGTAATGCCACAGAGGACTGCACTTTGCGCAGTTCTTCGCGCAAGGTCTGTTCAACAACGTGAGCACTCCCATGTAGCAGCTGGGTTAGATGCTCTAGATTGCATACCTTGTTTTGGGCGCGAAGCTGGGCCTCCCGGTTCTTGCCCTCGTCAACATATTGCTGGAGATCCGCCGCTTTGGAGCTGACCTCAGCGAGCTGAGCTTTGGCAGCGAGCTGTCAGAGATGTCAGATGGCTGCTGGCAGAGATTTGCGTAGTCATCTCACTTCAACCTCAGCCGTTTTCTCGAGTTGCGCATGAAGATTGGCGACCTGTTTCTGGTACGAACGAATCTCGGCCTGCAACGTCTCGATCTCCGTCCTCAACGCCTGGTGGCCCTCAGCCTCCTCCTCCTTACTCTTCTGCGACGAACTGATTGCCGCCTTGAGCTCCTCGACCTCCTTGGCGCGTTGTGCGAACTTCCTGCTCCAGTGCGCCTCGCACTCGTCACGCTCGCGCTCAGCCTCCGCGAGCCGTCTCCGCAAGTCGCTGAGCCTCGTCTCGTACTTGGACTCAGCGGCGGAGAGAAGCCGCGTGACCTCTTCGGCGGAGGGGCCAGGAGACTGCACCCTTACTTCCTGTTCCCGACGTACATCCGAGCACTCTTCTTGCAGCAGAGCGACACGGTCGTTAGCCTCGCGTAGCTGGTATTGTAGTTCTGTATTTTGCCCCTGGAGCGACTCGAGAGCAGACTGTGAAGACTCCAACTCCGCTTGCCGGAGCTGCAGCTGGTCGAAGAGTTCGTCTTTCTCTCCTGAGAGCACCTTGACTGTGTTTTCCAGGTCCGAGATACGTGATTTTTTGCTTTCAATTTCTCTGACGTGCGCCGTCTGATCGTCATGGTCAGCACTACTAGAAATCATGGATGAACTAATCAAGTCGAGCATACCTTCGTCGTGATGGCTTCCAGATCGAATTGACCTCTGAGCGCGGCCAGCTCCTTCTCGTGGCGTTCTTTAAGCGCCGCAACCTCTTTATCGAACTGTGCTCTGAGACCCTGCACAGCAGTCTCCCGCTCCGCGTTGACCTTGTCGATCTCGCCCTGCAACCTCGTCCTCTCTGCCTTCTCCTTCTCTTGGGCTGTCTTCTCTGCCTCCTTCAGTGCGCCAACCTCTTTCTGGGCGTCATCTCGCTCCTTCTCCGCTTTGACGAGCTTCTGACGTACGCTCTTGAGCAGCGTGATAGCCTTTGTTCTCTTCTCCTCCTCATCCTTGGCGGTGTTCGTCGCGCGTTCGAGCTCGGTCCGGAGGCTGTCAATCTCGGCTTTTCGCTTTGCGGACTCTTGCTCGATCTGTGTAGTTGCGACCTGCGCGGCCTTGAGTAGCTTCTCTGCCTCCTCCACTTGTGCCTTGAGCCTGTCGATTTGGTCCGACTGCGACTTGGAGTCGAGCCGGTGAATATCGCGAAGCTCCTCGATACGCTCGTCCTGGCCTGTGTTACAGTTCAGCACACTGCAAGGGTACACAACGGATGATCCTCACGAGTCAGTTTGCCGTTCAGCCGCCGAATTTCGTCCTGAGCCATCTGGCAGAGTGTTCAGCAAGGCGTGCGCCCCAACTGAAGTCTATGCGTGCTCACCTCATTCTTGAGCGACATATTCTGCAAGAAGTCCCTCAGAGCGTCCACCTCAGTCACACTCTCAACGGAAGTGAGCTCGCGCAAGACGCGATCCGCGGCCAACTTCTCCGCTTGGAGGCGCTTGAAGGATGTAGACACGTCTTTGCGTTGGGTCAGTACGATGTGGTATGTACTGGCTCATGCGACTCACCGGCGAAACGCTGCTCTACAAGTTTTAGACGCTTCTGTAGCGCCTCTACATCGGCCTTCTCCGCGCCTCTTGTATCAGGCGTGGCAGAGCGCGACGGTAGGTCAATGGAGCTTCGTGGCGGCGACTTGTGGTCAACTGGTATGGTAGCCTCCACCAAAGGGTCATTGGCAAGGGGAGGACCCAGAGGTGTGTCAACAGGAGGAACGTCGTTGAAGGCGTGTTCAACAGCAATCTCAGGGTTCTGGTCATCTTCGCCGAGAGGAGATGGTACGCCGTCGGTTGACGAGGGAGCTCCTTCAGCTACTTCCGGAGATTGGTAGTCCTCTGCTACAACGTCGTTATTGTCAATAGCTTGGGGTGGTTCCGCGACGTCCACGTTCTCGCCTTCTGCCTGGGCAGGGATGGTTTCAGGGCTTTGTGTCACGGGGAGGGTGTTTGGTGTCTCTGGGGCTTCGGTTGAAGGCGCGTCTGCATCTTCTGCCTCATTCTGATCTAAGATGCGAGGAGAACAACCAGTCGTAGGCTGGGGTTCAACGATCACTGGAACCTCCGCTTTCTCCGCTACTTCTTCATTAGACAATGAGGTGCCTAGTCCGGCAGAGGCAGTATCTGGAGACTCGATAGCTGCCGAGGATATAGTCGCAGCGGATGCATCCAAGGAGAGTGGAGGGTCGAGAGACGGTGATACCAGTGGGGAGTCTGGCAAAGGGGTGGAGCTGGGCGACAAGGGATTGGGGGGACCCTTCACGGAGGGTATATCTGTGGTAGGGCTGCGACTTGGAGGCGCAGCAAGGGGGTGGTCTGCAACAGACACAGGCGCAGGGGAGGCTCTGGATGATGTCGCAGGAGAGGACGCGTTAGACGCATCTCCGATAGCGAACTTGGCGCGTAGTCTGTCCTCGAGGGTGGTTCGTGAAGCAGCGCGCGGTTTAGACGCAGGAGTGGCTGCGGAGTTCGCAGAGGTTGCTCCTGGTGCATTCGCAGGGCTGCCAGGTCGTTGTGCGACCAGCGACTTCCTGAGGCTGGTAAGCGCAGACTCGGCTAGCTGCGACGACGAAGAGATGGAATTGCGGATACCGAGTGAGTCCAATGACGACCGCGCGGGTGCCTCTTCCCCAGACGGCGGTGGCAGGTCCGGGGAGCCCGTCGGCTTTGGGGGCTGCGCGAGACTTTCCACAGCGTGTCGCCACTGACTGAACATGTCTAGCTGAGGAGGTCTCCCCGAGGTAGCGACGGAAAGCGGAGGTGGGAGGGAAAGGATGAGGATACGAGGACGAGCTCAGTTACAGCGTTCGGTACTCATGCCCACGCGCATGGAAGCCCTAACCCCAGAAGCAGCGCTCTCCGAGTTGACCCACCAGCACATGGACCGTAGCTGGCCGTCTCTTTACCTCCATCCATGCCGTCGCTGTCCTCCCTACGAACACTCCAGCGACGGGCTTGTGCCATCCGGAGCGCACCCTGCTCCCGGCGGTATGCCTCACACGGTCACGGCCCCTCCTACAATGAGCCCACTGGCTACCTCTTCGGCGAGAAGGTGAGCAGCACCTTGGGGCATGTTCATCGTAACGTCGACTCATGCGGGGCTCTTGGGACGTGTAGCCTCTTCCTCCAGGCCAGAAGCGCAAGAAGGAATCCTGGGAGAATGTCTGGTACATCGGGATGTACGGCTCTCTGCTGGTAGCGACTGTCGGTCTCTACTACAAGCCCGACACCAGGTCCGTCTGCTCTACTGCCCTGACACGCCATCCCACACTAATGACACGATCCATAGTGTCAAATCATGGGCTTTGGAAGAGGCCAAGGCGCGGTTGGAGGCCCGGGAAGCGGCCAAGAAGTCATCATGATTTCTCTAGCCTACGGTCCCATACGCTCGCTCTCCGTACAACAATAGCAATTGTAGCAAGCCCCTCCGCTGCACTGGATGTTAAGACCCGTTCATTACCTGCCGACTAGGGGCATGCGTGCTAAGATTGTCTAATCGCTCTACTCCAACCTTCGCCGTCCCAGTCTCATGCGGCAGTTGATGCCGTGGTATCTCGTGAAGCAACGAGCCTCCCTCAGTGGTCAGACTCACAGTGCTTCTTGTACTCTTCTTCCGACATGAGCTTCTCAAGCTGCAAAAACGTCAATTGACACCCTGTCATGCCGTGGAGACGCGGTGCGACCATACCTCTGACGGGTCGCTGAGCTTGACTTTGCACAACCAACCTGTGGACGGTCCCCTCCATGAATGTATGCCCATGCGACAGGGCTCAGGACTTACCCTTTTCTTCGGGCGACTTGTTAAGGAGGCCGGGCTGGTCGTGCAGCGTTCCGTTGATTTCCTCTACCGTGCCCGACACGGGGGCAAACTGAATGTTACATGTTAGCGTGCTTCGAGGCCCAGCCCTCCAAGAGCCAGCTTGACTCACGATATCAGAGGCGGCCTTCACACTCTCGACCGCGCCGATTTGGTCTGCAGTTCGTTCCGATGAACAGAAAGCATCGGCAAGTACACAGGTCATACTCACCGCCTTGCACGACTTCCGTGCCCGTCTGCGGGAGCTCGACGTACACGACGTCCCCGAGACTCGACTGGGCGTAGTCGGTGATAGACACCGTGCCGATCTGCGTCTGGTCGTCGTACACAACCGCCTCATGGTCCTCCGTGTACTTCTTCGCTACACGCAACACCCCCCTTCAGCAACTGTGGCACCTAATAGGTTTTCGCGACTGACTGATGAGCGTCCGGACGAAAGGGGTATGCCGGAACGTGCGCGCAAAGGGTATGGCGCGGGGCGTCGCACGAAGCGCAGACGAACCCGAGCGGGAGGCGTGGCGGAGGGCGGCGAGCATCTCGACAGGTATGTTGCTTGGGGGAGTGGTGCAGCACAGCGAACAGGACGGACGGCGACGGCGAAGACGAAGGGACGGGACCCCGCTCAAAAGTCTCGGACCGCACGACTCACGACCTAGGTGCTCTTCCCTCTTATGGTTGTCCCTGTTACGTACTTTGAGTGTCGCTCTTCCGGCCGTGTGCATCCACACGCGCGCCCAGTTCCACCCAAAGTGCATGGATTGAATAGCATCTATCTAGCGACATGCAGACATGCGGGAATAACATACAGCAGCCATGGCGAGTGTCGAGTGTGCGAGCTCGAGGTCTCCTTTTGCAGAGTGAGTGGGGAGTAGGATATACAAGCACAGGCATTAATGAGTGTCTATGTACTAACAATGCGAGCAATCCTATCCCGCTCATGCGAACTCAAGGACCTTGGTAATGATACCCGTGCCGATGGTCTTGCCACCCTCACGGAGCGTGAAGCTGTAGGGTCATTGTTTAGGCGCCAAATCGCTGCAGGGAAGACCTATGCTGCACTCACCGAGAGCCAACCTCACCAGCAACGTCGTGGTGGAGCGTGCAGACCATCTCGACATTGTCACCGGGCATGACCATCTTCTCTTCAGCACCCTCAGTACCCTCAGGCCATGACAACCGCGTGCTGATATCAGCGGTACGGATGAAGAGCTGGGGGGTATAGTTCGCCATGAAAGGAGTGTAACGGCCACCCTCGTCCTTGGTGAGAACCTGCCGATCCATGGTCAATTGACATCTCAATCAAGTCATTCCTGCTAACTCACGTAGATCTGGGCCTGGAACTTCTTGACCGCCTTGATTGAGCCCGGGGCGGCGATGACCTGGCCACGCTTGATCTGCTCACGCTTGATGCCGCGGAGGAGAGCACCCATGTTGTCGCCGGCTTGACCACGATCGAGCTCCTTGTGGAACGCCTCTGTGCGACACCGTGAGCGCACAATTCGGTATGGTTACATTAAACGCCACTCACCGATGCCGGTGAGCACCGACTTGATCTTCGTGCCAAAGCCGAGGATCTCAATCTCATCGCCCTTGTTGCAGACGCCACGCTCAACCTGTACACGAATGAGCGAATGATGCACGTCAACGCATCATATTACTCACACGGCCGGTGGCGACAGTACCGCGGCCAGAGATAGAGAAAACATCCTCAATAGGAAGGAGGAAGGGCTTGTCAAGGTCACCTGTGTGAGGCATTAGCGCGTGCCATTGCGGCATTGATTATGAAGCCGTGTGCTTACGAGGAGGGATCTCAAGCCACTCGTCGCAAGCCTTGATCAGCTCAAGGATCTTGCTGGCACCAATCTCGTCGTCACGGCCCTCAAGAGCGGCAAGGGCAGAACCCATAATGATGGGAGTGTTCTCTCCATCGAAGTTGTAGGTGGAAAGGAGGTCCCGCATTTCCATATCGACGAGGTCGAGCATCTCTTTGTCCGCAATCTGGTCCACCTTGTTGATGAACACGACGAGCTTTTTGATGCCAACTTGGCGAGCGAGAAGCAGATGCTCGCGAGTTTGGGGCATCTGTCCGTCTGTAGCAGAAACGACAATGATAGCACCGTCCATCTGAGCCGCGCCGGTAATCATGTTTTTGATGTCTACACGATCCTACCGTCAGTATGTGGAACGTCTTCGCGGTAGGAGTTCTTACAATCGGCGTGACCGGGGCAGTCAATGTGGCCATAATGGCGGTTGTCACTCTCGTACTCGACGTGAGCAGAGTTGATAGTGATACCACGGGCCTTCTCCTCAGGCGCCTTGTCAATTTGGGAGTAGTCGGTGAACTGAGCAGCACCCTTTTCCGCAAGGACCTTGGTGATAGCTGCCGTCAAGGTGGTCTTGCCGTGGTCGACGTGGCCTAAACCGGACCTCAGTTCAAAACTAGGTCTATCGTTGAAAAATCGGTGTGACGTACCAATTGTACCGATGTTCAAATGGGGCTTCGCCCGCGAGAACTTCGACGAGGCAGGCTCAGCATACCCTCTTGAGAAGACTACAGGCCCGTCGTGTCAGCACCTTCAAACACAACTCCTCACCGAGGCATTAACTCACTCAAGTTACGACCAACTGTCCTGCAGGGCGTCGAATGCGAAGTAGCCGGGTACCTGACCGAACTCCTCGTACAGCTGTACAGGGCCTGCGGCGCTGGCGATCGAAATGTGAGCTCCCTCGAGTCAAGCAAAGAATGAACGGCTAAGGGCCAAAGTACGAACCCCTAGTGCTGTAGAGACGACGAGTGACGAGCCTGGTAGAGGGGAGCTGAGCCTTGAACATGACGGCAACAGGTAGACGATGGCACACCCCAGCGTCGGCCTCTCGCACGCTCAAAATTCGTGAGCGCCGTCTCCCGGAGGAGCGGCACGGCTTCCTCCGGACCCCCGCCGGTCCCCTGCACGCGTGGCAGGAACAGGCGCCCGCGCGGCCACCGTGATTCCAATGGGCCGACTCCGAGTCCGCGTCCGGCGGTGCGGGGAAACGCGCCTCCTGCACAGGCAATCCCACTAGTGCATCTCAACCTCCTACCACCATGGCGACCCCGGACAGGCAGGAACTCGTGCGGAATGCAGTGACTTTCCTGTCAGACCCCAAAGTGCGTAAATTCCTACGTCGCGTAAGACATCAAACACTGAACAGTGAAGTTAGGCTCAAGCTTCGCCTCTCGCACAACGAGTGCAGTTCTTGGAGGCCAAGGGGCTCACGGCACCGGAGATTGAAGAGGCCATGCGTCAGGCTGCAATGAGCCAGAGTGCCCCGCGTGCAGCCGCGCAACCATACGCTCCCTCACTCTACGGCCCTGTGTATGGGCCCATGCCATATTCAGCCGCACAACATCCGCCGCAACCGTGGGACTGGCGTGATTACTTCGTAAGTAGCTCCACTGTCTCTGGATCATATGTAGACTCAACCGTGCGCCTCCTCAAGATCACCGCTGTTGTTTCGGGCACGGTTGCATATGGTGCTGCCTCTCTATTCAGAGTGAGTTCTGCATGTCGCTATCTGCCCAGCACCTACTGAACGGTCCCACCACCAGAAATTTGTGTCCCCGCACCTGAAGCCACCATCGGCCACCGCGTACGAGGAAGATAAGGATGCTATGGCCGCTCAGTTCGATGCCGCCGAGGCACTCTTGCAAGAGATCCAGGCAGAGACGGCTGCTGTTCGGGCTGCAGTTGATGAACAAAACGACAAGGTTGCGAAAGTAACAGCTGACGTTGAGAATGCGGTCAAAGATATGCGGGAAGGTGAATCCCGGACAAGGGACGAGATGCGTGAGATTCGGGAGGAAGTCAACACGGTTCGGGAGATGTTGCCGAAGGTTCGCTGCGAGGTCATATACCCGCGCACTGCCCGCTCATATTACATTGGCCATGCACAGATGATCGAGAAGAACAAGGAGAGTCAGAACCAATCCTTGGCAGAGTTGCAGCAAGAATTGAAGTCCCTCAAAGCGCTTCTCCTCAGCCGAGGCCCGAGCATATCGGCGGGTCCCGCAACGCCCATCTTCCCAGGCAAGCCCTCCATACCGGCATGGCAGTTGGCTGGTGCTTCTGCCCCGTCAAGCTTCTCTTCACCACCTGTGTCATCACCCAGCACCCCCGTCCCCGTTCCCTCTGCCCCCATCTCTCCGCCGATACCCAACGGAAAGGGCAAGGAGGTTGCGGCCTCCGAGCCCACGGGAACACCATAATCTGCTTGTACCTGTACCCTTGCGCACCACTAATTCATGGATTACCGGAACCCTGTCTAGATGATGCTCATGATAGTACTTTTGACAAGATCTCATAGTCGTACGATTCGGGTTCACTGCCGTCGTCATCGCTATCTTCAGCGGAGTTCGCACTGCCATACTCTGGAGAGCCCGGATCGACTTCAAATCTAAGCTAGAAGTCAACCGAGAATCGAGAGGCCGATTGATTGCAATGCGTACCCGGTTCTGGCGTAGAATGAGCGAGCAGCCACATTACCTGGAAAACAGTTAGTTACTAGGCGCGTTGTGATGATTTGGCTAGACTCACTCTTCAGCACCGTCAACACAATCTTTGACATGTGCCAGTGTTTGCCAATCTTGGCCAGTTTCTCCACCAAAACCTTACCCAATCCGCTACTCCTGAACGGCGTAGAGACCTGGAGCTCATAGCTGTTGATGCACAAGCAGTGTCAGTGTTGACTACATATTCGCTCTCGCGCTTACCAATAGATGATGTCTTCGCCCGCCTCCCTATCGAATTTGAACATCGAGTATGCTATCGGCGGGGCTGACTGTTCATTCTCTTCGTGGAGAGCACCTGAGAAGACCAGTATATATCTGGCATTGCGGTGGAACATCTCCTTCTTTTTCTTGCTAGGATGCCATCCGAACGACGATGGTTCGACCCTACCGACGGCCACTAGGGACTCAACAATCACCTGTTTGAGAGATTGGACCACATTACGCACATGGCGCGCATATTTGCTTCCCAAAGCTTCCATAGGTTCGCCTTGTCGCTTTCCGACAACGACGGCGCATGAACAACCCGAAACAAGAACCTGGAAAACCGTTAAGGAGGGATGTGGAAGATAAATGCTCGGAATGCACGATTTCTCGTTTAGTGTGATAGGCTCGTTCGGGATCTCCGCTACGGAAGCAATCTCCTCAGCCGATGCCTACTGTGGAGTCAGCGTGTATCAGGCATTTATTACGACCATTCTGCTCACCTGGTTCGCCATCCGCACCAATTTCGAGGAAACCATCGCCGAAGGGCCGGGGCAGGCGTTCGGGGCTGCGGGAGGATAGTCACCTACGGGAGAGCCTGAGGATCTCGTTACGGCTCAACACAGGAGGAGTCGTGATGTGTGTGGCTCCCCCTGCCGCGATGACTGGATCAATGCGTTACAATCGTACTTAGACTGCCTTGGATGAAATCTGGCTCCCCGAACACCTTTGATGACTCGCCACAGCCACTGACGAGGGCCGCTTTCTAGGCGCCCATAGATGATCGGGGAAATAGCCGTCGATCACATGACGATCTGCTACTTTTCCACTGTCCCTCAGTCGACCATTTCCTGCATCCACTAACCGGGGAACGCTCTATAGTTGCCGCACTCCACCAGGAGCCACTGCTGATACTTGGAACGGTACTTGGACACTGCGAATCGCTAGTTCGGCTACAACATCTGGTCTCACGCCGCATTGCAACACCGGAAAGTCCCACGGCAAACATGAAGCTCGATGCAACCGACCTCCGCTACGTTACCTCGGATGAGTTTCGGGTCCTCACCGCGGTTCGTTTCCTCGGAGCTGTACTGTAATGATGGTCGGCTAACACTGCGCAGGTGGAGATGGGCTCCAAGAATCATGAAGTCGTCCCGACCGTCCTCATTGCGAAGATCTCCAGTCTGCGGAATGGGGGAGTGAACAAGCTCCTCGGATCACTCGCGAAGCGTAACCTTGTGTCAAGGGTACAGAATGCCCGATGTATGTTTTCTTGTCATATCTTCGTAACACTGCTGGCTGATCGACCTCCTTTCTTCGTCTGCAGATGATGGGTACCGCCTCACTTATGGCGGGTACGATTACCTCGCCATGCGTGCGATGTCAAAGCGTGACTCAGTGTATTCTGTCGGGAACCAGATTGGCGTAGGAAAGGAATCTGGTGCGTCCGACCGATTAGGGTGTGGGAATATTCCGTGAATTGACACACCCGTGCTCGGGAGACATCTACATTGTCGCGGACAAGGAGGGACAGGAGCTTGTTCTCAAACTTCATAGGTGTTTCCGCTACTTGCCTCGCGCTGCTCGCATCGTGCCGACACTGACCGGGAAATAGGCTCGGTCGGATATCTTTCCGTGCGATCAAGTCGAAGAGAGACTACATGGGGAAACGCAAATCGGCGTCGTGGATGTATATGTCTCGCCTTGCTGCCGAGAAGGAATATGCCTTCATGAAGGTACATTGCTGCCTCATGTTCAGCCAGCTTACTCTCACGACTTGCCGCTAGGTTTTGTACGAACACGATTTTCCCGTGCCCCGACCCGTCGACCAGGCGCGGCACTGTATACTTATGGAGTTCATTGATGCATACCCTCTGTAAGCACCTCCTTCTGCTTGCGTAGCTCGCCTAACGCTTGCAACCGCACGGTATACAGCCGCCAAGTAGCGGACATCCCGTCACCGGGTGCACTTTATTCGGACCTCATGGACCTCATTGTCCGCTTCGCTCGCGCAGGGCTCATCCACGGAGATTTCAACGAGTTCAACATCCTCATCCGCCGGGAGACAGGCGAGCCAGTCGTTATCGACTTCCCCCAAATGGTCAGCACGTCCCACAAGAATGCCGAGTGGTGAGTGTGCTAGAATCGCGATACTTTGATACGGCAGTTACCGGCTGTGCGTCGCCATGCTCACCCACAGCCTGCCCCTTCAGGTACTTCAACCGCGATGTGGAATGTATCAGACGGTTCTTCAGGCGCAGATTCCGCTACGAGAGCAGTATTTATCCCCGATTCCGCTCAATCAAATCTGAGAAGGAGGGCGACGGGTCGGAAGAGTGGCATCTCGACCTCGTGGTGGCCGCTAGCGGGTGGAACCAGGGCGAACAGAAGGTGCTGGAGGAGGTAAGCATGACACTGGCTAGAACACCGGCTGCGGTAGCGACAACGATGCTGAGGTGTGCCTCTCGCTTGCACAGTACATGGACAACGTCCTGCAGGAGCAGGAGCGTACAGGATCCGGCGAAGAGTCCGAAGGCAGCGGTGACGAAGACGAAGACGAGGAGGAGGAAGAGTCCGGCGGAGAGCAGGGCGACGACGACGACGACGATGCCAGCGACGCCGAAGCCGAAGGCGAAGAGGATGCCGACGGGGAAGCCGCGGGAACGCGCCGCAGGGACGAAGATGCGGAAGCAGCTCATGAATCTCGCGAACGCACGCATGAATCTCGCGAACCGACGGCGCGAGATTCGGCACACGGGCACAGCGGGGGCGACGACCGCGCACCTGACGCGCACGATGCACGCTCTGACGGGGGCGACGTGTCTTCCGGCCCAGATTCGCGCCGATCTGCGCGATCGCGCTCGCGCTCGCCTTCGTCGTCCCTCGCGGACGAGACGGCCGCGCTCTCGCTGCACGCAGGGGGCGCCCACCGCCAACCGCCGGCGGCCTCGAGGTCGGACGTGGCAGAAAAGGTTCAGTCGGAGGTGGCAAAGCACCAAGCGCGCCAGCAGCGCAAGTACCACTCCAAGAAGGGCGCACAGCGCACGGGTGGGAGACAGCGCGGCAGCAAAAGGAAGCAAGACACCAAGATCAAGGTCGATAGCGGTGGGTTCTGGGATTAGAACGCCATGGCGTGCGCGTGACGGGTGTACCGTTTTGTACTTCTCAGTTCTATGTTGTAGCCCACCATCCCGCCGTCCTGCAAATGCATCCACGGTCACTTTCAGCCGCTAACCACTGAAGACGATCGGTCACAACAGGTGACCTGTATGTATGACCGGCCCATATGCGCCGCGATCGATGTGTACCCTAAACCCCTCTCCACAGCAGGTGTGACCATCGCTCGCCTGGTACGGTATGTCATCCACAACACTGACAGGAGCCAACGCATGGGAAGTACATCGATAGGCTGTCTGTCAGGCCACGGAAGCCATAGGAGAGTGCGACACGCGAGGGGCACGCCCTCGGATTCCCCCAAGCATCCAGTTGTGTATCGACATGGATAGGGTCCTGTGTGCGTGCATACATGGGCGACGTCAGAGCTACGCCCGAGCGAGAACGAGCCCGGCGTCAGCCGGCGGGTCATCGTCAAGCAGCCCGCCACAGAAGCCTCGCGGCAGGAACAGCGGGCGTTGAGCCAAATGGTAGACCTGGGAGGGGACTTCCTGAAAAGAGAAAGTGCCCTGCTTGAATGGGGTGTCAATTTGATCATATAAGTATCACCGAGGCGTCACCAAGTGTCACCCTCCATGTAGGCGCATGCAGACGACCGATCTAGGCTCGGGAGCGGGCTATAGGCCACTGCACGACTTCCTGTCCCGCCTGAAGCCATTCGTGCACCCCTGCTAGCGACACTCTCTTTGCATACACGCGCGGAGAGGCAGACCACAGCTCGGGTGCCGGGGATACTCCGGATACCTGGAGGTGTACTCGACCAGGACCAGGGCACGGAAGCGTGGGGCGATCGCGGGGGCAACGGACGGCCGCCATGTGAAGGAGGAGGGAGTACGGGGGTTTGTGTTCAGCGGTGGAGAGTGCTGGAAGGCGCAGACCTGGGATGATCGTCGCCCACGTATTGGAGAGATCCCTGCAGAGATCGCGAGCACCCCAAAATCTGGACGAGGCACAGGGAAGCGGGTGCGGGCTGAGGAGGGGAGACTGACCGAGAGCATATGTTCACCGATCGCGCCCAGCGTCTTCTTGACAGTCCACTCCGTCCAGCAGAACGGACTGGGCCCCCGCCCGGTCAGATTTCAGAGCCAGCTGAGGAATCTGGTAACCGAACAAGATCTCGAGATCCGTCACCACCTCTCCCCAAGGGACCGAGATCGCCGCGAACTGCTGGGGTCAATCGCCCTGCCAGTCCAAGCAAATTGAAGAGGCACCATGAACCTGCGCGGCTCTTCCCGCCTTCTCAGCCGTGGGCCCACCCGCACTTTGCCACAGCGGTGTCCATGTAGAGGCAAGCGTACCAGCAGGCGTTGCCACCGGGGAAGCCCGCCGTCCGTGCGTAGGCTGCTCGCTCCCGGACTCGACGACGCCGTCCAGCCCAGCGCGGCGGAGGACGCACTCTGCGCTCGAATCGGCATACAACAATCCCGCTGGAGGAGGCGGGGGGCTTGAGCAGGATGCTTGGAAGGTTGCCGGTGGCAGGAGGGGGTTGGCCAACCCGGTTCGGGCATCGATCGAACCACGGAGGGGGTGGCCCAGCTTCGAACCGCCTCGTTGGACCAACCAGCCCCCACTCAAGCATCTCCGCGGCCGCTGTCCCGGCGGATGTCGTGGCGGACTCCCAGCGCCCACCACCCACGCCGCTGGTCGATCGACCATCGCTTGCGCCCAGCCATCTTGCATGCATCCTCGGGCGGTCGTCCTCGACTTGTTTGATGCACAACATACGGGGCGGTTACATGCAATAAGCATCGTCCGGACCCGTAGAGCCCGAGCGCGGCAGAAGGGAAGAGGGTTTGAATTGACGTGCAGGACAGAAGCCTATAACGTGGATACCAACTGTAGAAGCAGACCTACTTGGAGCAAGGCCAGGCGCCATGTATCGATCGGCCCACATGCTTCTGCAATCCCCACTAACGTCGCCAGTGCGCTCATCCTTTGCGCACGCAAGGTGCATCAGAACACGCTCTGCGCTGAGAGGCCTTGTACGTACATGCGCGTCACTACATGCCAGTGACGCAAGCACCCTCGACGTGGCGGCTCTGCAGCAAGATCCACATCTGCGCTTCGAGAGCAAAGTGGTGATCGTCAGACTTTCCCTCGGAAACGAGAAGAGACAGTATCCATAGCTTGATATGTGCCCACAATATCATTTTGCCGCCATTTGTCACGGTGCAGCCGCTTCCTCTTCACAGATGTCGGCCGTCTCGGGATCTGTCACCGTACGAGAGGGGACGGGTCATCACAGTATACAGATGGTCACGACAAAGCAACAGATACAATACATGCTGCGGTATGCGTGAGCACTACTCCGTAAACGTTTCGACGGGTACGACTTACCGATAGGAAGTTATGCGTTCGGGTCGTCGGTGACTTCGAACTTGTGTTTGATTCGAGGAGCCACGCCCGTCATACCCTTTCCACTCCCCGTGACGCCCACTACACGACAAGGAGAAACCCGTCAAGACCCGCCCAAATGTGCAAAGCATACACGCACCTTTGCCTAGAGGATTGTCGGGTGTCTTGAAGATACTCGTGCCCGTCACGCCCGCTATGTGGATGCCCTTCTTCTCCGACTTCTTCGCGAACTTCTGCCAAGAGTGCTGCTTCTCCTGCTGCTCCTTCGCCTTGGCCGCCTTAGCCTCGACCTTCTTCTCGTTCTTCTTCTTCTTGCGCTCGCGCTCCTCCTCCTCTACCTTCGACAGCTTGCGCTTGTTCGCGCCCGCAGAGGGCCCCTGGTAGTTGGCCGGGAGCGGCTTGATCTGCGCCGCGTTCACGAGCTCCGTGTTGTTGTACCCCTTGAACACAACGCTGAACGCGCGGTTGTCCGCCGCACCGCCCACGGACGTGATCCGCGCGGGGTACCACTGCCCGTCCCCGGAGTACTTCGCGAGACACTCGTCGCCGGCGGCCCACACCTTCGACGAGGACGCGGACGCGGCTGCGGACTTCTTCGACGCCTCCGCCTTCGACGAGGACGCGGCGGCCTCCTGCTGGGCGATCGCTGCCTGTGTCAGCTCGATGAGCTCCTTGAGCTCTGAGCGGAGGGAGATAAGCTCGTTGTTCTCGGGATCTTGGGAGAGTGCGACTTCGACTTGCTCGAGCTGCACTTGATACGTCTCCAGGTCAGACTTGTCCATGTCGGCGTGTGTCAAAAAAGAAAGAGAGCGACTACAAAGATTAAGCAGAGATGTGTGCAGCGGACGAGCTCGGGCACGGTGGTGGTGGACTGTGGTGGACAGTGGCGGCAAAGCGGCGCCGGCGGTACGACGAGAGCACCGGCGCTTGGTGGCTGTGTCACACTCCGGATGTTGTTCCGTGTATGGGCAAGCGTGTTGTCCATCCAACTGATCCCGTGGGTCGCTGTTGACGACTCCAATACTCCGGTTTCTCATCGCATAGCGTGTCAATTCGGCGTGGTCATTGAGAGGATACAATAGGGTATCAATTTAGTGTACGTGCTAGGTAATACATGAGACCGAGAGGGCTGCCTGAGCACAACCGCAGTCGCGAACGAGTCGAGAGCGAAGGAGGTCACAGCAAAGCGATAGTACGTAGGAACATGAACAGTACACGGTAGATTCAGGTATTTGACTTGTATGATGGGGTGGGTCCAGATCCGTTGAGCCTCTCCTCCAGAGCGCGGTTCTACAAAAGGCAACGGCGAACTGGTAAGCGCAGAAGCTGAGAGCTTACGAGAGGATACTCACCGCTCGTTCCAGCTCCAGAATTTTAAGCTTGAGTTCAGAGGCATCGTGATGGAGGCCTGACACCATGCTCTGTCCTTACAATCAGAGAAGCAAGGCCCCCGCGGGACGGATATACACACCTTCGCCGTCTTCGAATTGAGCCCACGGTAAGGTTCAAGCTTCTCGAAGGGAACGGGGAAAAGCGCCAGACCAAGAAGCTGCTCGTGCAAACGGTCGACGTGGGCCTCCAGGCTAGCCGTATATATCGTGCGCCTATGAGGAGCGCCCATCGTGGAACTAGGGCAGACAGAGGACGTAAGTCGCGTGGGCTTGGAGATGATTTACGACTGATGCTTACATCTCTTGCGGCGTGAAGAGCATCTTCTCAAGCGCATGGTTCCACATTTTCCGCCGTTTACCAGCGCCATGCTTTTTGTTGTACAACCGCGCATAGGGGTGGGCGATTGAACCTCTGACAACCAGGCCTTCGTCTGTAGACGGGGGAGAGGCACCACTAGGACGCCGCCGAGACTCTCGCCGGGAAGAGGAGGTTGAGGCGAAGTGGAGAGGAAAAGACGGCGAGCCCTCGTGAGCATGATCGGAAGACGAGCTAGAAGTCGGAGAGGGAGTGAGGAAATCGCGGACGAGATATTCACCGGTAGCCTGCAGGTTGATTTCGTAGCCCGTTGAGACATGGACGTGCGGGCGCGAAGCAAGAAGCGGGTAAGGGTGAGTGAGGATACTCGAGGTAGCGATCCCTTGAACAAGCGCGTCTTGAGGCTGATAACTGGCGGAACACTCGAGCCGTGAAGAGGTGTAAGTGGACATAGTCGCCGGGTAGTGATGGTGGGCTGGAGTGGAGGAACAGTGGGGGAGAGAAGTACGGAGCACAGTAAACGGAAGAGCTTGAGCGGTGCGCATTTATAATGCGGGCCTGACACGCTCCATGACCGCGACAGAATCTATGGCGTTCCTGCGTGAAGTGAGTGGTGACCTGGAGCGCCGTCAAACCCAGATAGCACACTTGCCCACGGCGTTTCTAGATGGAACGCGGCCACGGTCCGGGCGATTGGTGCCCCCCAGCCGCGGAAGAATCGAACTTGAGTCTATTCGGATAATTGGCCTTGCCTCCGAGAACTCCTCAGAATTGTAATTGGGGACACATTCGACAGCGCTCCCGGGCCCGCGTGCGTGATCCCAACGCCGCTTCTCCCGTGCGGCCATGTGCCTTCCGTTTTCGTCCATGCGTCCCCTCCACCTCCTGCAGGGCGACCGGATTACGAGACCGCCACGGGTTGGAGAGCTTCCGTTCCCATTCTTCACAAGATCGACCGCGGTGTGGCCGTCGTTCTGAAAGTGATGCCGACTCCACCGAAGTGGACCGCCGCCTCCATAATCTGAGTTTCGGACCGGGTGCAGGCCTGTCAACGCGTTGGACTGAAGAGAACGCCATATTCCAGTAAAGTGAGTCGGAGTTGGGCAAGAGTGCCAGGTGGCCGAGGCTGGCCGGTGTTTGGCGAGCGGCTAAGATCAGCCTGCCATGATCTCCGCGGCTCTTCCTGTCACACCGACAACCGTTGGCAAGTATTGCTGTACTTCAGTCTTTAGTCTGGGAAACGATATTGAGGAAATGGGCAGCGCGGGACCTGGCGCTCAGCGCTCAATTCGCTTGCAATTGCCGAGCTGAATTCCATCGAAAATTCCGAGTGGTGAGCACAACTCACCTCCCTCGGTCGTCACGTCCTCCTTCAGTCTATTTGGATTTATGTTGCCATCCAGCGCAGACGTTGTCGCACGCTCCGGTCGGACTCGAAGCGCCTTGTGCAGGCAGGATGGGCGACGAAATTGCCTGTCTGGCACGGACCCCTCTGGCCAATGCTTCCAGTCGCTCGTCATTGACCTGGGGGAGTCATTAATGATCTTTCTCGGCAACGTCACCCCATCCGAACAATTAGACCAGGGCCCAGTAACACCCCGGAAGCTGACGCTACCTATTCCAGCAGGGGCGGTTTACGCCTGTGCAGACATGCAGCCTCGGGGCGGCCCTGTAAGCTGTCTCCGTGTTCCTTGATTCGGACGCCCTCGACACGCGGCATCTGGCGGCGTCCCTGTCGTACGCTATATTGTAAGCTGTTCCGCAGGCTTCTGCATGTAATTATTAGATGAATATCTCTTAGCTAGCGTCGAAGAACATCGCCAACCAGCGTAGCTGCTTCGGCAGGTCCGGCGGGCGTCGTTTTCTCCGCTTCGGCGTGGATTTTGGTCCAGGGCTGCAAGGAAGCGGCCGGACAGGACAAGTGACGCGATCCGGGCCGTCGTGTGCAGAGGAACGGCCGAAAAGCGCTCCCCCGAGACCGAATGCAGAGATGCAAGCCCCCCCGAGGAGTGTGCACCCCGAATCTACAATCGTGCGTCGCAACCTTGACGCCGCATCTGAGATGGGTGCTGAGTGCATCTATGAGGAGATCTCACCCTTGCTCGTTTTATCTCATCTACTCCTCCACCCGCCGCCGTCGATCGTCTACGGGCGGGAGCTCACCAAGCTATATTAATGGTCATTCCTCGGTCGCCTCCAGACCGTTCCCACCTTCTCCCTGCCGCCCAGCATGCAGGCCTCCGCTATGTCTTCTGAGCGCTACATTGCTTTCCCGGTAAGCGTCGCGTTTGTGCCACTTACTCTCCCTACATGCTCACCGCTCTTCCCCCTAGAACGACTATTCTCCAGTCGCCTATGAAGTCGAATCTTCGGTGGATCCCTACACCCCAACGGTGTTCGACTACAGCTCCGGACAATGGACACTCAACCATCCATACCTCGAGCCGGCCGACTACCCTACTCTGCATGGCTGCGCGACCCACCATACTCCGATCGAGCACGGCAGCATTCCACTTCACGCCCCCGTTCCTGTGTCTGGCTACTCTACGCTGTTGCTGCCCACTTATGATACTCACGTCGCTGAGGTCCCCTACACCGTGGAACGCTTTGGTCCGGTCGAGGAGCCCAAACCGCCGACTCAGGATGACGGTAATCCCTTGGAGGTCTACTCAAAGGCCCCTCAAGTTCTGTTCCCTACCCCGTCAGAACTGCTCACCGACCTCAACTCTCGCGAGCGCGGAGCACGAAACGACGGCGATTCCCCAGACACGTCGCCCTCTAAGTTGGCGCTTGGGCGAACCTTCACTAGGGCGAAGGTTGAGCTTTGCGACGAACCCCCCGAGAATCTGAATCAACGCAAGGCGTATTTCCGGGCTGTCTCCGACAATGTTGGCTTTACTGTCACGGATCCGTGCGTTCAACGATTTTCCTTCGTCGCATATGCTGACTGTTACGTTAGCGACACCATCACCTCGCACGACAAGAAGCGCTGCTACCTGGAGTGCCTCGAAGAGTATGTCCAGTGGTTACATGAGAAGATCCGCCTCGTTGGGCAAGAGCCACTTCCGCTCGAGCGTGTCTCATCCCACCGCGGCTTGAAGAGCCGCTCCATTCGCGTGAGAATGCTTAACCCATGTCTCCGCGTCGCATGGCAGTTGACGCCGGCGATACGGTCTGGTGCAGACGATGCTCGTGCACAAGCAAGATGATATCAGCGAACTCAACCAGCGCAAGCTCCAAGAAGAGCAGAAGGTAAGCGACAACATGCAAACTCCGGGACATGGCTGATATCATTTTTATCTGCTCAAGTTCATGGATTTGCAGAATGCTGTCCTTATGCGGCAGGCGACGGAGGAGTCTGTCCAATACAGGAGGCATCTCGTCGCCATGAGCGCCGTACCGGACATGGTCCCCGATTACATTCAAGAGACGCGTTGATCATCCGCATGCACCGGTGTCGGTATGACCGCTATGTATCCCGTTTTGTACTCTATGATTTCTTCATCATGCCGTCGTTCGATTCAAATTGTGTTGTCCTATCGACCCGATCTGGACTTCTCTCGTCCCTGTGCACCGAGAAGCGCCCCACGACAATACGCCCCAATTCTTCGTGCATATAGTCAACGACTGCTGGGAGCATTTCGCAAGTGCGTCACGCGGTGTGCATTGCGCCCGCATTGGCGGTTACGTCGATTGCGGAGTTGTACGTATCGTACCGTCAGCCGCAAGAGCACCCCACGGGACCCATGAGGCCATGCAGATCATGACGCGGATGTGCAGCTGAATGAGATACGATGCCTGGGCTTGACGGCGAAGCAAGAAGAAGCGTTCATACACGCGCCCGGCCGCTAGCTTGTCTGGGACGTACAGGGCCTACGGCGGGCAACGCTCACAGACCCGCCGAGCCGCCACCAGGTTCCTGCGGTGACGATGCTCGTCAAACTTTTTCCCGATGTGCCCGGGTGAGCCGACGCGGCGGGCCTGCCAGAACCCGGAGGGGGCCAACGGCGGAGCGCAGCAGGCAACAGGATAGGGCAATGGTCCGACGGGGAGAGGCTGCATATGGCTAGCTGGTCGCTACAGAAAGGTACATCATTCTCCTGGGCGCCGTAAAATTTCGTTCATCACGGCAGCGACGCGTGGCCCTTGGACGTGCGTTCCAACGGCTGCCCATTCGACGAGGGGGTGGAGAAGTCGAGTGAAGCCGTCCAGGGGTGCGGAGCGCCGTCCCAAACTTCACGCCTCACACACCAGTGTCGGGCCTTGTTTCAGGATGGCGAGGGTCGCCAATGCAAGGCAGACATTGAGAGGCGGAGCTTACGTTGCGTAGGACATGATGAGACGGTTCGCGACCTCTTCGACTCCGCAGTCGGGGTCATACTGGACGAAGGCCTTCGACCCGGCACCTTCTGTTTCAGTTACTCATGTGAGTGGCGGAGAATAATGGATCGCGTGAAGATGGACAAAGGATGGCATTGTCAGGCAAGTAAACCACATGGCACGAGGTCACCACACCGGCACCAAGGGGACCTTCGGATGGCGGTCCTGCAGGCGAAGATCCCGAGATAACGTACCAAGGGACATGTCCGCTCTTACGTGGGCCTGATCCGCACGCCGCTTCAAGCAGTACCGTACAGCACAGTACAGTAAAGCAGGATATTTACGCGAGTGACACACCATGGATATCTGCCAATACGTTCCAGCGACTGCAAGTGTACCGGCGCTGCGGACCGGACGTCAGCGGATGCTGCGACAAGGAGGTACTCGCTCACAAACGTTGACGATACTCTCGACCTTCGGGTCTTTGTGCAGGGAAGCTGCAAGGCCTGTTCCGACAAGCTCTGTATCGCAGACTAGTGTACTGATGGAGGGGAACTGCCGCTCTTGGGAGATGCAAATACTGAAGCCGTACAACAGTCCGGTTTGAGCACCTGAGGACAGGGGAGATGTTATGGTCTATAGGAACCCAGAGGTAGGCGCAACGTGCTTGGCTACGAAGGATAGACCGAGGTAAGAGCTATGAAGGAACCTTGGGCGATCGCGGAGATATATTCTTACCGCATTATCTGATTGTAGATGCGACTTGGGCTGTTCTGTCCGAGGACTCACTCAGAAGCCAAGTCGACCGGATCGGATCTGCAGCACTTGGCGTCGAAGGTCCTGGAGAGCCCCCGAGCTCGAGCTGACAGTAAGTAGCACCGTTCTCCGTAGATGGTTCTGGCGGCAATTGCCAACGTACGAGGCTACACCTTGATTTTACCATCTCATGACGGGACAAAAACTGTGGAAGGGAAGCGTGGCACAGTTCGGTACAGCTCTAGGTCTCCCACGAGAACCGGCTGTACGGAGGGGATTGGGGAGGGCTGCTACCGCTCATGGGGATCGTGTACAGATGTGAGCCGAGCGTGTGTCCCGGAACCGGTACTGGGGTGTCGACGCGTTCAGAAAGCCTTGCCAGAGGAACAAAGTTGCCGTGCACGATGAAGCCGCTGGAATGCTCATATCTCTTGCGCGAGACCCCCCACAGACATAATACGCTATTCGTGTGAAGTGAAAGGATCCAGCACGTGGAACAAGAGGTGAAAACCATCCACTCAACGGATCGAAGACGACGGTATCTGTGTGTGGACGCAGCACTTGAACAAACCGCTGCGGGGCATGCGTTACTTCACAACGACGGTCGTTCCACATATCAGCCTTCTGTGGATCGGCCGGGGCTGGTTGCAGTAGCGGCAGCAGGACAATGCAGGTATGTACATATCGTTGTCGATTGTCCTGCGAGCACGTTCAGTACATACCCGGTACTTGCCGTGGTACTCCCCGGCGGCACCGGACGGGCCTCTGCGGTCCGGCCTCGGCAAGGTGCCGGGCGGCCGGCGCCTCCCGGCTCCGCGGTGGTGCGAAGTTTGTAGAACAGATCAAGCGGAGGCTCTCACAAAGCATCGTTATTAAGTACTACCATCTCAGCTCGTCCACCTCTCTCTCGCTCGTCTTTTACGCATAATCTCTGGCACGCCATAGCTAGTCAACAGACTTCAAAGGCCGTTTACTCGCTCATTTCAGCCAACGACTCGTTCCTTGCGCGCAGATCAACTCGACGTTTTCTCCTGCGTTTTCATCTTCCCGTATCATCGATCTTAACACCGTCAAGGCTTTCGAGACCCTCCGTATCTAGACATGGCCTCTGTATCAAGTCTGCCCGCTCCCGCCCTCCAAGCCTCGAAAGCTGCGCTTTCCGCTGCACTGGCAGAGAACCAAAGTAAGGAGAACGAGAAGAAGACGAATGGCGAGGACGAGAGCCTCGAGCCTGGCGAGATCCAGGAGGTCGACATGCAGGCTCAGGCAGAGACCATCCGAACGGTCTTCAATGACCCCACCAACTTCAACGTCAAGGTGCGTCCTCTTTACACGGGATGACGCGTACGGTACATGTTCAATTCAAGCTGACTTCACATTCGTGTTGTATAGCACCCTCTCTACTCTCCCTGGACCTTGTGGTTTGACTCGCCGGCAACCAAGGGTCGCAATCTACCTCAGACACCGATGTCCTCGTTCCCGCAGACACCTCTTCCTCAAACCCCGAGTGGCATAGCTGCACAGGGCTGGATGGAGGACATCAAGAGGGTGATCACTTTCGACAGCGTGGAAGAGTTCTGGGGGTGCGTTCAGCCCGCATCTTCTGGCGGGCAACCTGTTGCTGACTACTCGCCCGTAGAATGTACAATAACATTGTACCTCCATCGCAGCTTCCGCAAAAGGCCAATTACTACCTGTTCAAGGCGCGTTCCTGTCTCTGGACACTGTTCGTTGTCCGCTGACAATCATATAGGAGGGCATCATTCCCGCTTGGGAGGACGAGGCCAACAAAAACGGTGGCAAGTGGAGCCTACAGCTTCCCCGGGACAAGAACCGTGCCGTCGTGGACAAAATGTGGCTGTTCACCGTACGTCGTGCACTTCCGTCACTCACGTGTAGTTCACTCACTGTGTTAACAGATGTTGGCTGCAATCGGCGAGACCTTCGATCCTCTTCTGACAAGTGGTGAAGGTGGTGAGGCGCCGCAATCGCTGATCACTGGTGTCATCGTCTCGACAAGGCCCCAATTTTATCGTATTTCTATCTGGACGCGCTCGGCGCCGGGACAGAACGGCGGCGAGGACGACAAGCTCCGGGAGCGCATCGAGACGATCGGGCGACACTTCAAGACGAATGTCTTGGGTTACTCGGAGGCGCAGCGTTTGGCCGGAGCGCTGGCGACCGAGGTTGAGTTCTTGTCGCACAAGGACTCGGAGAAGAAAGGAAAGCAGGCGAAGAAGATCATTGTGTGAAGTTATGGATTATGACCTGCCCGACCGAGAACGACGTGTAGTTGCTGTTTGCTCTGCTGATTGTAATATTCTCCTTTATTGTCACATTCTATATCCCAGTTCGTCCCTGGCCTTGCTTGGCAATGCTCGGTACATACCGATGCGGTGTGTGCCTGTGTATGTGTACGTATGGTGCAAGTAGGCGCCCTGTGAGAGCTGCGGGTGGCTGTAGCGCCATGACGTAGTCCCTGGTTACAGTGCCACCCCAGCCACGATGGGCGATATACATAAGCTCAACATGCTGCGCGCTGCTCTCTCTGCACCTCTCACCCCTCTTCTCTCGCCATGCAAGGACTGTTCTCATCGCTCGCCGACAAGGCCCAATCCGCGCTCAACTCGACATCCCTCGGTAGGGCCAACCAGGGCGCCGACGGCGGATCAGCGCAATCGCCGGCATCTAGCGGCGGCATCCTCAAATCGCATGCGTTCGAAAGCCTTCACCACCAGTTGCGCACTTTCCAGCAGCAGTACTCGTACGAATTTCATTTATATCAAAACTGTGGCGTGTACTTACGACATCTCAGGAGTTCCGTAACTCCGGTCCAGAAGATCATCACCGCACAGAAAGGAGTGGCGCTTGACCTCGATAACCTTGGTCGTGACGCGCATGCAACCAGCAAGGAACTTTACACTTGGGGCCAGTCCGAGCCCGAGGACCTCAAGGATGGTGAGTGGACCGCACTACTTAAAAACACGTACATGCCAATCATGATTGTCTATCAGTGACTGATCGTCTCGCATGGATGAGCTATGTCCACGGCTCGCTTTCGGTGACTCTGGCGCAACAGATCGACGCATCGCGCGCGCCCTTCAAGGCACTGCGCGACGCGGAGAATAGCCTCAGTGGACGACGCAACATCCGTGCGGGTTTCCAGAACCAGATTGCGCGTATCGAGCATGATCAACAGCGCGGCATGGAGCAGAAGCTCATTGAGCTCAAGCGTCAACTTCGCAAGGCAGAAGAAGACGATGAGCCGTTGGAGAAGGAGGTCGAGCTGTTGAAGAGGAAGGCTGTACGAGATAGCGAGCGGCTAAAGTGGGAAGCCCTCAGGGAGGCAAGTCGTCGTCATACGCCGTTTCATGAGTCAGAAACTAACGAGCCTTGCAGTACGGGGAGAAGCTCGCACTCGTCGCTCAAGCTGCCAGCGCGGCACTTCCAGCCCTTCCTGACATCCCTCCGTCCAAGGTTCAGCCGTATGCCGGAGCACAACTCACGGCGTCGGTACGCACCACATTGCAGCAAGCATTGGACAACTACCGGGTCGGCGACGCGACGCTATACCTCCGGGAGCCCACTGCTGCTGATCTCCAGAGATCGGACACTCGCAGCTTTGGAGAGACGCACGCCAAGGAGCTCGCCCGCATCAACACCGCTGATACTCACTCCGCGACCAACATCCCTGTTACCCCTCCCACGACTGTTCACGATACCCCGCCTCAGGCACCGTCGCACACCACCAACATAGCATCTCCCAATCCCGCGTCTGCTGGAGTCGCCTCACCAGCTAGCGCCCTCAAAGCCTCCACTCCGCCGGACGGAACTGCGACCCCTCCCTTGAATCCTGCCGTGCTCAACCAAGCACCGGCACCCATTCCAGTCAAAGCCACTTCGCCTAGCCCCATCGTCGCCCCCGATCCCACTGAGCCTACTGTGAAGGTGCCGACCGTCACACCTACGGTGGCAGAGACAGGGTTGCCCAAGTCAGCTGGTCCCGATGGCCCAGGTCCTGCCAGCGGCTCCCTGCACGACCTCAAGCAGCCCTCTCCTTTGTCCGCTTCTGCAAGCACTGCGACGAATGCTCTCCCCGGATATGGTTCGAGCGCACCTGCTCAGCCGGAGAGCGCGGCAGAGGAAAAGCAGCGGCTTGAGCGGGAGGAGCGAGAGCGGCTCCTGCGCGAAGGCGGTAGCTCACAGTCGTCTGGCTCGGAGCAGCCCAAATTCGAGAGTGCAGAGGAAGAGAAGAAGCGACTGGAACGGGAGGAGAGGGAGCGTCTCCTTGCCGCCGGGGGCTCCTCTGGCGCGAACCCGCCCTCCGACGCCAAGCATCCTGACGATGATGGAGAACTGCCGCCTTACCAGGAGTTCTAAGGACTGCCTAACCTCAACGACCTGTGCGCTGTCCTGGACTGAGTAATGTCATGCGTTGTATAGTATCGATGTTGGTGTAGACCATGTATATGTAACCTGTACAGACCTTTGCTTTTGTGCTATGGAATTCACTTGCACGCAACGATGTGGTTGAGCGTTGGATGACACGTTCGGGTTGTCCGCTGTCCTAAGAGATTCATGGCAAAAATGCCAGGAGCGTGGATTGAACACGCGACCGCCAGAAAGCACCTTTACCCGGAAATCTTCAGTCTGTCGCTCTCCCAGCTGAGCTATCCCGGCATATTAGCGCTTTAATAGCAACTGTAATGGACAGCTGTCAGTTTGCCTGAGGGGTCACCCCATCCTCTGAGCAAAAGTCAATAAAACGCCCCAGCACCGACGTCGGCGAACTCTTTTACTGTCCCCTTCGGGGTGACATACGAAAAAATTGGAACGATACAGAGAAGATTAGCATGGCCCCTGCACAAGGATGACACGCTTTCCCGGAGTGGTAGACCTACGGGTCTCAATATTTATTTTGCTATCCATGCTCACTGTGGCTATGTCTCGTGCAGTGGCTTCCCTGTTGGAACCACAAGAGCTGCCAGGGTTGAGCTTGCTGACAACCACGTCCGTGTACAATCCAGCAACGACGCCCACGCAAGTGCGTATCCATGTATGACATGGCGCAGTTCGAGGATGACCGAAGAATACTGACGCCAATATCGATGTTGCGCCGGGAAGCATGCCTATGTCTACACCCGCCTCCAATATTACTCAGGCTCGACCTCGTTTCTCGCCATCGCAATGCATGCCAGTTAGGATCCCGGACGTGCTCGCGTCGAATATGGAAGAGCGGCCATGGATCCCAATGATCCAGTGTTCCGCCGACTTTCCTCCTGCAATCGTGAGTACAAACATTCTTCGCACTATAAACAAAAATTCTCACAATGACTCTGCAGTTTGAGATGGCAGTCTCCCAGTTGATCCACCATCCAGAATACAACTCAACGCTTATCCTGCGTTCAGAGACAGTATCGGATTCGACGACCCACTTCCCGTCCTCGATCCCTCGTCTGGGCAAGTTCCGCCCAGTCCGTACCATTCACCGACGTCTGCTTCCCCGTCGACCAGGGAGAGATACTGGACTGGAGCAACACTGCACGTTATACGCGTCGGATACAGGGGACGACGAACGACCCCTCGTCCTCGTCCTCACTCCAATCGTGGAGCCCGGCACGTCACTGCCATACTATCATCCAGCGGTCCGTCACCTGGCCTTCCACTATGTACCAGCGGATGTGCCCCTGCTCCGCATTGAGGTCAAGCCACTACCGTCGACGCCGACGGACATCAACTCCCGGCTCTACCGCACATGTCTGGCCCTCCTGGACACGTTGCACCGGTATGGCTGGGGCGCGCTCACGAACTACAAGAAGCGGGTGCACCACGATTGTGTCATCGCAAGGGCGACATACCAGGATTTATACTTGATCATGCGGGAGCGGCACAAACACCTAGTGAATGATTGGCAGGAAGTGACCGATCCTCTTAAGCACGTCTTCGAGGTGCGTGCATTGCATCTATTTGAGGGGTTGAGAAACAATGTCATAATTCGAATCCAGGACATCGGCATCGCGACATTCCTGATACTCCTCTGGAAGGAGAGCTACATATCGGAGCAGAAGGAAGAACAGACTAAGGAGGACCTCCGCGACTTGCCGTGGAAGAATTGGCCCCGTCCGCAGGGAGGCTTCCTTGACCTAGGGTGAGTCCTAGTGCGTCATCTGCACAACAACTGAGTATGGCTGACACACTCATGGAGGTGCGGAAACGGGCTTCTCACCCACATCCTCACGGCAGAAGGCTACGATGGCCATGGTATAGACGTCAGGGCCCGCACGTCGTGGTCGCATTACCCCGAATCGACGCAAAGTCAGCTACACGCCGAGTCCCTAGATCCGACGGCTCTCGAGAGCCAGTCGGGTCCGGTACGGGACCACCCCTATCTTCGTCCAGGGGTGTTCATTATTGCGAACCACGCAGATGAGATGACGCCCTGGACGCCCGTACTCGCAACCCTCTTCGAGGCGTCCGGGTACTTGTCCATCCCCTGCTGCGCGTGGGCGTTCGACGAGAAGTACGAACGATCGCGAATAGCGGACTACCCTGTGCCCGATGGCAGCTTCGTAGAGGGCCTGAACCTTGGCGGGGACGGCAGCAACAGCAGCTCGTACTCGAGGTACCGCATCTGGCTAGCGTCTTTGAGCTTGTACTGCGGGTGGAAGGTCGAGTGTGAGAGTCTGCGTATCCCCAGTACCAGGAACTGGGCTATCATCGGTACGTCAGACGTACACGGTGGGCAATGCTGCGACAGCTGACTGAGCCTGATAGGGAGGAAAAGAACAGGTTCCGCCGAGGACCTGGAGGAGGCCCGGAGGCGGGCAGCAAGGATTGTATTCCAAGTGCAAGAACGAGGGTTGTTCAAGACGAGGACGCCGGAAGGGAAAGCCAAGGAACACTAGCCGGCGAGTGGCGGTAGGCCTGGGGATAGGCTTGGGGTAGGCATCCCTACCGTCCGGCGGATGTCGGATGACCAGCGGGTGGGCATGGCAGACAGCCTGTTACTCATATCTTGCGTACTCTGTACGTTAATCCTCATTCGTGATGGCATGCTGTTGGGGGGATGAGAGGAAGCGCTAGCGTGTGTGTGCGCAATGTGGCTCAGTACATTCCTGTGGGCGCCACAGCAACGGTGAGGGACCGGAGATGCCGTAGACGGGCGCTTGCATTCCTTGCATCCCTCTCCCCGCCCTCGCTCGGTACATATGTGACTTCGGCCGGGATCCTCTTTCTGTTCATACTCTCCACCACGCTGGGCTTCGGACCACGTCTTCGCCATAGTAACGCAGGCTGAATCATGGTTTCCGCACTCCCCGACGAGCTCTGGCTGGACATCTTCGACCTTGCCGTCGACGACGCTGATTTATTCGACCACACACTGCCGACCGCCTTCTCCGAAGCATCCTGGTTCAAGACACTGTACGGAGACTGGTCATTGCGTACCGCACAAGAAGGCGTGAACAATGCGCAGAGGCGGAGCTATGCCACGAAGAAGGTCAGTCCCCCACCTAGCAGTAGTGCATAGTAGATTCCGACGAGCCACGCAGTCTATCATGGCCACCTGCAGAACCTGGAGGAGGTTGGGCTATGAGTTCTTCTACAGGTTCCTGTTCTTCAGCAACCCTCGCAACATCCAGCGTGTGTGCGCTCTGATGGACCGCGACAAGGACCTGGGGCGGTGGGTGAAGCGGTTGCACATCACCCGCTACTTCGCCGGAGGAGGGACGACCATGGAGACTACACAGAACTCCCTGGTGTCCATCATCCGACATTGTCCAAACCTCCAGATCTTCGTGGTCAACTGGCCCTTGTCCAACACCCTCAAGGCCGTCGGTGATGCTCTCTGCACGTACTGTCCGCGAAGTCTGCGTGTCCTCCACATCAATATACCCACGAGGTCGCTTGCGAGACTCATCTTCATGCTGCAATGTCTGCCCCAGCTCGTGACCACCCACATCGAGTTCGACGGGACACCCCCTGAGCAGATCAACCTCGGTGCCGCGTCAGACCTTGCGCTCACCCTGAAGAAACTTCAGCATCTCTCGCTGCGGGGACCCTTCCAAGATTTCCTTGAAGAGGCTATCGGCTGGAACCTACCCTCGCTCAAGGCACTCTGTCTCGATTTTGTTAATCACCGAGACGACTTCCCCGACTTGCTCGAATTCCTCAGGATGCATGGCGCAGAACTCACCTTGCTCGATCTAAACATCATCCCCACTCTGGACGTGTCGGCCATCCTCGACCTCTGCCCACTCCTGACGACCTTCACCTTCAATCCGGACTGGCGCATCCCAGGCTGGGAACACCATCCATTCCTCGAGAGCTCTATGGTTCGACGTCCGCATGCAAACATCACCACAATCGGTCTACACCATCTTCTGTATGCCTTCGGAGTTGGCTACGCCGCGACCTATGACAAGGTCGACCCTTTTGCTACCCAGATGATCCGCCGACGGAACGATGTCAACTTCGCTGCGCTGAACAAGCGGAACTTCCCTCGTCTCGAGCACATCCGCGTCTTGAACACGACTTTGCTCTCGGATCTGGAAGCCAATAACGGACCCAGCCAGAAGTGCTACGAGCGCTGGGAGCGGTGGTGGCGTCAGTGCCAGAAAGAGGGCGTGAGGCTGGAGGACTGCACTGGCGAAACGCTGGGCACGCTGCCGATGGATCCGGAGGACGAGGAAGAGGAGGATGAGAGTGTGGTGAGCGAGGGGCCGCCGCAGCTGTCGACGCTGAGGGAGCTCCTCATGGAGTGCAGGAGGATGAACGCGCAGCGAGAGATGGACGTCGCGCCCCCAGCGCTCCGGATGGTCTACGCCGGCACGTCTCGATTATCATAGCCATTGTGGGTACCGGTCTCCCATGTGTCTTCTGCCCCACTCGGCCACTGACGGTGATCGTCCCCAGCGTGGCTTCCATGCATACCCCCTGACCGGCCCCCCCACTCCACGTTGGACGCTCCTCGACCTTCTGGGCCTCATGCTCCGCAGACATGACCCGCGACGACGACATACGACCGTGACGCCACTCCGCCGACGACGTCTCCCCACGCATCCCTGTCCTGTGTTATCCGCTGCTATCGCGCTCTGCCCACTTTCGCTCACTCAATCCCATCTGTACAATATCCACGCAGGAATACACCGCAGTTGCGGTCAGTCATGGAGACCATCCAAGCTACTTAAGGTACGTCCTGCGAGCGTCTCACCAGTGCGACAAGCTGACAGTCACACCTCGCAGCGTTCCGAACCATCACCCTGTATAACGGGCTATTTGCCATCCTCGACGAGGACAAACGAACTGATAGATACATGATATCATGTTGGTTAGGGCTACATTGATGATGTCTATGCAAGGACATAACAGGGACAATGGGCTAGAAATCGTACAAATCTGGCCGCTCCGAGATAAACGCAACCTTCTTTTTCACCTTCGCTTTCTTGAAGCTGCTTCCTGGCTTCTCCACACCCGTTGCTGCGTTGTCTTGCGCAGCGGGCGCTGTGATCTGGACTTGTTCCAATTGCACCTGGACGGCAGCGACCGACGCGCTACCATCGGTCGTAGTGGACGGATCGTGTGCGTGACTGTGATCGTGCCCCTGACCAGCTTCCATTGTCGCAATGGCGCTCGCGGATGGGGTAGTGCGTCGTTCGCCGACGCCGCCCTCGACGTCCAGGTGCAGCGTCTCGAAGATGAGACGCTTGCGCATGCACTTGAACGCGAGATTGTTTTCTCCCGACGAGGTCAGCCCGCGGAGCGTGGAGAACTTGTCGCTCGGCGGAAGCAAGGTGTGCGGCGCTGGAAGGGTATGTATGTGGACCAAGCCGTGGTGAGACGAGAACATAGCCGAGAGGGAGGGGTTCGCTGCATCGCTCGTCAGACGTCTGCACGTTGGACGAGATGGGTGACTTACAACTAAACGCTGCAAGCGTGATAGAGGCGTCCGTCAGCCAGCCGAGCTTCTGCACCCAACCCGGACCTCCGTATCCCTCTTGGCACAGGTTCGGGGGCATGCACACCGAAGCACACGCACGAGGATTTCGGCGGAGGAGTGCGCGCAGCGAGTGTAAGAAAAAGGAAATATCCTGCTATACCGATGAGCGCAATGGTTCAGTCCGATGGGCAAAACTACTCACCTGTGGGGATAGGTCACCCCATTCGTATGATCCAAGAGCGGGTATGCAAATTCTTGTAGCAACCTGTGCTTCTGGGCCATCTTGAGAGAGGATATCAGAGAGGCGGCGGATAATCGTCCTGCAAGATGACGTCCGCTCCGGTGTCGATGCGTCCTCAGGACTCACACCCACGAACTTCCCCTCCGCTCGTGCGTTCCCGATAACCGCCTGTGGAACCCGGCAGGTGAGATCAAACGTTTTGCAGTAGTCCTCCGCGGACCTAATTGTGTAGCATTCTGGTCATTCATCGTACATACGATCAGTACGCAGGAGAGGTGCGGCTTACTGGCTGGAAGACGGCACGGTCGTCTGGAACTGCTTCATCTGCGCATACCGCCACGCGATCTTGATCTTCATGCCGTGCTCCGACGCCTTCTCGTCCTCCCCGTCCTCTCCCGCAACAGGCTGAGGAGGTGCGGCAGCATCCGCGGGGGCGCCCCCTCCCGGCAGCCACATACACTCGGCCAGGAACGCCTCCGCGCGCGGGTCGACCACGACGACGCGCTGGCCGCTCGCGAGCCCTTGTGCGGCAAAGTACTTGACCACGAGCTCGCCGTACGCGGTGTGCGCGTCCGGCGCGAGAGCGAGGAGCGCGCACGAAAGCGGCAGGCCGCCGCCGAGGATGTCATCGAGAGAGGGAATGCCGGTCGATGTGATCACCGTCGCGGTCGAGCCAGGGGAGGTGCGCGTTCCCGCAGGCAGCGGGGGCTGTTTGGCGGTCGTCCGTCGCTTGAAGGCGGACATGCCTGGACGGTGAGCGCGGCGGCGAGGTGGTTGGAGCCGGAGAGAAGATCGGCGCTGTGAACGGAGGCGCGCGCGCGAGAGAGAGAGTCGCGATCGGCGCGCAGGTGGAAGCGCCGCGAGACGCGCTTCACTCACCTCCTTCCGCCATGAGCTCTGCGCTGGAGTCGGATTGTAGCATATAGGCAGTCTGAAACACTACGAACGCGATGTTTGGGATGTTCCGCGCGTGGAGGACGTCGAGGACAAGCCCGGCAGGACGCGTCTTCTGGCGTGTGGGGTATAGAGGCCTGCAGGTACGCCCGCTCGACCGTCCCTATTCATTCGCTCATGGTTACACAACACAGGCAGTGAATTTTTTGTGTGCAATTCACCTCCTCGGAGAACATGTCGTGACAGTCTCACTGGTGCGTGGCCCCCATCCCTGTTGCTTGTCGGAACGCGCTCACCGTATGGCAGATCGAGGGCCCCTCGATGTTCCCGACGATGGGCCTAACGGGCGAGGCCGTGCTGGAGCTCAAGTGGATTGACCCGCGAAAACTCCAGCGGGGAGACCTCCTCACCTACATCTCGCCGCTCGACCCCACGCGCAAGGTGTGCAAGCGCGTCACCGGCCTGGCCGGAGACGTCGTCTGCGTCGACCCGACCGGACAGTACGCGCCCTCAACCGAACATGTCGTGATACCCAGAAACCACATCTGGGTGACCGGTGACAACTTGCCGTGGTCGCGCGACTCGCGTATGTACGGTCCTGTGCCGCTCGGCCTTGTAAAGGGCAAAATGTATGCGAGGGTGGGTCTGTTCCATGCAACATCTCAATTACGACATGCTTATGCCGTCTTGCTCTTCAGGTCTGGCCATTGCAAGATGCGACCATCTTCCGGAACACCTTCGACTTCATTGACTGACATGTCTCTGGCATCATTGACAGTCACTACTTACCCCACTCGTAGACCACTAATTTGATTGCTGGCCGTGGCTATATAGCACGCGCCAGCAGAAATGTGTTATGTGTCCAGGCGGGATCTCGGTACTGTCATGGGCAATGATGCAGGTATCATTTTGTTCCTGGTATATGGTAATGCATCCGCGAAGTATGCGCACGTCCAACAAAGGCCGATCTCGCATACAAGCTATCTCCTACATCCTCTCACTAAGCTGCTCGCTCTACAGATGCCCTCTGCTTGAATGTGCACATGAACCTGACATCTACGCTCTGGACCGCAGGGACAGTGGCGAGCGCGCGGCGTGCATAGGCCTCGCAGTCAAAGTCCGCGAGGTTCTCGCCCCCACATGGTCTGCTCGGGGGCCGGGGGGCGTGTGGCCCTTTCCCGGTGACGCACTCGCAGCGCAGCTGGATCTCCAGCTTCTGTATTGACAGTGAGGCGAGTGAGACGAGAAGACGGTTCTAGGAGGGCCGATGTCAGCAGAACGCCCTCGCTGGGGTACCACATAGAAGGGGAACGCACCGTCGCCTCGGTATCGACAATACAGGGTCGTTCGTCGTACTCGTCTACGTCGCCGCAAAGCCGGATGTTCAGAGCGAGCAGCTCCAGAATCGAGTGCGACAGGCCTCGAAACACCATTGGCAAGCCATCCTCCTCGAACGCGCGTCTCGGGGTGACGAAAAGGCGCAGTCGGTTGACAACGGCGTCTCGCAAGATCGAAAGGACCATGTCGAACGGGTCATGTTTGCAGACATTCAGGTAGAGGACCTCGATGGGACACGTGAAGCCAGCGATGTATATGTCTGGCACGGTGCCAGTAACGGTCTCCAGCTTCGTCCACGACCCCGTCGTGAGCTGGTCTGCTCGGTTGGTCAGCCGGACGGGCTCGTAGAATTCGGCTTCCACCTGGAGGTTGCCTGGGGTGAGCTTGTCAGCGAAGCCGGTGGTGATCGACAAGTTGCGTAGGTTGGGGAAGGCCTTGATGTATGGCGCGAGGAGTGGACTGTCTGGACTGTCGAGGATCAGTTCTTGCATGTTTGGGAATTGAGCACAGAGGTCGTTGCGCGGAAGGTCAGCCTCGAAGCCATGTATCGCAAGGGTCTCCAGTGTGCGACGGAACTTCTGAAGAGCCAGGACGGGATGGAAAAGGGCGGCCGTATGTACATCTGGGTCGAAAGTTTCTTCGTACTTGAGCACCAGGACTCGTAGATGTGACCGCAGGACCTTGACCATTTTGATGGATTCTAGTCCCGCCTGAGTGATGGTGAGGGAAGTCAGGGAGGTGAGATGGGCAAAGCCGTTCGCGAGATGGGAGTGCGAGCGGAGGAGCATCTCAGCGTTATCCAGGCGGAGAGACACGAGGGATCGAAACGTATTCTTGGTAAAGATGTCCACCAGAGACTGGGAGATCGGACCGGGAAGAGAGACGGTAGCGAACAGCGTGCCACTTGGTGGGTGCAAGTCGAGGACGAGGTCGCGTAGGTACTGGCAGCGGTCGCCGCCCTCAGCCTGCAAGAACGCAATGAAAGAGACGAGATCTGAGACGACGTCTATAACGATTCTTCGGCGGAGAAGCGACTTGGCACAATCGTGGTAGAGGGTGCGACAGACACGCATGAGCGTGCATTGCGTCGACGTCGGACAGAACGACGCGATTTCAAGGAGGACATCCATAGGCAGAGCGGGCGTACGCGCCTCAGACCTAGTGCGTCTGCAGTGAGCCGGAGCTTCAACCCTGGCCTAAGGAAAGCGACTCACACTGGCGAGGACATGGTGGCGTTGAGACAAGGAGGCGTTGCAGACGGTGGCGTCGAGGGCGGCAGAGGAAAGGGGATGTGAACAAATTCAAAGAATGCCCAAACAAAGCAGCTGTCAACCGTTGGGCACAACAAGACCTGCAATCGCGCCGCATATGGGCAGATCGAGATCGAAGGACTCTCCCGCTCATCACACAGCGAAAAAGGGACACGTATCGTTCTCGCCAACAACGTCCATCCATACAAAACAAACACAGAATCCATCACGACACCTTCCTCCGCTGCGCACCCCATGACCTGGTACTTGCAGTGAGTCCCACGGAGACAGACAGGAACAAGCACGTATGCACCGCCACTCACCCATTCGTGCCCTACAACAGATCACGTCTCATCTTTACAATATCATTATGGCGACGGCGATGCCCTCGCAGGGCCAGAGTGACCCCCTGCAATGATCCAACTTCCGCGAAGAAACGACGACCGAGTGCCTCCAGCTGCACAGTCTCAAGGAACTCCTCAACGGCACAGGGCGGGCTGTTGCATACTTCCCCGTTCCACTGGACGCTCGTCATGTGTTCGGGCAATTCGTAGCAGCAGAAGATTATCTCGATCTCTCTCAGCGGTAAGCCCCTGAGAGCACTGATGAGGGCAGACTGCGCATGGACGTCAGTCTGCTGCTGTAACAAGATGAGTTGGAACGGTGACGGACCAGCCCCGCGTCGAGGTCGACATCCTTCTCGTCAGGATTATGTTCAATGCTGAGCTTCAGGGTCTTGATGTTCTCTGCGCCCTCCCGTCGGAGCACTGCGGGTAACCCGAACTCGTGGTTCAGGACACCGGCCGGCTTGACGTATAGTGCAAGGTCAGACGGATGGGTGTCGTTGATGACTGCGCTGAGCATCTCGAACGTCCCCTCGCTCATGAATAGACCGAGGCGGCGCACCCGCGTCACCACGCCACTCACATACACGTCGGGAAGGGACCCGTCAACCTCGTCCATGGTCTTCCACGTGCCGTACCGGAGGAATGAGTTCCGATTTGCCGACCGGTGTGCATTGAGTGCGGTAGGATTCTCCGGAAAGTCATCCACATCCAGCTCGTTGCACGTGTTGTCCAAGGTAAGGCTCTTGATGTTGGGGAACGTATGGAGTAACGAAGCGTAGTCGACGTATTCGGCCCAGTTCACCGTGAGCACTTGCACCGCGGGGTAGGGGGGCGGGTAGTGTGTGGGAGAAATGGACGCGTTAAAAAAGCTGAGTTCGACCTCCTTGAGAGTGTCGCGAGAGTCCTGGAGGGCATGCAGAGGATGGTAGCTTTGAACAGGCACGTTGGCGTCCTCCACCTCGTCGCAGCCTAGTTTGACCGAAGTCATACGTGCTTGCATGTCCCTGAGAAGCTCGCATGTGCGCATGCCGCAGGAATGCGTGCAGAAGTCTGCGACCGATGGCAGCGTCTTGAGAGCGTCGAGGAGGCATGGGTGGTGCGAAAACATCGCCTCGGCCGCGTCGATGTGGAGGATGCGGAGGGAGTCGAAGGAGCATGACCGGAGGACATCGGTGAGGATGGAGATGGCGTTCTCACTTGGCATGTGCCACTTCTCGAACTCCAAGGACAGAGCGCCGAGGTGTCGCGTTCGTGTTCCCTCCTCTGCCATGACGAACCGGAGAAACTTCAGTATCTCTTCGTCGGAGTTCAGTGCTGCGCCTTTTCTCAAGAGTGTCTTGGGTCCTTCGTGGTAGAAGAACCGGTTGGCTTGCATCATCGACGAGATCGTCCTGCCTGTTGCGAAGGATGTGATGAGAGACAGCACATCTGCGTTCAGCGTCGGTTGGGGCATCATAGGCAAGGACATCTGGTCGGGATGTGATGTGAGATGCGGAGAGGTGAAAATCCTGCCATGAGACGCACGATGTGCGATGATTGTGGCCGGTGGCGTTTGTGTCAAGAAGGCTTGGGTCAAGGTGATCTCGGGTTGAACGTTGCCACGACACAGCAGAGAGCTGGCAACATTTTATGGGAGGTGGGAAGTGGTGAAGTTCACCTATCAGAGTTGCTGCGGCGCTGAGAGCAGCTGCGTATAATTTAGCGCTCCTGTAAGTGGACGCCCAATATGGTGAATATTAATCGGCCCCATATGTATTTCCTCCAAACGGGCCAGTACACTCTGAAGGCTACTGTTGTTGCGGTCTTGTCGTGGCATCCGGGTCGACCTCAACGGATTTATTCAAGCTTCATGACATGAAACCAAAGCCTCACATATGTGCATCTATAGCACGTGCTTGGAGAGCAGTTGGTATGGACATCTGCAGATACTACTAATAGCTTGAGCATGGTGCAGGCAAAAGCCCGGGCTTAACCAAGTCACCTTGAAGTTAGCGAACGAAGTTCATAGAGTACCCCCCTTGTCCGTTGGGGACAAACTGAAAGTTATCCGTTGATAACCCGAAGTTACCTGAAGTAGTACAGATGAGTATGACTCGGAACGCAGTGCTCGCATAGACTCAATCACCTAGAATGTTATTTCCGAGACCCTTCAGCTTGTCTAGCATCTCAGCGGTTTCCCGTTTCTGAGCAGCCTCGATACGAGGAGGGAGTGCTGATAGTGACCGTCGTATCCCAACGAGGTCAGGGGAGTCTGGCGGTAGAAGCTCGAGTAACTGCTTGTAATCTGGAAAGAAATATCTCCACTTTCGCACTCAGTACGCTCATGTATGGAATAAAAACTGACCTTCTTGCGCCGCAGAGAGCGATGACCAGGAGTTTATTTTCTCGTTAGCAGCGGCTCGTCTCTGGAGGGCCTTCTGATATCGGGGATCGTCCTTCAGTGCTACAATTCGCGTCAGCGTGCACAGCAGCACCGACATCCAACTTCTGACTACCTTCCGTGCAGGCGGACACTACTTCCTTGTGCTCCTCCTGTGAATTTGGTTGGGTAAGAGAAGTATCGTTACTCAAGAAGTCGGTGGCAACCCCACCAGCTTGATGTAACACGCGCCGATATTAGCGTTGAGTACTGCTCTAGCCTTGGCACAGTCCACTTCGAGCACGGTTGCACGTTCGTCGTGCACTTCTTCGATCTCGGACGAAGATTGGACTGTCTGCTCCTCCTCAGGACCAACATCCTCGGATTCGTCGGCGGTATGGAGGGCCCTGCCTTTTCCCTTAGCAGAATCAGGTTCGCGTCGTCTTGGAAGGTGACCGAGAGCGGATCTGTATGCTGCTAGAGCTTCATCCCACTGCTTGGCGCGGAAGTGGTCGTTCCCTTCTCGCTTGAGGTCCTCCGCATCGTTCAAGCATCTCTACAATGCCATATTCAGCACAGAGGAGGTCCTCAGATAGCATGAGTATGACATACCCTGATATATTCTTCAGTACGCGGGGACTCGTCACGCGGCGAGGCCGCTGTGGGCGATTCCACGGTCTCATCGGCGCTCGGTAGAGTTCTATCCTCGGCTTTTACAGTCATCCGTATGTCGTGTGCTGGGAATGATGTGTGCGTGGACTGTACAGGAACGTCCACAACCGGAGAAAGAGGTGGGTCAGTGCGGGTGCAGCTGCAGGAGGCAAGCAGGGAGCGCCGCGTGAAGTGTGCTGCAGCCCGAGGCGATGCCGTCATAAGTAGCGTCGCTGCTGTGGATCTCAGATCTTCACTTCTGTGCTATCGTGGTCTGTGAATGTACATGTATATATATACCCCTCCATAGTGTACGTGTGAGCATCATATTCACCTCTCTCCTTCTTTCTCTCCTTCTCACCATTGCCTCATCATGCCAGGAATCAAAGACGCGAAGACTGTTCTCGTCATTGGCGCTACTTCTGGCATCGGACGGGCCCTCGCGCTCGCCATTCATGACCTCGAGTCCAAGCCGACCGTCATCGTCGCCGGTCGCCGTCAAGAGCGACTAGACGAGATAGCGAAGCACGGGGACAGAATCAACGCCACCCGTGTGGACATCAATGCGGGCGATGACGACCTGAAGGCCTTCGTCCAGAGAACAGTATCCAGGTATCCCGATGTACGGCCACCTCATTCACATTTCAGTCGATGAATTGCTCATCTTTACCTCACAGCTTGATGCGGTGATATTTTCTTCGGGGATCCAGCATATATTCGACTTGACAAAGCCCGAGACGATCGACTTCACCAGTAAGCCGGTCTCACCTATTGCGTTGCTGGCCGAGGCTTGACCGCGCCATAGAGTTCCAAAACGAGACCACGACGAACTACATCTCGATCTTCAAGTTAATCGTGCTGTTTCTGCCGCACCTCCTGAAGCTGAGCGTGTGTCGATGTGCCCGAAGACGGTCGCTCAGACGTTAGCTGACTCGCGCCCGTCCCAGGATGCTGGACGTCCGTCGTTCATAATCCCTATCACGTCGGGACTCTCCATCGTTCCTTACGCGAACGTCCCAAACTACTCCGCTACCAAGGCTGCGCTCCATAGCCTCGACTACTCTCTACGGGCCCAACTCGTGAAGACGAAAGTCCAGGTGATCGAGATCTTGCCCCCGTGAGTACAGCGCGGATGCATATCGGATCTTGCAGTTGTTGCGGTTGTTACTGAGTACGGCTTGATCCAGGTTGGTCGAGTCCGAGCTGCATGATCGTAAGTCGCCAATGACTCAAACTTAGGGAGACCGAGAGTACTCATGAATGTGGCAGATCAAGGCACAACTCCCGCCCTCGCGAAGTTTTGGATGCCACTCGACGAGTTCACCAAGCAGACCGTGGCAGGTCTCATCCGGGGTGATCCTCAGGTCGCTGTGGGGACAGCAGGGCAGCAGCTCGAGCAGTACGAGAATGGCAAGTCGGAGGCCGTCCAACAACTGCACGACAGGATGATCTCATCGACTTCGGCGTAAATTCCTGTGTACATTATACGGGGCGATACAGAACGAATAGCAGCTTGTTATGCACAATACCGGCGATGGTAGCAGGACTGTAAACGATCTACAGCAAAAATAAAGCATGCGCGTACAAGAAAAGCACAATCCACAAAGGGGCGAATCCGGAACAACACAAGCTTCCCAAACAAAGCTACTCCGACAAGTCTGCGTACATGTCGTCGTCGTCCGATTCCGACGCCAGTTCTAGAACGTCATCAGAAGCCTCGTCGTATGCAGGCTGCTGACCACGACCCCCAGGTATGCGCAACTTGAGTGTTCCAGAGTGGAGTCCGGTCTGCTCCTGGGTGGCAGGCCTTGTCTGTCTGGGGGCCCACCAGGCAAACACGGGGGACGCAGCGCTGAGACTGGCAGGGGGCGTGGGCAGTTGAGGCGAGACATCCGTCGCCTCTGGCTGAGGGCGCTCTGCTGCATGTCGAGAGGGCCGCACAGTGGCTGAGGAGCATGGAGGACCATCGGCGGTGAGCGTGTGCGCAGCCGACTTGCTCGCGAGAGCCAACGCGAGGCTAACCCCCCCCCCCCTCACTCTCTTCCGAGTGTTCCTTGGGGCCTGCGGTGGCCTCTGCGACTTTGCGGCGCTTGGGAGCCCTTGCGGAAGAACCGGCGCTTGGGGGCAACACGGGGGGCTTGCCTTCGAAGAACTTGTCGTTCGCGCAAACGAGCTCCTGGTAGAACGCCGTGTCGAACGCGATGCACTGCAGACGAACACACGGCGCGCGGTGCTCGCCCGAGTTGTACATCGTGAGGACCTGCTCCTTCGACATGGACGACAGAGTCGACTTCTCCTTTTTCACGGTCGTCTCAGAATACGTCTCCTTGACCTGCGCGTCCAGGAACCGAGAGCGAGGCAGAGTCGGCGGGTGCGTTCTTTGAAGATGACATGTACGTGCGCACCTTCTGAGGGAGCGTCGCCCATTCCTCCTTCGTGAGCGGCTGTACACGCAGCACCCTATACCAGCCACAGTATTGGAGGTGACTACCAGCACCAACGAAAACGTGGCGGAGATCGCCTTCATTGAACCGCTTGCTGTCCCGTCCCAAACCGACCTGCATGTATCCGTGCTTACCAGGCCCAGTAGGTGACCAGGCGTTGTGGTCCAGGTTGGGACAGAGATAGTCCTGGATGCCATGCCTTTGAGCGAGATTGCTCGCACTGTCGGTGCACCTACAAGATCATCAGGGTGGCCAACATCACTGTGTCATTGGATCCCGGAGATGACATACCGAACGACAAGCCCCTGGATAGACCCTCCGAGTATGCTGCTGAGTGATTTGCGTGTAAAGATCGCAGGCGCGCCGTCCCCAGGTCCGAGATCGACGGAGACGCTAGGCAACGCATCCAGTTCTTGAACACGTTCCGGTGGCATGGGCGACGCATGCGCAGAAAAGTCCAGCAACGAGGCGGGCGTCCTGGATGAGGACGCCTGCACACACATCTGGTCGACATCAACTCGGCTTCGCTTACTGGAGGATGATGGCGCTGGGGCAACAGGATGGTTGACAGCCTTGAGGGCCTTCTGCAGGTCTTCGACCTGGCAAAGGTTGTGTCAACAGAGTGCGAGGAGAAGATCAACACCCTCCTATCACCTCTTGCTTTTTCCCGCGAAGCTGAATTACCAAGTCTTCTATACTCTTGGCGGCATTGCAGAGCTTGTAGTACGCGTGTCAGCGCCTTTGCGATGTGCAATCAAGGTGGAACGTACCAATGTTTCCGAAATCGACTGCTCCAGAGCAACGGCTTTCTGGACCTCTGCTAATTCGGCTGCGTGGCGGACCTTCAGATCTGCGAGAGTAACCTTCCACGTATCGCTTTGTATCTCAGTGGCCACGCCTATCCCGAAACACACCCGCCAGACCGTAGGCAGGTGGTCTTCGCCGGCGGCGGAGAGCACGATCAGGAAGACGGACACGGCTAAGGGTCCTCCGAATTGGTTGACCGGCGTTCCGTCAGGGCACGGATAATACGAGAATAACTTCAGTGGCCACCCACGCTGAGAACGAAGTTTGTGACCATAATAAACACTGTGGGCGGTGTGAACACCTCTGCAAAGGCGACGATGTACGAGAACATACCAGGGCCTCTTTGTTTGAGAACCTTCTCATTGGCCGCCTCGCTCGCACTCGTAGACGATGCGGGATATTCGCCGCCGACGCCCTGCGGACAGTCGTCCGACCCGTCAAAATATGTGACAGTAGAGGGTACTGCAGACACACCACTCCGGTGATCCCGCGCGCGATGGTCAGACACCAGAAGAGGCCTGCCACACTGCCGTGCGCGCCATGGGCGGCGGTGCCTATGGTCGCGCCGATGACGATGAGCAGCGTCGTGGCAACGAGAGCCGCCTTGCGCCCAATTCTGTCACACAGCAGTCCCACAAAGACTTGTCCGAGGACTGCACCTGGGAGAGAGGCGCCGATCCGTGTCAATCTCACACATACGTCACGGACGATACTACTACCAGGCACGCGCTTACCGACGAGGAGGGAATTGGACACGCGTGTGGACACGTCGGATGTGTAGTACCTGGGGTACAGTTTCTTGAACACCACCTGACAGAAGGTCAGAACGTCCCGCATTCTCACACAACCGGGTCGGGTCGCGCCCGGCGAGGGGAACAGACATTGCTCATCGTCATGAGGTTGTTCTGGTCTGGAACACATCACGTTATGCGTCCCACAGTCAGCATTCATTGAGGTGTGCAGGAACGGGCACATACAGCCATCGGATATCAGCCCGAACGCCGCGGCGGCTATGGTCATGTACGGACTGAGCGCAGCCCTCCGGGAGACCTTGGCGGGAGGTTGCGGGGTCGCGGGAGACGGCCTGCTGTCGACAGACTGCCCGTTCCCGCTCCCATCGTACGCGACCACCGGGACGTTTGCCGTCTTCTCGTCAGTGGAGGCCATGGCGGTGGAAGAGGGCGTGAGGGGGAGAGCAGGAGCTCGAGGAGAGCGTCCTCGGCGGGCCTGCAGCTGTATATGAAGCGCGCACTGAGTCCATCAAACGCTACGGCGGTGGCGACGGCGAGTGGCCCGCGCGTGCGCACGTGTGTGGGCGACGCTCTGCACACGCGCTGCCAGAAGGAGCACGCTCGACTGGGGAGCCGTGAGCAGCGTGAACGCGAGACACGTGCTGCGACCGTCCTCCCCCCGCCGCACCCGGCCCGACCGCCTCGGACGCACGGTCGTGTGCCCACAGCCTCCTCGAGCCCCTCCTCCCATATCGCGTTCGGACAGCGCGAGGTGAGCGTCGCGCACACTGTCCGATGCGGCGCGTCTGGCGGGTGTGCTGGCAGTCCGGGCTATTCCAAACACGGCGATCAAGTCGAAAGGAGGATATGCCCCGACTGGCCTGACCGGCAGCAATCTGCGCGGCCGACACATCGTTGTGGTCGGGTTCGTATGCAGACACCGTAAGGGGCTCGACGCTCCAGCCGGCTCCATCTGCACCCCCTCTGTCAGGCAAAAGGAACAGGATTTCAATATAACCTCTCGGATGGACTCAATGGAGCCTCACCCTAGGTAAGCGGACCCCCCAACGCTTCGGTTGCCGACGTCGAAAGTCACACATGTCAGAATAATTAAACGATAGGTTGGACAGGATATGGAATACATGCTGATCACATCAACGGAGTTGACATGTACACCGCGGAGCGAGGGACCGAGCGCTACGCCAGAACCCAGGCGATGTGCTCCGAGGTGTGCGATAGCGAGCAGGAATTCGGGAAGCGTGCAGGTGGGTGGGTCGCCTTCGAAGTGTGGTGGAGTTAGATACGAACATCGCCTTGAGCATGAACAGCCCGTCATGCGAAGGTTCCTTCTACGACCATGAGGATTGAGCGAAGGAGCGGGTATCCGGGTTGCCTTTGGACGTCTGGCCTCGCGAATCTGGTTGAGAGCATATCGTCGAGAGGAACACACCGAGCGTCTATTGGAGAGAGAGCAACCACAGATACAGCGGGTAGTGGCCAACCTGCAAGCCACGATAGGCTCAGAGCGCGCCCTTTGCTGAGAAAAAAGAATGAATGGCTTGACGTACCCGAGTGCCCTCTCATGCAACGTCGTAGCATTCGCTCTTGGCGCAGTGCTTGGCTCCTCCCTGGGACCTGGTGCTTGCGTAAAGCAGAGCGTCCGTCGGAATGCGCTGCGCAGCGCAGCGTCAGCGGGGCTAGTGGTGCGTGGCCTGACCGACAACAGGTTGTGTGGCACGTCCCGACAACGAGGAGTTGTGTCGGGGTTCCATCTCGGGATATCGAGGCGTCTATTCCCTAAACCTATGCATGTGGGCTGTAATCAGCGTCGAGACGAGGGTAACGCGGGACTGGGAACGTACCGCGGCTTGGGAAAGCGAATGCGATGCAGTACCAGCTGAGCGGTATCCTATCATGCAACGAGAACGGTGCACCTCGCTAGAAGAGAATCGCAGTTCACGGGACCCAGATGCCTACGGCCAGAACTGGGACGAGCGCGCACTCGTAGGCGCCACCGCCACAGACGCGTCGACCACGGTCACGTGGCTATACACGGCTGCAGGAGGAGGGCGTGGTGGATAACCACGGCATCATGGGCTGTGTTGCTGCAATGCAGACTTCTTAATCCAGTACCCAAACATAATGAGTATGTCCTAAGACTCGTCTGCGCAATTCCAATCTTGATGATCAGCTCGACATTTGGAGGATGCGCACGGAGCCCGGAGACGTACCTATGAAGACCCACGTGAAGCAGAAGGCCAAGAAACTCGAAGCTCTCGCAGAAGTAATCAAGCTGGAACGCAAGCGGCAGGACAAACGTACGGAGGGAGTGTGACACTCTACTTATTATACCATGCTCTAGATTATACGTGATCACCTTGGCAGTATGTGCATGCGCGAGAGGCAAGTCGATCGCGGCGCGCCGTGGCTGAGCTCATGCGCGCACTGCGCGCATCGCGCGGGCGCTCACTGCGGCTCAGGAGTCAGAGGCGTTGCCAGTCCCCACCCTTTGCGTCTTCCCTTCCCTCCCCAACTCATCATCCCCCATCGACGAGTTACCACTTGCGCTTCTTTCTCTTGCTATCACTACGCACTCAACCAACTGTTATCTTCTACCATGGACCAAGCAACTATGAATAAAAGTAAGTCTTTTGGCTAATTATGTTCCCGTTGCGAGTATGCTGAGCCTTTGCCCTTCCAGAAATTGTCGATTTCACCGAGGATGAACTTGTTGCCCTTGGTTATCTCGGTGACCGTGAGCTCCTTTCAGTATGCCACGTCTATTGCTTTCTCATGACCGTCCGCCCATCATCCAGATGCTCTCCCACGCGTGAAAGATGCTGTCGAGGCAGTTAGGGCTGATCCTGGCCGTCTTGGCTGTGAGTCTCACTCTTCGCTTTCCCTCTTTGCTGTGACATTCCCTCTTGCTCACCCGTCATCTCGCGTCAGACACGAATGTGTTCATGATCGAATGTGTGAAGAAGCAGCATGCGATCCCAGCCCGCAGACAAGGTCCAGTTCAAGCACGGGCGTAACAGTCCTGCTGCTCAGTCTCCTACGTTTCTAGGCTCTCCAGGCTCTCCCACCTCTCCAAGCTCTCCAACCTTCAGCAACGCCGAAACACTGTGGACCAGCATGAGCGACAACTTGGACGTGTACACTGTCGTTGCACCCCACCTCATTACCCCGTTCGAAAGACGCTTCTACTACAACGGTATCTCCGGCGATCCCCCCGAGCTTCTCTATCGCTCGGACCTGGAAACCAACCCCTTCTACGTCCCCACCCCTGGTGCCCAGTTCTCCAAGATCCCCACTAAGATTCCTAACGGTGTCTTCAACTCGGTTCTCAATCCCAAGTGGGACGAGATAGTCGTTCCTCGGATCATCGCGTTGATGAAGACTCACGGCATCAAGTATTCCGCTCTCCAGACTGTCCAGTTCACCACTCTGCAGGACGGTCAGGCTATCATCGGTCCAGTTGTCATCTGGATCGGCGTTAGGCTGAATACCACCAACGCAGAGGCTGTTCGTGACTTCACCCCAGAGATCTTCCACATCCTCTCCGACAACCAGATCGCTGGTGTGAATGTCGAGTGGTTTGAAGGCGACGTTACAAAGCTTACTGGCCCGCCTCTCCTACCCGTCGTCAACCGGACCAACCCTGCCTTCGGCCTGAATCACCCCTTCAATGCAGCCCTTGGCATTCCTGTTGCGAGACAGACTGCCGACAACGGTACGGGTACCATCACTTTCCTCTTCAAGGAGGTCAAGACCCGCGACGGGGAGCCGAGCGCTAGGGTCCTTGCCGTTACGAACAAGCACGTCGCATGCGTTGACACCAAGACCGACTATAGGTATGACGGCACCAATCCCTTACCTATCCTCGTCTGCGGCGATTGTCGTTACAAGCGTGCTGTTGCCAATATCTTGGCTGTGGTTAGCGACGGTGTTCGTCAGGCCACCAAGCTTTCTGGGGAGATCAAAGCGTTGGAGGCGAAGAAGGGTACAGCTGAGGAGGACCCCCAGTCGCTCAGGCGCTTGAACCGAGACTTGGAGGAGATCGAGGAGGATAACGCCACTCGCCAGACACTCTACACCAAAGTCACAACGGAGTGGAAGACTGAGGACGATCGAAAGTTCGGACTCGTCGACTACGCCCCCAAGATCTCGGCTACGGTCGACTACCGCCGCTATACCTTTGATGTTGCCACCATCGACGTCGATCTCAGCAAGCTCGAGAACTTCCAGTCCAACATCGTTGACCTTGGTATGTTCTCCTAATTCCCTTTCTCCTTACATTTTTCCCGTCTCTCATTTCCAAATCTTGTTTACTAATATTCAATTTCTCAGGCAATCAGTTCGAGTCAATGGAACTCGAGAACCTGTTTTGGCCTGTTGACATCAAGAGCAAGGGCGGCACCATCCCGGCTAACCTGCAGCTCCCTATCACCCGTGTCACCTCACGTTGCTCCGTCATCAACCCTGAGGCAGAAGACAAAGCCGGAGAACCAGTCGTCATCCTCGCCAAGTACGGCAGTACCACCAATCTCACCCTCGGACGTTGTGGCGGCATGGATGCGTACACCTGCGACGAGTTTGGGATTGAGTCGCGTGAAGTTGTCATTTACAACTACACGAAGGCTCATGGCCTCAAGACTTCGGGCGATTTCTCTGACCATGGTGACTCTGGTGCACTTATCTTCACCGGCGACGGCGAAGCGTTTGCCATGCTTCACTCAGGAATGCCTCGTGGTCTCCATAACCATGTGACGTATGGAACCCCGATTTGGTGGATCATCGAGCAGATCCTCAAGGAGTACCCCTTCGCCGACTTCTATGGCATGACCTACACCATCAGTTGAGCCCAAGCACGTCCACATCCTTCCTCCCTCTCCCACCACTGTCTTTTCTCAACGTCTTCCGTGTCTTCAGACTTGTCGTTTCTCCTGCTTCTTGTGTTGTTGGTTCATATGCATGTCTTGGCTGTTCATTTGCTGCGCAACGTTCGTCCCTTTCTCTTTTCGTCTTTTCATGCTAGCAGCTGACAACTCTTCACGTTTACTAGATTATGGGCGGATTACACGCTGTGTTTGTTCCTTCGACGTCGTCTCTGCTCTGTCACTGTCTTTTCCGTTCCAACACTTACTTGACGTCTGGTTGTTGACGGAGATGGTGGATGTCTTGACCGGTGAATTGCTGCTCTGGTGCGTTCTCCGTCTTCTAACTTTGTATCTTCGCACTGACAACGAGTAATCTTGACGCGTAGGCACTGGATCGTCGACTTCTTGCTCAGGTATGTCGACTCATCCTTCCCGTTTCTTACTACGTGCATCTCAACGCCTTTTCTAGGCCCTTCGTCATGTATACTCGCAACCTCGTCAGCTCGTTTTGATCGTGTACAATATCTTCTCGTATCGTGCGTTACTATCGTCCACTCCCCACTCATGACTCGTTCTTCATAAAAAGAAAAACTACATCGTTGTTCTTGTCTTGTTTGTCACTGCTTCCCCCTCGTCTGATGCGCACCAGCTGAGCAGGCATGATGCGTCCGCCTCGACCTCCTGCACGGCCGGCTTGGCTACGCGCCGTCGATGGTGGTGGGTCGGTACGGAGTGAAAATACTGATAGTTGACCTTGAACGCGTCGACACGACGCGCCCCAGCGGACCCTCGAAAATGGCGAATCACCATCGCGTCGCGTCGCGTCACCCCCGCGAGCAGGCGCTCCGCAAATGCGTCAGCGCATTGTTGCGCGTTTGCAGTTTGAAGTGTCATTTGTGGGTTCGGACGGGGTTGTGCGCGGTTGCAGTTGAGTTGCAGCTTCGTCTGTAGCTTCGGACGGAGTTGTGCTGCGGTGTCAGAGAGAAGAAACTCAAGCACGATGCGCCCGACTCCCACAGGCCTCTAGTCGCGCGCTCGACTACAAAGATTACAAGCTGCTAGTATTTCCAGCATCCCGACGGTATCGTGAGTAACTATAGGCAAAAGCGTACTATCATGGTAAGTCTATGAACGTCGACGACAGACGATTTTGCAGTCCCTGCCTGGACCCCACAACCCAGATCACAACATGAACGTCAAGGGGTTCTCGAGGTAACCCTTGAACGCCGAGAGCCACCGTGCACCGACGGCGCCGTCGACCGTCCGGTGGTCGGCAGAGAGCGTGACCTTCATGATCTGCGCGACCTTGAACCCACGCTCCTCCTCAGGTGCAGGCACCAGCGTAGGCTGGGTGGCGCCGACGGCGAGGATACATGACTGAGGAGGGTTGATGATAGCAGTGAAGTGCGAGATGCCGAACATGCCGAGGTTGGAGACAGTGAAGGTTCCACCCTACGCAAGCCCGGTGAGCGGCGTCTAGCTCAGCTGAATACCGAACGTAGCATACCTGGTACTCCTGAGGCTGGAGTTTGCCGTCACGGGCCTTTTTCGCAAGCGACTTGCCCTCGGCAGATATGGACGCAAGACCCTTAGCGCCCACGTCCTTGATGATAGGCGTAATCAAGCCAGTGGGAGTTGCGACGGCGACGGAGATGTCCGCCTTCTTGTACCTGAATGAGGGTAAGTACTCCTTGGCCAGTCACATATGCAACAAGGACGTACTGCCGGATGACTTCGCCCAACCACGCAGAGTTCGCCTCAGGAACGTCAGCCAGAGCACATGCTACGGCCTTGAGCACGAAGTCGTTCACGGAAAGCTTCGCCGACTTGTCCTTCTCGCCCAGCGACTTGTTGAACACTTCACGAAGCTTGAGCACCTTGTCCATGTTGATGTCGAGGGTGAGGTAGTAGTGCGGCAACTCCTGCTTCGACTGAGTAAGACGAGTACCAATGGTACGGCGCATGTTCGAGACAGGGATGTCGGTGTACTCGGGCAGAGACTCAGAGGGTGCAGCGGGAGCAGAGGTCGCGGACGCAGACGCAGCAGCAGGAGCCTGGTACTTCTCCACATCCTCGCGGAGGATGCGACCGTTGGGACCCGAGCCCTTCACCTGTGCCAGGGGAATACCACGCTCAAGGGCAATCTTCTTGGCAATGGGGGTCGCGAAGATGCGGTCGCCTTCCGGGAGCGCGGACCTGGTCTCCTGCTTCTTCTGCTTGGGTGCCTCCGCCTTCGCGGCGGGCGCAGGCTTGGGGGTTTCCGGGGCCTTCTCCTTCGAAGGTGCCTGAGGCTTTGCGGACGCAGCCTCAGCAGCCAGCTGCTCGGCGCCGGAGATGTCATCGCCCTCCTCGCCGATGATGGCAATGGGGGCGCCAACGGCGATGTTCTTCTGGCCATCCTGCGCCTGTGTGACCTACGCGTCAAAGCATTGCACGACCTACATGTTGCGGGGAAACGTACGATGATCTTTGCAAGAACACCGTCGTCCTGCGCTTCGACGTCGATGGTGGCCTTGTCGGTTTCCTACGGTGACACATGAAGTCGTACCGTCCGTTCCGGGTTGGGGGTCGCGACTTACGATCTCGAGCAGGACGTCACCGGCAGCGAAGGTCTCGCCCTCCTTCTTCTTCCATGACGCGATGCCACCCTCGGTCATGGTGGGGCTCATCGCCGGCATGGCGAACTTGGAGAGCGCATGGCGGGAGGCGGAGACGTGGAAGCCTAACGGAGATGTGTGTTGAGTGTGAGCAAGGTATGCGTGTCCGGGAATGAGACGGAACGGAACGTACGCCTGGCGAGGATGCTGCGGGCGAGGGCGGAGGCCATGGTATGGACGAGGAGGAGGAGGACGGAGAGTCGGAGGGCGGGTGCGAGGCTCAGCTGGCAGGACGCAGGCTGAGAAAAGTGGTACGCGATCCGTCGTGGGGAGCGTAAACAGGCACAAACTTGGCGGCGCGTCTGCTCGGGCGGAGTCGGATGGCTAGTCTCTCCCTCCTCCCCGCCCATGTCGTCCGACATCGTCTTGCCAGGCCAGCCAATCCCCCTCCCCCGCGGGCCCCTTCCCCAGCTCGGCCGCGGCGTCTACTCGCGCGACGGCACAGTCAGGGCCAGTCTCGTCGGCGTTCCTCACCACTCCGGATCTGTTGGTTTTTTCTCGTTGCTCTCCTGCTGGGCTGCTCTGAACGTTGCTCTCCCGCGTCAACGCGTGGCCGGCCGCCATACCTGCAGACTCTAGAGATTAAGCGGACCCGTCCACATCCGCCAGTGCCCAATTCAGTCGTCCTGGGATCCGTCACCCGCTTGTCGCCACTGCAGGCCGTCCTATCCATCAACGTTGTGGATGGCATACCTCTCCCTGCAGGCGAGGAGTTTACTGGCGTAATCCGAGTGCAGGATGTCCGCGCAACTGAAAAGGACAAGGTGAAAATAGCGGACTGCTTTCGCGGCGGAGATGTGGTTCGAGGCCTTGTGGTATGTTCTCAAACATCGTCTGGCAATGGCGGCAACAACTAAGCATCTTTCAGCTGTCTTTGGGTGATGCTCGGAGCTACTATGTCACTACTGCGCGAAATGACTTGGGCGTCATCTTTGCCACGAGTGAGGCGGGTAGGTTGACCACCTGCTACTCCTGCGTGATGTCTTCTTATACGATCCAGGTGCGACGATGGAGCCTGTTTCCTGGCAAGAGATGCGCTGTCCTAAGACAGGAAAGATTGAGAAGCGCAAGTGTGCAAAACCTGAAGGCATGTAGGGAACACTGTACCAATATACTATCTCGCATATTCTGTAGCTTTAGTGCAAATCCTATGACAATGAGACTCTTCTTAGCATCATTTGGGAGTTTGGCGATGCGCAATAGGTGATATAAGTCGTAGCGCGAGAAGACTTCGAGCTCATCATCCACCTAACGCGTCGGCTGGACGCGTGATATGAGTCACGTGCCCTGTATTCAGGTTCACGTGGTGTATTCCCCGCGAAAGGCAAGTGCTTCGCGTGGCCGCCGGGCGACAAGTTCACTATTCGGGCTGACGGAGGTTGTTCACCCACCGCAACTTCAGGCACTGGTCTCTGCTTTCCCCCTTAGCTTTTCCCTTCAGGTTCTCAAGGCTCTGGCTTTCCTCGTCCTGGGCTGTACATAGCCGTCTGCGTTATGACTGCTGTCCTCCAAGCGACAGATATTCTGCGTAAGGACAGAGGCATGGCTTCCATGGACGACAATGCTATCAAGTACATACGACGCGCGTTATATGCGCATTCGTTCGCGCTGACCTGTCTCGTTTCGTAGTTTCTCCTCCTCCGGGACTGACTGGAAGACAAAGTACTATGAGGTTGCCGACATGCTGGCCGAAACCCGTGCTGAACTCGATGACTTCCACGCATCCAGCAAGGAACTGGAGGAGGAACTCGAACGGGAACTCGAACGGACGGAGAAGGCTCAGCAGGATCTGAAGGTGAAGGTGGCCAGGGCTGAACAAGAGAGGGATGACTGGAAGGTGAGTCTCCTGCATGAAGCTGCTGCGGTGGACGCCCTCATTCATGGCTTGCGCAGGCGAAATTCATGTCTCTCCAAACCATGCACAACACTACGACAACTTCACTTCAACGCGAACTGGATACATTGCGACAAGATCACCAGAGGATCAAAGTCCAGTTGCGAGACTTGGAGATGGGCAACGACGATTTGGAGCGGAGCGAGCGGGCGATATCGTCTAGTCTGGCGGACGTAGAGCAGAAATACGCTCGGGTGCTGGAGGAGAAGATATTGCTGGAACACGAGCTCCTTGACAAGGCGAGCATGGAAGAAGAGGGTCAACGGATCAGGGACGAACTAAGAGGTAGGTTTGGTCCATGTTTGCGTGACTCAGTCCCTCACGTCCTGCGTCCTCTCTGTAGATGCCAATGAGGAGATAGCCATCTTGAAGGATCAGCTTGCTGCGGCGCAACAACGCGCTAAGAGTGTCTCTACCACCTCTGTCGAGTCGTCGGCGCCGTCGTCGCTGCCTAACGCCACACCGTCAATATCCAATGAGGACCTCCTTAGCGTACCGGTGCCCTCAGATCTCAGTCTTGCCGACCTGACTCCTCCCCCCGATACTCCAGTCAAAGACTTCCCTTCCTCTCCGATCTCCATTGTGTCACCTCGTCCAACTAGGGGCGGGGCTCCTGCAACGCCTACATCAATGCTCCAACGCGCAGGATTCCATCCTCCGCGGTCCAACCTCTCGACACCCTCCAATGGCATTTCCTCTCTAACACGCTCGGCTACCCATCCTGGTCTTCCTGCCAGTCCATCACGATCCGTTACACACTCTGGAATCCCATCTAGTCCCTCTCGCTTGCCTCCCCCGCGTACCCCCGTCCCTCGATCGGTTGCCAACCGTGTACCCACATCTTTTAACTCAAGCTCCGCCAGCACCGCAGGCGGTGTTCCTTCTACGGCTTCTAGGAGCAAGGGGGTGCAGATGGTCTCGGAGATGAGGGCTCGTGTGAAGGTCCTGGAGCAGAAGATTCACACTCGCGTTCCCCGATTGCGTATGGGCAGTGTTACTAGTCGCACCACGAATACCGCCATGCCGCCACCTCCAGTACCACTTAAGGCTACTTCATCGGCTTCCCCGGCGCCATCAACGGCGTCATCCTCCCGCTCTGCGTCCCACCAGGAACGCCTCAGCCCCGCCGTTCCGAAGTCACGGCGAGCGAGTGTGGATTCAGATGGCGACTTTAGACGAACGCCGGGAGCAGATACGTCGGGCTGGGTGCTCATCATGGAGGACTCCCCTTCGCCAGTGAAAGATAAGGACAAGGAACGGCGACGCCCTTCCAGCCCATCTGCCCCATCCTCGTTCCGTCCAGTTTCGTCCGGTTCGGCTGAGTCATCTGGCGGAACAAACAGTCGTGCCCCAAGCGCCCTGTCGCAAACAGCAATTCCCACAGGAATACGACGCCCGCAGTCACGGCTATCGGTGTCGACAGAGGGCAGGAGCAGCGTCAGCACCAACGCGACCACGAGCACCACAAGCTCTATCCCCACTCCTTCTTCGCGACCGTCCACGCCGACATTCCTACCCGTACCTACTGCCAGCATCTATGGTAGCGGTGGCATGAAGCGCTCGACGGGCCCGGGATCGGGTGCATACGGCCAGCCAAAGCGGTCCTCTCTGGGTTCCAGCATCCTGCATTCACCTACTCTGGATTCCCCCACGCTGAGTACGCACTCCAATGTGACTGTCAGGCCCACAAAGGTCCCTCCTCCTTCCGCTTTGACCCAGAGCCGCATCGGCAAGCCTTCCGTCTCAGGGAGGCGAAGTGGAGCCGGCGGCGACCCAGACGGCCTGGCGAAGTCGCGAGTACGGTCGGGTAGTGCGACGCTCCTATACGGCCGGAATGGAAGCTGAGCGGCAGATGTGGTCCTTCGGTGGTCCTGTAGTATGTGCTGTGGTTCTTGCTCTTCCGCCCCTTGTATGTGTTGTGCATCCCCCTTCTTCTCTGTGCTTGACGTTGTTCCTTGTTAGTTGTGATTATTACATTCCACCCCCTACCCAACACGCCGGTACATAATCCCCTCCTTTCCGAGCTTACGAACTGACGATCACAGCCGTCGCAGTGGCAGGACATGGCTCTCAGGGTCCTCGCAGCTGCGCATCATGTCTCCTATATCCATGACATTTATGAAGATATCCTCGCTATTCTCGATAGAGGCTCGCTCGCTCGCTCTACGGTCGAACATCAGACCGGAAGATTAGGCTACACTAGCACCCTGAGCCAATGTTTGGATCTTGTACTATAGACTACGCTACGATGTGAATGAAACAAGTCAACGACAATCTTATAGTCGGAATGTGTCGCGCGATAGGGAGTGGCTTCTTCGTTCTTGAATGGCTTCCTTATTGGGCACGGTTTACGTACTCAAGCGCGCAGGCTTGGCCACCGCTTTCAGCCACCGGCCGGCAGGACCTGGGACTCCACTGCTTGACCATCCATTGTCCTTGCTACTCAGACTCTCACTCCTTCCCTTCTGTCTATTCTCTGCTATACCTGTGGTTGCAGCCGTCATGTCTCTAACGCCCTGCGCATCGTCGAGCTCTCAGCCCTCGCGGTCTCTGAACCGACAAGTGGTGCTCGACGAAGACGAGTACACCGAGGCACTCTCGCACATCATCAAGCGGGACTTTTTCCCCTCGCTCGTCCACATCGATGCGACAAATGACTACCTCGACGCGCTGCGCTCGGAGGACCCTGTGCTTATCCAAGCCTCCGTGCGCCGCCTAGAGGACCTGCAAACCCCCGTCTCGCGACGGGGTGGCCCAAGCCGCCCCTGGCAGACGCCCTCGCAGACCCCCTACGCTGCAGGCCCGTCCGAGACGCCCCTCCGCACCCCCCTCCGCGGCGTCGGCGGGGACGACGAGCCGCCGGCGAAGCGGGCGCGGTATGACGCGGAGATGAGCCTGGACGCGTTCCAGGCGCGGTACACGTCCGAGGACAACTCGAGCTTCACGCACATCCTCGACGCGGAGAACCGGCGGCGGAGGGAGCGGTACGGGTGGGCGTGGGACGCGCAGCGGCGGGTGGAGGCGCAGCGGGAGCGCATGCTCGAGGGGCGGGAGCGGCTGCTTGTCGAGCCTGCGCCGGGCGCGGGCGTGCGCGAGCGGCTCAGGATCGAGGCGCCCGCGCCGGCGGGGCTCATCGAGGCGGCGCCGAAGGAGCCGGAGGTGGTATATGAGAAGGACGAGGACGAGGTGGAGGATTTACTGGACGGCACGCACCCGGAGCCGTCGAGCGCGGAGAAGGAGAGGGAGAAGGGCAAGACGGCTCTCGTCAAGGCGGCGAAGGGAGACGAGGACGAGGCTGTCGATGTCATGGCCCCCAAGAAAGACACCCGGCCTGCAGGAGTCGACGGGTGGAAGTTCAAGGTGTGTTTCCCCAAGGCCCATGCGTCCTGCCAGAGTTACTGACTTGACATTAGGCTCGGAACGCACTCATGTTCCCTCCAGACGCCGACGTCTCTCCCTACCACGCGCCGCCTGCGAACATCGTGGAGGATGCCAAGGCAGCGCCGCGAGTGATCAAGCACTCGAACACGCGGCTGCCCGAACAAGACGACAAGCCGGACCATTCAATATCCGCACCCCCTAGTCCGACACGCAGTCGCATCGATGCCGCTATTGCAGGCACACCATGTAAGCCGTCGACGTCATTCAACACGTCTGCACGGCACGCTGCTGACATGCTGCGGCACAGATCGACCCAGGTCGCCCACAAATGACAATAACTCGCTCGTGCCTTCCATCCCGTCCCCGACGCCCTCGGACCTGGGCCCGGCGGGCGTGAAGCAGCTCATGACATGGGGCACGCTCAACGCGACTCCTCGCGTCCTGTCCCAGTCGGACGACCCGGCAGACGTCCCTACGCCCGCCACGCCGTTCCGCATCGCCGAGCCCACGTCCCGGGAGCGGCTCTCCCATAGGCTGTCGAACGATGCCTCGAAGAGCCTGCGTGCGAAGGCCGGTCTGCTAGGAGGGATCGCGGGCCTTTCGCGTTCGTCGGGGGGCAGCAGCAGCGCGAGGAGGGGGTCCATGCCGCCCCCGTCTTGGACGCCGCGCAAAGCCGAAGCGCTTGGCTCCTTGACTCCTGCCGCGAAGCGGCTCCTGGATCGCACGATGGGCACGGCGGCTAGCAGGCGAGCAGACGCTATGGGCCGACTGTCTGGCTGGGAAGGGGGTGCGGACAGGTCAAAGGAGAGAGATCTTCAGAGGGTTAGGTGGACGCCTACTCCAAGTCCAGTTACAAGGAGAGGGTGATCCGGTGTGGGAATCGCGCAGATGTTTTGATTGTACTGTATTCACCTCGAACAGCTATCATACCACGGAGACCGACAGTCAAGCAAACAATAACGATACAATCCCAGGGTGCATCTGGGGGGAGCGGAAGCGCGTCGGACCACAAACGGCTGCTTCCAGTGGTCGCGTCCGCTAACTGTCAGCCACTTTTCGCCGCTTGGCTTCACGCTCCTCGCCATCCGCGTTCTCGTTAGGTTTGCTCTTGTCGTCCTTGGCTTGCTCGTTCCGCGGCTGCGGAGCAGAAGAAGCGTTGGTCGCAGCAGGTTTTGATGCCTTCTTCTTGACTAGGACGCCCTTCAGGGACTTCTTTGCGTCCTTCTTGACAGGGGCCGCGCTCGGCTTCGGTTTCGAAGCGGGCGGTGGGCTGACCGTGGCTGCGGCCGCTCCTATGGGAGGCGGTTTGTTCGCGGCGGTTTCCCTGGCGGCTACCGCTCTGCAGGGATGATGAGTACGGCGTGGGGCGGGTGTCCGGGTACGGAGACGCACTCCCGGAAGTGTTTGAGCTCCTCGCCGTCCATCTCCTTCCGGATGCGCTCCTCCTCTCGCTGCTTCTCGAGGACGGAGTCCAGGAAGAGGACCTCATCTTCCTCGAGCGCACGGAACTGGTTCCCTGTGAGCGCGTGTCCGCCGTGAGCGGGGGCCGGGGACGCGTTGCGAACGCGGCTGGCACGGCGCGCTCACCTAGCTTATTGCGCTCCTCCCACTCTTCTTGCTTGGCTGCCTGAAGCGCGTGAGCGCCGTGCGGGACGCGTCGGGGGGTGTGCTTACTCTGTTCGCGGCCAGTTTCTGCGGGGAAGTGGGGGTGTTATTTGGTATGGTCCGATGTGGGAGACATGTGGGGACGCGCGCACCTCCGCGAGACTCCTGCCGTCAAATGCATCGTCTACGGCCTGCTGCGGCGGGGGGTCTTGGCCCAGTCTTCGTGGCGTTAGAAGACGGAGGAGTTGCGTGAGAGACTGAGTGTGCATACCTTGCGTAGGCGGCCTTCCACTGCTCGTCGCGCTTTGCCTTTGCAATCTCTAGCTCTGACTGGGAGACGAAGCGTGAGCCGACGCCGGAGGTGGATATGGACGGAATGGCGTCGTCCATGCTGGTGAATGGATGGCTTGGACGAGAGCGATGTCGGGGGCGGATGTAGACCGACGGAGGAGAGAGCTGTAGCAGGCGGGATCGGCGCAGGCGCGGGGAGGACAAGTGAAGCACGGGCGTTCCTGTGACACATGCCGGTTGACTTGTCCCCCTTTGACAGCGCCGCACTGTGCGCAGGCTAGCGAGTCCTCCAAAGCCCACTCCGCTCGCCCCAGTCCCGCCCCGTCCCCTCTTTTCCTCCCCGAGCCCTCGCGTCCTCGCGGGCCCCGATGAGCAAAGACGGCCAGCAGCTCCAGCCCGCCTCTGCCTCGACTTCGACCTTTTCAAAGTCCCACAGCGTCCGCAGCGCCCGTGCTCCGCCCTCCACCGTCAAGACCTATATCAACACCGCTCCACGTTCGTCCCCCTCTCCCGCGCTCTCTCCCCTCGACTACTAACCCCGGCTGACCCTCTTTTCCTCCTCCAGCGTGGGCCCGCGACGAACCTCCCTCCCCCAACGAGCATGAGCCGACCGAGCGCGCGAAGCAGTTTCCTGACCCTGCCCGACCCTCCGATGTGACCTCTCTCCAGTCCTCCGCTCCAGAGGACCCGGGTCCCTCCCGATGGTGGGCCTTTACAAGGCACCGGCCAATGGATTCTGGCTCTATGCCCCTCTCGCCTGCGCCCCAGCCGCCACGGCCCGCTAGGCGTCCGAGGGACGGCTCGCGCTCCATGACGATCCCCTGGTTCAACGTTTCCTACCTTCGCCGGTCCTCTCAGGAGCAAGACGGCGACAGCCCGACCACTCTCCGCGAGTCTGACCGTGAGACGGTCGAGTCGGACACGCCGCGAACCCACCCCCGGAGCCGTCTGCGGATCGACATGCCCCCGACCGCGAGCGGGCCCTTCACGCTCGCGCACAACCGCACTCCGGGCTGGGATACCCCCTGGACGTCTTCGCACCCGAGCGGGATGGATGACCATCATGATCCTCAGAGTTTTGACGTAGGCTCTCATCACGACGAAGAGAAACTCACGCCGTGGCAAAGGCGGCGGAAGCGGTTCAGAGCATACATGATGTACAACATCTACGTTCCGTTGGTGCGGATCGCCCTTCTCCTTCCCCTATCCTTCTTCTCATCTTCCGGCAGCTGTTCCGGCTATGCAACATTGTTCTTACAACTGCGGCGCTTGCTATCGCGATCCGCATTCGCATTATCGAGGCTCGCAACGGTGTGATGGGGGCCCTTGGGTCTTCTCCGTATGTCTTGCTCGTCTGCTACATGATCGCAAATACTCACCATGATGTGACAGAACGTTGGTCATCATATTCGCCAGCCTGACATTGGTCCATGTCATGATTGCCATATACGTATGTTTGCTACACTTACCCCTAACTGACGTCCGTGCTGAATTCATCTTAGCTCGAATATTTCGGCCGCCCAGTTGGCCTCTGGCACACCTCCTGGAAGCTTGCCTACACCCTCTTCGAGGTCGTTTTCATTTGCACGTGGTCCGCGTCGCTCGCACTCTCCTTTGACAATTTCTTTACCTCCCTCATCCCCTGCGCATCCTCTAGCAGTATCTCCTGGTACAGTGAGCTCCCGCGCCCGCAGCTGCCTAACGGCATCAACGGGTTCGAGGGCGGGGTTGGCGATACATTGTGTGACGACCAAGTTGCGCTCATCTGCTTGGTGGGCGTCGGTCTGATGATGTATTGCTTCAACCTCTTCATCGCGCTTTTCCGCATCTTCGAGAAGGTGAAATACCACCCCACCTCCGTACTCACTGCGTAACGCAGAAGCATACCTACGGCGCACTCTAGATTGATCTCTAGAAGCACATTTGACCTTTGATCCTCTCCGTCTCCCTTCCATCCGGCGATACACAAACTACCTCCACACGTCCCTGAACCCACCGTACCTCGTCTCCTTGCGGTCTTTCGTTTCACTGTAATAACGAAGGACATCAGTTCTCTCTTGCTACTCCACTTCGTCTTCGTCGTCGCATGGTTTCTCCTCTCGCAATCGCGTTCTCTTGCCCTTGATCTCGGTCCGGCCTCGGTTAACTTACGTCTATTCGCAAGCAGCTGTACGAATGTACCATCATGATCATCCCCCTGCCCCCTGCGGCCATTCATCGCCCTGACGACCTGCGCGCGGGCGGATGTGCCCAGTACGACCCTTCAGAGCCGAGTAGCCTAGCCTAGCTACGACGTTCACTACAGACAGCACCGCCATGGCTCGGCTCGGCTCGCCTACAGTCCGGTAACGCGCGATGTATGTACTGTAAGGGTCGATGGACGGATGGTCCTCGCCAACAGATGCGGGAGGACGTGATAGATGACGCACGCCGGAGGCAAGCCTGCAGTCGTGATCACTGATGCGTACTCGTCTGCTGTGCGGCGGGCAGCAGGTGGTTGGCACTTGGAGCTTGGGTGGGTAGTTGGGGCGAGCGATGTCGATCGATACCTGGTCGATCGCGCAGCTGCGTCTCCGAGGGCGGGCGGGTTCCAGATGTCGTGGTTGTCAGTGCATACTTTCGAAACGTGGATCCGGGCCTGTGTGTAGCTCCGAATCAGAGCGGGGGCCCGACGCGCAGGGATGCGAGGAGACGGTAGGAGGTTTGGCGGAGCTCACCGCGTTTGTGAATGTCTTGCTTCCAAGTTGCACACAGACTGCAGTCCGTGGAGCGGGGCGACGCCCGGCTACCGCGTTGTCTGTCTCAAGTGCATGCAGCGGCATAGGATCTGGACCAAAACCCGGCCCGCGCGGCGGTCGCATGCGCCAGTCTTAGTCTGAGTCCCAGTCTCAGAGACAAAGATCACGGGGGCGCCGCACGTGCCGCCAGCGGAGCTGCCCGCGCACGTAGCGCGCGCTCCCGGGGCGGACAACACGACGTCGAACAGGACTCGCATCGCGACCGGCCCTGCGGCGAATTTGCGACGGTCGGTACGAGATGTCGGGTGAGTATGGGAAGGTTTGGTGGTGAGGGAGCCCGGATGCGTCCGCCCCACGAACGGATCACGACCGGATCCCGCCCCCAACACGCGCGGGCTGTGGGCTGATCCGGGGCGAGGGAGGGAGGAGGGAGGCAGCACAGTCAGCCGCCTGGCCGTAAGCACGCAAGCGAATGCTGAGCGCTGCGCGAAGCCCTGCAGCGTTGTCGTCGAAGCCACGTCCCGACGCACGGGAGCGCAGAGCACGCCCGTATACGGGCGCGCCTCCCCACTGGCGGGCCCCGACGTCGTGCGGCGCCTCCTCCGCGCCCGCGCAGGCACGCGTCGATCGTCGTCGCGGCCGCTGCAAGCTGTGCAGGGTGATGCGCCATCAGGCGCGAGATGCGTTCTGCCCGCGCGATCCCGGATCGCGCATCGACCGCCCCGCGATCGGATCGCCCGATCGCGCTGTGGGTGGTCGTGGTCGCACCGTGCCCAGCTCGAGGGGGTGTGTCAGGCCGGGTGTGTAACGTGTTGGTCCCGGTCCCCAGGTGTGTGCGTAGCACGCAGCGCGCCCCGCGCCGACGCGCGGCTGTGTGCATGCATACACAAGTGCGCTGCGCGCGCGCGGAAAGCACCCGTGCGGTGCTGGGCGTCGATCCGGCCTCGGAGGGGGCTGCGGGTGCAGGGACACCGGGGCTGGGAATGGTTGAGTGCTCTAGGGGCTACCGGCCAGGGCTGCGAAAAATTTCGGTGGTGGTTAGTCGTGGTGAGTTGCTGGGTCGTACCGGAGGGCGAATGCGCACCTGCAGAGGCCGGTGTTTGACGGACCCGCACAACTGACCTGGCTTACTATGGAACAGGACCGCACTGACACCGCGGTCACGCGCGGTCCTCAATATTATTCATACGAGCACGGTGTAGGAATCATACCGGCCCAGGGTGCACACACACGCTGAAAAAAGTACGAAGTGAGGCCGCCGCGCAGCAGCGGCCGACGCTGACGCTGCGCCAAAACAATCCGACAGACAAAGGCGGACTGGGCAGCAGGGCGGATCCGATGGGGACCGGACGTCGGGGCTGACGCGCTGGTGCGCCTCCGCAACGGGACGCAAAGCGCTGCCCGTTTGAGTTGGTGGGCCGAGACAGCGCGTGATGGATTGACCTCTCGCAGTCGGTTTCGGGGCGACGGGCTGCTGGGCCGCGCACTCCCAGCCAGCGCGTTGCGCCGCGCAGGAGCGCTGTGGGCGTGCTGCAGCCTGCAAGGGCCCAACGGGGGGCGCCTCCGGGGGCGGCCGACTGCGGAGCATCCCTCTGGACACCGTGGAAGGGGCCGGACAGCGTCGAGATGTCCCACTTTTACGCGTTCGAGGACGCAAATTCAGGCCCGACGGCGGCTGCTTGTCAAGTGAGGACGATAGGTGGAGTGTTGTGGACTTTGCGATGCTGTGCACGTACGCCGCGCCCAGGGGAGGTTGTGTGGTGGAACCGAAGACTGGAGGACAAGGGACGCTTGTGCTCGGTTGAGCGTGTAGGGAGTAGTGCGGAGGAAGAGTACGACAGCACGTGCGACGATACCACGGTGGCAGCATGTGAGAAGGCCCGATGGCTGGACGTCCGAGAAGGAAGGGGAGGAATGACAGGCTTGTACTGTACTCACACCTTCTGACGAACGTCTTGGCCACAGTGGCGCGCCCGGGAAGACCGCGAGGTGCATACCACATGCCACAAGGCCGATAGTACGTCAACACCACACGCACAGTCTGTTCGTACTTCATCCGCACACGAGCGAACCACACCGGCAGCGACGGGGATCGAGACGGTATATCGCCGGTATGCGAGGACATCAGCAGGAAGGAGATCGACAAGAGCACATCCGGGGAGGGAGCCTCATGGGGAGGAGCACGGCCCCGGAGAAGTGAGCATCGGCGCCCTGGTGAGGAAGATGGCCGGCAGCCGCGGGGGCAGACATCCTAGTAGCGATCTGTCAATGGCGGCGAGAAGCTGATGGGAGTAGCGGGAGCCTGCAGGAGGCGGTAGAGGCCACACGGAAGGGGCCAGTGAGCACACGAGCCACGATCCGGCGCAAACGGGGCGGGCGTCCTCTCGCGCAGCGCTGACGACATACCAGTGCGCACCGATATGCGCGTTCTGGTTCGCGCACTGCACAAGTCGTGTAGGCGGGAACAGAGTCTGATAGGGACCCGCTTGGTCCGGAGAGCAAGGAGATGGGTGCGCACGCGGAGCAGACCGCGGCCACACATGCCCTAGCACTCGTACACGGCGTCATGAATGCACGCGCGGCCGCCCTGGCGTGTGTCCGTGGCGGACGGAGGCGGGGGGCCATTTCGGAAATGGGCTCTGATACGGGTGGGAGGAGGCTGATGGCGGGTGGTGGATGGACTGGACGGCGGGGGACGATGGCAGCCTGAGCGGGGCGAGCGCACATCGGAGGGAGAATAAGCAGGGCCGGGCCGGAGCAGGTGCTGTGCCACTGGCCCCGAGCGGAGGGACGCCGGCGGGAAGCTTATCGCTCTCAAACAGACGCGCCGGTGACGGTCTTGATCCCGGCCTTCTCCCGGCCTGCTCGCGCTCACCACGTTCTCCCCGACGACCTCGGTCTTCCCTCTTCTCTCCGATCCGCTTATAATGCCCCAGGGCTCTCGCCAGTTCTCTCCATCGCCCTCTCCACTCCTCCTCAGTCTCTTCTCCAGCCTAGCCTCCCATCGCCCTCGCCTCCAACATGTTCGCCACCTCCCCCCGCCCCGACCCCACCTGGTCTACTCTCCCGGTCGAGATGAAGCTCGCCATCATCGATCAACTCGATCTCGACGACGTCAGGACGTTCGCCACCGCAAACCGCGAGGCCTACAGATTCGCTATACCATCCCTCTTTCGCGTACGTATCCGGATCAGTCTATCGATCTTATCTACCCATGTATCTCACCACCAGTATCATCTAGTGTGTCCATCTGGCGAGCGCCGAAGCGCTGCAGCAATATGTCGACTCGGTCCCAAAATCCTACCACCGCCACACCCGCCAACTCACCATCTGCACCAAACGCACCAACAACTCGGCCGGATCAACGCCTCCCCGTGCCACGGACGCGCTGGCCGAGCTCCTCCCCCACTGCACGCAGCTCGAGCAGTTGACGCTCAGCCTGGCAGCCTCTTTGGCAAAGGCGGTGATTCCGTGCTTCGAGCATCTGCACTCGCTCGCATCCCTGTGCATCGATCACTGCGGCGATGAGGCCCGGTCGCCTCTGTACGTCTTCCCTGCCATCCTCTGCTTGACGCCATCCGCTGACGGCCGCCCATCCATCCAGGAGCGAGCGATTGGTTGTCGCCATCGCAGCCTCTGTTCCCAACCTCCGCCAGCTCTCGCTCGACCGCATCACCCGTTCGGCGGTGCACGCCCCCGACCTCGTCGGCGTCCGCCCATTCGTCCCCGTCGTGAGGGGCGACGAGGACATCCCTGATCACCCCACGCTTGGCCACGAGCTCCGCCTTCCCTCCCTCCTCCGCCTGCCCACCCTCAAGAAGCTCCGTATCCGCGACACCCACCTTGGCGATCCCAACTGGGAGACGATGCCTGTCTACTGCTCGCTCGAGGTGCTCGACCTCGGGAGCTGCTACCACGAGTCCAACGACTACAACCGCGTCTGCACCGAGCGCATCATGGGCAACATCGCCCACACCGTCGACGAGTGCGCGCTCAACACCGCGCTCACCTCGCAGACGTTCGCGCACGCGAAGCACACCGCGAAGCCGCTCACGAAGCTGCGCAAGATCCACCTCACGCCCCTCTTCCCGGTCGAGAACGTCGTCGACACGCTCACGACGCTCTCCGACTCGCCCGTCGAGAGCCTCTCCGTGCAGTGCCACGAGGACGACGTGGTGGACATGTGCTCCGCGATCGAGGACTTTCTGAACATCCGCGCCGAGCGCGGCGAGAAGGGCTTCTACCAGTTCCTGAACGAGATCAACGTGAGCACCGTCGCCGACCTCGCCGACGCGCTCGACATCGGCGTCGGGGGCAAGACACCGGGCGCGCAGACGGCGCTCACCGGGGAAAGCGCGGATGCCGTCCGGAGGCTGCGCGAGTACTGCCGCGATCTGCGCCTGCAGGGCGCTTCGGGTGCCGCGGACGCCGCCGTCGCGCCTTCCAAGGAGGGTGCCGACGCCTCGTCGGAGAAGCCGGCAGCGCCTTCCCAGGAGAGCGTCCCGGTCGCGCGCGCGGCATAGCGCGCGGACGCTCGACAGGTGTTGGGCACATCGGGGAGGGCGCGAGCGAGCGAGCGCGCGCGAGGGGTTTCGTCATCTTTCTCTGGGTCTTGCGGTCTTCTCTTATATGGAACCGGGCCAGGGCACACCGGGTGTGTTCGAGGCTTGGCCCACGATACCCTTGGGCTTCGGGCACGCGCCTTAACTTTATCATTGTGTCATATCCTTGCCGCCCCCCTGTACCATAGGCAGTCGTCAGCAGAGCTCCCCGCTACTATCCAGATAGTCGCGTCTATCCGCACCTTCTGCGCTGTTGCGAACGGTCATGGGGAGGAACCGAACAGGTTTCGAAGGTGCGCCGGGCTCGCGAATGGCTTGTTTGCCAGATGATCACCAGTCCGAACAGGGGCGGGAGACAGGCACGCGAGTGAGTGAGTGGAGCATCGTCGAGGAACGAACTCAGGATGTGTTGCTCACCGAGGTGGCGTAGGTGCACTATATGCGCGCACGGCTGCATTCGAGTCAGTGCCTTCGCGCATCGACATACCGTCGGACCCCGCACCCGGCGCAACTCGCGCACTCTGCTGCCGCAGGCGGTGTTACATGCGCGCGCGCGGCGTGGGCGTCCTCCAGCAGGATGACAGAGGCGGTGCGGCGAGGCAAAATGAAGGCCCGCGGGGGGCAGGCTCGAGCCCCGCCGTCGCGCGCGCTCGCGCGCACGCAACGTCATGGCTCACAGGATGTCCGGTACGCGCTGTGGTGGCAGACGTTTATTGCGGGGCGTAGCGGGCCAAGGCTGATCGCCCAGTGGCAGGTCGCGTACCCGAGCGCAGCCCAGGACGTCGGTGGCAGGCCTGGGTTCAGAGCGGGGTGATATAGTGCGCGGAAGCCCTGGACCGGGTGATCGTGCCGGGCAGCCAAGCTTGGGAACGAGAGGCCGTAGAAGTCGTCGCGAGGATGCAAACAGACGTGACGGATCGACAGACTCGGAGATGAGATGGATGAAGAGGGGCCGATGGCAATCTATGTCGTGACCCGAGACGTGTCGTCGTGCCAGGTGGGCGATGGGATCCACGCGTTCGACGGTCGAGAGGAAGGGTTGGAGATACTGTGACAAGGTGAGTCATGGTCGCTCCGATCTGCTAGAGGTGGAGGGACGGGGCACGGAATGAGGGTTGATACATCGCGCAGGGAGACAACTTGGTGACTGTCCCCGAGTCATCCGAGCTGAACTACGAGGTTGCCACCGCGCAAGCCATTCTGGATGAATTGCATGTATCGGCGGCGGAGTGGGGTGGTCCTCATACGGCTAGAGCCTGGTTGCTTTCTCTGTGGCGGCTGCGGCAGAGGAAACATATCAGGACGCGCCTGGGGTCTTTACGGAAGTATTTGTGCTTCATTTATACGTACCAGGCAGTCGAGCGCAGCGCGTTCAGGTGGTTTCGTCGAGTGCGGTTCCTGCATGAGATGCCATGGCATCGCAGTACTTATGGCGGTGAGTAATTGCGTCTCGGATACATCGGCTTCTCAGTCGCATGTGCATCTTGGTGGTTTGCGGCGCAGCCTCGACGCGCCGAGTAAAGAACCTCGAGGTCATGCTTCTCCCCGGGGAGGCTCGGAAATCGGGAGAGCGGGTGCGCCGAGCTCGCTCAGATGGAAAAACAACATGCGTGGTTCTAGTTTGTAACCTTGCTCGCCTGGGCGTGGCGGAGCATGACGGCATGGACGAGGCTGGGGACGTCGCGCGTACGGAGTCGTGTGACGGATGCCAGTCGGGACACGGAGCGCGGACGGGGGCAACGGGATTGGAGAGCTCGAGGCTTCTCCGCGCCCGAGAAAGACCGTGTGGCTGGCAGACTCGAAGCCGGGGAGAAGAATGGGGAGAATGGGAAGAATGGCGGTGGGAGCCAACTGCCTCCCAGTCCGCCGCCGGTGGTAAACGCTGCTCTCGATCTCGATCTGCCAGGCGCTCGATGATGCTGTGTGATCGGGCGGGATCTAATGCAGCCCTCCATCAGACGCCGGTCCCACCCGTCGCGTGTCCTCTCACCGCTCGCACCCGCTGTCTCCCTCTGGCATCCCGCTCCCGCTCCAGGGCTGCGCGCATGAGTCGGTAGGGTTCATACGGACGTGGCTTTCAAGACAGCGCAGCCGGCGGCGCCCACAGGACGACTGTACCGGCTTGGCACTCGCGGCGTCATCCTTGAAAGCCACTGCGGAGCCCTCCGGCTGTATATCCAAGCCGAGGCATGCTTTAATGCTGTCAAGACCCTATATGGATCTTTCCACGTCTGACCTGGCAATTGATGAAGAGCTTCAAGCTGTACCTGTTCAACATTAACTGTATGTGGCCAGTACCCTCGTCCTCCGACCCGGAACGCCAAGGCTCAACTGGCAATAGCCCGTCAAGGGACGAGTGAGTAGTGAGATGGGCCTAGCTATCGCATGCCTTGGCAATGTGTTTTGATTATCGTCCTCCTGAAACATGATCAATGAGTTCAATTCTTGCATATGTTGCGGTAGACGAGTACGTGACTCACCTACCGGTTTAGTCCCATCTGTAGCTCAGTTCAGCCAGTCCGCTACCCATCTTCATAATGATAGCAGATAGGGAAGACTTGAACGCCTATGGCAGGTGATACAATTCCACGAGTAGCTGGCAATATCACGGCCGCGGCATTGAATATTGAATACGCGTTGGGTCACATTGTCAGTGAGAGGATTAATATTCACAAAACTGAACCTCCTACAAATGCAGCTCACAACTCTTCCCCTAGTATATCCTTTTCGACCATGTGCAACTTCAGGCGCAGAAGAATGTGCCGTATACTGGATCACGAGAAGAGCACCGGCCCTGCCCCGGAAGACGCTCCCGCTGTGCTTCTCGAAAACAAGAGGAGGTGTCACGTCACATGGGACCCACTCGAGTGAACAGGCGCCCTTATATGGGCGCTTAGCTCAAACCGGTCACCATGTCCACGAGCGCCTCCCCTGCCCAGAATCTTCTCACCAGCGTCATCCGACCGCCTTGTTCTCAACGTTAACGGCGTTGTACGTATGATGATCTACGGTAAGCGGTGGTATAACATACCGTGGATATTGCTCTATGAGCCACGCCGACTCTTGACACACTTCGTATGACCAGTAGCCAGACCACCCTCGGCGCCGTACAGTAGATGATCTCCACCTGGTTCTCCGAGTCGGGCTCTTGGCAGTACGTACAGCGATGCACTCCAATCTTCAGAAGATCTCCTGCAAATACGACCACTCTACGGTATCATTTGCGACCGGCATCGTTTGCCGAAATTACCATTACTACTGTGTGAATTGCCACCCGAATGGGTAGGTATCCGTAGGAATGAACTCACAAGTGTTCTCACATTACTCTCCCTAGAGCACACTGTCGGCTTGTCCAGGGGGACCAGCCTTGGCTAGAACCTTCACACCGTGACCAGAAGGCTTACAGGTTCACACAACCGTCGGCCGAATCGCAGGTGTGTGCGGTGCCTCGCGTGTTGTGAGGACAATGTGAACTCATCCCGTTTCCATCATCAGCCAAGATTGCATACATCTCGCCGCGCAGTCCGCCGCCTGGATCTCTTCTACTACGGACCGTGGATAACTCCGGTGCTACGTCTATGAAAAGGTGAAGACGTGAGCGACCGGAACCGATTTTTACTCTACAAGCAATCCCCAGAGCGACGGACGAAGCGCTTAGTGTAAATACAGTCGATCGTTCCCTGAATGGTTGGTGGCTGCCTCCGACCCGCGGCCAGATCGAGTGGAGAGCCGCCGTTTCTTTCGACTTCCCGTGCCGTATCATCACTGGCTATCTATTTTTTGACAGTGAAAGGCGGGATGACTGTCGAGTCCCGACCGGTTGTGGATCGGCGGTCGTGTCACACCGCGGGTCAATGTACAGACGCCTGAGCAGAGTTCTTCCTTGCTCATGTGTAGGTCACATAATGAGCACTGTGAGCCCGGCGTAGCATACTCGGAGCGAGCGCTGGCGAAAGCAGGTGAGGAACCAACAGGCCTACGGTATCAACTGTTGTCCGACGCCCGCCAGCATGTGGTTTTACGGCCGGGCCTGTTGAATAGGTCGAGTATCAGTGCAACTAAGGAGGATGTTTAGCGGGATCCTGAAAGCAGCATAGCGCGTCATGCTGCGAACGCTTGCTGAGAGGGCCGCGAAGCCACGTGGATCCAATGTCGAGAAGCCGGGGTCTGGAGAGCTTGAGCAGCATCGGGAGATTGCGTCTGGCCGGCTATTGGCGGGGCCGCGGCGAGCGATCACACAAGCGTTCGGTTGCTGCCGACGAGGCCCTAACCCGGACCCGAGGCCAGCGCCGCGGCGTCTCCGCCCGAACAAGTCGGAGCGTGACAACTGTGGCAGGGCGGGCCTGTATACCGCATTTGGACGCATCGCATCACGGAACTCTGACCAGAAGGAACGGGCGTCCGTCCACGTCGAGACGCGCTGCAATGTCGAGCTGTCTGCCGTGCTGTCCAATTTACCGACGGAACACTCACATCCCTCTTCTGACATTATGACCGTCTCAGCTGACAATCACACCGCCCCGCATAGCTCCTCCAGGTCCTCCAGATGCGTTCTCCGAGCCCGGGCTACTTGCATAAAAGGCTCTACCACCGCAAACGGTACAGGCCAGAATCTCATTCCCGGTCGTCGCCTTCTCACCAAACATGACCTACCAGACACACCTCACCGTTCTCGAGCGGAGCGCATCGCTTCACCCCTCCGCCCCCGCCTTCAAGATCCCTCGTCTGTCCGTCGATAGCGAGAATGTCGACGAATGGGTGTCGGTCACATACGAGCAGTTCCTCCACGACGTCGAACAATCTGCGAGGTACTGGTACCGTACACTAACTGCCCATGGCATTCTGCCCCGTTCCATCGTGGGTACCTGGTGAGTTTCACTCGCTGCTGTATCGCTCGGTGGTAAGGCTCACCCCACCTAGGCTCGGCGGTACAACATATCTTGACGCGCTGCACATCTACGGGATTGCCAGGGCCGGGTATATACCGCAGCTTTTCTCTCTCAGGATGCCCAACCCAATCGTCGTCTACGAGCTCATCCAACGCGCCGGGACGCAGGCGTTAGTCTTCGACGCCGCATTCCAGTCAACAGTCAAGAATTCCCCCGTGCCGGCAGAGATCGCAGTTGATGTCCGGCTTGCCACAGTCGAAGACGCCCCCCTTCCCCCTCTTTGGGTCCCTTCTCACGGCGACGAGATCGTTATGATCTTCCACACTTCTGGTTCAACATCCGGAAGCCCCAAGCTGGTACCGTGCACTGCCAAATGGGTCGACGCCACTGTCACGAAAGCGGCGCATGCCACCCGGCCCCGCAACCCCGAAAGGCAGGATGTTACCGTCTGGATGTCAGTCCTTTTCACCGCTTTTTCATCTAGGTTGTACTCACCGCCATCCAATACATAGGGGCAGCATGTGTCACATCGGACAGACGTTCATGCTCATAGGCTACCTACAATACGGGGTGTGCACCATCCAACCCACCAAGATCTCATTCTCGTCAGACGAGCTCATGGACATGGTCCACCGCTGTGGTCTCAACCGCCTTAACCAGTTTGCCGCATTCCTCGTCACGCATCTCCGCAACTCCCGCAGAGACCCTGTACTTCTCGGCCTGCTCAAGGGGCTTGACGAGGTGCTGTACTCTGGCCTACCTCTCGCAGCGGAAGAGGAGTCGTGGGCTTACTCTCAGGGCATCCTCCTCAAGAACCTCTTCGGCAGCACCGAGTGCGGGGCTATGCTGCTCTCCGTTGGGGGCCGCGGTGCCGACGCAGCCCAGCTGCAGCCCATCGAAGGCACGGCGTACGCGTTCATGCCCATCGCGTCTGACGACCCCGTCGACCCGGAGACAGGGTACGAGGACGCGAACTCGAAGCTGCTCGAGCTCGTCATCCTCTCGCACTCCGGCGACTGCCCGCACCCGTTCATGCGGAACGCCGACGGACACTACCACACCGGCGACCTGTTCCTCGAGGCGGGCCCGGGCCGGTACATCTCGCGTGGGCGGGACGACGACTGGATCAAGTCCGAGAACTCCCTCCGGTGCGACACCCGCGCGATCGAGGACAACGTGCGGACGACGTGCGGCGCGCTCGTCGCGGAGTGCGTCGTCGTCGGGACCGGCCGCCCGTCGCCGGTGCTGTTCGTCGAGCCGAAGGTGCCCGGGAATCCCGAGCGCCTCAAGCGCGACATCGTCCGCCGCACGCGCCACTTCCACTCCCGCAGGTACCTCCACGAGCGCATCGTCTCCTCTCATTTCGTCGTCGTCGTATCACCCGGCACGCTGCCGCGCACGGCGACGAAGGGGAACATCCGCCGCAAGGCGGTCGAGGAGCAATTCAAGGATGTGCTCGATCACATTTACAGCAGCTAGACTTGATCGACCCGATTGTGATCCTGTCCTCTGACCGTCTTTTCCACTGTCTTCGTCTGCTTGGATATACGTAGCTTCTGATTCGTATTCTTGTATGATGTGTACGAGGTTTTCCCGATCACCGCTGTCCTGTATTAGCGCTTTATGGCTTGTATGTTGGGGTTACTTAGCAGCTATCGTTATCTCGATTCGTTTCAATGCATTCTCTTCCAGATCAATCCTTGCAGCTGAGGAAGCGCATCCCTGATTGAGTATATCTACAACCTGAGATCTCCCCCACATACAGGCACATCTCAGCCGGCAACTAAACAATCATCTCAGTTGCAACCATTGATCCATTAGCGGCTTTCGGGAACCGCGCCGAAGACCAGAAGTATTGCTGAGTGCGCAAGGAACCCGGGCCATCACCACTGACTGTTCTGTGACCATGACGGCATCCCTGCCTAGTAGCTCCCACCTTCACGGAGGATTGGGTCAGCGAAGCACACCAGAAAGCCTAAGGGTCGGAGACGCACCGGGTACGACCATGTGTGGGGTAAGGTCATGCTCGTGCTGCAAATAGCCTAACGGCTCCACACATCATGAAGCTAAGCTCGCGAGCGTCCACGACGGGCGCGCCATGGACAAGCATGGACATCACTCTACATTACTGGAGCTACGGACTCTCGGACGTCCCAGCTCTCATGTTCCCTGCTAACCCCGCTTATCAGGGCTCCTCGTCGCCTCCGACCAGAACCTCCTCATCCCCTATACGGAACGTGAATTCCCCGAGCGTCTCATCTCCAGGTATCCTAACCAGCCCTCTGATCTCGCCCTTGTTGACGAGCACGGAACGCATGTGTTCGTGGTGGAGAGCATCCGCGACGGAGAACGAGGCCGGGAACGGGTCGATGGTGGATGGGTGGAGGGTGATGTGACAGTGGAGTGGTAGCGCTTCCCTTGGTCGAAGAGGGCGAGCGGGGCTCATCCCGGTCCGTAGGGCAGCATCGTCTTGGAGATGTTGCGACGCAGATATGCTCGAGAGCCCCTCCGCGGCTCCATGTGGTTCGAACGGTGCCGGGAAGGGAGATAGGTGCTGTTTGTAGAACGGGGACTCCATTGCGCCATTCGCAGATGGCTTTGACAGCGGGTTCAAGCCCCAGTTCGACAGGATGGTGACTGGCCGGTGAGACAGGCGAAGTTTCGCTAACGCCTGAACCACATGCAATAGCGGGTTGTGCGGGAGGTTGGCGCGAGAGGAGCTGTCTGCGGCATCCCGGATTTGTTCCAGTGTGTATCTGTCCCGCCAGTAGAACGCGCTCATAGAATCGATGGCAAGGATCCCGATTTCTTTGTTCTGCAGGCGAGGTTGCGTTGCGTGGTATGCGGTTAGACGATGAAGCGTGATGGCTAGTTGCGCGGACGAAGTTGGCCGAAAGACGTGCAGATGCCGAAGACATTCTGTAGCCATGTCCTCAAGACCCATCGCTGGATTGTTAGGATCGTCTTCCCCCAGGAAGCGCCGCAAGCGAGACACCAACAGTCGATGCAACCGACGGACGTCGAAGTTACCATCCGCGTCACAGAGTATCGCAGCCTTCCCCCAGCCGCCGAGCTCAGTGCCAGAGTATCTCTCAGGGAGCAGGCAAGTGACCAGCATGTGGTAAATGAGGTGCGTCTTCCCGCTGGCGGCGGGCCCCTGAACCTCAATTACGTCCCCACGATTGAGCGGCCAATCGCGGGAGGTCCGACGGACATTGACCGAGGCAAGGTGCGTATCCAAACCAGGGATGTGTGTCAGGCCTGGCAAAGAAGCTTTATGCCCTTAGATGAAATGATGGAGGTGCGTGTTGCACGCAGCAGCTCACTTTCCGACCTTACGGACGCCAGAAGCTGCGCAGAACGTTAACCGGACTGAGCATGGAGCACGACCTCGCACTCACGGACTGGAGAGACTCTGTGGGTATTTCCGCGAGGAGAGCGGCCGCGCTGATGCTCGAATCGGACATTGTAGGCTTTGTGGCACGCGCAGTGTAAGCTCAACCTGAAGTGAGACGCACGAGACGCGTCGTGGCCAAAGTCGCGTTTGTGGCGGAACGGGGCCACGTGGCGTTGGCGCCCAGGCTGTGATTGTTTCTGGGTCTGATCGTGTGGCGGCTACAGGCTTAACGACCGCCTCCAGGCTCCCGCCCGTCCCGCCCTCCGCCAGCTCACCTTCGACCACAACGACCTTCTTCGCGACGACGGCGGGGCTGTCGCCACCTTTCCGCGCTTCTTTTTCTTTCATCTCGTTTCATTAACTATACCATCATGGCTACCACCGCGCAGGCACGAGCCACGCCTGCCTCGCGACGGACACCCCCCACCCACGCCAGCTCGAACACGCCTCCAGCACCCTCCATCGCCAAAGGTGCAACGGCGCGCTCAGCTGTGAACCCAAGGACAACTTCCTCTGTCGTATCTCCAGCCCGTCGAGCTTCCATTCGAGCTTCGCAACCACCACCGTCCGTCAATGGCGGTGAAACACGCGAGTCCCTGTCTGCCTCGCTCAAGGCGGAGACGGAACACAAGGAGAAGGTTGGTGCTGCGGATTCCGCTACCTGCGCCGCTCCTTACACTACTGTAGCTCCTCGTACAACTGCAAGACAAGGAACAAACAATCACCCAACTCACCACCGAGAACACCAACCTCACATCATCTCTCCATGCCGCCGAGACTCGCCTCGCGGAACTGTATGCAGACCAAAACCGAATGGAGGAGGAGATGGCTGCACGTATGGAGGTCATCGAGAAGCTGCGGACACAGACACGCGAGCTGGAGAAGGAGAAACGTGACCTGCACCGTCGATACAACGAGCAGGTATGCACGTGTCCCGCAGTTGCTATATGGTTACTGATTCACTCTGTGTAGACTGCTACCTTCGAGGCTGAACGCCAAGCGTTCTACGACAATGAGCAGCACCTGAAGTCGCGTATACAGTCTCTCACCCAAGCTCGCAAGCAGCCTCCGCCCGTTCTCACGTCACCTTCCGTCGTTTCCGTCTCCGAGTCGGAGACAGATGTCGAGGAACAGCCCGTGGAGTCGGAGGAAAGTGCAAAACAGGACGTCAACGACCCAGAACAGGAGCCTGCCGAGATGACTGCTTTGCGCTTAGAGCTGTCCACCCTGTCTACATCATATAACTCCTTGCAGTCTACTCTCGTACTCCTTCAGACGCAGCTCAACGACCTGAAACGGGTCAACAACGAACTCCAGGAGGAGAACGAGTCTTACAACATCCTTCTTCGGGAGAAGACTCTCAGCGGTCAGTTCGACGTTATGCGCATGGGCGGCACGAGCAGCGGCCCTACGGAACCGAGCGACAGCGACGCCGGGGACGAAGACGATGGCCGGGACGCAGAGAGCATGCGGAGCCGGAACACTGCACGCAGCGTGCTCGATCCAGTAGACGAGCGAGCCGAGGAGCATCACGAGCTCGACCCGCAATTCGAGCAGGAGCCGAAGGAAACCGAGGTCGTGGACGAGGAGGCCGCTGCCAGAGCACCACGCAGGGGTGGACGCCGGCGTACGACGTCGACTGCATCCCGTGGCTCTCCAGCTCCGCGCGGCGAATCTCTCGCGAACTTGCCTATTACGGGCCCTGGATTGGATTTGGCCGCCGAGCTCGGTCGCGCGGAGAACAAGGACCTGTTGGAGGGGCGCGCATCGCTGGAAAACGACCGATCCGTCATCAATCCGAAGGGGAAGAAGGGTCGGAAGAGCGAGACCTCCAGGAAAGTTTCTTCCATGTCCGAAGGCGCCATCTTGGACCCGAGTGGTTCCTTCACCGATATCGAGACTCTCCGGAGCGAGGTCAAGAGCCTCAAAGATGCGAACAAGGCCCTCTCCCTCTACGCGTCAAAGATCATCGACCGCATTATCTCGCAGGAAGGTTTCGAACATGTATTGGCTGTCGACTACGACAAGGTCGCGTCCCCCACCAATTCCACATTTACCACTTTCAGCAACCTACCGAAGTCTCCGAACCCTGGACCGCCTCCCGCTAACAAGAAGACCCGGCCGCAGTCTGTGTTCACGTTTGGTGGTTCACCCAACCCAACTGCGTCTCCGCCTCAAGAGCGTCTCACCACTTTCGAGGACATTCGTGCGGCGTCAAGAGCGAACAGCCCACCTCAACCCGCTCCCGGGACGCGGGCGTCGCGGCGTTCACTGTCCTTTGACTGGAGCAAGTTCTCCATGTTTGGGGGCGACAAGAAGCCCGACGCGCATCTTCGCCCGCTCACGCTCAAGACAGGCTCGGTCGTCGCCGGCGCACGCAAACTCGAAACGGAGGAGGACGATGAGGACCGTCGTGAGCGCGAGCGCCTCCACGCAACGATGAAGCTGATGGGAATCGACAAGCCCGTATCTCCCGCAATGCCGTCGTTGGGAAAGAGCTACTCCTCCCCCGCTGGCGAGCCCGCGCGAACACCTATCACGGCCAGCACGGTCACCCCGGGAACCAACACGCCGCCCACGCCCTCCACCAATTCGCGGTTCTCGTTTTTCCGGCGCGCGAACTCGGTCACCTCGGAGCCGTCGTCAGCCCACACCTCTTTGTACGGTAGCCCGAACCCGAGCGGGGCCACGCCGAACCTCACCCAGGAGGCCCTCGAGCAGGCCGAGGCGGAGAGCACCCTCGCCGCTCTGGACGCGCACGAGCGCCAGCTCAGCGTGGAGATCTCGAAGGGCTCCCCGGGAGGCTTCACGGAGATCGTGCGCCGGAGCGGTGACCGCCGGAGCAGCCGCAAGAGCGGCGGGAGCGGGAGCACCGTCTGGAGCGCGGGGATGAGCAAGGGCGAGGGCGACGACGACTAAACTGTATATCCTCTGTGTTTCTAGACTGGATCTGGGAAGGTGAGTAGGAACTTGGATTGGAATGGCATCTTGGGCGGGCGGCCGCCCCGCACATTGGGATCTTCGCTCTCGTTCGCAATGTCACCGATACCATCTCGCGTGTTATACCACCCCCACGCCCACCCGTACACCGTATATGTCATGCTACGCCCTGATTGTTTTTCACGGTCATGGAAATCTTGTGACGATGCATCTGTAACGCCGTACCTATATACTTTTTGACGCATTCATACCCGTACATATTATACATCACGACCCTGTACCTGCACTATATCTAATTCCTCCTTTCGTGACGAACTTGGCATCAGATCGGAAACCGTACCGTCCCAACTCTGGGCGCTGGCGTGAAGCCACGGAACAATCAATCTCTGTGTGAGGATCTCCGCGGTCGCCACATAGATTACCGCGGCATGGTGAGTGACCGATGGAGCGTCCAAGCAGGAGGCCAGCCTTTCCAAGAGTAGATGCTCCGGCATGCAGTAAGATGTTTGCGCGTGGGCTGCCCTAGGGGGCTTTAGGCGGCTCATGCTTCACAAGCGTATTTTGCGCATGGGTGCGGATCGTCTGGAACGGGTTCGCTGAGAACTCTGGTGTCTTCAAGATCAGGGGGATTCGCATGCGCTCCAGTTGCCTGAAAACCGGTGGTGGTGTTAGTCCTTCAGCACATGACCGGGAAAAAAAGGTACACTCCAGGGTACGTACAGAGCACGTTTTCGCTGGTTCTTCGAGAGCGGTGCGCCCTTGCCCTCGCCGATTTGGCCCTGCTTGGGTTTAGGCTTCGCTTCGGAGACGTCCATGTCGTCGGCCTCTTTTGCGTCGTCGCCAATGGTGTTCTGGACCGCAGCAGGGATGGTCTCCTCCATGGCAGAGATCGCAGCCTGGATGTCGCCCATGCCGCCGGCGACCTGCTCCCTCGCCTTGCGTTTCATGCGACGCTCGTGGGATTTTGAGTACGGGGAGCGAGATTGCTCCAGACCTATGATGTATACCGCATAGCGACGGTGAGCGGGATGCGGCAGGACGTAAGGACTGCGTGATAGGACCGACGTTTCAGGAAGAGCTCATGCTTGAGTGCCTGCTTCTCCTTTTTCTTCATGGTGGGTCGAGGCTCCTCTGCAGCAGCCATGTCTGCGAGGATCTCTGGTGCCTGCCGCAGCTTCGAGTTCAATTCTTGCGGAGGACACTGGAACGCACTGTGTGCTCACCGGCCGCTCGACCTGCCCGACTTGGACATGCTCGACGGCGTTATCTTGAGCAGCGAACTGCCGTTTAGGTAGTCGGACGGACTGCTCGTGGGCACCGCTACGTCTGCGTTTTTCTTTGGGCTAGCTTCCGATGTTGAGCTGCAGGGTGGTGTGAAGGCGGAGGTAGGCGAACTCACCATCGGTGTATAGCACGGCTGGAGAAGAGATGGAGGACGGTGGCAAGCTCAGGGACGGCGGTGGCTTTGACGATCGGGGGCAGCGGCGGGTCGTGCATCGGGGCGGGCGGGCCGGGGTTTGGGCGGGATGGGCGATGGCGCAATGGCGTCTTCAGGCTGGACGGTGCTGCTATCCGCTTAGCAGCTGCCCCCACACGTCTGTATATATCCTCCCCGAGGCCGCCCTCCTCGTCCTCCCATCCCCCTCTCTGGCGATGTCTCAGAGCTGAACGACGCCATGGACACCGAATCTGCACCCCGACCTCGCTCCGGCTCTCGCGGCAAGTCACATTCACGCGCCCGCTCGCATGCCGCCAGCCGGAAGGACTACTTTGTTGGCATCCTCCTGCTCCTCGTGGTCGTCGTCCTCTGGACATCGTCAAACTTCGTGACACAGGTCAAACCCCATCTTGTCCTAGTGTCGGAGGAAGTGTTGATGTCCATGCTAGGATTTGTTTGAGGACGGCTATGAGAAACCCTTCCTGTGAGTCAAGGCACATGTCCCCGTCGCGACCGAGCTTAACAATGCAACCGTAGTGTAACCTACTTAAACACGAGCGCGTTTGCGCTATATCTTGTCCCATATGCGTTACGCAAGCTATACGCACCCAAACGTTTCAAGTTCGGCAGCGGCGGGTAGGTCTTCAGGTATCTCCAGTGACGCTCATCGTTCGTCTGATGATTATCGGACTTGTTAGTCACCGAGAGGGATATGAGCCGCTTTTGACAGATGTCGATGCTGCTGAGACGTTGGCAGTTACAGTGAGTATAGTGTTTCACCCTCTGCGCATGATTTGTTCGGTATCCCATCACCCCAACTTGTTCTGAAGAGTCCACAGAACGACATTGAAGAGGACAACCCGTCACGACCTCTCACGACTCATGAGACCGCTCAACTAGCGGCCGTGTTCTGTTTCTTATGGTTCATCGCCAACTGGTCGGTCAATGCAGCGCTCGACTACACCAGTGTGGCAAGTGCAACGATCCTATCCAGCATGAGTGGTAAGCCTTGCTGCCGAATATCTCCTGCGTCAGCTCACGACTTGTGCTCCGTTGCAGGGTTCTTCACCCTGGGCATCGGTCGGCTGTTCCGGGTGGAAAGTTTGTCATTGATTAAGATCGCTGCTGTGGTCACCAGGTTCGAGGCCTGTGGACTACTCAACCGCAGTAGACTGACCCAATAACGCCATAGCTTTGTGGGCGTAGTCCTGGTATCACTATCTGACTCCTCAACTCCAGAGCCGTCCGGGCCCCCGACAGAGACTTCTGTCATTGCTGCGTACACGCCGTCCTTGCCCATCTTCGGCGACGCATTGGCTTTGTTTTCCGCCCTTTTCTACGCCCTTTACGTGACGCTGCTCAAGGTCCGGATCCGGTCAGAGGAGCGCATTGACATGCAAATCTTCTTTGGCTTCGTCGGTCTCTTCAACATTCTGGCATGCTGGCCCATCGGTGTTATTCTCCACCTGACCGGGGTGGAGCCGTTTGAGCTGCCGCATTCACAGAAGGCCGTGATGGCCCTGCTCATCAACGTGAGTGCTCTATCCTTGCAATATTAAACTACATCTGAACTAAACTGTCACTTCAGATGACCATCACTCTATCGAGCGACTACATTTACGTCATTGCGATGCTCAAGACTACGCCGCTAGTGGTGACGGTGGGACTCAGTCTCACCATGCCCTTGGCCGTCCTGGGAGACACCCTGCTCGGTCGCCCGGCAAGGGTACAGGTTGTGTTGGGCGCAGCAGTGGTGATACTTAGCTTCCTCGCCCTGGGCTTCGAGGACTCCCGGAATACAGACGACAAGGACCTCATCGCCGGCGCGAGATTAGATCAGGAAGGGGGCGGTGCGGGGGTGCGGTTAGAAGACGAGGAAGTATCACTGGCGAGCGGGTAGACTATCTCTAGGTTCCATGCTTCTTTCTGTTCTTGTTGGGCTTTGCAGCACTATTGTACTTCTGTAATGCACACGATCCGGTATTGTAGACTTCTTGACGTGATTGCTGTTGTATGTTCAACATGGCGCAGTTAGAGGTAAAAGGATGCGCGCGCTGCTTCTCGCGATGAAGGAGTGAACAAAGATTGTCACGTAGAGATCGCATCATTCGGGATGTAGGAATAATTACACTACACAATGAATACGTGGCGTGCGGGCTGTGTCGAATACGGATACAGAGTCGGTACGGAACGCGAGGATAGCAAGATTACATATGAGGGTCATGCTGAGAGACTAATTCGATACCAGTACCGAGTGAATATGATAGCAATAGAATAGATGTGGAAACCATATGAAAGAGACGAACAGGAACAGCACCTAACACGCGACTTCGTATATACGGTCGAGCTCAGCCTTGAACGCCTCCTCGACCGCCCGTCGTCTGATGTTCCCCTTCGTGGCGGTGCGGGGCAGGGTGTGGCGGGGGACGACGAGCACGAAGCGCGGGTGGACGATGCGCTCGTGCATGTACCGACGCGCGTGGAACGGCCTGATCCTGCGCACGATGTCGCGCTTGAGCTTCTCCGCGTCCACGTCCGCGCCCTCGGCCGCAGGCTCGACGAACAGCACGGGCGACGGCCGCCCGTTGCCGACGACGATGCATGCGGCGACGAGGCCGGCGCACACCGCGCGCACGTTGTCCTCGATCGCCTTCGTGTCGCACCGGAGCGAGTTCTCGGACTTGATCCAGTCGTCGTTCCGGCCGCGGTACACGTACCGGCCCGGGGCGACCTCGAGGAAGAGGTCGCCGGTGTGGAAGTCGCCGTCGGCGTCCCGCAGCGAGCGGTCCGGGCAGTCGGGGGAAGAGGCGAGGACGACCAGCTCGAGCAACTGCGAGTTCGCGTCTGCGTAGCCGGACTCGGACTCGGACTCGGACTCGCTGGGCGCCCCGGACTCTACGGGCACGAAGGCGTACTCGGTGCCCGGGATGCGGCAGAGCGCGTGAACGCCGTGCGGTATAGTGTCGTCTCCCTCCGGCGAGACGAGCATCGAGCCGACTTCGGTGCTGCCGTAGCAGTTCATCAGCTTGATGCCGTTGCGGTACACCCATTCTTCGTCTTCGGGCGTCATCATCAGCCCAGAGATGAGGATCTCGTCGAGGCCCTGCAGCACCGCGAGCAGCTTCGGGTCGCGACGGGAGTCGCGGAGGTGGTGGGTGAGGAAGGTGGGAAACTGGTTCATGCGCGAGAGCCCGCAGCGCCTGACCATGTCGATGAGCTCATCGGAAGAGAACGTCGGCTTCGTGAACTGGACTGTACAGGACCCGTGTTGGATCATGCCGGAGAGCATGAACGTCTGGCCGAAATGACACATGCTTCCCCTATTGAAACAGTCAGCGCGTGCCCCAAAATACACGGGGGGGCGGGACGTACATCCAGACGGTGACGTCTTGTCGGCCGTCGCGACACGGCTTGGGGCGCATCGCCGCGCATGTCTTCTTGAGCGTGAAGTCCCACCATGCATAGCTACATGGTACGAGCTTGGGGCGACCGGATGTCGAGCCAGAGGTGTGGAAGATCATGAGAGTGTCGTCACCGTTGGTACTGCCCTGATTGGGCGGCAGCGTCACCTCGACCGAGGGAAGCGTTCGCGCGTCCACCGCCTTGTGTGTTGGTACTGGATTATGAGATAGTACCGAGGCATATGCGTCATCGTAGATGAGAGCGCGGCCGTTCGATCTCTCGAGGAGCTCGAAGATGATGTCGGGGTTGGGCAGACGAAGGGAGAAGAATTGGGGGATGTAGCCAGCCCTGGCGATGCTGTAAATGTGTAACGCGTCCACATAAGTCATCCCGCCTAGCCTATGTGGTGCGCAGTCAGCGAAACACACCGACTGTTGTGAGGGGAACTACTTACCACAGCCCCACAACAGAACGAGGCAGCACGCCGTCAGCTGCAAGCGTTGACGTCCAGTACCTCGCAGACCGCTCGACATCTCCCCAGAAGTCACTGTAGGTAACGATTTCCCAGTGGAGGACCTCGCCCGTGGCGGTGTCCACACAAGGTATGCGGAACGCAGGCGCGTCGGGGTGCTTAGCAGCAGCTTCCTCGAGGATGGTTAGGTGTGTCCGGTACGTGGCCATGGTTGGGGTGGGATGGATAGTGAATGTCGAGTTGCCCAGTTCAGCGGTATATATACGGATGACCGTATGCAAATGTCGACATGCCCAGCCATAGTGATTGGACGGGCGTACCCGGTTGTCAACCTCAAACGCTCTGGACAAAAAAAGCAGTGTCAGCGCAAACCTCGAAGAATTGAGGGGTGTAAACAGACGCACGAGTGCCAAGGCACGGCCCGTGATGCAGGTGGATGTATCAGGGCCAAACTGCGACTTCCGACGGACTGTCACCTGCTCGAAAGGGCACACACGCCGGTCGCGGATAGCAAGCTGGGAACGAACAGTGTCACGTTAATTGGCCGAGTCATTGAAGCCACTGCCTCGGGGGAGGGGGGCAGGCGGCGTCGGTTGCGGGTCGAGAGTCATCTTACGCAGCGAATGATGAAGCAGTAGGGGGCAGGCTGCATTGCACTCGCGCAAGTCGGGACTGTGCTGATGCAAGCTCTGACAGATGAGTCGCTCAGCAATCAACAAACCTTGCCCAGAACTGCGGCGCTTGTCCATAAGCCACGTCTGCGCAATTGAGCGCGGGAGAGTCGCCCGGAGGAATGGGGGACGAGTGCGCTGTCGAGCGGCGGTTGCGATGGCACACAGTGTTCGCCTACCCAGGCGAGGCATACTCGACACTCGGTTGCGCTGCGGATGCAATTGTCACTCTCAGCCTCGACGGCCTCGTACGAGCGACGAGGAGGGAAAACGTTCATGCGGGGGGCTTGCAATCTGCGTAGCACCGCTACTATCCTGGCCATACGCGCCGCCCACCGCCTATGGCACAGCATGCCCGCGTGGTCTACGATGCGGTCGGCCTCCCTCTGCGTCCCTGTTGCATCAGCCCGGTTTGCACGGTTGGACACGGGAACAGTATTACTCGCCATCCGCGGAGCATACTTCATGACAAGTGTCTTCGCTCTCCGGTCCTTTCTCCATGACCTGTCTGGGAACAATGCTCGTGTCAGGACGGAACTCAGGGACGTGCCACTGCACTCCGCTGCAACGTACATCAGGCAAATCCTTGGGAGCACTTCCTCGGACATCCGCTGCATGCTTCGGGAATACACCGATAGTACCTCTGCTTCCGGGCAACGCTTGAGTTGGGCACGGTCTGGCGCGGCAATAGCGGATGACCCACTACGACGGCAGGCCGTTTCCCTAGAAAGCTGAGAGACCCACTATGAACGAGTGTTGGAAATACCGACAGTTACATGCAAGACCCGTGTCCGCCTATGATCCTGCGCAGCTAAGGCGCAAAGGAGCGTGCGGAGTGGCGATTGCCACCGTGCTCAAGCCGGTGTCACAGTGGCATACAATCAATTTGCAGGACTACCAGGATGGAGAAGCGAACATCGGTTGTGGATGAGTGGCCGAGTGCCCCTGGAATGCGGATTCCATGAAGCCATCAGGTATGAGACGAATGATTCCTGCCGGTGAGTGCCAAGACGATACCGATGTCGTCGGTAGCAGTGAGCCAGACACGACACTGGACACCGAGGATCAGATACGCATTACAGACATTGTTGGAAACAGAACAGATGCGGTACGAGTCTACCACGCGTGTGTCACTCACTGTACACGACGCGAGTGAGCAAGCCATGCACGGGCGGCTATGCCTCGCCCGGAATGGGCCGGGCAGTGCCGAGCAGGGAGGCCAGGCGCGAAAAGACTGCGAGTCCGAGGTCGAGGTCGTCGTCTCGCGCGTTGGACAACGTCTCTTCCTCGACCCGCGGCTTCGACGCTTTGCATGTCCCCCCTCTCCTCTCGACTCGCTCCATAGCACTCAGCCGTGCAGAGGTGCCGCACACGTCGTCCTCTCCACCGCTGAGCATACAGTCTGACCCACCTACCCGCTTCCAGCTCACGGCGGCGACTCGGGGATATCGTCGCCCCGTCATCCTGGCTGTCCATGCCCTGGAGAGTTGGTCGGGATTTCAGGCATCTCTATCGCGCCGCACACAGCCTCTTGGAGAGAAGTCGTGTCCCGCTTCACCCTCTATGCTTGATCGTGAAGCCCATCCATTCATCTTCGGCCGCATGGCAGCCGGTGGCAGCTCTGAAGCTCTCTCACTCGCGTGCGGCCGCGAGCGAGAACAAACCGGACGACTTGGACGACACGGACGCGCCACTCATAGACGACGAGTCCAGAGAGGTGGCTCCCTTGCAGGGGAAGAGGTCGACGAACACCGGGGCCATAGGAACTGCTCAGGAGGCTCATCCCCCTCCCGCCATTCTATCCGTCATCAACGACGTGTTCAAGCGCCATCCAGCTCATCCCCCAAAGCTAGAGGTACTCCGTCAATCTTCAGCTGCCGAACTGCTCGTGTACCTCCGCCTCCCTCATCGTACCCTTGCGTTGGTCCATCACTTCCTCGACATCAAGGAACACCGCCGTGCGATGTGGATACTGGATCTCGCTCACATGGTTGGATGCGACTTCTCGCCCATAGTGTTCGAACAGGCTGCGGAGAAGTTGGCGAAAGCGAAGGCGTGGCGGCAGGTTCAGCACCTCACGCGAATCGCAAGGGAACAACTAGGATACAGTACCCCGGCCCTCCTCCACTGGCACCTTCATGCTCTCATGGGGTGTCAACATTACCTCTCCCTGCAAGATGTGTTGGACTTGTTCGCCAGGGAACAGGTCAGACCGTCTCGTCTGACGTATCACTTGCTCATTTCCATGCACCTCCGCAATCACGATTTCGCCACCGCTCTCGCTTGTGTACGGGCTATGGAGTCCGCTGGGTTCCACGTCTCCCCGAGAACCTGGGCTGTCATTCTCTCCAATCATCGTTCACTTGGCTTACCACCATCCGCCAAGAAGCAGGCACTTGCCGCCTTACAAACGGCCGACACCCAAACGGCAACAGCCATTCTCAACAGCCTCGTGCAGCTGCTGCTGGATGCCAACGACACGTCTGGGGTCGTAGAGGTTCTCTCTATGGTCTCACAACCACTTGGCGGCCCTCCCTCAGACCCTGGGGCCGGTACCATCCAGGACGACGACGCATCTACGACAGCTGCAGAAAACGTTCACGAACATGCACCACCCGGTCCTGTCACTATCGGTACCTCCACCTACAATATCATACTGAACCACTTATCTCGTCAAGGTGATCTCGCGGGATCAATGGAGACAATCCAGCAGATGCGCGGTGCAGACATACTCCCCGATGGCGATACCTTGACAGCCCTTGTCCGGTTGTACTTTGCCAGCGATCATCCCAACGATGCTCTTCATATCGTTGCCGATGCCCTCAAGAACTTTCCCGCGGCGGTTCCTCTCCTCCGCCGCTTAGGCTACGAGCCCGGTACCCCCGCCCGGTACCCCACCTTCCCCTCTGTGGCCACTCCGACTATCAGTCTGTTCAACACCCTATTAACGGGTGTTTTGCGAACCTGCGGCTTAAACAGCGTACGCACGGTCTTGCATATGATGAAAATCACGAAGGTCGATGCGAACGCAACAACCCTGGCGAATCTCATGTCGCATCTCCATCGACAAGAGCATCCGCGTTCACGGGAGATGATAAGAGCTGTACGGTCCCTCATGTCAACCGGCATTGCCCCCACCGCTCATCACCTACATGTCCTCATGGCGGCTCGATTGCGAGAAGAGCGCCTCCGCGCTCATCCGAGAGGATGGACCGTGCAGGCCGGCTCTGAGCGAACTTCCCGGGACCCCGCCGCTGCAGAGCCTCCTTCTGACGTTGGCGCCAGCGATTACACCCATCCCACCGCGGGCGTCGAGTTCGCCCGGCGTTCCCAATCCCGCCGGCTCATGAAACCCATCATCCAGTCGCTGACTGACCGCGGCGTGCGGAGCGACCGTGTCACGTTTGCGTTGCGCATCAAACACGATGCGGTCATTAAACGCGATCTCGACATGGCCCTCGCAACGTTCAAGACGATGGTCGCCTCAGGCATCCGCCCGAACGAGTACCACTACGGCGCGCTTATGGAGGGCTACGTGGTCGCGGGCAACCTGCAGGGCGCGGCGAACGTCTTGCAGGAGGCCGTCGACGCGGGCGTGCGGATCGACGTCAAGACGCACACCATCCTCATCGCCGGGCACGCGCGCCAGCGCGACCCGGCGGCGGCGGCGGAGGCGTTTCAGAACATGCTCGTCGCGGGCATCCGCCCGGACGTGCCCGCAATCGACGCGCTCGTGAGCGCGTTCTTCCGCGCGGGCGCGCACGACACCGCGCGCCGGGTGCTGCTCCAGCTCTGGCCGCAGGTGGGCGCGATCCCGGACGAGCTCGTCGACGCGTCCCTCCAGGAGCTCGCGGTCGCGTTCCGCGCGATGCACGCGCCGAACCAGCGTGGTTCGGGACAAATGTCGCCCTCCCGGCGGCGGATGTTGAGGTGGAAGATCCGGGACATCCTGCAGACGTGGAAGGGGGAGAAAAAGGGGAAGGGGAAGGGGAAGGGGAAGGGCGACCAGCGGGAGAAGCCTGCGGCAGAGGAGGTCGATCGCAGTGTTCGTCCTGTAGCATCGACGCGTACACCCGAGTATACAAGGGCCAAAAGGCGTTAATCACTTCATTGCTCGGCCCTGCTGTGTGTTCGCTTCTCTGCGTGCTAGCTGGACTCCAGAGTAGGGTGGGGGTGGTGGGCCATTCTAGTAGTAGTAGGTAATGTGGCCAGGGGCGGCGGCAGCTACTGTACATCATCGATATCGAGCAGACACATAGGCATAGTTAGTAAGTAAATTATACAAGCGAGATTGCATTCCGCCCATTATGGTACAGCGAACCTCGCATCGAGCAGTCGCAGCGCGTCCCGGACGCCGTCCGCCATAACCTCCCGCACACGCTGCCGCCCGCACTTGACCAGCACCTCCTGCGGGACGAGCCGCGGCGGGGACGCCGCCCCGCCTGACTGCGACCGCTGCCGCTCGTGATACTGCGCATGGGGGTCCGTGAGGAGGATCGGCTGGCTGTCCTGCTCCTGCTGCCGTTGCTCCTGCTGCTGGGTATAGGCCGGGGACGCAGGGGCGGGGGAGAGGCCGACGCTGGGCGAGAGCCCGCGCTCGGGCGTGCACGTCCCCGGCGCGGGCGAGATCTCGACGCGGGGCCCGGTGCACTTGGTGCGGCGGGCGACGACCTCGGCGAGGAGCGAGAGGTCGGTGAACGCCGCGTTGGGGTGCGACTTGATCTGCCGCCACGCGGCGTCGCAGGGGATCGTCTCCGTCGTCGTCAGCGGCTCGGACATGAGCAGCGAGGCCGTGAGCGGCGCCGGCGCTGCCACGACTCTGCCCGCCCCCGTCGGCTCTGGCGCGCCCGAGCTGCTCCCGCCGCTATTTCCGGTGGTGCTCCGTCCGCAGGCGGCGGGATTACCGCAACAGCCGCCGCCGCAGCCTCCTCCCGACGAGGAGCCGCCGCCGCAGCCGCCGCCGCCGCCACCGGGGCAGTCCTTGCATGGGGAGGAGCCGGCGACGGACTTGCTGATCGCTGCGCAGAAGGCCTTGCCGAAGGCGTCGTCGGCGCAGGCAGGGCAGTTGGCAGGGTCGCCCGTGCACGAGGGCACCTCCGGATCCGATGTCGGGAGGGTGATGGGGAAGACGGGCTGGAGCGAGGGGTTGGGCGCCCGCCGGCGAAGTGGGATGGGCGGCTGGTACGCGGGCAAGTTGTCGAGGATGGAGGAGGGCGCAGCGGGCGGGGTGGACGAGATGGGGGCCGGGGTCTGGTCGACGGTCTCAATCTTCATGGGCGAGACGGTGTTGACAGAGGTCATGCGGTCAGTGACCTGCTGCATGGCCATCTCGCGACAGAAGCACGGGGTGTTCTCGGTACAGAGGCCGCAGTCAAAGGCGTCCAGAGCACTTCCGGGCTCAAAGAGGGTGTTCTTGCTGGAGGGGCCGAGGTCGAAAATACCGTTAAGGCCAAAGCTTTGGGAAAAGAGGGGCGTGTCCCGAGCGGATTGGGGCATAGGTACGGGAGAGAAACTCGAATGGGCATCGCTGGAGTCTGCCGACGATACGGCAGAAGGAGAGGACGCATACGAGGCGGCAGGGAATGAGGATGGGGAAAGATTGTTGAGCCCATCGATAGAAACCTTGTTGCGTTTCTTTGCCGGGGACTGTGTGAGGTCGTAGGGGGAGTGGGGGGGGAACTCCTCGCGTGGCCGTTTCTGTGCAGCGCGCTCTTCGTATTGGGCCACTTTCTCCTTGAGCTCGGTGTTCTCCTTGCGGAGCTTCTCGTTCTCTTCCTTGAGCCGCTTGGCTATGTTCTGGAGGGCAACATTCCTCTCAATCTCGCCCTGCTCGTACTGTTGCACGCGAGCCTGGAGCTCGGCAAGCTGTGATTGCTTGCGCTCGCGGAAGGCACGCTGGGCTGCTCTGTCGCATGAAGTCAGCTACAATGGCATACGATATGCGATGGGGGATGCTCGCCTGTTTTGCACGCGTCGGCCTTTGCTGTCGGTCTGTGCGCACGCGAGGACGGGTTAGATCGGGATTGGCGCCGAGACGGGACGGAGACGGAGTACGAACCTCGGCACCGTCTTGAGGAGGAGGAGCGACGTCTTTCTTCGGCTTGCGACCTGGCTTCGGCTTCGCGGGGATGACCCACTCCTTGGAAGCTGGGAGGGAAGCGTGTCAGAGGGGATCCCACGCGCGTAGATGGGGCTCGCGTACCAGTAGCCCAGAGCGTGGACGAGGAGGAAATGGCGGGGGGCGACGCGGCGGCGCTCATCGTGGCAGATGGCGGGCGCGGCGGCGGGGACGGTGGGACGAGAGGGGAGGAGCGGGGCTGGGAACGCGGCGGACGGGGAGGGCCAAGTTTTATGGAGGATGAGAACGGGAGGGTGAGCGAGGAGGCCGGGGGAGATCTCGAGTCGGGGTTAACTGATTAGATAGCCCAGCCATCTCCCCTTTTATCGCCCCAGATAATCGCCGGCGCCTCTTGCCCCCATCTAGATCCTCGCCCGCCGTCAGACCACTCCGACAGTCCGACCGCCCTCTCCAGCTCCGGCTCTTCGCGACTCGCGACAATCCCTACCAAACCCTGCCCAGTTTGTCGGCCCCCCATCGTCTGCTGCAGCCCCCGACGGCCAAAGCAGTGTCCGGACTGCATATCTGGGGCCCCTTTAACCCCGCTCGTCGCGAGCAAGCATGGATTGTATCGAGAACACTGTATGTATACACTGATGATACAGCGACCCCACCCCCGCCCGTCGGCAAATGCGCCCGCACCACGTGTCCGGATGCGAGTTTACTGAACGTTGCCACTTCTGGGCCGTACCCCGGTGCTCCGACCAGGCCCCGCTGCGACTGTGCTCTCCCTCGTCCACACCCTGGACGCACCTATCTTCGTACATGCCAACCTTCTGTCTTCTCTGGGGCAATTCGGAATTCGTTTGTCGAGATGACATCTGTTGGAGCTCCGGCACGACGCTTCCCTCCGGCCCTTCGTGGAAGCTACAGCTGCGTCTCCAGAGTCAATTCCGAATTGCAGTCAGGCGTCCCTCATGCCTCCTCTCCATCTGTGATGAACCCTCGACAGTTCTTTGATACGAGCCAGCGCATTCATTACTTGCCAGATGTGAGCCTTCTCAGTTTCCGGCAATTTCTCATTCTTCTGTTGACCAATATCGTGCGTTGACATACTTTGTTTCTCTAGACCCCCTGGTCCATCGTTAATACACCGTGGGCATGGGCCGCCTCCACAGAATCCGGCCGGCAACTCAGGGCCTCTTAGTTGCTTGGTGTGGACAGATCTATAGCACAGCAAAGTTCATGCCAGTGGTGCGGCCCTACGGCGCACATTCAACGTCACTTACCGCACAGAACCAAGTGCTGACCCCGAGCGCACGCATCCCCTTTTGGTGGATGTTTCCTCGATCCGGTACCGTGAGTGTCGGATCGTGGAACCACACACCGTCTGTCTCGGGCAACACCGCAGTATCTCTTCTCGGCGGGACTCGTTTCATAAGACGGAACGTGTATCTGCTTCATGACTGTGGTTTCGCGGCTTGGCCCCAGTTGGTCTCTATCTCACCTTTCAGTGTTCTCACGAGGGCTCAAGAGCGATACCATAGCCCGCCGCGCTGTTAACTGTTCTGTTTTGAGCGCGGCATCTGTTCCCCCTGCATGACGTCAAGCGACAGCAAAGGTCTGTCCACCTGTCCGCGACAACTGTCACACCCTTTGGTTGACCATGTTAATCCTGCCCAACCGCAACCGCAGTATTTCTTCGGCGGGTACCGACCCAATGCGGGTCCTACCACCAGGGTGGAACGGCTTTCTAGAGTCTTTCTCTATGGAGTGCATGCGCCGCACCGCCCTCGGCGAAGAACAGATACGGAGAACCCGAGGCGTATCATGCGTCTTCGGGCCCTGGAGTATCTATGCGCATGCCAGGCTTATTTCTTTTCTGAGCTATTTTGCGAAGCCATTGATGCTTCCTGACGGGTCCGTTAGTTAGCAACTGTGTCCGGCCACCGATCGCCTGTGTGGACACTGAAGGGGAATTCTTCTTCATCAACCCAGGAACTTCCCAACGTCTTTGTAGGCATCTGGGTCCCGTGAACTGCGATTCTCTTCTAGCGAGGTGCACCGTTCTCGTTGCATGATAGGATACCGCTCAGCTGGTACTGCATCGCATTCGCTTTCCCAAGCCGCGGTACGTTCCCAGTCCCGCGTTACCCTCGTCTCGACGCTGATTACAGCCCACATGCATAGGTTTAGGGAATAGACGCCTCGATGTCCCGAGATGGAACCCCGACACAACTCCTCGTTGTCGGGACGTGCCACACAACCTGTTGTCGGTCAGGCCACGCACCACTAGCCCCGCTGACGCTGCGCTGCGCAGCGCATTCCGACGGACGCTCTGCTTTACGCAAGCACCAGGTCCCAGGGAGGAGCCAAGCACTGCGCCAAGAGCGAATGCTACGACGTTGCATGAGAGGGCACTCGGGTACGTCAAGCCATTCATTCTTTTTTCTCAGCAAAGGGCGCGCTCTGAGCCTATCGTGGCTTGCAGGTTGGCCACTACCCGCTGTATCTGTGGTTGTTCTCTCTCCAATAGACGCTCGGTGTGTTCCTCTCGACGATATGCTCTCAACCAGATTCGCGAGGCCAGACGTCCAAAGGCAACCCGGATACCCGCTCCTTCGCTCAATCCTCATGGTCGTAGAAGGAACCTTCGCATGACGGGCTGTTCATGCTCAAGGCGATGTTCGTATCTAACCCCACCACACTCCGAAGGCGACCCACCCACCTGCACGCTTCCCGAATTCCTGCTCGCTATCGCACACCTCGGAGCACATCGCCTGGGTTCTGGCGTAGCGCTCGGTCCCTCGCTCCGCGGTGTACATGTCAACTCCGTTGATGTGATCAGCATGTATTCCATATACTGTCCAACCTATCGTTTAATTATTCTGACATGTGTGACTTTCGACGTCGGCAACCGAAGCGTTGGGAGGTCCGCTTACCTAGGGTGAGGCTCCATTGAGTCCATCCGAGAGGTTATATTGACATCCTGTTCCTTTTGCCTGACAGAGGGGGTGCAGATGGAGCCGGCTGGAGCGTCGAGCCCCTTACGGTGTCTGCATGCGAACCCGACCACAATGATGTGTCGGCCGCGCAGATTGCTGCCGGTCAGGCTAGTCGGGGCATATCCTCCTTTCGACTTGATCGCCGTCTTTGGAATAGCGCGGACTGCCATCACACCCGCCACACGCGCTGCATCGGACAATGTGCGCGACGCTCACCTCACGCTCGTCTTATCCGAAGAGCCGTGGATCCGGGGACTGAGCACTTCGACTTCGCGCGCAGGGGCTCTCAGGTCCGAGTCCGCACATACCCGCCGTCCCCTGCCGGGCGGTACGAACGCCACGGTGCCGAACGTGTTTGTGCAAACGGAGGTCACAGCAGCGCCACCGGGGTGTTACAGGGGGCGTGCTATTGTTGCGGCGGGGAGTGAGCGAAACGTCGTCCGAACGCGATATGGGAGGAGGGGCTCGAGGAGGCTGGAGGGAAGTGGGCACACGACCGTGCGTCCGAGGCGGTCGGGCCGGGTGCGGCGGGGGAGGACGGTCGCAGCACGTGTCTCGCGTTCACGCTGCTCACGGCCTCACGCGCCAGGCCCGCACCCGCCAGTGCGCATCAGCATCGCTGTCACCCGCGGCTCCCCAGTCGAGGGTGCTCCTTCTGGCAGCGCGTGTGCAGAGCGTCGCCCACACACGTGCGCACGCGCGGGCCACTCGCCGTCGCGACCGCCGTAGCGTTTGATGGACTCAGTGCGCGCTTCATATACAGCTGCAGGCCCGCCGAGGACGCTCTCCTCGAGCTCCTGCTCTCCCCCTCACGCCCTCTTCCACCGCCATGGCGTCCACTGACGAGAAGACGGCAAACGTCGCGGTGGTCGCGTACGATGGGAGCGGGAACGTGCAGTCTGTCGACAGCAGGCCGTCTCCCGCGACCCCGCAACCTCCCGCCAAGATCTCCCGGAGGGCTGCGCTCAGTCCGTACATGACCATAGCCGCCGCGGCGTTCGGGCTGATATCCGATGGCTGTATGTGCCCGTTCCTGTACACCTCAATGAATGCTGACTGTGGGACGCATAACGTGATGCGTTCCAGACCAGAACAACCTCATGACGATGAGCAATGTCTGTTCCCCCCGACCCGGTTGTGTGAGAAAGCGGGACGTGCTGACCTTCTGCCAGGTGGTGTTCAAGAAACTGTACCCCAAGTACTACACATCCGACGTGTCCACACGCGTGTCCAATTCCCTCCTCGTCGGTAAGCGCGTGCCTAGTAGTAGTATCGTCCGTGACGTATGTGTGAGATTGACACGGATCGGCGCCTCTCTCCCAGGTGCAGTCCTCGGACAAGTCTTTGTGGGACTGCTGTGTGACAGAATTGGGCGCAAGGCGGCTCTCGTTGCCACGACGCTGCTCATCGTCATCGGCGCGACCATAGGCACCGCCGCCCATGGCGCGCACGGCAGTGTGGCAGGCCTCTTCTGGTGTCTGACCATCGCGCGGGGGATCACCGGAGTGGTGTGTCTGCAGTACCCTCTACTGTCACATATTTTGACGGGTCGGACGACTGTCCGCAGGGCGTCGGCGGCGAATATCCCGCATCGTCTACGAGTGCGAGCGAGGCGGCCAATGAGAAGGTTCTCAAACGAAGAGGCCCTGGTATGTTCTCGTACATCGTCGCCTTTGCAGAATGTTGGGGTGTTCACACCGCCCACAGTGTTTATAATGGTCACAAACTTCGTTCTTAGCGTGGGTGGCCACTGAAGTTATTCTCGTATTATCCGTGCCCTGACGGAACGCCGGTCAACCAGTTCGGAGGACCCTTAGCCGTGTCCGTCTTCCTGATCGTGCTCTCCGCCGCCGGCGAAGACCACCTGCCTACGGTCTGGCGGGTGTGTTTCGGGATAGGCGTGCTGCTCCCGCTCACTGTCTTCTACTTCCGGATGCGGATGCTTACAACCCAACTGTGCGTGTTCCCATGGTTCCGTGTCTGATCGAGGCTACATCCGCGACTGTTGAGTTTAGGTTCCGCAACTCTGCAATCAAACGTAAGTGCTCGCTGCCCCTACTTCCCCCGATGCCACTGCTGAATATCGGGCGAAGGACGCGTGCCGTACTGGCTTGTCTTCAAACGCTACTGGAAGTCGCTGATAGGCACCTGCGGAGCATGGTGGGTGTGTACCGGACGGCACGAGCATCGGCATGTCTGCTAACGGGGATGACCAGGTTCCTCTATGACTTTGTGAGGCCCGTCGAGCCCTCGCGCTGCATATGATCGCTCACACTGCGGTTAGGTGACGTTCCCGAACGGAGTCTTTTCTGGCACTATCATCTCTAGTGTGATCAAGAACGGGGACATCAAAGCGACTGCGGAGTGGCTGTTACTCCTTGGAGCTATCGCACTACCTGGTCTGTATTCTTTGAATTCGAAATCGGTGTCTATGGTACCCATACGAGACGCGACTAGGCGTGTTCATCGGTGCCATGCTGTGCAACCCTTTTGGCCGGCGCAACACGGTACGTGACGCCACTGCGGCGGTTTATTCCTGGTGACACTTACCGGCCTCTTCAAGATGATCCTGGGCTTTAGTGGCTACATCGTATTCGGTGAGTTCGAACTGCATGGCCCCGCCATATGTGCACGCAAGCTGAAGGACACCCAGGGCTCATAATCGGTCTTTCCTATGATAAAATCACGAAGATCACGCCTCTCTTCATTATCTTGTATGTCCTTCAGGCGCTCCGAGGATGCTGCTACTCTATTGACGTTTGACCTATAGCTACGGATTGATGCAGTCATCCGGCAACATGGTAATTCGGAATTGCTACTGTTCCTGTTGAAAGCCGGATGCTGAGCACGAACGGTCCAGGGCCCCGGTGACATGCTCGGACTCGTGAGCGCAGAGTGAGTGATAGCCATGCGCCGGCTGGGAGATATTCTTACAAGGTTTGCTATCTAGATCGTTTGCTACGCCCGTGAGGTGAGCGCATACGTTGACCGACACCGCGCGCATGAATGACGTTTTTTGGATCTTCCCGCGAAAGAGGGACGTGCTACGGACTGTCTGCGGCCATCGGAAAGGCGGGCGCAGCGGTGGGCACGCAGGCCTTTACGCCCATCCAGAACAACCTAGGCAAAAAGTGAGTGTGCGCCGGTCGACGGCTGCCAGAGCGTGCTACGCCGGCTGCGGGGGACTGACAGAGCCTGGCAGGTGGACGTTCATCATCGCTGCTATCTGCGGCGTCACCGGCATCTTGGTCACGTACTTTTTTGTTCCGGACATGACCGGGGTCGACCTTGCGGACGAGGACGAGAAGTTTCTGCAATACCTCGCGGACAACGGCTGGCGGGGCGAGGTCGGTGACGATGAGGATCTTGCCGAGGACGACGCTGCGTCGAGCGACGAGGCGACCATTGACAAGAAAGCTTAGTATCCGAAGATGCTCTGGTTGTGATTCAACGCTGGCGGGGGTTTAGGTTGCGACTCACGAGTAATGAGCTCGAAATGCATATGTATTTGACCAACTGTCCATGTTCGAAGCGACGTGGATTTTGAGGCATGCCAGTAGATGCCAGTGCGTTGGCACTTGGAAGCTTAACGCCCGGTCATAGAGAAGACGCCTGCAGTCCGTCGTCAAACCCTAACCACGGCGCGGAAAAAGTGGAGGCGACGAAAGCGGCGCGGTGGCTGAGAGAGTCGGCGTCGACTTGGACTTGTCGTTCGGAAACGTTTATGTCCCTTCCACTCCTGCGCCAGGCTAGAATCTCCCAGTCGCTCTCTGCGGCTCGCCGGACTCTCTCGCGCTCTCGCTACCGCTCTACATCCTCCGCTCACGCCCAACGCTCACAACGGGACTCGCGAAATGACGATGCACCAGTCCCAGGCCCGAGCTCGCGCCAGCGGTCTGCAAAGGGAAGCCAGCCGACGGTAGCAGCAAGCCATGATTCACCTGGCCCGTCCGAGACGACTTCTCGCGTTGAGGCGTATCTTGCTTCCATCAACGCGTCAGGCGTCGAGCCTACGCTCGAGGACCTGAACCGGAGCAAGCCCCACGAGCAGCCCCCCCTGCACTCACCACAATACGTCCAGGAGTACAAGGAGCTCATGAACACGTTGTGTCGCTCGTTCACCAAGGAACAGCTGCGCAAGTTCCTCGTGAAAGCCATCGGGCACACGCGCGGATCACACCGGAAGAAAGTCGACTACGCAGAGTCGATCCTGCAGGACATCTGGCGGTGGCCATCTCTCAAGCAAGTTGAGAAAGCGAAGCGCGAGCGCACCGAGGTTGTCACGAAGAGTGCGTGCACAGTCCGTGTATGATGGTGTCATGTATCTAACCCTCGTGTCGTAGATTATCCCGTCACTGCAAACGAACTCTTCTTGATCCTCGGGCCAGGTAAGTCACGCGTCCGGCTCCCCACCTGTGTGCATGTCTGATATTGTTGCAGATGGGAAGGACCTGTTACGTCTGTCCAAAGACTATGACGTGCACATATCCTTGCAGCAAAACCCAATGGCTCTGCGAGTCGAAGGATATCATGGCCGAGTACAGGAACTCGGCGAGCGCATCTTCACTCTCAAGAAGGTATCGTGTATGTTTCTGAGCCGCATATACATTTTCTCATATCTTCCTAGGGCTTTATAGAAGATACCTATGACCTGCCGTCAAGTGTTGCAATACCGCAGGACATGGTGCAGCGGATATCTCGCCTAGCATCTGCATATATCGAGAACGACCCTTCAGCACCCGGAAAGGTGAGCAGCTACTCACAGGTGTCGCATCCAACCAAAGCTGATCGGCACACACAGTTGAGGATCTTTGCCAGAGATGAGCGTCATCTCGTGGCCGCAAAGCGTCTTGCCAGTCGTGCAGTTCATGAGGTATGCGCTTCAGGATGCCACATCCTCGTGTCTCATCCGGCTAAACACGACACGCAGATGGAAGAGACTGCTCGCACACCGCTCCTCACGTACCTACCGAGCAGTTCATCGCTGTCGGGAGAGCCGAGCCCACTGTACCCTCATCACTATGCGCTATTTCCTCACCTCTCTCCTCGGCCCCTGCCTTTTACCATGAATACGAGCGGAACCTTTCGGCTGCGTCGTGTGGGCCAGTGGCTCACAACGGTATCCCACGAGGAAGATGACACGCGGGAAGGCCTGGCTGGGTCTCAGGGACGTGTTGGTGACAGTGCAGAGTATGCAACTTTTCGTCCTCGCGGCTACATGATACTGAGGGCGCTGCCTTCCAGACGAAAAGTTGACTTGAGGGATGTGCTCCTGTACGACGTCCGTGGCGGTGACCATACCTCCACTGTCACTCTGAAAGCATCGTGCGTCCAGCCTGGCTTACTCAAAGGGTCCGGGTCACTTAACTCACGTCCTCTTAGCATGGGTCACATGCTCTTGACGCGCCCGTCAGAAGAACAACAAGCAACGTTGATTCCACCTTTAACAGGTGACCATTCGTTTGAGAAGATACGTCAATGGATTACCCACAACCCCGTCAAGTTGACGTTCGTCCCTGAGTGAGTGACATCATTGAATGCGATCTGACTGTCCAGCTGAGAGCAATCATGATGTTAGTATTCCTCTGCCGCTGTGGAATACGACACCCGACCGTCAACAAATCAAGCATCGCTTGGTGTACCACGAGTTGCCAAGTGAATTTAGTGAAGGGCCTTCGGATCCCCTCTCTGTCCCACCCACTCTACATCGAAAGAAGATCATCTCACTTGAGCTCAACCTGCAGGATCCAACAGAACCAAAACGCGCGGGACGGGCACAGGCTCACACAGCAGAGCGCGATCTTGAAGAAGGCCTATCCGTATTTGACTTGCAGGACATGGAGGATGCACAGCCACCATCGTTGTCCCCATCTTCTCAGGCGGAACCACTGAACACGGTCCTGGATCCCTCCAGCGTCCAATGTTGGTCCGGCGTCGAAGCCGACCTGAACCTGATGATCCCCGACCGGTACGTCCATCCATCTCACGGACGGTAGCTCACCGATATTGAAATTGGCATGTCAGCCCAATGGATTTGCAATTTACGGTTCGCAGCGCGACCGTCCTCCCGGTGTCGCAGCAGCCGCCGGAGCTGCAGACGTATGTCGACGAATTGCGTGCTTAGTACGTGCCTGGTTCCCGCGTGTCTTCATTCACGTTCCCTCGGCTCATCACCCGGACACAGCTTGGAGAGCTCCGAGAGCCACCCCCAGCCCCCCAGCCCCCCGCTGTTGTTGGAGCACGCGGGCGTGCGGTACATCTTGTCCTCGAACTCGAGTGTGAGGCAGAGCGAAGAGGTGGTCCCGCGCAAGCACTCGGGACGGTCCGATCACGACGACAACTCAGACTCCCAGGAGGATGTGACACGCGCGCTGTGTGAAAGCCATATGGACCTCGAGACGAACCAGAAGTCGATGCACTGCGAGGTTCGCGTGGTTCATTGACCAGTCCGGTGTGGTGCTAATGCTTGGTCCCGTGTTATCCAGGTTACGTGCGAGGATGTTGAATCGGAGGAAGCTTGGAGGCTTTTCCTCCGAGACTGCGATAGGCTGTCTGCGCTCCGCCAGCAGCCCAAGATGTCGAGCGTTGTGGGCTTTGGGAGACATGATCATGACCATGCTGACGTCGTATAGAGTGGTTCATGGAAGTATATGCTAGTAATGCTGCAGCATAATCGTAATCCGGGCAAGTGTTATACATGCATGATGCGTGAGTATGCGTACGGAACCAAGGATATGCAAAGCTGGAACAGTCACGAAGAAGCGCAGGGACACGAAGCCTGGCCGGACATCTATGATCGGTTCCGCTTCTTGTTCGCTTTCTCTCTCCGCTTCTTTGCCCGCATCTGGTGATAATGGTGAGCATGTGCGCCAGAAGCTTTGGTAGAGTCTTGTATGGTCACATACCTCTTTCTTCATCCGCGAGTCGACCATGAGGTAGCGACCCTTAACACCTTTCGGCCGTCCCTGCACTCCCTTGTGGGCGCCCTTGGCGACGACGACCTTGATGTCCTTCTTCTGCCGCTTGCCCTGCATGCCCTTCGCCATCAGCTTCTCGATCTGCTTCGCCTTCTCGCGCTCCGTCAGGTCCGATGTTTCGTTCACGCCCTCGGCCTTCTTCATCGCCTTCTCGAGACGCTGGGCGGCCTTGAGCTTCTTGCGTGCCTTGGCCTCCGCGACTTTCTTGATCGGCCGTGCGTCGAGGGCGCGCATCTTCGCGCGGAGCGCGTCGACGGCCTCCTTAGTGATCGGGATGTTCGACTTGTAGTGCTTCTCCTCGTCGTCGAGGAACCAGGACGGGAGGCCGTCCTTGGCGTTGAGCGAGTAGCGGTTGAAGCCCTCGTTGATGAGCTCCGTCCGGGTCTTCTCGCGGTTAACGAGCTGAGTGGCGAGCGTCATCGCTTCCGCGGTGGTGAGGCCGTGTTCTGATGCGAGTGTGCCTCTTAGTCCCATGGAGGGCTGTGAACCAAGGAAATAACTTACTGTTGATCTTGGCCTGTTTTACCTCGTCCTCGTCTTCGCCTTCGACGTCCCACATGTCCTCGTCGTCACTACGATCTTGAGGTACAACTTCGAAGTCATCGAAGTCATCGTCCTCATCGGAAGCAGCCTGATAGATAACAGCGTCAGTAAGCATGTCGCCACCGCGGGAATGGTCAACGTACCTGTTCCTCGATTCCGCCCATAGCCTCTTCGTCGACCGACGACTCAACATCGTCTTCACCTTCGCTCTCCTCAACCTCCTCTTCGTCCTCTTCGTCCTCGATCTCATCGCCAGCACTAGCAAAAAGGTCCTGGTTGAACCACATTTGCGCGGCTCGGCTCAGAGGCGCGGTTGACTTGGGCTCCTCAATCTTCGTGACCGTCCGGGCCTTCTTGCTCTTCGACCCAGAATCAGCGGGGGCGTCGGCACGTCTCCGCTTCTTCCCGGCCACCGCCTGCCCGGCCTCCTCGTCGCTCTCCTCATCGCTCTCCTCATCGTCGCTCAAGTCCTCGCCGAGCCGCACCTTCACCCGCTGCACCTTCTCGTAGCCGCCGTCGTCAGGGTGGACATCCTCGTCATCGCTCTCGCCCTCCTTCCCGATGCCGCCCCACTCCTCCCGATGCTTGTTGTTCTTCCGGCCCTCCTTCACCTTCCACTTCGCGTCCCTCTCCCGCAAGTGCTCCTGGTATGCGTCGTACAGGCCGTCCAGCTCCGCCTCGAGCTCCGCGACCTTGCGCTCGCGCTCCTCCTCCGAGTCGAGCACCTCGTCCTCGTCCTCGTCCGCGCCGTCCTCGTCGGCATCCTCGTCGGAATCGTCGTCGTACCCTGCGCCCGCGCGCTTGCCGCGGAGCGCCTTGGCGTCGTCGAGCTCGAACATGTCGTCCTGGCCGCGGAGCGAGTCGTCGTTCTGCTCGAGGCCGATGTCCATCGGCGCCGTCATGCGGAGCTGCATCCGCTGGATCGTGCGCGCCTTGATCTCGTTCGCGCGCCGACGCTCACGCTTGACACGCGCCGCTGCCTCAGCGTTGAGGCGCTCGAGCTAAATCGTATTCATGTCAGAGTCGTGTAGAGTTGGTCCGATGATTGTACGAACCTCCTGCTGGATCTGGTCTTCCTCGTCAACCTGCTCGGTGACCTCCACGGTCTCCGTGAGCTCTTCGGTGGGCTTTGTTTTGACCTCGAGACCAAGCTGTGGGACACTGTGAGCAACAATCCCTTTGGCATGGATGGGAGGGAACGTACTTCTTCGCGGAGAGCGGTCCGCCACCTGAGGAGTGCCTTGAAGTCGCCCTTGCCTAGGACCTTTAGATCCTCGCAGTTCGCCTTGACGTCCGAGGTGGTGATGTCCATGTTGAACCACTCCTTCTCTTCGTCAGTTTTGAACGTGATCTTGTTGAACGTCCCTAGGAACGTGACAGCGTCCTGAGACCTGATGAACTCCGCCGCGCCGGCCTCTTTGTACAGGGTGTAGTCGCCGTCGTCGTAGCCCGCACGCTGGCGGCGCTTTTTCTCGGGCTGGAAGACGTTCGCCTGGGCATTCTTCGCTACCGAGAGGCCCTTCTCCTCCGCGGGCATCGACGCGGAGAGCTCCTTAAAAACGTGGCGGGGGTCGAAGAACTTGGGGTCGATGTGCTTGGGTGCGAGAAAGTCGCGGCAGACGACGAAGATCTCTGCGGAAACGTTTCGGGACGAGGGCGGCTTCGTCGCTTCGACCTTCCCGAAAAGCTGGTTGAAGACCCAGATGAGGTTGTTGTAGTCCGCGGAGCGGAAGACCTTCGTGACGAACGTGCCGCCCTTGATGAGGAACTCCGCGGCGAGCTTCATGGACATGAGCACGAGCTCGGACTGGCTGTACGCGTCCTGCACCCACGCCGTGCCGACGTTCGGTGCACCGTCGTGCAGGACAACGTCCGCCTTCCAATCCTTCAGCTCATTCCGGATGAGATTCCGGCAGTTCGTGGTCGTGATGTCCGCGGCAAATGTGACTACACGGGGTATGGGCTTGATGGGGACCAAATCCACGCCTGCACAACCTCGCGTTGGGAATTCGTGCAGACGGCGACATAGAACGGGACGCACCGACTATGACACTGTTCACCGGCATGTACTTGCTCGCGACCTGGAGCCAACCACCGGGAGCGGCACAGAGATCGATGCAACATCTTGCAGACTCCAGGAAAGAGTACTTCTTGTTCAGCTGGATGAGCTTGAAAGCCGAACGGGCACGGTACCCTTGCTCTCTGCGGGACGGCGCTCAGCGTCGGAAACAGTTCGGCTGCGGGCGGTCAGTCTGTACGTACTTTGCGAGCTTGTAGTACTTGTCAAGACGACCCTTTCCTGTCTTCTTCTGTGCCTTTCCCATGGCTGCACGAGAGGGGAGGTGGGAGGGGAGGATGGGAGGAAGGGGACGAACGAGCGACGGTCAACCTGCGAGCAGCTGCTATTGCAAAGTACCGCCGGCGCTTACGGAAAAATCCCTGATCTCGGAACACGTGGCCGGGTTGTTCTACTGAACGCCGAGCGCTTCCCACGGGCCACTGCACCGCAAGCTCAGCGCAACTCGAGTTAGTTCCTTCGTCGAGCATGATTGTCGTAAATTCTACGCCCTTTTACCGTAGAGGTTCACGAGAAACAGACTTGCTATTCCGGTTGTGTCCGTGATATGCGCCGACCAAAACAGAATGCCAATTTCTAGGCTTCGCTCCAAGGCTCACCATGATTTGAAGTTCGTCGCGTCGACTGACCGGCACACATGATGGGGTCTCCTTCTGTACTTCCGTCACCGCCTATAGCAATCTTAGAGGGCCACAAAATGCACAATTTATGAGCCGCTGAAGCTGCCATGTGTACATGTGGGCATGGATACGGAAAATGATAGACAATGGAACAACATGTCGGCGCGCAAGTCGCTGCTAGCGTGTATTGAATACAACAGTAGTACAAGTCTTGTATGTTTCGTACTACGTATTATATTAGTAGAATAGTGATATGAGCATGACTGAGCGTGTATCTTGTTCGGCCCACACATTATCGCACCGCTAGATCGTCCGCTAGCAGAGATTTGGCTCCTGTTGGTGGAGAAGCTGACAGCCTGAAGCACGTACAAACTTACCTTCACTGCGGACCATTCGAATTCCACCTCCTGCACCCTCCGTCTCAGGGCGACCGCGCACAAGGCGCAATCGAGCTTGGTTGCGAGCGGATCGAAGAGAGCCCTGATCGCACCTGTCGAGACGCCTATGAAGTGTTCAACGTGAGACATCCGACTATTTCAACCCAGACGGGTGGATAAGGATGGATACTTACTGGGTAGGACGTCCCATACAAGCTGTGCAGCTGCCAACGCCCACGCTCGCATGAGCTGCTGTGCGGTCTCCTGCGTGCATCCCGGCGCGGGGAGGTGGCCTTGCGGCGGCTTGAACAGGATATTCCGGAGGGCTCTGATGCGCGACTGGTGCAGGATGAAGAGCCGCTTGAGGTACAGCGGGCCCATCTTCTGCGCCGCCTCGTCTGGTATGCTCGCGAGGTCGAATGCGAGGAGGTGGGAGGAGATCGCGACTGCAGCCTCCTCGAGGGCATGCTGCGCTGCCAGAGCGTAGGCGTCCAGTGGTCGGTAGGGCGCGTAGGAGACGAGGAGCTGGTATAGCGGCTGACTTGGCGCCGCGGGCGGGTGGAAAGCGACGCCGTATTGTATGAGTGCGAGGAGCGCTGCGTCTACCACCTCTAGAGTTGGAAAATAGTGTAAGCACGAGAATCCGTACATGGCGTGAAGCGCCACATTGAGAACATCTGAGGATTGGACGGTGATGGTCGGCGGCCCCAACACGTCACGATTGTGGTCGGAAGGAAATAGACCGCCGAGATTATTGGACGACGCGGCGAGGATGCGCCTGCTGTGTACGTAGAAGTGCACACCATCGGAAGACACAAGAATGAGATCGGGAAGGCAGTCGTCGACAGTCAGTGATGGGTGAAAGGCTGTGGACACAGAGATCGAGCCGGGATGGTCCAAGGGTGTTCCCACCTGTAGCAGAATGAACCAGGCGGCCCCCGAAGCGACGACAGTAGCGGTGGCACCTACCGGCGTCCTGTTGCTCTCTTTTTCCTCTTCCTCCTCCTCCTTTGCCAGTCCCGCCATAAAGGAGTCGCCGATCCCTGTGGCTGACTGCGCAGCTGAACTTCCCGATGCCTGCCTCAGAGGAAGAGTGAAATATTCCATAGCGACTATGGAGCCTTCAAACAAGCAGGAGAAGGAATGCACAGGGAACCGACCAGGGGAGAAAGAGTTGCACGCGAGCACGGCGACGCGCACGCTCGTCCAGGGCGACAATTGTCGCCGCGGCGCACGTGAAGGGCCGAGAGCGCGCTGCCTGCGGAAGAAGCAGGTCGTTCCGGGCAACTGGTGGCGGATATCATCAACGTGTTGGCCATCTGCCGGTACGCAAATACGGCGGCGCGCTGCCCATGCCGGCGAGCGGCGCACCTGGAGAATGGCTCGGAAAATGGGTGCTCGCAAGACGGCCGCGGCAGGGATAGTGGGTCCCCGGTCAGTCATCGATGTCCACGCCGTTTGTTCCGCGAGGCGGGTGCAGCCGTACGAGGAGACGGCAGGGGATCGGTGCAGTTTCAGTCGGATCGTGAAGAAAGACGTCGTGGCGGCCCTAGCGGGGCATGGTTAGTCCGGTCAGGCGTCTGGGCCGCTGCTGCTCTTCTACACCGCATAAATCACAGGCTGTCCGCCCGTGTGCATGCTCTGAGGACTCGAGGGCACGAAAAAGATGATCCTAGTAGTCGGCAGTGAGTGGAACAGCCCGGGAACAGTCCAGTGTGTTGCGCACCTTTTCACAATTGAAAAGCTCCGCACAGGCAAGTTCGGCGGGTTGACCAGCCAGAGCGCTCCTCAATTGAGGGATTGGGCTCGCTTCTACGGGGCACAAATCCAGTACGCGACTCGCAGCAGATACAGAGCACTTGGTTCTGTTTGTCTGTATGTAACCTGGTTGGCCACTCCGATGGTTGGAGCCAGTTGACAACTGAGTTCGCGTAGCCTGGTTTCGCCTACGCGTCGAAGCGCCCGTCCGGCGTCACCCATATGCATACCAAGCACACCGCCCGTGGTCTGTGGCGCTCCGGAACAGGCCAGGGATGCCGAACCCGACCGAGAGCATGCGCGGCCCCTTGCCGGACCAATTCGGTCTCATCACATATCTAGTGTCAGTGAATCATATGCATATCTCGTTAGCATTCCCTGACACTGCGGACCACCACCACACACGGATCGTACTCCTGCAGGACTGCGTAGTCTTCGACAATGTCCCGTCCATCTGCGTCCACACCTCTCATTCCCCGTAGCCTCGGCGGGTTCCCTGGTCCAGGTCTGCTGTGGAAGACGGGGGCTCTTCTAGGTGACAAGCCTTCTCGGGCGATAGAGGCCAAACCGGGTACTGATCGCAAACCGACTGCGTGACCGTAGTGGCCACCGGGATGGCTGCAGGTGCATTTGGCACGCACGGCCTGAAGAACAAGAGCGGCATCACCCCGGACAAGCTGAATGCCTGGTCGAATGCTACTAGATATGCGGTACGTCGCGTTGACTGTGTTCCATTCCGCGCCCGGGCGGTACCAGTGCATTCGAGCGTTCTGCTGCCTTGGATGCATGATGTGTGCCGAACGAGAACGTGTTATGTACACCAAGACCTAGAACAGGGGCTCACATCACCGCCTCCAGATTTACAACGGCCTCGCGCTCCTGCTGATCTCCATGCACCCACGTTTCTCCGCGCACAAGTTTGCAGGGCCGGCCATCGCTGCCGGGGGTGCGCTCTTTTCTGGGAGCATCATCACATTGGTGCTCACTCGCGACGGGTGAGTGTGCGCGAGTGACGTCGGTGGCTGGTATGCTGACCATGGTCGTTGCCGGGATGGACAGCCCAAAGTGGCAGGGCATCCTTACGCCCATCGGGGGCTCGATTATGATTGCTGGGTGAGTGACTGTGGAGGGGTAGAATGTATCTGCGCGGGGCTGATGCATGCTCAGCTACATCGCCCTTGCTCTCTGAGCGGAGCAAGGACAGCGCAGGCCGACCCCGGACCCGGACGTCGGGTGACATCATCGACCCCGTCGTTAGCGACCTTTTGCCGAGCCTCAGGCCTCGATGGCCCCGACGATGCCTGGAGATACTCGAGGGCGGGGGTGGGTAGATACTGTACTTGCTAGTCTACTCCTCACTCTGTCGCTGCTTCTCGTACGAGCACTCGCAATGGAGCGCTGCATTGTGCCGTGGGACAATACCGACGGAGAGGCGCATGTGAATCAACGTGTAGACTCGATCACGTGAGGGACGCGCGAGTCGCGTTGTATCCTAAAAAGGGCGAGATTGATGGGAGGATGGGATGTTCGCTTAGCTGTCCGTCGTCGGCCTCCCTCCAATCACTCCCTCTCTTGCTCTCGACCGTCATCCTCATCCCCCGCCCGTCTCCCTCCCTCCTGTCCCCATCCCTCCTCCCATTCGCCCGTCGTCCCCTTCCTCCACCCTATTCCTCCCTCCTCACGCTGTTCCAAACAGGTATGCTCCTATTCAGCGAAAATTTGTTGGGCTCGCTGCTTATCGCTTCCCGTTCTTAGCCACATCATCTCATCCGCCATGTCTCCGTTCGAAGGGCAATCATACGTATACCGACGCTACAAATCGCCGGTATTGGACCGTGTTGAATCCTCGTCGACTGCTTCATCCTCGAGGCGTAGCGTCTCATTGCAATCTGCATTCCCTCTCCCAATGTCTTCCCGTGCCAGTGCCTCAGCCCTACCGCCCACTCTCCACACTCCCGCGTTCGACCCCCAAGGCCAACCACCTACTGCTGCTCCTATGACGGCAGCAATCCGCCCACCCCAGGTTTCCAGAACACCATCCATTTCCAACAACGGCACTCCCAACCTCGACCCCGCTCCCGGTGACAATGGCACCGAGTTCATCCACCCACCCTTCACCACCTTTCCAGGTGCGGATGAGCACAAGGGAGGGCTCACTTACAACCTCCTCGCAGCCAACCCGGAATGGTTCCTTGACGTAAACGATTTCGTTGGTCCCAACGCCGTGGGTTACCCCACGCAGCTTGAACCGCCCAGGGGCTGGTGCCCTACGAAGAAAAAGGACGTGAAGGATGGTTGGAAGGAAGGCGAGGAGCCTCGCCTGCGGTGCACTTTCTGTCGTCGCACGTATGCTGGCGTGAACGCTAAAAGCATGTGGAGGCGGCATGTGTACGAGAAACATAAGGTCCCTATGGCTAACCGCCGGGAAACCAGTGAGAGAGCTGGCGGCCGGGGTGGTAGGGGAGGCAATAGTATGTGGGAATTTAACTCTACATGCATTCCAGCCTGATCATGCTCGTATAGAGGAAAACAAGTTGGCGGCACAGAAGAGCGGTGCCCAGGACAAGACCGTTGTGCAGCCTGCTGCCAGGTCGGTTCGCCGTTTTGCCTCCATGGAGGCGCCACGCACACAACCTTTGACCCGGCCAGCGACCCCTGGGCCGTCTCGTATGCTACCCACGGAGTCCCCTTCACGCCCAGCTAGGCTTACCTCCCCACTATCCTTCAATCCTCTGCCGGAAGACCATCTCGCTCCCTCGTCGTATGACTACCCTTCCGACTTCCCTTCAGCTCCTCTCGATGACCCCCTACATGACCCGGAGTGGCTGATGAGCCTTGTGAACCCCCCCGGGAGGAACACTCCACCACAAACGCCTGGATTGTCTCCTAGCAAATGCTCAGCAAGCAAGCTGAACATCCCTCCGGAGTCTCCATATGATCCACTCCGGACTCCTGCGTTTCGTCACTCCCCTGCTCGTCTTCCCTCTGACCAGCCGTGGAGGTCGGCCGGTCTCGGCATCAACAAGGCTGTGAGGCAGCTCACTTTGGGCATGCTCGTTTGTGGCGAGGCTAGCCCCAACGTTCGGGGTTTGGATGTCAGTCCCATCGTGATCGTACCGGCAAGCGAACGCAAGAAACGGAGCATTTTTAGCCCTCCCAGCCACCGCACGCCGGACTCGAACAGCAAGTTTGTGGGCCTGGATATGCCGAATGATATCAGCTCCGACATGTTCTTTCCTTCGCCGAGGAGGCTATTCACGGACCCTGAGCGGGGTGCACAAACTCCGTCGATCTTCTCGCGTATGGAGGACTCAGCTTGGGCGGACCCGCCCTTGGATATGGACTCCGAAGATCCCTTCAAGGCGTACCTTGATTTATCGCCAGCGCCGAAGGTCGCCGATCACTCTTCGCCCAACCACCCTCCTTCGAGCAGCGGTAGTGGGAGCCCCGCCTCCGGCACACGACAAGAAGCTGCTCCCACTATGGTCCAATTCACGTCGCCCACCCCGTTGTCTTTTGGCAAACCCTTGTCATTGTCCACTCAGTCTCGTTGGCGTACGCTACACGAGGACCTCGTAGACGTGGACATGGACGCTACCAACGATTCCCGTGAGGTCGGGCACAAGCGGTCGGACAGCGCATCCAGCGCGGGCGCCAGCAGCAGCGGATCGTCAGGGATCGAGCACCGCGCTCCCACGAGCACTGGCAGCTCTAGCCGGAGGGGTAGCAGCCCATTCCGGCTGAGCTCTCGCGCGAGACACCGGAGCAGCTCCAACGCCGGGGCAAGCTCGAGTGCGGGCGGAAACTCCTCTCTCAAGAGCTCGTTGGGCGTCTCTGTCGCGACCGCTGGCTTGATGGACAAGATCCTTGGCCGGCAGGACAGACCTCAACGTCGTCGGGCTAGTCATACTCATGGCACAGATGTCTCTGTCGACACGATGGGGAGTCCATTCAAGCTTGGCAAGAAGACCTCCCGCAGCGACTTCTTGTACAGTCTCGACGGGGACTGCGAGATGCAAGAAGCTCAGCCGAAGAAGCGCCGCCGGACCATCAGCGGGCGCGATTAGGCGGCATACGCTAGTCGTCGTGGCCTCCGACCCGCCTACGCTCTCCGTCCACGCTGAACAGAAGTCCCTCTCCGCCCCCCCTCCCCATGCCTACGGTCGTCCCCGTTACCACCCTGCTAAGCTAACGCTTCGCTCATTGTCGTCGCTGTCGCTGTCTGTGAAGTCGTCCCGCTGTGCTGATTGCTCATTTCGCTATGTCTACCCCAATCCGTCCCAGTCTCCTCTCGTCTCGTTTTCGCACGTTGCAAGTCTTGAATCTCACCTACGCGGGCCCCCCGGCGTCACCAGCGACGCCGGACCCCACTCTTGGACGCAGGCGCGCCGCGCACAGGCGGCGGCGCCCCGTCCCGAGGCCCCGCGTCATCTATGCAGTCCCTCCTCTCGCCTCGTTCTCGTTATATGTATCACCCCCTACCCCTACCCTTTACCCTAGATGTCCCCGTATTCTTGCCTACCCCTTCCCCCCACCCGTGGGCGCATCTGATTAGCGCGTCCCCCTCTGTTTCGTTCCGGACCCGATTCTACTGCTATTTATCGCCTTGACTTACTCGTATTGGTTCGCTACCCCCTCCCGCGTCCCATTGCCGGCCTCCGACCGCGTCGTCCTGAGGACGATGCGGAGAGGCGCGAGGGCGCCTGCGCTGCCCCGCCCGGTCGAACCATCTATCCGTATCGTGAACCCGTTCCGTCTCGTCGTATCCCGTCTCCGTTTCGAGCTTATGTATCAGTCACCCGTGTCTCGTCGTCTCCCCGTCCGGGCCTCTATTGTCTCGATGGCGTCTCCGTGTCTTTCTCTCTCTCTCTCTCTCTCTCTCTCTCTCTCCGCGTTTCTCTCGAGTTTCCTCAGTTATATACGTATACGTAGCATACAGACAGCGCTGCCCGGCCGATGGCTAGCAGTACTCCTACAATGAATGGCATCTGAGCGGTTGGTTCCCTCGCCGCGTCTGCGATCGCCGTGTACAGTGGCACTACTCGTGCGCACTCACAATGCGCACGATAGTGTCCTCGACGACGGCGCATGTACGTCTGCTTCAGCTTCACTTCCGACCGGTAAGAGTTGAGTTGAAGACATAATCGCTATATTCATGGGCTGTTTTGCGTCATACACAACGAGACGACGGGCACGAGAGTAGAGATGGGAGAGGAGAGACGGAAACCGGCTATAAACGAGGGGCGGCAGCGGCGTATCGACAGATCGACAGGGTAATGCTAGACAACAAAACGGGTGGGGAGCAAATATGCACAGCGAACTGGAAGAGGGGCGACGAGGGGGGTGCGGGTAGGGGGGATGCGGATGGGGGCCGGTGCCAAATGTACGGGAAAGCGCAGGGTGCAGACCGGGGAACAGGGGGGAGGGGGAGAAGCAGTGGGTGGGAAGGCAGGCAGGAGCGGAAGAGGGTGGCCTATCGACAAGATGCGAAGCGCAAGTCATTAGAAGTCGTGATGTGTGCGATCGCGAGTGACTGGGAGAACAGAAGACAAGCAATGCGAGAGTGGGCGAAGGGTGCATATCGAGTGGGTAGAAGTCGGAAGGATTTGTCCAATGCACCTGTAGAGGGTAGATTGCGGTGCGATGGTGGTAGGAATGGGGTGGGGTAGGTGGGAGGGACGGGCGGGATCAGTACTGCCGCGTCGCGAGCGCGCGGATCTCGTACAGGTATGAGCGGTCCGCGGCGGCGCAGGCGTCGCGGCCGCCGGCGACGGAGAGCCAGCCCTTGAGCTCGGCGCGGTGGCGCTCCTCCGCGGCGTGGCACTTGTCCACGAAGGAGTCGTCGACGTCGCACACCATGGACGCGCGCGAGCCGCGGTCGCTCTCGCTCTCGGACATGCTCCGCGTGTGGCTGCGGGCAGGGCTCGGCGCGTCGACGCGCGATACGGAGGATGCGGTGGACGACTGGTCCGCGGGCGCGGCGCCACCGCCCTGGAGCTGCTGGCTTGCGCGGATCGTGCTCGCGCGCGCCTCCCAGTCGTCGTCGTCCTCGTCGTCGGCGAGCTCCGCGAAGACGTCCGGCTCGTCCTCCTCGGGCGCGAGCGTCGAGATCCAGCACATGCGGTTGGGGTCGAAGATCATGTTGCCCACGACGCGTGCACCGGCGGCGAACGAGCCCACTGGCGAGCCGATCGACGAGCCGGTGAGATGTGTGATGAGTGCGGGGCGTGTGGAGGTCCCGGTGGCAGAGTCGAAGTCGCGGAGTGCCTGGTCGTTGCCCTCCCAGCGGAGGGTGACCGGATTCCACTTCATTTCTCCTACGACTGAGGGCGACGCCCGTCAGCATCCCTTGCGGCGCGCAGGTACAACGGCAGAGTGCTCACCTTTCGCTGGGCCGGCGCCACCCAAATTGCGGATAAGCGTCGGTTTCCTCCTGGTCTGCCCCGGAGACGCGAGCTTCTTCCGCTTCGCACTCGCCTCCGTGTCTGCCCTGACACGGTCCCGTTCCGCCTTGGACGGCTCGGGCGGCGGTTTTGACGGGAACTCGATCCGGCCAGTGCGCTTCAGCGTCTTTGACAGGGACGGTGCTTTCGCTGATTCTAGCAGGACATCGACAAGGCTTGTCAACACAAAGGCTCGCCTGGCGCTGTGGGACCATGCGTGTACTCACCATTGCCGCTTCCTGAAAAGTCTCGCGTCTTCGCTTTCCGGCGGATGGTGCCCGTCGCGGAGGCATCGCTTGATGGTTTGGGGTACGAGGCGCCTGGGACGCGATTGCCATATCCCTTTGGCTGCACTCGGTACTTGCCCTCCTGCTCGCGGTCTGTCGGGAGGTCGTCGAACCCGTCGAGCTCCGTGCCGTCGCCATACGTGCGCTGCCGTTTTGGCTTCTTCATTACTTTGGGCGCAGCGATGGGTAGGCTTGAGCTCTGACCGTGCCGAGACTTGACCGACCTAATCGACGTCGCCGATTTGATGGACGTCGCTGACGGAGGGCGTGGTGGGGGTAGGGGTGATGTTGAGCGGGCGGACAGTGGTGGAGCTACCGTAGCCGTCGCGGATGTGGGGAAAACATTGGATATTGGGGCGCGTGACTTCATCCGCGAGGACGAAGTCGGCATGGTCAGTCTGAGGGCCGCTGGATTTGACGACGGTGTCGAGGGTCGTGTGGGCGGTACGTTGTACTCCAGGCCGTGCATTCGGCTCGTGGAGCCTCCGTGCGCCACCTTTGCCCTGGAGGACGCCGTCGGTGCCTCGTAGCGAGCGACGTGCGCGCCAGCTGCCGCCGCAGAACCCGCCCCGGAGCCTGACGCTTGGGCTTGATTGGATTCTGTCAGTGACGGCAGGGACGCTTTCCGTCCTAGCCTCCGCGTCTGTGGTGGTGACGCGGGCTTGAGGCCTGAGTGCGATTTCTGGACCCGCAAGCTGCCCGGTTTGGGCGCCAAAAAAGTCATTGTGGAAGGGGATGCGACAGCTTGACTGTATGTCTGCGAGCGCACGGGCTGTGCAGTCCGGCTAGAGGGAGGGGAGGGAGGGGAGATGGGAGACGTTATCCGGCGGAGCTGCGACATGGACGAGATTGGGGGGTTGTTGGGAGACTTTGCCCGGTCGCTCTTCAGTCGCGATGGTGGACGGAGAGCTGCGGGGGGTCGCGGCGGTGCGCTCTTGCTCCGGGAAGCAGCAGTGGGTCGTAGTACAGACTGGGCGTTCTGCAGAAGCCGACTAGGACTGAGCTCAGTCTCGTTGTCAATCACCAGGCCGATCTCGAAATCGTCCTCGGGATCGGGACTGACGACCTTGACACGATCGTCCGCGAAGGCAGTCTGCTTCTTGAGCTCAAGGATTTTACCCAGCTTCTTCGCGCCATGGCCTGACTCGAAGAGGCCTGTGGGGACGTCAAGGCCCTCGAGGATGTCCTCCTCTTCCTCATCTTCTTCCGTTTCGGTCTCTGGTAGGGACGCCGATGTGTAATTGGATGATGGTGAATTGTCGGCGAAGCCCAGAGTGGAGTAGGCGTCTGATGATTGCGAGGAAGACGTCTGGTCCTTGTCGCCCCACTCGAGGGAGGACTTGGAGGTGCGATGGGTGAGGGATAGTGGACGCAGGGAGAGGGTGGTGAGGTCCGAAGGAAGGGCGAAGCCGTCTTCAAAGTCCTCGTCGATGGGACTCGCGGGGGGCTTGGGTGGCTGAGATTGCTTTGGAAGAGCAGCGACCTTGATGGTGGATACGCCTTCGTCGTCTTCTTCGTCAGCAGAGGCGGAGGATGCGGAGGGGAGGGGGGGACGGATGGTGAACATCTGGGGGGTGGGCTGGGTGGAGCCTGAGCGAGCGGCCATGCCCTGGCGGACGAGCTGGGCCTTGGCACCGCCTGTCTTGCCTAGGTCCATCTCCATATCCCAGTCTTCGTCATCGTCCTTGTCGGACTCTGCGTCGGAGGCGTGGATGGGATCGCCGTCGGGGAAGTCGAAGTCGGTGTCTGCCCACTCCTCCTTGGGGAGGACGATGGTGGGAGCGGGGATGGTAGTCATGGATGGCGGACAATAGGAGTAGAGCACAGTATTACGCCCGAAGGGAGGCAGATTAGGCTGAGGCGGGGGGTACGATTTGGATGTGGAGAGATGGGAAAGAGCGGAATGACTTATTGGCCGAGCATAGGTGGCGGGGGGCGACAGAGAGCTCAAGGGCGGGGAGAGAAGGACGAAAGGCCGAGCAAGCAGCTAGGCGAGGCCGGGTGAGGTCAAGGGCCGAGGAGAAAAAACTCGAGCAAGCGGAGGCCGTGCGAGTGCGGGTGCGAGTGCGAGGTGGAGTGCAAAGAGCGGTGGACAGAGTACAGAGCGGGTGGGAGATGCGTGGGCCGTGGGAACCCAGGCCCAGGCGCACAAACAGCTTGTGCAAACACCTACAAATACATCCTACGTACTCAGTATGGCATCAGGCGCCGGAGCTCCCGCGCATTCTGCTCAATCTCGTCGGCCTCCCCTCCCTCCTCCTCATCGTCCCGCCGCGCCTCCTCGCTCCAGTCGCCCACGACCTCGTCCAGCCCCACCCGCATGCGCACCCCGCGCTCCGCCATCGTCTCCCCCAGCGCGTTCAGCTCCCCCGCGCTGAACACACCCCGCAGTGGCCCGAATGCGAGTAGATACAATGCTGCACCCCGAGTCCATATCAGCAATGGTCTTACACGTAACGGAGCGCATCGCTTCTTCATTACGCACCTTTTGCCAGCGGACACTCCCCCACCGCCCGGAACAGAATCTTCTTTGCCCGCTCCGGCTGCCCCGCCCGGAGCTCAAATGCAATAAACAGCTTCCATAGCACCGCGCTCCCTCGCGTCCTGGCCCAACCGACCTGTCAGCATCCAGCGCGAGAACCAGCGGCAGCACACGCAGCTACTCACCTCTCGTCTTCTGCCGCTGCACCCAGCCCGCTCCGGGTGCGCTCCACCTCCGCTTCCCAGCGGCCCTTCTCCCATCCCGCCACCCACACCTCCGCAACGCGCCTCACCACGTCCTTCTCCTTCCCCGTCCCGTCCGCCGCAGTCTCTCCCAGCATCGCCCGCACCCGGCCCCAGATCCCCTGCCCTTCTGCGCCTCGAGAAACACGCCCAGCGCCGCGGTGTTCCCGGGGTACGCCTCCACCGCCCGTTCCGCGCGCTCCCGCAACAGCGCCGGCGGCGTAGAGCTCTTCAGCACGACCGAGTGATCGTACAGCAGCGCCAGCGCGGCGACCGTCAGATTCTCGTGCGCAGGCGAACCGTGCTCGAGCGTGTTGAGATAGCCATCGAAGACCGCCATCGCCGCCTGCGGCGACGCTGTCAGCAGCTCGAGAAGCGCGGCGATCCGGATCCACGGCGCGCGTTCCTGCCAGTGCGCGCGGAGGAGCTGCGTCGTGAGGAGCGCCTCGAAGTGCCGCTTCGCGCGCAGGACCGCGATTCCGCCGGTGCCGGTGCCGGCCGCGCCAGATGCGCGGATGAGGGCTTGCAGCGCTGCGCCTTCGTCGCGCGCGAGCCACTCCATCTGCGCCCAGTCCCACCACATCGCCCCTTCCCCCGCGCGCTGCTGCGAAGGCGCGCCGGCGAGCACCATCTGGTACACCTTCCGGGCGTCGTCAACGCGCCCGCGGAGGCGTTCCATGCGCGCGTGCGCAGCCCAGTGCGGCACGGAGTCGCGCGCGCCCGCAAGCAGCGTCTTCGAGAACTTGAGCGCCCTGTCGTCGTGGGATGTGAGCAATTGTCGGCTTGGTAACGCAACAACAACGACGACAGCAACAATACGCACCCCTTGAGGCTAACAGCCGCCTCGAAGGCGAGGTTCAGAATGTCCCATTCCGTGTCGTTCCCTGCAAGCTTGCATTGTCTGAATATCTCTCGGACAATGGCGAGATCGACGCTCTGGACGTCCTCGGTTGTCCACATTGTCCACTTTCCGGACCCCATGTTGTCGAGAGGCTCGATGGTACCATAGCCCCAGCTCTTCACGGGGCCAAAGCCGCTGCCGAACTCCCGTTCGCGCCCTACCAGTGCACCCGCATGGGCGTCTGCAGTGATCCGCCTCGCAGCCGTGTCTGAAGGGAAAATGGAGCCCAGGTACGCAGGGGTGACGAGGTGTGAGTACGCCCAGCGGTCATCCGTGTTCTCTCCGGGCCGCTCCGAGAGCGAGGCGAGGAAGCCAGGGATGTGCAGCCCAGTGAACGCGAGCCAGATATGCCTGAAGACGTCCCTGGCGCGCTCGGATTGCACCGACACGAGAAAGGGCCGGATGTCGGAGAAGAGCACGACGGCGTACGGGTCCGCGGTGTCGTCGTCATCCGTCGAGCGGAGGGAGAGGGTGCGCATGTGGTCTGCCAGCGTTTCCGACGCTGCCCATCTGGAGTAGGGGTCTGAGATGCGTGGGTCGGGGGCTCCGAGGCCCTTGGGCGATGGGGGAGGTTGGTCAGGGCGGTTGGACGCCTCCCATTTCGCCCAACCGTTTGCACCAGGCTCTCCCAGGCGGGGTACTTCGGAATCCCAGAACTCCTCAAGGGCGTCCAACTGAGCTGCGAAGGGCTGCGTGGAAACGGTTAGCGGTTTGCAGTACAACCTGTGGGTACAAATTAGCGGAGACCCATGTCGGTTTCCAATACTAGCAGCGTACAGTTCCGCTTCGGCCTGCAAAAGTGCATTGGCACGTTCCACATAGCCTGGGTTCGGTCAGTCAGAAGGGCCGCCCAGTGGACAGTGGGTGTACGTACCGGCATCTCTCAATGCCACAGCTATCCTCCACAGTACCCGAAGCTGGCCCACTTCATCGTTGCAGGAAGCAAGTGCACGTGTAAGCCTAGCTGCGTCCTCCGCCATACCCGTCAGAATGTCGCGGGTGGTGCGGACCCTCCAGTCCAGCCACGCCATCCAGATCTCGATGTCGTCCACCTTGACCGCGTTCTCCCACTCGGCTGCGAGCTTGCCTTCTGGCCAGAGCTCCTCGCCCGCCTTCATGTATTTCAGGCGCAGCACCTTCGAGTGGGCGTTGTCTGGGTGCGCCGACAGCGCGCGCGAGAGGACGGACAGCGTGATCTCGGCGCGCGCCTTCGTCGCGTTCTTGGACGTCACCGGGACCGTGGTGAGCGTGTGTGACAACAGCGAAAGCCACGCAGAGGTGTCGTTCGGCCGCGCGGCGAGCCTCCCCTCGAGGTCCTTGAGCGTCGCCTGCAGCGATGTCAGGGGCGCCGTGTCCGATTCATCGTCAGAGCTTCCGCTCTCTTCGGAGGACTCGGACTCGTCAGAGTCGCGCTCGTGCTGTTTGCTCAGCTCGATCTCGCGGTAGTCCTGCTCATCCTGCTTCGGGCGGTTTGAGGTGATGCGTAAGAAGCCGTCTTCCTCTTTGTACTTGAACCTGTCCTCGGCGGAGGTCAATATCCTGCGCGTAGGTCCGGCGGCCAACATGCGGCGTGTGCTGGAGTCTGTTAATTCGGGCATCTGGACCGGTTGGATACGTCAGCACAAGTCCTTATACGTATACGAATGTCGTGCCTACCCTGCGCCTTCCTGGAAGTCCCACTTCGATGCCCCCGCGGCCGCGGTGCACGACGGATAGACCAGGATTCAAGCCGAGCACCTTCCTCCCTGATGTTTTCATTAGTTGTCGCAGCTAGAGAGTGTTCAATACTCACAGTCCACCAGCCGGTATCTTGGGACGTCCCCGGCGTGCAAGCCGCCATACCGCACGTTCAGCGGGTCTCCCTTCCGGTCTGTGTAGTACACCAAGGTCTCCTTGACGCTTGACAGCTCCGACTCGGCGTAGCCGTGACGGCGGTCTTCCTCAACCTTTCTCCTCTCATCGTCGCTGCCTCCATAGGTCTTGCTTTCGGGGTGTCTGTACCGGTGCTTCTCGCGGTGCTCCTCTCCCTTGTCGTCTCGTCTACTGTGCTTATCGTGTTTGTGTTTCTTCTTCTTGCGTTCCTCGTCTGAGTAGCGGCCGTCTTCCCGCTTGCTTTTCTTCTTGTGTTTTCTGTCTTTCTCTTTCTCCGAGGGCGTGGACGGACGTGTGCTGGGTCCGGGGTCGAGGTCAGGGAAGGAGTTGAATGCCGGAAAGGACGAAAACGAGGGCGCGGACATGGTTTGAGCGCAGGATCACAGCACAGGACGGTTACGTGAGCCTCTCTGAAACACGACCAGTTCCAAGCACTCAAATCTGTGAGACCAAGTCTGTGCGCACTGTGCAGGACTGTTCCAGGTTCGCGGTCACTACTGACGAGCGCGCTATGGCCGCGGAGTCGTGTGTTAGCGCCCAACCGCGCGACTCACGTGCTACGATCATCATGGGCGCCTGCGTCCTTCGGCCCAGCGGCGAGCGCGTACAGTGGGCGTCGGCTGTACTCCGCGTACACATCTGCTGCTGTTCCCTCGAGGCTGCAGGCTGGCTACCACCTTTCTGTCTGTCTGGTCTGGGAAATAAGGGCGGACTGCGTGTTAACAGGAACTGGACGGTCCCTTCTGTGTACAGCTAGAGTAACGCATCTGACCCACTCGCCCACTGACTGCGTACCCTCTGCCTTGACTCTGCTGTGGCATCATGTTTGACGATTGTGAGCAGCGCTACCGCCATGATGCACCACCCAGCTGATATTGAAGGACGATAGACGTAGAACATGCCTCTGCTCCGGTCGCAGACGCGACCCGCGCTCGCGGCTCTCTCCCGGCATTGCAGTACGAGGGCTTCGAGCCTTCGCCCTATGACCAAGATGACAACCGTGCAGACGTGTTCCAGGTGCGCTCACTATCTCATAGACTGCTACGCTCTCTGACGCGCGGGCAAAGGACCGGGCAGATGTAGCGCCGCCCGCCGCCCCCATATTCTCGCTCGGAGAGGTGCAATGTCCGCTCTCCGCTCCTCTGGTCTCCCTCGTCGTCTCGTCCGACTCGCTGTTCATGGGCCTCGCGAACAACCTCATTATTGAGATTGAGCTCTCGCGCGCGGAGCAATTCATCCGCATACAGATACCCCGGAAGCCGACCGAGTTCGCCATCCACAAGCTCTTCCTCGACCCGTCCGGCCGGCACCTGCTCGTGACGTCGCTGCAGGGCGAGAACTGGTACTTCTACCGCGGGTGGAAGAAGCCGAAGCAGCTGAAGGGCTTCAAGATGGTCATCGAGAGCGTCGCGTGGAACAAGGCCGCGCTGCTCTCGTCCTCACATTCAACGTCGACGCGCGAGATGCTGATCGGCGCGAGGAACGGGACAATATACGAAGCCGTGCTTGACGCGGAGGAGGACTTCTTCAAGTCCCAGGAGAGGTACCTCCAACCCGTGTTCACCCTCCCCGAGCGACACCCGGTGACCGGCCTGAAGTTCTACATGTTCCCTCCGCTCGACCCCAAGAAGGTGCTGGTACTGGTGACGACGCCGTCGCGAATATACCAGTTTGTTGGCATCCCAGACAGACGCTCTGAAGAAGGCGGCAGGGTCTTCTCTGCGCTCTTTGCCAGCTACAGAGACACCGCCCCCAGTGAGTATGCACTGGTGTGCAAGGTACACGACACTGAAGTCTCGTAGAGATTGTGGAGCTGCCTGGCAACGTCGACTATTCGGAATTGCACGTATACAGCCCGAACGCCGACCAGGCCTACTCACTACCGAAAATCGTAGCCTGGATGAACGGTGAGGTGCTTATGAATGTACAGCATCATATTATGTTAATACGACCGTTGTAGCGGCTGGTATCTATCATGGGAACCTTGACTTCGAGTCAAATACCGACGACCTCATTGACGGGGCTCAACTACTCCCATACCCTCCTATCAGCCCCTCACCTTCTCTCTCGCCCGCACATCATAAAGCAGCGCCTAACAATGTCCCCGTCTCTATGGCCTTGACCGAGTTTCACTTCCTTCTGCTGTATCGTGACCGTGTTCTGGGAATCTCGAACCTGAATGAGCAGTTGGCGTATGAGGAAATGCTACCCCTGGTAATGCTGTTTTCCTTGTGATAATGATGCCAGCTGACCACTTTGTGTAGAAACCGAACGAGCAAATCCGCGGCTTGACTTCTGACCCTGTACGCAAGACATATTGGGTGTACACCGACCAGGCAATCTGGGAGGTAGGCGTCAGCAACGAACATCGTGATGTGTGGAAGATCTACCTCGAGAAGGGCAAGTACGATGCTGCTTTGCAGTACGCGAATGTGAGTTTCAGTGTCGATGTGGGAACGCTTTCATTGGAAGCTGAGCTTCCTCACGCAGAGCGCTAGCCAAAGGGACCAGATCATGTCAGCGCAAGCGAAGGCGTTCTTCAATGACGGGCGGTACTTCCAGGCAGCACAATGCTACGCACAGTGCTCAGTGCCATTCGAAGAAGTGACCCTGAAGTTCCTGGACGCTGGCGAGCGCGATGCGCTACGCTCATATCTCATCTCGCGCCTTGAGCGGACACGCAAGACTGTGAGCGGTTCGTGCAGTGTCGCACCCAGCGTCTGGGACTCATGGTGAATCAGGACCTTTCACAACGGATGATGCTGGCAACGTGGCTCGTCGAGTTCTACCTGAGCAAATGCAATGAGCTCGACGACCTCGTTGCGTCTGAATCGGTATCGCAAGACGTCGACAATCTCCTGGCCGAACGTGCGATTCTGGAGGACGATCTACGGCATTTCTTTGACACGTACAAGGTATGCTCTGGCCATGTGTTATCAGTTGTCAGTATGCTAAGCGGTTCGGACAGGCGAACCTTGACTCAAGAACGGTCTACGAGCTGATTCAGGGTCACGGTCGAACAGACATGTACCTCCACTACGCGACAGTTATCGGCGACTTCGAGCGGGTGGTCGAGCACTGGGTCATGGAGGAGGAATGGACGAAGGCCATCGACGTGATTAACAGACAGGTCAGTGCCTCTCTTCGGCAACAGCACCAATGCTCACACGCGTGTCCAGTCAAATCTGGAGTTGTACTACCGCTTTGCACCGGTGCTCATGCGACAGGCACCCAAGGAGACTGTCGACTCTTGGCTGCGACAGCGAGCATTGGACCCGCTTCGTCTCGTTCCCGCTCTTCTGAGGTTACAGCATGCTCCTCGAGACCCTCTATCCCCCAACCATGCTGTTCGCTACTTGAACCACGTCGTATTCGAGCAGGGCAATACCTCGCCAACCATCCACAACCTCATGATTACCTTCTTCGCCTCCGGACCATCGTCTGCCACCTTATCCACAGCTCAGAACCACCCAGAAGACGACGGGCCACTTCTTCGCTTCCTGTCCACTGCACCCTCGGATCCACTCACGGGTAAGCCGTATTACGACCTGGACTACGCCTTGCGGCTGTGCAAGCAAGCCGGACGGACGCAGCCGTGCGTACACATCTATTCGAAGATGGGTCTGTGGGAGAACAGTGTGGACCTGGCGCTTGAGAAGGGAGACCTAGAGCTGGCGAAAATCAACGCTGACATGCCCGAGGACGATGACCAGCTGCGCAAGAAGCTGTGGCTCAAGATCGCGAAGTATGTCGTGCAGGACAAGCAGGACATCAAGATGTATGTCATTTTCGGTTCCACCATTTCATATGTCGCGGGACATTGACAAGGGGATGGCTGACACAGGGCGATGCGGTTCCTGGAGAATACCGACCTGCTCAAGATCGAGGACATCCTTCCGTTCTTCCCGGACTTTGTCGTGATCGACGACTTCAAGGAGGAGATCTGCACCGCCCTCGAGGGCTACTCGGCGCACATTGACGCGCTCAAGTCCGAGATGGACGAGGCGACACGGAACGCGGAGGCGATCAAGCAGGACATATCCGCATTGCAGAGACGTTTCATCACCGTCGACGCGCACGAGCGCTGCTCGTCGTGCGCGCTCGCGCTCATGGCCCGCCAGTTCTACGTCTTCCCGTGCCACCACACGTTCCACGCGGACTGCCTCATCGGCCTGGTACGCCTCTTGCGGCCGCCGTCTGCCTTTCCGTCCCATCCTGACTGACAGCCGTGTGTGCATGCCCACAGACCAAGGAGTTCCTCCCGGCGCACGCCCTGCGGCGCATCCTCGCGCTCCAGACGGAGCTCATGAAAACGTCGCACGCGACCGGGATCGACCGCGGCGGCATCGCGAGCCCGTCCCTCGCCCCCGCCGCGCACGCGCACGCGCACGGCGGCCGGGGCCGGCACCCCGTCTCACAGCGCACGCTCCTCTCCGCGAACTTCGCGCCCGGCACCGGCCGCGGCGGGAACGCGTTCGGGCGGAGCGTGCTCTCCGCGGGCGACCGCCTGCGGGACCTGATCGCGCCCGACGCGCTCGCGAGCCTCGTCACCGCGCCCGCGGGCTGGATCCCCGGCATCGGGCTCGGCGGCGGCGGTGGCGGAGGGGCGAAGCGGGACGCGAGCGAGAAGGACGCGGAGAAGGTGGAGCGGATGCGCAGGGAGCTCGAGGACGTCCTCGCGGCGAACTGCCCGATGTGCGAGAGCGTCGTCGCCGGGCTTGACAAGCCGTTCGTGCAGCAGGGCGAGGTGGACGCGAGCTGGGACCTGTGAGCGGCTGGGGTGGTGACTCCATCCTTGGACGTGTGTTGTTATGTGGAGGGTACTGTAATCGCATGCGCCACGGCTGTCTTTCCCGTGAGCACATAATTGATATATTGTGCACTATGCCGTGTTCTCTGATGTGCTTGGGTTTTCTCCACAGTGACCCACACTAGATGAGATGCCTAATGAGATTTATGACGGCCGACCCACGAGGAGGTCCACGACCCGCAAAGTGAAGTTGTCAGGCTTACTGCATCGCTCTCCCGTGGTCCGCAACAGGCCCACAGGAACGATTGGATCACATCAAGGACGCGGCAGACGCACACATGACTCGCCCCAATATGTTTGCACCCTTGTGAGGGTGCTCACACCTGATTGAACTCGCAGCCACGTACATCCAACTCCTTCCTGGAGTGGAAGGAAATGCAGAGATGTTACGCAGGCCGCTCGAAGACACTGACCCTCGATGTGCATAGCTTTGATGCGTTGCTGCCCCTGGGGTGGCCGATGCAGAGTTGTACAAGCCGAGCCGGGCACTGGCCGGAGCTCCATCAGTCCCCAGCGAAGGGCGCAGACTCCTCCTTGACGACATAGGGAATTGGATAGTGCATGCCGCTGTAGAGGGCGGCGTACGACTATCCCCAGGTTCATAGCCAGGCAACGATGGACGCCCCATCAGCTACTGGGATCCCATGGGAGAACGGTGTATACCACTGCACGAGGGTGCGGTGCGTTCGGTAGTAGGCGTGGACACTCAATTCGCCGGCTTTCTTGGGATGGGGAGACGTTGATAGGACCATATGCACGCACAACGCCCACAAACCTGGCACCGGAATACTTTACACGTGTGGACAGCCCGAGCGGGAAATGTGAGCTCACTCGCACAGGCAAAATGCCGCGGAGACTTTGAGGTCCTGTCTTCTCGCGTGGTGGCAAGCACTCCATGAGCGCGAGCCGTACAGCGGACGGTGCTGATATCGCATGACGTCTCCGGGCAGACATAGCGCTACAAATGGGGCGATGATACATGTAATGACTGACCGACAACACCGGCACCACCCAAAGGCACTGCGAACAGCTCGTATAGAGCTCATACTCCCACGGCGGCAGATTCTAGTGGATCGGATGTGGGAATTCCCGGACGCAACTTCGTTCGAGGCGGAGGTGCGGTTTTGTGGCGTGCGAGGACTGGCTGGCCAGCGGTCCTGCCCCGGCGCAGGGACGGGTACAAGGAGGCAGGGGTATGATGTTTCCCGGTGCGAGAGCCGTGGACGGAGGGGATCACGTGCTCGGGCGTGGCGGCGTACGCCGTTAGTGGTTGATTTTCTTGGTGCGGCCCATCTTGCGGCGTAGCCTCGCGGCCCTCTTTGCGCCCATCTGAGTGAAGTGTTCCAGGACGGTGAGTCGATCGCATGGCAACGAACACGTCGTGGGAGAGCGTACCTTCGCCTTCGCCTCTTCCAGCCTCTGCCGTTCCTCGGCAGCCTTTTTGCGCTCGAGGGTGATCTCTTTCCGGCTGTGCAGTTGTTAGCTGAGTGGTGCGCGAAACGAGAGCGAATCAGAGGGGCATACCGCTTGATTTCGTCCGCCTTTTCCTGCTTGAGCTCGGCCTGGAGTTTCTTGATGGCCTGCTCTTTCTTGGTCTTCTCCATCCGTGCTTCCCACTTCGTGGTCTTCACGCCATCAGGCAGATGAGACCGCCTGCAACAAGCGAAGCTGTCTGTCAGGACAGGGCACGGGCGGAAGAGCGAGTAAGGACGTACACGGTGGCGGACTTGGGCACCTTCCATGCCTTTCCTGAGACACGGCCTCGCGCTGAGGGTGCGAGGGGGACGACGGCGGGGAGGTCGCCGGTGGGTGCGGTGGGAGAGGGCGCGTGCGAGTCTGCCGGGGCAGTGGAGGAAGCCTCTGGCTGGGCCATGTCTGCAGGTCAGGGATTGTGGCTGAAGTGTGCGGCTGGCGGCGGCGAAAGGAGCCTGAGCGGGAGAGACGCGGTGGGGGCAGCCGGGCCGGGCCACTTTTTCTCAGATGGGATCGGCGATGGGAGAGACACGTGGTCACTCCGCCGGGATCATGCGAGACTCTAGCACGCTTGTGGCGGTCACATCCTCCGCCCCTCAGCTCGCGAAAGGGAGCGGGTTGTGGTCGGCGACTGCGTGCTTCTGCTCCTGCGCGGGACGCGTTCTGGCTGATGAAATCACTGTGTCAAGCGGCCAGGGGCGGGGACGGGTGCCCATCTGGCGACGAATGTTCAGCTCACATCTGCATCCGCTTCGAGTTCGCAGCGGCTGGCAGCACTCTCTGCCAGATTTGGCCCCATCCGCCTTTCTCCCCATCTCCCGCCGCCAGAGCCCAGCGTTGGGTCCGTGGCACAACCGTTGTGGCGGCAGTCTGCTCCTGCGACCGCGTTACGTCTCGCGTGCTCACCCTCGCACCTTGGCCTCGCTCGTGCGTCGCGCCCACACCCAGCGCTCTCCCGATCCGCGGCTGGTCACTGGCGAGCGGGGGTATTCTGATAAGCAGCGCTCCTAGGCCTGGTTTGGACTGAGCGCGGTGTCTGATGAGCGTGCTGCTGCCTCTGCAGCTCTCAGCAGGGGAAACGGAACCGAGCGTTTGTTGATCTCTGTTTGTCAGAACGAGCTAAACTGCGTTCGTCTGAGACCTGCACCCTCCGTCCGTCCCTCCGCGATACGCTCCTCCCTCCTCCCCTCCTCCTCCCGCCCGACGCCGCGGTGAACGGGCTGGCGGTCCCATGAGCGTCATGAACTCCCCCGCCGACCTCCGCGCCCGCGACGACCATGTCAGGCTCCTCCTCGACCAGCGCGCTGCCCGCGCAGACCTCCATGGCCGTTTCCCCTCCCTCTCAGAGTTCTCAGACTCGCCCTCTGTATATAGCCACCCACACTTCTCCCCGCGTCCTTCCGACAGGTCTGTCCTTGACGGCACCGTCCAGGCCTTCCGCTTCCCCCAGAGCCCCCAATTCCATAGCCCTCTCCTCCCCGAACCCCGCTCTCCCATCACCGACAGGGAACGGCTCAACATTCCCACCGCCAGCAGTCTCGACCTCGAAGACGACCCGCGCTCTTCCAGCGAATACAACAGCTTGCACGACGAGGATGATTCCTCGCCTGATGAGGCAGTTGAGGAGGAGATCCCGCGGGTTAGCATGTACGGGCCCAAAATGCGCTTCCACTCCCCCGCGCCTTGGGAAGAAGAAGGCGAAGAGGATATGGCTCGTGAGAGCATTGACGACTCTTCGAAGCGGTCCAAGCCCAAGAAAGGCTGGGGTTTGTCCAAAGGCAACAGCGAACCGCGCCCGAGCACCGACTCTGCCCGTTCTGGCCGGCCCAAGCAGTCCTTCGAGACCACCTCGTCGACCCTGTCTGCTGGAGGGGCTCTAGCGTACGTCCGGTCACACCTTCATGTCTCTTTCGTACTGACGGAGGCGTCGCGGCAGTGCACTCGCCCAGGCCTCCATGTCCACAACATCTCTACACATCACCCCGTCTCCGCAGTCCCTACGGGACAAGCTGTCACTGCCACGGCTTCGATCGCGTACGCCTTCCAACGTCGGTCAGATGGACGCGCTCTCGAACTCCACCAACGCCTCCCCAATCTCGCGCATCACGTCCCCGACGGATGTTGATGCCGACCACCGCTCCTTGGCGCACGCCTCGACACGATCTGCGACGCCGCAATATGCTGAGTACACTCACCCTTATGCCAATCCGGACCTTGTCCGTGCCGCGACGTTTGATCAGCCGCTGTCGTCGCCGAGTCTGCACGCCTCATTTGGCACACAGAGAAGCGAGTCAAATGCAACGCTCACCGACACCACCCCCAGCAGCAGCATGTCCCAGTTCCGTTCCACAACGACCCTCTCGATGACGCCGGGGACCTCAATGACGTCCGTGAACCCCAGCTTGAGCGACTCAACATCGAGCAGCAAAGTTGGAGGTAGGGGTATCTCCGGGCCTATGCCGCTCGACAAGTCCTCTCTCCCTTTTGCGACGCTGAATATGCTCGGCGGCGTACCGCAGTCCCCCGTCCTCCCAGCCCCTCCTATGAGCCCTGGCCCTCGCTCGCGCGAGCATACCATGTCCGGCACCCCCATGGGCGGTATCCCTGCCTGGCAGGAGACGGGCAGTGGGAGCGCGCTCAAGCTGATCTCACTAGAGGAAGCTCAGGCGCAGGCCCGAGAACGCTCACGAAGCGCGACCGCGCACCCAGTGATCTCCAGCCCCTACGGAAACTCCAGCCCGTACGGAAACTCTTCCAGGACGCACATCCCGGACCCGGAGTCGGATGGTTCCCTTCGCGCGCAGGGTCGCGCACGATCGACGAGCGCCGGTGCGAGCAAAGCGCGGCATACACAGGGTGACTCTCCCGTTAGCGGCGGCCCTCATAAGCAGGTCGTGCGGAAGAAGAGTGGCTTCATGCGCCTTTTCAATGGCAAGGACCGGGATCGTATCTCCCCAAGTTCGCCGCCACCCCCGGTGCCGTCGTTGATTCCGAGCGACGCGTTTGCCGCTAACCCGCCCCCACCGCAACCGCCGTCGACACACTATACCCGATCACGCCAGGGATCGACACACCGCGTGCCAGTTCCATCGTTGTCACCGTCCATGTTGGGCGAGCCATACGCCGGGTCTGGTGGTTCCGCGGGATCCGGATCGGGCTCGGGGTCAATGTCATCGTCAGAGTCGCCTCCCGCTTCCACAGGATCGTCGGCTTCCACAACGCCCAATCCGGCACGCGAGCAGCATATCACCGCCAGGCGGAAGGTACCCGAGCTTTCTATCATGACGTCGGCGCCGACGACAAACCTCGGTACCACCAAGGTGCCGTACACGGCGCCGTTGTCTGCGGGCGCGAAGAATGATGTGTCGCAACATCTGACGCCGACGACGGCCGTGTCGCGCCAGGAGAACGCACCGAAGGGATCGCTGCCTTCCAGTGCGCCTCCTAGCAAGACGGACTTTGTTGGCCTGAGCATCCGTCCGGTATCCACGCTGTTCAGCCGCGAGCTGAAGGAACAGCTCTCCGTCGCGGACGACGCTTCCCTCCGCACACGCCCATCGCTCGAGGTCGACACCGGGACGCCGACGACGGCGACCACCGCCATCTCCCCGCTCAGCCCGGACTTCCCGTCCAGCACGAAGAGTCTCGGGTACGGCCGCTCCAGCGACGAGAAGTCCGGATCTGTCATCACTCAGGACGAGCGCGACCAGTCGGGGGTCATCCAGGCACTGCAGGAGCAGATTCTCACCGCGCGCAGGGCATGGCAGCGCCAGATCTGGGAGCTCGAGGGCCAGGTACGCGACCTCAAGGCGGAGGTCGAGGAGCTCCGCGCGGCCGAGGGCAGTAACGAGTACTGCGCCGCGTGCGGGCGCGGCAGTGCCCGCCGGCCAGGGAGCGACGACGCGCGGAATCTGGAGGAGCTGCAGAAGGCCGGCGTCAGAACTGGGGTCGTCAACCGTCCGCGCGCGCGTACCGGCGTTGGCTCGCGCTTTGCCAGCGGTACGTAGGCCGCGTCCTCCCCCCCACTCCCTTCTATTGGGTGCCGTATCTTGACATGCGTGCTTCTGCGCGCGGTCCCCTCCTTCGTACATACTACTTCGTTATCTTGGCCATCCCTCTTTCACATGTGGAATAGACCGGCCGGTCCAGCACCTGGTCGCAGGGACGCTTTCATTCCAACCCCCCATTTTTTATGTCTATTATCTTGTAATCCTGCAACACGCCTCCCTCGCAACACACACTTCTCCTCGCCCACCCACACCACTTTCATTCTATCCTCTCTTGTCCTCACGACTCCCCGCCCGCTTGATACCACACGTATTGTATCATGTATGTCCTAATATGTCTCAGTACCGCTTTGTTGTCGTCCCCCCACGCACTGCACACCACCCCCACGCACTGCACACCACCCCCACGCCTCCCCGCACCCACCCATCATCGCTCCCTTCGCTCCGTCGATATGATTGGTCTCACCGTCTCCCTTTCCCCGCCTGACACGCAGGGCGCACCCTGCCACGTATCTATGACATGTCCCCCGCGGCGCCCGCCGCCGTTTCTCTCGTTTAGGACCCCGTCGCCGTCACCGTCGTCTGTCGCTCAGCCTGGAGTACACGGCTCCCACACGTACGCACCCCCTGTTGTACTTGTACTCGCGGGTGCACCGATCTGTGCAATGTGCATGTCTGTATGGGCGCGGCCGCAGAGTACTGCGACCACCATCCTCTTCCTGACCTTGTCATCCGTCCTCCGACGTGTACGTGTGGAACTTAACAGCACAATGCGCACAATCCGTGTGTGTGTTACCAGAAGAGAGTCACAAGTCCCGGAAAGTACAAACATATTCGCACGAGCTATCTGAGTCCTCCTACACCTCGTCATCCGCGCCCAACAGCCACCCGATGCCCTTCTGCAGCACGCGCGACGCCTGCTCCGACACGACGTCCGTCGTCCGGCCCCTGCTCCCGCTCCGCGACCGCTCGGCGTCCTCCGAGACGTGCGACCGCCCGCGCCCGCCGAACGCGAAGGGGATGTTCGCGGCGACGTGGCTGAACGCCTTGTTCGCGAGCGCGGCCGCGTCGGGCGAGTGCGGGATGTACAGGTCCGGCATGTGCATGCTCTGCAGGCGGCTCGCGAGCGACGCCACCGCGTCCGCGCCCCCCGCGCCCCTGGGGCGGGGCGCCGCGCTCGCGCGCCGGCCGCCACCAGCGCGCCGGCGTGCCGCGAGCGCGTCGCGGCGGTGCGCGAGGTCGTCCGCCTCGGCCGCGCGCCACGCGGCGAGGACGTCCGGCAGGCGCTCGGCGGGGCAGAACTCGAGCGCGCGCCCGAGGAGCGCGAGCTTGCGCGCGACGTCCGGGAACTCGGGGTGGCGCCCGAGCTGGAAGCAGGTCAGCCAGCAGACCTCGCGCGCGGCGTGCACGCGGGACGCGTCGGGTGCGTCGTGCGGCGCGGGGAGGAGGAGGACGGTGGTGACCATGCGCTCGCTGGTCTCGTACGCGCGCGCGAAGTCGTCCAGCTGGAGCGCAGTCTCGGCGAGCATGGCGAGCGTCTTGACTTCGGCGACGACGTCGCCGCGGAAGCCAAGCTTGTGGACGAGGTCGAGGATGACCTCGGTGTGCTTGTACGCATCGTTATTGCTGGAGAGTACGCGGGAGACGAGGGAGAGACGGTCTTTGGTTAGGCGGATCTCGATTGGCGAGATGGGTATACCGGGGCGGGACATGAGATTGAACGAGCATAGCCGGGAAGTCGCTTCGATGAACTCTTTCTCTTGCATGATTCGCTCCGAGGGTGCCGGTACGTCGAGACTTAGGGGCGACTTGTCACAAAGGGGTATACCAGTCAGAGAGGAGGAAGGGCACGTACCAGTCGTATGCTAGTTTCATGTCGCCGAAGTGGTAGTTGCCAGACGTTGCATTGTCGTAAAATTCTTGTGAGCAGGTCAAACAGATGTCCTCGATGACCTGCTGATCCAGGGACAGTTGCACACTAGAAGAGTGTGGGAGCTTCTTCGCGATATCAAAATCTGAAGTAATGGTGAGCAAATGCATTCACCTCATAAATCGAGCACTTACTGCCAGTGCTTAGAAGGCCACTGAAGAATATGCGGATGATATCGTCCCTGGAGAGGAGACAGAACGCGCTCCTCGACCCACTCTCGCCAGAGCCCGCAAGTTTCAGCATGTCCTCAAGAAGCCATTCCCAGTCTTCTTGAGTGTCGAGCTTGTCGTCAGATGCATTTGCGCGGCGCGCCATCCGGTTCGCTCTAGCTCGTTGCTCGGAGATGTTGGAGTTGCTCTGCAGGAACCATCGGAGAGGTGCCGGCACACTCCAGCGTGCCAGGATCTCTCCCGATTCCAAGTGCACGTCCAGAACGTCGAGAGCGCGAGAGAGGGAAGTCGTTGGCAGCGGCTTGAAGAAGATGAGTAGGTCCCGGGGAGTGGCGCGCGGCCGTGCAGTGGAAGGAGTGACGAAGGCACCGAGAGATGCAATGGTAGTGTCCGCTTCATCAGCCTCGTCCCCGCCTTCGTCTGGCGCGTCCCAGGCTGGAAGGCACTCGAAAATCCTGCTCATCGTCGGCCACTCGTCGCTGCTGTCACTTCCGTATAGGCACGCGAGCGCGAGACGCGCCATATCTTCGTCGTCGCGAATGACACGCTGGCCCTGAGGCAGTGTGGGCTTCGACGCCTCGAATATCGCGGCGACAATGCCTAACGGTGCATCCAGGATGTAATCATAGAGCAAACGCGTAGCAAGGGTGGGATCTGGATGGCCCGCACGTTCCGCTCGAGATTCTAGGACGAAGAGGTAGGGCATGACCAGCCGCTGGATGTCCTGCGCAATCCGCTCCTCCGTAGAATGCTTCAGGTATGCACGAATCACGTCTGCTGGCTCCATGGACCGCCACCTATCCAAGGACCAGTCTACTGAAGCGCTGTCCTCGGCTTGAGGGGCGTCGTAGACGAGTCGAGCGATCAGACTGAGGTCTTCCCCGACCTCATCGAGGCCAGGGACTCCTTGTGAGGCGGCGTGTTGCACGAGTGTGAGCGCCGCGTCGACCATACCGGTGGAAGAGAGTACATAGTCGATCCTCTCGAGATACCAGGAAGAGAGCTCTACAGAAGAGAGCGGTTGAGGTCTTGCAGGTAGAGTGATGTTGTCATCCTCAAAGGTACCAATGGGAGGGGCTATCCCAGACTCGTCCAAAGCCAGAATGCACTCTGGGGTCTCCGCGAAGTCGGGTTCCTCCCTCCAGGGTTTAGCTAGCGGCCGAAGCTCCGTATCAGTAGAGAGGTCGTATGGAGGGAGCACGTCCCGATACTCCGAAGCGAGTGTGTATTCTGGTATGCAGTCAAGGATGGCGAACCGAAAGGGCCACAAAGTCGAGCCATGCCGCTCATGCAGGATGCGGATAGCACCGAAGTTCTCCTGAGACGCGAGTAGACAGGCTGTGTCGACCAAGGTTGTGGTGAGAAAGTTGTAGAGAGGTATTGGAGGTTTGCCAGGGGGCTTCGGGGCCGTCTGCTGCGAGAATTCGGCGGGGCTGTCCGCCCAGGGATCGTCCTCCCACTCCTCGTCTATCGGCTCGTCCTCGCCCTCGTCCGCCGCCGGTGCGTCCTTGCAGATTTCCACATAGGTATTAAGCCTGTCCAGTCGTTCCAATAGTACGGCGCGAATCCGACATAGTCGCGCATCGACAGTTTCGTCCGAGAAGTACGAAACAAGGGAGGCATGTCGCGCCGGGCCGTCCGAGCGGGTTCCTGCCTCCTCGTCCTCTTCCGCCTCCTCGTTGGCCGTTGAAATCAGCCTCAGAGCATGCGAAGCGGCGCTCCGAGCGCGCAAGATGGCCGGCTCCGTCCGCTCTAGCCCGAGGTCAAGGAGGGATTTCTGCGTCGTCGCGTCGTCGACTATCCGGTCGAGACATGCAGCAGCCACCCAGAGGTCGTTGCGTATAGGTTTCAAGACCTGTTCGACACTGTCCAAAGAGATATCATTGTCTGAGAGCGTGGTCCACTGAGCAGGAAGGTCTGGAGGGAGGGAGGTCGTGGCGGTCGACATAGTCGAGAGGCGAGGACACGTGCGGTCGCGCGCGTCTTGCCATGACGTGGGCGGCAAGCTGTGGACGCGTTCTGGCGACAAACCCTGAATTCGTGAAACGAGACTACACATTTTATACCACGCAGAAGGCATACACATAGGACCATCCAAACAGTAAATGACAACCAGCAAGATGATAACGTCTCCAATGCAATGCAGGCACGCCTGGTGAGCCCTGATCGCGGCCGAGCACTTCATATCCGCGTCAAGCCATCTTCCCAGATACCCTCAGCACGACAATATGGACACCATCTAGAAAAGCGTCTCTTCGTCACGGAGATATTCTCCGACATCACTTTGAGAGTGGTGAGCGCGTGTCCTATTCGGTCGGTCATTATGCACTCACGCTTGGTGGAACACGATGATTGCAGTGGGATCAAGTTTTCTGGTGTCGACGGTAGACCGTGCGGTTACTCCAAAACCCTGACGAAACCCGGTGAGTGAAGGATAGAGGAAGTAACTACTGAAGGACATACCAATGGGATGTCATTCATACTGAACACCACTACACCTTGGTGTTCAGGCGTGTCTTCAGTAATACGACCAAGATGTGCCTTCAGGACATGGTTCCCGTATAGGAAGGGCATCTCGCCGTTAGGCTTGATCCAGACCTGAAAGTCTGTGAGAGCAGCTCTTCATCTTTATTTAAAACTAGAATCCACCTTGTACTTGGCATACTGTGCGAGATAGTCGAGCGCAGTGATGTGCAGCTTGAACTTGCCTCCCTTCGTGAATTTGCCAAAGCAAGTTCCCAGACTGACGAGGTTTGGTCTTGCAACACTAATGGCTAACCGCATAGACGACTCGGAGACGTAGAATACACGGTCCTTCTGGAGACGGAAACAATGGGGCTCGTCTTGTCGGTCGATGAGGTGCACAAGGTTTTTGCCCTGGTGAAGTTGAGTCTCAAGCGCGGGAGGACTGTGGAGTGTACGCACTATGTAGTTTGCCAACTTGGCAAAGACAGCCTTGCTCTCCTCCTCTGTAAGTGGACGCATTTTCTGTATAGGTCCCGGATGTCGTCGAGCAAGGAGGGAAGAGCGGCAAGAGGGTGTACAAGCTCGAAGTGACCCTCGACATGGATGTCCAAAAAGTTGTAGATCTCGATCTAAGGACCACGTGGCTGTGATCGGGCCTGGGCGCTCCCTTCAAACGGTAGCCGATAGAGAGTGCAAGTGGACCGCGACTTGGCCTTATCCTCCTCCGCCCACTCCCTCACTCTGCCAGGCAGCTTCCGTAGCGTTCATGGGTCTGGACGCTATAGAGCCCGGGCATGGACGCATTGTCTTGCACAACGACGGTGTCTCCAACGTCTTCTCAGAACTCTCTGCAATGTACCCGTTGAAGCTACTCTCCCCTCAGCTCCCGTCAGGCAACGTCTCTATCGTATATATGCTCAGCTATGGCGGCGGACTGGTTGGAGGAGATAGAGTGCTCCTGCATGCTGAGGTGCGAGCTGGGGCTCGTCTTGCTATATTGTCCCAGGTGATTGGCTATCTCAGGGTGCTTCCGGCTTCTTGTCAACCATATGAGGCTGCCAGGGTTCCACGAAGGTGTTCAAGACTCGCCCTGGCCAGAGACTCTTCGCGCGGACTCCATCACACGCCATCACAAGTCAGAGACTTGAGGTCCACACATCATCCAACAGCGCCCTCTTCCTGCTCCCCGATGCTGTCACTTGCTTTCGCGATGCCAAGTACCACCAAACCCAGATCTTCCACATCGCCGAGGGCGCTTCTGCCGTTGTTCTCGACTGGGTTACATCCGGCCGCAAGTCACTGGGGGAAGAATGGGTTTTCTCGAGATACTACAGTTTGAATGAAGTCTGGGTGGAAGGCAGGAGGATAGCAAGGGACGCAACGCTCCTCGAAGAAAGCGACTCCGATCCAAGCGACCTGGCGCAACGGTCACTTGCGGAATCCCTTGCTCCGTACTCCTGCTATGCCACCGTCATCATCTACGGAGACTTGGTCCAAGATACTATCCGCCACCTATCAGCAGCGTACAGTTCTATCACCGTATTCAAGCAATCCGTGCCGCCGACCCTCCTGTGGTCTCTCAGCCCGATATGTGACGGGAGAGGGTGTATCGTGCGGGTCGCAGCGAAGGAGACGGAGGACGTGAAGATATGGCTTGGAAAAGCGCTTGCGGACCTGGAAGGCATCCTTGGACTGGACGTTTACAGACGGGCCTTTTCATGACATCGGCGCCAGTAAGCTTCATCAATCATACATTTCAGCTCCGTCACGTTCGAAAGTGAGTCTTGTACGTTGCCTGAATCTTAGCATATGTGATTGACTGCTGTTATTGACCGAAGGCCAACATGGACACCGTGGATATGACTGCTGACAGACGAGGCTGAACAGTGCTCGTCTAGTCGCTGCACCGTCCGTCACTCGTGGGTGAATCGACCACGGAGAGCGCAGAGGGGACAATCCCGTACCATCTCCGTAGTCCGTAGGAGCGGCGCGTTATCCGCGAGATGGTGGTAGCGTGAGGGCTGGACGGGACGAGCGGGAAGGTGAACGGTTGAAGATATCTGGTTTGTAGTATCTAGCAGCTTATCTAGGCACACGATCACTACGCGGGGAAGGCGAGTGTGGGGTCGTCGCTTAGATAGCTCACCTCGGGATCAGAATCCATGTCATGCCGTCCGGTTGATAGAACACCACCAACCCAAGTGACCTCGAACGGTACCGTGACTCCTGCGTACATACTTGGCCCTGTTTTGCGACCCCGGCATGCGCGGAGCACCGTCAGGTACCGTCCTCCTTTCTCTGCCTACGTACCATCAGGCAGCTCACAGATATCCCCTCAGCAACTGCGGCTCCCTCCCTCTCTGCGCTGCGCCGTCTTCATGTCTCTCGAGTCGCACAAGGAGTACCGTTCGGACAAGGATCCTGAGACTGTCATCGTACAGGATGCGGAGAACGTCTATCGCCCAGACGTCGACACGTCCGGTATCGACGAGCGCAAGCTCATGAGTAGGATTGATTGGCATGTGGTCCCATGGCTTGCGGTCCTCTACCTCCTCAACTTCCTGGACCGCGGTAACATCGGGAACGCGAAGGTGAGCTGTGCCTGTTGGAGCTTCTGTCCCGCGAAGTGTTCGCTGATCAAGGAAGCACCGCTTCTACCTAGTTGTACCATATGACGGATGATCTGCATATGACCGACAAGCAGTACCTCATAGCGCTTACTGTGTTCTTCTTCCCGTATGCCTTGTTTGAGGTATGTACGTTCCCAACATACACATCGGGCAAGATTCTGAGCTGTGCGCTAGCCTCCGAGCAACCTTGCTTTGAAGAAGCTACGGCCTTCGATGTGGCTGTCATTCATCATGTTGATCTGGGGGATTGCTATGGTGCGTACTGTAATGGCTGTCTTGACTACCACAAACATAACAACATGAAATCTTACAGACTTTACACGGTGTAGTAACGAACTACGCTGGGCTTATCGGTCTCCGAGTCTTGCTCGGTCTCGCAGAAGCCGGCCTCTATCCCGGCATAGTCTTCTACCTCTCATGGTGAGAGAGAGTAACATATGTACCTTTCCTCTCGAGGTGTGCTAACAGGGTCGGATGTAGCTGGTACAGGCGCAATGAACTCGGCAGTCGTGTGGGCGTGTTTTTCTCGTCAGCAACGATCGCAGGCGCTTTCAGTGAGTCGCACCTCGCCGGCCAGGCGGGCTCATCTAACCATGACCGGTTCAGGTGGACTTCTTGCGGCCGCCATTCATAATATGGACGGCGTCGGTGGAAAGCCCGGATGGGCGTGGATCTTCATTCTCGAGGGTCTGGTCACCGTCGTCTGCGCAATTGCGTCGTTCTTCATTCTATCAGACTTCCCAGACACCGCAAAGTTCCTGAACGAAACTGAACGTCAGTGTAACAACACTCCGACCCGCGGTAGCTGTACTGACAGGTTCGTGTGTCGCAGGCGTTTGGGTCGTTCGTCGATTACAAGCGGACATGAAGTTCAGTGCCGGGGGTGAGAAGTTCAAGATGAAGTACGTCTGGCAGAGTCTTGCCGACTGGAAGACATGGCTAGCAAGTGAGTGCACCCGACCTTGCGTGTCGTACGTCCACTGACACGCCATCGCAGTGGGTATCTACATGGGCTTGTGAGTGATATCTTCAACTTTGTTTGGGCATATGCTGACTCTGGGGGCAGCGACGGACCTCTGTTTGCTTTTTCGCTTTTCACGCCCACCATCATCAACCAGCTAGGCTACAAAGCGACTGCAGCGAACTTGCTTTCTGTGCCAGTGTACGCTTGGGCATGCATAATGACTGTCGCCATTGGGTTCCTTGGGGACAGGGTTAAGACTAGGGCTTGGGTGAATCTGTGCGTATCCGCTACTCACGAGGCAAGAAATGTTCGCTAATCCCACGATAAAGCGGATTGTTCGGAAGTGGTATGAGCTTCTTAAAGTCAAAAGCGAAAAGCCCCCTTGACGCACAGTTCGGTACCGCAGGACTCGTGGGCTACATCATTCTTATCTGCTCTACCAACCCATCATTGTCGTACTTCGCCGTATACCTTGCTGCTTCGTGAGTGTCCGTGCTGTTCACGACCTTAAGAATAGCACTGACATTCCTCCAGCTCTATCTATCCCACTATTCGTGCGTACCTCCTCGTCTCCGATGTCTTCATGTGCTGATATCCACATGACAAACCTCACAGCTAACTCAGTGTAAGTTTCACGCTCCATAAACCAGTTTCTTCCCGCTTACCGTTTCGCAGCGCATGGGTCTCGAGCAATGTCGAGGGTTCGTACAAACGCAGCGCAGTCCTCGGTATGGCTATCGGCTGGGGTAACCTGAACGGCGCAGTAACATCCAACGTCGTAAGTCCCACCCACCCTCCTGTATTTCCTCCACGCGCTCACTTCCCCTCCCCCACCCACAGTACCGCGCTGTCGACAAGCCTTGGTACAGGCTCGGGCACGGCATCGTACTCGCGTACATCGCCATCGGCTGGATCTGCTCCCTTGCGCTCTACGTCCACCTCCGGCGCGAGAACGCGGCGAAGGAGAGGGGGGACCGGGACGAGGTGATCGACGGAGTGGAGAACAAGAACGCGCGCGAGCACAACGGGCACTTCGCGAGCATCGACGCCGCGCGGAGCGAGAAGGGCGACCACTGGAGCGGCTTCCGGTACTCGCTATGATGAACAGCTGCAGAAGCTCGCTAACGACTAACGACAATGACACGACACGCACTGTCTGTCCATACCATGCGCCGGATTCCGACTATGTGGACCATTTATTATCGTGAGTAGTGTTCGGGGGTGTAGGATAGATACAGTGTTGAATACAAGCGATCGCGTGCGGTATGATATGTCCAGCGTGAACAGCCCAGGGATTAGATCATCACAGGAGACGTCGACAACGGTACAGGCTAACTACGGGTGCAGGTCCCGATCGTCTATCCGCTTCGCTGCCGGCGTGGGGTTCGCCTCCGATGTCTCCGCGGTCTCGAGTGGTGGCGGCGCGCTCCTCTCCTGGCTGTTCTCCTCCAGCCACTTATCCATCGCGTCCTTACGGTTCGCGAACGGTCGGGGGCCGAGCAGAGCAATCATATCCTCACTGGACAACTAGTCAGTGTATGTCATGAGGCTAGCCGGAAAAGGAGCTAACCGAGTGATAACCTCCTTATCCAGAAGCAGTTTTGCGACCTTCTCGACGTCGTCCTTGTGCTTGGTCAGAAGGTCCCTCGTACGCTGGTGTGCATGGCTGAGGGGACGTTGATCAGTACCGGTCCTCTAATATATACACAAGCGAACAACTCACATGATCATCTTGCGCACTTCCTCGTCTAGCATCTCAGCGGTCTTCTCGCTGAACGGCTTGACCAGGGACTCCTGCGTCGCGTTCACGCCGCCATAGCTGACGGGGCCGACGACGTCGTTCATGCCGTAGTTCGCCACGGCCTCGAACGCGATCTTAGTGATCTTCTGGAGGTCGTCCTGCGCACCAGTCGTGATGTTCTCCGGACCGAAGAAGATCTCTTCTGATACGCGTCCTCCGAGCGTCATGCAAATCCGGTCGAGCATTTGCGGGGTCGAAAACAGGTAACGGTCCGGGGGAAGGTACTGTACACAATAATTAAGCCTTGCTCTGAAAGCAAATGTTGGGACGTTCATACCTTCGCGTAGCCAAGAGCACCGACACCGCGGGGAATGATGCTGACTTTCAGGAGCGGATCGGCATGCTCGAGGAACCAGCCGCAGATGGCGTGGCCCGCCTCGTGATACGCGACCGTCTTCTTCTCCTCGGGGCTGAGCAGCCTGCTCTTGCGCTCCAGGCCGACGATGACACGCTCGATGGCCGCCTCAAAGTCGTCCTCGGTGATCGCATCGTGCCCGACGCGCGCGGCGTGCAGCGCCGCCTCGTTGCACACGTTCGCGACGTCCGCGCCCGAGAAGCCAGGTGTGAGCACAGCGAGCTTCTCCGCGAACTTCTCGCGCTCGGGGAGCGTGTCGGAGAGGCGGAGCGGCTTGAGGTGGACGAGGAAGATGCCCTTCCGGCCGACGACGTCCGGGCGGTCGATGGTGATATGCCGGTCGAAACGGCCGGGCCGCATCAGCGCCGAGTCGAGCACGTCCGGCCGGTTCGTGCCCGCGAGGACGACGACGTGCTCCTGCGTGCCGAAGCCGTCCATCTCGACGAGGAGCTGGTTGAGCGTCTGCTCACGCTCGTCGTTGCCGCCGATGCCCTTGCCCTTGCCGCGGGACTTGCCTATTGCGTCGATTTCGTCAATGAAAATGATGGAAGGAGCGTTCTTCTTTGCCGTCGCGAACAGGTCGCGCACACGGGAGGAGCCAACACCGACGAAGAGCTCGACGAACTCGGAACCAGACACGGAGAAGAACGGGACGCCCGCCTCGCCTGCGGTGGCCTTTGCCAGCAGCGTCTTACCCGTACCGGGGGGACCAGAGAGGATGGCGCCGCGAGGGATCTTCGCACCGAGTCGCTCGTACTTGGACGGATCCTTGAGGAAGGAGACAAACTCCATAATTTCGACCTTCGCCTCGTCCATACCAGCGATGTCGGCGAAGCGCACTTTGACGTCCGTATCGTTATTGAAGCGCCTTGCCTTGGACTTGCCGACACCGAAGATACCTCCGCCGCCCCCGCTCGTGCCGCCTGCCCTCCGGGAGAGCCAGATCATGATACCAGCGAAGAGGAGCGTGGGACCAAAGCTGAGGAGGTAGTTGAAGCTCGAGACCTCCTCATGGTAGTAGACAGGGATGCGCTCATGCGAGGGGATGCCGAGCTCGTTCTGCGCCTCGTCCAGCTTACGCTCGAACGCCTCGACGGAGCCGATCGAGAAGAAGTACTCGCCGCCCCCAGCAGGAGACGTCGGGTACATCGTGCCCGTAGCATTAGAGTGCAGCTTCACGCGAACCTTTGTGCGGTTCACGACTGTGAGGCTGTCGACGAGGCCCTTGTCGAGGAAGGCCGTGCGGAACTCCTGCCATGTGATCTCGCGCGAGGTCGGGTAGGACGAGGACGAGAGCGCGAAGAAGATCGCCGCAGTTGTCGCGAGGAGCGCGAGCTGGTTCGGGCTGAACGGGTTCGGAATGTTGCTGTTGTTGTTGTTCTGGTTCTCGCCTTTGTTGCGCCGATTTGACGACTGCTGCTGCTGCTGGTCCTGCTTGCCCGAAGACGACTCCTGCCGCTGCTGCTGCTGCGCCTGCTTATGATACCGCTGGAAAAAGCCCTCGAGGCCGTTCATGGGATCGTCCTTCTGCTCGCCCTCCTTTCCCTGCACATCCTTATTCTCAGGCTGGCCCTTGGGGCCCTTGCTGCCGTCCGGCTGCTTCTGGTCATGCGGTGGCCCGTTGTCCGAAGGAGTCGCATACGTACGCGGAAGGCGCGCTATGCTGAGAATGGGCACTGGCCGCCGCCTAGCGAGGGCCGCCGCACGGAGAGAGCGAGAGAGCATGGGGGCGGGAGGAAAGATGTGTGGTGGGCCGGGCTGAGCAGGTTCGGCCGGAATGCGTCGTACGCTGAGCTGGGCGCTCCCCACGCAATCGCCCAGATCGTCCAGCGGGATGACTAACTAGGACCCTACTCTAGGGTTAGGGACGCCTGCCGCACATGATCGTGGCCTTCCGTCCTGCGGCGGCGCGATGGGGGCGCACCGGCGGGAACTTCATGAGCATAGGATCGGGAGCGTTGGTCAGACACAGACGGATCGCAGTGTGCACACGACCATGTTTTCGCGTCAGCGATTGCATTGAAACGCGTGATGAACGTGACTAGCTACGCTGACTGGACTACTTGGGAGCGCGCCCGTCGATGATCGGGTCGGGCCACGGGACCGTGTAGTTTGCAAAGCAGTCGTACTGGTAGTCTACCTCCGCGATGCGCTCCTGCATACCCTTGACGAAGTCGTCTAGCGCACAGAGCCCATCCTTGTTCTCCGTGCAGTGTGAGATCCCTGTGAGGGGGACGACGCCATCGTTCAAGATGAAGCGGATGAATGACTGCTTGTCGCTTGTGGAGGCGTCTTCGGCCGGGCACGAGAGCACTTGGCCTTCGAGGTGGGTTGCGAAGGGGACAAGGTGTTGGCCAGTATATGTCTTGAGTGACAATGTCAGCTGTGAGTGTATACACGTAGGGCGACGCGGTGCAGACCTGGTTCTCTGGGATATGGTCAATTGGTAGAGGGCCGTTAGCAGCCATGGTTGTGAAGTTGAGAGCGACAAGGACTGAAGCCTGTTCAGCAACTTCCAAGGTAGCCACCAACCGGAATATCACGTACTAGTGCTGATCACGGTATCATGGGTGGCATCTACATAAATGGGTTGGTTGAGTGGGAACGTGATGTTGTTGTTGTCAAGCGTCACGTTTAGGTTCGTAGCAAATTCCGTGAGGGGCGTCTGAGTGAGGCGTGCAACCAGTTCTTGGACATAGCCAATGCCTTGCGCGGCGGATGCGGGGTTACCAGGTCCGAAGCTGTACCACAGCTCCAGGTCTGCAAGAGAAGGTCAATATTCCATGCATTCTGACCACGAGCGACACAGACCGAGGTTGTACTCGTAGCCTTTCCACTCCTCTTCCGTGAACAGTTCACAGAAGGCAGAGTATCCAAGAGCGACAGTCTCGTATGCGCACAGGTCTTGCAATGCCTGTACGTCGGACGTGTCGAGCTTAACGCCTTCGACGTACTGTTGCAACCGGGCGACGGTATCATTCAAGTAGATTTCAGTCCAATTCCCGGCGGCTTCGTAGCCGATGTTCGAGACTTCGTTCAAGGCGTTATTGCAGGAAGACCAAGGAGCCAACGTGTTGTTGAACCCGTCGTCCTCGATCGTGATAAGCTGGTGGTACGAGTCTTGGTATTGTTGCACGCCGAAGAATCCTGCAGCAAAGTGCAGCCTAGGAGCAAATTAGACATAGCCCGAACTGAACTCCAAGAGGTTTTCGTACGCAGAGTCCACCATGCGCGCTGGAACGAGCCTCATCACGAAAGTGCCAACATGTCATTACTGACAGAGACTCACCTTCCGAAGTGGTCCGGAAGACTGGGAGGTCAGTCAAGCCGTTCAGGAGGTGGCCGTACTTCAGCCTGAAAGCGATACCGAGATCGAACCTGTCGAAGTAACAGGTTCAAGCTGTTTTGTCTAGGTGTAATAAAGTACACCCACAGCTGCTGACGACCGAAAGGCGTGAGGAGCTCGGCACCGAGCTTGTACGTCCACATGTTCAAGAACTCCAACGGTCCTGACGCGGTAAAGCCCGTCGAGTTGGCCGCGGCATGCAGCTTCGTTGCGAAAGCGCTAGGGCCAGATCCCGAGGTGGGATACCTGGCACCGTGGCGGTGCAGAAGGTGCACCTGCGTAAGCTCACAACCAGAGGGGACTGTGGCGGACGTGTTGGAAAGCCCGAAGACGTCCCCGACGGAGAACCAAGGGGTAAGCGTGCCCCAAGAACGTGAAGGGTCGAAGGCGGGAGTTGTCACCGGCGGCTGTGCATCAACGGGGTTGATGAGCGGATAAACGTCGTTTTTCTGAGGTGCAACCGGGGCGGTCTGAAGCACCCAGGGCTCGTCGCCCGCTGGGAGAGAGGAGGGTTAGGACCATGAAACGCGTCAAAACCGCGTCGAACGCACTCGGAGTGGGTCCGGCATGGCCAACTTCCTCGGGACCAGGGAAATAAGTGGCCACGGACGTGTCCGTCGCGTTAGGCGGCGGGAAGACGGCGGTGGAGGTGGACCCCGCGAAGGTCGAGCCGCTATGCGGGACGGCATTGGCCAACGCCACGGACGCGACCCAGAGCGTTAGCAAGAAGCGAGAAGAAAAGGTCATTAGGATCGTTCACGGGCAGGCCGGTCGGGCATGGGCAGGCGACGGGGATATCTAATGCGCCATGGGCGTATTTATGGGCAGACGGTGATCAACGTCGAGGCGAGGCAGCCCGACCGGATGACGCTGTGGGAGGCCATTGCGATCAGTGAGCACATGGGTGGGCGAAGGGCTCAATAGGTCCGAGATCAGAAGGAGAAGGAGTGCTTGATTGAGATGTACAGTATGTGAATGACTCGATGAGAGGTGTCCGTGTCGACTCGGTGACGCCCACTTTCTACGGCAGCCACAGCCGCCCATGCTCCTCCCCCCCGTTCCTGGGGGCTAGGGTTAGGGTCCTGGACCACCGGACCTCTGCTGCTGAGTGCGCCGAGCCTAATTGCCCCGTACGCTCCCCGCCTGCGCCCCGAGCCCTTGCTCTCAACGTGAACCTGCACAACCTCCTCTGTGTCGTGGAAGGTCTGACCCTGTCTTGCTCGATGTGCCGCACGGCAGCCGCACCCTCCTCGCATGGCGCTCCTCCTCTCACCAAGGTCCTCCCTTCTCCGGTCCTTGCCGTACCCCACACGGCGGCCCTTTCGCGCCCATTATCATGACTATATCCGTATCTGCACTCCAGGTGATCCTCCTGCTCGTCATACGCACCCTCGACCACTGCAGTGTACTTACCATCATCTTGCACAGCAGGCGGCACGGCCCGCCTTCCCCTCAATAACCCCAACTTTGTCGGCGTAGCATCTTCGAGGGGTGAACGCAGGTACGACCATCGCGCTGTGCGATGCTCGCGCTGCTCATCTGTATTGGTGTCACTCTTGCAGTCACCAAGAAGACTTCTACGCCTACTCCGCTCTCTCACTTGACCCTGCCGAGCTCGCGCTCACCTTCAAGAAGTTCCATAATGTCGAATGGGATCCCTCCGCACTACCTCCCGCGCTCGCACGGCAGGTCCTCTTCGTCGGCATCTACGACGGCCATGGCGGGTCGACCGTCTCCCAGTTCCTCCGGCAAGAGCTCCACGGCCTCTTCGAGAACGTGAACAAGTCGCAGGTGCCAGAGTTGTACGCGTGGACGAAGGAGCTCGGCGGCTACTTCAGACGCTTCAACGGGGGCGTGCTTGCACCATGGGTCGACCCAGATTCCCCGGACTTCCAGCAGGAGCTGGACCTGGAGACACGCGCTACGCTCGCCTTCTTCGAGGTCGGTCCTGATTCGCGATATGCCGAGCGTCATTGACTGACCGGTGATCGGCGTTTTGTACAGGTAGACAAGATATTGTCGGAAGAACGGGAAGCAAGGGAATGCGGAGCGACCGCATCTGTTGTCCTGCTTAAGTCCCTCGACAATCCACCTTCGGGGTTTTTCCAAGCAAAGAGGGTCGCTTTGACCGTGGCTCATGTAGGGTGAGTTGGGCTGTGGCTAATCGTCGTACACTGGGTCGCTGAACATATTTCCAGAGACACGCGAGTGCTACTCACATCCACAGATGGTGGCAAAGTCGTTCCGATGACCGAGGTCCATCACGCTGAGGCGCGGGTCGAGTCCGTTCGGCTGCGCCGAATGGTGGGCGCGCTGACCACAGATTCGTTTGGCGAAGTTCGGTGAATAAGAGTACTTCCTGTCAACCCCACCCAGACTGATTATTTCACTCAGGTGGATGGGCGCATTGGCTAACACCCGATGGTACGCGGTTTTCCATCCTCAATCGCAGCCTTGTATCTCACACTTTTCACAGTCTCGGCGACCTCAAGTTCAAGCCGTTCGGCGTGACGCCCGAGCCAGAAGTCCGGAACATCCTCATCGAAGGTACGTACGCCTTATCATGCATCCTTCTCCCTTATCCAAGCCTAACTTACTATCGCCACAGGCTCTGAGTGGTCGCATATCACGCTCCTCTCTGACGGGGTCTCCTCCGTCGTGTCCGACGATGAGATCTCGGACCTCGCGCGCGGCGCGCCGAGCCCGAAACACGCCGCCGAGCGCATCCTCACCTTCGCCGAGGACATGGGCGGGGACGACAACGCGACTGCGCTTATTGTGCCCCTCGCCGGCTGGGGCCACATCTCCGGCCCGGACCGCACGAAGGAGCTCCGCGAGTACCGCCTGCGGAACATGCAGGGCAGCGAGCGCCAGCGCGGGCGGTGGATGTAAGGCCAAGCCCGTTCGCCTCGCTTGGGACTCGAGTATATACGTTGGGCAGGGTGGGGCTCTGCTCGCGGGGGTGCTTGGTGTATCGCCATATGTCTGTAATTTCGTACACTGTAACCCGTAGTGCTTCTGGTATACATACATAGATTCGCCCATAGCGGCTCGCAACACCTAAATACCACCATAGATACGTGGACCATCCTGACCCTACGCTGTGCAACAGTTACACACCGCGCGGCGTTTAAATCTGCGCGGCGGCGTGCCCGTCTGCGCGGGGGTCCGAGCCTGCCGCCCAGACGGTCTTGCCGGACTTGTCGACGAGCTTCTGGATGATCTGCCCGCGCCCGAACATGCTCCGCTGCATGCCGCTCACCGGGCGCGCGTCGTGGCCCATGTCTGCGCGTGCCCATCGTCAGTTTCTCCCGCTCTCGTCACGAGCCCGGGTGAGGGGGGGACGCACCGCGCAGCTGCTGGAGGACGGCGGGCGGGATGCCCTCCTCGAAGTAGACCTCGCTGTTGATGTCGCCCGAGTCGGAGCTCTGCGCGCTCTCCGTGACCGGGCTGCCCGCGGAGATGCAGAAGCGCGGGGCGTCGAGCGCGGTCTGCACGGTGAACCCGCGGAGCAGGTTCAGCAGCACTTGGACGTGTCCTTGCGGCTGCGAGGGCGCGCGTCAGCTCTGGTCTGTTGTGTGGTGATCTGGGGGGAGGACGTACCTGCATGAAGCCGCCCATGACGCCGTAGCTCAGGAAGAGCTCCTGTCCGCGGAGCGCCATTGCCGGGATGATGGTGTGATATGGCCGCTTGCTCCCCTGTTCAACAAACATGAGGGTTAGGAACGTTGAGGCGACGCAAAACGCAGGCGTTATTGCCTACCTTGAGCGCGTTGGGGTGGTCAGGGTCGAGGGTGAAGTTCGAGCCGCGGTTCTGCAACGTGAAGCCACAACCCTTCGGTACCGCTGTAGAGGCAACGTAAGCACATATGGACTCGGAAGAGCATGTTTGAGCTCATACCAGCTGTCCCGAATCCTGCAGGCGGAGATATGTGAGCTTTAGCAGTCGGCGAGTTCGGGGGATAGGGACCAACCTGCATAGTTGCTCTGGATGTAGCTGCACGCATTTCCCCACTGATCGGTGACGGTGAAGTAGACCGTGTCCGACGAGTGCACGGGGTTGCCCTGACGCGCGATTGTCAGCTATCGACATTGGACTCGCACGAAGTAGTAGCTTACATGAACGACTCTGGGGTTGGTCTTGGTCGGGTCGAGCAACTTCGCGCGAGATGCGAGGTACTCCTGTACGCAGACAATTGGTGAGAAGGTTGTACGACTCGGCGGTGGAACACATCCCACCTTGCTGAGGAGCTCCTCCACAGGCACATTGGCAAACTGGGGGTCGGTGACAAAGTATTGGCTATCTGTGAATGGGACATGTGTTAGTACGCGTCATTCTAGGATGTACGTCCGTCATGACTGACCTGCGAAAGCGAGTCTGGATGAAAGTGGGGGGTCACGTCAGTCAGGCTGCCAAGCAGCCCAGAGCTTCAGATAAGACGTACCTCATAGCCTCAATGAGGATATGGAGGTACTCCGCAGAGTTGTGCTCGATCTCTAACAGAGAGCCTATTGTCCCTTGCTGCTCCAGGTTGTCGAGAATACCGAGAGTGAGTAGGGCAGTAATACCCTGACCATTCGGTGGGCACTGCGACAGATACATGAGCTGACGGAGATGCAAAGAAGACCAGCCTCTAGCTTGCCTCGTATACAGTCACTTCGTCGTTGAACGTATACTTGATGGGCTCCACAAAGTCTGTCTTGTGGTTCGCAAGGTCGTCAAGTTCCATCACGCCGCCCTTGTCGTGGATGAGGTCCACGATGGACTGCGCGACACGACCCTTGTAAAAACCATCCTTGCCCTTCTCCGCCACCTCGCGGAACGTCCGCGCCAGGTTTGGTAGTCTGAGGAACTGTCCCGGAAGGGGCGCCTTCCCGTCGAGCAACATCTCATCCCCATTAGGCGATGCATTTTTGAGCTGATCGTACTGGGCCTGGTACTGTGAGCTGCTGATCTCTGACACTGGGAAGCTTAGTTGGAGGCTAGAGTTAGCAGATGTATCGCCAACAGATAACAAGAGGTACGTACCCCTCCTCTGCGAGCCTGATGGCGGGCTCTAGGACTTCTGCAACGGACAATCGGCCGCTCCCAAGCTTTTCGACAGTGTCGACCCAAGCTGCCGCAGCTCCTGCAAAGAGGATGAGGCTACCGTCTGCGTAGGCGCAAAGCAGGACAAACCTGGTACCGTCACAGAGTTGAGGTTGGTACCGGGAATCTTGTCTCCGGTGACGCCTTGGCTCCGTACGTGGTCGATGCTTAGCTTCGCTGGTGACCGTCCGGAGCCATTGAGCGCCTTGACTGACTTGGACTGCGCGTCGTAGAAAAGACAAAATGCGTCTCTGGACGCCCATTGGTTGAGTGATTGCTTCCTGATAACATGTACGAAGATCACTCACCCGCCTATTCCACAGCAGCCGGGTTCGGTGACATTCAGAGCGGCAGAGGTTGCGACGGCCGCATCAGCTACGCGAGGAGCGTGGTAAGAATAACTTAATGCGTGAATGGTATGGGGGCGTGTCTACCTGCATTGCCACCCTTGCGCAGAATCTCTAGACCTGCCTCTACAGCGAGAGGTTGCGAGGCTGAAACAACTCCCTTGGTACCGTATACCACGGAACGCCGGCTCGGGAACCTGAACGGTACGAACTCGGGTTGTTCTACCTTGCTCCAGTCGATCTTCATATTTATGCCAAAGCTGCTGTGGCAGGTGTGCTAGGATGTGCTTTCCAGACAGGCGGGGTGTGTGCGGACAGCAGCTGGTGGGGAACGCATTGCCGGCTCCGCCCCGCGGTTTATAAACAGCGGGCCTCGTGAGAGGTACGGGACGGTGCGCCTCCCGTCCGCGACATGGCGCCGTGCATTCCGCCATGGATAAAGGATAATGTCGAGTGATAGTCCCAGGCGAGCATGTGCCCTCTTCAGTGGTGGCGGACGCGGGCCTCCGCGGCGGTGGCGGCACAAGAACGCGGCGGTGAGATTAGATTAGATTTCGCCTCTTTCACCCCGCGTACCCCCGCGTACCCCCGCTGGGATCGCCCGTTGACTCTGCTCCCAATGCTCCGCCGCCGTGTTCTCTCCTCCCACGTACACTTCGCTTTGCACAGGCCAGGAAGCCATGGCTGCCTTAGTTCCCTGCTGCAAAGTCGCTTGGTTGCAATCCATACAGTCATCCAGGAGCCTATCACCATCAACTCCGTATCTGACCACCCGTAGGTAATCATCAACACCGGCATCGGTGTGGTAGCCGCGGCACTGGTGTGTCTCGTCCACAACGTTTACGCCGTCTTTTCTCGTCTATCAATTCCTCACATATCATACGCACTATCTGTTCAGTATTGCGCGGCCTGTGTGGCGTATCTGCCCGAGCCGATGGCATAATCTCCTGCCGTGACTCCTTGCTATGCCACCCCCAGTATGTATCCATATCCCGTGTCCACATATAGCACGAAGGTGTATGCGCCTTGGCTTGTCTGCAGTCACGAAGCAACCACCTCACTGTCGTCGTTGGGAGCATAACACTGCCAATGCCCGACATCTTCTGGGGAACCAGGTGGTCTGGAGATCGTACCGCACACCCTGAGCTTCTATCAGACAGCTCTGCAGTTGTGCTCTCTGTCTGACCCGAGACGTACGAGGGACACGTTCTTGATGAGTTCGCGCTGCATGTATATGAAATTGTTGCTTATACAGGCGAGATCGTTTGGTAACATAAACGGATTCGAAGAGAGGCCTAGCTATAGTTTGTCATCCAGGTGTTCACGAGGTAGAAGAGCCAATTGGGGCTCCGCCACGACTCTCCATCGTACACCGACCATGCCGAAGACGTCGCCCAAATCCTCCTCATCAGCAACACGGTCCGCAGCCCCTTTTCATAACGCACATGTGTTGCGCAGGAACCAGGTACGGCCGCCTCAGTGTCCAGAACCCATTTGCTAATGTTCAGGAATATCTTTAGGCTTGTCACCAGTGTCGCCGACGCAAATTAGTGAGTGCGGCCTCGGGTTGCTGGGTACCATCCATGCTGACCAGCCTTTATCGCAGAAATGGTGGGCTTCATCACTTCATGCCCGATGCCCGAGCACTGCTTAGTGTTCGAGCGGCTATTTCATACACAGCGACGCGAAGAGACCATGTTCAACCTGCATCCGGTCGCACTCATACGCAGCAGCGCACGCTCCTCCTGGATCGGACCTGCCATCACATCCCGAGTGCACTTTCGACGATGGTATGTGTATAGGATTCCTGACATCCCGTTATTTTGCTCAACACGTCTCAGCCTCCGAGTCCGAACCTAGTAGCGCCGGTGAACTGCAGGATGTCGACCCCAAGAATAGGTTTGAACAGCTGGAAAATAGGATCAGTACGCCGATGTGACTTGCTGGATCCTACTGCATACTAACTTGCCATAGATGAGCTGGAGTCGCTTCTGCAAGAGAAAGAGGGTGGCATTCCCCGCTCTCGTTCGGCCTCCATGACTGGCTTCGAAAGGTCGACCTCGTTCATCATGGGGTATAGCGCTGACAACACGCTCACGAACGGGTCATTGTCCTTCAATGGACACCCTGACATGATGCACATATCCTCCGGTGCCTCTTTGGACGAGCTCGCCGGGATTGCTTCCCTTGTTGGCGACCAATTACACAACCAACACCATTCGGATACTTCAACTACTCTTTCCAACTTTCCGCATGCGTACTTGGACTCTTCAGCGTCAGACCTTGATATGACAGTGGTCAACCCAGGTTGGCCTAAGGATCTTCCCGACTACACTCACCTACGGCAGCTGTATGTTAGACCATCGCCATCTACTGACACATGTCACTGACACCAATTCCCCGGCAGAGTGGAAGCGTGTTTCTTGTTCACGCCCAGCATAACACGGATGTTCCATGCACCGAATTTCATGGCAGCCCTCTCCTTTCCGCCGACGCACTTGAAGTTCCCTCCAACAGCAGTCCTTCACGCTATGTGCGCTCTCGGGAGTATGTATAACGCAGCAGTGGCAGGTACGCCTTCGCCGCCACTACCATCACCCTATGACGGTGAGTGCTAGTCCTCTCGGTCTTCATCGTGCACTGTGCCTGATGCTCGCGGAGATGGCGGGAACTCTATCAAGAGTCTAGCTACAGATGCCTTTGCCGAGTTACAGATTAGTTCTGCAAGACAGTGCATCGATGCTGCCTTGCGTTCTTCCTCAGATTTTTTTGGTACTCTCCAAGGTGCGAGCTCCAGTGGTCATCACTATCTCAATCCTGAACGCCGGGCACACTGCAGCTCAAGTCCTGGTCGCGTTGTGGTACTGGTACAATGCTAGGTCGGTGTGTTGTCCAGATCATCACAGTAGTTGCTGACCATGGCACCGCACACCAGGTGGTCAGAAGTGGGTAACCACCTTTTCGATCGTGACGTGAAGCTGACGCCTCACATAGGCATGCATCGCATTCGCCCTATCACTGCGATACGCCATCCCTTGCGGACTGAATGCCTGTGCGCCCTTCGAGAGCATCTCAAGCTCGAGTGTAGCACGCACATCGGTCATACCCCCGGCGAGCGATGTTGTTGAGGACGAGGCTCGACGCAGTACGTTCTGGATGGGTAGGTTGGCTTCTCGAGTCAAGACTGCCTACAATGCTAACGTGTACTGGAGCGTACATGATGGAGCGCCACTTCGCTGCTATCAACAATATTGCAATGATGGTTGACGATGAGGACATCAGTCAGATGCTCCCAGTGCGCGGGGAAGAGTTCGAGCAAGGGGTGGGTCCGTGACGGAGCTTCGCTGAGTCACATCTTGACGCATTCTCGCAGCGGCTGGTTCCTCCAAACGAGCGACAGTGGTCTTTTGAGCCGAACATCTTCGAGAATCATCCGAGCGGCCAGGTCGACTCCTTTGTCCTTCACCTGAAAGCTACGATCCTGCTCTCTAAAGTCAAAGTGTTCAACAACCGCTATAAGGTGAAGCGTCACCTCGGCGACCCCAACATGCAGCCAGATCCTGCAGGCATACCAGGCATGCCCGGGAGGTCCAACTTGGTTCAATCGTCCCCCGCATTTCTCGAGCTTGAACGTCTCCTCGCTGCATTCATTGACTCCCTGCCCGAGAAATTCAGAGACCCGCTATCGTACGGGGTCGTCGATACAAACCTACTCACAGCATTATCCATCATCCACCTGTAAGTCGTAGTCTGTGTTTCGGTGCGCGGCATGCGCTGACTATGCTTCATGTCAGTGCGGTGATCATTATGCATGAAAGCCATGCAAATATCGGCAGTGCGGCTTGCGTTTCGTCGGCCAAAGTACTCAATGCTGCTCGTGGGATCCTGAACTTGCTGCACCGAGCTCACTCGACTAGCCAGAATCTGGCTCTGATGGGGGTGTTTCCTATGGTGCGCCCAGTCCATGTCTTTGCGGTCCCGGACCATCTCTAATCCTCCGTCTAGGTTTGCTGGTTCGTCGCAGGCAGAGTCCTAGTACGCTTCTTGCGCGCTGCTATTCAAGCCAAAAGCGACGAACATATCGTCACTCTCCGAACCGAGGTCGACTTCATACGGTGAGCGGTCCTCCACCACCATCACCTCTCTTTCTGGGCCTTACTGACGTCTACTGAAGGTCCGTCATCAGCAAAATAGGAGAGAGTATCCCGCACGCCTGTATGCTGTCCACGCTCATTCATGGACACACGCATGATGCTCACCAGGATCCGGTTCTAGACCACTACAGCAAGATGTTGAAAGACTATTTGGTCCAGACGTGCGGGCAGCAATACGCGACCCCTTTCACGCCGCAGAATATTGCGCCCCCTGAAGGCGCAGCCAGGTCTCCGTTTCGCAACTCGCAGCCATACCACGATAGCCAGCTGGGTCATGACATTCCCGGGAACGACTCCTCTTGAGCCTATCGGCATGTCTCCGATATTCTCGCCGATGTACCATGTGTGACTTGCTCTGTTATGAGTTTCTATGTATTCTGAGCTAGTATCTGGTGATTCGTGTCAGTCGAGAGTTTTGTGGCCATCCGTCTGTTCCTCCGAGGAGAGGTTGTGCTCACTGCCTAGGTGTTCGATGTCTTCCTCCGGCTTTCTCGGATGTTACGGCCCGTGCGGACCGGAAACTGTGATTGGCTTGTGGCGGGGACGTTGCTGCTCTACACCCGACCACCACCGCTCCAGTCCGCCTGTTTCCTACTGCTGCAGCCTACTAGACGACAGGGGTGACTACGTCAATACCATCCTAAGCGCTTTCTGACACTGTGCATCCCATGGGAGCGAACCAGTCCGTCCCGAAAATCACTAAGCAGGACCGCGCAATCCTAGAGTCAGTCCCGGGCATGCCCACCCACCGTCTGCCGTCCTCGACGTAATCGTTCACAGTCTGAAACTACAGCGGGACAAAGTACGGCAGTATCAGAAGAAGGTGCGCACCCTCACCCGAGTACGCGGCGCATGAGCAGCCGGCTGAGCACCACGCGAGAAGATCCAAGCCGTCCTCGACCGCGAGCATGAGATTGCGAAGCAGCAGCTGGCGGCGGGGCACAAGGACCGTGCGCTCATAGCACTGCGGAAGCGCAAGTACCAAGAGAGCTTGCTGGTCAAGACCGACGGGCAGTTGGAGAACCTGGAGAAGTTGGTGCGTCCCGCCGCAGCTTGTTCCCCTGGCACTGCACGCTAAACGTTCTTAACACAGGTATCCACGATTGAGTTCTCTCTCGTGGAGGTGTCTGTCCTGCACGGGTTACAGCAAGGCAATGAGGTGCTCAAGGAGATCCACAAAGAGCTGAACGTCGAGAATGTCGAGCGAATCATGGAGGAGACCGCAGAAGCAAGAGAGTACCAGCGAGTGAGTGGCAGCCGTGCATCGCGGCAGGAACGGCTGACATAACATGTATACAGGAAATCGACGAAATGCTCGCCGGTACCCTGACCGTAGAAGACGAGGAGGCTGTGCAGGCAGAGCTGCAACAACTCCAGCTCGAGACCCTAGGAGTCTCTGAGGAGCGGCCCATCAGCTTGCCCTCTGCACCGACAGAAGCACCCGCAGGACCCGAGAAAGGTGAGTCAGGCCGTCCTATAATATGGTTGAGCATCGCTCATCCGTACTTTTGCAGCGCCGGAGGTGGAACCTCAACCACAAGAGCGGGAACGTGTCCCTGTCGCCGCATGATCTCGCATTTAACAATAGACTATCGTGTACAGTACTCATACAGGTCGGATATACCATACAGCTGCGCCTACCATCCGTCGAAGTCGCCAAATCCTATACGACGCTTCTTCTTCCCCTCTTCGGGTGGTGCAGGTGTTGTACTGGGAGGGGCCTCCAATGGCCGTTTGGCATTGAGGTTGAGGTACTTCCCGACGCCCCCTCCTGCAGCCGCAGTCACCTTCTCCTGCCCGACTTTGACACCGAACCAATTGATGTCATCCTTGGCTTTCTCTTCTGCCTCCTTCGCGCGGGTCTGCTGCGTCTCCGACTTCCGTTCACGCTTCCGCTGCTCGCGTTGCTTGTACTCCTCAAATGGATCTTGAAAACTAAGTGATGTATGGACGTCAGCAACTACAGAATTAATTGCATAAGAGGAAAGTGGGAATACGCACATGACAACTTCGGTAATCTTGACTGGCTTTGCAGGGCGTTCGGTACCTGGCTTCACGGGAAGCGCTTCGAGAGCGTCTAACACATCTTCGCCGCCCACTAGCTTGCCGAACACCGTATGTTTCTTGTCCAAATGCGAGGCTGGACGGAATGTGATGTAGAATTGGGAACCGTTAGTGGCGGGCCCCTTGTTGGCCATCGCGATGATCCCTCGACTGTCATGTTTGGCGGCATTCCGCAGGTCGTACTCGTCTCGGAAAGGTGTCCCCCAGCATGATTCGCCGCCTGAGCCGGTTCCGGTAGGGTCGCCGGTTTGTATCTGATTCTCCAGGTCGGTTTATCATTGTCTGTAGAGGGCGCAGCACTCACCATGAAACCTGGCACGAGACGATGGAAGAGGCAGTTGTTGTACTTCCCAGCTTTAGCAAGCTGCAGAAAGTTATAGCAAGTCTTCGGTGCCTGCTCACCATGTCAGATGCACATCAAGTAGGAGGCTATGGCTAAACATGCCTTCTCGCAATACAACTCAATGTTGAGGGCGCCACCACCTAGACTGGTGACAACACGCACGTAGGCCCGTCGTTTGCCAACATCCTTCTCCTTTCCCTTGCCTTTGGGAGGATTGGCGAACTCATCGAACATGAGCTCTTCCTGTGGAGATTGCGTCAGGATGCAGGATATAAGAAGAATTGCAACACCTACCTCATCCCAGAGAAGTTGGGAACTCTGCGTTTGAGGGTCCACGGATGTGGATGTGAGGGATGCGCCAGGGAGACCTGTGGAATACGGCGAAGCGTTCCCTAAAGTCGTGGTGAGAACGGTGTACAATACGCGACATAGGGTGGGCTTACAAGGAGTGGATGCCTTGGCTTTAGCAACAGCGGGGACGGTCGCTGGTTTTGCGACCAACGCCTTAGTCTTGTCAGCCTTCTCCTTTTCTTTCTCCTTCGCTATCTGAACTACTGGCGGCGGCTTCGAGGAGACTGAGGCGGGAGGGAGGCCATGGGGATTTTGCAACGTGATAACGTCCTCCCTGTAAGGAGTGAGCATACGGTACAAGCCCGACGTGGTGGGTGCACGTACTTCTTGAACTTGACGTCTGCTACAAGGTCACGATTTCCTTTGATACTCTCAGCAAGGAAAACGTTTCCGGTGGTAGCAATTGCGACAATATGCGAGTGTTCGCTGAAGGGCTTGAAAGAGATTGGGTCATGGATCTCCCCAGAGGGCTTGCGGGCGTAATGAAGTGTAATGAGATCAGAGGGTTGAAGAGGCTCTTGGGTGATAGGATTGATGTTCCCATGTTGCCTGCACGAAGTCCATTAGCTTGCGACATACCAGTAGAAGTCAGTACAACGCACTTCAGCCACGGTATGATACTGACTAGCTCGAATACATTCCCGGTACCATCGGAATTTCGCGCGCAAACGGGGTTGTTAAATTGTTGGAAGGTCAATGAGCAGCAGTCAAACGGGGTTTGCACGCGTCTCTGGGAAGCCTGTTCTTTACTGCATCTCGAGTAGTCAGACGAGTGGACCGCTGCTAACAGGAAAGCACTCACGCTTTGTGCCCTGCTGAGGATGCGGTGTGCTGCCCAAACATGCCCGAGTGCTCGGCATGCGTGACATACAGCTTGTTCGAGTTTCCGTGACCCATTTTGGTGGCAGGGGAGGGATGGTGGAAACGGGTGGGATGAAGGAAGCTTGCCACCAAGCCGTCTGAGCGAACGCTCCGCGCCTGGTATCACGTGCAGCGCACGCGAGAGGGGACAAGCGCCTAAATTTCGCATACGCCGCCGAGCTTCACCGCTGACGCCGCGGCCGGTGTGCTCTACTCCCTACCCGACCGCAAACCATCGCACAACACCCCCGCGCGACCTCCAGAGGACAGCTTGAGTGTCTGGTGCGTGTTTTAGCGCGAACGCAGCTTAGAATCCCGCCTGATGATATGTTGTTCTGCAGTTCTGCATCCGCTCTCGATCGTTCGCATGCTGCTCCGGACAGCAAGCCACGGGATCACACCAACCTTGGCCCTCGACTTCCTCGTTCCTCGCACAGTACTATGTCGAAGCATCTCACGGGCAGCGACAAAAGATCCACATGTATCTCTCAGCAAGGGGGCTAAGGGCCTCTCATCCAGAACCGCACAGCAACCCACGCCATCCTCGTCCTCCACACACACTCCCGGTGCAGTCCTCGCCCAACTCGAGAGGGACGTTGGCGCATATGACGAACGCAAACTTGCCGCCATGACTACCAGTCAAGTCGAGGTGTTCAACAGCGTTATCCCACAGTTGCGCGATGCATTCCACCAGCGCAATCTCCCCAAGCTTGTCGATTTATGGTCCTTCCTCAAGAGCAGGAACCTCGTAGCACTCCTCGGGCACCCGCAGCTCGACGTCTGCTCGCGCTGCGTAGCAACCTTCTACCAGCACGCCGCACCGGAGTCTTTGACAGAGGACCGGCAAGGCGTATTGCACCACATCGCACTTGTCTGTGCCGCTGGAGGCGCAACCAAGGGTTTGAGCGTTCTCATGTTCGACGCTGTCAAGCGAGGGCAGCCCGAGGACGCGCTTGCTCTGTACGATCAGTACCTCGAACACCTCCGCCAGAAGGGTGCGCTCCGCGACGATGTCCAGGACTTGGCCGAACCAGATGTCGACGAAGGGCTAGCTAACGAGGACTCAGCTTCTTCACCGGGTACCGTCCGAGACGAGATACTCCTTCCCGCGGTTGCCGCTCATGCCCTACGGAACTCTTTCCCCGACGCGTTACAGACGTATCTGCAGGCCGGTGGCCGGATGGCACCCAGCAGCGTCAAATGGTTTCGGCAGTATCTGGGCCATGACCATGCCCTCTACTTGAAGACGAGTCTGTATATCCGCCGTCTCAATCATGCATCGATCCTATCCCGGCCTCCTACTCTCATGAAGCATCTGGGGAACATCACTAGGGATTCTGCGGACGTCGCGCTGGAGCGCATCTACTCGTCTGCAATCGAGGGCGCACGGGAGCCTGATCCGTGGGTTGCAGTGAAGCCCGAGCAACTTGGCGGAACGCGTGTCGTGCTACTTCCGGACTTCTTCTGGCCTTCGTTTGTCAAATGCATGTTCGCTTGTCGACGAACGGACCTCGCCGAACAGCTTTGGAACGACATGGTGGAGCTGGGCGTGAAGCCCGACGTCGTCATGTGGAATGCACTCCTCGACGGCTACGGGAACATGCGCTCCCTGGACGCCGTCCGGCAGACTTGGGAGGTCATGCAGACGGCGGGTGTAACGCCAAATGCGCTTTCCTATAGAGCCTTCATAGGTGCTCTCTTCACTGCTGGCAAGAAGGACGAGGCCATCGAGCGGTTCCACCGCTTCGAACGGGAACACCTGAAGTCCGGCGTTCCTTCGGAGGTCCTGGCTCTGTACAACACCGTCATGCATGGACTGCTCTTCTCCGCTCGGGAGGAAGAAGCCTTGGCGATCAAGAAGAAGATGGAGACAGACGGACCGAAGCCAGACATCGTCACCTATAACACCTTTCTGCGCTACTACGGCCGGAAGGGCGACCTGAAAGCCATGGCACAGGTTCTCCAGCAGCTTGGTCCGGCCGGCGTAGCAGCTGACGTCTACACCTTCTCCACCCTGCTGTCGTCGATGATCAAAGTCCGGAAGGACGCGATCCAGATCGTCCTCAACTTCATGCAGAAGCAGCATGTTGAGCCCGACACCACAGCGCTGACCGCCATCATCGACCACCAACTCCGAGAGCGCACCTCTTATAGCTTCAAGGTCGCCATGGCGCTGTTGTCGCAGATGGAACGCGGGGACTTGGGCAACGCGAGGCCAAGTTCTATCACATACACGTCTGTGCTCACGGCCATCAACCACGGGGATTGGCTCGCGCGGTCGACCGTCGAGGAGTACAACCGGCGGATATGGGACACAATGCGCAGTAAACCAGAACTTCGGCCCAACCGTACGACCTACAACGTGCTTCTCGACTCGTCACTGAAGAATCGCAGCCCGGAAGGATTGGAGAATGCGATGAGGTACTACAGGGATATGCTCCAGCAGCGGGTGTACACGGGCTCGGACACATGGTATATCATGCTGAAGGGCCTAATCGCGAGGAAGCAGTGGGAGATGGCGGGCGAGGTGGTGGAGGACATGCGGCGGCTGCATTATAACTACAATGCTACTCCCTTACGGACATTGGTCGAGAGGATTAGTAGAGTGAACGGGAACAGGGAGTAGAGATTGGGGCATACCTCCGAGCTGTGCATGGCGTCGCGCGGGAGACCGTGGCCCGGACGCGTCAAGGGTTGTGAGCTCGCGGTGCTCAGCTACCATGCACGCCTAGAAAGAAGGACTTTCCGAGCCCAAGGCGTGTGTATCGGGCGTAGGCTTGTGATTGGGTCAGATGAGTCTGTGAGCGCGGTACGGACGTGATACTGGACAAGAACACACCCCAGTGACTCCATCGCCTGCCGAGGAATTTGCCCAGGTAAGGGAGGAGGACGATGGCGAAGAGCTGCTGGAGCTGCTGGAGGCTCTCCTGCCACTCCTGCTCTGCGAGACGGTCCTCCTCGTCCGAGTCGTAGGAGCCGTCCGAGTCGACGGAGATGGTGTCGAGCGACTGGACAGAGCCGGGCATGGGGGAGACAATGCGGATTACGCGAAAGAACAGGTGAGGGCGTGAGTGTCGACGACGGCGGGCGGCAGAGGCGGGACGGGGGAGGCGAGCTCGGCAGGGGACGTGACCTCACTCGGGTGGTCGGCAGAGCTGTCGTGCCAGAGCCACAGACACGCGACGCTCGCCCCCCGCCAGCGGCCTGCTCCTGCTCTTCATCTCTCCCCGTCCTCGTCCCCGCCGTCTTCATCCCCTCTGCCGCGCCTCTTGTCTCTTGCGCTACGACCGTCATCATCGCCCTCCCCGCTCTTTCCCTCCTCCGTCTGCAGCAGATGCAGGATGCCGCCAGCATCTCCCAGCAGCTCGAGGCTCGTGGGCCAACCACTCCTCTACGCCATATCAGTCTTTGCTAGTTTGGGTGTCTTCCTCGTGAGTCCCCGCCCAGTCCCTTGCAGCGCGATATCCCGATGTTCACCGCCGCCCATGCATCCAGTTCGGATATGATCAAGGGTAAGCTCGCACCGTTCTCGCTGCTCATCCTCGTCTAGACTCTGTTACCAGCGTCATGTCGGGCGTGATTACCGGCCCATACTTCCGCAAGTTCTTCAACGAGCCTACCGCCATACAAGTCGGCACCATGGTCGCCGTGCTCGAAGTCGGTGCATTCGGTCAGTCTGCACGAGAAGTTCACTCGTTGCCCAATTCAGCGGACTTCTGACCCATGGCGCGTGCAGTGACGTCTCTTGCCGCCGGTCGCATCGGTGACAGTCTGGGCAGGCGTGGTACACTCTTCAGCGGTGCTGTTGTTTTCGCCATTGGCGGCGCCATACAGACGTTCACTCCTGGCTTTTGGACCATGGTCGTCGGCCGTATCATCTCGGGCCTTGGCGTTGGCCTCCTTTCGTAAGTACGCGCCTGTACTGCCCTACAGGCGCAGCTGATCCGTGGTCGGCTAGGACCATTGTGCCCATCTACCAGAGCGAGATTTCTCCACCTGATCACGTACGTCGAGATGCGACCTGTTTCGTCTGCAGCGTGCTCAGCTATCTTTCTAGCGCGGCGCACTGGCGTGCATGGAGTTCACGGGCAACATCTTCGGCTATGCATCCTCTGTGGTGAGTACGTCCGAATGCCTTGTCGGTACTGTCCAGTAACATGACCACTACCCAGTGGATCGACTATTTTTGCTCATTCATTGAGTCGGACCTGTCATGGCGCATTCCGCTGTTCATCCAGTGTGTTATCGGAGCAATTCTAGCGATAGGCTCGCTTGTCATGCCAGAAAGTCCACGGTACGTATCACATGACAACCACTCGTCTACTGTCTCCCCTGACTTGTTCGCTAGATGGCTTATTGATGTGGATCGAGACGACGAGGGCATGCGGGTCATTGCTGACTTGCATGGCGGAGACCCCGAGGATCTGGTCGCCAAAGCCGAGTTCCAAGAGATCAAGGACAGGGTGATGTACGAGGTAAGCAAGCGAGGTTCATGCGTGGCACTCGGCACTCTTGACTCAACCTTCGCAGCGCGAGTCCGGGGAAGGACGGACGTATGCTGTCATGTGGAAACGATACAAGAAGCGTGTGCTTCTTGCCATGTCCTCGCAGGCTTTTGCTCAGCTGGTGTGTCATCTTTCTACCTCGTACGGGTCAACGAGTCTGATCAAGCATGTAGAACGGTATCAATGGTGAGGCACTGCACTGGGAATTATCAACTGCATACTCATCTATTCATGTCTACGCCAGTCATATCTTACTACGCACGTAAGTCAGCTCTAGTTGGTACTTTCAGCATGCAAACTGACGACATAATGATCATTGTCAGCGAGGGTATTCGAGGGTTAGCCCAACCATCATCCTCACTGTAGGATAGGTCGCTCACGTATAGCTCAACAGAGGCTGGTTGGATCGGTCGCGACGCTATTCTTATGACTGGCATCAACGCAATCATTTACGTTCTCAGCACACTGCCACCGTAAGTCACTTTCTAAGGTATGGTCAGCGAGGATATTGAATCCCGTACAGGTGGTATCTTGTCGACCGTTGGGGAAGACGCTTCATTCTGCTCACTGGTGCAGTTGTGGTATGTCACTGTCCGGCTTCAAGAGGTAACATTTCTCGACAATCATTATTTGCAGATGGCTCTTTCTCTTGGCCTGACTGGATGGTGGATGTATATCGACGTGCCCGAGACTCCACAAGCTGTCGTCTTCTGCGTCATCATCTTCAACGCCGCATTCGGATACAGTTGGGGCCCCATTCCGTACGTACCTTCGCTGCAGCGTTTCTCTAAACCCAGACTAACTCCTTTGACAGATGGTATGTTCTATCCAGGGATCCAGTATGACGTATTGCTGACCTACATTCATGTATCCAAAGGCTCTACCCGCCCGAGGTAAGTCAGAGAACTATCCATTGTACTACCCCCGGTTAATCGATGGGTTTAGATCTTGCCCCTCACCATGCGTGCAAAGGGGGTATCCCTGTCTACTGCCACTAACTGGGCATTCAATTTCCTGGTAGGGGAGATGACACCGGAGCTGCAAGAGCTGATCGAATGGCGACTGTACCCAATGCATGGGTTCTTCTGCGTGTGCAGTTTCATCCTCGGTGAGTAGCATATAGTACGATATCGCTGACCGTTACTGACGCGTACATGCGCAGTGTATTTCTGTATGTTGTTAATCTTTGTGCCGATGCCTCATCCGGACCTAACCGACTTGTAGTGTATCCTGAAACGAAGGGGGTACCGCTGGAAGAGATGGACGCTGTGTTCGGCGAAGGTCAGTTCGTTTGCTGAGCGTACAATCATTTTCTCACCTACCGTGATCACGTTGTACAGAGGAGCTAGAAGAGCGGTTGGAAGAGGAAGAATCTGAGCGCGCGTCGCTCGTGTCCCGCCGCTCGAGCCGTTCCCGCCGCAGTGTGAGGGTGCCAGGTCCGTCGGGACGAGGCCTGGTCAGCCGTTTGCTCGGCCGCACGGACGGTAGAGCGAGCTACGAGCCGATTCGTGACGGCGATGAATAGGAATTGTCGAGGATGGACAGCAGTGCAGTCGAGGAGTATCCTGACGCCGTCCCCCGTCGGCCGTCGCCGGCCCATGCGGTCATCGACGACGACTGACGGACGGCGGCGCGAAGACACACGCGTCGCCAGCGCGGGGTGAGACAGGATGATTACCAAGTGGTCGTTGGTAGTTGGACTGTGCTTCCTTGATCGCCGTTGCTCATCCTCACAGTCTACTAGTAGCTTGCCTACGTTAACCACACCATCCTAATCCTGCGCCCCCGCACCAACATACCCCTCGCTGCATTGTACCAAATACTGTTGCATAGTTTTACCTCTAAAAACTCTGTCAGCTAACAATTATGATCCTTCGTTTGTCCACGTTCCTTCTCGCCAACCTACCCGCTAGATGCTCAGCGCTCAACGTTCAACGCTCACTAGCCAATGGGCGAGTAAGAAGAGCACATGACCTGGAACGACCTTCTCCTTCACGCCCTCTGCGAGGTACGTCTTGTACCTATGTCTGTCGCCCCATGTGCGCTTAACGTGTCCGTATTGTGTGGGACTTGTATATGGCTCATTTTTCCCGCTCAGAATGGAGTAATGCCAATATAACTATAAACCCGTGTTTCCTACAGAACGTAGCTCCCAGAATGGTCATGAGGCGCCTACCGAATTGCGGTCATCTCAAAGAAATGAAAACTGAGTAGCCCTTGCGGGATCCTCAAGTCAGGATGAGTTCGTGCTAGGTAGGCAATACTTGTTGACCAAAGCCTTCCCTATCCCTGATAACTTCTTTGGCATTTTAGAATCGATATACATATGATCGTCATGGGCAATACGCACCTGAAACTGAATATGGGCCGGAGAAGGAGAAGGAGAAGGAGGGTTTATTTCCGGCACCTTTGGGTACGGCGTGAAGCTTTAAGTCGCTGTTGCCAAACGGGTAGCGGCTTCGTGACAAAGAATGCGTGATACTGAGCGGATTGCTTCGATGGCGGCATCATGGGAAGTCATGCGGGGGAGGACCATCGCGATCTGCCTGCCTGTCTCTCTGGTGGAGACCACAGTGGAATCAACAAGTAATCCCTACGTTGGCCGTTGACCAAGGTCCACGATATGGGGCGGGAGGTATAACGCCAACGCCCTGTAGCCCGATGTGCCCTGCTCCAATTGTGCAAACCACAACAAGCCGTTCCATCGCTCTAGCATCCGTGATTCTGGCGTCCGTGGCTGACCAACCGGGCGCCAAAACGTCGACGCCACGAAGGAACGGACAAGCGCTGTGAGTACATATGCGGAGAGCGAGCACGGGGAATGACATCATGCGACCCTTGTCTCTTTTCGTTCAAACCGCTGCACGTCCACACCCAACTGCAGGTGGACGCCAACCTCTACGCGCAACTCTCCCTCCATGGTCGTCGTTTCCTAGGGCCTTTCACAAAGGGCCTCGCGACACCGTCTCCAGCCACTCTCATCCCGATGAGTACAGCTTCGAACGACTCGGTCTTAGGCCTTCTGTACTCTCTGCCTTGCGTCTCGCCTTTCCTTCAATCAAGCACCCAACGCCCATACAGCATAGGTTCATAGAGGCTGTTTTGAAGGGAAATGATGTCCTCTTGAAGGACAAAACAGGGTCCGGCAAGTAGGTGTCAATGACGTGTCACGGTTATTTGCCCCTTATACTGAACGCGTCCCGTCGAACAGGTCCTTTGCCGCAGTGCTCGCCTTGCTCGGCCAGAAGCGCGGCAAACCGTACCGGAGCAACCTCCCTGGTGCGACCGCGCCTGTCCTCCCTATCACCTCACTCGTCCTGGTGCCGCACCGGGACTTGGCTTACCAGTTCTTCCACTGGATCGAACGTATCCATCACCACATGACACCCCAGGAACCTCTCCCCTCCTTGGCCCAGGTACTCGTCCGAGGTTCAACCAAGTCGTTTGAGGACAACCTCGCGTCCGTCCAACACACTCCCCCGCACATCCTCATCGGTACCCCGCAAGCTCTGCTGGACGTGGTCCAGACCGACCCCAAGGCATTACCGCTCAACAGACTCTCCACCGTCGTCGTGGACGAGGTCGACTACCTCATCGAGACCGTCCCCGCGCTCGCGGACAAGATTGTGATGGAAAAGATCGAGCGGAAAATCAGTCGGCATCCTGGGCCCACGCGGCTCCTCCTGAACCATATATTTTCGGCCGCGGACACACAGCGGGATTCTTCGGATGGGAAATCCAACGCGAAGCATCCCAAACGGCCGGCCGACGATGGTCCTGCGAGACCGCAGCTCGTGATGATGAGTGCTACTCTCAGGAATCATCTCCGGAAGTTCTTGCTCGCGGAGAGCGGGTGGTTCTCCAGGGAGTCGGGCAAAATCGTCAGGATTACCGGGGAGGTTTCCCCGCACGACCCGAACCAGCAGCAACAAGCCCCGGCAGCAGAGTTCGCGGCAGAGGCACTCGGCGGGACCAGCATTCAACACCACGTCATCGTCGTCTCGGAAGGAGGGAGTATCGCGAACATCGAGGGCGCGGTTGATGCGCATGCAGCCACGGGCCCGGAAGAACCCAAGGCTGAGGCGTCATCATCTGACGCTTCCCTAGAATTGCCCCCGCTGCCGGAATCGTCACAGGCACCGGACGCGGACTTCGACATCGGTGTGTTCCCTGAGTTCTCACGAGGCGCTTCCCGTCCTCACACAATCTATAGATACGCCTTCGCCATTCAACCCCAGTGCCCTGGAGGCCATCGCGGCCGCGTTCGCACTCGACGTGCCCTCCGTCGGGCTGTTGGTGTTGCCCTCGGACGCGCCTGTCCAACGGGCCGTGTACGAGCTGCGTCTGCTCGGCGTGAACGCCCACGGCCTCGACGTCGTGAAGGACGAGACAGGCCGGGTGCACCTTATGCGACAGGACCTGGATGGCCCCACGGATACGCCGACGCTGCTGGTGTCGACGCTGGCGTCCACGCGGGGGCTCGACCTGCCAGAACTCACGCACGTCTTCATCCTCGGTCTCCTGGACAACGGCGCGGTGGACTCGTACTTGCACGTCGCGGGGCGCGTCGGCCGGTTCGGGCGGGGCGGCAAGGTGGTCAGTGTGCTCGCGGACCGGCACGAGGTGGTGCTGGGGAATGGGAAGAAGAAGGTACGGGACGAGCCCCGGATGATGAGTGGATTGTTGCGGAAGGTGGGCATCAAGCCGACGAAGTTCGAACATTTCGATTAGCGTGTTTCATTATCACGACGTGAACATGGCTAGTATGGAGATTCAATCGTTCGAGTGACTTGGATACGTGCGCGAGAAGTATGCACGCAGACGTGTTGAGAGGCGGATTCACAGTTGGTCCATCGTTGGCTGAGGTCGCGCACAACGATGATCGTTTGCAGAAGCGGAGCCGTGCCTTTGTTACGCGAGGTGTTTCATTACATGCGGTTGTGGGGTCGGCCGGCGGGGAAGAGGCGAGATCGAACATCAGGAACTGGGAGGAGAAGCGAGGTGGCTGACTGCGGTCGGGAGTCGGGATGGTGAGGGTGAGGCTCACACGGCACTCGCTAGCCGTGCTGCTGGTGCATGAATCGGGGAGGGTGTCTCACAAGCGAGGATCCGGCCTGTTGCGTCTGCACACGCAAGCTGCTGCAACCCATCCGAGGTCGGGGAGCGTGCAGAGAGCACACGGAGCAAGTGGCGAACACGGTACGGTATGATCTCGGCCGACACGTGGTCGTTGGTGGGCTCTCTGGAAACGGCTCGTGTCTCTGTCGTTCTGTTCAGCGGACGGTCGATCGCGACCGGGAGCGTTCAGGCGGCTGGCAGACCGAGAGGCTGCTCTTCCATCACTTTCTCAGTCGGTTCTATATATCCCTTCCCCTCCTTCTCTTCCCGTCCCCCCTTCCTTCCTCCCTCCCCCAGGTCGTCCCCATGCCTGTCTCCCGTCCCCGCCCCCGCCCATGGCCAGCCGTCCTCTGGCCATCTCTCCTCCTCCTCCTCGCACTCCTCGCCCCGGTGTTCGCGCAGCAATCAACAACAACCTCATCCGCGAACTCCTCCGCCAACACAAACTCGGCCACCTCTGTCTCGCTTTCTCTGACGACTAGCTCTACGACGATCACGACCTCCATCCACTCAGGCAACCAGAACATCCCCGTCACCAGCACCATTGCAACCACCTTCAATGTAACCGTCACCCCCTCCCCCACCTCGACAACCTCGGCTGAGGCCTCCGCGACGACCTCTGCCGCGCCGGACTACACCAAGTTGGACACCCACCTCGACCCCGCCTTTGGCGTGCTCGGTGCGCTCCTCATCCTGACCGGTCTCCCCAGCGCGTTTTGGGGGCACAAGAACCGGTGGTCGTCCTTTTTCCTCATCGGTTTCTACACGCTCTCCCTCGTCTGCTTCGTCCTTATCCTCCGCTTCGGCGTTATCTACGCGATCAACCCGCCAAACAAGACCCTCCGCGGCCTCTTCGTCCTCTCCTGCGGCGTCGCCGGCATCGCGGGCGGCGGCATCGCCATCTTCTTCTGGAAGGCGGCAAAGTACTTCATCGGCGCATGGGGCGGCTTTGCCTTCGCCTTGTGGATTCAGTGCTTCAGGAACGGGGGGCTGATTGGGCCGATTGGGTACCGCTGGATCATGTTCATCGGTACGCGACCGCGTTGCTTCGCGCCGTTCTCTGTCGCTAAGCGGTCCGTATGAACTTCCAGCCGTGTCCGTCGTGGGCTTCGTCCTCTGCACGATCCCGAAGCTGCATTACTACATCATGCTCACCTCGACCGCGTTCGTTGGCGCGACGGCGTTCATGCTTGGCGTGGACTGCTTTACGACAGCCGGCCTTAAGGAGGTACGTGTTTCATTCGCCATCCTCCGGCCGCCCGGCCACAACTGAACGGCCTTCCCTGCGTCGTGGTGTATAGTTCTATGTCTGGAACGTGGGGTTTGAAATGCTCTTCACAAAGTATCAGAGCCACGGCATCAAATTCCCGGTAACCCAGATCATGCAAATAGAACTGGGCATGATGGGCGCCGTGGCTATCATGGGCATGGCCGTTCAGTTCCAGATCCTGAAGATCCTCCAGCGGAAGTTGAAGGAGATTGAGGCCGAGCGCAAGCGGCAGGACGAAGAAGCCGAGCTCCGTGCGGCCGAGCGGTTCAGGGAGCTCGAGGCGGAGAAGGAAGAGTGGGCACGAGAGCACCCGTCGCTCCTCAAGCATGGTCGGGCCGATAGCGGCCTCTCGGGGACGCCCCTCCTGAACAAGGAGGGCTTCGGTTCGCCGGACAGCGACTCCATGGGCACCCCTCGTCCGCGCTACCAGTCCGGCCTCTCGGAGTTTATGGCGGCGCCCACGCCTTCGGAGGAGCTCAATCGCGTTGCGAGCAAACAGCTTCAGACTCCGGGGGCCTTGCCGACCTTGGACCTCGGTGACGACATTGAAGCCAATGTGCCGAAGACGTTCATCTCGGACAAGCTGGAAAGTAACAGCGACAAGGACTCGAAGCCCCTCACCCCGGCCGAGCTCGAGGATCTGAAGCGTCGCGAGAATCTGCTGTCGGAGATTCAGACGATCCGCAAATCTATCGAGTTGCTCCGTGCAGACACACCTGTTCCGATCTCATCAAGCTCGTCGGATTCACGCCACCCATCCGGGACTTCCAGGCAGCTCAGCCAAGAGCTTGGTGTTGCTGGTCCGTCGCATCTGCGGCCTCCACGGCAGCGTGACCCTCGCGCCAGAGTGCAGTCGATGGAACTCTCGAACCTCTCGCGCGCGTCGGAAGTCGGTGCTTCCATCGGTCGGCCAACAAGTGCGCCGCTGCGTGATGACGACTGGGATCTTTATCTGCATGAGCGCAAGCTTCTCCAGCCCCCTGCAGGTGTAACGCCGCCTATTCCCACCACGCCCATCAGCCCTGCGCCGCGGATTCCTGTTTCACCTGCTGTCGTCGAGGCGCTCAAGGAGCGCCAGCGGATAGAAAGTGCACTATCTCACCCCCGCGGCGTGACGCCCGAGAACATAGCATACAAGGACACCTCATCAGAAGACGTCCCTCTGGCGTTGCGGCCGCAGCAACAGCAGTACAAGAAGAGCAGCTCGCAAGGTGGACATGTTCCAGTCACCATTCTACCTCCGAAACGCCATATTGCGCAGCCGACACCGAAGGCCCCCGAGACGTCGCCGCGTGTGAAGACGTTTGAGGAACTCGTGGAACGCCATCGCGAGAAACTTCATGAGCTGCAGGCGCCGCTCACGCGGGCAGAGAAGGAGGCTGCGGAGGTCAACGCCGCGCGTATCCGCTGGGAGCGTGCGAAAGCGCTGGAGAAGCAGGCGGTCGAAAAGCGACAGGCGGAGAAGGAGCAGGCGGCGCGAGACAAGCCGCGCAAGTCCGGCGAGGGCCGGCGGGGCGTCGCGTCGCCCGAGGAGACGCAGAAGCGGCACACGCGGTCGCTCAGCGCGGACGTGCTCGCGAACGTCCCCGGCGCGCAGGCGTCGTCGCGGCGGATGTCGACGATGAAGGTCGAGGACTGGCAGCGGCACCAGGTCGACGTCGAGGCGCAGGGCCCGCGCGCGACGTCGCCGCGGCACCAGCACCACGCGTCGGCGTCGATGGCATGGCGCCAGTCTGGCGTCCCGTTCCCCGACTCGTCGCAGCGGGATAGGCGGCGGATGTCGAGTGTGCCGCGTGACCCGGTCAGTTGAGGGGTGCGCGCGCGTAGTTGCACTGTCCGTCGGGTGAAATCATGGATTCCCCAAGCTAATGTGTACCACCACCACCACCACCTCCGCCACCTCCACGACCATGACATATGGGACTGAACGGTTTTCTTGTACGTACGCACCATTACATGCCCACTTCTTTTTGACTAGTACTGCGCAACATTATTCCTTTCCCCCTTCACGCATTCCCGTAGGTAGTACTCTCCTTCATGGACAGTGGACGTTCGTTCATGTCTCGGACTTGGACTAGCTAGCATACAACGTTACGTCGCATGGTAATCTCACACACTCACATACATACCAGTCCGTTCAGTCATGATGATGTATTACGCCTGTCTCTCGACCGCCGCGCAGACGCCGCGCAGCTCTGATAGAGCCGCATGTGGAGGTACGTGAGCCTCTGTTAGGCGGTGGCTGGGCGCACTGCGGAGAAGGATGGATGGTGCCGGCGCTGGCGTTTGGTAGCTTGCGGAGAAGGATCGGGCTCGATCACTTCCCGATCGAGGCGTGCACACATTGTGTGGGGAAGCATGGGAGAGTTGGGGGAGGCGGATCCTGGCCTCGCATTGGACGAATGCGGCGCAGATTGGCACTCGTCGGAGTACGCTGCCCCCCGCGCGCGAGGCTAAGCGCAGTCTGGCAATTGTGCAGGGCCACTGCTCCCTTGGCCCCTTCCGTCCGTCCGTCCCGTCGTGGACATATAAGACAGAGGGCTCGAGACGCTCCAGACCGCCATCCCGCATCCTCCTCCAGTTCCTCCGCTTCGTACGCATTCTGGACCGCGCGTAGCCAGTTCCAGTCCCGCACTCGCATACCCTCCCCGCCACTACTTAACGACCCGTTCCGACCTCACGACCTGCACGAAAGACTCGAGCACACTGCACGCACTCATCATGTCCAGTTCGCTTCCGCGTTCCCAATCTGTCCCCCACGTGGGCTCTCTCCGCATCACCACCGACCTACCACGCTCGCCCACCCAGGGCTCCCGGCCAAAACTCCCTCGCCACCGCAGCGCGGTCGCGGTCTCAGGCACGCAGCCCCTCGCGTCGCTCTACACTCCCCGGAGCGAGCGCGAGGACCCGTTCAGTCTCGGCGGCTTCTTCCCCTCCAACCTCGGCGCGTTCGACAGCTCGCCGGTGGAGCACGAGTGGGACTGGCTGCACTCCCCCGACGACGACGCGCCGCGCGCGGTGCGCTCGCCCCTCCGCTCCGGGCTCGTCTCGCCCATCTCCGAGGACGACGAGTGGGAGATCCCGACGCCGTGCTCCGCGCTCGCCGAGACGGGCGACACCCTCGCCCGGGACGCGATCAAGCGCGAGGACAAGCTCGGCATCCTGGCGCTGGGCGGTACGTCCCCGTTCTTTCCCCCGCCCGTGATGGGCTGCTGCGATTGGGCGCGTTCGCTGAATGCCATCATGCGCGGTCGACCTGCAGACAGGCTGGCGCTGCACGCCGCCCACTCTCACTCCCACGGGGAGGACGTGTATGGGGAGGACCGGCTGTTATCGCCCTACACGCAGCCAGGTGATCCGCTGGACGACGACGCTGTCTACGACGCTCTTCGAGCGCTGCGTACGGCACACAGCCGTCCGCGTGGGTCAGCTGTCAAGCACGAAGCCAGGACCATGCACGGGCTGTTTTCTCCAGAGAAGGAGACGGACGATAAGATGGCGGACGGGGTCGAGGCAGACGGCTGGGGGGCGCTGGTGTCGTGGGGCGTGAGCCGCGTTGTGGACTATATTTCGCCTGTCTGAGTGTGTTTCGGTTTCCATGGGAGGGGAGTGTGTTTGTACTGCGAGGTGTCCACGGTGTACGTTAGGGCGTATGGAGAGCACTGTTGGCCGTCTTGTGTGCAGGCGTGCGGCGAGGAGGGTGGGCGTGCCGAGGTGCCGGGGACCCCGGAACCGCTGGGCAGAGGAGGAAGTCCACGGGGTCGTAAACGGCAGCTTTATAACCGACGCGCGTGGGTAAAAACCGAGTTTCTTCCCACTCCCACAGTGAGCGGATTCCCACACCGTGCAGACTGCACTCTGCTCTTAGTCCGGAGGCCCAGGAGCCCAGGATGCGCACCATAGTCCCCTTCGCCTCCAGTCCCCTCCCGCTACACATGTCCCCGACGTCCACGACCGAGACACACGAGCACCTCCCGACCTCCCTCAACCCCCAGGAGCTCTCCCGCGAGGCCTCGCCACAGCAGTCCAACCTCTCTCTCCTCGTAAGTACCGCGTCTATTCTCCCCGACCCGCGTCCGACCCTGTCCTAGGTTTCCAACGGCCATGCTGCTCTCCGATCACCCCCACCCGGCGTGACCCAGTCTCCTTCGTCCGCCCAGGGGCCTACTCAAGCACCGTCGCAGCCAGAGCCCGCCGTCTCCATCCAATCCATCCTATCAAACGCGCCGCCGTCTGCATCCGCGTCGAATGGACAGCAATCAACGTGGAACGGCTCGAACGCGCATTCACGCGACGACAACAATGCCGCTGCGGGTCCGTCACAATCGACAGTTGTCCCATCGGTCAGTACCGCTACCGAGTCACCTAGAATTATGCTCAACGCGCCGGATTAGCGCACGGGATCCAAGCGCAAGCTCGATCCCTCCGAGGCGGTCGACCCGCACAAGAAGATTCGACGCGTCGTGCGCGACCATATCACCCAGGATCCCGCCCGTGTCATGCCCATGACGACCGTCATATGTCTGCACGCCGCTGTCGCGCAAAAGTCCTACGGCAGCGAGAAGCGATTCCTCTGTCCCCCTCCCGTCGTCCACATCGAGGGCCCCGTCTGGCAGATGAAGCAGCAGCACCTCTCCATGGCCGTCGTGAACGAAGGCGGGGAGCGCACCTGCGAGCTCAAGGCCCCCATGGACCACAACCTCACCGCGAGTTTCAAATTCCTCCACGTGACGGGGTCCGCGAAGAGCAAGAACTTCCTCCTCTCGCTCGATATCGCAGAGCCCTCCCCGGACGGGAGCGAGGGCAACGAGCGGGTATGGGCGTCCTTTGACTCCGCACCTGTTACCATCATCTCGAAACCGTCGAAGAAGACGGCGAAGACGCGCAACATCTCTTCGTGTATCCTCGCTGGCGGGCCGGTATCGCTGTTCAATCGGATCAACTCGCAGACTGTACGCACCAAATATATGACCATTGAGCAGAATCAGCTGTGTGCGAGCAACGTCGCATGGTCGGCGTTCGCGGTGAACGTCGTGCGCCCACAAGGCGCAGAGGCCCCCCTCGGTACGTCTGGACGCCCGTTCATAGAAGCATAGAGCGGAGAGTATTAACGGTTAGTCTAGGGGGCCCGCAGCCCGTGACGTATGGCAGCGAAATAGTGCTCGCTGATACCGTAACGGGCGTACAAACTGCGTCGCTGATCATCCGGAAGGTGGACAAAGGCCGGATCGTCAATGATGATGGTGGGCCGGTCAGCCAAATGCAGAAGATCGCTCTGCAGCGCGTCAATACGGATGGAACAAGACATTATCTCTCCGCGGCCGGTCCGATAGCGGGCACGCCCGGCGCCTCCTCTCCCTCGGCCCCAGGACTTTCCAACCAAGCGGGGACCCATCCGTTGCTGTTTCAGAGCCCTCGTGTGCGTGAGGAGTTGAAGGACGGCACGAGAGTTATCACAGATGAGGTCGATGACTATCTGTGCTGGACGATTGTGGGCATATGTAAGAGAGCTCATCCCGATATCCGTGTGATACTGATTCGACTGGACCCTAGCCAAGTTCCAGTACACGTTCTTTGACGCTTTTGGGCTCAACAATAATGTGCCAGAACTACCCATCACACCCTTCCCCACCTTGTTCAACACCCCTGCCTACCGTTCGCACTCCAACACACTTGAGATGACCGCGGCAAACTTCTTCTATGAGAACCCGAAGACGAAGACCCGCGTGCCCCTCGATGTTTACATCGGGAATATCGGCCCTTTGCGGTTGCGGTTGTACAGCCAGTCACCGGCGACGATGGATGGCCAGTTCAATCCCAGCGCAGCTTTCGTCCCTGTACCCGGCTTGCCCGGCAACCCAGATATGCCTGTCTTCGCGACGAACCTAGAGAACCGCACGGAACCTCAACCCATCATTGCGGTCCCGAATCGCAACATGCATGTAGTCATCGTAGTCGAGATGCCGCCAGTCGCAGACATCCTGACCGCGCTCCGCGAAGACGCGCTGGCCCCGAACGGCGAGGGCAGCGGGAACGGATCGCAGCCGGAGGCCCATGGGAACCGGACGAGCGACATCATGCGCGACATCGCGGGGCGCAGCCTTCCGCTGCTCTTCATCCGCTCGTGCGACGGCGTGGGCTACCACTCTGGGCGGGTGATCGCCGCGGAGAACGTGCTGCACGCGATGGACCTCACGAACCCCGTGCGTCCGGGCGGCGAGGGCGGGGATTGGCTGGCTGCTGCCCAGGTCGCTGCACGGCTGACGGAGGATTCCATGCACGGATGGAACCTGAAGGTGCTCTAGGCCAAAGAAGAGCGACATGGTTGTCCGCGTTGAGGGCCATCGGGGGTGTCTTGAAGTTGTACTATATAATCAATTGTCTGCCTCGTGTCTGGTTGGTGTTATTCGTCTTGCTTTGATCATTGCATGTCTGTAGTTACGGAACGCTGTGCGGTTGATGTCGATCGAATGAATGTACTGATGCATGACGACTATATATTTGCTATTTCGATGTGCGCATCCACCGTCTGAGGCCGTAGGCACTGAGGATTTCCGCGTACATGTTGCCCTGTAGCTGCGGGCTGATGTCGACGACACTGAACGCGGGCAACTGAGTGGGTCTAGGTTGCGTGGCTTGCGCGCAGAGATGTGCGTCGGAGAGTGCATGTACTTGCACCAAATGGAGAACTTGCCTCGCGCAGTACTGCCACCGGCCAGGAATAGCGATCAGTAACCCAACCCGTAGTTGCCGAACGCTCCAGCATATTACGCCGCCTGCATGGCTCTACCGAGGGCGTCCAACCACGCTCCGTCAGGCAGCCGACCGAGCCTGCTTTCCTCCGATCCCTCACCAGCCCCCCGCCAGCGGACGACGACGCGCACCTCCGTGACGACGCCGAGCCCACACCCGAGTCCCAGCCCGAGCCCGAGCCCGGACATGGCCTCGCACTCGCACCCGCCCCGCCGCGACGCGCACGACGGCGCGCGGGGTCGTTATAGCCACATCAGCACCGACGCCTTCACGGAGGACTTCTACCCGCCCCGCCGCGGCGTGACGCGCTGGGCGGGTGCGCTCGCCGCGGCGCCAGCGGGCGTGTACAAGGCGAGCGTCGCGCGCTTCGGGCGGCGGCGCGGGCCCGCGCTGCTCGGCCTCTGCGGCTTCGCGCTCGTGCTCGCGACGTTCGTGCTCCACAGCCGGTTCGTCGCGGAGCGGAGGAGCTGGCCGCTCGTCGGCGCGGCGAGCACGGTCGTGTTCGGGCGGGAGCAGCTGCGCAAAATCTGGGAGTGGGAGATCCTCGCGGGCCATTACCCCAGCGTACAACCGAGTGAGTCCCCCATCCCCCGCTCTCTGGGTCTGTGCGGCGCGGTCGTGCTGAGGCATACATCTGGGTCAGTCCCAACCGAGATCGGACTCACCTCACCACCAAGCAACCCTGTACTGCCGTCCGACTTGGAGTTGAAGCCCCCTACTACCTCGGACGGGGGCTTCATCACCTACACTGTTGGAACTGGAGCGGGGCGCATATACCCAGAGGTCAAGAACAGACCATCAGATTACGGACATCCACCCAGACCAATACCCGGGAGCGTCGCAGACTTGGACATCATATTAGAGCATTGTGACTTCGCTACGGGCAAGGTGAGTGCGGGTGACTTCGTCCGCCGCAGCAACATCTCTAAACCACCTCCCCGCTCCTATCTGTCTTTCTCTGAAGTATGTGCGCGATTGTCTGGAACTCCTGAGGCTGGGCGCCGGTCTCGACAGTGCTACTCGTCTCCGAAGAGAAGAGGTCGACTACCTGCGCTACATTTTCGTTCTGGACGGCGAAGGCGACCACATCACCCGTCGCGACGAGAACACGACCGCATCGATAGACGCCTCACCCGTAAAGAGAGCTGTTAACGACTGGGAATACGACCTGCCACTTCCGCCCCATTCACAATACAACCCAGCCAATCGGCAGTCGTCGCCATGCGTCGAAGACGACCCGCGGATATTCCACATGTTCTGGGCTGGTGCATTCACGGACAAGCCGTACATGGCCATGTTGTCGTTTCTCTTCACACAGAATCTCGGTCTGCACTTGGAGAACCCTGCCAGTGACCACAGTGTATGCCGGCCTCAGCTCTGGCTGTGGGTGAGCAGGGGTGCGCCAGACGGCATGCCAAGGGCGACTGCGGAGGAAGAGATGTACGAGGAGCTCCGGAGTAATCACTGGGCGTCCCCGTTTCTCCACCCGCGCTTCAAAGACGTCATTAAGTTCCGGCTCTGGAATACGACCGAGCAGCTCGATGGCGTTGACGAGCTCCGGGACGACTGGCGGCGGCTGGGAGACGAACTATTGACCACACAAGGCTCGCACCCGAAGGGCAAGGGGAAGAAGGTCGGCTCGTCCGTCGCGCTCGACGGGAAGACGACGGAGACGTCCCAGACATACAACAAGCTGCCTGTGATCCTGTCCGATCTCGTGCGCTTCGTGCTCTGCCACCGGTACGGCGGGATCTACCTCGACGTCGACATGCTTTTCCTGCGCGACTGGGAGGAGCTCTGGGGCTGGCCCGGCTCGTTCTCCTACCGCTGGTCGCTCCAGGACCGGTACAACACCGCGGTGCTCCGCCTGCGCCGCGGGTCCGCACTCGGCACGTTCCTCCTCCGTACCGCGCTCCGGAACGGATTCGACTTCCACCCGATCACCGTCTCGCGCTACCTCAGGCAGGCGCACATGGAGCCCCTCCTGTTCCGCATCCCCGACGCGCTCTTCGACCCCGCGTGGCTCAACACGGACCACCGGCGGCCGTTCCCCTGGCTGAGGCTTGAGTACATGCAGCGGGATCGCCCGCCTCTGCCGTACTTCACTGAGTGAGTATCCCTCAGTTACACCACGACGAACGGGGGCGTGCGGGTGCTGATACAGATCTCCAATGCAGCTTCAGCCAGTTTTTCGACACTCCACTTGAGTCCAGCGCAGCACCGAGCGTGGTAGGCTTCGAAGGCTTCTTCCGTGGCGCGTATCTCTACCACTACCACAATGAATGGTGAGTGATGTCGCACTATCGGGTCCACCATGCATATTATAACACGCTCTACAGGTGGAAGCCGTTCGATGCCGCACGTTTCTGGCCAGACCTCGGCCCACGCTTCGCGGAGGCGGAGAAGATGGGACGCGCTGCGATTGCGAACAAGACTACAGCCTACCCGGTAGGCATAGTGCGGAATGACCAGCGTGACCTGGACTGGTCTGCGGTGCTCAAACGTACATTCGAGGCATACATCCGCGGTGAGAGGCCCAACATGTATGGGGAGTGGATCCGGTGGTGAGTACTCGAGTCCTCGCCGAGGAGGTGCAGGTGTTCCTCGATCGCACGATGCCCGATTGGACGATGGGTGCAGTATATGTATATCATGCGTAATGACCTTGTAGATATTTGATTGATGGCAGGTCGCATGCCGCCATCCTGCTATGCTTGCTGTCTTGTTCGTCCGTGCTTTCGTGCTGCGAATGTTATGTGATACAGTGCGAGTAGTACTTCTACATGTGTGTGGATACATGGGCTCTGTTACCGGTATCATGCCTTCGCCGCAGCCTTGGCCTTGGCCTGAGCGGTGTCGATGGTCGACTTCAGCAGCGAGATAACCTTCTCGGGCTCGGGCGCATTGAAGATCGCGGTCCCCGCAACGATGACGTTGCTCCCTAGACGACGGAGCGTGAGCACTCGACATACGACAGCGCGCACTCGCATCCCGCTCACCCGCGTCGGCGCAGACGTCGATGGTCTTGGGCCCAACGCCGCCGTCGACCTCGATGTCCTTGTCGGGGAAGCGGGCGCGGAGCTCGGCGACCTTGGGCACGCAGCGCTCGAGGAACTTCTGGCCGCCGCGGCCGGGGTAGACGGTCATGACGAGGAGCATGTCCGCCGCGTGCGCGATCTCGTCCGTGATCGCGCTCGAGGGCGTGTCCGGCGAGATCGCGACGCCAGCCTTCATGTTCCGCTGGTGGATGTGGTCGATGATGGCGAGCGGATCGGCTGCAGCGCAAACATCAGTGAGCGCTGTTCGAGGGCGAGGCGGGCGGGCGGGCAGGCGGGGTGCGCTCACATGCGGCCTCGAGGTGGAAGCAGTAGAGCGAGCCGCCTGCGTCGGCGATGTCGTCCACCCACTATGGCGTCGGTTGATCGGGCGCGGTACAAAGTTAGCGTCTCGTGCGGACGGGCTGCGTTTCCGGATGTGGAACGGGTACCTTCTCGGGCTGGGCGACCATCATGTGGCAGTCCATGAAGATGCCGGGCACGCCTTTCGAGACGCATGCCAGGATGGGTGCACCTAAGCGCAAGTGTCAGGATGAGCCTTCTGAGGGGGAAGATGCGTGGGGTTTAGACGTACCCATGGTGATGTTTGGCACAAAGTGGCTAGAGCGGTTGGGGTCAGTTTGGAGGGTAGCGGCAACAGGTGACTGTGAGTCTTTACCCGTCCATGACATCTACAGGTATGGGAGTATGGGTTTGCTACCTCCGAGGTCGTTCAACGCGGATGGACGTACCCATGTGCAGCCACTCGGCGCCGCCCTTGATCATGCGCTTGCATTCGGCGGTGAGCTGGCCAAAGTCGGAGGCAAGAACTGAGGGAGAGATGATTGCGCGAGGCATGGTTGGCTGGTGTGCAATTGTCGGTTGAGAGCGGGCAATTGGACGGTCTGATCCAGCTCAGGCTCAGGCTCAGGCTCAGTGTGGCGGTCGATGCAGCCGCCATCGACATCATCATCCTAGATCGATCGGGCACTATTCGTCAAATTCCACTCCTTTCCATGTCTGGTCCGTGGCTTGAGCCTCCGCTTGCATGCTCGAACGGCTAGGATATTCATACAAGTCTTCAGCTAGGGATGTCCTCAGGTTGCAGCGTCGCTAGCCTCTCAGACTGCTCATTTCATTGATATTCGAAACGCTAGCAGTCTGTCGTGATTCCGTACGCTCAGGATACCGCACTAATGGGCATGCCAAGCTTACCGTCGTGTGGGCTACAGATATTTATTGGCAAAAAGGAAACAGCAACAGCTTCAGTGGACTGATTACCCCCAGGACTTCCTCACATCACTTACTGACAGTGGCGGTCGGAACCGGCGCAGCGCTAGCAACAAATGCTCGAAGCACCTCAGGGTTCTTCTCGCCAAACTGGCAGTGGCTATGACCACAATGCTCCCCGCTTTCTGCACTGCGCGGTGAGCCATTGTGTGCGTTGGATCACAGTACAAGGTCGGAGAAGGACGCCCACATGATATAGCGTGAGTCCGGGGCCGTCGAAATGTATTACTCGCGAACCGTGTGCTGATTGAGCACAGGTTCGCAACCACATCCATCCGCATAGCGATGCGGACCATCTTCCCACTACAGCGCTGCGTCCGTACATCAGCCTAATGCGCAGGAGTAGTATAGGAAATGGCAGTGGTGCTCCCACAGAGCACTAACCTGGCCATGAGGTACGATAGAACCGCCGCGACCGGACACGACAAATTGCCCCTGAACTTGAAGAGCCTATATCAACGCCGTCGCAGCATCGTTTCGCCCTCATTCTTTTTTCGCTCTTCGTCCCCCCTTTGCATACTCATCATGTTCGCCGAGTCCGTTTCATTCTTCTTTTTCTTTTTCGTCCTGGCGAACGCAGCTGCTCTTGACGGGCGTGCTGAGCGGCGGCAATGTCAGTGCCTCTCTCCGACGATATACCTTCCCTCGCACCTAGGAAGCTGATCGGCTTGCAGTGGACAGCATTGTCAACCAGGTCACGGCCGGAGCGGCTTCTGTTGCGGGCGACGTCACTTCTGTCGGTACGGCCGGACCTTCGACAGTCGATCCACGCTCTCCCCACTGACATTCAGACGTTGCAGCTGCCTCCCTGGGTGGAGACATCACGTCGCTCGCGGCCGGCTTCGGGACCACCATTACCTGTAAGCACCGCTCCCAAAACAATCGCATGAGCACCAATCGCTCACCGCCAGTCGGTAGCCATCGCCGGCCATGAGGCCACCGTGATCACTGGAGCCGCGGGCGAGGCGATCACGCTCGCCCCCAGCGGCTTGGGCGTGGCGACCTCGTTCGCCGGCAGCGTGTTCACCGCCGTCACTGGGGACGCCGCGTCCGTCTTCTCCCAGGCGGGCACTGCGACGCCCACCGCGACGCCGACGGGGAAGAGCAACGCCGCGGCGCCCGGGGCGCACGCGTTCTCCGTAGCTGTGCCGTTGATTTGCGGCCTTGCGACGACGTTCGTAGGCACATTCGTTGGAGCGTGGATTGCCTTGTGATGATGTTATTATTCGCGTCTCTGTGGCTTCGGGCTGAAATCAAGTCGACTGTGGTTCTTTGACATTGGGAGTGACCATGTCGAGATCCTGAATGCCACCGTGAATGCAGCTGGTAGACGGAACCGCGTGCAACTCCGCACCCGTCCTGATGATGTGCACGCATCCGGGGTCAGCTGTCCGGACCGCCAGGCTATGGTGAAGGGGGGAGCACGTTCATAGTGCTGTTGTCGAACAAGTACGCTGAACTATGCGAGCACGCGGATACGGAATGTCTGTCACAGGCAACTAAGTACAGCAGAGTCAAGGCTGTATGCCAAAGGTTGGGAACTTACCACAAGACCACACATAGTGGGATGCTCATGAAGTGAACAGTCTTGAGACAGCGGGCGCATGCCGACAGTACTTCGGTAAGGACTGGTTGATATCAGCAGTAACGGAGTTTTGATCGCTGAACAGAGCGACGGAGATCTCTGTCCAATTGAAGTGGCAGACTCAGCGCGGGGTATTAGGGTGGGATGGTACGGGAGAGCGCCATCGAATGCCGAGGTCTGTTAGGGCATCCCATCGCAAGTGTGCACCGCCATAGTCGATAACGAACTCACCGGTTAGTGCACGAGCGAGTGCAGCGCAAGCGACCGGTGTCGTCCATCATGGACCGTGCGCATGCGCGCGAGTCCGAGCCGAGCGAAGGAGGACTGCATTGCGGGCTCTACCACATCCCGTCCCGCTGGACGCGAGATCCATGCGAGCTATCTTCTCACCGCATCGTTACGTCTGCAACCTCTAGCCTAACGAACGGCGGGAACTCAGCTCGATGATCCCGCCAGTTGCGCCCGTCGAAACATTCCGGCGGGAGGGTAGGGCTGTATAAGTAGCCTCATCTTCTGCAGAAGATCTGCATTCCTCCGGTCTTTCGTTCGCCATTCACCTTTCGCCCTTCGCCATGCTTGCCAAGGTCATTCTTTTCGTCTGCGCTCTTTTCGCCTTGGCAAATGCGGCTGCCCTGCAAGACGAGAGTGTTGAGAAGCGTGGAGGTCAGCGGCGAAGCTCTGGATCGTTCGCCCCGAGCGCCACATACTGATACATCCCACCCGTAGTGGGCGATTTCTTCTCCGACATCACAGCAGGTGCGGCCTCCATCTACAGCGGTGCCACTTCCAAGTGTACGTTTCGAAATCGACTTGCACACCCTCTGAAACTCACTTGCATCGTCTGCTTCAGTGCAGTCGAAGTTCGGTGATAAGACCACACTGCCGGACGGTTACGGGGCCTTCGAGACCAGTAAGCGCAAGAACCAAGTCCACATACTCGTGTCTCTCACCAGGAACCTGCAGCGATCGCCAGCCAGAAAGCTACCGTCATCTTCAACACCAACGGTCAGGCCATCACGGTTGCTCCCAGTGGCTACGGTACCCCGACCGCATTCGCCAGCGCCACCTATAGTGCTGTGACAGGAGACGCGGCGGCGGCTTCGTCTGTATTTGCGCAGGCAGGCTCACAAAAGAAAAACGCGGCAAGCGGCGCGCATGGGCTATCGATGTCGGGACCTCTGCTCGGCTGCCTCATGACGGCGTTGGCGAGTATGTTCCTCGGAGCGTGGGTCGCTCTGTGAACAAGCTCAGCTGGCGTCGAAGCTATTGAAACGTGCTACGAACTCACATTCCTTGTCTTTACTTGAGTCGCTCGTTCTTCCGGTAACTTATGACATGGTACCAGTCCCCTCCAAACCTTATTGCAAGCATATTTCATTCACCCAGAGCAATAACGAAACCGAGAATGGCCCAATACCGATCTGGGATACCTGGGCTGACAAACTGGATGAGCGGCTGCTTCCGTCAACTCAACAAGTTGCAGAACTCCTCGTTCGCACTGACAGACTATGGTATGCCGTCGCAATCTTGACAACAAGGTGAATTTGAGTTAGGGTAACGCTAGCGCTTACAGCATGGCTCCAGCTTCCCGTGATATGTACTATTACCCTGCAGTCTCCTGCAGTGCTCGGGCTCTGTACCTGGGGCATCGCTTGTCCAATGAGGAACGCCGCATAATGGCTCAAACGACCCGCCTGTCCATCATGCATCAAATCTCGAGGGCAGTTTGGGGGCACGGTAGCGCTAGCAACAGCGTGGCAAAGTGGTGCATCGGTGATGTGTAGCCATCGCACCGCCGTATTTATCCGCACACATTCCGCAGCGGAGGATCAGTCCTGCGTCGGGCGAACGAGGGGGACGCGAGGCAGGTTCGCCGAGGCGGGCAGGGTAGGTTGTGGCCAAAGTCAGGAGGTGGCACTGGGCACTGGCAGGCGAGGCTGTCCTCACGCACCGCTCGCAGTCTGCAGATCGATCGGGCACGTGAGGCACTGGGTCGGGTGGCGGTGCTGCTGCGCCCAGCGGGAAGGAGCGCGGTCGGAACCCGAGCCCGAGCCCGGGGCCGGATGCGCAAATTCGGGGTATGTACTGCCCCAGCTCCTCCGCTCCTGGCGCTATATAACCTGCCCCACTCGCCTCGCAGCACCAGTCCCACCCGTTCGCCCTTCAATTTCACCGCCATGTTCGCCAAGTCTGCCCGCTCCGTCTTCTACGCTTTCGCCGCCTGCGCCCTCCTCGTGAACGCGGCTGCAGCCGATGAGCATGCAGAGAAGCGGCAGGGTCAGTGCCATGGCTATCTGGTGATCCACGCCTTCCGCTGACCTTTTCTGCAGTTGGCAGCGTTATTGACTCGCTCACTTCTGACGCGGGATCCGTATTCACCCAAATCACTGCTGGTGGTGAGTCTCGCGCTTGCGGTCTCGCAACTCCTGTTGACATGCAACTCCCGCAGCTGGATCCGTGATCAGCGACATCACGTCGGTTGGGGGAGACGTTGCAACGATCCTAACCTGTAAGCCCCCCCACTACGCAGCGCTGCGTCTTGGACGATCGTTCACCCCGATTTGTAGCTGTCGGCGGACAGGCCGCAACTATTATCTCCTCCAAGGGTGGTGAAGCAATCACGCTTGCCACCAGCGGCGCCGGTGTTGCGACATCCTTCGCAGGCTCTGTGTACACTGAAGCGACCGCGGACGCGGCATCTGCTTTCAGCCATGCAACCAGTGCCGGGGGTTCTCTCGCCTCCGGTGCCACTAGCGTCGCGGGGTCTTTGGCGTGAGTAGCAATCACAAGTTCTGACACATGTAACTGTGACTGACTCCACACTAGTAGCGGCGCATCTAGCGCCACAAACTCGCCAAACGCTGCACTTGGTGTACGCGCACTCTCCGTTTCCGCGCCTTTGCTCGGCGGCCTTGCAACAGCTTTCACGGCCATGTTTGTCGGAGCATGGGTTGCTCTCTGAGCCATAGCCCAGTGAACTGTTGCAGATACTGTCCCAGGCATATATACCCTCACATTACGCTCTTTCTTGTTGTTCTTACCGATACTGCACTATATAGTGGATTGCCATCATATACAGGATATCTTGTACTGGACGTTTCGATTACACATCGGAAGTTGACGTGACATCATTCCCGTGATTGTGTTATAGGCCAATGCTCGGCTCTCGTTCGAAGGAAACACGAAACGATTGATTGAACGTTCACAATGCCTAGCTTACTCCTCTGCCTCCATGTCCTTGTTGACCTGCGGGCGAAGTCAACACCAAGCATTCTCCACCATATTCCTTCACTTACCTTGGGGTTGAAGAAAAGGGTGTTCTTGCCCCAAGGGAAGGGGCCAGCCTCTGTAGGATGGCGTTAGGAAGGGTATCCGTTTGTTACACCTTCGACATGACTTACCGCGGCGGTTCAGGTACTCGTACGCAGGGGGCTCGGGGAGCTTGCCGCCGTTCTCTTCAAGGAGGTGCTTCTGGTGGGCGCCGTGCTCGGCCTCGACGTTGCGGACCCAAAGGGTGCAGACGGCGACTGGCGTCAAGTCAGGGGGCAGGCTATGATGTAACGCGGGAATAGACTAACTGGCCGGGAGGCAGACGAAGAAGCTGTCAGAAGTCCGTGAGCGGTCACTCTCATACTGCCTTGGCTGAGCAGGGAAGCTTACCTGATCCTGCGCCAGAGCTCCGTGGTCTCTATAGCACGCGAAAGGAGATCAGTCGCCGCTCGTGACGCGACGGGATAAAATCAACAACGTACCGGCCGCGTGGTGGATGGTGGCCTCCTGCTGCTCACGGTAGCTCTGCTTGCCAGTAGCGGCGGCAAAGGAGCGGGCACGGGGGGCTGCACGAAGGACAGCGCGGCGGGCGAGCGTGGACGACATGGGGGGTGGTGGTGATGGATAGGATGAAAGCGGAGGGGGACGAGTCGCGGCCTTGGTTTTGGGAATCTGGCAGGAGTCGGAACGGACGAGGCGCGGGTGGATTACGTAACATAACGTGGTCACGTTAGCGCTGCGATGATGAGCGCTTGTCGGGGGAGCGCCCGCGTGCGTCGCTGACGCGTCCCGAAACGAAGTGAACGAGACGCGTACTCTGCTTGGCCTCCACACTCTCTGCTCTCTCCGCAACGATGGTTGCTCTCTCTCAGTCCTCTGCGGCCGGCGTGCTGGCCTTACTCTTTGACCCAGAACCTCTCCTCAAGCAGTACGCGCTCAAGTCTCTCAACTCGCTTGTACCTCAGTTCTGGGCTGAGATTTCGGAGCACATTGCCCTCATGTATGTCTTGTAATCAGTCATTCCCAGCCTACCCTGACGCGTTTTCCTCTCTTAGTGAATCTCTCTATGAAAGTGAGGAGCTCCCCCAGGATGCCCATGACCAGGCTGCGCTGCTCGCGAGCAAGGTCTACTACTACCTTGGCGAGTATGATGAGGCTCTCTCTTTTGCACTCGGTGCTGGGAGCGCGTTCGAGGCGGACAGCCGTACACCGGGCACGGAGGAATATGTCGAGACTGTAGTCTGTGCGTGTCCTGCAACCTGTCCTCCAGTGTTAACATAACTAATTGCTCGCGCTTTGCAGCCAAGGCAATCGACCGCTACATTCAAAGTAGGACAGCAGAACAGGCGGGAGAAGGCAAGATCGACCCGCGGTTACAGGGTATCATTGAAGGTATTTTCAGGCGATGCATAGAAGACGGCGAGTTCAGGCAGGTGCGTGTACTTTTCCGAGATACTTTGTTCGGTATAAACTCACGGTCTGTAGGCCATTGGTATTGCTCTTGAGTCCCGACGTCTGGACGTCATCAAGCACATATACGAACAGACACATGATACCTCCCTTCTCTCATACGCGATGGAAGCCGTGCTTGACACTGCTTTCCCTCTCGCATACCGCGACCAAGTACTCAAGTTCCTCTTCCCGCTCTTCCCCGCCCCAACAAGCGATGCAAAGTCTGCACATGTCTACGCGTTGACTCGCATCTTGGTCACGCTCAACTCTCCCGAGATGACCATCACCTTCCTCAATTCGCTGGTTCCGGCTCAGAAGCTCCTCGCCTACCAATTTGCGTTCGACTTGGTAGAAGGTGGTAGCCAAGACTTCTTGGAGGCGATCAGGAAGGACCTCCCTGAGGGCAGCGGGGTCAGTACGCTACCCTGTGCTCATGAGTGCGAAACTTACGGTCATGTAGGAGTCGAAGCCCGTTTACGATCAACTGCGCAAGATCCTCGTTGGCCAGGAGTCAATCAAGTTGTACCTGGAGTTCCTCAAGCGTAACAACAAGGTTGACATGCTCATCCTCAAGAACACTAAGGTATGTCAAACAACTTGCGATATGTTGCGACTACTAACCATGGCTTCAGGATGCGCTCGAGCCCCGTTCGTCTATTTACCACACCGCGCTCTCGCTCCAAAATGCGTTCATGCATGCTGGAACGACTTCCGACGTTTTCCTTCGGGAAAACCTGGAGTGGCTCGCTCTTGCGAACAACTGGTCGAAATTCTCTGCTGCAGCTGCGATTGGCGTCATCCACAAGGGCCACTTCCAGGAGAGTATGAACATCCTCGGCCCATATCTCCCGGCCCAAGGCGCGGATAGCAGCACCGGCAGCACAGCATACTCAGAGGGCGGTGCCCTGTACGCGCTCGGTCTCGTGAACGCAGGATGCGGAAGTGGGCAGGAGGTGGAGAACTATTTGCGCAATCTCCTCAAGAACTCCGTCAGCGAGGTCGTTCAGCATGGCGCTGCGCTCGGCCTTGGTGTCGCCGGTATGGGCGGCAAGAGCGCGGAGGCTTATGACGACCTGAAGCAAACGCTCTTCACTGATTCCGCTGTGGCTGGTGAGGCGGCTGGCTATGCTATGGGTCTCATCATGCTCGGCACGGCGGACGGTACGAGTGCGGAGGAGATGTTGACGTATGCGAGGGAAACTCAGCACGAGAAGATTATCCGTGGTCTGGCGATTGGCCTGGCCCTGATATTCTACGGCCGACAAGAAGAGGCGGATGATATGGTCAAACTGTTGATGGCAGAGAAGGTAATGCGTGCTGGTCCTGCCTTGATTCATCCATCTTTGACACTTCCATTCTTAGGACCCAATACTGCGTTACGGTGGTGTCTACACGCTCGCGCTGGCATACGCAGGGACGTCGAATAACGGCGCGATCCGGCAATTGCTCCATGTAGCCGTTTCGGACACCTCCGATGACGTCCGCCGCGCCGCTGTGACGAGTCTCGCCTTTCTGCTCTTCAAGAACCCCGCACAAGTGCCCCGGATCGTGCAACTGCTCTCGGAGAGCTACAACCCCCATGTACGATGCGGTGCTACCCTCGCGTTGGGTATCGCCTGTGCAGGAACTGGCCTTCAGGTAAGACTGATCGAACGTGCATAACAGGGTTGTCAATTCTTATATGTTTGCTCTTAGGATGCTGTGGATATTCTCGAGCCCATGACCCGCGATAGTGTTGACTTCGTCAGGCAAGGCGCTCTGATCGCATTGGGCATGATTCTCGTGGAGCAGTCGGAGGCCTCCTCCCCCTCCTTGGCCTCCACCCGTGCCCTGTACGCCAAGATCGTTTCAGACAAGCATGATGACCCGATGGCTCGTTTCGGTGCCGCACTCGGACAGGGTCTCATTGATGCGGGTGGCCGCAATGTCACCATCAGCCTCCAGAGCAGGGCCGGGAGCCGCAACACCAGTGCAATCGTCGGCATGGTCCTATTCTGCCAATTTTGGTACTGGTACCCCCTTGCGCACTGTGCATGCCTGGCGTTTGAGCCCACTGGTATTATTGGCCTGGACGAGAACCTCAAGGTATGCTCTGTCCTGTCGTTAAATGTTTCTGTGATTAACCGCCGTGTACTGTAGGCGCCAAAGTTCGAGTTCATCTCCAACGCGAAGCCCAGCCTATTCGCATATCCCGCATCGACGAAGCCGCCGAAGAAGGAGACGGTTACGAAGGTTGCCACTGCCGTTCTCTCGACAACTGCCAAGGCGAAGGCCCGTGAAAAGAGAAAGGCTGCAGCGGAGGGCGAGACGGTTCCCGTGAGTAACACTGGAACTCTTGAGGCTGGGTCGACTCACAAAGAACGTATGCAGGAGGACAAGAAGGATGGCGATGTCGAGATGAAGTCGGGCGAAACAACACGCAACGAGGATGTTTCTCCCATCTCGGGTTCCCTGTCCAACCTGGCAGAAGGAACGAGCACGCCCAAGTCCAGGAAATCGGAACCCTCATCCGAGAAGCTCAGCAACTTCTCAAGAGTCACTCCGGCGCAATTGGCGTATATCACATTCCCTGCCGGTAGCCGCTACCAGCCTGTCCGCGTTGTCTCCACGCGTCCCCCGCCCGCGGCAACAAAGGCAGCCAAGTCGCCGGCGGCAGCTGCACTAGTTGCAGAGCGCTCCGCTGGTGGTGGTGGCATCTTGATCATGTCTGACACTCACCCCGGCGAGGAGACTGAGTACATCGAGTTCGAGACCCAGGCTGTGCCACCTGCTGCAGGTGCCCCGCCTGCAGCGCAAAATCCGCTCTCGACGGCGGGTCGTCACATCGCCCTGGACGAGAACGCGCCAGAGGTCGACCCTCCAGCATCGTTTGAGGTGAGTTGGTGTGGCCTTTGAGTTGTCATGCGGTGCTGACCGATGTCGTTGTAGTACCCTTTCGATCATGATACGTAGATGGGAATGTTGTGTAATCATAGCTCGGACTTATTCAATTCATGTGCAACTCTCTCTTCGATGTTGTAGTACACATCTGGACTCCTCAGGTTGGCTCACCCCTGGCCGAGGTGCGTATCTCATCATATGGTCTTCCGCTGACGCATTCCAAGGTTCAGTCTCATGCACGGTTCATACCGGCCCGAGCCCTGGAAATAGAACTTACGTCTCGTATATATCGTCATCGTCGACGTGCCCTTCTACCTTCACCCTCCAGCACCGTGACGCACAAGATGTCTTCGGAGCGAGTCCGTGTCGCAATCCTAGACGACTACCAAAATGTCGCATTCAAGTTCGCAGATTGGTCGAGCATCCAGGACCGCATCCAGGTAGACTCGTTTCCGGACACAACGGCCGATGAAAACGTCTTGGTCAAGAGGCTGGAGCCGTACCCGATTATCTGTGCGATGAGGGAACGGACGAAGTTCACAGCGTCATTGCTCGACCGCCTTCCGAACTTACGCCTCATTGCCACAACGGGCCTGCGCAATCGCGGGATCGATGTCGCCCACGCAAAGACGAAGGGAGTTATCGTTGCGGGCACAACTGGGAAAGGCAACTCGACGCTCGAGCACATCTGGGCGCTGATCTTGGCGACGGTGCGGTACGTGGTTGTGGAGGATGCGCGCACGAAGGCAGGCGCCGTGCCCTGGCAGGGCACTATCCCCATGGGACTTGCCGGAAAAACGTTGGGTCTCGTGGGAGTTGGCAATCTGGGGACTGCCACCGGAATTGTACGTCTCCACTCAGGGCTGTGTTTAGGCTCTCTATGTGGACCTTTCGTCTGACATTCTGAGGCAGGTCGCGAAGGTGTTCGGAATGAAGGTCATCGGCTGGTCGCCGAACCTCACACCTGAGCGCGCAGAAAGCGCGGGGGTGACGTTCATTTCTTCCAAGGAGGAGCTCTTGCGCCGCAGCGACGTCTTGTCCATCCAGATGGTACTCTCTGAGCGGACCCACCACATGATCACCGCAGCCGACCTAGCTCTCTTGAACCCTACCGCCTTCTTCATCAACACATCTCGAGGGGCGCTTGTGGATGAGTCCGCGCTGGTCGAGGTGCTCAAGGAAAAGAAGATCGCGGGTGCAGGATTGGATGTCTTCGAGGAGGAGCCTCTGCCGTTGGACCATCCCCTCAGGAAGTTGAGCAATGTCACTCTTAGCCCGCACATGGGCTACGTCAGCGATTCCAACTATGAGGTATGTCTTCAGCATGTCTTTGAGGAGAGGCGTATACTGATCCCAATAAATAGGCATTCTGGGGGGAGACGGTCGAAAATATCGCCGCTTTCCTGGACGGACGCCCAACGCGGGTTTTGGAGTAAAGGGCCGATCGTCAGGTAGTATAGTAGCGCTTGTCAAACACCCTTTTGTTGTAGTAGTTCCTGAGCGTCGATTTGTACAGTAGGAATTCAAGTGAACGCATGCATTAGTATTTTAGGTTCAGAAAACAAGAACCATTCGGGACCATTCGAGTCAAGGAACGCGTGACCTGTGACTGAGCCACGCGCCGTCACGATCTTTGTGCACTGCTTGCCGGGACGGTCTTTGCGCGCGTCCAGGTCTTCTTCCGCATAGCACATCTTTACCCTCTACATCCACCATCATGGAGTCTCGTGTGGCACATCGCAGGAACGGTACGTATTTTGTTTTTGCTTGACGCGTTCCGGTGTGGATGCACCTCTTGATCCCGGCTGACCTCGGTCAATCTGCAGAGTACAAGAACAAGGGTGCCTTGAAGGCGGACGAGCTCCGGCGCCGTCGTGAGGAGCAACAGGTTGAGATTCGTCGGCAAAAGCGCGAGGAGAACATCTCCAAGAGGCGTAACTTCCTCCCCAGCACCGGTGCCGAGTCCGACGATGAGAGTGGTGTGGGCAGCTGGGAATCCCCTGTACGTCTTATCACGCGGAGGCTCATCAAGTGCTCTGTGCTCACCATGCTCGTAGCTCGCCGAGGACATGATTGCTGGCGTGTTCTCCGATGATCCCGATCGGCAGCTGGACGCGACCACCAAGTTCCGCAAGCTCCTCTCAAAAGAAAAGAACCCCCCATTGAGCGCGTCATTGAGTGTGGCGTTGTTCCTCGCTTCGTCGAATTCCTCCGGGGAGACAACGCGATGCTTCAGGTATGGAGACTCATCACTAAAGACCACATCTCGTGATCCTAACGCGAAGTGTAGTTTGAAGCTGCTTGGGCCTTGACCAACATCGCTTCCGGCACAGCCGAACATACCCAGGTTGTAATCAACGCACAGGCTGTCCCGGAGTTCATCAAGCTCCTTTCTTCTCCCGTCCCCGATGTACGGGAACAGGCAGTCTGGGCACTTGGTAACATTGCTGGTGACAGCCCGCATTGCCGCGACTATGTCCTGCAGCAGGGCGCTTTGAGGCCGCTGCTGAACCTTCTGAGCGAGAACAACAAGCTCAGCATGCTCCGCAATGCCACCTGGACGCTCAGCAACTTCTGCCGAGGCAAATCGCCCCAGCCCGATTGGGACCTGGTGAGTCTTCACACACTGGTTAGTGTATCAACGCCTCACAGTGTACTAGATTTCGCCCGCACTTCCAGTGTTGACGAAGTTGATCTACTCTTTGGACGACGAGATCCTCATCGACGCTTGCTGGGCAATCTCGTACTTGTCGGACGGCTCGAATGACAAGATCCAGGCTGTCATTGAGTCCGGCGTCTGCAGGCGTCTCGTCGACCTTCTCATGCACCCGTCGACGTCTGTTCAGACTCCTGCGCTCCGATCTGTCGGCAACATTGTCACGGGAGACGACCTCCAGACCCAGGTTGTCATTACCTCCGGCGCCCTACCTGCTCTTCTGTCTCTTCTGTCTTCGCCGAAGGACGGTATCCGGAAGGAGGCTTGCTGGACGATCTCCAACATCACCGCTGGTTCGCCACAGCAGATACAGGCTGTCATCGACGCCAACATCATCCCTCCCCTCATCAACATCCTCCAGAATGCCGACTTCAAGACTAAGAAGGAGGCGTGTTGGGCGATCTCGAATGCCACGTCTGGTGGTCTCCAAGAGCCTTCGCAAATCCGTTACCTGGTCTCGCAGGGCTGCATCAAGCCTTTGTGCGATCTGCTCACGATGATGGACAACAAGATCATCCAGGTCGCGCTCGATGGCCTCGACAACATCCTCAAGGTGGGCGAGATGGACAAGCAGGCTGCGGGCCCGGGTGCCGTCAACCAATACGCCGTCTACGTCGAGGAGGCTGGTGGCATGGTCACTATCCACAACCTCCAGCAACACGACAACTTGGAGATCTATAAGAAGGCCTTCAACATCATGGACAAGTACTTCCCCGACGAGGAGGAGGCCGAGCCTGCTGTTGATGCCACAGGGACCTTCCAGGTAAGAACTGTCCACTCGAGTTGTCACGCATTTGCTAACGCGTCGCATCTAGTTCAACACCGAGGGTGCTGCTCCTCCCCCCGGTGGCTTTAGCTTCGGGCAGTAAAGGGTGTGATAGTCGTGTAGCTGCAGTCTCTCCTTTGTTGTCCATTCCTTCATTCTCCATCATCGTGTAGTCTTGCAACGTCATACAGAATATCAGCCGCGTCCTCTCATCATGATTCATGAACCTTCGCTCTCTCAGGTGGTTTGACTGGTTCCCCATGCGCTGTCTCATATCCCATGAACGATTATGTGTATACTGCCTGCTACGCTAGAGATGTTGTGTATGCATGCCGGTCCTCCTGATTATGATGTATTGCATCGCCGCGAGACTTGGATAGATACCATGCCTTTGACCCTATGGAATCTGAGGATGGAGTGAACTTCGCATCCTCAAAGCAGGTGTTCTTTTCAATGATGAAGTCGCATACAGCATTTGAGTGATGCCTCACAGAAGCAATAACATGGGCACTTTTTCCCCAGTAGCCTGCACAAGGGCGCCTATTGCGAGTGCACCAAACATCCGATTTGGGGAGGCATATCGAGCGGAGGAGTGGTTCACCAACGACCAACACGACATGGCGTCCCAAATTCTCCCCCTTGGTGTGCAACGTACTAAATGCACATGGGATGCCTTTCTGACGTAGATTTCACAGAGCTGATTGACAGATGTATTGGCTCCCGTATCTGGGTGATCATGAAGAGCGATCGTGAGTTCACCGGCACCCTGCTCGGGTTCGACGATTTCGTCAGTGAGTATCTCGCAGCTGCTGAAGTTCAGGTTTGGGAACGTGCTTACGATGCATTTGCAACAGATATGGTACTCGAGGACGTGACAGAGTAGTACGTTCGCCTCCGTCCGCCATGCGTGTGCACGCGATTGACGCATGGCCGCAGCGAAACAACGCCCCAAGGGCGGAAGAAAACGAAGCTGAACCAGACGCTTTTGAACGGCAACAACATCTGCATGGTATGTGCGACCTGTATCTATTACAAATGGCTGCTCACTAGTGTCGCAGTTAATCCCTGGTAGCTCTGGCCCAGAGGACGTATGATCGTGGCATTGCGCGCCTGCTTGTTTTTTCGATATCTCGTTCACTCAATATTCCGACATACTCTCTACTGTGAAACGTGGGCGCTCTGTGCCATTTATGTCCTCAAAGCAACGACCGAAGGTGCCCTGAGGATGTCCGAGATGACATTACATACTGTTACCTCAAGGCTACGCACGTACCGACGAAATGCAACTAGCCGCAGTCCAACGCAGTTTCCTGCTCCATGGGGCGAAGGACGCTCCGGCAAGTCTCTTGGCTGAGATTTGTGGGAGCAGCATCGTTATGCGTTACCGCCAACGGCCTTGTCACCTAGGACATGTGCATTCTAATTGTCCCACAGGCAAATTCTGCCGTAAACTACCATAGGGCGCGGCCCCGACGAGCCTTAAAGTTACATGGAGTTCATCATCACTTGTACCTGCTACGTCCCACATAGCATGGCCATCCAAACGCTTGAATCCTGAAATGTGAAAATGACGGAGCAAGGCCAATCGTTCAATGAAGTGACCGTCAGCGAGAACTCCCTCAGTCGGAGTCCAGGCGACGGTGGTAGATGACGGGCGCTTACGTAGCGCGAAGTCGCTTTTGCTGTCTTGCGGCTTGCGCTCAGCCACCACTATCCGCCGCCACTGTCCTTTGGTTCCTTCCCGTCCTCCTCCACTATGGCCGTCAGACTGCGAATGGCCGTGCACGGCGTGCGCAACAACCGCATCTTCCACCTCGTCGCGATCAACCAGCGGCAGCGGCGCAACGCGAAGCCCATCGAGCTCCTCGGTGTCTACAACCCGCACCTGAAGCCAGGCGAGTCGACGAAAACCATCGAATGGAGCGTGCAGCGGATAAAATACTGGCTGAACGTGGGCGCGACACCGAGCAAGTCGGTCACGAAGCTGTTGCAGATGGTGCGTGGGGTTTGCTGCTCCCGTGTGTTGTGTATATTCACGAGGGCCACAGGGAGGTATTCTTGGACCCGACCACTCGATTACACCAAGTACCGCCGGGCAAACACCCCCACCATCGACCTTCTCCACTACCCCCGAGGAGAGCACGCCCTCAGCTCAGCCTGCTGCATCATGACGGACCAGACGGTCATATATTGCTATACTTTTGCACCTAATACCACCCTTTGATATTACATGGCACAAACCATCCACATCTCCTGTGAGTCGGTCTCGAAGGACCTCCCCCATCTAGCAGGCTCGTCCAGTCAGCCATGCGAAGAGGAGGCCGCGACAAGAAGCGGAAAGGACTGGTTTGAGGTATTTAAGTCGGTGGTTGGCGAGTGTCCGAGAGCAGGTTCACAATCTCATCGTGCCCCGCGATTTCTGCGAGCTCCTTCGCTGTAAGCTCGTCCTCGTCCTATGCGAAGTCAGTGTGTACGTTCCGGCCAGTCAACCAGGTTCGCGCACCTTGATATTCCTGTCTGCGCCTCGGTTTAACAAGGCTTGCACAACGTTTGCATGTCCCCGATCGGCCGCGAGATGTAGCGGGGTATATCCCTGGGGATCGTCGTGAGCGTTCGCGCAGCCCGACGTCCCTTCCTCGCCCACTCACGTTCTCATCGAGCGCGTTCACGTCCACATCAGGGTGCTCCTCCAAATACGTGAGCACGCCCTGCGCGTCGCCGGAGATGGCGAGGTTCGACAGCGCGCTGGAGCTGCCCTCGTCCCCCGTCGCGAGCGTGCTCGTGACCCGTCCGATGTCGTTCCGCTCGCCCTTGCGCCTCGCCGTCTCCGCCTCACTGTCCCATATGTCCTCCTCCGCGTTCCCGCTCCCGCCGTCCGTCTTCGCGGGGACGAGTGCCGACGTCTCGGCCTCCTTCCCCCTCCCTTCCGACCAGCCCAAAGTCCGCGCTATCTCCAGGTAGCGGCTCTCCGCCTCCGCCGGGCGGTCCTTGTACGTCTCCCCCGCAGACCGCCACGCGTCCCACTTGGCCTTCCCGGCGAAGTCGAAGATGGACGGCTTGGGCGTGGAGGGCGTGGGCGCCGCGGTGAGGAATTTGTAGATGGCGTAGAGCTATCGCGAGCCGAGGCAGGTCAGGTTCCGCACGGACGTCCACGCAAGAGCGGCGGAGGGAGAACCTCGAGCTTCGTCGCATTTGGGACGGAATGCAATTCATTCGCGGTGGAGAGGAACGCGGCGGCGTCGCGGAACGCGGGAGATGGATTATAGATGGCGGACATAGTGGTATACAGAACGCAGCGTTCGCGTGCAAACAGCCCCGCAATGAGTTACAACGACCGTACTTATCCGTAGTCTATTACGTAATCAGCACATTGAACGCACACCAGTCAATCGCTGGACGCTGTCCCGGGCTTCCGTGTGCAGTCTAGGCGAGCCCCGCATCTTGCATAGCCTGCGCAGAACGTTAACTCCGCAATGTATTCTACCCCGCACGGAAGAACGCACCTTGAGCATCGTCGAACCGATCTTTGCGGGGCTATCCGTCACAACCGCGCCTGCCTTCTCGAGAGCCGCGACCTTGTCGGAAGCCGCACCTGCCGTCACGAGTTCGGTCAGTCGTCCCTACGGAAATCGAGAGGACTGCCGCCTACCCTTCCCGCCAGAGATGATGGCGCCTGCGTGGCCCATGCGCCTCCCCGGGGGCGCGGTGCGTCCCGCGATGAAGCCGACGACGGGCTTGGGGTGGCTGCGCGTTTTGTTGTACTTCTCGAGGTACTCGGCGGCCTCCTCCTCCATGCCACCGCCAATCTCACCGATAATGACGATACCTGAGAAAGAACGGAGTCAGGTATCTGGTGCAGCCCGGGCAATGTAACTAGCGCACCGTCAGTCCGAGGATCGTCGAGGAAGAGCTTGACGACGTCAATGTGCTTCGTGCCGGGGAAGGGGTCGCCTCCGATACCGACGACGAGCGACTGGCCAAGGCCAACACCAGTTGTCTGTGCGACGGCCTCGTACGTAAGAGTACCGGAACGCGAAACGATCCCTGTGAAGGTGTGGGGTGTTACACACGGAGGGGCACGACGGGGCTCCGAGACCTACCGATGCGGCCGGGCTTGTGGATCGCACCGGGCTGAATGCCCATCTTGCAGCCCTCGGGGTTGATGATGCCAGGGCAGTTGGGGCCGACGAGACGCGACTTGGACTGGCTCTTGAGCGCGTTCATGACCTAGCGGTCAAGAGGGGCGGGGGTGAGCACGACCGTGCCGTAAGCGGAGCAGCGACGGGGGGAAAGCGCACCCTGATCTCGTCCTGCTGGGGGATGCCCTCCGTAATGCAGACAATGAGACCAATCTCGTTCTCAATGGCCTCGATGATGGCGTCGGCCGCGGTGGGTGGTGGTACATACAGGACCGACGCGTCGGGTTGCACCTCGCGGACGGCCTGCGGCCAGTCAGTACGGCGCGGCGGGGTGCGTTCAGAATGAACTGACCTCCTTGACGGTGCCGAAGATGGGAAGTCCGAGGTGGGTTTGCCCCGCCTTCTTGGGGGAGACACCGCCGACCATGCGGGTACCGTACTCAAGTGCCTCCTTCACATGGAAAGTACCCTGTCGCGACGGGGGTGTCAGAGCAGTGCGGACGAGGAGGCGAAGAAGAACGCACAGTCTTTCCGGTGAGACCTTGGCAGAGGACCTTGGTATCCTTGTTGATGAGGAGGTTCCGGATGGTCGCCTCATAGTTCTGTCGGGCCGCAGACTGGGAGAACGCCCGGCGCCCAGCTGGTTACGAGCGGTGAGCAACACGAACAGTGCGACGAGAGAAGAGTTGGAATGACATTACCTGCGGACGAGAGAGACTGACCAGCACGGCGGAGCATGGGAGAGAGTGGATGAGGGAGAGAGTTGCGCTGGCCCGCTTTGACGCGTCCGGGCAGACTGCTGCATCCTCCGGTTTTGGGAGATCCAATCAACGCACGTGCTGCAATCTCACCCTGCCGCCGGCGCTCGCACCTGGTAATCACGCTGGAGATGCATCAGGGAGAGAGGTGGCTGATACAAATCTCATATGCCGCTACTGTCCCGTGTACGTATACAATTTTCATGACTACTCTACCCTTACACCTCATCCATCCAACGGACCTGCCCTTCTCCTCTCCCGAGCTTTCCGTGATGCCCGGTGCAGGTTCCTGATCGCGTACTTGACCTTTTCAAACTCGCCAGACTGTATCGAGCTGGAGGCGACGGCTTTAGCTCCCTGTCATTAGAGTAGAGAAGCTGCAACGTACCTGTTGATGTCAGCGAGGAAGGAAGCCTTGATCTGCTCGGGGGCTGCCGTGAATGGGAGCTGCTGGACAACGGACGGAAGCCACGCGTGCAGCTGGGTTGGCCAGAGCCCGCCCAGGACCCGGAAGATGGTCACGACCATTGGAATGGACTCTTCCGGGAAGTCGCCCACAAGCCCAGACAAGAGGTACCCAGTCAGCTCCTGGCCCTCTTGCTCTACAACCGGCCGGATCGCGGCGGCGTAGATGGGGAACTTTGGTGGAGGCGGCTGGGAGGTTGGAGCGAGACTGTCGTGCGTAAAGATCGAGCGCAGGAGGTCGAGCGCTGCGAAAACAATATCAGAGTGTACGAGGGTCAGCGAGACCATGGCCACGCGGAATGCGATGGCGAATGCAGGCGAGGGGAAGAAGACGTCGGGCGTGAACTCTATCATCTGCAGCAGCATCTGCAGGTAATCCTCTAGGACTACAGAGCGCTAGTCAGTACGCTTTGCAATATATGGGATTCGTTCGACGAACCGTCGGGTATCATTTGTGGTGGCTTTTCCTGCAAGATCGAAACCAATTTGTTTGAGGACCGCTCATAGACCTCCTTAAACGCCGCCCTGAGTGCGGGATCTTCTTCGTTCCCGAACCGGCCGATCACCTTGCCCGCCAACCAGAGGTAGCTTGAGAAGCCGGTTGTCTCAAAGGAGGACACCATTCGGTGCAGGACTGATGGCAGGATCGGCAGCGTGACAGGACCGAAGAATGTGAGGCCGAGCCGGAGCACACGAGTCGCCCGTTCGCAGATGGAGTACTCTGCGCCGTATTTGACGATGAACGGCTCGAAGACCGACCACGCTTCCTGATGGGTGTTTTGGCAGGCTGAAGGGAGATGCTCGCCGAAGGACTGAATAACCCCAAGCATCACCTCGAGATTCTCAAGATCGTCTACATCATGAGTCAATATGCCTGTACTGGACTGGTGCACAATGTCACTTACGTGCAATATGTACGATTTCATCTTTCGACGCTGGCGTGGTCTTCGTGGCCAGCGCATGTACGCGTCCCAGGATATCGAAGGAGAAAGTACGCAGGGACTGTGCTGCTTGTTCCATCGGCATGGCGGAGATGACATATGCAATCGCCTCGTAGACTTGCACTTTGTCATCCTGTACAAGCTTCACACCCATGGTGCCCAAGAAGGAATGTAGCTGGGGCAAGAACTCGACAAGATGCTATGCAGTATATCGTTTCAATAACGATTGAGGTGAAGAAAAAACTCATACGCACCCGTTTGCAATCCTGGCACAAGTATTTCAATGCCTGGCCCGCAGCGGCGTTGACTTCCTGATCGCTGTCTTCGAAGCCTGCCGAAATATACTGGAGTTGATATGGGATGTATTCCGGGTGCTTGTTGATCCACTCCGTGTAGCGGGAGATGATGAGTAGCGCGGCGTAGCGCACGCGAGGGTGAGCCGGAAGAGAGGGTATGAGGTCCATGATCTTCGGTACGGCCTGGTCGTCGTTGGGGTCCACCTCCGCACCCATGGACCGCATCGCGAATAGGGGCGCTTCAATCTCCTGCCATGAGACGTTCGGCCCTCGAGATAGAGCAGCAGTGATCATCTCGTACGTTGCGACGAGACACTTCTCCGTCCCAAGAACATAACAGCAGTCCTTGAGCGTGTCGCCCATGACATGCCGGAAGGAGCGGAAGTTCTCAGCCTCCTGGCCTGTCAACGTCGCGATATCGGCAGGGAAGTGGAGGTGGCGGATGATGACGCCCATGAGAGCCTTGTACGCGTCGATGAACAGAGGGGAGACCGAGGACCTCTTGCCAATGCTCTGAGCCAGACGCATCCAGAAGCTGAACGTGATCGGCACAATGTCGAGGTCGGGGTAGGCAGAGCACTCCCCGATGGCCTCCACGATGGGGAAGAACGTCTCCGGGTGGTGCAAAAGGAGACTGCGGTAGGCCTCCCCAGCCTCGGCGAAGATGCGCGCAAGCCCCCTGATTTTCTCCGGGTCGTCCTTGTACTCCACAAGCTTCGGCTTGAGCGCGATAACTTGTGGAACGATAACTTCGATGACGGGCATGTTATCCTCGACTTCCTGCGTCTCATGGATGAGGTCGCAGACCACCGAGACCGCGGCATCGAAGAGCTCCTCGGATGAGAGCGCCTGGAACGAGTAGGTGATCAAGGGCGAGTTGAGCAAGGACATCGCTACAACTTCCCCCGCAGCGAGCCAACTGCCCAGCGCCTCAAATATCTGTGTCTGCACGGCGTACGTCGCGCCTATGCCGCCAATTGCGGGTCAGCTCCCGCACCCTCGGTCGGTATGGGAATGTGGCGCCACATACCAGGTGCTTGGAGGTACATCGCTAGCAGATCTGTCACTTTTGTCGAGTTCGCCGTGAGCAGTTTGGCAGCCCTCTCCTTGTACTCATCATCCTGCGCCCACGTATGAGACGCGCCCGCCCAAGCCCTGGTAGAAGCAGAAGTTCTAACGCACCGTGATCGGGATCTTCATGTTCGTCGTGACCTCCTCCGGCAACACCTTCAAAAATTGCAGCAGCGCGGGCACCGACGCCGGATTCCTCCCAAACGCGTCGATCATGTCCTGTACCGGGTCCTCCCAGGCAGGAAGCTGGAGCGCGAGCCCGGAAATGGCCAGGCACAGCTGGACGAGGATATTGCGCGGGCCCGCATGGTACGTCTCCAGAGCTTTGAGCAGCGTTTCTCGAAGCTGGAGGAGGTCGGGGGTGCTCATGTCCACGAGATCATAGGTGACCTAACGCCTGGCATGAGTTTGGCCGCGACCCTAATACAGGTCTGCCGTTCGCACCTTTGCCCGGAATGTCTGAGCGGCGAAGATCTTTGCCCCCAGCGGGGCGTCTGGCGAGAGCAGCAGGACATTGCATATTGACCAGGCGTCGGACTGGCAGTTGGGAGCGGAGCGTTAGATGTCGCCGTCCTCCGGAAGCACCAAGGCGAAATGGGTATTTACTGAGTGCTGGAAATCCTGGAGCCATGTGTTTGCCTGGTCGATCGCCGCTTTTGCCGGAGCCTGCTCAAAGACCTCGAGCGCAGAGAGAACAGCCTGGACGGTGGCCATCGTGTGCAGTGAACGAGTTACGAAACAAAGAGCGTGGGTGTTCCAAGTCAGACAGAGCGCGTCGACGCCACCGTAAACAAGTGTTTGGCGATGTTGATGCTGATAAACTCGCGAGAAAACCCTTGCATCATTATCCATCCACAGAAATCCGAGGTCGTAGAGTAAGTGGGTATTGTCATAAGAGACTCATGGGCCCGCTACAGTCCAAAGATTTTGTGCAGTAGAGAGCGAACAGACCGTGACACGGATGGAACAGTGGGACAAGGTGGTATCCAGGGTAAGGAGCGTGGTGAGTGTTCGGGACACTATCGAGAGATTAGAAATCGACAAACATATGGGGACAGGAGAAGGTACGATAACGCAGCGGAGGACGGGAGTAAGGGCAACTATGTAGGGCAACACCACTGGGACACAGCATAGGAGACCGAGAAAAGAGAATACACGTCCGAAAACCCTTAACCACCACGCAGGAAGTTCTTCTTCCTCCCAGTCTATTCAATCACACTTGTGTCAGCCCATAGACATGACCAAAATCCAGCGAGGGGGCACTTACAGCGGGCTTTTCGGGCGTCAACGGACGACCACTCTCAATCCGCCGCTTCTTGTCCTCAAGGTCCAGACGCTGCTTCTCAAGCGCCTCCTTCATCTCACGATGCCGGGCGTAAAGCTCCTCCTCGGACTGCTTCAGCTTGGCCTCCTTCTCTTGAACCTTCTGTTGGAAGACCATCTTCATCTCTGCCTCCATCTTGGCGAGCTTGGCCTCGTGCATGATACGCTCCTCCTGGATACGGATGGCAGGGCTGCACAAAGCAACGGTCAGGCACAGCTCACTCGGTGCAACATGAATCACATACTTGATCTCCTTGAAGACCGTGGAGTCTTGCACAACACCCATGGTGAGCAACTTGTCCGTCCGCCAGTTCTCATAGAGCACATCGTTGGTGTACTCCCTGAGCTCCTCCATGTACGTCCGGACGAGCATCTGGCGAAGCTTGACAAAGTCGCAGTGGTCCTCGTTGTCTACCTCGACAACGCCCCACGGGTACGCACGACCCCGGACTTCACGACCGTCGAGGGTCTTTACGAGCTTGTCGGAGCCTACGACAGCGAAAGGAATCTTGCTCGCGATCTCCTTGGCCTCAGCAAGAGCCTCCTCATCCTCATTTTCGTATGTGGGCGCCTCAAAGATGTGAATGTTGTGGTATTGGATGTCGGCCAGCACCTGAGAGGGATGTTGTTCGTATGACGGTGGGGATCTCGAGAGTGAAGTCGCCACATACCCTGGCCTTGAACTCGGCAACCTCCTCGTCCGTGAGAGTGTCCGCCTTAGCGATGATCGGAATCAAGTTCACTTTCGTGTGAAGCTGGCGCATGAACTCAATATCAATCGGCTTAAGCCTAGACAGGATTAGCGCTCCATGAGCAGTCGCATCTAAGGAGTGTACTCACGAGTGCCCCGTGGGCTGGATGAAGTAGAGACAGGCGTGCACGCGGTTGTCCACAATCTTTTGCCGGTTGACCCTGTTCTCCTGCTCAAGGTAGGAGTCGAAGCGGGCCTCAATGTTCTCGACGATGGGCTTCCAGCTGTGGGCCGAGGTTGGTTGGGAGCGGGTCGAATGTCGCCAATGATTTCGCTCACCACTCATCGTTGTTCACAAAGTCGCCGAAACCGGGCGTGTCAACGACTGTGAGACGCAGGCGAACACCGTTCTCCTCGATGTCTGGGGGTTTGGATCAGGACACACGCGCTCTGACGCGCTCCGCAAACGCCTGCTCACCGGCACTTATGCTCTCAATGGCGACTGTTGAAGGGCGCTCAGCGCTGGGAGGAAGGGGAACCTTGGGCGGGTAGAGCGTGGTGTTGAACAAGGTGTTGATGAGGGTCGACTTTCCTAGGCCAGATTCGCCTGCGAGTGTGGATTAGAGTGTGTGCTGCTGACGCGTGTAACGTGTTGCTACGTACCAACAACCATGGCGGTGAACTGGAAGCCCTTGCGGACGCTCTTCCTGTGGACCTGGTTAGGAAGGTTGGCAAAGCCGACGAAGCCCATGAGCTTTCTTTGGATGACGGGCGCGAGGGAGGCGTCCGGGGACGGCTGCTGCTGCTGCTGCTGGAGGGAGGGACTGGAGCCGTTGAACCTGGCGGTGCCGTTGGGGGAGAGCGACGCGTCGCCATTGGTGGAGTCGTAGTCGGACATCTGGAACGAAGACGGGTCGAAGGGAGAGAGCGAGGAGGGAGGGGGGTGGGGGAGGAGGACGGGGAGTCTGTGCCCTGCGTTACCTGGATGGCCGCGAGAAATGGAACGGGGGGAGAAATCGAAGGAGGGCGGGAGCGCTGGCTCTGTTTGCCGCTGCTTGAATTTGTGGCGCCAAACCGTAGCCCGGGCTTGGGGAGGACCATCTGCAACGAAACATATCCGCCTGAACATGCTATGTACACCCACACACAACCGACGCCGTTTACGTAGGACGGGGCTCACCCAGTGCAGCGGACTGCCGCGGATGGAGGGGGCGTGCTGGGGGTCGACATGGTCGTCACCCTCCCCGCGCGCTCGTCGGGCCCCTTCATATGGCGAGCTCGATTTCCGGGCACGTTGGCGGCGTGCGGCTGCGAAGTGCGCCCTGCGAAACTCTATCCTCGCCCTTCCAGTGCCCCTGCCGTTCTCACCCTGCACTCCCCGACGTGGCTGCCCACGCACGGGCGGTGAAGTCCTCGCGCCCTTCCCGTCCTCGCGGCCACACCGCGGCCCCGGCCCCCGCCGTACCACTCAGGCATCAGTCCCCGCGCCTTCGCTGTGCATTCAGGCCGTATTGCGGACCAAGCGGCGCGTCTCAGCACACTACACGGGCCGGGTAACATCTTGTCATTCATAGATCCACTGGCCGGGATCAGGACATGGAACGTCGGATGTAACAGACCCTTCACAGCGGGATGGCCATATGGAACACCGTCCCCGGTGCCTCTCATTCATGCGGAGCGACGGCCTATATTCCGTGTGCCCAGGTAACAGTTTGTCCGCATGTTGGTCAATGTGAGCAGTGATCGCAATAGTGCTGGAGCTAGCCAGTTGTCATTTATCAACGAACCCAGGATCGCGCTCCTGTATGTACAGCCAAGTCACCTAGAGCCCGGACCGGTGGGCTCGCGCAGCCTGAACTCGAAGACTGCCGTGGGTGGAAAGATATCAGGATCGGCCATCCCAAGTTCTCCACTGAGCACAGCGACTCACCGTCGTTCCTCGCATAGTGCCCGGTCACGTCGAGGTCGAACTTCCCGCGGAGGACGTCGTCCAGGTCCAAGTCGGCCGAGATGACTCCCTCCTCGCCCAGCAGCGGGCCCGCGAGCACCTGCCCGAGGGGGCTGATGATGACGCTCCCGCCGGCGATCATCACGTTGTTCGGGTCGCGCGCGTCCGCGTTCGCCACGGCGTGGTCGGGCGGGTAGTCCTTCTCCTGCGCGAACTGACAGGCGGAGAGCACGAAGCAGCGGCCCTCGAGCGCGATGTGCGCCATGGTGTGCTGCCATGCCGGCCGCGCGTCGACCGTGGGTGCGCAGTAGATCTGGGTCCCCTGGGAGTAGTAGAAGGTCCTCACTGTTCACGCCGTCAAGACCATATCCAAACTGTGGGACATCGTCAGGAACGTACGCAACGGCATGTAGTTTTCCCTGCATCGATTACGGTGAGGAGACACTCAGCAGTCGGCCCGGACGAGACTCACCAACAAATGGTGGCAGATAGCTTGGTCTGCACCGTGGCACCCGGTTGTTTGGTGCTCTCAAACGTCTTTGAAAGTACCGGGAGGGTCGAGCCATCGCCCTGACCCCAGATTGTTCGTTCCATAGCCGTGGGCACCAGCTTTCGGTGCTTGGCCAGGTAGCCCTGCTCCGGATCCACGAACACGGCGGTACAGTATAGCGTCCCGTCGTCACGCTCGATCACGCCCACGACAAGGAAAACATTAGTCTCCTTGCTGATCTGCTCCATTCTGGTGATAGCAGGAGAGGGGATTTCGATCGCCGCCTTGGCGTAGCGCAGGTACTCATCGCGCCCTCCGGGGCCGCGCTCGCCCACGACGAGACCGAACGTAGACATCTTGGGGTACCCCCGATACTGCAGCGTAGGCATGTGCAATTAGCATCGGTAGAAGTGAGCGGGGGCAAAACTAACAAAGCTTCTGGGAATACGGCGAGCTGGGCGCCATCGCGTTCCTTGGCAAGGCGAGTCAGCCTCTCAAGCTTTTCGAGCGTGTCAGAGAGGGAGTATGCCGCGGTGCTTGCTTGCACGACCGACGCCCTAATAACGTTTGCCATACTTAGCGTGTGGGACGAGGTCGGGGGAGTGAAGTTCAGGACGATACGGACTTCAGGCACTAATATACCTTCCTAATACGTCACGAGATTACCTAGCGGGTACCTTCTCTCCGACCCGGTCTTCGGTACGTACCACGAGTCACTCACACAACGCGATACGCGCCACGACACGCTCCGTGCTTGTCCGCTGCAACGGGAGAGCTGTAGGATGACTAAGCGCACACGTCCAGATCGCCTCACACAGTAGGGTGAACCCGGAGGCCGAGCTTCGCAAGGATGCAGCAAGAATGACGAAAGCAATACGGGGAGCTATGGCCATCAAGTACTACTTGCACCAGACTCGCTAACGGCCTGAGCTTTTGGTGCAGGAAGCCACTCCTTCGGGAAATCCTTGAGAGTCGGGCGGTGCGTCTGCCGTCCGTAGATGTGCCCACCCTTCTTCGCCTTCCGCGTCCTCGCCTCGATATGCCTAGTGTCCACTGGGATATCCGAGAAGGTCTCGCTGAGGTTCTGTAGACATGTATTCGTGAGTACTCAAGCCAGAATTTGAGCCGGAGACACATACGTTTGCAGCAGCCAATAGCCTGTCAAGCGTGTCACTCGCCCACTTCAGGTTCATAGCCGCCTTCGGGAAGTCCTCGCACGAGATCTTAAAGAACCCATGCTCTCCTCCGCCTTCCTCCGCGTTGATACCAGAGTTCGTAGGCGGATCCGGAGTCCACCGGACGCCAGCCAAGACTTTGAACTTGTGAATTGCGGCGTCATTCTTCAGCGGGAGACGAGCGACCGGGACGACGATGGTGCTCTTGGCGGCAGCAGGGTGCGGCTCTCCGCCATACGAGATGGAGCGGACGACGAGCGGGTGTGATGCATCAGGAGGGACAAAGGGTTTGCGGTATGCTGGATGGGGAGCCATTCAATACCACACCGGTCAAAGTTCTAGGCATTCACGCACCGACGAGCTTGGGCATCTCGTGTTCAATTAGTCGGAGGTAGTACAGTATCTGCCGTTGCTGCTGCAACGCCTTATGTGTGGGTTCTGGCGCATCGTCCTCCGGAGGAACCTGGTCCTGGAATATATCCTCGTCGATAGGGAAGGGCTCAAGGTTTGGTACGGGGCGCCTGGTCGTGGAAGCAGTCGGTGCTTGTTGACGTGCAGCAACAGCAGAGGAGGTATGGAACTGTTTGGAGCAAAAGACAGGTGCCAGGGCAGCCCTACAGGAACGCGCAAGAGCCATCGCGCCAAGATAGACGAGGACGGACTGAGCCTGCAGCAGTGGCCTGGCAGTGGCAGACAACGAAACGAGAGAAAGTCGAAAGCTGGCGGTAGTCAGGTGACCCAGATCCCATCGGGCAGCTGCTCAAGTCCGCTTTTGGTAACCGCTGCTAATGCCACCTTTCTCCTCATTCCTTGCCACCACCTCATATACGCTCAGTGCGATGGTTGTAGGTCCTTCCACAAACATAGATATGGGTTTTTTAGCTAATTCATTTTGTTAGCGCCTGCTACTCTCGATCAAGGCTGAGCTAGAGAACGTAACAGATCTCCAACCTGCTTCAGATAACTTTGAATACTTCTTCAAGGTGGGTTCAGACGGTTTGTGGGCAGCCGGACCTAAGCTCATACCTAATTTACAGGTGAAATGTAACAGCTGTAATGAGGAGCACCTCAAGATGGTCTCCCTCAACCGTCTGGTGCGCATCTCTCATTTCTGCAGTCGAGCAACTGCTGCTAATCAAGTGATATCCTGCGGACAGGAAGAGCGCGAAGTGACCTCAGGCAAAGGCAGTACCGCTCACTTTGTCTGGCGTTGCGGTCTATGTAAAAGAGAGTCTTCGGCGAAGTTCGAGCCCGGAGAGAAACCGAGACCGTACTCCGCCGACGCAAACGGCCAGTTCGCCCCCTTCCTGACGATCGATTGTCGTGGTCTTGAGTTTATCGGCTTTGACCCCAGGGTAGGTTACTTTGCATCACGTTTGAACCTTCTCTGATACCTTCTCAAGGGAATATGGAAATGCGTGGGGGCCGAGTCTGGCACGATATTTTCTGAAGTGGACCTGGAGGAAGGCGAATGGGTGGACTACGACGAGAAGGTGATCACGCCGCGGTCATGCTCCATACTACGTTTCTCACCCGCATCTTGAATAACAGGCCGCTCAGCCGGTAGGCGTCTCTAACTTCGAAAGTCAATGGGCAAGGGCATGAGATACCGTCAAGCGAAATGTACAAGTGTACAGTATTGAGCGATATATACGACAAAATGGTACCTCAACGCATACCCGTCAAAGGTCCAAGATACGCAAGGTATATAGTAATACCATCCCAATCAACCCAAAATATAAGGGTATCTGAAACGCAATAAATTGCCTACTGATGACTCTCCGCGCCCAAAGGGACCGGATTACCATCACCCGTTCGTGCGGTATCGGCTTCCTGGTTTGACCGTGTCCCGGCCGACACAGAGTCAAGAGACGGCGGCTCGCCTTCGTTCTCAGGTTCGTGTGGGCTTGGATGATGTCCACCCTCGACGGTATTGCCCTCCTTCTTGTCCGCACCGCCCTTCCCGGGCAATACGCTGGCAATCTGCTTGGCGTGTTTGGCGGTCTGCCCCTTGGCGGATGCGATCAAGTGACCCTGCGTTTTCTTAAACTTTGCCAGATGCTCGATTCTGCAATGGGTCAGTGTCAAACGACCCTATGCACCACCTCTTACGGTCACTTACCCCCACAACGCCAGTTCCGCCTTGCTGATCTCCACCTTGCTCATGTCGACCCCGCGCTCATCGAGCACGGATATAAAGTTCCTGAAATGCTGTTCGGGGACAGCGCTGAATCAGGGTGGCGTTCCAGTCCATATACTGCGTAGGAGCTCACATCTATCGACGTCCTGACAGTTTGACCCGATCAGAAACAGGCTCGACTCTGCACAGCGTGGCGGCACCCACCTATAGTGCCCGGACAGCGGAGATAGGGTGTGGATGAGGCCATCTTTGACAGATATCAGCCCGGCAGACGTGACAATACCGCCTGCCAGGAAAGAGGAATGCTGGAACGTGCCCGGGGCTGCGGTATCGTGAGACCGGTTGTTGTGGCCGTGTGCTTCCTGCAACCTTACCTTTGATTCCGATGAAAATATTAACTGTCACGGGTAGCAGGAAGATGATCAGAGTCAGGTATGACGTGAGGAACGCCGAAGAGGTACGAACAGTTCTTGTCCTGTATCGACGTCAGAACCTAACCAGGAACGTACAGGAGAATCAGACTGACCGAGACATATATCCAGGTATTCCGCCTGATGGTTTTCCGGAGCAGCTTGTCCAGCAAACCGCGCAGGGTGAGATTCGTCCACAGGACCCTCTTCACCGGATTCTCCGGCTGCCTCCGAAGGCCCACATAATGCATCATCTCGTCCTCCGCATCTCCTGACAGCGCAGAGGCGGAGCTCGAAATAGAGCTCGAACGCCGCGACTGGCCACTGAAGCTGGCTCGCGGCGAGCCTGAATCCGTGCCCGGCTCGTCGAACGGGACGATTCCGCGACCACCTCCAGCGTCCTTCCAGCGACCGGCGGTCGTGTCCACGAGCTGTCCGTTGCGCGCCCAACGCAGCCTGCCGCTGTTGTCGATGGTAACGAGGTAGTTGAGCCCTGGGAGACGGATGTGAGTGTCCTGCATGTGCAGTGACGGAATGGTGCTGACGTTGTTCAGGGGAAAGGTAGGTGATTCGCTATCGCCGACCAGTCAATACTATGGGTGCAAGCACCACGACAGATGCAGAACAGCCCACCTCCTTCTCCAATTGCTCGCGGGGGCATTCTTTCAAGGAAAGATACTTCCCTCCACCGCGGTCGAGCCTGCAACGAGGGGTCAGGGCAAGGCACTGATAGAAGCCGAGCCGCGGGTATGTACCACTTGAAGAAGTTCTCCGTCGTGTCCTCTCGTTTCCATCGGTCGTGGTAGTACTGCGTCCATAGATCAGCCGCTGCCTAGCGAATCTGAGCTGATTCGGCATCGGTACCTTTACTGCACGCAGCGACGAACCGCGCGGACTCAGTATCAAGCTGTGCGCCGCAGTTGATGCCTTACTCACAGTTCGATCCATAGCGGTGTTTACTACCGAAGGCGAGCGTTGAGATGCATCCATACAAGTCACAGGCAAGTTCTCACCCGTCGATGAGCTCAAGCCAATGTTGCGTCTCCAGGTGCTTCCTGGCCGCTTCCGGGTGACTGCTCTCCCCCTTCGAGAGCATGTCGTCCCCATCCTGGAGACGGCCCGCGAGAAACGCGCCGCGCTTCCAGCGGTCCCGGCTGTCGTTCCTGCCCTGCTCTGCCGCGTCCCGGTCGACCTGTGTGCATACGTACAGCACCCCCCAAAGCGAGTACGAGTGAGCGAAGTTGACAGACGGTGTACCTGATCGAGCGTTGTGGCGCACCTTCATCCGCGCGTGCACGGCCAAGTCCTTCCACAGAAAGTCCGGTCCAAGATAGCGTCGGCGCATCTGCCTCCGCCAGGCTTTCTGGATGCGCACGGCCGCGTCGTGTCTCCTCGCCTCCTCGCGCTGCTCCTCTTCGGTCGGGTTGTGTAGCGTTTCTTCCAAGGCTTGCATCTTGACTCATGGGTGGCTGCTGCAAACACGCTCGAGCGAGTCGTGCCGGCACACACTTATATCGCATGACGTCATGGGAGCAGCAATGGCAACGCACGCCGGGTGGGGATAACCTGTATTACGCTGTGTACATGGACCTCCTCGAATAAGCTGCTAGGTTTCCGTGCTGTACATGCGGGCAAAGACGATGGGCATAACGGAGTCCGTGATTTCCAGCCGCGATCCTAATACGATTAAAGTGCTACAGGGGGATACGTTGCAAGGTGCGTGGATATACGGGGAATGTGCTTGGACGAGGCTAACGAAGGACAGGCGTGACGGGGGGTACTATTGAGCATGGACACGTGAAACAAGATCGGGGGAATATAACGACGTCTGCAAATCTGCGGTCGCACGTGCGTGTGGGAGGTGTATAGTACAGTTCGATTACTTGAAGCCATTGAACGTCCAGCCCGGCTGGAGCTCGAGGTATGGATGCCTCCGCAACTCGGCGGCGGTAGGACGCTTATCGGGATCGCTGTATGTCGATGTCAACACACTGAACAAGAACAAGGAGAGAAATAGGCACTTACGCCGCAAAACACTTCAGTCTGAAGTCGTCCGCGAGCGGGGAGAGTTCGATGCCGGCAGGTACTGGGGGCGCCTGCTTCGTCGAGTACAACTGGAACAGTGTCAGCCCAGGTGAGGATAAACATCGCAGAGGAAACATACATGAATCAAGACGGCCATGGCTTCTTGCCCAGACCATGGCCGCTGGCCGGTCCACATCTCGAAGACGACACAGCCGACACTCCAGATATCGATCTTGGAGTTGTACCCCTTGCCCTTTGAGTTGACGACCTCTGGGGCCATCCAAAACACGGTGCCTTGCATGGAGGTGTACGCAGCCGCCATGTTGATGTCGTCCGTCCGCTTGGAGATACCGAAGTCGGAGATCTTGCACACGCCGGTAGTCTCGACCAGGATGTTGTCCGCCTTCATATCCTGTAACAACCCAGTCAGGACAAGGCTCCGTCAAACGCAGAGTGTCACATACTCGGTGGAGGATGCCCTTGGAGTGGAGGTACTCCAGTCCGCTCAAGATCTGACCGGTGAACGACTTGGTGACCTCTTCGTCGAACCGACCGTGCTTCCGCAGGCAACTCGCAATCGAGCCACCAGGAACGTACTCCAAGAAGCTAAGAAAACCGGCCAGGTCAGTCCCGAAAAACGAGCGCCGCACGCCACGCCACGCCACTCACATGCTCAAGAACGTCGGCGTCTCCTCGAACCCAAGATACTGCACGATGTGCGGGTGGTCGAGATCCTTGAGGGTCTCGCTCTCGAGCTTGAGCGCCTCGACGACGCTGACCTGGCGAGAGTCGTCCTTGTCGCTCGCCGTGCGCGGGATTTCGACCTGCTTCACCGCGATCATCTCGCCCGTCGTCGCGTTCAGCGCCAAATACACCCGGCCGTACGTCCCCTTGCCGATAAGCTCGCCCCGCACCCAGCGGAAGATAGCTGGGCACGCCGAAAACGCGTCAGAGACAACCCTAACAACCGAAGACGACGCACTCACGTTTCGCACCGCCGCCGGGTGACGTGTCCGCAGGGCCCGAGGACGCGGGGCCCCTGCCGTGCTCGGTCGTGACCTCCTCCAGCTTGCTGCCCCAGAGCTTCGTGTTCCGCTTGCGCGACGGTGGCGCCACGGTCGAGTCATCCCCGCGTGAGGTACGATCCAGCTGACGCTTGTGCTCGGCCGCGACGACACGGATCGACTTCTTGTGCTTGAAGCGCTGTGGCGCAGGGACCGCCGGAGCTTCCGTTGATATGGGCGAAGTGCCGCCGGACGGTGTCTCGATCACAGGCTTGTCGAGGTCGTGCTCGGGGAAGTACTCCTCGAGACGCTCGTACATCACCTCGGGGGGCGGGCGAGGCGCCCAGGTCATGTCGAAGTTGTTGTCGAACTTGCTGATGCGGTCCTTGAGCTTCTTCGTAGGCTGCGTGATTGCGCCCGTCCGCCTAGGCGTCCGCGGGGGCAGCGCAGGAGGCAGGAAGTCGGGCGGTGCGGGGAAGTTTGCCGGCGGAGATCTGGCATACTCGCCATAGTTCGAGTTCGGAGGCAGAGCATTCGGGTTTGAAGCCGGCGAGCTCTCGATGCTGAGCGGCGTGAGGGGCGGGCGGGTGTTTGACCGAGGCTTTTGAGACGCAGGCGACTGCGTATCCACGGTCTTCTTCGGCTTCTTAGCCCAGATCGTGCCGCCCTCCTCACTATCTTCGCTGCTAGATGGGTCGTCATCGTAGCGACTGCCATTACCCAAGCTCGCGGTAATATTGGAGGGGAACGCCGAGAGGTCGGTGAGTGGAGGCGTAGGTAGTTGCGAAGTGGGCGGAGGTACGGGAGGCTTCGGCCTCGGCCGCATGGTGCCCTCGGCAGCGTTCTCGTCGATGAAGCCCTTGAAACGGTCGTCCATCCTGAGCGTGTGCGAGCTGTCCTCGTCAATCACGCCGCGCTGTGGGAAGGCACTGCCAGGAGCGCCAGGAGGTATAGGCAGCGTTCCAGTGTGTTCCGCGAAGTTGCTTGATCCGGGGGTCAGATTTGTAGCAACCACGGGGCTTCGAGGCGGGGTACGTGGTCCACCAGCCACGCGCACCGGATGGTCGCCGACACTGATCGGCAGACCAGGGTGCGTGTCGACATACGAGCGAGGCATCTGAGTGGCACTACGCATGGCCTCTTCCCGATCACCATACGAATGCATTGCAGGGCCAGACGTGCTGTAATTATGCGTTGAACCGGAGGGTTGCCTGCGCGAGACGGTGTCATAAGACTCGGAATTCTGAGGCGAGTGCATGTACCGTGGCGGACTGAACGGAGTTGAGCTGCTGTCGCCAAGAGCGGAGTGTGGCCGGGGGAAAGGGTCCTGTGACGGAGAAGACAATCCAAGATACGTGTTCCCTACGGGCGGGCCTCCCGTGTAGGAACTGGCTACAGGGCGTGCGTAGCCGGCAGAAGGTACGGAGCGGGCGGGGTCCTGCTCATTCGGAACGAATGTTGCCTCACCGGAGGAAGTCGCGCTGGGGAGGGAGGGCACGCCGGTTGAGCTGCCACCCGTTGAAGGACGAGTGACCAAGGGTAGGGGAGGCTGAGGCCGTACATTCCGGCCAGGCTGCAGGCTGGCAGGATGCCTGTACGCGTCCTTCAGGTTGTTCATGCTCTTCGCAGCGCCGCGCACAAGACCATGTTGGGGGCCTCTCGGTTCCGCCTTGGTGTTGGGACCCGCAGAGTGCTTCCAGTTCACCGCCCACATGACCGGTACCTGCTTGTTGACCTTCTTCCGCGACGACTCCCCAGAACCGGTGCTAGAACTCGCGTGGGGCCGGAAGGGGGCAAGACTGGGCATTGATGGGATGGACGGCGGGCTCATAGGGAATCGGTGGGTATCTTGAGGCGTGGTCGGTCGATCATTTTTATACCTGCTGGACGGAACATCTGAGGGCACCATGGTCCAAGGTTCCCGACGGATTCGGGTCTCCGAAGGGTCGTACTCGCCATTCCTTGCATGGCGCGGGCTCCCCTCCTTGCGATAATCGCGCTGGACATCCCTGCGTCTTCGCTCGCGATCAGATGCTGCCCTCTCCTCCCGTTCCCTATGTGCGCGCCATTGACGGTCAGAGTAGCTTGATGGCTGGCCGTCGTTAGTGTGGCTTCTCTCCCGTTCTCCAGAAGGCTCAGGGTAGTTCGAATACGCTTCCGGGGGTGATGAAGGGTGACTCCCGTCAACGAAGCGGGAGCTTTTCGGAGAGGTACCTGGGAGGGGGGACAAACCAACACTAGTGTAGTAGGGATCCGGGCGGTATGGGTAGTGATCGGGGCTGCGGAGGATGGGGCGTTCTGGTGAGAGCATGCCGGCTGGAGAGCGAGACCTGTTTCGGCCCATTGGGGAGACAGGGCGCTGTCCAGGCGTAGGCAGAGTTCGAGCGTGTGTGGCAGGCCGGCCCGGCTCGCGCACATCCCTCAGCATGTCAGTGTCACCATGGTCGAGGTCATCTGACACTGAGGCCTCGTATCCAACCTCCGCATGGTGAACTTCACTAGCAGACGACTGGCTGTTTTGGCGAAGTCTTGTCGCGCGGTTGGGACGGAGAGGCGCGTAGAGGTCTTGCTGGGGAAGGACCGGAGGGGGTATAGTGTTGACGGTTGAGGACATCACAGGCTCATAGACCGGCTCGTGCACGGTCGCGGACGAATGCGACACAAGGAGCTTGAGATTGCCGGAGTGATCGCCACGTTCCTTGTAGAGCTCAAACAACTCTTCGTCCGTCAAGGCATCACCGATAGCGAACTGTCCGACTTCGGTCCTGTAGATAGAGTACTTGGCCTGATCTTCGTCCGGGATTTGCAGCTGTAAGACGGGTAAGGTTTCATGTCCGGACTTTTCACGAGGTCGCGCACGCACCTTCGTGAAGATACGCTCCCTAATGAAGGCGGGGGTCATGGCACCCGTGATATCAACTATCTGCAGGTTCTCAGCGTCGGTCGTTACGAGTACAATGACCTTTTCCATAGGATTAGAGCGGAACATCTGTGAGGAGGAGGAAGGCGTGTATGAATCAGGCGTAGACACAGTAGGCGACTGTGATGGAGGTCAGCGCGAGGTACGGGAAGAAAATTGTGGGCTGGACGCACCGTGGCCGGACGGGAGCCGCTCATTGAGCCGCGACGAGGAGAGCTTTGCCCATGCAGGTGCGACTTGACGCGCTCAAACAGTCGTGGTTTTGAGGCTTGGGGAGTGGTGTCGGTGCGGTCGGACGAGGCCGACTTGATCATGTCTGGCCTGATCGTGCCCTCGTCCGGGAGGTGGATACCTGGCCCGTTGAGGCCGGGCGTGCTCGGCGGAGGGGTGGATGCATCGGCTGGGGAGCTGATGCTGGAAGGCGAGGGAGAAGAGAGCGTGCCGTTGGAAGAGGGGAAACAATGGATATCGGTGGTCAAGGGAGGGGGGTGAGGGTTCATTGGGACATGGGGGAACTTCCCTGGCCGGTACTCGGAGGATTGGAATGAGTGCGAGGGGCTGGGAAGAGGACGGGGTGGCTTGTAGGGCTCGGCGGGGGTAGGGATGTCGTCTTCGTCGCCGCTACTGAGGGTCGGATTGCTCACGATGAGCACACGGCGAGGCTTCTGCACCCTCCTGGGGTTGAGGGATGCGGTGTCGTCGGACATGGGGGGCGGAGTGGGAGTGGGTGAGAGAAAGAAAGCAGGTTGGACGAGCGAACGGGCGGGCGTGGGTGATCAGGGTAGTGATGATTAGGCCCTTGGTGAAGGAGCGGAGGAGTGGATCCAAGCGCGTTGAGCGAGGCCAGCCAATCTGAACGTGCTCCGGAAGAGGGCCGGTGAGAGGAAGAAAAGGATGGGGGGCGTCGGGGGGCGTGCGTGGGGCGACGGAGACGTCGAGGGCGGGGGCGCGGGGTCGTCGTGCAGCACGACGAGAAGACGAGAGAGGACCGGGCGAGTGGACCAAGGCACAGCGCGAAAGGACTGAACACCACGGGCGGATGACTAAGCACACGCCGGCCTGGCCGCGTTTGGTTAGGACGGAGCTGGCTTCTCAGTTCACATCTGAACGAACCAGGAGGCCGGGCCCGCCGCACACAGGAAGTACCTAAGCTACGAACCATACCGCGGGAGAGCTCGCCGAGTGCAAAACCCGCAGTGCTGCACCGGCACGCCCACCACCACAGGCCTCCAACCGTCTGCCAGCCATGGCGCCTCCGCCACCTTCTAGCATTCCGCGCCTGCACACATGAACTCCTCATGGCCACCCTCTCCTCCATGTGTCCGCCCCCATGTCCGGCCATTCGAGCCGCACGTCGCGTACTATCTACCCGTCTCCCCGATCGGGTTGCTGCCCGCACGCGTATACTTAATGAATTCCGACAGCCCACTCCGCACGCGGTCTCCGCCGTCCCCGCGCCTTTCATCCCGCTCCCGGTCTGCCCGGCCACTCGCCTTCACATCCGTCCACTTCTCCCCACCCGCGCCCCGGTCGCCCTGTCGCGCCCCAGAACAGAAGTTTCATTTCTGCACAATGGCAAGATCAACGCCCTGTCAACTCCTCCCTCGCGATCATCTGATTGTCGTCTTCTCACTTACCACTCACAATCATTCATTGCCCCGGATCGATCTCTCCACTGTCGCATACCCTACGCGCGGTCGTTTCTTCCTGGATCATCGGGCACAAACCTCCATGTTACAATAGTCCGTAAAAGTACACGTATCACACATTACAGGCACACACCACACACCGAAACCACCCTGGCGCAGCCACCTATGACCTCCTGGCGCGCTCGCCGAACGTCCCATCGTTGAGGTCAAGCTAAGCCCCGCAACCCAGTCAGCGATATTTCATCTCGCGTTCATAACACCACGCGCACACACCTTCGGCATGTCAGCGCGCTCCTCCAACATGGCCTCTCCCCAGCACAACAACCGCAGTAGCCCCACCAATTTGGCCTCCTTGCCCTGGCTGAAGCTCTCCAGAATCGCCGCGTTCACCTCGGCAGCGGTCTTCAACCGCTGCGCGGGAGACAGCAGCTCGCTGACAGAGTTGGGCATCATAGGAGACGATTCAAACGCCAACAGCGCCATCGTGCGCTCGAGCTCGGACAAGAACTCCGGGCTCTCTTCTCCCCGAGGAGCGAGCTCCTCCTGGGCGAACTGCAGCGCATCCGCAACCTTGCCTTGCCGGATGAACTCAATGAGCTTCTGCTGTTGCAGCCGGAAGTAAAGCGATGGATTCGTGTCGAGTATCTACAGGCACGTGTCTATTAGCCTCCTATCCAACTCAAATGGAACGGACACGAAGCAAAGAGTCATATTGAAGACTGAAGTTTTGGTGTTAAGTCTCACCATCGCCCCCGAAGGGGCTCAGCGTGGTGCATGAAAAGTTTTAATCCTTTTGGGCGCGGACGTGGAGCGTCAGAGACCAGACGAGACGACTCACCTCAGGGTTCAAATCATTTACGCGCGTGATCGCGTCCCCGACATCACCGCGCTGCAGCGCCTCCCGGATGTTCATCCTATTCTCGATAGAATCGAAGTCGATCGCGGACTCCATGCAAGCCTCCTTGCTGAACTCCTCAGCGGCGGACTTGTACCCCTCGATGACGAGGTAGTCCATGACGAGCCGGTTCAAATCTCTACGGATAACAGGTCAGCATAGAGTTCGCACCGGACAACAAAGTCAAGGCGACGCGTCAAGTATCAGATAATACATGCAATTTTTAGCTCATCAAGGAGTTCAGAGAGATTCCCATTGAAGTTGTTCATCCTACTATGACGCGGCCATGATGATCCACTAGAAGGGACACTCACTCTTTTGAAACCTGCACATCATGGAGCCGCCGTTCCCATTCCTCCTGATATATCTTCGCCTTGTGTTGTGCTGGCTGGTTTGCAAAGCAAAGGTTAGTGCACAGTTCGCGCGTGGAGACCGAGAAGTACAGACCATGAGGAACACGAGCAAAGCAGGACGGTGAAGATTTATAGCAAGCAACGCGATCACTTCAGGGCAAGCCCGGAGGTCAAATCAGTCGAGAAGCGCTCATATTAAACGGGCGCTTCGGTAAACGTTAGCACTAGGCCTTACAGCCTGGCAGAATATCGCTGACAGTCACTGGTTTCAATGCGCCACTTGATTGCAACGAGTCGCAGATCTTGTTTTCACTAACATTGGCATAGGAGATTGACAATCATGACATTGTGCACAATCGGGAAATGCCTCCATCATCCTAACCTGAAGCCATGATGAGACCAAGTCCAAGGGTGATCGTGCGTTGTACGGGAGACAGTACATAGAGTACAACGGAAAAACATGGGCATCACGCTTTTGATACGATGCCACCGGAGCGAATGATATCCAAAAAGTCGTCTTTGCCCAGGTTCGCTAAACGGAGATTCAGCAGGACACTCCAGGCTGCTGTTTGCGGACTCACTCTCGGTGGATTTCGCAGAGAGAGTATCCTTGTGCTTTCCCTTCTTTTTCTTGTCATGGAATGTTGGTGCAGGGAGAGTAGGTTTGCCGGTTCCTCTATGGGACTTGAGCTCCTCAGCTGCAGCCGCTGACGCAGCTTGTGATTGTTGGATAGCATTGAAGAGTTTGACAACTATGGAAGCATGCGTGAATACACGAACGGTGAGACAGTGGATCAGGACTGACCTCCTCGTTGCGCGACCTTCCTCAACGCACGCTCGCTCTCTCCGCCCCATCCACCGATGACGTCTGTTATCCGTCCCCGGTCCTCCTTTTCCTTCTTCTCGACCTGGAGGACATGCTTGCCCTTCGCCTCTAGTTTCTCCTCCTTGCGTTTCCTCGCCACAGACGGCTTGAGCGACAGAGGTGCCTCGGGCGCATTGGTGGTGAGCAGCGACTGCAGCGTTGCACCGAAGTTGACGGCATCTGTGGCTCGCCGTTTTCGTTTCAGCGTTTTCTTCGACTTGGTGAGCTTCGCCTCGGCAATCTCGTCCTCGGTGTCGGGTTCGCTCTGTCCTGAGCTGAAACCGGCGTCTGAAGAAAATCCGTCCTCTTGCTCGGACGCAGAGCCGGAGCTCATCTGGTGGTCGTCTTCCTGATTAGAGACATCGTCTTCTGACGGCTTCTGGCGTTTAGCAGGAGACATGGCGGGACGGAGAGCAAGCAAGGCCCGAGAGACGATCGTCGAGAGTGAGGACGCGAAGAGGAGATGCGAGCACGTGGTGCTAATGAAAGAGGTGAGTAGGCGCCCATACGGAGGCGTTGCGCGGGCGGCTGTTGCGGGATCCTGGATTCGAGCTCAAGTCGACGGTCGACGTCTGTCCGTGCTTGCATACCCCGTCCTCCATTCCATCCTACCCCCAACGGACACCACTCTCCTCACGCTGCCCTGGCCCTTGTTGTGCTTGGAGTACCATCCATTTCCTGACGTCGTACCTGCACGCGGAACGACCCGGCTGTTCGCGGATACGCGCACTCTATATAAGAAGCTCGGGTGACATAGCTGCGTACGCCGTCCAAGAGCCTCTGACAACCGTCCGGCCACACCCCTTGTCCACGCACACTCGTCCCGGATGACTACTCCTACCCTACCGCCTGTGGACCTGACCGTCGAGCCGGACCTACAACCCCTATACCCCACACCCTCCCAGATCTCGGATCTGTTATCACCCAATGTTGGCCTCTCGCCCGCTCAGAAGGCGGAGCTCGTCGCGCACTGCCTAATACGCGCCTGCGTATTCGCGGACATGACCCTCCTCACGTTCCTGCTACAGGACCCGCAAGCGCAGGCGTATGTCGATCTCTCCAAGCAAGACGAAGACGGCCTCGGCTTGATTAGCATCTCCATACTCGGTTTTGGCTCCGAGTCCGAACGCGACATTGAGCGCGAGGAATGCGTCCGTCTGCTCATATCGGAGGGCTGCGATGTCAACCTCGCGGACCACGGTATGTGTCAAACGTGTACGGTCAAGAGCGTGCTGAGCTAACGCCGGCAACTCCAGCCGGCTGGACGCCGCTACACTACGCTTCGCTACTGTCCCCGCCTACCCTCGTGTCCTACCTGCTCACACATGGCTCGTCCCCGCTTGCGCTGACGCGACGGCGATTGACTCCGTTGGACATCGTCACCGCACACTCCACCGTCCCCGGCCGAGAGGACGTCGCGTTCCTGCTCGAAGAAGCCATGCGGGAGGCGGGGTGGAAGGGCGGCCGAATGGAAGAGCAGCGACGATCGTTCGAGAAGCGCATGCGCCGTCTAGGCAGGCGACGAAATGTCCAAGAAGAGATAGCGAAGGCCCTTGGGATCAGCCCCAAGTGGTGGGGAGAAGCTGAGGACTCGGTCTTCTCCGTCGACTCGGACGACGAAGCCGACGAGGATGCTCCTCCGGATTCCGCACTTGTAAGTCCGTCCGGCACTGTGCCACGTCGTGTGTCTCAGAGCGAGCTGCAGACTCCGCCGCCAGATTTCTCGTCAATGCTGGTGTTCTCGCCGATGTCTTTGCCGGACATCTTCCAGTCGTTGATCACCGACTTCCCGCCTTCACTACGAAATGCGGAACCCGCCAATGCGCTCTATATGTTGACGCGTTTCGCATGCCTGAATTGTGATCATAACTGGATAGAAGACCTGATCATAGGTGCTACCGACGCAATAGAGGACGTCTTCTTCGTAAGTGTAAGACGCTTGCCGCCCAAGTGGATTCTAACGGTGGCACAGAGTCATGCCGAAGATCCCACTTACCTGATCTTCTGGCTGTACAACACGACGGTGTGGCTCCACCTCATGCGGTGTGACAACTCCATAAGTCGGACGTGCGACAACCTTGGTTCGCTCGCACTCATCGAAGAAATCTTGAACTCAGTCTTTGGTATGCAAGATCTTCCGGAGGCCTGGCGTTCAGTATGGGCTGATCTGCATGGCAGTCTTCATCATTCGGTTCGCTGAGCGCAGGATTGATGGGATCCTCGATGCCGCCTTGCTGGACTACTCTCCACTCTCGAGTGAATTCGAGACTATCCAGTTCGAATCGGAGTGGTCGTTCCTTCGATCGTTCGGTGCGGGTAAGAAGAAGAACGGCACCGTGTCAAGTACCAATACCGTTCGAGGCGCACCGCCGATGTCTCCTACCCAGACAAGACCGCCGTCTCCGTCCGGTCCACAGCCTTCCTCGTCTCCGCCTAACGTTCGCACGTTTGCATCTTTCAGGCAAACGTTCACCCGCGCTAGGGCCCAATCGTCTGCTACTCCTCTGCAATCACTCTTCAGTGACCCTCACCAGCCACTACCTCCCTCGCCCAAAGATTTGATATCCTTTATGACTGCACTGCACACCTTCCTTGTTCTCTCTGGTGTCAACCCCGCCTTGATCACCCAGTTCTGGTCGCAGGTTATGTATTGGACGGCCTGTGAGTTGTCTACTCCTCCGTCCTATGCTCCAACTGATGGAAGAGACAGGCGAGATTTTCAACAGAGTACTCACACGCAAGAAGTATCTATGCCGGTATGCCGTGTGCCACATTCTGCAGTTGAGTATGCTCACGTCGCGCAGATCTCGGGCAGTGCAGATCAGTATGAACCTGGGAGTCATCGAAGAGTGGATAGGCAACATGGAGCTTCCGCGAGGCGTGGGATCACACTTTGCCCCGGTGCATGATCTGCTGAATTGGCTTCAGGTACGGGACCTGCCATCATATTACCGGCATTGTCCTTGTTAATTGTGCTTCTAGTGTCTGTCGTCCATCACGGAGTTTCCCAACCTCATCGCCACCATTCAAACGATGAAGCACCTCAACCCACTGCAGGTGAGCGTGGACAATTGGCTGGTCAATCGCCGCATTGACACGAGAGTCAGATGCGTCGTGCGGTCAGAGATTACAAGTACGAGGTCAACGAAGGCCGCATGACCGAGGAGTGCAATCAGTACCTCGCCCAACTGCAGAAGGATTGGGAAAGGCACCGGGTGAAGATGGGAGTGGAGCAGCTCCGCAAGGAGGTGAGCGCCTCGAACGTGACTTGTGAAAGACACAATACTGACGATCCGGTCCCACAGCTCGGCGAACGGGAGCGGGAACGGGAGGAGAGCGTGAGCGCGTCACCGTCCCTCCACGAGGTGCCGATAGCCTCGGACCAAGCGTCCTCGACGTCCCAGGAGGGGAGCGCCGCTCAGCGCTCCATCGACGCCCTCTTCGACCGGGCACAGGAGAAGCTGCTCTGGGAGCCGGCCAAGGCCCCGGATCCGCTCGGTGAATTGTTGGATTCGCGGTACATGCTTCCCCTCCTGCTTCCCTCCGACCCACGCATGCTCGGCGCGCTCCCCACGAAGCCGCCGAGCCTGGACGAGGAGAAGCGCGCGAGCGTGCGGCTGAGCGTGGACGGGTCCAGTAGAAGCGAGAGCCGCGCGAGCTTCGGGAACCGGGGCGCCATGGGCTGGCGGTTCAGCAAGCAGCTCCGCGACATCGGGCCGACCACGCTGCAGTATGTCGATGGGAGCAGGGCCGCGGCGCGCTGGACGAGGCCGGTCGAGCTCGAGGAAGAGGAAGTGGAGAAGCCCCCGCCGCCGTATTCGTCTGACGATCTGAACGAGGACGCGGACGCGGACACGGGCGAGCTCAAGCTGGACACGGAGGTTGTCCACCTGACGGCGCTCACCCGGGCTCCGTCCGGGCGCAGTAGAGGACGGGCGAGCGGAGCGAACGCCACGCCAATAGAGCACCACAACGAGGACGCGCGCGTGTCGTAACGGAACGGGAAGGTTTGTGTAACGGACTCGCACTTCGCATTGCTTTCGCCACATGTAAGTAGATACCATTGCTGTTGATCCACGTTCGCATACCCGCCCGGTCGGGGACTCCCCTTTTCGGGAACGCCACGCTACCATCGACGCTGCTCTGGGCGAGATCTATCATCCTTTCTGATTGCTCACCGGAGCACTTCAAGTCGACATGGCTTGTGGGCGCCAGGGGGTCCTGATGCGCTGTCGTTACTAACCACAACTTGTTGGTTTCCTCCTGTCACAACCTGTCGTGACCTAATGGGAGCCAAGTTCGCCCAGCCGAGCACCGATTTAGGCCAGTGATTCACATATTCAGCTGCGTTGCGGGCCGATACACCGGTACCTTCGACGGTATCATCGTGATCTCGAGCTCAAGTCGACCATTCTTTCCCTCTGCGTTCCCGTACATAATCCCGACAACAGGGCGGTATAGGCGTTGTTGCACGACACGGCCATTTCTTCCAGCCAACATGTCCCGTGTGTTCCCCAACTCCGTGGCTTCGGTCGCAAAACCACCGACATTACTCATACTCATCCAGCAAGACCAAGCTTCTTGGTGCCAGCAGGTACGAGCCCGACAGTACATTGTCAACCCTTCATAGGCCGCATGATACTTAATCCGACGTTCACAGCTCAGCGAAGAAGGCTACACCGTGATTCAGGTGTCCTATCCGGGCGTGGACGCTGCCGATCTGCAACGGAGCTTGTCGAGTGCGAAGGCAGAGCTCGAGAAGACAGGAGATTGGGCTCTCGTGACCTACGGGCTCGAGCGCGAGGCCATATCCTCAGTGATCGAGGGTCTCCCTTCTTCTAACCTCCGGGCATGCGTGCATTACAACCCTTCACCAGAGAACGGTAAAGGGCTCGTGCACGAGGCCGCCCACGGAACGATTGTGCCGTACGTGCTCTTTCCATCGACGTCGGCACGATCGAAAGCCCGCTGAACGCGCGGTGTGCAGCACCCTCTTTCACCTCTCCGCAAAGCAGGAGGCCCTCCACGCGTCCCTTCTTGAACTCGCGGCGGAGAAGGCGACGGGCACTCCGACGGCGCGCTTCCCGCTAATCGCGGTGCACACGTACCCCTTCGTGCCCGTGTTGCCGCCGTTCCCCTACCTGGCCGGGCCCCCCATCGATCATGCGAGCGGGAAGATCGGGACGATTGACCCCCACCTGCGCTCGGCGAACAATCTGGCGTACACCCGGACGCTGGAGCTGCTCCGCAGGGAACTCGGGCCTCACTTCCCGCTCGAACAGCTGTGGGAGAAGCATACTTACTATGTACGCCCTCGGCCACTTTCATTCGTTTGCCGCGAAGCGGATATGAAAGTCTATCTGCTAGGAATTCACCGTGCGGGACGCTCCCAGTGATTCAATGCCACTCACTTCTGGTTATTTTCCTTGCTGATGAATTGTGTATCACAGAAACCATGCAGACGATGGTATTGCTCATGCGCGATATCGATGGTAGCTTGGCTTACGCGATTGGCAGGTGTCGACCCCATACGTCAACCATGTCCCCACCATGACTGGAGGTGTTGGTTACCAAGACCTGGCGCGCTTCTACAAGGTCGGTGTATTCTCAGAGAGTCAACTATACGGCTTACACCTAGTCTCTTCAGTATCATTTCACGAAGGACAATGTACGCCACAATGCCGTCTACATCACCAGCACACTAAATGCTCACGCGCATCTGCAGGTCACGCCACCCGATACGGAGTTAATCACCATTTCTCGAACGAGTGCGTACTTGCGCCCGCCCTCATGCAGGTTCTGACAGTAGTGTCTGACTGACCGTTGAAGTCGGCGCCGACAGGATAATCGACGAGATGATCTTCAAATGCACGCACACCACCGTACGTCTTTGGGTCGTATACACCGGTGTCTGTATTCGGCGAGAGTGACCTTCGTACAGGAAATCGACTACTTCCTTCCGGGCATCAAACCTACAGGCAGACCCCTGGAGATCGCCCTGGTTGGCGTTGTTGCATTTCGAGGCGACAAACTCACCTTCGAGTGAGTATTCCTGATGTCATGTTTCGCTACCAGCTGCTTATTGCTCGCTCTCAAGGCACATGTGAGCCATCACTGTCTCAATGTGCGGGACCACTCACCACCGTGAACATAGCTACTGGGATCAAGCGTCGCTGCTAGTGCAGGTATGGATCACCGCGCACAGGCACTCCAGCGTGTATCAAGTCATGATTACCCATCTTGCAGCTCGGCCTGCTTGACCCCAAAGGACTTCCTGTTGCAGGTGTGGATGTTGCGCGCAAGGTTGTTGACCCTTTTGGTCTGCCCAGCAACACACTGCTCGCGCGGTGGAAGGAGAGCGAGGGATTGCCCGTTGATTGATATCGACTGCGCTGCTCATCACCCGCCCATGGTTGACTCAGAGTCGAAGACTGGATCGCCCGTAGCTATGGAGAAGCCAATTGTATCCTGACACTGTGAAATTCGAGGATGGGGTATCAACGCTATTTGTCTGTCTGCATAGCAGGCATTCCTGGGTGGCCTTTCTCGCCCGCAGTAGGCCGCAAAGGCTGTGTACGAGCGAACACCGCTCACGACCGCTCATCGCATGCGAAGCAGTCGTCCGCAGTCTCTTTACCGCATGCATCCAACGCGCGGCGTTTATGCGCACAGAGAGAAGGACGATAGTGCTGCGCTCGAGATCATCGCACTCTGAAGTTCACGCGGGGATCAGGACAAGGGGATATGTGGGCGCCTATGAGCTGAGGGCAGTACGCGCGACTGAAATGCCAAGGTGGCCGGCGACATGTGTCACAACACAACTATGAAGCGATGCGCACGACCAGCTGCGCGCCGCCACACCCTCCGCCTCCCACCTTCCCTTTCTCTCCTACCCTCACCTCACCAGTCACCCTTTCTTGCCCGCTCTCCTCCTCGACGCCCACCTAGCTAACGACCGCCATGTCTGCCTTGCCTAATCCCTACGCGGCCCCCGACCGCGACCATGACAATGACCATGACCACCACGGACAAGATCCCTCCTCGGAGTCTGATTCAAAGCCATTGCTTGACCACGCCCAGTCGCCAGGGCCCCATCCGGACCACAATGTAAATCCCGTGTACGAGCCAGACTACCGATACAGCTACACGGACGAGCACTTCAACTACTATCCCAGCGGGCCCACGCAGTCCCAGGCCAAGCTCGATGAGCCCTTCACACCGAAGCCGGAGGATTATGCTCGCCAATTGCGGTATGAGGACATGGGTACGTCCGCTACTCCGTCGGCTATCGCACTGCTTCTGAGCAAGCGTAGATTACGCGGAACCGTTCGCCCCACCAACGGCCAAGTCTTCGCCCATGATGATGAAGAGTCCCAACATGTTCCAGAGGTACTTTGGCCTATACCCTCTTGAACAACGCATACAGGACAAGAAGCGTGGGGTCGGCGTGCAGAGGTACCCAATAGCATGTACGTTCCAACGCGGCGTCCGGCACTCACAGGTCTAATCCTCCCGTAGGCTGGGTGTTGAGTTTGGCGATGCTGGCCATCATTATCTATGAGCTGGTGACGAACCAGAAGGCCCAAGGGACCCCATTCTCATTCCATGTATGTCGAATCTCCCTCTTGTACGTTGGTGGTGCTGACTTTGCTGCAGCCAGTCGTAAATCCGATGCTAGGACCATCCTCGTCCGCACTAATTCAGTTGGGCGCACGGTTCCCACCTTGCATGAAGAACGTGACGGATGTGCCCATAACCACAGCAGTCCCTTGTCAGTCCATCTCCTATCGCGGCAGTGTCACTGTGGATTGAATATCGCTTCTTAGGTCTAAACAACACCGCGAATCCGGCGACAGAGCTATGCTCATTGGAGGACATTTGCGGCTTTGGTGGGTTCCACGGCAAGACACCGGACCAGTCCTTCAGGTAGAGACCAGCGCGTGCCCGTCTAGTCGCGATATTGATTGGTCTGAGTTTGGCAGGTTCATCACGGCTATCTTCCTCCATGCCGGCCTCATACATTTTCTCCTCAACATGTTGGCTCAGCTCACTGTGTCGGCTCAGGTCAATGCCCTGTTGTTGATGATAGCATATGAGTACTAATACGATTCGTCAGGTTGAGCGGGAGATGGGGACCCTGCCCTTCCTGATCCTTTATGCGGCAGCAGGCATCTTTGGGTACGCTTCCTTCCAGGCGGATTTAACGTATGCTCACCAAATTCTCAGCAATGTACTAGGCGGTAACTTCTCCTTGGTTGGTGCACCGTCGGTTGGTGCCAGCGGTGCGATCTTCGGCACTGTAGCGGTAAGCTGCCTGGTCACATTTGCAGAACATCCTGTCTCATTGCTCGCTTTAGGTCGCATGGGTTGACCTGTTCGCGCACTGGCGTTATCAGTACCAGCCGGGCAAGAAGGTATGCTAGAGCTACCTGAAGTTTCATAATCGCTCACGAGCACCTGTCAGTTGGCGTTCATGATCATCGAGCTCATCATTGGTATCGGTATTGGGTTCATCCCTTGTAAGTGCACAGCAATTGCTTGTCATACACATGCTGATTAACACTCGTACAGACGTTGATAACTTCGGTATGTGGATTCAACCCTGCTTCAACTGTTCGCACATGACGATACTCATTCATTCCCAGCACATCTTGGCGGCCTCGCCATTGGGCTTCTGGTCGGGATGGCCCTCTATCCTATCATTAGTCCTTCGAAACGTCACAGGTTCATTGTTACTGGTTTGCGACTTATCTCTGTCGCGCTGGCGATCGTGATGTTCGTCGTATTGGTCCGCAACTTCTACAAGGCGGATCCTTATGCAGGTACGTGTTATACACCCTCACTTTCAAATCATCATTCACCGGTTGTTTAGCATGCTCTTGGTGCCGCTACTTGTCCTGCATTCCCACCAGTTCAAACAACCATTGTAAAGGGTACGTCTATGCTCCATGTCATCCAATGCAATAACTGATCGCCGAACCATCGTTTCAATCTCGTTCGGGCAAAAAGAACTGGTGAGTGAAACACATTTGTGATGGGTATTAGTGCATCGTCCTCATGTCGTTACCAGGATTCACGACAACGTCATCATCAGGATCGACGAGCATCTGAGATCGTCGCAACGTTGATTCCTGTGCTATTTCACCGCCGTGTACCGCTTGCTGAACAGTCCACCACGATACTCACTGCATGATTCATCGCTCTCGTATATACTCGATTGTATACCTAAGGAGAACGCTCTCTTTCCAGCACTACAGTAGTTACTACGCTCGTTACTTCGTTGGACTTCTTACAACATACATCATGCAATCCAGGACTTTGCGCCCGCCTCTCCTATACTGATAATGAAACCATCGTCCAAAATAAATAGAGGACGTAGTCGTGTGACCCTCCCGACGCACGCTCAATATATGCTGGTCGCCCTGAGTTAGGCGCCGGACAGTGGATCGGTGAAGCAGCCGCTTCTGGGTGAACATGAGAGCATGCCGTCTGCCTCTGGACTTGTCCTCCGCCCCATCTACCTCCGCTCCCTTCTGCGACGGCCTGTACTCTAACGGTCGTCACCTCACCTTCCTGAACTGTGAAGGTTGGACTCGGCCCGCAGCACGGAACACCAACGCGCCTGTCATTACTTAGTAGTGGGGTCATCCCGTTACCGCTGCTCACTCTTCGCTTGCTTGTAAGCCTTCGCTGCCTCGTACAAGCTGCGCGTTTTGTACGCAGCAGCGCGGCGCCACGCCGGACCCTCAAGAGCACACAACCCGGAGCTGGCGCACTCGCAGACACCGCGTCTGACCTCGCAGCACTCAAGACGTCATGTCTCCAAGGCGCTTCCAGGTTTCACTGAACCCACATTGGCCGCACTACCTGTCATGGTCTTGTGTTGGGATAGCTCTGTTGCTTGGCATAGTACGCTATGGGATTCTTGGTATGTCGCATGGCCTTCAAATGTGTGATGAGACTCATGTTCATGTAGACCGACCCGACCCGATGCACTGCAATGCATTGCTCACGGAGGGTCGATGGCTGGACACGAAGTTCAAGAATTGGCAACCTGATGGTGCGTTATTCCGAAGTTTGTAGATTTCTCGGCTTTCTGAGGCGGTTGTCCCAGGTTGTATGATGCACCAGTACAAAACACAAGACGTCGCGACATGCATGGCCTCGCAACGCGTGGTCTTTGTCGGCGACTCTGTGACGAGGCAGCTGTTCTACCAGTTCGCGCATGTCGTCGATCCAAGCCTTCCAACCTCTCCCCCAAACGACGAGCAGAAACATGCAGACTACACCTACTCTGCCAAAGGCGGAATCCAACTCTCGTTCTATTGGGACCCTTACCTGAACTCGAGCGAAACGCAGAGCCTCCTGCATCCGGAACCTCGCTTCGCATCACGTGGAGACGCTCCTGCCCTCTTGGTACTTGGATCTGGCCTCTGGTATCTGCGTTATGCCGACTCTGGCGGTCTCCCTGCATGGGAGGCCAGGATAGAGTCCACTCTGGCCGCCATATCTCAAGCGCCGCGCCCACTCGCCGATGTCGTCGTCGTATTACCGATAGAAGACGTCGTCCCCTCCAAACTTACCAGGGAGCGTGCAACGTCCATGCATGCGCCCGACATCGACGCCATGAACTCGGATCTCTTGCACAGAATCCAGCCGCCTCCATTGCGGGACCCGTTCGCCTTTCTGCCTTGGCCCTCGCGCCGTCCCCCGGGTCTCCCGATCGCGTTGCCGTTGGTATTCAATCAGATGTTGCATCCCTCGCAGACCGAGGACGGTCTCCACTTCTCGGACCAGTTGGTCACGATGCAAGCGCACGTGCTCCTCAACTTGCGGTGCAACGATGTGCTTCCGAAGACCTTCCCGCTGGACAAGACGTGCTGCCGTCGGTACCCATGGCCCTCCGTGCTTCATCTGCTCGTGCTGGTGGGAGCGTTCTTGTGGGCACCCGCTAATTGGCTCCTGGCCCGGCGGTTCAGTGAGTCATCGGACGTGCGGATCCAGCAGCTTGCTGATGTCTTCTTAGGTCCTCGTTCATCAGGGATGCCGCTCCTCAGAGATGATGAGATCCCCGGGCTTGCGCTGAGCTTCGCTGCGGCAATCATTTACCTCGCGGATCGGACTGGGTTCTGGCTGAAGGAACAGAAACAGTTTGACCCCTGGACGTTCGGGTTCCTGTCGCTGTTGAGTCTGGCCTTCGGTCTACTCACCATGAAGCGGGCGGACAACGACCTCGGGTTCCTCAACCGGGAGCAGACAGACGAGTGGAAGGGATGGATGCAAAGTCGGTTGCATGCGTATACACGGCTTGTGATCGCCACTGACGATCCTGCTCGCAGTTGCCATCTTGATCTACCACTATACCGGCGCGTCGAAGATCTCAGGCATCTACAACCCGATCCGGGTCCTCGTTGCGGCGTATCTCTTCATGACCGGCTACGGTCACACGACGTTCTACGTCAAGAAGGCGGACTTCGGTCTCCTACGCGTCGCTCAGGTAAGCACAAGCTCACTCCACGTCGTCATGCAGGCATTGACAGCCTGGGCAGGTGTTGGTCCGCCTGAATCTGCTCACGCTAATGCTGGCGTACACGATGAACACCGACTACATCTCGTACTACTTCGCCCCTCTGGTCTCGCAGTGGTACCTCATCATATACGGGACCATGGCCATTGGCTCGCAGTACAACGACCGCACCGTCTTTTTGATCGCGAAGATCATCCTCTCCATGGGTATCGTGACTTGGTTCATGAGCGAACAGTGGCTGTTGGAAACCCTCTTCCAATTCCTCGAGCGATTTTGCAACATCCATTGGTCTGCTCGAGAGTGGGCATTCCGGGTCAATCTCGACCTTTGGATCGTCTACTTCGGGATGTTCGCCGCACTCGGGGTCATCAAAATCCGCGAGTATCGGCTCACCGATCACCCTCGGTGGCCTCTTGTCGTAAAAACCTCGGCTGCTCTTTCTGCCGTGACATTGCTCTGGTTCTTCGCGTTCGAGCTCGCACAGCCCGACAAGTTCGCGTACAACCTTTGGCATCCATACGTCTCTTTCCTCCCGGTCGGAGCCTTCGTCGTCCTCCGCAACGCCAACGCGATCATGCGGTCCGCGTCATCGCGCGTCTTTGCGTTCATCGGCACCTGCTCCCTCGAGACGTTTATAATCCAGTACCATCTCTGGCTCGCCGGCGACACGAAAGGCATCCTCATTGTCATCCCCGGACGCTTCTCACGACCCCTCAATCTCCTGCTCACCACGATTGTCTTCATTTACGTATCACACCTCGTCGCAAAGGCTACTGGGGAGGTCACTGGTTGGATCTGCGGAACCGGGAGAGCCCCGTCGTTGCCGACCACACAACCTGCCAATCCTCCCGCATCTTCTCGACCGCCGCCTCCGCCACCTGAGTCCGAAGAGGGCCAGGAAGTCATCTTCATGGTCCCCCAGGACGGAGAAGACGAAACCAGGAAGGACCGCGAGGGCGTCCCCCTTCCTCGCGAGCCCGACACGCCTGCGCGGCCGCAGCGCCGTTGGCTTGACCGTCTCGCCGAAGGTCCTTCACCACAACCCTCGCCAGGCTTCCGTGTCTGGTACGGCGAATCGGAGTGGAAGCCCGGGTTGAAGACGAAGCTGCTCATAGGCATTGGTTCGATGTGGTTGCTAAACATCATGTGGCCGCATCCGTAACCTTTCGCACCCAGTAGATACTCATTCTGAACACAGCGCATTGATTGCTTCATTGTACTACGTTACATAGAATACGAGGATAGGATACCATGCATAATACCACCATTGGTCGACAAAGATTGAACGGGGACACTGAGGGAAAAGTGGTCAGCTCTGAGATTCATACAATCAATCAGAGAAGTGAATCAAAACGTCAGTATTAGCATGGTATGATCGTCAGTCCCCGTCCTTTAGACAGGGTCAGGACTTGACTCTATGTTATTCATCATCCGGAGACCCGGAGAAGTTGGACCCTGAACGAAGGTACAAGAGACTCACATGTTGAGAAGGCAGACCGGTGAAGACAGAACTGGAACGTGGTGTGAGTGAGGGAAGGAAGGACGTGACGAGAAGAGCTCGGAAATTTGGGTATATGATTCTACGTTCATCAGCCCGGAGGCTTCGAAGTAGCGATTCATTTGTTCTCGTCACTGCGGAGCAGCAGAATAAATGAACATACCGAGACAACAAAGTGGGCAGGCGACCAATACCAGACGGAGGAAGGTCAAAGACAGCGAGGAAAAGGCAGCGAAAAGTTGTTCGCTATAAGGCACCACCCACGTGATTAAATTAGGGCAGGTTGGAGCGAGTCGCGTAGGCGTTTCTTAGCGCGCCTTTGCCGCGCTTGGATCGAGTGCGTATTCAACCCTTTTCCTCCTCTACGACCACCACGACCATGGCAAATGTTGTTACGCACCCCCACCTCCAAGTTGGCTTTAACCCACGCCCAGTGGGACACTCCCCAACACCAGTCGGTTTCGGTTTCGGTCTTTCCGCAACGCCTGTAATGCAAGGGTGGCCAACCCCCGCGCATACCCCGTCCATCCATTGGGCCACGCCGCAACAGACACCATCAACAACACATCGAGTGGCGAAGAGACGACATGAACCAGACGAAGGTGATCGAGACGAGGCTATGGAGAGGAGCCCAACGCCCGGAGAGAGGGTCAAGCGCTCTATACCCAAACGTGCCCGCACCACCCCCACGCTGGTAACCATCGGGAAGGAGCAGCAGACCAACAAAGAAAATAAGCCAAGTACGACAGAAGAGAGTGATGTAGATGTCGGGTTTCTGCTAGGTATGTCACTCCCTGGACAGCCATCACCAGCCGTGGCTAAATCGATCATACAGCATCTCTACCTCCTCAGTCGCTCTTGCCTCTGTTGACCTCCCTCATCTCCGCCCAACCGTCCCTCAAGCCGACTGTTCTGTCGCTGATTCCTCGTCCGACTCTCGATGCTGCGCTGAACAGCCTAGCGAACGCCGCACAGAAGCTGAAGGATGCATACCCTTATTCGAACACCCTGTTCTCTCAGCCGGGCTGGAACAATCCAGGAACATACGGGAGTGGCCGTCAAGCGGCGTCGTCTTTCTCCGCTGGTTTTGGCTTCGGCAATCGGCCAGGCGGTACTCCCGGCTTTGGCGGCTCATCAAGCGCAGCTGGCGGAGGAATGCGCGATGAATACATCCTTTCCCGGATCCGCCCTCACATCCAAGACTTTGTTTCGGCTTGTCTCTCGTATCTCCCTTACTTCTCCAACGTCGCCACCACGGACACATCCATGTCTTCTTCAAGAACTCAGGCCACACAGTCGCATGCCACCGCACTTCGGCAGCAGCATAGGGACAAGCTGCACCCTACCGAGACATATCTCTTCCTCGCCGCCCTCACGTCACACGTCCTGTCGCAGCCGCCGCTCACGCAGGCTGAACTGGCGCCTATGCTTGCCTCTCGCTTGGCTGAAGAATGGCAGGCTTGGGTGGATCACGTCGACGCGTCTGTCAACATGCACGGCGGTATGTTCGGGCGGGAGACTGTTCAGACTTGGGAGCGCGGACTGGACGAGTTCGCTCAAGCGAAGGGCAACGGGATGGAGATGATGAAGCAGATCCGCGACCGATGGGTTTCGAAGGTTGGTTGGCTTGTTGGACGGCAACCCATGGAAGAGCTGTGAGGGACGCACTGCTGCATGGTTTGTCTTTATGGCTATATGAACACTGCCCACTGTCTCCCTCATCACGCGTCTCATCTCCTCGAGGTCTCCATGTTGCTGTGTCGCGCGACCTGCCCGTATAATGATCCTGTTACTTTACATCGTCTACCCGTACACTCTCTTTGCACCCTGCTGTCCACTTCCCTTGCTCCTCTGCACTTGTATGCCCACATCATCACTGGTTATGCTAGCACGGAATGCCACGACACGAATATATACTATCGCCCTGGTCCACCATTTGCGACGCGCGCGCCTCAAGGATTCGGCCTCGGAGCAGGTACCTTTCGGGCGTGTGGCTGCAATGTTTGTGGCTGTTGAGCCAGGTCGACGATCAGCGCACGTGGCGAATTTTACAGCGTCGGAACAGACGCCCGCACGCCCAGAGAGAGAGCGTCACCGGCAGCTGCGGACGACCTCCGACCTTTCATCTGCTTCGTCCCTACACTCTGCCCAGGCCAGACCGCGCGGGGCTGGAATGCTCATGCATGCGCTATCATGCGACCCTGACTGCCAACTTGCCCTCGCTCTCTCTTGCCTCTCTGTTCCAAGCTGCTGCTGGCAGGGCGTGGGCCAGGACACGGCCGACGCGCGCGTACCATCGGACCAGTGTCCGGTCAGCAGGTGCTGCTTCAATCGACGTACGCACCGTCCATCGTGGTCATGACGGCGCAACGGAGCTCGGCGGACCCTCTTCTTCTGTATCGTCGTGCGTGCTGTTTCGTCTCTGTGTGGTGCCCATCGCGTAACACCGACTTCTGGACGTGTACAGGACGTCCTACGCGACACATCCGCTGCGACACGACACTCAACCATGCCTCTCCCCTCCCATATCTCACACACCTTCCCGGGCTGCTGCGTCTCAAGCTGAAGACCCATCTCGCGATTCGGAAGCCGCTCCCACGCGTGCAAGCGCTGGCTCCCCGTCCCTCCGGCCTCGAAGAAGGCATCGGGTCACTCACGTCGACGTTGATCGCTTGTTGCCTGAAGATATTGCGTCTGCAGATTACGGCCATGCTGCGCCGTCTGACTACGAGAGTGATCCGCCATGGGAGGAGATCCGGGATTCTGTGCCCGAGTGCTTCCTCCAGCGAATATCTCCTCGCAGGGCACCAACACCGAAGTGGTTAGAAACGATACCCAAACCATCCACCCCGGAAGAGCTACTCGCGAACCTCGTCCTCGCTGTCACGGCTAGTTCTCCCGCCAGCTTAGGTCAGGTGCTGTCGTACCACGCTGCCCATCGCACCCTCCATTCCACCGCGTCGTTCAACTTCCTGGTAAAATTTGCGATCCGGAACGCCAGTTTCGGCACAGTGCAAACTTTGCTCCAGGAGATGGTATGTGAAAGGATTCCGGGAGACTTGGAGACGAGGACGCTCCGAGTGCGATGCATGGTCCGGACCGGCTTCTGGGAGAAGGCGTGGCGCGAGGAAATGGCGCTGAAGGAAGCGGACGGGCAGGCGATGCCTCTGCCTGTTTGGCTGGAGTTCTTCGGGGATGTGAAACGAGGAGCAATCTGGGTCCCCACCACGACGCACGGACGCGTGCAGGCCAGGGGGTCGGAGCCTCTGCCGCCCTCAGATCCTCCGACGCTCGTTAGACGTATAAATGCTCTTCTCGAGAACTCCCCCCTGGTGACTCCGGCCGACCTGGAGCGGATCCCGCCGCGCGCCTTGTACGCAGTCGTGCGCGCGTTAGTCGCCCAGGGCCAGCGCTCGGCGGCAATCGATCTGACATCGTCGTACTTCAAGTCTTTGCCGCACGATCTCGACGACGAATGGCGACGCTCTTGCCTGTCCGTCATCCACCTCCACATGCGGCCTGACGGGGTCCGCAGCCTGGCGGAACACTATGCCGCCCGCGACAGGCTCTTCGGGTTCCTTGGCATGCACCACTCCTTCCGGCCGACCTCGACCACGCTCTTCATGCTGCTGCGCAGTCTCCGGAAGTCGCGGCGCTGCGGCAAGCGCGCGGAGGCGGTCATGCGCGCGTTCGCGCGGCGGTGGGGTCCTGACGTGGTCGACGACGCGGTCCGGCGCCGGGTCGCCTCCTACTGGGTCAGACAAGGCGACGCCGCGCGCGCGCAGGCCATCCTGGAGGAAAAGCGAGAGCTCGACGAGCAGCGGGCCGCGTGGAGGGTGGAAAAAGAGGCCGTGGTGGGGGACTCCATCAAGGACCGCGCCCGGCGAATCCGGTGGCTTGACCTGCATCGGTCCCCTCTGGAGAGCAGGGCGCGGCGGCTCTGGAAATTGCTCCGGCAGCGGTTGGGGAGGGCACGGATGCGCCAGTCCTGATGCCTCCGCTCACAAGAGTTGTCGTCGGCGGGGAGAGGGGGCTGCGCATGAGCTGTGGCGGTGCGGTTCGTGAACGTAATATTTACAGGCTATATAGAAGTACAGTGTTAATCGCGCTTATGCGGCGAGTCTGCTCGAAGCTCCGGGACCCAGTGCAATGCCGGCACGCACACAATGGGGGATGATGAACGTGTCGTGTTCGCGGAGTGTGGATGCGGAAGCCGGGCGACGACAAACCTTGGCTGATATCCCAATAGCCGGCGGGTGTTTGCAGCAGGAGGCCGGGATCGCCAGGGAGGTTCTAGAGTGCAGATCAGCGCTGACGAGCGGGTGGATGGAGTTGCTGGTACGTGTAGGTTCACGTCATGTGCTGGCTTCTTCGTGGGGTGATTCACACAACCGCGTGCCGGCTTATCGCGCAGGACCCAGCACGCCGAGCCTGCCAGCTGGCGTAGCTCTGACAGATAGACTTGGAGAACGTGCCGCGGGCCAGTCTTGATAGGCTGTGGGCGGTTCACCTGGGGGTGCATTGGCACATTGGCGAGTGAATGATCTAAAGCGAGGGTCGTTGTTCGGGAAGAGGGGAGTGTGCTGGGACGCTAACCATCTGCGGGGACAACGGTGTATATTGCAGGCGGACGAGGAGGGGAAGACGGTCTCGCGAATAAGAGGAGGACGACGCCGGTCCGAGGAGATGAGTACGTTATGCAGCGGGGCTAGCGGGCGTCTAGGCGAGTGTACGTGGTTCGAATGACTTGGCCTGCCGGATTGGGATGTGTTTACGCCGCTTCTGTCGACAGCCGTGTGGTTTCTGGGCGATCTGATCTGGCCCGGACGTTTCTACTCGAAGTGGCACTGCGTGCGGGTTGCAATTAGACTCTGTCCCCCGCAGGGCGGTGTGGGTGTGTTCCCCCGTGTCGCTCGACCTCCCCGGAGACGGTCAACAAGTGTCTAGCGCGTCGCGGCTACTCTCCCGCCACCAACACCACCTTCCTCGTCCTCGACTCGTTCCGCTGGCCATCGCCGTCACGCCTCATTGGCTGTGGATTCGCCGCGCCAAGCTGGCGGAGCGGGCGCGCGCCGACCGAATCGGTGCATGTCGCCCGATTTGTGCCCTGGTGGTGGGCGGGATCGTGGCCTCGCGGGCTGGACGCAGCCGCGGGGTTGGACGGCCACAGTCGATGAGCGCATCCACCGCTTTCCCGTCTGGGATTGTCAACCGGGGCTGACGGCCTTCCTTCGCGCTCGCCCCGCCGTCACAGATGTCCCGCGTACGAATCTCACCCCGCCCAGATTGCTGCACCGCGCGCGATCTTCGACGGCCGTGCGCGAGATCCGTGGCGAATCTGCTGCTGTCCGCCTTTGCCCGTCCCTGCGCGCGGGCCGGCGACGAGGATGCACGCCTACCTCCGCCGGACTCCCTGAAACCGCGTCCAGTCAGGCAAGGTCAATCCCCCGCTCCTGCTCTCGCTAACCCCCGTCCCCCGTCCCGGTCCCCCCTCACGTCGCGTCGTTCGGCTCTGGTTGAGCAAGTGTCAGATAATTTACGCTTTTCGAGACAGAGCGGCCAGCGAGACACCGTCCGGTACGCGGCGCATGGGCCATCAGCGCACGATACTTAACCCTCTACGCAACTCCACTCGACGTCCAGAGAGGTGTGTGCACTCGATTCTCGCAGACCGTCACCCAATGGCTCAGAAGTACCCGATCCCCTCCCCTGACAAGTTCCTCGGCCTGGCGACGACCAGCGTGGGCTGCGGCCCCGGCGGCGGGACCCCCATGATCGCGTAGGTCGAACCCACCCCGACGCCACAGCTCGCGCTCATCGCCTTTCTCGCCTCCCAGCCGGGTCGCCGTCGTCGACTACAGGGGGCAGTCCATTTTCTGCACCTACGTCCTCCCGACGAACCCGGTCACCGACTACCGCACGAGCACCACCGGCATTCAAGCCTCGGACCTTCAGCCAGGTGATGCGCACGCGGCAGAGGCACGCACCCTTCGGTGCTAACGGTTCTACCCCAACCAGGCAACGCGCTGCCTTGGAAGGATGTCCAGCAGAGGGTCGCCCAGCTCGTCAGAGACAAGATTCTAGTCGGCCACACGCTCTGGCAAGACTTGTCCGGTACTTGCCTGTTTTTTTGTTCCGGCCAACATTCCGATGCTGATCCTCGACCCGTATATAGTCTTGGGAATTCCGCATCCAGCGGTGGCCACGCGGGATGTCGCTCTGTATCAGCCCTTCCGCAACGCCTTGCGCTCGCCCAACCAGGTCGTCGGCCTTCAGACTCTGATGTGGCATCTAATGCGCCGCAGAGTCCAGGAGACACACGTCTGCGCTGTCAGTGAATTTCTCTTGCTCCGTCGCCAATATGATGCTGATTCACCTCCAGCTCGAGAACGCGCGTGCGGCGCTAGACCTGTACCGCTCTCATGGTGACGAGTGGGAAATGACCATCTCCAGGGGACAGTGGCCATCGTTCTTGCCGCCTAGCACTTTCTCCAGGTGCTATCTGTGAGCACGGAGCTTCTCGCGCGCGTATAAGTGACGGTGCGCCGTCCTTCCGACGTGGGCGGGGAGTGTTCTCCACAAAGGCCGCGTGCTGGGCTGTCGAGCTAGTCCTCTCTTGGACAATGCGGCGGCGTACCTCTGCGTGTGCAGGAGTGGTGGAAGAAAGGTGGATCTGACGCGGGGTGTGGGATGTTGGATGGTGTATCGTATTGTACATAGTGTACGGCCAAACCTTGTAATTTCTTGAGATTTACGTGACCAGATATTCTAGTGGATCAACCGCAGTCTCCCTTGTCCCGCACCTGCTTATCCCCAGATGCGCTAGCGCGACGCGGGCTTAGAGCTGGGTGACCAACCTGTCCACGGCGATGAGCTCTTTGCTGCGTCGGGGTCCGGACGGAAACGAGAAGTGGACAAAGGGGTTATGTACACAATTTGGAGCGACTGGAATCCGAAGAAGCCATCAACGGCGCCGCCACCGCCACATGGCCACCGCGTGCAGCGGCGTCAAGGCCCGGTGACTCCCAGAATGGCAAGTGACGTCGTGCGCCATGGCCTCTCGTCCGCCCGCCCACCATCTCACCGCCCGACCCCGCAACGTGCACGCCCGCGCCGCCTCCGAGCCCGCCCCAGACGACACACCGCGTGCATTACTCCACGTCGACCCCCTCGACACGCACAACAGGGCCGACGATGTGAACGGCAACGACAACAACGCCCCTTCGGCCCCGCAGCCTGGGCCGGCGGCTGCGTCCGTGACTGCCGCGCTCGCTACCCCGCATGATGCCGTGTTGGCGGAACTGCAGGGCCCACGCACCAGCACATCGCAGCCGAGGTCTACAGACCCATCGAGAAACGCACCAAAGCTCAGCCTAATCCCAAGCGTCGGCTCGCCCGAACGCTCAGAACGCATCCCGAGCCCCTCGCCCGGCGCACCCCGCTCAACCGCGTCCTCACCCGGCACCACCCAGGAGGCCCTCTACGACCCCTTCTCTGGCTCTCTGGTAGGCGTTATGGTCCCTCGGAAGGGCGACAAGGACCACGAGCGCACCGCCGCCGCGTCATCGCAGTTCGACCAGACCAGGGAGGAGCTATGGACGCGGCTCGCGAGCATCCGCGAGCTCCAGAGCGAGGTCGCCAGCATGCACGTCCAGATGGAGGGCACCGGCCTCAACGACCTCCGCGGCGCCAAGCGTGCAGCGGGCGTCGGGGCGCGCGTCCATTCTGACACGATTCATGTGGGCGAGGACTGGGACGAGCCCGACGGCGCCGCAGAGGCCGCCGAAGAACAGCGGAAGCGAGCCCGGGACGCCGAATTTAGCGACCTCGCGGAAACGTTCAAGGGCAGGCGCAAGGCCATCGACGACATCATGGGCAAGGTCTGTGTCCCCACTCGGCCTCTGCATTCCGACGAGCGACGCTCAGGCGCTGACCGCTTGCCTCGCAGCTCGGAGAGCTCTCAGACGCGCTCACCACGTTCCACGCGCTCCCAACGCCGACGATGGACTTTGCGACGAGCCGGTCCACCACTAAGGACTCGATGCCGATGTCTCCGGACTTGGCGCGTCCGACCTCTCCAATCGCGAGCACCGTAGCATCGCCGTCGCCCGAGTTCTCAAACGCCGTTCCTCGATTCATCGTCACCGAAGTCGACAAGAACGAGGGTGTCATTCACGAAAGCCCTATCTCTGCTCCCGGCGATGTCCTCCCGCCCGCTCCGTCTCGGTAATTCTTACTTTTCCCGGTAGGAGACGGCGTTTTGTCTTCGCCACCGTGATCTTATGCCGTTTCAGCATAAGTCGCTTGAGAAAGCGGAGTGGAGCCCAGGGCCCTGACTGCGTGTGAGTCGCCGCATGATCTAGCTCACGCTAAGCGCGCTTATTCTGTACGCAGTCCCAGGGGTGATCCTTGTGAACTGCTGTTGGACATATACGTGCTGCGGTGTTTTTCGGTACTCACTCCTGGGATACATTGTGCACGCATCCGCACTTTAATTCGGCTGGGTCCGAGCATCGTCCGAGACCGGGGTCGCGTGATGCATCTTCCGGTAACCTTGTCTTCGTGCGCCGTCGAAGAAGCTTCTCCCGCCCAATGGCGCACTGGGGCGTATGACAACCACCGGCCCAGATGAGGATAGATCGCACCGTCCGCTTGGGAATTCCGTACGGACCGCTATGAACGGACGCGGGCCGTCCAGGGGTAACAATGGTCGTTGAGGAACCTTGTGGACATGGGCCAGCCCGCCGCCGACCAGCGCTCCATCGGGCGAATGTCGCTCGTCGAGCACATGGTGCATGCTCGTCTAGCCCTGCATGACCACCACGGGCCGTACTGGAACATTTGTGTAGGAAAGGTGGGATTACAGTATAAAGAAGAGTGGGGCCTGGCCTACCCCTCCATTGACACGCCCGATGTACTCCTACCTGCACCTCCTGCTTTCGTACCTCATAGTCGGTGCAGCTGCGCTCAGCAGTCCGCCGGCGGGAGCCATCACTGTAGGCACCGGCGGAAAGTACCCAAGCTTATCCGCGGCCCTGAAAGACACCTCTAGTTCTGTGAGTCAACGTTACGTTAGTTCCGGGAGTCTGCGAGAGCTAACCAGTCCTGCAGGTTTATTTCATCTACTCCGGGACATACACGGACACGGCGATTGTTACTCGGCCCAATGTAAAGGTGTACGGGCAGACGAACACCCCGAACTCCTATACCGGGAACAGTGCGTCTGAATCACATATCATTGAAGACCGATGACACCGAGCGTTGACGCGAGACGGCCGCGGAAAGCTGTCACCATCACGAACAACATTCCGGCGTCGAAGGCGGGCTCTAACGACGCGAGCGGGACGGTACAAGTCCACGCTGAGAATGTGTCATTGTACAATCTGAATATCGCGAACACATACGGCAAGGTGCGAAGCAGGCTGCGATCGCGCCCAGCATTGTATTGACTAGGAACCTCGCTCCGTTCCATTCGCAACGCTTCTTCACGCTCTTCCGCCTCGTCTGTTTCCCACCACTCGGGCTCTTGTCCACAGACTGTGGACCAGGTACGGCGGGCGGTACCCCCGAACTCAAACACTGCTCGTTACGTACTGAGCGCACTCCACTTTCATGCAGGCCCAAGCGATCGCTCTCAGCGTACAGGCGGGCCAATTCGGAGCCTATGGGCTGAAGATTACCGGAGATCAGTAGGTGTACGCCGGGGTTTCCTGAACGAGTGCACTCCGTCAACCGCTGCTTGGGACACAGGGATACACTACTGGCAAACGTGGGCGCGTGAGTTCCAATGTCAGTCGCGGCCGGTCCTCGGACTGTGAAGCTTACGCGGCGGGCGCGCCAGACAATACTACGCGAACAGCTGGATTGAAGGTGCCGTCGACTTTGTACGTCTGCTGCTGTTCATCACACCCGAGCCCGCCAGACTGACTCCCGCGATTCGTGGTTCGTGGGTCCTATCTAGATATTTGGCATGCGGGCCTCGTCCGTTCTCTTCCTCTTGACTCCACGCCCGTCCCTCTGTTGACGAACACCGTCCGCTCGGCGCAGGGTCTGGATCACCCGCTCGGTCATCAACGTAAGCCTTACCGCCCTCGCCCGAGCCGCCGCCAGTATAAAACGTCGCCCTGCGCGCGCTCGATGCGGGCCCTAGCACTGACGCACGGTCTGCCACAGACGATCGGGAGCGGCTGCATCACCGCGTCGGGGCGCTCGAGCGACGACGGGTTATGGTATGTCGTCGACCGCTCTACCGTGCAGGGCACAGGCACCGCGTACCTCGGCAGGCCCTGGCGCGACTACGCGCGCGTCGTGTTCCAGAAGAGCGCGCTGGGGAGCAACGTGTGAGTCCTTTTCGCCGTCGTTCGCCGTCCCCGCGGCCCTCCCGCCCCTCGCGCGCGCGCTCTCTCTCTCTCTCTCGATCCGGCCAACCTCTCCTTGCTTCGTCTCGCCTGCTCCCGGCGCAGCGCACCATTGCGCCGCGACCGGGAGATCGTCGTCGCGCACGAGATTGGCGTGCACCGCTGACCCCCACCCTTTGCTCGCTCCTCCACAGGCCCGCCGCAGGATGGTCGATCTGGAACACCGGGTGAGTGTCGAGCCGCGCTGTCAAGCATCGCGAACGCTGACGCGCGCGTCTCATGCCATGCCCTCCAGAAGCCCACAGTGAGTGCCGAGTACCGGCCTCCCCCCGTTCCTGTCCCCGTCTCTCGCCCCGTCCCTGCCCTCTGCGGCCTGCTGACGGAGCGCCGTGCTCTTACGTCCGCAGGACGGACCACGTCACGTTCGCGGAGTACGCGAACACCGGGCCCGGCGCGGCGGGCGCGCGCGCGAGCTTCAGCACGAAGCTGTCCGCGCCGGTCTCCATCGAGACCGTGCTCAACGCCACGGGCTGGATCGACCCCGCGTTCCTGTGAGCAACACGCCGCGGTGGGCGCGGTGGGCGCTTCGGGGCGGGGATGGGTCGAGGGTCGACGGGAGCGCGGGTGGTGATGGGCGTGTCGCCGTACGCGTGCCCTCGAGGGCTAGTATATTGCGAGGCCTAGCTAGGTGCGGGTTATGTGCATGACGTCGTCCTGGGTGCGCTTCATCCCCGCGAAGTTGCTGGCCGGCTGCGTAGAGCAGCGTGCATGTCTGATATGTCCCGGCGGCGATCGACTTCTGTATCAGCTCGAGTGCCTTCCAAGGCCCTCCCTGTGGCCAATTGCCGGGGTGCTGGGACGATCTGCGGTCGCGGGGTTCGCGTACCGATGGATGGAGTCGGCGGATCGGAAGCACTTGGCACTGCAAGCGTCCACGCGCTGGGTCCTGCCGACAAACAGACTATATATCACGAGAAGTAGGGTAAAAGGGGATGCATGATAACACTGCGATACACAACTCATAGATCCCATACAATCTCTCCCCCACCAGCCTGTCAGAATCGTCCACGTACGGTCCCAAGAGTCACCGCCGCCGTCACCCACCGAGCATGCGCAGCGCGGTCCGGAGTTCTTTAATCGCTTGTTCCCTGTCCTCGTAGTCCAGCGCGGAGATCGCGTACCGGCAGTGCTTCTGCACACGCGACACCACCTGCGGCGTGAGCTCCGGAGGCGACGTTGTCACCGTCGCCGTCGACTGGTCCTGCGACCGCGGGGGCGAATGCGGTGCGGTCGGTGGCGGTGGCGGTGGCGCGAAGGCCTGCGGTCGTGCGGGGGGTGCAGAGTACCCAGCACCCTGGTTGGGGAGCGGAGGCGGGGCTGAGGCAGGGGAGTTGGACGCGCTTGAGGACAGTTGCGGGGGGACGGTGTGAGGGCTCGCAGGAGGGCTGTTCACGACCACCCGGACTGAAAATGGGTCAGCCCCTGCTGCTGGCCAGCCGCTCCCAGGGCCTTCGCCTGGTGTCGACAGTCCACCTACGACCGAAGGCGTGAAGTGCACGGACTTTGCAGACGACGCCGGGGGCGTTGTGGCGGCGTCTATCTCTTCCTCCGTCTTGCCTTCGAGCTCTTCGCTAACGAACGCAGTCCGCCCCGCGCTGCCAGCCGGGGGCATTGACGAGCTCTCAGCGTCGTCGTGCCTGAAGTTGGGAGAGCCTGGTGTGGCTACTGTGCTCCATGCTCCCGGGCTTTGGGGAGGCTGAGAAGGAGCAAGGCCATCTGGGAGTGGCGGGCCGGGACTGAGGTGGTTGGAGGGTTCGGTCGGTCCAAGGTTTGTAAGCTGTGGCGGAGGGGGTGTGGATCGAGTTATCGACGGTGGGGAGGAAGCTGAGGGCAGTTGAGAAGAGGACGAAGGAGGGGTAGCGGGGGGCATGACGTTGGGGTCGGGAAGGTTCACGTCGGGGAGGGCGGGGGAGTCAGTGGCGGAGCCCGCAGGGCCGGGAGTGGGTTGCCGACCCTCACGAAGGGCCTTGGAGATGTCCGCAGCCTTCCATTTGGCGTACTTGATCTTCTCCTCGACCGCTGAGATGTCTATCGCGGCCTTGTCGGATTCGAACACATGAAGGAGTTCAAGGAAGGTGGCTGCGGCGAGGAACTTCCGGGCAGTGTTGCTGTGTGATAGCGAGCGAGGACGAGTGAGATATGATGTTGGAGACGGAAAGAACGGAGACGGACCGAGTGGCACTGCCCTTCCTGTCTTCATTGTCCGCGCCTGCGAACACGCGGAGGGCAAAGTTCTCAATGTATGCCGCGCTTGCGGGCTCATCGTGGACAGCATCGTTTCCTCCGAGGTCAGTCTTCATGCGTTCGAGGAGACCGAGGAGCTCGTAGAGGAAGTTGCGGGAAGCATTGTCTCTGAGTCTGAGGGCGATGCCTTGCTGAGCGGCGTAGTACGCGCCTGGGGATGCGTGAGTCCGAGTGCAAGCAGCGCGCAGACGGGGACGTACACCAGTAGGCGATCACGGGGTCTTTGGCGGAGAGCTCGTCCGCGCGCTGGAGGTAAGGCTGGATCGCTCTGAGCTCGGGCGGGACGGGCGGGAGGGAGAGGCCCATCGCAGACGGCGGACGGCAGGCGGCAGTCGACGATCGCAGTCCAAGTACGCGTCCAATCGAGATCGCCCTTCGCCCTCGCCCGCGCCCGGATGATGTCATCCACCCACCCCCATATCCGGAAGGCGAGCTGCCGCATATGGAGGCCGACGCGACTGTGTTTTGCGCGGTGGAACTCTGTGTTCTCGTCCTCTCCGCTCGCCCTCATCATGACGCCCTCCCCAGAGCAGGCTGACGTCACCCAACGTATCCATCCTATATATCACACCCACGCTCGGGACTGCATCCAATCCTCTCTTCTCTCCCATCATGTCCACCAACGTCCCCGAGCAGTACACCAAGGGCTGGAAGCCCCCCTTCCAGGAGCAAGCTAACGCTCCAGGCAAGCAGTTCAAGCTCGATCCTCCCCCGCTCGACGATATCACCGCAGACGGCAAACCCTACAAGCCTGCCGGCAAACTCGAGGGTCGGAAAGCTCTCATCACTGGCGCAGACAGCGGTATCGGCCGCAGTGTCGCTCTCCTCTTTGGTACGTGCAAACATGTCATCACATACGCACGCTCCCATCTGACCTCTCTGCAGCCCTCGAGGGTGCTGATCTTACATTGACCTTCCTGCCCGACGAGAAGAAGGATGCCGAAAATATGATCGAACTCATCAAGAAAAAGACCAACAATGCTCGAAAAATCCACGTCCTGAAACTTGATCTCAGGACGGAGGAGAACTGCAAGCAGCTTGTTGAAAAACATCTGGCCTTCCATGGTAGCCTCGACGCCGTGTACGTCGTCTCAAGATGATACCCAGCGGATGCATGCTGATAATGGCTTGCGATCTAGCGTGCTGAACCATGGAACGCAAAACGCGAACACCTACCTTCCTTCTCTCCCTACGGAGCAATGGCATGACACTTTCAACACTAACATCCACTCGTTCTTCTACATCTGCAAGGTAAGGAATAACTATATACAGATACCACAGACCCGTTGATCTAACATGCATATAGGCGGCCATTCCTCACCTGAAGGAGGGCTCTACCATCACTTTCAACGCGTCCATCAACATGGCTGTGGGCCATCCGGAGCTCATTGACTATACCGCTACGAAGGGTGCCATGATCGGTTTCATGCGTGCGCTCAGCAACCAGATTGTGGGCGATAAGGGCATTCGTTGCAATGCAGTTGCTCCGGGCCCGATCTGGACTCCTCTCATGTATGTTCCGAAACTATGGAAGACGAGATTGTTGTGTACTGACCCACGTTATCAAGTCCCGCTACCATGACCAAGGACTCCATTGAGACATTCGGGACGACCGTCCCAATGGGCAGGGCAGGGCAGCCCGTCGAGGTAGCTACCGCATTTGTGTGGTTGACCTCCGCAGACTCGAGCTATGTGAGGTACGTTGCGCTGTTTTCTTGCCTTCGGATAATGAGACTGACCCGTAACAATAGCGGCCAGATCATTCATGTCAACGGAGGTGTTGTTATCGAGTAGAAGCATTATACTGTAGAATCGCATCACCTGTATCATACTACCCACACTGTAGCTATATCAAGGTCTCATGCTCTCGCTGCAACACATTTGTGTGCTATCCATCCTGTACCGCCCAATTCCACAGCGCTTTATCAGCGAACAGCCAAGGTAGTCTATGCGTATGCGGCGCCCATGTCTTGCGAAGACTTGAGCCGTTCTTCGAACGCAGCGATACGCCCTTTGACCATCGAGGTGTCCGATGATCCTACATTGAGTAATCCATCCGTTGGACGGGAACTGCTTGCCCGCAATTCGGAGGAGTATCCCGGTGAAACATTGTGAGAATTTCCAAAGTAAGAAGAGGAGCGCTCAGAAGACGAAGAACTCGAGTTCGAAGGCACGAGGGGAGGTGGTCCAGTGATGTCCCACGCCGTCGCGCCGGAAGGCATGCCCGGTGGAACATAATGCGCATGGCTAGCCTCGCAGGAAGACCCAGAGCGGCCCAGCCGAGACGCGCGCAGTGCTTCGAGGGCAGACACAGAAGGGGGAATATCGCATTCAGCGGATAGGGCACCAGAGCTCGAGGCGTGCAGGAGAGACGGACGCGGGGGCGGCACGGGGAGCTGACGCGACGGGCGATGCGGCGGCACATCCGCGTCCCGACTCGCCTCTTGTGCGGCAGCGGCAGTGCTCTGCGCAAGCGCACAGGAGCCAGAGGGTGCCGTCCACGACCCGAGCCGGGGCGTCGCGCCGTCGTCCTCGTCCGCGTCCTGATCTTCTGCGCGTGAGCCGCTCGCCGAGTCGCGCACATGGCCCCCTCCCGCCGGCGGAACGGCGCGTCCGCGCGAGGCAAGGAGGGCGCGTTTCTTCTCCTGCACCCGCCTCTCGAACGACGTCAGGCCGTCGCTCCCGACCCGTCTCGAGGGGCCGGTGCGCGTGCGCAGAGGCGAGCGTTCCGGACGGACAGGTCGGCCGTTCGCGCTCGCACGAGTCGGCGACGCGTTCTCGGCGGTCCCGCGGAAGCCATCGTCGGTGAGGTAGACTCCGCGCGTGGGGCAGTCCGAGTCGTCGTCCGCCGACGTGGACTCGGACTCGGACTCGGACTCGGAGCGGCGGGGGCCCGCGGGGCGGCGGTGCGTCACGGACAGGTGCGAGCTTCGGAGAGACGCCTGCGAGGGCGGCGCGGTGCATTCTGGGCCCGTGGCGGTGGCTGCGTTAGAGTTACTGGGCGGCGGTAGCGCGCCGGCGGCTGAAGATGCGGAACGAGCGTCTGATGTGCGGGAGGGGGGCTTCTCGAGCTCATCTTCGCATGGATCCTCGCGGCCGGTGGCGGTGGTAGTAGGAGGGCGCCCGCCTGAGTCACACTCCGGGGTCGGGGTGGGATGGGCGGCCCTGAGCACGAAGTCGACCTCGTCGTCGGAGGCGGCGTCGTCTGAGAGATCGAGATTGCCTAGGCCGAGGTTTGTGCAGTCGGCAGAGGGATGGGAGGTGCAAGGGCGCACAGAAGAGTACGAGTCCGTGGAGTAGAAGCTAGTGTTCGACGTAGACTCGGATGGCGGTTCAGAGCGCGCGCCGTCGTCCGCGTCCTCTTCACCGCCCGGAGGCACGATGTCAGGGTTCACCACATGCAACCCGCCGGGAGATAGGATGAGGGATGTGTCTTCTGAGATGATATCTTCTGATTGGTGAGCTGCGTCAGAGCTGTGGCCAAAGGTCCGCGGATAGGGCGCTTGGGATGTGCGAACACCGGAGGGCGCGGCGCAAGGGACGCGCGCGATCGGTGTCCTCTTCGGAGTGGACAATGCCTCCTCAGTTCGGAGTGTCTTGGGCGTTGACCGGAAGTTCCCGGTAGCCCTTTCTGGCGGTACCAGACGCGCGTAAGATCCGTCGGAAGCTAGAAGCGGCGCCGAGGGCAGCGGGTCCAAGGACAAAAAATTGACGATGTGGACAGGAAGGGTAACCTGGACGTCCGAGGTGAGAGCGCCGGCGCTAAGGGTGATTCGGATGGAGTACTCGACTTCGATTAGGCGTGCGCGAGCGATGGAGAGTGCATCGGGCTATACAACGGAAGCAGTTTCGACAAATGGACAGTACGGAACAGATGTTTGAAGCGGGTGGTCGCATGTCCAGAGACAAGAGAATGGTCAGCGGGCGGCACCTTGCCTATTCATGTGTGTGCTCACATTGATCAGTATATAGTGGGCGAACTGTGCTTCTTGCCCCGCAGCAACCCCCGTCCACCAGCCTTGCGCACTGGCATGACCTTTGGCTACGCCCTGGCTTCTCTCAAGGACAGTCTCGGCGATGACCTTGTGGGTAGTAGCGGTCTGGCAAGCGTCCGGGTCAATTGAGTGACAGTTGCCTGCGTCGAGGACAGGTTTCGGCTTGAACAGGGTGATTGTTCGTACTAGCATCAATGTCAGACTTTTCAGACTCTTCTTCGTCTCGTTAGCGACAGACAGATGCACGTAGCATCGTTGACCTGCGATCCATGTCAAGCGAGGGAGCATTGCCGTAAGCTTGACCTTGTTTCCACCACCGATAACGGAGAGACTTTTAACGGTCGATGCTTGGATGGGGCGAGGCGCCACCGCGAGCACAACCGCAGGGTCGAGGCGCGGCCAAATATGACAATCCCGATAAAAGTGTGCTATGGACCGCTTTCCTGACTTGGAGTCCTTGACCTTTACGGAGCTAAAGAGGACCCAATCAGTGGAAGGCCCAACACTTGCAAGAGATTCACGGGGCCGCTCACATCATGGCAATATACCGTATGATCACTCCCGCTTGCACACTAGGGGAACCCCTGGGTGAGCCGAACTCGTTATCCGCAGCAAGATGCATCGCGAACGGCAGAATGTGGACGCCTTCCATGACACGCGAGAAGCCTTCCTCATCCGGCGGGGAGTCGTATATGCCGGTGTATGCGTCTGTCACTGAGCACAGTGAGCTTGCGCGCTGGTAGAATGCATGCCGATCGGATTCTCCCGGTATGCCCTCAAACCCGATGACACGGACTTTTCCGTCTGCGAGGAGGACTGGGGCATCCTTCTTCTGGCGTTTACGAACGCGCAACTTGACACTACCCCGTAGGAATCCGCCTTCGACGCAACAGTCGTTCTCAAGAACGATGTCCACCTCGACGCGAGCACGAGGTTTTGCTTGTTCGAGGGATACCGCATGAGACTTGCTGGACCGATCTATCGGCGGCTCAGATTGAAGCGGCAAGACGGCTGCGCCAGGTTTAAGTCGTGAGCTTGAGTTTCCCAAGAATGACTTCAGCTCTGCAGCGTTGCGGGACGAGGAGACCCCGAAACTGAAGAGAGAGTCGTGTCGGCTGAAAGTGATGGCAGAAGCGCGGGGAGAGTCTGGAGGACACATTGGAACCTCGCTGAAAGACGAGGCGTTCCCAATGGCTCCATCGAAATCGTTGCGCCTGTTGGAGGCAGCGTCCGTTTCTCGGGAGCTCTGCACGTCCTCTACATGCGAATCATGGATTATTCAATGCGCATTCGCGTGAGCAGAGCGGACTGACCATGAGAACCAGATCCCATAAAGATTGATGTTGTATGCTTCCTGACGCTTTCCGCTCGTGACGCTGTTACCGAGGGTGTGCCAGATTGAGGGGCGTCAAGATCTTGCGGCGAAACGGTGACACCTAGGCCAATAGCAGCCGACATCTTACGGAACAGGAGAACAAGGGAAACTGCAAAAAATGAACTGAGCACCAAAACTGGGACAATTAGGGATGTTCGCCGCTGTCAGCCGCCCTCTTGAGAGTATGTTGTCTGCAGTCGCGCCCGATCATATCATAGAGGCTGACTTCGAGTTCGAATTCATCCTGCTGGCAGTGCTCGGTCCCGGACCACAAATATCATGGAAGATAAGCAGCCAGAGAAGGTGCATTTGACAGCTCAGGTGTATAGCGACACGGAGGGATCGTGATGAGCAAGTCTTACGAGCGCGAGTCGTCGCTTGCCGCGTTTCTGCAACAAGCACCTAAGCGCTTACGTCATGCCGACGAAGTCACAGGTTGTGTACCGTGACAATTTTATACTTCCAATCCTCCGGCCCTGGATGTCAGTATTTATACGGCCCTTTTGCCACGTCAGAGTATCGGTGCTTTGGACTGAACACATTCATTTCAGAAGTAACCATCGAGATCTTACAAGGCAGATTGGGAACACCGTCGGCAGAACAAGTACTACATGTTGTAGATTAGCACCGTCCGACCCGCCGCACAGCGACTGCGAGTCTGATGCAGCTACAGCATCCGCCAGAACCTAAACACGTCACCAGTGGCCCAGTTGGACCATATCCTGGTCGAACCCCAGTTCTTTCCAAGACTCCGGAACGACGGACCCATCTGCAGACGGCGCTGATGAGACATTGACAAAGCCAACCTGCTCATAGACTCTCGCCGCAGCAGGATTGCTGTGTGCGACATACAGGACTACGCTCTCTTTGGATTGAAGAAGACTGGATGTTGTACTCAGTCTCTGATCCAGCGGTGTGGGCGGCGCAAAATGCTACTCACTGCTCGCACACATGGCGCACGAGGCGTCCGGCGCATCCACGGTTGCGCCAGGCAGGGTTCGTGAACACCTTGGTTATTGCCGCAATGGAGTCGGTAGTCCGCGTAGACGCGACGATGCATGCGATATCAGGACTCGATCCTGGTTCCTGGATGACGCACACCCACAGCTGGTGGTTCCGAACCAGCATCCCAGCTACTTGCAGGGCTTGTGCCTCCGAGAGAATGTAGGGCTCCTGTCGAAGACATCTAGTCTATCACCTGTCGACACAAGATTAACATCAGGTTTTCTCACCGATGCTGCCGCGAACTCGCGACACAGATGTGCAGCCTTGAGTACATCCGAAGGCCTAGCCAGACGCAATTCGACGATTGCACCGGGTAGTACCTTGACGTCGCCGGTTTTCAGTGTCTGTTTGGTACAGCACATGAGGTTGGCGTGGTAATAGACCAGAGGATGAGCGAATGCGATGCCAGTCTTCGTCGACCATTTGGCAGCGAAGGCATCGGCTGTGGCATCGACCGCAAAAACCGAGAACACCCGCTCAGGTGCAACGTGATCGAGGAGGGCGTCGACGATGGAATGGATGTGCGCCTCTGTGTAGGTACTACCCAGAACGTCCCCGGAAAGTGGAGAGTATATGAAGACGGGGTATGGTCCGATGGGGCCCGCAACGCAGGAGAGTACGGACGTAATTTGATTTTCTGTCCCGGCAGTCCAGAAAACAATCCAAAGGCCAGACGCTTGCCCAGATTTGTGGTCTCCGTTCCCTTTCAGGAGCTGGGATGCATAGGCGTGTATAATGTTGGAGCTCCAAGGTCGGGCTTCGAGGCAGTCCCATACTGCAGTGGGGAATTGGGACGGGTGTCGGTAGACCGAGGGAACGCACAGGGGAGGTGTAGAGATGAAGTCACTCATGTTGCGGAACTGTAACACTCAAAGTATGAATCACGGGGGACGGTTTTATCCTTATTGTAGACGCCACTGGCTCTGCCGGCCTTGCGGCAAGTACGCACGATCCGAGCCAGTATCTCAAATCGCGCATGGTCCCTGGAAGGTCGCAGTACCTACCGAGCGGTTAATACATGCCCAGGCGCAGGTGTGTTCCCAGAAGCGCTCAGTGGGTGTCCGCCCGTGCCTGGCAACTGCATATGAAGAATGACAATGTTAGCGCAGTATCTTGCGGCCGAAGACCATGAGACTAGATCTAATTCCCACGTACTTGACAGGTAACATTCAGTTGACTAGTACCGGTGCCAATCAGACGTGCTGGAAGACAATCTCGGCCTGATTGTAACATGGTATTTCTTGTCGTGTTGGCCGTCTGGAGGCTCGGAATCCAAATTTGGCGGTTGTTGGACTATATTAGTAGCACATCGTGAGCGGATATAACCACCCACTCTAAGCTTCCCTCTACATACCCCAGGATTTTAAAAGGTGTGCAAAGCTCATAGGCGACCAAGACACGAGTTGAAGTTGTTTCCCAAGAGCCATAGCATGGCGTTCTGGCAGGGAGTCGTAGTAACGCTCGGAAGGTGCCGGGTTTCGATAACCGCCCATCACGAGATGCGGCCGCACGGGCGCTACTCCCATTGTCCCACTGCCACCACTACCTGACCTGCGAATTATCCGCTACCGTGTTACAGGTTTCATGCCTCATGCGAACCACCTGGACATATATCGGACTTAGCACTAGCTGAATAAAGCATCTTGTGAGGCTACCGCCGGTAAATCGCCCCGGCAACACCGCTCATAACACGTTCCGAACAGGATCGGGCTTGCATCAAGATGTCCGAGAAAGTCGCTCGTTCGCATACGAGCCTATCCAACAGGGCGAGAGCTCGCGACAACGTGGAACGCAAAGTCGTCTACCGAAGCGTCGTTGACAACCCATTCCGCGTCCAATGGTGAATATTATCACTGAGAATTCTTGTACCATTTGCTCAACCACACAGGCCAGTTACCCCTTTCAACGTGCAGAACGCTATCCTTGCTTGTCTAGTGGACATGCTTGCAGGAGTGGCGGACTATAACATCGCTCGCAGTCAACTCAGTCGCAAAAGGAGGCGCCGCTCGTCTGGCAATCCAAAATCGCGAAAGCGACCCAGAGGGAACTCCGATCCTGACGTTCAAAAACGCAGTGCTGATGCAGTGGACGATGCAGACCAAGGACGGGAAGGCTGCGCTGACAGCATAGCGGATGTTGCTACCGTTCCCCCAATCCTTCGTGCCTTGACCGTTGGCATTAACGAGGTCACGAAGCGTCTAGAAAGCCTGGCAAATCGACATCGGAGTACTATGACTACCGGGCCCGTGGAGAATGCCATATCCTCAGACGTAGATGGGGCCGCTCCTTCTCCCACATACGTTGTGATAGCATGCCGTGCAGACGTCGACCCGCCGGTACTCATGGCACACCTCCCCAATCTGGTCGCGGCCTGCAACATCTCCAGGAGCCCCCAATCTACACCCGGAGGACGTGCCTTCCTTGTGTCGCTACCCAAGGGCGCGGAATCGACGTTGGCGGAAGCGACGGGCTTGCGGAGGGCTTCAGTCATCCTCATTGAGGTACGCTAACCACACCCCTCCCATTCATTCTGCTCACCTGCTACCCAGGATTCGGCGCCCCAATTCGGATCCTTGGAACCACTGGTGCAGAACCTCCCTGTCCTTTCAGCGCCTTGGCTGCAACCACCCTCCTCCGAGCACCACTTGGCACTGGTTCCTACGCACATCAAACAGCTCCGGACTACAGCTCCGAAAGATATGAAACACGCAAAGGAAAAACGGTCACAAGAGCGTGCGAGCGCGCGAGCTGGCTGCTCATCTAAAATAGATACAGTGCCCAAGAGGATCACAGTCGCTGCTCCTTGATGGCATAGCTGATCCGTGGTCAACGTGAGTGAACAACTACCGCATAGTCCAGTTTGAGCCGATGCTCACTCAAGCCTCCATCATCATAGGGACTCTGGGTCAGTTAGACGCTAGCTTCGCATTAATGTTAACAAGCTCAGTTGCAGATAATCGTCGATTAACACTTGTAGTGGCAGGTCGATGCTCTTAGTCACTTGATTTTACCCGTTCCTATCATCCCGTATAATTTATCGAGTCAACTCGAGATCACTGAATGCCACATCATTCGGCACGCTGAGCCCTTCGAAAATCGAAGTTCCCAGGAAGCTGGCGAGGACAAATATCGGAAGAATGGATGTGGGCGTGCACATACGTGTGTACTTCCGCGCTACTGAGTACACCGCCAAACGGGCGGTACACGACCCTGATCGGAACAGATTGATGCAATTTTGATCACGGCTTCCACTACTACCCCTGATTCTTGAGTGCGGTAGTAGGGCTGCCCCATTCCCCTTCCTTGCACATGCTCTGGGCTTGAGTGGCACGGCGTCTGTACTACGAGTTGTTTGCTGCATTAGGCTACTAGACATTCCGTATTCCAAGTGAACACCATCATGTTCGTTGCAATCATTGGCACTCGCCTGGCAGGCAAGTCCACGGTCGAAGCCTACTTGACTCAGTGCAAGGGGTTCATATCGGTCAAGCTCCTTGGCCAACCAAAGGTTGACGTGAGTAGCCGCGTGAACCCCCAGTTTGGACAAGAACCATCTCACCGTCATGTTTAGGACTACGCGGCAACTATTCAAGCCCGCCCGTTGCATGCGCACATTGACTCTCCGCTACGGGGTGACGGAGAATTTGAAGGCGTATTTCCCACCGACTCACCTGCCAGCAATCAACGCATCTCCTTCCTCAGCATGGCGTCTCCCCTCTCGTCATGTCTACCCTCTCCTGCCCCGAGTCAAGAGCAAGGAGAGCCGCTATGGTTCCATACTCCTGCAGAAATACTCGCCCATGTCACCAAAAACTGGCGCACTAACTTTGTCACGACCGCGCTCGACACGCCCGACGTGCTGGGTGAATTCATGACCCGGCCCTTCGTCCTGGTCGTCAGCGTGGACGCGCCGCTCCTCACGCGATACCGCCGCGGTTTGAACTGGTTGGTGGATGGCTTGATATCGCGCCCATGTGCTCACTCCGTGCTACAGGTCATACGCGACGCAACCCCTCGAAGATTTCATCAGAGAACACGATGCGTTCTACTATGGCGCTGAAGGCCGAAGCTACGATACACCGAGTATCCGCACCCTGGGCCCAAACGGACAGGAATCCCGAGCGACGTTCCGTAGCCTCAGCCAACTGGCAAGCGTCCATGTGGTGAACGCATTTGAGACGATCTCCGGCCTTCACGATCATCTCGCCGACGTCGACCTGCTCAATCCGGAACGTCTACGACCAGGATGGGATACATATTTCATGCAATTAGCCTCTCTGGCGTCTGAGAGATCGAATTGCATGAAACGTCGCGTTGGCGCTATCCTCGTCCGGAAGAAGCGTGTGGTGTCCACAGGGTATGTACCTCAGCTGAGCTTGATCTGGTTGCTGCCGAACTCAAGTTTACATGACTCAGGTATAATGGAACACCGCGTGGGCTGACGAACTGCAACGAGGGCGGCTGCGCTCGGTGCAACACCGCGAGCGAGACGCCGGACGAGTGTCTCTGCCTTCACGCAGAAGAGAACGCGCTTCTGGAGGCTGGCCGAGAACGTGTCGGCGACGAGGCCGTCCTGTACTGCAATACGTGGGTCGCAAGAGTCTGCCCAGGCCCCTTCTGTTCGCTCACCATGCGTCCCAGATGTCCGTGTCTGAAGTGCACAATCAAAATCATTCAAACGGGGGTCAAGGAAGTGGTCTACAATCTCAGTTACAAAGTGTACGATTTCTCCCCTCGATCACGGGTACGAGCATTGATTGACTGTTTACAGAGATGACGCCTCAGCCGCGCTCTTCGCCGAGGCCGGAGTGGTCCTTCGACGACATGCCCCTCCAGCATAGTATTCGCCACCTGTAGCATCGCCGTTGATCCTTTTCAGATCAACTCGCCGTTGACCCTCGCTTCCGCCGCGCTTTGCACTTGAATGTACGATCTCAATTGTTACAAGCGATACATGTTGCAGCGTTTCGTCGACGTCCCCGGTCACATCTGTAAAATCATCCTGGCATTTTCCTCTATCTCCCACTTCGGCTCGTGCAAGAACACCATGGGACCCTCGACCCAGCCCAGCGTCGCCGCCAGCCCCAGCCACACCGCATCCTGATTGTTTTTGCAGAGCGCCGTGTACAGCTCCCGCGCGCACGCCTGCAGCTCCTCGTGCGCCTGCCGATGGAGGAAGCGCCGGAAGAGCACGATGACCTCCCAGTTTGTCGCGTCCTGGGCCTCCACCCCCCGCGCCGCAGCGGCCATAGTCTGGATGATCGCCTTGTACAGCCTGTGCGAGTGCGTGTACGCGGACTCGGTCCCGACCGCGGCCCCGCCGCGGCGCGCAAGCGCGCTCTGGGCGTCCGCGCGGTCGAGACGGACGAGCAGCTGGCGGAAGCGCGGCCAGACGTCGTCCCAGATCCGCCGGTACATGAAGTCGCCGACATGCGAGGCGAGGGCCGCGATGAACGTTGCCGCGGCGCTGACGACGAACGTCTCGGAGTCGCTGAGGCGGTTGAGGACGAACGGCCAGGCTTGATGCACGGATGGCAGCAGTGCGGATTCGGAGAGGACAGGTACGGCGTTTGCCAACAGGAGGAGGATGCGTGCGCGGATCTGCGGCGCGCCGTGTGTGAGGAAGTACAGCGAGCGTGAGACGATTTGTTGAGTTAACGCTTGGGATGGCGTTGGCGCGGGATCTGCCAGGTGGTCTTCCGTCGGCGGCTGTGGGCTCTCCGGTGCGCCGGCATTGTCCTCTGCCTTGGTCCCCCAAGGCTCGCGCGGATACGAGCTATCGCGTATAGGTTCGGCCGGTGTCTCCTCGTCATGTTGATGAGTGAACCATTCTACGAAGGCGTCCAGGTGTTCGGAATCGTGTACCACCTTTGCCTGCGGTGCAGCGGCACGCGACCTCTTGGAAGGCTGGTTGTCGTCGTCGTCTTCTTCGATGACCTTGACCACTTCCCGCAAAACCTCCAGCAAGCCGTCCACTATGACCTCGTATCCGTGATATTCATCCAAGCGGTCGAAACATTCTTCTACCACGTCTCCGGCTTTCCGGACCACATCCCTTCCCACGAGGCGGACAAGCACAGCCAGAACCTTGGTAGCATCCACATCCAGCCACCGCCGTGATAGACGTCGGGAGACGGCATCCAGCGCGTAATCAAAGTTGGACAGCAAGAGGTTGGCAGCGGTCGCATAGGAAGTGCTATTCGTGATCGAGTTGAGCGCTGCCAAGGCAGAGGTTGACACGAAGGACAAGTCAGAGACTATGCCGTGGAGCACGGGATAGAGTGTGTGGAGGAGCAAGGGTAGGAAGCGCGAGTCTAAGATCGCAGCGGATACCGCGAGAATCTGGAGCGACAACCCGCGATGGAGCATCGGTTGTACCGCCGTATGGACGGAGGCGGAGGACGCCGGGGGTTCCGCGCCCGAGACTCCGCGAATGCTGACGAGGCCTTGCACATGCTCTACCAGGAGGTTGTCATCTCCGGCGTCCGGGTTCGGGTTCGTAGTGGTAGGCAGGGGGTCCTCCACGTCGATGTCATCCCAGCTCTCTCCGATGCGTCGGGCTAAGTCCCTCGCGAACTTCTCGAGCCGCTTGGACCGACGGATGGTCGACGGTGCCGTGTTGGGGGTGACGTTCCCGACACCCTCTAGCAGCCTGCAGGCGCACCAAAGCGCCGCGACAGCCCGCTTTCCTCTACCGCTCAACCCTATGTCAACGAACCACTCCACGGAAAAGAGACACTCTTCCCCGGCGGTGGCACCGAGCGCACGGAACATACGCTCGAGCGCCTCTTTCGCTGAGTGCGAGCTCACATATCTGAACGTCAGCGCGGGGAAGGGGGTGTCGAGAGGAGCGGATGGGTCGTTCTCGAGCATAAGCTGGGCGGCCGACGCCGGAGTCACCACGACCGGCGGGCTGACGAACTCGAGGGTTGGCAGAAGGCTCCATCCCCACTTTTCGACACCCCCATGAGGTCCTAGAAGTTTGCCGACTCCCGACGATATCGCTGGGATACCGGGGGAAGGAAAACCTTCGCCGGACGTAGCCAAGCTGCATACAGATTGTAGGATACCCGCAATATGCTCGACTTGAGAATCCGCGTGCGACAAGAGCAGGCGAGGCAATGCCGCCAAATTAACTCGCGAAATCTGCAGGAGTACTGGTAGAATGCGATGTCGAGTGTGGGGGGAACTTGTCAATGCTGCTCTGAGCGAAGAGTCGGCATGTTCGGACACCCGATCGAACGTGGAAGCCTTCAAGGATAACAAGAAAGACAGCAGGAGAGGTTGAGATTGAGGCATCGTGAGAGTTGTCGTGAATAATACGGTCGCCGAGAAGCCTGCAAGTCCGATGAGGGCAGTAGGTGTGGGGTGCTTAAGCAGCGGAGACAAAGCATTCACGGCGATATGCAACTGTGATGCAGTAGCCCGTAGCCAGGAGCCCGTGCGTTGGGTCGCGTATGGGGGCAGAGGGACTGAACCCTCGCCTTCAGAGGGATTTGAGTCGGGCAGAAGGTCCTCCAGGTTTTCCACGTCCTTGACGGCGCCCTCCCGGAGGCAGATGCTGTCACCAACGGCCCTCGTAATAGCATGCTGGATGACGAGTAACGCAGCTGACACGATCTCCCCATTTGCCCAGCCCTTCGAAGCCTTGGTGCCCAACGCGACCTTGCTCATGCGGCTAACCATGCCGGGAAGTACAGAGGGTACGAAGCTGTCTGGGAGATACTCGCTCGCTATGACAGACAGCACCTTCAGTGATATGCGTTGCAACGATAAGTTAGGGGACTCCGCTGTGACGAGGAGGGTATCCAATGTTTGACCTAGAACGGGCATGAATTTGGGGGTTTGTGCATGACCTTTGAACGTCGCCATGACCTTGTCCGCACGGTCGCTCGCATGCGAGTTGGACGGATCTTCGGAGGGATCTCGAGCTCGGAGCAGCGCCCAAAGACAGCTAGTGGCAGCTACTTTTGTCTCTTCATCCCTGTCTTTGCCTTTGCCTTTCCGATCGACACCTCCGAGAATGGCGCTGCAGAGCATGAAGACTTGCTCCCAGGCGGTGACGTCCATGGTCCACCACCAGACATCGCACAGAAGGGCGAGCACCTCCAGAAGCCTCTCCAATACTTGGTCCGGGATGGTAGAGAGTTCATTGCGGCGAAGGATGGTAGAGAGCGGGAAGAAGACGTAGGAGACCGATTGAGGAGAAAGTTTGTCACCCGAGGCCTGCAGATGCCTGAGGGTATCTCTAAGCTGGGAGAGCAAGCTCAGAGCAGTTGGAACAGATGTGGGAGTTAGGAGAGAATTGCCAAGGAGAGGGACACAGACGACTTTCAGCTGTGTGGAAAGTGAGAACCGCCTGCACGCTCAAGGCAACACGGGAATGCCGCACTCGCTGGAATGTCGACTGATTTGTCTTGGCGTCTTCCATATCGACGCTAAGCGTTTCATCCGGAGCCGTATGCGGTTCGCGACGATGAAGCGAGGCGGTTGAATGCGCGTTCACAATTGGCGGAGGATGTGGACAAGGACAAGGAGCGGGAGACGCGTCTGTGGCCCGGAACGCGCTCCGGTAGAGCGGCCCGGGCTCCGGGCCTCTGTCGGTGTGAGGACGATCCGTGTGCGTTTTGTTCTGAGCAGCTTCGGCCACGAATTGTATGACTTTTTTTCTGCCTCGACACCTCCTCAGCCCCGCATGCGGCAGAAAAGTACATGATCGCTCGCTCGTTCCTACCGCCAGTGCCCCGGACAGGGCACGCTCTCCCCCTCCCTTGACGCCAGGCGTATGCATCTCCCAGAAATGGCTACTAGACCGCGCATCCTGCTCATAGACTCGTACGACTCCTTCACCTACAAGTAAGTCCGCCTCCTTCTCTGTCCTAGCGTGTCCTAAAAGCAGTACATAGCTTAGCCTCCCTCTGTAAACGGGCTGTTCCCGGATGCTACATCCATATAATCAAGAACGACGCTTTATCCAAGGACGTCCTCCTCCCCCTGCTCAGACATTTCGATGCGATCGTGATTGGCCCCGGACCTGGGACCCCGGATAACCCTGGAGATGTTGGCATCCTCAAGGACATATGGCATGCCCCGGAAACCTCCCTCGTTCCGGTGTTCGGAGTCTGCCTTGGCCTCCAAAGTCTCGCCGTGGAACATGGCGCGAGGATCAAGCGGCTGAACGTTGTCAAACATGGCCAGATATCCCACGTCATTCACGATGGTACTGGGCTGTTCCATGAAGTCGGGGAGGTCCGTGCAGTGCGCTACCACTCTCTACACATCGAGCTCTCTGGCCAGGATGCTCTCCAGCCGCTTGCATGGGCGGATGACCACGAAGAAAACGGCAAGGTTCTCATGGCGCTCAAACATAGACATAAGCCCTTCTGGGCCGTCCAGTACCACCCCGAGTCTGTCTGCACCGCAGGTGGCGGTGAGGACGTGCTCAAGAACTTCTGGCGATTGGCACTCCAGTGGTCGGCGGACCGTACGAGAACCACGCTTCCCTGGAACGACTCTGTCGAGGATGCAGTAGGTCCCTGCTGGCCCAGCGTTCGTCCTGATGTTATTTCCACCGAAGATCTGACGACGGCCACGGTGGAGACGCGGAAACTGCATCTGCCCAGGGTAGACATCTCTCGTGTGTGCGAGGCGCTCGGTGTAGAAGACGACAGCCAAGATTTCGTCCTCCTTGATTCTGCTGCTGCACCAGGCCGCTTTTCCATCATCGGTTGCCTGACGTTGACATCCTCAAGGCTCACATACTCCGTGGGCGATTCGTTCGTCCGGCTGCGACGTGGGAAGGACATCACCTTCGTCGAGCTAGGTTCACTCGACATCTGGGCTTGGCTGACTGCGTTCATGCGCCGAAGGAAAGCGTGCGGAGGAACCCCCGATGTCCCATTCTGGGGCGGGCTTGTTGGCTATCTTAGCTATGAGCTTGGTGTGCATTCACTCACGCCCTTGCCCCCACGCTCCCGCTCCCGCCCTCCAGACGTAAACCTCGTCTTCGTCGAGCGCAGTATTGTCGTCGATTCATCAGAAGGAGCAGTCTATGTGCAGACTATCCTGCCTGACGATGAACAGTGGCTGCATGGGATGACTGCCCGTCTCAATAACCTCACCCCGCAGCCCAGGCACCACGATCCTCTTCCAGCGGGCACCGATAGCTCCCATGCTGCTGCGCCTGTATCCGTCGTCACCCTCCCGGACCAGTCAGAGTACGTCTCGAAGATTGAATCCGCGAAGGAGCTGCTCTTCTCTGGAGACTCCTACGAATTGTGCGTGACGGCACCCACCCGCATCCGTGCACCGAAGTCGCGCACCGCCATCGCACGGGGCACCTCTTCCTCCTGGGAACTCTACAAGACCCTGCGCTCGTGCAATCCGGCCCCACACTCGGCGTACCTCCGCCTCCACCCATCCACCCTCCTCTCCTCCTCGCCCGAGCGGTTCCTATCCTACTCGCGTGCGCCGGAGAGCCTGTGCCAACTGCGGCCAATCAAGGGCACGGTGCGCAAGGCCCCAGGGATCACGCGCGCCGTCGCGGAGGAGATGCTCGCGGGGAGCAAGAAGGAGGTCGCGGAAAACCTGATGATCGTCGACCTCATCCGCCACGACCTGCACAGCGTCGTCGGCGAGGACGTGGACGTGCGCCAGTTCTGCCGCGTGGAGGAGTACGAGACCGTCTGGCAGCTCGTGAGCGTCATAGAGGGCCGGCCGGCACCTGCGGTGAAGAACAAGACGCATTCCGACCTCGGGTGGGAGGTGCTGAGGGCCAGCTTGCCGCCTGGTATGTCTCTCTGGCCCTCATAGTCGGCCGCAGGTCCTCATTGACATCGCATTTAGGGAGTATGACAGGCGCACCGAAGAAGCGCAGTGTCGAGATCCTTAGGGAGCTCGAGGGCGCCGAGAGAGGCATTTACTCCGGCGTGCTTGGCTATGCTGATGTTGGCGGCGGGGGCGACTGGGCGGTCGTCATCCGAAGCTGTTTCAAGCACGACGAGCAGCCCGACGAAGACGATTCTCTGGGTGGTTCCAGCAATTCGCCTCGTCCTGCCGGCACCACGGTGCAAGACACTCCTCACGACGACCCGCCGCGCCCCCAGTCGAGTTCCGACGCGCCAGTCGTACCCTTTGATGAGTGGACTCTTGGCGCAGGAGGCGCTATAACTGCCCTTTCAGACCCTCAGGCCGAGTGGGAGGAAATGGTCACGAAGGTAGAGAGCGTCCTAAGGGCGTTCAATGATGCAGGGTCGCAGTAGGCACCCACGCTTTGTTAACGTTTTCCTCAACGGAGAACGGCTTCGATCTAGGGTTATGGCTTCGTCTCCGGCTTCACCATGTCGGTGTAGACGTTCACTGTATCATATCACGGCCTCAACGCCCTCCCGAATAGTTGCACCATGACTGTTGTTAGATTTGTAGCACTGGGTAATCTGTTGTATGGCACGTCCTTCACCAGGACCTGCGAAGGTAGTATGTCACGGTAGTGCACAAAACATAATAGTTACATCCGCACACGCGAAGAATGAGTTGCACCGTCAGTGCGCACATGGTAGCTATACTCGTACACGGATCCACACCCACAAACCCAAGAGATCGACAGATGACATTGACCTTGACAGAACACAAGGAACCCACGCAGATTAGCTCACGCCATCAACGCGATATGGCGTAACTCGCTATAGTGTACTTTGAGTCCAGAGTTTATCGACAACCGGCGCAACAGTACTTACTTTTGTACTTGCTGGCCGACTTTCATCGGCTCGTAGGTCTCCTCGCCTAGATCAGCACCCCAGCGACTGGTATCGGCCCGCAGTTGGCGTGCTTTCTCTTTGAGTACTGGGATTGGCGCGAGGTCGTAGTCTGACGACAGGTGCCAAAAGAAGGTGGACGATATCCGGATAAGCGGACGTTTGGGGTGCTCTATCTTCCTCTTCTCGATGGCCTATAAAGCGGTAAACAATCTGGCATCAGTCCGAGGTTGAGACACAGCGCGCACCTGCAGAGTGGCATCATTCACAACAACTTCGTGGTATCCCGCCCTGATGAGCCCGCCGCTGATGTGCTCCAGCTGCTTCCCAGCCTGTACCAGAAGGTAGCGCCCGGTAGGGGGGAACCTGACGGGGATGCGACTGCCGCTATTGCGTGCCCAGATGTTGAGACCCGGATACCGAGAGCGACCGTGGATAGTGAGAAAGTTCAGGTCCGTGTGGAATCCGGCGAGGATGGTATCCTTCTGGCCGTACTTCTTGAGGTCAGACGCTGTTGGTGCTAGCAAGTGCGGCCTGGATAAAGCATCACAGCCCTTCAGTGGAGGGCGTTTCGGCTTGCGATGATAGACGTACCCATATTTGCCGGCCTCCTTGAATGTTTCACGTGGGAGGCCCAATCCGATAGCGGCCGCCACGGCAATATCTTCGACACTGCAGGTAGTAAGTATGGTTGTTACAGCGCGCAGACTTCAATACCGCGTACGCAGTCTTCATGGACGATCCCCACTTGTCCATGGTGGGAGTCCATCTCGCACGAATGCTTTCAGCCTTCGGCACCACGTTAGGCGCATTCAGTGCGGGATATTGAGTCTCATATGGCGGTGCCTGGCTCATCTTATAGAAGAACCGGCATTTAGGATCGGGCCAGTGCGCAGTGATGTCAAGGGGCCTCTCTGAGGGTCGCAGTTGAGAGATCACTTTCAGACAAGGTTCGTCCACCGCACACTTCGGCTTCTCTGTGTTCTCGAGTGTAACACCGACCTATCGAGAATGCAATGTTTAACGCGCGGCATAAAGAACAGTGCAGATGAATGTACCTGGTAGCCCAATTCAGGGCGTTCATCTTGCTTCAAGTGCTCCTCGGGTTGTGCGAAGTAATCCTCCATCAGGTCAAGGAAGGTGTTGTTGTCGTCTTCAGACACGCGAGAATCGTGCACAAGGAGTGCGCCATAGAGTACTAGCGAGTCTGATGCCTGTAATTAAGGCTCGTTATATATCGTGCTGAATGCAATGCTCAGAGGAGGAGATACCTTCTTGCACTCCCTCGAGTACTCCTCCGATTCTAGGGAGGCCGAATGTAGCACGTCGAGGTTGACGATCGGTAATTCCACGCCAGACATAGCTAGTCAATAGCCTTTTACACGCTCTACTCGTAGCACGCTCTACTTTCCGGAGACAGTCACCAGATATCGGAGGGTCGAAGAAGTAAGAGACAAATGGACGGCGAGCGAGAGGCTGCTGAAGTCCTCGATTCCCTCCTGCCGTATCGGGCTGGTCTAGTGTTCTCCAGTGTCACGTGCACAGCATTAAAGAGGTACTGGTATGGGCGCTTGTGCACCTTGACTAACCTCGCATATACCGCGCTCAGCTCATCTTCCCCCACCTCTCCCCGATTCCCATAGTCAAGATGATCAAGGTATGCTTGAATGATGCTTACATTAATTTTCCTCACCTTCTGCTAGATTTGGAGTATGAAGAAGAATGAGGACCAGGCAGCCAAGAAGAAGCCGAAGACGAGTGCTGCTCAGATCCGAGTGCAGAAAGGTGTGTGCGTCCAGGGGGACCTCAGCCACTCAACTCATAGTCACAAATACACCTAGATCTGACTGAGCTTGACCTACCATCAACAATGAAGACACACTTCCCTGATCCCTCGGATCTCCTCAACTTCACGCTTACGATTACTCCGGATGAGGGTACGCTTGTTATGCGGACCCCGGTGTTTATCGGAGGTTTACACGCGTTTAGGCATGTACAAGGGCGGATCCTTCGTGTTCCAATTCAACATCAACTCCAACTATCCGCATGAACCTCCAAAGGTCAAGTGCACGCAGACTGTAGGTGTCGTATGGCGCACATATATTGGGTAATCTCCGCGTCCATTCACACACGGCCCATAGATCTACCACCCCAACGTTGACCTTGAGGGAAATGTGTGCTTGAACATCCTTCGAGAAGACTGGAAGCCCGTCCTCAACCTCAACTCCGTCATGGTTGGACTGCAATATCTGTTCTTGGAGCCCAATGCGGACGATCCCCTGAACAAGGGTGCGTTGTGATGCGCTTGACTGCAAAGTACACATCTGATGACACTGGAGCTATTCAGAGGCCGCGGAGGAGTTGAAGCGCAATCGGGAACAGTTCATCTACAACGTGAAGAGCACGATGCGCGGCGGCTCTCTCAAGGGTCAAAACTACGACAAAGTTGTCCCGTAACAAATCCTTGCCTTGTGATTTCTCTACGTATCCACATGCTTGCGGACTGCGGCTCTCCCTCCTTGCATACGCATGGTGAGTGATGGCGCATGCCTCATTGCAGGGAGGGTGGCAGCGTAGACTAGACGTGTAATATTTGTTGTGATTGTATCTGGAACTCTGCACATCTGACGTTGTCTCGCAATCGATATGTTTCTCTCATGGACGTTGTGGTTCCTGCCATTAGCACGCGCACATCGGGGTATGCTGCAGGGCGGTGAGCGTATGTACCTCACCCGTTGTGCCTGCCGATGCTGCCGGGGAAATGGATCACGTGAAGCGCGTTTTAAGGAAAGCTCTGCGACCGCCCCGCTCTTCTGCTCGATCACCGTCTCCTCGAATTCTCGTCCTTCCTACTCCTCCCCGACGTCACGCATCGCCTGCAGCGCGTTGACACACGCATAGTCCGTATAAATACCCGCCCGACGCCATCCAAGATGAGCGCTGCCCAAAAACTCACCAAGAAGCAGAAGAAGGCGCTCGCCTTCCGCGAACGCAAAGGCAAGGGCAAGGCGAAGTCCTTCGATGAACTGGACAACGACGTTCCTGTCGAGGAGAACCAGGATCTTGCTGAGGCTGAAGTGGACGCGGCGCCTGGTGCTGTGGAAGCTCCGCAGGGACGCGCGGCGGATGCGAAGGCGGGAGGTGCGCAGGATGCGGATGCTCTGGGCAGCGGCCACAAGCCGAAGAAACGCAAGCGGGAGGAGGGGCCTGGGGAGACTGGCGAGGGCGCGAAAGAGCAGAAGTCGAAGAAAAAGCGGAAAGGCGAGGATGGCGCAGGTGTTGTTGCCGGGGATGCAGCAGAAGGGGAGGTCAAGGAGGGCGGCAAGCAGAAAGTGAAGCAGCGGTACATTTTGTTTGTCGGTGCGTATAGATACTACTGTGCTCCCCGTCTCTCAAGCTCATGCGCTATATTACAGGGAACTTGAGATATACCACAACAAAGGAGACGGTCGAAAAACACTTCTCGAAATGCGGTATGTCTCATCTTGCTATATGGCGAATCCATCTCTCAATGGAGTTGCCGAAGACCCTCCACCTACAGTACGACTCATGACGCCCAAACCATCCGCCAATGCAAAACCCAACCGATCGAAGGGGTTTGCGTTCGTGGAGTTCTCACATAAAAACGCGCTACAACAAGGCCTGAAATTGCACCAGACCGAGCTTGACGGTCGCAAGATCAATGTCGAGCTTACTGCCGGTGGTGGTGGAAAGAGCGAGCAGCGGCTGGAAAAGGTTAAAAAGCGGAACAAGGAGCTTCATGAGCAGAGGGTAAGTGATCTCTATCTAGGACGCGCTTCGCAGCTCTGACGCAGCCGTGCAGAAGAAGAACTCGCTGAAGCAAAAGTCCGGGAAGAGCAAACAGAGTGGCGACGCCGCCGATACGGAGGACATCCAGATGGAGCGGCCTCAGAGGTACTCGGCGACGTCAGGAGTAGAGCAGATGCCTTCGAACAAGCGCACCTGGTCGATACCAGAAGAAGGTGACGGAGATGCTGCCACTCGCAAACGCGGCAGCAAGAAGGGGAAGCGCCCGCCCAGATCCCAAGGGACGGGAGTCAACGCAATCCCAGTCGGTTAGTAGAGCTGTTACATGATTCGCTATTTGCGTGGTTTCTGGTGCTTGCATGTGATTCGGGTATCTTCACGTACGTGTGGTATGAGAGCGATGAGAAGCGTGTGCTCTATATCCTAAAAGTCCATGGTCCTATTATCTGAACGTAAACATATGCGGGCCAGCCGGCAGATCCGGATCATGAGACGAGAATGAAGACGAGGAACTGCACAACGGTCATGAGTTGAACGGTTCGCCCGCACAAAGTATTGCCACTCACGAAGACGATCAACACTCCAAACACCTTCAGCATCAACCAACGGTTGCTCGAGATACTCGCGTAGTACTTCAGCAGCTCTCGTTGCGCGCCGCTGACATTCGACGCGATGTCCACCGTGTCCGCGTCGATACGCTGCACTGTCTCTCGCTGCTCGGCCACCATTTGTGCAAGTTGGGTGAATATCTGCCCAAGCTCGGCAATGGTGGACTCGATGGACTCGATGGCCGTCGAACGAGACTGGATGTAGCTGTCCTGTATACCCGCGACGTTATGTGAGCAGTCGAAGGAACCATAGCAGCGGCGTCATCGCTAACCTGTTGCTCGACTAATTGCATCTGCATAAACGCGTCTCCGTGCTGGGGCGCCGCGCCCTCTTCCGCCGCACCAAGATCGAGCGCAAGAATATCGCCGTTATTCTTGGAGGATGCCTTCCCCTTGCCCTTGGAGTCGAAGCGCGACGCCGTCAGCGCGCTGCCGTCTCCCATGGGGTCCTGACGTTGCGTGTTGCCGTACAGCAAGGAGCCTGTGCATATTATTAGTTTGGGTGGAATCGCATCATGAGCTGATAACGTACTCGGGGGTGCCTGGCTAGCCGCGGTGGACGTAGAGTGCATGAACTGCTCGGTGCGGTCCTTTGACTCCTTCATATTCTGGAATTGGGAGTATGAGGGGAGAGTATGGGAAGACGATAATTTAGGACGCACTTGTGTCCGGATCTCCAGTACGTCCTTGAACGTCATGCTGGTGTCCGCCAGCTTGCTCTGCAGTAGCATTACGACGTTATGGTTGTGCTCCTCCAGCTGCTTTCCCTCCGGAGACTTGGAGTTCTGAGCCTTGCGCTCCTTGACATAGGCCTGCAGTTGGGCAATCTGCCTGTTGATGTTCGCAATGTCTTGTTTGATGATGTACGTGAGTTCCTGCAGCGGTTTTCAGTCACTTCGATGCCGGAGCACATCTTGAATGTACATACGCTAATCTCTACCGGCCTATCATCAAACAAAGTCTTCCGCTTGGCAACTGGATCATGTTGAATGAGTAACGGGGGCAGCACCGAAAACAGCGAGACTCACGTTGGGCTAGTTTGCCGAGCTTTATCGTGGTACTGCTGATGTCCTTGCCAATTGCAGACGCCATCCTCGTGAACTCAGACTTGCTTCCCTCCCCCTTCGTCTGCAACAACCGCTGCTTCTGCTCCGCACCTCTATTGGGGAAGGACGACCTGCTCCGGATGGACTCCACGCATGCCCGGAACTCGTTGGTACGGTCTTGGACTGGCATTTTATGAGGGAATAAGGATACGAGGATATCAGGGTGCAAAACAGGTGCAAAGGAGCGACGAGAGAGGGGGGAGGTAGCGCAGATTGGGCGGTGGTCGAGCTGACCGTGCTCAAGTTCGGAGAGCGGTACAGTTGGCGTCGGCCCAACAGCCTGATTGTGTTTTCCCACGTGTCGTGTTCCCCCACAGTCATCGCCTCGGCCCGCGGCCCACACTCGACACAAACCACGGTCCACAACTCGTCTGTTCCTCTCTTTGGGCCTGCCGTGCTGCCTGTTTGATGCTTCGCGTACGCTTTGGGCCTGCGAACACGGTGCTTGTTCGCTGTTGACGTCCCGAGGAAATCACACTACACTGCGAGATCAGGCTTCCGTTTCTGGATCGGCACCCCACCGATCGCGCGTGGGGGACTTGAGGCTGCTGCATGCTCCTCGCCTTTGCTCTCTCATCTCTCAGGCCTCCTGTTCGCAGGCCACTCTTCAGGGGACTCCCGAGGCTACAACAACGCTTCAGAACTCGCGTAGTGACCCCTTCAGGCTTCAAAATGCAGCAACAGGGGGACAAAAATTCGACCGTCCTGGTCTTTGGTGCTGGTAACTTTGGTAGCTGCTTGGCGGACCACCTAGGCGATTCTGCGCACACCGTCTACATGTGGTCACGGTCCGAGCCTCTTGTGAAATACTTTAACGAGCACCACCGCAACATTGAAGCCCTCCAGGACCATGCTTTCGCGGAGTCGATTACCGCGGTCGGGCCCGAGTTCCCTTCAGCCGAGCTGATCCAGAGCATGGACGTGCTCCTCTTCGCGATCCCGACGGAAGGTGTGAGGTATTTAGAAATTGTGCCTACCACGACGTTTGAGTACAAACACGATTACAGGGAGACTCTCACTGCCTTGAAGCCCACTCTGGCCGAGGGCAGAGTGCCTCTGCTGATATTCGTCAACAAGGGTATCGAGATAAAAACGCGTGCTCTCACCCTTGAGATCATCGCGGACACATGTGGACCTGAAATTGCAAAAGTGGCCACATTCATTGTAAGTGCGTTGTACAGGTTGTCGCGGTGACCTGGTAACGACGCGTTCGCACAGTCGGGTCCTTCGTTTGCCGCAGAAAGTAAGTACTGCCGCACAGCAGCGATTCACATTCTAAGCGGTGAGTAGTTGTCCGAAGACAACCTACGTCCGTCTCCGTTGTGTCTCTGTCGCCCGCGCATGCAGAGCAAGCGTCCCAACTGTTTCACCAACCTTGGTTCCGATGGTAAGTGCCAAGCGGTCTTGGGTTATGTTGTGGCCTGATCACCTGTGCAGCTATACGGGGGATGACCCAATTGGTGTCGAGCTCGCGGGTGCGCTCAAGAACGTCTACGCCATCGCGGCAGGAATGGCAGCTGGCCTGGGCTTCGAGAACAACACGCGGGCGAGTGAGTGTACCGTTCATTCCTTAAGCGTGACAGCACTGGAGCGACGTGAACCACAGTGCTCATCACGAGGGGACTGGCTGAGATGACCAGGATAGGGACGGCGTACGGCGCCTCCCCACTCACGTTCCTGACACTTGCGGGGGTAGGGGATCTGTTCCTGACGTGCAGCTCGTCCACGAGTCGCAACTACACCGTCGGTTACCGGCTTGGACAGGGGGAGAAATTGGATCATATCATCAAAACACTTGGAAGCGTTGCCGAGGGCGTGACCACCGCGAAAGGCCTGAAAGCCATTGTGGACGAGTTAGGCGTAGGTGCGCCGATAGCATCAGGGGTGGGTGTCGTGACGTCCCATATTGCTTCATCGGCTCATCGCTGATATCGGACTAGGTTTACGAGGTGTTGCATGAAGGTGAGAGTTGGGGAAGATTTCGAGGCCGAAATTGCCGACTGAAGTCGGAACGCAGGACGAGCGGTGACAGAGCGCGCGAACGCGCTGCTGTCTCTGCCGCCGATCCGAGAGCTGGATCTCTCCGTAGAGGGCGGGAAGCCTGCGAAGCGGCTGCTGCAGAAGCTCGGACTGGACGCTTAGGGCCGCAGAGCGCGCGGGTGTGGATGCTACCGTCTCCGGTCGTACATAAGTAGAGGAGCGGACATAGAGGAGTGTACCCACGGGCGGACGTAATTTGGAACTCGTGAAGGACGCAGATTGCCGCATCATAGATGACGAAGGTCCGAGCCTGCCAGGCCGAGTCCAGCGCGGAAAATGGGCGGGAGACGGTTGGCTGGGCCGGGGAATCAGATGAGGGGGAGGGGAGGACGAGCGACGAGACCTGCCATATCCGGACTGATAATCAGAAGCTGATTATCTAATCCAATTTTTCCGAGCGGGGGCATGAGCTGTGGCGGCTGTGGCTGCAGCCGCCCGCCGCTCGCCGCTCGCCCGTGTCCCGTCCCCCGTCCCCCGGTTCTCCTCCCCGTGCAAAATTCTTCCCGGCCGTCAATTGCGAGCTTTGCCTTCTGCCATTACACCCCGCGCCTGGTCATCCCACACGGTCCTCTCCTCGTCCCTCCTCCCCATCATCCCACCATGGTCTCCCCGCTCTGGAAGGCGTCCTCCGAGGGCAACCTCGACAATGTGGTCGAACTCCTGAAGGATGCTACCCCGATTGATATCGAGGTCAAAGGTCCGTCTCTTCTCCATCGCCCTCGTACTTTGCTCTGTCCCCCGCCCCCTCCCAATCCGTTCCGCGATTGACACGTCTCGTCACAAGATCATACCGGGGTCACCCCGCTCATTGAGGCAGTCAAGAACGGCCACGTAGAGATCGTGCGTGTTCTGCTGGACAAGGGTATGTACTTTCCCATGAGACGCCAGTTCCGCGAACGCGTGCATTAATTACCTGCCTACGTTCCGTAGGGGCCGATCCCACGAATGCTTCTAGCCAAGGTCCCCCGGAGTCGTACACATCGGACCCAGTAATCCATGGTCTGATCAGCGTAGCAAAAGGCAAAGTGGCGCAGGCCTCAGCGCAGCCCCAGGAAGCTGCCTATCCCCAAGATCAACCCTCCGAGTCAAACATGGACCCTGCTGCGGGCTATTACCCTCCTCCCCCAGGTGCCTATTACTACCCGCCGATGCCCGTCCCACCGCCCATGATGCCTGACGGTACCGTCCCCTACTACGTCCCGCCTCCTATGCAAGCCGATCAGAGCCAACCAGGGATCGGCAACCTGCCTCCCCCGGAGATCGCTCGTATGATCCCTTGCAGATATTATCCTGCTTGCCGCTACGGCTCATCATGCATGTTCGCCCATCCACAGGGCCCCTACATGCAAGGGCCTCTCCCGCCACCTTCCCAATATCCTGCACCATATGATCCTATGCACCCTGGCCCCTACCCTCCCCCCACCTACTACCCCGTGCCACCCACCTCGTACGGCGCTTCGCCGAACGGTGCACCGGTCAATCCGATGTCGCCTACCCAGCCGATGGCCCACGCTAGATCTGGTTCCGAAGTCATCTCGCCCGTCCAGGGCCCCTTCAGTCCCGTCAACGGACAACCACCTGTACCGTTCGGTGTCGTATCCCCCGTCTCCCCCACTTATGGTCACCCTGCGCCAGTCCCCATGCCAGGAAGTGTCCCTCCCCTCTCCCCTCTCCAAGCCCACCCCGGTCCTCAGTCGCCTCCGCAGCCTGGCATGTACCCTCCCATTCCCCCCAATGCACAAGGTATGGTCCCCCCTTACGCGATTCCCGCCCAATACCCGCCACATGGCATACCTCCCAACGGCGAGGGCGTAGACGTCGTCTCTCCGAAGTCACCCGTCCAAGGGCACCCGCAGGCAGATCCCTATGGGCCAGGACCGATGAATAGAGAAGCCATGAGTCATCACAGGCGAGGCGGCGCTCGCAGGCCATCATTCGGTGGTCGTGGGGGCAAGCCTCCTTGCCTGTTTTTCCCGTCGGGACGCTGCAGGAACGGGTGCGTGCTGCCGCTATTTTCCAACTCTCGCGCGGGCGCTCAAAGCGTTACTTGATAGTGATGATTGCCGCTTCCCTCACGTCCTGCCTGACGGCCCGGGACACCACCACCCACCGCACTTCGCGCCTCGCGGTGGTCATCGGCCTCGTCCGCCGTTCCATGTCAATGGCAATGGCAACGGCATGGCGGCATTGGAGGATAAATTTGCGGCGCTGACTACTCAGGATGTAGGTCACATGCATGTATAGTGTCCGTAGTTCTTCCTGACGCCAATGTGCAGGAGAAGGCCCCGGCGCACAGTCGCAACGGTACTGGAACCAGCACGAGCGATTCCAGCCGCTCGCAATCGGCCGAGCCGGGCCACAAAGGACGTGCGATGAATTTCAAGCCGAATCATTTCGCGAATGGGCCCCGGCAAGACAGGAAGTTCGCGCCACCCAGGCCTCAGCGCGTGCCCAATGCCGATGAATTCCCCGTGCTCGGGGGCTCGTCACCAGCATCGCGGGGCCCCAGCTCGAACGGCACTGTCACGCCCGGCTACGCCGGTCCTACAGCCGCCCAGGTCCTGCAAGCTCCTCCGCCGAAGAAGGAGGCTCAGACTACCCGGGGTAACACGCCGGAGGCTTCGCCAGCGCCGACGCCCAAGGTGTGTATCGCGGGGTCGAGCTAGTTTTGTCAGTCTAATATCCCAGTAGGAGGTCAAGCCTCAGTCCAACGGCGTTCCCAGCCCATCTGTTGATCAGAGTGTCAATAAGCTCCCTCTCTCCTTCGCCGCTGCCGCGACTGCTGTCCCAGACGCCGTGAAGGAGGTATCTGTATCCGCCTAAAAGGGACGCATCGTCCCCGGCTCGTGCTTTACGTCGTGGTCCTGCCCTCGTCGATCTCGTGCTTTTGTTCTCCCGTGTCTCATCGGGCTCTGGTGTACTCTGTATTCTCTCTGGCTCTCTACTGTTTGCCCATAGCGTTCAGGACTTGACGCTACAGCTGTCACGGTATCATGTGCATCCCGGACCCACCACTCCACCCCCGTCTGCCTGCATACACAGTTATCCACTATCCATCTATCCATTCTGCACTGTTTTCACAGCCATATTTAGATGCCCCGCCGTCTTGTTTATCATCGCTTCGTTCTTCATGTTGTCCCATGCATCAAAAGCACGTATTTTGACCGACCTACTATCGTAGCACCACTCTATGTCGTAGCTATACTCCCTGTCAAGTACCTTACACCGTGGCCGTCGCGGCCACCCTCGCTACGCTGTCGTCGCTAATTGATACACTTGAGTCTCGCATCGCGAAGCAGTCCGCGCCACCTCGAGATGCCAGAAGGCGAGACCCGTGCTTTTGGTACCTTCGCCCACCGCCGCTCAGCTCCACGCGCTCAGGTTGCGCAACTCGACTCCGCTCTGCGCAGTGACCTCGCCAATCCTGTACACGACCTCCTCGCCCGCGCGCTGCAGCGCTTCGGTCGCGCGCGCGGCGTCGCCCGGCGCGACCACGAGGACCATCCCGATCCCGCAGTTGAACGTGCGCGCCATCTCGCGCGGCGCGACGCCGCCGTGCTGCATCAGGAAGCGGAACACGGGGGGCAGCTCCCACGCGGCCGCGTCGATCGCGCAGCCGGTGCCCTTGGGGAGCACGCGCGGGACGTTCTCGACGAAGCCGCCGCCGGTGATGTGCGACATGCCCTTGAGGAGCCCCGCCTGCGCGGCGGGGAGCACGCTCCGGACGTAGATCCGCGTCGGCTCGAGCAGCGCGCGCCCGAGCGTGGCAGAGGCGTCCCACGGGCACGGCGCGGCGTAGGAGAGCCCGGCGCGCGCGACGACCTTGCGCACGAGCGAGAAGCCGTTCGAGTGCACGCCCGAGGACGGGAGCCCGAGCAGCACGTCCCCAGGCACGATAGTCGGCTGCGGGAGGATCAGCTCGCGCTCGACCGCGCCGACAGCGAAGCCAGCGAGGTCGTAGTCATCTGCAGGGGCCCATTCTCTAGTTAGCGGCATCTTCTGGCGGCGAGGTAGGGACGTACCGCCGTGGTACATGCTGGGCATCTCCGCGGTCTCCCCGCCGATGAGGGCGCACCCGGCCTGGACGCAACCGTCCGCGATGCCCTTGACGACGCGGGCGGCGGTGTCGACGTCGAGCTTGCTGCACGCAAAGTAATCGAGGAAGTAGAGCGGCTCCGCCCCCTGCACGAGCAGGTCGTTCACCGACATCGCGACGAGGTCGATTCCTGCGAGTTCAACGGTAAGCACTGTCAGCGTCAATGACCCGGGTCGGGGCGGCGGCCCGCGCGGGACACGCACCGACAAAGTCATGCAGGCCGACATCCATCGCGACACGCAGCTTGGTGCCGACACCGTCGGTCCCGCTGACGAGCACCGGGTCCTTGTAGCCCGTCGCCTTGAGGTCGAACACGCCCCCGAACCCACCGATCTCTGCGTCGGCGCCCGGCCGGCGCGTCGCGCGGACATACGGCTTGATGGCTTCGACGAGCGCATTTCCGGCGTCGACGGAAACGCCCGCTTGCGCATATGTCAAGCCGCCGGCGGCCTTCGCGGACAGAGCCCTGGATGGCAGTACGTGTTAGGAGAAGAAGCAGCCGTTGGACGACGGATGCGTGCCTGTGCGCGATGTCCCGCCGGAAGACCTTGCCCTCGAAGCTGATGTTCTCGACGCCCGCGTACGCGGCATCAAGCGCGCCCTGGAGGGTCGGTGCGTAGGCAGAGACGACCAGCACACGCCCCCGGAGGTAACGATTCTGCCGCCTGCTGCGGAGGTACCTGCGTGGAATGGGACGACATCTACGGTGGCCATCAGATACCCGCCCACAGTACTGCGGCCAAGGAGCTGAGGCAGCTCACCACTTGGCATTTGCCCGATTGTAATTTCTTTGCCTTTAGCATAGCTGCCTGGGTATCCTTGGGACGCGAGGACGACGGAGACGCCGAAGCCTGGTCTTGTCTTCACTTCCACCGCGTCGAGGCGCCGCTCTGCACAAGCCTGGAGATAACGTGTCGGGATCTGCAACTGCCAAGTGGAAGAAAGACGGCCGTACGAGGAGGATGGACGCCAGATCAGTCTCGGGGTCGAGCAGGAGGACTAGGGCTTCCGTTTCTGGATCGCCAAACCGGACGTTATATTCGAGGACCTTGGGACCGCCCTCGGTGATCATGAGGCCCGTGAAAAGCATGCCGACGAATGGGAAGCCTGCATCGAGAGTTGTTGAGACATTCAATCGGTCAGCAGATTATTGCCGCGTACCTTCTTTCCGCATCCCGCTGATCGTGGGCTGCAGGACTTCTTTGGTGATACGGTCCATAACTTCAGCGGTCGCTACAGGCGCAGGGGCATATGCACCCATGCCGCCAGTATTGGGGCCGGTATCTCCTTCCCCAATGCGCTTGTGGTCCTGTGCGGCGGGCAGGGACGTTACGGTGTAGCCGTCGGAGAAGGCGAGCACAGACACTTCTGGCCCAGTCAAGAGCTCCTCAACAACGACTTCTTGGCCTGAGAGAAATATATTCTCAATGATGGGTATTATACACGGATTGTAAGGTCGCAGACCTGCTGCTCCGAAGACGTTATCGACCATGATCTCCTTAAGGCCGGCAACAGCTTCGTCAACCGTCTCAGGCAGGAGCACACCCTTGCCGGCGGCCAGACCGCTGGCTTTGAGAACGACCTTGAAGCCGCACGTGCGGACGTAGTCGATAGCTTGATCGACTTCCGTGGAGGCGAATACCCTGAACTTGGCGGTCGGAATCTGGTGTCGGTCCATGAAAGCCTTGGAGAAGGCCTTGGAGCCTTCCATGCGCGCGGCAAGCGCGGTAGGGCCAAAGACCGGAATGCCGACTTGAGGCGAGATTAGAATGAGCGCAGGCAATAGCGGTGCGGTCTACCTTTGCGGAAGAATGACTCGACGCCATCGACGAGAGGCTGTTCAGGCCCGGGGACGACGAGCGAGACCTGCAAGACAGATTGAACATTGGTGTGCACACGCGACAGACGAGACAGACCTCGTTTTTGAGCGCGAAGTCTACGAGGGCGGGGAAATCGGAGGCCGACAAATTGACATTAGTAGTCTTGGCCGCGAGCGCCGTGCCTCCATTCCCGGGGCAGACAAAAATGCGGTCGACGAGGGGTGACTGGGCGAGCTTCCAGGCGAGGGCGTGCTCGCGACCGCCTGCGCCGATGACGAGGATCCTGAGCGCGGACATGGGGCGGGAGGAGGAGGAGGAGGATGCGAGATCGGAAAAGAAGATGAGGACGGAGAAGCAGTGCAGCGCAGAGTGCAAACTTTTGTTGGCGCGCGAGCGTGGGAGGAGGACCCCGGACAGGGCGGGACGGGTCGCGCAGGGGAAAATGGCCTTGGGTTGCGGTCGGGAGTGTGCTGTCGGCGTGCGCGTGGTGGGCAAGTGAGAGAGTGAGAGAGTGAGAGACGCGAGCGGAACGTGTTGCCTCTCTTTCGCCCCGGCCCTCCTCCCCGCTCGTTTCTTCCTCCTCTCCTTCCCCATGCGCCTCCTCCTCTAGCACTCCCTCCGTGCTCGCGCTCTGTCCATCCCCCACGACTCTCCACGCTCTGCCACGACCCGGCTTCTCCGCGCCATCTCCTTCCTGCGTCGGCCAGGCCTAGCCGCTCGCCAGCTTCTCCGTTCTCCAGTTTCTACCCGGCCCACCCTCTTCTCCTCACACCGCCATGCCCTCTTCAACAGCCCCCGCGCGCACAAAGCAGAGGAGCAAGAGCTTTCTCGGCCGCAGGTCCACCAAGAAACACGATCAACCGCCAGCACCCAAGCAACGGGCTGCAACAGACCATGGCCCCCACGATGCTCGCCCCGTCAGCATGGACATGCATGAGAAGGCGCAGGAGAATGCGCGACCCATGTTCAATCCCTTCGCGTACTCCCTCGTCCCAGACCCTCTAAACGAGCTGCCACCATGGTACCACCGCGAAGTCGAGGTCGCAACCGCTTCTGCCGCACAGTTTCGCGCGCAATACCCTCTCCATAATCCAGTCGGGCCCCGCTGGTACCGTAACCACCATCTGCTGCCACCCATGAAGGAACGTCGACCGTCCTCTGTTTTCTCCCCTTCTTTCCCTCCTATGAGTCCGGCATCGGAGCGTACCCAGGACCCTGCGCGAATGGCCGGTCCGAGCAGGACGCCATCAGGCTCTCCATTGCCTACCCCGTCATCGTCCCAAATCCGCATACAGGAGCCGCCAAAGCCCAGATCTCGGAAGGTGTCCTTGACGGCCCACGATAATGTGGACATGATGGATGGAACGGACCCTTGGGGTACGAATTGGCATCATGAGTCCCCTTATGACATCCAATCTAACGATCGGACGACAGATCCCCAGGTATGTTTCTTAGCTTGTGTAAGTATCATGGAGTGTTCAGCGTTTTGCAGAGTCCAATTAGCCCGCGCTCGCGGCGGCAGAGCATGACGAACGGCATCCGGCACAAGACGGTGACGCCTTCGCCACTCTCGCAGTCGACCTCCGCAGTCCATTTGCACGAAATCGACCGAGAGCAGATACAGCTACCTCGGAAACTGAGCAAGCGACGGAAGCCATTCAACGGGTTGTTCGCGAGCGGGGATGAGCACGGTAATGCACCATCAATTCTTACTCGCCCGAGCCATCACTCACCCGCATATACTCAGACGAGGGCGTTCATGAGAAGATCTTGCGGCGTCAGTCAGCAATGGCCCCTTCCATGACGTCTCTGCCCTCTCTCCAGCCGCCGTCGCAGAAGATGAAGCGGGGAAGCGTACTCGGGCGCCTAGTCAAGAGGTTCAGTGTAATGCGCAAACCTCTCGCGGCACAAAACGGCCCAGGTGGCGAATTCACGCACTTCGCTAGTGCTGATAACAGCCGCATGACCACCCCTGTTAGCCCCAACCCTCCTGACACTGACCGGCGCACATCTTCGCGTTTCTCCAGATCCCCGGATCCTGGGAGACGCATTCCTCCGCCATCCATAGAGGTCGTCCAGGATGGCTCTATGCACGCAGAGAGCCGTCGTTCATCCGATTCTGTCTCAGTGCACGAGATCATGACATCCGGGAGACTCACCGTCGCAAATCCCGATGAACCAGTCAGTTCTGGCCACAATACGCCTGTACAGGACGAGGCTCACCCTCTACCCGCATCGATCCCGGAGGAAACCACCCCTAGGCCAATGTCCAGGGACGACTTGCCCCTTCCAGACGTCCCCAGGACAGAGTCTCCGGCACCTGTGGAGGTCGTTGGGAGGTCTTCACGTTCGCAGCCTGTGCGGGTGCCCGAGAGCGAACCAATCCGTGACGTGCCACCTCCTCCTTCCTCGCCGCCCCTTCCTGCGCTACCTCCCCCCACGCCTGCCACCGTCCTGCAGAGCCTTCCTCATCCTGGTACTACTCCTTCTGACAGCTCCTCCAGCCCTTCAACCGCTGGTCCTTCATCTTCCGTGCCTGCTCAGCAACAAGAGCACGTTCCTCAGGAGGCAGTGCCTCCCCCAGCAACTGATGACCCCCTGGCTCGGGCGTCCCTGTTTGTCAACCCGCCGACGCCCTATACTGCTCCTCTCTTAATTCCGGCTAAGGTCTCGGAGGTTCCGGAACCCGCCAGCAGCCAGCCAGTTGAGCGCTCGTCAACCAAAGCAAAGGCGGACCGCTCGCGCTCGAAGTCTTCTATTGGCTCGCAAAGCCGGCAGACTGAAACCTTCAAGCTCATCCGCAGCCCTTCCGGGACCATCAAGCAGGTGGGGGATGTTATTACAGGTATGGGCGAGCAGTGGGAGGTCGTCGAGTCGCCCGTGGAACACTCGAACTCCAAGAAGGCGAAGTCGAAAGATAAGGACCGGGAGCGGTCCAAGTCCGACGCCGACACTTCCGTGCGGCGCCATGAGAGCAAGCGAAGGGAGCAGGGCGGCGGCGCGGAGGAGCCTGACTCTCGACACAGGAGACATGCCTCGACGGGCGGCCGTGAGAAACCCCCTTCGGTCAACTCGATGCGATCCACCCAGACGCCCTATGTCCCTGAGCGCGTCACATCGACCAAGTCGTCCCGGCGCAGCTCTACGCTTAAGAAGCCTCGCGCGGAGGAGAAGGAGGGCCGTGCTGCGAGGGCGACGAGCCCCTCTTCCCCCGTCTCGCCTGTTGCGCCACAGCAAAGTGCGCATGAGCGCCACGGCTCCGTCCACTCGACACGACCGAGCTCGGAGCTGCATTCCGCGGCCGAGTTTGCGTCTATGAAGGCGAAGGAGGCATGGGAGATGGAGCGGCTATGGAAGGCGCGGAGCATGGCGTATGGTCCTGACGGTATGCCCGTAGTCTCTACTCCTGCTACCATTGGGAGTGACTCCCGCCCGTCGACGTTCATCAGCACAGAGCTTCAGCGCGTGAGCTCGATCCCGAGCGTCGCCGCGGTTGCCGACCTGCAGCGCGCCGCGAGCCCCGCCGCGAACCCGGTCCACGGCTCCAGCCACACGTACGTCGTCGTCCAGACGCCGTATCAGGGCGCCCAGGGCCAGGCCGCGTCCTACGCCCAGTTCGCCTCCGCCTCCTCCGCGCCCATCCTATACCCCTCCGGCTCCCCGCCGCCGCACCCCCAGGGACACCCCGCGCACAAACGGCCGTCGCACAGCCCCTCACCGCCGGTGCACCTGCGCAACCCACTCGTAGACAATCCTCTGCCTGAGCCTCCCCGTCTGTCGACGTACGAGCCGGCGCCTGTCCCGCCCTCGCTCGCGAACGCGTGGTCGCACTCGCCGTAGGCCGGGTTTGCTACGCCCGCTGGAGGAGTTGGGGAGCTGGGAGTTCATGGGTCCGGTGGGGCCCGGACTTGGACTGACCCTGGAAAGCACGACGTACGCTGATATACCACCGCACTCGCACGTCGTTCGATATATACTCAAGGACTGCCATGCACATCGCCTACTACCACTACCACCACCACTACCACTAGACTTGAGACCCTGTCTGCCTGCCCACGTACTCTCTCTCTCTATCTCCCTGCACCCTTAGCCACATAGCATATAGTCGCTTTCCCCTCAATCTCGATCTCTCTCCGCGCCGTCGTCTTTCTTGCTTGGTTGGTTCACGGGCATTTGCGGTTCCCTTCCCTTACACATCCCATCCGATCCCTCCCTCACCCTCTCACCCTCCCTCTGCTCATTTAATCTTATCAGGACTATTGCTGTCGTTTGTATCACCCCTGACCCCACAACCCCCGACCCGACCGCTCGCGCGATGTTGGCATTCAATACTAATCCCGGCACGTATGGAGACCCGTCCCACCCACGCGGATCAGGCAGCGGCGCCGTCGCCCGGTACCGGTGTCTCGGCGTGCAATGCATTGAAAATCGATTGCAAGGCGGTTGCGTACATGATTACAGCACTAGAACAGACAAAGAGGAGAGAGAGGTATGATGCGTGCAGGTATATGATACATATGTTGCAGAGGGGGAACCCATAAGAACCTCGCCCGGGGGCGAACGACAGCAAACATGCACGGGGACAGTATCATGACGGACCGGGCCTGGGACATACTACAGAACTGCACCACAAGCAGCGGTGACGACGCGCGCGGCGGGCGGGCGGTCATGACTGCTTGAGGTACTCGTTCGGGTCGACGGGGAACTTGGGCTTCGGGTAGTCCGTCCAGACGCGGTCCGCGTCGAGGAAGCGGCGGAGGCGGGCGACCTGCGAGGAGAGGTACATGACGATGATCTGCATCTCGATGTCGAGGTTGAGCTTGAGGATGTCCTCGCACGTCTTGAGCGCCTGCGTGCGCGTCGAGACGAACATGTTCCCGTCGAAACCGAGCTGCTTGAGCGCGTCGATGAGCTCGCCGAACTCGGAGCACCACGCGAGCACGCCGAGCTGTGGGCGGAGGGGGGTCAGCGCTGTGTGCGGGGGATGTAAGGGAGAACGTGGATGGAGGGGGAGACTCACTTGGCCGAACTGCTTGAAGCGGGCGTACAGGACGTTTGGCGCGCTCTTCAGCGCAAAGTCGAACGCCTCGTTCTGCTCAATCACGCCCGGCTGTGGGACGTAGTTTTCCATCACCGGTTGCGGCTCCGGCTGCGCACACATACGTCAGCCCTGCGACTTCCGTGGCAAGGGAGGAGCCCAGCCTTCGGCTTACCGGTGGTGGGCGCGGTGGGGGGTCCTTGAACCACTCGTAGCCAGAGTAGTCGACCTCAGTTCCCCAGTCGACGGTTTCGGCCGGCTTGCTTGTGATGTCCATGGTGTGCGAGACGGTGGAGGAGCGGAGGATGCTCTTGACGAAGGTGAGGAGGTACGCAGGTGGGCGGAAGTGGACGGCTTCCGAGTATTCGTGTGCGTTCGGTGCGGGGTGGAAGATAGCGTAGGGGTCGTCCGGGGTCTCCGAGGACAGGGATGGGTCTTGGTCAGGAAAAGAGCAGAGGGTGTTGTCTGCCAAGTTGTGGATTTTAGTTCACAAACACGTAGGTGTAGCACGATGGTTCACCTACCGAGAGTGAGAGGGGGTAACGGTAAGGGGGAATCGTCACGGGTCTCCGACGAAAGGCAGAAGACGTTGAGAGAGGTGTTCTTCAATGCACGTCAGTCCTGTGCCTACTCAGTACTGAATAGGTCAGGCGCCTACTCTGATGATCTCCCCGCTTTGGTCCTGGCTGTATGCTACAACTGAGTGTATGCTCTGGCGACTGTCAACCTGCGAGCGACGGTAGATCACAGAGAGCCGGTTGACGGAGGTAGGGCGAACACCGATCGGGTCCGTCGGTCCAAGGAAGGAAGCCCGTTGGGACGAGTTGTAGAGTGTCAAAGAGGAAGTCGTCGACTGCGGTGTTTGCGGTGCAGTGGTGAATTCAAACTCGATCTGTTTCCTTCTCAGCAAGTTTCGACCACTCCTCGTACACAAAGACCTACCTCTGGTTCCCGAAGGTAATATGTATCTGGCCGTAACGACCGAGGGACAATGTATAGCGGCGGGGAAGGTGGCGGAGGGATCGGTAATGGGAGAGGGCTGCTGCGGGTGGTAGGTTCAACGCCGTCGACGTTACGGGAGAGCCAGGAAGGTGAAGGTGGCGCGCTCCAGAAACGAGAGATACGATCGACAGCAGACGCAGGAGCAGAGGCTGTCAAAGAGAGAGGATCGACAAGCTCGTATAGAGGCAGGTGGAGATCAGTAAGCTGCAGGTGAGGGCTCGCCTGGACAACTTCAATGCGGGGAAGGGTGGGATTCTGGTCAGCCGAGTGGGAGGACGGAACAAGAGATGTGGCGGGGCTGTCTTCGAGGATGGACAAGAAGTCGATGTGCTCAAACACAAGCTCGGGGAGCTGGTGGAGTTCTTCTGCGGTAGGGATGCCCGATAGCTCCAAAGGTTCACCAGAACGTTCTTCTAGCTCGACCTGGCACACCTGAGACGCGTGTCTGCGAGCGCTAAAGAGGGAAGACTTGCTGAGCGTTCGGAGGCGCTTTAGGGACGAAGTGAATGACTTCGCCTTCGGGGAGTGGGGTGTGGGTGAAGGTAGGAGGGCAAGGCTGTCTGGTCCGGTCGCACTCTCTTCTACGATGCGGACCTCCGAAGTACTCTGCTCCTTGAAGGATTGGACCTTCCGGGTGGCGTCGGCACCGAGTGGGAATAGAGAGGGCTGGGAAGGAGGGGGAGTATGGGGAGAGCTTGATGCTCTACTTGATGCGTCCGAGGAGGAGGGTCTGGAGAGCGTGAAGGATCGTGCGGGGGTCTTGTCTTCGGTGCGCTCAGACGAGCTGCGGGCGTCTTTGGCTCGGGTCCGTCCAAGTACACCGCGCGGTCGTTTGAGGGACGGCCGGGAGAGTTTTCGTAGACGAGAGATGGAAGAGCGCGAGCGCGATAGGAGGGACTGGTTGTAGGATTGCTGGTAGTCTGCGGACGCGCGAGTTGTTTGTCAAAGGACCAACGCCTGCTAGAACAGATCACTCACCGAAAAGGGCGGTGAAGTGTGCTAGATCGGCTTGGCAGAGGGAAAGGCGGAGCTCGTCGTACGATATCTCCTCAAAGTCGTCCTCAATGTGTTCCGATAGGTGTGTATGCGCTTTGGATGATGTGCGGAAAGTATCCTGCCCAGACGCGGGAACCTGTCCCGGAAGAAGAGAGTGAGTGCTGGCGAGCGAGGCGGACTGCATCGAGGCTCGCTCTGTGCCCTGGAAGGCTCGCGCGAGACTCGAGTGGGAGAGATGGCTGAGTGGATGCGTGGTGACTCACGAGTCCTACAATCGTGGACCTGGGAGGGCTTGGGCTGGTCCGGCTCGCAGTACAAGAGGGCTCGGGCAGATGAAGAGGGCGTGTTTTCCTGCTGGCCTAGGCGAGCAATGTGCACCTTCGCGATTGAGAAAGAGAGGAAGCGAAGATAGGACACGGGCTGCTGCTCAGATCGCGACCGACCACCGAAACTTAGCGCGAACGAGTCCTCTCCGCTCCCTCCCCAGGCCTCGAGGCCTCTCATCCGTCCCGAGCCGCCGCCCAGCAGACGCCGCACGCGTCCGCGACTTCACTCACCTCCACCATACATGTTCATCCAACACACACTGTCAGCGTCGAACTACTTGTACAAGCATCGCACAAAGGCATCCCAGAGGCGTCTTGCATCGTTTTCTTCCAGCGTGAGCTCAAAGCCTCGACCGACATACCCCACTTGTGGCGTTTCTCATGCACTCGGCATCCGGGCCATGTCCTCGCCTTCCCCCTCACCCTCAGTCCGCAGGCAGATCCGCCAAATCGACCCTCTCGGCCGCACGCCATCATTCAGTCTGACATGCCTTGTCATTGGAGCTTGTCGCTGCGCCTCTGGTCATGCACGTCCGATTGTGACTAGCATGACGCCGATCGACGCGCTACGCCTCCATCCTGCAGTAGCTGGACCCCCATCGGCGTGTCATATCGGCGCGTCATGTCCAGCGATCAGCTCCGTCCAGCATTTGGGCCGGTGTTTTGAACAAGTAATACACACACCTAGTTCGCGAGAAAGTCCCGGTGTGCAGAGCTTCCCGGTCCTCTCTCATGTCGACCCGGGAATTCAGACATTTGACGGAGATGAGTCGGTCCTACGGTACCCCAGCATCCGCGAGGAAGCGCTTCTTGTAGGGCACATTCTCCCAAGAAGGCTCGTCCCTCACCAAGGTAGCCTCTACGCGTGCTTCCGTGGGCAGCTGGGGTCCCGGCATATCATAGGGTAGACATGCTTCCTGTGCATGGCCGCCTAGCCTCGGTATCACAGGTACACCTGTGCTCGGTGCGCAGTCCTGCTCGCCCATGCCTGGCCGGCTAAGTAGCCAACACCCGATGAGTGTTGGACAAGACGGCGTCGTCGTGGTGCTCGGTGGCATCGCTTGCTGATTGCCTCTTAAGCATGCACTATGATGCTACACTTCGTTTGGTCTTGGGGACAACGTAACTGATGTACAGAGGAACAGCGATGGCAGAATGTAATGGGACACACCGATGGGTGTACTGAACACGACACCCGGAAGCTCTCGTCCAGGAACGAGAGAAGAGCAGTCCATCCCGGATCCCGATACGCGGAGGTCGGGGCCAGTAGTTCAGCGTTCAACCGAGCAAGGGCTCTGCTTCGCCCACCCTGTCCCGGCGGGTGAGGGTCCGAACATACGCTAGAACGCCCCCGACCGCACCGGGGAGCCTCACAACTGCTCTCCCCGCGCTGCGCTGGCCATCCTTACCCACAAGCGCGAGCGCATCCACCATCCAGCCCATACCGACGACGCCCCAAGCGACCGCGAGCACCGCAGACGTCCCCGCGGTGGAGAACACGGTGCGGCGCGCGTCGTACGGCCACGGCACGCTGACCGTCTGCGCCCACGAGCCGGGCCCGGCCTGCCGGAAGGCGTGCATCCCGCGCCCGGCGACGCCGCTCACGCCCCCCGCGCCGCCGTCGCACCAGAGCACCATGCTGCCCGTCTCCTCCGCGCGCGCCTTCGCCTGCTCCCACATCGCGCGCCCGATCCCTGTGTGCCAGGTGCGCGCGGGCGCGAGCACGAGCGCGGGGCGTGTGGGGAGACCCGCGAAGGAGCCCGCGGTCGTGAAGTCGAGGCAGATGGACGCGGTGATGTCGATCGGGCGCGTGAAGTTTGGGGCGGGGGCCCATGCGGGTGCGGTCCAGTGCTTTGGGTGGGGCAGCTCCGCTGTGAAGATGGAGGGCTTCTCGTTCGAAGGGGTGAGGGAGAACGATTCGGCGACTACAGCGTACAGTCAGCACGAGTATGTTCAAGTGTGGTGATCACCTACCAGGTACGAGGTGCCGCTTGTAGTATTCGTATACTGTCCCTTCCCACCCGAGAAGTGCAAGGCCGTTACGTCGCATGCCAGCCTTCCAAACCCCGTCTGCAGAGTCGGCATGTATGAGCTCCTCGAACCCGATGCCGTAGTATGTTCCATTCGCTATATCAGGCTGGATCGCCTTGAACGCCTCCTCTCTTTCTCTGGGCGATTCAAAACGAACAGCACTCTCTGGCCAAAGGATGATCTTCGCTTGAGACTGCAACGTTCTGGATTCGGCTACATAGTCTTTCAACGAAGGCGGACCCGTCGAGTGTCCGTTCCGCTGGGGGTACGGCAAGGCGCAGGCGACACCGAAAGGTGTAACATCTGGAGCCGACACGGGCGGAGGGAGTTCAGAAATGACGTATGACGGGATCGCAAGGGCCATGAGGAAGCCGACAGTCAGGAGCGTACGGCGTGTGTTCGGAGAGACGGTCGACCGGACAGAGGGCGGAATTGGTGCTTGGATTGGCGTGTCGTCCACGAACGAGATGATGGCCTCGTCTCTCGGCGGTCGGGCAAACCCTGAGTCCTCCGGCGCGTCCGAGCTCATGATCCACGCCGCGACAACGTTGGACGTGACGACCGCCCAGGCGGCCACGACCCAGTTAATCGCAGGCTGGCCGCCGACCTGGCGGAGCCAGCTGTAGCCACCGAGATCCGTCACAGGGCTCCATGTAGCAAGCTGCCCGATCGGACTGCAGCGCTCGACTGTAGCCCACGTCGTCGCCCAGATCGCGGGGAAGGCTGCGGCGCGCGCCCAGTGCGTCCGCGCTGCACGTTCAGCATAGTATCCGGCTGCGACTGCTGCTGCAGATATCGTGGTCGTGACTGCCGAGAGGAGGGCCAGGACGATGATAGAGGTGGAAGGAGAGGCGAGGGCGTGGAGCGAGGGCGTGGCGTGCACCAGACCTGTGGCGAGCGAAACGAGTACTATTTGGTTAGCAGCGCTGGACCAGGAACGACAAGGTATGACTTTGACTGCATGGAGTTTCAGTGTGGCGAGAAGGAGAATCAAAGGGGTGAAAGAGGGCGTAGGTGTCAGGGCCCCGAGGGCTAGCACGGGGGCCAACGTCAGGTAGACTCGCGAGGGATGCCTGACTGGGAGACTTGCTGCCAGAGACATTGCGATGCAAAGGAGCAGTGTCACTTATGGAACTGTGTAGGCAGAATACTTATACGCGTGATCGAGGACCTGCAGCTGCACTTCCCACATAGAAGCGTGCTGCGGTAGGGCCACAACAACAGGCGGCGGCTTGCCACATTCCAATATGTAGCGGATGCGGATGCCACAGGAGGACTCGGATCCTGTCATGGTCTCCTAGTATTGACTTCTGCAGCGCAGGCACTTCCTTTATCCGGTAGATCGCTGATACGTGAAGCAAGAGCTCATGAAGGGTAGCAAATACATCGCTGAGAGGTTGTTCGAGGTCAACTCTCTTTGAAGGCTGTGCTGAGAACCCTAACCTTGTTATCGGCGCCTGCGATCTGCGTATCGAGAGGCAAACGGCGCCTGTGGGCAGACCAGTAGTTCAAATACAGTTGCACAGTATCGTGCCCAATGATTCACCGTGGGCTCAGAGATACATTGAGACACAGAGCAAGCTAAACATCAACAACACATATCATACAGGTCGTATATGTTACATATGATAGACGGGACGGCGAGGTGTGGAGCGCAGCTACACGCATACGATCGCCACTTTAGCCGCACTTGCACTCGCCGGGCTTGCACGCACAGCTATATCACCAACTTTTCATGAGCATAGAGTTAAGAAGAGATATCTCATAACATACCTGGCCCCGCAACTGCAAGAGGATGATCCGCAGTTCGCCTTGTTCTTGGGCGGGTCGCCGCAGGCGCAGTTAGGCCAGTCACAGCCAGCATTGGTGGTCTGGGTGGTGCACTTCACGTCGGCGGGAGGCTGTCAAAGAGCAGTCAGCAACGAGAGGCAGGAGGATGTGGGACGCGGGCTGACCATGGTAGGTAAGACTGACGAAGATGGGATATGGTCGTGGGTCTATCTCACACACAAACCGTGCTGCTTTTATACTCTCTGCCCCGCATCGAGATCCACTATCTGATAATAGCATTGTGATCCTCTGATTCTACGCCCCCTGGTCCGGAGACATCTGTGTGTGCTGGGCGGTGAAATACTTCAAATCTCTGCCCTTTGATACGGCGGCGCTCCCCGCATCTGGAGCAGCCGATTGAAACCAGGCCGGGCGATAAGCCATCGCAGTCAGACCATCTGAGGCATCCCATTCTGTGTGTCTTCCGTCAACACGGAAACCCGCGAGTGGAGCTACGTTCACGCACCTGCAGCGGGAAGCCATGTGAGCGTGTGCCCCTCACGGCACCGGCAAGATGCTTGCCCCTTGCCTATGTATGTCAGGCCAGGGCGGAAGAAGGGCGGAAGAAGCGGGATCACTAGGAAGTCAGTGTGCGTCGCCAAACTCTTGAGCATATGTAGAGGAACAGCAGGAAGCCCAATCCGTCTCTTCCCTACACAAAGGAGGTGCTTGGTGAGTATGCTCAGGCGTACATAATGCACAGTCACGGTCAAGACGGTGAAGGACTCTGCGTCGAGCAAACCGCTTGAGGCGCTGGATGGACGCCATCATCCGTATTTTCTCACGCCTGCCCAGAATGGCTGCCTAGACGCCCACGAGAGGACTCTCGCCGTTCTGCGCTCACTGCTCCCTGTGCCGTCTCTCGTCTGTCTTCCTCGCCGGCTGCACCGACCAACCGTACCAGAGTGCACGTCCGATGGCGACCAAGCGCGTTGCAAGCCGAGTTCACCAGCAGGCCTCCCGCCTCATCCGCGAGGGCTACATCGCCCGGGAGCCCGCCTGGTACCGCGCCGTGCTCGACCACCCGCCGCTGCCGCTCCCCGCGCGCGAGCCCCCGTCGCGCACGCGCTTCGACGCGCCCGAGCGTGTGCCACTCGTCCGCCCGTCTGACTCGAAGACGGTGCGGCCGCTGCCGATCGAGTACGTCGAGGACGAGGTCCGGCGGCAGTTCTTCCGCGACCACCCCTTCGAGGCCTTCCGGGAGAAGTCGCTCGTCGAGGGCGCTGGCGTAGAGCCCGAGCACCCCGTCCGCGGGAAGGAGTGGAAGCGGCTGCGGCAAAGGGGGCGGAATCCCTCGTCGGAGGAGTGAGTGCCCTGTCTTGCGACTGGTGACGTTGTGCCCTGACTCTGGCGCAAGTGCCATCCGCTACGCTGTAAACCTGTACGAACACCACGAGACGCCTCTTTCCGACGCCTATGCCGCGGCCGTCGCCCAGTTCCGCTCTCTGCGCTCCGAAATCACTATCGCCCGCCAGGTTGCGCTCGCCGAGGCCGAGCAGCTCGGCATGGAATTTGGTCCCTCGCAGACGGAGATTACGTTCAACAAGGAGAACAAGGCGTTCGACACTTTCCGGGAGGCCTCCGAACATAGCCACGCCGCCGAGACAGAACGCAAACGCTGGAAGGCTGTCGTCGAACGGGAAGGCCGGCCAGATCACTGGACGAAGGGCCAGGAGTATACTCGCTTGTGGAAGGAGGGCGTACGGCCGGTCTACGCGCCCGTCCTCAGCGAGCCCAAAATCTCGCCGGAAGGCTTGGCAGAGACGAACCCCGAGGAAGCTGCGCGACGACTATCCGGACAGGCCGACTTCATGGGCGTCTTGCACGAGGTATCGTCATCGTCATAGAAGCTGCCTTGCCTTGCTTTGCTTCATACATTACATTGGGAATGACAATAATACGAACTTGCTTGTCGTGCTTCTCACACCACATAAGCAAAGAAACTGAAAGCGAAAGGAAACATGTCCGTCGTGAGTACGCCTACATACAACAATCCGGTCAACTACGATGCAGCCTTTAGAGCCCTCGACTGTGCTGCCTGCGCCGCGTTCACGCCCATCCATGTCTTCTCGACTAGGCCGAGCAGCTTCTGCATGTCCGAGCTCCAGTCGTTCATCACGTCCTCCGCACTCCTGCTGCTCCGGAAGTTGATGATACCTGCTGGCCGGTCGATTCTCGCCCATATTGTTCCCGAAACAACCAATCGGCAAAGAACCTCCTCAGTTTGTTGTTGTGTCAGGTCAAGGAGGGATGTCAGGCGAGCCACGGTAATGCGAGTGTAGTACTGAGCAACGATGCGAATGTTCTGAAGAGCTGTTAGTACGAACGCCAACGACGTTGTGATATGTTCAAGACTAACGTGTTCGATGACCCTGGTGTGCAGGTCCTCCCAAAGCTTCTCTGAGGCGAACACCTCGGTCTTCTGTAGATGAGGGCCATAGATGGCCTCAATGCCTGGCCATCTCATGAGCTCAGGTGTGGTGAAACACTTGACAAGCGCGCTGGAGGCGTTCGTTAGCAAGCGAGATTCACTGAAAGGCAACTACACCTACTATTGAAGCTCGAGTTTGGGCAGGGCAGGATCGGCGAACAGACGGTGCAGCATGTCAGACTGCTCGTTGTCGTGTGGTGCCAAGACAATGTAGTACACAATGTGCTCCAGCGCCTGGTGGATGTGAGTAAGTCATCCAATGCACACAGTTGGTGTCATGACACATACCTCCCGCCCGCGGCCATTGACATCCTCCTTGATTGAAGGCGTCTCCCACACCTTGTGGTAGTACTTTGCAGCGTCCAAATATGAACTCTGGTGAAGAGCGAATTGAATCATCATGTCGTAGTACTTGAGCTTGAGATCCTGTAGGCACAAGATGTGAGTCGAGCGAATAGAGGTATGTATGCCCAGGGACTCATACCTCGTTCGCTTTCTCCTTCAAGAACTCCTCGTTCACTTTCCTGCCACCTACTCTTACCTTCACCCACTCTCCCTCACCACCGCCAATGGAGTCCTTGCCCTCCTTGCCGATCTCACCATCCTTGAGACGGGCAAGCGCGATCAGAAGACGCATTTGCTCCAGGATGAACTCCGTCTTTTCTCTCCTGTCCATAGACGAGTACGTCTCCACCTGGAGGTCGCTCAGCAGATCGGATGCAAGCTGGAGGGATTCTTTGCGGGATGCAGGGGTGGCAGTGGGGGCAGTGGCAAGGGATTCATGGTGGTGCGCAAGGAGGAGGGTGACGCGGGCTCGTGGCGTCTCAAGGAAGATCTGGGAGAATAGCGAGATCAGGACATGGCCAAAGAGGCAAGAACAAGACCGACGCACCTTGCCTTCAGTGACGGTCCGCAATGTCTCAATGAGCTCCAGCCACGCTTCCGTGCCCTCGGTCTTCCGGATGTCTTCGAGCCAGTCGTACGCCTGCTCCACCAGGGCCTGGATGGCGGCCTTCAGCTGACCATGCTTCTTGCTTAGCGAGCTAATGTTTGTGTTGAGCAGCTTGAGATTCCGGGCCTTGTAGCAGAGCTCGGACGCCTCCTTGACCAGTCTCGTGGTGGACTTCAGGTCCGAAGCCTGCAAGGAAGCCTATGAGCATCGTGTTACGCATGGGATCGACAAGTTCGCTCACATTCCGCGTTTGCTTCTCCAGAACGTAGATCTTGTCGAGGGCCTCCTGCAGCTTCCCTGACTGTACGCGTACACACCCTCAGCACAATGATGCCAGTGGCCCCGGAACGGCGGCTACGCACCGACGCAAGAGAGTTTGCCTCCGGCAGCAGCGCATCGACCTCCTTCGTAAAGTCCTTCTCTTGCTTTTTGGGGTCGGCCATGTTGTAGGTGTAACGGGAAGTAGAGGAGGGGTGCTCGGTGCTCGTCGCGGTTCTTACGGTGGACTGACGCGTCGCGTTCAAGCTCTCAGTTCCCCTCTTGCCAAATCTGGTAGCGCCCCCAGATTCGATCACGTGTATCCCAGGCGCTCTCTGTGGCACGGAGGCGTCGAACTGAAAGCGGAAAGAAGGAACGACTTGGACCTCGCTTCGAGGGTCTGGGAGGTTAGCAAATGTACTCGACGCGCTTGCAGGTTCAGAAGGAGGAGAAATAATGATATTCGAAGGCAGAGGATCCTACATGAGTGCCAGCACGTCGTTCCGTATGTAAGCATGGGGCGGAAGCATAGTCGAGGAACTATTGACAAACAGGGGAGATAGCCGCCGCGATCGCGCTGCCGTTCGTGTGCGGCGCCGGGGCGACAGACGTCGAGGGCGAGGGCGGCTCTGTGCTGGCGGGGGTGCGCTTCTCCTGCTCGGAGGCATACTTGAGGTCATAGTCGGAGAGGGACACATGGTTGCCGGAGAACTTGGAGAGGAGGGGCATAGAGGGCATAAACGAGAAGACAAAACGGATGGGCGCGGTGTAGAACCGGACGACGCGGTACGTCAGGTTCGCGATGCCCGTAGCCGCGGAGGGGATGAACATAGAAATGGATGGGATGGTGTTTTGGGTGTTGATGCCTTCGTCCGAGCTGTCGGACGCGGTGTCGGAAGCCGCAAGGTAGAGGGGGTCCGTGCCCTTTTCTTCGGTCTCAAGAACAGCGTTGATTCCCTGCTCATGCAGCTCAGGGATCGCCGCGACCTCCACCTCGACATAGATGGGCGTGGCGTCAATGGAGGCCTCCGATGTCTCCGGGATCATCTGTACACCAAAGTCGACGAGCTCTGGCTCCGCCTGCACAGCAAATTCGACGACGTCGGGGTACACAGAGACGGCGGCATCAGAGGTGAGCACAGTTGCGTCGATGCTCTTGTCCGCCTTCGGCGGTGGAACGTACGGCGCAGGCGGGGGCTGCAGCTTCCTCTCCGACAGGCGCAGGTGCTGGAGGTGCGGCAGGAACTCCGCCACCCGCGCCCACGCGACCGCATTCGCCTCAACGATCCCCGCCCGGTTCTTCTCGTTGAACCACTTGAGCGTCTCGAGGTACGGCGCGAGGTGGCTGAGCAGCACCGCCGCCTGGAGCGGGTTCCGCACCCACGAGTGCCCGACGTGGAGCCGCAGGAGCGAGCGCGAGCACACCTCCCGCGTCGCGTACACGCCGTCGCTCTCGAGCTCCGCGGCGTGCACGACGACGCCGAGCGTGTGCAGCCGCGCGCACGCGCGCGTGAGCGGCACGATGCTCTCGAGCGTGATCGGCGGCGGCGGGCCCGCCGGCGGGAACTTCGCGGACGGGCAGAGCCGGAGGACCTCGATGGCGGGGCACACGCGCGCGACGTGCGCGAGGTCCTGCTCGCGGAACACCGCGGACTCGGGCAGGTCGAGCTCGAGCCGCCACAGGCGCGGGAGGCGCGCGAGGTATGTGAGCGGGAGCTCGCGCAGGGGCAGGTCCCCGCCCCGCGACGTCGCGCGGACGAGCTCGCCGAAGCGCGACGCGCTCGTCGCGCTGATCCGCAGCGACTGCAGCGTGTCCGCGAAGCGCTCCCCGACCACGGTGCAGAGGTCGTGCCAGTCGACCGGCGCGGGCGGGTCCTCCATGACGAGGTCGAGCTGCGCGAGCGGGCTCGTGAGGTGCCGGAGGAACGTGGCGAGGTTGCCCGCGTCGCCCGTGAGCGTGAGGTTGCTCAGCTTCGCGAACGGCCCCCGGCGGGGCCCGTCGCGTGTGAGACGCACCGCTGCCTTGCGGGCCTCGGAGAAGTCGAGCTCGTCCCCGGAGAACACGCCGCTGTCCGTGCCCCCCAGGGAGCTGGGCGTGGAGTACCCCGAGCCGGGGCTGATCCCCTCGAAGAAGCCCTCGACGGCGGTGGACGTGCGTGCGGAGAGGTCGACCGCGAACGTCTTGAGCTGCGGCAGCTCTGCCGCCCACTTCCCGACCTTGGACGAGAGCGCGCCGGGCGCGGTCAGCGCGACCTTCTCGAGCTCGACGTTCCGTGCGAACGTGTCCGTGAAGTCGTCCGGCAAGTTCGTGTGCAGCGTGAACGAAAACGCGGTCAGCCCGCGGTGGCCCGCGATCTCCTCCAGGATCGCGTTCAGCTTCGTGCTCCGCGCGCCGACCTCGAGCACGACGCTCTCCACGCGCGGGCCGAGGAACATCCGGCAGCGTTCGAGGCTCGCCGCGGACTCGACCTTCCACGTGAGCGCAGTCAGGCCTGGCAGGAGGTGCGCCGCGGGCTTGTGCTCGTCGAGGAGGGGCAGGATCGACGGGTGGACGTTCCCCGAGCTCTCGACGTACGCGATGCTGCGCACGCGCTCGCCGTACGCGAGCACGCGCGCCCAGTCCTGCTTCTCCGGCGGCTTCGTCTGTGCGCCGTGCACGGGCACGAGCGGGAGGTTCGTGTGGGCGGAGGTGAGCGACGACGCCTCCGGACCCGAGAGAGACAGAAAGCGTACCAGGCCCAGGCCCGGCCGGCGGGCGCGTCTGAGGATGGTGCTCGGGAAGAGGCCGAGCAGCGGCGTGAGCGAGTCGAGGTCCCGCCAGAGCACGTTCAGCGCAGGCTCCTTGAACGCCTTGCAGGTCCGCGCGAGGCGCGAGACAGAGCGGCGCCCACCGGGCGTGTCGAGGATCACCTCGAGAAGCTTCTGCGTGGCGTCCGCGTCGCGGAGGATGGCTGGGAACATCTTTTGCTGGTACACGGCGTATGGGGTGTAAGGGTCGACGTGAAGCGAGACGGTGGACTTGCGAGAGCGGAGGCTGGCGAGACGGGGCCGCGGAATCGCAGAGATGTAGTCGGCGAGAGACGAGCGGCGCGAGAGGGAAGGTCCGGAAGACATGGCGAACGGGCTCACTGGGGGAGACGGGTACTTATTGCAAGACGAGGCTGCGGATCGGTAGGTTTGGGGGAGGTCCTGACACGTTGGGCCTTAATAGATGCACTGACAATCTCGAGGCTCGAGAGAACTTCGGTGACAAGGGTCAGAAGTGGCGAATGGGACGCGGGGGTGCTTCGAGGACGACGCGAGTGCGCAATGCGACGAGGGTCGTTGGTGGTGTACCGAGTGTCTGAATATGCGCACAAATATACCACTGGCGGAAGCGAGTGTCCACCTGTGTACACATGTTGGCAGTGTCCCGGCGCACATTGATAGCGCACCGAGGATGGGAGCTGGAATCGCAAGCATGCATGATCAGTGAGGACATAAGCTCTGCACAGAGGCGGGCGGAAAGCGTGTAGCCGCCCATAACACGGTAGCACGCATCTCACGTGAGTTGCGACACGCGTCGTACGCACCTCTGCGGGGCACAATCGCGGGCAGGAGGCCGTCTATGCGCTGCGACAGCACCCCGACCACAGCCCGGCTACAACGAGCCTCAGAATCATGCAGATCACAGTGAGCATTGCGTCCAGACACAACTCGGCACATACTAGTACACAGCCTACAGCTCCCCCACCTCCCAAGGCACGGGCTCGCTCTCCCATTCCTCTTCGGTGCCAGTAGCGTGCTCGGAGTCCTCACCTACGTCCCAGATCTCGCCTCCCTTGCTTGGGTCGTAATGGACCTCTCGTCGGCCGTACAGAAGACCACGCACGACCCTGGCTTCGTCTGTCTCCTTGGCCTTGCCCGGGGATATGGCAAGGATGCGTTGAAGCTCGTCGGGAAGGTTGATCTCAACCCGACCAGAGTCCACAGTTGAAGCAGGATTTAAAGCCAGGTCGTCTGGGTCTGGGGGCGCTCGCCAGTGCGCTTCCCAATCCGAGTCGGGGTCCACCTCCCGGGAACCCTTGGAGGGGTGTGAGAGAGGGTCGATCTCTTTCACATGGATGTCATCCTCAGGACTATCGTCTGTGTCCTCGTCCGCCGCAGCGCCGCTATCCTGAAGAAGCTTCGCTTTCTTGCGGCTGAAGGCCGCGGCCTTTCCTTTGCCCTTCTCGGCGTACTTCGGGACAGAGGGCTTCGACGCGTCGGGTGGAGGAGGCGATGGAGGGATGAGCGGAATGTTCAGGAAAGTGTTGGGTGATGGAACTTTGTCATGTCCCGCGTCATCGAGGTCGTCAGGGAGAGTGCGCTTATTAGACGGGCGAGAGGACGGGTTTGCCGAGGCGGTGCGACTCGGAGCAAGGGCGGGTTTCTGGGGGCCAACGTCCGACCACAAGTTATTCTTACTTGGTACGAGCGCTTTGGGAATGCCATACTTCCCATTGACCGGACCCTTGGTTTGAGCGGGCTTGGTGTGTCGAGGGGCAGAAGCACCGAGACTCTTCAGCCTGGGTTTCAAGCTCCAGTCCTCGTCCTCGTCCGAGGAGGGGGTGAGTGCACGAGACCTCTCCCTCTTCGCGCCGGCAAAGATGTTGTGGGAAGCTGAAGAGGTCTTCTTGCGAGATGAGAGGGCCTTAACGGGACGCTTCTCCCCACTGGGCTGAGCGTCATCGAATAGGACCTTGAAGTTCCTGCCGCCTGTACGTGGTTTCATGGGCGTGTCGGCAATTATCGTGTCGTTCAGATCCGCAGCGCCATCATCTCCGTCCGAGGCATCCGGGCCATCGAAGAGAGCAGCATGGCTGTTAAAGGAGAGCGCAGCGCGAGAGGCCACACGGGGACGCTTCTCTTTGACCGGAGATGGTGAAACGGGTTCGCCCCGAAGACGTTTGCGTGCGCGTGTAACGGCACGATCCGCGGCGGGAGCTGTAGGAGTGCGCTGTACCATTACCAGGGGCTGGATGGGCGGAAACGGGTCGGGAGAGGGGGAACGGCGGGGAGCATGTGGCCTGTCCTTGGGCTTAGTTGGGGTTGCGAAGGGGTTCTGGCGGGATTGATGAGATGCACGCTGTGGCGAGGCAAGGTCATCAATGAGCTTCTTCCTGTTCTTGACGGGAGAGAACGGGTTGGAGGTGACCACGGGAGGATCGACCTTGGCTGCACGAGACTTGGGGATGATGGATGAGGAAGAGAGAGGTTGACGTGGCGCCGAACGTGGGGGAGTAGATGGGCAGGCAGGGGGCTTGGAGAGAGAGCCTGAAGCGGCAGCCTTGGTGAGGGACTTGTAGAGTTTGTACTTTGCGGCTACGATCCGGGTGAACGCGGCAGGAGAGGGTGGTGGGAAGGAGACATACCGATCGCAGGCTGAGCCTTGATGTCCTGTACGGAGGGAGTTCTGGAGTGGGTTGCCTTGAAGTTGTGCTCCCAGGCCTTTATCTCTGCGCGTACAGTCGCGACGTCCATGGGGATGAGGCTGATGGACGCGTGGTGGAGAACTGGAGGGGAGAGCGGCAGAGAGAGACGCGAGGGGCGAGTGTTGTTGACGCGTTGTTGTGGCCGACACGTGGGGATAGACGCCCGGGAGGACGGCGCGTGGGCGGCGCGAGCAGCTCAAAGGCGCGGAGTCGGAGCGAGTGGGAGGTCGAGGAGCCTGCAGCTGGTTCCTGTCGCACCGGTCCTCGTCATTCCTCCTCCTTCCACCTCCCGCTCCGGCCTTGTCGAATGATCCTCCCTCCTCACTTTCATCATGACCCCGACCTCGACCCCTCGGCCTCCGCCCGCGTCCACCCCCGCTTCCCCCCGCAGGGTCCCGTAGGCTTCTCCTACCCTCCTCCCCTTCCTGCCCCCGCCTTCCAGCCTCTCCAACCGTCCTATCCGCTCCAACGTCCTGTCCACTCCCAGCAACCGCCGATGTTCGTGCCCCAGCAGTACCCGTCTCATCCACACCCACTCCCTCACGCTCTCCTCGATGACCCCGCCTTTTCCTCCGATCCGCGCTCCAATCCGTATTTCTTCAGCATGAACGACCGCGAGGAGATCTATCCGGCAAGCATCTCAGATAGCCTTTCCGAAGACTCCAGTGTGCCAGACGAGGAGTCAGAGATCGACCACTCCAAGCTCCCCCCTCGCCTCCGTCCTATCCATACCCAAGACGCTGGTCCCCACTCACTCCCGCCAGGCCACTCCCGCTCACATTCGGTCCCCTACCCTCCCATCGCCCCTCAAGAGCACTCCCTCGCACGATCACACTCGACCCGCGTCATACCAGTCCCGCCTTCCATATCTCGTACCGCCACCCCGGGAGGACGCCTCCGCAAGCCTCAGCGAGAGCGAGAAGACCCGCGCCAAAACCTACCTGGACCTTCTCACAACTACTCTTCCGCTTCCGTTGCAGCTCAGGACTTCTGGCCGCCCCCACCGCCCTACACAGACTCCGAAAGTGGCTCCTCCGCTTCATCCTCCCCTCAGACACCCGCATCCTCCTCTTCGCACTTGCCGAGGGACGCACATCGATCCACAAGCTCGATTCCGTCCATCTCGAGCCATCGGTCGGAGAGGTCGTCCCGTAAGGCTCCTTCGCCCAACGTTCCCGCGCCGGAGGTGCCCTCACAATCATCGCGCGCGGAAAAGCTCGCTGCTGCTGCTCATAAAACCCCGTCGGCACAACCGCCCGAAGCACGTCCAGCCATTGCCCCGCGCAACGCGTCTGCACCCGAGTTGCACGAGCCACCGCCTCCAACGGAGGTGCCCCCACGGCCGTCGACCGTTCCCATACCGGCGCCTTTAGAAGCCTCCGTGACTGCCCCGGTCGCACAGCGCAAGCGCAGCAAGAACCCAAGCATAGCCGCCGCCCCGCGCGACCTCGACCGGATAGACGAGCTCGACGAGTCCGACCCGCTGGGCCTCGCATGGCACCACGACGGGCCGTACGAGGCCATCGCGAAGGCCGCACCTGTGCTCTATCCCGACCAGAGCATCGCAGGGCGCAAACGCACGGAGGTGGGCGCCAATCGGTCCACTTCCTTTGTTGCTGTGTGCTGATCATCCTCTATTGTCCAGTCCCCGAAGCGCAAACCTGTCCAGCCGTACGACAGCGTATCGGTCGGGGTTGAGCCTGGCCAGCTATTCCCCTCCCACTCACAGTACCAGCCCGCAGCCCAGCACAATGTGGCGCCACAACAACACAATGCTGCTCGCGCGCCCGAGAACCCTCCGATGGGGTCGCCGCTTACCAGCCCGCTCATGCAGGTCCCGGTGCAGCGACGCGTGCCGCCCTCGGGCCAGCTCCCATCGTCGCCCTTGCAGTACAATAACCTGCACATGGCCACGCAAGGTGGCCCGCCTCCACACGCGCAAGGGCAGCCAGGCTCCCGCGCGCAACAGGCTCCGCCCGTGCAGCACCAGCGTTCGCGGACTACTGACGAGCCTGCGCAGCCCTCTCCGCCGCTCCCAAACCCCTACTCACCGGCTGAGCCCGGCTTCCCGAGAGAATCGCCGCCACCGCAGAACTCGCGCAACAGCCCGCCGCGCACCCCCGCGCCCTCACCCCCGCGCTCCGGGCCCTCGCCCCCGACTTCAAACGGCCCTCCCCGGCCGGACATCGCGTTGCCCCCCTCGCATTCCTCCAGCAAGTCTTCCGGCTCGCTCCTCCCGCGGCACCTACCCAAGAAGCTCGTCATGCCCGCGCCGCTCCAGACACGCTCCCCGAACGAGGGGTCCCAGGCGCAGGACGGACGGAGCGCGGCGCACGTTGAGGTCCTCGCGCAGCGGCACGCGAGCCACCCGCCGCCGTCCGTGCGCTCCGCCGCGCGCACGCAGGACTCCCACCAGCAGCATCAGACCCAGCCGCACCCGCACGGGCGCGCGCAGGACATCCCGATGAGCCAGGGCCCGAACGTGCTCCGGAAGCGGCATACGACCGGCGGGGCGCTGCCGCTGCCATCGGGCGCGAGCGTGGGCGTGGGCGGAAGCGCGGGCGCGGAGATCCCGTCGTCGAACACGACGGCGGCGCTGTTCGCGGCGCGCGTGCGCTTTGCGGAGCCCCCGCGGGCGGAGACGAAGGAGGAACGCAGGAGGCGCGAGAAGGAGCGCGGCAAGATGGAGAAGATTGAGAAGGCGCGCGAGAAAGAGCGCGAGAAGGAGCGCGAGAGGGAGCAGGGCGGCTTCCTGGGGGGCATCTTCGTGCGCGACCGCGTGAAGGAGGCGGAGATCGCGAGGGAGCGGGAGGCCGCGAAGGCCGCTGCGAGCGCGAGCGCGAAGTCGTCCGGGCGTAAGCTGAGCAAGCGGCGGTGAGCGGCAGGCCCGACGATGGCAACTCTGCGATGCCGGACTCAAGACTAATGACCTCAGCTGTTGGACCTCACACATCGGACTTCAACCATTGGACCTTTCAAAACAATCTTAAAGCTATCAACCTTCACAGGCCGCGGGCGGACCTTTTGCAGGAGGGCGCCCGGCCGTGTGCCTCTTCCTTGGGCATTTTCCTCTACGCTATCTATCTTTCTTCTTCTCTCCTTGCAACCTTGCTGCTACCTCTACCTCTCCCATGTGTGCACGACTCACGACTCACTCACGGACCCCACGACGCTGTTGTACCCACTCTCCGCCGCCTGGCTCGTCTCCCATCTGACATCATGTATCGATTCCTCGCATCCCACCCCATCCATACCCTGCCTCCCTGCTTCCCGTCCGTTATTCGTCAAACATACAAGTACACGTACACATCCACATGCATACATCCTGGCCGGCCGCCGACTCCCCCTGGATCGCGCGCCGGTATTTATCGCTAGTTGTCGCTTTTCTTTATGCTGCGTCCGCCGCTCTCGCTGTCTTCTCGTTCCCGGATCGCTGCATCATGTATCGTGTCGATGTCTCCATCACAACAAGGAAGTACTTCTATGTATGTATCACCATACTGCGCTCAATACTAGCACCGTCTTGTCGGTGGAATATATAGAGCACGTTCGTTGGTGGGCGCATGGAGGACTAGTGTCAACTATGCACACGGGCCGGCCAGGTGCAATGCTGCCTGCGCCGGCTGGCGGGAAGCAAAGTGCGACCTATTTATTGTATTTGCGACAATGTGGTCGAGGAGCTACTCCTACGCATCCTTCCGAAGCGACACGACGGCATGGTTTTATTTTATAGCGACCCGTCGACCATGAGCAAGTGCCTATGACACTGCTGCGCCGGCCATGCGAACTCGCCGACCGCGAAGTTCACAGAAGGGATTCATGCAAGTCGAACGACTTGCGGCGTGCTGAACTGCATTTGCTAAAACTGCGCACCTGAAATATGCGCCCCGGAGCGCTCATGCCTCACGGGGCTTCTTGCCAGCCTTGATTGTGCTTCAGCGACGTTCAAGGACTTCCAGCCCAGCTCCGTCCATTCGATGTGTACCGTGACCGACGGGAATAATGGACACCAAGCCTGGAGGGCTGCGGGAGCTGCCCGGGGCGAACCTACGGAGACGTCGTTAGTGCGTCGAGCATATGCTCCGCCGTCAGCAGAACGATGACCGTGCGCAGCCCGCAGACCCGACGCACGCACCGCTGATGGGCGCACAGCGGCGGGCGACGCGCCCACATGGCCCGCTCCTCGTTCATCCGCGCCAGCGCAGCGATAACGCACGTTCCACCGCCCGCGCTGGAGGAGACGGCGGACAGTCTTCGTGATCTGCTTGACTAGGTCTTCTCTAGCCATGTGGCGCGTTGTTGATAGGACTGTAGATGCAGAAGGATCATTCCATGGGTGCTTCCCGGGAGTTCAACCGCCGTCCTGTGTGCTCACTTTAGGGCGCCTTGGCGGCTACCGGACGGCCCATGCGGCGTAAAGGATGCACATGCGTCCTTCTGTGCTAGCAGAGGGCGGCAGTCCCGTAGCCGTAAGAGCTACTTACATGGAAACGCCAGTACGAGGGACTATATAAACGCACCGAAAAGCCGAGAGGTCAGCTGTGGGTCCCCTCCTCTCCACACGCCTCGGCTCAACACCAGCAAACCTCGCGTCATGAAGCTCTCCGCCGTATTGGCCGTGGTGTCTGTGCTCTTTGTCTCGTCGGCCACTGCTCGAGTGGCTAGGAGGCAATCGGGAGGTTGCACCTGCGGAAGTGAGCACAATATCCGAGACGTTGGCACCGCCACTAAGCTATCCACATGTTGTGACACAGGCCACTCGTATTCTGGCAACGATATCAGCAACGCAATCGAGGACGCCGAGGACGGAGGGGCGAGGTCAGACTCTGCAGTCGAGGCTCAGGACTGCCGGAAGCTGATCATGGGCGTGCGACAGCAACTACCCGCACCAGTACCACGACTATGAGGTACGCACCTGAAAAAGCCTGCGGGACGTCCTCGCTGAGTTGTGAGACAGGGTTTCTCGTTCCCATCGTGCAGCGGGACCTTCTACGAGTTCCCGCTGAAGCACAACAGCGTCTATGACGGAGGTAGCCCTGGCGCCGACCGTGTCATCTATGACTCGGACGGAGACTTCTGCGGTACGCAACGTCACCTTTCGTGTCATAGAGGCAAGCGACTCACGTCGCAAACAGCTTGCTTGACACACACCGGGGCAAGCGGGAATGACTTCGTTGAATGTGACTTTTGAGGCTGCAGAGCAGAGGAGCTCGTTCAGGTGTACCGCATGCGGTGAAAGGCAGTCGTCTACCAGATGCATAGGGACATCGAGGGCATGGGAATTACAAGCGTAGCAATACAAGAACATACAATCAGTACTGGAGGCGGAACATGAACTGGAAACTGTACTGCTTGGTATCAGGGTCCCAGTGGGACCAGTTCCAGTACCCAGCATCGTCAGACTCGTCTTCGATTTCCCGAGCGGGGATACGGAAGGCGATGGTCTCGTAGGGCTCAGCAGCAACCTGACATGGTGATCAGTCTGATATCCAACTGGAGACAACTCATGAGCTCACAATGAGGTACTGGTACGCCTTGTTGGGAGGTTCCTTCCTCTGCTCCCATGCGCTCATGAATCTGCGGCGAGGAATGACCCCGGGCTTGATTTGCGGCAGGTGCACCTGGACCATCATGCCCTCCTTGCCTGTGTCTCGGTCTCTGACCTTGGTTACGCGGTATCCAGGCCGTCCAATTTTCAAGAAGACCTTCTTGTGTACACTCTGTTGTGCGGGTGCGATCATGAGCTGGGTCTCCTTGAGATCACGCGCCGCTCGGCGGGCAAGGTTCGTTTGGTGCTTCTTTCCTTGCGTGTGAGCAAGGTAAGAGCCTTCATTGGTGTGGAGGGTGAGACAGAGACGACATTCGAGGGAGCCAAGGTGGTTCCGGAGGATGTATGGGTCCTGGACGCGTTTGAGCTCACGGGCACCGGGATCGGGGAGCTGCACACACCTTTGCAAGGTCAATGGTCTCGAGCGCAAGCTTCCTCAACCTCTCTCGACGGTCGACATTGGTCTCCGACGCCCCCGCGACACCACCACCACCGAACTTCGAGCCGACTCGGTTCTAGTTTCAGTGCGTCAGCAAGAAAGTCTGCTAACAGTTGGTTCTGAACAAGTACTTGGTAATCTGCGCGCACAAGAGTCAGCGGTAAATAAATGCCTAAAAAAATGTCAATACGCACCCATTGGAATAACAGACCAGAGAACAAGGAGGATACAGAGGTGGACACTCGAGGAAGAGAATCGAGCGTGCACTTCAGCTGCACCTGTCGGGATCCTGGGCGCCATCGTGGCTTAGTCAGCAGAGGTAACGCCCAAGATCCCATCTCACCGATCACTGCTAACTGACGGGCGGCAAAATTTGGATCGCCTGAGCAATTGCAGGCTCAGCGCGTCCAGGTTCCAGCTTTCGTTCGCCATCCCCACTATCGCCTCTATTGGTCTCTTCTTGGCTCGTTTACGACTTGAGAGTTTCACGGCTTTGCACGCTTACCACGCAGTTATCGTCTGAGCTTTTTTTGGAAACTTGACGCGACATGGGTGCTGGAAAGAAGCGTGTACTGGATGAGGCCTCCGGTACTCCCAGAGCCAAGAAGACAAAGACGGATGAGACGACGAAGAAACCCAAGGATAAGGCGTCCAAAGCCGCTCAGCCGGATTCTGCGCTTGTTGCAGACGAAATTGACTTCCCTCGCGGAGGAGGCACTAGTCTTACACCTCTGGAAGTGAAGACATTACGAGCGGAGGCGGCAAAAGAGGCAGACAAGGAGTTGTTCGAGGTATGCGTAGTATCAATGGCACATGGGACAATTACTCAACAGGAATGTAGGACTCCGCGAAGGAGAAGTCCGTCAAGCGCAGGCGGAAGTCAGAGGCTGGCGGGAAGGCCAAGGCCTCAGACAAGGATGGCAAGAAAAGCACAGGGATTCGGATAGAGCATCTCAACTACAAGGTAGTTCGCGATCATCTCCTTGTAGTATGGGTGGCTGCTGACATGTGTTCAGCGAGTGGCCGTGGGCATGAAGATATTGGGCCAAGTGGTCGCAGTAGAACCGCTCGCGCTCATCGTATCCCTACCCAACCAACTATTTGCGCACGTCCCAATCACGCACATCTCCACCCAACTCACTCACATCCTGGAGAACATGGACGATGCAGAGATGAATGCGTCGGATGACGAAGACGACGAGGGCACTTCGTCTCGTATTCCTGACCTGTACGAGATCTTCCGGCCAGGCCAGTATGTACGCGCAGTGGTTACTGCAGTACGTGCACCCGGTGCCACCGATGTCGCCGGTTTAGGGCGGGCTCGTGATGAGGTACAGAGGGCGAGCCGACGAATAGAACTCAGCCTGGTTCCAGAGAAGGTGAACGCGGGAGTAGCGAAGGGTGACCTGCGAGCCGGTTTTGTTAGTTCCCCGTTTAACTCCCATCAAACCCGTGCTAAACATATTATAGACCCTCTCAGCTGCTGTTAAAAGTGTGGAGGATCATGGGTACATCTTGGACCTTGGCGTATCCGAGGTTTCCGGTTTCCTGTCGTTCAAAGACGCAAGGAAAGGGCCGTTCGATAACGAGAGCAAGCTGCATGTCGGCCGCCTCTTAGATGTTGCAGTCTCCAAGATGTCAGGCAATGGGCGTACCTGCAATGTCTCTGTGGACCAACAAATGTTGAGGACAGCTGCTGTGCGTGTCTCACCTATCCCCCCGTTCAGCATACTAACCTCCGTTCAGCTCACGGAAGTCAGCAGCGTGACCTCCATTGTCCCCGGTGCTCTCGTGCAATCCCTAGTGACCGCCGTGCAACCCGATGGACTGATTCTGCAAGTGCTAGGGTTTTTTGACGGCACTATAGACGAGTTCCATCTACCACCAGGCGATCCGGAAGACAACTACAAGGTCGGGCAGAAGGTCAAAGCACGAGTCCTGTACGACATCAGCCCCTCAACACCCCCACGATTCGCTCTGTCCTTGGTAGAGCATGTTGTCAATTACCACACGAAGTCGGTCGACTCGGACACGGAGCTGCGCGAGGCGTACCCTATCGGCACCATACTAGATGCCGTCAAGGTCGTCCGGGTTGAAAGCGAACGCGGCCTCATTGTGGAAGTAGGACCTGAAGTCCAGGGCTTCGTCCACGTACGTCCGCTTGAATGCTTTTGATGTCCTAGCTCTGAACATGTGTCCAGATCTCACAAGTCTCGGACGAACATGTACCCACGCTCTCCGCACTGTCTGGCGCGTGGAAGGTCGGAACTATGCACCGTGCCCGTGTTACGGGCTACTTCCCCCTGGACGGTATTCTCCAGCTCTCTCTCAAGCCGTCGGTGCTCGCGCAGAAGTTCCTGCAGGTCGCTGACGTTCAAGTCGGCGAGGTAATTAAGGGTACGGTCAAGAAGCTCACTGATTCTGCACTCTTTGTGTCCATCTCCGGGAGCGTCGATGGCGTTATCTGGCCCAATCACTACGCAGACATCACATTGAAGCACCCACAAAAGCGCTACAAGCCAGGAGGTAGCGTCAAGTGCAGGGTATGTTCCAGCCGCGTGCTTGCCCATACGTTACTGACATTCCTCAGGTCTTGGTGGTGGACCCCGAGCGCAAGCGTGTCGCCTTGACTGCGAAGAAGACACTCGTCGAGTCCAGTCTGCCTATTGTGGCACAACTCAGTGATGCCCAGGTCGGCGTAGTGACGCACGCAGTCGTCTTCAAAACGTCAGAGAAGAGCCTCCAGGTGGAGTTCTACAATAACCTGAAAGCGACCGTACCGGCACGTGAAGCAAGGTATGTTCGCATGATGGTCTCGCCCATCGCACGTAGCCTCATTGTATCACAGCGAAACGACCCTTCCTTCATTACCTGCTGCGTTCCCCATCGGGAAACCCGTGCAGGTCCGGATCATCGCTGTCGATGCGGAGTCCGGTCGTATCACTGCAAGTATACGACAAGCTTCGCCGAACTTCAAGTCAGCCATCACGGATATCAGCGGCGTGGACATCGGCGATATTGTCGAGGGCGTGGTGTCAGATATTCGGAAGGACAAGGCTGTTGTCACATTGAAGCCAACCCAAGTGACCGCATTGCTTTCGCTGACCAACCTGGCCAACCGCAGGGAGGTCTCGGTCGCACAACTCCGCTCGACACTTAAGGTTGGGGACAAGCTGCAGGACCTCGTCGTAACGTCTAGGAACCCTGAGAAGGGCTTCGTTCTGGTCGCGATGAAGCCAAAGGAGAAAGAGGCGCTGCTCCAGAAGAATCATCTGTCGCTTGACGCAGTTCAGCCCGGACAGCTCGTCGGCGGCCGCGTCCTGCGGCACAACCGCCACGGAGCCCTCATCAAGGTCACCAACTCTATCACTGGGATTCTCGCCCCAACCGACGCGGCAGATGACTACGAGAACGGCAAACCCTTCCCTGCGGTTGACTCCGTGCTGAAGGCCGTGGTTCTCTCGGTTGACAAGGAGCGGCGACAGCTCACTTTGTCGACTCGTATGTCACGCCTTTTCCCTGCGCAAGACAAGCCCGTCGTCGACCGTGAGATTACTAGCCTGGACAGTCTGAAGGTCGGCGAGACTGTCCGGGGCTTCATCAAGAGCGTTGCCGAACACGGCCTCTTTGTCACGCTCGGTCGGGACATCGATGCTCGTGTCCAGATCAAGGAGCTCTTTGACGATGTGGGTGTCAGCCACTGTGTGGGATGTATTCCATACTTACCGTGCATTGCAGTATGTCAAGGATTGGAAGAGCCGATTCTCAGTGAACCAGCTTGTCAAGGGTCGTATCCTCAGGTGAGGACCAATATGTAGGGTAACGCGCTCCTAGATACTAACCTGATGTATAGCATCAACCCGGAGAAGAAGCAGCTCGAGCTGACCTTCCGCTCTGGCGACTTGAAGCGTGACAACCGCGGTCAGCTCAGTCTATCTGATCTCTCTGAAGGCCAGAAGATCGATGGTCGCGTGAAGAGAATCGAGGACTACGGTCTGTTCATCGAGATCGAAGGGTCGAAGCTCAGTGGGCTGTGCCACAAGTCCGAGGTCAGTCATTCCAGATCTCATGCCGATGCGACACTTATCACTGTGAACCTCTTAGATCTCCGACAACAAAGATGCGGATGTCACCTTGGCATTGCGGAGCTTCCGCGAGGGCGACAAGGTCAAGGCTGTCATCCTCTCCATCGATACAGAAAAGCGGCGCATATCGTTCGGCCTGAAGCCCTCATACTTCGAGGAGAAGGACTTCGAACAGGACGGGGAGGAGTCTGAGCCCGAAGACGAAGACCGGGCCAACAACACCTTCGGTGTCGTGGAGGGCGCTGACGAATCTGACGCCGAAGACGAGCCTGCGGACGACGCCTCCGAAGATGGTGATGCTGGGAAAGAATCTGACGAGAATGACGAAGAGTCAGATGATGCTGAGGATGTTGCGATGGATGTCGACCTCACCCTGGACCTGCAACAACCGTCCGGGAGCTCGGCAGCCCCTCGAGCCAGCGCCCCCACGGAGGCACTCAACCTCGAGGATGGCTTCCAGTGGTCTGTTCCTAATCCCAGTCAGGACGTTGACATGGAGTCGGACGAGGAGAGCGACGAAGATGGCCAGCAAGAAGGCAAAAAGAAAAAGAAGAAGCGAAAGGAGATCGAGCAGGACCTCACCGCCGACATGCATACCAAAGCGCCCGAATCGAACGCCGACTTCGAACGTCTGCTTCTTGGCTCGCCAAACTCGTCTTACCTCTGGATCCAGTACATGTCCTTCCAGCTCCAGATCTCGGAGATCGACAAGGCGCGCGAAATTGCCAAGCGTGCGCTGAAGACGATCAACTTCCGCGAGGAGCAGGAGAAGCTCAACGTCTGGATCGCGCTGCTCAATCTGGAGAACATCTATGGCACGGACGAGTCGCTCGAGGCGGCCTTCAAGGACGCTGCCCGCCACAACGACTCGAAGACGGTTCACTTGCGCATGGCCGAGATCTTCGAGCAAAGTGACAAGCCTGAAGTAGGTCTCTTCAAAGACAAGAAAGCGGACAGTGCTAATGACTGGTGCGATATAACAGAAAGCCGAGGAGCAGTTCAAGAGGACAGTCAAGAAGTTCTCGCAGAGCTCGAAGGTGTGGACCCTCTTCGCTGAGCACTACCTCAAGCGCGGTATGCTCGAGGAGGCGCGCAAGCTCCTGCCGCGCAGTCTGCAGAGTCTTGAGAAGCGCAAACGTAAGGGTTGCGTTCTCGCATCGATGACCCCCTGCTAAACATGGATATGCGCTACAGATTTGAAGACAATCTGCAAGTTCGCGCAACTCGAGTACAAGCTCGGTGACCCAGAGCGCGGCAAGACGATCTTCGAGGGCATCGTCGACTCACACCCCAAGCGCTGGGACATGTGGTCGATCTACATCGACATGGAGGCTGTCCAGGGCGACATCATGAGCTTGAGGTATGCAGTCTTTCCTTGTGGGTAATCAGTCGTTGACGGTCTTCCAGGAATCTCTTCAACCGTGTCCTGACCCTGAAGATGACAAGCCACAAGGCAAAGTGAGTGGCTATAAGTCGTAATCACATCCGGTGCTGACAGTCTGCTGTAGGTCATTCTTCAAGAAGTGGCTAGAGCTGGAGCGCCGGTTAGGCGACGAGGAGGGACAAGCCACAGTAAAAGAAAAGGCCATCGAGTGGACGCAACGCGCGGCCGGCAACGCAGAATCATAGCATTCTCGAGCCCACACTCACGGCATCGTCGCATAGTCCATCTCATTGCATATCCCAGTGTGTCGTGCAAATTAGTATATTCAATCACAACTATACCGCATAGACAGCAAAAACATTATGATACGAGAGATAGAGAGGAGCGAGGTGGGAAACGAGCGTGCGCGAACGAGACGGCAAATAGGGGGTATATGCCAGCATAAATACGACACAAGCAGGTCATGACCGCGAGCGTGATCGTTCATGGCCCTGTGCATGGGAATCGTAATCGACGATCGGCCTGCGATTGCTCATCGAGCTGGCGAGCTGGCGCTGCCAGTCGTCCAGCTCGCTCGAAAGGTGCTCGAAGGCCATGGCGTTCTCCGAGCTGGACGTGCTCGCCCGCCGCTCCGAGAAGCCGGACACGGGGCGGGCCGCGCCGAACGGCGGCTGGTCGACGGCGAGGAGGAGCTCGATCTTGTGCGAGAGCTGCTCGTTTTCGCGCTTGAGCGACGTGTTCTCGTTGCTCAGCTGCTCGAGCACGGACTCGGCGTTGCCGCCGCGCGCGATGACAAGAGCGTTTTGCAGCCGCTCGACGTCCTGCTCGAGATCCATGATACGCGACATCCGCTCGTCGGCCTCGCGCTGCGTCGCGATGACCGAGTCGCGCATGTGCTCCAGCTCCTGCTCCAGGTTGTCTATCCGGTGCCGCAGGTCCTTGTTGTCGGTGTTGAGCCGGGTAACCTGGCGCTGAGCATCTGACAGCTGGTTCCGCAAGAACTCGTTGCTATCGTCGGAGGAGGGCGTCCCGCGACCGTTCAGGCCACGCAGCCTGATGCTAGGGGAGCCACGATCGATCTCGGCTTGCATGCTTTGGTTCATCGTCTTCTGCTTCGTCAGCTCCTCCTTCATCTTGCGCATCGTTTTCTCCGTGGCCCTATTGAACGTTGAGGGCATGAATTAGGCTGCAGTTACTATATAAAACTCACTTCACGTAGTGAACGGCCAGCTGATAATCCTCCTCCAGCTGCGCCAAGCGCGCCTTATAGCTGCTTTCCGTCTCCTCCAGCTTCTCTTCCAGCTCGGATATCCGAGCGTCGGAGGCAGCATCACCACCGTTTCGACGCGACGGGCTCTGCGTCGTTCGGATCCGATCCAGCTGGGTCGACAAGGCCTCAACCTGGTTGTCCGCGTCCTGCTTCTGATGGAGCAACGTCTGCAGCTCACGCTCGGCAATATCGTGCGCCCGCGTGCGCTCCGCGAGCCTATCCTCGAGTTCCTGGATACGAGCAGAAGTGACGTCGTCCGCACGGAGGGCGTCGCCGTTCTCGTCCTCGGCGACTATCCCGTTCGCGGCGAGGTAGCTGCGCATGGCCTCGAGCCGGAGCGCGCTCGCGGACGCCTCCTTCATCTTCGCCAGCAGCTCCGACTCCTTCGCGTTCAGGTCCTTGCGGAGGCGCCCGCTGTCCGCGAGCGCCATCGACAGCTGCGTGCGGAAGCCAACGACCTGGGAGCGGAGGGAGAGCGTCTCCGCCTCGGCCTCGCGGGCCTTGCGGCGCTGGTTCGAGAGCTCCTCCTGCGCATCCTGCGCGCGGTGCGACGCGTCTTTGAGCATGTCCCGGAGCGACGCGATCTCCGCGAGGAGCGCGTTTTCCTTCTCCTGGAAGCCGCGCGTGAGCCGGTCCTCGTCCGTGCGGAGCTCGAGGTGCGAGTCGAGCAGCTTGCCGAGCTGGCCCGTCGCCGCCGCGCGGAACGCGTCCGCCTCCTTGCGCGACTGGTCCCACGACGTCTCGATGTCCGCCAGGCGTGTGCGCGCGTTCTCGACCTCGGTCGTCCGCGCCTCGAGCTCGCCGCGGAGCTCTGCGACGTCGCCCTCGAGCTGCACAATTTGGTCCCGTGCGCGGCTGTACTGCGCGTCGACCTCGATCGCCCGCGCGGAGGCAGCCTCGAGGGCGGCACGGGTCTGGTCGAGTGCACGGACGTGCTGCTCCTGGGAATGGAGAAGCTCGTCGAGCTGCGACTGCGCCTTGAGGTAATCCGCCTCGCGCTGTTCCGCGAGAGACGTCTGCTCGAGCAGCTTCTCGGACTGCTCCTGAAGCGTGGTCTCGAGCAGTGCATTCCGCTCCTGGAGCGTGGTCTGCTCCTCGCTGTCCCGCTCGCGCGACTGTGAGAGCGTGTCCGCCCGCTTCGACGCGTCCTCCGCGCGTGCCTCGGCCTGCTCGAGGAGCGTCGTCTGGAGTGAGAGCGACTCGTTCAGCTCCTTGATCTTGCGGTCCCGCTCCGCCTGCCCAGAGAGCGCAGCCGCGAGCTGACGCTCCAGGTCCGCGGTGCGTTCGCGCTCGACCTTCACGATCTCGTTGTCGGAGGAAGCTTCAATAGCGGCGAGCTTGGCCCGGTAGAACGCGGCCTCTTGGACAGCGCTCGCCCGTACCCGCTCGGCTTCCTGGATCCGTTGTGACGCTTCCCTTGCCCTCTCGGAGACGGTTGCCTGAGTGGTCCGGAGTCTGTCAGCATCCAGCGCACAAATTGCCTTACAGGGCAATCCCGAACGCACCTGGATCTTCGCCTTGAGCTGCTTCAGGTTGATGACCATCTCGGTGACCTTCCTGCTGTCGATGTCGTCGTCGTCCGCGCGAGACGAGAGCTCTTCCTCGGACTCTGCGTAGATAAACCCCGAGCGCTCCGCCTTGAGCAGCGCCGCGCGCATCCACGCTTCCTTCTTCTTAAGCGCCTCCACCTCCGCTTCCTTGTCTTTCAGGTCGCGGATCAAGTCCGCGGTGAGGTTCCCGGTCGAGCCTAGCTTCGTATGCACAAAGCCGTTCACGGTCGGTGAGCCGGGCGGCTTATTATAGAAGCTCTCGAGCGCGCCCTTCGCGCGGTCGACGACGACCGGCGACGGCGTCCGCGCGTGCCCGCCACTCCGCGACATCATCACGCTCGCGAGACTCGCCTGGGGCGCGTTCGGGTCGTAGACGTCGGCGACGGCGCCCTGGGATGGTGAGACCGCCCGGCTACCGGTGGTCGTCGGGCTCTTTGCGCGGACGCCGTCGGGCAAGACAGCACTGGCGCGCGCGGCGGGCTCGGGGTGCTCGGGGCTGCTCTCGCCGTCGCGCTCCTGGTCCCGCAACTTGCCCTTGTCCCGAAGCGAGTCGACTTGCTGCGCGATACCGTTGGGCGCCTGCTGGAGACGGCCAGTAGGAGAGATCGCCCGCCGCGCCTCGTCAGTGTCCGAGCCATGATCGTATGTAGGAGAGATCGGACGGCCAGCACCAGGCGGCACTCCCGGAGCGGCGACGGGTTCTGCCCCGGGTTTCTGGATTGGCTGTGGGCCGACGGAGGACTTGCGGGCGGCGATACCTGCAGGAGGGGGCTTGTTGGAGTCTGGGTACTTGATGTGCTCTGAGAAGCGTTCAGGGTTCGTGCGGGTGTGAATTGCGGGGAAGCCTCGACTTACTGGTGTCAAGCACGTGGATGAGGGTCGGATCCTCCGGTTTCTGAGCATTCATCGATTCCCCACCCAATCCCCCAAGCACGAACACGCGTGAACCCATCGAGGCCATGGCGTGTCCTGACCTCGGCGACGGCGCAGGACCCATCTTCTGGAACATGTACCAGCGCTGATCTGGGGGTGATCATGAGCAGGATGCTTGAGCCTATAATGAGATACTGCACGTACTTGAGATCTTGAATGCACCGAGGTCGCCAAGGTCTTTTCCATCGACACCCCTGCCACCGAATACATATACGACGTCGTCCACCATAGCCGCAGAGTGGCCCTCGCGTGGCGAAGGAATGAAGCCGATGCAGTTCAGCTCGGACCAGGTGTTGGTGGTGGTATCGAACGCCCATGTGTCGTTGTAGTGGTATTGACAATCTGTGCCGCCGAACCTGAGGAGGCATACTCAGTCTGAAGATCACGAGTGTACAGCAATTGATGCGCACAAGATGATCTTTTCGCCGTATGTTACGCAGACATGGCTTGTCCGCTTGGGTGGCCTTGGCGAGCCGTCTACAGGCTCGACAAGATCCCATGCTGCCTTTGTCCGTACTGGAGGAGACAGCTAAGTGCACGATATCAACGCCGATCAACGAACAGAACGCACGCGAGTTGAGGTCGAATGACCACAGGTCGTTCAGGAACTCTCCATCGACCTGACCACCGAACACGTAGAATTTCGACCCGACCATCGTCACCGCATGACCGTATCGTCCGACGGGCGAGGGTCCATATACCGCCACCCGTGTCCATTCGCGCGAGACTGACAATGTCTGTAAGACATTGCACAAAGGCAAGGTTGCGCGTAACGACTCACCGAGATTGAGGAGATAGAGCCCGTCGTCCTGCTTGTCACCCGGTTTCGACTTGCTACTGGTCTTGGTGTCTCCTCCCCACACGATCAAAACGCTCCCAACCAGGGCGCTTGCGTGCCCGACGCGCGGGGACGGGACCTCGCCCGTCGTTTGCAACAAAGTCGCGGACAGATCCCGCACGGAAATGAGGTAGAGGTCGTTGCGCACTGTCTCGCGCACGAGGCCTCCGAACAGGAAGAGCTCGCCCGAGGTCGTCGCGTTCACCGGCAGTGCGTGGCCGTATCTGGGAAATGGGGAAGGGGAGGGAGAGTTGGGAGGGGCGACGCCTGGCTTGGGTATTGTCACGGGTGGGGGGAGCTGCAGTCGTCGCTGAGACCAAGGGTATGCTGGACGTTGCTGGCCGCCAGGCTGTTGGCCCGGAGGCCCTTGCTGTGATGGCGCGGGCTGGACGCCGTTGGGGCCCGGAGGGGGTACTTGACCATTGCCATTGAGCGGAGCACGCTGGGCCTGCTGGGCGATGCCAGGCTGGACGCCATTCACAGCAGGAGACGGGCTGCCTCTGCCATTGAGACCGCTGAGGCGAATGCGATCAGACTGCCGTCTCATGCGGGCACGGAAAGAGGGCGACAATGGGGCACGGGGGGAGTGGGGGCGGGAAGATGGGGTATAAGACAGACCTATCATAGCTCGTCTCCTTGGATAGCGGCTTTTGGGCCTGCTGTTGAGGTTGGGGCTGTTGCTGCAGCTGAGCGAGGGCGGCACTGGCTGATGATTGGGCAACTGCGGTGCTGGCCGGTTGTTGAGTATGCTTCTTCCTGCTGAAGAAGGACATTCTTCTGCCACGGCCTCCTAGAATGGACTGTATGGCTGCAGAATGGGGGCAGGGGACGTGGAAAGAGGGGAGGGAGGGGGGAGGGACGAGCGCTGCAGGCCCGCCTGGAGGTGGAACGAAAGCGGCAAAGCGAGAAGGCGTGAGCGTGAGCGGCGAGGAGCCTGAGCCTGAGCCTGCGCCAGAGCGAGGACTTGGACCAGCAGCGCTCGCCTCCGCCCACTCCAGATCCCAACTCTCCCGCGCCCTCCTCACGACGCGTCTAGCAACCGCCGCCGCTGATAGCCGTCCCCCAACTCATCCTCCTCCTCTGTCCTCACTTTCATCTCCCAATTCCACTCCGTGCTTTCTCCAACGCGCGCCCCCGGGCCCGGCGTGGGACAGCTCCTGCGCCCGGCAGCGGAGTGCGCTGAGCAATCGACCGAAGCACAGAAGCAGCTCAGCCATCACGAATGCCTATCCCCATGTCTATCCCCTCCGCACCCTCTTGTCAACCGTGCGTTTGCACATCCTCGGCACAAGTGCCTGCAAAGGCGGTCTGCCTTTCCGCACAACAGTCGTAACATTCGGCAGCTGATACTGGACAAATGCCAGACTAATCTCTGTTGGACGTCCAATCGGCACGCTTGACGTGAGCTACTACAGTGCTGATATCGTCATCACCCGAACCAAGCGGATGAGATCCTGCGGCGGTGGAGGCAGAACACCTCGGATGACTGCACGGGTGGTAGCGCGGCACTCCAGTGTACGCGAACCGGGTCATGCGGCCCAACATGTCCTCCCAATCGTCCCAGTTCCGCGACTCGGGGCGAGCGACAGCCACAGTCCGCGCAAGGCCCTCGTGGATGCATGGTCCTTCTATCGGATGTGGAACATCAGCCATCTGGGACGAGGTCATCAATCCCAGTTCGCGGCCATCCCAGATCCAGTACACCACCGACGTTCAGCCGCACTGCGTTGCCGTGGACGGCCATAATTGGGTTCACTCGTTCCAAGTGATGATATCTGCTTGGTCTTCTGAATCATGGTCCCGTTTCCGATGCAGCATTACTCGATCCCGCGAGGGAAACAGTCTGTAGCAATCCTCCATCGCGCAGATGAATATTGGCGTCCTGAAGCGCGCTCGCAGAGTCAGCACTGTCTGAGTGCAATGGAGAACACGCGACATACTCGGTAGGATTCGTTACGCGGGCATGCCCCGCATCAACCTGCTCGGGCGTAGTGTTCACTATACGAAAGTGTCAGCTTCTGTAGTACGCGAAAGTCGCTCAGCTCACCATCTTGAATAGCTGGCACAGATGGTAACACAGAAGGCAGCTTTGGGTGCTGTGGTTGTGCCATCGCAGTAGTATAGAGCCCCGGATTGAGAGACCAAATGCTGCGATCCCCGTGGCGGACGTGGTGGGGCGGTGAAACGCGTCAGGAACCGGCCAGGAACACGAATGATCCCACGTGGATAGCAAACAGTACCAAATGTCTCGATGGCGACAACGTCCTGCCGTAACCCCGTATGTGAGATGCGTGTACCCAGTTTGTCCATTATCCACACCCACCACCCGTTCTACTCATCCTGCCGTCATGCGTATCACAGTCCTGGGCTCAATGCAGTGAGACACTTGTTAGCTCTGTCAGAACTCCCAGGAGAGGTATTTGGTATCCATGACGGAACTGCTTCCGACTCTGGCCGTAGTGCTGGAACCACAGCGCATCCGCTACAGTTTACTATCCTGCGCGATACACGCCCATTCGACCTCACCTCAACTGAACGCATTTAAGACAACGGAACAGACATGTAAGTGTAGTGTATATGGCCAAGAACAGTGCCCGCTCGAATTCCCATGACCGAAGCATACAGAAAACACATCTTCATCTCACAGTCTAGGATCGTTTAGTCCACGATGGTGAACTTCGGGCTGCGGTTTCCAGAGTCCCCGAACACTATAACGGTTCTCGTCAGCATCTCTACTCATCATGAACCTGTTGCTCTACTCACAGACGATGATGTACTCGTTTGAGGGGCTCACATTGGGTACTTGCACGTTGACGTGCCCCTGCGTCAGGTTGAAGCCCTCCGCCAACGGGTGGTCTGTCGCCAAAAGTTACAACCGCCATAGGCTACTCCAAGCGACCCAGCCGCACTCACCGAAGTCCAGATGCTCGTTGGTGTCGTCCCCGTCCTCGTAGTGGCCGAGGACGACCCTGCCCTCCCAGTTCGTGACGTGGCTCGGCCGCGTGGAGGTATCCCTGCACAGCGCCCGGCGGTCAGCTCTCCATGCGTGATCGGGCGCTACGGCGGCACTCACCAGACGACCTTCACCTTCGACCCCGCCGTCCAGACCGTGCCCGCGTCCGGGTGCACGACGGGCGGGCTCCACACGTCCCGCGGGAACAGCGCGACCGCCTTGTCCCTCCCGATCTCCGCCGTCTCCAGCGCCCTCACCGTCCGCGCAGGAGCCGACCCCGCCGTGGCGCCCGTGCCCACGCCCGTGCCCGTGCCGGCGGTCTCGGTGTGGTTGTGGTGGAAGGCGAACGCGCCCGAGCTAGCGTGCGCCGCCGTCGCGTTCGCGTCGGACCCCGGCACCGCGTCCGCCTCGAACTCGGGCGGCATGTAGAACGCGCGGCCCGCCGGCGCGGTGTAGGCCACGCAGAGCGCCGCGAGCGCGAGGAGGAGCGCGGTGCGCGCGGACGGACGCGAGGGCATGTTTCCACTGGCTGAGCGAGAGCGCGAGGAGCGGGGTGTGCATGCGAGAGCGGACAGGACGGATGAGAGCAGGGGTGCAGAGACAGAGGGCGGCCTGCGCGGTCGGTGAGAGGCTGTGGGCCGCGCGGCGGGGATGGCTGACGGTCAGCCGTAGGTGACAGGGTTGTGCGTCCATCCCGGATATGTTGGACTTGCCAGGCCCCGGCATGTTCAGCCGGCAGACAGTGTGAAGGCCGCCGATCGTATTCGGTTCCCACTTGTCCCATGAATGAGGGTCTGAGTCCCTTGGTTTTGTCCACCGCAAAGCCAACTGACGGTCTTGTTACAGTAGATTCATCCAAAAGAACCCTCGAATTACGGTACAAACATGAGGTACGACCCTAGTTGCACCCAACCACGCTCCCCAGTCCACCAGTTCCTGTCATGGGACAGTATATGCACATGATAGTAGGCGCACTCATTCATCATCAGATCACAATAGGGCCAAACAGTGAGCAGCGTGGCGGCTAGCAGGTCCGCCGCGGTCAAGTACGAAGTGTTGTGGATGGAATTGCCAAGGCTGCGTGCTTCGCCCTTTTCGATGGTGACTTGACTGTGACTGTAGTTGCACTGGTTGTTCTCGCTTATAGGTACGACAGCAGATGTAGACAATGCACTACGTATCACAATAATATCCCGGCGAGGGACCCTGAGCCCAGCAGAAGAGTACAAGTACAAAGTGGTTCAATCCAACCGGTGTATCAGAGACAGAAACCGCTATGGCGGTGACATCAACACCGCCGAACGCTGTAGCAAACGAAGGTGGGGTAAAGAAGGGCGAAGTCGATAAGTTAGCGACAAGGGAATAGGTATGCGGTCCAGGGTCTAAACGATGCATAGGTAGGGAAATAGCCAACGCTGTGGAGGGAAGAGAGTAAACGAGTGGCAGTTCGCGGTTATCGACTTCGCTTGGTGCACGCAGTGCGGTGATTCTGGTGGCAGGGTCGAACGAAGCTTGGGGGGTGAGATTCTAACTTAAGGAGCTGCAAGCCTCAATGCATGCGGAGAGCTTCATCCGGTGTGGGCGGCAGAGGCCTGCTGATGGGCGGAAACCTGATCATATCTGCGCATCGCCCGCGGTCAGCATCCGTGACTCCGCCGCGATCATAAGGCGCAACGCACTCGTCTCGAGCACATAAGCCACATTCGCGTCCTTGCCCGTCCCGTCGAGGTCGTCCTCGCTGACGCCGCCGAACACGTATATCTTTGATCCGACGGCGACCATGCCGTGCCCCGAGCGCGGCGCCGGCTCCGCGGGGCCCATGTTGTGGAACATGTACCATCGCTGGTCTGCGTCAGCCGCACGCCGTCAGCTCCCGAAACGACACGGCACGCCATCAAGGACGGGGGGAGTTGAACTGACTGCAGATGCGGAACGCGGCGAGCTCGCCGATGTTCGCGCCGTCGACGCCGCGCCCACCAAAAACGTAGAGGATGCCGTCCGCGACGGCGGCACCGTGGCCCTCGCGCGGGGACGGGACGTAGCCCGAGCAGGACAGCTCGGACCACGTCCGCGTGTGGGTGTCGAACGCCCAGATGTCGTTGTAGTGGTACTTCCCGTCGGTCCCCCCGAAACTGATCCCGCATCAGCTCAAAATCAGCGGCTGCTGTGGCGCGCGATGTCGCTCAGGGACGTACACGATAAGCTGGTCTTTGTGCGCCACGCACGTGTGCCCGGTCCGTTTCGACGGCCGAGGGGCGCCCTTGGGGGGATCGAGCTGTTCCCATGCGGGCTTCGATATCACTGCGCAGAGAAGGCAGGCCGTCAGAGAGCTGCCAGGCGTGTGCGAGTAAGGGAGCGGTACGGACGTGTGCTGAGGTCGAAGCACCAGATGTCGTTGAAGTACTCTCCCTGTGCGTGCCCGCCGAAGATGTATATCCGCGGCCCGATCATCACCACAGTATGTCCCAGCCGCCCGGAAGGTGCAGGGCCATCGACGAACACTCTGGTCCAGTCGCGGTTCGCTGCACGTCAAATAGTCAATTCAGACTCTTTCTTACCGTATTCACAGACTGGTACCCACCGAGGTTTAAGAAGTACAGCCCATTGTCGTACCTCGCTCGTGCCCGTATCTGATGAGACGAGGCGGACATAGTGTCGCCGCCCCAGACTACGACGACGCTCCCTGCGAAAGCACTCCCGTGTCCGAAGCGCGCAGGAGGAATATCACCCATCGTGAACAGCCGTGAGACGGTGAAGTGTCGGACGGAGATCGAGTAGACGTCGTTTCTCGCGCGGTCGTCGACGCCACCAAAGAGGTTCAGGCCCGCGGCGGCGGCCCCATGCGTCGAGAGCGAGAAGTCGGCGCGGGGGAATACCGACGGGCGAGCGTGCTGCCCCTCCCGCGGATGGCAGGCGAGGCGGCGGCGGGACCAAGGGCGGGTCTGTTCGCCGTCTTCGTCCAGGTCTGGCGAACTTGGAGTGGGGGTCGGCTCTGGTGTGTGTTCCGGCCCGCATTCTCGTCCGGACGCCGAGTCTGACAGGGGCGTGGTATCTGACAAGTAGGCGGTGCTCTCCGCAGGCTCGCTCTCGAAGTCGAGTTTCGGGAGGAGGAATCGGGATACGCGGCGGTCCTTGGGAGGTGGCGAGGGGCCGTCGATGAGCACGATCGCGGCACGCTCGCCCTGTTTAGTCTCTACGAGAGTCCTGCGTCGTGTTTGGGTTCAGAATTGGGGTAGGGCGTATGCAATTGGACACAGACCTCTCGCTAGCATTTGAAGTATCCCGAGCGAGGCTCGCTTTCCTGCGCGAAAAGGCGAAGTCGGGGTATCGTCTCTTGAGGGAGACTGTGACTCGTCGTGGGAGATCGTTTGGGACGGACAAGCACCAGTGCATTAGAGGAGGAGGTTGGTAAGAAATAACGCAGGCCGGCTGATATGAGGGCGGGAAGGTGAGGGGGTATTAGTATGTGACACGAAGGCAGTAAGTGAACAGGGCGTGATAGATGGACAGGACGACGCCGATGGCTCACAGCATCGAGTGATGCAGAAGGATGAAAGACAGACCCATGGCAATTCTAGATGCATGATGATGGATCAGTGAATGCGTGTGGGTACGGGACTGAAAGAAGCTATAGATTATGGTATTTGAGCGCAGCGGCGAATAGAGTGATGCCTTCCTGAGTGATCCCAGTTCACCTCATGCCGTGTTCACGCAGACAGAAGGGAGACGGAAAATCATATTAGGGCTGGTACGGGGACATGTGAACAATGTCGCGGGTGGGAAAGAGGAGGGTGCACTGATGATGGGAGACGGTCAGTCGGAGATGGCGGGACGGGTGCGAGGAGGGTAGGCGCTGGCGGGACGCGTCCGACGGGGATGTGACTGTGACGTCACGCGTCTGCTTATTGCTCTCCTGTGCCTGCGCGCCCTTGGAATCGGTCGGTGGTGGAGTGGACGGTGCTCACGCTGAACGGACTTGTTCTGGATGGCCCCGTCCCGTCCGCACTCGCGCTCCTCTCTCGACGACGCTGTGCATCGCCCAGGACAGAGCCTCTCGTTCAGACTCCAGAACCTCTTTGCGTCCGCAGTTGACTCTCGTCCAGCGCCGAACCAGGCGACAAGTGCTGCCAGTGCACAGTCCTCGAGCCCTTCTGCCACCTCTGCCGTATCCATGAGGCTTCCACGCCCACAGTCGCCGGCCGCCCCCGTCGTCCACCATCCTCCAAAACAGTCAAGTTCACTTCGCCATACACACTCTCCCAGCTCCAGCACCATGAACCTCGCATCGCCCGCGGCAGAGTACGCCGCGGCTCGCGATCGCAAGCGCGCGAGCAAGCCCGCTGCCCTTCCTGTCCTCCGCTGGTTCTCTAGCAAACATTCCGCCAAGTCCTCACAGTCTGCACCCAACTCTCCCGTCGGTACCCGGCCGCCGACGCCCTCTGCAGCTCAGTCCTACTCTCCCTCACAATCGTCTCCATCAACACCATCCTCTGCCCTTTCCGCCCTCGCAGATGCATTCGCGGACGATCCACACATCTTTGAGGCCCACTCCCGAGAGAACTCAGACGACGTCAGGATGCCCTCAAGACCGAAAGCAGCGCGTCTACCAAACACCCTGCACAAACCGTCCTACTTCTCCAACCTCACCCGGTCCACCATGCCCACCGCGTGCCTGTCCTCTCCGCCGTCGACAAGCTACTTCTCGCCAAGGTACACGGACCCGTTCGAGGAGCCGTTCCAGCAGCACGAGTACGACAGTGCGGACATGGACCTCCTCCTGAGCCCCACGCCCGTTCCCCTCCCCATGCCCCACTCACCTGCGCCCGTGCATCTCAACAGCTCGCCCCCGCTGGGGTCCTCGCTCGACTCGCTGCGCTCCATACACGAGCGCAGCCGCACCATACACACCTCCGCCCCCGCGCAGTCCTTCAATCTCCCGGACTCAATCCGCAGCTGGTTCTCCTCGGACGAGTCCCCGAACAAGGATGGGCGCAACCCGATGCTCAGCGACGAGGACCAGGGCGCGACGGCGGAGCAGGAGCAAGAGAACATCAGGCACAAGTGTGCGTAGTTTGAGGCTAGCGCTAACCATCACCCTGACTATGCCCCCGCCTCCGCAGACGTCGCGACAAAGAACCCGGTTGTGTTCTGTCATGGTCTCCTTGGGTTTGACACAGTCAAACTCGGGCCTTCGATCGCGCCTCTCCAGGTCACGCACTGGCGGGGAATCCGTGACGCGCTCGAAGCGAACGGAGTCGAGGTCCGTTCATAGTATCCTGTGTACCGTAAACATCCTTACAGTAATCCGGCCGTCGTGTAGGTGTTGATCACGCGCGTCCCAGCAACCAGTTCGCCCATCGACCGCGCAAAGGTGCTCTGTGAGAAGATCGCGGAGACATACCCCGGGCGCGCGGTGCATCTCATTGGTACGTGCCGCAGTGTGTGCCGTTGCTGGCGTGCTCATGCGGACTCTCAGGATGACTGCCACAGGACATAGCATGGTGCGTTCCCGGCTCGCTCTCTACAGTAGACGCATCTATTCACCACCGTGCCACATCTACAGGGAGGTATCGACTGCAGGTACCTTACCACACACCTCACCGAGCGGCCGTTCGAGGTGCTGTCGGTGACGACAATCTCGTCCCCGCATCGCGGCTCATCCTTTGCGAACCACTTCCTCGAGACGGTCGGGCGCGAGCGCATGCCGTCCGTGCTCAACCTGCTTGAGCTGCTCCCGAATGGCGGGGGTGACGGCAAGGCGTTCGAGTTCCTTACGATCGAGAACATGCGCCGCTTCAACGAGCAGACGCCGGACGTCCCCGGCGTGCACTACTTTTCGTGGGGCGCGGTGTACGAGCCCGGGCTGATCGATACGTGGAAGTGCGTTTCAGCCGTCTGCCCCCGATCGTTTTGCCGGGGAAGATTGAGCGAAGCGGAAGCTGATGTTGTTTGTGTGTGTGCGCGCGCGCGTGCGTCGCAGGTGGCCCCACTCGGTCGTGTACGAGAAGGAGGGCCCGAACGACGGGCTCGTCTCGCTCAAGTCCGCGCGCTGGGTGCGTCCCGTGTCACCACCACACTCTCACTCCACAGCTTGCTGACGGCGTGCTCCGGATGCACAGGGGACGTACCTCGGCACGCTCGAGGGCGTGAACCACCTCGACCTCGTCGGCTGGATCAACACCGCGCGGTACAAGTGGGCGGAGATCATGGGCCGCGAGATCAAGTTCAAGCCCGCGACGTTCTACCTCGGCATCGCCGACCACCTCGCGCGCGTCGTCGAGGGCCAGGGCCAGGCCGGGCCGTCTGGGGACCACGCCCCGCAGACGCGCCCAGGGCCGGGGCCGGGGCCGTCCCCGCAGAACAGCGGGGAGCGCAGGGAGAGGGCGGAGCGGGAGGAGATCCGCCAGGAGGGCGAGCGCGCGGAGATGGCGGACAGTCTGGGCAAGGGCGGCGAGGAGCGCGAGAGCCGCCGCGTGGATGGTGAGGTGCGCCCGCCGCGGGAAGAGCCTCCCAGTCCGGACGAGGCGGGGAGGCTGCACAAGGGACCGACATCCTGAGGTGCAGGTTCGGTAGACTCGGAGGCTTGGGGAACGGGGATCGTCGCATATTGCATACCCATCCACACACGTCGCACATGTTCACGCACGCACACAAGCAGGATATCCGTATGTTCGTATGCCGGCCGGTGTATCGTATATAATGGGTCTTGTACGTTATAATCCTAATCAGTATCGAACAGCGCCTCGGAGATGTATGCAGTCCCGCCCATGGGTGTACTTGTTCCTCCCGCCCTGCGGCGGCCTCCGCCGCGTCGGCACCAGGTGGTGTGGGATCCTGGTGGGGTTCGGGGTTCCGCAGGACCCACGGCTGAGAAAAGCGACGAGAGTTGTCTCATGAGCGTGTTCATGGGACCGCCGACTGCTGCAAACGGGGTATGGACGCAAACAGGAGTCGATCGGACGGCTTTCCGGCGCGCGGTGTCGTCACCGGCAGCTTGGCCTGTACTTACTCACTTACATAGCAGCAGTCGTTGCGCCCCGGGCCGCCTATCGATCGACGACCCCGCACCTCCTTTGCACACACCACCGCAGCCAGCGACAGACACTACTTACACTCGACCGCCATGTCTCTCGAACAGGTCTCCGTCAACAAGGCTTTCGACGGCCAGCTCGTCAAGTACAAGTTCAAGGTGCGCGCCTCGTCCCGCACGAGCCTAAGTAGCAGCGCTGATCACCCACCCGTGCTCGCTCTCTTCCTGTCCTCGCGATGTATGATCTGCGCCCTGCGAGCAGTCCGCCGCGCTCGGCGGGCTCGACGCGAACTTCAACCTCTTCCTGCCCGGGAACGCCGCGGAGGGCAACAAGGTGCCGCTCCTCACCTACCTCGCCGGCCTCACCTGCACCGAGGACAACGGGTGGGTCTCCCCGCCGCCGCCTCCTCCCGCGCGCTGACCGACCACGGCTCGGCGTGCGCACAGCGCGCAGAAGGGCCACTTCCTCGGGCCCGCGTCCCAGGAGGGCATCGCGATCCTCTTCCCGGACACCTCCCCGCGCGGCGCGGGCGTCGAGGGCGAGACGGACAGCTGGGACTTCGGCGTCGGTGCGTCCCCCCTCCCACGCGTTTGCGCGCGTGCGTGCGCGACGCTCACCGCGCGACCGCGGGCGCAGGCGCGGGCTTCTACCTGAACGCGACGCACCCGAAGTGGGCGAAGCACTACAACATGCTCACGCACGTCACGCTCGAGCTCCCGCAGGTGCTCGAGACCGCCGGGCTCCCGATCGTGCGTCCGCACCCCCCTTTTGCCGAGTTGGACGGGACGAGAGAAAAGCTGACGGGCCGCGGTGCGCGCGCAGGACTTCAAGCGGCAGTCGATCTTCGGGCACTCGATGGGCGGGCATGGCGCGCTGACGCTCTACCTGAGCTCCGTCCTCAACGGCACGAAGCAGTACCGGTCCGTGTCCGCGTTCGCGCCGATCGCGAACCCGGTCAACTGCCCGTGGGGCCAGAAGGCGTTCGGAGGTTACCTCCAGGGCGGCGTCGACGAGGCGCGGGACAGGTACGACGCGACGGAGCTCGTCAAGAAGCTCGGCAAGGAGCCCGTGCATGTCCTCGTCGACTACGTACGTGCCGTTTAGGGCTGGGGACGTGACGAGAAAGTCCTTAGGATGACATTTTGGCAGGGCACCGCGGATAACTTCTACAAATCTGGCCAGCTGCTGCCGGAGAACTTCCTCAAGGCGGCGCGCGACACGGGCTACGACGAGGTCCAGGTCCGCGTGCGGGCACAGGAAGGCTACGACCACAGCTACTACTTCGTATGCGGTTCTGCTGTACCATGTTCAATACGATGCTGATCGTCTCCTTGCAGATCTCCACCTTCGGCGCAGACCACGTTCACTGTGAGTCCCTTGTTATCAACTGAATACTGATGCCCGCTAAGCGTCCCTTGCAGTCCATGCGAACTTCCTGAAGGCGTGAAGCGATGTACAGGACTGGCAGAGGAGAAGTTCAATTGATGTATCTTTGCGTCGTCTAACCGACCAATTGTATCGATCTTTTTTGCTTAACGTTACAATGCCATGTATTATGTGAGCCATGCAGTCTGTAGCAACACCGGAGAACAAGTTGGAAAGCCGGAAAAAGCCGCAGAACGGCGAAGACGTTGAGACGTTCCCAAGAGCCTAGGTAGCTTGGCCAGGTCCAGTTAGACAGAGCCAATTCGTGAGCGGTAAGCTAGTTCCAGGTCTAGAAGTTCGGCAGAGAACCAGTCGTTCCGGAGAGCTTGTTGCACTGTAGCACGTTCCAAGGGGTCGTACACGAGAAGATCGCTGCATAGGTCCCGCGCTACGTGTGGATACGTAACGTTCAGTATACGTGAGTCGGGCAAAGCACCGCGGGGAAATGCGCGTAAAGCTAGGGCGTACCTTGAACCATCAAGTCCCAGTGGTATTCTGGGAACTCAACCTCGCCGTGCACGATCCGACGCTTAATGAGCGTGTCGGTCTGCAGTGACTCTTGCGAGTACTGCGAGTCTTCGTACGCTTCAGAGGGTTGGTACGAGTAAAGGTCCGACTCTCCCGGGACCTTTCCATAGTCAAAGGGATGGGACCCTCTGTCGTTCACGTCAGAAGTCCTGTCACGAAAGCATACATCGAGCAAATGACATGAAGACTCACGCAAGCATGATGTACATGATGACCCCCGAACTCCAGCAGTCCGCAGGCATGCCAACGTAGCCCAGGTGCTTGTGGTCGAGCGCTAGGATGCCCTCAGGCGGTAGATAGGACACGGTGCCACAGACGTTGAAAGTCTCTTGGTACGCTTTGGGTCGCGCCAGCCCGAAGTCCGCTATCTGAATGCGAGGATAGGGCCCCGGCGCATGTAATAGGATGTTCTCGGGCTGCAGTAGAATTAGAACCAACGCGCGTGCAGAACGTGGGTGGTCACCTTCAAGTCTGGTGAGGGAATGGGTTAGCCAATCCCATCTCGTCAAGGCACTGCGGCGTACCTCTATGTGAGATGAGTCGATCGTGGAGGTACTTGAGACCCTTCAGGAGTTGATACATGATATACTTGGCTTCCGGTTGAGATAACCGAGAGTCAGGGTGGCTGACGATGTACGAGAACAGGTCTCCTCCCGTGCACAGCTCCAGGAAGATGTACCTTTCGATTACCTTTAGCGCACATTCAATACAGGAGAAGAGGATTGTATACAAGAAGTTATCATCGTTAGTTGCCGCGCGTACGGTATTGATATTGGGCTAAAACCATGATCAGTAGATAGTCGGAGTATATGCGAGTACAAACATACGTGGGACAAGTTCAAGAGAATGTCAACTTCCTTCTTAACCTTCTCCAACTTGTCACTACCCCGGCGCTTGATGCATTTGCATGCGACTTGCTTGAACGCCGTGGTATCCATGGCAAGGTGGACCGTCGCAAAGCTTCCGCTACCTAAACAGTGGGAAGTCACCAAATAGCGATCGATCCTCTGTACAGCATGTCAGTAACCCGCCGTTTACTGCGGCATAGACCCAACCTTGGTCTTTGGGGTGGCTTGCGGAGGGGGCGTAGGATCGAAAATATTAACCTTTTGCTCTGGCTCCCTGTGTAGCAATGTGCACTCGAACTCTGTGCGGAGTTAGGAACCTGTCCGGAGACGAAGACGCATACATCCACGCACTCTGGGAGGAGGGAAGCTCGAGCAGGTCTCCGTCCATGAGTAGAACAGAGGTCTTCCTGATTTTATGACCATTGAGGATGAGCCCGTTGGTGGAGTGGTCCTGGAGGCGATGAACATATGATCCATGAGAATTTGCGTGGCACTTACATGGCAAGAGATGATGATGCCGCCATTGCTCGAGCGGACGCTGTAGGTATGCAGATAGTAAAGCCTCGATCATAATGCTTAGTAGGTGAGGCTCACGCATAGAGCTTGCAGTGCAGCCCGGATACTACAGCACTAGGGACAACGTACGAGCTAAGCAAAGCTGTGAGCATCGAGATTGGTTATGAACGCCGCTTGCGACTCACCAGGAAGGATTCCTGCCAATCGTAAGAGGCTTGTCGACGCTGAGAAGAAGCGCTACACAAAGTCAGACAGCCGAGCATATAGTTGGTAGTCACTATGAGGCGCATACAGTCCCTATGGCCGGCACCATTTGTGGTGACGAGCTTCGCGCATATACTCGGGTTGGGTGTGTTCTCCCCGGGATCAATGTCACACTCAGCCTGAGAGTCGACGACCAGTGTCCGGGCAGTTGCTCTTGGCGCGACAGCTTTGTACGATGCGGACGGCATGATGGTAGGGTGAAGAGGAATACTGCAGGTCTCGGGGTGCTGCGAGTAAAGGGAAGAACAAGGAAGCGCCGAAGGCGCGCGACGCGAAACTATCTTCACGGTCACGTGGAGGAACCATGAGTATTCGGCAAGCCTGGAAGAAAGCGTGCTGAGGAGAAATGCCTGCACAACATACGATATGCGTGATACACTGGACAGTCTGGCTAGGGCTACATGTGACGAACCAAGGTCAACACGCTCAATCATCGTAACCCTTCCCGCTCCTCTGTTTTCCCCGCTTCATCTTCTTGTGGTGCTTCTTGCCAACTTGAATCTCGCCACCTGCAGCCGCGAGCACTGCGGCCACCCTGGCTCTCCGCCCCGAGAGTGGAGTACCGTCATCGGCTACCATGTTTTGGTGGGGATAAATCCGTGCGCGAGAGAACTGCTGGCCCGAGCCTTTCACACCCTGGATCTGCGGTCGTGAGGCGAGGGATCCGTCGCTGGCGAAGAACTCCTGGTCCAGCTTGCGGCTCTTGTTTCCTTGCTTGACAACGGCGGAGGCGTCAGGAGTGGTATCTGGAGCGATGAAAGTATCTGCATTCTTAACGACCCTGGTAGTGGGAGCACGCTTCTTCCCCGTGGCTCTCCGCAAAGCGATCTGCCGAGTCTCCTCATTGAACTCGTCCTCGTGGGTCCCGGGCGGTGGATGACAGAAGAGGAGCTTCGCGTTGACGTAGTCCTTCAGGATGTAGCGGGCAGCTCTAGCTTCGTCAGGGTTACCCTGACCAGAGCGCATGAAACCGCGGGCGACTGAAGTGACGTTGAGCTGTGTAAATCTCGGGAGAACGAGGACACGTACTGGCATAGGCAACCAAGAGGTCAGTCCCGGTGATCTTCCCGTCACCGCCCTCTTCGACACCCTTGGTCCGGATAGACAGTCCATACGTCGCCTCCAGGACTTCCTTGGGGATGCGCTTCACGACCAACGCCGTCGGGCCTGTATGCTCGCGCATTTGGTCGATTGGTAGGACACCGTCGCAGACGAGATCAGCCTTCGTTGTTGCGAACTGCGGGAAAACGAGACCAGGACAGTCGCACAGGACAAGGGAGGGCGATAGATGGATGGTCTGGAAATGCTTCGTCTTTCCCGGTGTCGACGACACGCTGACCTTCTTCTCGCCAATGAGCGCGTTGATGGTACTGGACTTTCCGACATTGGGGTATCCGACCAGTCCGATCACGAGCTTTGTAGGATGCTGTCCTGACGAGTCCGTGAAGGCTGTGATAATTTCAGGGAGGAGACCGTGGCAAGTATGTATGTAACACATACTGTTCAAATCAGGGGCACTGCTGGTGAAAAGCTCTTCCAGCTCCAACACTGAGAGGACTTTAGTTCGTGGATCCTGAGCCTCTGGCCCCTCCTCTAGGGGAAGGAAAATGTCATCGTCGGATTCGTCATCAGTGGACTCCCCGTCCTGTGACTCTGGGAGAGAGTCTTCTCCCTCGCTATCTTCGTCGGGGCTATCCTCTGCGTCCTCATCGGCGGGGTGTTCGGGTCCTCCAGCTTTCGCCGCGGCGGCAGCAGCAGCCTCGGCGGCCTCTTCTTCTGCCCGTTCTGCAGCGGCAGCAGCTTCTCTCCGGGCCTCCTGAATGGCTGCTGCGTTAGCTGCGGAGAAGAACGCATACCGGACGCCCTGTGATTCGAAGTAATCGGCCCAGAGTTTCCTACCGGAACGGTAAGTGGAACATTCGGTGGTCCAGAATGAAAAGCATACCTCTGCTTTGCCGTCAACAGATCAGCCTTGTTAATCAGGAGCAGACTCCGCCGCTTGCCTTTACCCGTCCCTGCTTCTCCTTCCGCACCCTCGACATCCTGCACGTACGCCTCCAGATCTTCGCACCTGAACCGCAGCGGGTTCCTTGCATCTACAATCTGAACCACAAGCTGCGAGCGTTCCAGCACCCGCCAAAGCTGCCGCCAGACTTCAATGTTACGCTCGAACGGGGTAAGGAGGAAATTGTCTCGTTCTTGAAGTCTTCACGGACAAGCCACAGGTGGGTGCGCGAAAAGGAAGCAAAAGGGGGGTTCGGAAAAAAGTGGTCGAGCGCAAATAGAGCGATCGGGCTACGGTCAGGAAACATTTCCAGTGGGAGGATGTGTTGGACGTACTCGGCGAGACCTCTTCGCCACTCCAAGAATGCATCCTTCTCCTGCCGGTCCAACTGCGCAGTCGTCATGCCTTTTGTCCATGGCGGTCTGCGAGGAACCCTGAGCCTCTGCCTATTTTCACTCTGTTTCTTCAAAGTATTCCGCTCTTCCTCTTCCGACAAGAGGTATGGGTTTTGTTGCGCACTCGAAGCGACGCTTATAATCTTGACGTTCCGTCGCTCTGAGTGGGTGCTCAGTTAGTGATTATGCCGTAGACACAAGTGGCCGATCACGTACCTGCAGTAAACTGCGTCCCCGCTAATGTCGCCGTATTGAGGAACTCATCTAGATCCCGCTCCTGAGTGATGGATTGCAGGCGAGATGTAGCATCGATGTCTGTGGTGTACTATGTGGTAATATGGTTAGATACCACCCAAAATGGAACTTATACCGACATACCATGCCAGTCTCCCGAGCAATACGCGCATCCTTCGTCTTCTTATTTATGATCGCTCGACCCAAGCCACTCGGGTTAGGATTCCGACCTTTAGGTGCCTATACGGAACCCGTTCATTCAATGATGGTGAAAAGGATCACTGTCCAAGATATGTCAGGACATACCATGCTGCGAGGCGAGACTTGCAGGGCACGGCAGGAAGTGAGAGGTAAATGGATGTGTACCCAAGGCAGCGTCGGCTGAGCAAGGTCAATATGTCAGATCCAGTGATCAGTCAGACAGATTGAGTACCGATCACCCCGAGTGCGTACCTCGATTAGGCAGGCGCTGAAGTTCGTACGATGGCCACCAAGTGGGAGCCTTTGTCCGTGCACAGGTCGCTGATCGCCCGGGAATGGCTGTAGTCTCCAGCATCCTCCAATATTGCTCAACTTGTACTTATTTTTTCCTTGACTTAACCCCACCAGCTACTGGACCCTGCTGCCGCCGTCCTACCGCTTTTCGCCAAGAACCCATGACCGTCCTCAGCGCAGCACAACTCTCCCCGCTCCCCACACCTCTACCTCATCCACCACTGTCGCGAGGCCACCGGCGACGGATACTTGTAGCTTCCACTGAGGTCCGTCGTTAGAGCACCCCTCGAGGGCCGGATACCTCTGCTTCATGCAGGACTGCACTGCACTTAGTGACCCTCCCTGAGGGACGGCGCCTGGCGCTGCCATTTCGCGAGTACCGTGCCGCCCGCGTGAGCTTGAACTGCATCGTGCGCTGCTCGTTATACGACAGAAAGTGCAAGAACGACATGGATATGGGTGTGGAGAGCCATGGGCGGCACATACTGGATGTGCACCTCAGTCTTACGCATCAATACCCGGTGTATGGCGGTGTGGAGGTGCAGCGGTGTTCTGTGCGCCAGCGGCATGTCGACGCCTGTGTGAAGCCGCGCGAGCAACGGGCGTGAACGCGCGGAGCCAGGAAACATCAACTAGCCTGGAGGTACGGAAAGGAAGAAGGGATGTAACGGTAGAATCGGATGTTACTGTTGTATTAGTAGGAGGTTTCTTCGTTGTCGTCAATAAACCAGCTCTCAAAGCCTAAACACCTAGCAGACATTGCGTGTCTGTTCTTGCTGAATCCTCAATTTACCGACTTGGCGAGGCGTCCGCAATCCCCTTGGGCGGTCAGCGCGTCCAAGTGTACTCTGGTGTCCTAACGACGTTTTCCCAACATGTCGCGGCCCGTCATCCTTGCCGCCGACGCCGGGACACTGATTCGATACCCAGGGAAGGCGCGCCAGTGGAGCCCCTTTTGCGCGGAGCGCGAAGAGTGTAATCCTGATGCGTCGCGTAGGCCATTGACGGCGGGAGCCTGCTATAACAGGGCCCACTGGGACTGGAATACTCAGACCTTAGCCGGCTAGCGAGGACGGACGCGCAAGTTCGGCCTGTAGGAGGCAATTATCGTGGCCTTGGTGGTGTAAATGGTGTAAGACCTGTGGCGGAAACATGTATGCGCCCATCTACTTGTTCTTGTTGACAAAGGCTGGGCGCTTTAGCACGGAAATCTCATCGTGGGGACAGGAATCTGGTTTTCCAACGATCGGGACGTATATACAAGTAGCACGTAGCAGCAACCATGGGGCCTCTTTGGATACTCGAGTGCTAGTTTCACGGCAGGTTGGGCTTGACTGTGGACTTTGTAAGCTTCGAGAAAGACCACGCGTAATCAATCATAAACGTACCAGCGTCGACCCAGAGGGGCTGGTCAGAGCCGTCGGGGTTGGGGGTCACGGTGAGGACGTAGGTAGTGTCGAAGGCACCAGCGGCCCAGACCGAGAAGCCAGCCAAAGTGGGGAAGGCAGACTTGACGAACGAAAGTTCATTGCTCAGGCTGTGTCCTGTCAGTCACATGCAACAGACAACGAGGGGTGATGCTCGACGTACAGCGTCTCGCAGCTAGCAGTGTTGCCTCCGCCAGTCTCGCTCAGGATTGCCTGGCGGTTTCCGTTGTTCTGAAGGAACTGAACGAGAGTCTTGAGAACGTCGACGTTGTCCTGCAATCACTGTTGTCAGCCAGACTGCATTGACCATGTTCGACAGGTGCGCTTACAGTCGTGCAGTCTGGATGGGTGCCGCTGTTGTCGCTGTCGAGGTACTTGTGCACTGGTTCTAGCGTCAGCGACAACAGCCCAACGTAGTAGGCTCAACTTGCTCACCATCAAAGATGAGCTTGCTGGTGCCGCCGAGGGGGTCGGTGACCTTCACGAGCAGGGGTCCCGCCTCCGTGGGGAACGCCTGGGCCGATGCGAAGCTGGAGCCTGGCAGGAGGAGGAAGTTCTTCGAACCAGCCTTGCGGACGGCGTTGACGACAAATTGGACCGAGTCGACCCAGGTGGCGATGCTGGGAATATCATGCGGCTCGTTCATGATTCCGCTGACAACATGCGCTGTTATTGTCGCCCTGATTGTCTATACGGTCGAACTCACAAGATAATGCGGTCGTTGGAGCCGTATTTCTGCGCGAGCTGGGTCCAGATGGACGCAAATTGGTCGTTGGTAGGACCGCCCTGGGCAATGATGGCGCCGTTCCACCGAGCGTAGTTGTGCTATACCATGCAGAATCAGCCATCCATCAATTCGCGCTCCTCAAAGTCATACCAGGTCCACGATGACATGCGCGTTGGAGGACGACGCGAGCGCAGCCTGGACTGTGGTGTCGTAGATCGAGAAGAAGGTCTCGTTGATGGGCCCTCCCACAGTTGGGGTCATGAGCTGCCAGGCGAAGGCTGAAGGGGCATTGTGTTCAGCGAACGCCCCATACACGAGACAAAGCGGAGGTACTTACGGACACGGAACAAGTTGGCACCCTCGTTGGCAAAGTGCGCGTACTGCGCCGGAGGGGGAGAAACGCCTGATGTAACAGTGAGTAACAGTGAGTGTGCATCGGAGGCTAGTGAACGTACCAGTTCCGGTAAAGCTACCGTCAATACCCTGTATGTAACGGAGTCAGGTGTGTTGCCAAGCGAGCACGTGGCGACGATGACTTACGACACTGAAGTCGTAACCAGCAGTGTTCACACCGCCAAGACGCGGAAGAGAAGAGGGCGAGCCAGATCCGGACCCAGAACCAGAGCCCGAACCAGCAGAACCAGGGAGGCACTGGGAGTAGTCTACAGGATTGTCAGATTGGCAGCGAGGCTTTATTGCTGAAGGTGCTTACAGCTGTTCAGCACAGTGCAGACTGATCCGGATGCGCAGGCCGTTGCTCCGTCTGTGACTGGATTAGAGGCGTACGAAAGAGTGCCTGCGCAGGCAGCACTTACTCCAGTTGAGACCACCGCATTGTTGGTACTCCTGAGTAGTGAATGAGCATATACACGGCTATATTTACGATTGGTACTCACCCCCGCCACTTGGGCATAGGCAACGGAGGCCGCGAGGAGCGTTGCAGCTGCGTACTTCATGGTGACTCAGGAGCTGTAGAGCTTCTGAGAGCAACGATCCTTGGACTGTGAGATTATATACGTGCAGCTCTCAGTGTGCATCAACATCAACATGACGGACAATCCGCGGATACTCAATGGTGATCAAGCTGGCGTAGCAGAGTTTTTCCGGAGCGGAAGTTGTGTGTGGGTGTAACCGCGCGCGACGACGGATGTCACTAGGGACTCGTGAGCAGACAAAGCAAGTTAATTATAGCACCACAAGAGAGCCCGAGAGCTCCAACTACTGCATGATGAGGAATATGAGCATGCTCGGGCAAGGTAGCCTAGGTCGAAGCAGGTGATCATTGATAGTCATGACAAACCATTGCAGATTGCTGGTACAGCGGAGGTTTGCATCTCGCTAGTGTCTAGCAGACCAGGGCAGACCTCAGCGCCGGCGTGCTCGGGGAGAAGGCGCAAGCGAGGCGTGCAACGTAGCAGCGTTCGCCGCAGCGTACGTATTTGTTCGCAAGGTCGCGGCGATGTGGTGGTCGCATGGACGCAACAGCCGCCGAGGGGAATTTCGCCGAAGAGCTGACTAGGCGCCTGCGGACATCAAGCAGAAGTTGATCGGGCTTGTGGCGGGGCAGTCACAGCGCTGCTCCTGCCTCGACAGCATTTGGCAGTCGTTCGCATGAATGGGGAAGTGGACACCGTCTTTGCGCTCTACAGGACATGTCTCCGGCAGATCAGAAGGTTGCCCACTGACTATCTTCGGTGCGTCGCGGAGGAACTGCTCTCGCGTACCCTCGCCCTCGACTGACGACTGTTTTTGCAGCCAGTTCTTCCGGCTGAGAGTCGGGGATGATGTCCGTGCCATCCTCGACCCGAAACGCCAGCACCTACAGCCCACAAAAATACGGAGGGTGCTCAAGGCGAGTCACATGTTCTCTCCCCCTGATATAACCGTTCCTGACCGCACACGCGCAGGATCTTCGGAAACTGGAGGGAGCAAACGCGGGGTACGTTAAATGCTTCGACTATGTGTTAAACACCGCATACGGTAGAAGGGGCCCTCTACGTTGGGAGATCTTGGATGTAGGCTCCTTCCTCGAGCATGATCCAGACCAATGAGCTAACACGAGCTATTACAAGCCACTCCGCTCCGAGCCAGGCGTCCCGCCGCCGCCACGTATCATCCCCGCGGTCGAGTCCTCGCGCCCGCCCCAGTACTCGAGCGAGATGACGGCACTCTTCGGATCGGACGTGTCTCGCATGTCGCGGCCTCTGAACAAGGCACAGCTGGCCCACCCGCCCATCCTGCCTCCGCGCGCGAACCCCGAGTCGCCCGAGGCGCTCGCCCTGGGCCCGTTCAGCAAGCGCAGAGAAGTCAACATCCGGTGGCGGTTCTTCTGGCAGGAACTGCCGAAGACGACCTTCCCCCTCCAGACCGTCGTCGAGGAGAGCTCGGGGTCAGGTGCGGTGTCCCCCACGACCGACCCGGCCGCCGTCGCTCGAGCCGGAGCGAGAAGCATCGGGCTGCAGAACACCGGAGTATTCGAGGAGGTCGAGGCGCTTGCTTCGCCCCCGAGCAGGCTGCGCCATTCGGCCCCTGTAGCGTCGAGGAATAGCGCGGCGACGCCAGCTGTGCCCTCGTTCGACTCTCACCTGCCGACGAGGTTCCTGCGGCGTCGCTATCAACAGCTCCTCGCGCGCATTCCGGTACTTGTGTTCAAGCCGCCTAGAGAAGGTCCGGCGGGCCCCCAGTCCGGCAAGTTCCAAGTGAGACTCTCCCCAAACGCAGCGAAGCGGCAAGCACCAGTCCATCGCACCACTGCAGAGGCGGACATTGCTTGGATACAGTACGCAGAAGATGTTGATAAGAGGAAAAGCAAGGCGAAGTAGGGTGCTGGCGGATGAGTACAGTGATGGTATCCAACAGGGTATGGAGGAACAAGTGTATAAATACTTACAAACATAATCGCGAGCCAAATGCTCGACCGTCTTCGCCATCAGCCACCCTCCGCCGAATTCTCCAACTCCAGTCCTTGCAGCTCAATGAGATACATGTTGTAATTGCGGTCCGCCGCCTGCGCAGCACCGTTCGTCGCGCTTGGCTGTACGCCGCATTGGAGATCGAGGATTGCCTTGTACTCGTCAAAGGTGAACTCTTGCTTTTGCCGGACCGCTTCCAGCAGGTCCTGTGCAACGTCAGCGAAGGGCACAGCATGCATGCAGTCCCTCTACTCACGGGTGGCGAGAGCAGAAATAGGGAGTAGTACCGCTTCGCGCGATCGAACTGGGTGCTGATACTGTCATCCGTGATCGTCTTGATGTTCTGCTGCAGCGCGAGCATGTTCCGCATCATCTTCTTGATTCCCAACTCGTTCGCAGAGTGTATGAACCGCGCGTTGGATATCAAGAGGTGCTGCATGAGGTGGCCTATGCCCTCGAACACGAACCTACACACACGCGATGAGAACCCCGTCCCTCAGCTTGTCTGCGAGTACCCACCTCCGCTGAACTTCAGGTAGCGTTGCCGTGAGGGACGCATCACAGTTGCCCAATTCAGTGTTCAGGTCGATGATATGAGGGTCAGGCTCAGCAGCCTCCCGCTCGATGCGATAGATACCCTGGTGGCACGCTATGTTAATCACCAAACCAAAGGATATAGACATATAACTGACGTGTCTTAGCGCGAGATCGAGGTGGTGAATCACACGACACCTGACATCAATACGGATCGTGTAGAGGATGAGCTCCGCCAATTGCACATAGGTCATATGCAAGGCTTGGAACCGTCTACTGACAGCATGAGTGAGGTCAACTGACAGAAAGGTGACGCATACGTACAGCGCCATTGCGGACGAAAGTGGTAGCTTGAGTTGTTCGTCCGGTCGTACCGGAGAAATGAGGGGCAATGATGGCGATGTTGGGGAGAGAGCACTGGGCGGTTCAAGCCGCAGGGGGCTCGTGACTGATATAGGATCGTCCGAGGAGGTCTTCAAAGCTTCCAGCTGAGCAGCGAACCAGGTCTACAAGTGCAAGACAGTTATGATTGTGCAAGAAAAATACAGTAGCAAGCGACTTACCACGCTGTGATGCAGACTCGCCAACGCGGATACATTGCGGATGGATGAGATTAAATCATGCTTGCCCACAGCGCCCTCGTCTAGCAAGCTGTTCTCAAGATGAGTTTCCTGGCGGCATAGTTGTCGCTTTGTCGCCGCAGCCGTATTTCCAGATGCCGACTTCCATAGTTCGGACAAGCACGGTGCCAGCTCCGCTTTCTGCGCCCATTGTGCAGCCAGAGCGATCCCAGAAGCGTCATCCGAAGTCGCCTCCCCTCTAACCGACACAAGGTCATAGAATCGATCGCTACAACGCTGGTAGAACTTCCCGATAACAGTCAGGATCAGGCGGGAATAGTTCTCTCGGTGGAATGGCGTTGTGCGTAGCATGGCGCAGAGGGAGTTGATCAGTGCAATCAGCTGTACGCTTGCCTGCGGAGGATCACACTCAATATGCAGTATGAACAGACGATTCACAGCTATCAATTCACCTTCACAAGCGGCTTGGGAGACAACGACAACGATGCCGAGTCGGGTTCAAATGCGTCTGGACCTGTTCACACTCGTCAGTGTATTGAATGAGTACCTTGATAACTCGGACGTACTTGTCACCGTCTGGTGGAACAGTGCTGATACCTTATCTTCCAGCTGTGGTAGATACACCTTGAGAACGAATTCGTCCAGTACGGCGCTGGACGCGTGGACGGCTTCCAGGCCAGCAGGAAGGATGTCGGATATCCGGTCGAGGAACGCTAGCGTAGGCTGGAAAAGCACGCTGACATGGAAGGCATTTGGGTGGACCAACGTCCTGTGGTGTTGCCCAGTACCCATCAGTCGATCGTCAGTGCCAACTGCGGCCAACGTTGCTTGGAGAGCATTCTCTGAACCTTGCACGAGGCCAGGTACAGTATCCTTGAGGACGCGAGTGAGCTCTTCCTCGTGTTGCCGAAGCTCCCTGGTCGCGAACTTCGCGTCTGTGTCCGCAAAGCGAAAAATCGGCTGGGGCAGAGACTTGTTGAGAATATTTCAGATGGAGTTAGCTAGGTACGCACCTTGCCCTTGTCGCGGTTGAAGCGGCCTTCACGCAGGACCTCGTTGATTGAAGAAATGGGATTACGGCCAGATATTGATCCTTGCTCCTCGTCGGTAATGTAGTCGCTGAGAAGTGTTCGCACCTGCAGAGGGAGTGAGATACACCACGCGTCCATTTTTGAGCTCGTGCTCACCTCGGCTTGGATTGGCGCCCAGACCTCTTCCAAGGGAAACAGAGCACCGGGCTTGGTACCTGAGGAGTCCTTGTAGTCCCTCCTCTGTTCGGGGCATCAGTGAACCATTCCAATCAGTTGAGAACCGATTAACTTACTGATCCGATACGATTCGCAACCTCGTATACGACACGCAATCCTTCGCTAACAGCGATCAACTTGGAGTACAGCGTCCAGAAGAAATCCTTCAGTATGTCTTGGTCGAGCACCTTGGTCGACGACTCCAAGGCAGTTAGGCGCAGATTTGTTGCGTCCAAAACCATACGACGCGCATGTATTTGGGACCCCTGTAAGGCCATAGCCACAGCGACGCCGGCGATTCCCAACGCGTTGGACGCCATCACCGTCGTCGAGAGCATAGACAAGTTGCTCGACCGCCCTGTTGACGACCCAGGATCCATCATACCAATCATGGAGCCTCGGCGACCATACTCGGCCCTCTCGGAGACCTCTTCGATAGTCACCTCGATGAGCGAGAATATCTCGCCGGACAACTTCTGCGCCACAATATCTAGCCCAGTGCCAAGCTTGCCTAAAGCCGCGAGAGATTCAAGGAGCATTTCAATGTATGCGAAGGAGTCGGCCTCGGGATTACGCGGCTGGGGATGAGTCGAAGCCGAAGCAAGGGAAGCGAGAGCACTGGTAGACGCAGATGCGGGCATCCCGGCCAGACCACTACCTGTACCAGAGAAGCTGTGACGGTAGTTTGTATCATTGACATCGAATGGCGGATCATTCGGGCGTAATGTGAGGTCGTCCAAGAACTTCGCGAGTCGTGTCGTTCGACGGCCTGTGGGAGACACGGGCGATGAGACTGACATAGGGCGTCCTGTATTTTCCAGGTTGTCAGCATCCCCACGGTGGTCTTGTTCGGCGACTGTGCTCGTGATTAATGGCCTCAACGTCCGGTCCACCACCGTTTACACTCACAAGTCTGTTGGTTTGGGTCATACACGGTCCAGCGAGATTCGCACCAGAACGACTTGAGGTAGAGATGGCTGTGCAGCTCATCAACGAGAATGTCCCGCAATGTCTATGCGGGTGTCACGATCAGGCATCCACGGAAGGATGGAAACTAACGCACTGTCTCTTGTCCCATGAGATAACTCCTGAGATCTGAAACCGCCCCAATTTCGAGCATGTCGGGTTTGTTGATGAGCTTCAAGCTCCGCACGAGAAGAGCTGCAGCCTGCAGGAGACGCTTCTCCAGGATGAGACTCTCTAGAGCATCTGGGACAGACTTCAGGTGCTCTCTACCAGCACGAGCATATGCCGCTATCAATGAATATATGACGCATCGAGGAGATGCATGATATGACGTACATCTGGTCGAGTATGCGCATCATCTCCTCTACTGTCTGGTTGCGGGACCATAGCTGAACGAGGTCCGCGCGCTTACTGCCCAACGTTTCTTTCGCTTCTTGCAGAGCATTACGTGCATCCTTTACTTGAGACTGAGCGGCGTCGATGTGGGTCAGCAAGGCAGAATGGTGAGGAAGAGCAGCGTTGAAGGCCTGATAGTGTTCTGGAAGGAGGACAAAATGTGAACGGTCCCAACGACGAGTTCGATGAAATGAGCAGACTTACTGTTCACAGAACCCTTCATAGCTTGCGAGAGCATGTCCTTCGTCCTACGGAACGAGTCCATGTCTTTCCCGAGGGATGATTCATCGAGGAGTTGCAAGGCGAGGTCCACTGGGTTGAACTGCTCCAATCAATCTCGTATTTTGAACTGCTGCCCACTGGAACCTACATCGGGAGCAGTAACCACTGTCCACTCGTCTTTGATCTCATCGAGCACAGCTACAAAGCAGATGAGTCTTGCTCCCTGCCGTCGCAGTTGACACAATGGTACAGCTGTTGCTGCGTGAGGCACGGCACTCACCGTCGATGTCTCCAGCCTTCGCCTTGCCAGTCGTACGTCTGCCGGGCACCTTGTCCTTGATCCTCTTCTGACGAGCCTTCTGCACCTCTATCTCTCTTCGCCTCTGTTCTTCGTACTCATCCATGATGTCGTCGTTCGACATGCCCCTCCTCCGCCCGAGACTCTGAAATGCCGCCACCGCTGCGAGAGAAGTAGGAGAAATCTCAGCGGGAGATACCGGGGCGGCGCCTCCTCTGCCGTTTGCCTGTTGGTCTGACGCGTTCACAGTTATGTTACGCGATCGGGGAGGCTGTGGACCGTCCGGCAAGCCAGCAGGACGCCCCTCGTATGGTTCTCGGGAATCGCGAGTTGTACGCGACTCGACTGAGACGCGATCTGAAATGGAGTATTCAGATATTTGCCTGCTTCGCAGTCCAGAGCGGGTGGGTCGTGTGGGTCCACGGGGAGAACTGCTGGAAGTCACAGAGCTACCGCTGGGGGTCGTAGGACGAGTGGGAGCCCTGTTGATCTGGAGAGGTCTTGTCGGACCATTTTCGCCAACGCTAGGCGACCTCGCGCGTCGGGCAAGATCGGGCGGGTACGCAGGTATTCGTGACATCGAGCAAGATGAGGTGAGGAGGCAGGCGACGCGAGCGGCGAACGAGCGAACGCGGCGGCGGCTATGATTGTTGCTACATCCCTCTCTCGAAAGGCAATCCTTGCCTTTCATGGCAACTCGCGGCCAACGCCTGTGGCTGCGTCCTCCCGCCACGTGCTGCGCTTGCGTTTGCGAAGCGCGGTGGCCACCGTCCCGAACGCGTTCCTTTCCCTCACTCCCGTCGTTGCACCCGACGCGTCTTGGCGCGTTTCCTCTACTTAGTCCGCCTCCAACTCCCTCGGAGAGCCTCTCCGATATGCCAGAGCCACCTTCGGATGCCGCACATGCTATGCTCTTGTTCTCGCCAAGTAGGACCATTGACCGCGAGCCTTCTTCAGACGCCTTCGCTCCCGCAGACACCTCCGTTACGACGGCCGACGAATTGCACAGCCCTCATGATTTGGACCGGGAACCTCCTCGTGCAGTTTCTGTTTACGTCCAGGTTCCGACTCTCTCGGACGATGCGAAGGCAAGCTACCGCTCTGTGGCGGAAGACGACCTCGAGTCCGGTGCAGAGTACTCCCACGAAGGACTGGACCGCATCGTCGGAAAGTCTCAAGAGGGGAGGATAGAATCCTTCTACGTTCGAAATGTGGACGGGGTGATACACAAGGTGAGCATGGCCATCTCCATTGTTTCACACATTCCCTGGAACGTGTGCGCAACCTCGAAGAAACGTCGCATACATGACCATGGCTTAGTATTGGACTCGGTGCTCACCTCAGGCAATGTCCTCAGGTACCTGGTAGTCTCTTACACACACAACATCCCGAGCTAGTGCAAAACTACGGTGAGCGCCTATTATCTCTAATGAGGTCTTCTCCTCAATTGCTCGTCAAGAGGAAGCGAAGACTCTGGGTTTGCTGCCACCCTTTCACCCCACCTCGACCGATGTGCATCCTAGCGTTCGCGAGGCAGTGTTGACCGTCAAGATCCCCGGTCTCGGAACGAGACCAACCCACCGCTCGCCCACGGGCGAAGACTACAGCTCAGACGAACTTGCTCGAGACATCCTGTCTGACGATGACTCTGATCTGTCACTTGGGCCCGCCCAGAGACGCAGCACGCGTGCCGCCGCGGCGAACGCCAACAAGAGATTGGGTGGAGACCTACCGTTCAGTCCCCAGAAAACGCGATTAGCCCGCCGCGCTGCGGTTACCCCCGTTTCTGGCAGCGAGAGTGACTCCCAGGGGCCCTCCCGACCTACTCGCAAGTCTACACGCGCGCGTAGGAGTAAACGCGCCAACTTGGATGATGACGACTTCGAAGACATGTCTATGATTGACGATGGCTCTGACGCTCCATCGACTTCACGCGCTTCATCTGCCAAGAAGAAGAAGGTTGTTCGCGGAAAAGCATCGCGACCCGCGTATGGGAACTTCCGTGTTGTTGCTGATCTCCAGTACGACGAGGAAGAGGATGAAGAGCTCGCACCTCTCATTGCGCACAGAAGTGTCTGCGAGAAATGTCACACGGCCCCCGCGCATGAGCAACTGAAGAAGGCAGCGAAGAAAGGCAAGAGACGAAGGAGAAACGAAGACGACGAGTCTGAAGATGAAGAGACGCGGATCAATGCGCTCGGCGGGTGGGTGCGATGGTGAGCGCAGAGATTATCCACAGTTAGATGGGAACGGCGCCTTGCTCAGTCCGTTATCCTGTAACAGCCTGAAGTGCCCCATCGCTGCGCATTGGGGTTGCCTAGCAAAGACTCAGCGAGAAGAGATCCTACGGGCGGCCTTAGAACGCGACAAGGCTGGTTGGAGCCCGGACTCTGGTTTACCCGAACCTCAAAGGCGACATGGTCTTGATGCATATCAGACTACAGAGTTCATCTGTGGGTCGTGTATGAAGGGGGGTATCTGCATGGGCTGCATGGAGGTCGCACTGAAACCAGATGAGCTCGCCCGTCGAGGACAGCCCACGACGCTGGACGCGGCTGGGCAGCCTATCGCTCCTGACGCCAACGACCCCGACGCTGCAGCTGCATCTGACGCGCAGGAAAGGAAGGCGATCAATGAAGCAGACGGCACCCCTCATGAACTGCTATTCCGCTGCTTCACTTGCAAGCGCCTCTCTCACTATGCCCATCTGCCTGTCCCTGACGGCTATGACCCGGACGATACTCCACCTTTCGAGCTCGCACGCTACTATCAGGAGGCGACCAATTGGAAGTGCGCCGATTGCGCCTCCTACGTATATCAGGTCGAGCACATCCTCGCATGGCGACCCTATCCGCGGGACGCTGTTGAGCCCGCGCGTGCTTCAGACGAGCCTATTAATCCCCGTGCTATGCTTCCTCGGGAGTATCTCATCAAATGGGTGGACCGGAGCTACCGTCGGGTGCAGTGGGTCCCCCACGGTTGGCTCCTTGCTACGGCGCCTTCGAAGTTGAAGCATTTCCTCCAAGCGGGTACCAAGGTCCCTCTACTACCCGAACCTGTCTCCGAGCAGCAGCCGACATCTATCGATGACGCTCCCGCGTCGTTCGACATAGCTGCGGACGGGACCGAGACCGGGACGAACGCGGTCAAGGGTGAAGAACATTCCTCGCCTCTCTTCGCCAACCCGGACGCGGAGCGAAAGGTTCCACCGGCATGGAAGACCGTCGACCGTGTGCTAGATGTCCGTCTCTGGCGTCCTCAAAAGGCTATTAGAGGCAGGGGCAAAGGCAAGAAGGCGAGAGTGGAGAGTGACGATGACGACGAAGAGCTGGACGATCCGGATATTCAGCGAGCTCGGAGATCCGCGTACGAGCACGGAGAAGTCCCTAGCGCGGAAACTATGGTCACCGTCGAAGAGTTCGAGTCACTGATCAAGGGGAAGCTGCAGGAAAAGCATGCGAACCGGGTAGCATGGGCGTTCTTCAAGTGGGTCGATCTGGGTTACGACGATGGTGAGTATCCAAACCGACTCTCGTTGTTGTTCACCGCTGACGCTGATGCACAATACAGCTTCCTGGGACTCTCCTCCACAACCTGATCAGCCGGGCTACCCTGCGTTCCTGAACGCATTCCAGCGTTATCTATTCGCTCGCTCTGTCACGGTTTCCGCAACGGGTAAGCGTGGCCCGGCGAAGAGCGGCGCTCAATGGTTGGCAAAGCAGAAGTTCACCACGGAGTCGCAGCCTCAACTTGGCCAGGCCGAGCAGCTCAAGCTCATGCCTTTCCAGGTCGAAGGCGTCAACTGGCTATGTCATAATTGGAATATCTCACAGAACTGCATCCTCGCGGATGAGATGGGCCTCGTATGCTCCTTTCATACATCACACGTAAGGTTCCACTGACGAGGTGTGTTCTAGGGCAAGACAGTGCAGATAGTCACGTTTATTGGATACATTGCCGCGACGTTCAACAGCTTCCCAGCGCTAGTTGTTGTCCCCAACTCCACTATCACGAACTGGGTTCGCGAATTTGAACGGTGGGCGCCGAAGCTTCGCGTAGTTCCTTTCTACGGCGAGGCCAAGGCTCGTGAGATCATCAAGCGGTATGAGCTCTTCCACCCAAACCCTGCCAGTGGTACGACCGGGGCGAAGTATCACGTCCTTGTCACGACGTATGAAACCGTAACGAACGCCAAAGAGTTCACTCCCGTGTTCAAGAACACACCGAGGTGGGAGGTACTGGTCGTCGATGAAGGACAACGACGTCGGTCACGTTCCTTGAGACCGAGGCGTAACTGCTGATCTTTCACGCAGTTAAGAGCGACGCAAGTCTCATCTTTAAGAGGCTCAAGGAACTGAAGAGTTTCCACCGGATCATCATGACAGGGGTAACTATCGTATATTAACCTTTCGGGACTGGTCCTGACGACGAACATACAGACTCCCTTGAACAACAATATACGAGAGCTGTTCAACCTAATGAATTTCCTTGACCCCGACGAATGGCAGGACCTAGAGCAGCTATCCAAGCAGTACGAGGAGCTCACGGACGAGCTTGTTAAAGAGCTGCATGCTCGTCTCAAGCCGTACTTCCTGCGTCGGATCAAGTCCGAAGTCCTCCAGCTTCCGCCGAAGGTGTGTAAACTATAGAAAGCACACTAATGCAATGACATGTTCACAATGGTCATAGAACGAAGTGATCGTTCCCGTTAGCATGGCTCCATTGCAGAAGGAGATATATCGATCGATACTTAGTGCGTATGGTCCTCTGCCTCTGCCTCCGGATACTGATCTTTCACAGGTCAAAACCTCGAGGTCCTACGCAGCCTGGCGGGGGGCACCGGATCGTCGAAGAACAACAATGCGATCACGAAATCGAACATGAACAACATGCTCATGCAACTTCGTAAATGCATCCAGCACCCTTACCTCGTCTCTGAGACTATCGAGCCAAGAGGGTTGTCACCTCAGGAGACCCACGATAGGCTAGTGGGTGCGAGCGCGAAGTTGCGCTTTCTGAAGATGCTACTCCCTAAGCTGCGCACGCGAGGTCATCGTGTTCTGCTCTTCAGTCAGGTACGCTATGCGATGACCACCACCAGCTTACACTCACGACCTTCAGTTCGTTATCGCGTTGGATGTCATCGAGGACTTCTTGATCGGCGAGGGCATCAAGTACTTGCGCCTTGTGAGTATCAGCAAGTAGGCTAAGTCCGAACGTGAGATCTGACCTGCCATTCAGGATGGCAACACCAAGCAATCCGAACGCCAGAAGGGCATGGATGAGTTCAACAAGCCGGACTCGGACATCTTCATCTATCTGCTGACGACTCGTGCCGGCGGCGTTGGGATCAACCTATGGAGTGCGGACACGGTCATCATCTTTGACCCTGACTTCAACCCTCACCAGGTAATCGAAGGCCATAACCCAGCAATGTGACATCGCTGACCACCGTTGCGCTACACAGGACCTTCAGGTATGCCCGAGGCCTTCACGTCAATGTCAATGGACACTTATCTAACATCCGGCATGACAGGCTATCGCGCGAGCTCATCGTTTCGGCCAGAAGAAGACGGTGCTGGTCTTCAAGCTCATGGTCAAGGATTCCGCCGAAGGTATGTCTACTGCTGGGGGCGTCCACAGTTTGCTCACGACCCCCAAGAGCGCATCATGCAGACTGGCAAGAAGAAGCTCGTGCTTGACCACCTGATCGTACAGAAGATGGATGACGAAAGCGGCTCGAAGGAGGATGTGCAGTCTATCTTGTTGTTCGGTGCCAAAGCACTATTCGAGGAGAACGAAGAAAGCACTGCCAGAGAGATACACTGTAAGCATACCTGGTGAGTTGTTATGCCTTGCTCACGCTTCGTCGCAGACTCGGAGCATGACGTCGACAACCTCATCGAGAAGACGGAGAAGGAAGGCGACAAGGTGGAACCGGAGTCGGGTGCCGGATCACTCTTCGCGTTCGCGAAGGTTTGGTCGGCGGATAAGGATGGGCTCGAGGACCTGCCACATGAGGACGTCGAGACACCCGAGGAAGCTGACACTTGGGCCAAGGCATTGCAGCTCATCGCCACCGAACGAGCAAAGGAACGTGAGAAGGAGATAACTGGACGTGGCGTGCGCCGTAAAGCGGCTGCGGTCTTTCCTCATGTAAGTCCTGTCTCGGTATCCTCCCTCAGGCTGACATCTCACGGTGTTTTCAGCAGAGCTTCGACCTTGGCGATACTCCCACCAAGGAACAGGATCAAGAAAAGCCACGGAGGGGGAGGAAGTCGAAGAGCAAGTCGGCAGGCTCCGACGACTCCGACTTCCATGCCATGTTGTCGGACGCCGGCTCTGAGTCGGATGACGGAGGCGACTCCGCAATGGACATGGACGATATTCAGATGCTTGACCCTTCCGGAGCAAGCCCTCCAGTTACCTTCGCTTCTAAGTCCACGAAGCAGCGCGGCGTGCGGCATCGACATCCGGATCCCACGTCGAGTTCGGAATCGCCTACTCAGCATGCCCGGAAGAAGGCGTCCGATCGTCAGCAAGGCGAATTCTGCGGCCTGTGCGGCAGCATCCATCCGGTCGGACATTGCTCCATGACCGAGAGCCCGGAGAATCTGGCGCAGTATAGGCTCATGCTTTTGCAGCATGCAGGGGACGAGACGATTGAGGAAAGGGTAGGTCCAGCCGAAATCCACCTCGCCTGAGTCGTGCTCTCAATGACGCGCTGCGATTCAATAGCGCGCTGCCATCCGCGTAATCGATGAGACACTTCACAGACTCGGGAAGATCAACCTCATCTACGGTCAACCGCTGTATCTTGTTGAAGCCCCTCCTCCGCCCACCGCGGTACCGTTGCAAAAACAGAGTATAGTAGATGCCCATAGCTCTAGCCGCCCGGTTCCATCCACGTCCAATGGGGTACATCTAACCGCAGGGTCGTCTCGGAACGGCGTCTCGCATTTGGCAAAGCCCCCTGTTGTTGCAGGTGACAATCGGGGCGCGAGGGATCTTGTCATGGCCCTGAACGCGGCCGCGATTTCTTCCAAACGCCCGACGCCTCCCGCGCCCGCTGCGGACTCACCGAAAGTCAAAAGGGTTAAAGAAGCTTCTGGGCAAACAACATGTGTTGTTTGTGAACGTGCGCCGCACCACCTGGTCAAGGATTGCCCTGTGGTAGCTCGCGGCCCATCACGGTGAGGACGATGTTCTTGGTTGACCGGATCACGCGCTCATAACGCAAAAATAATGTCGCAGCATTTCCGACGCGATCCATCGATTGTCACAAGACCCTGCCCACGACCATACGGTGGAAGTCCTCCGCAAGATCATGGCGAAACAACAGAAGCGGGCGCTGAAAGCTGCAGCTGCGAAAGCCGCCACTATACCCTCAAGCTCGGCCTTAGTGCTCGATGATTCATAACCGAACACAGTGCTCCTTCCCTGCATCCTTGTATTCCAGTTGGCGTTAGAATAGTAGAGCTGCGCGATCTGTCATAACTGTTCTTGGTCCCAAGCCCACGCTTCGAACTTCATCCCAGTGATACCGTAGAGCGTCTGGTCCAGCGTACTCCCGGCGTACCCCTGCAGTCCACATTGTACACCTACATCATGCGTTATTGTGCGTAATGTTATTGTTAAAGACACGTTTGCGCTCTTGGCGTGTGGGAGCGCAGTGACGGAGACGGGCTGGCTGCGGAAGCGGATTGCTGTGGCTGGGCGCGGGACCATCCGTTTTGTACGCCCGCGCGCCAGCACGGACCACGGTTGAACTCTGGTTGAACTCTCAGAGTGGCGGCCTCTGCGGCGACGACACTCGCACACGAACCACGATGACCCTGGCCGCACTGAACAGACACAGCGCGGCATCTGATGCAGCTACAAGCAGCGGTACAGCCGCAGCACGGCCGCCAGGTAGATTCCTGCTGCGGTAGCCTTCGGACTCCGTATTTTAACGGCTCGCACAGATTCTGGCACGTGTACCTCCACTTCCGCACCGTCGAAATCTTGCAGCCCATCTCCCAACTTGAAACGCTCTCGTTCCAACTCGCTCACCATGGATTCCGACCTCCCGCCCGCACCCAAGATCGATGGCGAAGCTATGCTCGAAGTCTTTGTACACAGGTCAATGAGATTCTCGGGCGCCCCCATGAGTGACTCTCCGTACGGCGACGCACAGCGACTGGCCGCCCTCGGAAGCAAGGCACTCGAGGCCGCGTATACTGATATACTCTTTAACAAGCGGCCGATGCTGAAAGCGGATGAACTGAAGGTGAGTATTCATGGATGTGCATCTCGATCACTGCTCATCATACTCGCCGCATAGCAACAGGTCGAGGGGCTGCAGGCGCAAGTGGAGAAATGGGTGGAGGGGTACAGGTGGAGGGAAAAGGTGCGCCGCACGGCCGAGGTCGACCTGACCAAACCGGAGGTACGCCCGTGCCACACTGCCCGGCAGCCACGTAGAATCACTGAGCCGCAGAACAGGAGACTCGTGTCTTGTTTGACACTTACGTCGGAGCCGTTTTCGTCGGCGGAGGTTACAATGCCGTCCGGGACTGGATAGCTGCCCTCGTCGACCCCCAGGCGAAACCCTCCGCTCAGCTGGCGGCCGCAGAGCCCGAGTTCAAGAGAGCGAAGGTCGAGCCTGGGGGCGGGATGGGCTATAACCAGCCTCAGACCAGCTATGGACAGCCCCAGACAGGGTACAGTCTGACTCCCGCGAGCTTTGGTCAGTCCCATAGCTCCTACTACGGCCACCCCCCTGGGTACGGCCAGCCCCAATCGCCCATGGCTCCCCCTCCACCTGCAGTCGCTCCTCCCCCCCTCCCCAACAATCCGCTGGCTCCTGCCCAGCTCCATTCTGCCTTTCTCCCGCTCTTCAACCAGACGGCGCAGCAACGCCGTCTCGAAGTGCAGTATCCTGCGAACTTCTCTGGCCCTGCGCACGCGGGGCGTTGGACCGTGTCCTGCGTCGGTGCGCTGTTGCCAACATTCAGATTGACATGCGCTGACTCTCAGGCACATCACAGTCAACGGCATAGAAAAGGGCATCGGCACCGGCCCCAGCAAGCAGCTCGCAAAGGAAGAAGCTGCTCGGCAAGCATACCACAACATGGGGTGGGCGCCTCGTGAGTCGGCATCACGCAGTCTCGCATTACGGCCATATATTGACCCTCCGCAGGTGTCTGACATCGGCGCAGAGTCTTCGCCTGCTCGTACAGCCTTTGCGAATGCGTTGCGCCCCTGCAATCTAGTGCGCACGGCTGTAACCTGCGTATCCGATTTCAAGCTGGCTGCCAAGGGGCCAGCTCGAAATGGGCTGCGCAGTGTACAGTCGGAATACCGTCCGTCGAGTGCTGGCCGTAGGCTCAGGATGCGTTCTATCACTCCACGGTCGTTACTCGGATGCTTCCTAGATTACGTCGACCCAATGTATTCGCCCATGCAAGGTAAATTCATGCCTGTAACACACTATCCTTCTTTTACGCATACACATGTCTTTGCTCAATATTGATCGTGCACCGTAATCGCAGTTTGTAGCTACCTTCTTTGGGCCAGTCTAGGCGGTATTCTTTTTCCTCATGTGCCTATTCATGAATACGCTGCCTATGAGCACACATCTTGTGGTGTGCGTCAGGGCTGGCCCACTCCCCTTGTACGCTCCCCGGCACATCAATTTGTACTATGTATCCCGTCCCAAATGATGAGTTTCTCTATCCTGACACCTTCGCCCCCCACGGTGTGCAACGGTGCTACGAACGCCATCGGCGCGAAAACGTCTGTTTGATCGATCGAGACCAAGAAATCGCCCGCATGAGTACCGTCGACGAAGGCGGACGTGCCGTCTTCGGTCCCGTTCAGTACGATGTCGTGCGTAGCCCCGGCCACGGGTGGAAGTATGTAGTTCGCCAACGGATACGTGACGTTCGAGGACGTGAACGCCAACGTGAGCCCGCCCCCCGCCGCCTCTACAAGCCCGAAAGTGTTGTCCGGGCCGGTGAGCAGCGTCCCCGGCGCACCGCCGAGCGTCGCACGCAGGAGGAGCGTGTAGTTGTGGCCCTTGCTCCCGAGCGGGGTGTGCAGCACGCCGTCGGCCGTCAGGCGCGCGTCGTACCCGTTCCCGCTCCGGTCCGGGATGCGGACGGGGGCCGCGCGCCGAGCGCTGCCGGCACGGGTGGGGGTGTGCGCGAGGGCGTAGTCGACGACGACCGCGCCCGCACTCGGGACGCGCCGGCCGAGGTTCTGTGCGGGGGCGGCCGCCGCGAGCGGCGGGTAGCCTGCCAGGAACTGCGCGTGCGAGAGCGCGGGCCCGCCGCGCGACGCAGCGTGCCACGCCGCGGCGGCGACGACAGGGAGGCCCTGCTTGAGCGCGTAGAAGGCTTCGAGGGGCGTGCTCGCGGTCGGGCCGTGATCGTTCCATGCCGCCTGCCGGGTCCGCGCGCGGGGTTAGCGCTTTGTATATGTGCGGGGTATGTGCGATGGCGAGGGCGAGACGCACCATGATCGCCCCCTTGAGGCGCGGATTCGTGGGGTCGGGGTTGTTGGAGGCGTTCCCTGGAGAGCGTAAGTCCGATCCCGGGAGTCGGCGCGGCATATGCGAGTGGGGGTATCGTGAGCTACAGGTCCCGAAGACTCCGCTACTCGATGCAATGTGCAAGTGTCTACTGACCTCGGTCGAAGACGTGTGGGTCCCAAATGCCGCCGGTCGCTGTGTTCGCGCCGCCCCAGAGCCGCGTCTGGTTCAGGCTCTGTGGGAACGAGCCCGACTGCCGCGGTGGAAGAAGTCCGTCAGTACGGAGTTAGGTGCGGCAGGGGAATGACTAAGGCTTGAGGGCAACCCACCTGCTTCATGACGATGTACAGGAAGGAGTCTTCGCTGCATGGACGCAGGCCGCTTGGTCAGCATTTGGGCTATATCCCGAGGAAGTCCGCGCAGATAGACAGTCGTCCCATACCGCTGCATTTACAGCGTCGTGCAATAGCCGGGGCGGACATACCTGTTGATTACATCGTAACCAGCCTGGATCAGCTGGAAGGGGTCGTCGTCCCCGAAGTCCCTGGTTCGCCGTGTACGTTTAGCGGAACATGTTGAGCACAGGGTCCACGGGTGAGCTCACCAGTGCTGGATTGTTATGTTCTTGCTAACAGATGTCCGGTTCGAAGGCTCGCGGGTGCCCCAGATCCGGATCGCCTTGCCGCTCTCCTGCCCGATGAACTCGCTCTGGGCACGTCGCGTGAGTCAAGGCGGACCATCGGATACTGACGAACGGAGTATGTACCAGCTCGTTAACGAAGTTGTTGTAGTCATCTGCCAAGGACGCGTTGTACTCGTCCGCGCCGATCGACACTTGCTCTGCGCACGACTGTCAGCCACAGGATCTCGCAAATAACTATCGAGGGACGCACTCGTGTGAAACCACGGTAGGAACTCTGCATATGGGGATACACGTCAATATCGGAGTCCAAGGATACGCCGGCGACACGCGGTGACGTACCCTTCCAGATGGACTTGATAGTAGGGATAGCATCAGGCACGGTGAGGTTAATCAGCGACGGGTCCGTGGAGAGTGCGAGCTCGGGCTTCCACTGTGTGATGACCAACGCATGTCCCGGCTGACCCGCACGAGCGATCGAACGGGATAGAACTGAGCGGCGAGTCCGACGTAGGGTGGGCTCGTGCACTTACAGACTCAATTTCCGGCACGACCTGGAGAAGACCGGGGTGAGGCAGGTGAAGAGCGGGAGCCCGGGGGTTCATGTGCTTACTGTGACACCGCGGGCTGCACAGTGGGCCTGGAAGGCCTCGAACTCTGGCCTGGAGTACGTCTCGTTCAGGTGAGGGGTCAGGCCTGCCAAAGCCGAGTCCTCAGGCCGTAGCCTGAACCGCGCGTAAGCATTGGGGTCGCCTCGAGGAGCGACGTTGTCCGACAGGTGGACGTGCTATTCAGCGCATGCAACGCATGGGCCGGTGAACGGTGGAGGGTGAGCATGATTACCGCAGCGCACGCGCTAGTAACGCACTCACGAACTCGCTGACTTTGAACCAAGAGGCATATGTGCACAGGTCCCGGAGGATCGTAATTGGATACCACTGCCTCCCGGCATCTGCGAGGCGGACATGAGTGGACGGTAGGCCACCTATGTAGAGCTCTAACGATCGATGACAGACCTAGCATGAACCCTCGTGTGGGCCAGTCGGGCTGGTCGATGATCGTGCCCGCCGGAAATTGGCCGTCTGTGAGAACAAGCCCCTGGAGGAGCGTGCGGGTTGCCCAAAAGGCCCCCTTACTCCCGGCAGCTGCGATGCGGATGGACGTGGACGAGACCGACAGGTTGTAGGCTTCTGACGTGTGGGAGCCGTCCGCGAGGGTGGCGTTGAGGCTGTCAGACAAAAAGATGGAGATAGTCGCTGGGACGCCGTCGAGCGGTTGCCTGGTGTCTCCGAGCGCAAGCGTGACGGCTGTGTTGGGGAACAAGCCTTCCAGGTCCGCCCTGAAAATCTGAGAGAACTCGAGCAGTGTCGGCGGGATTAGAGTGAGGCCGTCGTCGTTGGTCGAGTGCGCGTCACGCTCTTCGACCACAATATGGACCTGCTTGGGCAGCTGGAATGGAGAAGATGGGTCTCCATCTACCAGGAAGTGATGGACCGCAGGAACCAAAGGAGGGAGCTCCACTGCGAGCACAGGCAAAATCAGCGTAGCTGCGAGAAGGAGACGCCGCACAGTTGTCACGGAGGCTCTCATGGCTACGACAGAGCGCGGACGGGGCTGCTACAGACTGCGCGGCGAGGACCTTTGGTCAGATATCGAAGGCCGCTTGGCTGAGCGGACCGCAATGCGACGATAGCCATCGGTCGGGCTCTATTGAGCAGCAGCACATGATGAGCATGGGTCTACTTGGCCCATTGGGCGGGCCTTGTGCCGGACATTGGAAGGGATTATGTGCGGCGCAGGAGCTGCAGGACAAGTGCGACGGATGTCACATGCACACCATCGCACCGCCGATAGCACACGGTCGGGAGAAGAGGAGGGTTGCACGTGCATGTGCGTTCGCGACGTCGGGCCTCTTCCAAGCGACATGTCCACTCCAGCCGCGAGAGACGTATGCGGATCGGCGGCAAGTGGGGCCATACGACGCTCGAACGGGTCCGCCGCTCGCCGTCCTGGGCCGTTTAGACTTTGGTTGACTCTACGGGGGCCGGACTCGTGTAGTCCGTTGTTATCCTACCACGCCGGGTCAAGCCGTGTGGTATGTCATGTCGGAGAAGATGGCGACTTTGAGCGGGACGTTTCTAGTGCATTTTCTGGAAAGGGCCGAGTCGGAAATACGACCAAGGGGCGTCGTGCGCTGTCAGCGAGGGAATGTCATTGGTAAGCAGGAGGCGTCGGATCCGGGGATACCGTCTGCAGACAAGCATCAGTGTGGGTGCGGATGGGAACGTTTTGGCACGAGCAGGAGCAGCCAGGCGGTCTGATTGGCGGGGTCACGGAGGCCGTTGGGAGAGATGTCTGGATATCTGCGCGCGGCGGTGTGCGCTGCAGACTGCAGTGCGATCGCGGTGCGGCGGTGGCCCTGCAGTGCAGTGCGCCCTGTCCGACTCGGTCGTTCTCAACCAGCCGCATTTGGGCAGAAGACGCTCAAAAGGCTGAATCACGTGCGCTGCATCACCGACGCGCGTGGCTCGAAAAGGCAAGCTGCGACCGAGAAGTCACGTAAGCGAGAGTAAGGCTGCTTATGTACCCGCCCTCTCTCCTCCACCACACTTCACTCCGTCCGCTCTAATCTTGCGCCGCGCCGGCTCTTCTCTCGCCGCCAGTCCTCTCCAGGCCACTCCTCGTCGCACCTCTCTCTTCCTCTTGACCCCCATCTCCCACCGCCCAGGAGCCCACAATGGCCTCGCACTCAAGCACAACTACAGCCTATTCGCGCTCGTACGCCCAGGCTAACCCTATCGATCTCACTCTCGACGACGAGGACGAGGACATTCACACAACGGAACGCATGACGAAACGACAATGCAACCATACTAGGACTTTCAATGCCAACTGCCAGCCCTCCGGAAGCAACCTGTCTCGGCAGCAGTCTTCATCTGGGCTTTCTCCAGCCATGTCTCTCTCTACTCTCACCCCTCACACTGCGCCGAGCACACCTTCTGGCTCGCAGACGCCCCAGAGCAGTCAGTCGTCCTCGTATTACCATAGTTATGACGCGCCCGTTCCGAACACGGTAAGGCCGCCGTTGTTCAAAGGTCCGTCCACATCTGCCGCTTTCTTCCAACCTCAGCCGCATGCGGCCCCCTCCCCGAATCCTCTGGGGCAGGTGCCCCCTCCCTACTCCCAAGCCTCCGGAAGACCGTCCTCGGAAGTAGCGGCGCGTCAGGTCATCGACCTCACCGACTCCCCCTCACCGCCTCCTCCTCGGAGTTCTCAATCACAGCCCCAGCCACCGCATTCCCACTCTCAGCAACTGCACCCCAGCCTGGGTAACCTACCCATGGACCTACCTCCCAAGACCCCCGTATGCATCGGAGTCCTCCCGGCTACGGCGCTCGTGCTATACCCTATTCCATACCTGATTCCACAAGACCCAAACTCCATGGATGCCGAGTGGGCGCCCGTTCGGTTGCAATACGAGCATCTCGAAAACAAGCCCAATGGCTCTTCCGAGACCATCAATGTGCGACCCCCATCCCGCAAAGCACCCACTGGGGAAATCATTCCGGGCGAGACGTTCGCAGTGGTAGAACAAAAGGTCGCCACACCTTTGGGCCCCATGTTGGGCAAAGGTCTCATCCGCCTAGACGCGAAGATCCGCAAAGTAAATCGTACTGTGAGTCCCCACACATCTTGCGCACAATGGCAACTCATGCTTTCTAGGTGCCAATACTGCAACTACAAATGCTAGTATATACGCCGAAGGGCAACATTCCCGTCGTTTCCGCCTACCTGCACCAGAACGGTTTGTACTTAGACCACCCCACTCTACCGCCCGACATCGAACAGGTGTCATCCGGGTATTACTATAATCCTCATGAGCCGCCTCCTGGTGGCCATCAACGAGCGCCGGTTATTCACGGTAGACCTGGATACGTGGGCCCAGGTAGCGGAAGCTTCAGGGCGTGGAGCTCCCCTGCCGTCTCCGGGAAGAGCATCGAGGTCCAGAGAAGCCAAGTCGACGAGCTGTTCAAGAGCTTGAAGGGTGGCGATGAGCTCCCAGAAGCCGATCCGCGTATGTGTGACACCTTCTTGTATGCGTGCTTGAGCTAATCGCCTCGACTGCGCGTGTGTTCATGCAGCACCTGAGGTTGCTACGACCCTCTACCCCCACCAGCGCAAGGCTCTCACGTTCTTGCTCAGCCGAGAACAGGAGTGGGAGGGTCCCGACGGCAAGAAGCTGTCCCTTTGGCAAGAGCGGGTCAATCCGCTCTCACACCAGACATCGTGGGTCAACCTCATCACCCAAGTAGAGGTCTTCTCCAAACCCGAAGAGGCCAAAGGTGCCATCCTTGCCGACGACGTACGTCAACATGGCCAATCAACATACTCGACGTACTCATTTCGCGCGTACATGCTGACCTGATTGCTCACAGATGGGTCTGGGGAAGACTATCACTTGCGTGTCGCTCATTGCGGCGACGATGCGCTCGGCACGCGCGTTTGCGGAGGCCCCTCTCACGCCGCCGCAAACGCCGCCGAACGGTTCCGACCCCGCCCTGCTAGCTTCTCACTTCCAGGGTAGTGTGTGGGCGATCCCGCCCATGGCCGCGGCGCCCGCCGGCACAGGGAAAGGGAAGGCGAAGGCAGCGCGGGAGCAGGACCGCGCGGAGGCGCAATACACACGGGCGTGCCGCATCAAGATCAAGAGCCGCGCGACGCTGATCATCTGCCCGCTCTCGACCGTGGTCAACTGGGAGGACCAGTTCAAGGAGCATTGGCGCGGGGAGGTGATTGTATGCGGCGGTCAGGGCGGCGTCAACCCGTCGACGCAGCCGACGCTCACCGCGTCGGGCTTCTCGACGCCAACTGGCTCGCAAGTGGACATCAAGCCGGAGCTGCCTGGCAAGCTCGGGCGGGGGCGCGACGGGCCGCCCCTTCGCGTGTATGTCTACCACGGGAACGCGCGGCGGCTCGACCCCGCGTTTTTGGCAGACTTTGACGCGGTCATCACGACGTATTCGACGCTCGCGTCAGAGTTCTCAAAGCAGACGAAGAGCCTGGAGGCGGGCGATGACGACGACGACGACGATGACGGAAGCAGCGAAGGCTTCATCGAGGTCGACGAGACCGGGCGGTCAGTCGTGAAGCCGTCAAAAGCGAAGAAGGCGGTGAAGAAGCGCAAGAAGACGGTAGGGTCCGCAGTCGAGGCGACGAGTCCACTCCAGAGCGTACATTGGTTTAGGGTCGTGTTGGACGAGGCTCAGTATGCGGTCTCACCCGCTTCACCCTACACACGCACTGACAGTAGATTGTATTACAGCTCTATCAAGGAGACCAGCACAGTCGGCTGTCGCGCATCGTGCGACCTGGCCGCTGATCGCCGCCTCTGCCTGACTGGTACTCCGGTCCAGAACAAGCTCGACGACGTCTACGCCCTCGTCAAGTTCCTGCGGCTCGCACCGTTCGACGACAAGAACACGTGGAACGAGTACATCGGCACGCCCGTGAAGTTCGCGCAGCCTCTGGGCGTCGCCCGCCTGCAGACGATGATGAGGTGCATCACGCTCCGCCGCACGAAGGAGTCACGCGCCGAGGACGGCAAGAAGATTCTGACGCTGCCCCCGCGACGGGACGAGCTCCGCTACCTCAAGTTCGACGGGCAGGAGCAGGCAATATACGACCAGTTCTTCAACGAGTCCAAGGCCGAGTTCCATGAGCTCTCGCACAAGAACGAGGTCATGAAGAATTACGTTGGCATCCTGCAGAAGATTCTCCGCCTGCGCCAGATCTGCGACCACTTTGAGCTCGTCCAGAACAAAGGTCTCGGTCTCCCCGGGGACGCTACGCCTGCCTACGAGGATGTCGTTGCCACCGTCGCGCGGGACGGCATCAACCTCCAGCGCGCGGCGGTTATCTTCTCCTTGCTGAAGGAGGCCGGTACTGCGCAGTGCGTCGAGTGCTCATGCGAGCTATCGCTCCCCCAGGACGGCAACGCCGAAGGCATGGCCGAGGTCGACGCGCCGCCGGCGACCGGCAAGCGTGGGCGCAAGCCGAAGGCCGCGGGCTCCAGGGCGTCCACACGCCAGAACAGCCCGTCCGTGCACCTCCCGGTGCTCACGCGCTGCCAGCATCTGTTCTGCATCGAATGTTTCCGCAACACCACCTTCCCGGGCTGGCCGAACGTCCAGGGGGACATACGCCGCTGCTGCTCGACATGCCAGGCCGGCCTCCTGCCCTCGGACGCGGTGCAGATCGTGATCGATTGCAGCGTGCTCGAGAGCGTCATGGTCGGCGGCGCGAAGAAGGGCAAGGGCGCGAAGAAGGAGAAGCGCCAGAAGGGGATCGCGCTCGAGGACTTCCACCCGTCGACGAAGGTGAAGGCGCTCCTGAACGACCTCGTCCAGTTTTCGAAGGCGAACCCGTACTCGGCCAACTACGACCCAGGCTCGATCGAGGTGCAGATGGTCGACAACGAGGGCAACTGCCTCGACGACGGCGTCACGAAGACGGTGGTGTTGTGCGTGTGCCCGTGTGCTGTTGTGGTGCTGTTGACGTTTGCTGAACGTGTGCGTGTGCAGTTCGCAGTGGACGAGCATGTTGGACAAGTGAGTGCACGCCGGGCTTGTTCTCCTGGGCGTCTTTGCTGATGGGTTTCGTCTGTCTGTCAGGATCGAAGATGCACTCGAGATCGCTAACATCCGCTACGACCGCCTTGACGGCACGATGAAGCGTGATGAGCGGACGCGCGCGATGGACGCGCTCAAGCACGATCCCGGATGCGAAGTGTTGCTCGTCAGTCTGAAGGCCGGCGGCGTCGGCCTGAACCTCACCGCCGCTCAACGTGTCTACCTCATGGACCCGTACTGGTGTGTTTCTCCCCAGGCTTGTCTGTCGCACATGGCTCATTGGAATGCAGGAACCCCGCCGTGGAAAACCAGGCCGTGGACCGAATCGTGAGTCTATTACCTTGCTCCGCTGTGGCAGACGCGCAGTGCTCAACAGACCTCTAGCATCGTCTCGGGCAAACGCGGCCGGTCACGACCATCAAGCTCATCATCGAGAACTCGATCGAGGCCCGTCTGCTGGAAGTGCAGAAGAAGAAGACGGAGCTCGCAAACCTCACGCTGGGCCCGCCGTTGAGCAAGTCCGACATCCAGGCCCGGCGGATGGAGGAGCTCCACCAGCTCTTCGCATCCTAAGTTATTCGCGCATATCTTATTCCGTCACACGTACGACCGTGTCGCTGCTATTCTTCTTAGTGTATATCCTGCGTAACTCCTTTTGCCGTCGATATGTTTTCTTGCTGTGTACCAACACCGTCCCGTGAGCTACGGTCTCGACGGACTTGCCGACGGCTGGCCGCATTAGAGGGAGAAAGAGAGAGAAGTAACAACGTCTTTGTATTCCTTCCTTCTGTAGTAGGGATAATGCTGTCTAGAACGCGAAGTGTGCCGCGTTCTTGCGCCGCCCCAGCGCGTACACGAGGATCTGCGCGACGAAGAGCCCGATAGTGACGCCGATCGCGACCTGGATCATGCGCACGCCGAGCTCGAAACTGCCCGAGTACTGCGCGGCGGACGTGCTGTAGTTCGCGATGAGCCCGCCCCCGTTACCGATGGCGGACTGTCCACAAAGTGAACGGTGAGTGGGCCATTCAGAGCGTGTCATTGAGAACGACACTCACCGGGACCAAGAACAAGACGCCGGTGACCATCGACGTGAACGCGGTGCCGCCGACGAGGCGGGAGTAGATGTTCCCGCAGAGGCCGATGATGAGCGCGCCGAACGCGGAGACGATGTCGCCGCGGTCGGAGATGAGGTAGTTGGCGCCCTTGTTCGCCGCGTACGCCGCGCAGGAGAAGACGACCATGATGGGGAGCTGGACGCAGCGGAGCGCCTGCAGGTTCGCGACCGACGAGCACGCCGAGTAGATCGGCACGAGGAAGAGCATCGTCCACCACGGGAACGGCTGCCGGTACCACGGCCACGACGGGTTGCGGTAGCACCCTGCGCGCGCGCGGCGTGAGCGGGCTGGGTCTGTGAAGATAGCCGGGGTGGACGTACCCTTGATGATGTGGCTCGTGCCCGAGTCTGCGGTCTCCATGAAGGTGAAGGTACCACCCAGCTGTGAGAGCGGCAGGGTTGTGTTGGTGTCGATGATGTACCCGTGAAGCGTCTCTGCGTCCAGCATCGCGGTAGCGGCCAGGTTGTGTCGAGCATGGGGATTGACAAGCAAGTAGAAGTCCGACCCAATGGTCAGTCCGAATCCCTAGAAATGAAGCCTTGAGCTGCAGCCAAGCAGGAAGAAAAGAGCGCGCTCACGAGGAACAATGTGTAAATGATGGCGTACACCATCCGCACGGAGCCACACAGGATGTTCCGGGAGGTCAGCTCAAGGGCCGAAATGACTATCCTTAAGTTAGTACCCGCAGAGCCATACCACACAATGCTACTCACGGATAGTGAAGCCGGGAAGGATGAGGACTACTCCTGCGGACGAGATGGCACTGTAGCAGAAGATGTTCCCCGGCAACGTCCCAAGAAGTCGAGCGATGAACGACACTACGATGGACACAGAGATCCTGAACCACATCCGATCAGCCGGCTACTAAGAGCGAAAGGGCATCGGACTCACTCGTAAACGTTCGCATATATCGAGCTCTTCGCCGCGGCGTTGAGACCAAGGTACTGCAGCACGGACGCGCTCAGGCCGCTGACGAACATGTCCACGATCGACCCGCCGAACGAGAGCACGCAGATGATGGACGCGCAGAAGAACGCGAGCAGGCAGCGAGTCCAGATGTTGTACAGCGGGCGCGCCTGGAGGATGCGCTTGAGCTGCTCGCAGCCCTGCGTCGCGCCGATCTTGTCGTGCAGCACGTCGCGGTAGACGAGGTGGACTTTGTGGAGCGAGGTGAGTGCGACGCGGCCCCCCGCGCGCACGAAGTGCGTCTCGGACGTGCGCGTGTCCGAGTCCATGAAGGTGACCATGATCAGGTTCGGGAGGTGCACGAATGCGACGTGCACGTCCAGGATCTCCCCCGCCGAGTGCAGCTGCGACTCGATCCGGTGCGACGGCGCGCCGAACGAGAGCAGCGCCTTGGCGAGGCGGAGGATGAACTTCTGCCTGGCGACGTAGTCTGCCATGCCCCGCGCTCAGCTCTACAGACATTATCCAGACAAAACCCGAATCACTGACCTTCGACGTGATGCACGATCTGGGCGCGCCGCCTCTCCCTCAGCCGCCGCGCCTTCTCCTTGTAGCTGAGATTCGCACTCGAGCCCCCGCCGCTGCTCTGCCGCTCCCCCCGCTCGTCCGGCTCGTACAGCGTCGAGTTCGACACCACCCTGAACTTGTCCCCGCCCGGCACGTGCACGTGCACATGCGGCACATGGATCCTCCCCGCGCCCAGCCTCCCGTCCCCGCCCACGCCGTGCGCCATCCCGAACCGGATCAACGCGCCGACGACGCCCCCGTTCGTGCTGTCGCGCCTGCGGAGACCCCGCGTGCCGCCCTCCTCGACCGCGCTCAGCGTGCGCCCGGCAGGCAGCACCGCGTCGTCCGCGCCCGAGTCGAGCGTCGACGTCCGCCGGGGGAGCGTGCGCGCCTGTTCGCGCGCGAGCGCGTGCTGCTCCCTGATCTCCGAGTCCATCGTGGACGACCGCCGGAGGAGGCCGCTCCGCTTCGGCGGCGGCGGCGGCGGCGGCGGCGGCGCGTTCGAGTGCGGGGTCGGGGGGCGCGCCGCCGGGGGGCCGCGCACGGCGCCGGTGCTCGTGCTTGGGCTCTCGTGCGAGCCGGGGCCCACGCCGCGCGCGCCCTGCACGTCCGAGAAGTACGAGGACGCGTCGGAGAGCTTCCTGGGGTGTGGCGTGGGGGCGTCGCGGTACGCGCGGGCGGGAGACGAAGTGCGGTCGCGCGCCTGTGGGGCGCTGTCCGGCGACCACTGGATGCTCGACTTGCGAGGCGGAGGTTGGGATGCCATGCTTGGATCCCTGTGTTCCTGTGCGGTGATGATAGCAATGCGGGGGCAAGAAAGACCGGCTTTCGGGATAGCAAGTGGGGGTGGGATGGTAGCAAGCTGTAACGGAACGATCCTCAATCACGACGTCCTCTGCGGAGGCTGACGTTGACGGTATACCGAATAACATGGCGACTCGGCACATTTGAGGTTAGCAGGGCGATCGTAGCATACACCTGTACGGAGGCTGACATGAGTACAGAGCCCCCAGAACGGGCAGCATTGGAACGAGGTGAATATGTACATCTGTTTTCCCAGACAACGGCGAACCACTCACAGAAAAATGTCTTGCTACCCATCACGGTGTTGAGCCTCCAAAGAGGTCTGATGCATGAAACCCATGGTATACACTCTATGTCGTCACGGGGCGTGGCTGGTATATGTATACATACAAATAATGAATGCCTATCATACCCTCTCCCTCCCACTCTCCTCCCCCAAACCAAGGAGCGTAGATACACATCCCATATCACACGCCAGTATGGACAACATTGGACAGCATACAAACCGCGTTAGCACTCCTTCGCGCCGAAGATGAGGCGCACCTTTCGGCACGGCGGCTCGGGCTCGCCCGTGTCCGCGCGGGCCTGTGCGGCGAGGATGTCCTCGCGGAGGCGCATCTCCTCCGCCGCCTCCGCCTTCGTGAGCGGGTCCCGCGGCGGGAGCGCCCACCCGTTCTTCACAACCGAGTGCCAGAGCGCGATCCGGCCGCGCATGTCGCTGCGCGCGCACGACCCCGAACGTGTCAGCCAACCGCTCCCAGACGCAGGGCTGATCTGGGGCGAGCACCAGGGGGGGCTCACCTCTGATACTGGTCCACGGCCAGCTCGAACCGCGCGCGGCTCGCCTTCTCCGTGTAGTCCTGCTCGCGCCAGCCAAACCGCCTCAGCGCGTCGTCCCGCCTCCCCACGCGCGCGCGCAGCTCCTCCCACATCGCCTCCTTGGTCGACAGCACGAAGGTGACGGCGCGGTAGAGGTGCATGAACTGCGCGTGCTCCGCCTGCTCCTGCAGCCCGCCGAGCGGGACGAGGTCGATCGCGTCCTCGCCCCCGACGGACGTGCTCTCCGCCGACGGCGCGAGCAGCATCACCGACGGCCGCCGGCTCGCCTTCGCGAACGAGCTCCCGGACGAGTGCGACCCCGCCTGGCTCGCCGTCGACCGCACCGAGCGCGCCTCCGAGTCCCGCCGCACCGGCCGCCCGAGCCCGGGCCCATGGCCGTGCCCGTGCTCGTTCCCAGGTCCGTCCTCTGGGCCGAAACCGTTCCCCGGGACGCTCCCGTTCCCATTCCCGTTCGCCCCGCGCTCCTGGTGCAGCGAGCTCAGGGACGGCGAGGGCGAGAGCGTGCTCTTGACGCTCGCGACGGACGTCGGCTGCGTCGACGTCGGTGAGTGCGAGTGCGGGTGCGGGTGCGATTGCGTGTGCGACAGCGACAGGTCGAGCACGTTGTCTGTCATGAGCGGGCTGAGGAGGCTCGACACGCTCGGGGACGGCGCGGACGCGGCGCTGCTGCCGCTGTTCGCGCGCTGCATGCCGGGCGCGCTCCCGCCCAGCGTGCGGCGCGGGCCGCCGCTCATCTCTGGGAGCGGGGCGAAGGGCGCGAGGGGCGGAGTGGAGAAATTCATCACGGGCGGGACGAGGACGCGCTCGAAGAACGCGCTGAAGTACCCTGGGATGCAAGCTGATGCGCGGCGTAAGGAGGCGGGCGAGGGCGGGATGGACTAGGGTACACTTACAACTGGGCGTGGGGTTGATGAACCGCTCCGCCCACACGTCGTGGTACAAGGTTTCCAATAGTTCGTGCTCGTGTGCGAGCTTCGAGGTATCATGGGGTGCTGGGTATGACAATGGCTGCTGTACAGAACCTGGGTATAAGGTCGAGGGGCTGCGCGCGTGTGCGCGGAGTGGATCGGTGTACCAACGGGGTAGTACAGGAAATATAGCATCTGGCCGTAGCATGAGCGGCATGCTTCATGAGTAGAATGGTACGCACGCACCTTCCTCCAATATTTCAATGGTCGCGCCTGGTTTCATGACTCTGTGTACCTCCTGTTTGGCCTGTTAGCAGCGCTTTCGCACTCCGGGTCGAGTGCTTACTGCAAATACAGAATGCCACTAGAGAACAATCAACGTATGGACCTAGATGCGACCATCGCCGTTCACATACCTTGTTCTCGGGGATGCCAAGGGCAAGACATTGTATGTGCACATGGTCGAACTCGTCGTCATCAAACGGCAACTTGTTCCTCAGTCTAGAGTACCGTTGTGTTCACCGCTGATGTCTCGTATGGCCTGTTCGGGGTGACGTACATGTTCGTATGGACCCATTCCACGCGGTCGGCAAGGTCAGGCTCAAGAAACTGTTGCGGCACTTGTATGTTGACCATGTCGAGCCCGACCTGTGTGGCACAGCCTGTGAAGAAGATGTGTGTGGAACTGAATAGCCCGCGTAACTCACGAATGTCGAGTTTGGCCATGCTTTGGCACATGATAACACCCAGAGGCCGAGCTGCAAGCGGATCACGTAAATCCCGCCGCTCTAGATGACGGGTGAAACAAGCGCACTCCGGTGCCGATGTCCAGACATCTCCTGGGTGGCCTGTCTTTGAAATTGATGAAGGACGCGGAACCTTTGGCGGCCACGATCATCGCGTTGTCCATGCATTGCCTTGCGTCGGAGCGTGTGAGGACGAGAGTAGCAGACGCGGCCAGGGGGGGGACGTACAGCTCGACAACGTCTCGGTCGAACGAGGAGGGGTAGGGGGCCTTGTCCCTGTCGTAAGCGTGCAGCTTGGCGCCGTTGCGGTATATAAACTGGTGCTCCCTGCCCCTGGGTAACCTGGGGCCATCTGAGTGGGAGGTTGCGGAGGAGCTGCAGCTTGGGCGAGTGTCGCGGGTCTGAGGGGGGCCCATCTGTGGAGGGAAGGGGAGCCTAGCGGGAGGACATGGGTCTGAAGAGGGGAGGAGGAAGAGGAAGGAAAGCGACTCGGACATGGCGAGGGAAGCTCGAGGGCCTGAGAACGTCGCGGGTATAATCCACCATCCAGTGCGGACCTGGTCATCGCAGCGCTTGCTGAGTGCGCGCGATGGCCCGTGCCATAAATTCCGCCCAGTGTCCTTCCCCCGCCGCCGGTAACTCTCTTCCTCCCCGCCCGATCCCCATCTTTGCTTGCAGTGTGCCTGCACGCTCTCACAGCCACTCATCATGTGCCACCCCGCGACGCTGCCATCGCCCTCTGGCGGTGTCCGGGAGGCAGCCCAGGCAGACTGATCCACTTACAACCACCGTCGGACCGCCGTCGCGCGCCACCATGAGGCCGTTCATGTAGGCACTGATCCACCCGGGCCATCTGTTTTGGACGGAGCGAGCGCGGGGCAGCCTCAGTTCCCTCGACGACGGCGCCGCCGCTCGCTGCCCCGGATGAGAAAGTGTGGTCGTTCCGCTGTGTGCGCCTCGACCGCTTGGACGATTGAAGACGGCGAGCGGTGACTCCCGTGCTGTAATTCGCTGCCGAGATGGACGATCGGTGACTCGCATAACGTCATGCGACCACGGTCCACAACTGCTCTTAGCTTGCGCTTTCGTTCCTCCATCCGATTGCGCTGCGGCAGGCACACACCTCCTCCACCCGTGTCGTAAGTACAGCAAGCACTACACCGACTTGACCACAACATCTACATCACTCCAACACAATGCGCCCGAGACGCAAGAACCTCTCCCCAAAACAACGCAGAGAGCTCCTCAAGCTCAAACGCGCCGTCAAACGCGGCGATGTCCCTGCGCCGCCGCCGATGAAGCCAGACAGACGGCTCCGCACCCCCAGAAAGCAAGCCACCGACGCGCCAGAAGCCGTCGCCGCCGCCGATGCCGTGCGCCGCCTCCAGTCCGCATTCCACAAGCTGCCCAGGTCGTTCCTGAAGCAGACGGAGATCCTGGCGTCCGCGCTCGCACTCACACGCCCCGTCCCTGCCGAAGCTGCGATTTTCGCGGACGTTGACAAAGGCCAACAGGCCCCGGAGGATCAAGCCCATAACAACAAAGGCGGCGGCGGCAGCAGCAGCAACCAGCTGACGTGCCCTCGGCGCCCGAAATGGCGCTACGAGATGTCCAAGAAGGAGCTCGAGGCGAACGAGGAGGGCGCATTCATCAAGTGGCTCGCCGACACGGACGCCGCGGCGGATGCGTGGTTGAGCGTGGAGGAGGTCTCCGAGGAGCACACCCCGCAGCACACCGCCCAAGAACCCGAGCCGATCAAGGAGCCCGACCACATGCCCCACGCGCCCACCACCTTCGAGCGCAACATCGAGGTCTGGCGGCAGCTGTAAGTTCAGACCCACATGCACGCCCACCCCCCTCCACAACTTACACACCGGACGCTCACCCCTCGTCTTCCCCAGATGGCGGGTGACCGAGATCTCGCAGATCGTGCTCATCCTGCTCGACGCCCGCTGCCCGACGCTGCACTTCCCGCCCTCGCTCGCGTCCTACCTCGCGTCCGTGCCCAACGCCGCCCGGCTCCGCACCGTGCTCGTCCTCACCAAGGTCGACATCACCGGCCCCGCGCGCGCCGCCGCGTGGGCTGCGCACCTCGCCGCGCGCTTCCCCGGCGTGCGCGTCGTCGCCGTCGAGTCCTACACGGAGAAGGCCCCGGACGCGCACGGCCGCCGCCTCGGGCTGCAGCCGTTCATCCCCTCCGCGTTCCGCCGCGCGCTCGTCGACGCGCTCCGCGAGACGCACGCCGAGCTCGTCCGCCCGCCCGTGGAGGTCAGGAGCGACCCGGCCAGGCTCGCGAGGTGGAAGCCGCGCGTCAAGACGCAGGTCGACTGGGACGCCGTCCTCGCCGCGCATGGCGGCCAGGTCGGGACTGCGGTCGGTGCAGCTGCGCCGCCGAAGCACGCACCCGGGCCTTCGGAAGAACGCCCGGACGGCGAACGGACAGATGAAGAGAGCGAGCCTGACATTCTGACTATCGGCGTCATTGGTAGGCGGCGCATCTTGTGCATCGGCGGCTTCGGGGAACTCACGAGCGTCGGACCAGGCCAGCCTAATGTTGGGAAATCGTCCTTGCTGAACGCACTGTTCGGAACATACAAAGTCAAGGCATCTCGAACACCCGGAAAGGTACGGTGCCGCCGCCGTCTATCTCGCACTCGCATCCCTGAGCAGATATCCGCCCGCAGACAAAGCATTTCCAGACGCTGTTCTGGACGCCAGAAGTGCGGCTCGTCGACTGCCCAGGGCTCATCTTCCCCAACTTCGTGCCGATGGAGACGCAGGTGAGCCCCGATGCCTTCCCCGCCCCGCCCGTCCCACCATACACGATACATTTCGGTCCGGTGCTCACACGAACCCCACCCACTTGCGCAGGTCCTGAGCGGGATCCTGCCCATCTCGCGCGTGTCCGCGATCCCGCTCTGCATCCACCATGCCGCGCAGCTCCTCCCGCTCGAGCGCGTGCTCGAGCTCGCGCACCCCGCGCTCGCGGACGCGCCGCCCGCCGCGGAAGACAAGCGCACGTGGCGCGCGGGCATGCACCCGCGCGCGGCGGAGGAGAAGCAGCGCGCGCTGCCCTGGACCGCGGCGGACATCCTGACCGCGTACGCGACGAAGAAGGGGTGGATCACCGCCCGCGTCGGCCGCCCGGACGTGAAGCGCGCGGGGAACGCGAGTGCGTGGCGTCCTCTTCGTCCCATCTGCTTGCGCCCGGTGCTCACGCCTGATTTTTCTGTCTTGCCATGCCATGCCATGCCATGCCTCGTCCCGCGCCGACTTGACCCCATCCACGCGCACGCCGCTCTCGAAACCTGCACCGGCCGGCCCATCACTGCTACTACTGCCGCTGCTGTTGGTGGCTCGTGACGGGCCCGCGCTGCATGCAGTCCTCCGCGCGCTCGCAGAGGGTCGGATCCCGTGGGCGTTCTGGCCGCCCGGCACGGACCCGGACACGATCCGCGCGCACCAGCCCGCGGGCGTCGACGGCGCGGGCATCTGGGTCGTGCGCGCGCGCGCCGACGACGGCGGCCCCGCCGGGTACGCGTCCGTCGGCGAGGAGAGCGCTAGCGACGCCGCGCCGTCCGAGGGCGGGTCGGACGGAGACGGAGATGAAGATGAAGATGGAGATGGAGACGGAGAAGAAGAGGACGATGGTGATGAGGACGGGGGTGAAAATGAGGATGATGGGCTCGAGCTCGAGCTCGAGCGTGCGGCGGACGGCCACGCCGCTGCCCACCCCGTGAAGCTCGCGGGCACGGCGAGCCGCTTCAGCGCGCTCGTGCTGGACGATCAAGGCGGGGAAGACGTCGAGGAAGGGAGCTCGAGAGCATACGGACATGCTTCCGAGTGATTGAGGTGTAGCTGTGCGATCCACACGGCGCACGCGGCGCGACGGCCCCCAGGCCGCCATGGCGAGCGCACGGTCGTGCATCCGCCACCTTCCAAGTTCCAAGTGTTACGAGTATCCGGAAAACGATGGTCTAGCTGGGTGGGGCTGGACTGCGCGGAACTGTACTGTACCAATATCACACAAATTCAAAGACTGTTGGATTCACCGGTACTTGTCGACGACCAACGCGATCAGCATAGCCCGCGACCGCACGCCGCACGGTGGGTTACTGCCCCCGGTGCTCGAAGGCGCACCTCACCGAACTCGCGGGATGTCGATGGCAGCCCAGGCCGCCCCATCTGGGCAGGCACACGCACGTCGCGCGTGGGGCGGCTGCCATCGAGCATTCAGACAGCCCGCGGCCGGGACAGGGCCAGGGGGAGGGCACTGTATGGGCGGACGCTCGGGTCGACGCGCTGTCTTGCCAAGTCGTCGCAGTACGCACATCAAGTACTATAGTGTATAATCATCATCCAGGGAAGCAACAGCCACCGCCTCGTAAGAACTAATGGCACACGGAACGGGATGTCGTGTTGAAGCGTCCAGCGGAGGCCCGGGGCGCGCACACGCACGCTGCACGCTCGGCGCGCGCCCCCGGCGTGATAAGGTCAATCAAAATTTGGGGCAAAAAACGTAACTGACAGGGAACGGGGGGCGAAGGGGACAGCGCTGCCCCCAGGGCGAGCCGGGTGAGCAGCAGGCTCGCCCTAGAGGCGGCGGTGATGGAGGTGGTCTGTTGCGAGGTATCGTTGTGGCATTCTCCGTTCCTATCCATACAACGACGCGCTGCGCCCGTCACGGCTGATGGACGGCGGCGGCGACATCTACAACGGCCACGCTCGGAGGGCCCGGCACGCGCCTAGTAGCGCATGCCCTGGTTGTAGTCGTACCCGCCGTGCTGCATGGGCATGCCGTAGTCGTAGCCGGGGCGGTTCATGCTCGGGCCGCGGTTGAGCTCGGCCATGTTGGGCTGCGGGCTCGGGCCACGCTGGAGGTCAGCGTAGCCACCGACGGGGGCGAGCGTCGACGCTCCGGCGGTGAAGTCGTGCTCGGGGAGCGGCTGGAGGCGGTCGCCGTGGCCGTGGCTGGAGGACTGGAAGGAGCCGTGGGACGCGGTGGAGGCGTTGCGGCGGATGCCGCCGTCCTCGGACGTGGTGGGCTGCCAGTCGATGGGCTGCATACGGTCGTCGAAGTTGGAGGACGGGCGGAGCTTCCACTTGCGGAAAATGGTCCATGCGAGCGCGATTCCACCGATGGTAGACGCGATGACGGCGATGACGATGAGCGTCGTCTTGGTGATCTTCCCGCCGTTGTTCGAGGATGCGCCCGTCGTCTGTGCGCCCTCGGTGGACTGGGAGGCGTCAGAGCTGGCAGTGACGGTCACGAAGTTGGTGGAGGTGTGTCGGGAGGAGGTCTGGGTATCAGAGGGCACAGGAGTGACCGAGATCTCGACATTGCTCGTCGTTGTCGGCGTGGCCGAAGAGGAGGTGGACGTTGAGGTCGTCGACTCAGTGCTCGAGCTTGTGGTAGACGAGGACGTGGTGGAGGACGAAGAGGACGAGCCAATGCCAACGCCGAGAGTGACGGTGACATCGCCAACGCTGGTAGAGGAGCTCTAGGAACGTGATAAGCCAAATTTCCAGGTTCCTGCGAGCAGGAAAATCCACGTACAGAGGTCGTAGCACTAGTAGCTGCGGTGCTCGATGTCGTGGCAGAGGTGGTAGCGTCGGTGGAAGAAGAAGTCGACGTGGCCGGGAGGGTTGCGATGGAGGTTGCAGTGTTGGCGGTGGTAGCGGAGGTGGCCAGGGTGGAGGTAGGGTCTGCCTCCGCACCAACGACGCCCTTGCCAATCCCAAGAAGTTGGGGGCTGCGCTTCTTGATCATGCGCGAGAGGTCAACATGGTCGCGGGCGGGGTGAACGAACGAATTCGCCTCGGATACAGTGGCCAAGCCCAGGGCGACGGCGAGGCAAAGGAGTGTGAGTGCGACCTTGCGGGGGCGGGGAAACATGGCTACGTGTATTCAACAAGTCGAGACCGTGTCGCAGAGGGAGGAGGGGGTAGTGCGAGACGCTGTGGGCGGGGCTCGTCAGCGACTTGCACTTCTGGCGGGCTCGTGCGGGGCGTCGAACGTAGAGAGGGAGCGGAGGAAGACACGACCGAGACCAGCCCGGGGAAAAAGGGGGCGAAGGGGGGAGAGGGAGGGAGAGGGACGTACTGGACGGCGGGGAGGGGGCGTCCCCGGTAGGTACTCTTTGTTTTGTTGCTGATTGAAGGAGGGAAAGTGGAAGGAGCGGAAGATGGCTGAAGCCAGAGGGCAAGGGCGAGACGCGGGGCAGAGCAAGAAATGCGCAGGACGCGGCTTCCATCGTAACCAAGGCCCGTATCACCCCACAGGCGCCCGTCCGTCAATCACCCGCCCCCGTTCCTCGCACCCCGTCCTCCGCCCCGCAGCACCCCGCGTCGCCAAGTCCACCGCCCGTCGGCCAAGCTTCCTCGACATCCGACGCAGCCACTAGCGGGTATGCATTCATACATTCCACGCGCCCTTTCGAGCGTATTTCACACCAGGTATAAATTGTACTAACAGGTATCCGAACCCCCCGACTCCAGAGTTCGCCAGGGCTCCCGAACACTCTCAAACGAGCGCAAAGGCAGAAAGGAAAAAGTACACAGGGGCACGAAATGGTCCATCACTGATCATGAAATATGCCAAGTACCAACAACGAGCGAAAACGGAACACTCCACTACGAGTCGTGGCTCTTCAGCGACCACTGGTCGATCGCCACCGACGGCGGCGTCACAAAGTCGCCGCTCGACATCCCCTCCCACTGCGGGTTGAACAGCACCTGCAGGCTATACTCGCCCGCCGGCAGGCTGATCATCACCACCGTCACGCCCGGGTTCGGCTGGTCCGTCTGCCCGTCGATCAGCGGCGGATCCGTGCTCAGACGCTCCGCGGGCCCCGTCGTCACCGTCACGCCGTTCGGCGGGTTCACGATCGTCATCTGCAGCTTCTTGTCCCCGATGGTGAGCGTCGCGGACGTGCCGTCGACATTGACCGTCGCGTTCGTCTGCATCCGCCACATGATGTCGCTCGACGAGTTGATGTCGTCCTGGATCAGGACCTGCTTGCGGCCGTTCAGGAGCCGGACGCCACGCTTCCACGTTGTACTGCACCACAACAACCACGTCAATGTCAAAGAAAATACGTAGCACGTGTCCTGAGAACACTTACACGCTGTCGTACGCGCTCGTGAGGTCGCCGGTGAAAAGTGCGGTAGAGTCAGAGGGAACGTTCATGACAGTGCTCGAGCCCTGCGCCTCGCCGGTGGTCAGGTTCTGGAGGATCTTCGGCTCGGCCGTGACGAGCTGGTTGTTGCCGCCGACGAGCACGGTGTTCTGGCCCTCGGTCCGCTTCCGGTAGTACAACCATCGCTCACTTTCCTGGGTGTCGTTGCTGAAGTAGTTCTCCGACCGGTAGTCGCCAGAGCCAAATTCGCCTGCCCAGCGCGTGCCGAGCGCGTCAATGACAAAGTCGCCGACGTCGAGGTCGTTGTGCGTCTGGTGGCCCTGGTTTTTGCCGAACTTCATCGCGACGTACAGCGCGTTCTCGTCCGTCCAGCTGCTGCGCATTGACGCCCACTGGTCAAGCTGATCCGTGAAGAAGCGGTCAAGCGGCAGCCCGTCCCAGAACGCGCCAGCGACAGTCGGGTTGTACCAGAACATGGACAGTGGCTCGGGAGCATCATGCTGGTCACGCTGGTAGAGGGCGAACTCCGGGTGGTTGTAGTGATCAGCGTAGAGGAACATGCCGTTGGCGGTGGAGGAAAACTTGTTGGGGCCGTGGTCGCCGTAGGCGAAGAGCGAACCGGGGCCGTTCACGTACATGTGGAACAGACCAGTCTTCCAGAAGTTCGGGTTGATGTCGAGGAGGTTGTAGTCCGAGCCCGTCGCGGTCATAAGGGCGGACGCCATCTCTGCGTGTCCCGTAGTACCGAAGTACCAGTAGTTGGCCGTTTCGGACCAAGTACCATCGGTGGAGGGGGCCATGGCGCAGTTCTCCTTTGCGTTATCCACGGTCTTGCCCAGGATCTGCTCCGCGGTGCCGGTCGTGTCATCGCCGAGGATGGCCAACGCGCCGAGAGTAAGACCGTCGTTACAGACACAGTTCCAGTTACCCTGGGTGTTGGTCGTCCACCAGCCGGTGTACTTCTGGTCGCTGTTGTCGTAGGCGATGATGCCGCGGTTGAGACCGTAGGTGATCATGTTGGTGCGGATCTCGGTCTTCTGGTCATCGGTCCAGACGTCGTAGAACCAGTCATACGCAAAGCCAAACGCCGCGGTGAACTCGGCGGTGTCGAGGAAGTGGGTGGGGTTCCACTTAAGGTCCCCAGAAGGACCGAAGGAGTCGCTGACGCAGTTCTGCAGATCAAGATCAAGATCAAGACGAGTTGCGGCGTTAGACCGAAGTGACGCACCTGGAGCTCCTTGTATGCCCTGTCTGCCCACTTGGTGTCGTTCGTCATGCGGTAGGCGTACCCGAACGCCTTGATGCGCATCTTGATCTCACGGGCGTTGTCGAGGATGCCGCTGTCACCGTCCATGAAGTACGCCACGACAGGTTGGTCGTAGTACTGGGTCGCATTACCGAAGATGGTGTCGTTCCACGCCTTCAAGTAAGGATCGTTCTTGATGAGTTCGGGAAGAGCTTGCCACTTGTAGGCGGGTGCAATGAGGCGAGGGCGGTCGGTACGGACGGTAGTAGGAGAGGGGCTGCTGGGCTTGAAGGAGTCTTCGGGCCACGCAAGGGCGGAGTTGCTTGTAGGATTAAAAGTGGGTTCAGTAAACGCAGCGGTGTTGGTCTGATTACCATCGTCAGCCGGTTGACGGGGAATGTGTGAGCGAATATTATTTACAGTAGAAGGGTAAATCGGGAGCATATACTGGCTATTGGTAGCCTGTGCGTAGATGCCGATCTCGGCCTTGGCGCTGGCCGCCTGGCTGGCTGCAGCCTCGGCGGATGAACCGCCCTTGGACGAGGAGGAAGACGAGGAGTTGTTGTGTGCTCGCACACCAAGGACGATTCCCACCACAGCGGCTGCGACGACAACGAGGCCGACGGGAATACCGATCTTCAGCCACTTGCTGGTGCCCTTCTTCGCGCCATTGGGGGTGATGAAGCCGGTAGACTCGTTGTAGTAGGGGTCACCGGAGCCGTAGGGAGTGTTGATGTTGGAGGCGTTGCTGTGGTTGTAAGTCGCATTGTAAGAGTAGTTGTTGTTGGAGGCCATGGCGCCGCAGGCCCCGAGCGGTGAGAAAAAGTAAAGAGAGGACGCAGCGGACTGCTGGGTGAGACTATGTAGAGAGACGGACCAGCCAGAGAGGGGTGCTGGCGAGCGTGGTGGTGGTCGTTAGTGAAGGAGGCGAGAGCTGGGCAGAACGGAAACGGGGATGATTGTTTCGCGTCTCCCATCCGCCCCGCCTTTCTACTCTCCCTCGGCATCACCCGGCACGCCTATTCTTGGCCCCCTACGGTTATTCTCGTCCTCCGTGCTCGAGTATATTTACCACCCCCTCCCCGAAGTTGAACTCATCCATGCTCTCTGTCGTCCCCTCGGGGCTTGTTGTCCCGTGGCGATTGCGGCAGAGAGTTCCAAATGTCCATTCTGACACACAGCTTCATCTGGGCCATGACCATCCCACTACAAACATTCCCCGACCACAAAAACCGCGAGCTACAGCCAAACCGACGGAACCATCACTCTCCAACGAACACTGCGGCGGCGCCCATGCCAGTCCCAATGCACATCGATGTCACAAGAATCTACGTCGGACGATTTAGCGCACCCTTCCATCACGGCATTCCGTGGGCATAGGGCGGGCTTACCTTGCCGTTCCGTCTAGCGAGCGCGTTCAAGCCCGTCGCAATTTGACGGGCACCGGTGCACCGTGCATGGCCCAGGCTTCGTCAGTCACACTGCGAACCCGGAGTGGATCGAGAACTTATCTAGCGGGTGTCCAAGAGCGATCGCACCGCCGTTGACGTTCACCTTGTTGATGTCCAGGCCGAGCTTCTTCACGCAGTATACATACATCGACGCGAACGCTTCGTTGATCTCGAGAGCGGATTAAGCCCGAGTTTGCGGATGTCACTGACTATGCACCAACCTCGTACAGGTCAACGTCTTCTTTGCTGAGTCCTGTCGCTTCCAAGACCATAGGTATCGCGATGGACGGCCCAATGCCCATGATTCGCGGCGCGAGGCCGCAAACAGACGTCGTGACATGCTTGGCGAGGATCTTCAGTCCCAGTTGCTCAGCTTTCCGCCTCGTCATCAGCAATACTGCCGCGGCGCCATCCGTGATTTGGCTAGCATTTCCACCGGTCGTCTGCCCACGACCCCATTGAGGGAAAGCTGGTCTGATCTTCAACAAGTTCTCCTTCGTAGTCCCGTAACGGATGCCATCATCTTTGGTCACAATCTTGGTCGACCGTTGTCCGGTCGCAGGGTCCTTCACATACGCAGTGAACGGGACGATCTCCGTGGCAAACACGCCCTCCTTGTCGGCCTTCTCGGCGCGCTGGTATGAGAGCGCGGCGAACTCGTCCATCTCATTGCGGGAAATGTCAAACTGTTCTGCCACGTTCTCAGACGTCCAGCCCATCGGCATGGCAGCGTCACGCGCAAGCTGGCTGGCCTTGATAATGTCACTCTGAGGTGGGCCGCCACGGTCGGGGCTGCGTGAGAAGGTGCGTCAATTCTGGCTTGCAGGTCGCAACGTGGAGGACCCGCACCTGTCCGTCATGCTCTCAAATCCCACTGCGAGGCCAATATCGATCTGCCCCGCCCGAATTTTGTTCGAAATGTCCGTGACGGCCATCAGTCCTGAGGAACACCACCTGTTGATTGTCTGTAGCGGGACTGTGTCGGGGATACCGGCCGCGAGCGCGGCGTAGCGGGCTTGATACGGTGCACCCTCCGTGACAACCGTTCCGACAGTGATGTCTTGAATGAGGGAGGGATCGATGGTGGACCGTGCGATCGCTTGCTACACTGGATTGTGAGCCTAACTGCGAGGGGCCCTGAGCGGCCGCAACCTCGAACCTTGAACATCTCGTACAGAAACTCGTCGCTCCTAGAACACGCTCGTTCAGCTCCGGAACCGCCGCATGAATGCCGGAGCGACGCACTTCGTGTCTTTGAACGCGCCCTTCTTCGCCTTGCACATTGGAGAACGTATGGCCATGGTGATGACTACATCGTCCGGCGAGTTGCGAAGCAGCGCAGCGCGGCCCTTGGTCGCCCCAGGCGCGAGATGGCTCACTACCTGCTTGACGCGGTCGACAGACATGTTCGCAGGCAAAGGATTACTCAGGAGGCGACGCTGAAGGCGAGAGGGGAAGATGCTCAGCGAGTGCTGGGGTCAGTCCGTGATGGGTGGGGAAGTCGCCCTTAAGACGTCCGGCTCCGGCTGTTATATTTTGAGCAGCCCGGTACGGCGCCGGTCAGGTGCAGTCACCGGGGTCTGTTGACTGGCGATGTATGTTCCCGGACCTTGGTCTCGGACAGCGTAGAGGGTCGAGCGAGTGCCCGCGTCGGTGGCCCCGTGGGGAGAATGTGGCGGCGGAAGGAGAGCATCAGCGGACTCGGCGTGGGTCCATGTGATACAACATCATGATGCCTGCGTAGTTAGGCGCTGAGGCCTGAGGTATCGCAACTCCTCGGACTCTTCCAGCTACAAGTCGGTAGTAGGATACAGGCTTCAAACCTGTAGGGCCGCACCCATTTACAGCGTGCCGATTGTACTATATCGGGTGGTGTTGTGTGTGGCGCATGAGCTGTGCGAATCAGCGTCTACCGCACTTGATTCGCAAGGCAGGCTGCCGCAGTGCCTGCACGCACTCAATCCATCTCAGCTCCTCCCATCGTCGTGCTCTGCTACACGGGTTTGGGATACCCAGCAGATCGATCTTCAACACCATGCCTGTCACTGTTGTTGCAGCCAAACCAGCCGCTCAAGACGTCCAGCCCGACAAATACAGATTCATTGGTGGGTGCATACGTCAGTTGTGTGCTCCCCAGAGTTGCAGTCAATTGACAAAACACGACGATGTATAGATATCGCAGGTACACACTCTTGAAATGTTTTTGTACACCGGAAACCCCTATCTCAAACAACCTCGGTCTGTTAGTGAACTTGACCGACCCCGTCTTCCGAGGATGGCATCATGGCAAGAAGAAGCATGACGGTATACCAACTTGGATTTCCATCACCATCGGAGGAGATTACTTACCTGCGATCGCCACAGATGACTTGGAAGCCATGCTAGAGCGTTCTCGCGCTGCAGGGGTCAAGGCCATGATCATCACCGGCGGGAGTCTGCACGAATCCAAAGAGGCCCTCGAGCTCGCACAGCAGCTCGGGTTCTACGCCACCGTGGGCTGCCATCCAACGCGCTCAGCGCAGTTCGACCAGTCCCGCGGCGGCCCGGAGAAGTACCTGGAAGAGCTCGACAAGCTGATCGCCGCGCACCTCACGGGCAAAGGAAGAGTCGTTGCGGTGGGAGAATGCGGCCTGGGTACGGAATTCCCCTGACAAATCCCATGGAGACGAATACTACATTGACTGTGCGATCGCAGACTACGATCGCACACACTTCGCACCAGCGGAAGTGCAACGCAAGCACTTCCGTGAGACATTTCTTCTCTTACTCATTCGGTCGCAATTGCTGAATGAATGCTAGGTTCACAACTGGCTCTGGCGAAGAAACATCACTTGCCGCTTTTCCTGCATTCTCGTGCTGCACACAAGGATTTCGTGCAGATCCTCCGAGAGGAAGGGTTCGACAAGGATGGCGGCAAAGCGGTAGGTGCCAGCGGTGGTGTTGTCCACAGTTTCACCGGCACACCGGAAGAGGCGACTGAATTGGTGAGTGCGCCATCGTGTATATCCCCACCTGCTACTTACAGTTGCAACCAGATGGATATGGGCTTCCACATAGGGTGACTCCAGCTCGGTCGCCTTCGCTTGCCAGTGATATTGATCACAAGCATATGCAGGTTGAACGGATGCTCGTTGAAGACGGTGGATAACCTCACCACTGCCAAGGCAGTGAGACCGGAAAGACTTATGCTGGAGACAGGTAACGCCGCCATCCCTCATTATCAGGTATTACTAACGATCGTCGTTCAATCTTTAGACGCGCCGTGGTGTACACTTACGTCCACGCACGCGTCCAAGGCCCATCTTACATCTCTGCCTCCCACACTCAACGCCCTATACTTTCCGTCAGGAACAAAACCAGAATCATTCGTATATGGTCGCCCTGTAAAGGGCAGGAACGAGCCCACCGCCATAGGCGGTGTTGCATGGGTTGTCCACAAACTGAATGACGGCGTACCGTTCGAGAAGGTCACCGAGAAGGCGTGGAAGAACACAGTCGAGGTGTTCGGGTTGACGGAGTTGCAGTAAACCGCGGAGGAGCGCAGTACATCCACGATACATCGCTATCCGAGAATCCTCGATAATTGTATAGCTAACACGATTGAATCCGACTCATCCCACCGCTACCGACACATGCCATCCCGTTCCTAGCGTTTCCATGTCGCGTCCTTCTTCACCATGTAGATGCAGCTGACCGATGGGACGGCCACTCGCAGCCAAGGCAGCACTTCGGGATCGACGTCTGGACAGCCGTCCATCACCAGCGACTCCAGTCGCTGCACGACCTGCAATTTGTCCCTGATAACCTCTTGCGCACTATCTCTCAGCTCGGACTGTATCTCTGGCAGCCGCAATTTGACCGCCGCTATGACCGGGCGCGCCTTGGTGTCGGGGCAGTGTGAGACGTCGAGGTGACGCAAGGCAGGACAGTGGACGACCGGGAAGGAGTTCGGTGACCCCGCTTGGTCCTTCGTTTGCAGGTCATTCGGGAGGAGCTTGGTGCCGAGGGCTTCGAGAACACGGCTGGCGACGTTAGACAGGTAGTTCAGCTGAAGAGACTCGAGGGCTACTGCGCTCGCGAGGGCATTGATGAGGAGGTTGGGGTCGACCGTTGACCGCTGGATAGAGAGAGTTGTCAGGGTCGCAGCAGGACTAGCAGCGAGCCAGATGAGCGCAGCGTCCAAGCGTTGTCTGTGCGTCGATACGCGGAAGGTTTTGAGGGGAGGCCTTGCAAGCAGTGGCAGGAGTATGTTCGCGAGGTCGTCCGCACCTTCGACACGGATCTCGGCAAGGGCGGGTGCGATGATGGTAGGCGGTAGGTCGTCGACCCGAGGACTCTCGCCGTAGGAGGTGGCAAAGTTCACCAACTCAAGCTTCGCGAGGTTCTGGTTGTGGTGCAAAATAAGCAGGAACTCCGGCCAGTCGGCGCCGGAACAGCGGCACTTCGAAAGGGAAAGAGCCTCCAGTTGGGCCGAGCGCGTTGCGATGTTGTAGTAGTCCAAAGGCTCTAGGTGGGCGAGTTTCAGCACACGCCACTGTAGTTCTGGCATCTCCCCTGGCGACAATGGCAACCTCTCGGTCGACGGCGGCAGTAAGGTGACGCTATGTAGTGAGGCCGCGGTGTCGGGGGTTAAGAATGTCATGGCCTGTATCACCGGACCTATCTGGTGGCCTTCCAGCCGAAGAACCCTCAAGTGGTTCGTCGGGATGGAGTGAAGCTCTTCGAGTGCAGATACATGATCTCTACAGGTCTCCAGCACGGCGATTTCGTGGATACGATCTCTGGCACGCTCTCGCCAGAGCTTCACCTTGCGCTTGGGGCGGCTCCTGCCGAGGGCTAGCGTACGCCAGAAACTCGGTGTGCCCAGGGAGATACTGCGCCAGTTTTGGCAGACCTGTGCGAGGTTGACCACGTACGCATGATCTTCTTCGAGCACCATTGAGAATATGGTCGTGGCGACCTCCACAGGCAGCTTGCCAAAGTGGTACGCCGTCCTAGAAGCGTGTCTCGCGGCAGCTTCGATGGCGGCAGCAATCTCCCGTCGTAGGACAACGAGCTCTTCCATGCGGCGAGATTGATCAGATGGGACACGTTCAAGGGCCAGGTCCACCATGCGAGAGGCGGCGGCATACTTGCGTGCCTGGAAGAACAGTCGGGCAGAGCGTGCGTACCCCTGCAGCAAGTATCAGACTACAGGTATAGCAGACGCTGTGTGCAACTCAACAGACCTGCCACCGATCAGGTCGAAGGTCTATAGTACGCTTGGCATCAAGCAGAGCTTCTTTGAACTTGCCCAGCTTTTCATACACGGCAGCTCGGGAATCATAGACAACACTGGAGTCCCCGTCGAGAGCTAAGGTCTTGAGCATTTGTCGGCGCGTGTCCCACAGTGTCGAGGAGGTAAGACTCACCTGGGAGAAAAAGTCCAGAGCTTCTGTATACTTGCCAGCCCGGAAATGAGTGACGGCTTCTGCGAATCGCGCCTTCCAACTTGAAGTAGCCATGTCGTCCAAGTTCGGTACGTTTGCCGAAAGTAGTTTAATACCGTTTTAAAGCACCAAGTAGCCTTTGAAACGATCAGCCAAGTCCCGTACGCAGTATATGAGAGAGTGGTAGTCGAGTTAACGCTGGTCGAGTTGAGCGTGAAGTAGCCTACTCAGACGCGATCCGCGTAGCGTGACAGACGCGTCAGGTCACGAAAGTAGTCACACGCGGGACCGATCGGCGCACGACTGCTGGGCGCTTGATCGGGCTCGCCTCGGACTTGGGCATGCAGCTCGAGGCTGCCTTCGACTCGGACTTCTCGCATTCGTTGACGTCTACACCTGCGCACTCGGTCACGCTAGTCCCCGACTTCCCCTAGGACGCGGGTGGCATACTCGGACCACACAGGGGCACTTTTGGCTCCCTTGATCTTGCTCTTGTGCAGTCATGAACGCACTCCAAAGTACCCTCAAACTCGTCTTGTCCTTCGCCATTCTCCTCTGGTACACTTTCCTATGGAGTTTGGGCATACTTGGTTGTGTAGCTGCGTAAGCCATACTGGTTCCCTGCTTGTGCAGCATCTAACATCGCTGCAGTCGCAGGCGGTATAGACTGCGTCCACGATCGCCTCTCGCCTCCGCTCCTGCCTCTTCAGTCCCCGGTGTATCCATTATACGACCCCTTAAAGGCCTTGACACGAACCTTTACGAAAACCTTGAGTCTACGTTCACGCAAGAGTATCCCAACTATGAGATCTTCTTCTGCGTCGACGAAGACGACGACCAGGCGCTGACCGTCGTCCGCGACCTGATGGCAAAGTACCCTCACGTCAATGCCCACATTGCCATTCGTACGTCGTACGCCTTACTACAATATATCACCTGTTGTGACCGTGGTTGGGATACAGGGAATGGAGTTACGGTGGGCGTCAATCCCAAGGTCAACAACCTCATGACTGCATACGACCAGGCTGCCAACGACATCCTCTGGGTACTGGACTCGAACGTGATGGTCGACCCTGGCACCCTTGCACGATCTGTGGATATACTCAGCCCACCTCCTAATGCACCTCGTCGCCCCAAACGTCGAATCGGCGTTGTGCACCATGTGCCATACGCTTGGGTGTCTAAGCACTCCCTTGGCTCACGAGTCGAGGAAGCCTTCCTCAACACGAACCATGCGAAGATGTACATTGCAATAAACACAGTAGCCATCGACTCTTGTGTTGTTGGAAAATCCTGTCTGTATCGCAAGTCTGACCTTGACCGCGTCGACGGCTCGCTCAAGCCTATCCCCAATGCCGACACGGGAGGTCATCAACCCGGGGAGCGTGGACTGGCAGCATTCGGGCGCTTCCTTGCTGAAGACAACATGATTGCGAGTGCACTTTGGCACGAGCTCGGTCTTCGGCACGATCTCTCCTGCGACGTTGCGAAGAACGCGGTCGGAAACATGTCTCTCATGGACTACATCGCGAGGCGCATCCGCTGGATACGCGTCCGGAAGCGCATGGTTCTTGCTGCTACCCTCGTCGAGCCGTTCATTGAGTCCCTCCTTGCCGGTGTCCTCGCTGCTCTTGGTCTCTATTACCTCTTCGGCATCCCACCCTGGCTGTTTCTGCCCGTCCACTTTCTCGCATGGCTCTCCGTCGACATGGACGTCTTCGCGTCTCTCGCGGGCCACCCAGTACCCGCGTCCATGCGCTGGCAGTTTCTTGGCGCCTGGGCTGCGCGCGAGCTCATGGCCTTGCCGATTTGGTTCATCGCAATCGTGGGGAATGAGGTGGAGTGGCGAGGCACGCGGTATGAGGTCATGGACAACGGCGAGGTCAAACAGGCAGGGGAAGGCGGCAGCGGTGTCACGGGTTGGTTTTTGCGCTGGGGTAGGAAGCGAGCCGAGTACTACGAGCCGTTGGAAATGCGGGAATGACAACGCCGAACACCGATCACTAGTCGGTCAACTACATTGCTGGTAGGTTATAAGCCTTGTATGCGGGCAAGACATGGATGGTCGGGTGCAGAGGTGCGTTCGCTTCGAGAAGGTTGATCATATGCCATCTCGCCAGGAAATGACAAAGTCCGCACTACATCGAGCATCAAAGCTCCTGCATTGGAAGCAGGGGTGTACAAGGGTGCCCAGCTGCTGGTGCGCTGGCGGTGACAACCCTAGGACATGATTTTAGTTGTCCCTTTGGAATCAACGGCCTGTCGGAAACACACGTCAGCGCGGCGTTATGGTGCGTGCAGGTGAATGCCGTGTACTGCCAGATCGAGCTGATGCCAACAAGCACTGTCAGATTGCGTCTGGCAAACATCTAGTTCGCTTATGGTATTCGCAACGAAATATCAGCCTTGTCGAGGTTTTCGGCGGTGTATGACTTGATCTAGACTGCACAGTGACACCGCCTTGAAGGGAGTATATCCGATGTCTGCGTCTTCGGAATCTCAGTCGTCCCGCCGAGCTGTTCTTGTGTTCCGAAGAACCTGATGACTCTCATATTCTCCGCCGAAAGTTACAGGATCGAGATGCGCCATGCCTAAACGACCCTTGGGATATCAATAGGCTATACACGCGAACTGTGCGGTAGAGGGTACGTCGTTCGGATCGTTGAGGTGTGTTGATGATCACACTTCGAGGGCAGGATACCGCTGATTCCTCGAGCTGTCTCGTCCATCCCAACCGCGGCGATATACCGACTAGATGCACTAACTTGTCGCCCTCATTCTGCTTGCAAGTACTGCCTGTTGACAGCGCCGCCACGGGAACGAAGCAGGTAATCTCGTACAATACGCTGGGCGCGGCGTGTTCTTGTCTGAGAAATGCCCCTCGTTCAGTATGTATGTGTCGGACCGGAGGGAACACAATTTGCAGGTTGCGACTTCGTCGGTCGCTCGATCTCGAGATGATACGCCGATACGCTCGCTTCTCACTAGGATCACTATCAGTCCGCCGAAACGATTTCGCTCGATGGGTTCCCCTCAGCGATGCTGACCATGTCCAATTCGAATGCACACAAGCTTATCGAGTCATACAGCCTCTCACGGAACTGAATGCTATCATGGGAAACAGGGTGAGCGGCTGGCGTCATTCATAGTCCTGGCCGCTTGCGAAGGCGTACATGGTTCTTGACCGGTGTATCGATGTGATGAGCCGCTGCTATGGCCGCCCGCGAAGGCATACATGGTTCTTGACTGGTGCATCGATGTGATGAGCCGCTGCTCACGAACTCCGCATGGCGCCCATGAGATGTTCGTGTGCCACGGCCTCCCACAGTGATGTGCCGGGATGTGCACTTCTCATGCTACGGGCGTAGCCCTCGAACCGTGGCTGGAGACTACTTAAGTATCTAGTTTGGGTCGCCGACCCGATCGAGTGCGCAAAGACATAGGTCTTCCTGTTCACGCGAACTCACAATTCACCCGTCATGGCGTCGACCCTACTACCCATCTCCGTTGATTCCTCCCTCGGAGCCATGTTCATCGGTACGGAGAGCAATTGCGATGCCACCAAGTCAGGATATTAACTTGAGGTATTACAGGGGTTGTCTTGACGAGCTGGTGCGTACAATAGACGCGGAGGCGCTCTACGATGCCGACAACTGCGTGCAGTCTCTACGGCCTGACTACACTGCAAGCATACATATATTTTGGACGGGGGGTCAACGATCATTGGTTCCTCCGCTATCTCGTACGTAAAACATCTCTACACCTTACAAAACTGCTCGAATAGCCCCACGCCGCAGGTGCTGTTTGTGATGTATGCATCAGGTCCTCGTACCGATTGGAACCCTACTCGACCTGCTAATTCACCGTGATCCCCGTGAATAGCATCCTCAACACACTACATATGGTCTTCATCACCCACGCTGCCTACACGTATATGATTACAGACTTCACCCAACTACTGGAGATCCTGAAGCCAACGTGGTACGGCAGCGGTCTCTTAAACCATTGTTTGACGTGCATTGACTCTTATGACTACAGGACAATCTTCGTGAGTGGATAACATGTTGTAAATTTCCTGAAGTGCGAGCTCCTTAACCTGGGACTTCCGTTTAGCCTGCCACAGTGCTCACAGTGGTCAGCGATCCTTCGTCCTCTGGTGCTATCGCTGATCTCGCTGAGCTCCAGTTATCTGCAGGGTCTCAGCAACGGTATCATCAGAGGGTCAGTCCCTGTACTATCCATGGCAAGTGCTAGTGCTTATCCGTTTGTGTGGATAAGGGTTCTCTGCTATCGAATCTGGCTTTGTAAGTCCGTCACAGTGCAGGACCTGCCAGTTAGGCCGCTTCATTCATCTTGAGATGAAGTCAGCGGACGGAACTGGCTTCTCGCAACAGTTATTGTAAGTGCTCAAGCGACGAAAGGTCAAATGTGGTGTTCACTCGTGATCGTCAGTCTGTATGCATTCTCGTGACTGTCGGTATGTTTCTCTGCTATCCATGTACGCGTCGGCTGCAAAACTGACATCCCTGCGTTCGAAACAGGGACGTGTCTGGGTGAGTGATTACAGCCATGCACATGCAATTCGAGCGTACCGTTGACCGTTGTTGTCCGCAGCCTACCCCTTCATAGGGTACGTGTTGGCGTGCACGATAGCGCCGCAGTAGAATTTGCGTCCTGAACAACTTGGCCAGCATGGGCTTCCGAACGTGGTTCAGCCTGGAAGAATATTCGGTATGTTGACACTCATGCTATTAATCTCGGAGTGTTCGTGTGATGAGAATCTCTGTTAGTGGTTGCTCAGTTTCAGCCTCGCTGGGAGTATGTCAGCGGATATCCTCATCGCGGTGTCTCTCTGCATCTTGTTCAGCAAGAAGAGGACTGGCTTCGCTAGGTATTATGCATCCTTCCTATCTTGTGTTCCGCCTCAGATTGACATCCTATGTAGGTCCGATAGCATACTGCGAGCCCTCACGATCTACTCAGTGAACTCGGGGGTTTTGAGCAGGTGCGAGATCTGCTATGCCCCCTGAGCAACGGGCCGACGCTGACTCTCGGAACAGTGTTTGTGCTCTATTGTGTCTAGTTACTGTGAGACGAGGTTACCCCGTGATTTGTCGTAAAATATCGCTCACATCGCAGTTCCCTATCAAAGTATGTGACAATGCCACACAACTTCATCTTTATGACCTTCTATAGTATCTACCCCGAACGTGAGTTCAGACGACTCTTGTGATGGATCACTACGGCTGATAGTTGATACTGACTGCAGTCGTCCTCAACTGCCTATTGGCAACCTTGAATGCCAGAGAGGCTTTGAACGAGACGGCATCCAAGTTGCCACCATCACTGACCGCTACCATTCCGAGTGGGATACACGGCATACGCTGTGGAAACAGTGTTGGCTCGGTATGCCGTCAGCGTTTCATCGCGTTCGTAAACGCCTGAAATCCGACGTTCAGGTCCTCGATATCAATATAGGCATGGCAGCCACCAGCAACTCGAACTTGACAGGTAGTGCGTTCGACTTGGAGATGCAGGTGAGATACCGGAGCTGAGGAGTAAGCAAATCCTTACAACACTTTCTAGCTGCGCAATGGGGCAGAGGCGACAAAGGCAGACTATCTCTGATCCCGTTTTCGGGCGAGTCGCTCAATCGCAAAAGCCTACCTATGTCCCAGTCGCCTTCCTGAATTGGCACTTACGTTCCGAGTGAGAAGATCTGAACAACAACGAAGAACGCCAAGGGGGTCCCAGATTATCCACGCTCTACAAAGTCGTCACTCAGGTCAAATCTGGATTTCATTCCCGGATGTACTGACCGCGCGTACATGTACAACTACGGTACCAAAATATGCGTATCAGCTATCCAGGGGCTCGTGTTGGGGGTTGTTTGATTGGAGAAAGCCACTGCGCACCGGTGCCAACTAAATATAAAGCAACCAATAGAATACGTGATGCACTGAGACACGAGCAAAGTCATAGTGTACGAGACCTGAGGTGGATGAGGGAAGCTGAGCATGATGCATGAACTTGCGTTGGCGTCGACCAGAATTTGTCGCGGGCGTCAAAACCATTGGACAACAGCACCAAACACCTCCGATCACTGCCACACGTGCGCGGCAGCATACATTGTCGGTCGTGCCTCCATCGTTCTCTGAGCAACCGCTTGGCGCACTGGCGCGTCTCAACTGCGCTTACCATCACCCCACGCACTCTCGAGGCTTTTGAATAGTAAATCTTTGGCTGTCTTGCGCATCGACCATGGCGGACTACGATTCCGTCCGCCAGAGAATCGTCTCTTCTGTCTTCAGTAGATTGACTGAAGAATCCTATACCGCGCACATCAAGATTTGGGAAGAGGCCGGGACGGACGATGGAGGGCTTAAAGCCCGCTATATAATTCTGTCGCGTATGTCTTACTCGCGCTCGTCTGCGTGCTCTTCAGTTTCATGTATGTAATGTTGCAGAGTCCACTAGTGGACAAGGCTTCATTCATAAGTCGAAGTTGAATCAGAACGGCTCTTTCTCCGTTGGGAAGTCATGGAAAGTCTCAGAGCTCAGAGGATTGGAAGTGCTCAACGTAAGTAGCACGATGTTTGTAACTCGGAACATCGCAAGTCTCATCGCAATTGGTGGGCAGCCTCTTGCATTTAATATCACAATCTCCCGGACATATCGGTGGCAAACGGAGGACCAGAGGGATCAAATCAACTTCCTCGCTACCCTAGTGCAACTGTTCCGAACAGTTATGGGCCCAAATGCACCGTTGGAACTCATTGGCGTGCGTGACCCAACCGAAGCATGTATGTCGCCTCTTCGGTCTGTATTGTCCATCCGTTCGAGCATTCCTCACCAGCATCAAGGCCGCCGCCGCTCTCGTTCACTCGTATGGAGCGAGCGCCGACACCGACAGGCGGGGTGCCTCTTCCTCCGGCGTCCCCGCGGCGTCCGGCAGCGAATGAGTACACTGAGTCTCCTAGACAGAACGGCCGCTTGAGCGGCGTGTCGTCATATGCGCCGCCAACGCCAGGTCCACGTTCATCTTCGCGCCCGAGAAGACCACGCACACCGCCGCGCGCTGATTCCCCTGATCTGTCAAGACCGCCTCCCACAGCTGTACCAGAGCGGGCTGCAACTCCTGTGCGCAATCGTCCCACAACCCCATCCCGCGAGCCCCGCGAACCCATGCCTCCTCCTAGCGCCCTCCGTCCACGCCATGCACGCCTACCTTCCAATGCAGATACTGCCAGTCGTACCTCTGCTTCGACTGCGAGCCAAGTACCCTCAATAGTCCTCCCTTCTACGCCTGCTTCAGTGCAGTCAGACAGTCACACCCAGTACGGAGACCGTGTCAACGGTTACGCGCCTAGCCAGAGGTCCCGGGAGATTCCTCCCAGGGCCGGTTCACCTTCATCGTCTACCATCCAACCGTCTCCCAGATCTGCTTACGGTGATCCGGCGGTTCCCGTTTCAGTCTCCACGACTTCGGTAACCTCCATAACCTCTACACGTACACAGCCTTCCCGCGGTCCCAATGGCTTGTCGACTGATACCGGACAGCCACGCCGCGAGAACACAAGAGTCTCGTTCTTTGACCCGACAAACCAGGGAACCCTCAACCGCGTACTGTCTGGAGACACTATGCTACATGAGGAAGGTGAGGGCGAAGGAGAAGGCACTGGAGAGGTGGAAGACGAGAGCGCACAGGCGACTCTACAAAGCGTCGAAGAGATGCTCGAGGGGTACGAGTGGGCCAGCGATGACATACTCGGCCGTAGGGCGTTGACCGGGACTGCGGAGCAAATCGAAGCGAGGCTCTTGGATGAGCTCATGGCCCTGGACAAGGTCGGGTCCTGTAACCCACATTATTACCTGTTGGTACTGACCGGCAATGCCAGGCCAACATTCACTCGTTCATCGAAACTGACGACAGGGTACTCACTGTGCTCAAATTCTTGGATGACGCCATCGGAGAATTGGACACTATGGAGAGCGTGTTGTCCTCATACAAGATTCACCTGAATGTGAGTCTGTCACGAAATCCACTACTCTGTTGCACATGCTAACCGACCGCTTCCTCAGGCTGTCAGTGACGACATCGCATACATCCAGGGTCAAGGCCGCGGTCTCCAAGTTCAAACACAGAATCAACGGGCGCTTTTGAACGAGCTGGAGGAATTATTGGTTAGTCATGTCTGCCGTCATGAGCACAGAAGCTGAATGCAATCCAGCAAACCGTGCAAGTGGATGGCGATGCTCTTTTGGCTCTGACTCAGGAGTCCTTGGAGCATCCCTCCAGCGTCAAGAAGCTTGAGGCGTCTGCAACTGAGCTCTACAAGGCTCTACTTGCCGGTCGAGATCGCGGTAAGTGAAACCGGATCATCCATCGAACAGCAAATCTGACGAACATTTCAGACATGGCGGCAACGATGGAGCGTCTTGACGAGTACAAGAAATACAATGCGCAATTCTGCAAGCGGATACTGGATTACTTGTCCATCATGTTTACCGCCCAGGTATACGCCTTCCAGTCATAATTGGAATTAGTACTCACCGATCTGCACAGGGCACGATGCTTTTAGGTGACAACAATGGCATTGTGAGATCTCAAAGGGGGCGCCCGGCCCTCAAGGACCACAAGTCTCTTGAGACATACCTCAACAGATACCGCGGTCTTCTCTTGTACCTGAAAGAGATGGACGAGAGCGCGTACGCGAAGCTGTGCGCGGTATGTTGGGAGTCACCTCATGAAACGTTCTACTCATTCATCCAACCGGTTGTGGATAGGCGTACTTCTCGGCGGTCAGTGAACTTCATGTAGTACAAATCAAGGCATTGCTTTCGGCATACGCTGGACTGGTGAAGAAAGCACCCGCGGAGGAGGAAGCAGAAGGTACTGCTAGTCCCATTTTGGCCGATGCGGAGCGCTGACTCTTTATACCCAAAGGATTCGCAGGCGTTTCGCCCACAGGGAACTCCTCGAAGCCAGCGCAAGCAATGCGTCGTGCAGGCACCATCGTCCGTTCACCCCTCGAGAGCCGGCGAGACAAGCGGGATGGCGGCGACGGAGAGCTGCGCGCAGCCGAGGTATGCTTGCTGCAAATGGATCACAATGTTCCCACGACTCATACGCCTGTGCAGGCTTTGAGCATGGTACTAGAACAGCTCGCGACTACCATCTATGCCGAGGAGGAGTGGACAGCCTACTTCCTCCAGATCGATGATACATCTAGGACCTTCGCGGACTACATGGGTCTGGAGAACTATTTCCGTCGTCAGGCTGCTCGGTGGGCCGGTTTGAGCCCAGCAACAATGAAGCTCGTTCGTGGCGCTATGGACCTCATATTCGGCTTCCTTCCCCTAGAACTCAAAGCATGGCTGGATAGTGCGATGGCACGCGATAACCTGTAAGTATTGAAACCTAGTGAAAGATGTACGTATGCACTGAACTTCGACTACAGTCAGGCCGTCGGTATGCTCGCATCACTGGAACGATTCCAGCACGAGGCAGAGGAGCGAGGGAACGCGTTCCTCCTCAGCTTGCTGGAGAAGCAGCATATGCGTCTCAAGGCGCTTTTCGAGCGACGTGTAGTATGTTTCTCGTGTGCTTGTGCCCCGCTGTTGTCTATATCTTGTCCCCACAGAACGATCACATCAAGTCCATCGAGGAGACCAAGCTCACCAGCAAGAAACGCAAGGGTGTAGCCCCGTTCATCAAGTACTTCCCCACATACATCAGCCGCATTGAGAACCAACTTATCGGGTCGGATACACTCGAAATTCGCCAGAGCGTCGACGCCGCGTACGACAAAATCGTTCAGGCCATGTTTGAGGCGCTCAAGCAGATGGCCAAGATGGACGGTGAGGGAGAGGACAAAGGTCAACTGAACTATCATGTCATCATCATCGGTTTGTTTGCATCAGCTCTTGTATACTGGCTGCTGGCTGAAAGATATGCCTCAGAGAACATGCACTACTTTGTGGCCGAAGTCTCCCAGATCGAGATCGGTTCAGTTGCCGCTTTCTTGAAGCGGGCCGAGGCAATCTACGAGGAAAACCTGAACGCCTATGTCAAGATTGTGCTCAGAAGACCGTTTGCGAAGGTCATCGTAAGTCACGGCGTCCAAATGTGCGATTCATCCCACATGGTATTGACCTGCTTTCAGGAATACTTCGAGGGCATAGAACGACTTCTGAAGACAACTGCACCGACCGAAATCTCATCCAAGAGCAGCTACTCGCGGTCTGCTCTCAAGAAAGTGGTCAAGGAATACACTGCGAAGGACGTACGGAAATATATCGATGCCCTCTTCAAGCGTGTCGAGAAGCATTTCACGGAGGCGTCTGAGAAGGCTACCACCGAAGATGCGAGCGCGAGCACGGGAATCGCTCCAGGGACGGTCCTAGTCGGCGTGTGGAAGGCATGTGAAGAGGAGCTGTTGAGAATCACGGAGCTTTTCAACAAGAGGATTAGCCAGTGTTACCGGGACACCGGGGTGTCTCTGGAGTACACAGCGGCGGACGTCGAGGCTGCGTTCAAGCGGCATCGGGTACTCGCGTAGCGTTTCCTGTGTATGCTTGTCCTTCATGGAAGTAAATTATTGCGACTCGCTCTTGCCACAAGATTACCGATATATGATGAGTTGAAAGATCTACACTGCTTCTTCGATGCCGCTGCCTCCGGGCGCTCATGCGCACGTTACGGCGTCGTCGGCCCGTGGGCGCTCCGCTGTAGCCACAAAGCCTTGCTTTCAGGAGCGCCCGTCCCGAACCACGGTCCGCTCGTCGATCATCCTCCCCCCTGCAGCACCATGCCCAAGGACGACCCAGACTCGTCCTCCTATGGCGACACCGAGCCGTACCAGACGCAATTTATTCCTGGTGATAACGATGAAGAAGAGCTGTGGGAGGCGACCGAAATACTCGAGGAGAGGGGCAGTCGGTACAAGGTTCGGTGGGCAGGCGTAGACCCCGAGACGGATAAGCCGTGGGCCCCCAGCTGGGTCCCCAAGCACGATTGCACAGACGACTTGATTGCAGAGTGGAAGCGGAAACAGAAGGAGAAGAAGAAGAAAGCAGAGGAGCGAAAGAAGCGGGGTACGTCCCGATACACCCATCGACGCGGTTGTGGCGTTCAGTCTGACCATCGCGCTCCCCACAGCGCGTGCGCGCAGCTCAATCACATCCACGAAGGGCACGAAACGCTCAGAGAGCACATCTACTACTGCTACGACGCGACAATCGCGTGGAAACATGCATATACCCACCCCATCCACCAGTACTCGGCCCCCCTCCCACGCGAGTTCATCACACGCCGTACTCCTTGACAAGAAGACGTCGAAACGACGACGTGCAGATGATGAGCTCTCTCCAATACTTGGCCCAGATCATCAATATCAACACGACCACGAGCCGGGGCCCTCTGATAGGACGACTGCTTTGGCATCTCGTCCTCGCAAGAAACGCAAGGTTGAAGTCGAAGTCGTCCGCTCACGGCCGTCGACAACACGGAATCCGAACCACGAGGTTGTTGCGGACAAGGGAAAGCGCAAGATGCCGGCCCATGCGGACGAAGATGACGCCGAGGTCAACCTACATCCCGTAAGGGAACGCAGTGGACCGGGTAAACGACGCATTCTGACGAAAGCGCAGGAGCAGGTCAAGGAAGGGAGACAGGGGCGCAGTGATACCGAGACCTCGGCTGTAGTTCCACTGACGAAGATCGGTCCCCCTCGTCGTCCCAAGCCGAAGAGGGATGACCTCGGAGCCGTTCCTGCACGTGGGTCATCTGGAAGGAAACGACCCTTGACGGGTCAACCCACTCGGCAACATTCTGACCGTCTAGACGATGAACGCAGCCATGATGGTTCGACATCTCGTGTACAATCAGGACAGCGGGACAATGGCGTGTCTAATTCGCACACAAGGGCTTCCGTTCAACCTCTCAACTCTGGTACAGCCATCGAAGACCTCATGGACGTATCAGACTCTGATGACGAGGAACTCCCGAGTCCACCGTTCCTCGAAGCCTTGAAGCGAGCAAAACATCGCTCACCATCCAATCGGCTTTCTGCAAATGTCAGGCAACTCCTTGCACGGGAAGAGGAAGAGAATACTCAAGAGGCGGCTGATATCGCTCCCTCGCTGCTGTCTTCTCCAAAAGGTCGAGCTAGCTCTCTGGGCTCGAAACGGGAGCAGCATACACCCCCGCGCTCCCCAACTGACTCTAACGCCAAAGCCGGTCCGTCAAAGCCTACACGTTCGCTGACGCTACAAGGCCGTCCGTCTGCCAACGACACGTTCAGTAGGGAGGGTATTGTACCCGCGACGCAGCCGTCCCCACATACAACTCCTACCCACCAACAGTCCCTTTCCCCTCCTTTAGACGCCCATGATACCAATCGACCTCCTCCCAAAACACCTCCCCAGGCGCATTCAGCTCAGCAGGCTAGCATTTCTAAGAATGGTTCCATCAAATCCGGTATGAAACGTAAGGGTGCGCCAACGAAAGCGCTCAGACCTGTCCCATCTGTGTCACCTTCCGTTTTCCGCCCCTACCTGCCTTCCGCTGATGTCGACGAAATCGAGGACTTCAGCTCTCCGGAGAAGGAGACGCGGAAGAAGCGGAGGGCGCCGCATGTTTCCACCCAGGATACTATCGAACTCGCTGTGTTTACCCAGGACCATCTCGAAATGGACGTCAATTCATTCATGGACTGGGATGGTGGTGCCCAACTTGACGAAGATCCGTTCCCCCCCGAGCGCGACGGACTCGAGCTATCGTTAGGACCTAACCTGCTTCCACCAGACCAGGAGGACGTCCGTCGAAAAGCGATGGCGTCCGTCCTTGAGGTCAGTCGATTCAGCATTGAGGATCGCACACCACATTCACGCGACGTGGGTGGACAGCGTCCAACCTCCAGGCAGAGTGTGTCCAAGGAAGCCATGGCATCTCCAGAGGTTCCGATTTTACAGGAACCACCGCCCACAAGCACGACGCAGCGAGCAGAAGCCGACAGCCAATCGCAAGTAGGTTGTCGGGCTGTCTACTGTTGAGTACCCGCTGACACATTGACACATCAGCTCGTCCTCGAAGGGCAGATCATTGACTTGAACACCGCCCTGGAAGAGAAAGACGAGCAGCTTAGGGAGCTCGAGCTGCAACTAGAGAAGCTTGAAACCTGCATCACAACCCTTGAAGACGAGAAAGCAAAGGTATGTCAGCTCACAATAGCTCATTGTCAGGCTCCAACGTCATCCCGTAGGAAGCCACGCGTTTCGAGGCGGAACTCAAGGCGCTTCGGGAGGCAGCGGATGAGAAATCCGAGCAGATAACCCAGCTTGAGAGCCAGCTGGTCGAATTGCAGCTGCAGGTCACGCAATTGACATCCGAGAGGGACAATGTATGTTAGAGGCGGGCTTCTCTATGCACTGCGGATGTCTTACTTCTCATACCGTTGAAGGACCGTGAACGATTCGAGTCGCAAGTACGGGAGCTGAACGAGTCGCTTGAAGAGCGCAACGAGCAGGTCTCGCAGCTCGAGGGCGCACTGGTGGAACTGCAGTCTGAGCTTGCCGAGACGATAGCCGAGAACGAAAGGCTTCTCGCCGCTGCTCAGGAACAGTCTGCGGCCCAAGACGATCATTTGGCACAGCTCGGCGCAGCACAGGAGCGGGCGACAACCCTTGAAGAGGAGCTCACAGGCGTGCGCGGACAACTGTCAAAGGCGGAAGAAGAGGCCACCGCGCTCACTGCACGCCTCGAGGGTGCCACGCAGGAGTGGGAGCGCCGCCTCAAGTACGCCGAGAGCGACCGCGACCTGTTCAAGGACCTGTACTCGGAGGCGTCCACGCACGCCTCGCGGCTCGCGAAGGAGAACGCGGAGCTCGAGGAGCGCGCACGGCTCGCAGAGGGCCAGGTGCAGGACGGGCTCGCGATGATCCGCGGGACGTTCGAGCAGCAGGCGCGGCGGCTGCGCGAGGAGGCCGAGCGCTGGCAGGCGCAGTACAAGCTGCTCCGCACGCGGGACGAGCGCACGGACGACGAGGTGCGCGCGCGGGCGGCGCTGGAGCCGCAGTTGCGCGCGGAGAACGAGCGCTTGAGGGGCGAGGCGGAGATCTTGCGCGGGGATATGGAGAAGATGGCGAGCATCATCGCGCAGATGTCCGACGAGCGGGCGAGGACCGGCGGGGGCGAGGATGCGGACGCGGATGCGGATGTGGAAGGAGGGGTCAGCCCACCATCCGCGCAGGCGGGGGCGAACGAGTCGAGTAGCTACGAACGTGGCCTCGCCGGCAGTCCTCGTGGGCCAACTGAATCCCAGGGCGCGGAGGACGAACTTGTGTACCTGTGCCAGCATGTGGCGGGTGCGTGGTTGTGCAACGAAACGTTCGCCAGTGCTGAGGTAGGTTCACCCTCTGCTGCTGAGCAATCTCCGCTGATTGCTCCCCACACTTGCAGGCCGTGGTTGAGCACGCTCTGCAAACACACTACAGCGGCGCCGACCCAGGCGACGCGTGAACGACACGATCTTGGGTCGGGAAGCTCGGAAGTTTGCTACACGTTGCACAACCTACACGTTGGTTTTATCTGTGCTTGATTTGTACCCCATACAGAGCAGGACGAATGACACCTTGCGCATGCATTGCTATCACAGACACAATACCACAAAGAGTCCGCGAGCGTTCGAACGCTATTAATACCACACCACACGCAGCGCGCAGATGATGCCTACGCAGCCGGGACCTGAGGCTCGGGGAAGCTCGGGGCGACGCTCTCCGACGAGGCCGTAGGGGAGTAGTTGTTCACGAGCTCGGCGGTAAACGCGTTCTGGTGGGCCTGGACACCGCTGGACGCGCCGACGTCGTACGGCGCGGGTGCACCGTTGGCAGAAGCGGAGGCGGCCTGCGCGCCCGTCGCGGGCTTCGCCGCCTGCTGGAACGCGCCGATCAGAGACGAGCCGTACGACGCCCAGAGCGAGCGAGCGAGCTCGACCGGGTTCCCGCCAGCGGCAGCGGGCTGCGCGCCGCCTGCGCCGGCGGCGGGGGCACTGCCGGGCTGGCCGGGGTTCGCGGACGCCTTGGTGGCGAGGTCCCAGAAGGTCTGCCAGAAGACCTGGAGGCGCGCCTGGATGAACGTGAGAACGTTCGTCTGGGCGGCGGCGATGCCAGCGTCGATGTCCGCCTGGTTCTTCTCGAGGAACGGCTGCAGGTAGGTGGCGTACACCCAGGACGAGCCCTGCGCGCGCGAGGCGTGACGGAGGCCACGGGTCAGATGAGAATGCCGCACGGACGGGAGAAGGGAGGGGAGACGGAGACGGACCTGGGTCTGCGGGAGGGCGAGGAAGAGGAGGAAGGCGGTTCTAGCTTCCCAGTAGAACGGCACCCTGCGCAACACGGGGGGCGTGCATGAGAGTGTGTGGCGCGTGATAGCAGGGGCGAGGGTGCACTGACCAGTCGAGCAGCCACCCCGAAACGTATTCGACTGCGACGAACGCGCCGACTACGGCCCAGTACTGGCCCCACCGCTCGAGATCCGGCTCGGAGATGGGACGGTGCGCAAGGGCTTTCCAGGTCGCGTAGCTGGGCAGCAAGAACGCGAACCAGGCGCTGCGAGTATGGCGAATGCGTCAGGTTCAAAGGCTCCTCACACCATGCGTGGGTCACACGACGACTTGCCTGAGGACGTGCGAGATCATGGACATGAGCATCTTTGCGCACTGTTGCTTGTCTGATCCTCAGTCTGCAGCTAGTTTTATTTTGAGGGAAAAGGGGGGAAGACGTGGATGAGGGTACGTGGAGGATGGCGAAGCGAGTGCGCTGGCCGCTGGCCGCTGCCGACGCTGTTCGCGTGGAGAGACGCTCGTCGCGCAGCCACCGCCTGAACTTGAGCGCGCTCGAGGCCGGGGCGCCCGCGGCAAGCTTGGAGGACGCACCGTCGGAGCGCCCACAGGCCGGGACGGGAGCGGCAAGCGGCATTCCGCCACGGTCATCATCCATCCAAGTCCGATATTCATTCTCTCGTGGCCGGATCTGAGACCGATGAGGTACAGATGTGTCCGTCGTTGCGTACTACGCGGCATCTCTCCCTCAGCAACATTTGTCACCGGTCGCAATCTCGAGCGTAGCTGAGGTGCTATTCTCTCACAGAACACGCCCATGACGAGAACGACGCGACCGCGAGTCATACACGAAGAGCCGTGCTGGCTTGGAATGGCGTATCAGACGGCCGAAGGTCTGCGTCGGACAAAGTACAGGTGCGCAGTACATCCGATATCAGCCCACAGTCCGTTCGGTACCCAAGACACCGAACGTACGCGTGTTCGTACTGTGGCCAATCGCACGGACGGACAAGGGTCGCAGGAGAGATGTAGATGTCATTGTTGCGTCGTCAGTAACACGCGTAGGCGTGCTTGTGCACCCGGGGAACGTACGGAGAAAGCAATTGGCTTACGACATGGGAAACTCGGAGTAGGTGCACCAGGCAAGGCACGAGTTTAGCCGTGGATGAGGCCGCAGGGTGAGTCCGAGAGGGAGACGTCCGGGTTTGTGGTCGATGGCGGGGCTCGGATATCTATACGATCCCGCACTGAGGGGCGGAATGACGAGCGACAATCAGCCCAGACTGCTATCTTCTGACGTGGAAGGGAGGGAGGGGTTGACTCATGGCGAGCTTCGTGAAGATGGATGGGTTCTGGGACCGAATGCGGAGGCGCTGACCACCTCCTAGAACCCATGCTGGGGCCCGTCTCGAGGGGGCGCAGGCGCAAGGTTGGAGTTCCGTCTGGAGATGGGCAGCGCAGATCGCGAGTATCGAGCAGAGCGCAGACGGGCCGCGGGGAGGAGAGGCGTGATAGGACGGGCTGGCCACGGGGGTGTTGGGGTGACATTCCCAGCGTGCAAGAGATGCCGTGTGTTCTGGAACAGGAATGGGAGGAGGAAGAGGGCGATGGGCTGAGATGAACGTCTGCCCAGCGCGGTGGGGAACGTGGGCAGGACGTCGTCGCGCGCTGAGTCTGAGTCTGACCTGGCCTGACCTGACCTGACCGGAGCCTGCCCAGCGCACGCGCACCGCTCCGGGGCTTGTCCTTGTTTGCCCGCTCCTCCGCGTCCTCTTCCACTCTCCTAGGCCCTCTGCGTCCCGTCCCCACCTCTCCGTCCGCGTCCCCCATCTCCGTCCCCGACGCGTCTCTCCCCTCCTCCCCCGCATCTCCACTCTCTCCGCGCCCCCCACACGCCCCGCCCGACGCTCGCGATCGCTCTCCAATCGTCCTTATCGGCCATGGATCCCGCCCCCGGCAGCTCCAGCGCGAACCTCAACATCAAGAAGCAGGAGGACTTGGACGGCATGGGCCCGAAGCCGGACCAGAAACCCGACCAGAAGCCAGTGGTTAGAACGTTGAACAGGGTGCCCCGTAAGTACATAATCCTCCATTCTGTCGCCGACCCATCCATCGGACCGTGTTCACCGTAATCATTCCAGGTGCCTGCGTGAGTCCCATAAAGCTCCCTACCCTGCCGATCCCGGCCCTACTTACTCTGCCACCTCTCAGAATGCATGTCGAAAGCAGAAGATGCGATGCGAGGGCGCGGAGAACCCCCCCTGCAGGCGCTGTCGCCACGCCGGCCTCGAGTGTCTGTTCGAGAAACCGACTAGGGAGGCCAGTCTGACTGGGGAGGCTGGTTTGGAGTGAGTCTTCCCGTGTTGGTTCCCCTGGACGCTATTCAATGCTACCTGACAGGAGGATACGGAGTCTGGAGGCTCATGTTGCTGATATACGGGCGAGCCAAACCACCATCCAGAACACATTACTTGAAATCGTCTCCCATCTTCGCGGCGGCGCATCACTTACTTCTCGCTCGCCCTCCACATATCCGCCGTTCACACACCATTCTCCTGGAGCGCAAAGCCTAGGATCACCGGCGGTGTCTACGCCCTCAACCGGTGCGCCCTCTCCACAGTTTGTCTTGGGTTCCAACCAAATGAGACGTCCCGCAGCTACGAGTACCTTGACATCTAGTCATGTTATGTCCAACTCGGCCGTGCAGCGGCCGCACAGAGAGCCTCACCCGCCCATGTACCCGCCATCTACCGTCCCTCAGAACCATCGACCAGCCGGACCAGGAGACATTCACCCCCATGGACCTCCCAATGTGGCGTACAATAACGGTGCCGCAGTACAGCAGCATCCGGGTGCACACGGCCCCAGTCTTCCCCCCTTCTCCAGCATCGAGTCCATGGGTCCTCCGCGTTCTCAACCTACCAACGTGTCCTCCATGCGTTACAATGCTGCAGATAACGGACGTCAACCAGGACGCCCGCAGGACGCAAGTTCTGGAACAAAACGAGGCCTACCCCCGCCTTCTGCTGCCACTAGTGCTGATTCTTCTGACGCCGAAGAGGAGGGTGGGGAGCTTCCAGCATCTGGCCTCGTCGCACCTTGGGAAGTTCTGCGGGGCTTGGCCGATGTCGCCATTGAACGGGCCGCTAAGGTCGGTAACTGATAGGGAGCCTACTCGCATGACTTTCAGCTGACTTTTCGTGGCGTTCATCGCAGGAGAACGGCGCCGAGAGCGAGGCGCCGAGCCGTGCGCGTACTGCGTCTCCTGAACCGCGCCAGGCCCGCCCGGCAAAGCGGAGAAAGGTGGCCCATCTGCCTCCGCGATCCACGACGTTCCCGGACGGTAATGAGCCCCGCCCCTCGATCTATCTCGCGAAGCCCAGCTGACTGAATGCTGCGTATTCACAGTGGTGACCAAGAAGATCATCTCCGAAGCGGAGGCCCGCGAGCTATTCAGGATGTACGTGGTCCCGATAATGCACCGGTGGACGCGTGTGTGAGGCTGATGTGGCGTGCCTAGATTCTACCACGGCTGTTCGACGTTTTTGCCCGTATTCGATGCGAACGTGGACACGTACGACGCCTTGCACGAGCGGTCGCCGTTCGCCGTGGACTGCATCTGCATGGTCGCGGCGAAGGTCAGGGACGGCGGCGGTAAGTTCGAGCGGTCGGGCAAAGTTTTGGGGACTCTTCGCTCACTGGCCTTAATTGAACAGGCAACCCTAGCGATGTATTCTTGAAGTGCTTGGAGGAGGTCCAGGCCATCTCGTGTGCGACCCTCTTCTCACCGGTCACGCGCCAGGAGGCTGTCCAGGCCATGGGTAAGGAGCCTCGTAAGCAAGCTTAGAACGTGTTGTTGACGCCGGCCTGCACAGTGCTGGTGTCCGGGTGGTCTGACAATGGCTGGTTGAGTGGCGGACACGCAGTTCGGATGGCCATGGAGCTGTGTAAGTCTGAATGTGCGGCTTTGAATGGGGGGAATATGCGGCTGATGTGGAACGGTCGTCAGCAATGCACAAGGCATGGCCCGAGCTCCTGAAGCGGATGAAGGCCGGTAAGGCCTCTACGTCAAGCAGAGACAGGCAGCTCGTCGTGTCTTCGCGGACGTGGTTCTGTCTCTACCTGTTCGAACATCAGTATGTGACCTTCAGATCATCAAAGTCACGCCGATGCTGACCCAAACGCGCACAGAATGTCGTATGGTACCGGCCGACCGGCTATCCTGAAGGACGATGAGAGTATCTGGCAATGTCGTCTGCTCCTGCAACATCCATTGGCTATCGAAGACGATATGCGTCTGGTCTCTACAGTTGAGCTCATGGCTATCCGGGAGCGTGTTCACAACAATTTGGCGCCGCTGTTCGACCGTGCCGTCGACGACATCACATTCAATATCCTCCGCGAAGCCGACATGGAGTTCCGCAATTGGTACGCGACTTGGGACCAGGCGTTCTCGCAGAAGTACGAAGATGCTGGTAGGTTTTGTCCGCTATATCTATATTAATGTGCTATCTTTGACGGCTTCCCCGCAGCCTTCTATCGGCAAAGCTTGCAAATCCAACACCTGCACGCCGAGTTGTTCCACAATGCTACCGCCCTGAGAGGCATCGACGGCCCTGAGGAGGTCCAGCGGATGCCCCCTGCCCAACGCGACCTTGCTATCCGGTCCATCCAGATTGGCCGTCAAATCCTCGACATCACGGTCAACTCCCCGTCGTACCGGGAGGGTATGAAATACGGTACGTCTCTATGCATGGTCCACAAGATTGATGCTTATCCGGCTCTACAGCGGTTCATTATACCCATGCAACGGCCACGTTCTCGGCTTCGTTCTTGCTCCGTTTGTGCCGTCTATTGTAAGTGACAATCAGAGAAGGCTGCATATAGAGCCCGACTAACTCGATGCTTAGCCCGGACCAATGCAACCCGCAAGAGATCAGGACTTTGGTCGAGCAGCTCTCGGTCCTGCTCTCTGAAGGTGTGTGGGATGAGACCGTATGTCGAGGACGGGACCTGATATGGTACCAAAGTGCCTGGCAAGCGCTACGCGTACACCCTACAACTCATGATCAAGCGGTTCAGGAAGAGGAGACAGTCCGTATCAACCTCGCGCTCTCCGACCATGTCGAGAGACCAGAGGCATCGGTCCGTGAGCGACGCGGGTGGCTATTCTTCGGACGCAGTTAGCCAGTCGGCGACGTCGCAAACACCTACCTCCCCGACGTTCGAGTCGCCGTACCAGAACCACCCTGACACTGCGGGACACGTCCAGATGGGCCCGCCTCACCCGTACGCGCAGCAATACGCACCGAACATCGAGAACATCTGGCGTGGTTTCGAGACGACCTCGAACGAGCAGCTACCTGTCTGGCTCTCCGACCAGAGCCTCGGAGGTGCGTCGTTCGGCGCGAACGGCATCGACGCGTTCCTCCTGCCTACCGATTATCTACCCGCTGCGCCTCAAATCTGGTAAATGCTTCCATTTTATGTGTTGTACCACCAAACGCTCCTTATGTGCCGACTGTTGTGCCGAGTAGTTGACCGCTGGTCGCGGGTCCCCCATGAACCCTGCTTTGCGATTAATCTGACCTATGTGTACTACCTCGCGATACCCTCCCTCCACGATATGCAGGTCGCACTGTATCAATGTCCGTGATGATCGTTACGACAACATGCTGATCTTTCTTCTCCGTTTATACGTACGTAACCACTGTTGTTGTAGTCGAGCTTGTGTATATACACGTCGCAATGCAATCTACCACGACACCTTTGTGGGACGGACCGGTGTGCACCCTGCGGTCACCGCCACGGTCGTGGCAGGCGCGGGAGAGACGCCGGCGCGCGCCTGCCCGATCCCGTGTAGATTGCCATTTCGGGCACGTGGCAAATTTTTGGTAAGAACGCCTTTGCACCCCGCCCTCACCGAGTCCCGACACCAGGCCCCGCCGCCTGACCATGCCTGTGGCTGTCGACCGCACGCGCGCAATGCCTGCGTCGGATGCGCACATCACACCCGTAAAAGCCTCTCTGGATATACCCACATCTGGCACACCACAAGCGACCGCGAACCCCCGCAAGCGGAGGAAGAAGGGCAAGGGCGTAGAGTCCGAGGACGCGGAGGAGACCTGGTCGTGGAAGTCGCTGACGGACTCGTCGGCGAGCAGGGCGCCGCCGACGTTCACAAAGGACGGGAGGTGCGTGGCGTGCTCGTCGTGCGCGCAGCGGCAGTGCTCACCTCCATGCAGCTATTTCTTTTCCGCCTCGGGCTCGTCTGTGAAGATCCATTCTGTCGCGACCGGCGAGGTCGTGTCGACCCTCACGCCCCCTCCGACGAGCGTGTCCGATGCTGCCGGGAGCTCCTCGCACTCCGATGTGGTCACCGCCGCGACCCTGAACCCGCACAATCCCTTCCAGCTGATCACCGGCTCCCTGGACGGGTACGTGCGCGTGTGGGACTTCCTCGACGCATCCCTGCTGCAGACGGTGAGCATCGCGCAGCCCATCTTCCACCTCGCCGCGCACGAGAAGTTCCGGGAGCATGTGTTCGTCGCCGCCGCGCGCCCGACGAAAAAGAAGACGAGCAAAGGTGCGCCGTTCCCGCCGAGCCCCGGCCTCCGCCCCCCGTTGAGCGCAGGTGTCTTGCAGCGAATGTCGCGACTGGGGAGGACAATGTTGCCGTATTGCGGGTCTCGCTCAAGCCGACCGCCGCCACGGCGGGATCGCCCGTGCAGACCTCTTCTGAGATCGTCGGTGTGGGGAAGACGCGATCAACGACTGGACTGGCCATCTCGCCCAGCGGCGCGTGGCTAGTCGCCACGGCCGGCCACAAGGCGTACGTGTGCCAGACATCAGACCTGAAGGCGGGGTTCACCAAGTTCGTCTCGCCCGAGCGGCTGACCTGCCTCGCCTTCCACCCCTCGGAGGAGTACTTCGCGACGGGCGACGCGACGGGCTGCATCCGGCTGTGGTACTGTCTGAACGAGTCCGTCGCCGTCAAGACGCCCGGCGTGGAGAAGACGGCGCAGACGACGACGCTGCACTGGCACGCGCATGCGGTCTCGTCCCTTGTGTTCACGCCGAACGGCGCGTATCTGCTCTCGGGCGGCGAGGAAGCGGTGTTGGTCATCTGGCAGCTGCACACGGGTAAAAAGGAGTTCGTGCCGCGGGTCGGGTCGCCTATCGTGCACATCGCGCTCGTGAACAGCGGCGGGGAGGAAGAGTACCTTCTGGGCCTCGCTGACGCATCGTTTGTCTTCATCCGTGCCTCCACACTCAAAATCTCAAGGTCAATAGCACGCATAAAGCTAGGTTAGTACAGGTTCAAGAGTGAACGACCTGTCACTGAATGTGCATCACAGATCCTGCAATCTCGCATGACAGACCTTCTACATCTACCGCCGTACCCCTCGCCGTCCACTCCCTCTCCTCTACCCTCATCCTCCCTTCCTCACACCCTTCCTCCCTACAAACATACGCGCCGTCAACATCACGACTCCTGTCCGAGCTGGAGGTCTCTCCCTACAACAGGGTGTCAAGACGAGACGAGAAGCCCCTACAACCTGCACGGGTCGAGCGCGTCGTGCTCTCTGACTCCGGAGAGTGGATGGCCACTATCGACATCAGGGAAGCAGACGAGTCGTTCCGCGCTGAGATCTACCTGAAGATATGGCAGTGGGACCGCAAGGCGGGCTTTTGGATATTGAACACGCGCATCGACAGACCGCACGGTCTGACGAAGATCACTGGCATCGCTTTCAGGCCACGCGCGCGGACCCAGGACGACCTCCTGCTCGCGACAACGGGCGAGGACGGTCACATCAGGACCTGGCGGATACGTTCGGTCAAGACGAAGTCGGATGGCGTCGAAGGTACGCCCAGTTGTGGTTCTGTCGTTGGGATTGCCTTGTTTATCTACGTCGTGCAGAGTTCTGGGTTGCTCGGTCAACACTCCGTTTCCGTGATGAGACCCCCTCCGATGTCTCATGGGCGCCCGACGGCTCTTTACTTGCCGTGGCAGTCGGGTCGCATGTCGCCCTGTACGACTCCGATACAAACGCTCTGTGCCAGGTTTTGACATCCCCAGAATGCGCAGTTGTGTCTAGCGTGCAGTTCATGGGCTCCAGCGGCCGCTACCTGGTGGTCAGCGGCCCTAGGGATGTTTTGCTTTGGAATCTCGTATTGCAGAGTTGTGAGTCTCGTCTTCCAGAGGCTCTCGTACGATCCGCTTATACAGCATGCAGTGCGTTGGCATTACCACAGCAAATCCGCGATTGAGCGACCTGTCTCGCACCCGGACGAGGAGCGCGTCGCAGTTCTGGAGCGCATACAGCCTTCAACAACGGCGGAGTCCCCATGGACGAAGGTCCTCATCTTCCACCCAATCGACGCCACTCCAGTAGCGGTCCGCACTCTGCCCTTCCACCTCCGCACTGTTGTGCCCGTGCCATCGTCTGGGTTCTTCCCGACGGACCCCACAGGGTTCACGCTCGTTGGGGTCACGGAAAAGTGGAGTGTAGTTGTATTTGGTGACGATGTAGACGTCCCCGAGGAAGAGGGCGCCTCCGCGCAGGGTATCACTCGCGATGCCGCCCTGGGCAAGCGCACGCTCTTCCACGACATCTTCGGCGCTTCTGCATTCGCAGACCTCACCGTCGCCCCCTCCTCCTCTGCCTCTGCTTCAAATACGAGCATCACACAGCCGTGGAAGGGCCGGGATGTCGCGGAGGTGTTCAGCGCGCCGTCGCACCTCATGCCCCCACTCGAGACGCTCTTCGATGCTGTAATGGACGGCTTCCTGGCCGCGCGCACCGAGGAGGAGGATGAGCAAGAGGAGCAGGACGGTGAGCAGGACGAGATGGACGTCGACGAGGTGCCGGAGGCGTCCGGTCAGCCGCTAAAGAGCGGCGTACCGCTTGATCGTGTCGTGGATAGGCAAGAGATGAACGGGTTCGTGGAACTCTTCATGCACTGTGCCATCAAAGGTATGCCCCTGTGCTATGTTGGTTCCGGAGTCTTTCCTCACCGACATGTCCGTGCAGCTCCTCCATCACGACCCCCGCCCGCATTCCCCCAGGTGAATGGGATACACAAGCCGAACGGCCTGCCGCCACACGTCAACGGGGTGCGCACCACGCCGTCTACCCCGGCGATCGCGTCGAAGCCGAACGGGATCACGCCCACCCCCAACGGCCATGCATACACCCCGAGTCGAACGCCCGCGCAGTCTGACTCCTCGCCCGCGGTGAAAGTGGGCAAGAAGCGGAAAAAGTCTCTGGGCTAGCGTACCTTGTGGTTCCTGTTCATATCGCTGGGCTGGCGCGAGAGAGCGGACGAGCGGGCGGGTCGTCTGTACATGTGCTCTTGAGGATGTGAGGGCGGAAAAGACGAGTGTATCTATCCATCTGCATTGCTATCGGCCGTTAGAAGCTGTTTCATCTCATCATGCTCGCATGAGTATTGCCAGGCTCGACCGACTGGTATTCAACTCCATCATCATCACTATCTTTACAAGTACATTACATATCTGCATCGGTAGCCGTCTTGTGGTAGTGTGTCATACGCAACAAGCATTTCCTTGCTTGGGTGTAGTTGTTGTGATAGCCCGCTGGAAGAGAGCTCCCTTAATGCTAACGGATGCGAGCCATTGACGACGCGAGATGGTCCCATAGTCCTGTCCTAGTCAGGTAGTCATGAGCGGATACGCAGCCTGTCAGCCCCAAGCTCAGTAATCCAGAAGATGACCCAGGAGCCAAGGCAAAGACATAGCCAACCCCAGAGATGCCCAGACAGCCTGGAGACGACCAGGAGCTCTGCAGTCACCAAGCAAGGCGCCGCTAATCCACCCGGAGCTTCGGACTCGGCGTGCGAGAGTGCTTGAGCGTGAGCAGCAGCGACGCGCCGAGGACGAGGTCCGGCGGGAAGAGCATCTCGTACTCCCGAGGAATCGCGCCCCCGTCGGCGCCGTGCCCGCCCGCCTCCACCGCCATCTGCTGCCGCATGCGTGCGACGTCCTCGTCCCGGCGCCGCTTTCGCGGTGGCGGGCCGCTGTTGTCGCGCTCGCGCTCGCTGCTCTCCCCCTCCGAGTCGTCCTCGTCCCGGTAGACGAAGCAGCCGTGCTTGCGGCGCGCGGCCGAGTTCGCGCACGCCCACTCGAGGTCCGCGCCCTGCGCGACCGCCGCGCGCGGGCCCTGGATGCGCCCCAGTGGCCGCCGGGAGTAGGCTTTCGCGTCCTTTGCATCGCCGAGATTGAGGCGTGGGGGCGGCAGGGGCGGGGGTGGGGGCGGCGAGGCGCAGACGAGCTTCCAGAGCGCGTGCGGGGAGCCCGCGGCGGAGGACGAAGACGCGAGGGAGCTGCTTGGCGAGCGCGTGATGCGGGGCAGCAGCCGGGCGTGCACCGAGGTCGGCGCGGTAGACGGAGAGTCGCCGTCGACGACGTCCATCGAGTCCTCCCCACTGGAAGGCGCGGTATGGAGGGAGGTTTGCCCGCGTCGGGCGGTGCCTGCAGCCGGAGCCTGAGCTGCGGTCGTGTTCGACGGTCGTGGCTTGGACACTGCCCTGAACGCAGTATCCTTGGCCTGCTTGAGCTGACGCGGGGGTGGCTTGGGTCTGGTGAGAGACGGAGTCACCGTGCGCAACGCCTTCCGCGCCTTCTGAACGGACTTACGCCCGCCAGTGCTGTGTGTGCCCTCGGCACGCGACCCTCGCGTCTTCCGCCGCCGGTCCTGCCGCCTGTTCTGGAACCAGATGAGGACGGTCTTGACGGACCTAAGTCCAGACAAGCACGGCCGTCGCGCAGCGGTCAGCGCGCCATGCGCAAGCCACCGCGAGGGCTTCGAAACCACTCAAGCACTCACATCCCGAGCTCGCGCGCGAGATCATTCTTCGCCTCCCGGCTGGGGTGCGTGTCCGCCTGGTAGAGCTCTTCGAGCCGCTGGAGCTGCACGTCCGTCATCTTGTGCCGCGCGCGCTTCTCGGCGCCGCGCTGCGCGCCCGGGGCGGGCTCCATCGACGCCGCCTTGAGGACGGGGACGGAGGGGATGGCGAGGTGCGCGCCGAACATGCTCTGGGCAGGCGTGGGCGAGGCGTTGGTGGAGACGGACGTGTAGTGGTCGTGGCTGTCATCGCCCGCGGCGGAGACGAGGCGGGAGCGGGATCGGGTCTTGCGCGGGGAGGAGGCCATGGCTGGGTCTGTGCTAGTCGTTGGGTCAGTATGAGGACATGGCGGTAGTGGTGAGAGTAGAATGATATCGTGTTTGAGTTGTGGCTGACGATGCTGACCCCGTCCTTTGCACTCGCACTCGGTGTCAGCCACCGTGTTGCCTGTTCAGGTCCAGGACGCGTGGCGGCCCCGTGATCGTGTCGGTGCACGTGGCTGACTATTCACAGTGTGAAGTCGACGAGCATCAGAAGTGAGGAAAGGCGTAAGGACTGTGTTGGATCGTAGTCGTGTGCGTTCTGCGGTAGTCATACAGTGCGTGCGAGAGGAGCTCAGAGGAAGAAGAAAGAGAGCCGGAGAGAGCTCGATGCACATTACCGGTACAGTACCACCGCATCCGAGTCGCCGTAGTGTACGAGTAGTAGGGCTGAGTAAGTACCACGACAACGTCCAGTGTGCGCATAAAGTAGCCGTATCTAGTTACAGTCCGGTACAGTCAATGTCAGTCAGGCTGAGTCGAAGTGAACAAGCGAGTAGTGATCCGTCCACGCCCCTGGCGAAATCCGGAGTTGTACGCAGGAAGGAGGAAGTGAGTAGTGGTGAGGTAAGGTGTCCGTTCACGAGTCGTGGCTCGTCAGCGACCACTTGTCGATCGCGACCGACGGCGGCGTCACAAAGTCGCTGCTCGACATCCCTTCCCACTGCGGGTTGAACAGCACCTGCAGGCTATACTCGCCCGCCGGCAGCGTGATCATCACCACCGTCACGCCCGGGTTCGGCTGGTCGCTCTGCCCGTCCGGTAGCGCCGGGTCGTCCGAGAACCGCACCGCGTCGCCCGTGCTCAGCTGCACGCCGTTCGGCGCGTTCAGGATCGTCATCTGCAGGTTCTTGTCCCCGATGGTGAGCGTCGCTGACGTCCCGTCAACCTTGACCGTCGCGTTCGTGTGCATCCGCCACATGATGTCGCCCGAAGCGTTGATATCATCCTGCAGCAGCACCTGCTTGCGGCCGTTCAGCAGCCGGATGCCACGCTTGAACGAAGACCTGTAGGCGTGCAACCTATGAGCATCACGACAGTACGCAGGCATCGTGGACACTTACACATTATCGTAGGCGCTGGTCAGGTCGGCGGTGAAGTATGCGGTCGAGTCCTTGGGCACATCAAGCACGGTGCTCGAACCCTGTGCAGTGCCCGACGAGTCGTGGTCGACAGTCGGGTGGGCGGACACGAGCTGGTTCTGCTTATTGACGAGAATCGTGTTCTGGCCCTCGGTCCGCTTGCGGTAGTACAGCCAGCGCTGCGAGTCCTGCGCATCGCTCGAGAAGTAGCCGGTCGAGAGGTAGTCGCCAGAGCCAAGCTCGCCTGCCCAGCGCGTGCCGAGGGCATCGAGCACAAAGTCGCCGACGTCGAGGTCGTTGTGCGTCTGGTGGCCCTGGAGCGTGCCCGCCTTGATGGCGACGTACAGTGCGTTCTGGTCCGTCCAGCTGCTCCGCATCGAGCCCCACTGGTCCGTGCTGTTGTCGAAAAAGTGGTCGAGCGCGAGGCCGTCCCAGAACGCGCCCGACACGGTGGGGTCGTACCAGAACATGCTGTTCGGCTCGGGCGCATCATGCTGGTCGCGCTGGAAGAGCACATACTCGGGGCGGTTCAAGACGCCGCCCCAGAAGATGAGCGAGTTGGCGGTAGTGGAGAACTTGTTCGGGCCGTGGTCGCCGTACGCGAAGAGCGAGCCGGGGCCAGTGACGTACATGTGGTAGAGACCAGTGAGGTTCAAAGCCGGGTTGTTCGTCAGGAGGCCGTAGTCGGACCCGGTCGCAGTGATGAGCGCCGAGGTCATCTCAGCAAGACCCGTGGTACCAAAGTACCAGTAGTTGGCGGTCTCCGACCAGGTACCATCAGAGGAGACAGCGAAGATGCAGTTCTCCTTCGCGTTCGGGATGGACTTCCCAAGGATCTCCTCGGCAAGGCCACTGTCGTCATCGCCGAGAATTGCAAGCGCGCCAAGCGTGAGGCCACCGTTGGAAACACAGTTCCAGTTGCCCTCGATGCCGTTCGCCCACCAGCCGGTGGACGAGTTTCCGTACGCACTGTTGCCGACCTCGAGACCGTAGAACTTGAGCGAGGTCAGGATCTGGCTACGCTGCTCCGGGGACCACACGTCATACAGCCAGTCGTATGCGATGGCGTATGCGGCGATGAACTCTGCGGTGTCGAGGAAGTGCGTCGGGTTCCATTTATCCTGGCCGTCCGGTCCGAACGAGTTCGTCCCGTTTCCGGCGGCGTTCTGGCAGGGAAACGAAGTTTGAGCGGCTAGCCCTGCATACATAAAGGGTCGCACATACCTGGAGCTCCACGAACGTCCTGTCCACCCACTTCGTGTCGTTGCTCAGGCGGTACGCGTACGCGAACGCCTTGACGCGCTGCTTGATCTCGCGCGCGTTGTCGAGGATGCCGCTGTCGCCATCCATGTGGTACACAACGGGATCAAGGCCGTAGTACTCGGTGGCGTTGCCGAAGATGGTCTCATTCCAGAACTTGAGGTAGGGGTCACTCTTGATGAGCTGAGGGAGTGCGTTCCATTTGTACGCAGGCGCGATGAGGCGGGGCCGGTCAGTGCGGACGGTCGTCGGGGAGGGGTTCGAGGGCTGGAAGTCATCCTTCGGCCAGGCGATGGCAGCGTTGCTGGACTCGTGGAACGTGGGCGTGGTGAAGGCCGCGGTATTGGTCTGTCAATGCGGATGACAGGTGAGCAACGGTCAGTCCATCTGTCAACTCATGCTGATTACGCACCGTGGAGGGGTATAGGGGGAGGAGGTACTGGCTGTTGGTCGCCGTCGCGTAGATGCCGACCTGCTCCTTGATGCTCGCGGCCTGGCTCGCAGCGGCCTCGCCGGTGGGCGAGGAGCCCGCGGCGGCGGCGCTGCTCGTTGAGGAGTTGTCCTTGTGGGCGCGGCTGCCGAGTACGCCACCGAGGACGGCGGCGAGAATGACGGCGATAGCGACGGGGACGCCGATCCACAACCACTTGCGGCTCCGGGTCTTTGGACGGGAGGTGGTGAGGCCCGAGGTCTCGTTTGCGTAGTCGGCCATGGTGTGTGTAGCCGCTCGGAGGCCGCCGAGTGCTGGGGTATGGGGAAGCTAAAGGAAAGACTGGTCGCAGGAGCGGGTCGCTGGCGACGATGCGGATGGACCGAGATATAAGTAGTCCGGGCTGGGCGCGCTGGCGGGGGATGTACGGGGGATGGGGAGGAGATGGGGGATGGAGGGAGAGCTGAGACGGGAGAGGGAGAGGGGGAGGTATGTTTTTAGCACGGCCATCTCAGCCCTTGGCGGCTGTGCGGACCCCGTCCGGCCTGGCTGACGGCGATCTGACAAGGCTAGAGGCCGCTCTCTGCCGCCCGACGAACATGCACCGGACCCCATTTGCAGATTGAGGCAAGCTCTGGCCGAAACATGCGCTCCGACACCGACGGCGATGCCTGGTATGAACGCAAATGTGGTCCATTCCATGCGAGTCCGGCCGGGTGTAACAACACAACATGCAAGACAGCCACACGCGCCCGAGTCCCGACGCAAGTCACAAATAAACTATCGTCGTAAATAGTCGTCACGTCGTCTCTACATGATCATCCTCCAGTTCTTCGTCCGCAGCGGCATGCGCGCCGCGTGCAGGTGGCGAGGTTCAAAAGTGGCCGAACGTACAGAATCCATCCGAATGTTCCAGTCCGCGCGCTTGCTGTTCGTACATCTCAAGTCCTCTCCGACATCCCTCAGCTCTCTGCTCACGCCTTCGGCGCCATGAAGCGCAGGAGCGCCATCGCAGCCTCCATGTCCACATCCTTCTTCCTCGACCGCCCTTCGCCCCCGTCGAGGGACGCCATGAGCGGGGGGAGTAGCTCCGTGCTCACGTTCGGGGTAATGGCCTCCTCTTCCTCTTCCTCCTCCTCCGTGTCCGTCTCATGGTTGCCGAACGACCGGCGCTCTCTCGGAACGCCGTCCAAGACGAGAGCAGGTACGTCTTCATCCTCGTCCTCCTCCAGGTCGGCCAGCCTGCTTTTCTTCGCCTTGCGCCCCGCGCGGGCTCGTGCACAGGCCCACTCCAACGACCGCGCCCTCTTCGTGCACGCCGCCAACGACAGCACGGGCTCCGTGTGGCCGGGGGACGACGGGCGCGTGGGCGGGGACGACGGCAGGTACTCCCAGATCTCCATCGACGGCGGCTCCTCGGGCGCCGCGGCGGCCGCCCTCCGCCGCGGCGTCGCGGGCGCGCGCGGCCACAGCGGCCGGGGCTTGTACGGCAGCTCGCGCGCGGCCGCGACGCGCTCGAGCGAGATCGGGGACTCGCTCCGCGGGAGCGCCTTGAGCGCGTTCGCGGGCCGGACGTGCTTGTTCTCGGGCAGCGAGCCCTTCGACCACCCGCACCCGCCGCAGTTCTTCTTCAGGGTGCGGCGCCGGTTCTGGAACCACGCGTTCACCGCCTTGAGCTCCCTGTTGCGGACCAGGACGGCGGGCGGTCAGCGCGGGCACGGGCGGCGGAGGGGGAGCCAGTGGGTGTATGCACGCACATATGGAGCTCGGCGGCGAGCAGCGCGCGCTCTTCGCGCGAGGGGTGCGTCTTTACTTCGAACACGGACAATAACGCGCTCGTCTGTGCGGGTACGAGCCGCTTCCGTGTCGAAGGTTGTCCGAGCGGGCCCGTCACGGTCCGCACGGGAACGGTGAGGAGGGAGTCGGAGGAGCATGCGGAGACGGTGGGCGACTGGGGCGGTGTCATCTTGCTGGGGATGTTGGCTGGTCTTGCGGCGGGGTGCAGGGTTGGTGGTGATGGAGACTACGAGAGATAGGCCATACGCGGAGAGTTGGACTCTGGACTGGAGGTTGGAAGTCGCGTAAACGCGTTTGAACGTTCGACGTCGAACCGCGTCGCGCGTCCTGACGCGCGCATACGACACCAAACAACGCGCATCACGCGTCCTTGTATCCCAATCACGTGCACGTGCCCAGAGCGCTCATATTGACTCGGATCCGAACTTGTTTTGCACTCGGTGAGGTACACAAACAGATGTGCTGTGTCCCGAACTGCACTGGCGGAGCTCGATGCATAACCCTTGCATTGACAGATATTAGGAGACTACAAACAACAAACAACAAAAGGAACGCATATGACAAGACAGCAGCACATTATGCATGAAGGTACAACACATGCATGAGCCATTTGTAAGAGACAGATCTCATGACGAGATGTACAGTAGGGAGCGTAGCACATTATACGTAGATGTACGCCGTAGCACAAGCAACATCAGCAAATAATCATAACCTATATACAAGCAGCCATGTTCGTTGACGACCAAAGACCCCAGACTTGGATCCGGGTTTACCGGATGAGGTGTTTGTGCTTGCGCTCCACCCCGATCGAATTGGCCATCTCATCGTATATAGCGTCCTCCTCCGGAGTCACGTACATGGGCCAGACGCTCTCCACGTGATCGGCGTGCGGGCGGAGCTTCTCAAATTCCTCCTGCGTGAGGCGGACTTGATTGGTGCTTGGCATGTAGATGTTCTTGAACCTGACCTGGAGATGCTCGCGGCGCTGGACGAGCGAGATAATCTCGCCGATAGGGTGGTTGGAGAAGTACAGCGTGCGGAGCTCGGGGCACAATACCGGCGACTGCTCCTCCTCGCCCGCTGCGAGCGAGTTCCGGGTCGGGCGCGGGTCGCAGACGAGCGCGTCGAGGAAGATGGACTTCACTTGCGCGACCTTCAGGTACTTCAGGTGCGGCGAGTTGTCGAAGAACCGGATCATGCGGCGCATGTTCTGGTCCGTGGGCGCGATGTCCACCGACGAGGCCTGCAAGTACCGCACCTCCTTGAACGTCCCCGACAAATACTCAAACAGCGGCCCGTAGTCCTGCCCGATGAGGGACACCAGGTTGAGGCTCATGACACCGGGCACCTGCATGTGCAGCAAGGTGTGTATGGCGAAGATGCAGCTCATGTTGCCAAGTGTGAGGTCCCTCAGGTTGGGGAGGGAGACCGGACGGACGTGCGCACCACGCTGTGGGAACCACTGCGGGGCGGCGCTGTCGAGCGCGAGCTTGTACAGTTCGGGCGACTCCTGGAGAAGCCGCGACCAACGTTCAGAGCTAGGGCATGACTCGTGGGATAAACGCCGCAGGTCGAGCGTGCGTATGAGGGCAGGCTGGAGCCGGTTCCAGTCGATGGACACCCCGTTGAGGGCTAGCCAGCGTAGCTTCGGGGCAGCGTGTGCGCTGAGAGGGTGGATCCCTCCAGACCCGATCGACTTCTCCTTCGGCCAGAGGAGAGGAGAGCCAGTGCGGTGCAACTCGAAGCGCTCCAGCGCCCTGGGCGGACCAGCCGCAGCGAACCGCCGCAAGAACGTCTCGACGACATCCATGTCCTGCAGGATGACGACCAGGATGCGGATCTGGGGTACCTTCTGGACGAGACTGTCCAGCAGCTGGTTGATCTGCTGCACCGTGATCAGGGGAGGAGCGGGGGGAGGAGGGGGGGCGGGTTGACCTGGGGCTGGGGCGGGGACCGGAGGCCTTTCCTTTTCGTTGATCCGGATGTCGAGGGTGGCATTTCCAGCACGCTCAATGAAGGCGAGGGAACGCTTCCAAGGAGCAGCATCGCGGAACCACACCGAGTTCCAGAGCGTCCGGTCTGCCAACGCCACGGCGCGGAAGCGACGACATGTCCACGTCAACGTGAGTCGGTGCTCCGTGGCCTGCTCAACTCCGTCGGAGCTCCAGACGACATAACGGAATATAATGTTGAGGATCTCGGTGGGGAGGTCGCGGATGGGGAACACCAGCCAGAGCAGGATCTTGCGCTTGAACAGGACGCTCGCGAGGTCGCGCTCAAGGGCGACGTTCCGACGGTTGGGCGGGTATTGGTTGCGCAGCTGCTCGAGCTCGACGATGCGCGTCCGTAGCATCTGCAGACGCGCCCGCAGGAGAGTGTAGTCGAGGTCGCGAAAGGGCTCGGGCCATGCCTTGAGGTAGGCCTTGACCAGTTGGTCGGCGTCCCACTGGGCCAATGGTTCCGCAGGGTTGAGATGTGTCAGTTGGTACGAGAGAAGGTGCTGGAGGATTTGCGAGGAGGACATCTTGGAGTCCCGCGAGAGGTGAGCCGACGGGCGCGCGTCTGGATGGAAGGACACGCACCTTTTGTGAGAGGCTATGCGCAGAAGCTCTACTTGTCTAGGTGTACGGGGTGTTGAAGAGGGATGCGGTTGTTCTGATGGCAAGGACGCGCTCGAGGGGGGGAATATAGGGCGGAGGGGGGTGGGGACGCTTTGACGGACCAAGCGGAGGGGGCCTTGTACCTGGAGTGGCAGGCGGTTAGTCGTCGCTGAGGGTCGCATGGTGGTGATCGATGAACAAAGCGCGGGAAAAGTCGAGCATAGAAATGGGCACGCACCAAATAATGCTGTTTGGCACTGTGGGCGTCCTGCGATCCGACTGAAGCGCGTCAGCTCTTCCCTCCTTCCGTCCTCAATTATGTCCAAGCACTCACCCAACAGCGTCGCAGAGAATGGAGGGCGTGTGTGTTGCCTTTGGAGATATGTGCGCGCGACCTTTCCGAGCAGCCCACGTTGATGCGGCGCGGAGGCTTTCCTTATTTTGCGGACAATAGGCGAGGGATCGGTCGGCGTCCCTGAGCGGGGAGCTTGGTCGCTGTGCAAGCTCACGCTTCTGGCTGGAGGTGAGGAGCTTTGACCGCTTGGTTTCCGGCACCTTTATACTCATGCAGCTGCTGAGGACAGGTCCCGGGACTCGGCCTACCAACCGCCTGCGGGCCCTGGCCACGCCCAGTCGCCTACCATCTGCCACCTGGTGTTGTGATTCAGCACTCATGTTTCGAAGTTGAGGTCCTCACCCCAGACCATGTCCGCAGGGATAACAGGACCCAGTGGGTCCACTACAAAGCAAGTCTGCCTAATCGGGACGTTCGGGAGCGACGGCGCGGGCAGGCGTTCGGACAGGCATGGCTGTGGGTGCGCATGCCCTCTACCAAGCGTCTCGCGTGCGCCGGGCGGGTGGCACAGGTCCAGGCTTAGCTTGCGGAGGGGGCGACATTGCCTGTGCGTGGAAACGCAGGCCAGGGCGATTTGCTTCCGCGAGCGTTGCTTGGGTCTTGCGTCGCATGCCGCCGGCGGGCGCTAGGGAGTTTGGTCAATCCACGAGCTCAGATCGCTATCTCAGCTCGAACTGATGTCTCCTCACCTTCGACGCTTGCGCTTTGTTGCCAGCTTCTCTTCCTTGACCACAATACATATAACTTGGCCCATCGTCTCCATGGCCGCCCATGCCCCTCAGCCGGCGACACCCTTGGTCCGAGCAGGGACCGTTCAAGCAGCGGCCACGGTGGACTCGCTCGCTCGCTCTGCACGGGACCATCGCACAACATCACACCGATCCCCACGTCAGCCTCATGGCCGGTTCTGTCTGGAATTCTTCGATCCATCGTCCGCTCGGTGCTTATTTCTTAGATTGACGGCGTCGACACTGCCTCCCTCGAGTGGCACACTCCCCACCCCACGTACGCGCCCGGCCGCAACACCAGACCACGCCCGCCCTCTCCGCGCCTGCGCACGCCCGCCACGCCCAGTGCCGGCTGGGAGGCCACTGCACGCACATACGAAGCACCTGTTGGCCGCTGTCAATAGCCACTCACAGTGCTCACCGCTACATCCCCCGGTTGCCACCGCACCGCGCATGCATCTCATCTCAACCGCTTCTCGTGCCGCACCCCCTCCACACACTCGCGCTCCCCAGGCCCCTCCAACACATCCCGCCCCGCGTGTCATGTCATCACGCCGAGGCCTGGACGACGGCGGCGAACAGACGACACGCGCCGCCTGAAGCTTGCCAGTTCGAGCAGTTGCCTCTCCCAGGCCACAGCAATCGGCGCGCACCACCCTGGATGATCGGTACGCGCTTTCTATCTCTCTCTTTGTCTTTGTCTGCCGGCGTTCAGACTGGTTCCCTGCGGCGGACTCCGCGCCGACTATGCTCCGCGGTCATCTCCGTTCGCGTTCACGGGGAGCCCCGAGGGCGTGCGCACTTGTGCCACTCATCATCATCATGAGTGCCTGACGCACAGTACTACTCATGAGGTACCATCCGCAGCCTACGCTGACTGTACTGTCGCATCCGTCGGCCTGGGTGCTGTACGAGGCAAGAGATCGTTGTCAATCTCCGGGGATTGATCACACTGGTTCACACAGAAGCGTTCGCAGTACACCACTTGTATAAAGTATGGATGGGCAGTACTGCTACTGGGAAGAGACGACCTACCTTGACTACAGCGAGAAAATGCGAAGAATATTTGGGTGGGGGAGGATAGGAGAAAAAAGAGACCTACTATAGCATATAGGACTCGAGAGCAAGGAACTCCGAGTCGCAATACAACACTCGAGACCCTCCCATAAGTGAGACCTTAAGCATACCCTCGGATCGCGTATCTTACAACCGCTCACATGGCCCACTCAGGCCGCCCTGTTGCCGGAGCCGGACGCCTGAGGCGGCTGACGGGGAGGGGGCGGGCTCTGGATGAGCTCATCCACGATCTCGGTCACGATGTTGTCCTCGCGTTCCTGGCTCACCTCACCGGAAAGCGGGATGCGGGCCTCGACCCTCACCCCCAAACCGGGGTACTGGGTGGAAGTGAAGCCCATCTGCAGCAGGACGCGTCAGCATCGGTCCGAAGGGGCGACGAGGGGGGAAAGGAGCACGTACATCGTCCAGACGCCGAGTGATGGACTCGACGGCGCGGGCGCGGGCGTCGTTGGCGAGGTTTGCGTCCGGTCCGAAGGACCCTTCGCGCGCGTGGCCGGTACCGTGGATGGTGTGCGACCTGCGCGGGACGGTGAACAGCTCCAGCCGAGGGAACTGGCCCCGAGCGTTGCTGATGATCTGACCCTGGTTGTCTACCGTGTTACGACGCTGAGGCGAGGAGGGTTCGTCTGCAGGGCGAACAGGTTCCGCAGCGTTTTGAGGGCTCGTCGGGCTATCGTGCACGTCGCGCATCTCGCTAAAACGGAGGTCAGCACGCATGTTTCGGCGGGAGAACCCGCGCGTCATGCACACGTACCTGTCCGTCGAGACGTTCATGCGCCGCTTCTTGCGGTCCTCCCTGAGGCGACGGTATCGCTCCTTCTCAGCGAGATAGCGCTCCTTCGCATCTTGAAGCGCCTTCTTTGCAGCCTCAGGGGACTCCGTCGGCGACGCACCGTATAGGGTAACCTCAGCATCCCCGTTGGCAGGCTGGGCAGCAGGGGGCGGCACAGATGGGACTGTATCAGCCCAGTCGGTGTCGATTGGAGGGATGTGGTGACCCCAACCGTAGGGAGGGGGTCGCATGCCGAAGGGGTTTCTGCTGCGCCAATCCCCCCAGCCCGGACGCATATGCTGAGGGCCGAAGGGTGGGGGAGCGAACGCACCACGAGGATAACCTGGATGAGGGAAACGGTGAGGAGGGGGCGGTCCGGCGGGGCTATCACCGGGCACACCGAAGATCCCAGTAGGACCATGAGGTGGGGGAGGAGGAGGCGAGGGTGGTACCCCGGACTGCAGAGGAGGGGGAGGGGGAACTCCAGGCGGTGGGGGAGGGGGAACACCGACAGGCGGCGGCGGCGGCGGCGGGGGGCCAGGAGGCGGCGGAGGTCCAGCACGCTCGGGCCGTCCGTGGGGTGGTGGTCCTGGAGGTGGAGGAAAACGATCAAACGGGTTGCCTCGAGGGTCTGTCTCCGCCCAATCACCCCACTGGGGCCCAAACGTACCCCAGGAGCTAGTCGAGCCGTGATGACCGTGGTGTCCATGACCACCTCGACCGCGCCCGCCGAAACCTCCGCGGCCGCGATGAGCACCGAAGCCTCCCATCCAGTGACCGCCCCAACCAGCATATCCGCCCAGAGGATCACGTTCGGCGATCGGCGTGGACGTCTCAGGGGCGTTACCGGTGGTGGGGGGAGTCTGAGCGTCTCGGGCGGCATTACCTGCGATATCTGCAATCACGCGAATCACGTTGCCCAGAGCATCCGCGACCCTACGGCCTGCAACCTCCTCGGCGGAACGCCTGCCGTCAACAGCGACTTGCCGCATCTGCTCGGCGCCTACAAGAGCGCTGCGGCGTATCTCTTCCGCAGCACGCACGACGGCATTGCGGTGTGTCTGCCAGTACGTACCATTGGAAGCGTTTTGCACGATGTTGCGGATGCCTTCAGAGAGTTCGGGGTGAGAAGCTAGGATGTTCGAGAGGGTAGCGAAGAGGTCGGCGACGTCGTGGGCAATGTTCGCAGGCGGAGCGGACATGTCCTCGAGGTCCGGGAGGGGCGGGTCGTCATCCTGTGCTTCACCTCCGGACTTCTTGGCAGAGTCCGTAGCGGGCTGTTCCTTGGGGGTGGGCGTGCGCGTCAGAGTCGCAGCACGACTGCGGCTCCTAGTGAGCCCAAAGATGGGGTCGGAGTTGCGTTTGTTGACGCTGTAGACATGGATAGGGTGTTTGGTCCCAGTCTCCTCTGCGACGACTGATTGGTTGGAAGAGATGGTCTCGGTGTCCGAGCGAAGGTCTTCGGTGCGTGCCCTCCCCTTGCCTTTGTCGGCGGTCGGGGACGGGTTGGTCTCCGCGCGAGATGTGTCGGTGTAGGTCGACAAACGGCCTTCCGTCGTGCTCCGCTCAGCATCACTGTCGACGACCTCTACGAAAGCGTGCGAGCTATCCCCGGGGACAGTGCCCGCGGTAGTGAAGAGCCCGGCGAGCCCGCTGGGGATAGGCTGCCAACCGTCGTCGACCTCCATTTCAAAGAGGACGGGGGCGGAGTGACCGAACGTGTTGCGGTAGTTCAGGCCGGACGCCGTGCGTGGTGTGTCGGGGAGCGGCTTATCGCTGCGGAGCGCCTCAAGGTCGCGCACTGTGAACTTGATAAGGTTGAGAGGACCGCCTTTCCTCTGAATCGCAGCGGATTGGTAGAAGTCCTGAAGCTCCTCCTCGGAGCTGAGCGTGACTTCGTCGCCGTCAGCGTCTACATAGGAAACGCCGACGTGAGCGACGGGGATGTTGTATAGAGCCTGGATCTTGGCTGCGAGTTCGTTCCAAGACGGTTTGTCCTGGAAGGTGACGCGGCGCACAAGGCCATCGGGAGGCATGGAGAGCTTGAGCTGAATGGGAGGCATGGCGGATTGGGTTAGAGATTGACGAGGAGAGGGCGGTCTCTGAACGTGGCTTTATATACCGTCGCCGGTCGAGGAAGGTACTGTCCAAGTCGATTCGAGCTCCGCTGCGCAGTGCGCACGATCGAGCGTACCCCAGGCAAGCGCCCGCTGCGCGTACCTCGGCACCGCATTGCGCAACTCGATCGCCCCCCGGACCCGCTCGGCGTCTGTTCCGACCCACCACTCGTCGCCGAGTCGTCGGTGGTCTTCCCCTTCATCAGCTGCGCATTCACCCAGAGTCATTCACTGTCGGCATTGGACCCACAAACAGATACACGTAACCGCTCGGCATTCGTGTCTATCATACAAACACATGTGCTACTCGACTGCTCTGATGACCCTACATGACTCCCACGTCCTAACTCTGACTGCGAGAACTTAGGCAAAGATGGCGAGATCCGGGTGGATGTCCGCGGGGTCGTTCAGCTGTGCAAACGAGTCATTCATATGCCTCGCACATTGTAGATGCACGTAAAGTGACTTACGCGGAGGTTGATGTTCAGACCGCTGATTGCCTTAAAGTCCTCCTCCGACAGCTCGAAGCCGGTGGACGCCAGGTTCTGGACAAGGCGTTGGTGGTTGTTCGACTTTGGGATGACAGCCAGACCCTGCTGGAGAGCCCAGCGGAGGAGAACCTGCGCAGGAGCTGCACATTGCGGGTCAGCACACGTCGCTCAATCTTCATAGACATCAACTCACTCTTGTTAATCTTCGAAGCGATTTTGGCAACAACGTCGTGCTCAAGCAGGCCGGGCACACCCTTCTGTACACCGAGCTCGACATAGCTCTGGGGCCCGAAGGAAGAGTAGGCCGTGATGGCAATACCGAGGTGCTTGCAATACTTGATGAGCGCCTCTTGTGTGAGGTAGGGGTGGATCTCGACCTGGAGGACCTGAGGCTGGATACGCGCATAACGGTGCACATCATAGATCAGAGCGCCCTGAGCGTTGCTGCAGTTCCAATTCAGTCTTTATCCTACAACGATAGTAGCATACGGATGTGACATACCTCAGGCCAATGTTCTTGGCGAGGCCCTCGTCAACAAGGGACTCCATTGCAGTCCAGGTCTCCTGGAACGGAACATTGCCTACGGAGCGTTGAGATCAATACTGATTCCTACTCTCATCATATCATCTGAGGGCTTACTAGGGTGGACCTTGTTGTCTTCGGGGTGCCACCACTCAGCAGGGAACTTCTTGCTCGGGGGAACGTACTCAAGCGAGATGGGGAAGTGGACGAGATAGAGATCAAAGTACTCGAGGCCCCAGAGGGACAGAGAGTACTTGCAAGCCTCCGAAACCTGGCGTCGCGTGGTCAGCTGACTGTATGCGGAGACGGACGTCCGCGAGATAATTCACTTACATGTTCCTTAGCGTGGCTGGTGTTCCACAGCTGCATTCCCATGTTATCAGCTTCGATGGGCCAATCGGAGGATCTGCGAACGAACCTTCGAAGTGATCCCTATTCTATAGGTTAATATGTGCGCCGAACGAGTGAGCGGAGAGCGTTACTCACAGACATCCTCACGCTTTACGAGACCATCCTTGATGGCGCGCGCAACGCCCTCGCCGGCCTCCTTCTCGTTGCCGTAGTCGGAGGCGCCATCGAAGAGACGGTATCCCTCCTTGATGGCGTTGTAGACGGTCTGAGAGTTCAATGTGAGTACGCGACTCGGACTTGTATCGTCGCATGCAAGAGACATACGTCGGCGCACGTCTCCTTCGTAACCTGTATAGTGGGTTGTTAGTGAATGGTAGCGGGGCAGGAACGCGCGTGGTACGTGCCTTCCAGAGACCGAAGCTACAGGACAAAGGGGAGATATGTCAGTAATCTACACGCTTGGACGCGTTGATTGGCTGCCTACCCGACGAGCGGCATCTAGACGCGCCAATCAAGGCGGTTAGCACGATGCCTAACGGGAGGGAGGGAACAGCTCGCCTTGTCGCCGGTGCGCTTGAGAGAGACGGTGGTGGCCATTTCGATGGGTGGGATGCGAGGGGAGATGGGAAGAGAAGGAAAGGAGGGGTGTGCGGACGAAGAGGGACGCGCCGCTATTTGAGGGAGAGGGTCGGGCGCGTACTGAGTGAGGGACGCGCGCCGTGGGCGGCAGGACGGTTGAAACGGAGAGGGTTGCGAGCTGGGAGGGTGCTCAACCGGTTTCTATCGATGCTCATCGGGATCGATGTCGGTCTTCTGCACGGTCAAATGATATCATGCTCAGCCCGGGACATCCTCGGCGCCGCGTCCCCCATTCTTGACCACTTGCCCTTTTCGGCCCAAACCCCATCTCCCGGCGCGCCCTCCCGTCCGGCGCGGCCGCGCCCGCCAGCGCTCCATCCACACTCGCCCTCGCCCTCGCCCTCGCACCACTCGCCAAGTCCGCCCTCTCAGCCCGAGTCCGTCGTCTCCCACAGCGAGCTCGTCCTCACCCACTCGGTGTTGATGCGCATCCACGTCGTTGGCATCGGCGCCGTTGGCAACTTCGTCGCCTTCCACCTCCGTCGCTCTCTGCACCCCAAGCACTCTGTCGTTGCTCTACACCGCACCAACACCGCCAAAGCACTCCAGGAGGCGTCCCATGGAGGATCGCTCATAGTCGAGAGAGACGGCATCCCCGTCGTCCAAGACGGGGTCGTACATCAACCGTACGGAGAACCGAGGGACCGCTCTCGCAAGAGCGACTTTGCGCCCCTCGCCGTGACCGCATTCGATGACCCGGCGGTCCGTGAGTCCTTGGGCTACATAGATTCACTCGTAGTCACCACCAAGGCCTACGCCGTGACTTCCGTCATGACAGCGCTGCGCGACAACCTCTCGCGTAACAGCACGGTCGTCCTGCTCAACAACGGGATGGGCGTGTACGAGAAGCTTATCGAGGAGGTCTACCCCGAACCCCACGATCGGCCCAACTTCGTCCTCTGCTCAAACACGCACGGATTGTACTCAACCGGCTTTCTGCACACCGTACACGCCGGCCTCGGGCAGATCCGTCTTGGCATCGTACCGGACTCGTTAGGACGCAACTACGAGGCCTCGTACAGCGCCGCCCGCGGTGCCGTCGCTGCCACAAAGCTCAATCTCAATGACATCGCGGACGTGGCGACCGGGGGGGTCAACAACCTACGCTACCTCAACCTCCGGAACACGATCGCTGCGCTGACGAACGCGCCCGGTCTGCGCGCGTCGTGGGAGCCCTTCTACGACGTGCAAGTCGCGATGCGGAGTAAGCTCGTCGTGAACGCGTTCATCAACCCTGTCTCCGCCCTCCTCCAGTGCAAGAACGGCGAAGTGCTGCAAAACGAGCACGGTCGGCGGATCGCGACCGGCATTTGCTATGAGGCCGAAGACGTGTTCAAGTTGCAGTGGGAAGACGAGACGAAGCAACAGGCAGTGGCGTACAGGCAGGAGTACGGGGTTGCTCCCGAACCGTCGCCGTATCCTCGCGCGTTGAAGGCCAGGGTCTTGCGGCAGGAGATCGACCGTGTCGTAGAGGCGACGAAGAACAACTACTCCTCGATGTGCATCGACGTCAAACTGGGTCGGCCTACAGAAGTCGACTTCCTCAATGGCTATATACGAGACATCGGCAGACGTTACAAGTATCGACCGTTCATGAACAACTCCCTCCGGCATCTCATCAGACTGCGGGGCTCCATTCCCCTCGCCCCCCAGCCTACCCCTCCTCTGTCAGGCAAACCATGACAAGCTGCAGACAGGTGAGCATGAAGAAAAACCTTTCTGTGAGCCATCCATGGTGATTGATGATTCTCAAGTGGACAGGGCTAAGAGACCTACTCTACCGCACCTACGCCCTTTTGCAGGCTTCTAGGGTTGGCCTCCTACCACCAGCGCAGCGCCGCGAGCTTACATCTCGAGCGACATCCCCCGCCGCTTGTCGGCTTGCCCGTCCTCCCCGCACACCTCTGCTGGCCATTCAGGGTCCCGCATTGTACGCAACTCCTTGAGCGCGACGCGCGGGTCGTATATGGCGCGGGCACTATGTCCAGCTAGGAAACCTCGGGGGAAGATGGCCCTCACCCTGGTTAACTCACTACATTGGTTGCGACGCGGTACTTGATGTACGTCGATAGGCTAGATAGACTGCGATCTCCCGGTATGTCCCTCCAATTTGGTCAGTAACTAGCCCCGTCGCTCCCTGCTTGTGCCAATTGCTGCTCTGTCCAGCGGGCGCCATACTCTAGGTCGTTCGGGTACGTGACCTGTAGCTCCTCGGAAGGGACGAGGCGACCGCCCAAGCCCTCCTCGTTTGGTATCACCACGTCCTCGAAGTATTGGTCGAAGCAACTGCACTCCCGCCTGAGCTGACGAACTGTCTCTGCCGTCACCGGTGCGGGTTCCGCCTCTTTGTCGTAGTCTCAAAGGTCTCACCGTCTCAGCACCTCATGGACGACGCAAGGTATGTCACGCACCTGTCAAATTGTATGTGATCTCCCCCAAGCGCATGAGAACGTAGTAGACGTCCATTGGGGGCTCGTACTCCCTTCGCAACGTCTGTAGATACAAGATCAGAAGATAATGAGGAGTTGTACGCCATGGCTCCTGAGGGGGCTGAACGCACCTCCCAGCCGTAGACGCAGCCCAAGCCGCGCTCACCCATGGATATCACTTGCCCGACAAAGCCCCGGAACGCGGGTTGCGGCCGACGACGCACTCGGTCCGGCACAAACCGAATGCCCTCCTGGGGGGCGAAGGGCAAGTTGTCGAGCAGCACCGCCTTGCGATCCAGAGGGAATCGAAGGGGCACGACCGGCAGCGCACGCAGAACCGACCACCTCGGCGCAGCGCGGAGCTCCTGCGGGTCGCACACCGCGGCGACGGCGAGCGAAGCTGCGTAGTCGGCGCGCGCGTGGTCGTCGGCGGACGACGCCGAGGCAGCCCCGAACATGCTCATCCTCGTGAAGTGGAAGATGTTGTACGCCGCGCGCCGCACCATCACCGCCAGATCTGCGGGGAGGACGGCGTCAGCCCTGGAGTCGCTGGGCATGCCGGCTTCGGCCAGCATCGTCCCGAGGTCCTTGCTGGAGAAGACGATGGGGGGATCCTGGGTGCACACGTCGAAAAGCATGTCGCCGTGTTGGGGGTCTGGCGAGGTGATATGGCACAGAACCTTTCCTGGTGTGTTCGTCGGTCCCGCACGGACCCCAAGGCGACGAGAGATGCCTGCGAAAACCCAGCACAAGGACATAGGAAGGGTCGAGGACCGTTGGGGCCCCAAGAAGCATGGCGGGAACTGATTGAGTATGTTTGCGAACGAATTGCCTGCGGCATGTAAGCCATTGGTTGCGCACACTGACAATATGGGTACTTGGTCTGCATACCTGAGGCAACGGCAAAGCCAGCATCATGCATGAAGTCGCGGATTCCAAGTATCACAGTCGTCAAGTTGTACCCAGGTTTGTCAGGATCTGACTGAATACCCTGCTGAACCAGCTTGTGGCGACACGACTCTGCGAGCTCGTCTAGCTGCAACAACGTCTGTACGGTCAGGTAGTCAGAACCACGGACGCATATCATAGGATATTAGACTGACATCTTGAGGCGAAACGCCGACAAACGCGGAGAAGCCCAAGAGGACATCGTCGAACGTGGACCCTGCATCTCGGAGACGCGTACGCATCCACGTCCTGGCAGCATGACTGCGAGCTATGACACCCATGAGAGCTTCCGCCCAGAACCGTCTCGGGAGTGCGTGGGGTTCGACCTCGCCTTCATCGTCGTTTGCACTCTCGTCGTCGCGGAAAACTCTGGGGATGGGCAGCCGCCTTTCGGGCTGCAGAGCATCCCAGACATCGAAGGACATCTCCCGCGCAACTTGACTCGCGATAGCCAACCGGTCGTCCCGACCCGTCCTGATGAGGGCAAGCAGGCGTAGCGCGGTTTGGTCCATCTTGTAGCGCTCCGCGAACAGCGAGCGGAAGTCGTTTCCTAAGCGTTCCCTTCGTTCCTCCTCCTTTGCTTCGTCGCAATGCGTGTAGCGGGATGCGTACAGTTTCTCCCACAAGAAGTTTTGCAGTGCCGCTACGCGCAAAACGGAGTTGGTGGAGAGGAAACTGAACACGGTAGCGAAAGTGGACGGCTCTCTCGCGGGTAACTCGTTGAGGATCTGGACCCACAGCTCGATTGGGAGGGCAGTCGCCATGTCTGTACGGCCCTACAGGACGTTAGTAACGAGTGACTCTAGCTCTGTGGCCAACTTCAGTGGTGAGATGAGTGGAAGAGCAAAAGGTGCTGAACGTGGGACAGCCAACTCTCCTCGCACCCCAGACCCGCGCTGGGATGCGCTGGGATGCGTGCGGTCCGACGTGCCGGGCTGTGCTACCAGCCATCTACTGATGACATCATCGGTGTATGAACACGACGACTGTTCGCCAAATTGTTCGCAAGTTGTACGGCATCCTAGGGCCTACTCGTAGCTGGGCTGTCATGGGCTCGACACATGTGAATCAAAGTCCACGTCGAGGGCTCGCATGTACTGAAAGTCCATATGATATGATTAGCTAAGTAATTCAATGCAGAGGTACTATGGGGTATCGCTAGTGATATGCAAACGAAGCAAGGCATAGTCGCTGATGCGCACCAAGCACAACCGCGTATAAGAGCTATTGTCCCCCTCCAACCTTGCCTGTCGTAGTAGGCGGCGGACAAGGGACCTGTACGTCCTCCGGGTACAGAGTTTGCATCTCAGCCGTCAAGACGAGTCTCGTTGGGAGCAAGCGTCCATCCTCATCTGGGATCATGTCTTCCGTAGAGACGTCCTCAAAGTACCGTCCGAAATGCTTCCAGGATATGTATAGGCTCCGGGCGGCCTCTTCAGTTAACCCGCCTGTCTCGTATCCTGTAGGTTCTCGTACTGATGAGGAGTCAGCATCCCGCCTGATATACGGAAAGCCGCATCAAGCACTCACCAAACTCAACGAAATCCATAGAGAGCACGCGATAACGGATGGGGCCTTCGTTGAACTCCGGAGAGTCCTCTAGGAGGTCGCTCGAGTGCGGGGAGAACTGGACGTTCGACGTCAACATCGGCAAACAACGCTGCCATGGTTTGGACATCTGCCTACCTGCCAGTCGATCACGCACCCATCTTCACTCAGCCGCGAGTTGTGCACCACTTGGCCGACGAAGTGCCTGATGACTTCTCCCGGGTACTGGGACCTACGCTTGACCCGGGCTTCGACGTCCTCCGTGCGGCGGATCGTCGCGAGCACCTCCTCGACGAACTCTGCGCGCTGCTGTGGCGGCGGTACGCCACCAAACAAGGCGTCCAGGAAAATGGGCTCCCCGTCGAGCGGAAGGATCTCCGCCATACGGTCCGGAAAGATCATCGGACTGACACTCTGGCCATCGTGAGTGACTGCGACGGCGCATTGCATGGCGTGCGCGGCGAGGAGCTCGCGCTCCTCATCGTCGTTGTCCCATGGGCCGATTTCGTTGTCGTGGTACCGCCGTAGGTCATGGCTGACGTTGTGCACAGCTTCGACGAAGAAGGCGATGGCGGGGAGGGGTATGAAGCCGCACGAGGCCAGGTCCGGGTACCCGGCGTCGACCATGCGCTTGAAGAACGGCACCTCCGACCCACGACTGATGGGCTGTTCGTTGTTCCTGAAGTTAACGACGAATGCCTCTGACTCTCGGGGAGAACGGACACAGCAGACAGTGTCATCGGGAGGGAGACGGCTAGCGTATGCATCGATCCCCAGTCGCCGACAGATTCCAGTGAACAGCCAGGTCTTCGACAGAACGCTGAGAGGGAACGATCCAGGTGCGGCCGTAAACAGGGTGTGCGGGAATGAGTTGAGGAGATGCTCGTCCAACTCGGGGTTATCTACAGATTCGTCAGTGTTCACTCAAGTACGCGGAGATACCACGAGCGACTCACGTTGGCTCAACAGCCAACCCTCCCCCCGCATGTACTTGATCACGCCCTGGCACGCCTTCATGAGATCAAAGTCCGGCTCACTTTGGCTAAGCTCGATCCCCTCCTCCTCAAGCTCTCCGCGGCACTCCTCAGCCACGTCGTCCAGGCTCTCCGAGATCTACAGCTTGCCCCTATAAGCCGCGCACCTCTACACGCCACACGAGTGGTCCGCACCTCATACGGCGACCAGTCGAAGAAGGCCGAAAACCCCGCTAGCATCTCCTCAAAGCTCACCGTCCAGTCCCCGCTCGCGACCCGCTGCCACATCTTCACAGCCCAGTAACGGGCGATGACGCCCTGCACGACGCCCGCCCAGTACCTCCGCGGGAGCGCGTGGGGCGCGGGGTCCTTGGCCCCCGCCAGGTGCCCATTCCGGCGGAAGTAGCGCGGGATGGGCAGCTGCTGCTCGAGCTGGAGCGCGTCCCACACGTCGAACGAGTACTGGCGGACGAGGACGCACGCGCGCGCGCTGCGCCCGGGCACCTGCGTGCGGATCTCGTCGAGCAGGCGCAGCGCGGCGCGGTCCAGCTCGCGCCGCGCAAAGTAGCGCAGCCGATAGTCGTCCTCGTACCGCGCCTTCCGCAGCTCCTCGTTCTCCGGCACGCTGTGCGAGTACCGCGCGTCATAGTACGGCTTCCAGAGTGTCGAGGCCGAGGCAGCAGCGCGGAGGTAGTGGCTGGTTGCAAGAACGCTGAGAAGTGTCTGCAGACCTTGCTCATGCCGAGGGTGGAAGAAGCTCAGGATATAGGTGTACACCTCAAGAGGCAGCTCCGGTCGAGGTGCGGCAGACATGGTGCCGGAGCCTATTGGTGAGATGGGCGCTGAAAGCAAGTGGACTTGGGACGCGTCGCGACGCGTTTGAGGGTCCTCTGGGCGCTTGTGAGGACTGGCCACTCACAGCCGCTCGATCGCTGATACTCACACTCAGGCACCTAGCAGATATACACAAGGGGTGAATACAGCTGGAATGATTGAAACAACAGCAGGTATACAGAATAAGTGTAACAGCGTCCGTCAAAGCTCGTACATCTACGTCGCGTCGGACTGAAGGCACTATTACCCACAGCCATCGTAAACTAGTGGTCGTCGGCGCCCTTGTACCCCCACAGCACCATGCGCGTCGCGCCGTTCTGCCATGTCTCGACTCTGCGGCGTGAGACGATCGAGTACGTGGAACGGTCCGTGCCAACGAAGCCCGTTGCGCCAGACTGAATGGCGGCGTCGAGAATGACGGGGTACCACCGCCCAAATACCTCCGCGGTGCCAGCGGCCGTGTGGTCGATCGTCCGCCAACCCAACGCAGCGACTTCCTCCCACCACGCAGGGTCCGACTCGTCGCTGGTGATGATGACACGCGACATGGGGATGTCGATCCCCTTCCGTTCGCGCAGCTCCTCCTGGACTTCCCTGTAAGACGCGGTCAGCCGCGGAAACGAGGCGTCAGGTTGCCTGCATGTTCTCACCTTACGCGCCGCGCGATGACAGGCAATGGCGCGAAGCAATCCTCGGGCCTCTCGGCCTGCCAACACCAGTTCGCGAAGTCGCCGTGACGGACATGTACGGCAATGTACTGGATTGTGGATGAAAGTCACACGTTTGTGAGGCACGACGTCCGACAGGACTCACCGGTGGTACTTCAGCATCCGCGGGCACGTCAAACACCTGTCGCACATAGTACGCGGCCATAGCTTCGATGCGTGGTGTCCAATGGAGGTACCGCAGGACATATCTCCAGGTTGGCGAGTAGTCGTGCTCCAAGTCGCTCGACTATTATAGTCAATATCAGAACGCTTCGGTGGGAATGCACTGTGAGCCTACCTGTTGTGCACACGCGTAGTACAAGTAATCGAAGCACAACATGTGTTCGTCGGGGTCCAGTGTCACATTGTGCTGTGGGGAAGGCAGAGGGTTGCCGAGGTTCTTTGAACGCTCCTCGGGGAAGCTAAGCCGCGCTAGTGACCAGAATGTGCTACACATGTCATGGGGGTAGTCGGGAATCAGTTTGATCCAGTTGGGGGCCTTCGTGTACGAGATGTCTGTGTGCAGGTTAGCTGAGAATTGGAGCTCGGTCGAGGCGGACTCTCTCACCAAGCTTGAGCCAGTCTGGCACTGAGCTTCCTCTGGGGTGGTGTTCGTTGAATTGGACGGCCTCCCAAACGTTCCAACAGCCTAGGTCGTCAACCACTTCACTCTCGGGATCTTTCACCTCGTACCACTCCACGATTGGGGTGTTGGATTCCCTGTTGTAACGTGGAACGTCGAACACCTCGCCGAATGGTATCGGTGGGACGTCGCCACCGATGTGCGAGGGGGTGAACATGCCCACGACCGGGACGCGGTCCGTGACTGCTCCGAGGTATATCAAGTTCGCATACGTCATGATGTCGTTGGCTGAACGCAAGAAGGTCAGTTCAGGAAAGGGAATTCTGCGTTGTCGGACGTACTCCATCCTGCGGATATCCAGGAGGTGATATACTTTGTGTCGTTCCGCAAATTGTCGCGGAAGCTCTGAGTGGGAGGACCAAGGACGAAGGGGGAGAACTGAAGTTGCTGCTCGGGTGGTCTCTCCTCAAGCACTGGCTCCGGCACTGAGTTGTTTGCGGGCGTGAACGCGACATCTTCGTGCACGGGGATAGCTAGCGATTGCTCTCGAGTTGCGAGGTTGGTGAACGTGAGAGAGACAAGAGCTATGGCCGCGAGTGAGAGCGAAGCTGTTATGAGGAGGCGTCGCTTGTACGCGAAGGTGGGCATAAAACGAGGAGCAGGTGAGCGTGAAGAGGGAGAGGCGGGCGGGGTAGCGTCGGCGTACGGAAGGAGCGGCATGCTCGACTGGGATCGAGCATGAGTGTACGCATTGGAAGACTTCCCGCTCGGGGCCATGGTTGAGAGGAGACGGAGGAAGGGGGGAGGCGACCAAGGGAATATTGTTAGCCGAAGTGGAGAGGGGATAATAGATACGAGAGGGGGGCAGAGCGGAAAATCCGTTCCCTCGCCCCGAACCTCGAGGCCGACAGAGGGCCGTCCGCGTCGTCTGCGCCTCCGGACCAGCTCGATTGCCTTTTGCGAGATCAGCCCTGCAATCTCAGATCCCTGTCACAGCGCCCCTTGATCGGGCATTTACGGTGTCACGGGCGTCACCGTGTCCCTGCCTGGCGTCACACTCGGCGCGCGTCCTCCTCTCCGACCGCGCTCCGGCTGCGGCAGCCCCAGCCTCGGTGCCAACGAACTTGCAGTTTGTCCCGCCCACGTCCCGGCCGAACTGCGCCATCCCTCTTCTGGCCCACAGCAGCGCCTTGCCGTGCGGTCATATGCTCGCCGGCCAGCCATCGATGCACGCCGCTGCACGCGCTGTGCACGCGTGTTGCAGGTGCAGGACATGTTCCCCACCGCCCTGAATATAGCTCCTCCCCGGTTTCCTCGGACTCTCTTCTCCCGCCTCGTTCCCCGCGATCCATCGGGCGCACCTCCCAGCGGTTTTAAGCGTCTCGCAGGCACCAGACAGGCAGAAGACCAGCGTTTTCCTCAGCCGCCGGCCCTTACGTCCTGCCTATCCGCACCCGCCCCCTTAATACCTCCACGGTCCTGTCTGTGGCCGATCGAGTTCGCCCACACTCGTTCGCGCTGACCGTCCTAAGCTCTGTCCTTCATCCTCCTCGCCATCACTGTCGATAGCACACAATGGCTGGCACAGACGCCCCCCGGTCCTGGCAGGTAGCAGGTGTGGTCTCCTTCTACATGTCTGCCGCCCTCGTGGTACGTCATCAGATGCCGTCAATACTAGAAATCCGTCTGAGAACTCAGAATGCTAACGTGTTTCTACCAGATGGTCTTTGTGTGAGCGCACAACCTACCTTCGGCGTAACGTAGTGGCCTAACGGAGACGCTTCAGCAACAAGGCTGTCCTGAACTCCTCGCCAGACCTACCGCTGTTCTTCCTCCTCATCCAGCTCACGTTGGCTGTAGTGCTTCTCCATGGAGCTGCCTTCGTGTCAAAGGGGGTAGAGATACCCAAGCTTGAGCTCAAGACCGCCAAGAAGCTTGCTCCGGTGACCATCGTCAACGTGGTTGGGCTTGTCTTCAACATCCTCTGCCTTCGTGGCGTCGACGCGTCTTTCTTCCAGGTACGCATCTGGAGCGGCATAAGAGGCTTCGTACGCTAACCAGTTGTCGCGAATAGATCGCCAGAGGGATGGTTCTGCCGCTCACCATCATTGTGTCTTCGATACACGGTCGCTCCCTACCGTCATTGCGGGTCATCTTCGCTGCTGCAATCGTTACGGCGGGGTTCTTCATCGGCGTAGCGCCTAACTCCGCCACTACGGACCGCTGGCATGAAGCTCCCAGCCGCCTTTCCATCGCATACGGCGTCCTGTCTTCGCTTTTCATCGCCATCCACGCTGTCCTCATCAAGATGTCGCTACCGCATGCTCAAAACTCCACGATCCAACTGGCATACTGGCAGAACCTTGGATCGGCGCTCCTCCTTGGGCCGTTCATCCTCCTGCAGGGCGAGCTGTCCAAGTTGTCACAACTGATCAGTACTCCGGAGTGGAACGCTGAGGTGTTTGTGTGGGGGAGCATCGTCACTGGCGTCTTCGGTTTTCTGCTTTGTGTCGCAGGCCTGCTCAGTATCAAGGTCACGAGCCCCATTACCCACATGTTCTCTAGCGTGAGTCAACCGCTCTGACCTCTCAAAGTGCGCAACCACTGACCATTTGTATTTTCTTGCTATCTCGCTGCCACCGACATCACTGGCGTTCTCAGGCTGCCCGTTCCGCCGTTCAAACGCTCCTAGGGGTTTGGATCTTCGGCGATTTGTTAACCGCGTATGTGCACCTCTCTCCCGCCATGCTACTGTAACCGTGATGTGCCTTACTTCTTGCTGTTCTCTCCCCCACTCTCTATCTCCGTTGGCCAGATCAGCGCTCTCATGCTGACATGTGTCGAATTGCACGCTAACCGCCCTGTCTCTCCAGAAATCGTGCCATCTCGATCCTCGTAATCGCCATCGGAACCATGTACTACACATGGGTCAAGTCTGTCGAGACCACGCCAGCCCCGCCGCGCTCGGCACTTGCACCGCCAAAGGATGACATTGAGGCCAACGGCGGCATCCAGCTCGAGCGGCTCGAAGACGAAGTGCACGATTGGCAGGCTGAGAAGAACAAACAGACCGCGTAGTAGCCGCTGTCTGCCCTGACGTCTGCTCCTACGCTGCTGTCGCTGTACCTGTATAGCTGGGATGTGTGCGTAGTCGCATTTACACCCCTCGCAGCGACTGGCAGACATTCCCTTGTCTGTCTGCTTCCTGATGCGAGAACAGCGAGCGCGACATGGGCTGTCGCGCGCCGCTGAAGAGGCGGCCGAAGGTTCGGAACAGTGTTCGCGTTGTACAATTTATCGGACAGTGGCTGTTACTAGGACCGCGGGTAATTCGGACGCTTAGCTACTCGATATGTATCGTACCTACGACGTCCATGGTAGTCGCGTCGTTGTATTTGACTCTCCCGGACCGACCAGATGGCATTTCCCCGCGCACCAGCGAGGCTCGAACCGGGCGGACACCCACGTCCGTGAAACGTCTTGGCGACCCCGTACGCGTCTGAACCCTCCAGTCGCTCGGGACGAGCTGGCCGCTTGTACTGTATGCGGTACCTGGGCGGCGGTATGGGCCTTCTATCGCCTCAGCCCCAACTCGCGCGCCTTCGTTCCCCATGAACGCGCGTGGCGGCTGTGCGCAACGCCCATTTGTCGCCTTCGTAGCTCTTCCTGGACGTCGAGCCACATGCGCACCAGTGGGAAGGCCAAGACCGTCAGCGCTGGATCCTGCCTTCGCTCGCCCTTGCCGGCTTCGAGTCCTGATCAACCAGCCCGGATGCCCATTCAGTGCGCGTCGTATACCCATCGATTTCCCTCAAGCTTCCCGCCGGCCGTTCATCCGTGTCGGCTGCCACCCACCCTTTTCTCCGGACATCATGCAGGTGCCGAGTCGCGCCGCAAGCTCAGCGTCACGGACCAAGGTGGCACGCACACGCTATACAGTACGTCCACCCGGACGTCTCGCTTCGCCTTCGCCGTTCTGCAGTGTTCGATTTCCATGGCATGAGGCTTCGGGGCGGCTGCTGCCAGCGGCGCACTAAAGGCCCAGGTGCGTCGACGTCCCCCCCGCGCGTTCGCAATGGTTCGCGTTCTGATTCTGATGTCTCGGGGACACGGACACGCTGCAGACGCCATTGACGTCCAAGGTCGCGCGGCGGCCTTGACGTGTCTTACATACGCCGCACAGAGGACGCCGTATAGTATGCCATATGCCAGTCTCCCGCTGTGACATCCGCGTGCCGTGTCCGACTCCGCCTCCGGAGCGTGGCCGCAAGTACGTGCACACGGCGTTCCGAGTCCGAAGGGAAACCCGTGCAACCGAGGCATGCGATATTCGGTGCGTCCTACTTCCCATCCGCAGAACGTGTGGCGGCGGCGCGCCGTCGAGCATCGCCGCTGGCCCATCGTGAGCATCCCGCAGCGCCGCACGCGACCGCCACCACCGCTGGCACTGGCGCGTCGGTATTTTTGGCGGTGGGGTCGGGTGCAGAGCGCGCAGGGGCGGGGGCGTGCGGGGCGCGTTTGCGATCGCTTCTAGCGTGGCCGCGTCGCCCTGTGGGCTGGCAGGCTCCGTGCTGATCAAAGGCACGCGCGCGGGGTGCAATGTACACCCTCGTGCGAACTCTGGCGAGGCCTCGTCCGACCCTCGTTCACCGATTTTGAGTTCTGAAAGGGGAGGTGTCTCCTGTCCGGCACAGCAACGGGACATGCATAGGCGGCTTGAAACGGTGGAACGCCCACTGATGTGCTTGAGGACCCCTGGCAAGCGTTCGCCGTCTACGATGTCGTGTGCTCGGTCTTGTCTGCCCATGCTCCATCGCTCTTGATCACAGCGCCTTGCACTAATCTACTCAAGGTACTAGCCCAGGCCGTCAGCCCTTCGAGGCGCTCCGTGTTGATCACCACGTTTTCGCGCTGCTCAATTGGCCTCGATCTCGGTCCCGGTGCCTCCACAGGTACATTCACCTCGATTGTATGTCTGCGCGAGTACAGCGGGGCAAGGTACCGAAGTCAGGTACGTACGATATATTGTCACGTACCGTCGGCCTGAGCGGGAGGAGGAAGAGTCTCTCCGGGAGGCCATTGCCCGGACTCGGACTCGGGTTCCGGAGGGCTGAACCCTAACCCCGCACGGAGAAGGAATACAAGCGTGACACCGAAAAGTGGCCGTCTCCGCAGCCTCATGCTTTCCTCCACCACCGCCATGGCCCATGCCGACCGCCGAACTTGCTCTTCCCACCGCAGCGTCGCGATATGTAATCGATGTCCCCCGAAATTCGCCTCGGGAGGCATTCTCTCACCGGCCCAATGACGCCCACACCGGACGGGCTGAACCGTTCGGCGGACCATCACGACCGTCTCGGAATCTCAGATGCCCTGGCCACTCCCGTTCGGCTCGAGCGCGGCCCTCAGTGGGTAGATTTCATTACTTAGCCACCCAGACGTCAGGGCATCCCGCCGGACGCCCTCGGACGCCCTCCTGGACTGCGCCGAGGTGCCATTAATATTTATTGCTGCTCGTTGTGCTGCCCCGCGGCTCACGCCTGTCCTTCGAGCTCCCTGCCGCGCCGCTCTGCGACCGCTGTCTGCCAGCTTCGACGCCTGCCCTGGGGTTCTTATACCGCGCGATCTGCGATAGGATTGTAGACCTCTAGCACACCTGCGCAGCGTCAACATGGCCGATATCGCTGAGCTCCCGACCCCGCCCCCGTCCGCCACCGATTTCCCGGACGATGTTGTCGAGAAGCTCTCGTTAGACGACTCGCACCCGGTCTTCGATGGCGTTGCTCCTGGATCGTCGCGGAAGCATCGCTACGAGCGCAAGATGGGCGACACCGAGCTCTCGTACTTTCTCCCATCTCGCCAGTCGGGCGTGAACGACATGTGAGTGGCGTATGGGCGTGCACATTTCGCATCGTACTGACGCGTCGGCTAGGTATCTGCACCTCGGCTTCAAGGCACCCGAACGCGTCGCACGCCGTTCCCGGGTGTCTACCGTCTGGGCCATCCTCCGACTCCGCCATCCTCTTCTGTGCGCACGTGCGGAAATGCGCGACTACGACGACGTAAGGTTCATGTACGTACACAGCGTTGTCTCATGTGGGCGTCCCTGATGTTCGTTCACGTACCAGTTATGACGCTCCGTCGTCCGCGCAAGACGCGTACTGTGATGCAGATGCGAACTTGGAGTATCGGACACAGACCAAGGATGGTCAGTACTTAGCTCAGGCCTATCAACCAACGCCGTCATGCTGACATTACATTTGTCTGTAGAAATGATAGACGCGTATCTCAACGGCCCCCGTACGCTGTCAAACTCGAGACTGTCATACCTCATTCTCTCCGAGCCTCCCAGTTCGCCGGTGTTGATGCCTACACCACCCCGCACACCCTCCCCGACGAATGTATCCTTGGATGTGAGTTCAGGGTCAGAAGATGAAGCTGAGGTCGAGGTCGAGGGCAAGCATGAGTATGAATTGCTCATCTGCGCGATGCACTTCCTGGGCGACGGCATGGCGCTTCACCAGTTTGCAAACGACTTCTTCGGGCTACTCGGTGGCGCAAGCTCCGATGACGAACTCCGCGAAGTTCTCGAAGAGGAATGGCAGTCGAGATGGCGCCTCGCCCCTGAAGAAGTACGTTCACGCTCCTGCCATTGAGTTTGTGCGGCGGCTCACGACGTCTCAGTGCATTCTGCCGGCCGCGCTCGAAGATAACATGCCGCTTCCCTCGCAGAGGTTCCGACGGGTTGCCGCTCATGTGGACTTCCAGCTGTCGCAGCAGCGGCTAGTCGGCGGGCAGCTCTTCCCCCGACGAAAGCACCCCGAGCGCCATACGATCGTGCCAACCGTGTCCTTCCCTGAAGAGCGCACAAAGGCTATCTTGAAGAAGTGCAAGGCGCACGGCGTGTCCATCTCCGCGGCGCTCTTCGCAGTCTGCAACATCGCATGGGCCCGCATGGGCGGCGGGAGCAAGGCGGCGCCCACGCTCATGTATTCCGCGCTCAACCTCCGCCCGTACTTCACCGCGCGCCGCGCCGCGCCGTGGGACTCGTACTGGTACCTCGCCATCGGCTACTTCAACGTCGTCCTTCCCAGCTTCGTCCCGCCTGGGCCCGCGGCCGAGGCCGCGTTCTGGCTCCGCGCGCGCCACGCGAAGGAACAGAGCACGCGCGCCGCGAAGAGCCCCCTCGTCGCCTCGCGCACGCACGAGATGGCGCGGGAGCGCGGCGAGCGCGCGCGTGCGTGGGCGAGGGAGGACGACGAGCGCGAGCGCGGCACCTGGATTCCCCCGCGCCTGCCGCGGCGGCGCCGAGCGAATCCGGCTCCCCGAGGGAACCCGTGCTACCTGCGCGCGCCAAGGTGTCGTCGTCTGCGCTCATCGGACTCTCCCTCTTGGGGAACCTCGATGGCATCTACAAGCACGCCGCGTTCCCGGACGCGGAGCTGCACACCCTTACGACTGGCTCGCGTCAGCGCCAGGGTGCGATGCTCCTGTTCGGGTACACATTCAAGGGGCGGCTCTGGATCAGTCTAGGGTATGACTGCAACGGGTTCGAAGGGGACGTTGTTGACCGCTTCTGGAAGGAGGCGCTGGACTGCGTAGACGAGTTTTTGGGTTGACTTTGGACATTTACAGACAGTGACTCGTGCGCAAATGGACTCTGTTGTATTGCATAATGTAGCGTCGACGTTGTTCTCTCGTTCATGACACGGACCTTTCTGACACCTTGTATCCTGAACAAATACAAATGACACCCCTGCGATCCTGATGGCAAGACAGACGATCCGATTGCTAAGGGAAATGAACACACCCAACACGAGAACCACCTCAGAAAACAATGTAGTTTACCCCTCACCGTCACCTGCATGCTACCCCGCGGTGTTGGAACACCACGCCAGACGCCGCGCATGCGTCCACTACACGACTCCATTGCTCCGGCTGGCTACCGCCGGCGACCTCGAGAGTAGTAAGCGAGCCATGGCTTTTCTGTGCACCTGTGAGGAAGTCCAGCAGCGGTTGTTCTTGCGTCGGCCCAAGAGTGAGAGAAAGTGCCTTGAGAGACGCTGGTAGGTTTTCGTAGAGGGCAGGCGTGAAGGCGCCCTCCGTACAACGCAGGTACTCGAGTGAAGCGCATTGACGGATGAGCGTGTCGACAAATGGCACGGGGCCTTGGGGTTGTGCGGTTGCCTCAACCTCGAACCGTTTGAGATTCGGGCAGCGTGTGACGATACTGGACGCCAACGCGTCGTCCTTATCAGTGTCGTCTCCTATCTTGCAGGTCAGGCTAAGCGACTCCAGCTGGGGACCGACGATGGCAAGCAGGGAGTCCAGGGCTGTGGAGTATCCCTCTTTGGCGATGACACTGAGCTTCCGGAGCTTTGTGGGTATGACGGCGGGGAGAGAGCCCTTCTCGTCGCCGTTGAGCTCTAGGCTAAGGCTCAGGAGGGATGGAAGCTCGAGGATCGACTGGACAGTTCTCATGGTATACATGCGGCCGTTCAGCTCGATGTGGCGCGCGGCGCGGACTGCGGGAGAGTCCAGGAGGGTAGGTAGGGGATGACCACGGTCCCACGTCCAACGGAACTCTTGCAGACGGTGCTCAGGTATTCGCTCTATCCACTTGCAGAGCTCTGGCGTCGGCGAATGTGTCCAGACCGTGGCAAGGGATACCCGGCGTACAAAGCGAAGGAGGTGGGGGCGTGTCCTCATCGTGCGAGCGAGCAGTGTGTCTCGAGAGCGGGGGTCGAGGGGAGAGTACTCGATGTCTCTGTAGAGGGCCGCCTGTGCAGGTACGGTCCAGGTGCGGCAGACGACGGCGGCATGGGCCAACGCGTGGGAGTTCACGACATGCTCAAATAGATGGTAGAGCACGTCTTCCTGCATGATAGCAGGGGGGCGTTTGAAATACACATCCGCCATGGCCTCCTCGAGTTGCAATCAGCCCGGGCTCAGAGTGAAGAGAAGTGACCGGGTCGGACGTACTTGTCTATCTCGCAGTAATTGAAGTGCACCGTGGCCGTAGAGATGAGGGTACAGAGCAGTGAGAATGCGAGGTTTTGAGTACCGCAACTTCCGCGAAACGAGAAGCTCGCGGGATCCAGGCTTCGACACGGCTATCCGGCGGCCCTCCTTTATGAGCCGGCTTCGCCATTCGTCATCATGACCGATTCGCAGGTGGGAGCGCGTGTTAATATCTCACAGGTGCGTACCACTTCGGGGACGAGACCTGGGGAAACGGCGGTCAGCATGGTCGGGCGTAGAGTCGCAGCAGCCACAGGCATTCGCCGCAGAGGACCGCTCGGGTGGCGGAGCCAGTCAAGCGCCCGTGCAAATCCTTCACGTGCGCGACGCGTTCGACGCGTCTCACCCGGCTTGCCTCCGCCCTCCATCTCCCTCCCGAGTTCTGGCCCCATCTGCTCAGCTCTCTATCTCCGCTATCCTCCGACTCAGCGTGGCCCAGCCTATCTGGCTTGCTGCAATTCCTCGCGGACCTCAAAATGACAACCATCGCCACATCGTCCCAGGCGGCCGGGTACCGTCGGCAAACACCTGTTCCAGTCCATTCGCGCCCAAACCTCACGGACGACTATGAACGTGAGTGCTAGCCTTGGCGTCCCGGTAGCTTGAAACGAATGTTTGATGTAGGATGGTATACCGAGGCTGCCCCGAACAATCGCATGTTGCTATCCCTTCGTTCCGGCATCGACTCCGAGGTGGCTTGGGCACTCGACCGTCTCTGCAGGCTCTGCCAAAACGAGCAGTTCATGCTCAGAGCCATTCCTGGGTTGACAGATGCTCTTTTTGAATGGCCAGAGTGGTACACTAACGAAGGCGCGAAGCAATACACCGATGAAGCTGTCTTCTTCGCGCTCCCAACCCACAAAGAGCGCAGACGAAGGCATGCGATCGAGTCGCTCTTCATCATGCGGAACGCGGCCATGCATCCCTCCAACGCAGAAGAGCTCACTCTCCATCCGAAAACACAACAACTCGTTTTGCGCACACTGCATGAGCTTCAACCAGACTCTGATGCCAACTCCGAGTACCTGCTCTATGTCATCGAAATCCTGCAGTCAATAGCCGTAAACGTCATCCTACCCCCACCGAGTACCTCCCCCAGAGACAGCCCTATCGGTCCATTACAGCAGATCGCTGGCTCCTCTTCGAACCGGTCTCTCATAATCGCCTCCCTAACTGCCCTGACTGTCATCTACTCCAACCCCGCCAATACCTCGCATCTCACCGCACAATCGCCTGCTCTAGAGACGTCTATGAACGTCTTGCCTCTCATTCTGGACAAGGAGCTGATAGACGCTGCACTTAACTACATGTACGCTCACCTATCATACCCGCCCATGACCAAAGCATTCTTGCTACATCCACGGATGCCGGGCACTCTGAGGCTGCTGGTCTCCTTGATATTGGCGGATCAGATGGAGGAGAACGTGTCATTTGAAATTGGGATCCCTGCCTACACCGCGCCTGCACAGACGTTCGCTGCCAAAGACCACGAGCTCACCAAGGAGGAGCTCGATAGTCTACTCGCTATACCTGAACCTCAACGATGTTACGAATGGTTGGCGCATTGTAACCTCGTAACTTCTTTTCACTCACGTTTCACTTCACAGGATGAAAACCATGTTCGTTGCCAAGCCGGACGGGGAATTGACTCAAGTCGACTTTTGGAACCTGTACAAGGACGTGTTCCTGCCTTACCAGGACCGTCACCCCCTCCTCGTTGCCTCAGACGTCATCAAGAATGTCAACACCGTCTTCCCCCAAGCTCAGGCTATGGTTCTTCCCGGCCCTCCCCAGCGGTTTGTCGTTCGTGGTGTTGACCGTCGGAAAGATTTCTCGGAGAGCGCTCCGTTCAAGTGCCAATGGGACAGATCACAGTGCAGCGCCGCGGTGTTTGCGTCAACCGACGCACTGTACGAGCACATCCTCGACCAGCATCTCAACCCCTTTGAAGGTACTCACATGCCGTGTCTATGGGCCGCGTGCCAACAGTCCGACATCACCAAGGCTCAGATGCGCGGCCACGTCCTTACGCATCTTCCGGACACGCAGCCTACCCCGAAACATCCGTCGCAGCCGGACAACATCACCCTCCCTGGTCCAGGATTCCCCCACCCCATCCCAGAACCCACCACCCGTCCGCCGCCGCCTGCGCGCTCTACGCGAGTCACCTACATGCGGCCGCACGTTGACCCCCCGCCGAGTTCTCTCACCGCGCTGCTCTGTCTGCGGGTGCTCTTCCGCGCGTCGTTCGCGTCGTCGGACACCGCTCCCCGTGCGGACGAGGACCACTTCGGGTTCCCGGGCCTCGTCGACGACCCTGAGGATGATACTGAGGAAGAGCGGAACAAGACCTCCGAGAGCGACTTGGAGGGTGAACGGAGGGGAAGGAAGGCGTTCATTGGGATCCGGTATCTCATGGAGGATGTGAGGTTGCGGCACGAGACGTTCCAAGGATGGGTCACCGAGATGGTTGATGCTGGGCTGACAGGCACCACCGCATAGGTGATCACGTAGGCAGCTGTTTATTGTACCTTACTGTACATAGTATGTATGTCTTGTATGTACTGGGGCTCAGTACTATGCGGCGAGTCGGGGCTCGTAGGTCAGCGGCGAGCGCTAAGTGCGACCCTACACTGTGTGCCCGGGAAGTGGTGATTACTACATGATCTGAAGTCACAATAAGACCATGTTGAAGTGACCAGTTACAGCAATATAAGTAGGGAAACATGCGAGTTTCCGGATACCTGAACTTTGCGGAAAGGGTCAGGTAAAGTGTGTGTTCCAAGTCGTATATCTGGCCAGTATACTTTCCCTTTCGTCACTTTACTGGCCGGTGCACGTCACTTCTACTAGGGGTGTGCGTGCGACTGATGACACCGGGGGTCAAAGCATGGAACTTCCTCCTAGCCCAGCAGTCTGTCACCATGTTCAGCAGGCATTGTAGGAGACTGCAAATCCAGAAGATTGATTGTGTTCTTGAGAGAGAGCGACGGCATTTTTTCTGCGAGAAACCGCTGCCAATTTTCGGGGTCCCGGGGTCAGCACATCCCTCACTTCTACTGTACTATTCCATCACATTTAGTGATGTACTGGTCGCTTTCTTTTTCCCCCATTCCCTGTACCACGGCTCACTCTAAAAAATGAAGATGCGATAACTATATTTAATCTAGCAGCCAGCTGTTGACAAAGCTATGGTTCTTGCTACACTACTGCAGGCACACATTGTATGGTGCCGGTAGACTTAGCACAGTACCAGACCGCTTGCGCTTGTGGCCAAAGGGACCCATGGTACCCCTACTCGTAGCGCCCGGGACTTAAAGATAGTCCATCCGAGGCTCGCCCAGATCCACTCGCTTGAACGGTCGTTTAGGATGGCGCAACACAAGATCCCTCCCGGACAAGAGAAGTTCGTTCTTCGGGACGGACTGACATGTACTCTACGCCGCCCGGGGCACCGGGAAGTGATGTTCAAGGTCCCTACGCGGCGACGTCCAGAGCCACCTACGTCGATGTTCTTGAACTCCCGGACTACATTCTCCCCACAGACCGGCTCTCGCGTAGTGTCCTGCCGGCTTCCCGGAACCTGATGACTGCGTGTAACGTGTATTATAGCTTTGCTGTATTATAGCTCTATCATCGAGCATATCGACCGAGTCGGATGTTGCCCCAGACTGACATCCTTATCAGTAACAGTGCTCCAAGGTAGCTGTTACATAGTGTCATTGTGCGACTCGGTGGTCAAACTGATGCAGATACCGATTAGCTCGCAATACATCTCTCTCTCTCTCTCGCTAATGCCATGTCTGGCACCGCCACCGCTACGACGGTGTTGTCATGGCACGTCACGGGAACGGCCACCCTGCACCAGCCTTTTGAGTCTGTCCGTCACGCACAAATCCGCTAACGCGTGCGTGGATCCCAGCGTCGTACTTTGCAACGCGTACCAAACCGTGCATAAGTGCAAGAAAGCAGACCACGCTCCAGACCGCCTCACATGGAGGGTCGTGGATCGGACGCCGGCGGCCCGACGGTCCAGTTCACTTCGAAGTTCGCGGCGACGTACAACCGCCTTTTCCTGGCAGGCTGCCTCTCACGAGTCGCGTCCTTCTCTATGCTGATCCGCCTGTAGGGGAGCAGTGCTGAACAGCTCGCGCCCAACCATGACACAGACCGGTTCTGGTCTGAGCTGCTCGACCTGGAAGTGGATCGAAACCTGTTGTCAACCAGACTCAATCGAATCAAGAAGGATGACTGCTTGGGCATTCTCCTCAAGGTACGCAGACGTGATCACCGCCCTCGTCAGGTATGATTGGCTAACCCTAGTCATTAGCCAACGCTTAAAGGACTCGTCGACGCTTGCATACGGACGTTGCGATCTGATGAGGCCGACGATGACAAGAAGTCTCACGCTGCGATCACCCTCGCAGTAGTAAGCAGAAGCCTTCTCAGCAAGAACCTTGCTGGCTGGGAGGTTATGGACCTCTTCGCCGGTGGGGTTGGCGACAGTGACCGGGTGTTCAACGTATGCCGCTTCACTCATGTGGAGTTAAGTGGCTGTCATTGAAGATGACACAGAACCTGACCGCCGCTATTGATGATATCCTAAGTGACACGACGACGTCTGGTGGGTACACGCTTGCACAGGGAGAATACGAGCGGCTCAACCACCTACAGCCACCCTCCGGCACGAGGTGTTGCAGATGACTGTGATTTTCGTATGCGGTCTCAGCCAGCTGAGCCCGGGCGCATACTTCCTCCGGCATGACCTGTTCCCGTGCATCTCCAAGGTAGGTTTGTCTCGAATTGTGTGATAAGAATTGGTGGGCTCAGAATATCCACAGATCATCACAACGCCTGACACCGAGAAATACACTTTCGAAGCGGCGCTTCTCATCGCGTTGCTGGCCAATTTCCACAAGTCCGACGCTGCAAAACTCAATCCCTACCTCCGGTGTATCCGAGAAGCGAAAGACGAGAAAATGATGAAGAAAATCTGCTGGGCTGCGAACTTCGCCGCCGCAGCGGTCGTCAAGTACGTCCCGAGAGTCATCCCAAAGGACAGAGTGCACAGTTGCTGACCGCTGGTCGGCAGGGCATACCAGGAGATTTCGGATGACTCTGCGCCTACATTCGCGACAACACTCGGGTCGTTCTTCTCCTCTCTGCGGCCTGCGCTGGCAGCAACACCCGTCGATCCTCCTCGAGAGCTTTTCAAGCAACAGTACGTCCCCATACCTCATCCACGTATTCACTGAGTGACGCATATACGAAGACCCATCGAGGCTTGCGTCATCCTCCTTCCTATCTTTGAGTTCTTACACGGCAGTGCGACATTCAGGAAGGTGTTCGCCGACTCCCTCACTATCCCCGAAGAGAAGGAGAAAAAGACCGCGGTCTCGATAACTCCCCTCCCCATAACATTGCTATCCCTATCGTCATACCTGCTATCTCATGCTTCGTCGTCATCATCACCCCGCGCAATTGCCTACGCGAACCTTGCCATCAATACCCTACTCGTCATCTCCGAGAGCGATACCATACTAGCCGCCCTGCGGCAAGATACCACAGAGCAGATACGACTATGCCGCCAGGTACGTGGGTGTAACTCCAACTACTACCCATCGCTCACCGCTCTCGACAGAGATTACCTCCGTTGCCACCATTCCTGCCTCCGAAACCTCCCCTATGCGCCCTCATCGACTGCACCATCCTCTGGATGCGACATAACCTCCACAAGAAACTTGAGGTGCATTCTTACGTGTACATGTCGCCGTTCTTCACGTCGATTGCGCATCGGTCTGAACCTGGACTGTGCAGAACGTGTATACGGACGTGCTACCAGGTGCTGTGGTATCTACAGAAGGAGCATGTCCGGCTAGGTGCGCAGGCCATTCGCTCGCAACCATTGTGGCTAACTGACGCTCGTTGCAGACTACCATTGGCAGGAATTGTGGCAAGCATTGCTGCTTCTCCTCGACTTTTTGGCGAGCAAGGTCGATAGCTTGATCACCACCGGAGGGGTAGAGCAGCTCGTCCACGAGGTCTGTGCACGCGTGACAGCTCTCACACTGGGCAGAGTGCTGACACAGTGCCCCAACACACAGACATTGCTGGCCTTCGATCTCGCGTTATGTCGCAGCGAGTATCTACTGCCTACACCAAAGGCAGTCCACGAACTCGTAGTATGCACTCGCGTTCCCCTGCCTCACGAAGCTATCCACTGACCGCCACTCTCTAGTATGAGGTTGTGCGCTCGGCGGACGTGTTCCGGAAGCAATACGTGCTTTTGGACAAGGTCTCCAGCCCGCACTCTCCCGCCTCCCACAAGCGTCTGACGGGAGCCGAGCCTCGCGGTGTTCAGGCCCTGGACAACATCATCGCGCTGGCAGAGCACTACGAGACGACGCTCCGGGACGCGGACGTCCGCTCCGCAACCCAGGGACTGCGCGCGGTCGCGCAGGAGGTCGAGAAGGATGGCCTGAAATACGGCGTTGACCTGCATGGGACGGACGATCCTCCGTGAGTGTGCCATGCGTTGTGTGTACGTGCGAACTGGCCCTGACGCGCCCGACGATCGCTCGTGCAGGAAGCAGGCGGAGGATGTGGTAGGTTTCATACGGTTCGCGTATGCCGATGGGATGGCCCTTATGCTGTGACGTACAAAAGCCGCGCGGTACTTGTGTGTATCCACGAGAGGGAGCTGTGGAAATCATCATCTTTGCGGTCACCGATCTTCGCCAGTTTATGCGCGCGCATGATAAGGCCACTCGCGTACAGATAACTCAGAAGTCGGTCCTCATCAAGCGAAACGCCTTGGCTCATCAAACGCAGGTTCTCTGTGAGCCAGGCCCACAGCGGCAGCCTGGATATCTGCAGCACCTCAGCCCATTGGTTGCAGCTGGCGAATTGAACGGATCGATACATGTCTATTTAAACGTACACGGTCTTCTCCGTCCTAGTTCTCGCAGCTTTTGATAGATCATGGTCGCGTCCGCGCCTCGATAGAGGTATGGCACGAGCATCGCCGCACACGCCCGCCCAGAGCGCGCCCACCCGCGAAAACGGAAGGGCGTCGGAGCCGAGTCAAGACGAAAAACTTTTTAACCCCGGGACGATGACCCGTGACCGTTCCGCTCAGTGGGTCCGTTTGGCTTTTGCGACCCTGAACCCCTGCAAACCTGCGCATAAAACACGAGAGAGTGCACGCAGCACTACCCGAGTGCTATCCGGTGACTCTGGGCCATCGTATGAGAGAATTGCAGCGAGTGTGCGGGGGCAGAAAGAGGAGGAGATCTCGGCTCGGGAGAGACGCTGGCGGAGCGCGCGAGGGCGGGGAGTGTGGATGGGTGCATGGGCTGAGAGGGCTGGCCGCTGTGTAGGACGATAAGCGTTTGCTCTTACTCGGTGAATGGCTCGGTGAACACGTCCTCCTCAAAATGGCCCCTCCTCCCGTCCGCGCCCCCTCAGCCCCTCTCCACCCCTCGTTCCCGCCCAGTACTCTTCCCGGGTCGCAGGGTGTCCCATACCGCCCATGGCGGCCTTTCGCAACCTCTGCGCCCTCGCCTCGAGGAACTTCACCCACCATGCACGCACAGTACACATGAAACGTTCTGTGCGTGGGCTTGCGACTGCGAAGACCCCCTCTTCTCTCTTCGCATCCTTGGACACGTTCGCCGACCGTCACATTGGTCCTGATGACAATGAGGTCGCCCATATGCTCAAGAAGCTGGGGTACGACTCCATGGACGCGTTCGTCGCGGACACTGTTCCCGAGAAGATCAGGGTTTCGTCCTCCGCCGTGAGCAACGAGTCCATCCCCGCCCTCAGCGAGTCGGAGCTCTTCCTGCGGGCCAAGGAACTCGGCAAGGCCAACAAGCCCTTCAAGAGCTTCATCGGGATGGGCTACCACAATGCCGTGGTACCCCCGGTAGTTCTGCGTAATGTGTGTGTTCCGTTCTGCGTCTGTCAACGGTTGGTCCTGAATCAAATCGTGCCTGGTAGGTCTTCGAGAGCCCCGCTTGGTATACGCCGTACACTCCCTATCAGCCGGAGATCTCGCAAGGTAGGCCTTGATTGCAGATATTGCTGTCCGGAGCAGGTGTTGATTCGTGTTCGCAGGACGCCTCGAGTCGCTGGTGAACTTCCAGACGATGGTGATGTCATTGACGTCGATGGATATTGCCAACGCTTCCCTTCTCGATGAGGCGACGGCTGCGGCTGAGGGCATGGTCATGGCATTCACTGGCACACACGGCAAGAAGCGCACCTTCTTTGCGGACCGCGGCGTCGCGCCCCAGACCATCGCTGTGCTCCGCACGCGCGCAAGCGGTTTCGGTATCAACCTCGTCGTGGGCGACGCGCTCGCGGATCTCAACTCGGAAGACGCCAAGGCGGACCTCTGCGGCGTCCTCGTCCAGTATCCTGACGTCAACGGCGCTATCAAGGACTTCTCCGGCCTAGCGGAAACTGTGCACGCTGCGGGTGGCTTGCTCGTCTGCGCGACTGACCTGTTGGCGCTCACGATGCTCAAGCCTCCGGGCGAATGGGGCGCCGACATCGTCCTGGGCAATTCTGCACGGTTCGGCGTTCCTGCGGGCTATGGTGGACCTCATGCGGCGTTCTTTGCGTGCACGGACAAGCTCAAGCGCAAAATGCCCGGTCGCCTCATTGGCAGGAGCCGTGATGTCCATGGCAAGCCCGCGTACCGCCTGGCGCTCCAGAGTAAGTCGCTACATGTCGTACGAGAGATACAATGCTCACGAGTGCTGTAGCTCGTGAACAGCATATCCGTCGTGAGAAGGCTACCAGCAACATTTGCACCAGCCAGGCGCTTCTCGCCAATATGGCTGCAATGTACGCCGTCTACCACGGACCCGCCGGCCTCAAGCGTATCGCACAGAAGGTCTCCACTCTCACGCATGTCATCCAGAACGCGGTCGAGAACTACGGCTACAAGGTTGTCAACTCGGAATTCTTCGATACCCTGACTGTCGACGTCAGTGGTGTCGCCGAGAATTCAGAAGTGCTGCATACCGCTGCCCTCGCTGCCAACATCAATTTGCGCAGGATCGACGACCGCCATGTCGGTCTTACTCTCGACGAGAGCGTCGGCGCCGAGGAAGTCGTCTCCCTCATCAACGTATTCGCGTCTGCTGCCTCACGTCCGACTGTGTCTCTGAACGACCTCGCTCCCTTGGAGTCCTCCCCGATCCCCGAGAATCTGCGCCGCACGTCTGTGTTCCTCCCGCACCCGGTCTTCAACGCGTACCACTCCGAGACGGAAATGCTGCGGTACATCTACCACCTGCAGTCCAAGGACCTCGGCCTCGAGCATGCCATGATCCCTCTCGGCAGCTGCACGATGAAGCTCAACAGCACGAGCAGCATGATCCCGCTCTCTTGGCCCGAGTTCGCGTCCGTGCACCCCTTCGCGCCCAAGGACCAAGTCAAGGGCTACGAGCAGCTCATCAAGGTGAGGATGTCTGTCGAATTGTGAGAAGCGCATGCTAACGGCCACTTGCAGGAGCTTGAATCTGACCTCTGCAAGATCACCGGCTTCCACGCGTGCTCCCTGCAACCCAACTCGGGCGCTGCGGGCGAGTACGCTGGCCTGTCGGTCATTCGGGCGTACCACGAATCTCGTGGCGAGGGCCACCGCGACATCTGTCTGATCCCTGTCAGCGCCCACGGCACCAACCCGGCTGTGAGTACATCTATACCGTGCTGGGTACAATGGCTCATGTGTACCTGCAGTCGGCTGTCATGGCTGGTCTCAAGGTTGTCCCAGTAAAGACTCACGCAGACGGCAACCTCGACCTCGAGGACCTGAGGGCAAAGGCTGAGAAGCACAAGGACAAGCTAGCTGCGTTCATGGTACGCACGACCGATGCCCACTACGGGCAGCTGCTGAAGAGCTCTGTAGATCACGTACCCGTCTACGTTCGGCGTCTTCGAGCATGGTGTGCAAGATGTAGGTGTCCTGGGTTCTGAATCGCTCTTGTTGCCTGGATACGCGACTAATGTCTGGGTCATAGGCTTGTAAGATAATCCACGACAACGGTGGCCAAGTCTACCTGGATGGCGCCAACCTCAACGCACAGATCGGCCTGACCAACCCCGCGACTTGCGGTGGTGACGTCTGCCACATGAACCTCCACAAGACTTTCGCAATGTAGGTGTTGTCTCCCTGCCCGGGAATGTGATGTTAACTCGCTCTTCAGCCCTCACGGTGGCGGCGGACCTGGTGTTGGGTAAGTAGGCTTGACATGATGAGGTGTGCAATTGACTAACTGGCACGGTAGCCCGATCTGTGTCGCGGAGCATCTCGCACCCTTCCTTCCCACCCACCCCATTGTTCCCACCGGCGGCGACAAGGCGATCAACGCAGTCGCCGCGGCGCCCTACGGCAGTGCCTCTATCCTCCTCATCTCCTGGGCGTACATCAAGATGCTCGGCGGCTCCGGCCTCTCCGATGCGTCGAAGCTCGCGCTGCTCAACGCGAACTACATGGCGCACCGCCTCTCCGGCCACTACACCCTCCGGTACAAGAACGGCAAGGGCCGCGTCGCGCACGAGCTCCTCATCGACCTCGCCGAGTTCGACAAGGCCGCGGGGCTGAAGGTGAACGACTTCGCGAAGCGTCTCCAGGACTACGGCTTCCACCCGCCCACCTGCTCGTGGCCGATCTCGACCTGCATGCTCATCGAGCCCACCGAGTCCGAGTCGCTCGAGGAGATCGACAGGTGCGTGGTGGTGTCACATTCTATTGGCCATGGCCGGTTGCTGACGCCTCTGACCGCAGGTTCTGCGATGCGATGATCCAGATCCGCAAGGAGGCGGAGGACATCATCACCGGGAAGCAGCCCAAGGACAACAACCTGCTCAAAAACGCTCCGCACCCCATCTCTGTCATCGCTTCTTCCGAGGAAGAGTGGAACCGGTGAGTATCCTCGATGATCAGCGCAGCTGCGACGGCGCCCTAAGTGATGTTCGTGTTCGCAGCCCGTATTCCCGCCAGACAGCAGCGTACCCCGTCCCTTGGCTTCTCGAGAAGAAGTTCTGGCCCACTGTTTCACGCATCGATGACGGTAAGTCTCCTTTCGTTCCGGCAATTGCACAGTTGCTGATGTAGCATTCTATCCCGCATAGCCTACGGTGATCTCCATCTCATCGTGAGTACTATCCACACGTCAGGGCGTTGTTCGGTCGCTGATATCGCATCCGCAGTGTGACTGTCCCTCAGTAGAGGAATCCGCATCTTCGCTTTGATCATCGCTAGACTTTGCACGCTGTACTGATACCATACTCGCTGGGTTCTCTATTCTACTAGACGGCCCCGCCCGGCCCTGCGTACTGTTCAACCGCGCACGCATACCTGTATTATACTTATTGCTCTCATGTTGCATACCATAGCATTCCCGCAATACATCGCATTCCATGGGTCGATGAGATACAACGATGTGATTCAGGGCATCTACTTCTCCGCGACATACAGGTAGTATAGCTTGGGCAGGAACCTTTTGATGTGGCTCCGCACCTCCCACTCCCTGTCCAACTTGGCCGCAAACTTGAGCAGGACCCGCACCGACTCCTTGTCCGGCTGTACTCCGTCCCCGCGCGCTGTCATCTCCAAGCAGAGCACCTTGAGCGCCTCGTCCAGCCGGCCGAGGCGGCAGAGGCACTCGAGGTACGTGTTCCAGTTGCGGACGTTCATCGGGAACGCGCGCTCGTGCAGCGTGTGGTACACGCTCACGGCCATGTCGTACGCGCGGGCGTACGCGCACGCGTCGAGGATGACGCTCACGCTCGCCGCGTTGATCTGCCCGGCCGCGAGCAGCGACTGCCACACGCGCCACGCCTCGGCGAAGCAGCCCGCGCGCTGGTACGCGTCCATGAGCTGGTTCCAGAGCGCGGTGTCGGGCGCGAACGCCGGGCGGACGGTGAGGTGGTTGTGCACGCGCGCGACCGTCTGCGCGATCGTGGAGCGCGTGGCCAAGTCCGCTTCGCCCGCGGCGACCGTTGCGAGCTTCGCCAGCTGCGCGAGGAGGACGGTGTAGACCTTCGGGCCGAGCGGGACGTTGTGCTTGTGCATGTCGCCCAGGATCTCGAAGTAGAGCGCGGTGGAGGGGATGCCTTGCGGCCAGGTGGGGAGCTTGCAGAACGTGTCCAGGATGGCGCTGTAGCCCGCCTCTTTCAGCGGGGGCTGGTTGGGGCGCGAGGCGATGAGGCGATACATGCTGAAGGCCTCTTCGGGGTCGGACGACGAGGTCATGAGGAGGAGGATCACGCTGGTCGCGGACTTCGAGTCGAGCGTGATCTGGAAGCGCGCCATGTCCTCGACAAGGGACAGGGCAACAGGAAGGTACTTGACCACGTTCCCAGCGCTGTGCAGCGCGCGCAGGAGTACCTCGTAGGTGGGCTCCTTGGGGTACATGTGCTGGCGCCTCGGAACGGCGGCGCTAGCCTCCTTCTGCTGGTGATTGGTTTGGTCCCCTTGACGAGAATCCTGCTCGCCGCCTAATCGGGCGACAAAATGGTGATACAAGGCTAGGGCCTGGTCTACAGCCTTCTCAGTGGGCCCCTCCGGTCCGCGAGTCGTCAGGACGGATTCGATGGCGTGGTGTAACATGGAACCAGTAAGAGGCACCTTGTGGGCTTGCGCATACTGGTATACCTCCAGTACCGACGCGTGTGTCTGCGCCCGCCGCGCCATCAGGCGCGAGATCACCGCTGGCGTGGCCTTCTTTCTGAGGATCCTCTGCCAATGGGACAAGTCTGATATGTGGGTGGTATCGCCCATGACAGCTAGTAAAGTGTTCTCCGAAGGCTTGAGCCCGACGCGCATAAATTTCGCGACGGCTTGGTTGAGAGCGGCGCGTGTCTTGTGTTGTGCCATATAGGCCAGGACACGATTGAAACGTTCATGCGGGACGCAACCGGGGGCTGCCAGAGTCACCGTGTAGACGTATTCGGCCATCGTTGCAAGGTCGTCCATCCCGGCACGGGCGTAGCCATCGACAATAATTTGTACCGTCGGTGTGTCATAATGTATTCCGTACGATGCGGCCACGTTGATCCAGTCTTTGACCGTAGGGAAGGGAGGGGGGTGGTAAATAGAGGCGGCAGATAGGTCGTCGAAGAGCCCTGTGAACATGGCCCTCGATGTGTACTCTGTTGGCCGAACGTGGAGCTGTTTGAAGAGTTCCATGATATGTTCGAGCATCTCCTTGTCTCGGCGCTGAGCCGCTACCTTCAAGAGCCGATTCCACAAGGACTGCTTGGCGACGGGTAGGTCGTCTCTCAGCTTCGCGCAAACGCCCAGCCAGCGGTAGGCGGAAGTGAGGTCGTCCGCGAGTATGAGTTTCGAGAAGACATCCTCCGCACTTTGATCGAGGCCTGTACCAAGCAGACGGGCGACAAGGCGTAGCACATCGGGCACAATGTCGGGGTCCTCGTCGCGATGGTATTGAGCGAGGTAGATGAGAGCATCGCGGAGTTTGCCTCGGTATGGTTCTGACAGTTCTGAAGTTGCGGTCTTCAAGGAATCTATGGTGGAGACGAGTGCATTGTAGGAAGCCCGGTGGGAGTCATCCGGGGAAGTGGTGACCGTTGAGCAGAAGCGTCCAACGGCGTCCTGGAGAGTGTTTGGTTCGGTCGGAGAACTTTGACTTGCGTTTTCGAGGTATTCTGAAAGATGGCTAGCGATACTTGGGATTGGAGGTGCACGAGAGGAGTACGCATGGGCAAAGAGACGAGATGCGGAGCGTCTGCTTTCGACGAATGCTCTCCGCAGGAACATTCATGAGCTATCGCGTTGTCTGATGAGCTCTCTCCGTACGTGGACAGTGGAGTAGCACGCACCTTTCCATGCGAGAGGCGCAGAGCGAGCAGACGAAGAATGCGGAGAGCGAGGAATTGCACACAGCCTGAGAGCCGTTGGGCGCTTGAGACGCGACGTGCATGTGTGGTCTCGTGATCGAAGGAGTTACACGTCGACCACGGACTCGCGACCGCCAGCAACGCTTCTCTACCGCACCTCTTTTCTCTCCCCCGTCTACACCCCTCTCGTTCGCACACGATGTCCGAAAAGCTCAAGGAATTTGTTGAGATCCCCCAGGAGTTCGTCCACGATGGCCAGCAGGTACGCATCTCATCCTCTCCAAGAGGAGCAACTGCTCACATTCTTGCTCTACAGTTCCTCATTCGGTGTACGAAGCCTTCGCGCAAAGGTCTGCTCATTGGACACCAGGCTCTTCCAACAACTCCTGATAGTGCTCTCCAGAGTTCATCCAGATCTCCAAGGCCGTCGCTATCGGCTTCGCGGTCATGGGCTTCATCGGTTACTTCGTCAAGCTCATCCACATCCCAATGTGAGTAGCAGCCGTCTTCACGCCCGGATTTCCTGCTAATGATCGCTCAAGTAACAACATCCTTGTGTACGTGAAACTTTCGCATGAACCTGACGGTACACTGACTGCAAGTAAAGAGGCGGCGCATGAGTCGCAGCGTTACAGGATGCCGGACGTTATTCGTGTACATATGGGGACTATTTATTCCTTCTCTCTCAAGAACCGACGCTCCTTTCTCGCCTCAAGCCGCCTGCCCAGAACCCCAAACAAACTCGACTTTTGACGAGGATAGTTGGCCCTGCGTAAACCCACGCGAACGCCCATATTGGCGTGCTCCGGCTGTCCAAGAGTACCGCGAGCTTGCGACCCATCCCAACCGCAATAACGTGGCTGATCGCTATGCAACTCATCGTCGAGGGCGTCTCGGATTGTCTGTGTCAGCCGTCGTATCTTCTGCGTCTGCATTGTCGACGTGGAATGTCATACCATGTAGCGACCATCACACAACCGACGCTGCTGACTGCATAGGCCCCCAAGGACGGTAGGTCACTATGGGCGTGGTCGAGTCGATGGTCGTGCTGGACATGAACGACTCTGGGCGGCTGGTTCGTCTTGGAGCCCCGAGGCTAGGATCCTCCGGTGTCCATCTGCTGTGGCGACCACAAGTCATCCAGGCCATAACAACATCCTGGTGGGATTGCCATCAGCAACATGAAGCAGTGGGACAGGAGATGCGCTCACCTTTTGCAGTCCGAAGATCATGAATGCTGCGAACGGCACTGCCGTATGTTCAGGGTCAATCCCTGTTTCAGCCTCCGTACCCGGCACTACTCACAGCCGGCTTGTATCATGTATCCGAGTCCACGCAGGCCTTGTGCCAGGTCCATGACGCACACCCTGCACGACGACACAGAAAGTTAGGTGTGGATCGATGGAACGCTGTGTCCCCACGTACCCAAGGGTGAGGACGGCGTAGAGTAGGAACAGCGCAACCTGACACGACCGTCAGTGAGTTGAGCCCTCACTGTGATAGGTGTTGCGAACCCTGCACCAAGGCGACAGTGACGGCTTCTGCGTGTCCACCAAAGGGAAGACCTTCTTGATTAGTCGTCGCCCACGGAAGTAACGGACGATCGTGGCGACTAGATGGTTCCGCTCGGTTGAGGCACTACAATGGAGACAAAACACAGGCACGTACCTTCAAACCCAATGATGAGGGCAACGAACAGCCCGCAAAATATGGGGACGGCAAACCTCCCACTGTACGTTGAACCAGGTTCATCGAGGATATCGAGAACGGCGGAAAGCCACGTACAAATTGCCATCCATGAAGCCACAGTAGAGGCCATTTTTGGCATGGACCAGGTGGGAATTCTTGTAGCCGTGCTGCAGAACTTTGCTCAACACGAGAAATGCGACGATCGAGAGTGTGTGCGTACGTATGCTGCCGCGACCGAAAACGCAATGAACACGAGATAAGGAGGTAACAGAATCTATGAACAGAGGCGTTAGGCAGCAGCTATGCCTCGAAGTTGACTGGCCTACCGCGACTAATTGCAGCCAGCGCGGGACGCTAGCAAGGCGGGCCTCTTTGCACGGTACGGCAACCGTGGTCCATATCTGAGGGTGGTAGGTACATCCAGCTGGACTAAGCATTCTTTCAAGGCTCTCACCTGCAGAACCACCGCAAGGCCGGCCACAACAGCCCTGCGAGTGGGGTGGGCATCTCTCAATACTTGAAAGCTACTGCCGTATTGTGCTGATTTCAAGTGACTTACATCGGGGGTGCACTGTAAGTCATGGCAGCTTGCGCGAGGCAGAGTGCGTGAGGTGGGTGCTCTTGTGTTGCACGTCCTCCGTACAACCTGAGGTATGGTATGTTTAGCGTCTGACTTCCTCGTGAACCGAGCGAAAAGGGTAGCGTACAAGAGACAGTATATGATAGAATACAATATCCATACAACACAGAAATTCACGACCGTCGCATGCCGCTTCGCCGTCTTCGAGAGCAGGAACGTCGCCACGAGTGCCGGGAGGCCGACGTGCCCGCCGACGAGGTGGATCGTGAAGAACAGAGGCGTCAGCGCGCTCAAGTCCGGTTGATGCGCTTCTGCGACGACACCGCGGTGAGGCTAAAGGGCAAACAGCAGGTACGCGGGCTGCGGCTCACCTCTCATGGCAGTCGTCACCCGGGCGACCTGCGCGCGTCCAGGAGATCAACCCCGGCTACCAACGTCGCTGCTCGAGCTCGGTGCAGCCAGCGACCTGCGGGCAAGAGAGCTATCTACGTGGGGGCCAGCAGCCGCCAGTGCTGCTGGGATAGAAGGTGTTCAGAGGGCCCAGAGTGGGGCTCGCAGCACGGCCGCGTTCATAGGGGAGCCTGGGGAGACGGACCAAGGACCAAGGACCAAGGCCCGAGGCCGATGGAGGCTTCATGCATGTGCGCATTCGATGATGCCACCAGTGATGCCTGGCGCACTGGATGTGTGCCTCATCACGGATGCTGCCCCAGGGCGGTGTCCTGGATGCTTGCGATGATCAGCGCAAACGAAATCACTTCGCTGTCATACACTACTCCAAGCGGGGCCCGACGCCGGAGAGCAGTGGGCTTTGAGGCTTGCGAAAGCGTGGAAGATGAACATCGATGTTGGTGATAGTATGTTGCGGTGATGCACATCGTCAATGCCCATGGCGCCGGGCATGATCATCATGAAAGGCATCATTGTATTGAAAAGTCAAGATTAGCTTCAGCAGCTAGTGCCGAGCGATGTCGTCGAGGCAATACTGCAGCAATAACAGCCAGGACTGAGCCCACTCACCGTGTAGACTCGCAAGAGTTCGATGCGACCTTCGTGGGGCCCGTCCGACAAAGGCGGCCAATTTGGCCGAGAGAAGGAACGTGAGATACATAACGCCAAGCGTGGGAGCGTCCGTGCAGGGAACATCCAAGAACACAGGTAAATCTATCTCAAGGCTGCGCCGCCAACGAGAAGCAATCCGAATCTTGGTGGTGGCTTGACCAGTTCTACGGCAGGCTCGAAGCCTTGCTCTGCTCCCGGGACACCGAACAGTAGCAAACTAGAAGGTTTGTCCGTCTTCGGGAGCGGCTCACTGCCTGCAAGGGGTCGGGGAGGTAACAATCCTGCCAGAAGTATCTGGGTTTTGTGGAGGTACTCTTGCGTCGACGTAATGATATCGGCTTGCGAAGGCACCTCGGCATCAACGTGCTGGAGGTGAACGAATGTTAGCAGAATGTGTTGTAATGAAAACAGGGATGGCGTACTTCCCGCCAGCGCGCAATGCTGGCATCGATCCGCTGGGACGCGTCTGAAGCGTCGGGTCCCCATGATCGCACGAGTTGCTGCAGAAACGATAGGTCCCACAGAATATTCAGATCGTCTGAATACACTTCGGAGCCATCCCGCTCTAGACGTTCTACGAATGCGCCTATGAACTGTTGTACGGTGGATCCTACTTGCCGGCGTCGATGGTCGTCGTCAAGGCAGACACCAAGTTGTTGCATGTCGCCTGATAATAATAGCAGAGCTTCTGTCAAAGCTGGAGACGGTCGAGTAGGAAGCACCGATCCCTCTGCACGACGTCAGGATCCCTGTGTACGACGCATGTACGCAACCAAGGCGCACCTGCAGTAGAGCGTTTCGATGTCTGTGAGTGACCGAACACGTTCTCCACAATGCGCGAGACGACCCGTTCTTGCCATTTCCGCATGACGCGGTTTGCGAGAGAAGTTGAACGCTCACAGAACCCTGCACAAGTCAACGCTTAGTGAGGCGCCTCCGCAGAAGGGATTATCTTCCAACCTAATTTCGCGGCCTCACTGCAGCCAACCTGAGCAAAGAAGCCGGTCAAGGAGGATAGCTCCTGAGCGATCCGTCCCGCGTACACGAACACGCTCAGCACAGGATCTATGGGCAGGGTCAGCAGCGCACGCGATGTCATTGAGCGATGGCTGACCTTCACGCGTTGCGATTGCCTCCAGAGCATCACAAATATGATCGCATGCAGTCTCCGCATCCGCACGATAAGACGCAGCCAACTTCTGAACCAATTCACTGGAAGGGCGGTGTGAGATGGCGGAACACGATCTCGCGCCGCGACGCACCTCTTGTTGTCGAGTGACTTGTGCATAGCAGCGAGATCTTTGTGAATCTCAGTCGCGTGATGTTCCAGAGTTGTCAGGGCAGCGTCGATGAGTGGCGTCCGGCCATTGAGCTGTTGCTGTAAGGATGACCTGTACTTTGAGAACTGGGCAGCGGCGGTGGCAGATCCATGTGCGCCTGTTTGCAAGCCGGAGGGTATAGTGGGTGCCCGGAACAAGTGTTCTATGGGATGGGTATCTGTGGGCCATTAGCCTATAGTATATACCAGACTTGGGATCATCTTACCTAGTGCATGCTCTCTGGGGTTCGTCGTCAACTCGTTTGCTGCGGTCGTGACTGACTCCCGGAAAGATGATTCTAGGTGGTCCAGAGCGGACTTCCAGACAGCCGTCGCCTGCTTCAGAGAAGCAGTGTCGATGGCAGACTCGAGTTCTTGTCGCTCAAGGCGGTCAAGCCCCTCGGCGTCTTTCAGCCACAGTAACAGCGCTGAACGCACGTCCCAGACGTCACGTACGCTATCCAGAGGAGTGAACCAATCTGCCAGCGCCTCGTTCAAATCAGCAATAGCCTTTTCGAACCAGCTCCGCAACTTGGTTTGCAGGTAATGCTGGAGATTGGGGGCGGATAGAGAGGCACTGTCGACGTATGGTTTGTAGGTACGGATGGGTTGAGGAAGAAGCAAGAGATGGCTGGAGGATGGCAGAGACGACAAGAGGAGGTGAGTCGACAGCTGCAACTCAGAAGGGAGATGCGCAGGATCATCTGAGGGAGTCTGAAAGAAATGGAGCGCTTGCTTCATGGTCGACAATTCTCCAGAGGGCGAATCGGCGAATATCTGCCTAGCTGCGCCCAGGGTGTGGGCTACGACGTTCAAGGCGGCCTCCGCTTTTTGCTTGGTCTCTCGCACTACGACCTTGCGCGGTCGATGGGGAGCCTTGCCGTTCGCTTTCGGCTCGGCGGTCTGTCCGTTCGCAGAACTCGACGCATTGCGGACTAACACATTCGACAGGGTCTTGGTGCGCTGGGCCAGATATATCGACAGAGTTTCTGCTAGAGGGCGAGATTCAAGCAAGTGAAGGGTCAGCAGTGTCGCACAGACCTCCTGTAAACCGTTCAGCAACCGAAAGCGAGATTGCGTCGCAGAGAAACTCACCCCTGGCGTAGTATCCGCTTCGCGTAGGAACAGTGTGGCTCGATGTGCTATTTGAGAGCGGAACGGAGTGATCGTATCCCATTGCCGTTGAACTAACGGCAGTTGCTCCTGTCGCAGGATGGTGAGCGAGCCATAGCTAAGGGCGACAAGTACACTTACAGCCACGTCAATCCCGTACGCATACCAGCTCTGATCATCGTCATCCTGGGAAAGGGCTCGATGCACAACACGGGCGAGCAGGAACAACCAAGCAGCATTGAGGTAGGCTTTCTTCTCCATAAGCCTCCAGAGGTGTTCCGGAGCGTCCAGGAGAAGCTTGACATGCGCAGACAATGACTGCAGCGCCTGCAAGTGCTTGTCTACCCCAGGTTGTCAGGATGATCCACCCAGAAAGAGTTCGTGTAATTACCTTCGCCGGTCGTGGCACGTTTGGGCGCGCGAGAAGGGGTTATGGAGCTGACCGTGTCGCGCATCTCCTCCAATGCCTCCAGAACATGCTTGGACGACTTCGCGAGACTCAGGATAGACGTTGATGCCTGCAGGAGGTCCCGATACCGTTCCCTATCCTTTCATGACGCCCCTTAGCGCAATCATCACAAGATGTAGTGGGACAACACGCACCCAACCATGAGCCGTAGCTCCTCCTGCTTCGCATCCGCCTCCGCCCTGTCCACCGAGTTTATCCTCAATGTCGCTGCCACCACGCGAACGGGTACATACCGCAGACGGTGCTGAACCATCTTAATCTCAGAGACGGAGTGCCTAGCGAACAGGTCGTCCGGGTCGATGTCATGCAGGTTGATTGAGCTGTCCAGCTTCTGGGAAGAGGATATAGAGCGGGCAGCGGGACGTCGTGCAGGTTCTCCATGACCGGCCGCGTTCAGTTTCGGTGTTCCGTAGGTTGTGATACCATTGCTCCAACTCTGTTCAGGCGACCCTGGTAGAGCAACAGAGGCAGCAGACGGCCGACGAGCCATGGAGGCGAGTCAGACCGGGAGTAGCAGCAATGACGGTGGCGAACCAACAAGCAGAGACTACGGAAGCGCCCAACGACGTGCATCGCAAGTTGTCCCGGCGTCTGCATGGTCTGCTCAAGGTCATCCTGCCACAGAATACTCCGATGAAACAATATACATTGCATGGAATGCTAGGCTAAGCGATTTGAAGAGACAACATCAGGAGACCCAGAAGGACGAATATTTTTGACCAAACGCACGACGCGTCGTGACGCGCTTTGGTCCATTAGGCGCTCGTACATACACACGAGGGCATTGTAGGGTGTAGGCGATTAGGACAGTAGAAGAACGCATGTCACCGACTTGCTTAGCCATCTTGAGATGTTTCCTTGGCAGAGGGCTCAGCGGACGCTGCTGCAGGCGTCGGGGCCTCACTAAGGGAGGACGGACCCGGGCGTGAAGCTGGCAGAGAACCGTTGGGGGCCCTCGCGGGGGGTGCGGGCGAAGAGGCACCCGACGCCACGCGTTGGTCAAGGGCCTTCAAAGCCATAGCCCTATGGAGACGTCAGTGATACTGAGGAGTTCGCCAATGTTGACACCAACCGTCTCCTCTCAGCCTCCGCACGAGCACCGCCGGGGAGCTGGGTGTATCCTCCCGCTTCGACATCGATACTTCCGGTAGGGATCAAGTGGAATTTGGTCGCCAAGGTATGCGCAGTGTTGGCCAAAAGAGTTATGGGAGCGCTGTGTCCCGTGTCAGATATAATTGGTCCTGACCAGAGATCGCGATATGACTTACTGGATAAACGGGGGGAACCAACTCACGAACGCAAACGTTTCGCTTCTATCACCGTACGCGGGCCCTCCGCTCAACACCTCCCCGTTGTTCTTCTTGTAGAATCTGAGCCAGATGTACGATACCAGCCACCCAAACTGGATGATGATGAACGGGCACTGGAAGCCGATGATGCACATGACAGTCGAAAATGTCACGTAGGACATAGGAAGAGTCTGTGACCAACCCTCGTCAACCTCCTCGCCGGACGGCCCTAGACTGTGGGACTGACCTTGACTCTCGCCTTCAATACACCGAATAGCTGAACTTGATGCTCGGGGATGACCTGGGTAAATGCCACAAGAACCCCCACTTGGAGGGCCATCTGTCCATGGTATGCTTGTCCGTACCTGGAGTTCAGTGAGTCAGTCATTGTGGAGGTGGTAGACGAAGGAAATACGAACAAGAAGTCAGGGCTCCCCAATACCATGTACTCCAGCCAGTTAAGTCCGAACGCAATGATGTTCGAGACGGTGACAGTCACCGCTACAAACTTTGCGGTCTCGACTGCTCCCCACAGACGCTCTAGGTAGCGCAAGGACGGGGGAATGGTGATGAGGGTGAAGAGGAGCTGTATCAATCATGAGTGTGGGGGCACGGACAGGTACTGAGGAAGGAGGGACGCACCTCTATGATTGTACTCTCGACAAACGCGGAGGTCGAGAATGTCCAAGGATAGAAGATGCTCGACCCTGGGATCAGGACCAGCCAAGGCATCGCGGCGGGCTCGGTGCCGGACCATCTGAGGAAGTAGTAGAGGAGGGACAACACGACCGTCGCGGCAGTGATGACCCGCGTCGCGGGGGGTATTGAGGCTACAAACTGTAGCGGCGCAGAGGAGAGGACGGCCATAATTGGAGTACAGCAGAGTCGTCAAGCAGTCATGCAGCAGTGATAGAAACAGTCGACGCAGCCCGGGAGCAGGAGGCTGCTGCGGAAGGAGAAACCAGGCCGAGGGGAGGGAGAAGGCCTGGGGGCGGTGAGTGCGCTGCTGTAGCCCGCCGCGCTTTGCGAGTCCGACGCGCCGTGTCTGTCACGCCTCACTTCGCCGCTCAGTGCGTGTGACGCGTGACAACTTGCTTCATGACTTGAACGACCACCACGCCCACGGACGATGTCCTCGGACTACGACTTCCGTCCAGGCGGCTCCCTCAAACTCAAGGGTGGCGTCTCCGATGGCGGCATTGTGAAGAAGTGAGTCTTTGTTGCGGCCCCACGCGTGCTGTCGCTTACGCACACAAAGGAAGAAGAAGTCCAAGTCGAAGGACAAGGAGAAGGCAGCCTCTCCTGGCGAGGAGCGAATGAAGGCTTTGGAACGTGCAATCCAGGAGGATACGAAGACCTCATCACCCTCCGGGAGCGGCCGCAACTCACCTGCAATTGCGAGTGCGAGTGACAGGAAAACCGCTGCAGAGAAGAGGTTTGAGGAGGTGCAGAAGAGGAGGGTACGTGCGCGTCACTCCTTCCACTCTGCACGCGCTCATGTCGTGCCATAGCTCGCTGAGAAGGTCGCAAGGCTGGCCAACAAGACCCACAAGGACCGTGTCAACGAGTTCAACTCGAAACTCGAGGCTCTCAGCGAGCACCACGACATCCCCAAGGTATGTTCCCATATTTATGACGCGATACGATGGTCAAGTCAACAACCGTCCCGCGGTGCAGGTTGGACCCGGATAAGACTCATCATATCGTGTACATTCCGCGCAATGTATCGTCTGTACCGCAATCGAATTGCTCTTGCACACTCGACAGCTACCTCATATCCGTTTGGTATCGTTGTTCTGTTATATGGTCGCGCCGCATGTGGTCAGGAAGAAACAACAATTCCTTCCGGACCAGATAACTCTGTTGCCTTGTATTTGTCCGATACTAGATATGACGGAATATGGATCTGTCCGTCCTATAAACGTGACCTCTTGCCGCGCCAGTCCGTGCCTCGCCTCAACTCTCACTCGTTCATGCACCTCCCCTGCCCGCGTCACTCGCTATGAAAACTCAGTCTGCAGAACCCCCTGAGAAAAAGGGCCACATCTGTCCGCCGTCGAACGCCAAGCATCCTTCTGACCGCTGGGAGTCTCTCTTTGTATATGGCTTCATATGTCGCTTCACGCAGTTGCGAGGAAAGGTTGAAGGGCTAAATTCTCCCATGGAGTACGTCTTCTTGTCTCGTCGTGATCTCGGACGGCCCAATCTAACAACTTGGCGAATGGATGGCAGCTTCGAAGAGGCACTTCTGTTACCGGAGGCCAATCCCATAATGACGCAGATACTATCGCGATTTGTGCTCAACTTGCGTCCAGGGACGCGTAATCTTAGGTGCGCGTATGTTCAACACGTCATTTGGCTCGTATGACACGTTTTACCGACGTGGCGGAACCGTACCTCCAGTTCGGACGTGATCTCTTCAACTGTGGCGGCTCTGCTGCAGGAGTACCTCAAGACACCCGAACGCACCGTGTTCTGGGACGACACGCTCAAGGCCAACGTAGACCCATTCGCCGACATGCCTGATGGGTTCTTTGCTGCGGACTGGGATTTGAAGGTGTGTTGTTCCCGTTCCTCTGTCCTTCGTGCGGCGCTCCATCGCCACCCTCCACCCTACAGCTTAAAATACTGCGTCAACTCGTAGAGCTGCAGCTCTGCCATAGCCCGCAGATCAAGGCGGTGATCGACCGCGCATGGGGCATCGTTCACAACAAGCACAAGAAGATCGAGGCTTCAGCCCTACCCCCGCCTCCCGGAGACCCGCAAAGCCAGGAGAAGCTGCAGCTGGTTCCTCTAGGCCAGGACAAGGATCGCAAACGCTACTGGGTCATTGACGGTGAGTATCGTGGTGTTGTGGCGATTTTCGGTATTTGCGGGTGTTTGTGGTGCATGCGGCCAAGGATCGTATCGGACTGCCGGCACATTGCGGCACCTGTTATCGGCTTGAATTTGCCTGCTGTTACTGACCAAACATTTAATTTCGGCAGATTCTCCCAGAGTGTACATGTCGACGAATCCTTGGAAGATCACCGCGACATTCCAAACCATAGCTTCCACCCGCGACGAATACATCGCGATTGTAGAGAAGGTGAAGGAAGGCGCACCTGCAGAACCCAAACCTGGGGAACGCAAGTCCAAGCTCGAGATCGCCCATCTCGCCTTGCTGAAGGCCCTCCAAGACAGGATAGAAATCATTGACAGTGAAATAGCGGTACGTTCTAGCCCTCGCGTCCATTATAGAGCATTGCAGCCGTTGCCCTCGCGTCCGGATGCTTTGTTTCGTAGCGGGGAGACGATTTTGCTCGCAATGATGGTTTCACGTGACTGACCCGTTCGAAACGCAACAGAGGATCCAACGAGCGCGACGGAAGATCCAGCAGCGGAATCTGCTCATCGCCTCGGCCGAGCTACGGGAAACTCGTACTCGACGTCGGACAACCCGTCCAGACTATGCTTACATGAACAATCCCCAGAGTGACGTGGGTACCCCCGGCCCGACTCCGAGAGATGTGCGTTTATTGACCATATGGCTTGCTAGGACGAGGCAGATGAATATACGTATCAGTCACAGGAGCAGGAAGACGATGACTATGATGACCAGATGGATCTCGACGATGCCGAGGAGCACACCTCGCGTAGAGGAGCTGCTGCGGGCACGCGACGTTCAACACGGACGTCTGCAGCAAACGGCAACGGGAAAGGCGCACCTGATGAATGGAGCGACTGGCGAGGAGAGCGGCGCTCAGTACGACTGGGCGCGCCTGTGGACATCCAGCTAGACGGTCCCCCGCCAAAACGTGCAAGGACAGACGACAGCGCGATTAGCGGGAACTCTGGGGACGTGTCAGCACTTTCAGAAAAGACAGGCGGCAACCTGAAGATCAAGGTCAATGGCGCTGCTGCGATGAAGCCCACGGAAATGGCCGTGGAGGCGGTTGCGGGCAAGAAGAAGAGCAAGTTCTGGTACTATGCCGTTGAGCCGATTGCTGGGCCTCCCATCAGCAACGGCGCCTCTCTCACCTCGAACGATGCTCGGCCACTGCTAGATGGCAAGCAGCAGGATGACGGGTTGTCAGATGGACCCCAGGGTGGCGGAGGCCGATACCCATCAACCACGCCGTCCGCGTCCGCGTCAGCATCCGCCTCGAACGCCGACGATACCTACGAGAAGAGCATCGGCCGTGGCTTGTCGCCCACATCGAGCATGGACGAGTCCTGAAATGTCGGACATTTGTACGTTTGTTTTGCATACTCTGCTCTGCTCCTGCGCCTTCGCCAACACATCTCGGTACCCCGCACTCGCATTCTTCGCCTCGGCCCGCCACCTCCATGGTCACAACACTCGCAACTCTCTGGACCGCGTCCGCCTACTCAGTACTTAGGGTCATGTAATCGCACGCTCTCGTAGAACCTATCTAGTAGCCATCGGTGTTCAATACCACTATTGCGTTTCCACATTCAGTAGCTGTGCTTTGCGCGGATATTCGTCGGTTGTTCGTAGCCGCAGAGTTGTGACTAAAGCGAAGGCCGCGACTGGACGAGCCAGGCCGTCGACGACTCGAAATCCGATATTCATGGCCGGCAACTGCCGAGCTCGTCCGAGGCGCGAGCACGAACTTTTGGGGACCCGGCTCGGACCGTGCAGCGCTGGCTCCCCGCATTTCCGTCTCTCGTCCTCCCACCACTCCCGCTCTTCTCTTGCTTCATGCTCGCGAAGGCTGCCAGGCATGCGCTCTCTAGGCCGTCTCTCGCGCGCTCCCGCTTTTGCAGTTGTCTCAACGCGGCCGGGCGGTCGAGGGCCGCGGTCGGCGCGCGTTCAGCCACCACGTCCGCCATCCAGCCCGCTTCTGTGGACGACACTAACCTCATAGCCTTCTTCGACCACCCCCAACCTCCCCAGAACGTGACGACGCCGACAGGCATCTTCGGGCACCGCAACCTCACCAGTCCGACCGCATTTAACGCGCTCGCGGACTCTACGCTCCGCCGCGCGCAACTGCTTACCGAGCGCATCCTCCGGGCCCGGGAGAATCGGGATGAGCTATTCAAGGTGGTGAAGAACCTGGACAGGCTCAGCGACATGCTGTGCGGTGTCATAGACCTCGCGGAGCTCCTGCGGAACGCGCACCCCGACCCTGCGTGGGTCCAGGGCGCGGACGACGTGTACGAGAAGTTGTGCGAGTTCATGAATGTCCTTAACACAGACGTCGGGCTGTACGAAGTAGGCAAATCCTGTACGTATGTAGCCCACAATGAGCTAAACGAGTCGCGTGCAGGTGTTGAGTGCGGTGCTGTCCGACCGGGAGGTGGTGCAGTCGCTCAGTCCGGAAGCCCACCAGACCGCCCTCATTTTTTGGCGTGACTTCGAGAAGTCCGGCATACACCTACCCCCCGTCCAACGAGAACGCTTCGTATCCCTCTCCACCGAGATCCTTGTGCTTGGCCGCCAATTCTTGAACGAGACTGCCGCTCCGCGACCCCCAGCTCGGATCAAGTACTCCGAGCTACAGGGCGTCCAGGATCTCGGCATGGGCGCACGGTTGCGACTGCAAGCTCAGGTCACCAAGCGCGACCTCCTCGTGTACCCTGGCTCCCTCCAGGCGCAGATGATCATGCGCTCCGCCCCCGCGGAAGAGGCACGGAGAAAGGTCTACATGGCTGCGAACTCCAGTACACCCGAGCAGATAGAACTCCTGGAGCGGCTGCTCCGAGCACGGGGCGAGCTAGCAAGATTGGTGGGCAAGGAGAGCTATGCGCATATGACGCTTGCAGACAAGATGGCCAAGTCTCCCGGTATGTTCACAGGCTCCCTGGACTCTGGCTGTACGACGTTGACCGCTGCGCCCAGAGAACGTGCAGCATTTCCTCGACGCATTGATGGATCACACCCAGCCATACGCGCGCCGTGCGCTTCGAACGCTCAGCATGCGCAAGCAGGCTCACCTCAAGACTCCACCCTATCCGACCATACAAGCCTGGGATCGCGACTACTATTGTCCACCGGAGCCTCCTGCACCCCCCGTCAACCTCCCCCCTCTCACCCTCGGCACGGTCTTCATGGCGCTCTCGCGACTGTTCCAAGCGCTGTATGGGGTATCGCTACGGCTCCAAGGGCCGTCTCCAGGAGAAGTCTGGCATACTGACGTGCGCAAGCTCGAGGTCGTCGACGAAGAGCTGGGCGTACTCGGCTGGATATACGCCGACCTGTTCGCACGCGCCGGCAAGCCGGGAGGCGCTGCGCACTACACAGTTCGCTGTTCCAGGCGGACTGACGACGACGACGAAGAAGGCGACTTGATGGGCGTCACTGTATCCGAATACGACGCTATACAGCTCTCCCGCGAGTTCGAGGCCGAGCGTCATATACAACTCCCCCAGCAGGCCGCGGAGTACCAACTGCCGGTGGTTGTCTTACTTTGCGAGTTCATGCGTCCTGGAACTGGCCGTGGTCCAACCATCCTGGAGTGGCATGAGGTCCTAACGCTCTTCCATGAGATGGGACATGCGATGCATTGTGCGTATCTGACTGCTTAATATGCAGGATTTGCTGACCTTCATCTCCAGCCATGATCGGACGTACTGAGTATCAGAACGTATCTGGCACTCGATGTGCAACCGACTTCGTGGAGCTTCCGTCGATACTCATGGAGCACTTCTTGAACTCCCTAACCGTTCTCGCCCTCTTCGACCAGGGCGGTGTGCTCGGAATTCGCCCAAAAGGTGTTCATGACGAAGATCCCTGTCGCTCGATCGACACGCACACGCAGATCCTGCTGGCGATGGTTGACCAGCAGTATCATTCCTCCATCGTCCTTCGACAAGGCTTCGATTCCTCGGCAACGCTAGCAAGCCTCTTTGATACCCGCGGCTTAATCCCGTACGTGCCAGGCACGTCTTGGCAGACCCAATTCGGACATCTCTTCGGGTACGGGGCTACGTACTACTCATATCTCTTCGACAGGGCGATCGCCTCCCGTGTATGGCGCACACTTTTCATTCACGATCCTCTCAATCGGGAGGCTGGAGAAACGTATAAAAGTGGTGTCCTACGTTATGGGGGGGGCGATCTCCATGGCTGATGGTCAGTACTATACTGGATTTACCGGCACTCGCTTCTGGAGACACTCTTGCCATGGCTGAAGTCGGCAGGTGGAGGATCGAGGACGAGATAGCAATGCCTGGGAGACACTAGCCAACTGGTCATGTATATCAAGCGCAACCAATTCTTTTGTAGCAGGGTATCATCACATAGAAAAGACCGCCCAGATGACAGATGGAAATGATTGAAGTAATTTCGAGCAACCGTTGGGATTTATGAACAGCACATGGTGTTTGGTGAAAACGACAAGCGCCGTGAAGACGGCTATGATGTCACAGCTAACACTCCACTGTGCTAAGCATTCGATGCCTAGTAAGCAATACACAAGTCTTGATGACATGTGCGGAGGGTATGCATAATAATCACACGATGATGGCAAAACACGCGCACTTAATAGTACAGTACATAGATGTAATACAAAACAGAACGATATCTAGAGCAAGGCGACAAACGATGAGCAGAACAGACTTGACAAAACAGCAGGTATAGCGATGGATACTGAGGAGCAAAGGTCATGGATCGGAGGGATATTGGGACAAATCCAGTATGTCTGCCAAATCAACGCGTGGTGATTCTTGCGTACATCCCGAGGACGGGTCTGTTGCTCCCCCTAACACGTCACTGAGGAACGTATCTAAAGGGGAACAGCCCAAAATGGAAGAAAAGACATCATCATCGGGTGCATACCCGGCTGATATAGAAGACGCGTATGGGGGTGGGAGATTCACCGTGGAGGAGGGAGGGGTAGATAGAGGGGAGTCGACATCGCTTCCCGACATGCTGGTTGTGGACGACATCGACGAAGAAGAGTGGGATCTTGCGGCTGGTATCCTCGTATGTAGTTCGTGGGTGCTATGATGTGAGACTGTGAGAGGGGAATGGACGACGGGAGAGAACTTGGGTTGACGATAAGGCAAGCCACGTCTAGCGCGCGAGGAACCATCAAATGAATTGCCGCCTTCACAGGCGGGTCGCCGGCGCGGATTGGTTGTGCAAACCAAAGAACGTGTAGTCGATGGCGTGCATGACTTGCTCAATGCCGACGAACATGGGGTGCGAGGTTGGCGCAAGCGCTTTGGTCGGGATGCCATGGACGGGAGGGGTGCCCGAGGGCAGTAGGTAGCGAAGCCAATGGTCGGGCATAATGGGACCGAGCAGGTTGTGCACCGTGACGGCTTTGCGACTTCTGCGTGTGCTTCGCGTTTCTGTTCGCCCAGCGATAACGAAGAGAAAGCAGTCACCAGGTCGTCCATGCATACGGAGGTGTCGTTGTGACGATGATATGTCTGCCCAGCGCGAACCCATGGTAGTTGAAGGCCCCGTCCCGCGGCCGTGGTTGGGAAGGCGTCGTATGAGCACAGCGGGGGATAACAAGATGGGAATGCATGAGGGGGCGCTTCCTGGGGGAGCATGCCTCTGCTCGTACTCCCGAGGTAGTCCGCATCCGTGGACAGCTAATGGTAAGCGTGTCAATGCGTAACTAGACATTCTGATGCATCAAACACACACCACTTCGGGCTCGGCACGAGGAACGTATTCCTCGTCGTTGTACGGCAGGACTGAAGCAAGGACACTTTCTTCGAGCGCTGCAATCACGGGAGAGGATGAGGCCGGCCGCCGGAGTTCTTTCCCTTCTTTCCTCGTCCTACTCCGGTGGTTCTGAAACTACAATGTGTGTTAAACAAAGAGAAGCGTAGTCACGTAGAACATACGCACCCAGACATGGATTTGTCTGTAGTCCATCTGCGTTTGGGCTGCCAACTCCAGCTTATCCAGCCGACTTGGAAACGCATTCCTGTTGAAGAACTGTTCTAGAAGCGGTACAGCAGCCTAGATTAAGGCTTCAGTCGTCGATCGATCTCGGCCATGCTACCGCGGACGTACCTGGTTAAATGGACGACGTAACTTTGAAGAGTTGCGCGCGCTCTCCTCCGCTGTCACGTCTCGCAGGCGGGATAGACGGGGCACCAGCTTGGCAAATACATGCGAGTGCCAAGCCTCGATCAGCCTGACATACAGAGCCCTGGACAGTGTCCGCAGCTTCAGGAGGGTCGGTTGATCTAATAGGCCTTCCTGCGCAAGCTGCTGCTGACTTTGGCGCAAGTGGATGTTGCAGGCATTTTGTAATTTATGAGAAGCCTTGATAATCGCATCAGATAGCAATTGAGCTTGGTGTGTGTCAATTCCAAGTGAGACGAAACGCGCGGTGAGCGGTCGGCAGTGTGGGTATTGGACGCTAACAGGGGTCGTTGTGGGCCGCTGCGGCGGCAAGGATGGAGGTTTACAGAGTCCAGATTGCACAAGTCTAGAACAAAGGCGACGAGAACGTGAGCTGACTCGATGCAGGAGGTCGGAGTCGGGACAGGCGGACATTGTGCAAGAGGCCATGGAGGAAGATGACGGGAGCGCGGTGGTGTGGTAATAGCCGCCAGAGCCGCACCTATATCATGTATTGTAATATTTGTGTCCTTCACGTGCGAAGACAAAGACCCATTGTCAAGTTGCCTTATTTGTCCCACAAAGGCGGTTGCTCAAGCGCTCGACGACGGGGCTTTACGGGGCCGGCCATGCCGAGCCCTATCAACGCATGCACGACCCTTGTGGCCTCAAGTTATGCCACAGGTTCGATGCTCCAGCGCTCATGTTCGTACAGTACAATGCACCAAACCATCATAGCTTGGCGATATCTTCTTGGAGAGTTCAACTGGCTGCCCAAACGTCACCATCACACGGCTATCGCCTACTTCGAAATATGTCGCATGCCTATGCCCGAAGTTGGTGACACGCCCGCGCCCTTCGGTGCGCGTGGTAACCCACCTGACGATCTGTTTGCCAAACACGTATCTCAATTAGTCCAATTCTTGATGTATCTGTACGAAGTCTCTTCTATGGGAGTCGAGTCTTTGGACAAACGTTCTTAAATGTGGATGCATCTCGCAGCGGCGCAGGCACTTTGGCAATACGCAATAGGACTGCCGCGTGCACCAATTCGGCACAACTACATCCAATGACCCCGTGGGAACGCGCCGCACAGACATCAATAGAATATGACAAGCGACAACAAAGCAGCCATTCATAGTCTACCTGCGGGAGTGATGAATGCATCCGGGGCCCGAGGCTAGGTTCAACAGAAATTCCTCGGGCACCATAGCACGCGAACGATCTTGGTATGAGACTAAAAAGGGCTGCCCGCCCCGGGACCACCTCCGTCTAGCGATCCAGATCGCACTATTTATTAGATCAGACTCAGCGATTTTCTGCACGGGCGCTACGGTGGTCAGTTTCAGCTTGCCGTACCACACAACAAAGCCCTTTCACTACTCGAATGTGCATATACCTATGCAGGGAGGACTGCGAGAAGTCTTAAAATCAGGTGAATGCTGAACGGTTGGATAAGAAGGAAAGTCAGCGTCAAGCGACCCTCGTTAGGCGTCACTGACTCAGCAACAGGGATGTGCCGACTTGGGTCAGACCCATGGTCAGACCCCCGGACAGTCGAGTCCGACCTCAAAAGGTTTGACCTTAGGTCTGAGTCAAGGAGTGGCTACAATTAGACCTGGACCCACCAGTTCACCGCGTACGATGCGTAGAAAATACGAGGAAACCCCAGGCTCCTCCCCCGCCGGCGCTTCGAGTTGACGGTCGAGGAGGGACGGGCGCTAGTAGGCAAATCACATGATATTCACGTGAACAGAGCTCAAGTTGCGGCCCCTCAACTCTCAGCGACGGCTGGCATCAAACATTTGTAAGCAACGGAGGTTCGGAGAGTAGACGCTCGAAATCCACCAAGTTTGGAATCGGATGGATACACGCACTCATGTCAATGGCTTTAGCAAGTGTGATGTGGCCACGCTCGAAGTACTACTGCTCACACTTGCAAATGTACCAAATTCATCAGCTATACAATGTCCATGATGTCATTGTCCTCGCAAGCTCGCGCCTCAATTTCCTGTTCCCTTGCGGAGCACCTCCTTCCAAACGGAGCACACCTGGGCGTTTACTCTCCGAACCTCCGTTGTTTACAAATGCTTGATGCCAGCCGTCGCTGAGAGTTGAGGGGCCGCAACTTGAGCTCTGTTCACGTGAATATCATGTGATCTGCCTACTAGCGCCCGTCCCTCCTCGCCCCTCAACTCGAAGCGCCGGCGGGGGAGCAGGCATCGGTGATGACGACAATGGGCTTGGGATCACGTTGACAGAACATGTGCTGACACTTGACGTTTTGGGACCCTCGGTCGGGCCCCTGGTCTGACTCTCAGACCCTAGTCAAAGGGTCAGAGAGTCAAGTTCTGACCCGCTCATCTCTGCTCAGCAACGCGCAGTGCGCCGTACGCTAAGAGCCTCTCCCCGATCCGGGGGAGTTTTGGCCGCAGCGGGGCAACTGACGGCGCGCATTCCTGGACTTCCCAAGACCGGAAGGCAAGGCGGACATAGTTACTACCTATGACGCACCAGAGGCCAGGTTGTACCCCGCGCTCCTCCCTTCAAAGGGCAGGGGGTGTTGGAGTAGTAGTCCCACTCGAGGCACCTTCATGTAGTATTGTGTAGTGGTCACATAGGCCGTAAACGGCCTGAGCACCACTATAAACCCTGGAATTTATCTGTCTATCTAAGAGCCTCTCCCCGGGCTGTACTAGTCTTCCCTAGGCAGACGTCCGCAGTGCAAGCATGACGGACGTCTGCTACGGATTAAGCCCTCCTTGGTCGAAGTCATAGCTTGCGGATTAGCGGAGTGCAGAATGCCGAGTGATTGCCGAAATGCCGGGTGGCGAAAGCACTCTGTAGGCGGGGTAGTAATTAAGCATCCGCCACCCGATATCATAGACAAGCTGTATCTAAGACCTCAAAAGGCCTTCATCCACTGCAGACGCCTTCTAGGGCTGTACCACACAAGCGCTGCAAGCAACCGCTATGAAATGGCTAGCTCCGCGTTCTTTCGTGGTGACCGGACGCCGGCCGATACTTACAAGGTCGCTCAGTGTTCTTGTGATTGTGCGTTTGTTACAAAAATGCCGGCGTGACGGCATTGTTGCCACAGAAGATATATATGTGAACGCGGGGAGTGGCTACCAGTATCATGAAGGTCTCAAGCATTCGAGGGTCGAGATGCGCATGACAATACATCCTCATTGCTGACTTGCGCCATAGTGTTCGCCGCTAAGGCAGTCTCAGACTCGGAGTTGTTCCTGAGCTCGATACCGCGCAGTTTCCATGCTCGCGTTGCTGAAACGGTCCTATCGGGAACACACTATATTCAAAATGTCACGCCACGACGAGTACACAACAGAGCAATCAGGATACATCACAAACTAGGATAGCGGTAGACAACACGGACACTGCATGATGGCGCAAGCTACTGAACCTGACAGCGAATTCTTACGTGTCAGGTCCGTGTAGCATTAGACGAACAGGGAGGCCTGTGTCTATGGTGAGAACGCATCCAAAGCGTATTCAAAGGATTGACTGACACGGATCAGGTAGTCCGCGGACAAAGTCGCCCGGTTGGACCGCTTCGCCTCAAGGAGGAGTTTCATGATGACCATAGCGGCGGCATTCAAGGCATCTTGTTTCGTACCCCCATTGATCAGCAGCAGTCCTCCCTCTTGGTTCATGCCACTGAACATCTGGGAAGCCAGCCCTATGGCATGGCCAAGTAGGTTAGATGCATCTCCGATCCGTTCAAGTTCGGGAGTACGCTCGAGAAGGGCCTTCCGAAAGAGAAAGGTATATGAGCACATGTCTCGCACAGGCCAAATGTCATACTCGCCTTGATAGCAGCAGCCCATCCGACAGTATGAGCGTTATACTGCCCGGGAATGGCCCGTGTGACGAGTGCTCTATAAGCATTCCCTACAAGTCCCGTGTTTACGGGAATGGCAATGTCGTCCTATTGATTGATAAGAAGATCGGTGATCATCGACTGATCCGACTGAGTGTCCACTCACTCTGTGCTGCCTGACGAAGGCAAGAGCGCTCTCATAGAGAGCGCGGCCGGCGTTTCCACCAATGTTTTCCGCTTGAGCGAGAACCTGGTCGTTCTCCACTGAGGGCTCGTGAGTACTACTGTGGGATAGAAGAGGCTCAGAAAGCAAGACGTACATTGGACGACGTCGCGGGAGGGACCGCCTCGGTTGACAGCGGCCACCGAGTTGGGCAAGCGACCACCCAGTGCGCCCGAAGTCAGGTCAATTTCGATTTGTGCGATGTCAGCATGCAGCTGACGAGTCACTTCCTCGATCTTCTCCTGTGTCTCGACAGCGACAGAGGCCAGCAATTCGAGTTGTACAGAGACTGCCGCGGCTACCTGCCCGAGGTCAGGGTTCTGATCCAGGTCGACCTCATCTGTCTCTCGGAGAAGGACGTTGAAACGGTCATGGAACTCCTCCAGTGCCTGGGTGGTGTCCTCGGCGCCTATGGCAGAGGTAAACTCTTCAAGCACCGTGTTCCAGCGGTCGATCAACTGAGAGTGAGCCATGGTCGAGAGATAGAATATCTTTGCGTGGAGCAGAGGGGAGAAAACAATAAAAGAGAGGGATTGAGTCGTCCGGCTTGAGCGATGCATGAAAGGGGCGAGTCGGAGGGGTTTTATACTCGGTTTCGCCAGGCGATACTCCACGCATATGACCATGCACCGCTCGACGGATGACAAAACGGCACGACCAGCCGACGAGAAGGCAGGCGAGACAAATACAACACCGCCTGTTACAACAGCGGCCGCGGTTCTTTTCCTCGAGGCACAGACCTTGAAAAGGCGTTGTACGCGTTTTGACGAGCTATCAGGGATGTCGTCAGGAAGATGAACAAAACCAGTATGTTTCGGTAACTCAGTATCTGGTCCGGAACATATCGAACGTTCTGATTGAGGAAGACTAGGAATCCTGTGAATGCGCCGGCGGTGTCCCATCCTCGTTCCCGTGGGCATCGACGGGAGACAGACTGAATACCCATCTGCATCGCCAGGAAACGTGTGGGGGAGCATGTGTGATGCGGAAGCAGAGCCTAGCTCTAAAATAGTAGGTGCTCCATTTTGTGAGAGCAAGGGTTGTGAAAAGGAGTATCCTCGAGGCAGTGAGTCTGACTCCGAGGAGTCCAGTTTATGCGGTTACCATAAGGAGGCATTTGACCCTTGTGATATTCACAAGAGACACCGTATTCGAAAGGCTTCTATCTGGCCATCCGCAGCACGGCCATCTGCAGCGGAACTACGAACCCGCGCCGTTGGCAGATTCATTAGCACAATACATCTCACCGCCTTAGACGAGCTTGAACCACGGTATCATCCGACCATCGGTAGCGGAACCACGGATCCGACACCATCACAATGGTACAACAGGTTCCCAAGTATCACAAGGCAACTAACGCCACCGTCCGAAGTCCGTCGGTATTGTGTGTCTGTGTCTGTGTGTGTTCGAAGGGCGGTGGGTCGATAATCTGTAGTCCGAGGCCGGTGTTAGTCAACGGTATCTCGACATTCGCAATGCAGCGATGTTACATGAGAGGATGTTCAACTAGACTACCCTGAGGAACGCCGACTGTTGTGTGCTTGTGCCCTACATGAACCTGGATGTCTTTGCGCGGACATCGCATGCGTCACCTATCTTCGTTCTGCATATGAGGGATCGGACGTACCAATCCCACCAGGCCGCTGAGGCCGCCGCTGTTAGCTCCTCCAGTGGTGGTAAGGCCACCGAACTTGGACTGAACCAGCAGCTTCATGATGGTCATTGCCGCACCGTTGACAGCGTCCTGCTTGTTCCCGGAAGAGACACCGCCAGACTTGTCGAAAAGTTTGGAGGCCTCCGCCATGGCGAGACTGATCAGTTGAGATTGCGAGCTACTGCCCCCACTGCTCCCGCTCGAGGTGAATTGTTTCAAGACCTGCCATATAGTGCTCGTTAAGGAGGAAAAGCCTGCCCGCAGCCATTTCGCCATATACCTGCAATGCCGCAGCGCCTCCAAGAGAACTTGCACTCAAGGAGTTTGGGGAGTTCTCATCATACGCCTTGCGATGGGCATGTTGGACGCCTTCCTCGTCAATCGGCTGCTCATGTTCACTCTAAGGCGAATGAAAACAGCGTAAGCGCAACAATCGTTAGGGGAGGGCGCAAAGCGCACCTTGTTCTGCTTGATGAAGCTGAGTGCGCTCGTGAAGAGTGAATTATCGCCACTGCCGTTGCGGCTGGCAGTGTCCACGACCTCATCGTCGTCAACTGGTCTCGTAGGTCAGATGAGTGTCCATGGAGCAACATCGCAACGTACACTGTGGGCGGTCGTCCGCGCCGGTTGAGTGGTGAGGTGAGTTGTACTCCTGACCTCCGGTTTTAGAGACATCAGCTACACATGGGCAGAACAGTTGTCAGTTGCCGTCCCGCGGTACAACATATAAAAAGCGCGCCACACTCACATTGAGATCGCTCGTAGGCCTGGATGCCCTGTTTCGCGAGGTTCACGAAGTTGTCCTGAGATCCCATTATGCATCAGATCGTTTCGCCTCCAGAAAGTGCATAGCAGGGTACAGACCATGTTCGTACTGAGGGATGGGAGGAAGAGGCGGAGACTCAAGAAGGCAGCGATCTATTATGGGCGTCTATCTGTAGCATCTGTGCATCTCCGCACGGCCCTGACCGATCGAGCAAGACTCGGAAAGGCAGGTGTTGTGGCTAAGGCATCACAGTGCGGCCAGCACGCCGAGCACCTCCGAACTTCTTTCTTACGCCCACCATGTTGACAAACGCTTTGAAAAACCGTGTATCGTCTTGTTCAGAGTATATATACCTTCGGGATGCTGTAACGCGCAGGTGAAACCTCCTCCTTCGAGATGGCTGTGGCGCTCCCTGGTACCTACAACTCCGAAGCCTCCGACCAGGATCCAAGCGGCAATACACCTGTGACTGCCCTCAGAGCGCTTGAGAGACAGCGACCAATTTCCCGCCCCAGAATATCCCCGACATTATTATATGATAAGGCTGCTACCTCTGACAAACGCACCACGTCTGCTGTTGATGCTGCCAATGGTGACTTGGCCGTCGAGGATGACGAATCTATCGTCGTTGGCTGGGATGGCCCCGACGACCCTGCCAATCCACGCAAGTACGACAAGTCCCTTTCTCTCCATGGCTCGGAGTTAACGCCATATCCGTAGTTGGCCAAAGAAGCGCAAATGGGCTGTTGCGTTGACGGTCTCCTCGTTCACGTTTATCTCTCCGATAGCCTCTTCGATGGTAGCGCCCGCGGCACGCCATGTCGCGGAGGAGTTCGGCATCCACCACAGCTTCGAGGTCAACCTCACTATTTCCATATTCGTTCTTGCGTACGGCGAGTGACAGTGTGGATTGCCTTCTTTCGCATGTTTCTGATGCGTCGCCTATAGCATTCGGCCCCTTGGTCCTTGGTCCACTGTGCGAGATTTTCGGTCGTGCGAAGGTGCTTCAATGTGCCAACCTCTTCTTCTTCGGTATGTACTTCCACTGGACCATTGCGTCTTGATATTCACTTTGTCTGCGCCGAACTCCATAGTTTGGAATTTAGCTTGTGGGTTTGCTCAGACCGAGGCCCAGCTCATGGTATTCCGCTTTCTGTCCGGTTTCGGTGGAAGCGCTCCTTTGGCGGTACGCAGTCGCACAACTTCCAAAGTGCGCCGCTGACGGGCCTTCCAGTGCGGAGGCGCAGTCCTGAGCGACATGTGGGGGCCCGAGGAGCGCGGACAGGCCATTGCCATTTACTCTCTAGCTCCTTTGTTGGGTCCTGCCATCGGTCCAGTGGCGGGCGGGTGGATCGCGGAGCGGTCGACATGGCGCTGGGTCTTCTGGTCCACGAGCGTTGTCGCCGGTATCATCCAAGTTATAGGGTTCCTCTTGTTGCCCGAAAGTGAGCGCCTTCCTCTATCACCTCTCCTATCCGTGCGTGCTCATGCTTGCGGCACCGCGGACAGCCTTCGCGCCCGTACTCCTCCAATGGAAGGCCAAGGCTATCCGCAAGCAGTTGGATGCGGAGAAGGGTCCGGTCAAGCCCGTCCGAACGATCTTCCAGAAACCCGGGCAGCAGAGGAAGTACGCCGCACTTCCTGACGCTCTCCGTGCCCTACGGTGTTGACGTGCTTGCCGGTCAGCTACAAGGAGTTCATCGCCCGCGCGCTCCTCCGGCCGTTCATCCTGTTTGCGACGGAGCCCATCATCCAACTCGTCGCGGTCTACCTCGCGTTCATCTACGGCGTCATCTACTGTGCGGCAGTTCCCCTCGACGCGTTGGCGGGGGCTTGCTGACGTGCAGGGCATCGAATGCGTGGTAGTGGTCATCGCGACCATACCCGCCATCTACACCAACGTCTATCACGAGGAGCCGGGCATCATGGGCCTGCACTACATCGCCATGGGACTGGGTACGCATCGACCTACCCGTCGTGGGAACGTCCGGGCTGACCTACCTCAGGCTTGTTCGTCGCGTCTCAAGTGAACGCCCGCATCCTGGACAGGGTGTACGCCGTCCTCAAGCGGCGCAACAATGGCCAGGGCGAGCCCGAGTTCCGACTACGTGAGCGCTCTCATCGCCCCCGGCAGCAGCGCGCACAGACTCACACATCTCCTACCTTCCAGCAACCGTCTTCCCGGGCATGATCTTCGTCCCCGCCGGGCTGCTCATGTCAGGCTGGGGCGCACAAGAGGACGTGCACTGGATCGTGCTCGACATCGTGCGTACCCTGTCCATCCTCCGTGCAGCCTCCCCCCGCTTATGCCCGTCCTTGGGGACCGTACAGGGGTACGCCTTGATCGGCGCGGGCATGGTGCTCACCTTCCAGGGCATGCAGACGTACGTCATCGACGCGTTCACCACGTACGCCGCATCCGGTACGTCCCGCCACTTACCTTGCACACGCCGACCGGAGGTCACTTACCGGAGCAACGCTCACCGTGCAGCCCTCGCCGCGGTGTCGTTCTTCCGGTCTCTCGCCGGGTTCGGGTTCCCGCTCTTCTCGCCCGCGATGTTCGCCGCGCTCGGGTACGGCAAGGGCAACACCATCCTCGCCGCGTTCGCGTTCGGCGTCGGCTTACCTGCGTGCGTCGCCCGACCCACCCTGTGCGGCACGTGGTCTGGATGCTGACGGGTTCGCAGGATATGGGCGTTCTGGAGGTACGGGAAGAAGATCCGGAACATGAGCAGACGCGCACAGAAGCGGTAGGAGTGGCGCGTTGCTCGAGCAGGAAGGGTAGGAGTGGCGCATTGTTCGAGCTGCCTGATGCAGATGCTTTGATCAACCCCGCGCCCGACACCGCATCAGCAGACTTCGGATGCTTGTGAACATACCTGACCGATGATCTATACGACCGAGAGTCAAGTGAGACGGGTGTGTTGTAGTTGGACCGGGTGGCTCACCGCGGTCTGTGTAAATGGAGCGAAGGAAGCTGCGGGCTGGGGTGAGCCGTCGACGACCTCGGGCATATATAAACGCCCAGTGGACAACGCCAGCCAGCCAGCCCGAAGCGCGAGACAACGTCTCGAAGGATGCGCAAGTCTGGTACAAGCGGCGGTGGCGGGCGGGTCCCCGCCCTTGTCCGCGGGAACGGGGACGGTGTCGCTGTGCACGCCACTGGCGACGCGCCACTCCCTGCACAACGCCCGAAGGTCGATGCCGGCTCGTTCCCGCATCGACGTATGGTCTCGGAATTCCAGAACAAGGATCGCCTGATCTCACTCACAACCCGCTCCCATTCCGTTACTTTGAGTGCGAGCGACTGAACGCCACTGAGATCACGCACATATTTATCGAGGAATACCGTGACTTTGTCGCGCACGTACATTACATCCGGTATACAATACATCGGGGATTATCCGTACAGTCTACCATCGTGAAGGAACTTATAAGGGGTATCGTTCTTACACCTCCGCGACCTTCGTGGTTTGGCCGTTCGTCGTAGCGGGGTAGGGGTTGCCAACGACGTGAGGACCAGACTCGAGCGGTGCGGTGGTGGAAGGAGGCTCGGCGGGCTTGCCCGTCGCGGTGGTACTGGAGGCGGTGGTGCCCGTGACGACGCTCTTCGCCTTCTCGATATGCGGCTGAGCAGCAGCAGTGGCGGATTCCACGTACGGCTTGGCGGTCGCCGTCGCGGACTGGACGTAGGGCTTCGCCGCCTCTTGGGCAGATGCGAGATACTGCTTGCCAGTCTCGACCGCAGACTGGACGGTCGAGGTTACACCGGTGCCGTTTGCCTGCTGGGTGGTGCCAGCAGGCTGACTGCCAGAAACGTATGCCTAAGGAGAGATCAGTCGCTGCTGGTGAGGATGCGCACGATCTCACATACCGTGGCAGTGGCGAGCGCGCTGCTGGCGAGGTTCTTCGCCTGCTCGACGTAGCTCGTGGCGGTAGCCTTCGCTGACTCGACGTCGGCTGCACCCTGGGAGGCGGCAGCATCTGTCTTGTGGCTAAGGCCCTCCTCAAGCTGGTTCACGGCTGAGACAGCCTCGGGCTCCTTGATCTATAGGCGTGGTCAGCTCGAACGACCGGAGCGTAGATGCCAATGCGCACGAACCTGAGCGGTGGCTGCCGCGTCAGAAGCGACGTTGTGCAGCTGGTTGGCGTTCTGCTGCACCTCCTGCGAGAGCTTGGTGTTCGAGGCCTCGGTCTCGGCGAGGGCAGCGGAGGTAGCGTAACGAGCGTCGCTGCTGTAGGAAACTGTTAGAGGCTGTTAATGAGAAGTGCACGGGACCATACGCACTTGCCAGAGGGGAGAGTAGCGGTCGACATCGTGAAGTTGGGTGGATGAGTGGTATAGAGTTAAGTTAGGTGGCGTTGAGTCGTGAAATTGTTCGTGAGACAGATGGTCGTTGCTGGTGGGGATTGTGCCATCGGTCGTGTGCCGTTATATACTCGCTGGAGACGAGAGTGGTGGCGCTGGAGCGAGAGACGTCACTCGCCCCGCCCAGTCGACAGTGGCATACCGCGCCAGCCAGACAGGCGCCCGCAGCGTCACTCGCGTCTTGATTGGTCTGACGTCATAGCGCTACATTGACGTGCTTCACCGTATTCCGATCGTCTACACAGGGACAACTGACGAGACTCTATGGCGATGTCCGTGGACACTCTATATGCAGAACATGCAGAGAAGGCGACACGTGCAGGAGAAACAGATCACAATGAACCGGAGCTAACATGAACGACAGCCTCATCGACGTCAATTCACATACACTACTACTTGTCCGGAGCGAGGAGTACGACGGTCTAAACGAATGGACGGCAATCACTGACCGAGTCTGAGCGAGTGAAGAAACCTGGGTATGTGCACGGGGGAAGGTATGCATGCGACTGCGAAACAGATGGGGCAAGCCGGGCGGACCGAAACCATGGACGTCGAGAGACCAGTGACGGGCAAAGCGGGCGAGAGTTGGACAGGCGAGAAACCGAGTGCACTTGCAGGAAGGAAGGGGAATGCATGGTGGATGAGGGCGAAAGCTGCTGCAGAGAGAAGAACGGAAGAGAATAATGAGACAGACAACATAGAATAACTATTACAGAGGAAAGGAAATAGCTGCAGGTTACCGCTTTGCACATAGACGAGGAGCCCGATGCTCGCCCGGAGATCAGACTTGACGCCGTTGAGCCTCCTCTTCGTCGAAAGAGCCGGAGCGGAGGAACCGCGCCAGCACCTCTTCCGACGACCGTTTGAACACCTCTACTCCGCGTGCGGGGTCCCACACGCGGCCGCCCTTGCGCATCGGACCCATCACTGGTGTGCTTTCAGGCGTCTCGACCGGGCCTTGTGTCGACGGAGACGAGGTGAGCGCAGTATCGTTCGAAGACGTCCGTTGGAGCGGCGGCGAGAACGGAGAGGTGAGCCGCGTCAGCTTGGGGGACTGACGCGGAGAGGAAGAGGCCGACGGACCGACAACGGGCGAGGCCGGCCTCGGGGATCCAGCGAGCTTGCTGGTTGGGATCTGCGTGCCAGACAGACGGCGCGGGGACATCACCGTCTTCGGAGACGGTGGGGACATGACCGCCTTTGGGGAGGGCGGGCCTTTCGGGGAAGGGACTTTTGGAGGCGTCAATACTCTCGGTGAAGCAGCCTTCGTAGGAGACGGCACACGCAAGGGACTGGCAGCCTTGGGGGAGAGTACGTCCGAGGGGAACCAAGAGTCTGAGGAGACCTGAGCCCAGTAGGCGAAGCTGTAGAGGGGAATGGCATGACAGTCATCGGTGGTTGCGTGACAGTGGGGGTCCCAACCGCCATCTGATCAAGATCCCGCTTGAAGTCGCGCATCGTCGGCGGGGGAAGCAGCCCAATCCCGGACGGAGCCTGAGGCCATTGCCTCGTCGCCATTCCAGTTCCACGGCTCGGCTTGGGCTCTTTGTCCTTCGTCGCCGCCGCTACCTCCTCTGCCCAGACATTGACCTGGACGCCCATGTTGCGCGTCTCGATCCGGTCCGTCTGAATGCCGCGTGTGCGGTACTTCCGACCTTTGGCGGACGTGTTCGATGCGTTGCTCCCTGAGCGGGAGCGGGGAGCTTGGATACGCTCCCTGCTGCTCTCGCTGTCCCAACGTGTGGTGGGACCGCGACTATCATCATCGTCATCACCCTCATCCTCGTCGTCGCCGTCCATGCTACTGGCATCCTGTTCCTTCTGGTACACCCGCTCGCGCTCCTGATCCCACCGTCGCCAGCCTTCGTCATAGTTCGGAGGGGGAGGCTGATGGATCGAATGGTGCGGGCGAACGAGCTTCGTCGCGTAACGCTGGATGCTCGGCACATGATCCCAAGCATTAGCATACGTGAGGTTGAAAGGCAGGCCAATGGGCGGGGGCGGCATGTGTACTTGAGCGGCGAGGCGCTCCTGTCTCGGTAGGACCTTCGGCGATGGGGGTTCGTCAATGAACTTCGCTACGGGAGGCGGCGAATCTGAGACTGGGAAGACGCGTCGAGGTGCAGGCCTCGGTTTCTCCTCCCAGGGGAAGATGGCGTGGATCTTGCTCCGGTCAGGGGTAGGAGGGACGGGCGGTGACCCTGGAGATTGCTCAGAAGGACGACCAATCACGCTCTCGTACTGACCCTCGCGTAACAGTTGTTCAGGGATCTCCGCAGGAGGGGGTGGATTGAAGAACACCTCCGACTTCGGTCCAACCAAATGGGGAGGAAACGACTGGTGAGTGGCGTCATGCTCCTGACTGGGTGCCTGATCCCATACGTTGGGGAAATACGTGTCCACAGGGAAAGCGGAGACGGGCGGGGGCGTTTTAGGCGGCGGCTCAATAGCAGGGTTCCAGGATAATTTTGGAGGGGAGGGGGATCGACCCTGCTCATGATGCTGATGCTGATTCTGCGGCTGATGCTGTGGTTGGTGCTGTAACTGGGGGCGATGGGCTTGTGGTGCATGGTGAGGATGAGGCGCATGGGGTGCACCAACGTGGTGCGCATGAGTCGCTGCAGGCTGGTGCACGTGGAGAGGCGGGGAATGACGGGGGTGCGGAGGCGAGTGATGCCCACGAGGTGAGTGAACGCCTCGGGGAGAGTGGTGGCCGTGGGGAGAGTGGTGGCCGTGGGGAGAGTGGTGGCCGTGGGGAGAGTGGTGGCCGTGGGGAGAGTGGTGGCCAAGAGGGGATTGATGGCCATGCCTAATACCGCTGTGCCGAGGGAAGACGGAGGGGCTTTGCTGTCCACTTTGCCGCGGCGAGTCCTTGTGGTGAACATGGTGGTGGCGCTCTACATTTGGGAGGTGTTGATCGTCCTGAGCGCGAGAGACGTGATGTCCGGGAACGTGGTGAGCCTGAGCCGGCGTCACGCGCGGGCGCTGGGGGTCTTGTGCCTTCCAAGTAGGCTGCCACTGGGCAGAACCTCCCTGGTCATCCGACTGCTCGCTCTCCTGCGAGTACTGCCTCGCCGTCTGTGACCAGAACCGTCGGTCGCCCTGCGGGGACCAATGTCCAGGCATTGCACCCGGCTGGTTGAGGGGGCCATCTGCCGGGGAGTATCCCTGCTGAAGCGCGGCAGCGTACTGCTGAAGATACTGCCTCTGCGAGTCGGAATCTTGCCACTCGGAGTCGTCATATTGCGGCTGTGGGTAAGGCTGGGACTGGGGATGCTCATATGGCGTAGGAGGCCCGGACGGGGGAAGGGACAAGGGTGCATGATGAGGCGCGCCTAGAACTTCATGAGGTAGAGGAGTAGGCAATGGTTCCATCCTCGGCACATCTCCGCCATCGAAGACTCTGAATGCCTGTCTGGGGGTCAAGTTCTGGTCGCCGCCATCGTCCTGTCCGCCCTCCTGGTTACCCTCCACCGGTTCAGGCGGCACGATCCTCTTGGGACGCATCAAGTCGACTCGACCCTCCAACGGCATCGAACGATACTCGCCAACTTTGGGTAGTTGCTCTGACTGCTGTGCGGATGCGTTGTAGCTGCCAATGCCTTCCACAGCAATCTTGCGCAGGTCGTCTAGGCCTAGAGCGCCACCGGCAACCGGGGCCGCCGAAGCGGGGTTCCCCATCTCGGCTCCGTACCCAGAGCCATAGTCCCATACCGACTCGTACCGAGTGAACTCGAAGTTCCCCTGCCCAGGAGCTTCCTCAGAACGGTAGTTCCTGTCATACACGTCGTACCAACGGTCGACGAGCGACTCGTAGTCGTAAGCGGGAGTTTTCGGATCTAGCGTCTTCGTTGACCCCTGACCGTACTTGGTACCGGGAGCTCGATACGTGACAGAGTTCCACGGCTTGTTGGGCCCAATGAAGTGGATGGCGGATATCTCGGAACCATAGCGTTCGTACGCGGGCGCGTACCTTAATCATGACATGAGCTCAGCAGTCCTGTCCAAAGTGGCAAGAACGGCTAACTCACGTGTAGGCAGCCGTTGGTGTGGTGTTATACGTGAAGCTGAGCCTATGCCAGTTGCCACCCCTCCACTCATTGAGCAGACCTTGGTCGCCTCCATCCCAAGTCCCTTTCGACTTGAGGAGTTCCATGAGTTCCTTGAACTTGTCCTCGCCAGGGGTCAGGACCATGACGCCCGAGTTGAAGATATCAGGCCAGCCAACATCGGGAACGGCTGCAAATTCGTGGGGAATGGAGAATAGATGCGAGAGCGGCCGAATAGGGAGGACATCCGCGTCGAGGAAGACTATCTTTGAGTATTGGGTGAGGCGGAACACGTGCAATTTGGTGAGGACCTGGCTCAGATCTGGCCGACCTGTGGAATAGCGCATATAGTCAGTACAATGAACGATATGCGCATCTCCGAGCAATTGGGAGTATCAAAAGTGAATGTATGCGCCTCTCAGGTGCACAATGTCAAACAGGGTGCACACAAGGAACATATACTCAACGTGGCTCCAGTACTCTGATGCATTGCCACATAGATAGGCAATGCGTTGGGACTGGAAACACGCTTCGATGTACCTCCGCGCGGCTGGGATTGTGCAGTATCTCGAATGTGCAGTGGACTTACCGAGAAGTTGTAAACCTTTCCCATCTTCCTGTTCGATTACCTCGACACCAATGACAATGTCGAACGCTCTTCGCAAGAGCTTCACGGACGACACGTCGACAGTCTCCGGAGTGACCAAACATACTGTCTGGAAACGAACATCCGAAGCCACAGAAGACGCGTGAAGTTCCTTAAGCGCTGCTGCAACGGCGAGAGCACCTGGAAGGTAGTGATCCGACGTTACAAGAGTTGCAAAGGCATAAGGAGCGTCCATGAGCGCGAAGCTCGAGCGAGAGTAAGGCGTCGAGGACGCAGAGGAGGAAGACGAAGGCAAGTTAGATACGAAGCGCCCAGTGCACTTGTCCGTTCCCGTCCCGCCTCGCCGACTGTTTTCTTTTACGTAAAGGGCTTCACCGAACATCATCAAACTTCTTCCTGCGAACCCCAACACACCCCAGCCGAACCCCGGAACTGTTCCCCATGGCACGACCCCAGGCTCCAGCAGGTGCCACGGCGGACAAACATTCCTGCGAATCGTGAACCCCGGACGTTCTGCTGCTTGCATGCCACAATTCAGCTATAACTCACCAAACCACGACAAGATGTTCGTTCTTGTCATACCTGAGCTGAAGGCATTCGAACGCCTGATCACACGGAATATCTTCGAAGTTTCAAGCCAAGGGAGTCAAAGGCCTCGACCTGGCTGATGTCGCGAGTCTATTCAACGCCGGCGAAGGTGTTCTCATGGCATGTCTAATTGGTCTGAATGGGCTGTGGGACCATCGATGGGCGCACAGATAAGGAGGAAGCTCACCTCAGCCGGGTTGCATCTGCAGGATACCGCCTTTCCCTGATGAGAAAGGTACTGGCCGGTTTGCACCCCTGTCGATAGAGAGCATACTGCCTGTGAGACGTCGTCTTGCCTCATTGCGAGGCGTGCAAGCTAATGAGGTCACGGCATCATAAGGAAACCATCGTTTTGGGCTGGATGATGAATCCGCCGCGGCCTATATGGCCGAGAGCCTGCAGAGCTCAGACACTGCCCGAGATGCCGAGTTCAGGAGTTAGTGCGGTCACTCTGTGGCATCAGATGTGAGCTGCTCACCTACATACGTATAAAGGACCCAGTCTTACGCGTTTGTATAGAGGACGTGTGCGGCTGCCACTTATTAGGTGGTTGCGCGATACTTGGATCCGAGAAACACACATCCTTGCAAATCGCTGTCTATAACAGTTCGTTGGGGAAGGCGACAAGAATCGCGCTCTCGTAAGATCGCCGCAATATTAGTTGAGAGTGAACTGCACATGCATGCAAGAACGGTGAATGCGTCGTGTATGCACGAGCAGGCTCAGGGCCGCGTCGCAGAACTTGAGATTGGATGAGAAGCATGGCCCCGGCCCTAAGCGCTAAGGAAATGATCGGCTATGGTGCTCATCACGTGATACTACGTAGTTGGGCAAACGCGCATGATTGCCTTGCTCGTCCGAGGTTGTGTTGTGGATCTTGTGCGCCTTCCCCGTCCTCGTCTCGGACGACGGAGCCCGTGTACTCCCTCCATTGCGCCCTGCGTCCTCCAGGATGTCCCCATGCCCGCCATGGCTTTACGCTCCGCCTTTTCTTCATCTGTCTTAAGGCAACCGGTCTTTTCTCGAGGTGCCTCCGCCTGCCGACGCGTACCGAACTGGTCCCAATCTTCCCGTCTTCACACCCGCCTCGGCTCCCAGTCTGGCTTCAGCAGATCTACCTTCGCTCGAAAGCTTTTGTGGATTGTTCCGGTTGCAGGCGGGTTCGCTCTCTATACCGCCCCCAAACCCCGCGAAACCCACAATGTCTTCGCTTCTCCGACGCTCATACCATGTCCGGAACCCGCACCGGAACAGGTGGAGGCAATCATCTTGTCTCCCTCCGAGTCTGACCGCTCTCTGCTTCGTCGGATTCTGACTTTCCTGCGCGAGCGACTTATTGAACCTGTCCTCACAGCGAAACGCTTCGTGTATCTGTGCTGCGTTTTCGTCCCCGTCCTGCTTGCCGCCCCAATGCTTCTAATTGGTCAGCCCGATCAAGACCTAGGCGGCGACAAATGGGGAGCAGTATGGTGGTATGGCTTCCTTACAAGCCAAATGCAACGCGCTGGACCCACGTTCATCAAGGTGAGCCTCCGCGATTTCTCTCCTACCTGTGCAGCGGGCCGCTTCGCTTCTTCGCTCTGTATACTGCACCTCTTATGGCTATACATCTTAACTCGTCAACAGACGAATTTACCGTTCTACCTTGGCTGTAGCACGCTAGAGAAAGAGATGAACTCACCTCTATAAACAGCTAGCACAGTGGGCCGCCTCAAGAGCCGACCTTTTCCCTGCCGCGCTCTGCGAACGAATGGGCGCGCTTCATTCGCGCGGACGAGCCCATCCTCTGTCACACACAAAGAGAGTCATCGAAGATGTTTTCCAACGACCGTTCGGGGAGGTGTTTGAGGAGTTCAATGAGACGCCGATAGGTACTGGCGCGATTGCCCAGGTTGGACACCTATGCATCTCAGTGGTCGACTGCAATTGATGCATTTCTCTAACAGGTCTACAGAGCGACACTCAAGAAGGACCTGATCCCTCCCTGTCACCTGGTACCGAAACGACAGAGCAAGCGGAATATGGTGCTCCCCCCCGCGCTCACCAACGAACCTCCCCCGTCTGTTCCTACCGCTGCAGTAGCCATCAAGGTGCTCCACCCAAACGTCACAAAAATGATCAATCGGGATCTGAGCATCATGTCGTTTTTCGCAAACGTTATAACGCTCTTCCCAGGCATGCAGTGGCTGTCGCTACCGGAAGAGGTCTCAGTTTTCGGTCAGATGATGCATGAGCAGCTTGACTTGCGAATAGAGGCGGAGAACCTGGCGACGTTCGAAAAGAAGTTTGACTCGCGGAAACTGCCCGTATCGTTCCCCAGACCACTGAAGGTGTGGAGCACTAGGGACCTGTTGGTAGAAGAATTCGAAAACGCGCTGCCTCTAGAGTTATTCCTGAAGAACGGCGGTGGTCCATACAACGATACGCTCGCCGAGGTCGGTTTAGATGCCTTCCTGGTAAGTCGCTCTTATAGGCCAACCGGGTTTTGATCTTCCGTTGACATCTTATGTCCAGAATATGCTGCTTCTGGACAACTTTGTGCATTCCGACCTCCACCCCGGTAACATCATGATCAAGTTCACCAGACCGCCCACATCCTCATCTCAGATGGAGAAGTCGTGGACTTCGATCCTGAAGCGCATCACTGGTACCACACCCGGTGTAGTCGACATTCCTCCCACAGCGCAGCCCACCACATCTTCGGATGACGTCGTCAACTACCTGCGCTCGCTCCAGACTGAGCCGGAAAAGTGGCGCACGGCTCTGCAGCAGGTCAGCGAGGACGGCTGGTTACCCGAGATCGTCTTCGTCGACGCGGGGCTGGTGACCACGCTGAACACCGTCAACCGGACGAACTTCATCGACCTCTTTCGCGCCATCGCCGAGTTCGATGGGTACCGCGCGGGCGTCCTCATGGTCGAGCGCTGCCGCACGCCCGAGCTCGCGATCGACGTCGAGACGTTCGCGCTGCGCATGCAGCACATCGTGCTGAACGTGAAGCGCAAGACGTTCTCGCTCGGCCAGATCAAGATCTCCGACATTCTGACGGAGGTTCTGAAGGCTGTGCGGAAGCATCACGTCAAGATGGAGGGCGACTTTGTCAACACCGTCATCTCCATCCTGCTGCTCGAGGGCATTGGCAGGCAGCTTGACCCGGACCTGGACTTGTTCAAGAGCGCGTTGCCTATCTTGAGGCAGCTTGGCCGGCAGATGTCGACGCAGGAGACGATGACGCAGTTGCCGTCTGGTGATGTTGGTGCATTCCTGAAGGTATTGTGGTTCTGCTATACGCATGGACTCGCTCTCATCGTGTCTGCAGGTCTGGGTATGGATGGAGGCGAGAGAGTTCGCCTCTGCGGCGTTCGTCAACGCCGACGACCTTGTGAAATACGACTGGTGTGTCTCATGTTGGCAATACGTCTACGTTGAGCTAATAATACTCTTTCACAGGCTCACCCCTGCGATATAGACAGCACCTCACAGAACTTTAGATATCTTGGCAGCAAACAACGGACACGAGTAACGGCATGTAGAATTAGCATACGGCACCGCCATAATCCCTCATCATTCATTGATTCGCTGCGCGGGTCTGAATAGGTGCGGAAACGATGGACCTCTACGTGATATAGTACAACCTTGACGTCCCCGGAATCTCTCTGATCGGCTGCTTGGCCTCTGATCAGGCTGTATCCCTTGCTCCTGTCTGTTCTACGGCTTGCTCTCATCACGTCGCGCCGGGGTAAGCATGCTAGAGAAGCTGCGTTCGTACTGATTAGCAGGCTTGACCGCTACGCCCAGCTTGTCCGCGGCGAGGATAGGCCAATGTGGGTTGCGGAGGAGCTCACGCGCGAGGAAGACGACGTCCGCCTTGCCGTCACGGAGGTACGACTCCGCCTGCTCCGGGTCGGTGATGAGCCCAACGGCACCAATGGGTAAGTCAGGATACGCTTTCTTCAACGCTTCGGCGAATGGGACCTGGCGCACGTCAGATGTCGCGTCTCATGCAAAGACTTCGAGACGCAGGACGAACGCGCACCTGGTATCCCGGCTCGACGGTGATCTTCTGCTTCACCCAGTTCCCGCCCGAGCTGCAGTCGATGAGGTCCACACCGAGCTTCTTGAGCTCCCCAACGAACACTTTGCTCTGTTCGATCCCCCACTGCTTCCACTCGCCTGTCGCGGGGTCGCGTTCGGGGCCCTCGGCCCAATCTGTCGCGCTGATGCGCACGAAGAGCGGCTTGTCCCACAGCCCACGGCATTTTGCAACGACGCGGAGCGAGAAGCGCATGCGGTTCTCGAGCGAGCCACCGTGTTGGTCGGTGCGAACGTTGGAAAGCGGAGAGAGGAACGAGTGTTGCAAGTATCCGTGCGCTCCGTGGAGCTCTATGAAATCGACTGGCCAGTGGTTGGTCAGCTCTCGCGGTACGGGACTGTGCCATGCCCGCGCATACTCACACCCAGCTTCTTTGCACCGCTCGACAGCCTTGCCGAACGCTTCGACAATATCGTCGATCTGTTCCTCGGTCAATGCCTTCGGCTTCGGGTATAGGTCAGAGAAAGGGATTTCGCTTGGCCCGTACACTTCAAAGCGCGTCAAAGACATGTCCTCGAGATCCGTGTGCGCAGAGGACGGCCGCACCTTCGTCGGGCCAGCCTCCTTCATCCTTGCCGGCGACATAGGTTGGCGCAACCCGTGTCCTCGCCATGTCGCCATGCACCCAAGGAGCAAGAGTCGATGCCTTCCTGCCGGCGTGGGCGAGCTGCACCCCGATCTTCGTGCCGTGAGCGTGCGCGAAGCTCACAATCCGTTTGAGAGGTGCGATTTGGCTGTCGGTCCACAGGCCCTGAGATACTGTCAGGTCGCGTCGTGAAGCCGGGTCGATCCGACGGGCTTACCGCATCTTGCGGAGAGATTCGGCCCTCGGGGACGACCGAGGTGGCTTCCATGCAGATCGCGCCTGCGCCGCGCGTTGCAAATCCCTGAATCGAGTGAGTCCTATGCCCCTGGGGATGCGACGTGAACGAGCCGGCGCACCCCGATGTGCACGAAATGCCAGTCAGTGGTATGTCCGTTATCTGCGCTGTACTGACACATTGGCGACTTCGGGTCCTGATCAGGCTTCGGTCCGCAAACTACGCATATGAGAACCAACCACGAAGATCCTATTGTTGAAGGTGGTTCCACGGATAGTGAGCGGCTTGAACAGCTCTGGGAGCTCGGCATTCTGAGGGTATGTTTCCTGGTTTCCCGCCGGTTACTATCAGTACACTCAGGGACGAAGTGACCACGCGGTGCGAGACCGGACCTTAGATAGCGCGACGCCGATGCTGGGTTCGCTCAGCGGCAGATACTGGTCCAACCCGGGGACTGGTTTGTTGATGTAAGTCATGCTGCGGCTTGGGCGACTGAGGCGATTCACGTGGGAGAGTGTCAGCCGCGGCGTGCTAGGGGTAGAATGGTAGTGGCAGTGGACGGTGCGCAAATGAGACGAGGTTGCAGTCAAGGAGAGCCAGTTGCTGAGGGAGTTGCGAACTATCGACGACCGTATGGGCATCCAGGCATGATGCTTCGCACAGTATATATACATCCCAACGCCGCTGGATGCCGAACGATCACTAAGCATGTGAGCCAGCCTCCTTCGGTAGTACACCGCGGGACTGTCTGGGACGGTTGGTAGTCGTTCCTTGCAAGCGTGAATTCCTTCTGATCGCGCCCAGCTGGCCAGTCCTGTGCCCGATCGACCCGGGGACGGGCGGCAGTGGCAATGTAGCCGCGTGAGACTGGGAGAATGGTCATGGACCCAGTGCACATATGGTGCAACGGCACATTCAGGCCGCCCGGAGGATTCCTTTTCCAAGTACACGAGAATACCCTTGCAGCGCAACATGCTACTGCTTGTGTTGTCCACGCTCCTATGAGCTGCTCCGTGAGGTCGCGCGTGGGGGAATAGTCAGAACATACATTGCGACGAGATATGATTGTGAGCAGGAGAAGTAAGCGTGCCAGATTCAGGCATATCCGACAATGGTACAGGGGTTCAGTATTACGGCACGTTATACACGAGCAGACAAACCAGCGGAGAGAGAGCGGGGAGGGTGGGCATACGAGAGTATCCATGTCTGCCGATTACGCAACGAAGCGCGTCAGCTCGCGGGCAAGCACGGCGTCCTTGTCTCTATCGTGGCTGTACATACAGTTCCAGCTTGCCCTTCTCGCAAACGAGGCACAACTTGCCAACCCCGCTGTGCTTCTAGACGAGCGTCTGGATCCGGGCGGAGGAGGGCAACGAGCTGCGCAATGTTCCACTGGATCCCCTCATCCTAGTTGGACTTTGCGAGCTCCGGCGCGTCCAGCTCCTGCCGGAAGACGCGCTCAGAGTTCCCAGCAGGCTGATGACCGGATGCTGGACACGCGTCGTGACAGTTTGTTTCACAAGAATACGGAGCAGTGGATTGGGTTCGGTGAGAAGGTGGTGGAGTATACCTGTGCGGTAGGCTGTCGGCAGCGCAGGGGCCCTGGTGCTGTGCCTGCAGCATTATTGAGAGCGAAGAGGCGGCTATGACCACAGTGAAGGGCTTGACATGAGCAGCTGCAGTGATACCTACAGCTCAAGATGTGCACGTGAGTTACCAAACGAGCACAACTTATGGGCCTTCAACGACAGACGCCCTCCCGGTCGGCATTTGCCTGCGGAGGGACATGTCGTCATTGCCTGCAGTACAAGCCACTACCGCTTCCGACGCGCGCACTCTCTTCCCAGTCCATGGCAGGCCGAGTTAAAATCCCTCAATAATACCGTGACGAACCGTCCCGCCTTTTGTCTCTGAGCTTGGCTTGACCTCCAACACTCTCGAAGTGCCAGCCGCAATGCACGCTCATCGAGTATTCGAGAGTATCCTCCAACGAGAAGATCCACGCGTTTCCTTGACACAGGATGGCTCATCCCTCCGCTCATCCACCGGCAAACGCTACTTTGCAAAAATTGGGAGCGCAGCTGAACGGGACCAGTTTGTTGGAGAAGCAGAGTCTCTCAAGGCAATCGACCGCGCTGCTCCCGGTCTCGCGCCAAAGCTCGTAGACTGCGGCGTGATCGACTCGGATAGCAAAGAGCGCGATAGCGACGTGGGGAGGCCATACTTTCTCTCAGAATACAAGGACATAGGCTCCCTTACTTCCTCCGCCGCGAAGGTGCTTGGAAAGCGCCTCGCCACGGAACTCCATGCGTACAAAAGCCCACAAGGCGTATTCGGCTTCCATGTGCCGACTTACTGTGGACAAACTCGACAAGATAATGGCTGGTACGAGACATGGCCGGAGTGCTACGACGCCCTGGTCGGCGGTCTTGTTGACAAACTCAAGGCTCGCGGAGGGTTCGACAGCCTGTGTAAACAGGTCCAGGAGATAAGAGAACGGTAGGTTACTGCAGTCCATCTCAGCACTGGCAACCTCGTGCAACTCATCCCACTGCAGCGTCATCCCTGGGCTCCTTGGACCCCTGGTTATTGAACCTGTCCTCCTCCATGGGGATCTCTGGGTATGTATATGCGGTATGTGCATGATCCAGCCGCTGATGCCGTCTACAGAGTGGCAATACAGGCGTTGATAGATCTACTGGTGCACCCATCATATTCGATCCGTCCTCCTACTTCGGCCATAACGAAGCAGAGTGAGTCGACTCATTTCGGGTGAATGGGATGTCATGTAGCTAAGAGCCATGGTTCAGCCTCGCGATTGGTCGGATGTTTGGTGGTCTCTCAGAGTCGTTCTACACGGCTTACCACGAGTATCTCCCCAAATCGGAACCGCAGGAACAGTACGGTCTTCGGCAGGAGCTATACCAGCTGTACCACTACTTGAATCATACGGTGCTATTCGGCGTACGTATCGGATACTACTGAGACATCATTCACGCTAACCTACGGCCAACTTCTGGTGCAGGGCGCGTACGCCGGCGGTGCTCGCCAGAAGGCAGATCGTCTGCTGCAGGAAACATCAGGAATTTGATGTAGAATCCAAACGAAATGTAACATAGATCGTGTCGGTATCTCAATCGTGCATGCTTGATTGCCGTTGTTGATGTGCACAGTCGAGTAAGCCCACCAACCGCACAAGTTATGGAGGAGAGGGAGACTTTCTGTTGTTTCGCATAGTATTCGGAATTTACAGGAGAAGCCCAGCCAGACGTGACGGACAACCCGAACAACAGCCGTGCAAGCAAGTAGAGACAAGTACCAGGAACCTCAAAACCCATCGCCCTTTTCCCTGGCGCCTTCTGCGCTCAAACTGAAACCCAGCGGTGAGCTGGGAGAAGCACGATTGGGAACGGGTCTGCGTACCTATGCGCGCTCAGAACGTCGAGCCGATGGGGCCGACCTTGATGTTCGAGAAGGTGACCGACGCGGAGGCGCTTTCCGTCTCGACGGTAGCGGGGGTGCCGGAGTTGGCGGGGCAGGGGCCGCGGGAGACACCAGGGTTAGTCGCGGGGACGTCGGTGGGGTAGTCGCTGTCGAGCCAGAGCATGTTCGCGGCGTGGTCGTCCCAGATGCTCATGACGAGCGCCATGCCCTTCTGGAAGGCGTTGCCCATCGTCGCGAGGCCGCCCATCTGCTCGAACGTGTTCGTGTCGCCGAACACCTGCTTCTGCGCGTCGCAGAACTCGTCCGTGATCGAGTCGAAGGTGGCCATGCCCGGGATGTTCGTCTTCGAGTTCGCGATCACGCGCCCGTTCTGGACGTACAGCCGGCGGATCTCGGAGAGCGTGCCCGAGGTCTGGTTGTTGTTCGTCGGGAACTGCGTCACGACCGTGAACTTCTGCTGGGTGTTGACGGTCTTGCCCGGCCCGAGGAAGGTCTGGTCGCCCATGCGGAACGAGTTGAAGTCGCAGCCGTCCTTGTCGCACAGGCCGTCGTACCGCTCGTCGCCCGCGCCGCACTCGGTGCCCTCGCAGCGCGTCTGGCTGTCGACGGTGCAGACGTGGGGGGTGACCGCCGCGCCGTTCATGTTCGCCTCCCAGATGTCCATCTCGTTACAGCACGAGCCGAACGAGCCAGTGCCCGCGTTCGGGTCGCTGGGGGAGCCCTCCCAGCCCTCGACGTTGGCCTGCAAAGGAAATGTGAGTGTGTGTCGATAAGGGTGAGATGGGAGTCATGCTCACCAGGCCGTTGATGAACTTGATGTCCTGCGGGCACTGGGTGTCGCAGTAGCCGGTTCCGTACTTGGCGCCGGCCCTGTTGGTCGGGAAGCGGGACTGGCCACCGTCGGCGTCCATCTCGACGAAGTAAAGCGCGCCGTTGAGGCCGCAGGGGAGGTTCGACATGTCGACGTCGAAGGTGAACTCCTGGTTCTTCAGGTTGAACAGCTCGTACTGGGAGTCGTTCTGGTCCATGAGGTAGACACGGGAGCCGATGTTCTTCGAGTACGGGCCCTGCGTCACGAACTTGAGCGTGAGCTCGTTACCGCTCGTGGTGATACCGTAAGTGCCTATAGGCGGTCGGGTGGTAAGCTGAATGGCCCGTGCGATGCAAGAGAAATAGCGGGCACATACCAGAGTAGTCAGCACCGTCGAGAGCGCAGTTCTGCGCGCAAGTGGTCGCGTCGGGGCACAAGGAGGTGTCCCAGGTGTTGCCGGTGTAGCAGTTGGTGCTACCGCTGGTGGAGTGCAGCCAGCGCCAGTTGCCGTCGAGCACGATGGAGTGCTGCTGCGTCTGGCAGTTGTTCTCGGACGTGCATTGCTGGATGGAGAGACGCGGGTGGTTCTCCGCCGTCAGGGTGCCGACCTGCTGGCCGTAGGCCGTCGCAAGCAGCGATAACGCGAGGAGAGAGGCTGCGGGGAACATGTCGATGAGGAGATGCCGAGGTCGGGTTGTTCGAGAGACGACTGCTGGCTCGATGCTGACCGTCGACGAGCCATGCCTCCTTTTATACGCTCTCTGGAGCACAGGCTATTCTTGACAGCCCCCAGGAGGGCGTGCGCGCGGTAGTACTCCTCGTTGTACGACGTGCAGCGCACCTGTCAAAGACGCGCCGCATGTCGAGTCGTCGAAAGCATCGAGGGCGGTAGCGCGCACCCACCGAAGTGTATCCGACCGAGAAAGCCAGGGAATGTGACCGCGTCGGGCTTCTTTCAGACGTCGGCAGACCGCTGATGGGGTTGCGAACCGAGGTCAATCCGAGTTTTGCGGGTCTTGGAGGTCTCGAGGTTATGTTTATATTTTTGTCCAGGGTTTCGCTGCATAGCCAGCGAGCGGACCAAGTGCTCGAAAAGCGGCCGTTGCGTCCGATGACTACCCGCGTAACTTGGCTGACTGAAGAATGTCGACTTCCCAAAGGCTCCAGTTTACAAAATACCGCGCCGAGACGTCGCTGACAGAAAGCATGCGATATAGGAAATGAATTTCCAGTGCTGATCGTACGTTGCCAAGGCCATGGCGGAGGCAAACCCGGACACGTTCGGCGACACCCAGGCTTCACACTGCGCTTCTGGTTTGCGGCACACATGTGACCACAGCTGTAGAAGGCAACTGCAGTGGTTCAAACTACTGTGTCATACAACGGCTTCTGAACTTCGACCTACTACCACCTGACCATGGTTGAGCGCGATCATTTGACTCCCTATAGCGCTGATGTGTACCACGTCATACACATCATATACCGATGTGGGCTTGGTGGATGGACGAGTACGGTTGAAGGGAACAGCAGCAGGCCGCAGGCCGCTCGCAGCCAGGGAATGACTACCGGAGAAAGGCCCGACATGAGGACGGGATGCAGCAGCTCTTGACAGCCCGTACTGCCGTGAACTGTTAGTTCAGGAGAGGTAGAGCCGAAGACAACCCGTCTCGAGGAGGTAGATCAGTGTGAACCATTCGTCGGTGGATTGATACAAAGCGATCAGCTTCTCCGGCACATCCGGTAGGCACCGTCGGCGCATGACCATGGATTCTGACAGTGCGACATGGCGCCGCAAGCCGAAGGTCGCTTGATGGTGCTGGCTCTTCGAGTGCGAAATTCGTGTCTCTCTGGCCATGAGTCGCGTAGAGCTTCGGTCAACTATCGTCCTATGGACGGTGGGAGCCTTGTTCACTTCGTAGCCCTTGCCATTGTAGCGATCCCCTTCGCGCGCACGATGAACGCTGTTGAACGCCAGCCTCTTTCCAAGTACGTGAGTAATTGTTCCACGTTCGCTCGTAAAACTCATACCACCGGACCCGAATTTCTGCAGTGTTCTATCACTCTAGACAGAAAAGCTTTGTGACCACCGGCGCGAGAAGGTATGCACGAGCATATGTACACCGCTCAGAACTTCGCCAAGTAGGAAATGGGTTGGCTGTACAGCCACAGTACGTACACTGACGGACTGTGGGGCCATCCAACAGGCGACGCTAGATGTCAACAACCCGGAGAGCTCTCAGATCTTGATATGTCGTTGGATGACGCCTTCAGGGCTTCGACTGAGTTGTATGTGTTGACTCCGCCGAGGGAATGGAGACTCGGAGGTGAGCGCGGCATTTGGACCTTTCAGACAATCCAGGCGCCGATTCTGCATTGACCATGGAAGACAAGCTCTTGCTACTCATACAAGGCGAAGGGGACTCAGTCAGACAACGAGCTCGCTGAGCGGCGCATGAGCATTCACACACCACCGAAGCCTGACAATGGTCGCGCCGGGAGGGTTTGCCAGAGCGCCGGACGAATGGCATGGTATCCCGAGTTCAAGTTCATGTTCTGTGCTATAACATAAGCAGAAAACCCGCGATCATATACATGGCAAAGATGTGGGGGTGATAGTGAGTGGCAGAGTCGATGGGGTTGGCAGGCTCAATGTGGGATATTGGAGTGGGCGCCTATGAACAACAAGACGGGCGCCTGTTGGGCTTGGTCAGCGTGGACGCGTTTCACAACAGCAGGGACCTCTTCGCCACCGTCCACAACCTCCCTCGCCTGCTCTCCTCCTCCAACCTCGTTGTGGTCCCCGCTTTTGGCTCTCTCGCTAGGTCTCCGCCTGTGTCTTATTGAAAGTCTTGCTGCTCACCTGTATCTCACTCTCTGAACCTCGCATCGCACCTTTTGTTCGTCTCTCTACGTCCTCTTGAACCCGTCAAAATGAGCCAAGGTATGTCCCTTGTCTCCGTATACGTGCACATGCCGATGGTACCTACTGAACTGCAATGTGCTATAGACTTTGATACTACACAGCCATCCTACTTCGACGATGGTTACGGCGTGGACGGCCAGGGGGAGGAGTACGAGGAGATCACTCAGGAAGACTGTTGGACGGTCATCTCCAGTTTCTTCGACCAGAAGGGTCTCGTGCGACAGCAGCTAGACTCTTTTGACGAGTTTGTCCAGAACACAATGCAGGAGCTGGTCGACGAGAACGCGGACCTCATCCTCGACCAAGCCGACCAACATACTGGCCACGAAGCGGACGTCACACGGCGATACGAGATCAAGTTCGGTCAGATTTATCTCTCTCGACCGACAGTCACCGAGGCGGATGGTTCCGTTGTTCCCGTCTTCCCCCAGGAGGCTCGTCTACGGAACCTCACGTACTCCGCGCCCCTCTACATTGAGATGAAGAAGAGGGTGCTTCTGGGCAGGGAGGATCCAGACAGTGCTACGGGTGACATGGTTTGGGAGACCGAGCAGGATGACAATCCGGAGGACACAAGGAAAGTGTGGATAGGCAAAGTGAGTCGCTCAGTTTATGTTCCCGGTCCAGCCACTCACGAATCCGGTCATAGGTCCCTATCATGCTTCGGTCAACGTTCTGCATCTTGCACGGTCTTGATGACGAGGAGCTGTACGACCTCAACGAGTGCCCATATGACTCGGGAGGTTACTTCATCATCAACGGATCCGAGAAGGTCCTCATTGCTCAAGAGCGCATGGCGACCAACCACGTCTACGTCTTTGCGAAAGCTCAGCCTTCCCCTATCAGCTTCCTCGCCGAGATTCGCAGTGCTGTGGAGAAGGGTGGAAAGACAATCAGCCAGTTCCAAGTAAAGCTTTACCACCGTAGCCAGGAGCGCTCGGTAGGTACCTGCTGGTGCACGCCCATGCCCACCTACTCATCTTGTGCCCGACACGTAGCTCGGAAACGTGATGAAGGCTACTATACCCTACATCAAGGTTGACATCCCAATCTGGGTCGTCTTCCGCGCCCTCGGCGTCATCTCCGACCGTGATATCCTAGAGCATATCTGCTATGACATGCAAGACAACCAGATGCTGGAAATGCTCAAACCATGCATTGACGAGGGCTTCGTCATCCAAGACCGCGAGGTAAGTCAGCTGGCAAGGGAACGCAAAACAGTCCTCTAACCTCGCGTAGATTGCTCTCGACTACATCGGTAACCGTGGGACAACGACTGGCCTGAACCGCGAGCGTCGTCTGCGGTACGCCCAGGAAATCTTGCAGAAGGAGATGTTGCCACACGTCTCAATGGCGGAGGGCTCTGAGTCAAAAAAGGCATACTTCTTCGGGTACATGATTCACCGTCTGCTCCTGGCCGCTCTCGAACGCAGAGACCTCGACGACCGTGATCACTTCGGCAAAAAACGTCTGGATCTGGCAGGGCCTCTCCTGGCCAATCTCTTCCGTATGCTCTTCCGCAAGCTGACGAAAGACGTCTATCGCTACCTCCAGAAGGTTAGTGCTAGCGCATATGTCGTTCTGGTGTGTATACTGATACTAGGCTACGCAGTGTGTAGAGACGCACAAGGAATTCAACCTCTCGCTCGCTGTCAAGCACAACACGATTACGAACGGGTTGAAATATTCGCTTGCGACCGGGAACTGGGGAGACCAGAAGAAGTCGATGTCCTCAAAGGCTGGTGTCTCCCAAGTGCTTAACCGATACACGTACGCGTCGACGTTGTCACATCTGCGTCGGTGTAACACACCCCTGGGACGTGAGGGTAAGATCGCGAAGCCTCGTCAACTGCATAACACACACTGGGGAATGGTCTGCCCTGCTGAGACGCCAGAAGGCCAAGCATGCGGCCTCGTCAAGAACTTGTCGCTCATGTCTTGTATCTCTGTCGGCTCGCTCTCCGCGCCCGTCATCGAGTTTTTGGAGGAGTGGGGTCTCGAGTCGCTGGAGGAGAACGCTCATGCATCAACGCCATGCACCAAGGTGTTCGTGAACGGCGTCTGGATGGGCGTCCATCGCGATCCCGCGAACCTGGTCAAGACGATCAAGAAGCTGCGGAGGAAGGACGATATTAGCCCGGAGGTTTCCGTCGTCCGCGACATCCGAGAGCGCGAGCTCCGCCTCTACACTGACGCGGGTCGTGTCTGTCGACCGCTCTTCATTGTCGAGAACCAGCAGCTGCTCCTGCAGAAGAAGCACATCGAGAACCTCGTTCGCGGAAAGGAAGAGCCGGAGTTCGACTACAAATGGGACAACCTAATCAGGGACGGTGTCATCGAGATGCTGGATGCGGAGGAGGAGGAAACAGTGATGATCTGCATGACGCCGGAGGATCTCGAGAACTCCAGGCTCCAGGCGGCGGGTATCGATCCCAATGCCGAAGGCGAAGTAGACCCCTCTGCTCGTCTCAAGGCAGCGACGAATGCCCACACCTGGACACACTGCGAGATCCATCCTAGCATGATCTTGGGTGTTTGCGCGAGTATCATCCCCTTCCCCGACCACAATCAGGTACGTCAGTCGGTACATTGTGGGTGGATTACCACTGACAGCGACTTGCAGTCTCCACGTAACACCTACCAGTCCGCCATGGGTAAGCAAGCGATGGGTATCTACCTCACGAACTTCCTGGTCCGCATGGACACCATGGCGAACATCCTATACTACCCCAGAAGCCACTCGCGACTACTCGATCCATGGAGTATCTCCGCTTCCGTGAATTGCCAGCCGGCCAGAACGCTGTCGTTGCGATCCTGTGCTACAGCGGCTACAACCAGGAGGATTCCGTCATCATGAACCAGAGCTCCATCGACCGAGGTCTGTTCCGTAGTATGTACTACCGCAGTTACATGGACCTGGAGAAGAAGAGCGGCGTTCAGCAGCTCGAGGAGTTCGAGAAGCCAACACGCGACACGACGCTCCGGATGAAGCACGGCACGTACGACAAGCTGGAGGACGACGGTCTCATCGCTCCGGGAACCAACGTCAACGGTGAGGATATCATCATCGGCAAGACCGCCCCCATCCCCCCAGACAGCGAAGAGCTCGGTCAGCGGACACGAACACATACGAAGCGTGATGTCTCAACACCGCTCAAGAGCACCGAGTCCGGGATCATCGACCAGGTGCTCATCACGACGAACGCGGAGGGCCAGAAGTTCGTCAAGATCCGTGTACGCTCCACGCGTATTCCTCAGATCGGTGACAAGTTCGCCTCTCGTCACGGTCAGAAGGGTACCATCGGTATCACTTATCGACAGGAGGACATGCCCTTCACGGCGGAGGGCATCACGCCAGACATCATCATCAACCCCCACGCTATCCCCTCCCGTATGACAATCGGTCATTTGGTCGAGTGTCTGCTCTCGAAGGTTGCGACGCTCATCGGCAACGAAGGCGACGCGACGCCCTTCACCGACCTTACTGTCGAGTCTGTCTCTCAATTTCTGCGGCAGAAGGGCTACCAGTCGCGTGGCCTGGAAGTTATGTACCACGGCCATACCGGTCGCAAGCTCCAGGCGCAGGTGTACCTCGGTCCTACGTACTACCAGCGTCTGAAGCACATGGTCGACGACAAGATTCACTCGCGAGCTCGTGGGCCGGTCCAGATTCTCACCCGCCAGCCCGTCGAGGGTCGTAGTCGTGACGGTGGTCTGCGGTTCGGAGAGATGGAGCGTGATTGTATGATCTCGCATGGTGTGGCCGCGTTCTTGAAGGAGCGGCTGTTCGAGGCTAGCGACGCCTACCGCCTGCATGTCTGCGACATGTACGTCCCGTGTTACTTCCTTCATTCGCCGTGGTTACTGACGTATCGTCTCTAGTTGTGGTCTTACCGCCATTGCCAACCTTGTAAGTGTCAGTCGTGTAGTTCTGACGACCGTCTCTAACGTTACTCCCCTCTACTGCAGAAAAAGCAAACGTTCGAATGTCGCGCGTGCAAGAACAAAACTGCATGTTCACAGATATATATCCCTTACGCCGCCAAGCTACTCTTCCAGGTATGCTTTTCTGAGTCGTTCGATCACAGACAGGTCTGACCCGTACTCTCTAGGAGCTGCAAAGTATGAACATCGCAGCACGCTTGTACACAACGTCGACAGGTCGTATTAGGGATTAATGCATGGACTCTACCTTCAGCCAGCTCAAGCTAGAGATGATTTGCGTGTACTCTACATATGCTTTATTAGATATGAGTCCCTGTGTAACTAGTCGTCCTTCATGAGCCCCTCCCGCTCATGCTCCTCTCCCTCGTGCCGCTCGCGCTCGCCACGGCGCTTTTTGGGAGCAGCCTCATCGTCGTCGCTTCCCTGACCTTCCTCTTCGCCGATCTCGAAGACGACGGCGTCTTCGCCCACGGGGCGCCCGACCAAGGTGGCTGCGTCATCGTCGCCGTCTGGCATACCCCTGGCACGCGTGCGGTGCTCGAGCGACTCGAGGTCGTAGTCCTCGGCGTCCTCCTCGTCCTGGGCGATCTCGTCGAACATGGCCAATGTGAGGGCGTGGAGGTAAGCGTGAGACAGGTAGTGGAGAATGGAAGTGCACGTATCTTCTGTTGTTTGGCGAGGGGCGCCACAGCCACGCGATCGCAGCAAAGTCAACGAGGTAGAGGAGGGCTAGCCAGCCATCCAACAGCCACCACTGGACCTTCCATGACTTGGCTCCGTAGTCTGATGGGCGGTAATAGTTGTTAGCACGCAGGCACGCAGCTAGAGGCCTCGTGAGTAGTGCAGACCTTCAGCAAGACGACCGGAGAACGTCAACGAAGACACGACGAAGAAGATGCCGATGACGACGACCGTCATCAAGAGGATGCGGTGAAGCCAGGTGAACATGGACAGCTTGTAGCGCTGCTTCCTCGCAGCAAGCTGTGCGATCGTTGCTGGGGCCGTGCGTGTTAGTCCAGCGCGTGAGCATCCTCAAGGGTAGGGATGTGCTCACCGTTCAACGAGTAGATGATCCAGAGGAGGAATCCGCTTAGAGTGAAGGCTAAAGGAATGACGAAGAGCAGGAGGACGAAAGCAGAAGCGGACTCGAGCTCTAGCTCAACAATTCCAACAGCGTAGAGAACTAGACCCAAGAGTCAGCTCAGCCTATGGGGCAAGTTGCGATAGCGCGTACCTCCGAAGATGAAATGCGCTCCAGCGAGCAGCTGACACTTGAGCATAGTCCTTCCGAGGGATTCCTTGACGACGCTCAATCCGAGAGACACAACCAAGAGCAAGAAGAACGACAGCGCGTTTCGGCCAGCATCGAAAATGGCGACTGGGGATGAAAGTCAGCATAAGGGAGATGTATAGTAGCAGCACCATACTAACCAACTATCAGGAAGACTGTGGATGTCGTACCCTCGCCATGAGCGTTGAGGTAACGGTAATACGCTGAATTCTGTGTCAGTCATTGATCTGCGCCACGCAGTGTTTGGGACGTACCCCAATTCGCAAGCATCTCAACGATGAGGAAACCGAACAGGCCGGAAACGTAGTACTACCACGATAGCACCTTAGTGACGTGCGCGGACTCAATGCAGTCGACAACCTACCTGGATGGGGAGGAGGTCTTGTGCATTCTGGTAGCAAAGCCACCCCCATCCGATGGCCAGGACGGAGTATACCAAGAACATAATGAAGTAAAACTACGGCGGACTTCCATGAGTACCTCATGTTTGCCAGAATGCGAGTTGCATACATTGACTTTGGGGTAGTCCGACGCAGGCAGCCTACCGTCGAACTTGTTCCTGAAGAATACACTGCCCGTATACGTGGGATGGTAAGGGGCATCGGGGGGAGTCTGTCTTGGAGTGTTTGAATTTGATGGCAGAACAGTGATAGGAACGATGGCTGTAGGGTGCATGAGCGTCTGAGGACGTGCGCTTTGGAGCCCACTACACATACCGACACAGTAGTAGCCGGTCTTCCGGACAAGATATTGGATAGGGTCATGATACCACAGAATACTAGACGGACTGGGGTTCAAGGCTTGTCTGATTTGCAACATCTCGTCTCTGCGCCACGGCGAAGTGTACTCGGCATCGTCGTCAGGGGGTGTAGGGTTTCCGCCAGGGTTGTCCCAGAATCCACTGACAGAGATGTCGGAGGATCCATCTGTAGGGTTGTTGCCACCGCTAGGCAAGCCGACCCTTGCCGACCAGATGCTGGTGTCGTTGATTGAGCGGCCGGTGGGGAGGTTCACGATGAACCGGCCAAGCTCTGAGTTATCGCAGAAGCCGCCCTTGAGAGCGTCGGATGTGCAGACGAATGTCTTCTGCTATGTAACGCGTGATGAGAAGTTGCACTGCGGACGATCGGTGGGTGCTCACAGGCAATTCCCCGGTCGGGGTAGTATCCTTCCCAAGGTATGCCACATCGCCCCATTCATATATCACCATGGCCAGTTGGCCCTGCGAACCAGAGTCAAAGGTTACTGCAGACCGGTTAGCGTACGTAGGGCGTCATGTAGCAGCAGGTAGCGCATGCAGACCATTGATGTATGTGTTCTTCCCTCCCCACATGCCGGAGCAGATCTGGCGGTCATAGTCGGTGTCGGCTATGGGAACCTCGAACGCCGCGACGGCGCATATAGTGAGCAGGAAGGAGCAGAACGGGAGCCATGACCAACTGCGGACCATGGCGGTCGGTGGAAGGAAGGGGAGTGTGGACGGATGTCGTGCGCAGCCTCAGTCCTGCTGTGTGTAGCGTGAACAAGTGCGAGACGCGGTCCGCGCAAACGCAGCCATGCCCCTGCGCGTCTGACGTCGGCGATTCGCGCGCGCAGCCGAGTCCGCCGCTCCTGTCCACGCTTGGCTCTCCACTACCTCCTCCTTTCCCAGAGACATGCTCGGCGACGATGAGGACGTGTTCGACAGCGTAACCTGGGAGTCCCCGAACGTGCCCGCGACGTACGACGGCCCCTCTGGAGGCCTCTCTGGCCCGGGGTTCAGGCAAAGCACGGCCGAAAGCGAGGACGGCCGCGAACCCAATGACCCCAAGTGGGAGGGCTATCTCATCACTAGCGTTAAGGATCCCGTCAAGGAGCTTGCGGAAACGAAGGACGCCTATGTCTCGTATCTCGTCTCTGCCAAGGTGCGTCCAGCAATCCCGCCTCGTATTGCTCGGCGGCGCTCAACAACGCATACAGACCAACCTGCCCATATTCTCCACGCCCAATCCCTCTGCACGGCGACGGTTCCAGGACTTTGTGTTCTTGCGGACACACCTAGCCAAGGATTTTCCGGCTTGTGTAGTCCCTCCTATACCGGACAAACACAGGCTTGGTCAGTGTGCTCACATTCGTGTCCGTATACTCGTTTACAGTCTTTGCTACAGAATATGTTACAGGAGACAGGTTCAGTCCCGAGTTCATGGAACGGCGGAGACTTGAGTATGTTACCTAGCTCTAAGTGAAGCCGCGATATTCTGAGCGTTCATGCAGTCTCCACCGCTTCCTCCAACGACTCGCTCGCCACCCGACCCTTCAGAGGAGCACGCTACTCCGTGCCTTCTTCGAGTCTACAGAATGGGTGCGTTCAGTGCTGTTCTTATACTTGATTGTCTAATTCTTCACCAGCATGTCATCATGCACCAACACGTCGCGCACCCGCCGCTGCCGGAGCAGTCGTCCGGCGTCATCGACAGCATTTCGGACAGCCTCCTGAACGCGTTCTCGCGCGTGCGCAAGCCGGACGAGCGCTTCCTCACGATGCGCGAGAGCGTCGACAAGTTCGAGGAGGGCATCGCGACCTCCGAACGGCTGTTCAATCGCGTCCGGAACCGCACCAACGGTGAGTACCCTCCCGCGCCCGCCGCGTCCCTCCCCTTGTGCGTGCGAGTATCTGAGGCTGAAAGAGACGGCAATCCGGAACCGGGTGAAGATCTCACGGGCGACTACCACGACCTCGCCGTCGCCGTCCAGGGACTCGGCTTCTTAGAGTCGGGCATCACGGACCCGCTGAACCACTTTTCGAACACGCTCCTCGAGTTCTCTGCGCTCTTGCGCCATTCGGTCGGTCGTGTCTGCCTATCAGCGCCTCTGATGCAGTGTGGCTAAAGTGTGTGTTTGTGCATGTGGCCGCGCCTGTGCAGACGCAGATGACGACGGACCCGTTCCTCATCCACCTGCACTCGCTGCTGCAGTATTCGCACGCGAACCGGGCCGTCCTGAAGCTCCGGGACCAAAAGCAGATGGACTTCGAGGAGCTCTCGGAGTATCTCTCGGCGGTCAGTGCGGAGCGCGACCGCCTTGCTGCCGTGATAAGCGGCCGGGCTGGGAGCACAGGCCTCGGCCTCGGCGCGTACATCAAGGACAGGGTGGACGCGCTCCGCGGGCAGGACGACGACAGGACGCGCGTCGAGCGCATGCGTAAGCTGGACACCAAGATCAGGGAGGTATGTTGCCCCGGCACCTTGGGTGTGCGTTATTTATAGGCGCTGACGACGATCCCGTCTTAACCTTCAGCTCCAAGACGCAGTGGCGACGGCCCACGAGACCTCAGATGCGTTCAGCGACGAGACGCTGCGGGAGCAGCAGGTCTTTCAGCGGGCCAAAGAGGCCGAGATGAAGGAAATGCTCGGGAACTACGCAGACGGGCAGATCGAGTTCTACAAGGCGGTATGTCTCATGCTCGTTGGGCAAACTTCGGACTGCGGTACTGACATCTGTCGCTCGACTAGGCCATGGAGGAATGGGAGAGGATTATACCCGTAATTCAACGTATACGCGTGGACGTTTAATTACGGACTTTCTGTCCGTTGTAGTTGTAGCCTGCGTCTACGTACTTGCTCTGTTATTGATGCATCATGACCATCGTTGGGTATCAAGTGGCTTTCTGCTTCCCTTTCGATTCGAACTCGTTCTCCAAGTTGAGTTTGTACTCCGATTCCTGCACTGCCAACGAGAGCTGTCCATGGAGAGTTCAGCCACTCCGCGGGAACTAAAAGACAAAATGTGTACGTTGATGATTCCAGTGTCGACAGCGCGAACCATGTGAAGTTCCGCCGTGTCAGTAACTCCAGATGTCGTATGAGGCATGGAGGCCGGGATCCATGGCGGAGGTTCCTGAGGTTTGGGTATTGTCAGCCGAGAGATTGGGACGGTGGATCAGGGTACGGTTGAGGAACACACCATGCCGTTTGTTGCGGTGGGCGCCTTATCATCCTGAAGTTCGATGACAATCGCAAAGGAGAGATCTGTGAACGCGTCAGGGGCTCGTGAGGCAGATACACTCCGAGGTCCGGGAATGTCGTCACCGTCACGATAGATCTGGCCTAGTTGTGCCTCGACCATGTTCAGTTTGACAAGGAAGGAGCGGAAGTATTGACCAAGAGAGGCGGCGGAGATCGCTCCTTCCACGCTACATGCGAGAATGAGGGCGCATGGTTCAGGCAAGTGTGTGGATAGAGAAGGTCCGGCTGCGCGATACCTTGTGTCCTTGTTGTAGGGTTCCACTTGGATAGTGTTGCGGAGGGCGAATATGAAGCGCTCTAGCGGCTTCTCATCTGCGCTCTTTATCACGACGACTACCTTGTCGACTGTGCCCTGTCGCATGGATGATCGTTGGGGCTAGGAGAGGAATATCGTGGCCTGAAACTAACCAAAGAGAGCTCGTCTGTAACCGCTCTGACAGCGCCGGCGATATACTCGTTGAGGGCAGGATGACGGGACTGGAACACGGGCGTGTCGTATTTCCTGCGACGGACGAAGAGGTCTGGTGGGTAGACCTGGCGAACGTACAGGATGGTATGGATGGCAACCTCGACTGTACACGAAGAGGTTAATGGTGAGCCGCGCATCGAGAGGATGAAGGCCGGGGACTCGCTGAATTCAGCCACTCCACGGACGGCTTCTGGAAGGGGGGAACGGTGAGCATGTGCGGTTCCGTGCGGAGTGGGGAGTAGATAGGCGATACGGACGGTTGAAGGTCAACGGCAGGGTGGTCGCCATCGCCGCTGGCGCATGGGACGAGGAAGAGGTGTCGGTGGCCTCGTGGAGGGAAGCAGGAGAGGCGCTGGGACGCGTGAGGGCGACACGGCCACGTGAGAGGTGTGGGTGGCGCGGGGGCGAGGGCGTTGACGTAGTCGGTGGCTGCACTCGCCAGCCGAGGACTGGGACGTGGTTTGCGGTGATGTCACTCGGCCAGAGCGCGTCCTGTCGCTCGTTCCGGCAGCAGCGCGGTCCTGCTCACAGGCGTAGACTCCAGCGCCGCCGGAGCGCACTTCGTTCGCCTTCCTTCCTTCCTTCCCACCCTCACCCTCGCCCATTCCCTTTCTCCCCCCGCCTCACCATGGCAGACCATCCAGAACACCAGCCATCCGTCGGACTCAACCTCTCCGACGACGACGGTTCCGGCCCTGGTGAGCCAGGGCCGTCCAACAAGCCCGCCAATACCAAACGGGGAACTAGAGGTCCGTTTCCAGACCCGACGCGCCTCCACTTCTCCCGACCTAGCTCACGCACGCCATCACGCAGCATGCGACCGATGTCGCAAGATCAAGAGCAAATGTGAGCCTGGCGCAGGCGAAAAATGCAAGAACTGTGAGGTCGCGAATACACGTGAGTGTGTCCTCGCGACATTGCTGTACTTGCTTTCTAACACACCCCCTTCTGCACAGCATGTACATTCCAAGGTATATCCACCATGGTATCCGCCCACACCCGCGCCCTCACGCGTATCTGTCTCACCAGGGCCGAGCTTCAAGCGTGGTCCTCCCAAGGGTTACATTCACTCGATCGAACAGCGGTGGCATCAGGTAGAATGCATCCTGGCCACCATCATGGAGGCGCCCCAAGCGCAAGACATTATTCAGAATATCCGCGCTGATCCTTTTGCGAACGCTATACTGGACCGCGTCAAAGCAGGTCCATACGTGAGTCTCTACACATCAGCCTCACCTTTTCTCTGGAATTCTCACGACCAACTAGGGTCCCCGGAACCGCATGGAACAGAGCATGGACACTAGCAGCGAGGGATTCTATGCGTCGCTCATGGAGGTACCCGAACACACCGCACCCAAGGATGACCGCCGTTCTCGTCGGCAGTCTCGCGTCTCACGAGAGATAGTTTCGCAAGGCATGTTTACTGAGCATTTTCTGAGGTACATGTTCACTCACTTTGTAGTGAAGACCCTACTGCTTTGTCCACGCCTACCAAGGAGTGGCAGGAGCAGTTATCCCGGAGATTGGCGTACGGAAATCAATGGCCATACGCACCTGCGTCGTTGAGCCCCGTCTCGGGCTCGTCGTCTTCCGTGGGCGGCACCACTGAAACTACAAGGACGCGTCGACGCGTCGATTATCCTGGACAGCCTGCCAACGTGCCCCCCACCCCGCAGGGCTGGGATAACCTCTATACATTGCCTGATCAACCAGGTGAGTTGCCAGTCAGTTCTTCGTCGGTTGACGCTAATGCCCATACAGCGGGAGAACCCAACACAGTCGATGAGACTGCGGAGTCGTTCGGCCATCTGTCCGTAGATGAGAACAAGGAGGTGAGTAACTCTCTAACGCGGTCAGTCGTCTCTTGTTCAACTATCTTTCAGTTCCGCTATCACGGACCGGCTTCTGGCCTTCCTTTACTTGCCCAGAGTAGACGGAAGACTGGTGATGATCTCCAGGAGAACAGAATATGGTTCGTTGGACCGCGTGGTCTTCATGGACATTCATTCATCTGTATTGCAGGAAATTCAGCGCGGCGCACATCGATCCTGAGATAGCTGATCAAGACCCAACTGCGGAAGAGGAGGAGGTTGAAGTCCGGATGCCATCCCCGGAAATGCAATATCATCTCCTGCAACTGTACTTCACCTACGTGCACCCATTTTTCCCTGTTGTGCACAAGCAAGACTTCCTCTATCATTATAATTCATTGTATGTCCTCCCTTATTTTTTCGTCTCTGGTCAATACTCATCGGTACTTCCTGCTGCAGCCAGTCCGTATGAGCATCATATATCATTTTTCTTGCTAATACCGTGATACTCATAGACCTGAAAGTACTCCCCAGGCTGTCGGCAATTCCACAGAACTTCTCCGTAACCCCATGCAACGGCCATGCAAGATGTTACTTCTCTCGATGTTCGCAATCGCAGCGCGATACTCGAACCGGCCTGAAGACCATCCGGGGTCGAGCGGAACTAACGTTTCGCGGGCCGGTCAACAATACGCAGAGGATGCTCACAAGCTTCTCGGTGAGACCGAGACACGGTATCAGGCTCTGAACGCCGCTGACGGACTCTGATTAGATCGCAAGTACCAAACAAGCCGACCATCAACATGCCAAGCGCTGCTTCTCCTCGCTATACGCGAATTTGGCATGGGTGAGCACAAATCAGTCGACAGTCCTCAGTGCCATTCACACAGTGGGTATAGGGGCAATGGACAAGGGTTGGCTCTATAGTGGTACGTCGTCCGCCATAGTTCACCACTAGCATTCACCGAGCTGAGTGACTCTCTTAGGCATGGCTCTACGCATGGTACGATTGGCTTTACCCACCTTGCTTGGCGCAGCAAATACCGAACGTTTCACTGCAGGCTATAGACCTCGGTATGAACCGTAATGCCGATGGTTGGACTACAGACGGTACAACACCAGTTTTCAGTGACTCTGAGAAGCAAATCAGGAAGCATATTTGGTGGTCCTGCTGCATATGCGATAAGTGCGTCTACGGTGTTGCCAACAGCGTGATCGACGCTGACGCGGATCCAGACTGTCCGCAGTCTGGCTTGGGAGACCGATAACCTTCCGCGCCAACGACTACTCCACCCCGGTGCCAGGCTCGGACGAGGTACCAGTGTCTACTCATCATTGTTTTTCTAGCTCACTCACTGTTTCATGATGGGCAGGTTGACGAAGGCGAGCTATGGGAACCTTACCCTCGTTCAAGCCTGGGACCCGATTTCGTCCCTCAGACCTCCAGACTGATGACTAGCTTCCAAGAGGCGTGTCATCTATGTAAGTCCTATACCTCTCGTTATGTTCCCTCTCACTCAACCGACCATATAGCCGTGATCATCACCGATATCATGGACAAGATCTACCCCGTCCAGCCGTCGTCCGAGACCCCGCGTCGAGTATTGTTCGAGCAGCTCGAGACCCGCCTCAACAAGTGGCTTATCGACCTCCCCGAACATCTGCGCTTCTCGGCCAATGACAAGCATGCGCACACGCTGCCTCACATTTTGATGTTGCACATCGAGTACCAAGCAGCTTTGTTGCTACTGCATCGCGCATTGTGAGTATTCTTGCTAATGTCGTCGGATGAGCGTGCTGACTAGTCCCCTGCAGCTTGCCATCCTATTCCGAGTACGTATGAGGGTTCGCGCGTCCACAGCTCAGTAATGATCGGCATGCAGGGATACAACACAACCATTGGCGCAGAGTGATCCTCTCGCTCTGAAGGCGTTCGACGTCTGCTCTGGAGCGGCAGTGCAGATCACGACAATGTGTGAGTAACATCGCACGCGCCGAGGGTACCTATATGTTAACAAGCCGACAGCGGCCATTTTCCACGACAGGTTCGGCCTGGAGAAGGCACCGCCCTTCTTGTCGATCTACCTTCAGAGTGCAGGGTATGTGACCTCATGAGTTAGCCTGGACGACCGAGCTGACCCTCCCGTCCGCAGCATCATGCATGTCATCACACGTACGTCTCTGATATACAGAAACGAGTTGGGCCGCTGCTGAATACCCTACATTTAGTGACGCGGCGACCATGGGATCCCCAAGCTACGCTCGGGCTGACACGCTGTATCTCCGCATGCAAGCAGATGGAGGCAGGTCTAGCGCATTCGGCCAAAGTTCCTCACACCGGCTGACCATCCCTGCGTGTAACAGAAACTGTGGCCGACTGCAACTCGTTTGAGGCTACTGCTTGAAGGCGCCAAAGTGCGGCTGGACGAATCTGCGTACGCATACTCCCAGACAAGCCGGCCGAAGCGGTCGGTTGATGATGCACTGGGCGAGTCCCAAACAACCGACTTCTCTGCGCGGGACATGTACGGCCAGCCTGCCGTTGACCAGTATCACCACGCGTCCCCGACCGCCTCCCGCGCGTGGGACTACGGTCAACACTCCCGTACAGTCGAGCAAACGCTCGGAGTAGGGTTCTCGGGCAACGAGGCGTCGACGTCGTCTTATCCGGGTTTCCAGTGGTGGCCCTCGCAGTTGATGACGACGCAGGGACTCACGCACATGTCGCTCTCCGCCCCGATGGACATGCCCCCCGTCAGTGCGCCCATGCCGTACGGCTCGATGCCTGGCCTGGCGTCGATGCCGTCGCACCCCCAGCAGCAGACTCCCCACCACATGCACCAGCAGCACACCCAGGGCCAGCACGTTCCCCAGCAGCACCAGCAGGGACTGCCGCAGGAGCAGTTCACATTCGGCCAGGGATCGATGTCCCAGGAATTCGTGCAGGGTGTAAACTACCCCGCATACGATTACCGCTACCACCAAGGCGAGAACCCGGGCCCGAGCTAGCCGCCCGGCCGGTGGTTCGCGCTGGAAAGAAGAAGCAGACGTCTGGAGGAATAGGTGTGTGTACGTGTAGTCCGGTGACGATCGATGATCCATCTCTCTTTACCCCTAAACGCTATGCTGAGTATCTACTACCCGGATGCTATTTCCCCGATTGCTTTCACGTTGTGTTGACTGTAGGCCGTACCCTGTAGCGATGAAGCGATGGAGCAGTGCTCATTCTATGTGCTCGTATTACGATAGATAGTGCAACGTAGAAGCTGCCGTGTGCTGATACTAACGTGCATGGGCCCTTGTACGGTAATTACGGAAGTGTCCGGCGTCCCGTATATCATTATGATGCTTGAGCGCGACCGGCGCGTAGGAGGACACTGGTGTACATGGCCATAACGGTCAAGGTCGAGAAGGGGCTACACCCTTGAGCTTGGTAAGCGGGTCATACCAGAATGTGTGTCTATATGACAATCGCGGGGTGGTCGAAAAGCAACGAGTTTGACCTATTCGGAGCTTACTGTCACCACCGAGTCCTGGCTTAGCCTCAGAATAGATGGGATTACTGCAAGTACTAGTGATATATGAGTCGTCAGACTGAACCCCAAAAGTAGTGTCGTGCACTTCGTTACTTCGTAAATAGATCTAGAGCAGTCCGTGTCATGAACTCCTTTGCATGTGTTGATCGTGAACAGCGTGTTGAAACCGACGATGTAGAGAGGAGAACGCGAGGGCGTCTACTTGTGCGCAGCGGCGGCTGCTTGACGGCGTGCGCGTCGCTTCCCGCGCCAGATGGGTCCGTAGCGGATGAGCGCCCAGAGGATGGGCGAGAAGACGACGCAGATGCCGGACAGCAGGACGTAGGTCCATCCGGTCCCGAGCGCCTTGAGCATGAGGTCTATGACGGAGACGCAGACCGCGCCCAGTGAGCAGCGCACGAGGTTGTTCTGACACGGACAGAGTCAGCGACGCATGGGGGGGAGGATCGCGAAACACAGGATGGCATACACATGCTGTGATCGCCGAGCCGTGTGTCGGCGCGAGGTCCACCAGGAGCGTCTGCGCGCAGTTCATGATGGACACACATGTCCACCCGACTGCAGGAGGGTTCATGAACGGCGAAGCGACGAGAGCGGAAACTGCGCAGCAACACCCACTGGCGATTTGCAGGATGAGGGGACCAGCGATGTTGACTTTCGCTTGCAGACACCACCCGTACCCGATGCACGCCGCAACGTACACCGCGAAAAACACAGGCATCAGCCGCAGGCGAGCATATTCGATCGGAAAGTGTTCCTCCTTCGTCACATCCTCCGGGCGGACCTTCTTCTCGGGGTCTGCCTCTGCTTGGCGTGTGAGCCTACGCTTGACCCGCTGGTACTCGCGGTCAAGGATCTCGCCCGTCACGACGCCGCCGACGAGCATCCCGCCGCCGATCGCGAGGAAGCAGAGCCCGGTGTCGGTCTCGGTCAGGAACGGGTACGTCGGCTGGAAGAGCGTCGAGATGGTCGCGGTGACGCCATAGAATACGGCGTAGACGAGCGCGTTGAATAGCAGCAAGAGCGAGACGTCTGGGTAGGTGAAGAGCACGAGCGGGTTCGCGAACCCCCGCGGCGGCTGCTTCTCAGAGTGCTCCGCGTCTGCGGCCGTACGCCCGATAAGGGGAATCAGTGGGCGGTAACCTTTGGGCGGCGGAATGCTTCCGTTGCCTACTATCGCCCGGAGCGTTTCTGGGAGTAATCTGACCACCGGTGTGAGCTTAAAAATGTCCAGTATAGCACACATTGTGTGTACTTACAGCACCATTATCACGGCGCACACCCCAGCTGCTATGCAGAGGAACCAGAAGATAGACCTGTCGACCGTTAGGCGCCTTTTAGGGCCGGTGTCAGGGTTGCACATACCTCCAGCCGAGGTGATCGGCCAGGACACCACCAAGAACAGGGCCAATGCAGGGGCCCACCATGGGGCCTATGTTCCACATTCCGAAGAAGCTCCCTCGCTCCGCCGGAGCGGCGATATCCGCTATGACGCCCGCGCCTGTAACGTAAAGCGGCTGGTGAGGGTGGACGTGTCTGACACAGCGGCCGGCCGAGACCTACCAAGCGCTACGGTGCTCGCGGAGCCGGCAGCTTGCACGCACCGGAGAACCATGAGCAACCAGTATGCATTGGTGGGGACTAGCGCGAGCCCGACACAGGCCAGGGATAGGACGATCATACATCCGATAAACATGGGTCTTCTGCCCCAGCGATCGGATAATGTACCCCAGAACATGGGTGCTAGTACAAGTGGCTTGAGTGTTCTGGTATGCTCGAACAAAGGTGGGCTTACATATGCCCTGCACAATCATATAGACAGTCACTGTGAGGTTGATGAGCTCAACAGACTCGTGAAATGCGGCTGCTATAGTCGGGATGGCCGGGAAATAGATATTTGCTGTGAGAGGGCTGCGGAATAATTTAGGTCAATGTCACACTGCTAGTAGAAGTGCATACCTGAAAAGCGCAGCAAAAGCGGCCACCGCAACGATGAACCACTTTTCATGGGCATTATAGACGCTGTACGGTTTTGCAGCCGTCCTGTCAGGGGTGCCCTCACTACCGGGGCTGGACTCGGCCATGGTGTTCTTCTTGTTGTCAGCTGTGCAGTAGGACAACGCCCGTCAACTTTTTGAGGAGAAGGGCAAACATTGTGAGGGATGCTGACTCACCTGTGAACATTGCTTCAGCTTCTGGGCTACCGAGAGCAGGAGCCTCGAAAGCTGTGTCGTTATCATCTACGTCATTTGTCGGCGGGGACAGTCTTTTCTGCTCCATTGTCAGTGGTTACTTAACGTCTACAGGGTACGGTAGGAAACAGAGACAGAAGATGGTCATGAGGCAGGGAGCGCTTTTGCAGAATGCGGTGACTCTGTGAGAGTATATGTGTGTCTGCAGGGTCCGTGTCGGCTGCGTTCCCGTACGGTGCGTTGACTAAACCGTGATTCAGAATTTCCTGTTTAGGGTCAACACTCACCTTCGGCCGACAACGCCGGCAACAAGCCGAGCCGGCGTGCCGCAAGCACAGAGTCCCAAAATAGCACACACCCAAGGATCCTCGGAGATGGCGAATGCGGAGGTGGACATTGGTCGGGTCAAAGGAGTACGCAGGCGGCGCTGTATAAGCAAAATCGGTACCAGAGTCCAATGTTACAGCTAGAAGTACATATCCTGATACTAAACTAGGAGTCAAGCGGAGGGGCAATCGCAGAAGAGACCTCTCGTTCAGTCGGCCTCCACACGCATCTGCCCACGCCCCCTCCGGATCCTCTCCTCCAGGCCACCCGATCCACCGAAAACCTTCTTCTGCTCGTAGTTTAAGAAATCACCCATACCCTTGGACTTGGTTCTCGCTTGCTCCTCAACCGCCAGCTCCGCTTTCTCGCGCTCTAGGAGCTGTGTGAGGTGCTCGCGTCGCTCGGACGATAGAGCTGTCGCGTTGGAGGACATGGCAGCTAGACGTGCTGCACGATCGTCTGCACTTGCCGTAGATTGTGCCGCGGGAGCTCCTCGGCGACTCGGAGGTGGACTCATCCGCGACCTCTTGGGAGCAGGAGGATCCGAACGTCTGGGGCTGGGGCTTCTCCTCCGCTTCCGGCTGTCATAGTCGTCGCGCCGGCGGCTGGGGCTGGGGCTGCGTGCACGTCGAGAGTCGTGGGCGTAGTCGTCAGACTCATCTGACCGTGGCCATGTCCGAACCTTGTCGCGGCGGCCCGGAGAGCGCTCCCGGCTGGGGCTGCGACCACGACGGCTTGAGTAATAGCTGTCCTTGCGATCATCGTCATAGCGAGAGCGTGAGGGAAGAGGAGAACGGGAGCGACGGCCAGGGCTATAGGATCGTCTGGAGCGAGAGTACTTGTCGTAGGATGGAGAACGCCGCCGGTCGGGGTATGGCGAACGCGACCGCGAGTCTCCGCGATGTTTGTCCTTCCGGTGCTTATGCTTGTCCTTCTTCTTCTCCTTTTTCTCCTTTTTGTCCTTCTTCAGCTTGATGCCGGTCCGCTCCTGCAGCTCGCGCAATCGGAGGGGGTTCGACATGACGGCTTGGTAGGCAGCTTGCTCTTGCTGCTTGATGGCGAGGAGAGGGTCCTCACGGATTTTGGCGGCAGTGTCACGGATAGTGTTGGCGTACTGAGTCGCAATGAAGCTCTTATGTGCGGCACCGACCTAGATAATGGGTCAGTATATATCCCTTCTTAGGTCGCTGAATAGACATACCTTCTCGTGCTCATCACCGGTTAGAATCTTATCCACTCGTTTCTTTCCTAGTAGATAGTCCTCCAAGTCGTTGGCGTTCTGGTTGCTACCAGTAGCGGGGGTCGCATACATCCACTCCAGTTTCTCCTGCCGCTTCTTCCCTGTCTGTTCCTCCTGCATCCGCTGGAGTTCCTGAAGCTGTCGCTCCTCCTCTTTCTCTTTCCGTAGCTGATCAAGCTTCTTCTTTTCTTCGAGCTATAGTGTACCGTCAGGATGCGGCCCTCTGGTGACGTGAGACGACTGCACATACAGCTTTCTTTTCCTCGAGCCACACCCGCTCCTGGTTCTTCAACAGGAGCGGGTGCCACGACTTCTTCATGTTCAAGTCGCCACCACCCATCTTGACTAGTTTCTAGCGGGACGAGGACGGAAAGAGCGAGTGTATAGGACAAGCAGTAGACAGACCGCAGCCGTGGAGGTCGCGGTACGGGTGAGAGTGACGAACGGGCGCTATTTGGTGTTGTTGACCTGGATAGCGTGTCCGCTGTGGAATAGGCGCCCAAGGCTCATGACCAGTCGACGAGCGCGAGCGGCCTCCGACGGCGGGCCCATGTCTTCCTCTCCCGACCACCGTCTAGGGGACCTCGAGGCCGGCGAGCTCGACCCCCTCCATGATACCATTCATGGCCCCGAACCACCTACCCCGGCGTACGTCGAGTCATTCAAGCCCGGTCCTCTCAACTCATGGACATCGCTCGTTGACAGTACCCCGTCTCCTGACATTGCAGGCCAACCCGTTCAATATACTCCATGACCCGGGATGAGATCACTAAGGGAATTGCCAACCGCTTTGTGCATTCACGGACATACATCATCCTCTACCTCGTCATGGCGGCGCTTTCCATAACCACAGTCGTGCTCAGTCTTGTGAACGACTGTCCGACTTTGCCGTTCTACATACTGGAGTTCATAGTCAACAGTACGATGATCCTCGAAGTCGTCATTCGATTCATCGCGTTTGGCCGCGTGAGTCGTCAGCATCTCTCTTGTTGACTACCCGGTGCTAACCGCACACAGCAATTCTGGAAATCACCCTTCAACGTCATGGACCTGGTCCTGACCGTGTTCTGCGTAATCACGCTACTCTTCATCTTTTTCGCGGGGTGCGGCAATACAAGCAAGGAGGAAGAGCTGCTTGACACCCTCCTCCTCGTTGCCCGTAACTTCCTCCAATTCGGCCGCCTGGCCGCCGTGATGCGGCAGTGCGTTATCTGCCCCTGCCGTGACTTCTCTAGACATGACTGATGATGGTCCTCCGACAGGTCGGGACAGTCTATATTCACCCGTCCGAAGCCCATAGACCTCTCCGCTGCGCGACGTCAGGGGTACACGCTAGACATCGACATGGAGGACGAAGACGAGGAGCTCGGGCGACCCCTCATCCGCAGTGACGTCGTCTTCGACGCTTCTGACGATCAGGCGCCGCGCGCCCCGTTGTCAGAAATGCCCCGCGCGGTGCAAGCCGCGCAAGAGCGCGACACAGAAGACATGTGGGCCGAGTTGGGATGATACTGTTGCCGTCGGACTGTCCTATCGTATCCATCGTGTCTCAATGGATGTATCCGTTAATCACACCGTTAATCATACAGTCGCCGATGATTCTATCCGCCGTGAGTTCACTGGGACTATGATCAGTTCAATTTGCTGACCATGGTCACTTAAGTGAGGTTAAGCAATCCGTACATTGTTTGAAGCTACGACATTGATACAGAGGTCGATGCGGTCTGGAATGGGCACCCTTAAGCAATTGATCCGATGAAACTGCAACGCACAGACTTCAGCCTGGGCGATTCTCCAGGATGCCATCCTCTATTTTCCAGGGTTGTTCAGTGCGTCCTCGTGAGTCGCGTATGCCTGCCCTCACACGCAGCTTCGCTCGCGGCGGGGATGGTTGCTTGTAAATCACCGTTCTGCGTTTGTCACAACCGCCCTTCTGTCGTCTGCCTTCTGGGAGAAGGATCAATGAATGCGCCGTAATGGCATAATGCCACGCATACTGCTTGTGGACGGGAACATCTTCACGAATATTCATTGAGCTTGCCATTGAGGCGTTCTCATCTCATATATGCTGACTGTCCAGTACAGCAGATGAACCTTCTCATGTTGCGTAGCTTGAAATCGTGGAAAGGGACTGTGACGATCACCGCTGGCGACCATGAGGTATACGTCCGGCCTTCTACAGCATCGTCAGTCGTGCCTCGATGTATCGCACAGCGCTCATACGGACTTCGCAGCCTCATGCAACCCACATGCATAATTGTGTTCATGCATGTTGACATGCGGGACAACGCAGTACGTGTTCCCTTTCCGTATGTTCTCGATCGCCCCATTTGTCCTGACGCATGACATGCAGAACATTGGCATATTTGCTGAATCTGTCATGCCTCCCCTCGTTGACTGGGCCGTGGACCTTCGGGGCTCAGACTACTCACGCAGTACTCCTTTCAACATGGGCGGGAACGACGGCGGCAGCTGCGTGGATCGGCAGCTTATGTTACTGTCGCACTCCGTTGCCATAAGCTGGCTAACGCAGGAGCAACTGGACTCCTTCCAGCGCGCCGTTGGCGAGTATGCAGCACGGGTCGGCTCGGGCACGGTTCCCTATTCGTCTGCGCAACGTACGTACTACCGTCCTCGTGAAAACGCTTGCATCTTTCCTGCCCATCCGCCCCATCTTGACCAGTTCTTGCAGTACAAGCGCGCGACTACGCATGTCACGGATCGGTTATGTCATATAGTCGTGGCATGTGTGCATTCGAAACGATCACCGTTTAATAGCATAGCCGTGGAATCGGTGTATGGCTGCCTGTATGTAGACCCAGTAGTCCGTCTCTTCTGTCGTCGTCGTTCCCGCGATAAATCGTCTGTGTCGGGTCCATAAACTAGGTATCCCCTCAGGATCGACGTAAACGGAGATGAAGTGCGTGGCAAGCGATTCGACACAAGCGGGGTAAGACCCAGCTGAGTCCCAATCAATCAGCCATAGGGTCCCCCGCTTGTCCGAGATGATGTTGCTAACGTTCAAGTCGCCGTGGATGAACGATGGAGTGGAGACGGTAAGAGAGCAACCATACATGTGGGGGGTTGGACTGAAGACTCTCCAATCCAAGCCCCGAACCAAAGCAAAGAATGCAAAGTTTGGTTGTCAATCTGAGCCAGTGGTGCAGTGAGAGCCCACAAGGTAGGGTGCGGGATTTCGGTCGCGACACTGTGTGTCCTGTGGCATGGATAGCAACGCTATACCAGCTCTGGTAGCGTCTCAGGGAGCAAGGCCTCGCACGGCCCACGAAACACGAAGTTCGCCCGCTCAAAGTCGCGCTCGCTCGGCTCCAGATTGAACACGGCCACCTTCCCGCCGTGTCTCCGGACCCGGTTGGCACACGTGGACGCCGGCCGGACGTGAAAAGCCACCCGAAGGCGCACAACCAGCACATGAGATGACCAGACTGTCATATCACCCAGCGTGACTGTGCACCTGGGACGAGGTGCCGACAACGAGGCACATGTCCGCCTTGTACACGACGCTGTTGATCGCGTCCAGGTGGTCCTCGGCGCAGTGCGCGCAGGACCCGGACGTGCACTGCACGTCCAAGATCCGGCCGTGCATCTCGAAGATCGGGTCCTTGTACACCGTCGGTTTCGCAGCGGGCGTGCCGCCGGCGGTGTCAGTCGGGTCGCTGTCACCGCGCTCGGGCGCCCGGGGGCGGCCATTCAAGACAACACAAAGGGCGTCCGTGGAGAGCGTGTCCACGTTCTGGGTGATGAGGTGGAAGGATTGCGCGTCCGGGGCGACTTTCTTCAGGTACTGCGGCACAGACATCTTTGCGATGATCTCGTGCGCGGGGTTGGGCTTCGCCTCCAATGCTCTGCGGAGGTCACACGTGAGTAGAGACGTGACACAGAATCCGTTCGTGTATGTGTCGTTGGAATGCGCTCACTTGGCCCTTCGATAGTGGTAGAACTGCCATACGAGGGACGGGTTTTCCTGGAACGCTTGGGGAGTTGCGAGGTCCGTAGGCTTAAGTGAGCGCCACATGCCCCCTCCATCGCGGAATGTGGGGATACCTTGGAATCAAGGTTGCTGTCAGCTCGTATACCAGATCGTACTGGGAGCGCATCAACCTGATACAGCGGACAGGCCCGCGCCGGCGACGACAATGATGTGTTTGCTGCTCTGGAGAGCCTCACGAAACGCGTGTCTACCTGACGAGGTTGCACCTGTCATTCCTGCGCCACGATCGTCCAGCTAGCGTGCTGTGCTGATGGTTAGAGCGACACCCCTATTGTAACCATGCAGCAGGCAATGGCCCGGTGTGATTCGTAGCTGGTAGTTGGTAGATGATGTAGGTGGCAGAGGTCCGCAGCGTGAAAGCGCGAGCTATCGATATCTACGTGTCGGACACGCATGACTGGCACTGCAACGCGACGTAGGCCACATGTGTGCACATCATTTGGGCTGACATGGGATTGCTATGCTTCAAGACGACGACAGTTGTTGGATGATTGACAGCGCATGTGTATACGGTTGATCATCTCAGTACAGGTGTGGGCGTACTAGCAAACGCCGTGTGCCGGCCTCAACCCTCGGCCATCCTACGTGAACTTCCCACTGTGCAACAGAACCCTCCGCCGCCTAGACCCAAGTGAAGCGCGGGTTTGGCGTCAACATCGATCCAGACGTCCGATGTGGCAGGCACTGTCTCAACGCATTGATGGTGCTCACTGACCGTAACGGTTCTATCGGGACGTTCTGATAGCTGGACTTGAGCCCGAGAGGACGCGTTCGCCGGGTTCACAACACATCCTGAAAGTATAACACCACGGTGCCATAGGCTAGCCGCTGACGTGAGAAGGTTGGTGGCGTCGTGCCCGCATTCTTTCCCCGCAACGGCGAACGGTTCCTTGCGAAGCTAGAAGGGGGGAGGGGGTTACGGTGCGAGCCATGAGGATGTCTACACTCACCGTGTGCGATGCTGCATTGTCGGAATGGTTGTGCCGCGCACGACGCGTCCCACGGTATGTCGGCGACCAGAAGCAACCGTCGTCGCGAAGAAACTTCGGCCTCAAGTGGTGCCTCCACGAGACGCCAGCGGGAACGGCTTCCCACGACGAAAGAGGGCAAGACTATTATGCTCAGTTTGAATGAGGCAATGTCGCTAGTTAGTGGCTTCATCGTCGGTGTTCTGGTGCTGATCCGTTCCTGGGAGCTTGAGCTTATGAGGCTTCTGAGACTGCCATTGCCGCGCTCTGCGAAGAAGTTCACGGTACGTCAGGCGGGACCGGAGAGACTGTTGCAGCTTACGGTTTACGATTGGAACTGCCGTGAATGAGCAGGAGGCACGGTGGCCGCGGCGACTGGAGCGCATTCGATCGGGGAAGAAGTTTACGTACCTGAGACGGTTACAAGCGGCGTCAGAGTGCGTCAGGTGTTCTAGCCATCGGCTTTTGAGACGCTAGTTACGGAGTCTATGAAGTTGAAACAACAGTTCTGTTGTTTCCGATTAGACGGATGTGGCAGACGCGGACGCGTAGCCGAGGTACGCGCCTCGGGGCGGACAGGTTGGGACACTGAGAAAGCAGGGTGCATTCAATGGGTCTGGCAAGGTTCCGGTACGCGTGGAACGGGGCCGACGGGGATAAAATAGCCGCAGGGAGGATGACGGCACAGGGACAGGTAGGTTAGGTGGCTTGTTGCCTGATCTGCTTGGGGAGGGTCTGGTTCGGGGCAGATGGGAGACCGCCCTGTGCGGTTCCGAAAGTGCAAGGAGGCGGGCCTGGCCGATGTGGACGGACGCCGTGCGCGCCACCGTTACGGCGGGACGGATGGTGCGGTCGGGTGAGGCTCTGGAGTGTGAGGGGAGTCGGCCCTCGGTGCCGCGGATAGGCCGGCGGGTGTGTTTGACGACGAGGAGGGGGGCGCGTTCATCAGAGGCGTGGCGTTTGGCAATTATGAGGGGTGCGAGGGACGGGTGGAAGGAGAGAGGCCGGCCGGAGGGGCGCGGGAGGTTTGGCGGGGCGCGGGGGCGGCTGTGGGCGCAAGATGGAAAACGGTTTTGGAGCAAGGATGGGCCGCGGAATGATACGCGCGGATTGGCGCAAGGGACGGCCCACGTGCGCCCGATGCGCCTCAGCGGCAGATCTCTCCCGTCGCGCACGCAGGGCGCAGGACAGCCTCCGCCCGCGCGCGGCCAGCGCGAGCTGGATAGCAGATGGGACGAGGGCAGGCACGGGCAGGCAGGTGTGCGGTGGGCGGTGGGCGCGCGCGCGACGGAAGGCGGGGCGCGGAGGGGAAAAGTTGCATCAAACGCACGGGTATCGGTCTGATATGGTGGGCGCCTGCGGTGGTATTGCACGGACTGGTCGACATCCGCGGTCGCCGTTGGGCCGTGGCGACCGGCCCAGCTCGTCCATCTCGCGCCGCTCCGTCTCAGCCAGATTCACGCTCTCAATCAGAGCCCCGCTCGACTCGGCCCCTTCCTCCCGCCCTCGTGCACGCTGTCCGCCTTCCGCCCTCGACCCCGACGCCGACCCCGCCCCCGACGTGCCTCTCACAGCGACCTCCATCGCCACGCTCGATGTCGACCTGAACGCGCCCCGGCTCGTCGGTGTCTTTCCTACGCACCGCAGCCTGCCCCCCTCGCCCTGGCCCCAACAAATCAGTGATCCCAACCTCCAGCTGTACTCTCTATCAGCCCCTCCCGGAGACCACGCTCCTTTCCTCTCTTCCGTCTCATGACGCCCGCACTCTCCCCGTCGGCTCCCCCAAAGCCGTGGTGGTCCCGCTCAAAGTCCTCCAGGGAGCAGCTCCGAGCAAACCGCTCCTTCTCAAGTCTTACAGACGACAGCGAGAAGTACTCTGCTCCTTCTCCTTCCTCTTCCAAGCACAGGGATGGCCTACCCTCGCTCAAATTCAACTCCCTTGCCTCCGCCATCGGCCTCAAGTCCAAAAAGCTCCCTGCTCTCACCATCCAAGACCCACCCTCGCCCGAAAGCTCTGCTCTCCACTACCACGACCGCCATTCCCGCCCGGGCACAGGTACCAGCACCACCTCCACCTCTGACCACCACGTCCCCTTCTTCACAAACCGACCCCCCGCGAAATCTGTTTCCACAGTACGCTCATCCGAGTACGACTTCGATGCCGCCTCCGACCCACACACCATCTCGGAGCCCCGCACCCCCTCTGACCATCCGAGGGACCGCATGTCCTACCAAACCTCTGTCATGACCTTCTCGGAGATCGACCCGTTTGCTTCCGGTGGCATTGTTGTACAACACTTACCTCAGGATCCCAACAGACTATCCGCGTACTCCGACTCGTCCATGCTCGACCCCAATCACCAGAAGAGAGGGGACCTTCCTCATAACAGACGATCATACGGCTCGTCTTCTTCGCATTCCCACGGGAACTCATCCGACGGACAAGCGCTCTCCCCGCTCTCTGTGAGCTCATATGCACGGTCACCCCCTGCTAGGTACGCCAGTCTCGAGATCCCTGCCATGAGATTCACGCTGATAGTCCCGCAGCAGGTCTGCTTACGATCTCACTCAACCAAATGATGCCATCCGCCTGCCTGTGACCTCCCATTCCCAAACTCAGAGGACACGGCGTACGAAGACTCCCTCCGGATCCAACTCTTCCAACTCGACTGTGACACCGGAGGGCTTGCGGAATAGGGTTGTTAGTGATACTCCCGGTGGTCCGAGCCTTCCACGGAAGCGGTCTAGCCCCACCCTCTCCAGGCCCAGGGGAAAGACCGTAGGTGCACTCGGCAGTCGCGACAGTCGTCCCGACGTACCCCGTGCTGCTACTCGGTCCCCGGACGTTGTCATGAGTCCGCTGCCGCCGCTGCAGGTTCGACGACTACCGTCAGGGTCGTCGTCTCCTTCCTCGTCCAACACTCCATCCCCCTCCCCCATATCCTACACTCGCAGCCGCACTACATCCAACACCCCCAGCATCGAATCGCCGATCTCACCCACGCGGCCGTTGGTTGTTGTTCGAAAAGCGTCATCCTCACGAGTCAACCTCCCCCCACTGCATGCGGCACCTCCCATGAGCAACCTTCCACCACCACCACCATCACCAGTACCACGATCGCCTTATCGCGAACGCGACCACGATCTATCGCCACTGGATTTCAGGACATCTTCGAGTTCTTCTCTGAGCTTGAACTTTGCGCCTAGCGTGGACGGTTACCACGACATGGACAGCAGCGATGCGCTCTCTCAGCTCATCAACGAGCACTACGACCTCGGTCCCTTCGAGATGCGCGAGCCCGACCGGAAAGGAAAACGGAGGAGTCATCGTAATACGTACGTCATTGACGGGGATTTGAGCCCAACAGCGGCGGCGATCGAACCGAGCCTCCCCTCGCCTCTGGGCAAGTTTCCGCCCGTGCCAGCGTTCATCCACGGTGACCTCTCGGCGAGCAAGGCGGGCAAACTGCTCAAGAAGATGTCTTCCCAGCAAAGCCTATCCCAGCGCCTCTCGGCGACGAGCATCACATCCTCCGCCTCGCAGGACGAGCCGAGCCACGGACATGCCTCGTCATCGGGAAAGTCAGCACGGAAGCAGCGGTCGTTCCACCACACGCGGGTCCCCCTGCCTCCTATCCCTGGTCTCAGACAGGGATCGTCTGGGCAGCCATCAGGGAGCCTGGAGACACTTCCAGCGCCCTCGTCTCCCGTCGTCGAGCCCCGGCGCAGCAGCGTGACGAGTCCGAGGAAGCGGCTGTTTTCCACGTCGAGCGCGAGGAGGAGCTCATCCTCGCACGGGCCGAACGCTCCATCCGAAGACGACTCCCGGTCGGTGTTCAGCATCGACACGGACTTGCGCCCGGGGACGGCGTCGGCCGCGACGGACCACATCACGCTCTCTTTCGGGGGCGGCGGGCTGTCGCTGATGACGAGGAACGCGTGTATATCGCCCTCGTCGCTGTGGGAGGACAGCAGCAGTCCGGGGGGCGCGGAGAGCAGCAAGCGGACGTCCCAGTCAGAGTATGTGCCCCAGTATATTATGTCCCCCGCCGAGCAGTTGCGGCTCGCGGAGAAGCTTGAGGACGCGGAGGAGACGGAGCCGGAGCCAGAACCCGAGCGCAGACCGAAGCTCGACCTGCAACCGGGCGACTTTGGGCTCGCGTTCCGCAAGGGCGGGAAGAACCAGGGCGAGGGCTTCGAGGGCACGCACCGTGCGCGCTCGGACTCGATCCTGTCGCACGCGTCGACGGGCACGCTCGCGTTCGGCAGCAGCGCCGCGCCATCTGCGGGCGGAAATGGAGAGCACGGCGGCGTCTCCCGCGGCTCTTCTGTTCTCTCGACGAAGTCCGTGCCCAGGCGGCCAGGGATCGCGCGCGGCGCGCCGCCTTCTGCGCTCCCGCCGCGGAAAATCGCCGAGGGCCTGCACGGGCCGTCGCGAAGCACGTCGATGCTTGCGCGGAGCCTCAACAAGCCCCCACCCGTCTCCGCCCGGCCGTCGACGGCGCAGGGCAGGGTCGACCAGCCGACGTCCCCGACGGTCTCCTTCGCGGCGCCGGACCACTCACCCGAGGCGCCCTCGACGAGCCTTCCACCGCCGCCACGGCGCCGGCCCTCGCGCACCGACCTGAAGGACGGCGAGCTGGCGAGCAAGCGCGTGAGTATCGTGCCGATCAACCCGCTCTCCCCGCCGCCCGTGCGCCCGCGTCCGCGCCGTCAGCCCGCGTCGGACCCGACGGTGACGACGACCACGTCGCGCCCGCCAAGCGCGTTCGACCGGCAGAAGATCCTCCAGCGGCGGTCGATCATGAAGAAGCCCTCGTTCCTCGACATCGACGACGAGGCGGACGCGAGCGCGGAGAGTGTGGACGTGGACGTGGACCCGCGCGCGGGTGCGGACGCGAGCGGCGCGCCGCCGTCAACGCCCGAGTCGTTCACGATGGAGATGGAGAGCAGCTTCCTCGACATGGACCGCAAGGAGTCCTTCGACACGGTGCGGAGCACGGACAGCGCGTATTATGTATACTAGGCCCCTTCGCCCGCTACTGACCCCGTACTGTCGCCCCTCTCCCTCCCCTGTGCTTCATCTATGACCCACCCCGCTCCCCTCAGCTCAGGCCTCACTCCTTTTTCTTGTGCTTTTCGACCTTCCCTTCATTCGTATCTATACCTCTTTATTGCTATGATACACCACACCCCGCCTTTTTCGCTTTCGGCACTCACCTGCACATACCTCTTGGGTCCGTCCGCACTTACACGCACCTACTAATTCGTACGCGGCCGGTTAGGGCACGTCTTGCGCACTTGGCCCTCCGCGCCCCCGCATTGTTGTTCGTCCGTCTCGCCATGACACACATCTTCTGCACTGCACTTGAGCGACTGTATACAACACTCTTGCCGGCTTCTCATCCACGGACAGAGCCGATGATGATGATGAAACTATAGAGCGCACCTCCGCCATCTGTGCGTGCGTGCGTGCGTGAAGAAATACAAGTAAATCGGTACTGAGCATTCCAAGCCGCCGCGGACCCCAGAGCCATCCTCCACTTGAACTCGATCAATCCGTCTCGTCAGTGTGATATCCAGCGCGCCGCATCGCGCCCAGCCGGTGGCGGGCAGCACCGAGATCCTTTTCGAGGCGCAGGATCTCGACCTGCTGCTCCATCTCGCGCCGCTTGAACTCGAGCGCGGCCATGTTCTTGTAGTCCACGTCCTCCTCCTGGACTTGCTTCGCGGAGATCGTCTTGACCTGCCTGACGAGCGCCTTGCACGCCTCGGTGACCGCCTTCGCGGCGAGCTCGAGCCGCTCCTGCGTCTTGGACATGAGGTTCGCCTTGACGCGCGAGGCGGCGACGAGCTGCGCCGTCGCGGCCGCGACCTCGTTCGAGGCGACGATGAGCTGCTCGAGCGTGTGCGTGCCGGAGAGCACGCCGTCGGCGCTCTCGATGAGCAGGTTCGTCGCGAACGCGACCGCGCGCGCGGCGGAGATGAGGCCCTCCGTCCAGCGGTTGTTGCGCTTGTAGAACTGCTGCGTCGTGCTCGCGCCCTTGCCCTGCGCGACGATCTCCTGCTGCGACTCCGTCGCGGCCTTGATCAGCCGCGCGATCGCGCTCGTGATCGCGAGCGCGGCCTGCAGGATCGCGTCGTGCACCTGCAGGTCGACCGCGCTGAACCGCGACGAGTCCCGCGGGCGCGAGATGAGCTGCTGCAGGCGCTCCGTCGCGGCCTCGATCGCCTGCGCGGCGCCCAGCATCTCCTGCTCGACGAGGTCGCCCAGGTCCCCGTTCGTCTTCGCAAGGGGACCGGCCTTGCCGCCCTTCGGCACGAGGCCGTCCACGACCTCTGAAAGCTTCGTGAGCGCGGCGCGGACTTCGCTGTTGTTCCGCATGGCGACCTCCTTGCGCTGCGCGGGCTGAGGGATGAGATCGAGCTTGTACGACTGGAGGTTGAGGAACGTCCTGAGGCCGACATCGCCAGCATTCTTGGCGACGCTGATGAGTTTATCAGATACGTCCTCCTCGACCAATCGAGTGATGCCCTTCGTGTTGATCAGGACGTCGGAGAGGGCCTGCGCGAGCTCGTTCGCGCCCTTGATCACGTCAACGTGCTCGCCCCCTGGCTCGCCTCCAAGGTACAGGTTAAAGATGGTGGCGAAATCGGTGGCGTTGTTGATCGCCTTCTCGATCATGGACAGCGTGTACTCGGGAGTAGAGTTGAGGTTGCCAGCCTGCGCCGGCGACTCCAACTCGTAGATCGCCTCGTCTACCTTCTGTACGCAGGCGCTCAGGATGGAGTCTGTGGACTGGGTGAGTATATGCACCGATCATGTCTATGCCTCAGCATACCGATGATCTGGTTGAGCTTCTTTCTGTTGTCGAGGATGAGCGTATCGATCTGCGCATTCGTCGCTTCTTCGTTGAGGCCTTGATTCTGTGTTACGTGTGAGACAAGTATCCACGTGAAGAGGTCACGTAGAGACGAACCTGCTGTGCCTCCGAAAGCTGCTGGATCGTAGCATCCATACCCTCCTGCAGGATAGCTATCTCCTGGTCCTTCTCCTCACGGAGACGCTCGAGGTCGCTGTTCGCATTGTCAAGCTTGCTGAGCAGGTCGTCGATCTGGATTTGCTTCGCCTGTGGAGTTCGTTAGCATCACTGAGATGACTGCAAGTGTCTGTGCGAATACCCGTAGCGAGTCCTCAAGTTCAGTGAGCTGGCGGTTGTACTTCGACAACACGCCTGAGACCTCCGAGCTCTTCGACCTAGTCGCATCCTCGGCGCGCTCGTTCGCAAAGCTGATCTCACGGCGGAGCCTGTCGATCTCGTCCTTGTGGGCAGCCTTCTGGCGATCCAAGTCGAAGCGTGCACGATCGCGCTCGCGGATCATGTCTGCCAGCTCGAGGTTCTTCGCCTTCAGGTCCCGCTCCATGCGCTCCATTTTGTCGATGGCCTCCTGAGCTGAGTTTGCCTTGAGCTGCATCTGCTTGTACTTCGACAGCATGTCCAGATGCTCGCCGCGGAGCTGGCTATACAGCTTAGCGAGGGCTTCGTACTTCTGCCGCCACATCGTAACCTGGTCTTGCAGTTGTCGGATCAGCTCGTCCTTCGAACTCATTTGCGAGTTGACATTCATAGAGACGCTGCTGAGCTCGCTCTCAAGGGCTTTCACTCTCTGTGACGTGCTGGTCAGCGGGTACATGGCGGGCGAAGTTGACCTTGGCATACCCGGTCGTACTGCTCCAGCATCAGCTGGTCACGCTCATACTGACCACGCATGGCAAGCAGCTCCCTCTCGAGATCATGTACTTGTTGCGCGGCCTGGTTGCTGTACTGCATCATTTGCTGCTGCATCTGTTGCTGAACGAGCTGCTCTTGCGCAAGACGTTCTCTCTCTGCCTGCTCTGCCTGGCGTTGCTCGAACTCGCGGCGCTGCTGCTCCTCCAGGGCCCGCCGCTGACGCTCCTCCTCCTCCCTGGCTGCGAGGAGTGCCGCCTGCTGATCCTCATACTGTTTGAGCAAGCGGGCCTGCTCGTTGACTTCCGCTGCGTCAGGCTGAGGGGTTGCAGGGGGCGGAGATTTGGCTGTGGTAGTAGCTGGACGCGCAGGAAGGTCGGGGGCCGATCCGTTGTCCAGAAGGTTTGGTGGTTCCTGGAAGGGCCACGCGTGAGCAGATTAACTCACCCGGTCAGTTGACAATGTCACTCACGGCACCCAGTTTGGGAACATTGATGAGGCCGGTGAGATACTTCAAGTTAGAGCATTCGTAGTAGAATTTGCGAAGCGCATAGTGTCGCTGGCTGTACCGTTGTCTCAGGGGTTCGAGCGCATCAGTGTCATTGGTTCCTGCGCTCTGTCAGAATGCGTTCGCGTACATGAAGGACTGTATCACGCTCACTCCTGTGCATCGCGCGGAGCATGCTAGTAATGAATCGGTAGATGCCCCAACTCTCCTTGACTAGGGGTACAAGCGCAGATATGCGGCACTCGTTGCTCCCGGAATGACGGAAGTGTGCGAAGATCATCCTTTGGAAGGAGTCAATCTGGTCCTGGAGAGACATCAGGTCTGAGATCGTCTCATAACTGTTCGTACACGTTAACAAGCGCGGTGCAATCGCTGCCAGCAGCAACTCACCCCTCATTCGGGTCATCGATACCCTTCAAAGAGATATACTCCTCATACTCGAACAAACCATTGAACTCGGGGCGAAGTCTGTGGAAGCGCAGCTTTGCAAGAAGGAACTGCACGTAGGTCCTAATCAAAGGCCCATAGCCTTGACAAGAGTCAACTTGGCTGCTTGTCGCGTATCGGACTACTCACCTCGTGCCGTTTCGTGGCCAACTGTCCGAGCGCACGTCTCCAACCACCCAGTTTGTCCATGCGCCTCCTTGATGGTCTATAACGCGAAAGTGAGTGTAACCAGCGTTGCGTAGACTGGGGTACGTACCACAGGATGTCCCTCCTGTAACACTTTGTGAACCGTGATGAGGGCTTTGAACGTCTGAACCTCATCCGACAGGATTGGTTGAACTCTCAGACCAGTCCAGAACGATATTGAAGAGTGGTAGTCCCAAGTGTAGACGATGCACTCTGCGGGATTTGTTCATATCTATCCGTTCGTGCAAGGGATCGGTGAACGTACTCCGGACGTGTTTCTGCTTGGGAGCTGTCTCTTCTGGAGAAGTCGCTTTCTTGATATTCACCACCAATTCCGCCTCTGCCTTGTCCTTGTCAACCGGACGTGTTGGGTAATGGACGTCATCGCCGTCAATATTGTAGTCACTCTGTCTTGTTCGCGAGCCCGAATACCTGCGGCGACGATCAAGATCTATCTGTCCGCAAGCATTACGTCCCAGGTACGCACATGTCTGGTATGTACTCGAGGCGGAAGAGAAGGAATAGACGGGTATAAGAGAGGCGAAGGAGGGCAAGGTAGGAGAGCTGTGTGGCCTCGGCTGCGCCGCACGCGCACTCGCGCTTCTCCGGACAGCGGACAGACGCTCAGCGCGTCGCGCCCCCGCTCATCCCGGCATCCGTAGCGGACCGCGCAGGACGTCCTCGACGGCGTACCACATCTCATCCCAGACTGCGATACTTTGCTGGTTGGACATACGCCGAAGCGACCCTGAAGGCTCGCCGCAAACATGCTCCGTTCTCTAGCATCTGCTTTCGCTCGGCGGCAAGCAACTGCTTTGGCCATGCGGAGGAATGTGACCCGCCCCTCAAGCCAGATGCTCTCGACGGAAGGGACCGCGCAAACGTACAGGGCAAAGCGGGAACCGTTGATCACACCTATCATGGTTCTCGTCGGCATTATACCTTTCTTCACATTCGCACTGGGAACATGGCAGGTGCAACGTCTCAAGTGGAAGGTCGCCCTCATCGACGACCTGGAGGAAAAGCTGGAGCGTGAGCCCATGCCTCTGCCACCACAAATCAAGTAGGTCAGATGCAACATCTAAAACCTCCTGCGTAGTGACATCATCTACAACAGCCTTGCAGCACTCCCGGAGTTCGCGTTCCGTAAAGTAGTATTGCAAGGCCACTGGGACAACGCTCATGCACTACTCCTCGGACCTCGAGTGCGGGACGGTACCATTGGCTACCACCTTGTTGTACCTCTTGTTCGGTCCAACGGTTCTACTGTACTTGTGGACCGTGGCTTCGTTCCGAGAGACGTTGCCCAGGACGCCAGGCAGGTCCAGAACGGAGTGCAAGGCGAAGTCGAGATTCTCGGCATGCTCCGCACATCACAAGTGCGCAACAAGTTTACCCCTGACAACCACCCAGAAAAGGGCGAGTGGTACTGGGCGGATGTAGACGCCATGGCCAATTACGCAGGGGGCGAAGCTGCTGGCGTGCAGCCTGTCTTTGTCGAAGAGATATTTGGTGTGTCAGATTCAGCGAGGCCTTAGTTGTCAGTAATTGACGATACCTTGTAGAGGGCCATGCTGGAGAGGCCTCCTCTCGGATCGCGCACGGCTTGCCGGTTGGCAGGTCACCTACCGTTGATATCAGGAATTCGCACGTTTCCTACATAGTGACCTGGTGGGTGGCATCGATGCTGAGTAACAGATTTGCGGCGTCTCATCCTTGTATAGGTATTCGCTATCGGCATTCACGACTGCGATGTTCATACGGCTCCTCTTGAAACGTCGACAGGCCCTGGCGCGACTCCCTCGGTAGATTACGCCCAGGGTGTATTCTGCGCATACCATTGACAACATCTGAGCTGTGGGCATACTCGCTCATTAAGTGATAGTATGATCCTTCATCTGGTCTGAGCGGATAGCCGTGATGACTCGCCGACGTGGTTTGAGTGTGAGGATGCCTGGTGCGTTCAGCTACCCTCCTGGGCGCTTGACACAGCAACTTACCGGATTCCCGGTTTAGCAGCGCCACATATGTGCCATGGCGGATGAGAGACTAGAAAGTCTCTTTGTATCGTCAGTTGAGTAGTGATTCAGCGAATTCCAAATTGGGTGAGTTATGGCAAGGCGGAACTGCTTATCTTGCAATTGTTCGCCAATACGGGTGCGGGTCTTGCCCGAAGTGCCGGGTAAGTCTTGATGCGACCCGCTCCTCCTTTGTTCAAGGCGTCAAAGCAGCGTGGGTGTGACCAAGCGTCGATCGGTTGACTTTCTGAGCGCTAGGGCGTCAAGGCTTAAATGCACACCTGCATCAACTTCCAGCTTACTCTCTCCCTCTCTCTCTTTCGTGGACTCGCTCTCCACACTCGCACTTGCGTCACCCTCGTACACTCGTCTATCCTCTCTTGGGACGCTGACTCTGTCCTCCAAACCAGACTCGAGTCCACAGGATCCCAGAGCATTGCGAGCAAGCCCTCATCAGCCACAACCCCCCCGCCCTCGCGATGTTCTTCAACCTCTACACCCACCCCCGTGTTTCCGTGACTTACGAGCCACCGGCCAACCGAGGCTCGACGACACGGATAGCTGTGGCCAACTCCAGCGCGTCCACGCGTCCACGCCTCCGACCAACCACGAAAGATGTTGCCGTCCAGACGAGCTTTGGTGCCGAGTCACGGGCCGTAAGGCGACCCCGAAGGGACTACGTCGTCGACAGGGAGGGGAGCTGCGCGGCCTCTTCCCCACAAGGTACGCTCCGTCTACTTCTCACTTCTGCCGCAATGTCTCATGGGAGACAGCAGACACATATGGCACGGAAAACGTGGCCGAGGCACTCAGACTCAAGCAGCGGATGCGGGCACGACTGGCTCTTAACACTGTGGCTGAACTTAATGCCTGTGGCCCACCCCAGTTGATTCCTTCTTCTCCATCCTCGTCCGTCTCTTCGTCCCCAGCAAGCTCACCCCCTTCCACTCCCCGTTTGGGGCCCGTCGATGTTCACTCTCCCGCACAGCGCGGTCGTCGTCGTGACCTCGTGGCCATTCAAGGTAGGCTTTTCGCGTGTCCAGTAGTGCCATGAAATCCGAGCTGATGAACTCTGTGCTTTTCAGGCTACTCTTCCTCATCTGCTTTCCCCAGACACGATGAGAGCTACCTCGCGGACCCCAGAGCGCGACCGGTCAGCAAGCATCGTCCATCCCGGTCCCGCTCGTCCCTTTTGCATCGGAGCCTCTCGCGGCACTCGTCCAGGAATGCTATCGCTTCACCTCCACCTCCTCCCGTAACGGCCAGCTCAAGTACCGCAGCGATCATGGACTTTGTGAAGCGACTGGCCCCGCTACCGCGGTTCAACCCATACAGGAGGGCACGCGCAGAGTCTATGTCAGCTGTCGTAGACGACAATGGCCGTCACATCGGTGGCGCTTTGTGCGGGCTCCTGGCCAGGAGGAGATGCAAGTCGGAGCCCTCCACGCCATTTAGAGGGCAATAGGCATGATGTATGCATCTTGGTAAATAGCGGTGCATCATCGCTATCTTCATGTAAAATATGCTTTGTTGCTATCGACTTTTTTCTTCTTCCTCTGTTTTGGCATGCTTCACCCCTGCATAGCTGAGTATCGTCTCCTCCACGATGTACCATCTCAGCGCTTGTAGTACGTCCAGCGGGCGCTTGCCCAACTACAATGGCCCGGGCCGGTCTGCAGGGTTGCCATTTCGGTGCGCGCACTGCGGAGTGAATGGACGCCATCATCGAGCTTGGACTCGGACTGTGTAGCCAGTCTCTCACTTCTTCCTTCCCCCCCTCACGCACTCTGGCGACGCGCGACATCTGGCGACAGTGTGTCTGACGAACGCACCCGGAGAGGCATAGATGGCGGAGGCTGGGCCCTCATCTGCGAGTATCCAGTCCAACTCCCGCTCCGTCACGCCTCCGTCTCCGCCGCGGCGAGCTTCGCGCATCCGCTTCCCAGTCGAGCAGGGCCATGGTGGCCATTCCGACATCAGACAATACGGAAGCTTTCAGTCCTTAGGCTTGGGACCTCCCCCAATTCTGACGACCTCTCGTGCTGGCCATAACGACGGTTCCCTCCCATTCAAGCAGGATGACAGACGGCGGCGCGTCAGATCCGTTGACGCCGTGGACGGTATTGAGCAGTATCGCCCGAAGGACTCCCTTTCGGGGTCGTTGTCTAGGAGGACCGTCAGTCTCAGCAGGAGGGGAGAGCAGCGCGACAAATTCGTCAAAGCCCAGTCGAACGCGTTGACTGAATCGTTCTCCGACGAGTACGACCTATGTGAGCACTTATCATGTGATTCCGAGTACGTGTTCTCACGCTAACTGCATCACAGCCCGAGAAGGCAAGTTGTCTCCTCCATGAAAGGTGTTGTTGCCTGTATGCGATGAGCCCTCCCTACAGACCCCGCCATTCTGGAGGATGTCCAGCGGGCTTTGCGCCTGAAGGCTCGCCGCGAAGCCCGTTTGAGAGCATTGCAGTCAAGCCCCGTCTACAACGACTTTCGGGGCACACCGGACACCGTCTCTTTGCCATCCGCATCCGCAGACTCGTCCCCACAGAGGGTACCAGGCTCTGGTGCTTCCACGATCCCTCGCCAAGCTGGTCTTCCCGGAGACTCGGAGATTGACTTCAGTCCTAGTACTGGCACGGCCCCAGTTCATCCTATCCCTTCGTCCTCCAATGGTGGTGCTACTCTTGACTGGACGGCAGCTTCTCCCGAGGAGGGTAGGGAACGTCGTTGGTCCCTCACGATCACGAAGCGGAAGGGAAAGGAGCCATCCCTAGGGTCACACAAGGACGTCGTCGAGAAGCAGGAGTCGCTGTATGCAGGTCGGTCATGTTCCGAATGTTGTCCTCAGCTCCGCTAAATGAGGCTCTAGAGAAGCTACAGCAGGTACGGTCCAGAGCTCAGCCACATACGCTTCGGAAGGCTGCTATCACCAGCGACCAGCTGGAGCGGAAGTACCATCTTTTGTTACAACCACGAGGCAAGGCTGCTGGGTTCAACTTGCTCGACGTCACGCGGTGGTATCGCAAGCAAGACGATACTGTCAAAGCTACCCTGGACAAGATGGAGCCCTCAACCTGGATGAAACACCTATGGGACAAGTCTGGGCCTCCAAAGGGTGGTAACTCGTTTTGGTCTCCGACGGCGCTCGTCATGGAGGAGTATGTCAAACTACACTCGAGCCCTTATTCCATGACCACCATTCCCGAGGATGAGGTTGTGATTCCGACCTCACCTAACACCCCTTTGTTCACCGAGGTGCGGTCACCTTCTACAAGCACCTATTCGTGGACGTCCCCGCGTCAGTCTCTGGAACCTGCTATCTCGCGCAAGCGATCCTCCTACGACGCACAGGTCTCCTTCGAGCCTCTCGTAGAGTCCGGTAGTGAATCCATCGGACCTCGAACGAGGCATAGTACCGAGGGTTTCACCAGAAACTGGAGGAATCCGGCTACTAGTGTCGAGTCCGCACGAAGCTCCCTCTACAGTCTCATATCCAAGGGTGCCTCCCGAACAGCAGCCGCAAGCATTTGCGTGGTTTCGGAAAGCGACTTGGGCGTCGAGAAAGCGACGACGCGCTATCGTCGAGGAACTCTGCTTCCGAGAACAGTGCCCATAGCGCCTCGGATGATGGCCACCTCGGGCACCAGAAGATGGCGACATTGCGGCCAGGCAGCAGGGCGGCAAGCTTCCACTTGCAGTCCGGAGACGACGGACTGACTCCATCCGAGTCTATGGACGCGAAACCATCGGAGCATGATACTATACGCGTCAACGACGATTCCGAGGACCCGGCTACAGCAACTCAGAGTACCACCGTCTTCCCAGACACGGGTGAACCCGCAGCTCGATCCGTTGAAGATGGCTCTGGCCGATCACCTCTGCCACGTCGTCGATATCGAACCTCGTTACCGTCCTCTAGAGACCTCTTTCTCCGGGAAAGGGAGAAGCAACGTCGCGCTGCCGATGAACAGAAAGAGCGTGAAGAGTATGATATCAAAGCTCAGTAAGTCTGTCCCCCCCCCCCCCCCTTCTCGGATGCGCACTCCCTGACCATGTCGCAGGGTTCTCGAGGACGCAACATCTCAGAACTATCGCATCCGACACCTCCTTCAGCGCGTCTCTGCGAGCACTCGCGAGTACGACTCTCTACAGAGCGGTCTATCAGACTTGTTACGAATACCGTACCCGAAGATACCCCCAGAAGTCATGGACGCGTTTGTGCACGATCCCGCCTCTGTGACCGGCGCCACTCGACGAGTGAAGGGCTGGCAAGCAGTGGAAGACATCCACTCTCGCATCCAGCGCCAGCGAGAGACGCTTGAATCCTTCCTACGTTCTCAGAGCGAGGAGGGCAATGTAACGCCGTTGAGCAACGTCTTCGACGACCAAATCAACGCTGCCATGCAGGCACTCGAGCAACTTGCGTTGCAACGCGAAGCGCTTGTCCGCAAGGCCGAGGAGGTGACCACCGTCCTGAAGCGTGTCAAGGCAGTCCAGGCGACGGTGAAGAAGGATTACAACGACACCCTTGCGCATACGTCGTTGGTGTATCCTGAGGTACGAAGCCCCATTCTCATGTTGCCGTGACGTACACTCAACCCTGCACAGCTGTCGCAGCTCGCCGGTCTGGAGGAGAACTACCGTAACCATTACCAGCAATTCTGGGACATCGGTCTCGATGCGCTCACCCTCCTGCTGGATACCGTCACCCCGTTCTGGCGCAACTACGGCAAGGTCATTGGCGAAGACGTGCAAGACTTTCTCATTATCCCCTGGTATCGTAACGAGTTCACTGGCGAACCCAAGCGATACCCCATCGAGCGCTTCCCGCGCCGATCATTCCGCCACTGGGTTGGCCTGATCTGTCTCTCCTTTCTCAGCGTCGTCGTCACTCTCCTGCAAGCTCGCGCCGCGATATCTCTCACAATCAACTTCAACCTTCCTTGGATCAAACATGCTGGCTTATGGTGGATCGTTATTCCTATCTACACTATTGGGCTCCTAATACAGTGGTGCGCGGTGCTAATCGAATGTTGCATCCTCCTCGCGCAGTCAGGAGTCGTCATTTGGTGGCTGGGATGGACTGTGAACCTGTTTACATAGAGCTATCGTCTTGCTGTGCATGTATCTTTATACTCTTGGTTATTGTACAATGAATTCGGTAGTCCATGACAGAACGCATCGGCGAGCGAAGCTCAGCCCGTCTGCGGAGAGAATGAAGGAACCGGCGCGGGGGGCGCGACAGAGTGGTATACTGGTGCCCCGCTGACTGGCGCGACAGGTCCTGATTGCATGTTGTGTCCCGACGGGTGTGCACAGTGTGTATTCCCTTGAGCAGAGTAGCTCGTACTAGGGATGGGAGCCTGAGAGCTAGGCGTGTTCTGGCTGCCTCGATGAGACTGCACTTGCGGGATCTCGGCAACGGCTTTCCCTGCGTTTAGGCAATCCCGGCAGTATCCTGTGTACAAGGTATAAGCATATACAGAGTCAACGGTCAACGAAGCTCTCGGAATGCTCACGACCACCCATCATCAACGGAACATCCGTCTGGTGGCAGGACTGGCAGGCGATTAGGGACAAAGGCGGAGGTATCTTTGACTTGAGTAGACTGTGGCGTTTCACAGGAGCTGCGTTTGGTGGAGGCGCCGGGCCAGGAAGGACTGTCGTGGATCTCCGAGATACAGATTTCCGCTTGGCCCTGGTGCTGTCTGCACCAGCTGGCTTGATAGGCTTGAGGGTATATGGCGGTGCCACTGCCTGCAAGCGAACTCGATACGTAGCTCTTCGAAGGATCGAATAGACTCACATTCCGGATCTCCGTGGCTAACTCTCCTTCTGGCAAACGATGCTGTAGGAAAGTCTGTGGACGTGCCTGCTGCACCTGTGGGTTTAGAGTTATAGCCACGCATACATCTGCACGAACGCGCCACTTACAATCGCAGCAAGCTGAGCCCTGCTCTCTTCTATTCGTTGTGGTCCTCCGGCCCACGACGAGAACAGTTCCCAAAGACTTTGCGATGCTCGCAAAAGTCGGAAACTGACCACCTCGAGCGCGGGCGCGCCAGTCTGTTCCGTCGAAGCGTAGCTCGCTGTGCCGGGGAACGGGAGGCAGCAGGTGATGATCAAGTCTGGGGCTCTATACCCTGTGAGTGGTGCCACCAACTCGCAGACGACGTTTCCGCGAGGGAGAATGAAACGATCAGAAGGGCGTTCGTGGAACTCGAGTATGATATCGAATGGTTTAGGAGAGCTCTGTCTTGCAGGCAATTGATTGGCGGGCTGGACGGGAGGGGGCTCGGGAGGCGTCAATGGTTGGACGCCTTCTAAGGATTGGATGAGCAAGCCTAGGGTCTTGACTTGGTCGTCAGTAGCCGTGCGATTGATAACGGCACTGAGCAGGTTGGCGAGGACTGGATTGCTCTGTGCGGCAACAGTGACCTTGGATGAGAGGGCCGGGGTCACGTAGGTGCCGGAGGGGAACTCTATGGATGATAATGATGCCTGGACTGCACCAGAGCCCGAAGACTGGGCGGCAGGAATCGTTACTTGAAGCATTGCTGCGGGGTTCGTTGGTATAATACACATGAGACAGTACGTCACATACCCTGACGAGCTTCTGGTGGCTGGGGTTCGGCTTCAGGGAGGTAGTGAACTTCGTAGATCGCGGTGTACGAGAAGTGGTGGGGGCCGATGTACAGGTCATACTTGCCATGGGCCTTGATGGTATGAGGCGGCGGAATCACTTCAGCAGGCTTCCCACCGCGAGTCTTGACTGAGAACTTGGGAAAGGTTGTAGATAGCCATTGCGTTCGAGCTAGTCAAGGCACGCAATGGGTATTGGGAAGAGATATATTCAGCGAGACTCACACTGTCTCAAGGATTGCAACACGACAAGACTACACAATTGTTGGTGAGCACCTCATGCTCTCGGGATCGTAGTAAAAGGGGCATGATAGGGAAAAACGTCACGGACCTCTCTGGCACACTCTTCAGCTCCGACTGCTCATGACGAGGGTCGTCGAGCTCCCATCCTGGACGTGGCCCAGTGGGTAGGTGTACGAAACGATTCATGGACGTCATAGGTTAGTTATCAAAAAAGAGGTAGTATTGCAGATTCATGAACAAAGACTGCTGGTTACGCCCCGTCGCACAACACAGTAGGCAGGCAGTGATGTGGAAAGTAGTCCGAGTACGCTGAACGCACCCGACGGAACGGTGGGGATCGAAGACAAGGACGTATCAGGGCACGGGCGCTCTGGCGTGCACATCACTTTGTCCTGTACACTGACGCCTTCACTGAGGTACTGAGCTCTGGTTCCCCCTCCTCAAATACACACTGCAAGATGTCTCAGCGTGTTCGTGAGTAGAATTACTTGTGGGCCCTAGCTTCTCGCTGAGCGCCGCTTAGAAAAGGGCAATACGGTCTTCAGACCGATCGCGAGACCACGACCGCGGGTTGGAGGAGATTCACGCCAATCCTCTGCACTACCGGAGTCGTCTGGTACACCAGTCCCAAGCAATGTACAAGACACTTCTACTCCCAGAGAGCCTTCTGCTATGCCGCCGCCGTCCACAGTACCTACACGGCCCTCGACGGAACAGTCGCCGTCCTCACAGAGTCCTGCACCCAACACGCTCCAAGGAGCTGAAGTTACTCTCGCACCAGAAAGGCCCTTACTTCTGTCCAACACTGTCGATTTTGCCATCGCGGGAGTTCCACAATCATCGGCCCAACGAATCACACCGACGCCTTCTCGGCTTCCTCCCAGGATTGGTTCTTCCCAGCCTCCCTCCATCCAACCTGGTGTTGCCATTGCTATGCCCTCACGGACTATGGTCCGGGCACCCCCACCCCCCTCCTCGCCCCCCGCTCCTTCCTCTATCATGCCCATTGTGCCACCCTCAAGTACTGTCCACGCGCCAGGTCCTGGTTACTCCCTAGCAGACTTCTTTGCATCCCCAGGCGTGGGCATACTGGAGAACGCTCCTGTACCTGCGTCATTCTCAATTGACATGTCTCAAATCGATCCGCAACTCATAGGCTCGTCTGGGACTGCTGGAGCAGCTACCATAGCATCCCAAGACGCGGACGCGAGCAGAATGTCTTCTGAACAAGGACATCGACCGGCCATCGCCCTCAACGATGTGCCCGCTGTCAAGGCCCCTCGCCCACGACGCACCCAGCGAAAGAAGTCAGGAACAGGTGATGAACTGCAAGCAGAGGATGAGGCCAATCGTGAGTGTTGCTGTTTCTGGCCTACAGGAGTGATTGACCCATAACACCCATCCCTGCAGAAGACAGAACCGGACTGACGGACGCCCTCAAAAGAAGGCGTACCAGGAGAACGAGCATTCAAGACCAGAACGCTTCCGATTCTACAGGAAAGAAGCGCAAACGGTCCGAAACGGCGGAACCCTGTCGGTCTCGAAAACGCGCACCTTCCCCACCCCCTTTCGATCCGAATGTGGATCCGGGTGATGATCTTGACCCTACTTCAGTCACAATGGCCGCCCTCTGTGACGACACCGGTCATGGCCGTGTCAGTAGCAAAGCGGCGCAAATTGTCAGCAATCACGCCGCCTGGCGGGCCGCAAACCGAGAGAAGCGTGCTCGCATGAAGGCGGCTATGGAGGCCAAGAAGTATGGCCGGAACATCGAAGAGGAGGAGAATGGGACAACTCATGCCTCGAACGACAACGCAGCGCTTGCCCCGGATGTATCAGGTCCGGCCTCTCGCGCGGCATCTGTAGCATTGGATCCGAATGCGTCCACCTCGGTTGCGGAGGGCGTTGAGGAGTCCGGCAAGGACCCGGACGGGTTTGACTACTCTGAAGACCTGGCTGTCAGCCGTTTCAACGTCCAGGTTCGCATCGGAGCGAATGGCGAAACCATCGTTGATGAAGAGTCGCTGTACGTCAACCGCAACGAGGAGCATCAAACCGAGGAGTACACACACGTTGAAGAGTCTGATTTCACCAAGTTCGTTAACTCTGCGACGTACAGCAAGAAGCTGCGGGGATCTCGCTGGAGTGCGGAGGAAACGGAGCTGTTTTACGACGTAGGAGTCATCTTTCTGAGTGCTAGGCTCTATGAGCTGATCATCGTGGGGACCAGGCGTTGTCGCAGTTTGGTGAGAACTACGAGCTCATCTCCTATGTACTGCCGGGAAGGGATCGCAAGGCGTGCAAGAACAAGTTCAAAGCCGAAGACAAGAAGGATCCAGTACGTATCACCTATTGCCTCAAAAATCGCAGACCATACGGCACGTATCTCTCTCTTCTCCCCTGACGCCTCCTGACATGACTATCCACAGACATTGCAACGTTGTCCCGTCTGACGGGTAAGGACTTTTCGGGGCCAACGCCCGAAATCCGGGCCCCGACCCCTCTTCGTTCGACGGAGTTACAAGTCAATACTGAACCTCCTGCCCCGCCATCTCCTCGTGCGGGCCGCAAGAAAAGCAAAACGCCAAACATTCCTGAGGCTGGCGTGGAGATCGTTGGTGGCATAGACGAGGTTGAGCAAGACGATGTCCCCGAAACGTCGGCCCCCGCATGAATGAATGTAGTAGTAGGTACACTATTGTCTGCATTAACCTCTTCGTGGCTAGCTTGTACTCTTCAAACCCATTGTACAACATATACATGACCTCTTAATTGGGGCGTGATGGGTTCAGGTGGGTTCCACAGTACCTGCAGTCGCGCCACCCGACCTTGTCAATGTCACGTGGCGCAGCCATTTAGGAATCTCTCCCACAGGTTAGTCACCTTCCGTCACATCGGTGTCTGCGGATGTCTCCTGAGAATATCGGAGCCTGCCGATGGATCTCGACATCTCCGGAAACCTCGGAGTTCGCTCGCGTGGGGCTTCTGCAGAATGAGACGAAAACACAATGAAGTGAAAAGAAATTGATACAGTGATTACCTTTTGGACTGGAGACTTTCAAGCCGGGATAGCTCAGCTGGGAGAGCAACAGACTGAAGATCATGCATTCTGGAGGTCGCGTGTTCAATCCACGCTCCTGGCATTCATTTTGTTTTAGCGCCGCTGACTAAGCAATGACTGCTATGATGGGAGGTTGGTACATTGTGACATATGTCACTTGACCTGTGACATTGCGTTCATCACGTCACGTGCGTTGACGCGTCGCGCCGACGCGCATCACCTGTTGGTGTTCTGTCTCCTTCCTCTATTCTACCACCATCCTGTGCTGAAGTCACGAATTCGACCTAGACATGGCTCGTCGCACATTATCTCAGAGCGTACCGGCCCCGTCGCGACCCTCCACTCCATTGGGAGACGATGTCGAGGAGGCATGTGACATACCTTCTCTACAAGAAGCCGCATATACCCACCTGAGTTTCGCAGGGCCCGTACTTCGACACCGTCGACGAGCTCCAGCAGCACGTACGCGTTTTATTTAAACGGCATACTATTCTTGCTCAATGTTATCCAGGGGATCAACGTCCAAGACATACTCAAACTCAAGGTGATGACTGCGAAGTTGGGTGCCATAAGTGTCCTCACGTCGCACAGGCAGCTTCTATCAATACGGTTTCCGGAGTAAACATGACCACAAGGAGGCAAATGCTGAAAATTAAGGTAGGAGTCAGCATCCCTGCGCATGAGACTCCGACTTGACATGCATTGTCAGGGTATGTCTGAAGCCAAGGTCGAGAAGATCAAGGTGTGCGGCGTGTCTGCCCGTTTCCATGTCGGTGTGCAACATATTCACGGCTCTGTCGCTTTTAGGAGGCTGCGCACAAAGTTTTGGTGCGAGGCTTCCTTTGGGACCGCATATATGCAGCTCACAACGCCAGTAGGGGTCTTCCTTCGCTACAGGATTGGAAGTCCAGGAGAAGCGCAAGCGCGTTCTCACCATCAGTAGCGGCAGCAAGGCGGTTGACACCGCGTTAGGCGGTACGTTCCCTTCCAGAATGTTCAGCAACGTACTTGAGCATTACCATGGCCACAGGCGGGATCATGTCCCAATCTATCACTGAAGTCTATGGCGAGTTCCGGACTGGGAAGACTCAGCTTGCACATACTATGAGTGTGGTCACGCAGCTCCCACCTGACATGGGCGGCGCCTCCGGGAAGGTGCGTAGACGGTCTGTGGTCATCCCCAACTCGCATTCTCATGAACGCAGGTCGCATATATTGACACCGAAGGCACTTTTAGACCTGATCGTATTCGGTCTATCGCTGACCGCTTCGGTGGTGAGTTGAGTGTACACCCCTCGTGTTCCAAACTAACGCGCGATACAGTCGATGGTAACATGGCCCTTGAGAACATCTTATATGGTCGGTGGTTCGCCCTAGCCAGAGAAAACCGCTCATCACACAACCAATAGCAAGAGCTCACAACAGTGAACATCAGGTATGCGACATGATGATCGTCTCACGCATACACTGACTTCAGTGCAGATGGAACTCATCAATGAATGTTCCATCCGCTTCGCTGAGGACAAGGACTTTCGGCTGCTGGTTAGTCGATACTAAGCTTTAACTAATCGCTGTTGCGATCCTCAACCATAAACAGATTGTCGATAGTATCATGGCCTTGTTCAGGGCAGACTACTCCGGCAGGGGAGAATTAAGTGAACGTCAACAGAAGGTTAGCTTGTTCGGGTTGCAATGAGTACCTGAAGCTCACTGCGTTATTCCAGCTCGCTCAAGTGCGTGTGTCTCTACGGGTGGTTGAAACCGTACTGATACCCGATTAGATGCTGTCCAAGCTCAGCAAGCTTTCGGAAGAGTACAACGTACGTTTGAAGGCATTCCGTGTCGCACGTGACTCACCTTTCGCCAGATCGCGATTCTCCTCACCAACCAGGTACAATGTGAGATACTCTGTCAACATTCAGCCTATCCCAGACTCAATTGCGCTTGCAATAGCTGATCCCGGCGCCACAATGACATTCGTTGCGGGAGGAGCACTCAAGCCTATCGGCGGACATATACTCTCCCATGCATCTGCAACCAGGTTGTACCTCAGGAAAGGTCAGTCATTGAGTGGTCATCGTCGACCGCTCCAACTGATATCGCGTGATCTCTCCTATAGGGAGAGCTGAAGAACGTGTGGCCAAACTCGTCGATAGTCCGGACCGGCCAGAAAGCGAAGCATCGTACAAGCTCGATGAGGGAGGCTGGGCTGACGTTTGATGTCCACTCTTTGGTACCAAGGCCTCATCCCTGACTCGTCACGAAGCCTGTCTATGCGTGGGACTCCGCTTGCTCTGCCTGCTCCAAAAATTCCCGATTGCTGGCACACATCTTGGACTTCTGTTACTCCGACGCCGCTTACGTTCATCTCACGCTCTGGCCCTCCTGTTGCCTTCGCCGTCTGGTCTGTGTCTTGCTCTCTGCGGACTGCTGTGCATGATGTCGATGAACCATGGGTCTCTCCTCCGGCTCTTGTGTCCCTAAGTAACGTATGAGGCGGTGTCGAGGTTACCCGCAGCGCGCGTGGCTGTTGCGAGTCACCTACTTATATGTAATCATACAGTGCATCAAATGCCAAGGTCGTTTGTACGAAGCACGTTTGTATGTCGGTTGTTCGAGGTGTGCGAACCTCCGACGTGGTTGCCGCCACTGACGGCAGTGGGCATTGTGTTGACAAACATGAACGTCGGTCGCACGCACATTGCACCGGCTTGGGCCTCGTGGCCCACCGGAGCTCCGCCAGGAACAGGACAGGAGTGCTGAGCTGAGAAAATCGACCCCCCTATGCGGCATTCGTATCCTGCGCGAGGCGCACTGGGTGGAATGGATCATGCTCAGATTACCAGGACCGCCAGGCACCCGCCTCTCTGTGCCCCAATCAGCGCACACAAACCGGACAACGTCGCGTTTGATGGACATCTGCAGTTGACTGATGCGCGTTCTCGGCGCGGCCGTTCATGTGGTCGTCGTTCTTTATCGGCCGCATGATAGCACGTTCGTTGCGCCTGACACAGCGTCCATAACCCTTAAGTACTCGCGTTTGGCGATGGAGAAGCCGTCCGCCTCCCCTGGTACGCTCCAGAAGGGCGATTTGTAATGGTCGTCGCACTTGGTATCGTCTCCGCCTTGCTCGCCATCCAGGCCGGCGCGAGCGCGTCCTTCTTCTCGCTACCGCGGACGTTCCCTAACATTTCGGCTTGCGCGAACGAAGCTATCACCTACTCGTGCGAGAACACGACAGCGATCCAAAACACATGTTGCTCTCCTACGCCCGGCGGCTTAGTGTTGCAGACTCAATTCTGGGACACCTACACCGGACTGGAGCACAGGGGTCAGCTGTTGCCCAAGGACAGCTGGACCATTCACGGGCTATGGCCGGACAACTGCGACGGGTACGCTTCCTCCACGTCTTGCTCCAGGCACTCACTTACCCGAGGCTCCGAGCAGGTCGTACGAGCAGTACTGCGACTTGTCGCGGCAGTACGATCCCGACCCGTCGCCTGCCGTCTTGCCTGACGGAAGGCCGGTGCCTGCATACAAAGGCCCGGGAGTGTCCACTTTTGTGGCCGAGTTCGGGCGTTTTGACCTCCTGGATTTCAGTGAGTGTGGCCTGCGCTCGTTGCAACTCAGTACAAGTTTGACGACCGTCCCTTGCAGTGAACAAGTATTGGGTCAGCCAGGGTGGTCCTAACGATGGGTTTTGGGGGCATGAGGTATGTGTATCACGCTAATTGGCTACATTCGGCTACTCACCTAGGATACAGTTCTCCAAGCACGCGACCTGTACCTCTACGTTTGATGTCGCTTGCTATGGTCCCGACTACAAGAAGAACCAGGATGTAGTCGACTTCTTCGATGCTGTCGTCCGTGCATACAAGATGTATCCCACTTGGGAGATGCTGGCTGCGTACGTGCCGTCTCACTGTCAAGCCAGTCGCCTATTGACAAGATGCGCTATCTTCAGCTCTGGAGTTTTCCCGTCGAACAAGACTACATACTCGCTGGCACAGCTGCAAACCGCGCTCAAGGCACAGACCGGGACCGTCCCTTACTTGGGATGCGGTCACAACGGAACTGTGCTCCAAGAAGTATGGTACTTCCATCACGTATCGGGCACGGTGAGCGTGACAATCCAATTGAATCGCTCACAAGACTCAACGCGCATCACAGGAGCAGTTCGGCCATTTCAAGACCGTGGACTCGACGACTAAGTCGTCGTGTTCGTCGACTGCAGGCATCCACTACTATGAGCGCACACCTACATCGGAACGCGAGGTGAGGCTGTTGCCTTGAGAAGTTGTTGTAGATTACATACCTGTGTATGTAACCACAACCATCGCCTTGTACGCAATCGTGGCAAGTGGTGGGCTCCGCAGTCAGTACCGACGAACATCAGCGAACAGTGGCCCGGTGGTCATGGGACGTCCGCCTCTGAGGTCTGGCCAGGTCGAGAAACAGGGGCTTCAACCATATAATGGGAATGCTACGCACTGCCGTAGATGTATGTCGATACTTCCCACTCACCAAAATGCCGGGAAAGTGCTTGCGGTGCACAATAAGTAGCATGCGCACACTGAAGCAACCATGCTCTCTGCGGTCACGATCGATGCCGCCTCCGGGACCGCGTTCCGTTGTTGGGCGCCTGGCGTATCTCGTTCCGAACCGTCCACTTACTACCCCACCGGCTGCCCTTGAAGAGATCGACGAAGACATGCCCCCCGACTACGAGCTTCAATCCTACTGGAAAGAGAGGTTCGACGGGGAGCACCACTTCGAATGGCTCGGAGACGGCAAGGACACCATCCTTCCCCACGTACGGTCGTATTTGCGTACCTCGCTTTCGCCTGCACACCCCACGCCTGGCTCTCCTCCTCGACTGCTACACATCGGAGCCGGCACTTCTTCGCTTTCCGAGCGTCTCCGCGAGCTATACCTCGATGTTTACGGCGCCGACACCGACGAACGGGCAATCGTCCACACGGACTTCGCGGAGAACTTGGTGGCACGAGAACGGGAGGCGGAGGAGGCAAGACGTGCGAAAGGAGGGCCGGAAAAAGGAATGCGATGGTTTTGCCTGGATGTCCTCAGATGGACCGAGGTGAAGGCCCTCCTCGATTTGGCGGGACCGTTCGAGGTAGTGGTGGACAAGAGCACGTCTGACGCCATCTCCTGTGGCGAAGATGTCTCCTACGAGGGCAAGGATGCTGCAAAACATCCTGCGATTGACAAGTACCTGACGACGCATGGAGGGGAGAAAACAACCTTCGCCGCCGTGGAGCTCCTAGCGATACATCTGGCGTCGGTGGTACGTGCTGGAGGACTGTGGGTCGCCTTAACATTTTCCTCCAACCGCTTTTCCTTCTTGTCGGCCATTGGTAAAGGAGATGCCTCGTCGCCGCGCGCGATGGACTATTGGAACCTTGAGAGGGTAATTGCGGTAGAGGCTCCGTCGGGGACAAAAAGCAATGTGCATGCACCCGTCGTGCAACACTATGTATGTCTCATTCGCCGGAAAGGTGCTATATCATGACATTGGTGAGTCGTTATATTGGGTGTTGCATGCAAAGGATATGCTTACCTGCTCTTCCAGCTTAGTGTGTCTTGTAGCTTCACGTCTGTGCCGTCATGTAGCATATAATTCCATGGGAATGAGAAGTAGTGACAATGACTCTGGGACGATGGGACAAGAGATGTGCAGCGAGCGTAGTGCAGCGAGATTGGTTGAACGTCGTGGTCAACCTCCGCGTGGACAACAGACGCGTCTGGGACGCGAAGCGGTCACGTGGTATTACGCGGGGTACGCGACCGGCTATAGTTTGTTGAAGTCGATCAGCCACAGACGCTCTCTCTCCTCTCTTCCAGACCCTCATCTCGCCGCCTCCACCACTCAAGTGCGCGTTCGCGGTCTCGCTTGGTCTCACAATGGCTATCACCACACTCGACCTCGACGCGTCAACTTCCGACGCGCCGGCCAGGAGAGCCCTATCCAACCTCTCCTTGGCTGTGGCTAAATGCAAGAAGATCGTTGTCGTCACTGGCGCGGGCATTTCATGCTCCTGTGGCATTCCGGTACGTGCAGAACGAGGTTTTCCGCTGAGAATGTTCGTTAAACGCGTCGTTCAGGACTTTCGTTCCTCTGACGGGCTGTATGCACTCGTCAAGCAGCAATATCCTGACGTAGTCATTAAGGGACGCGACCTTTTCGACGCGTCTCTCTTCCGCGACTCCACCTCCACATCCGTGTTCTACACATTCATCTCTCAGCTCAAGAAGTCAGTTGATGTCGCGTCTCCCTCCCCTACCCACCGCTTCATCAAGACCTTGGATTCGAAGAAGAAACTCCTTCGATCCTACACCCAGAATATCGATGGTCTGGAAGAGAGAGCCGGCCTTGTCAGTTCATCCAGTCAGGACGTCAAGAGCCATGGCAAGGGAAAGTCGAAAATCAAAGCGAAGGAGGTTCGCAACGTTCAACTACATGGAGACATCCATCGCGTCCGGTGCACCTTTTGCTCGGCCGACTTCCCATGCACGCAAGACTACCTCGACAAATTCCTCGCTGGCATACCGCCTGACTGCCCGGAATGCGCTGCACGTTGTGAGTGGGGAAATCTCCCGTGGCCACGTCAGAGAGTTAACTTCGCGCATCGGCCTAGCGTCCGCTCGCGTCGCGCGTTCGGCCCGTGCCCTGAAGGTAGGCACGCTACGCCCGGCCATAGTCCTGTACGACGAGCCGCATCCTCTGGGCGACGACATTGGCAGCATCCACAGCGCAGACATCGCGCGCAAGCCGGACATGCTCATCATCATGGGCACCTCGCTAAAGGTGCACGGCTTCAAGCGGCTCGTGAAGGACTTTGCGCGCGCAGTACACCAGTCTGCACCCTTACCCGCCGCCGCCTCGGGGACACCGCCGAAGAAGAACGCGAAGAACTTTGCTGGCAAGGTCATCTTCGTCAACAAGACCGCCCCCGGGAGCGAATGGGACGGTATCATCGACTACCACGTCGTTGGGGAAACCGATCGATGGGTGGAGAAGGTCATCGATGACTGGAAGAAGGCTCGGCCGTCGGACTGGGAGGTGCAGAAGACCCTTGTTGCAGCTGGCAAGTCAAGTACTACCGGCACGTTCCACGTCGCCAAAGAGATCACGAACACGGTCACCCTCAAGAGCAAAGGTACGTCAAGCTGGGTCGCTGGAGGGCCAGGAGGGCTGACGTCATGGCGAAGGCGCGAAGCGGAAAACCGACCGCAAACGCGAGAATGCACCCGCTCCGGAGGACGAGGTATTCGACATCACCCTTCCTCTCCCCTCCCCTCCCCCTTCACCCAGCAAGCGACCGCAAAGTCGCTGTCACTACAGCGACGTGGAGACGAGCCCGTCGAAGAAGACCCGGGAGGTCCGCTCCGCTGCGGCACGCCAGCCTGCGGACTTCGAGGAACGCGGTTTGCTCTTCGGCAACGCGACCAACGCCAAGGCGCGATGCGGTGCGCCTAAAGGGGACGACTTCGATATGGGGGCGAATGTCGGGAAGACGAAGTCCACATCGAGGAAGGGCACGAAGGCCAAGATGCCGAAGTCTCAAGTCGAGGTGGTCTTGGAGTCGAGGCCAACGTCCAGACGAGGTGTAGCATCTTCATGAACGCCATGGCTGACCTTGTAGCCTTGAAGATAGAGCCATGTAGTGATTGTATCATTATTATGTATATTTACGCTCGTCGTTCTCCTTAACGGATTGGGAACTGTGTCTGAGTAGATGCAAGCCTGAGCACTTTCACCAGGCATGGAACATAGATCCAACAGTGCGGTGGAGAAGCAACTAGGATTAACGTGCGACAGCTTGAGGACAGAAGAGATGAAACCAAAAATACAAGATCTCGCCACAAACCTACATCCTACAGAGAATACCCCGGCCTGACCTCAGTCGCTGATGAGCTCCGAGACGCTCCAGTCCTCGAAGCTACCGTCGGGGAGGTACCGTCGGATGATGAGGGGAATTTTTCGTTGCGAGAGTTCCTTGATGGCAATCTGCAGCGCGTCCGTCTCGCCGTCCAGTGGTACGAGTACAGGCGCGTTCATGCTGCCGTGGCATTGTCAACTTCATTTCGCGCGGGTACACAGGCAATGATGCGCACCTGATCTGCAGAGCCCTTGTACCCAGTACTCTCGCCCGCTCGTACTTTGTCAGATAGGGAGTGGTGACCCGGACTTTATTGGGTTGTCGTTCTCCCCGAATGCCCCCTGCAGACGCTTCCGGTTGTGCGGCTTCTCCAGATGGCGGCTCTTGACCGTTCTCTGCGCCATTCGCGCCTGCGTAGCCGTTCGCCTGCTCGCCTTCGCCGTGTGCGTCTCCGTCTGGAAGTTCGGTAGCGAGCAAGTCGTAGTTCTCGTCCTGTAGCAAAGCCGTGAGTCGCCGCGCCTAACAAGCGCCTGTCTGGCTCGTGTGGTACGCACAAAAGCGTCCTCTGTGAACCTACGCGACAAAGACGGGGTAAGTCAGTCAGTGAATGCACATGAGAAGCTGCCGCTGAGCCGGCACTCACCCTGGGGCATCGTAGTCATAGTCGTCCCCGCCGCCACCACCGCCGCCATAGCCATCGTCAGACATATCAAAGGGGTATTCCGCTCAAGTGAATGTCAGGCCCAAGATCAAGCTCGGGCAGAGAGCTCGCGGAGGACAGACTGAAGCTGAATGAATGCAGCTGAGGCGCGGGACAAGGTTTTTTGGCGCCCGGGCCGCCTACAGATCGCAGACGCCTGTCACACGTCACGCGTGCACATTCGCCGTCGGAATCGGACACGGATCGTTGCTCCTGCGACTGCCAGCCGTGCGGACGCAGTTGGGTCGCTCACGATCGCGCCTGTGGTTACGTGCACGATGGAGGACTTGCGCCACATACGATCCCTTCATCCAATCTAAATCCCGTCGACATTCATCTTCACTTCGATACTTTCCACCATGGAGCCGGTACCTCTTGTCATCGTGGAAGGTTTCCTCAGCAGCGCTGGCGCTGTCGTCTGGGGTAACTTTGAACGACACTCCAATCACGCTTCCCAGGTCAATGGGGAACAACATAGGCGTACAATTTTCGCGAGGTATCTGCATGTCCCCTGGAACCTGACCGTTTCCTCCCCTGACCGGTTTCTGTACGCTGATGCAGCGTTGGGCCTGTAAGCTCGTTACATGATCGAGCATGCGAACTGTTCTATTCGCTGATTGGCGGAACTGGTAAGCTAGTCAATTCAATGATATATCAATATCCTAGCTGACGTCCTCTTCGTAGTGGATTATGGCTATGAACATTCGCGAGAGAACAAACACAGTCGTTACGGCCGCACCTACGATACAGGCCTGTATCCCGAGTGGTCCGAGGATCGTCCCCTCCACTTCCTTGGTCACTCCATGGTGTGTGTCACAACATATTCTGATCCGCGACGTCTCCATCTCATCTGATAGGGAGGGCCTACCATTACCAAACTACAATGGCTCTTGTCGACAGGCTTCTTTGGGAAAGCCTTTTCCCCGCACATGATCCTTTCTGTCAACACCGGTACGTTTTTTCTACTGGTCAGTGGACCGTATTCTGACCTTCTCACAGTGTCGTCCCCGTTTCGCGGTACTCAACTCGTCTATAGCCTCGGAGAAGATACAAACAGCGCGCCTAATGTCCGTCCCTTATCCCCTGGGGACTTGCTAGCGAAAGCCGTCCATCTCGCGGCGTACCTCTCGCCCGTGTTGCCACGTTTTCTTGACCTGCATGCAGATGCACGAGCTCTCTCGTTCCGAGAGACATCACTGCGATCGTTAATGGGCCAATTATGGAAGAGCGACTGGGCTGAGAGCCGCGACGCGACGCCGTACGATGCTACATTTGAGGCTGCAGACGAGCGAGAGTCACTCAAGGAGGGGGCTGTGAACCCCAAAACATTTTATCGCAGCTATTGTGCGACACTGGTGAGTCGACACTGCTCAGCCCGTAGCTCGCTGAAGTGACTCTTATCCGCAGGTCAACCCGGACGAGCTGCCATCGGACCAACCCCGTCGTCCTCACTCGTGGCTATCCAGGGCAATGGCTTGGCCATTCCATCTGTCTTGCTCACTCATCGCCGCCTTCGACTTTTCCAGCCTACGGCCGATCCCGGCGTTCACTACAACAGTAGCTTCGGCGTCATGCGCTTCACGACACGGCAGTACAGCTGCTATAGAGGATGGAGTCCTCGACGTCGCCAGGAGTGGGGACTACCTCTCGTTCGCCCTACGAGAAAATGACGGTGTCGTCCCCTTGTTCTCTCAGTGGCATCCATTCGAGTGCAAGTGAGTGCGGCCGTGTCAAGGGATTTGCCTAGCCGCGCTGACCTTTACGTGGTAGATCGACGCGGTGTAGACACTTCAGCCACGGAGATAACATACTAGATCAGTCGAAATCGTCGAGATACGACCGTTCTCCAGACGCCGGGATCTGGCATGTCCACCATCTCGCAGAGAGCCACCACTTCTCTATCGTACCCTTCTGGTTCGGCACGCAGAATCAGAAGGCGTTCTGGCTGGACATTGGGCATTGGTTGCGTGCAGTTGACAGAGCGCACCGCGGAGGCATGGGCGCCACACAGGCCACATCGGGGGACTCGAACCCGACTGTCTGACAGCCGATCGAGACATCAAACGCCTAGCGCAGACTGTACATAATCCCGGCTTGTACGCGCCTCCCTGACGAGGAATTGAATCCTCCTCGTTCGAACGCTCCCCTGCTGCGTGATATAATAAGGTCGCACGAATGGTATGTTATGCAGTGGCAGAGGTAGCATTCCATCTTACTACTAAACACTTCGTTCTCGAGTGTCGCCAGGTAGCAGATTGACTACGGCTGGCAAACTCGAGGTCCACTGCTGGAAAGTCCGAACCGGGATTCGGCCAGTCGGCATCCATCAGCCCCACAACACCTGTAACGTGAGGTCCAGATGGTTACCGCCGCTTACATGATGAAGCTCGGTCAAGGCGCATGGATGATGAGACGGGGAGGTGCTTGAGGAGAAGCAGTGCATGGCGGTCTCCGGGACAAACGCAGGAGGGATCACGGCGAGAAACATGGTCCCCACACCGCTCTCAACACCTTGTCCTTCTCCGTCAGGCTGAGAGAGCGTTTGGGCCCTTCTCCTCTTGTCCATCTCCGAATCTCCCGTCGTCTCTGGGCCTCCTGCTGCTTCGACCCGCTATGTCCAGCACGGATGAGTCTTTTCGCAGGATCGACAACACGAGCCCGGAGATCACGTACACGGGCCAATGGATCCAGAACCCCAACATATCTGGTGCATACAATAACACCCTTGCGTCCTCAGGGCAAACAGCGTCGCTGGCCCACATCGAGTTCAATGGTGAGCTTGTACCATCTATCATGACCACTTGCCCTGACCTTTGTTCATCGTCGTCCGTCTGTCAGCTACTCAGGTTGTCGTGATCGGGGCTACAGTAGCTCCCAACGGTGCCAGTGCGAATTCCGGACCCGTCTCTGCCTACTGGCTCGATCGCACCAGCGGGAGGACACCTTTTTTCTACCAGTCCGATGTCAATGTATCGTCGGGCGTCATCTTCTACAACTCTGGACCGATCTCCCCGGGCAAGCACACCCTCGACATTTCCGTCGTGTCCATCAAGCAAAACGTACCCTATCTGCTCGACGCGATCTACCTGAAAGACGACACGACAAGCAGTGGCGCGTCGAGTACTGCGGCCTGGGTGACTACGGTCTTCATCACTCCTAGTTCTGCGCCTAGCAGCGCAACTGGCCAGGCAGCGTCGTCTTCCCGTCCACCTATCGGGCCTATCGTAGGGGGCGTCGTCGGGGGCGTTGCGCTGATTGTCGTCGCGCTTCTCGCATTGTTCTTCTTCCGGCGGCGGCGGCACGGAGTGTATGAGTACAGCAAGGGATTCGGAGGAGCGCCGCTCTTTGAATCTGGTGCGTAGTCCAAGCTCCCAGTCGCTCTCCGAGGTGGCTCATACTCGGCATGTAGAGAAGGATCAGCCCGCTGGCGCTACCCCTGCCGTACCTGGTGCTGCCCAGGTCGAGCCCTTCCTCGCGGCCCCCTCGACAACAGCCTACTCGGACGCTCCCCCATACACCCCTCAGTCGCCCTCAGGCCATGGGTCCGTGGCCGCAGGACCGCCGCTCTCGTATCCTCCCGGGCAAAGCAGCGGCAGCGGTAGCGGCACGGGCAGCAGCTCCGGACGCACCTTGTCCGTGGCGAACGACCCGGCGGGCGCCGGAGCCACCCCGCCTCCCTCGAAACGCAAGCCGACGGAGCCACGGCCGCCGGAGCCGCAGCCTGCTGCCCAGTTCCACGCCGACTCGGGCGTGCGGTTCGACAGCTTCGGTCGGCCGATCGAGGCGTCGACGGGCGATGCGCTCCCACTAGCCGACGTGCCACCCGAGTACACGCCCTCGTGATCGTGCAGGACAGCTCATACGCGGAAACGCCTTGTTGTTCGTGTTTTTTTTTTTTCACTGTTGCGAGGATGAGGCGGGGCCCTTTGGACATCGTCGTGTATTACCTTACTTACCTCACTGATGCGACTTCACGCTCCTTCACGGGAACCTACGTACGCTCCGGACTATATATCACGATGACATGGCTTGATACTGGCAGCTGTGCTGCCCGCGCGGAGGGCTTCCGATAGCTGCCCCCAACCACTCTGCACTGTGCGCGCAGCACCGTCGCCCCCGAAGCGCATTGTGATGGAAAAGACGTGTTGCCAAGCTGCCAGTCGCAAGAGGGGACCGTCCACAAGGAGACCTGTGGCAAAAGACGCAGCAGCACAATCCCGGGCTGCGTTCAGAATCAGTCGTCCGTACACATCAACGTCTGAGCAACCACCACGTCTGCGTACTCGTTGCTCATTTGTTTTCCTCCGGGGCCCCTCGGCACCCTCTCACACAGAACTCTTCACGGCCTTGGTAGTATGCGCGGTAATCTCACCTGATGCGCTACCATCGCGCCGCGGACGGAGGTCACCAACGCCAGCCTCCGGCGAGAGCCTAATCGCCGTCACGACGGGGTACAACACCGCCTACATACGGGGCCTGAGGCACGTGTGTTGCGTAACCCGCTTCCAATCGGGCCTCGCGCCGCAACTCAGCGCAACTGTTGCAGGTACGTACTACAATGCATGAGTGGTGTCGACGGAGGCCGATCTTCGCGACGCAGAGAACGTGCGGAAACGCCCGTACAGACACCGTACGCGTCCAGAATCCAGTGGCCACGGACTCGTGATCATACTATTCTCATCGGGTCTTGACGCGATCACGTGCCTCTAGAGCAAACATCTCGACACAGAAGCCAAAGACCGAAAGCAAACCCACATCGGTGAAGCGGGGCCAAATGAGTGATTGAACGGAGCACGGGGTAGGTACAAGAACGAGGCGCAGAGTCCTGCGTGAGCCATGCAGCAGGAGCGCCACAGACAGGCACGGCGTAAAGCGCCGCGCGAAGGAGGGTAGTACTAAAAATACAAGGCGTACAATATGCGACTTGAACGTCCGGTGAGCAGAAGCAGCAGCAACAGCGGCAAAAGGTAGCGGGGGCAGCAGCGACAGTCAGGGGCGTCCTGCGGCACGGGCACGGGTGGTGAAGCGAACGTTCGGGGTGTGGGGGTGCAATGGTACAGATGCGAGGAGGGGCAGGGGGAGGCATGTACAAGGGGCTGAGGCATAGGGGCATAGGCGAGCCAGCGACAGGGTCCGGATTACGTGTACGATAGCAGCTACGATAGCACTGTTGTACACTGCACCGCGAGGGGATGTCAGTTTGCGGCGGGAGTGGATACACAAACGGGAGTACTCACGACATGTCCAGAGGGTATGGGTATATCAGGGGCGTTTGCCGGTGAACCAGGACAGGCAGACGCTACCAACGCCGGCAATGAAAACTCTCGCGTTGAGGCGACAGACCTGCCAACCAAAGTAGTGAGCGATCACGCAGATCAGACACGGGCACGGGGCGGCGTACGGTATCGGCAACTTCTGCCTTGCGGAAATCAACGTGCAGATCGCCGTTGGGCGCGCGGGTGATCGAGCTCAGCTCGCCGAACGACTCGCACCACTTGCGCACGCCCTCGAACCGCCGCTCATCATGGGGCGGGATCCCGCTGATGATCAGCTTGCGCTTTCTGCGCGCGCGGGGGGTCGCGAGGATGTTCGTGACGCTGCCAAAATGCGCCCCCGCGGAGGACACGGGCTTCCACACCGCGCCCTCAGGGCCCGAGAGATGGCGGTCGCGGGCAAGGACCTTCTCGCAGTCGGGCAGGTCGTTGATGTGCGATGCGTCCGTGGGGAGGGACCAGAGCGAAGGCGAGGCGCTGAAGATAGTCGCCGACGAGTGCGAGCGAATCGAGCCAAAGTGCATCTTCCGCGGGGCATCGGAGGACGTGCGCGTGTACACCGTTGATGAGCCCGAATGTGTGACGCTGGAGGAGGTGCTAGGCCGCGGGGCGTGCACAGGCTCGGGCTCCTCCTCAGGCGCGGGCGAGAAATGGTCGGCGACGGAGGGCCGTTTAAACTTCCATGCCGTCGTCTTCGGCGGGCTCGCCGCGAGTTCGGGAGTGTCTGCGCGCCCGCCTCGCTGGTGCAGGGCGTTCACAGTAGCCAAGCTGGAGCCCCTGCTGTGCGAACCCGCGTGACCGGGGTTGCGACGGAACGTGGAAGTCGATGAGGCAGGGCTGTGTGCACGAGGGGCGGCGGAGCTTGATGGCGTGGACGGGCGACGAGAGGTGAGGGTGAGGTGGAGGCTGCGAAGAGGCGAGCCCACGTGGAAGATTCCCTGGGACGTGCGTTGGGACTTGCGAGGCGAGGATGGTGTCTCCGAACGCGAGGCAGGCTAAGAACAGCGAGGGCGGTCAATGAGGCGCGACGGATACTGTCACGTGCACGCGAACCCACCTGGGTGCCATTCGCGTCTCCGCCACGGGGCACGCGTTCGGCCGGCTGGACACGGTTGTCATCGACAAAGACGTAACTTTCGACCGTGCGGATGTCCTTATTCCCTTTGACGAGCGAGGCCGCGCTCAGGTGGGGGTACGCGAGGTAAGGGTTGCCTCTCGCGCCCGGAGACGGAGAGATGGAGCGTGCGGGCGCGTCCAAGTCGTCGACGGAATTTGCCGCTTGATCGGCGGCTCCGGAAATGTGGTGTTGGTCTTCGACCCAGCGGTAGGTTCTGCTCGAACTGCGCTGGGGTACTCTAGACATGGCATGCATGGGGAGAACGTCGTCTTCTGCCGAAAAAGACGTGTTCTGTCTACGGGCGGTGACGGTGGAAGTGGGCGTAGGGGGCTCTATGAGCGTATATGTACGCGATCAGGAAACGCGCGCGAAAGCCGAGAGTGGAGAGAGGGCGCACCTGCAACGGTCGGGCTGGGATGCATGGAGCCGTGGTGTTTGAGGGGGTATAGGATGGTCGAGGACGATACAGGGAAGTCGGTGATAATTGCGGCGGAAGCTAGTAGAGTACGATCGTGAATGGCGTGTGGGGTCATCGTGAGCGTCGTTCCGGGCGTAGACGGAGAACGGGGCGAGGAAGTCAGTAAACGCGGATCATCGAGGGGCACTCGTGGCCATGGACGGGGGAAGGGGAAGGGGCGGGGGGAGAGGGGGACAGGGAGGGGCGAGGGCGAGGATAGTTATAGGGACGGTCGGAGTGGGAGGGAGGGCGAAAGGCGGCTAGGGTTGGCTATGCCCGGATAGACAAGGAGAGGCCGAGAGACGAGCATCGCTGATGGCGGTCCTCCCAGCGCGAGTGCGCGTTGGTCACCGTTGACGTACGCGTGCAGGAACGTGTTCCACCAAAATCAGCCCCGAGGCGGTTCCCATCCGGCGCCCCTCCCATCTCCTCCGTCCGCGGTTCCATTTCCTCCGTTCGCGCCCACTCCTCAGCTTGCAATGCAAACCGCTCCGTATCACACCCCTCTTCCTGCCGCCTGATCATGTCCGCAAACACAGCACTGTGAGCCACCCCGCGCTGCCCTCCGGGATCATGAGACCCTGCACGCGCTCGCACGCGCTCCGTCGGTGCTGCTCGCGACACTCGGCAGGCGGAGATCGTCTTATCCGCCCTTCCATCGACGCCGCACCTTGGCCTATCCTGTCCCGGCCTTGTCCCTGCCGCCCTGGGCGTGCAGATAGCGTTCGGCATCTGCGGTGCATTGTCTGTACGTTGGGGACGCGGACACTCGCCACGCCACGGCCACGCTCCCTGACTTCATCGATCCCCACACCACGTGGCCGGTACTCCGGAATTGCCTCCGCGACGGACCCTTATGCCACCATCCCATCCCTGACCCCCTCCATCCCATCCCTGCGCCGCTCCTCCGCACCCGTGTAAATTGCCCCGAAATTCCCAGCCTCGTGCGGGCAAGCAACCCATCTCGCGGCCCTCTCTTCATCTCGGGTCACTGCCGAACAAATGCAAACACTCGCAGGCCGGCCATGTTTCATTATAAACTCCGGCGGGCGCGCGATCAGATGTCGAGGAATAACGGACGTCAAGTCCGACGACAATCCAGATATCTGTGAGATATCCATTCAGATCATCACATCGCCATCGCACAGATCTCGGGACCCCGGCCTTTTTCCCCGTCTTCGTTGTCGATATATCGCTGAGGCCCGTGCTCTCCATGACCACAACTCCTGACGTGCGTTTGCCTCTCTCTCGAGTGCAGCGGGACGTACGGCAAGAACATTGCTGGGTGTCTGCGCAAGCGTGTGACCTGCTCACAGCGGCCGCCACATTGAATCCTGCACGTTGGGACGACACGTCCTGTCCTGCCTTCTCCAAGACGAACATACATCAACCGCGCTGATTTGTGGCTGCGAAGCCGACTTACCCAGCGGTGATTGCGCTCACAGGTCGCTCCGCTAGGGCGCACTTGATTGACTTTGTGTTTCACGGCTTCACGACATGTTCCGAGCCTGTGCCAGTTACGGCCATGAGCTCATTACACCGCTCGATCCGGCGAGGCTAACCCTGGCCGGCGGCCAGTTGTTCTAACTGACGCGTTCGACGTCCAGACCACGGTCGACCTGATTGATCAATTGCGGCGTTGATATCGAGCTGCGATGCGGAGGATGTGGGTTCTCCTCAGTTTTCTCTTGGGAGATGGCCTAGGAGCTGAGTGCGGAGGGCCGAAGGGTTCCATTCATACCAGATGAGAGCAAGACCGATACAGTGTAGTACACACACGTCTAGGGATACATCGCGAGGTTGCGGAGAACCAATATATCTGAAACGAGACAACCTCGTCAATATCGGCGGCGTGGCGTGCAGCGAAGAATGCACAGCGCTCGACGTACGTTATGGGCGTGATATATACACCTCGTCATGGAGCTTCCTGGCGCGCGAGGTCGGACAGCCGCTCCAACACTTTGTCCACAATTTTCTTGAACAGCGGCGCGGTCGGCGTCTTCTGGTACCGCTCGAGGAGGTCGAACGAGCGCCGGCTGCCGCCCTCGGGGAGCGCGACGTTCTCGCCCGGGCGCTCCGCCTCTGCCGCGTCGAGGAGGGTGACGAGCTCGGTGTCGACGGGGAGGCTGCCGAGGAACGCGAGGCCCTCGCGGCGCGCCATCTCCGCGCCGCCGCCGGTCGAGAACACGTTGCTGACCTCGCCGCAGCACGGGCACACGTACCCGCTCATGTTCTCGACGAGCCCGAGCACGGGCAGCGCCGCGGCGCGCGTGAACGACAGGCACTTCGCCGCGTCCAGCAGCGCGACCGCCTGCGGCGTCGTCACGAGCACGGCCGAGATGCGCGCGTGCACGGGCGCCATGTGCTCGACGAGCGAGAGGTGCTCGTCCGAGGTGCCTGTGGCCCGCCGCGCGGCGGTGGCGGGAGAGGGGGGGGGGGGGGGGGTAAGGGGGCGCGGTGGCACGGTCAGTCCAATAAAGTCGAAGTGCGGGACAGGGGCGGGGAAACAGGGCGGGGAGAAGGAGGGGCGCACGTACCTGGCGGCGTGTCGATGACGAGGTAGTCCAGGTCTCCCCAGCGCACGTCACTCAGGAACTGCCTGATCATCGCGTTTTTCTTCGGGCCTCGCCAGACGACCGAGTCTTCCTTCTTTTTCAGCAGAAATCCGACGCTCATGCACGCCAACCGTGCTTCGCTCCCATCCGCATATACGGGCACCCAGCCGTCGCTGCTCTGGTGTACTGGATGGCCGTCCAGACCGAGCATGCGTGGTATTGACGGCCCTGTGAGATCGACATCGAGGATCCCGACCCTGGCTGTTGGCGAAGATGCGCGAAGAGACAGGGCGAGTTGTGTCGAGACGGAAGACTTGCCGACTCCGCCTTTCCCGGAGCAGACGATGATGATATGCTTGACGCTGCGCAATCGTCGAGCTACTGGTGTGTCTTCAGCTACACTCATGGTGAATCGCTGTCCGGGCGTCGAAAAAGTAGGCAACAGAGAAGCAGCCAAGTCAGAGGCGGGGAGACCATGGAGGAGGATGATAAATCGCGCAAGGATGTGCCTACTCAGCTACATGCCATAAATGGCAGTGCCGGAATACCTAGGGCGCCTAGAAGCGATCCCCCACCAAGTGGAGATCGCACACCGCGAGGTCGGGCAGTGCAAGCCTAGCACGCGAGGAAAAGCAGGTGAGGACATACTCAACGCAAACGTGTAGCGATACATAGCGAGAATAGCGTGTAAGAACAAAGCCCATCTGGCAGAAATCAAATTCGGAACAGTTCTGGCTTATGGTTCCTGGCCGACATGTGAGAATGGCCGTCGCGGAAGAGAGGAACGGTGAAACATACATCTTACAGAGACGCGCCATTAACCCGCCCAACTGGATCAAGGTGCCGACACCTTCCAAAATGCGCATATGCGTCCATCCAATTTGCTGGGGGCAACATTCAGCGGACTTTCACGGCCCTGGATTGCGGGGAAATCTCACCTTGATGTACTCAAGCTTGGTATACTCTGGAATCCTACGCAACTCAGCTGGGAGGAACTCCAGGACATGCAGAGACGAACTTACTCGTCAAATGTCTTGACCACCCTGAATACCGTAACGACGATATCCACCGCACTGTAGCCTTGGTCCCATAACTCGTTCAGCTTGTCCATGGCTCCCTCAATATCCCCCTTAAGGCATGCACGGATCATGGCTTGAACGGTTATTGGGTGCGGTTGATCGCAGACCTTGAAGACGTTATCCCCAGACACGAAGCCAAAACCAGACCATGTCGATTGCAAGTTGTTGATCGCCTGTCGCATGTCTCCCTCGGCAGTGAAGATCAGGGCTTCCAATCCCTCATTGCTGTACTGGACCTATGTGGTCATATAAGTTCCATGGGGATCACGGCGGGCGCGCAGGCTCTCACCTTCTCCTCTTCACAAATCTCCAGCAGTCGCTTCAGAATCTCTTGGTCACGAAGCTTAGAGTAACGGAGGATGGCACAGCGACTCTGGATGGGCTCGATGATCTTGTTCGACATGTTGCACGCCAAAGCAAACCGAGTGGTGTTGGCGTAGATCTCCATAGTACGCCGCAGGGCTTGTTGTGCACCGGCAGTCATACTAGCCAGACATGAGGCCCAAATTTTGTGAGGTTGGCTTCCACCACGCACCTATCCGCCTCATCGAGGATCACAATTTTATGCCGACCGGGTGGTAGCGTTACCTTCTTCTGGGCGAAGGCCTTGATCTTGTTTCGTACGACGTCAATACCTCTAACACACCTTCAGTCTCCTTGAGGCATGGAAAAGAGGAACACACACCTCTCATCAGATGCATTGAGTTCCAGTACCCCCTCCTTGTACGCGTCTCCCAACAGCTGGTGTGCCAGACAATGTATACTCGTGGTCTTTCCGATACCGGGCATGCCCTGCGACGCACAGTCAGAACGTATGTTTCACACATGTGTTGTGTACTCACCGAGATGATGATATGTGGGCAGTTCCCATCCCTTGCGATGACCTTCAACCGCTCGATCGTGTCAGTGTTTCCGACGATGTCGTCCAGAATCTGTGGTCTGTATTTCTCCACCCTGTGAAGGAATGAGAAAGTAGCAATCTCATAATTAAACCAAAGACATGCCAGGGAAGCTCGTATGGCAGAGTGGATGCATTCCCGTTCGCGGGAGCCTTTCCTTTGGCCGAGGTGGACATCGTGGCTGAAGGTGAGATGGAGCTGGCGTGACGACGCGAGTCGCGTTACCGACGCGTCTGTGTCACCTGTGACTGACGCGACAGCCGAGATCACGCCTCGCCTCCCTGGCGGAGGCCACGACGATCATGCCATGATCCCGGTGCCGATGGCCTCGTCCGCCCACTCACGCTGCTCCTCGCTCCCAACGCCGCTTCTGGGCTGTAGCCTTGACGCTTTCCGCCCTCTCTGAGCCCGTGATATTGTCAGACCATCTTTAATTTTCAAGATCTTGACTCTGTTCCCTCTATCCACCTCCAGGTGCTTGTCCCAGTCCCACTCGCTCATAACCAACCATTGGCTACCATGTCTGAGGCCACCTCGGGTGTCTTGAGCTTCTCCTCTACAACAGGGGGCTTCATTCACCAGTCACCTCTCGGACTCGCCCTTGTTCTGTTTGGCATCTACTGGCTCACCAAGATACTCCGTCCCATCGATACCTCACGACCTCCTCGCGCGCCGTACTGGATACCATGGGTGGGCTCTGCCCTAGAGTTGGGCAGAGACCCAGACAGCTTTTTAAGAAACATGGCGTGCGTATTTCATGCATAGTGATATAGGTTAGCGAACGAACCGTTCTCGACGACAGCAATACTCTGGGACCCATCTTTCGGGTGAAGACTTGGGGGCAGAAGAGGATTTTCGTGACCTCACCTTCCGTACGTGGCATAACTCTTGTCGCCATGCTGTACGCCAACAAATCCTGTAGCTCATCAGCACGGTGTACCGTGATTCTCGGGTACGCGTAGTATACCTTCACTTGTCTGTGGTCTCCTAAGGATGCTCTCTCAGAACTTTGATTTCCAAGAACTCAATACGGACGTCGGCGCGACGACATTCTCTATCGACCCAAGTGTGGGCGGACAGCCATATATGCTTGAGACGTACAGCTCCGCTCTGCATTATGCGCTTCTTCCCAGCAACTTCCAGCCCATGACAGTTGCTTTCGTCGCAAACACCCATGACTGTCTACGCAGTACTCTGGCCAATCTCCAAGGGTCGTCCGTCCCCCTCGCTTCCTTCATTACTGCGCCTATCTACCACGCTGCTGCTCGTGCAGCCTTCGGCTCCAGTTTCCCTGTAGACGACACGTGGTCCGCCTTCACGACTTTTGATGATAGTTATCTCTTACTGCGCTCTGGCATCCCGAGGATCTTCCTGTCCAAGCCGTTGGCTGCATGGGACAAACTCACCCAGGTGATCGAGTCCTATGTCGCCGGTTTACAGAAGGACGGTGACGAGGTTCCGCACTATATTCGAGCAGCCCTCGCTGGCCGTGAGGCTGGTTGGGTAAGTCTCCCGCTTCTGCCTTGATCGTGTACTCACACAGGTAGACGTCTTGGTAGACCAGCCGTGACGTTGCGCTCGTTCTGGGCAAGCAGTTCTGGGCCTTGCAAACGAATACAATGTGGGCCGCCTACTGGTTAGTAGCACTGCTGCTCAAGCAACCAGAGGGCCTTGCCCCTCTCGTAGCTGAAGTTGACAGCGCGCGTCGGCGATGGCTCGCCATCAACTCGACCTCCTCACTCACCGGTTTCTTCGAGGACGTCGCGCATGGTTCTCCACGGATACTCCCACTCCTGACGTCCGCGCTCGAGGAAACCTTGCGCTATGCGAGCCAATCGGTCTCAATCCGCCGAGTGGTCAACCCTGTACGACTGGGCGGGTATGACCTGCGCGAGGGGGAGCTTGTCGTCTGCGTGGCCCGTCAGGTGCACATGGACGATGAGATCCACCCAAACGCGTCGACCTTTGACATTCGGCGATACTTGAAGACGCCTCACCCAACGAAGGACGGGAAGTTGGTCGCCGACCATACAATCCCGTTTGGCGGTGGCGATTCCATGTGTATAGGACGGTGAGCACTCCACTGTGCAACATGTCGAGCCGTTGCTGACTGCCACGTCCAGACACTTTGCGATGGCGGAGCTCAAGAGTTTCATGGCCATCCTGCTCACCTACGGAGTGGTAGAGGTTGACCCTACCTCAAGCTCTTGTCCCGAATTTGCCTGGGAGAGAATAGGAGTGGGTATGCTGAAGCCGCGTGGGGATATGCAAGTAATAATCCGGAAACGACAATTGTAAATTACCTTTTGGGCTGTTCGAGTCAGTGATTATATCCCCGCTCATGGACATCTTGTATAGACTGTAGATTTGCTATATTGGCGTTTTCGTAAAGTATCCTCGTGCCCCCAGACTGTTCCAAAGCTGTAGTCCTTAGGGCTTAAGTAATTGAGTCGCGACGCGTCTGGACGCGCCCGTCTCAGGGCTCGTGATTTGTGACGAGCGCGACGGTCACAGCCCAAGGATCAGACAGCGCGGCCACAGGCCAGACTTCCTCGCGAGCACGACCTTTAACTGGACGCCCCGGATTCCCCTTCATCCTCCTTGCGCTCAAGGCAGCTGTTGATGAGCACGCGAAGATGCAGCTGAACACCTCTGCACGCTGGATGAACAGTGCCTGCCTGCGGCAATGTTGTCGTGAGCAAAACCGAGTCGCCGACAGTCTTTTCGCTCCAGCTCACGCTCTGTCGAGATCTCAGGCTCCGTGTTTTTTCTACCGCGGTTGAGCGTCCCCCAACGTCGACAAGCCTCCCAAAACCGCGGTTAGACTACCGTGACATCTCCGAGAATGTCGTCTTCAAGTCGCACAACGCATTCAACCGCAAAGCTGCTCTCCCCGTGGGGGCCGTGCAAACGGTAGCGCGATTATATGACGAGCAGAAAGACCTCGCGCAGAGCCTGAACACCAAGCGTCATGCACGGTCAACAGTGGGCGACCGCATACGTTCCGCCGCCAAGGATCCACAGCAAAAACAGGCTGCGCTGGACGAGGCGAAGGCTCTTAAGGCGGAGATATCGGAACTCGAGGAGCGCGTCGCACGTCTGGAGGAGGAACTGCACACTCTCGCTCTTGCTATCCCCAACGACACGCATCCCGACGTCCCCATTGGTCCCGAATCCGTCGCGATCACGCTGTCCACGCACGGCCCCGACCCCATTCCTGCTACCTCTACGCGCGACCATGTGTCAATATGCCGCGCGCTCGATCTTATCGACCTGGAAGCTGGTGCGACGGTGTCCGGGTCATCCTGGTACTACTTGAAGAACGAGGGCGCACTCCTCGAGCTTGCGCTCGTGAACTACGCGCTGAGCCTAGCGATGAAGCATGGCTACACACCCGTCACGACCCCCGACGTTGTTCGCTCTGATATCGCGCGGAGATGTGGGTTCCAGCCTCGCGACCCTGCGAACGGCGCTGCGCCTCAAATGTACCACCTCATGCATACCGCCGACCCTGCGGCAGCGGAGAACCACAATCACCCCGAACTGGTTCTTGCGGGGACCGCGGAGATCCCGCTGGCTGGCATGTTCGCGAACCGGATACTGTCTGCAAACCAGCTGCCACTGAAGGTGGTCGGGCTCGGACATGCGTTTCGTGCGGAGGCGGGCGCTCGGGGAGCGGATACGCGCGGGTTGTACCGGGTGCACCAGTTCACCAAGCTCGAGCTGTTCGTTGTGAGTGAAGAAGAGAAGAGCGGAGAGATGATGGACGACCTGCGCAAGCTGCAGACGGAAATCTTCGAAGGCCTGGGACTCACCTTCCGGTAAGTCGTCACTCTGTTCTGCGTCCGCACTAGCAGCTCAAAGAATCACGACCGCAGGATACTGGAGATGCCAACCGAGGAGCTCGGTGCAAGTGCGTACCGCAAGTACGATGCAGAGGCGTGGATGCCTGGCCGAGGGGGCTGGGGCGAAATATCGTCTACGTCCAACTGCACGGACTACCAGGCCCGCCGGCTGCACATCCGATACCGGCGACAGATAACCTCATCATCGCCCGCCCCTGCGGAACAAGCACAGGCTGCACTGCCCTTCGTACACACGCTAAACGGAACTGCGGCTGCGGTGCCTCGGCTGATCGTTGCGCTAGTAGAGAACGGTGCAGTCCTCGATGAGGCGGGTGCTGTCGTTGGTTTGCGGCTTCCAAAAGCACTGCGGCCCTTTTGGATTGGGGGGAACACTCGAGGTTTGATTACCTGGGTATGAAGGTTTGTGGATAATGTACGATATTGCTAATGAGGTGCCACACACCCCGCCCATAATGCCACCTTTCACTCGATATCTTGATCCTCGGCGCGTTCATTCCCCCGCATGCCCTAGTGTGCATGTGGAACAAGCTTATCTTGTGCATTGGCCCATTGCCTGCAGGAGCGTATCCAGTGATGCGTCTGTGCATCTGTAGCAACCCCATTCTGTCACAACACCCTTGTCCGGAGAATGCTGTTATGTATCTCATGTGTTGTACCAGTTCATATCCACCGGCAATTCGTCCTCAGGAATGTCGCAGCGGGAGAGGGAGTGGGAGAGATCGCTGAGAGCGGCGCGATGATGATATTGGGCGCCTATGCAGCTGCCGCGGGTAGACAGGTATCATATGTGCACACAACGGCCGCAGAGCCGGGACCGCTTCGAGTTCTCTCTCTCCCCTCTACACTCATCTCCGCCGCCACTGCCGCCATGCAGTTTGCAAAGCAAGCATACTCCGCGTTCAACCGTGATAAGCCACACGTATGTCGTCTCCGCGCCCGAGCCGGAGGAGCAGCCCCGACCTAAGTCTTGTTAGTCCTCCATAACGGAATGGGTGGAGATCCTCACATCGAGCAGCTATGAGGACGAAGCCTACGACGGGTACGTGCGGCCAACAGTTGCGTCTTCATTTGCGATCTCAGACGCTTCGTGCTAGGATCCCGGAGCTGGTTGAGTCCATCAATATCCAGGCCACAGGGTGAGTCGAACCGATCGCAGACCTGCGCACGTTCATAATGAGACCGAAGGGCTGCGGAAGCCTCAAGGGCGATCCGGAAGAAGATCAAACATGGAAACCCTCATCAACAATACCGCGCGCTCGTGGTATGTCTGATCGCGCTCGTTCACTTTATGGCCCCATAGGCTCACCCCTTCCCAGATATTGAAGGCTATCGTTGAGAACGGAGCCCACAACTTCCAGAGTACGAGCCACACACCGCGCGCCATCTCCATGCTGATATCAGGCCGCAGCTTCATTCGCCGACCACCAACTCACCGATGCGTTGCGGAATCTCTCCGCGGATCCGGCCACCGACCACAAGGTCAAGAAGAAGCTCGCGTCAGTTCTCGCTGCCTGGCATATACAGTTCAAAGATGATCCCTCCATGGCCTTGGTGGCGAACCTTTACAAACAGTGTAAGGTCGGCCACGCCAGCCGACCGAGTGGCGACCGAAGGATTGACGGCTCCTTGGGCCTGGATGATGACTATCTCGAGCGGAAGCGCAGGGAAGAAGAGGCCAGAAAGAAGAAGGAAGAGGAGAAGCGGAAGGCCAAGGAGGAGAAGGAACGTCGGAAGAGAGAAGAGGAGGAGCGCAAGCGAAAGGCTGCGCAGCCCAAGCCGAAGAGAAAGCCTTTCAACTTCGAGCAGGTGTGCATATATGTCGCTGTCAATGCTCTCGTTACTAGTGTGTTGATGGGTATGTAGGAGAAGCCGCAGATTCTGACCGCTATTGCCAATGCCTCGCAAGCCGCCAACAATCTGGTGAACGCGATGACGGTAAGCACCTCATGGAACATGATTTAGGCTGTATGCTCATGCGGACGCAGCTCGTTAATACTGCACAAGATAGCTTGGAGACAAACGAGCGTGTTCAGGAATGCTTGACGAAGGTCAAGCAGGCGAGGAAGCAGATTGTTCGGTATATCCAGGTATGGCATGGTAAAAGGGACAATCGAGTTTGCCGCTCATAAGCACTGCAGCTCGTCGAGAACGAGGACATGATCGGTGTTCTCATCGAGACCAATGACCGCATTATCGCTTCCCTGGAGAATTACGACCTGGTACGACCCATCCTTGTCCCCTCGAACCCTCTCCACTAACGGCGCCTTGACGTCGCTTTAGCTCACGAAGCCTGACACATCCGAGCAGCAAGTGAAGGAGATCCAGGAGGGCCTGGCTGCTACGAAATTGTCTAGCAGCGAATTGGGCAAGCTGCAGGAGAAACAGCGTGCGGCAATCGAACGTTCTGTCGGACGTGCGGGCTCGTCAAGCACCCGACCTGATCCTGACGAGGACAGCCTGACAAGCCCTACAAGTCCTACATACATTCATCCCGACCTGCAGAGCCTCGAGTTTGGACCCTTGGGATCCGAGCAGAAGTAAGTCGGTTCATTCGCCCTAGCAAGCAGGTGGTTGACTCCTTATGACCCTCAGCAACCTGCCTCCCCCTATCCGACCTACTGTGCCTCGCGCGTCTGACGATGACGATGCTTGGAGGCGTGGCTCGCTCTCAGACTTCAGCGACTACCAGTCTTCGGACGAAGAGACGCACAACCGGGCGGCAGCCTCTTCTTCTCAGCCTCGCAGGCGAGGTTACGTCGATGTCTCTGACGGCGAGTCCCCAGATGTCCGCCAAGCTCCGAAGCAAGGCCTACTCGTGGAGGAGGACCCTTTCGCAGACCCTGTCTGATCGGCTCCAAGCTGCCGGCCCATTGCTACACGTGAAGGGAGGAAGAAGAGGATTACATTGTATACTTCTGTGCCAATATTCCCATGTGCATTTTGTATCGGCTTGCGTGCAAGCCCGACGATGTATCGAGATATCCTGTGATCTAGCCAACATTTACTTGAAGTATCCGGACTTGACCTGAGTGGGATCTCTATCGCAAAGTTGCTCTGTGCGTGAACTACATCTTTAGAATACATGGCGTGAATATGGCATAAGAATGACGCTGGTGGGATGAGTACAAGGAAGACAACTTCCTAGGCTATCGCTTGCGCTCAACACGCCACTTGTACACCCTGGGTTTCCAGGTCTTCTCATCCCCCTTTTTCGACGGCCTGTCCTCGTCCTCGCTGTCGTCCCCGTCATCGCCCAGCTTCTCCACTCCAGCAATTTTGCGCGATGCGCCCTTCGCCATCAACGCGCGCTGCATCTCCAGCTCGCGCTCCGCATAGCGCAAGTGCCGGTCCCGCACAAGACGAGCCGATAGCTCTTTGAGTAACCGCGTGCGGTGCGCCTAGAGCAGTCGTTTACATGAGCACGCGAGCGCGTCATACCAGCGTCGGGACGTTCTCACCTTCGCCTCCTCTGCTGTCTCGATAGCCTGGTCCAAGGCCGCTCCCTCGTCTGCACCAGCCTTGGACTTGCGCCGCTTACGCTTGACCTGCTCGGGGACCTTCCATCCCAAGTCCACGTTCTGATCATTCGATGCATCCATATGGTCATCCTCTTGCGAACTAGAGGCTGTTCGGCTCGAGGTGGCGTACTGCCGTGCTGTATACATGACTGTACAGTCAGCGGGCCGTGCACGCAGACACGGGCTTGGGCGGACGCACCTTCCGCTTCGTTCTCGGCGAACAGTACGTGTTTGTCCTTCTGGCTGCTGCGCGATTTCCGGCGCGCCTTCTTGGGTTCTGGGGGGAGTACGCCCGCCTCACGCAAGACTTCGAGCTCCTGGTCGTCGAGCTCCTCCGCAGCATCGTCTCCTTCCAGCGCGCCTGGCTTTAACAGGTCCGCGAGCTGGGTCAGCTGATTCTTCAATTTGTCGATTTTCTGTGCGAAACGAGGTCAGCTGAGACGGCAGTACAGTAGCATTGAGAAGAGATGCGCACCTTGAGCCCGACGGCCCTCATCGTGCGGAGGTAGTTCTCGTCTTGTGTCTTCAGCACCTTCACAATGTCCACCGGCAACGCCTGGTTCCCTCTGTCCTTCACATGCACACCACCCTAGCGAACGACCTAAGAATCCTGCCAGATCCACGCAGGGAGCGTGCGTGCACATACCTCCGTCTTCTCCTTGGTCATCGAGAAGTAGAACTCATCCTTGTTTCTCGTCGCCGCCTTCTCCCGCAGGAGGTTAATCCTGTCCTGCTTCGAGTGGTAATCTCGCGCGCGGAGCACATAGTCCTTGTGCTTCTCGAGGAAACCGAGCCGTGTGCGGTGCGAGAGCTGGGAACGCTCCTTGTGTGTCCGGCGGTGCAACGAGTTTTTGAGCGACGACATGACGAGCGACTCGGGGGTCCAATCGCAGTGTGCGTGAAGGAGAAGACGCGACGAGTGGAGGAAATGTTAGGCTGCAACGGGACGACAGGTAGGTGTGGCGGCAGCTGGTGGCAGTCGGGACTCGGAAGCGTTCAGTATCGAAAATGGTCGCACGAGCGCCTGAATACATTGCTCGGACAACGGGCCGAGCCCCCGGGGAGGAACCAAAACTCGCAATAGGGATTTACTCAGCCAGAGGGAAAGCGTACAGGATAGCACAGAGAGTAGACGGCATGATACACAGCAAACCGATTCGAGAGGATGAGAGGGAAACGAGCGAGGCGGTGGGCGACGAAAGCTCATGTTGCGGCGCCGTGGTGGTTTGCGTCGAGGGACTGTCCCCCCATCCCAACCCCTCCGTGCATGGACTCCATAGACGGCCCCCCAGGGCCAGGCATAGAACCGCCGATCGGGCTCTCGAGATACAGACGGATTAGCACGCTCTCCAGCGCGGCAACGGAGGGCGCGGGGTACTCGAACGACCGCGCGTGGTCCCTGATGCTCTGGAAGAGGATCCCCATCCTGTCCCACCGCTCCTGCATCATATCTACTGACGGCGGCTGCAGCGGTGACATTGAGGGTAGGGGCGCAAGGATCGAGATGGCGGACTGGAAGGTCTGCTGGTGGGAGACTTCTTCTTGCACGCCCTGGGCGATGGAAGACGAGGCGGAGGACGGGCCCGCGACTGCGTTCTGTCCGTCGCCCATGAACGACGGCGTGGACGGGCTTGCGGACAGCGGGGTCTCCGACTGACGGTCCTTGCGCGGGCGGCCCCGCGGACGCTCTGCCGCCGCGCGAGCTTCCATGTCTGCCTGTGCCTTCCGGCCGCGTTTCGTGAACGGTAGGTTCGCGGGCCCAATTTCATGCGAGTGTTCCGAGACGTCTGTGCTCGCATTCAGTACCCGGCGAGCGGCGGGGTTGGAGAGCACCACTCACAGCACGCGCGCACCTCCTCCGTGTCAAAGTACGTCTTGTAGCTGATCGACGCCGGGCAGCCCATGCCGTCAAGCTTCCTGGACCTCGTCAGCGCACGCTCCCTGAGCCTGACCGCGCGCCCGTCGCCCGCCGCGGGCCCCCGCCTTGCACGCACGCACCTTCCTGCTCGGGACCTTGCGCACCCTATCCGGGTACTTCTTCACGTACTTCTTGCGCCCGCCGCGCGAGTGGCGGCCGCAGACGAGCTTGGTGTGCTCCTTGAAGCGCGGCGGGACCGCCTTGGACGCGTGCGTGTCGCCCTTGACGAACTCGACCATCTTCTCCTCCTCCTCCTGCTGCCGCCACGCCTCGAACGCGTCCATCGACGCGAACACGAGCGTGTACCGGTCGTCCGCGTCGCCCGAGCCGTACAGGCCCTTCCGCGGGTTCTCCGTGTACGTCGCTGGGGATTGCACGCGCGCGCTGCCGGGGTCGCCGCCGGTGATCTGGCCGAAGGTGGGCGAGGAGAGCGAGGAGGAGGTGAGGCCGGACGACGGCGGGCCGTCGAGCTCGCCGTACGCCTGCTGGGGCGCGGGCGGGTGTATCCTGAACGCCTGAAAGCTCATGATGGCGCGCGCAGAGAGCCAGAGAGAGGATAGGACGGACGACGGCGGTGGCGGCGAGGGCTCGATCGCTGGGCGAGCTCGCAGTTCGTACCGGATCCGCCGAACCGGGCGCGGACGCACACAGACGCGTGACCTGCTCTCCGTCGTCTTCTCCCGCTCCTCCCACTCACCACGTCTCTCGTCCATCGTCGAGCGGTGAAAGTCATCGGGATGCAAAGCAAGAGAAAGCAGGTGCGATTAGGGCTGGGCGGCTAACAGCCACTGTGGCTAGTGATGTCCAGGTGCGTGCGTACATATGTGTGGTAGATGTGGGTCCGGCAGTCCGTGGTAGCTAAGTACGTGTCCGTGGCTGATTAGATGACGCTCAACGCGCCCGCGAGAATCCCCCCAAGAACGGCGAGCGACGCGACAAAGTGAGTAGACACAAGCCGCATCTCCGCCGCGCCGTTCGCGGGCGCAGTCGTCACCCCGCTGTTCGAAGAGTTGGTGCTCGACGAAGAGGAGCCCCCGCCGGCTGCCGCCACCGGCGTCGCGGGGTTGTAGGTCACCCCGTTGGCATCGGCAGCGACCTGAAAGACCGAGCCGTTGCCGTACTCATAAAACTAGGTTCGCGTGGTGAGTAGCGCTCTGCTTCGGTGGGATCGAGATGACGTACGTCGACGAGCATGAAGTTGGGGTTCTTGCCATACTGCGCCGCGCAGGTCTGGACTTGCTGGCCGAGCGAACCTACACCGCTCACCGCGTTGGTCGTGTCGGCATGGTCAGGATCCGGGGCAGGGAAGCCTGCGACGACCTTATCCAAGAAGTGATTTATGAGGTACATCTGCGTGCCCGAGTCGCCGTTCGTCCGGTTCACATCGCAATTGAATGTCGTATCCGTGACATCGTACGCGGTCTCCCAGATGTTTGTGAATTCTGTGGCGGCGTTTAGCTGGGAAGCCTCTATGGCGTGGAATGGGGGTTGCGCCACGCACCGTCAATGAGGTAGGGCACCGAGTTGAAATCTGCCTTGGTTGACAGGAAGACGAGTAGACGCTTGCCAGAATCTATGAGCGATCCGAGCGTGGGCCACGCGCTGGCCGTAAGGGACGCCGACTCGGGCGCATACGCGAGCGTGTCCAGTCCGGCGGCCATGAACACCGAGTCGTATTCCGAAGGAGCCAAGTTGTCGGAGTTGACTATCAGCAAAGATAGAACTGTGCGGTGGGCGGTGTCGCCGTCAGGTGAGCTCCTAGTAGGTCTAGAGCCTAGAGCCCTGTTTCAGGAACACTCACCATCGTTGGGGTTCGCGTCCATCCACGTCTTGACTGGGGCAGGATGCTATGTCAGATTTCCGTCCGTCGGAGAATGCTGCGACATACCAGTGGTCAAGTAATCCTGGAGCGAGCCGCCGTCATACAGACCCTGGGACCATAATCAGCATGGGCTATGCATGGCATCATAGAAGTAGCACGCACGCAGCTGGTGTGACACAGCTCAATCACGCCGTTTTTGTTGTGCGCCTGGGACTGCAGCATCCGGATGCCATCGTTCATCTGCTGGGTGACTACGGCATACAGTCAACGAGGCAGAATCGTGCCCGGGTACGCCGATACATACTGTTGTAGTCCTGGTTGACAGTCACTGCGGCCAGCCGACGTCGGTTTAGCGGCAGCATTTCCATGCGATTCCTGGCAGGAAGGTGTACGTACAGGAGCCCTTTCCGACGGCATACGAGTCGTGCGCACCGACAAAGGTGACATTGCCAAAGCTCCTGTCGCAGAGCTAGCCATGGGATTGAGCGACACATTGCGCAGCCGCCGCCGCCGCCACCACCGCGACCGATCACGCGGGCGGTCGAGACGTACCTCGGCGTGTCCGTTGCAGGTCGTTGCTCTCCTGGATGCAGCGAGGCCAGCGACAGAGGTAATGGACGAAGCGAGCAAAGAGAGCACGGCCGGCGTTGCGAGGTTCGTTGCAAGCTTCATCGTGGAGGGTTATGCGAGTCCAAAGACGGTGTCGAGACCGGGGAGTTGGACGGGGAGAGGAAAGGAGTGTGGGGTGCAAACGCAGGGGAGGCAAGGGCGGCGCACAGAGAGGGTGCGCAGCAATGGAGAGACAATCGGACAAGCCAAAGACAAGAGTCTGGCTGGAGATGGATGGATGCTGTGGCTGGCAGGCTCAGCCGACGCGACGCGCTGATCCTCCCCACGTGCGCCCACACTGCACGCTCAATATAGCAGGAGTTATAGTTGGCGCGCTGCGCAGTCACCCTCTGCGCCATCCGCCGTGCCACTCAGATATCGTGCCTATACCCCGATATCTACCAGCGAGGATATCCACTCCAGGCGCACGCGCGCACACAAGCTTGCAGAGAAGACGAGCGAAGTGATCATCGCGCTCCGTGCGAGACGTCAGACGCCGTAATCCGGTGGGAAGGGGCGAACCCCGTCGGTGCCGGCAGCAACGCAGCCCGCTGCGATGCATGCGCTGAAGCCCGCGGCTGCACAGGAGGTGCACCAACTATATTTGGCCCGCTACCGTGCGGCGCCAGGAGGAAGGCAGGACCGTACACGTCTTAGCCGGCGTTCTAGCCCTGGGACCTGCCGCCTGCGCACCGAGCGCACTTCCGTGCATCTCCCCCGGCCTCGTTCCGATCGGACGCTCGCCAGAAAGGAGTCGGTGGGAATCGAAGAGGCTGCGAAGTCGCCCGCGCCCTTCGTTCAATGCCATCGCTGGCGTCACCGTCTGCTGCCCACCGCCAACTTGTTGCACCGCCCAGCCATCTCCGCACGCTAACTATACAAGGCATGAGACCATGCGCATGCGTATGGACTGGAAGCAGCACAGACCAGCACCCCCCGCCCAGGAACTGGGCTCGGGTACCGAACCGTTTCCCGCTGACCAGACCACCGCAGCCAAGGAGTCTGTGATTGGTCTAGGCAGGACCGGATGAGAAATCTATGCTGTCATAGGCGAAGAACGATGATATTGCAACATACGCACATGTCCATTCTGACTCTGAGTCTTTGCGCCAAACCCGCCTTGCTTCTAGCCACCCGCACACAGCCGCGGAGGATATAATGGATGAATCATGATCACAGAAAGAGGGTGACAAGCCGTGCACGAAAGCCGCTGTGTTCGGAGCACGTACAACGTCTCGCCCCCGCCGCATCGCACTCCTATGTTCCACCTCGCCAATCTCGCCTTGCGCGGGGCAAACCCCGCAGCCACTGATGCAAGATCTCGAAGCCCTCGTTCGGGGTGCCTGATCGGTTGCCAAGTGGCCCAGTATTGGCATGAAATCAATGGTCGTTCTGCGCCCTTTCTCTCTCAAGCCACAAGCCCACCGCGGCCCAGCCTGCGCATCCCGCGGCTTGGCGCGCGGGCGCGCGGGTGCGTTACGGGCAGCTGGGGCGGAAAATGCACATTGCAGGGAGGCACGCACTTGTGACTTGTCGTAATGCACCGAGCAGACTCGGTCCGCTCCGCAGCGGACCCGGGCCTCATCAAGCTGACGCGCGCGCGAGGCCCTGGCCGTGGTGAGTCGGGCAACGCCCGTGAGTCGCGCCGGACCGCGGTCTAGGCAGGCGCGGGGGGTGGGGGGGGGGTGCTCGGGCCAATCAGTCTGCACTAATATTGATAGGGCGCGCGGGTTTCGTGCACCGAACCAATTTTGGCCCAAATTTCGCCACGAATTCAAGTCTCAGGGCGCTCAGCCCGGTGGTACTCCGAAAACCTGTGCTGTGCCGTACCTAGAACATTTGCGCGCGCGGCGCGGCGGGAGTGGGCGCCCGGGTCCGGGTCCCCAGCGTGGCCGGGGGGACGACATCCGGAGAATGCGAGGGCTCCGCCGCCGGGTCGGAGAGAGGACGATGGGTGCCCGAGTGCACGGAGGGCGTGCGTGGACGCGCGGGGTGCGAGTGCGCGAAATCGAGGCGTGAGGTGGAAAGGAGAGAAGGAGTGGGGCTCGAGTCGGAGAACGTTTGGTGCTGCAACGGTTTAGATGAACGGAAGAAACCGGTTTGTGGGGATTGGCTGGAATAGGTAGCATGTGGTGGGGTGCGGTCTGGCCCTCGGTGGACTCGTCGGGCGAGCGGGATAGACGCCAGGAAGAGCTCGGCCGGAGTGAGTGAGGAAAAGACGATACGCTGGTATGGAGGCAAGAACGAGTCCGGAGCGCGTGGCCAGCCCCGGTGATGGTTGGGCAGGAACCAAGACGGCTTAGGGCTCAGATGCCGGACGAGGCGGTGAGCAGGAATAAAGAGCGTGGTGATGGCTGCATGCAGGCCGCTGTCACGAACATTGGGGTGGCAGTCCTGTGCGGCCATGGGAGGGCCGGTCCCCGGTGCACTGCACCAGGCCGCCAGCACACGAGACGGCGACGGGCGAGGCGGGAGCGCGATGGGCGCGTGGGGGGCGCGGGAGCGGGAGGCGGGCGAGTCGGCACGAGATTTGGAGACGTGTCGGATGACTTCACGGGCCCCCCCTTATCGATCGTAACCATCCTCCCGATTGGACTTATCACGATTATCCTCGCCATCTCCGGCTTCACGCGGCACACGCCCACATTGGGGCGGAGAAAGAGGATTAGACACCCGCGCCGTTTATTCCCGCAGAAAAGTCGGGATTTGCGATTGGACGCCAAGGGCCAGGTTATGTCATCCTCGCTCGGGCGTTCACTCAATCGAGATTCCCTCGACCTATCCCCGGCGTCTCTCGCCCGTTCTCATATAAACCAATCCTCCGCTCATCCGCTCCACTTTACCACAACCCTTGCTAGCAACCGCGCCCCCCTTCGCCCCCTCGCCCCGCCCTCAGCTCCCCCTTCTCCTTCTCCTACAGCCACCCTTCTCCAGCCATGCCTGGCCTTGTTGCCGACGCGACGCGCATCTGGGAGGTCAACCTCTACTGGCCAATGTACGCGCAGTGCGGCGTATGGGACCCGAAGGGTAAAGGTGTGGACGTTTGGGAGTGCATCCGCCCACGTACGTACCTCGTCCCTCTTCCCTGCTTTACAGCGAACCGACCCAGCCTTTGTCCACAGACCAATCCACCCCTGGCACGCAGGTGTGTAGCCACCTCCGCGCGACCTTGCTGTCTTCGTCCGCGTGCTGACCCGCACCGCTTATAGCCACCAAATAGCCTCTACTGGCGATACGTTGCGCGCAGATGATCGTCATCGACGCGTGCCCGCGATCCCTGCCCCGCGCCAAGCCCTCGATTCCCTTTCGACGGGGCTCCTCACCGTCGGAGGTGCATTCCCCCACCCACCCACGCGACATCATATGAGCCACCGCCAATGCCTCCCTCGTGTGACGCGCCGAAGACGGCCATCCCTCCCTCCATCCGGCCGTCGCCCCCTACTTCCCCGCGAGCGCTAGCGCGCGCTATTCGCATCCCTTGACGACGCCGCCCCGCGAGCAGCCTCCTCGCGCGCGAGCCTGGCGCTCACGCCCGCCCGCGTCGGACGCTTGGCGTGATGCGGGGAGACGGGGGACGATGCTATTTCCTTGACGGACGCGGACACACTAGGACACGCGGTGGGACCACCAGTCTGGTGCTGTGCACCACGCAGCGGGCCCCCTTCTCATCATCCCCCCATCACCGGCCCTCTGCGTATGTTTGTATTTTGCGGTTCTTTCTTTGGCGCGTTCGCAACTCGACCATCTTTCCGGGGCTGTAATCTTCCGCTGCATCCTTTGTTCTCTTCCCGCGGACCTGATGGCAGCGTGGGTGCGCTGTGCGGTCACGTCCTGCTGCTTCCTTTCTCCTCCCCACATCTTGACCGCGTCTGGACCGCTAACCTATCTCATCGCCGTCACTCTCCCTCTCTTTCTGTTATCTATCCTGTGTCTGGTCACGTCTGTTTTCACTGTACAATGCTCTCGCACCTTACTCATCATCCGTAGTATATAGAGTACGCACACACTGTTTGTCCTAACTCGCTATTGTATCTGTCTAATGCAGCACCAGTGTACGACGAACGTGTGCCCGGCGCGGGCGATGCTTGGTGCGACGCGGCACGGTGCGATGCGATCATGGGAGTCCCGAGTCCGCTATCTGCCCTTCGCGCGCTGACGTCAGGGCGAGAAGAGAAGGAGCGGGAAGCGAGACATGGGAAACACAGCCGAGGACAAATCCCGCCGCACCCCGGCGCGGATATAGCCCCCTCGTCCCCGCCCCCTGCCCTCCGTCCATCGTCCGCCCGCGCATGGGTTGTGAGGTATGCAGTCGGGATGCGCTAGTCCTAGTCCTGCCTGGTGCCTCCGATCCGCGCTCGGATGGCGGCAGATGGCCAACGGCGCAGGGTGCCCCTCAGCGCTCTATGTATCCCCCCATAGCTAAGCGAGATCTCGCCAGCCGGCGCGGTGTCCATCGTGGACAGCGCTCGCTCGCCCCTGCCCGGCCACAGCCGCAGACCCAGCCAACCGCGCCCCGGGTGCGAGCCGTCGTCGAGCCATCGCGCGGTCTCCGAGTCGGTTTCGCATGCAGCTGAGTCGCCTTTGCCCGAGCTTCGTCGCGTCTTCCGACGTTCCTCCCGGGGGGCGTAAGCACCTGCCCCGCGGCGGCGCGCACGCCCTCCGGACGGCGAGCACAGTCGTCTGACCGGGAAGCAGCCTCTTCTTTGCACCCCCGATGACCTCCACACGCCCGCGCGCACCTTCCCCCGCGCGAAGCCCGTTCGCGCTTCCCGCAGGGCCGCCACCTGACCGGTGCTATCTGCAGGTCCGCGCTTCTCTGAATGAGTGGCACGGCGCGTTCTCAGGCGCACACTCGCACACCGATGCGGGGATTCGTTATATTGCATGAAAGACGTAAAGATGCATTGGATGATCGGCGAGCGAGGGCACAGAGTACAACACGGTGGGAAGGAGAGGAATGCTATGACAGAAGGCGGCGGGCGCTGATAACACAGTAGGACACATTGGCACATGGATGGACTTCTGCTTTCGTACACCCCCCATCTAGAGCTTGTCGTAGTACGTGTCGAGGGGAGGAATCTCGGGCTGTGAGAACGACGACGTCAGTCATCTTCTGCAGCGCCTGCATCGTACCCATGTGACAACTCACCTTGAGACCCTTGCGAGTACGGATGCCCACAACCAGCTCCTCGAGCTTGCTGCCCTTCTCGAGAGCCGCTGAGAGGAACATAGCGTCAGAAACCCGACATCGACCGATCGCGGCGAACATGGATACTCACAGCCGCTCATCAACTCCCAGTGGTCGAACACAGACTGAGGGAACGCCTGGCCACCAGTCGCCGCACGGAGCTCGCCGTTGAAGCCGAACGACTCCGCGACGGGCAGATATGCCTTGACGGTGAACATGGGCGTGCCAATACGCTGCTCCTCGCTGAAGACCTGACCACGGCGCCTGTTGAGACAGGAGTAGATACCACCGATCGCGTTCTCTGGGCACTGGATTTCCACTGCAGAGGTAGAAAGTCAGTTATGTGCGGTTCACCCATGTGAGTGACAGGGGACGAACCGAGGTAGACGGGCTCCTGGAGACCAGGGTCCGCAAGCAGGCACGCGGCATAGCAGACACGACGGCACGTCGGGATAATCTGACCTCCACCACGGTGAATGGCATCGGTGTGGAGCTAAGAGCAAACAGTGAGATCGGATCTTCTGCCATGAAGTATTCTCCCGCGAAACTTACCACAACGTCGAGGATGTTAACCCGGACACCACGAACGTTCTCCTCGGCGAGGACACCCTCCTTCGTCGCCCACTGGAACGCAGCAACGCAAGAGTCCTTAATTTCGTTTAGGTACTGCACACCCTTGGTAACATCGACGAGGACGTTGGGGCCGGTGGTGTCGGGACCGAAGCACCAGATTTTACGGGCATCGGTGACATCCCAGCCAAACTCGTCGGCAAGGATACGCGCACGGATCTTGTAATCGTCGCGGGCGTTGACCTTGCCGGATTCGATGGCGAGTGAGAGCTCCTCCTCGATGGGCTGCGCCTTCGCGAACAGACGGTTGTGCTTGTTCTGGGACTTGGAGAGGGCGACAATAGAAGACTCGGCCCGGACGGTCTCACGGTAACCGACGACGGGCGTGGAGACCTTGAGGGGTACACCAGCGTGATCCTCTTGGAGATCCTGTCACAACACGTTAGCAAATGGATCGCTGACCCGAAGTCGTTTTTCCAATACATACCTTCAAACAGATCTCCAAGTGGAGCTCACCAGCACCCGCAACAATGTGCTCACCGGTCTCGTTGATCCATGCCTGAACACAAGGGTCGGACTTCGACAGACGCTTGAGACCCTCGACAAGCTTTGGCAGATCCGAGGCGTTCTTCACTTCAACAGCGACCTGGACGACGGGAGACACGGAGAACTTCATGACCTTCATGTTGTGCGCAGTCTCGGAGGTCGTGAGGGTACCGCTCTTGAGCAGGAACTGGTCGATACCGACGAGACCGACGATGTTGCCGGCCGGGCAGTCCTCGATGGGCTCGACGTAACGACCCATCATGAGCACCGTACGCTGAACCGACTTGATGAAGAGGTCCTCCTTCTTGCCAGGAGTGTAGTTGGGACCCTGAATACGGATTTTCGGGCCAGCACGGACGGTACCGGAGAAGACACGACCGAAGGCATAGAAGCGACCCTTGTCCGACGTCGGCACCATCTTCGAGATGTAGCAGACGAGAGGACCCTTGGGGTCACATTCACGGATACCGATGGCGGACTCGTCGTCCATAGGTCCCTCATAGAGAGTCTCAAGACGGTAGCGCTGAGCGGTTGCGGGAGAAGGGAGGTTGATGACAATCATCTCCAGGAGGGAGTCACCGGCGGGGAGGAACTTCCTCATCATCACCTTGAGGAGCTGCTTGCCCTCGAGATCACGCTCCTCCGGGGCAAGCTTGATGTCGAGCTTCTCGCAGATCGTGCCGACCTGGTCCTTCTTGTAGTTCATGACGGCATCGAAGATACGGAAGATGGGGTCCAGCACGAACATGTTGAAGGCGCGCTCGAGCTGCTTGCCATCGGTGTCGGTGCTCTTGGTGGTCCACTTTTTGGTAGCGGGGTTGAAGAAGTTGTCGCCCCACAGCCTGTCCATCATCTTGTCCTTGTCGACACCGAACTTCTTCGAGTACCGGTTAGCAAACTGGCGGAGGGTGAAGGCCCATCCGTGGAGACCGGAACCGAAGGCGACAGTCCCCTTCTCGGGGTAGACCTGGACGTCGCCGAGGGCCTCGTCGTGGTACGTCGAGATGATAACGTTCACTGACTCGATAGTACGAGAGAAGGACTGGAAGAGGTCCTCCTTCGACACCTGGAGCTCAAGAAGCGCACGGTCGACCTTGTTGATGACAACAACGGGCTTGATGCGCTCAGTGAGGGCTTGGCGGAGCACAGTCTCGGTCTGAACGCAAACACCCTCGACACAGTCGACGACGACAAGAGCACCATCCGTGACACGAAGGGCGGCGGTGACCTCCGAGGAGAAGTCAACGTGTCCAGGGGAATCGATCAAGTTGATCAGGAACTCATTACCTGGTCGTGGACGAAGACTGATGAGATACTGCAGGTGTGGGGGTCGGTATAAGCAATGCACTCACCATCGGTCTTCTGCTTGATGGCGCCAACGTCGTCCTTGTCGACCTCGAAGTACATGGAAATGGCCGTTGACTTGATCGTGATACCACGTTCCTTTTCGTCGTCTCGTGTATCCGTAAACCGCATATCACCCGCTTTTGAGCTAGCGATGATACCGGCCTTAGAGACGAGCGAATCGGTGAGAGTGGACTTTCCGTGGTCGACTGAATAGGGGGAACCGATGAGGTCGAGGCTACTCTTGACGATGGTATGAATGCGTACCGTGAGCGATAACACTCATGTTACGGATGTTCGTGGGGCGGTCCATGAGGGCCCGAATCTGGTCTGCATCGCGCGCGGATTAGCTTGGACACAGGCAAAGGGAGACTTCATCGGGTACTTACCGACGGTGAAGTTACTGCCATCCGCGTAAGAAAATCTCGATGAGAACGGAGAGCGCGTATCTACGCGGGGAGACTTGGCACTTACACCATGGTGACTAGTTTTTACAGGGAGAACGAGAGAAAAAGACGAGGGGTACACCGCACTGTCTGCGGTGGAGGGTTGAGGGAGAGGTGAAGTCGAGCAAGCTCGCCGAGGCTGCAGAACTCGACTGAAGATGTGTGCAAACTTTTGCAGCCCCACTCGTCCTGCTTATCGATCGCTTTAGGGCCGGTTCATGCTTCCCAGGCAGGTGCTCGGAGCCGAAGCGCGTCCTCATTGGCAGAGAGGCGCCTGTCCCTCTGCTGGCACCTGGACGCTTTGCGCACATCTCGTTCGCACTCTCGGCTGCTCCAGGACCGTGGTCTCGTTCACCGCAAGCTGCCATCTTCTCTGCGCATCCCCATACACACTCGGACGATCAGCGTGCTTGCTTGAGCCTCGCTCTACACTTTGCGGCGCTCCAGGATTGGACTTGGACTCTAGTGACATCGAGTCATCGATTCCAAGTCATCTATATCGTGCCTCATCTCCTGCGGCGCCGTTAGCACTACCGGCGATGGTGCCTCGGTACCTACTTGTGTCTTGACCACGCCGACCCTCTGCCACTTGAGTTGTCGCAACACTGATCTGGCTTGACTCAGCGGGGTGACTCGACTTGAGTAGGGTCCATCACCGGGCGCGCTCTCTCCGGAACATCTAACCAAACAACACGTCTGTAATGTCAAAACCACAGTTCCATCCTCTGCAGTTCGATGCGCGGACGGGCGAGCCATTCCTGCGTTTGCCTAGCCCTCACGACAACATCGTCATTACCCCACCGCGCTTCAGCGATGCGCCTACGATCGCATCGTATATGAATGATCCTGCGCTGTACAAATGGCTGGATGGCCCCCCGTTCCCCTACCTCCCGCAGCACGCCGATTTCTGGCTGGACAAGGCAAAGCAAAGCACGGACGCCGTGTTCCAAGAACTACAGCGAGCGAACGAAGAGCATCCCGATGGCCCGCCTGCAGTTGTTTCGGCGTGCCCGGTCCGCATACTGAGGGAGGTACGGGCAGACGGCACGGATCTGTTCCTCGGCGATGTCATGTTCGTGCGGGAGAGGTGGCCGGACATCATGGACGCGCACGAAAAGGAGAGCCTCGCGATGCCGAATGCCGAGAGACCGGTAGGCGACCCAGGGATTATCTGGTGCATTGGTGGTGCGTAGTTTCCATCATCGACGCGTTGCCTTCGTCCACTCATGTGTTCCCAGACTACATCGCACCTTCTCATCAGGGCAGGGGCATCATGACGGCCGCAATCAGGACCTTGATACAGGAGTGGGCCATCCCGCGCATGGGTGTACGCCTGATTCGTGTGGAGACGTTCACGGACAACATCGGCAGTCGGAGAGTCTTTGAGAAGCTCGGCTTCGTTTACGAGAGCACCACGCCGTTCGAGAACAAAATCTTGAACTCGGGCAGGGAAATCAAGGGAATGGACATCCTCTGGTGGAGAGCCGAGTAAAGGCGCAGTGCGAGGATTTCGGACTGGCCTGGTGGCCATGTAGGCGTATGGTCCTCATGTACCCTTGTCGAGTGGGCGTATGGTGTTCACACAAAACCAGAGCATCCATCGCGGGATCACGATGGCCAACATCGGTCGAGTTCACGAGATACGCGACTCGGTTGGCTCATTGGCTGCTACCTGTCTGCGCTGTGGCCGTGGCGTGCGTACCATGCCTCTGCCAGTCTGTGCCAGAGGTCATCCCACCGTTGTCTTCGAATTCCTATATCGGCTTGCATAACGACGCATTCGCCACGGATCCAGACTGATGTCAACGGTGCTTATGCTCGCACCGGCCAAACAAAAGGAAGTCCATCGGCTTCACGAGCAGAAAAACCTGGTCGAGGTTCGATCTGGGCGATCCAATCAGCCATGCCTCTCTCCCAGTTCCACCCTCTGCAGCGGCACCCGCGGACTGGTGAGCCGTACATCCAACTCCCCGCGCCGTTCGACCGCATCATCATCACGCCCCCGCGGCGGGAGGACGTGCCCCACATCGTGGCGATCATGAACGAGCACGCCGTGAAGCGGTGGCTGGACGGGCTCGCGTTCCCGTACCTGGAGTGCCACGGCGAGGATTGGGTGGCGCAGACAAAGGAGAAGTCGGACGCTGTCCTGCACGAGCTCCGTGTAGCGGACGCGGAGGCGCCGCAGGGTCCGAGGTCGCTCGCGCCCGTGAGTGGCTGCCCGGTCAGTTGCTTGAGGGGGACGAACGAAGACGGCACGGACGTCTACCTCGGCGCGATCGAGTTCACCCGATGTATCTTCCCGGACGTGCGGGACAGGGCAGAGCAGGAGCGTTTGACGTCGAGGAACGAGAGCAGAAGGACGGGAGACCCGGAGATTGTATGGTGCATAGGCTGTGAGTACCGCCGGGCAGTATTTCTGGACACACCTGAACATATGCCGACACAGACTACCTCACAGTGCCCTTGCACGGTCAAGGGATAATGAGCTGTGCACTACGGACGCTTATGGAGGTTTGGGCGATACCACGGATGTGCGCGCGACAAGTGCGGGCAGAGACGATCATAGGGAACAGTGGCAGCATTCGGGTTCTGGAGAAACTTGGGTTCTGGGTAGCAGATACGGTGTGGGTGCAGAAGGTGACGAGCGCAGGGGAGCTGATAGACGGCTTTCATGTATTATGGTGGCAGATGATGGACGGAGGAGAGGGCGGTGTGTGGAAGCCGTAGCGGTGTCATGGCGGCAGAGACGGCAGAGTCTCTGAATCATGACAAGATAGGATACCAAGGGCGTGTAGGCCGTCGCGGGAGGTTCGGGAGACTGGAGCAGATCCGGAGCGTGCAGTGAGTGAGTAGTGCGCAGGGCGGTGTAGGTCGGGAATGCAGCGCAGGACGTCGGCGGCGTGAGTGGCAATGGCATGCGCTGCAGGACCGAGGACGGGCGCCTAGCGAGGGAGGTCGCCCTTGGTCGTCACGCTGCTCCGCTCGAAGCCTGGCGGGCACAGCCCCCGAGTGTGAACAAGCTGTATCGCGCTCGCAGTGCCTTGCCGCCATCTCCCATCTGTCCTCCTCTTCCCCCCTCCGTCATCCCGCCCATCGTCCTCGTCTCTCTCCACGATGGGCCTCCTCCGTCCAGCTACGCCTGGCTTTCTTGTCACGCTCATCGCGACCGCCCTCCTTGCCGTCGTCTCGTTTAACGTCCCTATCCTCAAGTCTGTCTATTTTCTCAAGGCCTCCGTCGCCATTGGCGGCAGCACCGAGTCCGTTGTCTTTGGAACGCTGGGTTACTGCTTGACTCTACCGAACGGCACTACATGTTCAAAACCATCAGTAGGATACCAACTTGGTAAGTCCCCCCCTCCCGATCTTCTCTCCCCGGCCGCCCTATAGCTCTCCCTGGCAGACGTCAATGCCCTTCTCGGTGACAACACCGCCATCCAAATTCCCGAAGTCCTTGTCAAATGGGTCACCTACGCCCTCGTACTCCACATCGTCGCTCTTGTGCTCGCTGGCATTTCTGCGATCTTCGGCCTTCTCGCACACGTACGCGAGATGTCCATGGCATATTGCAGCACCTGTGTCTCGGGCTTTTCCGCGACCGTCGCCCTGACCGCATTCATCTTCGACCTCGTCCTCTTTTTCCTCACTAAATCCCGCGTCAACAAGGTCTCTGGAGGCCATGCAGAGATAGGCATCTCCATCTGGCTCACTCTCGCCGCGTTCCTCCTCCTCTTCTTCGCGGGGTGCTTCTACGGTCTCGGCAGGTGCTGCATCAGGCGCCGGCCCAAAGGTTTTGACCGCGAGGCCCGCCCCGCCCCTGACAACAACTACTCGGAACAGATGCGTCTCGAGGCCGTCAAGGCTGAGGCAGACCGAAAGGCTCGCCAGGCCGCTGGGAAGACCGAGGTTGGCCTTCCGGCGTTCCAGGAGTACGAGCGCCAGCCGTTGACGTCCAAGAATGACGAACAGTACATTGAAGAAGGGGACCAGGTCCTGCCCTACCATTCCCAACAGCCCTCCGGCGGCGCTGGCGTCGGCGCTGGGACTGCATCATATACCCGACAACGTAGTGAGTCCCAGCCGCAGTACGCCGGTGGTTACGCCCAGGCGACTCCTGGCACGCGCGCCGTGGACGCATACTATAACGCCCCGAGCCAAGGCCAGAGTGGATATCCTTCTCCGGCGCGCCAGGACAGTCAGCACACCCAGGCACCATCCGGATACTCGGATCCTTACTCCCTCCCCGCTGGAGCGGCACCTGCCGTCGCCGCCGGTGCATCGTACCTGAGCACACCTTACGGTCAGTATGGCCACCAGCAACAAACGGCTGCTGCTTCCTATGGTCACCCTGCTCGTGGCACCTCATGTGAGTCTTGCGAGGCTACTCATCACCTCCAGCGCTGACCGCTCTCCAGACCACTCTGCGGTTTCCCACCAGCAATACCCCTCTGACTACCACAACACTGCGGTATCGGACCCTTTCGCCGCGCAGCCTCCAATGCCCCAGGCGTCCTTCAACCCTGACACGTACAACGCGACCGCATACATGCACTCCCCCGGGCCGTCCTCGCCCCCGCCCAGCGGCGGCTCGGGCACGAACCCGTACCGCGCGCAAGACCCATACGTGCCTCCGCTCGCGCCACCAGACCGCAACTACACGCTCGGCGGCGGCGGATACGGCTCGAACGTCGTCCCGGCCACGGACATGTCCGCGTACCCGCAGTACGGCGGACCGTCGCCTGCGCCGAGCGCGCCGTCGGTGTACAGCCATTCGACGGCGTACACGTCCGCGCCGCCCCCGATCAACACCGCAGTCGCGCCGCTGATGCCTCAGCCGACCAGCCCGCGCGGTCCGCGCGGCGCGCCGACGACGATGGCGGGGCATATCGTGGAGTCTCCTGTGGAGGAGCACGAGGACGCGCCGCCGATGTACGACGCGGCGACGGCGCAGCCGCCAGGGCAGTGGGGCGCGAAGCGCTGAGTTCTCACTCTTCCCCTTCTTCTCTTCAGTCCGACGGGCATAGACTCGATTCCACTCACTCACTCACTCACGGACGTTCACGATACGCACACATGACTATCTATCTCCGCATGGGTTACTCACCGCTTTCTTCGACGCCCCAACCCCTGGTCCCCCTCCTCGCGCTTCCTTCGACATTCTCGCGGAGGGCGCGGCTCGCGCGCGCTACGGACGCGCTCCAGTACTATATGCCGTAATTATTCGTCCAACCCTCGAGCGTTCCTTGCTTCTGTATGGGATGTACTTTAGGATGCGTTCTTCCTCCTCGTCGTCACGAAATACAGGGTTGTGTAACCAAGCTGCTCGTGGGCCGGGCACGAGCGTACAAGATGCTTCCACGTCAGCCCACTCTGCTCGAACTCCTCTTACTTCTCAGAGCTCGTCCTTGGCGGGTTTCCAGTTGCTGCGGGGCATTGGCGGCTCCGAGGAGAGCAGCATAGACAGGAAGTCATGCACGATGTCCGCTGCAGCGATCCCGGTGATTTCGGCTGGGGAGGGCGATTCTCCATGTCAGACGGTCGTTGCAGCCTCGGAGAGCATCAACACTTGCCGTTGTCATATGCCGGCGAGACCTCGACGATGTCCGCGCCCCTGTAATGACGAACTGGTTAGGTGCCTTCTCCGGAAGTGCTGTATCCAAGACGAGCTTACACGAAGTTGAGCCCCGCGAGCCCGCGGATGATGCGCTTGACCTCGCGCGTCGTCCACCCGCCCGCCTCGGGCGTCCCCGTTGCGGGTGCGAGGCCCGGGTCGATCACGTCGATGTCGAGACTGACCGATGCCCCATGCCACACGTCAGCGCCGGGGTGGTTCCGGACTATGCACAATGCGGGAGACGTGCCTGAGGTAGACGGGCGAGTCGCCGACGCGGTCGCGGATGCGCTTGATGATCGCGCTCACGCCGTAGTCGTCGATGTCGTCCGTCGAGACGAGCTGGAAGCCGACGGACGCGTCGTTCTCCAGGTCCGCGACTCCCTGCGAGAGAGGCGGGGGTACGAATCGAGTCAGCCTGAGGTCACGGACGCGTGGCGCTCGGTGCAGCGCGCGCACTCACCGCGAGCTTGCAGCGGATGCCGGCGTGGATGCTGGTGTTGGTCATGAGGCCCTCCTCGCGCGCGAGGTAGAAGAACGTCCCGTGCGTGACGCGCGACTGCTCGGTGCTCGTGCCCGGGTACGCGGGCCAGGTGTCGAGGTGCGCGTCGAAGTGGATGACTGAGACCGGTCCGTACACTTTGTTCAGCGAGCGGAGGATAGGGAGCACGATGGTGTGGTCGCCTCCCAAGCTGGTTGCGGTTCATGTCAGTCAGCTGTAGGGGTACGTTCCCTGAACGGGGGCTGACCTGACGATACGGGGGTGCTGCTTTCCGTCCTTTGCAAAATTCCTCGTCACAGCAGAGGGACCCGAGGAGTCGTTGGTGGCTACTTCACGGCCGATGAGCGTGGAATACGCGACCTCCATTTGGTCGACCGCCAGGGCATTATCAAACGGGTTGACTGGAACCTGCAAAAGAATTGCTTTAGGTCCAACGCGCCTCTGTGTGGTATGAAGTATGTACGTCTCCGCAATCCATGATCTTCGAGCCGAGTTCATATGGGTTGTTCCTCCATGAGAGTGTGTACCCCCGAGTTTCGCGCTGCCTCCGGCTGCCAGAGCGAATGGCGTGTGGACCAAAGCGTGCTCCGGGGCGGTAGGTCACGGCGGTGTCAAAGGGCATGCCCAGCACTGCGATGTCGAACGCGGCATTCTCATCCTCCAAACAGCGCGAGTAGGGCAGGTGAGAGAAAGACAGAGGACCGGAGAATGGTTGGTCGATTTGTTTGCCGTATTTTTCGAGCCATGTCGGAGAACCACCAACGTTCGGTTGGGTAAAGTCGTGGATGTCTACGAGTGGCTCTTGGCCGTGGTGAGTGTGGTCGTGAGACCAGACGAGAACAGGGTTAAAGATAACGGCGAGAACGACGAAACGAAGAGACCTGCACATGGATGACCCCTGCATGGCAAGCGTTCTACAGGGCGCTCGGCGGGTGCACTAGACGGCAGGAAGAAAGTTGGGATTGAGGCAGTAGGCTGGGTATATGTACAGTGGGAGCCATGCACTTATCTTCTGCAGGGCTCGATAGGAACGACTTCCAAGCGGCTGCCGATGCGCTCGAGCGCGTCATAGGCAGGCCCACGTGATCGCTTCCGTCGATCAGATGATCCGACGCGCGCCCCTTGCGACTCTGAGCGCATCGATCCATGGCTCTCTGCGAGTCAGTATGCGGTCGTCCGACACAGCCCACTCAAGCTTGTGCACGGATCATGTAAATCTTACATTCGCAAGCTATGTTACAAGCATATCAACCCTTGGCCGAACCCAAAAAACGCAAGCAACCAAGATAGATGAGTAGGAAAGCGCGTTCCGGTTCCCGGGGTGCCTCTTCACTGAGACGGCATACCGGTGCGATGCTTCGAGAGCCTCAACGGCAGCACCTCCCACTGCCGACGCGCCCTCGCCACCTCGCTCGCCCCCGCCGCCTCCTCCTGGGTGAGCGCGACGACCTTGACCGGGCGCAGCCAGTCGGGCGAGTCGTCGATCTCCTCCGCCTCGGTCCTGTCCTGCTCCGCCAGGTCGTTCTCCGTCAGGTCGATTTCCCCGTCGAACACCTCCTCCGGCGTCGAGCTCGCCGGCGCCTTCCCGAACAGCGCGAGCGGCGCGGACATGGCCGTGTTCAGCAGCGCGGACGCGTTGTCGATCAGCGTCGGCGGCTTCCGGACGGGCACGGACGTGAGGTAATACGTCTTCTCCTTCCACGCGCCGGAGGTGCTGTCCCGCCGGGAGGTGGGGTACGATGGGTCGCTCGCGAACACGACGGTCACCTCCTTTGTCTCCGGATGGTACACGAAGCGCGGAAGTGGGTGGGAGTACGCGTTCGGGAACGGGAGCGAGACGGGCCTCCGGTGGCGGAGGAAGAGTTTCTCCTCTGAAGATAGACTGCATGAGACGGAGAGCACATGGGCCTGGGGAAAGCTGTCGACGCACTCTCAACGTCGATCGCGTGCCCGGAGGACCGCGAGGACAATGCACCAGAAGTATCGATGAAGAAGACCTGCGGGATATGCTCAGCGCCATAGAGTTGGACGGTGCATAGAACGGGGCTCGGACCTGGTTGTTTGATTCCGGCCTCCTCATCGCTGAGTGCAGGGGTTAGTATAATCTCACACGCATTGGGAGAATGGGGTTACATTCGACTTGTGAGGTATCTGAAGCAGGCCAGAGGATGATAGGGGTCCCGTCCTCGTCGAAGGCTTGTGAGACGTCCAGCACGCGCCCGTTCCCGTAGGAGCGCAGCATGAAGTAGCCCTGAGGGAAGCCGTACGACTTCAGGTCCACATCGAGCGGGAGGACGGTGTCGGGTGAGAGTTGCATCTGGGGTTTAGGCTCTTCCTCGTCAGTGATGATCATGTTAAAGCTAGAGGTCAGTCGAGCGTGTTATGTGTTGTAGGATGTGCCCACGAGTGACGGTCAATGCCAAGGGCTGTGGTACAGCCACCGACACCCAAGTGGACTGTATTCGGGTACTGGGCTCGTGATTGCGGTCATTGCGCGGAGGTATCATATCCCACTGTCACCAACGGCTCGTTGCATTCGTTTGAGACATACAACAGTAATGGTACAACAATCCATAGTACAATCCTCTGAGAGAACGCCGACACCATAATGACCACTGGGAACTACATGCGCGTCCACGTCTGCATGTCTCAATCCTCGGGAACATACTCCGAATCCGACGAGTCCATCGTGTCAGATCCTCCTTCGGTGTCGAACGATCCTGGCATACCGGAACGCTGTGAACGGCGCTGTGCACGTTCGGCGCGTTCGGCGGTCTGCTGTTCGACCCAGTCCTCCAACCCGCCCTTCCGTTTCGACAGTCCCTTGAACTATAGTAGCCTCAGTAAAGCGATGTTCCGGTGCTTACCACTGATGGACGAACCTCGTGTCTTGCGATGATACTCCCCTCTGACAAGCCCCATCGACGACCGAGCCACCCAGTACTCATGAGGATAGGTTCCTATAGGACGTGTTGAGTACTTGAATGAACTGCACATGAAGAGGATGAACCTGTGAATGCCAGCTGACGTCGCGCACACATGGACGGACACGCAAAGGATGAATACACTCAGGGTCTGGCCCGGATGGATCGAACGACATCGACAGTGCTTGAGAGCGATCGAGCACTTGGACGACCCTTCCATCGAGAGACCAGATCTGAGTAAACATCGTATCAGCACGAGTGAGACTCGAGATGATGATGTTAAGATCCTCACATGTATCCGCCCGTCAGACGAACCAGAGTATATGTACTGCTGACCGGTCGTCTCTGCAGGACTGAAGTGGCAGCGGATGAGAGTGCGCAGAACCTCGTGTCCGGTGTACTTCATGACGCTGCAGTCCAGGGGGTGTGCCTTGTATCGTGGTCGCGGGTAAGCCTCCCCTCTGTAGTCGAAGTGGGGGATGCCATAGCGCTGCTGGGCTACGCTTTCGAAGTCGCTATTACTCCTCATCATGCGGAGGTCCCATAGTCGTAGGATCTGGTCCTTCCCGTTGGAAATGACGTAGCGACCGTCACCCTTGGCGGATACATACGTGATACCTTCTGTGTGCCCGATGAGTACGCCAGAAGGTTTCCTCGTGGCGGCCAGTGACCGGCGATCCCTACAAGCGTTGAATATGTCACCTCTAGGAGAGCGGTGAACTCGACGTACCAGACTTTCACAAAAGTGTCGTCAGAAGCACTGATGAGGACGTTACCGGATGCTGTATCAGCCCAACAGCAACTGTTGACATCATCGGTATGCCCAGCGATCTTCACTGTCCGCTTGTCGGCAATGAGGTCGTAGACTGTACGGTATTGAGCTTAAGACGGAATTTAGAACGTACGAAATATCGGCTCACCGAAGATCATGCTACTCCCACCAGCAATCACCTCGTTGCCATCGGCGGAAAACTTGCAACTCCATATCCCAAATTGGTCCTCCTCCTCCCACATATTGTAACCACGCCGTCCCCGCTGTGGCGCCGGATCCCTGAAGGATATAGGGGTCTGCTCTGTTGAGGAGTCCAGCGTAGAGGTCATATACACTGTGCTGGACTGGAGTACGGTTATTCACATGGCGAATGCTTGTTAGACGATGGTGCTCACTATGGAGGCGTATATCATGCTGCAAGGAGATGTTAGGAAAGACGGTGGCATGTGGCACAGAAGAAGGACCTACCGCTGGTTGTCGGGACTGAGATGGGAATCTGTGATCGTCCATCGTCCAGGGGCGGCCTGAATCGTCTTGATGACTTCCATTGACGTCGCGTGGCCATCGTCATTATGTTGAAACCCCAGTGGCGTCGGCGGTTTCAGAGGAGCTTTCATGTCGTAGACATGAAGACGGAAGTCTGGCTGAGCCATGAGGATGTGATCGTTGCACACTACAAATAGGATATACTGACTTCTGACGCATGTGTAATAGAAAGCGGAGTCTGTGCAAACGGTCAGTGCCGCATTTCCCAGCCGGGAAGTGCTGGACTAACCCGACGAGAATTGGCCGACATAAGCGTTCGCAGAATATGCAGCTACTGCTGTTCCACTCGAATTCGGGAGAATGTCCTGCTATCCATAAGACACATGTCAACAGGGGATGCTTTCACCACGCACGCTAGCGATGTCTTCCCTGTAGGTAGGTCGTGCACTGAGAGTTCTATTGAACAGGCTGCGGGCGACATTTCGTTGTCCTTTGCGTGACTTCAGTTGATGCTGCACTCTACCGAACTCCCCATTGATGAGCAATGACAGGCCCTCTTCCTGGGGTTCTGTTATCTCGGGCCACCATTCGCGGTTGCGATCCCAGTGAGTGTGCGCCCCGGAGCCGTAGTATATGGCTTCGTCGTCTTCTTCTGCATCCTCCTCATCTTCGTCCATGTACTCTGCGTCTTCCTCATCATCCTCTTCCTCGTGGCTGACGAGCTCAGCAGCACCGTGTCCGCCGCTCCCCGCACCAAAAACGGTCAGGATCCGCGACAAGTCTTCTGAGCTAAGAGTGGCGGTGATGCGTTCCCCGTCGGCTCCTACGGCATCAATGTTTTGTAAATCCAAGATTGCTGCACAAGAGCAACCTGCATGAGCTGGGACAGTCGCTTCTGTGCATTGGTCAGTGCGTACCGTCTAGGATGCGCTGCATCCCCTCTCGACTCAACGAATTGACATCCCCAAGCATCGCTTGGATGTCGCGTTGACTTGGCCCTTGTGAGTCGCGAGCATCTCCAGACCGTTCGTCGCCGTCCATGATGGGTTCGAGAGAGCAGTTGGACGAGCGAGGAACAAATGAGAGTGGGTGTGTGCCACTCTTGCGACCGGAACTGCTGAGAAAGCACCGCCGTCGTGCCGGCCCCGGTCCCTTGTCCCGCCAACTACGATCGGTTCACTTTCCACCGCTTATCTTATCTCCCCTGCGCTGGCGCTTCAATGCGGAGGCTAATTCAAGCACTTCGTCTCGGGCAGTACTTTATGTAGCGACCGAGCTGCACTCTACGAAAATGCGTTTGCGTAGAACGAGTCGTCCCTTCGTCATAGTCATGGCTCGGCCCTGGGCTGCCTGCATATGGGAGGTGGATATATAAGCTCCATATCGCGAGATACAGAGCGTGGATATCTCTATGTCGCAAAATACAGCATGACGTCCGACCACCGTCACTGGCGACATCGCAAGAACGAGCACGTCGCGGTGCTGGTGATGTCTGGAGCCCCACTGGCCATCGCCTACACTTCCTAACCAGCAACATCATGCTCCTCGTGCAGTATATAAGGCCGACCTCGATATGCATACGCGTCTGTAACCCAGGTGAATAATTCGCCTGTCCTCCCACACCACACGTACATACTATCATCACCAGACTCGCGAGATGTCCGCACTGAAGCCAGACACGACGAACCTCGCTACCCTCCTCAGCCGTCGATTCAAGCCCGAGCAGATACCTGACCTCACGGGGCGCGTCGCCCTCGTGACCGGCGGGTCCGCCGGAATCGGTTACTACGATGCAGCGGCATTGGCGAAGAACAACGCCAAAGTCCTCATCGTGTCCGCGACCCCAGAGCATGGGACACAGGCAGAGGGGGAGATCAACGCCGCACTCCAGGAGAGCGGCTCGACCGGATCTGTGACGTGGTACCAGGTCGACTTCGGCAACCTCAAGCAGGTCGATGCGTTCGCCAAGAGGATACTCGAGCAAGAGAATCGCCTAGACATCCTGATCCTGAACGCCGGTATCGGCCAGGCACCGTACGGTCTGACGGCAGATGGCCTTGAGAGACACTTTGAGGTAGGTCTGCATAGCTTCGCTGTGGAGTTCAGTAGCCAATGCTGATACGCGGTCAGGTCAACAATCTCGCGCACTACGTTCTCACTCTCCGGCTCCTACCGCTTCTTAAGAGTGCAACCGAAATCGCCCCTCCGACGAGCGTGCGTGTCGTCACGCAGAGCTCCGAGATGCACCGGGTGGCCCCTGGTACAACGCAGTTCGCAAACAAGGATGAGATCAACCAGGATGGCGATGGTGCCCAACTGTACGTCGTCGACTCTGACTACCACCATGATAGCGACTCACCGGGTATTCTTCCTAGGTACGGGCGGTCCAAGTTGGGTCTCATCCTGCTTGCGCGCGAGCTTGCCCAGCGGAAGCTGTCCGCTCTGCCAAACCCGATCCTGGCAATCTCTGTGCATCCTGGCACCGTAGACACGGACCTGCAGAAAACCTGGTCTGAGACATACGGCGCCGTGGGGAAGGTCCTGGAGAAGTTCAGTACGGCTCTGGGCAAGAGCGCAGAGGAAGGGGCCGAGGCGAGCTTGTGGGCAGCCACGAGCACCGATATCAACGAAAACAACTGGCAGGAGTTCCAGGTGAGTCGTGACTCTACTAGCACTATCTCAAACTCACACACACTTGGTCGGCAGGGCAACTACTATTCAGAGCCGTACGGGAAGCCTGGACAAGAGACGAAACAGGCCAAGGATGGGGCTCTCGGCGATAACTTCTGGAAACTCTGCGCTGGACTGACGGAAGAACTTCTTGGAGAGCGCTTGGACTAATCCTGTTGTGAGCGGAAACCTCTACATATTTGTATAACAGTGTATATTATACCTGGAGTTGGTCAGCGATAGGCTTCAGTGGAATCCGGGGACGTTCGCTCAGTCCATGCCAAGTTTCGTGACGACTACGAGCATGTCACCAGAGGAAGACCGAGAGTGAACGATGAACATTGGTGAGGTGATTACGGTAGTTGAACCGCGTTCATGGGCACCACTGGTTCCAGCGATGAGATGCAACAGGATACGCCCTTACGCAGGATTTGAGGTCCATGATCGTTATGCCGCTGTGGTGGCTTCGAGAGTAGCGTGGGCGGGGCTTACTGCTTAGGCGCATAGTACTCAATCCGGCATGTGTTTGGTCGGGCCAAACAAAGACTCGAAAAGCGCGGAGTCCAGAGTGCGAGTGTGTGCAAAGGACTGAACCACCCCCACCATCCCCCGCGCCCCTCGTCTCGTTCTCCCTCGTGTCTATGCAACTGCCATGGTTGACCCTCTCCAGATAACGGCCGACGAGGTCAACTGCTTGATCTATTCCTACTTCAAGGACTCTGGTAGGTCTACACGCTGTCTTTGTTCTATACCCCACCTCACCCTCACCCAGGTTTCCAACACAGCGCATTCGTCCTTCGCGCAGAGTCCCGCTTGGAGCACTCCCCACATTTCAGAAAGCATGTTGCTCGTGGACAACTTGTTGAGCTCCTCAGCAAGGCTCTGCTCTTCTCTGAGGTAGAAGCTCACTGGAAGAGCAACAGCATGGACCTTGCATGCCGTAACCCCTTCAGCATACTCGAACGACACGTCTGCTCCGCCCCTACTCGTGCTGCTGCTCATTCCCAAGTCTATATGCCCAACGGAGGCCCATCGAATCAGGGCAGAGCACCGACAGACTCACTGAAGCGCAAGGCCGGTGGAACCATCGCGACGGACGAGGCTCCGAAAGAGAAAAGGGCCAAGACAAGCTCGCCCGTTGAGATAGACGTAGACGTTAGGCCGGGGCCATCCGTAGAACGTAGGTTGCCTTTATCATGTACCGCGGCTTCGTGCAATACACCAACATGTCCCTCTCAAGTCAGGCGTGCTGGACACCACCCGGCATCAGTCCCAATGGATGAAACTCGTGCTAGCACCTCAACATTGGGCAACAAAACAACAGAGGCGGCTGCTGCTCAGGCGATTGAGAATGACCCAGGTGATGGGCCTGTCCAGCTGCTTAAGGCTCACAAGAGCGAGGTCCGCGCTGTCCTCACTCGTTGATGGTACGTCGTGTCACTGAGCCACTCTGACAGGTATTCGTCTGTGCTTGGAATCCAGCCAACAAGATGTTGTTGGCATCTGGGTGCGTTTGCGTTGCAATGGTCATGTCGAACATAGGAACTCATGTGCTGTAGCTCGAAGGACAGCGTCTTACACTTATGGAATCTCCCAGGTCCAGATAAAGACGGGAACCAGCCGGCATATATAAACCCTCCGCTCACTGGCGCATACCCGCCCAAAGAGGAGGAAGGAGACCTCACGTCTCTGGACTGGTCCGTAGACGGCGCGCTCCTCGCTATTGGCTGTTATGATTCGGTCCTGCGCATCTGCGATACCGAGGGGAAGGTATATTTCATGCACAACCAGCACGATGTAAGCGGTGCTCTGCTTGTACGAGAGCGTAATTGCTGACTGTGTGTCGAGAAGGGGCCCATATTTGCCGCTCGCTTCTCCGCGAGCGGACGGTGGCTCATTACCGCGAGTCTTGACGGATCAGCATGCGTCTGGGATGTGCAAGGAAAACGGCTACATCGACAGTTCGCCATACACAAGAGTAGGTCCTGAAGGTTCAGTAAATACCAAATCCTCATAATCACGTTTTCAGAATGCTGCCTTGACGTCGAGTGGTTGACGGAGTCGGAATTTGCAAGTAGCGGCTCTGACGGACAGATATATATTTTGAACATCGATAACCCGAAACCTTTGAAGACGCTCAGGTATGCTCTTCTGTGTATTCTAGATAACAAAAGGCCGAATAGCCCCCTCTCGTAGCGGCCATAAGAGCGAAGTCAACCAACTCAAATGCAACACCTCGCGAACAAAAATTGCGTCATGTTCGGATGACAAAAGTGCTCGCATATGGAACATCGCGGACATAGTCTATGGTCGCCCGCAAGACGATAGCGTAGTGGTGCTGGCGGGCCACAAGACGCAGGTCAGCAATATCGCATGGTCACCTACAAAAGCGCACAACGATCATGAGCTACTAGTCTCGTCAGTCAGTGTACCTCCAGAATATGAAAACCGCATTGACACGGTCATCTGTGCAGGACGTCCTTCGATGGAACCGCGAGAGTGTGGGACAGCACGACTGGGGAGTGTCTGCAAGTGCTCCAGGACCACAAAGGGCACGTCTACAATCTGGCTTTCAGCCCGGACGGGCGACAATTTGCCACCTCTGGTAGCGATGGCTGCCTGTTCATTTACGATGTACGAGTGAGTGCGAGCCGTCCTGGTTTCCATCTCAATATTGAGCAGCATCATCGCAGACACAGCAAAAGCTCTGGGCGCACAACACGGGCAAGGGCAAGCGCGGCATCTTCGAGATCTCCTGGCAGCAGTCGGGCAATTTGAACAGGATCGCGATGGCGCTGGAGAAGGGGGACGTCGCGGTGGTGGACTTGACACGAATACCCGAACTGCAGTAGTTGGGCCAATACCGACTGGACGTGACGATGGACCTCCTCTCTTGCTCTGCTCTCGACACAGTCGTTTTGCTACCGTATTTATATGTCAGCTATGTCCTTGTCCGGTAGTGATACAGCATGTACAATATGTCCTTGCTAGTTTCCTAATCCCACCCCACGATTTGTCGCAACCGAGGGGTACAACGCAGGCGCGCGGGTTCGAGAGAGATCGGGAAGGGAAGGGTGATGTAATCCGCGCCGGACGGCCGCGTGTGTGTACATATCTCATCGCCGTCCGACCAGCTGCAGCTTCACTCACTCTCTCCTCGTCCTCTCGTCGCTCTCCTACAGCCCCGCTCTCTGCTATACATTCTACTAATCTCTGACCATGTTTCGCGTGAGCTTCGTCTCCACCGCACGCCCTTTCGCCACTGCCGGCTTCTCGCACGCATCACGGGTTCCGCAGATGTCGACGTTCAGGCTATTCAGCAGCCTGCGGCCAAACGCTTCCGCCTCCCTCAAGCGGTCGCCTCTCTCGCCCTCCTTCTTCTCGCGGCAGTCGCGCACCTTCATTACTGATGCTAAGCCTGTGGTGTACAAGCCCACACAGGCTGAGGCATGGAGACGTTTCGGTATCACTGCAGTGCGTTTCTATTCGCTTTTGACCCCACAATCGTGACCGCTCAACTTCACACTCTTTCCAGGTCACCGTTGCAGGCACCATCGTTGGTGTGAACGCTTTCCTCAACCGCGACACGCGCGACGCCCTCTCCGCCGCAGAGCAATCGTACTTGCACGAGAGCTTCCAGTACACCGGCGGAGGGCTCGCCATTACCGCCCTCGCCGCGCGCGCCCTCTTCAAGAATGGCTTTGCGTTCCGCATCATGTCCGCGAACCCCTGGCTCGTGCTGGGAGTCAGCTTGGTCGGCTCCATCGGAACGATGATGGGTGCTATGTACACGTCCCCCGAGAACACCGTGCTCAAGCACACCTTCTGGCTGGTGAGCATTCTCCGCTGTGCATGTCGGTTAGCAAGTCAGAATACTGACGGAGAGTAGGGTTTCAACGCTTGCCAAGCGGCTACGCTCAGCCCGCTCTTCTTCCTTAGCCCAGCCATCCTCTCCCGTGCGGCGCTCTACACGTGCGGTGTAGTCGGCTCCCTGTCATATGTCGGTGCGACCGCCAAGTGAGTTACCATTTGTTTCCGCCGCACGAAGGCTCACTACTGATCGTCATTGACAGGAACGACAAGTACCTGTACATGGGTGGACCCCTCCTTGCCGGTGTCACGGTTGTTGCGCTGAGCTCCCTGGCCCCCATGGCGCTTCCTCTCGGTCTGCGCGGTCTGGCCATCTCTGAGGCTATCTCGCTCTATGGTGGACTCGCGGCCTTCAGCGGCTTCGTGCTCTACGAGTACGTTTTCACGCTACTATCAAGGCGCCGTCTTTGGCTAACATACCGACTGTAGCACGCAAAAGATCCTGCACAACGCACGGCTTTCCGAGCAGGGTAAGATTCCTCGTGACCCCCTCAAGGAGTCGATTGGCCTCGAGCTTGACATGATCAACATCTTGTGAGTGTCCTGCCGTCCTCTGTTTTGTAGACCAGACTCACCAATACCCTACGTATAGCGTTCGTCTCGTGCAGATCCTCGCGTCGCGTCAGCAGTCACGGAAGTAGGGGAGAAGAGGATTCACTTTGTACTATAGTCGATCTGGAACATGCTATCGCGCACATACTGTAGTCTGTCATCCTGTCCGTCCTCCACTCTGCTCATCAGCGTTCGATGTAGTCCATCCAGAACATGCATTGTATAATCCCGTGTGATGTCTACCCACCCCAACGCTCATATACCGGTATATATCACACTGGGACGAAGTCTACGCAGACGCCTTGCCCAGGCTCTCCAGCACCCGCACGAACCCTGACGGGTCCACGATCTCCGTGCCACCGTACGTGACGCGCTTTCCCGTCTTCTTCGCCCACTCCTCGAGGTTGCCGTACTCGACGTACCCCGCGCCGCCGACAACGAAGACGATGCCCTCCGAGAACGCCATGCGCCGCCCCCGCCCGCTCCCACCGCTGCCTGCACCCCCAGGCGCGCCCACGCCGGAAATGCCGAGCCCCGCGTTCGGATTCCGGGGCGCGCGCGGGTCGAGGAAGAGGTAGTCGTCCGTCTCTTGCAGGGACTGGTTCGACGCCGCGGACGGGTCCATGAGCGCCTCCGTGAGGCGCGTGACGGGGAAGAGCTTGTTCGCGGGCAGGAAGTTCTTCACGCCCGAGATCAGGTTCTCCAGGCCGCCGTCCTTGAGCCTGTCGGTGAGCTGTCGTCACAAGCGTCAGGTTTTCCGTCTGTTATACAGGGTGGCGGAGCTCAGGGACAGACCTTGTTGCTCAGCGCGCTGAAGCCCTTGAAGAGCTCGCCGCCGGGTGTGCTCGTGCCGGCGACGGGCGTCGCGGTGCCGCCGAGTGCGCTGGGCGCGGTCATCTTCGAGATCTCGCGCGTGCGGCGCACGTACTCGAACGCGGCGACGTCCGCGCCCGCGGCGCGGAGCGCCTTCTCGAGCTCCGCGACGTCCTCCTTCGTGTACGCGCCGTCGGGGACGGAGAGGTACCAGACGAGGACGAGCCGGAGCTTGTCGACGGCAGTGGGGTGCACGTCCGGCTTGGGGTTGCGGAGGAACTCGAGGATCGCCTGCGCGCTCTGCTTCGCGACGGCCTCCTCGGTGCTGAAGAGCTCGTCGAGCCCGCGCCGCTTGATCTCCTCGAGCAGCGCGGTCGCGATGTTCATGTGCGTGTCGAGTACGGCCTTGCGCGCGGTGAGCTCGGGCAACGCGGTGATCGCAGTCTTCAGGTGCGCCGCGTTCGCTGAGAGATCCCTGTGACGGTCAAAAATGCGAGGGTTTCAGCGATGAGATAGCCTCGTGCGTGTGAGGGTGATACAGACATTTGCGCAATGTCGTTAACGTCGCTCACGCCCGTGGAGCGCGTGATCTCTGCGGCATCCTGCTTGTACCGGTTCAGCTCGGTATTAATCTCCTCCGCAACCTGCGGGAAAGGGTTTGCCGCATTTCTGGCCCAGAAGAAGTCCTTCGAGTCAAGGTCGTAAGAGCGCTTCTGTGGCTGCGAAACGACTACGCGGTTGAGTTTCATGTCCAAGCAGTCAGACGCCAACGCTTGATATGTCCAGCCATGGGAGAGCATAGGGACAAGGTCGATGTTGCGGTCGAGGATGAGGAGAACTGCACGGGGAATGAGAAAAAGCGCCCCGTTTGATTCAACGAGACAGCCTACGGGGACGTTGAAGGTTTGACAAGCCGGCAGCGTCTTGCGCGAATAGTGAGGGCGTGTGTGACCGTGCGGAAGACAATATAGCGTCGCGGATCTTTTGCTCTAGTTTCTTCGCTATCATCTCAGCGGCATTGCCTCGAGGTGCTCTAATTACGGGGACGTGACCTGTGAACCATCACGGATGGGTCGTTTTGTCAAGCTGCGCACAATGCTGGAGCATACCCATGGTGACCACGACACTAAAGAGGCCATTTGCCACACGCTCAATCTCCTCTTCTATCTGTTGTTCGGTAGATGTCGGGGAGTTGAGGACTGCGTAGGTGGAGTGAGGTATGGAAGGGGCTGACGGGCCAGCGGCAGCGTTGGGCGCAGAGGTAGAAGCTGCACCCGGTGGCGGAACGAGGGAGAAGAGTGATGGTGAAGGCGCGATGAACGAAAGGTATTGGTCAAGTACCTAGGCGTGCAGGTTTTCCTATCAATGAGTAGCCTACGCCACAGCTGAGTAGTGCACACCTGCTCCACAATGTCGCCTGTCCCATCGCGGGCGACCGCTGCTGCGAGCTCTTCTAGCAGCGCTCGTGGCAGAGGTTCGACGAAGTTGAGATGGAAGGATTCGTACAGGTTCTTCTCGAGGTCCTGCGCTATTCGCCGGATATTCGCGAGGGTGGGCGAGACGAAGTATACAGCAGGTACATCAGGTAGCGGCGGGCGATTGGAATGAAGTTGACTACACCATCAGTGAGGTCGAATTTGGGCATTCAATGTAGTAAGGACCGTACACATGGAGTGTCACACCGACGTCTCGGAGGTCCTGGACGCGCAGCACAGTGGCAAGAACGTCCTTCGTGTACTGGTCTAGTACGAGCACCTTCCACACTGGAGGGCCACTTGGAGCTGGTACTTTCAGGGAGGCAACGCTCTTTCCTGCCGGCTGTGCGGAGTTGCTGAGCGGTTCTACCGGGTTGTTCAGGTTGAGCAGGGTCAAGAGTGCACTGGTCTGGGACTCTTGGAGAGTCGGCGGTGTTGCACTCGCCTGCGACATTGAGTACGACTACACGCAGTCTCGTTCCATCTCGTTGCTCACCTGTTTGAGCGCACTACTTGCCATTATGTCTTTCAGTCGCGCTTCAGTCCTGCGCGGGTGATGATGGGCGTAAGGAGGGCAGCGCGGAGGAGGGCAGTGGTCGCGGCGGCGGTTCAGAGACACGACGGAGTAGGTACGCGTAGGCGCCCATGGGCGTAGGAGGCCACGTGGCGCCCGCCCCCCGGCGCGGAGACCGTGACCACTGACCTGGTTGAGACGCGGTGGCGGGCGGGACGCGCTTGACCCATTATCATTACCGCCGCCTCGACGTTGTCGGCAATCGACCTCACACCCGTCCCATTCGGGCGGGCATGCGAAGCGTCTGTGTGCGATTGGTTTCTACGCTGTATTTGCGTTGATGGAACCAATCACCACCGTCGTCCTCTCACGACAAGGTACGCTAGTGCTGATAATTGTCGCACGTCATGCACCCCGAAGCCCTGCTGCGGTCGCACCGCCCACGGTGCGGGCCATCTGCATCACCCAACCCACAGCGCAGATTGTCGATCACAGCGCCCTCGCAACGAAATGCGTGCTCGTCAAATAACGCGTTGGTGAGTGTCCTTCACAATCCATCTCTTCCACCTCTCTTTCCCTCTCGTTCCCGGTCCTTGGTCGTCGTCACGGTTAGTCGTTGGGTTGAGTCAATCTGACTGGGACTGAATCTGCCATGTTCAACTCGCCAGATGGGTTGCATCCCAAGCAAGCAGAAAGTCCTTGACGGCGACTCATCGACCACCATTCTCTCAGCTACCGCTGAGAAGGGGCACAAGAAGCAGAAGCGATCGCTCGCCTCCCCCGTCATCCCAGATGATGCGCCGCCGTGGGTCAGAGGAGCACACAGAGTCATGTCTCACCAGGACGGGTCCATCATTATATCCGAACGAGTGCGTTCGTAGCGCGGTGGCACTGTTAGTATATTCGTGTCTTTCTTCTTCCCGACTGGCCCCGGGGTGAGTGCCATGTGCTGCATGTCGAAATTGCCCCTGCTCATGAGAGCGTTGCAGATTCTTCACTGTAACCTATACCTTTCATGGACGTATCCATGCACACGCTCGCTAGACCGTTTCTGTCCTCCGCTATCGTCTGTACACCATGCGTATCGTCGAGCTATATCCTATCTTGCTGCACCATATTGCCGCGTGATCGCGCGTGCAGTAGCCGGCCTATGTGCCCCATGCAGCGTCTTGTAGTGTCTTGTGCGGCTAAGGGAGTCGGAGTGCGAGGAACGGCGGAGGGGTTGATGTGATGGGCGTGTCAGAGTTACCGAAAGCGGCAAGGAGGGTTGTGGATGGCGAGGGAACGTCGAGCGCGTCGAGTCTGTTCGCGTTCGCTGCCTCACGACTGCTCCCTCTTGTTCTCTGTTCTATACCACGCCCTCGGGGCATCCATGACGACCCCCTCGACGTCCTCCGTCATTCATTTGACACAACGACTGCGACGACAAGCTTATGACGACTCGGATACCTTCCCCATGCTCTCATTCCCAGAACTCCATAACCAGTGGTGGACGACAAGCAGCAGCACCTCTACTGTGACCTCCTCATATGCCCCCACTTCCGTAACGGCCCCCTCTACGTCTTCGGACGCCTCTGAGATACCCACATCCTCTAGACTGTCCGCGACGACGACCTCCAACGACCCGACGTCGACTTCTCCCATACCTGCTAGCGCCACCTCTTCTGGATCTCCATCCCTGTCCTCCAGCCTCACTACGTTCACTACCGCGGTCCCGATCACTGTCTCCGATTCCTCTACGACCTTTACTTCGCTTTCGCAGTCTATAGTCACCTCTTCACGCGTCTTCACCGCGTTCCCCGACACCCAGACAATCAACGCCGCAGCCCTTATAGAACCAGTCTGTATTGGCGACGGTGTGGACACGGCGTCGTTGGGGCTGCTCTCCACCCTTGTTGTGCCGACGATTATTGGTTTATTGATATGGGTGAGTCCTGGGCCGGGTCCGGCTGGAACGGAGACGCGTTCAAGACATTATTGACTGGCATGGTGCCTAGTTATTGTTTGCTATCCTACGTCCCCGCTATCGACAAGTGTACGGTCTCAGAGAATGGTTTGTGCAACAGAGGTAAGTAGTCCGCCCTTCCCAACCCGGAGCGAGTCTCATGGACGCGTCTCAGTCTCCGACCTAAACCATTGGGTCGCTCGTTCTGGGCGTTCCTATTCCCCCATGTCCCTATGGTCCCCTCCCTCCCCTCGGACGTGTCTGACGCAGGCCGATCACCTGCAAAGGATGCTGCGTTGTTCCCCTCCGACGAGCAGCTCAGCCAACGCGTCCTGTGGGTCTGTACTCTTATCGTCGCGGGTTGGACAGTACTCGCGCTTGCAGGCTTCCTCCCGCTCTACCTCGTCTCCACACCATGTCTCGCACGCTCTGCGACTCCGTCTCACGATACCGGCGTATACTCCGTTCTGCAGGACCTCAGCCTCTTGCGTCTGCTAGAGCTGCTCGACGACCGCCAAATCAGTACCACTGGCACCAGCGCCCTCTCTACGCGTGCGATTGTGGACGGGCGCGACCTCGCGCCAAACACGCGCACCCGCATAATCATCGCCACCGTGCTCGCTATCGTGCTCGGGCTCCTGCCGGTGCTGTGGAAGATTCTGCGGGAGTTTAATCGCACTGTGGCGTACCGCGAGCGTTGGACGGAGGTGCGCTGCCAGGGGCTGGAGATGGGTTGGCTGAGCGCGCGGCGCGCCCCGGGCTTTGTGGGGTGGGGCGAGAAGCGGCTGAAGGACTATCTCGTCAAGATCGGCCTCAGCTCCTCCCTAGACGTCAATGACCGCAACGCGCGTTCGAGGCGCCGCAGACGCGTGCAGGAGCTGAACAGCGAGGAGAGGGGAAGCTTCGAGATTGACGTGCAGTCTCTCTTCTCTATTGGGTGAGTGTGCATTGTAGGCGACAATATGCACCGCTAACGGCTGCGTGTCCAGAGATACGGGTCACCTCGCGCTCCTCATTGATGAACGTGACGAGGTCTTGGAGAACCTTGAGGTTGCAGAGACGAAATACATCAGCAGTTTCCGCCTTACAACCCCGGATCCCTCCATAGCTGATTGGGAACCCCCGGTACCTCCACCCAAGGATGAACCAGAAGGTCCTCCGAGGCCGCCTATCAGCCGTCCTCTGCCGTTGTCAAGCTCTGCGGTATGTTTATTTTCAGTCAGACACACAGTGTTTCTGAACCGCGTCAACAGAGCCGTCGCCGCCGGCGCAGGAACCCTGCATACGCGTCGTCCTCTCTGCCGCCGACGTCTTATGTGATGCCTTCACAGTTCTACAAGATCACCGACCTCGGAGGTATCACTGGCGGGGAGTTTGCAGACCCGGAGCGGGATCTGCCGTTGTCGGCTTCTCGGCAGTCTCATCAGCCCAGCTTTACTGACAGCGTCAGCAAACGCGTCGTGGGAAGCCGATTCCAGGAGGTCAACCGCAATTCAGTGGCGTACGGGCGGATTCCCATTGGCAGCCAACTCAAGGCGGACGGAAGCGGAGAGCTCACACCGGTAGAGACGAGCGAGTCGTCTCACATCGCAGACCCGTCGTACTTCGGACCCAACCAACACTCGTCGTGGGACACAACAGAGTGGCGCGAGGGCGTGCCGCACCAGCAATGGTTGCAGCAGCAACAGCAATATCACCCCGATGCGATACCCGAGGACGAGGAACCGGATGAGGACTGGCACGACGTCGCGCAAGAAGACCCAGAGGCAAAGGACAACGCCGAGGTGTACCCCGCGGAGGTCCGCCGACGCCCGCGTCCTCCGCGCCGTCGCACGGACGCGGAGACGCCGATCGAGGAGCACCGCGAGACGTTCCCAATGCGCAACCGCGGCCCGCCCGTAGAGCCCGAGCAAGTGCCTCCTCCGCACCTGCGCTTGCAGCCTCGGCAGCCGTTCGTCCGGCCGCTCTCCGGGCTGGACCATGATCAGCTAGGGCAGATCTACAGCGACATCAACCACTGGCGGTGGAAGCTGAAGGTCATCAACGCCGAGATTGGGGAGGTTCAGCGGGAGTGCTACAATGACATCGCAGACGGCGCCCGCATCAAGGGCTGGCTGCTCGTAGGGCGTGGTTTGAGGCACCTCCCTGGTATCCAGCTCATTGAGGGCCGGGCCAAGGAGGACATCCGTTGGGACGAGCTACAGAACGAGGGCGACTGGACAAGAGACTTCGTCTGGTGGCTCGCGGTGATCATGATCGGTCTTTTGCTTGGTGTAGGCTGTGCGTACGACCTCTCATCCGTATGTTCGATTGACTGACCTTGATTGTGCAGTGACAGCTGTCTCGGGACTTGCGGTGTCCTCTGCACCGGACGTGGCTCATTATCTCCCATTCTTCGATCCCATTGTCACTGGCAACAAGCTTGCCGGAGGAATAGCTTCGGGACTCGCTGCTGCGGTCGCTGCCACCCTGTTCATCTATGTCGCATGTTTGGTCATCCATCGTGAGTGAAATTTTCAATGTAGTTTCAGATGTCAAGGTACTAATACGTATCTTGCAGAGGTGTCATCCTTGACGCGTACCGTCTCCGTCTCTGGGTCAAAATTCATCATGTTTCGGACAATGTTCTATGTCCTCTTGATCGTCGGGGGCGTCTGGATGTTCACGACAGGCGCAATCTTGTTCTCTCTGCGGGCCTTCAGCTCTGATGACAAGGAGTCGCAGTCGGTGGCCAATGGTGCGATCTACATGAGTGCCTTTGCACTCGTCCTGGTCTTGAACGTCGCCTTCATCTTCCCGGGTTTGCTCGTGCTCCAACCTATCCGGCTACTGAAGGTACTCCGAGCGGAGAAAGCCGCCGTGACGCCCCGACAACGCTTCCGAGGTATGATTCTTTTACCACTTTTGACACAAAGCTGTCTATTGATGTGCTGCTAGCTGTGTACCCCGGAACATACGATCCGTCGTATGCGACAAGCTGTGCCATATTGGCCATCGTTTTCGCGTCCGCCTTTGCTCTCATTTTTCCCTTGCTTGCACCTGCTGTCCTCTTGTTGCTGTTGTTGACTCTGATAGGTACGTGTATTCAACGCCCCTTTCGAGGTGACACTAACGACCTCGGTGCACCAGCTCATAGGTTCCTTGTCGGTTACGTGTATGGCCGGACTCTCTCCCAAACCGGAGGGCTCCTGCACATCTGGCTGCTTCGCCGCCTCGGCACCGTCCTCGCGTTCCAGCCGCTTCTGCTGGGACTCATCTTCCTCAGCAGACGGATATGGATCGAAGGTGGCATCCTTTGCGGAGCGGCGCTCCTCGTTGTCCTCGTCGTGGAGAGCTTCTGCAGCTGGCGGACACGTCTTCCTGGCCGCAACTCATTATCACCGATCACGCGCGACTCCCTGGCGACGTTCGAACGCACGGCGCTGCCTGGCAAGCATCACGACATGGACGAGGAGACCAGGAGCCTCGTCAGCTCCGCCAGGAACACCGCCCGCGCTCGGGGTTCGTTCGCGTCGGTGCTAGAGATGATGTCCCTTACGCTCGCGGTCACTCCCTCTGCGTCCGAAGTCCGGGGACCGGTGCCTCTCGGTCAGTCGTGCTTCCCTCCGCATGGCGCGTCTGCCCACGAACTCACCATCTGCTACAGAGACCGAGAACCTGGACGACCTCACTGCGACCGAGCGCGCAGCGCGCACCAACCCGGACGCGCCACCACACCTTCCGTCCCTCCCCTTCGCGGACCACGCGGAGGAGATGGCGGGGGTGTTGTATGCCCCGGAGCTGCTCGCGCCGCCGCCGGTGATCTGGCTGCCGAACGACGTCGGCGGCATTGGGAAGTCGGAGGCGTACGACCTCCAGCGATACCATAACTTGCATGTGACTCTAGACGTGCGGGCGAAGGAGGACGTTCTCCCTCGTCGCTCCGGATCCTCTGCACACTCACCGTGACTGGCCTTGAACCCTCTGGGTGGACTATAGACTGTTGCTACCGATACTATTTCTCCCCCGGATGACTTTGATGTTGAACGTACGTTTGCAATGGTGTTAGTAGTGATAGTACAAACATGCTGTATGTTACAATATGCCACTGGACTGCTGTAATACCAAACCGGATGGCTCTGAGATTGTCATGAACTCCTGTCTAAGCAGGTCATGCAGAGGTACCCCTTGGCGTGGCTCTGGATTGACACATGCAGATTACTTGTGTTAAGTCCCTGGTAGTATATCGGTTAGTACACGCGCCTGTCACGCGCGAAAGCGGGGTTCGACTCCCCGCCAGGGAGTGTTTTTGTCCACGTAGTCTTGTGTTTGCATAGCGTGCATCGTAAACACTGTATGTTCGTTTTGCATCGCATACTGATCCCAGTCCTACTAGCAGTCGCACATAACGGATGTACTTCCGTGCATTGTCTGGCGACTTCTACGTACGCTATCTCTGGACTACGGGAGAAAACGAGCAACCGGGAAAGAGGACAGAGAAAGCGGCTGCAGGGTACTACTAAATAGGAAGGGTGGCCAGCCGTGTAAATCGAAATCAAGACGTAGTGAACTGTTCGTCGAAAGAATAAGGTATTGTGTATGTGATGCTACCGACCAACAAGTACAGATGCAGCGTGCAGGTAAGGACCGGACACGGACGGCGACGGGCGCAGGGGCCGGGCGATCCGCAGCTCTCGAGACAAGAGCATGTCGAGCTAGAGAGCCTACGTGATATCGAGGGCGCGGCGCGCGGATGGCACTCAGCACTGGCCAAGGAAGCTGTTCTTCGGGAAGGGCTGTCCGAAATCGTCTCTCCAGGTCGTCAGATTCGGGTTCGTGTAGGCCTCAATGTACCTGAGTGCGGTCAGTCGCGTAAGGAAAAGCGCGCAATATGAGTAGAATATGAAGACGCACTCGTTGATGTACGCGGCCGTCGGGAACTCATCGGGGTCGCAGCCGACGTTGATATTGTCCGGGTCCTGGTACACGCGAATCCAGTCGACCTTCATCGTTACTGGGAAGTCGAGGTGGTCGAGGTCGACGAAACCGAAGTTCGTCGACATGCCCAGGTTGGCGATGAGGTACTACCGAGGGAGTCAGCACCCATAGCCCTCAAGTGGATGCACGACGCGCACCATAGGTTCCTGGGGGACTGGACGAGGACCGATTTCGACGGCTGTGTCTGCCGCGAAACCAGCCTGCGTCAAGGTCCATGCGAGTTTGCCGTCGGAAATCCAGCTGATGTACTATGACGGACGGGTCAGTCAAGAACATGCGCACAGAGTACATTGAACGTACGGCATCGCCGAAGCCAGGCTTGTACTGGAAACCGTAGACGGAGAAGACGTTGCCAGTCCCTTCGTACGCTTGCTGATCTGGGGCACACGGCCTATCAACACGAGATCCGGCAACAAACCCGTGCGCAACTTACTGGTTGTGGTGACCACGGAACTGGCCTGCTGGAACACACCACCTTTGTAGCTGTTCAGTTCGCTTACGGTCGTGTCGGGGATAATCAGAGTCTCAGTGGTGTTGAACCAGGTGTAAGCCTCGTTGAATGGCTATGGCAGGACTTCAGATAGTGTCGTAGACATCAACAGCAATACACTTACGCCCCACTGAGCCGACTGCGAAACTTGACCAGTCAACGGTTCGCCGGTAATCTGGTGATTGGGGATGATGAGCAACGAATCACAACATATGCATTTGAGGATTCTGACCTGTGCTTCGAAAATATCAATCTCAGGCGCAGCACGACCAACATACGTCCCATCGGAATGCATCGGTCCAGGATGGGACTCGCCGGGGCAGGTGCAGCGCGACAGTCGCTGACCGGGGAGGAACGACAGAATACCATTCTGGCCTGCGTCTCCGTTCTCTGTCGCAGCAACAGGCAGTCCATTGAGGGTTTGATTGGCTACGGTACCCACGTCGCATGAGTCGTAGGTGTACGGCCACTGTTGCCATATTTAGAAACCAGGGTGCCACAAGCCTGAAACAGCACGCACCATGCCCTCAAGACTTGCACCGTATCCAGCACGGCCAAGGTTACCCATCGCCCAGATAGCGGGCCAAAGACCGACGACATTGTTCACGCCAGGCAGGACGACGGAAGTGAGGACTAAACCACCTGTGAAGCAGAACTTGTTCCAGGTTGACATCATGCCACCCTGGAAGTTGAGACCGTGTGTCTCTTTGCGACTCAGGGTGATGTGCAAAGAGCCGTTCTTGGTGGTGATAGCGGCCGGATCATACCACTCCATGTTGTTGGTCTGCCAGTAGTGCAGATCCACGGCCTCCCAGTATGGGTCATCACCAGGGTAGAACGACCGACCGTCGACGTTGAACTCATCACTCCAAATAAGTTGCCAGTCCTTGCCGGTGTGGAAGTCAGTGTACTTGTAGGCGTCATCCGGAGTCTCCAGGTCGATAAGTCCCCAGTTGCCAGGCATGGAAGGCACCTGGCCGGACGCGTTGATGCCGCCGAGGTTGAAGCCGCCCAAAGTGGACAGAGGGTGCTTCGTGAAGTAGCTGATCATGGGATACCCGGCGCTGCATGGTGACCAAAGCTCAGAATACTGCGATATACGGATGGTAAAGCAGTCTCACAAAAGCGCGAGTAGACCGGCTCCGAGTACGAAGAGGCAGCCGAGGTTGACCAGACCTCTCGAAGTGAAAATGTGTCCACCCTGGTCGTTCTTCCTGTCCCTTCTTGGGTCGGGATTGTGCAGGTAGTCGTCGTTTTCGGGGTGGTCGATAGAGAGGTCAGCGCCCCATGATGAGGGGTCCGGAGACAGCGAGAACTGTCGAAGAGTGGCGGGTTCGCATCACGGCGATGAAAATGAGTTTACAGGCGTGGACTGACCTTGTCGGAGAGCGAGACGGGCATGGACGCCGTCTTGCCTGAGTACCTGGACTCGTTCTGACGTGGAGATGGGGCCTGAGAACGCGAGTTGGTGCGCAGCAGCGACGGTTTCACTCACGAGAGACAAGTCGCTGGCGGTGGTACGAAGCTGGGGACCACGGGCGAGTGTGGCCTGCACAGGCGCACCCGAAGGAGTGAGGAGGTTCGTGGTCGAGGGGGAGTTTGGCTGTTTATACCGCATCTGCGGGTCAGGACGCAAGGACGCCATGACGACTCTGAGTGCTGTGGGGGAAGTCTACGGAAGACAAAGGCTCAGAGGGTGGGACAGAGGGTATATGCGCGAGCAAGCGGGCGGTTGGTGGTACAGGACGAAGGGGAGCGGGAGGGGATAAGGAGTGGAAGGGAGCACGTCGGGCGACGACAGGTAGTCAGCTGGGGTTGGCGCAGAGCGCGACCTGCGCCCGCCCACGTCCCTCCCTCCCCGCCGTGGGAGCGAGCTGCCTTACCGAGGCCACAACCAATCATCCAAAAATATGCCGTCGCCGCGCTCACCGACGGCGAGTCCCGCCTCCATCTGCGCCACGCTGTGCTCAGTGGATTGCTGGGCAGGGCGAGGAAGGACAGCGAAGATGGATGCGTACTGGATCCATCCACACGTCCCCCCACACATCCCACCCCCGGCGTCATACTGGAAAAATAAGATCATATTTGCTACCAGCTCATGCAAAGACAGTCGCAACTCTGCTCGCTCAACAGTAAGCGTCGCAATGACATATAGCCTGGCCGAGCAACACGACCAGGCAGAAGGACTCACAGCGCGACGGACTCCGGATGCCAAGAGGAACGTGATATGGTATCGTAGGTATCCCTAACCCGGTCAGCATCACGTGCATCCATCTACCAACCTGTTGCGAGGCTTCGGCTGCTTATAGTCGTCCTCCCACGTAGTCAGCAGAGGATTGGTGTATGCCTCAGCGAACCTGCCCGTATGTCAGTCTTTAGCCGCAACCCTCCTACGAAAGTGACGCACTGTTCGATGTAAGCCCTTGTTGGGAAGTCGTCCGGGTCGCAGCCGATGTTTATCAAGTCCGGGTCCTGGTACACACGGATCCAGTCCACAGTCATCTTGGTTGGGAAGATCAAGTGGTCAAAGTCAATGGCACCAAAGTTTGGCGACATCCCCAAGTTCATGATCAGGTACTGCCATGAGGGAGAGAAACGTTAGCGTCGGTTCCCGCAGGGAGTGGGTTTTAAGTACCATCGGCTCTTGCGGCACTGGTCTGTCGCTGATTTCTACAATCGGGTCGGGTCCCATGCCGGGTTGCTTTATTGTCCAGGCTAACTGCCCGTTCGCGATCCATGACATATACTGAGCGAAAGTCGGATCAGCGCTCGCCTTTACGCAACCCCGAGGTCACGTACAGCATCGCCAAACCCTGGCTTGTATTGGAAGCCGTACACCGAAAACTCGCCTCCCGAGTGCTCATATGCTCTTTGATCTGTGTGGCAGGTGCGTGAGCATGCTGACCGTGTCTGCTCCGGAACTGCACATACTGCACTTGGTGACGACAGAGCTGGCCTGCTGGTACACGCCGCCAGCATAACTGTTCATTTTGCTCACGGTCTCGTCCTCGATGATCAGGTAGCCCGTACCGTTGTACTTCCACTCGTACGCATAATTAAATGGCTGCACGGGAAGGGGCGCCGTCAGCTGTGGAACACTTGGCCTCAGCAGGGGAATCTCGCTTACTGCCCACTGGCCAGACTGTGACACGGCGCCCACTCCATCTCCCTCGGCACTCCCGCCCACCTATCCAGGGTGTGGTGAGCCTTGTAAGCTGTGCGTCGCGAGTGACTCCCACATACCTGTGCTTCAAACATGTCGATCTCGGGCGCGGAGCGTCCAACGTAGTCGCCATTCTGGTGTACGGGACCAGGGTGCGCTTCGCCGGGACAGGTACACCGCGAGAGCCGTTGGCCGGGAAGGAAAGACAGGACGCCGTCGTAGCCCGCGTCGCCATCCACGGTGGCCCCGATGGGCAAGCCGCCGATGGTTTGGTTAGGTGCCGTGCCGACGTCGCACGCGTCATACGAGTACGGCCACTGCGGAACTGTGTAGTGAATAACTCTTCGCGCCCACACTGGTTTGGATACTGACCATGCCATCGAGCGAAGCACCGTAGCCTGCGCGGCCGAGGTTGCCCATGGCCCAGATGGCAGGCCACAGCCCCGCGACGTTGTGGAAACCGGGAAGGATCACGCTTGCCTCGACGAGACCGCCCGTGAAGCAGAACTTGTTCCAAGTGGACATCATACCGCCCATGTAGTCGAGGTTGTGGATCCGCTTCTTCGACAGGGTGATGACGAGCGAGCCATTGCTGGTAACCAATGCCTCGGGGTCGTACCACTCCAAGTTACCGGTCTGCCAGTAATGCAGGTCGACGGCCTCCCAGTACGGATCGTCGCCGGGGTAGAACGTGCGCCCGTCGAGGTTGAACTCGTCGCTGAAAACGAGCTGGAAGGTCTTGCCGGTCACATAGTCGACCTTCTGGTGGAACTCTTCCGGCGTGTCGATGTCGATGAGGCCACGCATGCCAGGAAGATCGGGGACCTGGCCGGAAGCATTGATGCCCCCGATGTTGAACCCTCCCATGGACGACATTTCGTGACGAGTGAAGTAGGTGATGATTGGATATCCAGCACTGCAACCTGTCGGTCAGCCGACTCATACATCGAGTAGGGCCGGTAGTTGCGTACAAGAGCGCAACGATCCCTGCCGTGAGGATGAACACACAACCAAGGTTCACGAGCCCGCGGGTCGTGAATATCGTCCCGGTTTGGTCATAGCTGCGGTCCTTCCGTGGATCAGGGTTGTGTAGCGCGTCATCAGCTTCGGGGCCGCCGCCCATGGCGTCGGGGTCCAGCGGCAGAACATACTGCACTGATCGTGAGCTTTGAATATACCAAGATAGTCTTACCACCGACGCGTACCTTCTCCGAGATGGAGGATGGCACATTGTCTTGGCTCTGGGCAACACAAAATCAGCTCTTTGTCAAGATCAAACACTCGACAGACATCAACTGACAAGCAATAGAGACGTCGCGGACGAGCGATTCGAGCGTGGAGAATGAGCGAACGCCACTTTCGGCCCGTCGAGGCCATGGCTTGGGCTTAGGAGCGAAGAGTTTGAGGGAGGGACATTCTGATAAAGCTGCCTTTGCGGCTTCGAAAGTGGGGGAGGAGGTACCATACCGGACTGGGGGTGGCAAAGAGAAACAGATATAACACAGAAACGACTGGACGCCCCGAAGCGTGGTTGGTGGTGGTGTTACAGCAAGAGGGTGTCGAGCAGTACGGGGGCGGCGTTTGGCCTCGGAATCCTGGGGGGGCGCGCTGCCTTGGGAACTGCCCGAGGTATAGCCTACTCACGAGTTTCATGGCGGGTTCGCTAAGGGCTAGCCAGAATCGGACTTTTACACGGGCGGGTGGAAAGAATGCATCAAAGATGCCATCGAGAAGCGCAGTGGATACATGCAGCCCGGCACGGGGCCGGACGACCATCCACTAGCACTTAGAACACGCCGGACAGGAAGGGACTTCCGGCGTCGGTTTTGTGATCGCGCGCGCGTTCACGACATGCTCTCGCTTCTCAGTGCAGGGTCCCGCCTCGAGCGGGATTGCATAGCATACCTATACTAGGTGAGACACCGTGTAGCATTGGTCGAATGTGAGTCCATTTCTCTGCAAATTGTGGCGCTCTGAACACACCATATTCGTTGTATAGTTGGCCGTTGGCAAGTATACCCAAACGCGGCGAACAAGCCCGCTGCCGGAAAGTGCACGTTAATCTCCTTGTTCGAGAAGAGATCAAGTGAACCATCACGTACGGAACACCGGGCGCTGCAACTGGACAGGATGTCCAGCCGTCACGCCTTGTCGAGGGTGATTGTTACTTTGCTGAGGGCTTGAGCGGATCAAACACTGCTTGATTACTCGATCGGGATTTGGCCGTGGGCACGACACTTGGATCGTGCGTGCATGCCGATTCCTTGCACGATGCCGCCTCACCGGTATTCTGAAATCAGCGAAAGGGCTTGGCATCACGTAATCCCGCACCACTGGGAAGGCACGTAAGTCAGATCATGTCGCACTCTATAGCTTTGAACATATCCCCGAGGGCGGTTCACCTACCTAGGATCAAGATTGCATGTACCATATCGTGGAGGTGTAGGACTTGACTTCTCTGTGTCGGTGCGAAGTCCTTGGACCGCACTGTGTAGTACAGTCAAAACGAGCCAGCCAGATCTAATCCCGCTCCTTCCGACAATGCGAGTATACCACCGGACGCACCCACCCCCGTGCCCCGACGAAGCTCTTCCACCGCCTTATCCACGCGCTCAAGCCCCGTCTTCTCGCCGCCTTCGCCACCCACCTCTAACCCTTTTTCAGCGGCCATCTCGTCTATCTGCTTCAGGCGCGCGAGAACCGCTTCGTTGGCATGCCGTACTGCCTCGTGTTGGCCGCCTTCTTCCGAATACACGGTCGCCAGTAGGTCGTTCTTGCGAGATAAGTAGTTTCCTAGCGATCCGGTCGGGGCCTGTCCAAAGACGGCATGGCCAGCCTGCGTGGACACGGTGTCCACCAACGTAGGTCCGGTGGGCGTTCCTGGCAAGGGTGGGACCTGTTGCGGTAGCGAGATGTAGTTGCGGTCTACATACTTCTCCAGGGAGACCAAAGCCTCCTTAGCCTTCCGCATTTTGTCGCGCTTCGAAGGGCGACCCTTCTTTTTGGGTGCATTGATGCCTTGTTCATGGGAAGACGGATATGATGTTGACGCTTCAAGAATCGCAGCAGACTCTTGCCCGTCTGGAATAAATACTTCACGTGGTAAGTTGCTGGGGGTTCGTGCATGCAGGGAGGAATGTGGGAGGATATGGAAGACCTGGGCGTCCAGCATCGTGGTGAGCACATAGCTGACATAGGGTTTCAGAGGACGGTATCGGGATTCCTCCAAGGCAGATGGTAATGACAGCATCTCCTCGTATACATCTGAAAGAGTGTGTTAGGTATGCTATGGCTCGCGTCATGAGTCCAATCGCCACCCTACCGATCGGGATGGCAATGCGGGGTACCGCGCTGATAGGTGGCGCAGAAGTTGAAGGTTGCGTGCTATGGAAAGTGTATAGACCAAACAAAGCCGCCACGCGTTCCAGCGGTATTGCAGTTTCTGCAAGGCGTTCTGCAGGACTATGTGAAGGTCATGCACCGATGAGGGTGTTCTGATATCACGTACCAACGAAAAGCCTCTCGGTGGTCCGGAGAAGCGCCTGTCTGGCACGTCCGTCATGGACCCTGAGGTGAAGCCAAATCCAACCCTGTTCGGACCATAGCTTCTTGAATAGCTCAAACGGGCGAATTATCTCGGTATACTGCTCGGAGAATGCAGCAATCAAGGCAGAGATGTCCTCTCGCAATGGGTTTACATAAAGAGAGGAGGTGAAGTAGCTTGGCTGGAGGGTTATTGCCCCGCGTGTGGCTGAAGGTTCCAGAGCGGTGGACATGGGTAAGCTGGCGAGGTGTGGACGAGATGAGCGGCGGAGAAAAGCTTGGCAAGGGCAGCCTCAGACGAGGCGCGCCTACGAAGCCAAACAGGGCACAGCAGCGCGAACGCGTCTTGCGCACGTGCGGCGCGGGGACAAACCACTTGTCCCTTGCCAGTGACGCTCGCCGGTCCCGCCTCCGTCTGAAGACTTCAGCCACCGATGCTGCCTCCCACTTTCTCTCGTCCTCCACTCTGCTGCTCATAACCGCCTCCGTGTCTTGCTCAAGATGCCCGCAATATTCAGACAGCCTAGTGCTGTCTCCTGCTTCTACTGCCAGTCCGCCGTCACTCCCCTCCCGCGCAACCCCCGCTCTTTCCGATGCCCGCACTGTGACTGCTGGAACCGTTATGACGAGCATGGGGAGATTATATCGGATGAACCTGCCATGCATGACGAGAACTTGAACGCGCGCTCTTTTGCCAAGCGTGGTGCGTACGCGCCGCTCCTGAATTGCATTCTCACTCACCGAACGCTCAACCCGGCACGCAGCCTCGCCTCGCAAAGATCGCTTTCCCTCCATGTATGGCAATGCTGTATTTTGCCATGCATGTCAAACCAACCAGATGTTGATCACGAACCTGTTGTCAAATTATCTCCCACCACCCGACGTATGTCAATGCTTCTCAAGCATCTCGTCGTAACTAATTCTTCCCAGGATCCCGATTATGAAAGACGATTAGAATCCCTCCCTGAATACCGACAGTCAGTCGAACTACGATACCCTCCCATTTGCGCCAACTGTTTGCCTGCAGTCGAAGAGGAAATTCGCAAGCGTGACAACATGGCGCGTGTGCGCGCGCTTGGAGGTGCACTGAAGACCACCAGAGGGACTGACAGCCGCCGTCGCTCTTCGGCTTCTCAGAAGGAAAGGGACAAGCTTGAACGCGAGCTGCGAGCATGGAAGATTCGAGGATGTTTGTGGTTTGGAACGCTTGTCACCGTTCTAGCAGGACATATAGCAGGTATGAGATGTGATTGCTTATGCGGACTCGACTAATTTCAGGTCTGCAGTTGCCACATTACATCACCTTGTCTCCCTGCCGGACTTCCTTGTCCCCATCCTTCTTACCCTTGCTCTGGTGTCCATCCTATGGACTGCCTGGAATCCCACCTACGGTACATTCCGAAGATCTCAATTCCAGGGAAGAGCTGTCCGTGTGCACGGCAAGAAGACGTATATTGTAAGTACATTTCTTTCCCATCGAAGGAGCATGGTCTTGACGCTTGACAGGTGTTGCAATCCACAGCATGGCTGTTGCGGTTAAGCACCACGGCTGCCCTCGCTATAGGGAAATACAAACCAGAGCTTGACCGCATTGGGCTATGGCATGACCCTCGTTCTGAGAGTGCTCGGGTCTTTTGCTCCATCCTTGCCCTCCTTGAAATAACGGTGAGGCGTCTCGTAGTATGTTATGATCAAAAATGCTCATATTGTGATCATAGATACTTGTCTGGTCGCACCTTGTGCTGAAAGTACAACATCCTCCCCCGGTCAAGCTCATTGACTCGAAGAGTCATCTACGAGGATTGTCTGTCACCCCATCTCTTCCCTCGTCCCGGGACGTCACCCCGGCCGCCCCTGAGCCAGACCTCCTCGCATCTCTGACCCTGTCGAATAATCCGGTCGTCGCAGCACCTCCTGCTCACAACCCCGTCTTTGGGATGCCCTCCTTCTCATCCAACGTGGAACCGCCGTCCCCTACCCGCAGACCCAAGAGCATGACACCTCGCTCTCCGAGTTCCGATGTAGACATGGACGACGATGACGACGAGCGCGATCCAGACGCGATGGACATCGACCCAACCTCTCCGATGAAGCGGCCAGGGCGCGACGACGACGCGTCTTGGCTCCGCCCACAGCGCTTCTTCGCCCCTGAAGAGCCTACCGGGCTAGAGAACCTTTTCGCACGGACTATTCGGCTCGTCGACGGCTCCGACCAAAATGGCGTTGAGGGCCGAGGACGTGATCATCACGGGCAGCGGGCTCAAAGTTGGCCGAGGCGAATGTGCCGCATTTGGCCGCTGTTGCTTGCTCTATGTATTATTCCTCTATTCGCGGTCGCGGTGTACAGACTCTGGTATGTCCGTACAAGGAGAGTGGTCGACGTGGAAATATGAAGCCGCTTTACGGGGTCTTGTATAGTCAACATGCGAGTCGGACCGCCAGTTATCTATCGTCTATCTAGCGTATTCAAAGGTACGTGCATCCACATCGACCTAAGGGTGCTGATATATATGGATCTGCTGGCGTCGAAAATGGCTAATGCCGTGTCTGAACGAGTTGTCAACTTCGCCGTCTTTCAATCAGCAGGTCGGCAGACGCTTACCTTCTCAGCACCAAGCACTCTCATTAGCCCCTCATAGACCCATAACGCAGACGCATTAACAGGGAAAGCTCTGAGTAGGGTAGGACCGAGCCCGCGGTAGTACCCGCGATAGCCACCCTCGGCAAATATCTGGCGTGCGGTCTGTTGGAAGGAAGGCTTCGGAAGATGATGTGGGGTTGCCATCATGCGACTAGTTGTAGATGGTAAGCCTCAGGAGAAAATGGAATGTACGCCAAACACACGTACTTTTTGATGTTGTCTGCAGGTATAGCCATGATCCAGTACACAAATGAGGCAAGCCCTCCTGACAAGAAATTCGCCGTCGGCGTGCTAATCTGTTCGCCGTTGGTCAATCACTCATCGAGGAGACTGCAACAAAGACCTACAGCGTATGGCGTCCCATCGAGCTTGGAAAACGCCCTCATCAATGCCTACAACACTGGTCAGTGAGATCAACGCAGCCGAGGAGGCGCCTCCACCTCGAACGACCCAAACATCCAAAGGAAGTTACTCCGGAACGCGAGACTGCCCGTGAATCCTGTCCAGAGACCGAAGACACCGTGTGCGCGGGCGATCTGCCGCATGCAATCTATCGGGCCCTTGTACACTCGATCCGCTGACGACCTCTGTAACTGAAGTTGAAGCTTGACTAGATGTGGACGGGCATCAGTGCGCGTACGTTATGGTCCGGCCCCTGCTACAATTCACCTTTCAACTGCTCCATAGGCGTTGCGAGGAGTGCACTTCATGCATCGCCGGCATGTCAATACCAGAAACGCAACGCAGGGATAGTATGGTTACCTCGTCCAACCGGCGAACAGGCCAGCAATCCCGTGACCAACGAGAGTGAGCCGCTTGACATCGGATCCAGGGACTGTTTCTGTCAAGCCTTGCCGGATGAGAAAGAGGCGGTAGTTGTGCAGTGAGCCGAGGAGGAGGGAATCAATCGCGGCCCACCCCACAGCGGGCGGGGTTGCGCCCTTGTACAGAGCGAAGGTAGACTAGTACGGGAAACGCACGGTGTCAGCGGCTGCTGGGATTGTGCTCGTACCAAGTGGAAGGCCTACCTCATTCCGGACGGTCTTCATCAGACAGTCAATGGCACTCTTGTATGTGCCCGGCGGAGAGCATTGCAGCCGAGTCTTGATGGTGTCGAATCTTTGCTGAGGTTACATTCCGGCCACTACACAAGAGACTGGATTTAGACGTAAGACGAGGAAGTCTCTAGCCCATTGGAATATCAACGTACAATACAGCTCAGTACGCACCCATGGCCAACAGCAACCTATTTAGGGTTGTCAATACCGAGGAAGCAGCACAAGAAAGCGTGACCAGGGCGCAAAGCAAAGGGCTGGATGATCCCATGGCGCGTGGCTCAGAAAGTCGGCCTACCTTCGTCAAGCCTGTGTTGCTGTCAATTCACTGTGTCACAAATGGCTCATCAGGATGTCTTACCACTCCCTACGCCGGCTAGGGCTCCTACCAGTCGAACATGACCAGAATCCGATTCAGTAGCCATGTATCTCACCTTGAGGGTTCAAGCAGGGCTTCGTTTGCCGCTCCGACTCGTGAATGACCAACAGGCGCGCATTCCGGCGCTCGGGCCGTACCGTAGGCCGTCCCGACGCCGATCATTATGACACGTTGTGGGCGCCTGTTAAACCTTTCCCCGCACTCTAGTGACTTACTCCGCCAAGGAAGCACATCGAACGCACTCATTTACATCTCTAGCTACGACCACAACCTGCTATCTTGCTCACTTATGCACGCCCGCCAGCTTTGGTATGCTATATGATGGCTGACGACACGGAGCCCGCGAAGCAATGCCGTATATGTCTCGATGGAGAGGACCCCGAGCTTGGTAGGCTCATTCGGCCATGTCTGTGCAAAGGCTCCATAAGCGTGAGTGGGCCTGAGTTCAGGGGTTTGTCAAACAAAGAGACACTCATCTCCTACCCCTCAGTATGTTCATGTGAAGTGTCTGCAACGTTGGCGAAACACGTCCGCTTCTAGGAGTGCGTTCTATGCCTGCCCCCAATGTGGGTATCACTACCATTTCGCCCGGACGCGAGTCGTGGGCATTGCAACGAACCCAAGTGAGTAGTTTCTGACACAACTGCGGCTTAGCGGCGTGCTGGACCTAACGTTTGCTTCAGTTGTCATCGCGGCCCTGTCCACGTTCTTCTTCACGGCCATTGTCATCCTGAGCTCCTTCGTCACAACCAGGTTCATGGGAGACACTGACTCCGAAGACTCATATCTATACTGGTCCAGCATCTACTACCCAGTGGATATATTCCGTGGTCTGGTCCGCATGACAATCGCCATCTTTAACGAGGACGGTCTGCTGGACAACCCCATCGTCTCTCGGCGATCCGGCACCCAAAGGCTCAGAGAACCTCGCGGGCCGCCGGGTATCATGATGCGCCTCCTGCGTCGCTTCCTACTCGGTCTACCCGTCGTCGGTGCTGGCTCAGTGGCGCACATGCTGTGGTCCATACCGATGCCATTCCACTGGTTACGCCTGCGGACGCGCCGTATCGGTCGTCAGTCAAATGATCTGATGGCGCTCATCGTCCTGGCAGTGGTTCTTGCCGGTGCGGCCAGGTATGCAGCTGCACACCCAATCTCAATGCTTCATGACACTCACTGGTCCATCGGCTCAGGGCACTGTACAAGGTCTATCAATTTACTGAGCGAATGACCAAACGGGTGCTCCTACGGGCTGAAGATGCGATTTTGGAGGTTGGCTGAGGTGGCGTATGTGCTACTGGTAGGACATCTGGAAGACATCTCGGATGACTGGGCGATATGTACTTGGATACTGTGGACGGTGTAAATTATTGACCTCACGATTATCATCTTGCGGTGTTGTTGTACTCACACCTTCTCACTCATAAATCATGGAAGTCATTAATTTGAACGTCCAAGACGGACCGCAGAGTCCACCAAAGCCGTCGAGGAACTTGAAATTGTCGACAATTGTGACCGACAGGCAAGAGCATGTGCACGAGCGTCAACTTGATGGGGCTGGCATAGGGCTGGCTAGTCCGTGCTTCCTCGTCAACCCCATGCATGATCGTCTGCCGCAAAGCGTTCGCCGCCCTCGTATTCTTTGCTGCCAGCCGCGTGCCGTACACCGCATAACTATCCCTGACACACCTCACTAGTTCTTGTCGCCACACCTCTCGTACTAGTCATTCAGGGCACGCCGTTGTGACCCTCCCGGACATGGTGTCCTACTCCATACTCCAGCAGTCCATACGGGAGGAGATCGGCCGAGCCGACTTCGATGCGGCTCTGCCTCCCCTCTCGGACAAGACATGGATGAAGATACTCACGCTCAGTCCGCAAGCACACGCGGAGAACGAGCGACTCGAGTTCCTGGGCGATGCCCTCATGTACGCCACAATTGGGCGCCAACTGTACGCGCAGGTCCCGGACGGTTCTCCGCACCTATACACCGTGCGTACTCCTATCCTCTCCCCACGAGTAAGACGTGTCATGTGTGAGGCTGAGACAGTGTGTGCGTGCGGCGTTGCATTCGAACGCCACGTTCGCGATGCTCGCCGAGAAGCTGGACATCATGGCTGTGAGTAGCACCGTACTGCAGGCCTTGACCCGCAAGACGTTTGGGGAAGGTACCGCGGCGCCAGCCAAGTCCAGGCCGCAGATCAAGGCCACCGCTGACCTGTTCGAAACTGTCATCGGGGCGTACTACCTCGACCACGGCTTTGAGGCGTTGTACCAATGGGTCAAGGTGATCTATACACCCCTGATCAAGGCCGTCACCAATACCTTTTACGCACAGTGGGTAGCATCTCGTATCCATATGCCATGCTGTCTACTGATCGCTGGACTCATGAACAGTAGATCCCGCCCGCCTCCACGGGGAGGGAATCGCGATCTCCGCGTCTTCCCCATGAACTGGAGACCGCAAGCCAAGCAGCCGCCTCCTCCAGTCAGTAAGGGGAGGCTGTTATTGAGTCCGGTTAAGCAACGGAAGCGCGTGCTGGAGAAGATCCAGGCTGTGCACGCTATGCGCCACACCCCGAGTGTAAAGACCAGCATAGTTGGCAAGCGAAGTCGTACGTCTACCATTTTCACCCGTGCATCGATGGTACACTCACACCAGCTCAGTCCCGCCCAATCCCATGCTCGTTCCTCCGATCCCAAGAACAAAGATGGTCCCTCCGATTCCAAGAACGAATGCGTCGTCAAGCAAGCTGGCGATCCAAGCAGTCCCAGCAATCAAGAAAACGCCCATTTATATTGATCTCACGTTATCCTCTGACTCGGACGACGAGGGCGTGCAGCTCTTCCGTCATCCTCTCGTGACACCGCGTATCCCTCGTCCTTCCCACTCCGTCTCCAAGCGACCGACACCCGCGCGCACGCCGGTGCCAGTCCCGCCGGCGGCGGCTGCCACGAGCAGCGGCTCGCACTCGGAATCGGAGGACGAGACGATGCTGGAGAACATGCTTACTGTGGACACGTTCTCGGACATGGACTGGGAGCTTTCCGACGATGAGTCGCCGGCGCGCACTCCAATATTTACGGCCTTCCAGCTCAAACTCCATGGGTCGCCCGTCGGTGGCGCTCTGAACGCCGGCATGTCTTCGAACCAAGGTGTCAAGGGGATCCGAAGTGTTCTACATGGATAATATATACTTCATGCCCCTGTCTTTTACCTGTCTCTTATGTCGCCTCATGCCTACCCCCTGATACCTATCACGTCTCATGCCAATCCTCCACGAACGCCGCCCTCCTGCTGAGCGGTTTCCATGCATTCCTTTCTGCTGTATCATTGACTCTCGACATCCATACACATATCTCCCGCTTCATCTGTCTTCTATTTTCGGCGCATGCAATTTCCTTGTACATATACTGCGATCGAGTTTCGTGCCTCTTGCTATAGCTCAATGTTACTTCTGAATGGTTGTGAAGCGCGTTGACGCGCGCACGTGAGTGTGGCCTACGCGCGGGTGAGCGCTGGGCGCTGAGCACGCGAGGACGCGAACCGCGTTTGTTCGCATGCCTTTGGTATTGCCACTCGACCTCTCGCCACCACGACACCCCTTCCATCCACCCTTACCACTACCAACACCTGCATAACGACGAACGATGGCTCCCACGAAGCAAGCTCCCACCCGTCAGGCCATCACTCTTAAAGGGTCCACCAATCTGGTTACTGAGTTCTTCAAATACGCCGCTAACACGTACGCTTCTCGGGAGACTCTCATGACTGGGCGGGAATTGATGGATGTCTGTCCAGGATCCTATTCCAGAGGGGTGTCTACCCCGCAGATGACTTTCACATGGTCAAGAAGTATGGGCAGACCGTGCTCGTTACCCAAGATCTCGCACTTGAGAACTATCTCGACAAGTGCGTTGGCAGCTCCGATGGTTACGGCCTCTATCTCACATTGGTGTCGCGTCCAGGATACTGAAGCAAGTGAACCGTGAGTGGCCAGGATTCAGGAACGTCGCGCGCCGGACATTGACCGCACGCTGCCCTACAGAGTGGCTTCTCACGGGCTCGGTGACACAGCTTGTGCTGGCCATCATCTCAAAGGACACCAGGCTGCCGCTCGAGCGCTGGGTGTTCGACATCAATCTCGTGGAGCCGCCCGCGGCGGCGGAGGGCTCGAAGTCGTGCGTGCACGATCCCATCGCGTGCGAGCGAGCTCGGCTGACCGTGTCACCCCGTTTGCGCACAGCGCGCCAGCGAAGCCCGAGGCCGAGATCCAGGCGGAAATCCGTGCGATCCTGAAGCAAATCGTGTCGACGGTGACGTTCCTGCCCGTGATCGACGAGCCGACGGTGTTCAACATCCTGGCGTACACGGCGGAGTCGGTGGACATCCCCGCGAACGAGTGGGTGGACACGGACCCGCTGGCGATCGAGGCGTCGAAGAGCCAGCAGGTGAAGCTGAGGAGCTTCAGCACAGATGTGCATCGGATCGAGGCCATGGTCGCGTATCGATACGAGGGCTAGAGACCGCAGACGGGGGGCGGTGATGGTGTGCCGCAGAAGGGGATCCCGGGTGCCGGCTCGGTCCTCTATATTTGCACGACTGGGATATTCTGTACCTGTATGGATGACGATTGGTTTCCGAACACGAGGGCTGCTCTAGAGTGTGGATGGACGGTGTTTGTGATTGATGAAGGGCACCGACTGTTGGCGAACGGTGACGGTGTTCTGGGTCGGGGCAATGCAAGCGACGGCGGCGGGGGGTGCGGCGGGGGCGAGGGAGGACGCAGAGTCGAGCCGGTCACGAAACGGGAGGAGGCGAGTGGCTGTTGCTGGGATCTGCGGCGGAGAGGGGAGGCGAAGCTGGCAGAGGGCGCCGAGAAGGCCGGGCAAGTGGCAAGTAGAGCGCCGGCGCGAGAGTACGGTATTGCCATGCCACCCAGTCCCTGTCTGATACTCGTCGCCCGAGCGCGCATGGCCAGGGCGCCCACACCGCACCTCTCCTCCTTTTCTTCTCACCTCCCTCCGTGTCCTCCCCACCCGTCCTTCCGCTTCTCCCTCCCTTCCTACTTTCCTTCACTGTCTGGCCGGCCGGACGACGCTCGTTTGGTATTGTATCTTCTGGGACGGCTTCTAATCACAACTCCACACAACAATGGGCGAAAGCTGGTTCCAGCGCGAGTTCCTACAGCCCCGCCGCCTAGCATTCAATGTCATCTTCTACGGCGTGCAGCTCTTCCTCTTTGGCTATGGCTGGTACAGTCAGGTTCGTACCCTTCCCAGCACTCCTTACCCTCCTCATCTGGTGTCCTCATCCATCTCCGCCCACAGGAAACGAACAAGAAGCTGGCTGCGCTCAACGCGCTCACCTGGTCGGTATGGACGTCTCGTGGTGCCGGTCTTGTTCTCGCCTTCGACGGCGGTATGATCCTCGTCCCAATGCTCCGCAACATCATCCGTGTTGTCCGCCCTCGCCTCACATGGCTCTTCCCCGCCGACGAGAACATCTGGTTCCACAGACAAGTGGCTTATTCGATGGCTTTCTGGACCATGGTCCACACCACTGCTCACTACGTCAACTTCTTCAATGTCGAGCGCACCCGTACGCATCTGCCATCATCCGCTAGCTCGGATGGCATGAGCCACTGACCCGCTTCCTCCCAAAGAGGTCCGTCCCGGACTCGCCATAGACATCCACTACCACCAGGCGGGTGGAATCACTGGCCATTTCATGCTCCTTATCATGGTCCTCATCTATACCACTGCCCACCACAAGATCCGCCACCAGTGCTTCGAGGCTTTCTGGTACACGCACCACCTCGCATTCTTCTTCATGATCGGTCTCTACAGCCACGCCACTGGATGCTTCGTGCGTGACAGTGCCACGCCGGCTTACACCGCTGTCTTCCCGTTCTACACCACCGATCACTGTCTTGGGTACGAGAGCTGGCGATACACCATTTGGCCCGGTATCTTCTACTTCGGAGAGAGGATATGGCGTGAAATCAGGGCAAGGCGCGCGACGCGTTTGTCCAAGGTGCTTGTGCACCCTAGCGGTCTGTCACCGTCTGTCGGTATTTTTAGCCGTTACCCAGGCACTGACCTGCTCGACGTTCTAGGCGCCATGGAGCTGCGTATAATCAAGCCCAGCTTCAAATACGTGCCCGGTCAGTGGTTGTTCATCCAAGTCCCTGACATCTCAGGCCTGCAGTGGCACCCCGTACGTTTCCTTGTTGCAACGCCTGCCAGGATTGACTGACTGTGGCGTTTACAGTTCACGATCACATCTGCGCCGGAGGATTCCTATGTGTCTGTCCACATCCGTCAGGTCGGCGACTGGACCTACGCATTGGGAGAACGCGTTGGTGCAGGTCCCCAGGTGGTCGCTGCGATGACCAAGGCCGCGATCGCCGGACAGGAGAAGGACGACAGCATCTATGGCACCCGTGGCGACTTCGTCGAAATCGACGCGGCCGGCCGAGCTCTTCCCGCGGTGCGGATCGATGGCCCGTACGGCGCCCCTGCTGAGGATGTATTCAACGTCGAAGTCGCCGTGCTCATTGGTGCCGGTATCGGTGTCACGCCCTTTGCGTCGATCCTCAAGCACATCTGGTACCGTCAGAAGCGCGGCACTCTTGGCTCTCTCAAGCGCGTAGAGTTCTTCTGGGTTTGCCGAGATGCGCCGTCGTTCGGTTGGTTCCAGACGCTCCTTCAGGAGGTCGAGGCCGCTCAGGCCGATCGTGAGTGCTTGCGATCGAAACACCGTTGCTACTCTCTAACGTTCCGGACTGCAGCCAACTTCCTGCGCATCAACATCTACCTGACGCAGAAGATAAGCGAGGACATGCTCTGGAACATCGCCGTCAACGACGCCGGTGCGGAATATGACCCGCTTACGCTCCTCCGTACACGTACCATGTTCGGCCGCCCTGACTGGAAGACCATCTACGGGCGCATGGCCCAAGCCATTCAGACTGGGCAGTATCTTCCTGGCACGGACTCTCAGCTGAAGACCAAGGTTGGGGTAAGTGGACGAGTCGAGCGTTCGGGCATTGCGGGGTTGCTAACGCGACCTTTCACAGACGTACTTCTGCGGGCCCGGCGTCCTCGCGAAGGCGATCAAGGAGGCGTGCCAGACGTCCAACTCCGCCAATGTTGAGTTCATGTTCGCGAAGGTACAGTTCCCGAGGTGCCCGATTGACAACGACGCACTCACGTCTCGCGCTCGCTGTATAGGAACACTTCTAAACGCCCCTGTGATGCCAAGCCGTCCCCGTCCCCGCCCCCGTTCATGCACCCATCTCCACCCCTCTCCGAGATCCCCGCTGTACATTACACGTCCTTTGATCGAGAGAACGTTGCTGTGCACCTTGCTATAAATTAATTTGAGAGAGAGCTTTGTAATATCAGAGGTTTTGACATCGTGGGAACTTGGTCGAGGCGTGAGGCAGATCGGCGCTTGTGCAAACAACGCGTCCACAAGGTCGGACGCGCCCAGGACGCGCCACCTACAGTACTTTGCTTCAGTTGTGCGTTACCTTTCCGCGGCAGGACCGTGAACGCGACATTGTCTGCTCGCAATCCTCTGACCGCCGCTTTCCTGTGTGACCACGCCACTTCTGGCACGACATGACGGACGCGATGGAGAAAGCGCACGAAGTGTTGCGGAACACCTTTGGATTCCAGTCGTTCCGTCATGAGCAAGAAGCGGTACGTCTCAGCGTCTGGGTTCTGTGATATCGCACATTTGACAAGACGCTGTGTGAAGGTCATACGCCGGCTGCTGGTCGACAATGACAACGCGCTCGTCTTGTTTCCGACTGGAGGTGCGTAGACGCACGAAAGGAATGCCCGGCATACCCACTCAGGATGCAAATTCAGGGGGGAAGAGTCTGACGTACCAGATTCCTGCGCTGTGTCTTCCGGTACGCTCGCACGCGTTTGTCCGTGAACGAGTTGTGTGTGACGCGGGAGAACGATAGGGCTTGACCCTGGTCATCTCACCGCTCATTGCGCTCATGAAGGACCAAGTGGACGGACTGGTTGCGCGAGGCGTCAAAGCTGCGAGCCTGGATAGCACTCAAGGGGCAGAACGCTCATCGTGGATTAAGGGCGAGGTTCTCAGCGGTTCCATGAGGATTCTCTATGTTGCCCCCGAGAGGTGATTGTTCTTCGTCCGCGGTATTGTCTCTGCTGACGGCATATATTTGCATGCAGGCTGAACAACGAGGGATTCATCACGTTGATGAAGCGCGTCAAGATCTCCCTTCTGGCGGTGGACGAGTCCCACTGCATATCCCAGGTGCATATGCGACACGAGGCCGCTTCCGGCGAGAACAGGTCTGACACTGCGTTCCCAGTGGGGTGCGAGTTTCCGCCCGGAGTACCTGAAAATAGCGCGCTTCGCGGAGGAGCTCGACGTCGAGCGCGTGCTCTGTCTCACGGCGACTGCGACGCCCTCGGTCGCCAAGGACATCTGCGACAGCTTCTTCATCGACCGCGCCGCGGGCGTGTTCCGGATCCCGATGTACCGGCCCAAGTGAGTCTGCTTCTGCGCACGGGCATCTGATTGTCGTCGATCCTGAAGCGCACGACGTCAGCCTTGCTCTGCGTGTCGAGGTGGCGGCCAATTTGGACCAGAAGATCAAGCGTCTCGTGGCTATATTGCAGGAACGGACCGGTCCCTCGATCGTCTACGTGACGCTGCAGAAGCATGCGGATGAGGTGGCGAACGAGCTGTCCCCGCACGGTCTGCAGGCCATGGTGTACCATGCCGGCTTACCGGCCGAAGACCGCGAGCGCGTCCAGCAGCAGTTCATGGATTCTGACAAGGGCATCGTGGTCGCCACTATCGCATTCGGTATGGGCATCGACAAAGGTGCGCTGCCTGGTTGTTCCCTCGCCCCATCATTGAGACTCGCGTTGACGTCCGGACCAGCGGACATCCGACAGGTAGGTCTCTAACGCGACATGGTTGAAGACCCCCCCTGACAGCCCGCAGGTCATTCATCTCTTCATGCCCAAGACGTTGGAGAACTACAGCCAGGAGGTCGGGAGAGCGGGCCGTGACGGCTTTCCCGCGGAGTGCTACATGTTTCTCTCGGCGGCCGACCTGCCCGTCCTCGACGGATTTGCGCGTGGAGATACATGCGCGAAGCGCGACCTGGAGCTGTGGCTTCAAGAGGTCGCGCGCAAAGAACCCGCGTCCGACAGCACAATCGACTTCAACCTCTACAAACAGGCCAAAGAGTGGGTGCACATCCTCGGGAGGTCCAAACTGTGTGGACTGTCACGCTAACCATGACATTCGTCCAGCTATGATATCAGGGTGGGTGTGGCGACCACATTGGCACAGACTTCTCACTGATCGAACGTCAGTCAAACGTGCTCAACCTGTGTTATGCGCAACTGGAGTTGGATTACGGGTATATCCGTGCGACGACCCCGTACTTCTCGCTCTACGACATCTCGGCCAAGACCCCAGCTGGATGGCAGAAAGTCATGTCCGATACATCGCCTGCTGCGACAGCTATACGCACCTATTGGCGGCCAAAAGGTAGTGGTTATCAGGTATGTTTCCCTGCGTCTCTGAATTAATGAATATTAATCGGTCGTTCGCCAGGTTGATATGGTGACAGCCGCAGAGCACTCAAAGATCGATCGAGCTGAGCTTGCTCGAACAATCAGTGTGTGGGAGATGGACGGTCAGTCCGCTTCATGATTAGTGGACCATGGTCGAGGATCAAACCTTAGGGTTGTTCAGGGAACATCAATAGCAAACCTTCACAAATCAGGGCGGTAGGTGTTTCGAACGGTGCTTCATGAACAAACACGCTCATGCATGCGCTGCTGATAGCGGTATATGGTACTCAAACCGATGCCAAGGGGCACCAAGGATACCAAGGACCTGGTCACCATGATGTACACGCGAATGGTCGCTCGGGAAGAGGAAGCGGTCGAGAAGATCCGGCAGGTCATTCAGTTCGCCACGACAGATGATTGTGAGTGTAAAAGGTGGATATCCGGCAGGCGCGCAATGCTTATTGACTCTTCGCAGGCATGGCGCAGACGTTGGCGGCGTACTTTGGTGATGACGCAGTCGTACCGGACAGCATGTGCGGGCAATGCACATTCTGCCTGACCGGCGCAGGCGTCGAGTTTGAGCCACTTGCGCAAGCCGTCCCAGATCCCTACCGCATCCGGCAGATCCTGGATGCTTGCCCCGAGCGGGACGACCCCCGTCTGCTTGCACGCATGGCCTTTGGGATCACCTCCCCACGTCTCACTGCCGGCAAGTGGTCGACGTACCACCCGATGTTTGCGAGCATGGTCGACACCGACTTCAATGCGCTCGTAGCGGCGTTCGATATCGAGTGCAAGAAGGCAGGATATGCCAAAGCGGAGCCTCAAGCACCGGTGCGCACTGCTCAGAAGCGGAGCTTCCCTCAGTCTTCCGCCTCCTCGTCCTCGCGAGGAGGCAACCGCGGCGGTCATTGCGGTGGTTACAAGCGGGGACGAAGAGGATATTAGTTATGGACCGGGATAGCAGGGCTTGCTAGGTATCGTGTGCGAAACCACGGATAATGTACGATACATGTGCACATTCTGTAGTGTATGTTGGATTTTTATGCTTACATGTACAATATGACGAGCTCGCGCGAACTCGCCTTGTTTGCTCACCATGTCTCACATTGTCTTGTTTTCGAATTTTATTGTACTCTGTATGTATATAGTCGCCCGCGCGCGTCGAATCCACCTCACGCGTTTGCACTCGGCCAAACGCGATCGTCCGCGCTCGACTGCTCCCTCCGCGCGCCCTCGTTTTCTCACACAAACGCGTCTCCTCCGCCGAAGGATAATTCGTGCACGCTGCCTGGTGGGGCTGGAGCCACCCGACGAACCCGACGACCCCGCGTACCCCCGACGACCCCGCACACTCGACGACGACCCCGCGTACCTCCGACGACCCGACGACCCCGCGAACTGACGACCGACGCCCCGCGAGCCGCGCTGACCCCTCGCGAACCCCGACGAACCCCCGCAACGACGACGACACCGACCCCGACCCCGCGCAAATAAGCGCCCACGGCACGCGCTCAACCCGCACCCCTCTGGACGCCGAACCCGCCCCCGCACCCGAACGACACCCCTCGCGACCTCCGCCGCCATGACGTCCCCCTCGATCGCGAAGCTAAACGACGAAAATTACACCGAGTGGATCATCGGTATCGAAGCCCTCCTCACGCGCAAGGGGCTCTGGGACATCACGTGCACCCCCGTCAACGACTCGCGCCCCCTCGGCTCCGATGGCTCGCGCGCCGTGAAGAACTGGCGCGAGAAGAACGGCCTCGCGCGCGCCGAAATCATTCTCAACATCGACCCCGCGCAATATGGGCATACCTCCAGCGCCTATGCGAACGACGTCTGGGAGGAGTTGCGCCGCGTCCATCAAGCGCGCGGCTTCGGCACCCGAATGGCGCTTTTGCGCAACTTCTGGCGCATGGCGAAGAAACCCGATCAGACGATGACATCTTGGATCGCTGATGTCCGACGCGCCACCCGCACCCTCGAGGAGATCAATGCGCCCATCAAGGAGGAGCACACGATCCTCGTTCTCACCAATGGCCTCCCCGACTCGTATTCTCAAGTTATCGTATCTCTCGACACGACCCCCGAAGACGACCTCTCCCTCGAGCACGTCATCAAGCGCCTCATCAACAAGGAGTCTCGCATCCACGCTGCCGCACCCGCATCCACGCCCGCTACCCCACACTCGCTCCCCGACAATGTCGCCTTCGCCGCTACCATGAAGCCGCGCACCCCGATCGAGCGTATCACGTGCTTCAGGTGCGCCAAGAAGGGCCACTACCAGCGCGACTGCCCGCAGCTCAAGGAGAGCGCAAGCCTCGCTACCATCGACGAAGCATGGTAGATTCAGGGGATGTGTCGTTAATGTATGTTTTTTTTGATTTCCTGACGGCCATTTTCCTTCGACTACAATTCATTTCTTGCTCGCCCGCGTCTCGCTCGAGGGGATGTGTTGGATTTTTATGCTTACATGTACAATATGACGAGCTCGCGCGAACTCGCCTTGTTTGCTCACCATGTCTCACATTGTCTTGTTTTCGAATTTTATTGTACTCTGTATGTATATAGTCGCCCGCGCGCGTCGAATCCACCTCACGCGTTTGCACTCGGCCAAACGCGATCGTCCGCGCTCGACTGCTCCCTCCGCGCGCCCTCGTTTTCTCACAGTGTAGTCCCATCGTGATTCCGTATTGTATGACCGTGCTGTATAGATTTTGTCTTGTCTTCTTGATGCATGTTGCAGTGCGAGCTAGCGCCGTGGCCAATACTCTGATTTCTGAGGACCAACATCCCAGAGCGTTTGCAGGGGACACGCGCTTCGGGTGACCGTGACGTGACGCGCGCGTTGGCCTCGGACGCGCGAACCTGCCGCTGTGGCTGCTCCTACCTCCCTCCCTCTATCTCTCTCCTCTCCTCGCCACTGGAGGCCTCGCTACACGCATTATCGTCTCTCTGTCTATGTTCCGCTGATTTGCTTTTGCTCTGCTTACTGATTATTGTATCATATTCCTCATGTCTGCTGCCACACCCGCCGCATCCACTCCAGACGGAGTATCACCCTCCGCCTCCAACGCCCCTGCTGCGGACGCATCCCAAGATGCCGCTGTCAAAATGGAGCATCTAATCCTGGACTTTTTGCGCGCGCGCGGACACAAGGCGGCCGAAAAGGCGTTCTTGGAGGAGCTCGAGCGCAACGGGGCGGCCCCGGACGAGAAGGACAAGCAGCCCGAGACCACGGCCGCGCACACGATTTCGCAGGAGGAGCTCGTAAAGCAGCTGGCCATCTTTGCGCAGAAGCCCGCGAACCCGGACGAGAACGCGCTCAAGGACAGCTCCAACGTCCTCCAGGAGCTGTCTGCGAAGGGCACTCCGCAGAACATCCAGAACCTCCTCACGAATATCGGGGCGGTTGGAGCAGAGGAGATCATCTCTCATGACCCTACCGACCGACACGAGGGTTTCCGCGAGTTGGAGGCGTGGGTGGACGGCTCGCTCGACATGTACCGTGTAAGTTGTTGTGGCGGGACGCGTTCCACTAGGTCCTGACCGCATCTGCAGCCTGAGTTCCGACCTATCTTGTTCCCAATCTTCTGCCATTTCTACCTGGACCTTGTACAACAAGGCTTCCGTGAAGCTGGTATGCACCTTCGCAGCCTCAGTATAGACCGTGTCTCATTCGTTTCGTCTGCGAAGCACAAGACTTCTACTCGGCGTTCTCGTCGTCATTACCCTCCGTCCATTATCCGACTCTCAATCACCTCTCTACAATCACGCTACCATATCACGTTCAAACAGACGAGGTCGCGCAACGATTCAGGACCGAGAAGTACATCGTGCGGATGAGCCGTTCAGGTTTCAGTCTGCTCATAGGGTGGTTGACCGAAGGGACGGGAGGAGAGCCTTCTGGTTCCGGCGAAGGTTTCTCTGGGGAGAAGGGCAAGCGTGGCCGTGCGGCGGTCATGCGGGTGGTCAACAACCACTTACGCTTTGAAGGTATTCACGGGTTACTCGTGTCGGAGACCATGCTCACAACTTCGCCCAGTCACATCCACAGCTACGTCGTCCGTATCTCCGCGGGCTTGGGAGGAATCAACAGGATTCATCTCAGCAGTGGTTCCCCAAACCAACGGGAGCACCACGGATGCGACCGCCTTTAATGCCTCCAAAGGGGAGCTTAAGCTCGGTCCCGCTCCTATACCCGAGGACTTGCGGGCGGAGACCGAGCGCACACTACAAGATCAAGCCATGGTAGACCATGATCCTGGAGCCCGCTACGACCTCCAGTTCGCGCGCCAGGCTCCTCCCCCGGGATTGGTCTCCCCCACTTTGGCTGAACTACCACCACATCCTCCAATGTTCAAGTCCGTCGATGTCAAACGAGAGGTGGAGAAGGTCCGCGATGCGCGGAAGCGCATTCGGCTAGACCCTTCCGTGTTGAACGGCGCGAATGTGAATACTGCACAAAGCGCTGCGGTGAGAGCGCGAGCTCTGCCCAGCATATGTGCGTATACGTTCCATGATGTTGGTGAGGGGTACGTGCATTGCTTCCTCAGTATGCGCTGTGATCTGACTAGCCGCAGGATACCATGTTGCGAGTTCTCACCGGATATCTCCCTACTGGCGGCTGGCTCCTCCGAGAGCTACGTTCGACTATGGAGCCTCAAAGGCGAGAAGTTGAAAGGCTACCGTAGCGACTTCCAATCTAGTGCTGTACGAGACCGTGAGTACCCCAAGACCGCGGGTCAGTCACAGTGATGACAACGGTTCTCTTGCAGCCCCAACACTGAACAAAATTAAGGAAAAGGGCGGCTCAACCACACGCAGATTGATCGGACATAGCGGGCCCGTCTATTCCGTTGCTTTCGACCCCATCGGTGGCTCTGCAGACCCACCACGATACCTCCTCTCCGCGTCCGCAGACGCAACAACGCGTTTGTGGTCGCTCGATACCATGACGAACGTCGTCGCCTATCGGGGTCATCAAAACCCTGTATGGGACGTGAAGTGGAGTCCCATGGGCATCTACTTCGCGACAGCCAGCCGGGACAGGACAGCGCGACTGTGGTCAACAGACCGCACATCAGCGCTCCGCATATATGCTGGGCATCTCAGTGATGTGAACGTGAGTGCCTGAGTGGTGTATAGCTCGTGCGCCCGGGTTGATGTGGCGTGCTTGTCCTGCAGGCTGTGGGATTCCACCCAAACTCGATGTATCTTGGCACAGCATCGAGCGATTGCACCGCGCGGCTGTGGGACGTCCAGCGCGGCTCCTGCGTCCGTGTGTTCTACAGGCATGATGACATCGTCTCGACGCTCTCCTTCAGCCCGGATGGTCGCTACCTCGCCACTGCTGGTGAGTTGAGGTGTTGTCCTAGACGCGCCCACTCTGCTGACTTACGAGTCTGACCAGGCGAGGACCTCGCCATACGCCTATGGGATCTCGGGTCGGGTAAATGCGTGAAGAAGATGATGGGACACACTGCATCAGTGTACTCGCTCGCCTTCAGCGCGGAGTCAAGCTTACTGGTCAGCGGAGGTGCAGACTGGACTGTCCGTTGCTGGGATGTCAAGGCGGCTGGTGGACCCCGCACCAAGGCCCGTGAAAACGGCACGCTGACGAACGGTAACACTGAGGACCACCCGCCTGAAAAGGAGGAAGTCCCAAGCAATGAGACGTGAGCTAGCTCCATAGCCAGTCCAGCTGCACCAGGCGCTGACATATGCACACAGGGCGGATCTGTTGGCGACATTCCCCACGAAGCGGACACCTATCATCAACGTGCAATTCACACCGAGGAACCTTTGCCTAGTAGCTGGCCCGTACCTTTCTCCCGAGACACGATGAATGCGATGCGACGATGGCAATACTGTACAAAACAATTGCTGCGTGATACGTCCGGAACCAAACCCGCACAACACTACGCCCATATATCACTCCTAGTGTCCAGGATATCCTGCCACTCCTCCTCCGCCATCTTCTGGAATCTCGTCCAGTCAGACTCGGTCAAGGCCCTTGTGGGAAGCAGATCGACTTCGTGTTCCCTGACGAAACAATAGGCTGCGTCCGCGTTCCGTTCGTCCAGATCGTAAAGGATCTTCACGATCCTGTACCAATTGTTGCCAATTGCGCGAAGCCCACTGTCTCCCCCCTTCCACTCCTTATACACCTGCGCAATCAGGCAGAGCCGGTGCCCGTCTAGCTTACCGCCTGCGATTGAGGAGCGGCGGAAATTGTTCTGTCCCTGGCTGGCCCGAGGTGTTTGAGACGCCTGTTGGGATGCTTGGGACGAACGGGACGGCTGGGACGCTTCGTTCTCGTCCTCGTCTCCGCCCTCGGATTCCTGAGAGCAGCCCTGAGAGTAGGCTGAGGACTGAGAAGAGGATTGTGTGGTTTGGGACGACGCTTGGTAATCGGCGTCCGCCGCGTCGCGCTGCAGCATTTTGTTGTGTTCCCGGTCTGGAGCTTCCTCCTTTTGATAGAGCTATACACATACCTTGTCGTCAGCAGCTTGCACCCGATTGTCATCCTCGACCATCCAAAGGTCCACTTCGGCTTGCTCTTCTGCACTTGCCAGATCAGCTGCGACGTAGTCACGCATGTTTGGAACAGCTGGTGGAGTTGGAGTTGTTGGTTTGCGAGGGGTACGCACTCAAGGTGCAGCTTAAGTATGCAGCCGTCGCCTTGCAGAGTCTCCGCTTTGGACGGCACAGACACAAACACATACTTCGTCGTCCGTATTGTGGCATTGCAGTGACTTGCCAGCCTCTCTTTGGCACGCATGCAGGCTGATGTGTACCAATGCCATGTCCTCCTCATATACTAGCAACGTTGCCCTAGCGATGTCTCACAAAGGAGGCGAGGACAAAGTGTGAAGGGTGGCACGCGTGCTGGCAGTGGCCCTAACCGGGCGAACGCGTGTGGGTGGCTAACACGACGCGGCGCGACGCGCCTTAATGAGTCACGTGGATACGTAGACGCCCATTCAAGGGGTCGTGTTGAGCTCGCTCCCGCTCTGCGGCACTTGTACACCACAACCACTCTCTGCCCACCACTGCTCACCACTACCCGCTGTCTACTACCGCCTGCCGACACAAGATGGACATGGTTGGTGACAATGCCTCTCTCCAGTTCAGGATCAACGTTGAACATGTCGCTCGCAGCCAACGGACAACATGGAGGACGTCATGATGGATTACCATGTCCACAGGGCCGCACCTATGGACCGTCCTACAGGCCACTACATACCCATCCTTCCTGAACACCAAGAAGCAAGCATGGTCAACGCTGCCAGTACTACAGGTGAGTATTGGCCCGCGTACGACGCGCATTTGCCTACCTTTGCCTGGCGCCAGTTCTGACCGAGATGGACCGCCTTTACGAACAAATGCGAGCAGTCATCGCCAACGCTGCCCAGCCACGCGAGCCTATCCGGGACATTCCTGTCAAGGTCCATGTCAGAAGGCCGGACAAGGACTCCTGGGCCTACATGGGCCGCGGTATAGTCTCCCAGGAGATTACGGGCCAGTCGTCCAGAGTCGGTACGCAAGCCTTCGCTTATCCTCCGCTCCACCGCACGCGTTTCTCACTACCTCACCACATCAGTCGTGCGCTCCGCGACCTCTCACAAGATTCTGACCGTCTTCGGGGAGGTCGGTGGCCCTCGCTGTAGTCGTGTGCCTGACTAATTCCATCCACTCAGGGCGCTGCTCTGCAAGCTGAGAGACGCGGGAATTTTGTGGTCATCGGCTGTGTCGAGGACTCTCGAGTTGTGTCTTGGTCTCTGAATGTGAGCTCCCCTCCCCATTCTTCCCGGACTGTGGACACTGACGTCTCCTGTGCACCCACTCCGACCTCATCGTCGGCGCCTTTACCCGGATATCTCCATGTTTGCGTTTGCAAACTGCGTCTACCAGGCACTGAACCATTCCGAGACGGTCCGTCTGCTCGCGAGCATTGAACTCGCCGCCTACGCCTGCAAGCACGCCCTGGCCGATCCGGCCCTGCACAGCGCCATCCGCCGCCGCATCGCGCGGGTGATCAAGGACGACCGCCGCCGTCGTCACAGGCGCCGCAAAGATCAGGACGCGATGGTCGCCGCCTTTGCGCGTACCGGTCTCGCCGACTCCGAGGGTGGCTCGGCGGCGAACAGCGTGCCCTCCGCGTACGCCCCCTCGTTCCCGACGCCTGCGACCGTGCCCGCGCCCGTCCCGATGCCGGTCCCGAACCCGGCGCCGGCGTCGTGGCAGGCCCCGGACGGCGCGTACCCGGGCATGCAGCAAGAGCTATAGCGTGTGACGCGCAGAGCCCGCGCAGGCGGCCGCCGCACATCCACTAGAGAGGCCGGATAGGAGTGTCGGAGGGGGTCGAGCCGGAAGTCCCATGCCACGCGTTATTGCTAATGTATTGTATCCCCCTGCGTCCGCCCGTCTGCCGGGGCACCCACCATGTTGTCATACCTGTCTCTGTATAACCCACGTCTCTGTTCTAGTACGCCCACGACCCCATCAGCCCTAATCTATCGTCTTTCTCGCTTTCGCTCCGACGCGCTAGCTTGCCCGCCTGACCTCGCACGCCGCCCGTTCAGGAAAGCGTCGGTGTTGTACTATCTGAAAGCGGCAGGTTAATGGGTGGGTGGGCGGTCCTGCGGCGTATGCTTATGTATATGCTACTCCTGTACGTGGACTGATCCACTACACACAACATACGATAGCGTACGTCGTGTCCGTGTTGGCAGAACATTGTGCGGGGGGTGATACGATAGTAATAGGCGAATAAAGATGAAGCAACGGTGAGGACCAGACGAAAGGAAACAAGGTCCGGCGGAAACAGCTTCCGGTCAGTCGGGCCTGCCCACGGAACGAATCGGCGACGGGACGCATGTACGCTGCTGCGCCAGAGAGGAGGGAGGAGGGGCCAGTAAGGAGCGCGGTAGGTAAGGAGCGGGAGTGGGAGTGGGGTGAGGGGGATAGGTTGGGAGCACTGGCGGGATATACTGTGGACAGGCGAGGGAAACACGGAGAGACGGCTCCGACCGACAACCGAGGACGAACCGGGGCACTACAACACGAAACGGCTATCCAACAGCCCTCAGGGCTCGCCGCCCAGGGAAGAAGGAGGAAGGGAGCAGGGGGCAGGGTGGCGGGGGGTTGACTAAGCAAGAGACCAGAATACCCTATATCACGGAGGAGATGGAGAGCAGGAGAGCAGCAGCAGTCCGGATGTGCGCGCAGCCGCGGAGGAAGAGAGGGAAGGGGGTCGTGTCAGCGTCGTCGCCGTCGTCGTCCGTCGCGCCGCCATTGCTATGACAGGCGGGGGCCGTGCTCGGACGGGCCGTCCGTAAGGTACGCCAGCCCGGGCGACGTCGAGGGCGCGGCTCCGCTCGGTGGTCGCGGGAGGTCCGACGTGCGCCCGTACCGCGCCCCCGCACCGGACCCTGACGCGCCGGAGCTGCCTGCGGCCGCGGTGGGCGAGGTGGGAGCGGAGGGGGGCTGCCCCGGGGCGCGGCGCTCGCTGTACTGCGGCGGGAGCTCGATCACCTCGTCGTCCGGCGGCGGCGGCGGGTCGTCGTCGATGTCCGTGTGGAGGATGAAGCGCGCCGAGGGCGCGTATGGTGACACGCCCGCCGCAGCCGCTTTTCGGCGCATGCCCGAGGTGATAGTCTGGTCCCAGGAGCCGATGCTGCCCTCGTCGGGGCGCCCGCCGTGTCCGGGGCCGTCGTAGAGCGAGCCGCGGTGGACTGGGGGCGGGAACTGCGACCCCACGGCGGAGCCGGGCGGGTGCGCGAGTATTGTCGTCGCGGGCCCGTAGGCGGAGGCTGCGCCGTACGGGTCCGCGCTCGGGCGCCCGAGGAGGTCCGCGGTCGAGTTGGGGGTCGAGACGGGGATGTCCTCGTTGTGGTAGAGCGGGTACGGGCTAACGCGCGCGCTGGGCAGCCCGGAGCCGGAGGGGTCGTGCATGAGGTCGATCTCCTTCTTCTGGAACTTGCCGAACAGCTTGCCCTTGAAGACGGAGCCGCCGCCCCGCCGCCGTCGGAGGTACCACCAGACGAGGGTCCCGACGATGAACGCGGCCACAAGACACGCGATGACGGCAGCGGCGACAGTGCCGCCGCTCGTCTTGCCCGAGGCCCCGCTGCTGTCCGGATTTGTAGTGGAGGACGCGGAGTCGGAAGCGGTCGTGCTCGTCCCTGATTGCGTTTTGCTACCAGTCGGCTTGCTCTGAGCAGAAGTCGTCTGGGAGGGTGCGTTCGTGACGGATGCCGGGGAATTCTTCGCGAGACATGTCGCGTCGTCAGACATCCCCACCAGGTTCACTTGCGTGCTGCCTCCCTGCCGGCCACGGGAGTCGACCATCATAAAGAGCAGGGAGGTCCCTGCCTTGACATTGGCATTCCAGTCGAAAGTCGCCGAGCCCCTCGGTGGGTTCAGGATGAACGACGATCCGGCAGGGACGACTCCCTGTTGGGTTGTCAGTATCCCAAACCACAGAGAACAGCGCACGGGCATACATAGATGGTGATAGGTTGGACCGCCTCGTCGTATCCGGAAAATGAGTAGGATCTAGGCAAGTTGAGAAGCAGCCACGTCTCAGGTCAGACTACCACTCACCGACACTGGGTAAGGGCGAGAGGCGTGTCGTAGTAGAAGTCTACGGCTGCGAAAGAGTTGAGCGAATTGTGGAGATCAATCAAATAGGCATGGTATTTACTAGGTATGGTCGTATTACAAGACTTCTTCCCGGACGACTTGCCTACGATGAGCACATCGGAGACCCCGCCCGAGGCAAAGCCAGTTGAATCGGACATGATGGCCAATACCTGCTGGTCCTTGGCATACGGGAGAGTGGTTGTGAACGAGCCCTGGCCATTCTTGTAGTTGTCGGCAGGTATGTTCAGCGTTGACGGTGTACCGTACGCCTGGATGGAACGGTTCGAAGGCACATTGATCATCAAGAGGGAGAGATACATACAGGTGCAAATGTCAGCTGGAACGGGGCTGTTCCGCCTGTGTCGCGTTCGAGGACTATCAATAAACGGAAAGTGGGGGGGCAGAAAGGAGGAAGTACCTTTCCATGAGATAGAGAAATCGTCACACTGCGTTGCCGCGCCGTAAGAAAACGTGAAATTAGCAGCGTAAGCTTGCAACGGCCATAGCAGGATAAGCGTCGAGAGAAGTCCCCAGCCGTTCGTCCACATGGACCAAATAGTTGTGTGCGTTTGGAGGGCGTAGACTGGCGCTTGAGACTAGCAGCGGAGCGCCAGGACAGGCAGAAGGCGGAGATACAGTATTTGGGTGGAAGCGGGCGGAGAAGGAGCGCGCAGGGACTGTACAGCACAGAAGATGGAGAGGGCGGTGCGAAGAACGAACGACGGGGGACGGAGGGAGGGAGGAGAGGACGAGGAGGCGGAGGTGAAACTGGCGATGGGCGGGGATGGCACAGGCTTTGGCCTCGCGCGAGGTCTCTCGACCGCGACGCCGCGTGCTCGCCCGAGGGGCCGTCGGCGCCTGTGGACACGGCAGCGTCGTGCTTGGCACCCCGCCCGTCATCTCCATCGATCCCGAGTCCGACGCTCCTCGCCCACAAAATGAACTCGACCCGCGCTGCTCGTGCCGTCCCCCGTCGCCCTCCCCCATCCGCCTCCGAATCCTGTGCGCACCCGCGTCCCCTCGACAAGACGCAAGACGCGCCCTGTCCCCTACTACTCATTCTCATCCAAACCCGCCGGGATACGCGCGTTGATGTTGAGACAAGCGAGCCTGCACCGCTTTCTCATTCTTCGGCCGCCCCGGTGCCAGCTTTTGACACAGACTTTCCCACTCTAGCAACCATCCTGCAACAACCGCCGGGACTCACATCGCTTTACTACAGTAGGCTCGCCTCACGCCGGCCGTCCTCCCATGATGACACCCTGAGCTCTGAGCTTTTCGGATTTCCTCAAGCCTCAGGTTCACCAGTTGTACAGCTACGTACCTGGGAACTACGCCTCCCACTGGGATCCATGCCTGGGCGATTCACACACTGATATAGTGTGCTTGGGCAGTGCAGTGGCACTCGAAGTGGCTCCTCTCGAGTCTTGCCCAATGGGGAGATTCCCATCACGTGCTCCTCTCCCAAACCCAATCATCGTCGACTCATTCTAGTAGTACACGCAGCAGCCAGCCGGGCGAGGCTGAACGCGAGCTATGGCTCTGTTTTGTATACTATCCTCGCCCTGCAATATGAGCATCAGCCCAAACATCCGAATCCAGGTGTTAAGCGACCTCCATCTCGAATTCCCTCCTCCGCGGTGGTCCACCCGTCATGGCCGTGACTCCTATCAGTACGAACTCCCGGCAGAAGCAGAAATCCTCGCCCTGCTAGGAGACATCGGCGTCACCGACGACGACCGTCTGTACGACTGGCTCCGCATCCAACTGCAACGCTTCAAGCTCGTCTTCTTCCTGGCTGGCAATCACGAACCGTATGGGTCCTCCATAGTATGCGACTCACCAACCTCGACCCCGCTCGCTGACTTGCTAATGGTTACTTTGCTCTTGTCCACCAGGAGCAGTCGACCGCTAAGCTGAGCGAATTCGCCGAGAAGTGCGCGCTATCTGCCGAGCAGCACGGTTCTGGACAGCCCTCGGGTCGTTTTGTCTTCCTCAACCGCACACGCTACGACCTCTCAGACAGTGTCACCGTCCTAGGCTGCACTCTCTGGTCTCGCCTCGATCCTGCCCGGAAGTTCTCCATCCGCCTCGGGCTGACCGACTTCAGCCAAATCACTCAGTTCACACCCCGCTTGTACCAGTCTCTCCACGCCCAGGACCTCTCATGGTTGGAGCGCAGCATTTCCGACATTGCCGCCAGCGAACCTCACCGCAGGATCATCGTCATGACACACCACGCGCCCACAGTCGCCGGCACGTCGAATCCGCGGTACGCCGGCAGTCCCATCAGCTCTGCGTTCGCGACGGAGCTTGTGGGCGGACTGTGCTGGGTGGAACAAGTGAAGGTGTGGGCGTTCGGTCATACGCACTGGGCTTGTGACTTCGAGCGGGAAGGTGTCCGGGTGGTTAGCAACCCCAAAGGATATCAGGACGGGGGAAAGAGTTTCAAACCGGGATTTGTGGTAAATATATGATGTATGTACTGTCACATCTTCCGATTCTTCGCGTACGCTTCGTATGCGTCGTATCTGGGTCCCGGGAGGAACGACCTCGATTGTGTTGGTTTGAGACGGACACGCCTCGTTCCTACTCGGTTACTAAAACAAGCGCTGCAATGTATGTATGCCTATTTGTTCTGTGGCGGCGATCAGACTGTCTAGACGCGAAATAGCACAGTCCACCGGTGACCACACGCTGCGCGTTGGTTTCCGACTCCCCTCTCCCTCCCTCTCGCAGCGCAACGACCTCTAGTCCACCACCATGGGTCTCCCTCCGACCCAGGTCTGGACACGCGAGCAAGTCGCGACGCGCATCCTCGCCGGCGACTCCCTCTTCGTCCTGAACGGCAACCTCGTCCGCGTCCCGCCCTCCTGGCTCACCGCGCACCCGGGCGGGCAGCTCGCCATCCTCCACTTCGTCGGCCGCGACGCGACGGACGAGGTCGAGGCGTTCCACTCGGATGAGACGCTCCAGCGCATGAAGGGCTTCATAATCGGCCGCGTCGAGGCGGGCGAGGACGGCTGGGAACCGTTCGTGCCCCCGATCGCGAACGGCTGGGTGCGCCGGCCGGGCGCGGGCGGCAAGACGGAGTGGTACAACGAGGCGCGCCCGCTCGAGCCCGAGCTGAAGGACAAGGCCGCGCCGCCGTCGGAGATCCTCCTGCGGCCGCGCGAGGCGGAGACGGCGGAGTGCGGGCCGACGCTGAGCACGCTCCAGGCGGCGCCGAACGCGCTCTCGCTCAAGCACGAGAAGGCGCACTCGGACGCGTACAAGGAACTGCACAAGCGCGTCGTCGACGCGGGCCTGTACAAGACGCGCTTCGTCACGGGCTATGGCCCGGAGTTCGTCCGCTACACGCTGCTCGCCGTCTTGGCCGCCGTGTGCTACCACTACGGCTGGCTCATCCCCAGCGCGCTCTTCCTTGGGCTGTGCTGGCAACAACTCACGTTCTTCGCGCACGACCTCGGACATGTCGGTGTCACGCACAACTGGACCCTCGACCGCGTAATCTCCATCTTCATCGCCGACTTCGTGGGCGGCCTCAGCATCGGCTGGTGGGTAAATGTGAGTAATATCCGTCCCCCTACGTGTATCGGCACTGAGAGTGGTCCCTACACCCAGAACCACAACGTGCATCACTGTAAGTCTTCTAGATCACCGCCCAGAGCTGTAATAACGAGCGTGTGCACCTGGAGTGGTCACTAACCATCCCACTCAGTACGTCTCCATCACCCTCCGCGCTCCGGACGCGACCCTGACATGCCCGCAGCGACCCCGACATCCAACACCTCCCCTTCTTCGCGATCTCGCCCGTGTTCTTCAACTCGCTCTGGTCCTCGTACTACAAGCGCGAGATGACGTTCGACGCGTTCGGCAAGTTCTTCATCTCGCTCCAGCACAAGCTCTTCTACGTCGTCCTCTCCCTCGCCCGCTTCAACCTCTACGCGAACTCGTGGGGCTACCTCGCAAAGACCGCGTTCGAGCCCCGCCGCTGGCGCGGCGGCCGCTGGTGGTGGTGGGCCGAGGTCGTCTGCCTCGGCCTCTTCTTCGCCTGGTTCGGCGCCGTCCTCAAGGGCTGCGGCTCGTGGCGCAACATCCTCACCTACCTCCTCGTCAGCCACGTCGCCGCGAGCCCCGTGCATGTGCAGGTGAGCGCCGCACCACAGCACACCGAGCGACACCGCTCGGGAATGGGGCAGGGGGGATAAGCACGCTGACGTTGCTTGTGTGCCCAGATCGTGCTCTCGCACTTTTCGCGCTCGACGGCTGACTTGGGGCCCGTCGAGTCGTTCTTCGCCCGTCAGCTCCGCACGACGGTCGACGTGATCTGCTCGCCGCGGATCGAGTTCATCCACGGCGGTCTGCACCTGCAAGTGACGCACCATCTCTTCCCCCGTCTCCCTCGGCACAACCTCCGCGAGGCGAGCCTGATCGTCAAGGAGTTCGCAAAAGAGCGCGGCCTGGAATACGCCGAGTTCGGTTTCGTCGAAGGTAACGGGGAAGTCACCGGGGTCCTGAAGCAGGTCGCCGACCAGCTCAAAATTGTGGGCATGGTGGCCGACTCTGAAATCAGGGATGCCATGAAAATGTAGATGCCTTACTTTCCTCACGATATAGAATTTCATGACATTCCATCCACATCGACCGATCTCACGCGCGCACACGATGTCCCAGTGAAAGCGTGATCATCATACACAGGCATGTGGCATACGATGCTATAAAACCCCGGGCGTGCCAGTTTTTGGGTACATGGATGGTGCAAAGAGCATGGTGCAGGTGTCGTACAAGGAAGGAAGTAGTAATGAAGCAGTTTACTTCTTCTTGTTGGCCTCCTCCTCGGCCTTCTACAAGGGATGCAGGTGTCAGGAGGTGCATCTGATGTGTGGAGTGGACTACAAACCTTCGCTTCCCGAACCTTGCGCTTGCCCTCGTTGCGGGCGGCAGCACGCTCGTTGCGGAGAGTGCGGTATGCCTGGAACTCGCGCTCCTCCTGGGTGATCTTGCGGGGTGCCTCGGGGACGGCAGAGGGGGGAAGGGGGATAGCGGAGCGAGTCGTGGGGGCGGTGAGGTCCTCACCCTACGTAACGCTTGAACCACATCCTGGAACACAACATCACACAAAGCACGTACAGTAGAGTCGCCCTTCTTGGGCTTCTTAGCGTTGCGGGGGAAGACGATGAGGCGCGCCTTGTACGCCTTCAGGCGCTCGACGTTGATGGCCTTGCCCTCCTCGCTCACGTTTCGCCTCCGGTGGTCGTACACGATGCCGACACCACGCGCCTCCTTCTTGCCGATGCCCGCCTCCTTGAGCTCGGCGAGAGTGAAGCCACGGCCCTCGCGGATCTTGCGGTTGTAGCGCACCGTCTGCGCGCGGACGGCGGGGCGGAGGAGCTCGAGCGGGCGGACGCCGAGCTTCGCGGCCTTGGCCTTGCGCGCGTTGCGGCGGCGGAGCTTGCGGCCGGACTGGTTGAACCAGGTGTGGACACGGATCTGCCAGTCCTTGCGGAAGTGGTTCTGGGGGAGGACTGTGTGCGAGACCTGTTAAGTTCCCAAGCGCGATACCCAAGCGGCCCTGCGGGCTCTGGACAAACCGTTGTTGTGCGCGAAACCCATGGCTTAGTCTGCAGGAAGGGGAAGCGATGTGAGCACTCGAGGTGAGGGGAGGACGCGAGAGTTGCCAGATGCGAGCCCGCCGCTACATCCGCCCAAAGTTTGGCCAATCCACCCCGTTCCTGCGCTCCTTCCACAGCAACGACTTGGACGACTGTACATTCGGCAGTCGTAGAGACGGACCCGCAGCGTTTCAAGGGCGTGTACGGGCGTACTGACCTTGAAGGGGGTCTTGAGGAGGCGTTGAAAATCTGCCCTATCGAACACTTGCGCCCTCTGAGCGAGGCGGAGTTCCAACACGTGAGAACCTATGTGGGCGCCTCGGCCTTTGCCTCCGGGTCCCGGCCGGTCCTCCGGGACACAGCACCAGTGATAGACGCCTGCGGACGCTACTTAGCTCAGTTCGTGAAACGTCTTCTGAACTCGGACTCGAACAGACTCCAGAGGCTTGTGAGAATCCTATTGCGAACGCTCGATTTATTTCGAACATGCGACGTTATTCGCAGCAAATGCAACAGGACACAAACCTCCGCTGAATTACGCCCGTCAACTACGTGTGGCATGCATGGTGATAGTTGCATCCTCAATACGATGAATGCCGCAGCGCTGCCCCGGTGGCAGCGGTAGTACGTCCCCATCGGTACTCCCCCCCCCCCCCCCCCGGCGTATACCTATATGGCACTGACAGAACCTAGGCAGAATCTGAGCGCTGAGCGTGTACGTGCACTCGCCAACCCCCACGACCAGAAGGAGCAGCTTACGGCACGACTTCTGTCGCTTCATCGAGCGCGCACGTACCACCTCCCAGGCCCTCACTGCTCCCGGGAGCGCACCCACCACTGCTCACACAGAGTGCCCACGCGGAGACCGCCGCAACATGCGATAGCACGTCCCGCGACCTTCTAGCCACCGCCCACACAGAGGCACAGGCCCGCCCGCCCGCCCGAACCGCACCCCGGCATGCACGCACGATCTGCATCCGCGCGAGGGACGCACCGTGCGGATTCGCAGCTTCGGCTTCCCTGTGCCACCACGCCGCGGGCGCACGTCCGACGCGAGCGCGCACGCCGCCTGCGTTTCTCGGGCGGTGGGAGCGGCGTACGACATCTGCGCCCGCGACCCTCCCCGGGCGAACTGCCGGGCGATCTGCGCCCGCGCGCATGTCAGTGTGTGCGTGCAGGTGTAGCTTTAAAGCGTGTGCGCGGCGCGGGGCCGGGGCCGCTGTGCTGCCCCGCTTGCCTAGTGCTCCTCAGGCCCCAGGCGTACGCTGATCTGCGACAGGATGGCTATCGAGACTAGTGCTCCTCCGCATAAGCGGTGCGCGCGCGCGCACCACATCGGCTCACTCCTCCGCCCGAAAAAGCTCGTGGAGAAGCGGATCGCGTTTCACTCCGGCGAGTGTACCGCTGAAGAGGTCAAGGCACTCGAAGACGAGGTCTTGCCCCACTTCGTCAAGCTCCAGAAAGAACTCGGGCTGGGAGTCATCACCGATGGTGAAGTCCGCCGGTAAGAGGGTGTGCTTGCGGTGTTTGCGGGGCGCATGTACTGAATTTGCCTAGGGACGTCTACACGCAGGGCATGTACGAATCTCTGGATGGCATGACGTTTGTGCCCAACCGTGAGTGTATCATGTGTGACTGCGCTGCAGAGGCTGACGGGGTTCCAGGTCCTATTGACGAATTCGTGGTCTGTCTTCCTTGAGTCACATTGCTGCGAAAGGGCGCAGGAATGAGCGTGTCATCACAGCCGCACCTGCCCTGGGTACAACTGTTCAACTCCATGGGCATGAAGCAATGGAACTCCGTGTATTGCACGGTAGGCGCCTTTCTTCGTACAGCAGGAAGCATCATGAATACAGGGCTGTGTAAGGGAAAAATCCGTCGTACCAAACCCATCCATGTCCAGGAATTCCTAGCCCTCAAGGATGCGGTGTCTTCCGAGGTAATTGCCAACAGCATGGCTGGCGTGAGGTGTGATGGCACTGAACCGCATACCGATCTATAGGACGTTCCGTATCTCAAGGTGACAATCTGCCCTCCGACGTGGATGCACTTGAGCCACGGCTCGGCGCACACGTATGATCACTCAGTCTACGCTAATGATGGCATGTCCGTTTCACATCTATCTGCATACAGCCCCACTGATACGCACATCTTCCCAGAGGAGTACTTCGCCGACCTCATTCATGTGTACCGTGAAGAGATCAAGGAATTGTACGAGCATGGCTGCCGTCGGATCCAGTTCGACGACCCCGGTTTTTGTTTCTTCTGTTCGGACGCCATGATCTCGTCAATGGAGGCAGCCGGCGCAGACTACGAGACCCTGCTGGACACGTACATCAAGGTCTACAACGCCGTGACCGCGGACAGGCCGGCAGACCTGATCACAGGTGTGCACACCTGCCGCGGGAACATGAAGGTGCGTGCCCGTGTTGCCACCGTGCAGGCCGATTACGACATTGTTGTGGGCGCGTCTGAAAGGCTGTGGGCACAGGGCATGCACTTTGCAGAAGGGGGGTACGAGCGCGTCGCGCGAAAGCTGTTCAACGAGCTGGACGTGGACGAGTTCTGCGTGAGTCGCCGGACGATGGCGATCTTGATCTCTTCTGCTGCGGGAAGGAGCGTTGACGGACGGGGAACGCCACAGTTGGAGTACGACACCGATCGAGCAGGCGGGCTCGAGCCGCTGCGATACCTGCCGGCGGGTAAACAGGTCGTGCTCGGGCTGGTGACGACGAAGAGCGGAGAGGTGCGGTGGCTTTCGGCGGTGTGTACGGAGGGCTCCGAGACTGACGGGGTCGTTTATGGCAGCTTGAGAGCATCGAGGCGGTCAAGGCGCGCGTGCGGCGAGCGGCTGAGGTCATGGCGGAGGGGGAGCCCAGGCGTTCGTATGAAGATGCGCTTGAGCAGTTGAGTGCTTGGACGTTGGTGGAGTGTGCATGCATGGCTGATGGTGCTGTGGTGCTGTGCAGGCTCTCGATCAGCCCGCAGTGCGGTTTTGCGTCTGTGTTCGAAGGGAACCCGATCACGGAAGAGGTGAGTGTGTGGGCGCGGGTGGCAAGCGGTGCAAGAGGTGACTAAAGGCTGGGCAGGAGGAGAAGGAGAAGCTGGCGTTGGTGGTCGAGGCAGCGAAGGAGATTTGGGGCTGTTGAGGAAGGCTTGGGCGGGGTGTGTCGGACTGCTGGAAGGTTCTCAAACGGCTCAGACTGTGTATCGTTTACTGGTCAAGAAATGTACCTGTGCATGCTGTTGGTGGCCGGAGCCGGACGTCGGCCGGGGGAAATGCGGGGACGGGGCGGGGGACGGAGGAGGGGCAGCGAATGGGGAGGCGACTGCCGGGGCTCCGTTGGGGGAGGAGCGGCGTGGTCAGAGCGCGGAATTGGAGACTGCATGGCTGGGCCCGGCCTGCGCTGCTTGGGCCTCTGACCTAGTCGGATCCCCTGCCCTGTCCTATTTCCGTCATCGGCCTCGCTCTCTCCCTCCTACCCCCACCATCCTCCGGAGGCCTCGACGCTTCCCTCCCTCGCCCTCTCTTTCTTCTTCCTCGTCTCCTCCATTTCTCCATCTCTCTAATCGCCCATTCCCCCGCACCCGCTTCCTCGGCGCAACACCCCCAGTGTTCGTCGCCTTGGCGTGGGAGATCCGGTCAAAGCGCCCTAGCCGAATCTAGAGTCCGCCTGACCACATCCCATCCCAACTTCCGTTCCTTCGTTCCTGTCGCCCTTAAGAACGCCTCCCCGCCCTAATGCAGGTCTCAAAGCATCAGCCACGGCACAGATCAGCCTCTTCTGATCCGTTCAACGACCCAACCAACATCTCCTACTCTGCCTACGGCGTCCCCACCCTCACCAGAAACGCTCCCCCACCCTCCGCCCAGCCCGCCTCCCGCCGCCATCCCCCTCCGCCCCCGCCCAAGGTCGTCGCTAGGCCACAAACCCAGCGCCAATATCCCCCACAACCCGGCAACCGGCAGAACATCATGGACGCCGTCCGAGACACCGTCACCGTCCGGGGCACCACAGATCAAAGCCCTCGCACTAGAATGGGGCGGAGTCAAACCGAGCTACCCCCGTGCGTTGCCCCCGTTCCCCCCTCCCTCGCGATCGGCACTGATCTTCCTTCCTCTCTTTCCTCTCCCCACCCACAGTCCCAGCACCAACGTCCGTCCCGCCGCTCCCCCCATCTCCCGTCGCTCCCAGTCCCAGGACTCCGTCGCTCGTGCTGGCAACATGGAAAAGTCCAAGTCGTCCGGACGCCCCCGTCCCAAGAAGGGCTCCTCCCACGCTGATGTCATTGACAGGCTAGACTTCTCCGGTGTTGGTCCCAGTACGTCCCCATAACCTCATACCACCTTGACAGCAAGTCATTCATGCTTTCCCTATCAAGTGTTCCACCACGATGGCCCATTCGACGCCTGCGCCCCTTCCCGCAACAAGCATCGCGCCAAGGCCCCCATGTTTGCGTGGAGTGCAGCAACCGATGCGGACAGGGAGGCGCTCGCTTCAGCTCGGGAAGTCCAGCCCCGCGGGTTCGACTCCCCCTACCCTTCTTCCCCCGACATCTACGTGCCCTATGAAGCCCCAAAGAAGAAACATGACGCCATTGCGGAGGCATGGGGCATTCACGAACCCGAGCCTTTTGAGGACTTCTCTGCTGGTGGTGGAGCGAACTCTCGACCCAGCGGCGACTATCCCAGGAACAACGGCGAATACCCCAGGAGCAATGGCAGTGGCAATGGCACCACCAAGCGGACCAAGGACGGCCGTGACGCTCGTGATGTGTACAGGGAGTACCTTGACGAGCATCACCCTTCCCCATCTCGTCGTCAACCTGCCAACAAGCGCACATTGCCGCCCCCTCAGCCCATCTTCGTGCCCGAGGGAGAGCTTGACAACAACCCGCCGTCTCCTACGACTGCAGGCATCCCGAGCTCTCCTGAGGGGAATGCGCCTCGTCGCAGCAAGTCCATTATGCAGCGAATCCGAAAGATGCGCGATGCGCCCAACGTGCCGGTCGGCCATTATGAAGAGGACGATGGTAGGCGTGACCTGTCCCCCGGTCCGTCCGGTAAGAGACCTCCTACCACTCGGCGAGCCCTGCCGCAGGGCCAGCCGCCCGCAAGGCCGACGCATCGCTCACAAGCCTCCTACCCAGGGCGATACCGCGCTAACCAGTCGTCTCCTTCGGACGAGGCCTTCGTCTATGTCGACCATGTGCCTATGAAGAAGGAGAAGTCGCTTCCCACTCCGCCCAAGGACAGCTACTCCCCGAACGAAACCTCGACTGGATACTTCGATTCTGAGATGGGCGCTGGCGGCGGAGCCGGCCTCGGCAGGAAGACGAGCCTGCTCAAGAAGGTTCGCGGTGTGGTCAAGGGCGGTCCGTCCAAGTAAGGCCACGTAGCCGACACACGCTGCGATCGTACGCATAGCCCCATCCGTTGTGATTGTGTATGCTGTCCTCAGTTCCATGTACCCCGTTCCGGAGCCCGTCACTTTTGCTCGCCATGTAGACTAGTGTTACGTGGTCGTTTCTACTAGAGGGACTCACACCTGCGGTCTGACCGCTTGTTCTTCGTTTCGCATCCTATGTACCCATCCCGTTCCCTGTTTCCATGTTCGTTCCGTCAGCGATAATGCCCTTCACGTTCCCTACGAAGTTGATACCGGCCTCGAAATCCCAGACGCCGTGGCCTCCCAGTCCTGCTCCCAGTCTCTCTGGTATCGCCGTCTCCTACTTACCGTACTGTGTTCTCAAATCTCGTCGCCACCAAATAGTATCGGAATTCACCTGTATGTATACCGGGCTCAAAGGTTCGCATCGTATGTATACAACGTTGCTCGGTTATGCCGGCAAGTCAAGCTACGGGATCTCGACGCCACTGACACACTCATCGCAAAATCTAGAGTCGTTATACAGGTTTGTAGTACATTATCATTGAAATTCACGTCTACGCAGTCCGTACGTTGATTCCTGCGGCCGCCAACGCCTCCTTGACCTCAAGGATGCCAACCTCTCGGCGGTGGAAGATGCCGGCAGCGAGCGCGGCCTCGACGCCCGTCTTCTCAAACACCTCGACAAAGTGCTCCTTCCGCCCCGCCCCGCTGCTCGCGACGACCGGTATCCGCACACTCCGCCGGACGAGCGCGATCAGGTCGAGGTCGTACCCGCGCCCGGTGCCGTCGCGGTCGATGCTGTTGAGCAGAATCTCGCCCGCGCCGAGTTTCTCGACGCCCTTGACGAGCTGCACGACGGACAGCGGCCGGTCCTCGCGCCCGCCGCGCACCGTGCACTGGTACCACCACGCCCGCCCGCGCTCGTCCTCGCGCCCGTCGGGCTTCCCGTGCACGAGCTCGTCCCGGTACGGGCCGTCGTACGACGCGGGGTCGACGTACACGCGGCGGGGGTCGACGGAGACGACGACGGCCTGGCGGCCGTACGCGCGCGCGATGGTCTCGATCGCGCTCGAGCCGTCGCCCGCGCCGAGGCCGTCCGCGCCCGGGCGCGCGCGCATGCGCTCGACGGCGAGGACGGCATCGGTCGCGATGCTGACCTTGTCCGCGCCCGCGCGGAAGTACGCGGAGGCGACGTCGAGCGCGGAGCGCGGCGTGCCGTCCGGGTCGACGGTGTCCTTGATCCCGCCGCCGATCGTGAGCGGGACGTAGACGGTCTCGGCCGCGGCGCGCACGACGGCGAGCATCGGCTGGTCGCGCAGGGGCGAGTGCCGGAAGGAGGTGATGTTCATCAGGCAGAGCTCGTCCGCGCCCTCGGCGTAGTACCGCTCCGCGAGCGCGACGGGCTTGCCGAGGTTGCGCACCGCGCCCGCGGCCTGCGCCTGCACGCCCTCGCGGCCCGTGCGCTCGCGCACGTCGTACTGGTCGCCCTTGGTGACGACGAGGTCGCCATCGTCGTTCGAGCGCACGTCCATGCACGCAATGATGCGCTTCGTGAACCCGTCCCGCGGGCGCGGGTGGCGTGCGACGCGCAGCGTGGACAGGCCCGTGGCGCGCTCTGCTTCGGAGGCGCGGAGCCATGCGTCGAGCACCCAAAGCCCTGCCTGCCCCGACTTCTCCGGGTGGAACTGGCACGCGAAGACGTTCCCCTTGCGGACCGTCGCCAGGAACACCTCCTGGCCGTACTGCGTGGTGGCGTGCGCCCATTCCGCCGCCTCCGCGTTCTCCCAGTCGTACGCCGCGCGGAAGGAGTGGACGTAGTAGTAGCGCGCGGACGAGTCGAGTCCTTCGTGCGCGTTCTCCGCCGGATCGAGGAGCTCGACGGAGTTCCAGCCCATGTGCGGGACGGCCTTGTCCGCATTGTCGAACTCGCCAATGTCGCTCGGGATGATCGCGAGACCCTTGGAGGCGGGAGACTCGAGCGAGGAGCGGAAGAGGACCTGCATGCCAATGCAAATGCCGAAGTACGGTTTCCCCGAGGCGATGTACTCGCGCAGGGGCTCGTAAAGCCCGCGCGATATGAGACCATCGATGGCGCTGCCGAACGCCCCGACCCCAGGGAAGATGAGGCTCTAAAGGAGAAATGTCAGGGAACTTGGCGACGCGTGACAAAGCCGGACGTAAGTCTGACTGACCGTAGCCTTGTGGAAGTCCGCAGGCGTCGTGATCCACTCGAATTCGTGGCCGAGTTTTTTGAGGGTGTTCGCGAGGCTCTGCACGTTGCCCGCGCCATAATCAAGGAGGTAGAGGCCCATCGCGAGCAGCGAGGATGTGAGCAAGGGTGGAGAGGACGCAGCGGGAATCGGCCATCCTGGAGGACTCAGACTGGTGCAGAAGTCGAGTCAAGGGATGTCCACAAAAAGTGCATCTGATCTAATCTAATCTATAGACCTCTTTCTTGCACCATCGGCGCGCCATAGACTCAATTCCGAATTTGTGCAGTATATTAAACAGACCGCGCCCATATAATCCAGACTGTCTCCAGCTGCAGAGTCATAAAACCCCCATCCCGCTCCTTTCCTCACCACCTCCTCTCCTCGCCATCCGCCATGTCGTCCTCGATTCCCATCCCCAACAACCGGCCGCAGAACGTCGTCGCCGCCTCCGCCTCTCCGACCACCTCCACCATCCATGACCGGGTATTGTTTCGCAAGGAGTCCACCACCTTCCCCATCCGCCAGCCCAAGGCCCTACACCCTGTGGAGAATGAGGACCTCCGGCTGCTGCTTCTTGAAAACATCAGCCAAGAAGCCGTGAAGGCGTTCCGCGCGCAGGGCTTCCATGTCGACCACCACACCAAGGCCCTCAGCGAGGACGAGCTCGTCGAGAAGATCGGCTCCTACCATGCCATCGGCATCCGGAGTAAGACGAAAATCACCCAGCGGGTGCTCAAGGCTGCGAGCAAGGTACGCGCCCTACTGCGCCCACTGTCATCCTTGACTGATGCAATCCTTTCGCAGCTCCTGGTCATTGGTTGCTTTTGCATCGGCACCAACCAGGTCGACCTCCTGAGCGCGGCGAAGGCTGGCATTCCCGTGTTCAACTCTCCCTTCTCCAACTCCCGATCAGTCGCGGAGCTCGTGGTGTCCGAGGTCATCGCTCTCTCCCGGCAGTATGTCGAGCGTGCCTTCGAAATGCGCCAGGGCATCTGGAACAAGCAGTCCAAGGGCTGCTGGGAAATCCGTGGCAAGACCCTCGGCATCATTGGCTATGGACACATTGGTTCCCAGCTCTCCGTCCTTGCGGAGGCGTTCGGCATGCGCGTCCTATTCTACGATGTCATCAACATCATGCCCCTTGGCTCGGCACGTCAAGTTGAGACTCTCGAGGCGCTCCTCTCCGAGTCGGACTTTGTCACGTTGCACGTCCCTGAGCTCCCGGAGACCACGAACATGATCTCGAAGGAGCAGCTCGCGCAGATGAAGAAGGGCGCGTACCTCATCAACAACGCCCGCGGCAAGGTCGTCGACATCCCCGCGCTCATTGACGCTCTCAAGTCCGGCCACCTCGCCGGTGCTGCGCTCGACGTCTACCCCGCCGAGCCCGGCTCGAACGGCGCGCCCTTCGACGACCAGCTTAACTCCTGGTCGAGCACCCTCCGCTCGATCCCGAACGTCATCCTCACTCCGCACATCGGTGGATCGACCGAGGAGGCGCAGCGCATGATCGGCGAGGAGGTCTCCTCCGCGCTCTCGCGCTACCTTACCTTCGGCACGACCCTCGGCGCCGTCAACTTCCCCGAGGTCGACCTCCGCGCCATCACGCTCGAGGAGCCGAACCACGTCCGGGTGTGCTACGTGCACAGCAACATCCCGGGCGTCCTGCGCCAGGTCAACGAGGTCCTCTCGCCGTACAACGTCGAGAAGCAGTACTCGGACTCGAAGGGCGAGATCGCGTACTTGATGGCCGACATCGCGGACGTCAGCCCGACAGACGTCAACTCGCTCCGCGAGCAGATCAGCAAGACGAACGCAAACATCCTCACACGTCTCCTCGCGTGAGATCCCACCTGCCACCACCCATCGCCCGGGTCTCCGCTCGGTCGGATGCCCCCCGTTGCCCACCTCGCGCTTCACCACCGCACGTCAAAAGGCCGATCACGCACGGCTCACCTCGCATACACATCAGAACGCAACCTTGCCCGTTCATCGCATCGCAGGACGGGACCACTCAACTGGCCCGGCCCTCCGCTATTTATCTATCCCTCAATCGTTCGACGTTCAACCACTGTAGACTATCTCCTGCTGTGCGATACACATGTAGTATTAATGGGCCTAGGTGGAGACAATGGAAGAAAAGCTGTATCAATGCCACTAGCATACTAAGAAGGCGTACACAGTTGGAGTCGCGATGTCCCCCGACAACGCGCATCGTCCCTGAAGGAAACGTATAGGTACAAATATGATACAGGACGGAGAAAAACATGACGCGACTACTCCTCCTCTGGGTCCCCGATACCGCTGTTCAGGATGGCGAATTGCGACTCAGATTCGGGCAGGCATGGTGAGTCGTAGATCTTAGCCTGGCGGTTAGCACCTCTTCCCTTCTTCAGTTGTATCCTTTCCCCCGAATGTCAGCGACCAAAGTGGAATAAAATCTGCGCGAGCTTACCGAGTAGTTGATGCGTGGGCCAGGATGTTTCCTCCCACCGGCTTCTTCTCGTTCGCCATGTAGGGACCTGCAGCGCCGTCGGGGTTCGACATGACCTGATTTGTAATGACCACGGCGATACCGAACTACACGCCCGCCATCAACCAACGACATGGTTTACTTAGATGGCTGCGGCGCACCTCGTCAGCTAACCGCTGCAAAGTCCGCAGGAACTTCCCAAGATGAGCCTGCCGCGCAGAGAGTTCCCCACGACCGTTGAAGTCTGTTCGGTACAGTGCGGTTGCAGAGTCGACAATCAAGAGACAGAACCTGTGGTGCTGTGGCTAAGGTATATGCGCGCATATACGCCAGTAACCCAACGTACCTCGACTCAGACATCAATGCACTTGCCGCAGTGAGCAGCTGGTGTTGGTGATCCGCATTATATGCTCTTGCATAGGCGACGTTGTCCAAGACCTCCTCGCCGCACAATCCCAGCCTCTCCGCGACAGCGAGCAATCGAACAGGACGGAAAGTACCCTCGGTGTCGATGTAAAGACACTTCCCTTCTCCACCACCCATGTCGACAGGCAGTTGGCACGTTACAGCGAGGGTATGGCAGATCTGCGACTTTCCTGTGCGGAACTCGCCAAAGAACTCCGTGATGGCACCCGTCTCGATACCGCCGCCGAGGAGGGCGTCGAGGTTCTTAGAGCCGGTGGTGATATGCACCAGTTCTGCACGGCGGGAGTGCACCTCTGTCGCACTCTGGAAGCCGAGGGGGATGATTTTCAGGGCTGGGAGGATGGCGGGCGATCAGGGCATGCGCCGAGGACAAGCTATGTACGAATGCACCTTCCGCCAGGATCTTGTCCGCTTTTTGTTCGGAAATGCCTTTGATTGTCATGAGGTTCTTCTTTGGAGTGTACGCAACGGCTTCGACGGTATGTAGTCCCGCTTCCGTGAGCTTCTTGATATCTTGTGCAGTGATTCCCGCCTCTGCGAGCTTGTCGACAAGGAGGGGGCCGGCGATATGACTGCCCTGCCCCTCTTCATCCTGGGATGCCTGAGAGGGAGAATCCATGATGTATATGCGCAAGATAGTCTCGAGAAAGTAAAAGTAAGGGAGAGCCTGATGAATGGGGGAAGGCGGGTTAGGGAGGATGGAGAGGGTCAGCGCGGCTCGCGGCGCGTTTCATTTGCGTTTCCGCCCACGCGTTGAATCACGTGAACGCGTTCCCTCATTTGTCCGACTATGCTACCTTCGAGGACTAGTGGCATTCCACGCAGCTGGTGTTGTACATGGGCCGTCTTTGAGAGGCGAGATATTGTCCAGCCATGCAGCTTGGCCAGGAGGTGAGATTCCCTGCGTTCGTACAACTCTCCAGAGCTGACGGGAAGAATTGACTCGCACGGCACGAAAGGTCTGCTGTGTCGATAGGCGGTCCGTGCGTTTCCTCTCACAATCGCAACAAGAAGCAAACGTATAACCACATGTCAGAGGTGCATCCATGAGCGATCGAGGATTAGATGGATATGTAGTATAATACGATCACAGCTTGTGCTCCTCCGAAACGATCTGCGACCGGCCCAGTGCCCGTTCAAACCACTCCACCGCGTGTAGGTCAAGGACAAGTCGAGGCCATTTCAATGCATGGTAGACGTTCAAGTCCGCTGCTGTCACGGTATCGACCACCGGTAGATTGCTGCTGGCTCGTTCGAGCCCGTGCGGTATCTGTGAATGTCCAGTGACGAACAGAGTCTTCGCCCAACCCAGCTCTTCGATGCGGTCTGCCAGCTCCCTAGTCTTGTGCCCGGGCCACTCCAAGCTCCGGACCACCCCCAGCGACTGCTCCTTGACCTTCGCGCTCAATGCGACTCGCATGCCCATCTGGAGAACTTTTCGGTTGAGTTTCGTCGCGAAGTCGCGAGGCTTGGGCCCGAACGCGACACCGCCGCCACGGAGCATCGGACTTTGGGCATCGCCAAGACGAGCACGACCGGAGCCCTTCTGCGGACGGATTTTCTTGCCGGAACCACGGACCTCGCCGCGAGTCTTCGTGCTGGCGCTTCCTTGTCGTTGACCGTCCAGGTAGTGTACGACACAGAGATGGAGTATGTCGCGGCGGATGGGATGTGAGAAGACGTCAGGATCGAGCTCAACCAGTTCTTCAGAAGGGTCGACATTCTCTGGGCGAATCAGGGACGTCATCTCGAGGTAGACGGGGCGAATGCCTGAGCTTTCGTCAGCCCTCAGTGAGAGACACGGCACTATGAAAGACGTACCAGCCGTTGGGATGTATAGCCCCGACCCTGCATCGTGCGATGTGGAGACCGTTGAGGAAGCACAGGATGCGTCTTGGAGGACCTGAGAAGTGTAGTGTGCGCTGAGCGTGTGTTCAGAGCCTCCCGCAGCGACAGTGGAAAGCCGACGGCATGCAGTATGAGAGCTCTAACGGTCGATTGAGCGCAAAGTAAATGATTCGTTGGGTGTTACGCACCTGCCCCAGTGCACGTCTGAACGTGGCCAGCATGACCGTTGCTGAAGTCGTCTGCAGGGACCGCTGGGCGTCTACAAATCCTTGGGTCACTGGATCACAGGCGAGCGTCACATAGCCCGATTCGGTCCAGCGTGACTCGTAACTCACCGAGACGCCAGAAGGCAAATCATCGAGTCCCGCCCTCGCACCGTCGTCCAGCAAACTTCAAACTTCGGAGGGGTGAGTACACGTTCCATGTCGTCCTAATGCTGCAAGAGGGCTATGGGAAGGTCTCCACGTCGCGTCGGGGGAAAAACTCCCGTGTGAAGGCTCGAAATCTGGCTGGATTGCATCTTTCCACTCTGGATGACCCTCTGTGCACTTGCCTTGGATGACCTCCTACAACACCCTCGCTGAACATACCCTTCCCATAGCATATCAACAGCCCACGAACTCGGCTTGCCCCATATCCAACAAAATGGCTCCCGCAACGCAGGCCGTCCAAACCTTCGGCAAAAAGAAGGTATGTTTGCATAGTTCTGGCAGTAATGTCTGTGTACTTGGGTTTACTTTGCACTCCTAGACCGCCACGGCGGTTGCGCACGCTAAGGAGGGCCGTGGTCTCATCCACATCAACGGCACGCCCATCAGCCTCCTCAAGCCCGAGATCTTGCGCTTCAAGGTCTACGAGGCTGTTCTCGTTGCGGGCCAGGAGGCCTTCTCCGCCATTGACATCCGTCTGCGCGTCAAGGGTGGTGGTCACACCTCCCAGGTCTACGCTATCCGTCAGGCGATCGCGAAGGCGGTCGTCGCCTACTACGTCAAGTACTTCGACGCGGCGAGCGCAATCGAGCTGAAGAAGAAGCTCGTTGCGTACGACAGGACGCTCCTCATTGCGGATCCCAGGAGAGCAGAGCCGAAGAAGTTCGGTGGTCACGGTGCGCGTGCCCGCAGGCAGAAATCGTGCGTCTACCAGGTCTTCCACCTTGTGACCCGCGACGTTAACAGTATTGTCTCTGCAGCTACCGGTAAACGGTCTTGTGGTCGTTTTCATCGTTGCGTTGTCATGTTCTATTACCTCCTCCATACACTATGCCATGGCAACATGCAGATTCTATGATGGGCATATCTGTGCTGATACAATGAAAGGTGCTTGTATGAGTACGCTCGGTGGGAGTGTGCTGTGGTGGGGAATATCGCAAGTCGCCGGCGATGGGAGCCGACATTCAGGAACCAGAATCCTTGTGGCATGTGTATCTGAACGCAAGTCTGTGGCTGTCACTGCTATTGACCCATCCGACGGCGACCAATCGTTGCCTTGAAGGCGCTTATGCACATTCCGCTGGGCGCTTGTGGGGCGCATATATGCACGATCCGCGCGGAATGCGTGATCTTCGAATTTAACGTCAACGTCTCGGGCGGCATATGTTCGTTCCATATACATGCGGGTCATGATGCATAATGAAGTACTATGGATAACCAGTCTACATTCGTACGCGACAGTGCACCACCCTATAGAAAAGCATTGTTGCGTGCGTACATATCACAAACCTGCAGGAGCTGGGTTCAAGAGTCAGACGCGAAATCGAGCTCCGATTCATACCATTCGCTCTGCGTTCTTCGTCACCTCCATACTCCCTGTGTGCAACTCTAAGTCTCCAGTCGTCTACAAGGGAGTCTACCTCCGACATAAGACAGCTCTCGTCTGCACTGGGTCGCGCGGGGTCATCTTGCAATCTGTCAGTATGGAGGTCCAAACGGAGGGCAACAATCACGCCCCACCAGCCTTTCAGACTCAAACGTCTGGTCGCATCTTCTTCGACTCAACCAAGCAGCCGCTCCGTATCTTCGTTGAGTCTGCGGAAGTATTCGATCGCCCCAAGACTGTTCGCAAGCTAAAGGTACGTTATTTGTCCGCTTTGGTCACAGCATGATTATTGTCTGAACCTGGTCACTTGCAGAACAACGGCGCGACACTCACCCTCTCCCCTGAAGAGGCGTCCATAATCCTTGTTGATCCAGAGACGACCTCGGGCGGACAATTCGCAAAAGAGTGGGGCAACGAACCCGGAAAAGTTGTTCTCGACGTCGCTTGGGCGCAGAAGTCGATAGAAAGAGGGAAGGCCCTCCTTGCTGACGAGGGCTGGGGTGGATGTTGGATGGCTGGTAGCCAGCACTCGTTCAATCAGAAGTGAGCCTTTATCTTCTCCTACATAACACAAGATCACCAATGTCGCAAAAAAAGCCCGTTGCCCACACCCCGGGGGACACCATTAGACGCACAGCCTCCTCAGAACGAAGCTGCCATGTACAACCAACAGCAATTCCCTACACCCAATGGGCAGATTCCCCACGGTGGCGTACCACCCGGATACCCTTTCCAACAGATGCAGCAGCCACCACAGTTCGCACAGCAGATGCCCAATGGCCCCCAGAATGGACCAGCTCCTGTTCCGGGGATGCAACCCAACCCGAACGCACAAGTCACTCTCCCCGCTCACCTAGTCGCTCAGCTTGTAGGCCTGATGAGCCAACAAGGGGTCAATCCTGCCACCTTTGGGATGCAACCGATGATGCCACAGGCTCCGATGAATCTGATGCAAGGACAGGGATTGCAGGGTTTCTCTCAGCAGGCCATACCATTCATGCCACAGCCTGGCATGTTTCCCCAGCCTTTTCCCCTCTCCCAACAGCAAGCTCCGTTCCCTCAACCTCCTGTGATGCCTCCCGTGTCCCAAATGCAGTCTGTGGCCGCGGGCCCTTCCAACCACTTCCAATCGATGGGGGCAAGTACTCCAGATTGTTATCGAAGTGCATCTCAAGTGCGCCGGCAAAGTACTGCGTCAGGTCTGTTGGACCATCGTACAAGTTGTTGAGAGCTTCACTCAAGGTGTTTCAGATACTTTCCGGAGCTCGCCCATGGAAGACGTGAGGGGTTCGTCTCTGAAGCGGAGGTCTCCTGCTGGGGATGGAGAACCCTCTGGCTCAAGTCGCAAACATGGAAAGCGCCGTGCAGACGGAGAACGTGCAGCGAAGCAGCGTCGGGTCTCATATCCCTCCGATGAACCCGCCCTCCCGTATCCAGATTTGTCGCCTTCCGACTTTCATGACCGTGACCCCATCGGTCTCCAGGGCATGCTATTCGTGCAGGACGACGGAGAGCCATACAAGTTTTTCGTACAGATTGACATTAGACCGCGAACAAAGATCGCGGATGCCATCAAGGTTCGTGAGCAATTTGCGTCCGGCTGTCTAAGGGCGAATTGACCAGCGTGAACCTACTCTGACAGAAAAACGGCGGCAAGCTTGTGCCTGACATTGCTGATGCCGACTTCGTCATTCTGGGCCAGCCAACCACGAGGACTTTTGAAGAGAGGCTGAACCAGTGCATCAACTGCCAGAAAGTCGCTATACGGTCGCAGTGGGTATTTGCATGCGTGGAGCAGAACGCCATCGTCGATCTCGACGACTACGTCTTCGAAGGGTACAAGATACAGAAGAAGCGGGGCAGACCCACCGCGACGGGCAAGCGCTTCATCGTGACTGGTCCCAACGGCAAACCGTTGTCGCAGGCGGATGGGCCGTCACTTCTCCAGGACGAGGATGCGGACATGGCGGAAGACGGGGTCGAAGAAGAGAGGTTTCTCCGGAAGAGTAAGGGTAAGGCGAAGAGTAAGACCAATGAGAAGCCTATGTCCAAGGAACCGGCCAAGCTGTCAGCCAAGAAGGAGCAGCCCAAGAAGGAGAAGCCGGTGAAGCCAGGCAGGGCGGAGAAGAAAGCAAGCAAGTCAAAGGCAGCGGGGCCCTCAGGGGACCGCACGTCGAAGGGTGTCGACAAGGGGAAAGCGGGAAGCACACCTGCCAAATCATCGAACGAGCCGCCGTCTGCGCAGGCTTTCTGGCCGCCATCCCCACCACCCCCTACTCGCGTGGTCAAGCATTCTACCGGCAAAAACCTATATACTCAGGACGATTTGGACTACGTCGACGCCTATCTCCCCATACTCTTCCTCCGAGACCCAGATATGACGTACTCAGCCATCAGCGAAAAGATGCATGATAAGGTACCACCACATCTTCAGATAAACTTGATGGAATAAATGGTTCTCAATCCTTCTACTTTGCAGATGCCCCATCACAGCCTGAAATCATGGCAAACGCACATCTTCAATGCCAATCGGAGGGACAAATTCGAACGAATGCGTCGACAGGCCCAGATTGCTCGTCGCAAGGGGCATCCTGGTGGAACCAAGGTCTCGCAGGAGCCAGATGTGGGTGCCCTCCCGCCGCAGCCCCAAGCCACAGAGGCAACGCCACCTGTCTCGGCCGCGGAGACGACGTCGGAATTGCCGGACCCAGTCATGGTGTTGGCCGATTTCTTCGCCAATGGAGGCGCTGACAACTTAGCGGATTCAGAGGTTTGGAACACAATCCACCAGAAGGTAGCTCACCTTTCCCGTAGCTCTTGGCAACAACCTGATCCATATCTCTTCATAGCATCCCGAAAAGTCAGCACAGGCCTGGGAGGACTACTGGATCGATCATAACGAGCAAATATCAGGTATAGTGGCACAGCTCAGCGGGGTGCCCGCTCAGGAGTCGGAGGCACCGATTCAATATGGAAATGGAGGGAGGGTGAAGGCCGAACCAGAATGAGGATATGTCGTCTATGCAAACATGCCTTTGTCTCCGCCCATCGTGCAGTATGATAACCTTACTTTCTGTGTTGTCGTGGAGAATCGCGATCGTTACCGTACCATAAAGTCCCAATATGTGCTGCATGGTCCTACCCTTCTTATTGTGTATAGCTGGCCCGGGCTCAAGCGTCGACGCACCTCTGTTGCAGGGACGTGATCAAGCAATATTAGCAAGTCGGGAATATGCATTGAATATCTACGACAGTGAGCATCTATTCCGCATCCGGCACAAGCTCTGAGGAGGTTGTTGGTCGAGGCTGCTTGAAGAAGCGTTTCCTCCTCTCCTCTATCGATTCCACCTTGGACGGGACGATATTCTTGCCGTTGTAATCCAGCGTGCCAATGGCTGTTCCCAGAACCGCGCAGGAAGCGACCGCCAAGGGCAGCGAACGGGCTACCCGCTGCTATGTGAGTCTGGGAGTGGCCGACCGAGCACATAGCACGCACCTCGAATCCCGGCCAAGAAACCTGCAGCGCAACCTCCTGCGGCCCCGTTGAGAGGGTCATCAACCTGCCGCTGGTTGGCCACGACCGACTCGGTCAGAGCGAAAGTTGCACCCATGGCGGCTACACGGCACCGGTGCGTTCAGTTGTGGCCCCGCGGAGTGTCGTACGCGATGTACGAACCAAAGAAACCGATAGTCCCGCCCGTCCGGGTGAGGAATCCCGCGGCACCGCTCGTATGCGTTCCGAGAGCATTTTGGACGGCACTGACCAGGGCGCCGATGCCAGCAGACTGGAGGCCGACGGCAGACGCGTACTGGAGTGAAGGCTTTGGGTCGTAGACCGCCGTCTCAGGCGTCGCCGCGGATGAGGTGGTGTCGAGGGCGTCGGCCATGACGGAGAGGCGGCCGGGGAAAGTCGTGTGTTCGAGGTGAGAGACGTTGGGCGCGGTTGCCTCTCCCGGCGTCACTCGCGCTCTCCGGTGGCTGATGCGGCCCGCCCGACTCGGCCAATCGCTTGCCCACCTTTCCTCAGCATCCTCCCCAGTCCTCGTCGTCCTCCACCCCGACCTCCATCCCCTCGACGTCGGACCCGTGTATGGCCTGGCTGGACATCGCCTGTGCTCACTGCGACTGCTTGTGCTCACCGACTCATGGATGGCCCACCCGACATCTACGTTCCCTGGTACAGAAAGTCGAAGGACGTGCAGCCATACGTTCTCTCCACCCTTCTCACTGTTCGTAGGACAGCAATGATAATGTCTCTCTCAACCGCTGAGATTCCAAGCAGTCTGACGCCGTTGAGTACAACTGCACTGCGTGCTTCCCGTGGACTCTGGATTCGTTGGAAACACTCTGGGATGGCCATGCCGCGCAAAACGCACAGTTGTCTGGAGAGTGGACTGAAGTTGTGAAACAATGGGTCGGAGCTATCGCTGTAGGCTGCAAAGGTCGCCTAATTGTCCTTCCCAAGCTTGCAACTGCAAACCAGATAGTCATCCGCCTCTCAGAGGTGAGTACACAGATGCTTGTCACCCCCGTGCTCGTGTCTGACACTACCGGGTGGACGCTAGTCTGACTCAGAGGCACAAATTGAGCACGTAACGTGGGGGATTGACCGTAACAATCCCACAAGGCCATTGGTCATCTTTACAGTGACCAGCGTGATCGTCATCGTCGATGTGAGCTCTTGCATGGTCGTAGGCACGCTACGCGGCCATGGCGGGGTACGTTCCCATCTCCTTGCCAGGGCTATGTCTAATATCACTTCCAGCCCATAACGTCCGTATCTGTTCATCCCTCACAACCTCATCTCTTCTGTACCACTTCCAGGGACTTCTCCGCACGCATCTATGACCTTTCCTTGTTCCCTGTACAGGCACCCAACAACCCTCACTGGCCGCCGCGCCCCGAACCTAGCCTAGCCGGTCCCGCCCATGGGCTTCACATGCGGGAGCCAGAAGGCGAGGGCATAGGCCAGTGCGTTGCTGTCTTGATCGGCGGTCGCTCTGGGGGACACCGGGGTGCAGTATCGTGTTCGGTAAGCCTGTAGTGCACTCGGCCCGCGCAGATAACCTCTCCTGACCGCTCACGTACAGGCATTCCATCCCTCACAGCCTATGATAGCAACTGGCGGAGTAGGCATTACACGCAGCACGCATGATGGCTTGAACTGCCATTGACACCCCTTGACAGGTAGATAGAGCCGTGAAGCTCTGGCGCATTCCTCCAGCCGTGTTTTCACCACCTGCGCAACCTAGGATGGCTAGGGAAGACAAGCCGCTATTCAGCACTGATTCTCTGCACAAGGCTCGTGTGCAATCGGTGAACTGGTATGCGAACAAAACTTGTCAGCGGTGGCCCCGTGTTTGACAACGGGTCAGGCTTGCGGACGACATCCTGATCTCGCGCAGCGCTCCCGCCTTCATGCGTAGCCGGCCGGACGATCGTACCCAGACATACTATGAAGAGGGCACAGGTATGTTTACTCTGTCTCGTTTATGCTGCCCAACCACTCACGAACGCGCTTCAGTCGTGGTTTGGCAGTGGCTTGGCCTCAACCGTTTCTTTCCCCCTGGCAAAGTCCCTCAAAAGATCATGAGAGGAAGTGCAAGTGTACGTACCTCCGTGACCGCTACGCACTGTCATACTCCCAGGATTGAGCTCGGTACAGGACTACCGCAACAGCGGTGCGTTCTCCACATAACCTGACTGGTTATACGCACTGATCTCTGTACGATAGAATCCTTCAAGATCCTTTCCGCATATCACCTACCCATGATCACAAAGCATGCTCACGTCTTTCGGTCGATATCTCACGACCCAATCCTGCTTATACCGATAGGCAAGGTCATCCGGGTGTTCAACATCTCACAATTCAAGCCCAGGATCCCGGCGAAATACCCCGCCGATGATCTTGCGTTTCTCACCGACCGGATGGCACTAGGAGAGGAGCGGCGGCGTAGGGGCTCTGGCAGTCCTAGCCGTCGCTCTGACTCTGAGGGTTCGACTTCTGCTATTGGAGAGGAGGCCATCGAAGGGTCGGGCCGCGAGGAAGGCGACGCTGCATCCCGTACGAAGGTGACCGTATACCCGCCCCCAGCACCGCTCGCGACCCTATTTGACACGGTTGACGCATGGGAGATTCAGGCCGCGCCTTCGCAAGGTGGGCCCGCTATTCCCGACATTGTCTCATGCGAGGTGGGTCCAGAAGGCGGTCTTGTCATAGGTATCGGCAAAGGGGCGCTGTTCGTATGGCGTTTGCAGGAGTGATCGAGGACAATGTACATATAGCATTACGGATGATATTGGTGTACTTTTGCATAGAGACTATGAGAGTTTGCGCCTCTTGCCCATTCCAGCCTCGTCCATGCTCGCAGTCTTGCGCTTCACACTTTCCACTAGACTCTGCAGACTGGGCTGCTGAGAGCCAGCGTCTTCTCGTCTCGCTGAGGTCGACTCGCCGCGGTTCCGTGCTGTCTTCTCCTGCTGCCTCCGCGACCTCTCCTCCAGCAACGCAGCCATACTCTTCGTCTTCTTGAAGCTGTTTCGAAACATGGATCGTTAGACACATGCAGCTTGTCGTCACACATGAGCACGTACTGGGGATTGCTCGGGTCGATAGCAAAGGTGTGATCCTCCAGGACGGCCTTGAACCGTTCATCTTTGACGTCGATGGAGAAGTTCTCCTGCAGGTCGGCCTGGCTGTCGTCCGCACCCTTCTTGCCCTTCCTGCCTTTCTTCTTCTTACCCCCGCGCTTCTCTGCGCGCAGCACCGCCTTCATGTCGAAGTGCTGAACCTCGGCGTCCGGGTTCTCCGACGCAGCGAGGAGAGCAAGCTCCTCCGCTGTCGACTCGACTCGCGCAGGACGGTCGTCGATGTCCTCGTCTGAGCCCTTGCGCCCTTGCTTCTTACCCTTGCCCTTCGCCTTCTTCCCTCGGGGCTGCTCCTCCTCGCCCTCCTCCTCACTGTCTCCACCGAAAAAGTCGTCATCCAGGCCCGCCTTCTTCGCTGGCTTCTCCGATTTGTCTGGCAGTTCTTTTGCCTTCTCGCGCAACTCCTCCTTGCGCTTCTTCTTCTTCTCCTTTATCTTGCGCTGGTACTTCTCCAGCGTGGTCTCATTCTCGTCGCTTTTCGCCGCGCTCAGGCCGGGAGTGAACGTGATCTCCATGTCGACGTCCTCGTCGTCGCTGAAGCCCTTGCCCTTGCCCCAGCCCTCGGGGAGCTCGTCCTCCCCGCCCCCTAGGAGCAAGGCCCGTAGCCGTTCGCGCTCGACAGCCTTGGCGTCCTTCTTCTTGCCCTTCGACCCGCCGGTCGCGTCCTCGGACTCGGAATCGGAAGACGATGCGATGTACGCACGGAAGTCGTCCTCCTCGATCTCCTTCTTGCTGAGCACGCGGCGTGTGACCTGTGCGCGCTCAGGCTCGTCTTCGTCCCAGGTCAGTTTGACCTTGGAGTGCCGCAAGGCCTGTCAGGGGGGGGGGGGGTTAGCCGACATGGGTAGCGTGAGGCATCGTGAGAGACAGACGCACGTCCGTGACGAACTCGATTGGCTTGTAGGGAGCGCTGAGATCGTCTACTGCCTCGTCGCTAGGGGAGATATCAGCGGGGCGGTGTGAAGCGAAAGCGACATGACGTACCGGAACTCGTCGTCGAATGTCATCTCGTCCGGGACGAAGCTGAGGTCGAAGACGTTCGCAGAGCGTTCGAGCTCAGTTCCTTCCAGTTCATTGTAGATATGCGAGGCTGCTTCGACAGAGTCACATTCTGCGATGGCATAATAGTATCTACGACACGTTGAATAGATGCATTTCTACATGGCGGGCTGCAGACATACCGCAACCGCTCGAGCTGGTATTTGCGCAGTGCCTCTTCGTCGTAGTCCTCGCCGTCCCCGGTTTCGTACACTGTTCGCTCGTTGATATCCTCTGGGTTCAGCTCGCGCTTCTTGAACACCTCCGGTGGAGGCCCCTCCCGCTCTTCTCTCGCCATCCTCTCCTTCCCAAACTCGCTCGGATAGACTCGGACGCTCAACACTTGCCCACGTACCACAGCCGCAGAGCCCCTCTTCGATGCCTTGTCGTTGGAGCCGGACGCGACGGCGGAGCCCGTGGGAGAGACGAGGGACGAGAAGATTTTGTACAGATGGATGGCACGTACATGGTCCCAGTCCAGATTGACGACGGCGAGACGCCGTGTGCGCTGCACCTGGGAGTCATCGCGGTCATCTTCGGGGTTCGCCTTGGCGTACTCCGCGGCCTGTGCGTCGAGGTCCGCGTAGGTGTCTTCGTCAAGGTCTACCTCCGCGCTGTCGTCGTGCACAGGAATAGGCTGCGTGACGTCGCGGCCAAGTGTGACTACACCGCCGTCGTCGCTCTCATCATCGCTGCCTGGTGCGCCGGGGCGATCGTCCTCCTCGTCGGAGGACTCGAGGAGGGCTTCTCCGCGAGCATAGTCCGGACCGGCCTTGACCTCGAGCTGCGCCTCATCCTCGTTCTCGAGGCGGTAGAACCTGCGCAAGTTATCTTGCTCATGATCGTCCGCAAGCGGCCGGCCGTACTTGTCAACCCGGGCTGATCATCTCCGCGTGAGAGGGGAGAGACGGTGTGAACTGAGACGGCGGCGTACCTGCACTTTTCTTGCCCTTCTTCTTGCCCTTGTCCCGGAAGATGTCCTTAAAACGCTCGTCAACGACGACCTTGTTCTTGTCCTTTTTTATGCGGCGGAAGCGGGGGTCGGACTTGAGGCGGGCAAAGCGAGGGTCAGACATGGCGGCGGAGAGGAGGAAAGGGATGGCGCACAGCCAATCAGCGGGAAGAACGCGCAAATCCTGGGGGTGTGACCCGGTGCGACGAGAGTGTGACAGGGCACTCCCGAAAAGGCAGATTGTGGGAAGTAGTTGCCTGGCGACGAGGGCCTGTATCAACTGCCAGTCTGATTAGGCACCCTGCCAGTGCCACCCTCGGCGTCGACGGGCGACGGAGACAGCGTGCGCGGCGTCTCCCAAGCTTCCTCTTATACGCCCATCTTCCCCTTTCTCCCCGTCCCCCTTCTCGTTCCCTTCTCGTGAGTCCCTCTCTCTCCCCGCCATCCACCCTCACGCTCCTTGCTCACTGTCCACAGATTCCACCTCGCGCTAGGCCGCAGGACGACGCATTTCATCGGTTGAACCGACTCGCCAGAACACTTCACTCACCAGCACAAATTCTCCTTGCTCTACGACGCCATGTTCTTCTCCAAGGTCCTTACCGCTGCTGTCGCAGCCTTCTTCGTTGCCCAGGCGGTTGCGGCGCCTATGCCTATGCCCCTCCGTGTAAGCATTCGCCACACTCCTAAAACAGGACAATCCTCACCCCTGCGTAGCGTGAGGTACAACGACGTGAGCTCGGGTCTTTCGACACCATCTCTGCATACCGGCGGGCCGATATCAACACCATTCCCGCCGAAGAAGCGACGATGTCAAAGGACGGTGCTATCGTGCCATTCATCAACAACGGCAAGCGCGCAGACGAGGACGTCAACACCGTCCCAGCAGAGGAAGCAACCATGTCCAAGGACGGTGCTATCGTGCCATTCATCAACAACGGCAAGCGCGCGGATGAGGACGTCAACACCGTCCCAGCAGAGGAAGCAACCATGTCCAAGGACGGTGCTATCGTGCCATTCATCAACAACGGCAAGCGCGCAGACGAGGACGTGAACACCGTCCCCGCAGAGGAAGCGACGATGTCAAAGGACGGTGCTATCGTACCCTTCTCGAACAACGTCAAGCGCGCGGATGAGGACGTTAACACCATTCCCGCCGAAGAAGCAACGATGTCCAAGGACGGTGCAATCGTGCCGTTCTCGAACAACGTCAAGCGCGCGGATGACGATGTGAACACCGTCCCTGCTGAACTTGCGACCATGTCCAAGGATGGTGACATTGTGCCGTTCGCGAACAACTGAGGTACAGTCAATCGTCACATAGCAGTCGCAGTCTGGCTGGCCTGACTTCGTCTTCTCAGCTCCTTCGGCGCGATGAAGCTCGGGACGGGGACTGGCTCTGGGTGCAGAACATGGACTTTGTGTGAGAGGTATTTCAGGGCGGACTTGCGTTTTTGTACCCTTCCCATTGCCTGTCTCCGCGTGCGAAGACGTTACGTTCATTCTGGAATACATGATCGGTTCGAGAACGGGAAGTACATATCATACGTTGGACAGCGCATCCGCGATGCAAGACTGGTTCCTGTGCAGTAGGCATTCGACCAAACAAGGGAACGCAACGGCCCGACAACACCCAGGTGAGACAAAATATGTGTAGCATTGCGTCCATACTGTACATGTTACGTCGCTGACGACTTGACGCGCGACATAGCTCACTCACGATATCTTCGCCTGTGAGAAGTCGAGCTCGGGATGAGCCTCTTGGAACTTCTTCAACGCCTGCAGGGGATGTTGAGTAGTGGAACAAAAAGACTGTCACGCTGACTCACCTCCATCTTCTTCAGATCGTCTGAAGTAGGCTTGCCCATTTGCTGGTGCCAGACACCGCTGAGTCGCGCAATCCACGAAATCTACGCAAGCACAAACCTTCTGCTGGTTGTCGAACTGAGAATCTGTGAGTGCGCTGCATGATAGCATGCGATGCGTCGGCACTCACCATCATCTTCTCCACCATTCCCCTGGTGTTCGGTCGCTTCAGCAGCCTGGGAGCGTTGCCGGGTATCTCGGGGGCGTACCTTGTCTCCCCGTCAAGATCGCTCAACTTGCTATTTTCCGGCTGGATCTTGGTAGTGTCTATCTTCGGGTGGTGGCTCACTACGTTTTCCCACCATTGCTGCTTGTTGACTTTCTCCAGATGGACGAGGACTACCTCTTGGTCCTCTGTCGCCCACAATCAGCACTCAGCGTGCCGTCATAGCCTCGCTGAGTACAACGTACCTAGCGTCCAGGTGCTCTCGTCAACCTTAATGTCCTTGCACAACTCGCCGGACAGGATAGGTTCTTTCCCCTTGAGCCCTACGCTAAGCTTCTTCTTCTGGATCACGACGGTGAGGTCTCGGGCGCGGGTGCCCTTTGGGACAGGAATGGTGATGTCGACGTCGCTGAGCTGCTGCGTCCATGTATACGGCAATGCTGTTACGCGATAGCTAGTCGGTATGGTGCGCGGTCGGGTGGACGGACAGATGTAGAGGCCGCACCAGCCTGCTCTGCTGCTTCACGCTCGCGCTGTGCCTTTTCGCGCGCCTCCCTCTCCTCCTTCGGGAGCTTGTCGTAGTCGTCAGGAGAAGACATTGTGTTCAGAATTCAAAGCAATCGATACAGAGCGTCGATGGTGTAATCAAGAGACTAGAGATGATTATGATGCTGCACTGGCTGAAGTACCCGCAGTTCGCTTTGGAACGCCTTCGAATCCCGGCACAATGGGCGCTTGTCACCGCCCGGCGCGTCATGCCACGTGCGAGTAGGATTCAGGCAGGCCTGGCAGTTTCCCACGGTCCGTACAGAGGGCCCTGTTCTTTCGCCTGTCCACAGGACGTCGTCTGCCATTTTCTCGATCTCCTCGCCATCTGGTACGTCGGTCTCATACATGGCTACCCAGGATGCTTGGGCAGACTTCGAGGTATGCCTCCGTTTTCGTCTCTGTCAGCCACATGCACCGAGCGGACCTGGGCTGACTCCGCACGGCCACAGACGCTCCGACACAACCTGAAGTCGAACAAGGTCGAGCAGCTCAAGCAGATCCTTACTGGCTTCAACGACGAGTGCCACACAAACCTCACCAAGACCGGTAAGAAGCAGGACCTCATCGACAAGATTACTCGAGAGCTGGACGGCTGGCGGCGAAGTAATAGCGTGGAGCAGTGGCAGAGGGCAAAGGCCATTATGCAGCGCGTACGGCAGACTGGGTAAGTGCCCTCCTCGTCTTCCCTCTCTCCTCCCCTTGCGCCACCATGCGGCGAAGTCGAGTGTCTCATGTATCGCAACTCTTCAGGTACTACACCCGAACCAACGGCGAATCGTCCTTTTCTACACATACCCACCACAACTACGCCATACCGCCGCCTCCTACCGTCGCTTATCAATCCGGGAGCTCGTCCTCCAGTACCATTCCCCGTTACGACCCCTATGCTCCTCCCCGCCGACCTACTGCACCTGCCTCTGCTGCTGCATCTCCCTCTGCACCGCCTGCGCCACCCGCCCCCAGCATCCGATTCAAGTATTCACCATTCTTCAGGGTCGAACGCTTGGTGTCTTCCATCGTAGAATGCCCAGGTACGTCGCTGCGCTCAGCCTCTGTTCGACACACTCACCGCTAGTGGCCAGAATCAGCAAGCTCCTTGGACCGTCGATCCCAGTCGCTCTCGTTCACGATGACAAACGATGTCATAGCCAAGTTGAATTCCACCGCGTACGTTGTGCATCTATCAAGCCATGGAACTTTTCGTTAAACCCTTGCGGTAAATTAGACAGAGGTATCAGCTGCGCCTCTACTGCACGTCGTCCGCGTTCTACAGCCCTCCTGGCCCGTTCCGCAGCCCAGTTACCGCTCCGTGCCCCATCGAGTTTCCGCCGACTTGTGAAGTGCGAGTCAATGGCGTACAGCTCAGTGCGAACTTGAAAGGGCTGAAGAAGAAGCCAGGTACCGCTCCTCCGCCAGACCTGGGCAAGTCTGTGCGGCAAGTCTACAATCAGGCAAACAGAGTAGAGATGATTTACGTTAACAGTCAACAACCCACAACACCGAAGGTCTGTCTCTTCGAAGTCCGATACATGTTCTTCTGCTCACCTCTGACGCAGAAGTACTACCTCGTTGTCATGTTGGTTGAAGTGACCAGTGTGGACCAGCTCATTGACCGCTTAAGGAAGGGCAAGTACAAGCCGAAGGCTGAGATTCTCGTGGATAGTGAGTATGTTCTGTGTTCCGACCGGGCGCGTTTTCTGACCTTGCCGCAGTGCAAAGAGCAAACGCCGACGACGACGACATCATTGCTGGTCACCAGAAGATGTCCTTGAAATGCCCTGTGAGTATATGCATCCACCGTTGCTACATCGTACTCAATGGACATCGGTTAGCTAAGCTATATGCGCATTGTGACTCCATGTCGCTCAGCGGCTTGCGTGCACCCACAATGCTTCGATGCGATGTCCTGGTTCTCGGTCATGGAACAGACAACAACGTGGATGTGCCCCGTATGCGAGAAGGTGCTGAACGTTGAAGACCTCATCATTGATGGGTGAGTCTGTTGGTCTATACACATGTCGACACAGCCTCATAGACGAGGAAACCAGTTATTTCGACGACATCCTGAAGAACACCTCGGACGAGGTTGAGGATGTCATTGTGGAGGCGGATGGGCAGTGGCACACAGAAGACAACAAGCATGGTTCTGCTGAATGGCTGGCGGCGCATCCGCCAGCTGTTCCTGCGAAGAAGCTACCGAGTCCTGTCAAGCGTCTCCCTTCCCCAGTCAAGCCGTTAACGAACGGCATCGACAGACCAAGGCCCAGCAACGCGGAGATTGTGATCTTATCTTCCGATGAGGAAGACGAAGACGAAGGGCGCGTCAAGCGCGAACTGTCTCCGTCGACCGAGTCAACCCGGATACCACGTTCCAGCCAGTCGGTCAGCATCGGAGGTTCTCAGCCTCCTCGATCTCAGGTGTCCGACATCATTGACCTCACGCTTGACTCGGACGACGATGAGCCGCCTCCGCGTCCAGCCGCCCACCTGTCCAAGAAGAGAAAGGAGGTTGACGACCTTCCATCCCCCACGGAGCAGATCTGGAAGAAATCTCGCACTGACGGCGGTTCCTCGTCCTCCACACATGACAGGCCAATGGCGCGAGGGCCAGACCTCCATGTACCGCCGTTACCCGCCCTTCCTTCGACGCGATACTCATCCTCACAACACTCGTCCGGGAGAGCACCAGGCTCTCAGCCCTACGCGTCTTCGAGTGCTCTTTCGACTCCTCCATCCCTCCCCCGCCGTGCGCCTCCCGCTACCCATGACAACTTCCGCAACACCCTGCCACCCCTGAGCTCGTTGGTACCACGAGGGAGCGGGGCGGGCGGGTCGTCGCCTCATAATTGGCGCTGACATGACCTGTGACGTTGCTTGGTGCCCGACAAGTGTCTGATGTGTTTCTTGTGGTGGATTGCGTTCGATCAAGGTGTACGAATTAGGTATCATAGAGCCCCCGCTATTTCGCCGTAATCAGTATGTGTGTATCCGTCCGTGTAGTCATAAAGCCTGCCGTATGTCGGCCGTCGGGCATCAAACACGACAGGCAGCCTGCCAGGCGAAACGCGTACAAACGCGCACAGATGAGCCTGAAAAGGCGGCCTGTGACACAGAAGAGGGACGTAGCGCGGCGTGTTGTGATTGGATGATACCAGACTCCGTCACAGCCGGACAGACGTCGCCGAGTGTTCCGGTCGGCGTCTCGCACCTTCGGCGGCGTACCTGATTGGCCACCAAAAAATTACACGCGGCCGTGTCGTCGGCCGCACTCGGAGTTGCAAACCCCGGCGGTTTCCGAGAACGTACTTAGACGTCCGCACGCGAGACTTTTTCTCCTCCATCTTCTCCTCCCCCTCCACTCAGTTCCCTCCCTCCCTCCGGTTATCCTCCGTCAAAATGGCCGACGTCAAGAAGGGCAAGACTCCTAAGGAGTTCTTCGGTGCGTGCGCGCGTCCGCGCGGGACACCGCATCGTGCTGCGTGTTTGCTGGGGGAATTTGATTGCTGACCTGGCACCCATGTGCAGTCGACTTCATGATGGGTGGTGTGTCTGCGGTACGTGTGGCCGTTTTCGTGCGTTTGAGATGTCAGACTGATCGTATCCTGTCGTACAGGCTGTTGCCAAGACCTCTGCTGCCCCCATCGAGCGTATCAAGCTCCTTATCCAGAACCAGGACGAGATGGTTAGTCGTATACGTCATTGGTGGTATATATGTGTGGGCCTGACCCTCATGATCGTGTTACAGATTAAGCAGGGTCGTTTGGACCGGCCATACAGCGGTATCACCGACTGCTTCGCTCGCACCTACCGTGATGAGGGTCTGGCTTCCCTCTGGAGAGGAAACACCGCCAACGTCATCCGGTACTTCCCTACTCAGGCGCTGAACTTTGCCTTCAGTATGTCATTATTCCATCCGCGGCCGTGTCGATTCTGACCTTCCTTGCAGAGGATTACTTCAAGGCTCTGTTTGGCTTCCAAAAGCAGGACGGTTACTGGAAGTGGTTCGCGGGTAACGTTGCGTCTGGTGGTGCTGCCGGTGCTGCTTCGCTGCTCTTCGTGTACTCGCTCGACTACGCTCGTACCCGTCTTGCCAACGACGCGAAGTCGGCAAAGGGTGGAGGAGCTCGCCAGTTCAACGGCCTCATCGACGTTTACAAGAAGACCCTTGCGTCTGACGGTATCGTCGGTCTCTACCGTGGCTTCGTCCCCTCGGTTGTCGGCATCATCGTCTACCGTGGTCTCTATTTCGGTGTCTACGACTCGCTCAGTACGTATCCCAACAGTCTCCGAATTGCCGGTGATCTAACACAATCCACAGAGCCTGTCGTCCTCGTCGGTGCTCTCCAGGGTTCGTTCTTGGCCTCCTTCCTGCTCGGTTGGGGTGTTACCATTGGTGCTGGTCTTGCTTCGTACCCCCTGGATACGATCCGGTATGTCTGCTTACTCGTGGCTGATCAAATGCTGACATTGCTTCAGTCGTCGCATGATGATGACCTCTGGCGCCAAAGTTCACTACAAGTCCATGTTCGATGCTGGCTCGCAGATCATCGCGAAGGAGGGTGTCAAGTCCCTGTTCAAGGGTGCTGGTGCGAACATCCTGCGTGGTGTGGCTGGTGCTGGTGTCCTGTCGCTCTACGACAAGCTCCAGGAGGTCATGTTCGGCAAGGTCTACTCTGGTGGTGCGTACCGTTTATCTGTCTCATTCATATTGCTGGTGTTGAGGTGTCATATCCAGGCTCTGGCTAAACGTATATGTTATTGCGGACTTGTTACACTGTATAAGCCTCATAGTACTTTCGTTTATCTTGCATCTGCTACGAGCCCTAGGAATAGACCCTGTCGTTGTTTCTCTGGTGGTTCTTTGCCGTTCTCGCACCGGGAATGTGACTATCGAAGTAGACGTAGACGAGCAATCGGCAGAAATTATACCACCCCGGATAACAAGCGGTCGTCGGGTTGTGCGTGGTCGGGGCTTGTGTGGGCGATGTCTGACGCGTCGACGAGCACGGTGAGAAGTGGGGACTGGCCCCGCTTTGCTTTGCTCCACCACCACCTCCCTGCACCTGTTCCATGCCATGGGTTTCGCGAAAGTTGCTAGCGTCTGTTAGTGGCCTACGGTTCCACAGCGTCATCGCTGGTACGAAGGCCGTTGTGCTCAGGCCTTACCAAGAGTCCTGCCTGGAGGCCTGCGTTGATGCCCTCAAGAAGGGGTCTACGCGCATTGGGGTGTCTCTACCGACAGGCTCAGGCAAAACTACCGTCTTCATATCTCTGCTGTCACGACTACTACCTCCTGCGCACGCCCCGGAGGCAACGAGGTCCCTAGTCATCGTGAACAGCGTAGAGCTCGCACAGCAAACTGCTGATCAGGCCAGACGTCTCTTTCCGGAGTGGACCGTTGAGGTCGAGCAGGGAAAACATCATGCTTCTGGCGTCGCAGACCTGTAAGCTTCTCCTCGGTTTTCAAGCCCAACTGACTCATGCGCATGTCGCAGTACGGTCGCCACATTTCAGACGCTTCTCCGCTCCCAGAGACTAGACAAGTTTAGAGCGGAGTACATGAAGGCCCTCATCGTAGATGAAGCGCACCATGCCGCTGCACCCTCGTAAGTCCACGGAGTGAAGTAAGAGATATCCTGACGATTCCTGATCTACTGACAATTGCTTTAGGTACCGCCGCATCTTGTCACGATTCGACCCGGACATAAAGAGCGAAGACACGGATATTGAGTCTCCAGTACTGAACCACCGCATACCCATCCTTGGGTTTTCTGCCACGTTCAGTCGACATGACGGACTCGCGCTTGGGTCAGTGTTCGAAAGGATTGTCTACCACCGAGGATTCCTCGAAATGATCAAAGAACAGTGGTATGCATTGACCCGGTTGCAGTAGCCATAACACCGACTTACGTATGGTTGTGGTACAGGCTATGCAATGTCCGGTTCACTACAGTTCGGGCCAACATCGACCTGAGCGGTGTGACTGTTAACGCGCGCTCTGGTGAATTCAACCCGACCAGTCTGGCACACGTTGTCAACACCGACGTCGTGAACGAGCTGGTCGTGCGCACATGGCTCGACAAGGCCGGTAGGCACCGTATACACTCCGATCGTTCAGCTGTATTGAGCCAAGTGGCTAGTCGACCGCAAGTCCACTCTGGTGTTTTGCGTGAACTTGGCCCATGTCGCGAAGTTGACCGCCGCATTTCGGGCAGCAGGCGTGGATGCGCGCTATGTGCACGCTAATACCCCTGCGGCAGAGCGCAAGGCGCTCATGGAGAGCTTCCGAGCGGGGAAGTTCCCTGTACTGATCAACTGTGGTATGCTGTACTTCATTCTGTGGAGAAGGCTGAGCACTAACGACATTCCAAGCTGTCCTCACAGAGGGCGCGGATATCCCGAACATCGACTGCGTTATTGTTGCACGACCGACCCGGTCGCGCAACGTGTTTGCACAAATGGCGAGTGGCCTCCTCCCCTCTCAGCTGTGCTCGGTCTCCTGAGGGCAGTTGCAATCAGATTGGACGTGGCATGAGGCTGTCGCCCGGGACGGGCAAGCAGGACTGTCGGATCATCGACTTCGTTGACTCCCAAGAATGCGTCTCCGGAGTCATCTCCTCACCCACTTTGTTTGGTCTCGATCCCTCCGTCTTGATCGACGGTAAGCTACTAATTACTCTCGTGCGCCAGGCAGATCTAATTCTGTGGCAGACGAGACCATTGAGAGCCTTGAGCAGCGAATGGCTGCACTAGAGGAAGGGGACGCTGCAGAGGAGAAGCCAGGCTCGTCGGTGCGCATCCCGGAACCAAAATCGGTCACCTACATCGACCACGATGACCCGTTCGTTCTCGCCGACCAGGCCTCTGGTGACCCTTCTCTACGCAACCTCAGCCGCAACGCCTGGGTATGCTGTGGGGATGGCATCTACGTCCTCGAATGCCTCGGGAAGGGCTACATCCGCGTGATGCCCTCAGAGGAGGCCAACGATGGTACGTATCTTCCGCCATACGAAGATGAGCCCAAGATTCATCCCGTACACAGAGGGGCAATACCAAGCACACTACACCCCTCCCACCTTGCCAAAAGGCACCGCATTCATCCTCAAGATCTCGCCGTTCCGGAAGAGCAAGAAGATCCTATCCGCTGCCACTCTGGTGGAGGCGATCCAGGGCTGCGACACATTCGCGCAGAACAAGATCGTGCCGGGGAATGTGGGATTGGGGTACGTCACTGAAGTACCAGCGGGATTGTATCGTGGGCACTCACACCATTCCCAGATTGTTGCGGACGGCGAAGTGGCGGTGGGAGCCTGCCACGGCCGCCCAGAAGCAATTCATCTTGAAACGCTGGAAGGCTCGCAAGGTTCTTGCTGCCCCAGACGGCCACGGCAAGGTGTTGCCCGCTTCGGACGAGGGTCTGCGGACATTGAGGAGGGGCGAAGCGGCAAACATCATCACCCGTGTGAAGCACGGCGCACAGGTGGGTAGGGCCGTAACTTGCACGCGTCCCATGTACTCACCGCATCCCCGCAGGCACGACACGAGAAACGGCAGAAGGAGCTTGCGAAAGCGGCTCTTGCCGCTGAGAAAGAAGTCAGAAGGCGGGCGCGCGAGGACGTGAAGGTGGGACTGCTTTCCGCGGCCCAATGACCATAACCGAAGGGGTCGTTGGACGATGCCACTTGTAGAAAGATATAATCTGCATTTCCGTAATCATGTTATAGAGAACACATTGTTCATAGATCGACTATGGTGGAGAGCCTTGGCGACACCGCATGCTCGCTCTGGAGGGTGTACACAGCGGCGAGCTGAGCCTGCGCGACCAGCCGATCCAGCGATTCAGGGGTCCCAAATGCGGCGGGGTTTTGGGAGAGCGTCGCGAGCATGGAGCCGACCAGCGAGTCGCCCGCCCCGGTGACGTTGACGATTTTGTCCTCGGGGACCTGTATGGGCGGGAAGTGCTTCAGGATGACGAGGTTCTGCCCGGACGGACTTCGGGAGACGATTTGCCGCGCGAAGATGTTGCTGCTATGCGTAGCCCAGGCGGAGCTCTCTGCCTGTGTGCCGGAGATGCGGAAGGCGGCAACGAGCCCGCGCTCGCCACACTTGATGACGAGGTGCTGGAAGAAGGGGAGGAGGTTGATCGCCATCTGCGCGATCCCGTTGTCGACGAGGAAAGAGAGATTGCCGGTCGGGGCGCTCTCGCCCTCGTACGCGCTCTGCCGCGCGAGCTGGTCAAGCTCGAGGCGGAACTGAGAACCGAGTGCCATCTGGTCGACGACCTGCCACCAATACCTGTGCGCGGTCAGCTCGAGCGGGCTGGCGCAGGCTTCTTGGTACATGTGTGCAAGCTCGAGCACGTTAGGGGTGGCGAAGGTGATAGGTGCGCGATCCAGATGGGCAGTATTCAATGCTGCAGCGACGGCAGGGAATATCACGGTGGACTTCGGGACCGAGGTTGGCTCGCTGTGGACACGGGTTAGATCACTGTGCAACTGTTCGGTATGTCCGCAATCCACTGCACTAACAAGAAGGCTTTGAAGGCGTCAGCAGCAGTTCTGCACAGAATAGACGAACCAGCTCACTGGAGATGTTCCGCTTGTCTGCGTACAGAACGAGGGACTTCAGCGTTTCGTGGGACATGTTCGCATCCACGGCCAACATGGTGGGTTGGTGTTTCTCTAGAACATCAATGATCTGCAGAAAAGCCCAGTCTCATGAGATGAGGCGATATGGTACCTCTGTGGATCCTCACACCTTCGCTGCACCAATGGTGCGGATTACGTCCATATCCGCAACACCGCCGGTAAGCCCGCCGGCACCGTCCAAAACCATGTTGCACACCGCGGTCCGTGCCTTGGGAACACGAATCAGGCCGTCCGTTCGTAGCCCAACCTGCTTCGTCTCGTCTGCAAGTAATTGACCAAATGCATCTTCGCCGATGGGGGAGACCAGCGCGGTAGCACTGGACAGGTCCTTGGAGTACGATGTCAGAATGCGGTGAGCCGCTTCCGCGACATTCCGGCCAACGCCCCCGGCTGTGAGAGAGACCACACCCGGGGCGGTGGTGTGCAAGTTGTTGTTGGTGCGAGAAGTGCCTGCTACTGGATCCGCTCGTGCAGTGATGTCTACGGCAGCGGATCCTATAACGACGAGTTTGGCAGGAGGCTGGATCATATATATGTAACATCAACGAGACAGAACGCGGCCTCCAGGCAGATGATGTCTCACCAAATCGACATCCTCGCTTGACTCTGGAGTTGATGCAGGAGATGGAGAAGTAGCAGTGTGAGCGACATGGGGTGGAGAGACATTATGGTGACGTTGCTTGGCGAGTTGCGAGTATGCAACCGCGATTTGACCGCCTATACTGGTAGTGAGTTACTAGACTACCTCCATGCGACGGTTTGCTCACCAACAAATGCAGTATTCTCAATCAGTGCGATGTCTGGATTTGTATGAGATGACCTGCAAATATGATGGTATTCCTCAGGGCTTGAGACTTACTGCTTGCCAAAGACTTGCCCGCAGTGAGCTCGCCAACCCGCTTCAGTAGCCACGGAGTGGCTTCTTTACCGCGTCGGCTCATGCCGTTGCCTTCCGACTCTGCGACGGCTTGCTCAACTGCACGCTGCAGCTCTTGGCCGACTGTCTCGTACGACTCGGGGATGGGCACCGCGAACAGTGCGCCGTTCGACATCCCGAGCTGTTGCTGAGTATCTAAACGCCGTCCGCGGGATCAGCGCACTTGAATTCAATAAGCACTAGGACACTCACGCAGTACCCGAGCAGCAGCATTGGGGTTATCTACTCGCCAAGGGCTCTGTCGGGGTGTCGGGTTGTATTCGTTGAAGGGTCAAGGTAGCATACCTTGTATCCACTGCGCCTGCTGTAGAAGGCTGGGAAATCGTCCGTCGGACCGTAAGAGATGACAGGTACACCCAATGTTTCCTGATCGTCCCGTTCGGTGAATAGCGCGGTGTGTAGTGGTTGCAGAGTAGCGCACCAAGTATTCCAGCGTTCTTCAGTGACAAATGCTTCAATTGTCAGGATGCAGGGGAAAGCAAAACCCAAACTGACCGTCCAATATCCAAGATGGACTTCACTCCAGCGGAAACCAACCCTACCGGGCAACGAATGAGCTCATGCAGATCGGCAGAAATGTCCATGGCTGTTCAGTGAACTCAGTCAGCATTTGGGATGCCTACTAGGAGGGAACTCACTGGACTCTGCGCCTCTGTGCACCCCTCCAAGGCTGAACTGTCATGTCAGACAACATTTACTGGACGGCAGTCGGAGCAGACCATCTCACCCGCCCGTGGAGAAGACCTATGCACGCCTTCAGGGCTCATAACGTGAACTGTGGTTACAGGTAACTCACCTTGATTCCAGCCAAGGCGGAGAAGATGAGTGTCGCGCTGCAAGTGGTTCCCTAGCTCACAGAGAATTGTAAACATCTCAGGACACAGGGGATGCCCAGCAGTACTCACCCCATCCCTCTTGAGAGATATAGCCGGGCCAATGTCTCGCCTGGACAGCTTGACCACGCCCGCGTTCTTGTGCACGTCCGCAAGCCGCTCCAGCTCACGAGGCTCCAGTCCGATCTTCACCCGGCCCTCAATGAGGCCTATGGTTGCGGGGACGGCTCCGGCCTTGCGAACGTTGTTCTCCACGGATCGCGCGGTGTCCAGGTTCGCGGGGTAGGGCATGCCATGCGTGACTATCGTCGTCTCGAGCGCGACGACTGGCCGGCCATGCGCGAGTGCGTCCTGGACCTCCGGGTGGATATCAATGGGCGCGTGCTCCTTCAAGACGGCAGCAAGCGAGGAGCTCGGTCGCCTACATCTCAGCGAGGCGGTGGATGGTCTGAGGAGAGGCGCGGCGCGACGTTGGAGGAAAGACATCAGTTACTGCGCATCCCAGTGTCCAGAGGTGCGAGTACAAGCTGCAAAGGACTGTTGGAAGCACAAGCACACCGACAGGATCTGAACGCCTTGGCGATCGCGGGTGGCTGCACTGTGGCTGGAAATATGCGCGCATGCCGGCTTCATTCACGGTCGGAGCGTGGATTAGCCGTCCGCGTCCGCGGCCCAGAGTACGTTCCTTGATCGTCGATGAAGTCCACAACCTCGCCCATGGCGTCCACACCGTCTGTCTCGACCGAAGCTCGCCTCGACACAGCAGAAGGGTCGTGTGTACTGACATACGAACCTCTCGACGCGCAAGCGATCACCCAGTCAGTCGCGGACGATGGCGCAGGGGCGACTGCCGTATTCATTGGGACCACACGCAACTCGTTCAAAGGCAAGGTGCTCAGTGAGCACAAAACCGCTCACGTTGAGACATTCCATGCCGACAGGAAGGGTCGTGACGAGACTAGACTACCAGGCGTACAGCAAGATGGCGATAAAGACCATGGCAGACATCCTCCGCGACACGCACAGCAGATACACTTGGTCTGGTCACCAGGCAGCGTCGACGGACGCGACGTCCAAGTCCTTATTCCGTTCAGCGGTACACCATCGACTGGGGACGGTCCCCGTCGGAGAACCCTCCATCGTCATCGCAGTTTCGTCGGCTCACCGGAAGGAGGCGTTCATGGCGTGCGAGCTCATACTCGAGGAGATCAAGACGAAGGCACAAATATGGAAAAGGGAGTTCTACGAGGGAGACAGGGAGGATGAAGCCGAGTGGAAAGCAAATGCGGGACATTGATATCAGTGGATATAGGCCTTGTACAAATGGGTCGTGCGTCTAGAGCGTTGATGAGCATGGGCGGCAGTATGGACAAGCCAACTGGGCGTACTCACATAGGTAGGGGTGTCCGTGTCGTGAATATGGGCGTATCAAGCATTCGTGAGCGTGATCAATCGACTTTCCATTTCTTCGTAACAGCATCATCCTCGTTGCTCACGAGCAGTTCTACGGACCAGATGGCCAGGGTGAAGAATATGTTCATCCATCTCCACCAAACCTGCGAGGAGTGGTCCAAGACTATAGCACGGTCAGATACGGGGCCTATGGGCGGATGCCGAGCACTTACGCAGCAGATGTGAATAGACAGTGACAAATATCGACTGTCGGTAGGTAAGAAGTAGGTGAGTCAACTTCGAGGTCTGGTCGTCCTCAATGTCAGCTCTACCTGTTTGACCGCAAGAGAGCCAATACGCACCGGTCTCCCTTCCCAACCATTATCGACTCCAGACTCATCCTCCCAACTGTCCGCGCCAATGGTGGGCAATATCCGGGAAGCAAAGTGCATGACCACGAGCCGATAAACCAGGGCGAATAGAACCGGCTTCGGGAGCGTATTGGATACAAAGTTCGCCAGGGTCTGCAGATGAGGCAGGATGTTCGACAGTAGTGGAGTGCTATCACACGGGTCAGCAAAATGCGCGGCGAAAGAGGAGGACACATACTAGGAGAGAGCTTGGTCAAGCACCAGGGCATCGTCCACGCCGCAGAGCCAGACATTGTACGCGACGATGAGTGCGAGGCAACTCGACTCGATGACATTTGTCCGCCGCATCGCGAATCCAATGAAGGTGAGGAATATTAAGCTGGTAAGGGCGACACCCAGGAGGGTTGAGGAAAGCGGGGAGGCAGCCGCGGCGGGATAAGCCTAGGCAGGAGCGGAATGACTGAGCCACATCCCACAGCACATGGCATGAAGGCACTCACCACTACGATCCACCACGCAGACGCGACGTACGCGGCGGCGGCAGCCACCAGCAGACCGAACTGATAGCCCTCGCCCTCTTCGACGAGCTCCTTGCCGACCTGCCCGAGGCGCTGCGCCACCAGGAGGCTCGACATGCCCTCCATCACGATGAATCCGGGGCTGGACCAGTGCAGGATGCGGCCCCACCACGACGCGGCCATCGTGAGCCATGGGTGGACGCCCTCCGAGAACGCGTTGAAGCAGACGAGGAGGAGGAAGGGGTGCATCGGGACTTGCATAATGCTCAGCGCGGGCGAGCCCCAGAAGAGGACGAGCGTGCCATGGATGAGCGAGTGCAGGAAGAGCAAAAGAGAAAGCAAGAGGAATGCAGACGTGGAGAGCGTCGAGAGCGTAAGGGGAAGGAAGACCAGGATTTGGAGGACGGTCGAGAGTCTGTTCGTGTGAGAGAGAGCGCGGTCGCGTCAGTCAGTTTGCTCATGGCATACCACGCAGAACGTAATATCCGCTTACCTCGCCGTACTAGATAGTGCGTGCCACAGAAACCAGGGAGCCATCGCCGACCAGTACCACCGCGGGCGATACAGGAGAGCGCGAGAGGTTGGCCACCCGAGCTTGGACGTTTGGACGCCCGCGTTGGCGCAAAGGAGAAACAGAGTGTGTAGCAGCCACGTGGAGCGCGCAGTGTCTTGGCGTTGGACCTCGATGTCTCCACAGCGCAGACGTACACATGTAGCTGACACAGATAGATGGGTGTATTGTAGACGATCGAGTACTATAGCTACTATACAACGATAAATTACATCCTAGATGAACTGTCCCAGATGCCACAGCATGAGTCGAAAGTACGGAGAAATCTATAGGTGGTTCTCGATAGATTCGAGAGGTCGAGCGATGTCGCGCCGCTGGCTCAAGAAACCCTTCGCCGCAGCGAAGTCCGTTCCACGGCTGGGCGCGGCAGGGTCCGATTGGGGGACGTAGAACTTGTCCACGATGGGGATTTGAAGCAGGTTCATTTTGGGCGTGATAACCACCATATGGTTGGTCCGAATCTCCATCCAGTCCGCTGTATGTTGAACGCGGTTAGTTAGAAAGTTCGCTTCCACGAACCACAAAGAATGCGCACCTTTCTCGAACGTGAGCGGTTCGCTAGCGACCTAGATGTCGTCATTAGCGTCAATTGCAGGATGCATTATGTCGCGATGTCTCACCATTATGATGTTCTCGCGCTTGTCCGTCTTCGACATCTTGTAGTGTCCACCGGGAGCATACTCGCTGAACGTGCTGCCCGAGGAGAACCACTGATTGACAGACAGTTAACAGTGATACACAGTTGGATTGGTGATGTGCTCACCAGAGAAGCAGCTTCCTCGGTCCGGGAAGTAATGTACCGAGTAGCAACGACGGTCTCGCCATCGGTGACGCAGAAGTTCATCAGGCTGGGCTGTGAACCATGTGTCAAACACTAGTGGATACGCCATATGAGCTACACGAACCTCTGTGATGTCGTGCTCCTCCAACAATCTGTTAATGTGGGCAATTGTTTCCATCATCGCCTTCTGGAGCATGGCAGGCGTGAAGCTCCTCGCTTGAGGGTCAGGGAGCTGGACATGGGTCAGCCATGGGATGCTGGCCTTGCAGCGTGGTATGTGGCATCATACCTTGGAAAGTAGGAGAGCGAAAGCCCATTGCGAGTCTAGGGCAGCATGAGTCACTGAGAGCAAGTCTAGTAGCCAAGGGTCCGACCTGTGTTTCCGTTGACCATGTTGAAGAGCTCGTCAGGAACCGCCATTGTCAGCTTCCTCTTGATCTTGTGGAAGTCGGCAATGCCCCCGTTGTGCATGAACTACGCGGACTATTCGTCAGACGAGCGAACCTCTAGAGTTTGTATACTCACCATCAGCTTGCCATAAGACCAGGGGTGGCAGTTGTCCAGGCTCAGCGTCCCGGCGGTGGTGGCGCGGACATGGGCACTGGTGTGTACATTCGTGAGCGACACTACGAGGATCGGAGGGGCAAGCACTCACAAGACCAGAGGTGACTTGATCTTTTCCGCCAGCCGGACAAGATTAACGTTGTTCCAAGCCTGGCATGCGTTGTGAACTGCACTGTCGGTGCGAAGGGGGGTGACGCGACGTACCGGAGTGACAGAGGTGAAGATGCATGGTTGGCTACCCAGTTCTTCATCGTACACGGAGTCATACCAGCCTGGGGGGCATGCGGTGAGCTCAAGTAATCGTAGCGCATGAACATGCTACCGACCGACACCGAAACCATCTCCGTTTATGGGTCGGCGGTGATCCAGTCGGAGACGCGAGTCAAAGGCTTGATTTATGATAGAATGGCAAGGGCGCGTGAGGAGGTGCGATAGCTGGACGGGCGCGGTGCCCTTGTAGATCACGAACCGGCACATTCTGTGGTGGAGGTCGAGACGAGCGAGGGGCCGAGTCAGAGATCCGGATGGCGGCGGGGTGCGATGATAAATACAAGCGGGGAAACGCAGGGCCAGGGCTGGTCGGACGCGGACACATGCATGGGTGGCGACATACTTGTCCGACGCCGGCGCCAACACGCCCCTTCCCATTCGTCCGACAGCGCCGGCAAACGCCGATTACTCGCGTTCACCCAACCCTCGCACATTCATTCCCCACACGGCGACACGTAAAATACACACAGGTATACACTTCTCCTCCCCGTGTCCGTTCCGTTGACAATCTCCCCAAGCCTGTCTACAAAAACTCCGCAGGCCGCTTCGCGGGGTCTCCGCCGACCTCGTCGTAGACCAATCCAGCGACCCGGAAAGCGAGCTCTGTTTCCCAAGGCTCGCCCAATCAGCGGGGAAGCAGACAGAAACAAGAATCGATCGCGCGTACCATCAGCCTGGCTCCTGACCGTCGCCTCCGCATAGACGCGCACGACGTCCTCGGTGCCGCTCGGCCTCACGAACGATCGCCCGCCCTCGTAGCGGCGGACAAGGTCGTCGATCTTTCCCTGCAGACCTGCCGGACTGACCAGACGCCGCTCGGCATCCTCGGTCTTGAACAGGCTCCGGTCGGGGACGACAACCTTCACCAGTCGATTCGGGAGGTCGACGTAAAGAGAGTCCCACTCCACCCCGCTGTACGACTTGTGCGCGAGGACGACCTCCACTAGCAGCATGTCGGAAAGCGCGTCGCCAACCGTCTGATTGATCACCTGAGTGAGGTTGATCAGATGGTTGTGCGCCGTTGACTGCGCAGGTGTAGAGGGCTGATAGGTCGATAGCTTCTCGACAGTTTCGGGCGAAAACAGGACCGTGCCGTGACCATTGGCCTCAAAATAAACGCCAATGTCGTAGTGCTCGGCAGCATGGTGGAGGTGCTTGACACCAGTCGGGACGCATTTAATGGGAAGACGCTGGTGGTACAGGTCAGTAGATGGCTAACAGGGAGTTCGTTGAATGCGTACCTCCGACAGATACTTTGTGGAGCCGCCGTTCGCATAGGCGGTCTGGACAATGCCCACTTGTATCTCGCGATCCAAACCAGCCGACTTGGTCAGCTCTACGATGAAGGCGGCTACAAGTGCAGCGATCTTGTCGCCATCGAGCATGTGGAACAGCCCGCGGTCATCCAGATAGTAGTAAATCAGGCGGTCGGCATCACCGTCAAGACTGCATGCCCTCTGGCCAGGCTTGAGGACCGAAGCCAACGAAGGTGGCAGACGCTGCGAGGTTTTGACGAAGTCGGCCCCACATGCGTTGTTGAGCGCTCCGGCCTTGTCGATAGCAGTGTTGTGGAGGATGAGCGGCAGAGTGTCCCCGAGATGCTGGGCCAACTTCTCTCCAACAATAGCACCGACACCATTTGCACAGTCCACTACCAAGGGCGGGATGGTGGGTTTGCCAGCCTATGAAGAGTCGTCAACACTCGCCGCACAGGGCCATGGTCGATACGTACTACGAGCTTCTTGAAGGCTGTGCTCAGCTTCTGGAGGTAGCCCTCCTCGGAGCCGTCACCATATTCATCTTTCGTTCCCTTGGTGTTGATCGCCTTGACAAGGTAGTGCAGGACCGGCGTAGTCGTAACTCCAGCGTTGCGTGCCTCAGCACCGATGGCCTTGAAGCCGTCCTCCAGCGCAGTGATGAGGGCTGGACCGGAAGGACGAGTGTCCCGGGCATAGACCACTTTGGCGGGCTTGGACAAATCGATCTTGGTAGTCTTGACGAACGCGTCCAAAGCATCGACGAACGCGTCGGTCGTAGGTGCATTGGCGAGATTCGTAGCGTGAACCTCCCAAGCAGCTTCCAGCATCTCTCCACGGGGATCTACCAGCTTGACACCGTTGTCCTAGCGATCACAGCGTCAGATGCTGCCCAATGTCCTCCCAATGTGGCTGAGATTCGTACGGGTTCGGGGTTGTGAGATGCAGTGACCATGACTCCGATGGTCTTGCCATCAAGTCGCTTGCTCCTCAAGGCGGCCAAGATTCCGACTCGAAACATGACGGGGTCAAGGGAGTTGCCCCTGGACGTTCGATAAACATTTCTGGCAACTCCATCGGAGAAGGGACTCACAAAGTCCTGAATCCTGCAGTCCCATACTGGAAGTGGATGTTGGGTGGCTTTGGGTGCTGCTCTGAAAGCGCGCGGATGGCGTCGACAGGTAGTGAGGATGTCATAGTGGCCGTTGAGGTACAAGAGAGAACAAAACCGAACCCAATGGCCGCGAGGGGCTTTATACCGCACGGGTCAAGGAGACGAGAGCGCGTAACGTCTGGAAGGGCGAATCTCGATCGCGACCGGGCGCGGGCGCGCTGGCCACGTGCGACGCGATGCGGTGATGCGCCTCCCTGTCACTGCCGAGCTCAGCCTTGGACTGCTTCACCCACTCATCGCATCCAAGCCACTGCAATTTTGAACACGTATCACATCCGCTCATCTGTCTTGGTACACCATTGCAATGCCAGCCAAGTCTCAGGCGCAGAGCCTGCTCGAGAAGGCCGACAAGAAGGCCAATTCTTCTACCGGCTGGTTCTCGTCCGCGTCCACCAAATTCGAGGAGGCGGGAGATCTATACCAACAAGCCGCTAACCAGTTCAAGATCGACAAACAGTTCAAGGAAGCCGGTGATGCTCATGCCAGGGAAGCGGAATGCAGAGAGAAATCTCAAGAGGGGAACGAGGCTGCGAACGCCTGGTGGAACGCTGCAAAGGCCTACAAACGGGTGGATCCCGGTCGTCAGTATTGTCCTCTTGGTACGCGTACGGGATGCTGAGATCATGCCATAGTTGCGGTGCAAGCCCTCGTGCACACAATCACCCACCTCACGAAGGCCGGTCGCTTCAGGCAGGCTGCTGATCGCGAGAAGGAGATCGGCCAGATATATCTTCAGGAGCTGAACGACCTCCGCAAAGCTTGTGATAGCTTCGAGCGCGCAGCGGAGTGGTACTCTCAGGAAGATGCTACTGCGTGAGTCTATGCACGTTCTGTTGTCCCACTGGAATGTGGCTGAATGTAACGCTCAGGACGGCGAATGCGTGCTACAAGGATGCCGCTGATCTCCATGCCGAGTTGGAGGAGTACCCTCAGGCCATCGCGCTCTACGAGCAGGTTGCGAATGGGTCACTGTCCTCTGCTCTTACGAAGTACAGTGTCAAAGAGTACTGGCTGCGCTCGAGCTTGTGTGCGCTTGCTATGGGCGTACGTAGATATGTTGCTACATCAGTCAATACTCATGCTGAACGGGTCACTCTTTCAGGACACCGTGACTGCCAAGCGCAATCTCACGAAGTATGGCTCTTTGGACACCACCTTCACGTCCACGAGGGAGGCGAAGTTCGTCAACATTCTCGTAGACGCGATCGAAGGTGGTGACTTGGAGACGTTCACCGGCGCGGTCTTCGAGTTCGACCAAGTTACAAAGCTGGATAACTGGAAGACTAATATCTTGTTGAAGATAAAGCGGAGCATAGACCAAGATCCCGGCATCTTGTGAGGTTGGACGCACCTGTATAGTAGTAAACCTCTGTACCATGGACGGTTATGCATCGGAACTCTTCCTACATCTGCTCTCTTGGGACTCTGTGATACTGCAACAGCCTCGGCCATGCTCGACAGGCCTCAGAGCGAGGGAATATGACACGTACCGGGCCCCTTCAAGAGGCGAGACACGTCGGTGTCGGGATGCACTGTACTCGCACGTGATTAGACCGCTCGCAGCACCGCGTCCGTTGGCACCTCTTCCCTCATAACTCTCCACCAATATCCTCGGGTCCTCCGTGAACTCGACTCCTGCGCTTGTTCTAGGGGTTTGGACACGTCGTCATACGCGCTTGACGCGACGAACAATATGTCCTGGCTGGCACCGGTCACTCTTGCTTTCCTTCATGCACTGTATCGGCTAGTTCTTGTATTCAAGTATATCTTCCGCTCGCGCGAGGAGCCACGCCCCATTGCTGCGGAACGGTCGAAAGTGCCACAACATCTTGCGTTCATACTGGTCCCTAATCCGGAGGCGGGCGATGAAGACAATGAACAGTATATGTTGAACAGCGTGGAGAAGGTCGCTGGTTGGTGCCGCATGGCGGGCATCAGCCGGCTGACCGTCTATGACCGCGAAGGTATGCCTCTCGTTCTCTTCTCGTCAAAATTTATAGACCAACTGTGATCATAGGCGTTCTGGCGAAGTGCTCTTTGGAACTGAGAGAACGTCTGCTAGCACCTTCTAAGAGCGAGGAAGTGGAAGAGTCTCCCGTGGAATGCGATATTCGGTATCCCCTCACTCCTCCGCCTTCCGACGATGCGGAATCCAGGCCGCTCTCTCCACACTCTGGCATCAGTATACCAAAACTCAGTGTAACTACCATACGCTACCCAAGTAATACCTCCAAACCGAAACGGAGGGCAAGCATTGGAAGAGCCGCAATCAAGCGCCGACGAGCTCCCCGTTAGTCCCCTTCAGTCCTAAATCTTTGCGCCGCCTCACGGTCGGTACAGAACACAGTCAGAAACCGCAGGAACCCTTGTTGACAGTGTACATCGCGTCCTATCAATCAAGCAAGTCCGCCATCGCTGCCGCTGCAAGCGCGTTCCTACAAGACATTCGGCGAAACGGGAATGGCAGATCCGCTCCTGCCAAACCCTCGTTACCATCCATCCAGGAGCTGAATGCTGTCCTCGAAGGTTCGGGCGTTGTGCGATGCCGTCTGCGTTATGTGGCACTGACCTGCGGTACTTTACAGGCGAACACGGATTCCCTTCTCCGGAACTGATGATTGTGCACCGGCGACCACGCGTGGGCCAGTTGCGTTCACCAGCGGAGCTTTGGGGTTTCCCCCCATGGCAGACCAGGCTGACAGAAATCCAGTGAGTGCACTACCTATCATTCGCTACCATTGAATTTACCCGTGAGCAGCTGGGAGCGGTATGCGCCCACCGCCCCTTTCTGGCGGACGTCACGTTCGTCTGAGATCAGCTCCTCCCTTGATGAGACAGAGTTCAGACGCGCTCTGGATGAGTATGATAGCGCTGAGATGCGTGTCGGCACCTAGACTTGGATCCTTGTAGATGTAATATGCGGATGGAATGCGGACACACGGTTCGGTTACCCCTGCGTCGAATGGCGACTGCCATATAATCACTCATTTTCACAAGTTGAGCATGCAGGGCCCTATTTATGGATGACGTTCCATCTGTAGCGTGTGCCCTGCGGCAACGAGCCGACCGCCGCGGACGCGGTATTCCGCCACACACAAGGCTGTGCCAAGCTCATGGGCCTCGGACTATTTGAAGGTCATCCCTGTCATCGGGAGCTTCTTGCGTGGCCGGATCACACAGATCCCGGTACTCAGGTCGACAATGCGCACGCGCCCGCAACACTGCGTAACGCGGTGGGTAGCTATAAGATGCGCCCTCGGTTGTGATTGAGACATCACTGCCCGGGCCCCCCACCAGCCCCCCTAACAATCTCGCCCTTGCATATTCCTTATACTCCATATGACTGTTACCCCAGATACGAGCAGGACCGCTGCCTCAGCACAAGGCGTCAGCGGTGGCCGCAAGAGAATCATCGTTTGCTGCGATGGGTGCGTCTCGGCCGCCGGCTGCTCTGATTCCCAGTCTGAGTCTTGACTTAATCAACGTCTTCGTCCGCAGCACATGGCAAGACGGGATTGTCGTGAATCAACGGTGGAAGTACACCAATGTACTTGTAAGTCACACATTCCATACATCTTCACCAGCCAGCTGCTGACCTACAACCCACAGCGTCTTGCGCGGGCCATCAACCATGTCGATGACAGGGTGTGAGTAATCAGGGAGGCACTGCGCTAGGTTCAGTGACACGACCCATCACACAGTCAACCGCCGGTCCATCAGATCGTATTCTACCAGTCCGGAATCGGGACGGAAGACATATTCGACCGCATTGTCAATGGTAGGAGCATCATCTCGTACAAGTGGATGCAAACGACTAAACACCTATCGAAGGTGTCACCGGTGCCAACCTAGGTAGCTACTACAGCCTGCTCTGTGTGTAACAGTCCACGATACCTTAAACGCAGCGAATAAGGTTGATGAAGCATACGCATTCATTGCTCAGTGAGCCTACGAAGGTCCCCTCGATATTGGTTTTTGTTTGACGTTCGGTGCGCTTTCACTCTCAGCAACTACCGTCCCGGGGATGAGGCACGTCTGCTTCCTCGTGCATTCCCGCACTGTACGCTGAGCTCGCTACGTTAGATATTCCTTTTCGGCTTTTCCAGGGTAGGTTGTTCATGGATCATCGACGAACCGTCCTAAACGTTTCATCTAGGGAGCATACACGGCCCGGATGGTTGCAATGTTCATCGTACGTTAGACCTATATTATCTTCACAGACACCAGCGGAAGTCGATCGCCTAGGGTGCAATCGGAGTGCTCGATCGCAAGGACATGGACCATTTCGGCTCAATATTCATAGCATACCAGAAGCGGGGGAAGGCTGAGAACCCGGACGGTACGAATAGAACGCTCGTCATGCAGGCTTTACTGACGTCAGGGTGCCCCAGAACTTCGCGAGTTGAATGAGCAACTCGCGTACTGGACAAGGCCTGACGCCCCCGGAAAGAGGCGGGCGGAAGAGGGCTCTGGTCGGTTTTCTGTGAAGCAAGTATACTACCCATCGTGGACAAGTTGCCACCCTGCTGACAGATACAGGCTTATCGGCGTATTCGAGACGGTCGGTTCCGTTGGGATGCCTGAGGAGCTGACGAGTGGAAACGAGAAAATGAAGAACCTCTTCGGGTTCCCCGACAAACGCTTGGGTCACCACGTTGAGAGGGCATACCAGGCTTTGGGATTGAACGAGTATCGTGCAGACTTTGTGAGCATCCCACTTTCGGACGACATGTTGCTTTGGTTGATCATGGTTGAGCAGGACTGTGCTAAGTTCGAACAAACTGAGGAAGGGCGGCAAAAAGGGCAGTTGCTCAAGCAGGTATGCTCGTGCATGTTTCCCCACTGTGACTGTTCTCACCTGGACTGCGCCGTCAGTGTTGGTTCATAGGTATGTCAACTTCACAGATACGTGCTATGATGCCCACCTTTCACGCTCATTAAACAACAACATGAAGGGTCGCATGCCGATGTGAGTTTCATTGCATGACGTTCTTGCACAAAACACAGAAAGTTCAGTAGATTGGAGGCGGATATGAAGAACACGACCTCAGTGACATCGCCCTGAACTGGATGATCGTACGCTACCCACAACTCCCAACGACGGGGACTCCGTTAACCGATATTTTGCAGGCAAATGTCGGCGACGCCTTGTCTTTCGACTACGATTATGTCAAGTCTCTCCTAAGCCCTACCGCTCCTTGGGGAACTCAACCCCCTCACGAGTAAATGTACCGATACATTATGAACGTGGACGAGTGTACTGATTCATTCGATAGCTCCCGCACTGGCATATTCTCAGTCTCCGAGAAGAAACAGCGAAAAGTGCCTACCGGGATGGACCGCATTACTCACGAATACATACACTCCTCGGTGTTGCCCCAAGTGCAGCTCGTCCTAGATCTCAAAGAGATCGTCGACCACACCCCGGAACTGGTTGCACCGTTACTGCCTTGGGAGGCACGATTGAAGGCACATTGGAAGACGAAGCTCGAACACATTCAAGCTGGCCGGGCTGAGATGGAACCCACTGCCGTGAACTCAGGTACGGCGGAAGAAAGGAACGACGAGAGTAGGTGGGGAGAGAGTAGTTTTGGGCACATGATGCAAGCGCTGTTACAGTAGAATCTCTGTCACCGCGTCGGTGTGCTAGACCTATGTACGTTTGCCAGAACTTAAACGGTACTACGAACTATCGGCGGTAGCCTTTTCCGGAAGAACCGGCGTATGAGGGGGTGCACGTGCGCGACTTTACCCCACAGATCGCGTCGCGTCGTCGGCCAATTTCAGTGAGCAATGAACAGTTGCCACGATCCCCCGTTCTCCGCCGCCCTCTCCCTCCCGTCCCCATGCTCTTCAACTGCTAGTGACTGTGCTGTGCGCTCTACCCGAGCTATATATTTCTAGCGCAATCTGGGGTGAACCTTCGTGGCATGGCAGTGAAAGACTTGGTCGGTCTCTACGAGTCGCGTTCGCGAGTTATACCACCCGCCTCCCCATCCTCCCCTGCGAGAGAACGGCCACCATCCCGAGGCGAGCCCTCCAATGTGGGACTACCCTCGCTATCTGCAGATATTACCCTCGGAGTTCCGACTGCTTCTCCAGCACGGTTCATCTCGCATCCCCTCTTGCGACGACGGGAACCCAGTACAGCAGATCAAGAAGACGATCCCATCCTTGCGGACCGCAGCGTTTCCTCAGATGCTGATGCCGCCGACATCCCCCTGCGTACTCCACAAGACTCCGACCTTCCACGGGGGGTCACGGATGCCGACGTGACTGACGAGTTGCAGGCTGTGTCCAGGCGGGAGCAGCTGAATGTAGCTCAAAGCAGTTCGCGCTCCTACTCCTCAGATTGGGGGAAGGACTCCACCCCGAGGCTGGAGAATGGCTCAGCTATCGAGTTGCGCCCACTGTTGTCGAGAACCTCTCGCTACTCACAAACCACCCTTCGCCCAGGTCCAAGCTCTTCGCCGTCTTCTTGGGAAGACCACACTTCCCCTGCTATGTCCATGACATGGACACCCTACAATTCCAGCTCCACTGCTACCCTTGTTCCCCCGCCGCGAGTCCTAGGACCTCATGTCCCGATACCACTCTCGCAAATTCTGGGGAGACGTGCTGCACCTGTATCCCTTCCCAGTCTTGACGAGTATATATCATCCATGGAGATAACTTCATTCCCGACTCACTTCCCGGTGGAGAATCCAAACGGCAATGGGAAAGGGAAAGTTTCCAATGTCGCGATGTTCCCGCCTATGGATCGGCTCACGGGAACCAGCCTGGCAAACCTCGAGAACAACGCTAAGGTCCCTCCTGTATGGAGGAACCGGGAGTCAATATTCTCTACCCTGTTGAACGTCGCTCTCAGTTTCACGGTAAGTACGCGGACGAGTACACCGTGTTCTTGTGCAAACTAACATACGTTGCGGCTCAGGGTTCCAGTGCTATTGCCCCATTTTACAGTGTGCAGGGTTTGGTCGATACGTTACAGATATTCGCGTTGATCCTGAGCACGTTCTGTACGTCCGATAGCGGCTTCTCTTTTACTCTCGCTGACTTCAGCGAGTAGTCTCGCATGGGGTAAAACCTGAAGAGCATTGGCGAACACTCTTTTTGCAGACAATGTGAGTGCCATCAGGACGTCCAGTGCATCCCTTTAACTGAGAGCATGGCAGTCCCAATGTGCTAGCACTGAACTTCGCGTCTTCCCTTGTGCAATCCCTTGTTCTGCTCGTCGTCTTCATGGTCGTGGCCGGCATCTTGCTGTTTTTCTTCTGGAGGATGACACGCGCATGCTGCTCGGTTGTGGCGCCTGAAGGGCTGCAACCCACCGAGTATCTCAAGAACTCATGGGCCGTTGTTATCACCACCTTCATCCTTACGGTCATATATCTCCCTTTGAGCACCATGGCTGTGCATGTTCTTGTATGGTCCGACGACCTCTGGGCCATTCCTAATCCCTATACCAACTCCAGTGCATCTCCCACCGTGGAACCCTTGGGACCCTCCGACCAATATCGTGATCCGATGGACTTCTGCTACACGACGACTATGCTCAGGAATCAGATCAACTATGCGCCGATTGTGGTCATCACCGCCGTAATATGTCTCCTCGGGGTACGTCATGCAAGCAGGCATAGCGTAACCCTTCGAATAATGAATCTCACTTTTCTCAGTTGACTATCTGGTTCCCGATCCATTTACACAACGCTATCCGGTTGGTCGCCCCAAAAGTCGACCCATTTACCGAGCTTGGAGCCCCGCGCAGCAATAGCGACATGGATCGTGAATACCAACGATTGCTTGGCCGCGACCGCAACCCCTTGAACTTTCTGTACAGTGGTATGTAACCATTGGAAGTACGCGTTGTGGCACAACATGACCTCCCTCTAGGTTTCAGACGGGGCTGGGCGACATACGAGTCGATGTACCTCTTGGCGAAACTCACCACCCTGCTCTTGACGGCCGTTATCGATCCTGACAACTGCGTGTTTAGAGCGGCGACGAGAGAAAAAGTATTCGTGGCTCGTCAGATCTCACTCCTTGTCGCAATGATCATCTTCTTTGCTTTGCAATGCATATACGCACCTTTCATGGACCCCGTCAACAACGCCAGCGAGTTCACCTCACGACTCAATTATGTCTTGACATCTGCTGCATCTCTCGCTGTCGCACTTCATATACCCGGTCAAGACATATTCGAAGGACCAGTGCTTTATGTGTACGTTCTTTCATACTCAGGGCTGACAGAGCCGCTTTGACACGGAACCTTGTAGAATCTATATTGTAACTTATGGTCTAAGCTTTTGTGAGGCCGTATACGACTCTTCTCGTCGTAGCCTCATTGACGTGTATTGGGCTCTGGCAGACTTCATCTCCATCAACATGAGCATCACGCACCGGTTCGTGAAGAGTAGGTGGACCTCATCGAAGTGTCACTCTACTACGAGCACTAATGCCTGTTCAGGGCTGGCACGCAGGATTGACTTCAGTAAGTGTTAATCAGCGTGCTATCATACACCTTCTCACAGCGCCTTCAGGCATCGATATATTCTCACCCCGGTACGTGAAGGACCTTGTCAACATGGCTGTCCCGGCTGAACGGATCAACAGCCTGGACGTATCTGCGTCCTCCCCGCACGTCAAGCGCCGCATATGGCAGGAAGCCATATCTACGCTGTTGCTCACCGATCAATCATGTCGTATACCTCAAGAACAGCTCATGCGGTTCAAACAAGCCCGAGACGGAGAATACCCACCCTACCTCCTCCATTTCGCAGGCAGTCCTGGCGAGCGACACGCAGAGAACCTGAAGGTCTGCATATCTGTGGACTCCCGTGACACTCACCTAACTGCGTCCCCAAGATCCTCCGCGAAGTCGGCTCCATCGCATACGCGAAGGCCGTCGCCCTAGCATCAGGCCCAGACTACGAGTGGTTCCGCTACCTCGAGGAGACGATACAGCGACATTTCATCGGCCCCGACTCGTACTGGAAGCCCCAAGGCGTGAAGCCGCGTAACTGCACCAGGTTCTTTGGCAACGCGTGGTGGATACCATTTCCTCCCACACTGGTCCGTCCCGACTGTAGCCCAAAGTCTGGGCACCGCTGACGAGGACGTAGGTCTTACGTTATGACGACGGCCCGGAGGTGGTCCTGAGCGAAGTGCGCGAACTTGAGGCCTATGTCCAACAGAACTCAAGCGAGGACATACTGCGCAAGCGTCAAGTCCGCATGGCACTGCGTGCATTGGACGGTCAGATAGTGCGATGGCCTTACGACCATGTACAGGTCAGTGAAGTCTGTGTACCATCAGGCAAAGGATGGTAGAATTGAGAACCTTGTAGTACGTTGGCGATCGCGACAAGTTCTTCTGCTGTGGGAGGCGGTATGCGGCACAGACTTCCGTCCACTATCGGTCCTGCGTCTTCCACATAAAACGCCGGGGCCATGTACAATGGGAAGGTCTCGATTTGGGGAGCGGCTTCGATGTCGAGCTCACCTACGCGAGGGACGTTCAAGTGGGGGGAAACGTCATCGGACTGACGGACGACTACGAGATCACCCAACCGCTCGCACACTTCCTCTCCCTGAACGAGCCATTGATTTCGAGCAGGTTGTCCTACATCGAGGCTGTACTCGACAACTATCGTCAATACTTCCGCAAGGACTCGGAGTGGAAGCGGGGGACGCTCTCATACCGCTTCCTCGCGGCAGTATACGACCAGCCTCGCGAGCCACGCGGCCTGTCGGAAAGCGCGGTGGAGATGGAGCGCGACGCCCGGGTTCGCAGCTTGATGGCGAGCAGTGTGAACATCTTTGAAATTACGTACGACCGCCTGTGCGCTGTGACCAAGTCCGAGCTAGCGACGTGGTGGTACATCTTCTGGGTGCGTGTCTCCGGGTACATGAGGTTGCTGCGATGCGAACTGACCTCTCGACAGGACGATCTGTGGAGGAGGAATTGGGACGCCATCAAAGGGCTCAACAAGCATGCTACCGACTTCAACCCGCACTATCCAACTTCCATAGCGTATACACCACTTCCGCGGGCCGCGCTCGAGAGCTTCCTCACCCAGCGCGGGCTGCTTCACAAGAAGCCGAAATTCGGCGACTTCTTCCACGCAGGATTTTTGAACAAGCTGTATCTCCGCATGAACGACATCGTCTTCCACGGATCCGACGGGGTACGTTCACGCCTGGAGGAGGTTGAATCGCGCTGATGTGTATGTCTACAGGCTATCATCTTCCATCTAGGCGACGATGCCTCCGAACTCGACATGGAGGATGTCGACCTGCAGACGCTCCCCCACCCGTCTACGCTTGGCACGGGTGGTGGCACCGACCACGACGACGGCGAAATCCGCGCACGCCCGGTGTACCGCTGGGAGGGCATACTGGAGGATCCGCTCACGACGCGCAGACACAGGAGTCACCGTCAGAGGTTCTTGTCGAGGCTTGCTGTTTGGTTCGGGCTGAGTCCGTACTGGCGCACGGGAGAGCCGTCCCACGGTTTGGCTGTGGATGTGATGTTAGAGAACGGCAAGTATGTGTTGCTGGAGGACGCCGTAGGTGGCCAGGCCAGTCGAAGGGCCGGCAACGGCGTGAAAGGTATATAGCATGGCATCTAATGACATTCACGACATCTACGTACATACCGGACTGAGTATAGGTTCCAGGATAATAGGAACACTTTCCGACGCACTTCTCTGTATCGTCCTTCTAGGATCTGCTGTTTTCCTCCATAAGTCGCTTGAGTTCTTCCACGGCCTCGATAACCTGGGGTCTATATTCCTCTAGCCACTCCGGGGTCTCGCCAGCAGTCGGCACCTTGTCTGACCCTCCTGAATATGATTTCGGAAGCTTAATTGCAACGTTCTTCTCCGTCACTCGCATCCTGAACGGTCCTCCGAGTAGCGACCTCAGCAATCCCGCACAGCGCGTCCCTCCGCTGCCGCCGTACGTAACGATGATGACGGGCTTGTTCCGCCATTCCCAGTACAGATGATCGAAGGTGTTCTTCAGCTCTCCTGGGTACGAGCCGTTGTACTCCGGGGAGAGCACGACTAAACCGCTGCACGAGGAGACGAAGGTGGCGAACTCGCGCACGGACGGGTTCGGGTGCTGCGTAGGTTCGTGGATGTCGGCGGGAAGGTGCGAACCGTCGATGATGGGGCCGAGAGGGAGTGGTGGTTTGGTGGGGTCTACGACGACAACCTCGGTCTGTGATCTTGGGAAGACAGCAGAAATTTCCGAGCCGTTGAGACTCTCGCGAAGAACAGGGGCAAGCCAGGAAGCGATCCCGATACCATTGCCTGGTCTGCGAAGACTTCCGAGGAGGAGCGCGACTTTCGACATCGTAGGGAGTGAAAGTGGTCAGACAGTAGCAAGAATGCTCAGCCATTTCTAAATAGCTTGAGAGATGAGCGAACGTCGCAGGGCCATGTCGCCATTGGGAAGAGCGCGGCCGCACTAGGAACGAGCTTACAGAACTTTACGCTTGATAAGGCCTGTCGGATGGCACTCTCTCGCCTGCGCAAGTAGAACAAGCGCGTATGGACAGTGCAGAGGATCGCCTCTCAAAAGTGCAGATAGCGGGGGACGTAGTGGTAGAGGTAGAAGACGCGGGGGTGGCTGAGCATTTCTCTCTGCCGGTCACGGTACCGCATTTCAGCGCGTTTTGTGCAAACTCTCTTTCGTTCTTAACTTGATCTTCATCCTCCAAACTAGCTCTCAGAGCCATCATGCCTCGCCGTGCACGTCCAGCTACCAGGAAGCCCCCGCAACGTGCCGCGTCGTCCGCAACCCAACGGCAAGCTGCTCTTGTACACTCGGCTACAAAATCCCGCTCTACTCGCAAGCCTGCAGAGCCGACGTCGGGTTCCGAGTCTGAATTTGAGCATCAGTCTCCGTCGGAGGACTCAGAAGAGGACCCTGCGGACAGCGGCTCTGGCTCTGGCTCTGACGACGAGCAAAATGACTACGAGATCGATGCGGAGCCTGATGCGCCTCGAGTCGCACAGTGGATGGACGAGGAGGAACTCGAGGAGATTTCAGACGAAGAGTCGGAAAGTGCCGGCAGCGAGGATGACGAGGCCGACAACAAGCGTTTGGTATGTGATTCCCCTGCAATGTACGACCTCGGTGCTGGAACGGCGTGCGTATAGGAAGCAGACCTGAAGGCTCTACCATTCGGGGCTCTGAGAAAGGCACAGAAAGCTCTGGCGAAGACACAGTCGTCGGACGAGTCTGGTGATGAGGATGAAGACTCAAACAGCGGGTCCGAACCAGATGATGTGCCTAGCTTTGCTCGTGCGTCTCACCCAGACAAGGGTAAAGAGCGGGAGGAGCTTCGGGAGAAGAAACAGGTGCCCAAACGCAAGAACAAGCATGCGTGAGTAGCGTCAGGAAATACTTACATATAGTTGTGCTTACATCGATACAGACCCATGGAGATGTCATCGAAGAGACCGGTGTCCCGATCTCGATTCGTTGCAGAAGAGAAGGTGGTAAGTCTACTCGACCGTACCATCTTCTGCGCTAGGTATTTGTAATCGGAGCAAGGCTGACATTCTAGAATGTAGGTTCCTCGCGACCCCCGATTCCTACCTATCACTGGCGAGTTCGACCCAAAACGGTTCCAGACCCAATATGGCTTCCTCGCAGAGATGCATGAAAATGAGATGAAAACGTTGAAGGATAACCTCAAGCGGGCGCGCAAGCTCCTCGCTAATTCTCCCCGTGACCTTCGAGAAGAACGGGAGGCGGAGGTTGAGCGGTTGGAGCGTGCCGTCAAGCGAGCGGAGAGTGCAGTCAACAGGGACCGACAAGAACGGGTCCAGATTGAAGCACTGAGCAAAGCCACCAAAGAAGAGCGGGACAGGCAGAAGGAAGGCAAGAAGGCTTGGTACATGAAGAACGGTGAGTTCTCCCAATATGTGTTTTTGAAAATGCCATGCTCACGGCCCTCTCAGCCGACAAGAAGGCACTGCTGTTGCGTGCCAAGTACGATGCCCTCGCCACGACGGGTGGACGCGGTGCGGTGAAGAAGGCGATCGAGAAGAAACAGAAGAAGGTTAACCAAAAGGAGAAGAAGAAACGGCCATTCGTCTCTGGCCCGCCTCCCCGAATAAGCGGGGAGGCGGGGCCATCCGCGCGCAACGGGTCGGACAGTCGGCCCCAGAAGCGTTCAAGGACCTCGTAACGACTGTTGAGGGTTTTTATTCTCCTAGGTGTATACTATTGTGGCCATCGACATGACTCTGCTTTGCTTGTGTTGCGCATGCGTAGCAAGGAAGCCGGGCCTCGGATGCGTATACAATCTTGTATAACCAAAGTTAGCTTAGCTATGAACGTTCGTCCAGGGGGCAACCAGACCGGAATCCAGTGACTTCAACCGCCAAAAGTGAGAGGCGGGACTCCGGACACCGATTGGGTAGGGACACCCCTTAGCCGAGATAAGATAGCGCTCAGATACCGCGACGTCTCTCGATCACCCTACTGTACATCGTGCATACGGCCATGATCGCCTCTCAACTCGTCTTCACAGCCTTCCTACGCCGACTTAGCTCAACATCTGCTGCTGACTGTGCCCTCTCTCTCTTCTGGGCCGCCGCTGCCAGCTCCGTGATCTCCGCTTGTGTCTGCTCGATGTCGTCACTGCCCGGTATCTCGTTCTGCTTTCTCCAGGCCTCGGTCCATTCGTCCTCGACCCCCATTGCCAACTCCTCTGCCTTGGATATATGCATATCAACGACAAGCTGCAGCGGGAGGTCAGGTAAGCTGTCATTCTCGTCGATGTGCGCTGTGAGGAGATGTGCCATGGTGTTATACTTCCAAATGGTCACTGGCGATCCAGGGGAGAGAGGAGGGCATAGCGGGCAATGGATTGGTACATTGGTACATGGTGTAGTGGTCATCGTCTTTCAGGCAGAGGAGTATGACATAGACTCATAATGATGTTTGCAGCTGGACGAGATTTTGAAGCGGCTACCCCTCGAATTTGTCGTCTTGACAAGCTGCGTTTAGCTCCGAGAAGGGCGGCCCAGCTTGATCGACCAAGTAGCACGAGATTAGATAATCCATAATGGCAGGTCAGGCGCTCATGGGAGCTCCCCTCATTGTACGACACAAATCATGGGTTTCGCGGACGTTCATTATCCAGAAACCACTCTGTATCATTTTTATATTACATTAGAGCCTGCATGCGAAGTTTTACTGCCACAAGGCTCTGTTTGCAGGTGGTGTCACACTTTGAACGAAACAGCCCGTCAAAAGTGAAAGTGGGACCCTGGACACCGATTTCGCAAGGAGTACGTCTGGGTTGTAGTCGGGCGCTTCCTGCACTGGTTGCCCCCTGCGTTCGTCGTTCTATGACGCCGCGCCATGGGCGCCTACGACGCTCTGCCCGCAAACACCAGTTTTTGCGAGGGTGGATGCGACCACGACCTGTTCATGTTCCATGTAGCTGCCTCGCTCTCTCATTTCTACCTGGCGGCACGGCCTTGATGCTGGCGGCGATAGCATATATAGACTCATCTGGCGGCACCACAACCCTTCGCCAGCATGCCTCAGCCCGCCGAGCCGGGCTCCTACTTCGAAGTTCACCCACCTGCAGAGGTCTATGGCTATGTGCACAATCCCGAGGACTTCACCAATCGTTCTGACAGTGAAGACGAGAACCAGGATATCTATCGTGGTGAACGCCCCCCGTCACCGAGGTCTCCATCGCCGTCCTCCTCTTCGCGGACCTCTTCCTCTTCCAGCTCTAGCAGCTCCGTCTTCGGGGGCAGACTAGGTGCAATTTCTGCAGGAGTCGAGCATGCCATCTCGCGGTGGGCCAGAGCGTGGACATCTAGCTCTTCGTTGTCGTCATCCACATCGAGCTCGGCGTCGGTGATCACCCTCACAAAGTCTCAAGCCGCGCGGCGGCGGAGGCGCAGGCCACGAAGCCTGGCCACCATACACAATGCACGTTCCGAGCGTGAGGTTGCAGCCCGAATACGGGCGCGCGAAGACCTGCGGAACATTCCCCGTGGCTTTGTGCTGTATACCCCAACGCCTGTGCATGCGTCTGGCAAGTCCGAGGGGGCCCCCACGCGCGGTCGAAGACGTCAAGTTCCCCACGAGCCAGTCTTCCGGACAACGTCCCTCCCTGAGGTTACCAGCAGGTTGAACGGCGTGTTGAGGGAGCGAGCGAGGGCTCGCCGTCCACGAACAGAACCCGTTTCCCCGGCCCCCTCCCGTCCGCTCTCTCCATTACATCATGCCTACATGATGGGAGAAGACTCAGACGTCGCTCGACCTTCCTCAGGACTGCCGATGAGTGGGTCTCCGCGGAAGGAGGGGAAGGGCAAGCAGAGAGCGCCGATGCCTCACAGTGTACAAAGCTTCCCAGGGGTATCGACAACCAAGAGTCAGCTCTCAGGCAGCCCGACGTCTCGAATGCCCAAGGCGTGGTGGCTGGACGTTTCGTCACCTACCTGGGAGGACATGTGTGCAATCGGGAAGGTGTGTGGTCGCGTTGCATATGCGTAGGCAGGGCATGAGTTGACTGGCGAGGGCACGTAGCTCCTACATCTCCATCCTCTCACCCTCGAAGATATCTTGACTCAAGATCCGCGCGAGAAGTTGGAGTTGTTCCCTAAGCTGGGCTACTACTTCATTTCTTTCCGGGCCATCGAGAGTCAGAAAACCCGGAACCGCCTGCGGAACATACTGAGCGAGGACGATGAAGATCTGCATTTCCCTGACGGGGGTATAGTCGGTGAGGTCAATGTATACCTAATTATTTTCAGAGAGGGAATATGCTCCGTGAGTGTGATTCGACTTTGTCCCTGGGACCGTAGCACTGAAACAGCATCGTAGTTCCATTTCGCGGACATAGAAGAACATGTTGACCGAGTGCGAACGCGCATCATGCTGCTTGGAGAAAGCATTAACACCTCATCCGGTACGGCTCAAAGTCACTCTGAGCGGACTGTCGTTACTCACCCGCGTACAGACTGGATCGCTCATGGAATCATGGACTCCATCGTCGACTCTTTCTTCCCCTTCCTGGAGGTCATCGAGAGGGAAGTACTAGATATCGAACGCCTGGTCTTTTCCATCGGCGATGGTTCGGGCTTTCCCGGCAAAGACAGCAAAGAAATCACCGTCGCGGCACCGTCGCGATCTTCAGGGTCGGACACAGCTATGTTAACCGATAAATCTGTGGGCACTGCAGACCCCGACGAGAAGCAGTCGTCATATGCCGACATCGCGAAAGACTCGGTCAAGTCGATCTCGCCAAGGCCGCGGTTTTCAGTACCAGCTAGCGTCCCTCTCCTGTTGCGTCGAGCAAGACGGGCTATTCACGATACCATCGCGTCTATACCCCGCTTCAAGGCAATCGACAAGCACACGTCCGAATACCATCATTCCTCTGCCATGATCCATCGCATGGCGCGCACACGGAGACTAGTCACATCACTGACGCGCTTTCTGGCGGTCAAGTCAGAGGTCATCACCCAAGTTAAGAAGCGGCTTATCACCCAAGGAGAATGGGGACTTGGTACCGGCACCGAAGATGATCTCGATGTCTTTGTTTACATGGGCGACGTTCAGGGTACGTACATGGTTTCAGTAGTGTAACCCGATTACGGTGAACTGAAGTGCGACGTTAGATCATATACTCACGTTGCAGCAGTCGCTTGCCCATTATGAACGCATGCTAAACCAGTCTCACCCGACCTATCTCTCTCAACTGCGGCTTTCGGTTAACAAGGCGAAGTCGGGGAGCGACAAAGCTATAGTGAGCCTCACTGTCATCTCTCTCGGGGTGCTATGTCTCCAGACCCTTTTTGGTATGTCCCGAAATCTTGAAAATGACGCGTGACTGACGGGATTGTTCCTTAGCGTTGTTATCCATGAACTGCGATGTTCCCGCCGACCCTATTCCATCCAACCGATACGACGTCTTCGCGGCAGTCATCGCCATTGCGTTGATCGTCATCTTCATCTACGGCTGTGTCGTGCGACGTTGGTGGATGCAGGCGAAGCGGCGCCGCCTGAAGATGCTTTAACTTATTCTCATCAGTCTTGACGGACATGCACACGCCAGTGGCAGGGCTTTCGTGACGCGTCCAGACTCATCACGCTATCTATCATCGCCTACTACATATACCTCGCTACCCTCCCAGCTTCCCCTCGCTCTGTATCGTTAGTAATGGATTGACGCATACCTAGACACCGACTTTGCAGGTGCACCACTCGTCCGGACAGCGAGCATTTGCCCCAAGGTTCGGCCGGCCACTTAATGCCACCCTCTCCAGGTACAGTCGACACCGTCATAACCCATACCCCTCGGGAAAGGCCCCAGGGTATGGGTTTCCACAGGTTATGGGTTACCACAGGGCGGCAATTTTAAGCGCCTATGCAAACTCGGCAGTTCGCACAACAAGCGCCCACCAGCAGATAGTATGCGACGTCCTGTAACCTACGCACGTAGCTACCTGAACTACTGATGAGACAAGTTATCAGTGTTTGATGTGCCCTGCATGTTCCGCTGAATCTCCAAGGACAGCTGCCATGTGAAACTTGCCAGTACCCCCTCGAGCTTGCATGCCGTGACAGAGTCAAGGCTGATGGGCTCTTTGGCGGCAAGAGGGGCCTGTAGGTGCTCCCTATGGGATGAAACCTGATGTTCAAGGTGCTGTAATGCTTCTCTCAACTGAGTGAGTGTGGGGGGGGCATGGGGGGTGCACGATTGGAACGGCAGACTTGGTTGGACATTGCACTTGGGATTCCCCGTATTTGATACTAAAGTAACCAAAACACAATCTCGGCATGGCATATCTGCACGGGGCATAGGCAGGTCAGAGCCCCCATGGACAAAATAAATGAAAATGTATGGGTTTTTTTCGGGCTTGGGTATGGGGTATGGGATATGACAGGATCATGGGTTATGGGGTCGATTTCCCCCTGTACCAACTCGGGAACGCCATAAACCTATGGGTTATCACAGGTTATGGGTTATCACAGGTATGGGTTAAGACGGTGTCGACTGTAGCTCGGGATCTCTGGCTGCATCAGCCCAGAGTCCAGCTCGGGGCCTGAGACGGCGATGAGACGGCTCGGATGCGCTTGTAGGTTGGTGTGGCTGTGCACGGCTGCACCTGCGCCCATGGACCAGCGTCGTCTGGCTTCCCAACCCCGACTCGAAACTCTCAGGGTATCGACTAAACACCGCACGAAATGAATGGCCCCGTATGTCAAGCACTGGGCTCGGTGTCGTGCATGTCCCCATCAGGTGCGTGCTATATCATCGAGGTATGAGAGCGCACTAGACACTCGCAGGTTGTACTCGTAATCCCGCCAGGCGCCCTCCGGCCTCCTGCCAACACAGCGAAAAATAAGCATGCGCCTGGCGCAGTTCTAGTCCTTTACGCGATCCCTCCGCTTTGCCGTTGACTGCGGCCAACAGTGATAGTCTTGGGCTTATCCCTGCGCATTCTTGCCGATAAATCCACAGCGCCATCGATCTCACCGGTCAGAAGGCCTCTTAACGCTGTGCCCTCTCTTTATGACATCCCGTCCCAAGGACTGCGAGGTTGTTGCCGTGGATGGTACCTCCCGGAAAAGACTTTTCACGTCCGATCGACCTCACGGCCAGCCATATGCGGCTATGTGATTCCTTGTGAGTGTAAGTAGCGAATTTAGAATTCTGTCGACCTTGAAACATGGTCTATTCCGCCTGATGGACGCGGTCTTCTTGGGGTACTTGGCTGTCGTAGACAAGCCTTCTTTCGGGTATCCGCCTTGGCTTCAGCGACCGTATCCTCCCCAGTCTCCTCCGCTTCCCTCCGCGCACACCTTTACCGCACTACCCCCTAATACCACTGCCCATTCCTTCAGAGCGCTCTTCATCTATCCATACTGTCTTTACTCACTCTTGAGTATGCCTCCGCCCCCGTCCATGCGGAACCGGATGTACCAGCAGGCTGTCACCGGCACGGAATCTGACCTCAACCTATTATCCCCCCATGGCAACAGACCACCCCAGAGCGCAGGTTCTCCAAATTCTGCGCGGTCCGGCCCCTCTACGAGCACGGCGTCGTTGGTGAGTGGTCATCGTTCACCCTCACACATGCTGCTTGACATGTTTACCCGGTAGTTGAGTGGGTCCGTCACCGCACCCTCATTATCGGAGAAGGTGAGTAGCTCATTGTGCCTTGCATTGCTTGATCAGTTAACCAATCCTTGTGTTTCAGTATGGGCTGCCCCTGGATCCCACTTTTATGTCAGGAATCCATGCCCACGATGGCCCTGAACCGGATGACGCCCTGCACAACCCCGATCCTGTGCGGGATCGCAGGGTGGACAAGGGTGGTACCATCCTCTCCGGACGAGGCATCGTCAACCTAGGGTGTTTGTTCATCATTTTCGCCGGCCTCATCACCCTCTTGTGAGTGTTCTCGACTTTGGGGTCAGTCGATGGTTCACTAACAACTCGGCTCATAGCGCGGGGTACCCTCTCATCACGTACTTCACCAAGAAGCCGCCCTCGACTCAGGGAGGCTTCAATCTCGGAGGAATCAATGCGTCCGGGCAGGTCCCAGAGATTCCAGGGAACTGGGGTCTCATCGACATTGATACTCCCGACGACGTCCGTGTCAAAGAGGACTGGCTGACCGGCGAGAAGTGGCAGCTCGTGTTCAGCGACGAGTTCAACACCGACGGCCGATCGTTCTATCCTGGCGACGACCCCTACTGGGAAGCCGTCGACTTGCACTACTGGCAAACCAACAACTTGGAGTGGTATGACCCGAAGGCTATCACGACCCGTGACGGGCACCTGGAGATCACCCTTTCCCAGGAGGAGAATCACAACCTCAGATTCACCGGCGGCATGATGTCGACATGGAACAAGTTCTGTTTCACGGGTGGACTTGTGGAAACGAGCGTCATGCTCCCCGGGTTCAACAACATCCACGGGCTCTGGCCTGCCATCTGGGCTATGGGAAACCTGGGCAGGGCAGGCTTCGGTGCTTCGCTGGACGCCATGGTGCGTTGCGTGCGTTACATTGCGGGCGACACTCGTCTGAAACATCTTGACAGTGGCCTTACACCTATGACGCGTGCGACGTCGGTACCCTTGCGAACCAAACTTTGAACGGCCTTCCCGTCGGCGCGACGGAGGATGGTGACACAGGCTTTGGTGGTGTCCTGTCGTTCTTGCCTGGACAGCGGCTATCGCGCTGTACTTGCCCTGGAGAGTCGCACCCAGGACCTGTCCACGCCAATGGCGATTACGTAGGCCGTTCTGCCCCGGAAATCGACATATTCGAAGCTCAGGTACTTTATCTATCCGCGCTTCTATCGGTAGTATTCTCTAACTTTGAGCGATGCTCTAGATCGGTGTGGATGGCATCGGCGATGTCGGTGCTGTCTCGCAGTCTGGTCAATGGGGTGTAAGCCGCGACACTCGTCCCGGGACCCAGCAATGTGCTCACAGCCTTGGCAGCCGTTCAACTACGCCTATAAGTGGTTCAACAGTTCGGATACACTCTACATCGCCGATGAGACGGTCAGTGCCTTGAACTCATACCGGGGTGGAGTGTACCAGCAAGCGACATCCGTGGTTACTGTTACCGGTGCGTGTGCTCACAGTAGGCATCCTGATATGTCAAATCTGATTCCACTCTGCTTTCCAGACCCAGAGGGGTACGAGTTTAGCGGTGGCAAGTACTCCACTTACGGCTTCCAGTACAAGCCAGGGTTCGAAGGCGCTGTGAGTTCATACCAGATACGTATGCCAGATACATAGCTAAGACACGCACAGTATATCGCGTGGATCGCGAACAACAAGCTGGCTTGGGTCCTGCATCAAGAGGGCATGGCTGCAGACCCGCGTGTGGAAATCAGCGCTCGTCCCGTCCCGCAGGAACCGTTGGTGAGTGAGGAGAGGGCGGGACGTGGTCCTCTCGACGCGCAGCTGACGATGTTTGCCTCCCCAGTACCTCATCGCCAACCTGGGCATCTCCGAGAACTTCGGTGCGGTCGACTATGACCACCTGCGCTTCCCGGCCAGGATGCGGGTCGACTGGATTCGCGTGTATCAGGACCCGAACAATATCAACATCGGCTGCGACCCGGACGACTTCCCGACCGCGGCGTACATCAACCAGTATGTCCCTCCGGATCCAGTCGGTACTGCTCGTGGTCGACTCACTGTCTGTGCAGGTACATAGAGGCGTACACGAACTCAAATCTCACAACCTGGACGGATGACTACAAGCAGCCGAAGCCAAAGAACAGGCTCGTCGACCAATGCGATTGATCAAGGAAAAAGGTCGTGACCCCCCCTGTCGCAGTAACCCTACTTGTTGCCTATACCTTACGTGCCCCTTCAATATACCTCACTTTCATCTTCTGGACTCATCGGGTGCCTATGCACACTAAAGCGCGTTGTTCGACGTGCCATACGGTGCCTTGTGACACGGAAGACCTGGGTGGAAGACATACAGATTACTCGTGTACTCTAGACATGCGTGCGCAGGCGTAATCAAGAGATGAAGAACTACGTACAAGAAGATAAAATCCGGTCCGCTATGCTACATATGTTACAAACTGAAGCAGAAAGAGAAGACTGCGGCGCGTACAGCTCGGCGGCGCGAATATCTGCAGGTCTCCCTATAGATACCGTAAGCATAAACAGAAGCATGCAGCCATACATATAGGAAGATGCGCGCAAAAAACGTCAGCTTAAGGCTTAATATGTCATGACGATTCATGAATATCCCGTTTCTTGTCGCAGAGTGCGACCACGCGTCGTGACTCCTCCAGTGCCGAGAGTACTGCGAGGAGGAACAGTTACACACAATGTGGAGGCGGGGTTTGAGAAAGGACGCACCTTTCGCAAGGAACTCCTGCTGTTTCTGTTCGATCTGCTCAGTACTTGCTAGGATCTTGTTCTCCTGTACGCGGACAGCTTGCTGATTGTTACGCAGGTTCTCCGTCTCGAGTCGGATGCGCTCATGAGACTCGTCGACCTTCATGCACAGATCGCGCATCGTCTCGAGCTCGCAGTGGTACGTGATGCGCAGCCTCTCGAGCTCCTCGCCTATACGCGGACACGCTGTTTAGTATCCCACATCACCAGCAGGCAGCCGCACGTACTCAGCACTTCCGCCTCGTTCGTCGTCTTGACGTACTTGGACATCTGCTCCGTCCAGTCGCGGTCCATCGCCCATGCGACGGACTTCGTCTGGCTCGCGATGCTCAGCCGGCTCATACTGTCGCGTTTCTTCAGACTGCTCCGCTGCCGCACGATCGGGCGCTGATCGAGGTGCTGGTCCTCTGGCCGCTCGTGTATTGTCGGGAGGCCATTCGGCGGAGTAGAGATCTTGGGCGGCGTGCTGGATTCCCTGGGAGAGTGCGATGGCAACGGGACCGGGCTCGCGGATACCGGAAGGTCCAGAACGTGCTGAACGGGGGACTCCTTCTCCGAAGACGCCGACGACGCGGTGGAAGGGGGCGAATGCGCGGCGCCTCGCGGCCGGTAGGGTATGGGCAGAGGGTCCGGGGAATGTACGTTCGGCCGTGCAGCATGGTCTGCGCGCAGGTACTCTGCAGACTTGCGTCCCTCGGCCACCCGGGGAACAGCAGGGTAGAATCCGGGGGAGGCAGGTAGCGAAGCTTGCCGGGCGTGCGTGCGCGAGGCCGGGGGGATGCGCATCGTCCGCGGGTCTTGCCGAGGAGGTTGGACGGTGGCATGGAGGTATGTGACTGTCTGGGTTGGGGGGACGGCAGCGCGCTTTCCCATGCGTTCGGGAGGCGCGGGTCGGCTGGAGGAGGGCGCGCGACGCACCGACGGGTTTGCTGGTGCATACATGCGGGTCTGCGCGCTACTCTGGGCCTGGTGCGAGACGCATTCCTTGCAGAATGGCACGCCCGCGCCTTGCGTAGCAACCCTCGTGGCCTCCGTGTTGTGCACCTTGAACCAGCGCTCCATCTCCTTCAGTCTGAAGTCGGGTGGGGCGTGCACCGTCTGGAAGACAACGCGGGGCGGGGGCTTGTCCTTGGACGCCGCGGCGCGTCCCAAACGCGTGCATTTGCGGATCATGCGGTCCTTGAGGTGTCGAATCTCAACAATGCGCTCCCAATTTGCTGCCCTGTCCCTCGCGAGCTCCACAGCCTCGACCTTGAGCAGGTGGCCGTAAATGGCGGCTGTCCGGGGAGGAAGAAGAACCTATGAGGGCGCAAGATTCATATGGGATGTCTGAAACCCAACGTGGGGCGGGGGGATCTCGTACCCGCAGCTCGTTGGGAGTATCTGTGCATTGGATGTATCGCCAGCCTGTCTTTGTGGCGTCTTCTGGGACCTCGAGCTGCCCCCGCACCGGGCTCTGCTGGTAGTAGTTGAGCCGCGGGGCGGGTGGTCTGGCGGGGGTCGCAGACATGACTGACGGGGTGTCGCCGGTCTAGACGTCGGCCAGAGACAAGGCTAGCGTGGAGAGGGGGTTTGTGAGGAACAATAGGTGGTGGAGAGAGGAAGAGGGCCTGCGAAAATATAGCGAGGCACGACCTTGATCATGGAGGACGGGAGATTCTCGTGCAGTGATCTGGCTATCATCCGCGCTTACAGCGTCCGCCCCGTGTCGTCCATTCCCTCTCGACGCCCGGGCCTGGCGTGGGCGCATGCGTCCTGCCGGTCAATGACTCAGGCGAGGTCGACGACGAAGGCAGGTCGGGCTCAGGACAGCGTTCCCGCCGACGGACAGTACGGACCCTGGGCCAGGCGAGACTTGCGGGCGTAGACGACGTCCCTTTCCACTTGCCTTTCCCGAGCGTACATACGCGCACATCCTCGCTCTCCCGCGGCCACATCGGCTTCACAATTCATTCATCGATGTCTATCTGGCCCCCTCGTCCCGACGGAACCGCCTTGGTGGGTGGGCTCTCGGACAGCGGCCCCGAGGCTGGAAGAGGGCGCGAGGGAACGGCCATGGCGGTTCGCGATGAGCACTGTGGCCGGGCGTGTGCATGTCAGGATGCCGCGTGTTTGTACACGACGTATCCTCGTATTTACCCCTCCCAGGAACGTGTGTCGCGTGGCCTGCAACGCGGCGAGAGACCCAGAGCAGACCACCCGCGTCCACCCGCGCCGCCTTCTCCACGACAGTGCATGGCCCAGAGGGCTGAGGAGGAATGATGAGTGTGGTTTACAGCGAGCCTGCAGGGCGCGGAGGACTACCGAATGTGGCATCAGCCTCCGGCAAGCGCGGTGGCCGGAATTCCCACCGGTGATTAGAACTCTTACCCCGCGCTCGTGCACTCCTCCTCCTCTCAACTCGCCATCGTCCCGTCTCCCTCGACCCTCGCGGGTCGGCCTCCGACCCATAGTCCCCGCCTCGTTTCCTCTTGTTCTGTCTTTACTTTCGATGTCGTCCGCTTTGGCCCAGTACGAGTCCTTCCTGGTCGCTCATGTCTCAACCATATCCAGTCTCGAATCCTCCTTGAGGTCGATTACGTGGATCCTCCCCGGAAGGTTCAAGGATGCTGAACTCGCTTCGGAAGCCCGTCAGTGACACGATACCTCGCTTAGTTTGATATGTTGTTGATTACAGCTTTGTAAATAGTCTCGGCAATCCTGAATGTCATGAGCATGTATCACGATACGCTCCTCGCCAGAGTTGCCCAGACCGATCCAAAGTACAAGCCTCTCCTTCCCTCTTCTGCACATACCCGCTACACTAGGGCATGGTCGGAGAAGGACTGGCGTTACAAGTGGGCAGCGCGCGCACTCGAGCTCATACGCTTCACCGAGCTTCTCGTCGAGATGGGCCTTCGCAGAAAGGTCACGCGCAAGACCCGGTGGAGGGGCATCGTCTTGCTTGAGGTCATAAAGTGCGTACCACCATTAACAAAGATGTGGCACGACCAGACAATTTCTGCAGGGCGCTCCTGCGGCTTGTGTTACTCCGTATCACACGACGCCCATTGCTGTCGCCTCCCATTCCTGAGCGCGAATTCGACCCGGAGAACGCCCCATCAGGATCGGACACATCCTCCCCCACTTTGGCGCCTTCCTCGCCGCCATCATCAGTGTTGTCCACCCCAGAACACCTCAAGAACAACCACATTCCTCTTCCCGTGCACCCACTGCTTACTCCACCTCCACCAACGCATTCCCCGGTTCCTGTCGAGGAGTTCCTCCTCCCGAAGGCGTTGACGACCGCCTCTGTGAAGGCTCCTACATCCTTGGTCAGACCTCTGTCGAGTCCGAAGGAATGGCTCTCGGAGGTGATCTACCACATCCGCCCCCTCGTCTATGGTACGAACAATGGTTAGCTCTACATTCGAATCAAGTGTATTGACTTTCTGCGTAGCTATTATGCTCTCTTCTGGTCGTAAGGATAACAAACCGCTGATGACCGCGCTAGCCATGGAGCTTCTGGCGCTCAATCTCCGTCGCGTTCCCTCCCAGTCGTCCGCGCTGGAGCGCTCAGAGTACGCCCGGAGAGATCGGGACATTGTTTGGTACCTCTTGAGAGGAACGATTTGGGAGAGCTGGACAAAGTGAGTTCGTCCACAATGCCAGAAATGCATCATACTGACGACTCGACGAACAGGCCGAAGCTGGAGGGTTTCGCGGACAGGACAGCTCACACACCATTGATTGGAGTCTTCAGTGCTCTGGTGAAGGATTGGATACCATTGATCGACGAGTATTATTATTGTGAGTGAAGCACGCAGGTTGAGACGGTAAAACTCATGCTAACGATGGGTTGCGGAAGATACTGCTCCTTAGTACTAGGGTCCGCGTGCCTGGATATCCTGTTCTTGCGCCTCGTACGGATATATACGTGTACTATCTCGACTCGCAACGCGGCAATTCGCTACACACCTGCCCGCCTTCTGATTGTCGCCTCACAAGGCTTGCTCACATGTTGAAATCAGGATTTCGTGACTGCTGCCTTTCTGGCAGCATCGTGGTTCTACAGGTGGTTGTTGAAAATGGGGGGGGGCATCACCGAACGGATCCGCCAAACACACTTGGTGTAACGAGATCGCGAGCGACACTGACGGATGTTCTCAGCGGGCCGTCGTAGGCCATATGACCACGGTATCAGGCCCGCCGGTTATCGATAAAGCCAGGCGAGGGCTGCGTCGACGGTCAGTGTATCATCCCCCGCTTTCGTACATTCTGAACGGACCTCGGCTAGCTCTCGCAGATGGCTTCTGACACTAACGCGGACCCCCGTCCCGGCGTACGGCGCGTGGTTACCGGTCACCGACATGACGGCAAGGCGTCGGTGAAGAGCGATGAGCTCATGGCTTGGAGAGAGGTGTGTGATTGCAACGGAACGCATACTCCACCGAAGTGGAATGACCAACGGTACGATTTGCAGGCCGGTCCCGGATTTCCTGGTGTGAGAGTCGGACCGCTATGGACGACGGGAGCGCTACCTGTTGATGACAATAATGATGAGTGAGTATGCGGTCTACGTGTACAGCATGCCGGTCATTTTCAACGCCGAAAACACAGAACGGACGGAGCGACTCGTCGACCGGATGGTGATCTCGGTCTCGTTAACAAGTATGGCACAAACCTGCAATTTACAGATCTTGCCCCCGGTGCGACTGCGACTGCGGTGGGTACAGGTCGCATCTAACAATCAACTCGGCTCTCAACTGGGATGCATAGCACAGGACCTCTTCCCTGGACCATAACATACTGAGTATGTCCTCTCTTTTGTACAACGGCGGGGATATGCTCATGCGCCGCAGTCAGTGGGAAGCTTATCCTGGTCATGGAAGACGGTTCAGAAACCCTGTTTGACAACCCGGGCGATGTTGTCGTCCAGAGAGGAACCATCCACGCCTGGAGGAACCCAGGTCCAGAGTGGACCCGCTGGATTACCGTCGCAATCGATGCCAAACCTGCCGTAGTCAATGGACAGGAGCTGCCGCTCGCCATAGGATTTGCGTAGCATAGAACGTGGGTGCGTGCCAAGTGCTACGACGATATGTGTTACGACATCCTCTGATTCATGTCCACAGGCGCGTCTTTCGTAACTGGGAATATAACTGGTCATTGGAGGTTCACGAAGAGGCCGCCGTCCACCAGGACTTGCGCGCCAGTCACGTACTTGGCCAGGTCGCTCGCCAGGAACACCACGGGCCCCGCGATATCGTCCGGAACTACGCCAGGGTGAGCTTGACTTCTCGAAGCGCGCGGTAATAAGCCGTACCTCCGAGCCGCCCTAACACCGTGCGCTTGACCATGCCCTCCCGCTTTGCGGCATCTGAGAGGTCGTCCCGGTTGATATCCGTCTCGATTGTGCCCGGGAGGACGGCATTCGCGCGGATGTTGTACTTCCCGAGCGCGACCGCTGTGCTCTGCATGAGGGACAGAATACCGGCCTTTGTTGGGGTATAGTGGCTAATCTTGGCTGAGCGCGCATTTCGACGGTCGACTACGAGACGGGCTTCTTACCATTGGTATTCGCCACCCACGAGGGCGGATATAGAAGAGATGCCGATGATGGAACCACCCTGAGGAACTTGGTTCTTCATCTGGTTCGCGACAGCTATCCACGATATCTGAGGTAAGTGTATGCGTGATTCAACGACGGTGGTGTGCTTACCCTGTGTGATATAGAATGCACCGTCGAGGTTGACCTGGCGCGTGCGCTCCCAAGTCTCCGGGGGCATAGTGAGGAAGTCGGCGAAAGGACAGATCCCCGCGTTGCTGACGAGCACGTCTACCGACGCTGCAGTCAGTTTTGAAAGACTTCCCCAATCCTGAGACCGCACCTATGCGATCAAAGACCTTGCGGCCCTCTTCCACGATCTGTGGTATCCTGGCGTCATAACCTGTTCCACCACCTGACAAGACATGTGAAAACGGTTTACACACCTTCCAGGATGTCTCGCGTTTGGCTATGTCTCCGGGCACTGTTACAACCTTGGCATTCGGGCGCACAGCGTGTATCTCCTCTTCCACAGCCTGTATCTCGCTCGTCGTCGCCTCGTCCCCAAAGTAGTGCAAAATGAAGCCCGTCGCGTTGTGCTTGGCGCATTCGTGCGCGCACGCGCGCCCGATACCACGCGAGGCGCCCGTGATGCAAACGACCTTGTCTTGCAGCAGCGACATCTTTCCGCGAGATTCGCGAGGGCGAGAGCGACGGCGCCCTTTGGGAGCGTGAGCACCCCTTTTGTACCCTCTTGCTTACTATCGTTCAGCAGGCTCGCTGATGCACATCCAGAAGGAGGCTCTGACCGCCCCCGCAACACCCTGCGGTCCGCTGATGCCGCTGGTGCGGTGTCACAGGGACATGGGACGGTGCGCCGACGCGCGGGTGCTCCCATCTTCTCAAGTCATACGCCCACCGTCCTGCGCAAATATGGACTGCACGGGAAGTCGGAAGGGGGCCCTTTCGGCCGAGCTAGAAGGAACAAGCGCAAAGCTGGGCGTATATAAGAAGGCGCGCCGCCAGGAACAGAGGCGTCATCTACTTCTCCCGACACAACCTCGACGTGATGCCTTCCGCCAAGATGTGAGCATGGTTGCGATTGGAGCGCGTGTCGGTCTCTGACGGGAGTGCATACAGCTACTACGACGCAGACGCCAACCTTGACGTACTCAAGGATAAGACGATCGTCTTCTTGGGGTGCGTATTCAGTCCAGGATTTGCACGAGCGTGGCTCACCCGATGTTCTAGGTTCGGCAACCAAGGTGCTGCGCAAGCACAGAACTTGCGTGACACTGGCATCCCAAACAATAAGATCATCATCGCTAATCGGCCCGACCACTACGCTGAGGACGCGAAGTCGAAGGGCTTCAACGTCGAGCACGACTTTGCCAAGGCGGCGAAGGCGGCGGATGGTGAGCCATAGCCTATGAGTCTCCTAGCCTGCACCATGCTCACTCGCTATCGCAGTTATTTTCCTGCTCATTCCGGACCAGGTTCAGCCTCGTGTCTTCAACAACGAGGTCGCACCGAACCTGAAGGACGACGCTACCATCGTCGTCGCGAGTGGCTACAACGTATTCTATAAGCTGCTGAACTTCAAACCCTCGCAAGATGTCGTCATGGTGGCGCCTCGGTACGTCCATGTCATTCGTGCAACGGCATGCCCAAACTCATTCATGTGCACAGCATGATTGGCTCGTCAGTTCGCAGCTTGTACACGAAGGGCAAGGGCTTTCCTTGCTTCGTCTCCGTGGAACAGGACGGCACAGGGAAAGCCCTCGAGAAGGCTCTCGCACTGTCCCGTGCCATTGGTGCCACAAAGGCAGGAGCTATCGCATCGTCGGCACGAGAAGAGACCACGATGGACCTCTTTGCTGAACAGGCGCTCTGGCCCAACATTATCATGCTCTTTAGGTTTGTCCCAATCGAGTTCCCCACGTTCAAACGGAACAAGTTGCTGAACTTAGCTATTACAGGGAAGCGTTCAAGGTCCTCCAGGAGGCTGGCTGCTCAGACGAGGCCCTGTGCTACGAGATGTACGTCTTACAACTTTCTCAGGATCGGTATGCGATGTTTACGATGTGATACAGGTGGATGTCCAAGGAGCCGGCCGAGATCTTCGAGCGGGCCGCAGAGGACGGCTTCATCCGCCAAGTTAGCATCCTATTTCCCCCGCATCTACTCGCGACGCTCATGAATTGTACAGCTCAAGCACCACTCTACTGTCTCTCAATATGGTCAGTTGAACGGGGCTCTTTCTCTGGACGGCGCTGCAGCCCGGGAACACTTCCAGCACATCCTGCACAACCAGGCGAGTCATGGAATTGCCCCTCATGCCCTCCCTTTTGTGCTAATAAACTGGCTAGGTTCTGAACGGAAAGTTCTGCCAAGAGTTCAGCAAGATTGAAGAAGACCTCGAGAAGGAAGGTGATGCGAACCCGCTCGAGATTTTGTACCAGAAATCAGAGGCCTCCGAGCTTGGTCAGGCCGAGAAGAGGGTTCGCGCGAGACTGGCTGGTCTTCTCTAGATGTGAACATTGGATAGACGGATAGCACGAAGTAGACATTGAACGCCTTTGTAATTGTTAGTCCTTGGGTACAGAATTGCGGGCTGCCGCTCTCATCGTACTCGAAATTGGGCCGAATCCGAGAGCACCAGCAGGCTGGCACCAGCTCGCCCAAGCGACGCCTGTGACCTAATATGATATGTGACTATATGTCACAATGCAAAGCTGGACGGGAGCCTGTTGAGCGCCAGAACCCTGACTTGCCCCGACCTTCCACGGCCTGTGCCCAGTATCCACCAACTTGCCAGTCTACCACTCAGCGCGAACGTTCGAAATGTCTTCGCAAAACGGAAGGTCGGAGAAGATGGACGTAGACAGAGAGAGATCTCCGGACAGGCGCTCCAAATCGTAAGCATGCTCCCGGATCTAGGAGAATTGTGCTGGACTTCTTTTCTGCAGCTCCCGCAACCATTCCACCGAAACCCATCGTACTCGCCGTTCTCATCGTTCGCGCTCTCGCGACCGCGACCGGGAGAGAGAAAGGGAGAGGCGTCACAGGGACCGCGACGACCCGGACGACAGGCGCAGGCGGAGCCGCAGCCGCGACCGACGAGACACTGGCAGGTCTCGTGAGAGGTCCCACAGAGACAGAGATTACGATCGCGACAGGGACCGGGAGAGGCGTAGGGACCGTGACGGTGAGCGCCGTCGCAGTGATCGGGACAGAGCCTCGAGTCGACATAGCCATCGAGACCGTGAGAGGGACAGGGACAGGGAACGCGACCGCGACGACAAAAATCGTCGTGACCGGCGCCGGAAACGGGACGACGACGTCGATGGTGGCCTTGACATCCGGGAGCCCGAGGACCGTGTCAAGAGGAAACGATCTGACGAAGGTGCCGAGGAGTCGTCTCTTCCTGCCCCTCCAGCATCCGCCGGCCTCCCTGCAGCCCCGCCACCTCTCGCTGACAGTCCGCGTCGCCACAGAACGCGTTCTCGTGAGCCCGACCGTCGGTACAGTGACAGACCGAGACGTTCTCGCGATCCCAAAGATGAACCTGAGCCTCCTCGCCCTCGCCGCGATAGGGAACGCAGCCGCCCGCTATCCCCACCGCCCAAGAAGTACGTGACGTGGATTCATATGTACTCAGAGAGGCTCACCATGTAGCACAGGCGGCCCTCTCCTTCGTATGACCTTCCCCAGGAGGATCCCATGAATGATGAACCCAGCCCCGATGACTCCGAGGCGCGGTCTGTATTTGTCTCTCAACTCGCCGCACGACTCACAGCCCGTGATTTGGGCTACTTCTTTGAGGACAAACTTGGAGAAGGCGCCGTTATGGACTCTCGGATTGTGACCGATAGGATCTCACGGCGGTCCAAGGGGTCAGCTTCAAGTCACTTATTGTAGGCGTAACTGACGATGCATCCACAGTATCGGTTACGTGGAGTTCCGCACAGTCGAACTCGTGGACAGAGCCATAGCCCTTAGTGGCACTGTGGTGATGGGTCTCCCCATCCAGATTCAACATACTGAAGCGGAGAGGAACAGGCTGCACGCCGGTGATGGGTCAGTACTGCCCACTATCGTCAAACCGTCCTGCGTTGCTCACTCTTGATTCAAGGAATCTCAACCTGCCTCCTGGCGTCAGTGCTGCGCATGGTGGCATGCAGTGAGTGTCGCGGAGTAATCATGGTTGATCTTATGCCTAATGTCGCGTACAGACTCTACGTGGGATCCCTCCACTTCAATCTCACGGAGTCAGATATCAAACAGGTATTCGAGCCGTTCGGTGAACTAGAATTTGTCGATTTGCACCGTGATCCAATGACGGGCCGCAGCAAGGGCTATGCATTCGTTCAGTGAGTCATACCTGACTTCATGGATGTCATCTCCTCACGATGAACCTCAGATACAAGCGTTCGGAGGATGCTAAAATGGCTCTCGAACAAATGGACGGATTCGAACTGGCGGGCCGAACTGTGAGCACGATCCATGTGAACCAGACCACCAGTGCTAAAATAGGTTCACTAGCTCCGGGTCAACACCGTCCATGAGAAGGGTTTAACTCGGTACACTCAGGCGGATACCCTTGATGAAGCTGGCGGTCAGTCATGCCGAAAAATTATCGGCTCATGTCCAACTTCTCACACTTGGCTGTGCCAGGCGGTAACCTGAACGCGGCTTCTCGTCAAGCGCTGATGCAGAAACTTGCTAGGATCGATTCTGCCCCCGTCAAGTTTGAGCCTGTGTAAGTTTGAATAGCATACACTCCTGCCAGTTCGTAGCGTTCTGATGCACGCGGTGCACACTAATTCAGTGCACGTCCTAACATTCCTCAGACGTTGCAAACTCGGTCTGTTCTCCTGAAGAATATGTTCAACCCCGAAGAGTACGTCAACGAGAGTTCCGGCTACTGCTTCTTTCTGATGGCATAATAGGGAAACCGAGCGTGATTGGGACAAGGATCTTGCTGACGATGTCAAGAGTGAATGCGAGGCTAAATATGGACCCGTACAGGCGATCAAGGTCGAAAGGGAGTCACAGGTATGTCAATACTTACCTGTGGTGACATGCCACTAACGTTATGAGTAGGGCGAGATCTACGTCCAATTCGACTCCGTCGACGCGGCGAAGGGAGCCATCGAGGGTCTGAACGGCCGTTGGTTTGGCGGACGTCAGATCTCCGCCGCATTCATCTCGGATGCAATTATGCAGGCGCACCGTTGATTGTTCTCTCGACTCTTGACGGCTCTCAACAGCTCCACACAGCAACAACACAAGGCGTTGTATTCCATATTGCTAAGTTCTCTTGCGGCGCTGTTTCTCAAAATTATGCAGCTATGTTATGTTACTCAGATGTCGCATACGGTCCTACTTCAAAAGCATTGCATACGAACATCATAGGCAGGTTTATCGCTGACCGTTCTGAGCGTCGTATGCTTCCTGGCTCTCAATCCGTCTCTTTGCAATAGATTGTTCGTGACCACTCGATGCGCTGGCCTGGGCCGCTGTGAGTACAGCACGTGGGTTTCTGACCTTCCGGTCTTATAGGTATCTCTCGCTGTTGCTCGCCGGCAGTCGGGCTTGTCTCATTCTGTGCCCGTCCGCGACCTGAGCAATATGTCCGGGAACAGGTGATATCTCGACCTCGAACTCCGTGACATTACCCCTGAGTGCTTGTGCAGGAAGTCACTGTTCTTTCATAACAGCCAATTGTTACTGTTGGCACCGGCCGTGCGATGCGCCTCTGCTACCCGACACGATCGTGGCACTCCGCCATAGCGAAAGTGGAATTCCTACAATCCGCCGACCTTTGCACGTCGAGAGGGGCAGGACATTCAACAGTGTGTTGGAGATTCAATGTTTCGGTACATTTGTTGCTTCTCTTCTACCGACAACGTCCTTCCCACCCAATGACCTCGAACAGTTCCGTGTCAAGCGGTGCCAAAAGCTTGAGCTAGCGCGGCGCCAGCGTCGGCTACGAGTTGCTTGCCGATCTCCAACACTCTGGAATGCCTCATCACGACGTATAACACGAAACACGATATGCGAAACATACCCTAACACGCAACACGACCGGGCAGTCAGCTTAGTGTCTGTGAGTTGTGTGGAAGGCCGTGTGACTTACCATCCATGGCCATGATTGGGTGTGGTGCACCCTTGTATACCTTGATTTCAACAGGGACACCAGCTTTCTTGAGCTTCTCGCCGTACGCAATCCCTTCGTCGCGTAAAATGTCCAGCTCGGCGACTCCGATCCATGCCGGCGGCGACTTCTTGAAGGCTTCGTCGGGCGCGAAGATGGGCGAGTTGTCCCACTTCGCCCAGTCCTCCTTGTTCGGCGAGTAATTATGGCGGAACCAGATCATCTTCGCGGGTACGAGGGCGACGGTGTTAGCATTCTCCTTCCATGACGGGTATCGGTCGTCCGTCGTGGACGCCGTGTTGTCTGTAACCGGAACTACCAGGAGCTGGAAGGTGAGCGGGATAGGCGGTTCAGATAGCGCTGCCTTGTGCGCTACGATAGCGGCCAGATTCCCGCCGCTGTGGGCAGGTAAGCTTTGCACGACATATGCTCCCTTGAGGCCGACTAACCTCGACGAACCGCCCACAGCAATGCGCGAAGGGTTGATGCCCAGAGTCTCCTTGCCCTGGTTGTACACCCAGTATAGCGACTCGACCGCGTCCTCGATCGCGGCAGGATAGGGCTGCTCTGGTCCGAGACGGTAATCTACAGACACGACGACGGCCCGGGCCCCTAAACGTCAAGAAGCTCAAAATAGCCGTGAAGGTATGCGGTCGGAGCGCGTGCTCTCACGGTTGCACATATTGGTGGAGAACGCGTTCTCCGCATTGATATTACCCAGCGTCCAGCCGCCTACGGGAGGATGGTCATTGGTGTGTGGTCTTCGCGTAAGCGGGTGAAGCCTACCGCCGTGGAAGAAGATAAATACCGGCCAGCCGTCTGCGGGGGGCTCGCCTTCTGGCGTGAAGACCCGCACCGAGAACTTGGAGAGCGGGTAGTCCTGCACGCTGCCCACCTTGAGCGGCTCGGAGCCGCCGAGGACGGCGGGGGTGTTGCGGATGGCCGGATCCCATGGTAGCTCGTGCACGGGGACGGTGTGCGCGAGATGGGCGTTGTGGAACGCGGCAAACTCGTCGAGGAGCTTGGGCGCGATGTCGGGGTGGATAGGCTGGCGGACGGGGGACTGGGCCATCGCAAGCGGCTCGGGAGTGGATGGAGGGCCTCGGGGCGGTGCCTACGGGGACTATATAGCGGTGGGGAGCATGGGGTGCGGGGTGCGATAAGCATGGCGGTGTGCAGCGTTCACTGGTCATGCACCTGGACGACCTGCTGCGAATACATCAAGGGATGCAGATTCGGACCGCTTGGGCGAGTCTCGTGCCGGACTCGGGAATTGCCAGAGGAGCGCACATGGGCGGGGACGTGATCAAGATCAATCAGATTCGATAAGTACAAGTTCATTATAACGTCCGGATAGCCTTTTCCGGCCGCCGTCTGAGCTCTGAGTCTGCCATCGCCGCCGCGTGGGCTGCTCGTTGGTCTGCCGTGCGCTCTCAGCCCTTCTTCAATCCACCCGCGTCCGCCAGCAAGAACTCCTCCCCTCTCCTCCTCTCATCCCCCTCGATGCCTACAATGAGTGCGGAGGAACACCCCCAGCTCAATCCGCTCATCCCGAAGCAGTCCCGCACCCCGTACCACATCAGCGGCAAGCCCGAGAAGCAGGACCTCGTCGATGAGTACAAGGGCAAGAGCCTCAACGCCCTTCGCACGCCCGCGCTCATCATCGACCGTGCCGTCTTTGCGCGCAACTGCGCCAAAATGCACGAGCACGCGAAGGCGCTGGGCGCGCGCTTCCGTGCGCACGTAAAGTCCCACAAGGTGAACTCCCCCGCCTCCAGCCACACCTCTCCGGACGGATTGCTCACAAGCGGACACAGACTCCAGAAGGGACGCGGCTGCAGCTTCTCTCGAGTGCCGACGAGACCCACTCGATCGTTGTGTCGACTGTCATGGAAGTCTGCGAGGTATTCCGTGCAGGCCTGATGGCCGACGGCACCGTCAAGGACGTACGTACCGAGCACTTTGCGCCTATCTGTCGTTACTCAAGGACGCCTCCGCATATGCTCTGCAGGTTCTGTACGGCCTGCCCATGGCGCCGAACAAGATAGCGGATCTGTCTGCCTTGACGGACGAGTTCTCGGCAGTCGGCGCGTCGATGCGGATCCTCATTGATCACCCAGATCAAGTGAGGGTTATCGAGGCATGGGAATCCACCAAGGCGAACCACAGGAGATGGTCCGTCTTCATCAAGGTCGACTGCGGCTCCCAGTGCGTGTGGTCCGGCCGATGTTGCCAGTATGCACTGAGCGAATTCATAGCAGACGAGCGGGGCTGAAGCCGAGCTCGCCCGCGTTCGACCATCTGCTCCGGGCTGTGCTGGCCTCCTCCTCCATCGCCCTCTACGGCTTCTATACCCACGCCGGCCACTCCTACGCGTCAACATCTTTCTCGGAGGCCACCGATCACCTCTTGTCGGAGGTCACCGCGGTGAACGACGCGGCCACTCTCGCGCTGTCGATTCTCGCAAACACGCCCGGGTCGCATCACCCGAATGTGCCGTTTGTGCTCTCGGTCGGTGCTACGCCTACGGCGCACGCGGCAACAGAGGAACTGAAGAAAAAGGTCGAGTCCGGTCTGAACGGAGTGCTAGAGCTGCATGCCGGTACGCAGTCTCGACCAAAACTAGCGGTGGCATGGTGCTGAACTCTATTCTCTGTGTAGGCAACTACCCGCTTCTTGATCTGCAGCAGCTCAACACGAGCCTCATCACAAACCGTGATATTTCCCAGAAGGTCCTCGCCACGGTCATCTCCTACTACCCCTCGCGTGGCGAGGACGGCTCGGACGAGGCGATGTGCGACGCTGGCGCGCTCGCGATGAGTAAGGATACCGGTCCGCGACCGGGCTACGGCGACGTGATCGGGAAGCCCTGGCGGTTGAGCAGGGTCGCGCAGGAGCACGGCATCCTGACGATGATGTCGCCCGCGTCCTTCGAGCTTGGGCCGCTGCAAGGAGACGGGAGCCTGAAGCTGGGGGATATGGTGCAGATCGTCGGCCAGCACGCGTGCCTAACGCTCGCAGGATACCCGTGGTACTATGTGGTGGACTCGGACGTGAATGACGGCAACGTCGTGGTCGACGTCTGGGTGCCGTGGAAGGGGTGGTAAGCGGCGGGTGGCAGCGCGTTGCGGTGGCGGAAGTATGCAGGATCTCTTGTACAGTTTGCAAACGAGTGTGTACGAATAGTCTCCTGGAGTCGAACCATGATCGCACGCATGGCTTGCTGGCTGTGCCTGTGCGTGTCGCCTTTCGCAGACTAGATCAGTGGCGACTGGGCTGGGTGTACAGTTGAGTACTGTGAGGACATGGCCGCGACGTGGTGAGCAGAGGCGCCCGTGTCGAGCGCCGTGGCCACGTGGGGCGCTCGATCCGTCGGAGCCTGCCTCAGCCACAGTCGTCGACTTCGCTCACTGCGGCCGCGCTCTATCCGGCCCCGCCTCCTGGGCTCGAGCTCACCACCACCTCTCCTGCTCCCCACATCCTCCTGCTATGGCGTTCGGCGACTACGACGCGGATGCCACCGAGCTCCTTGGGACTTATGGTGAGCGTGTTCCTCGGAGCGCTGCTGCAGGACGCGCATGTTGAAGTACTGGCCCGCAGACTTTCTCATGAAGTATATCATCATCGGTGTGTGCTCGCGCCCGTGCAGCCGCCGGTGTTCTCAGCTGAAGTTGCTGTTAGGCGAAGCAGGGACAGGGAAGACTTGCTTGCTTCATCAATTTACGCACAATTCATGTGAGTGGTACCTCCCTTGGTCCTCGGAGAGTATATCCTCAACATCCGAGCGCGACAGTCAAGGAGCACTCGCAACACACGATCGGCGTGGAGTTCTCCAGTCGCACCGTGAAGCTTGGTGAGAAGCGAATCAAGCTTCAGGTGAGTTTCGTGCGCTCTCGTCGTCCAGGCACATCCTGACTGCTCGCATGTGGCCAGTTATGGGACACGGCCGGTCAGGAACGATTTCGGTGAGTCCGCTTCCAAAGCTGTGACCGCAACACCCGCCTGACACCCCGTGCAGCTCCGTAACGCGCAGCTACTACCGAGGAGCTGCAGGAGCTATTCTTGTGTACGATATCACGAGGTTCGTGGTCATGTCCTTTCTCGCCAGGGTGCACCCGCCGACCGCGCATCCACCAGCCGCGCCTCATTTTCGAACCTTTCTCGGTGGTTGGAAGACGCGCGAGCGCTGGCCAGCCCGCATTTGGTCACCGTGCTCGTCGGTAATAAGTCGGATAGAGAAGAAGACCGGGAGGTGGAGTGGGCGGAGGCCAGTCGATGGGCGGCAGAGCATGGTGAGTGTAGTGCATCAGATATGCGAAACCTGTGCTCACCAAGAAATCGCCGGTGCTTGGTTTGACCAGATTGTCATTTCCTGGAGGCATCGTCGCTTACAGGCGACAATGTCGAGGCGCCATTTTTGCTCTGCGCACGGTCAATATTGCTCGCCATCGAATCTGGGACACTCGACCCAGAGAAGGCAGGCAGCGGAGTCAGCTACGGCGACCGTGCGCTGCGGAGGGTGAATAGCTCCAGCCGACTCAGCTTCGGAAGTCTCAGCGGCGGCCGTCGCAAAGGTTCGGTCAAGCTGAGACTACCGGGGACCAGTCTACGATGCTGCTAGGGTGCTGCGCAGTCATCGATGCTTTAGACCGACTCGTGCGTGAGTGTTCTTCGTCAATTTTTCTTGTGTCGGCCTTCTCATGCTCGCTCACAGACCAAGGCAGGGCATTTATCGTGCTGACGGACGACCGGACACTATGCCCTCTGCCGTATCCCCTTCCCACTACCACCGATGATCGCCTCGTCACAGCATACCATTCCCAGCCTCTATACCTCGTTTACCAGACGACTCTCACTCCGCTTGAGAGGCACACCGCATTGCCGGCTCCCTTGCCACAGGAGTAGACACGCTTGCACCGCCATCCTATGGGACCCTGCCCGGATATCTTGTAGTAATCATGTTTAATGTTTCGGCGGGCTTATGTATCGGATCACTTGTATTATTATTCCATCCCCGTCCGTAGACTGGACCGAGTCGCTGATGCTGATGACGCTGAGTGCAGCCGGAGACCGTGTGACTCTGAGCGCGTAGTCAAAGAAGCCGGTGAGCCCATATGCTGCCATTCCGTTTTAAACGCCGTTCACGAGGTTCTCCGCCGCCTGATGCTGCCACAGCTATCAAATGGACCCCACGACGATGTGCGCGGCCGCCTTCGGTAAGTTCGAAGTCAGCTTGCAGTCGTAAACGGAATACTGATGGCACTTGGGTACCTACAAGGTTCGTCGCACATGAGTGCCAAACCGGGCGGCTCCCCCGTACATAGGCGTGCTCGCCCCCATTTCGGGCTGCTGGGGAGCATCGCCCGCTGCGGACTAGGGAAGATACTCATGAGGCTGGCCTACGTGGAATCGTGATAAGCCGCGCCAGGGTCCACGCCCGCCATGTCGTGATTCAGTCAACTGACGAGGTGAGAAGACCGGACAGTCGGGCGCGACGACGTGCCCACCCCGCACTACACTCGAGATTTACCCGGTCCCACGTCCCTCCGCCGTGGGCGACCTGCGCGGTCCTATAAACACTCGTCTCCTGCGTGCATGACAATGTTGCACCCCCTTGCTCTCCTGCGACGGCTGGATCGCTGCCCTCGAAGCGGCCGCCCTCAGGCACCAACGCTCGTGGGACAAAATACTGAACTCACAGAGTCGTGGGCGTCGCGTCACAAGCCGCAGGTATGTCTGTCTGCATCCATGTCTCTGTGAAGCCTTTGCATCGTCTGGCCACATCTCGACGGCGCATCCGTAGCATGATGCAGACATATGGCGTTTGTTCGGGGCGCTCGCAGCTACAGAGGTCGTAGCAGCGGCCATCTGTCGCTTCGAGCACCCACTAACGCCCCTCCGAAGCCGCGGCAGTAGCGCGCTGGCACTGTGATTCCCCGTGCGACATAACGCCCCTGACGTCCGTTCTGTTCCCCTCTGTAGGATCGGTCCTCATGTCTTCGTTCAATGTCACCGGCTCCTCTGCGAGGGTATTTACGTCGAGTGTCGCGCTGTCGGGTGTGGCCAGCACCTCCGCCATACCCCTCTCGTCCGTCGCTGTGTCCTCTACTGCAGTTCTGGCCAGTCCTACCAGCTCGAGCGCTGCGTCTCGGGTCTCGACGTTCAGCGTACGCGTAGGAAACTCGACGGTGCCCGCGTCTGCCGCGCGCAGCGCGAAGGTTTCTTCAGCGTCGTCGTCCCGAGTGGCTGACAGTTCCACTGCGCTGCTATCGTCGGTGGAGGCGTCGAGCCTCTCGACGGCCGCACTTTCCGCTATCTCGTCCAGCGCCGTCTCTCTTACATCTGCGTCCGCGCCTGTGCGGTCCGCGTCGGCGAGTATATCTCCAGCCCCTCGCCCGGTGTTCCCACTCCCCCCTCCAAGTGGTACTCTCTTTGCCTCTTCGTCTGCGAGAGCCTCGTCGTCGGTCCGCTCGACACCGCTAGTTGCGTCGTCCTCTGCGGCTGCTCCGGTCGTCGCGGCACCCTCGGGCTCCTCTGCTGTTGTTTCTACGCCCGCGTCCGTGTCTGCTTCCCGTCGTCCTATCAAGGTTGTTTCGTCGACCGCGGCTCGTCAATCTCAGACTGCGACCGACTCTGTTCCTCATACGATCGTTGCAGACCCTGTTGCTTCGGCCCCCAAGTCTTCGCCTTCTCCAGCTGAGTAAGTCTGGCCTACAATCATCACACCGGTCGTCAATATGCTGACGAAATAGGGACACCAGTTCTTCTGCAGTGATGTCCGAGCAACCAACATCTACTGGGGACGGTGCGAAGACCGGCAGTAGACCCTCGGGGGTCAGCGATTCTGCGTCAGGATCGCCCCCGGCTTCCCAGGGCTCCTCCGCTCAACCCACGGAGACCAGCGGCGATCACGACCCCGCGCCTCCTGGTGGGTCGTCAGTATCGTCGGCGGCTTCTCAGCACGCCTCTTCGCCTTCGCGCCCCGCTAGCACCACGCAAGCGCCATCCTCCACGCCGGCCATCTCGTCTTCCAATCCAAGCTCTGCTTCTCGCCCGGCGTCCCCTCAAAGCTCAGCGCCATCTGCGACCCAGGCGAACCCCGCGCCTCCAGCGACGTCCCAGAACGGCGCGAGTAGCCCTGGTCCGGCCTCAAGTCATGTGGTCAGTTCGACTTCTGTTCCTTCTCAGTCTTCCGACGACCATACCCTGTCCCTTCCTCGTGACATACCCCTCCCCTCCTCCAAGGTTGCACCTGTCGTGCACTCCACAGTAGCCGCAGCTACCCTCTCGCAGAGTGCGGGCAGTGCCTCCGCCAAAAGCGTCGCGGCAGTTCCTTCATCCACGTCGGAGCCTGTGCTGACTCCGCTCGCTCAGGGAAACAACCTCTCCACGCCCACCGCTGCCACGTCCGGGCTGGCTATGAACACAAACGAGGTACACCCCACGCCTCTTGCTGTCCCATCCGCACCCGCTTCTCCGCCTTCTTTCGCGTCAAGCGAGCACAGTTCTGAGAATAATTCGTCTGATGGCATGCAGGCTAACGCGGAGACCTTGGCCCCGTCGCTCACGACGACGAGCACGATCATCGACCAGCCGGAGACGACGCTCTCGTCGCCCGTGTTTTTTACCACTACGGACGCCAACCACCACACGGAGCTGACTGTGCCGCCGGTGTTCACGAGTGTCGTCGTCTCGGAGCTGCCCGATGGCGTCCTGACCAGCTATACACATGTCATTGCGAACCCGACAGGTATCTACGGTGTGACCGAGCAAATGGGGCGAGTTCTCTTCACCATCACCTTCACTCTGTACCCCAAGCTCACACCTTTTGGTTAGTTTCTTTGCGAACAGCGGTGCGGTCGCCGGTGTGTTCCTCGTCGTCGGCATTGTCATTACAGGCATCGCACTAGGAATCTGGTTCTACATCCGTCGCCGCCGCCGGCCTCGCTTCATCGACACGATCTCGCCTCCACTCCCGATGCCCGAGAACCCGTTCGAGGATCCCCGTGCCATTCCCGCCCCGCCGATGCGCTACTCGTCAGGATACTCGGACAGAACGCTCATCATTGGAGCGCCCCGGACCAGCCCAACCTTCATGCAAGACCAGCCTCGCAGCGCATTCGACGATGACGATGCCCGTCCTCGTCAGTCACCATCGAGTCCTAGGAGCCCAAGACACTACAACGGCCTAGGGCAAGTCGCAGGCGTCAGGGGTCACAGCCGCTCTGCCAGTGCCGGGAGCGTGCGCACCTCGTCCGAGTCGCGCACGCGGCATCAGAGCGGGGTGAGCAGCGTCGGACTGGCCATTACGACCGACCAGCGTATAGGCGGCATGCGCGAGCGCCGTCCTGAGCCGTCCTCTGCGCGCTCCTCGCCGTCGATCTACCCGCCCACGCTGCCGCCGCTCCCGAACGAGTACGGCGACGGCGCGCTTGTGGATATCCCCCTGCAAGGCGACCACCACAGCACTCGCAGCACATCGAGCGTGCACTCCGTCACCCGCAAGCCCGTCCCGTCCCCCGAGCCCGAGCTCCTGCTCGAGCTTGAGCAGCCGCCCGCCGCACCCGTCGCCGCGCCCACCCCACGCACGCCCGAGCAGCAGCGAGCCGCTCGTCCGCCCGTCGTGCCCCCGCGCAGCCCGCTCCGCCGGCTGAGCGCCGCGGCCGCCACGCAGCCGCTCTCCCCTCCCCCGTACCAGCGCCCGCCGATCTCGGTCAACGCTCGCACGCCTCCCCCGGCCCCGGCCCCGGCCCCAGCCCCGGCCCCGGCCCCGGCCCCGCCCCCTCCGCCCCGCTCTGTGCGGAGAGACACGCTGGGCGCGGGGACGGCGCGCGCCGAGCCGAAGCCGTACGAGCCGCCCACGCCGCCGCCGTCGCTCCCGTCGCTCTCCCCGCCCGGCTCGAGCGCGGGGCACGGGTCCGACGCGCCGAGCCCCGCGTCGGGCGCGAACCCGTTCGCGGACGCGGACGCGTACGCGCGCGCGGGCCCGCCGGGCTTGCAGGCGCCGCTCGAGCCTCTGCTGCCGACTGCGCGGCCGCCGAACGCGCAGAAGGAGACGTTCTACACCCGCTGGAGCGGTTCGCATGTGCGTGTGGGACCGCCTTGCTGTGTGCTCAGAGGCTGGGAACTGACAGAGCCGTTCTTTGCAGCGTCGGCCGAGCGTCGAGTGGAAGAACTGACGAGTGCCCGGGAGGGATCATGATGGCTTTGGGCAGGGCCGTAGATGACGGTGGCTGCCCGCTGGTTCCTGCTACCAGTCCTTTACTTGGCAGACATGTACGACATGTTTTGCGAGTTGTATCATAGTAAACGTCGATATATGTTGTTTAACCACGTATCATCACTGCAATGTATAACACTTCATGTAGAATGCCGATGGCAAATACGTTACCTCAGACAGCACTCGCGATGTTCAATTAGTGAAGCCGTAAGAGCCTACCAGAACTAAGATGATGCCACGCTAGGTCTATGTCTGTCTTCCGCAGTACCTCCTGTGAACGGACCTCCTTGCCCCTGTGTCACCGTACATCGTCCGGAACGCAGGGCCCAAGCTGATACGGCTGAACGTTGCTCGTTTCGACCCTATCCTGTAGCACTGTATAGTACACATTACACGACCACAAATCCCTGAGTGGTGGACTTCCATTCTGACCTGACGTATACCCCTGTGCGTTCTTCTAACCCTCCTTAGATCCTCATAACGACATACCAATACGTGGGCGCTTGAGCCTGCGGAGCCGTCCACGACCGTGGTGGAGATTGGCGGCCCGGGGCTTTCTGGAGCCTCATGAAGCCGCGTCGATGATCCTTGTCGAGTCCGTCACAAATCCGTAGCTCTGATATGGATGTCAGAACCGTCAGAGGTTATCGCCATCACGAAAGGGACGAAAGGTGTCGCGTACCCCGCCAGCGTTATGCAGGACGGTCTCCAGAGCGCCGCTGGGGGACGCCGTCGCAACGCAGTCTTCGACGACGATGCAATCGTACCCGAGAGAGTACGCGTCAACGAGTGTTCCCAGCACGCACTGCGCTTCCCGTCAGCAACAGCCCGACCAAGCTGGAGCGGGAGGAGAAGATCACGGACCTGATCGGCGTTCACGCCCGCGAAGAACAGCGTGGTGATCCCTTGCTCCTTCAGATAGAGGTCGAGCTCCGTCTGGGAGCCCCAGATGCCGCTCATCCTGCGCGGCCACAAAAGAGAGAGCATCGGTCACCACACGACTCAAGTCCAGCGGCTCGCGCCCGGCGCGCCGCGCACGTTCGCAGGCCGCGACCCGCCCTGCGCTGCCGCGGGCCTGCCAAGGGGTGCGAGCGCCCGTGCGCCCGTGCGTGGGTGGGTGCGGCGCGGCTCACCTGTTCTTGTTGATCCAGACGTCCGTGCCCTCGCCCCGGCCCTCCTCGTACAGGCCCTGGAGGGGGCCGTAGAGGTCGGTGTTGAACTCGCCGCGCATGAGGAGCCGGCCGAACTCGCCCGGGAGCGGCGCGCCGAACCCGCCGCGGCCGCTCTTGTTGAAGGCGCGGACGAGCGAGGGCGGGAGCGTCTTGAGCTCGTGCTCGGTCAGGCCCCAGTTGCTGCGGGGTGCGGGCGCGGGAGGGAGACGGGGGTGAGGACACGTGAGTGCGGTGAGGACGAACGGCGCGGGGCGCTCACAGCCAGAGGATCTTGACGCCGTGCGGGCGGAGGGAGGCGACGAGGTTCATGATGGGGATCACGCACGCGAGGCCCGTCGGGTGGTCGCGCAGGTCCGGGTGGAGGAAGAAGCTGCGCGGGCGGAGGACGGGATGGTGAGTGCGCGGCTGCAGTGTCGGATGCGGGGAGGCCCTCACTTCTGCATGTCCACGATTACGAGCGCGGTCTGCTGCTTCGCGATGCGTATGATCCTCTCTCCGTCGACGGGGATGTCGAGCTGTGTCTCGGAGATGAGGCGCGGGATGGGAACCTCCTGCGCGACCTGCTCCTGGATGACATCGTTGTTTGGGTGGGGGTGGATGGCCTCTGGGAGGTGTGTTGTGCGGGTGAGGTCTACGAGGCCGGCGGGGTACTCGACCCAGAAGGATGTCGAGTTGCCGTACTCTGTGGCCACGGTGAGATGCTGGCGATGGACCATGCCGAGGGTGCTGGTCGTGGTGTCTAGCGTCGGTCATCACAATCGGTAATGCAGCACTCACTGGGCGGGGGAGGAGGACAGGGGAGGAGGATGGCAGGCGCGATAACGAGGCAAGAGCGAGAGGAGGGCGAGGAGATTGCATCGTGACGTCACGTTATCGCGACCTCCCGCCTGCAGTCGCGTCTGGCGCCCGCTCCTCGACGCGCTTCCCGCGACACGCCCACCTGATCGCGACAGCAGCCTAGATTGCGGCTCGGAACGCAGGAATTCATCCGGACACAGGTGTGACGCTACTACTACACTCGTGGTATACAGAGCAAATGCTCCTTCAGGCAGACAGCACTCATCAACTTCACTCGACCGTAGCATCCACCTTCACAACAACCTTCCCCGTCGCCCGCTTCGTCTGTATCCGCTCGTATGCCTTCAACGCGTCCTCAAACGCGTACACAGAGTCCACCACAGGCCGCACTTTGCCTATCAACTGTTCAGTATCACGGCGCCTCCACGTAGACAAACAACCACCCACCCTCCTCTACGAGCTTCGCAAAGTCGACCAGATCCTTGTGGGTAGGCTTCACAGTGACAAGCCTGCATGCCACGTACGCGTGAATGACGACCTCAGCGCCTGCATGCCGAGCGTACTCACTTGTACTTGCGCTTCACGCCTCCCAAAAAGGTGGGTTTCAGGTATACGTTCCAAACAAAGCCCGCGTAGTTCCCAATGCCAGAGCCCTGCGGCCCGACAGAGATGAATACACCATTAGGCGCGAGGTATGGCTCGCTCTTCGTGAACAGCGTCGGGTCGAGGATGCCGACCGCCTCCAGGAAGATGTGGTACTTCGGCGTCGGTTGCGCCGCGATGAGCTGCTCGTGCAGCGGCGACTTGGTGTAGTCAAAGAACTGCCCGCACGCCCCCGTCAGCCTCCCCACCTCGAAAGCGCACCCACGATACAACTGCAGCACCGGCGCACCTCGTCCGCGCCCAGGCCGCGCACGTACTGCTCGTTCTTCCCGGACGCGCTCGCGGCGACCCGCGCGCCGCGCGCCTTCGCGATCTGGATCGCGAACGCGCCCACCGCCGTGCTCCCGCCGTTGACGAACACGGACTGGCCCTCCTCGAGCTGGGCGAGCTGGAGCAGCGCCTGGTACGCGGTCAGGCCCGCGATCCCGAGCCCGGCCGCCTGCGTCGCCGTCACGTTCTTCGGGCGGAGGGCGAGGTGCTCGGCGGACACGCGCGTGTACTGCGCGAGCGCACCCTGGCCGGTGCTCAGCGCGTGGACTGTGGGCCACTTAGTGCTCGTGCTGACGCGAGAAAGGGTTGGAATTACTTACTAACGGGGATGGTGCCAAAGACCTCGTCGCCCTCCTTGAGCTCCGTGCCGTTCCCGTCGACGACGACGCCCGCGAGGTCGAACTCGGCCGCCTGCAGGCGCCTCACGACGAACCCGGGGAGGTGCGCGAGCAGCTTGTACCCGCTGTGCGCGCCGTCCACACCGCGCGTGAGCCGCCGTGCACGCGAGAGGAGGGGTTGGTGGTGCTCACACAGGGTTCAGCGCGGCGGCTTGGACGCGGACGAGCACCTCGCCCTTCTTGAGCTTTGCGGGCACCTGCGTCTCCGCGAAGCTGAGCGCCTGCGCAGGGTCGCCCTTGCGCACGACGCGCCACGCCTTCTGCTTCTCGGGCACCTTCCGCTCGGTCGTGGGCGCAGCCGCCGCAGGGACAGCCTCGGCCGTCGTAGCAGTAGCGGGTTGTTCGCCGGACATGTCGTTATGAGGAGTGTGGTGGTGGTGGTGGTGGTGGTGGTGGTGGTATGAAGTCAAGCGCGGCTCGCGCGGGAGCGTTCTCGCGCGAAGCGCAGGGTGAATGGCGAATGTCGACGTGCGCAGGACTTTGTGTGCGCGTGCGCGTCGCGGACACTGGTGCGGTGGTACTAGCACCGACAGGGAGGTTCCCGTGCATTTGAGAGCTCAACGCGGTGAAGCAGCAAGGGGAGGGAACGGGGGCTTTGAGCGGTCTCGCCGGGTCCGCGGGTGTCATGCATACGCCCAGCGAACTTCAGTGCAGCTGCGCTGCTGCGCACCTATGGGCGCCCATGCAATGCGCATGTCGAGCGTAGCTCGGTAACGCAGACAAGTGGACATTAATTCGTAACAGATACTACTGAGCAAGGCGTAATCACGCGCGCGTCGAGGTCAATCACTGTTTTTCCTTTCCCCGCAGCGGTAGCGGCTAGTAGCGCGGCTTGACCGGGGTTACATACAAGTGGGCGCTTCGGAAGGTAGTTTGTGCCAATCCCGGGTACTTGAGAGCAGGGTTTGACACCATCTGCTAAGCTCTCCGACCGAGGAGGTATCATAGATGGCGTGCCCAGCCGGATGTACTGCCATCACCAACTCGTTCAACGCTTTGGACATATAGGGACAGTTTGGCAGTAACCGCGCGCTGGTTAGAGCATGAATGCTCGCGACTTGAACGCAAAACCGGAAGGACCGCACGGCATCAATAGCACAAGGCAATGTGCACCTACCGGGACGTGAGAGGGAATCTGAATTGCGCGAGGGCAGGCGATACGATACGGAGGTGCGGGGGAATTGGACGATCAGGAAACGAGGCAAGCCGCGTGCAGCGGCGCCGTCAAGAGGAACGAGGCTAATGAATACACGCTGCAGAGACAACGCCCGAGCTTGAGCTTGGAGGTACAGAGCAGGAAGTCCAGAAGCACAGGGGCCGGTGTTCTGACGGGGCGTATCACCGAGCAAGGTCGTTCTTGTACACTTGTAGACCGGAATGGCTGGCGGGCCTGAAACGAGAGCGGGGAGCGGTGGAGCGAGGGAGGATGCCGAAGGAGACGCCAGGGGGCGGGGGGCACGCCGAACGTCATGTTGTACGCGCGAGGGAGCGATAACCAGGCAACGGTGGGAGGTACGAGTGGGACAAGCTCTGCGTGCAGGCGTGGGCCGTCAGACCGGCTCTCTCGGGCGGCCGTGCACGCGCGCAGCTGGGAGCTGGATGAATCCCTAAGCGTGCGAGGCCAAGTTGATCAAGCCACCGCCTCGCGCCGCGTCGGTGAGGCTGGCCAGGGACTCGACAGCTACGAGTGCAGGCGTGATACTGATCTGAAGGGCGGCATCGATGGCCGGTGAAGAGCGAGAGGCGATGGCTGTGGCAGAACAGGAGGAGTTGTGAGAGTCTGGGAGAGGAGGAATGCGCTCGGAGCGTGGGGAGCACGCCGTGGACAGGAGGGACGGCCTGCCAGAGACGCGTCTGGGTGTGCTTGGAGTGGCATCGGCCGGAGGACAAGCACAGCTACAGGCGGCCAGGGGCGGACCGCGATCGCCGATCGCGTCTTGTGGCGTCGATGCTCCGCTCGCGCGTCGGGCGTGGGCGGGGACGAGCGTTGGGCGTCGGGGGGCGGGGGGCGGGGGGCGGGCGTCGGGGGGCGGGGGATGGAGCGGCTGGAATGTGGGAGAGGCTACATCGAGCGGAGGGTACGCCGGGGAGGGCGAGGGCGAGGAGGGAGTGCTGCGGGAAAGCCGGGGCGAATAAATGACGTCTCGGCTATTTGTGGGCGTCGTAAATCTAATTGCACTCTCCTCCACGCCCTCTCCTCCTCCCCGTGCCCCGCCCCCAGCCGGCCGTCTTCCTCCTCTTTCTCCTTCCTTCTCCTCCGCCATGTCCGTCTGCCCGTAGAGGCGACCATGCCCTTAGTCCGGCCACTCATCTCCTCCGCCATCTCTCTCTCTCTCGTCAAAAGACAAGCAGAAGCCACAGGTGCGTTCCCTTTCCCCCCTCCCTCCTGCCACGCCCCTCCAATCTCCCTCGCTTCGCGCCCCGTTCCCCGACATATCCGCCCCGCGCTTCGAATTCCTCCTGCGCCGCAAATATCTCCCTTGTCCACCTCCCCGCCCACTCCCCCAGGCGTGCCCTCCCCTCCCTTCCACCTTCGCCCTCGTAGAACGTGCTCGGCCATCCGTCCCCGCCCCCGCGGCGGTCGCTTGCGCAGGACGCCTTTTCCTTCTAACGCGTCTCTGGTAGCACGTTCAGCACGCTCATCATGGCGTCTTCCGTTCCAGGTTCCTCCCCTTCTCCTGCTCTTCCTTCTCTTGTCTCTGCTTCCCAGCCCGTCACTGACATTGCCTCCGCCTCCTCCTCCTCCCCTCCTACGCCCTCATCTAACATCCCTACTCTAACCGGCCCATCCACGATGGCCTCTAATCCTACTCAAAACCCGTCTACGTCCGCCCAATCCTCGGCGCCGACGTCGGACGTTATAACGACCTCCGCTTCGACGGAACCTACTTCCTCCGCCGCTACAGACGCATCCCCTCCATCGACGTCACAGACAAATCAGGCGTCCTCCACCTCGCCTCCGACCACTACGGAGACGGCCGCTGCCTCGACCTCATCGGACACTCCGACCTCGACTGCAACCCAGTCCTCGCCGGAGTCAACGTACGTCCCGCTTTCGTTCCGCAACTCCGTGAACATGCTAACGTTCGGATCTGTAGCTCCGATATGGCTACCACATCTGCCGCTACCTCCCGACCAACAGGGGATGCTAGCTCCCCGAGCCAGACCGAGACATCGAGGTCGACCACCACCACGGCACCTCCAACCACGACCACTGATGAGCCCACGACGACCACGACTACTAGCGAGCCACCACCAACCACCACGACTACGACATCTGAACCGCCATCCTCTACTACGACCACTAGTAATCCGCCGCCGACTACCACCACCACGACCTCTCGCCCTCCTGATGCTGGCACGACCACGACCACCACATCCGTTCCTCCGACCTCCACCGCTCAGCCGACGTCCACAACCACTACTGATGCGACTACAACCTCGGTGCCCCCCACGAGCGATGGGACGACGTCAAATACCAGCACGGCACCCACCGGCGGTGACTCCTCGAGCACTGATGGTACCACGAGCGTGTCGACGGAGACTCTGGCGACCAATCTAGCAACGTAGGTTACTTCGGAAGACAGTTTGCCTCAGGCTTAGGGCTTCCAACTTATCAGTATCTGCCCTGTAGGACCACCCTGCAGTCCACGGTATTCGTGACCACGACAAATAGTGCGGGACAGACAGTCACCAGTGCACCTCCGTTCGTCACAGAAACGTTCACCAGCACCAACAGTGACGGGACGCCGAGCTTCGTAACGATCGTCGCTGGGAACCCTACGCCCATCACGAACAACGATAACGCCACACAGTCATCGCAGTACGTATCCTTCTCGCGCATCTCAGTCAGTCTTAGACGAACTAAGGATCGCCACAGGTTCTTCCGGAACAAGGGCGCAGTAGCCGGAGTCTTCCTCATCGTCGGTCTTGCTGCGGCGTCGATCGTCCTCTTCATCTTCTTCTACGTCCGGCGGCGCCGACGCACGCAGAAGATGGAGCACGACGCCGCAGTCGCCTCCACTCTCGCCGCAGCAGGCTTCAACCGGCGGCCGCTCGACGGCGATGAGGAAGAGGGTGACAGCAAGGTCATGTCGCAGCGGGCGACGCCCATGGCGTCCGGCACGTTCACATCGCTCCGTGATCCAAGCGTTGGCTCCGGAGGGCTGACTGGTCAACGACCGCCGTCCGGTGGGATGGATGACACAACGGGCACAGGCCCGTCGACCCCTGGCGCTGGTGCCGAGTTTGACCCCTATGCAGCCTATGGGACCGTCCACCCACCGCCCGCGGCGTTCCCCGGCAGCGCGCGCAAGGACGGCTACCTTCCCGCACGGACGAGTAGCCCGCCCCCCGGCGCGTGGCAGCGGCAGCAGACGCACAGCACGAGTACGAGCACGAGCTCGATGGGCTGGGGGCACGCGGCGAAGGGGAGCGTGGGGAGCCACGAACCGCTCTTGTCGGGTTACTATGCCGGCGGGGCCACGGAGCCCTCGACGCCAGCCATGGGCCCGACACTCAACTTGGCTGGTGGGGAGGGCGGTAGTGCGCCTCCGGTGCCTCCGAGGGACCCGAGGAGGCCGAGTGGGGAGGCGGCTCGGCCACGGCATGGTGCGGCTGAGCGGGGCTCGACTGCAACGACGAGCAGTGTTTATTCGGACGATGATAATGAGACGCCAGAAGAGCGGCCTAAGCTGGAGGTATGCTCTTGACGTTCCTCCTACGCTGATGTTGTCTGTGGAGCAGAGCTTGCTAACGCTTGCGTCGTTCCGCAGGTGCGGAACCTCCCCGACGGCGTGACTCTGAGCGACATTTCGAGAGAACCTTCAAGACGGGGATGATGTCGGACCTTGGGGACCTGGGAACTGACTTTTTTGCCTTGACGTGTCTACGTAGCATTTACCGTCCTCGTCCCGGCCTTCCGACGCTTTGCATTCGCTGCTCGCATAGTTACCTGCTTGCACCCCGACTCCGCTGCCGGGCCTCTCACTCTCGTCTCTTATCTCCCATGCGATCGTAACTGCTGCACATCTTCCCTCTCATCACTTAACAGGTAGCTATAGCTTGTTCCCTCACACGCATTCCCCGCCCCGCCCCCTTTACCCCGCCCACCCTTATATTCCCATCACCCGCCCGTCCGTCCGTCGCATAAGTTGTATGCTAGTATCTCACGGCCCGCCTGTCCCACGCGCGCGGGGCGTACGACTCGATCGACCCGGCCACGGACTCTTCCCCCCATCCGATTGCGTGGGTGTCGCGGCCGCACGGACTATGTACTACATACGATCCACAAACGCTTGCTTGCTCTTGCTTACTGCTCTACACACGTACGGTCGTATTTGCAGATATCACTAGACATCGTCCTTAGGCCTCCCCCAACCCCCACGCCCGCACATACTGTATACACAGTCCCATCTGCCGAGTGCCACGGTGTGGGAGCGGCGCACGCATGCTCGTGCTGTGGCGGAGGAAACATCGCACATGGAGTGCGCCCACGTTACGACACGGAGTAGACGTGCATGGTACATACACCCACATTTATAGAGCTCCTAGTGAGTATATGCATATCGGTCGCACTATCACTACATGTACATCCATCTCATCGGCTGGGCTTCCGTGGACTCACAAGCATATCTTATCGTACATGCGATGCGCCAAGACGCACCGTGCTTTAGCTGCGAGCCTCGGGCTCTGGCCCGGGGGTCATGCGGGACCTACAAGAGCGTGTCGTCCGCGTGGGGCGCACCGCCGGCGCTCTGTGCGCCTCGTCGTTAGCAATGGCCATGGCAGTGCGTGCGAGAAGACGGCACGGGGCCCGCGCCGCACCTTGCGCTGCTGCCCGCGCTCGACCATGCTCCCGCTGCCCGCCACGCGGCCCGCGGCCTTCTCCATGCTCCCTGCCAGCCGATCCGAATGTGAGCCTCCCGGCCCCAGACTCGAGGTGTGGTGCGGCGCGGCGCGGCGTGGTGTGGTGTGTGTGACGACTAGCGCTACGCACCCATCAGCTTGTCGCCCCTGCTCGGGTTCGCACCAGCCCCGCGGTGAGCCCCGCCGCGGGCCTGGGCCGGATCCTGCGGGATGGCAGGCCCGGGGCCGCCGCGGAAGTGGGGCGCGTCGGTGCCGAGAGACGCGTTGTCGCCCTGCTCGCGCGTGGGGTTGGGCCCGGCGCCGCGGCCGAGCGGGCTCATGTTCGCGGTCCCCCCCTGTCCGCCGGTGTCGGGGTACACGCCGCCGCGGGCGGGCACAGCGCCGTCTTGGCCGCCGGGGTAGGTGTTGGGCCAGCCGCGCGGGTCGGCGGAGAATTGGTACGTGTCTGCGGGAAACGGTGAGGAAGGGGCGGCGGGGCGTGAGCGTCGGGGTGGGAAGACGTGCCATGGTCTTCGTCTCTGTCGTATTGCTGGGGGCGATCGACGTTCATGTTGTTCTTTGAAGCGTTGTAGTGGGTTGGGGTGGGCTGAATATGTGCGGGGGTTTAATTGTGGTGTGGATGTTTAACTGGGTCTGGTTTATATGCAAGCGGACGGACGCTTGCGGAGGTAGGATGAGCAAAGTCTGACCTCATACCATTGTCGCGCCTCCAGAACCGCAGTTGGAGGCGGACAGGCTGCGCCAGGGGAAGTTCCCATATGGCGGCTCGTGGGCATGTTGAGCGGGTTTACTCCGCTTGCGATAGGCATGTACAAGCGGTAGTCGAAGGATCGGACTTGGGAGAGACTTTGGGGGGTCGTCACCCTCTCCCATCAGCATGGCGAAGCTTTAACGAGTGGTGCCGCCGCGCGTTCGGCGGGTTTGAGTCTCGCCGCTTTGCTTGGGACAGACCGTGGAGTGAGTTCGTCCTCGGCGCCTCTTGAGTTGTCGGACAATCGTCACAAGACGCATCAGTTACATAGACACGAGATTGGCATGGTTGCACGTAGGAATGTGAGTCCCATGAGTGACATAGGCATGAGTTCGCAGCAACTAGAAGGGTCGACTGGGACAGACTCAGATTCCCTGGCCCTCGTTGCCACAACCCTGCGTTCAGAGCAAGATATCGTCTGAATGAGGACCCTTTGCGTCTTGAGGTGAGACGGCAAACCATTCATCATGAATTGTGGTGAACATACCTTCTGAGTGGTCTGGCCGGCTTGAGCAGTGTCTGCGGCTTGAACGTGTCCGGCGTTAGCTGAATGAGATATTAGGTTGACTATTGCAAGATATCGCAACACGTGAAGTACTCACCTACAAGCCCCTGAGGCTTTTCTCCTGACAATCTTGTTGTCAGTGTCGTCGTCTTGCTGCTTATGTAGTTCTTCCGGAGCCATATGGGTAAGTCATGACCAATTTAACATAGTAGCATATTATCAAAGACAACACTTTCCCGTGGGGGGAATGGCGGCGGTGCTTTCGACTTGAGGCATGATGGTCATCGAGAGGGTTCGCAGAAGGGGTACAGAGGCTGCCCACCCCTCCAAACGTACAAGTATCCTGGGTGTGTCGCGTCCAATGAGACATATCCATGGAAGCCTGTCCAGAGCACCGCTCTGTCCTGGTAAAGTGAGCCGCACAATACATACTGGCCTGCTTCACCGCGTGAAATGTTTGTAGCCAATAGAACCATATTGCTGCAGGGTCGCAGCTGTCGTGCATATACAGTCGCACGATGTCATGTTTTGCGTCGCAGAAGTGTTAGATCAGACTAGATCAGAGAAGGCAGATATGACTCCGCAATTTGAGGCTGAACTGGAATACAGGCGCATGATTGTGAAGACGAGGCTTGCGGCTCTGGATGCGGGCGTAGGTGACTGCGCGCGCTTGTTGCAAGCACAGCCACGGGTGATCGAGCGTCCGCACAGCCTCGGGGCCGGACGACGCTCGCCACCGTGTCCATGCAATTCGACGCTCGCAACCACCAAGACGAGCCCCGGGGACCGTCTGAGTACACACGCAACCTCCCGCCATGTCCATCGACAAGAAGGATCCCTTCGCTTCAACAGAGCTCTCCGCGGCAGGGCCGTCAGGGGCGAGCGCTCCATCGGAGGCACCGCCGAGCTTCGAAGACGTGCCGCCGCTTGACACAGACGCCGTGCCCAAGTACACGGAACATGCCTTCGAAGACGCCTACATCCCGACAGGCGGAGAGGAGCCTCCCCCGGAATTCACCCCGTACGAGGCAGAGTACTTCATCTCTGGTCGGGAGATTGTCTCGCATGACCCCCATCTGAACAAAGACGGTGCGTATGATGTCGTGCATTGTCCCAGCACAGAACTTGAACAGTGCACAGGAGAAGCATTGTATCGGTTTCTCCTATCCAAGGCCACCCTTCCTCCTTCATATCTGCTACATGTTCGTGGAACCCATTCCGAACATAGGACGCGCACGGTCTTCAAGAAAGACCAGCAAGGGAATTTACAGCCCCATACTGAGCACTACACAGAAACAGTCACTGGTGGGTGTTCGTGGGAGAGTCTTGTTTGTTGGCACAACTGATCGAGCTAACACGGAGCAGATTTTGACTTCTTCGTCGATGTAGGCGCGCAGATAGCTCATGGGCCCATACACTGGAGCGTACCAGACTATGAGCCGGCGTACAGGGGACGCATGGTGAAGGAGGTAGAGATGCAAGAAGTTATCCCAACAGACGCCGAGTTGGGAACACGCACAGGGCGTCGGAAGGCGACCAAGGAGGAGCTCAAGAATGCTAAGGAGCGTCTGCAACTGCGAGATGCGTACGGCCTCCCACCATGGGTCAGGCCAGACCCCGGTTATTGGTACGACTCGGACTTTGCCTCGGCCTCGCGAGAGCCGGCGCCTTCCGAAGCCCAGGTTATGCGGTCCTCGAAGACCCTTCGGGAGTGGGCAGACGAGTATTGTGCGAGCGACAAGATCCTCAAGGAGTTCACGTACACAAAGGTGACCTCCTCTCGACACTTCTCACCCAAAGCGGACGCTCACGTGGGCGTCCGCACCAGGTCGTCTACGGCTGGAACACCGCCGGCCTGAAGAAAGCTGTCCAGTCCGCGGTCCGCTCCGTCTACAGCGACAGCCTCACCGTCGACTTCGAGACCTCGCACGACCGGATCTGCATCCGGCCCGACAACCGCCTCTCGCGCACGCTCTCGAACAAGTGGCTCAAGTTTCTGCTCTGGCTCCTCCTCCTCTACCCGCTCATCTGGCTCTACAAGCGCTTCGGGCGCCGCGGCGGCGGCCGCTGGGAGGTCTGCGGCGGCGCGTACGCGCTCAAGACGTGGCGGCTCGAGCCTGGCGCGGCGCTGCCCCCGCCCGAGGCGAACGGCGGCCGCTGGCGGCAGACCCCGGACGGGCCCGCGCACCTGCTCGGCGAGCGCGAAGGCGAGTGGTTCCAGCGGTGGCAGGGCCCCATCAGGAACGCGGTGATGCACAGGGTGCAGTCGAAGACCCCGCTGGAGCCGGCAAACGCACCCAATACCTTCGCTGAGGGCTATCATCCTGTTTACATTTGATGTGACACGATGGGGTCGCTTGTATTCATGGCAGTTGGCACTGGACGGGATTGGTACCGCTGGCGTTTTCCGATCGCACTATCACGGGTCTCGGGACTGTTACATCAGGAGCACGTGGACATGAGTAGACTCAAGAAGACGATTCAGAGGTAGACCATGACCAGGTAGTGTTCGTGCTGGACGGCAGCCGATTGCGGCGGGCGAAGCGCGTAGGCGACCTGGTAGATTGGCATCGGCGGACTCGAGAGGACGAGGGCCCCTGGCGCTGTGTTGACAGCTGCCAAGAGGTGTCGTGACTGGGTATTGAGGAGATATCAGAGGCTGGCAGAGGATTTAAGCGGTGCTGTGGGAGGGGAGACTGAGATAAGCTACCAGAGAAGTCACAATAAGGTGGTGTTTCTCACCGTCCACGACGTCACGGTCTTCCTAAAGGACGGGGCGTGCCAAGTGTCACGGTCGTAGTAATCATGCGCATCGTCGACTATTGTACTGCGCTTTCCCATTCAAAGCTTGTAGCGTGGAGATCGGGGAGGACTGGCAGTGTGGATGCTTCGAGAATGTAATGAAGAGGGGGGCGTTAGGCTCTGGCTTAGCCGCTGACAGGCGGCGGGAATCAGCCGGGTGGTGAGGTGCGAGGAGGAGAGGGAGGATGTTGAGGATGAGGAGGAGTAGGAGGCGGAGGAGGCGGAGGAGGCCGTGTGAAGACGTTGGCAGGGAGGACATTGTGGCGTCCAGCCAAGTGGTGGAGACAGTGAGTGCGTCGCAGAGAAGGAGTTTATACTCCTCTCCGAGCGCTGCAGCGGTCAGCCACTGGTCAGCCCAACGACGCTGCATACCGGATGCGGCTGGTCACATATCGAACTTGGTCATGGAACGGACGCACCGTTTGTATACTGGTTTGCACGGGCTGTGATGGTTCTATTTACCATTACCTCAACTTCGGTGCCCATTGCACTCACACCTATACGCATCGGCGCACTGCGAGGTCCTGATGAATTCCAGCGGCGTATTGCCGGATAGGAGTAAAGCGCTATTTGCATGTTATGATTCAGTTTGTAATGACGGCGCGCGGGGGATATAAGTGGTAGATAATTTACACAAACGAGCAGTGACGTGCGGTAGTGCACGGGCAGCGACGGCAGTGGGCGATGGCTACTAGAATGATTAGATGGTGAAGTGGTACATCCAGGGGAGAGAGAGGTGCAAGAGCAACAACGGCATACGGACAGCAGCAGAATGTGCATCAACAGAAAAAGGCGGCCCGTCGTGCGCGGATATGTACGGCCAAGTAAGTGGGTGGGGTGGGTGGGGGGCAGTGAAAGACAGAAAGTACGTACAGCGCGAAGGTGTGAACTGCCCGATTATAATATAGGAGCGCTACTGCGTGCGGTCCCTGCGTCTACGAACCATAGTCCGCGAGTTTGGCATGCCCGTAATATCCGAGTGCGCATATGCAGCAGTGTCCTGTACTCCAGCGCCCGATAACTTATCATCAACGTCGTCTGTCGAACCATCCACGTCGTCCGTCGAGCCATAGACGTCGTCTGTCGGATCAGCCACCGTGTCGTCCGCCACAACATCCGCGTCATCCGCCGGACCACCCTCGTCATCCTCCGCAGCGAAAGAAGCATCATCCTGCACATCATCCGTGCCACCCACACGCTCCGTCGAGCGCGCATGCCCCAGCGCGCGCTCGAGCGGCGTCACGTCCTCGCCCTGCAGAAGCGCGGCGGCGGTCTCGAGGAACCACATGTTCTTCTTAATGAAGTGCACGACGACGGTGCCGCCGACGCGCGCGCCCGCGTACCGCTTCCGCCGGCCCTCGCGGTACTTCCACGCCAAGTCCGGGCTCAGCGAACCGTCTGCCGCAGAATAAATCAAAGCGCAGGCGCGCGGGAACGTCAGCCGGGTGCGAAGCGAGCACAACGAGGGGTCAAGGGGTGTGGGGGATACGCACCGTCATGCACCATCGACATGTCGCTGCCCTCGACGAGCGCCTCGACGCTGTACGCGAGGCTCAGGTCGCTCACGGGCGGCGAGTAGCGCGAGCCGAACTTGGACACCGTCGAGTGCGACCACTTCTCTGGGGCGGGGACGTGCTGGCCGGCGGGGACGGCCACCGCGACCGCCGTGGCCTCCTTGGCGAGCTGCTGCGCGAGCCTGTCGAGGTCACGCTGGACGCCGTCGCGCACACGCTCGACCTCGGACGGGAACAGGAACCCATGGGAGTATCTGTCAGTCGGTTAGAGCGCACATACAGGCGAATAGCGAGATCAGCATTTGATCCCGAAGGAGGCAGAGGCATGTAAATCACGTACACCGTGCCTGCGCGTGGGTGGTCGTAGATCCAGCACCGCTCGCTTGACCAGCGCACCTGGTCAGCACGCGGGTGGCTGCGGATCCACTTCGACGTCTGCTTGTCCTCCGCGCCGCGAGTCATCGTCTTCACCACCGGATCCTTGGAGACCCAGTCGACCAGGGCGAAGCTCAGCGCGTACAGCTCGCCCGCCATGAAACGGTTCTTGACGAGGTACCCCCAGAACACGAGCGGATCCTTGGATAGCGGTTCCGCAGGGTCCGGGCTGGGTGCGGGCGGAGGGCCGCTCACATACGACGAAAAGTCGAAGTAGGACGCGATCTGATCGAAGTTCAGCACTGCGGGCTCGTCGACGCCTTGAGGCCCCGGTTGGGCCAGTTGAGACTGCTGCTTGCGGTCAGGCGGTGGCGGGGGAGGCGGAAGCGGGTCCTTGTATAGCTCGAGCCGAAGCCGTGCTTCCAGCTCGGCAAGCATTACGAAGGAGTCGTCGTCGGCCTTCACCACGAAGTCCGGGCGGACCCATGGCTGGGGACTGTCATATGCTAGCTGGTCCCTATGCGCGAGAAGCGGGTCGTGGCTGGCGAGGATGGGTGCCGGGTTGGTCGCGTTGGTGTAGGTGAACTCCTCGGGCGTCTTCGTGAAGCTGTCTTGGTACAGTGGTGGCACCCACGAGTTGTTCGCGGCCCAGGAGAAGTACGCATGTGTCTTACCACCGTTCATGTTCTCAGGTACGGGCAAGATCACCATGTCGTTGTATGCTGGGAAGACCAGACGTGAGCGATACGCCCAACACGGAAATGGCAGGGAATTCACGGGGAAATGGTTACTCACTTTCCATTTCTAGCTTCACCCTGCGCTCCCAGTCTTTCCGAGGCTGTCCCAATATAAATCGCACGACCGTCCGTGACGTCCCAACTCCTCCGTCACCATCGCCTGCGCCTTCCCTGCTGCGGACATGGTTCGCCCAAGTCGAGCGTACCAGCATCCGCCGCTCGACCGCCGTGTCCATCGAGAATACCCCGACGAACACGCCGGCCGGAGCTAGCGTATCGAGCTCAGGTGGAGGGAATGGCGGCGGTGTGAAGTTGGTCGGCAAAGGCGTCTGCAGGAGTGCCGTAGGGGAGAGCGATAGTGAAGGCGGGCCGGCGGAGTGCTGGGGAAGTGTGCAGTACCCGCGCCACGGGAGTGGGTCCTTGTCGGGGTTGAGAATGTAGATAAGGAGGAACGTGAGCGACACGCCAAAGATTGTGAGGAAAAGGAGAGTGAGCAGCTGTAATGGGACCGATCAGCATCTGCATTACTGGACATAGGCGGCGCGGGCGCGAGGGACACCGCCTAGCGCTCCGTGCACGGGCGGCCGCAGCTGTCGTAACATCGGGGTGCAGATGGGCAGGAGACAGCTGTGCCATCGCACGACGCGCCGCGACAGCCGGGTGGCCCTCTGATTGAAGCGAAGGAACAGGTGCACGCACAATGGTGATGGGAGTCTTTGGGAAGAGCGGATGGCGGACGAGCCTCCGGACGATGCGCTTGCAGGACCGCATGCCCCAGATGACATCCCTCCATCGCCGCTTGCGTCGCCATCCCTCGGTGTTGTCGGAGCGGAGGGAGAGCGACCACCAGCGGCGGCGGTCGCCCTCGCGCCAGGGAGGCTGCCGACGTGTTCTGCCGAGTAGGGGAGACTCGGGTTCGCTCTCGCTGTCTGAACTACACGATGACGCGCCAGAGTAGAGGAACGGGAGCGGGGAGGACGCGCGCGAGGGGAGGGGCGTGTTCGTTGCGGTCGAGCATACCGAGGTCGCAGAGGGAGGGTATCCATCTGACGGCTCGGTGTCGCGCGAGGGATAGAGGAGGGAGAGGTCAGTGGGCTTGTGTGATGCGCACGAGCTGAAGTCCTCGTCTTCATAGGGGGGTATGGGTGGATCCACAGAGGGTTCGGCCGGGATGGGTTGGGGGTCCGCGAGTCGATCGTGCAGCTGGGCGGTCGAAGGTCCGGGCTCTGGGGCATCCTGGGCGGGACAGTCCTGGTCATGGCGGCTCTCTACGGAGCGCAGGGGCACATTTGAAGGAGTTGACGTCTGTAAGAGGTCACGGACGAAGGACATGGCCAAGCTGGCGCTTTTGGAGGAGAGGATGGGCCAAAAACCAGCTTGGCTTGGCCGAGAAGCGGTGGGTGATGGAAGTTGTCGGAGGGTAGAGACTGAGCGCCGGGTAGGCTACCGACGACAGAAAAGCGAAACAAGAAGGGCCAGGGTGGGCGGAGGGGGGCGAGGATGGGAGAGGGAAGGACGGGTTTAAGGGAGAGTATGATAGAAAGCAGAGCGAGAGCAGGAGACGAGCGAGTCGAGAGGCCGTCCACCCAACCGCTCCGCCGTCCTCTCCGGCGCCTCCACCCCGTTAGCAGGCGCCCGTGCACGAGCACGGTGCACTGCACTGCCTCCCCGTCCGCTCATTCATACCCGCAGTAATCTCTGCGCATTCCAGTATCTCCCCGCCTCCTTGTCTCATAATATACCCGTGAGAACGTCTCGACTGCGCCGACCACACTCACATTGCCCCAGCTTGTATAGTAGAACCAGTCCTCCTACCATACATACATACATACATCCCTTTCCCACCACCGTGCCAGCCCGGATTTATCGTACACGCCAGTGGTATACCGTCAGTCTCGAGATTAGTCCTTCTTCGTCCTTCAGTGCAGCGCCTCTCCATAGATCTTCTTCCAACTCGGGCGCTCCTTGATCGCGTCCCAGAATGCGGCGAGCTTGTTCTGACGCTCCGTCGCGTCGACGTTCGTTGCCGCAAGTCCGGCCCGCCTGCGCGCCTCCGCCACTGAGAAATCCTTGGGCAGGCTGAAGGCGTCGCCAACGTGCGACTCGATCTTTCCTGTCGCAGCGTTCCCATCGTCGGAAGCGGAAGCGCCAGAGAGGTTCGCGATACGCGCAAGCCACGCAGCGAGGTGCAGGTCCGCGATGGACAACTGGTCGCCTACACGATCATCACACTCAGTTATGTATATCGTATCAAGTCCGGTCGGCCAATCATACCAAGGGTGTATGGCCCGATAATCTCCTTGTGCAGGGTCCCAAGTACATCCTTCAGGCCACTCCACGCCGTCCGCGCGGATTGCAGGTATTCCTCGCGCTTCTTGCGGCCGTCCTCAGAGAGCTCCGCAGAGCTCTTGTCCGCCTCCTCGAAGACCTGGATGAACTTGTCTCCGGCGATCTTCTTGACTTCCCAGAACGCCCTGGTCTTGTCCGAGACCTGGAGTTCTCCAGAGTCGCTATCTGCCAGCAGCTTCACCAGCGTTTCGCGTCTACCGTGCAGGAACGGGAGCAGTTGCTTGGCAAGAGCCGGGAGCTCGCCCTCGGAACGCGCATTCAAGTAGAACAGCGCGTTGGGATCGGCTACGGGGCTGTGCAGCAGTTCGATAATCTGGTTTGAAAGCGTGCTGAACGCGATAGTGGCCGGCGCAAGAGACGGCGACGGGGCCGAGGACGTGGTGTGGGTGCGCGACTGCGCAGACCTAGACTTGTCCAGGAACTCGACGATCGCCTGCATGGGGTCAGTACAGAGCTTTTGAGTGCGCAGCTTCTCACGTACCTTCGTGTCTTGGATTGCCTTGTAGCGGCTCTCGATCTCCGGCGCGAGAGTCTTCTGGAGCGGGACGACCAAGGTCGGGACGGTGCCTGCGGAGAAGGTCCGGAGAGGCACAACACGAGACGCGCACTGCCTCACATACCATGAGGGTTTAGGCGTAGGTACGAGGGTGTGAAGTTCTCGCCCTTGGCTGTTACATATCTGCATCGATACGCTGGTCTACAATCGATGTGGGGGAGATGCTCACCAATGTCGACCTCCTTGAGGTCGATCTCATCGCTGCCGTATCCCTTCTCCTCACTGAGGGGAAGATGGGCGGTCAGAGCCGATTGTACGGTAACGTACCCGATCACTTACAGCGCGAGGAGTGCTGTGACGCGTCTTCAGCAACCACATGTGCAACCCACACCGCGAAGTACTCACGAACTGTAGCCCAGACAGAGCCGTGGAAGTAGTAGAGCGCGGCCTTGGGGACGTGAGACGCGTCGGCCATGATTCAGAACGTCTGTAGAGGACGGCGGGAGAGGTGGAGAAAAAGAGTTGGGAGAGGACGGTGGAGAGCTCGGGCCATGCTTGGGTTGGATGTTGCTGTTTGCCCGCCGCCACTGGCCCACCGAAAATGACGTCTGCCCCAATTCAGCGCACGTCCAGGAGACACACGCCGTCCGATCTAGATCTCCTCCATCTTCCCCCGCGTCGGCGCGTCCACCCCGGGCCCGCGTCGCGTCGCGTGTCACGTGCTTCTAGAATATTCCCCTCCTGCCCATCTTTGGGAACAATACTGGGCTCCCATATAGCACTCTACTCGCCCGTCCTGCTCTTGTCTTTATCCCGCGATCAGCATTGCATCCCCACATCTGTTGGCACTTCACCTATTGTGCACTTGATACCCCATCATGGCTACGCTGCGGTACGCACCACAACTGGGGCGGGTTCTTGGAGCGCACTGACGGATCGATACCCAACTCCAGTCACGAGTTTTACGAGACGGACGAGAAACTCACGCTCTCCATCTTTGACAAGGGAGCGGACCCAGAGCAGGTCAAGATTACGTTCGAACCTCGCAAGGTATGCTGCTGCGCGGTTTCCTCGAGGATCGCAGGCTGACGGGATCGTGCGCCACCCGGTGGCGTCGTCAGTTCAGCTACACCCATGGCGACAAGAGCCTTGTTCTTGAACCTCTGAAGGGTCAGATCGACCCTGCGAGGAGCGATTATACCGTCGGCAAGGTCAAAGTCGAAGTTCGCCTCGCCAAGGAAGCCCAGGGAAGATGGGGCGCGCTCGTCGGGGACAGCCCTGACCGTACGTTCCCTCGATTGATATACCCCTCCTGCCCGCCTGACGCTCACACTTCGTGCGCCACAGCTCTCGCCAAGGCCCCGACCAGTGCCGCGCCCGCATCCGCGCCCCGCAAGCCCCGCAAGAACTGGGACGGCATCACGTCCGAGATTCTCAAGTCGGACACGACCGTCTCGCCGGATCAGGACCCCAACGCCGGGGGCGACGCGGCGGTGAACGACTTCTTCCAGAAGCTGTACGCCGACGCGGACGAGGACACCCGGCGGGCGATGATGAAGAGCTTCCAGGAGAGCGGTGGCACCACCCTCAGCACCAACTGGGACGAGGTCGGCAAGGGCAAGGTCGAGGTGAAGCCGCCGGAGGGCAGCGAGTGGAAGAAGTGGGCGGCGTGATCGGCACGCATGAATGTGTGTTGTATGTTTCTCTGTACGTCGAAGGGAATCTCGTTGCTGCGCTTGCTGTCCGGCCTCCGTCTTGCTGTATCATTGTGCCTAGCTGTCGTGTTGTACCATTGTGCTGAATCCGACTATGATCGTCCTCTTTAACACCGTTTGTTGTGTTACATGCGCATCAGCAACGGCGCCGGGGCGCTGTCTCAGTGCGCAGTGTGCAGCCCTGTCTACTTGCTGTTTAGTGCAGGTACGTGCTCATTCTTATGACGAATATGTAATTGATAGCTTCATGCCTTGTCGGCATTGCTATCCGCAGATTCGGCCTCGTTTGAGTTGTGTTGTCTGTCGTGATGGGGCCGAACAAGGTTTGACCGCTGGTCTATGTCATGGTGACTATCGGCAAAGTACGCGCGCGCGCTACGTTCAGCTTCCGGTCCATCCTCCGTCAGCTTCGTTCGTGCATCCGACCGAAGCCCTGAGTGCGTCCCTTTTCATGCATCTCTTCACGAACTGAGACGCAACCCTGACAGGCTCATGCATGCGGCTTGGAGAGCGTGTGGCTCGGGCACGCATCTCTGTATGAGTGCTGCGCTCCAGCGCTGGCATTGCCGCCCTTAGCGTGCACCGATGCCTCATTGGCCCCGATGTGCTGAGTGTATGGACTGCGCAGCAGCAGCTTCTGCGGTGCGAGGGTCCCCGTTGCAAGTTTGGACAGCTTTTATGACGGGAGCACCATAAACGCTGTCGTACTAGGCGCTACTCCGGTGCCCCCCTAAATAGCCCATTGTTGTGCGAGATCCCCCCTCTTTGGACACTAATAGTTGTGCTCGCCGGTCGAACCCCTCCTTACCTATCGTGTTCTACCTTTCCGACCCCCGTCTCTCCCCTCTAGACGTTAGACGCAATGTCGAACAACACTACAGGTGCGTCTCGTGTCCATCCCCCTCGTCCCGACCAACTGACATTTCCTGCTCTCATTCCGCAGTGCCCCCCATGCAACCTCAGCAGGAGAACTTGTATGGTTACGTTCCCGACCGAGATGTCTGTATCATATTCGTCGTGCTCTTCAGTATCTCCGCTGGTATGTCCCCCTGTCCTCGACGCACCTGGAGGAGAGGCGGATACTGACCGCGCTCGCTATCCCAGCCATCCATCTAGCAGAAGCCGTCTACTTCCGCATGAGCTGGCTCTTCGCAACAGCCGTTTTCTCCGGGGTCGCCGAGATCATAGGCTGGTCGGCGCGGTTGTGGTCGAGCTACAGCCCGTTCTCGCAGGACCCGTACATCATGCAGTACGCCCCCTTTCCCCGCGCTGCCGGCGACGGATGACGGAACGCTCATCTCGGGAACCCGCAGACTGTGCGTTACGATCATCGCGCCCTCGCCGCTCGTCGCTGCGCTCTTCATCTTGTTCGGGCGCATCTCCGAGCGGCTCGGGGAGTATTATGGGCGCCTGAGCCCGATGTGGTGTGAGTTTCAGGATTTCCCGGTGCCCTGCCTCCGTCCAGCGCGACGCTGATTCATACGACCCAATGCAGACTCGATAATATTTTTGACATGCGTATGTTCATCCCGGTTTTGATTGCGTCGGGGCGGGAAAAGCTAATGTCTAACACAGGACATCATCTCGCTCGTCACGCAAGGTGTGGGCGGTGGAATCGCAGGATCATCTATTGGGCACGAGAGCGATGTCGACCTCGTGCGTACCGCGATTTTGATGGAATCCCTGCACAGACGCTGACACGAGATGGCGTGATACAGGGCGGGAACATCATGTTGGCCGGCATCATCTTCCAGCTGGGTCAGTCCAGTCAGACACCGCGGCTCAGCCCGATGCGCTGACATCTCTCCATGCGACAGCGTCCATCACCGTCTTCGTGGTGCTCATGGGAGAGTACTTCGTCCGCTACTTCACGGACAGGCCCGCGCGCCAGCCCAAGAAGGACCCGGCCACTGAGGAGTCGTACGCAGGGTCCCACCGTGGTGTGCTGACGCCGAAGCTTAAGCTGATGATCCTGAGTGTCTTGTCCATGACGCTCTTCCTGGTCATTCGGTGCGTCTGAATCGTTCGCGACAACGGACTGTCGCTCATCCCTGCATTTGATATTTCATAGATCTATCTACCGTATGATCGAGCTGATTGACGGCTTCACGGGGAAGATCATTCAGACTGAGATCTGGTTCAGTACGTCTTCCCCATGATACATATTGCGTCCAAAGAGGCTGACTACGTGTTAGACGTCTTCGACGGTGCTATGGTCGTTCTTGCCATCTACACCTTGAACGTGCTTCACCCGGGCTGGTTGCTCGAGAAGATCTACGCCCCGAGCCACACGGCTCTCAAGGACTTGAGCCCCGAACAGTCCCCGCGTGCATCGTACCTCAGCCTTAACCTGAAGCCGCCAGTCATTACCGTCAATGCGGAGTGATTGAGCACGCACCAGCGGCAGCTCCTGCGTTCCTTTAGGAGCCTGTGGTGTTATGGACATTTTCGTTGTACCTTGTTAATTGGACTATTCGTACGAGGAGTGGAAGAGTGTCGAGTGTGTGGATAGGTGTAGATGTAACTATGATGTCATAAATGTCATATCATATAGCGAGTATGTCCGACAGTTTGGGCTGTAATCAACGCTACACTGGGTGTTTGGAACGTACTGCGAGTGATGGCCAGGGCACGGCCCAGAGCGTCGCAATCCTAGATGCTTGCCATACCGGGCACGTCGATCACCTCAAGCGCTCGTGGAAGATGACGACTGCGACCAGGCGGGCGTCTCTCTCAGCCTGCAATCCAAATGTTCTTGCGCTTCTCGCGCTCGTCCTTCCTTTCGACTTGTGTACCCCTGTGGATGATGCTTTGGTGATCCGATATGGTTCTTTGCACTGCCAAGCAACGGCTGCGGTACGGAAACAATGGGAGCAGCCCGGCGGCTCCGGTCCTGTGCAGAGGGTACAAGTAACCGAGCAGGTAACCGGAGGCCCGGGTGCATGGTGCCTGTGCCAAGCCCTCAGTACGGCCTTCGGTGCCGCTTCCTGCAGCGTAATTCGATTGCGATTGATAGCGCAGCTCTCTGAATCATTCACAGCTTCCTGACGATAGTCGCATACGACGGTCGTCATATTTCCGCCTCTCTTCGCCGCGTCTATTCGAGAATCGCACCGAGCTCAGGACGAATCTGGTGCAGCCAAAGTCTGAAGGGGAACTTGAATTCAGTTTGAATCTGGCATGATGTGGCCAGTTGGCGAAGGCAGGTCTGGACGATGTGTCTGAGGTCGAATTTGGCTCCCACTCCCGCACAGGTTTGTCCCATCAAAAGCGATACTGTTTGCACTTGCCGATTTACGTGGCACTGGAACGTCTATCGGGTGCGCTCAGTCGATCAACGCACGCAGTTGACTAGACCGCGTGGCCTCCACTGGTTGCGTGTGCTCGAGTCAATCACAGAGTCGACTCGTACCTTGACCTTGAAGGACCTTCGAACAACTTCAAGCAGAACATGCATTGACTCTGTTGCACTATTAGTCTCTTTGTTGCGAGTCCTAGAGGGTATGTTGTCGAGCCGATTGGGATACCACACACACTTCTGTATCGCAGCCTGTGGTGGCTGATCCTGCACAGTGTCTTAGATGTATATGGGCTGTACTCTTGCCTTACAAAGCACCAAACTGGGGCCAGGGCCCTGCCCCACGTTCTCTAGGTAGGCCCAAGTCCGATCTCCATCGCTGCTGTGCGCCACACTGCTCTCCGAGCCATTACAACAAGTTGTCTCACGCTACATCAAATTGTCCGTCGAAGGTCCCATAAGCGACAACATGCACTTCTTTGCCTATCGACGCTGCGCGAAGCTTGTAGGTCGGAGTGCTAGAGTACACATACGCCATCGTTCCGCAGGCTGACAACCGTACCCTCCGATTGCGCGGCCATTCCTGACCTCGCGCAGCACATCGCCCGCATCGCCCTTCTCGGCTACCCGGGGGAATGAGTGTTCTGTACAATCCGGGTCCGACTAAACGGGGGAGACGGATGCTGGGGGTGCCTATAAGAGCGGTTTGCACCTTCGCCAGATTTCAGCGCCCCCCGTTCTACCTCTTCTTCTCTTCTCTTCACTCGCCTTCCCGTTTCTTGTTCCCATTTCTCCTTTCCCTGAGTTTTGTCTACTTTAGCCCATACATCCAGGTATAATGAGCTCCGACGGTAAGTCTGCCATTCACTCCGAACAAAACCTGTGCCTTATCGTCCACCAGACGTTCTCAGCGACCGCGATGCGTTCGGCAACCTCACTTCGCCCTACTATGGATACCTACCGTCAGGATGGGCTACCAAACTCTTCTCGTTTCTTTTCCTCATAACCGCAGGTAAGGTCAACTTGTCGGGCCAATTGTGTCCCAAATCATTCAGGTGCTCATATGCGACCTGCAGTTCTACATCTCACTCAAGCTATCCGCGCTCGGGCTTGGTGGCTCTTCCCCACTGTCATCTTGGCCGGCGTCGGCGAAATAGTGGGATGGGGATGTCGCGCTTGGTCATTCTATCAGCCGCTAGAAAAGGCCCCTTATATGGCTCAGTGAGTGCTATCCCCCCTAAGTATTGTATAGTCCGTACCCTGACGGCCGCCCAGGATTGTGACCTTGATCATCTCCCCAACACCCCTCATCGGCGCACTGTTTATCACCTTCGGGCGCATGTCCGCACGCCTTGGCCAGCAATATGGTCGTATCAGCTCCGGTCTCTGTGAGTCGCTCGCGTCCGAGTCATTCCCACTGGTGACATGCGACTAACGTGTTGCACGCAGACTCGAAGATCTTCCTCTCAGCTGTACGTTGTTGCTTCAACATAATCAGCCGGGAGGCTGACTGTGATTACAGGATATCTTCGCTCTCGTGGTGCAATCTGCGGGTGGCGGAATCGCCGCTACTAGCGATGACAAGGATACGAGCAGGATGGTAAGCATCGGGTTCCCAACTCACAACAGAGGATCCTACTAAATGTATTCCCATATATTCCCCCCTCCAGGGAAGTAATATCATGCTCGCCGGTGTAATCTTCCAGCTCGGTAAGTACTACAGCAGTTGACCATGGGCCGGAGCTGTCCCTGACATCCATGCACAGTATCCCTCTCGTTCTTCTGCGTGCTGTTTGCGGAGTTCATGTTCCGGCGCATCAAAGACAAGCCGCTGAAGCGGGTGACGGGGAACGGCTCGAGCGATGATATGACGGTCTTCGGCAAGCCCCTCGAGAGGCCCATGATGCTGTTGGCCATCGGTCTATGCATCGAGACTGTGCTCCTTTACATCCGGTACGGCCTCAGCCCTACAGTGCATCCCGGTGATGCTAATCCGACATGACATCTGCACAGGGCTGTGTATCGTACCATCGAGCTCGCCGATGGTTGGGACGGGAAGGTCATTCAAACAGAATACCTGTTCAGTACGTCTGCCAACCTCATGGGAAGCCGGTCGTGTTCAGTTGCTGATATATTGTGGGCAGTTGTGTTTGATGGGACCATGGTCTTCTTGACGATGGCAACATTGAACGTCTTCCATCCGGGCCGGCTCCTCAACATGGAGGCCATCATGGGATCGATTCCTTTATCCTCGAAGGTCTCTGTATGAACGACTCAGGTGACGACGGACTTTGTATGACTCTCATGTATCTGAGCATGAGCTCATGGACTTTGAGACGCACAGCGCGCCTTGTTAGATACTTCACTTGGACTTTATTAGCTACATCACGTACAATAGAACGGGGAATACGCCACGCGCAATTCAAATAACATATGCAGACACCTCCTGAGTTCGACCTTCAGCGTTCTGCAGTGCGAACGTTCAAATGTTCTAAATTCGAGCCTAATCGTGTACTGGTACACCGGCGCCAACTTACGCTCGTGTACTGGCCAGATTGGGAAAGTCGGCGGCTCGGTCACTCAAAGGCGCCACAGGCGCGCTTAGCTTGAATCCGTTCACCACTGTCGTCTTTCCTCATCACGCGTGTCGCACGACCGGCCTCATTAGTAGCTGCGTTGGCTTCGTAAAGACATGTTCCGACTCCAGGAAACATCAGTAGCCCCTCCACCGGAAGTGCCAGGGAAAGCTTGGCACAATGGACATGACATTGCCGGATCGCCCCAAAGGTGGGACCTCAAATCCCCGGCGCTCGCTCGCTACGGCCTTGTCAGTCACGGCGACTCGCGTGGTACGGGCTCAGCGAAAGCTTCGCGCAGGCTCGCGCCTCTGTAGGCGCGAGACGAGTGCAATGCTGCGTATTCGACTCGTATAATCAACATTTCAACCCGATTTGCCAGTCAAATCCGAGTCGCAGATTACCGCGGACCGAACATGTGTCGGTCCGACGCGATAAATGGAGTTCAGGACGTTTGTGCGCCAAGAGTCACCGATCGTGCGGGACTAGGCAAGACGGTGGCAAGACGTGGGCAGGAAAAGCGACGCCCTTGAGGCTCGGACCGAGTCTGTGTAGTTCACTTGCGTAACGACTCGGTCCGTGATCGACGGTAAGCGTGCTGACTTGTACTTAGCCCCACAAACCTGGTATTGTAGCACTTACTTCAAATGCAGATATTCGAAGCACTTGGCCTCTTTGCCATGATGTCTGGAAGCTCATGGTACCACGACCTTCTCGAAGTCACCCACTTGCGACGTTTGGCACTCAAGACGAATTGGCGAACCTGTTCACATGCTCAAGTCTGAAAACACAATATTGATCTATTTTGCAGTGCATTTTGGTTATGTGCCTCAGAGCACAGCTTTCGTATATATCGAAAATGAAACAATTGCAACCCTGGCGGATACTCTTCGAGCTTGGTCCCCACTGGACCGAGGGACAACATCTCGATCACGGATACCGCTCCTCTCGACGGTTTTTGCGCAGCCACGACAGACGCTGTACCTGCGGACAACGAATGTCCCCACCCTCCCTGTACGGCATATATAGGCGAACAGCATGCATGCCACTATCGCCCCAAAGCTGTCTTTCCCTCCGACCTCCGACCTCCCCCTCCCCCCTCCCCCCTCTATCCATTCCGCACCCTCTCTTCCTCCGTTGGCTGCTTGACGGAACTGTTTACGACGTCCCACTCCACTCCTCCAACGAATCCCTCTCCCACCCACGACTAACATGAGCACCAGTGGTAAGTGCAACCACCTCAGACCGTGTTCGACAACAACTCACGACCACTAGACTCAAGTTCAAACCAGAGCACTGAAAACCTCTACGGTTATACCCCAACTCGGGCGGTCTGCATCATTTTCGTGATTCTCTACTGTGTTTCCACCCGTACGTTCCGGTGACCGCTCGGTGCCGGCGCCCTACCACTCACCTACACAATCCTCAGTTCTACACATCGGCCAGGCCATACGCTCCCGTGCATGGTGGCTACTACCCTCGGCGGCCTTAGCAGGTGCTGCAGAAGTGGTCGGATGGGTTGCGCGAACCAAGTCTTCATATGATCCCTCTGCGCGAATGGCGTACATCATCCAGTACGTCTTTAGTCATTTACTATCTGCCCTACGAGTAGCTCATCCGCGGTTCCAGAACATCCATCCTCGTCCTTGCACCCACGCCGTTCGTTGCGGCACTGTTTGTTGGCTTCGGTCGCATATCCGCGAGGTTGGGCTCGGAGTACAGCCGCCTCAGCCCCAGGTGGTGTATGTCACCTTTCCCTCTCTTGTCATGAGGATCCGTCTCACTCTTCCCTCTCAGACTCACGCATTTTCCTGACCTGCGTATGTCCACCCTCTCTGGCTCGACTTCATTTCCCGGCTGACCAACCGCAGGATATTCTCTCGTTGCTCGTTCAAGGCGGAGGCGGTGGCATCGCGGCCTCATCCTTTGACGACATTGATAAGCAGAAATTGGGGGGCAACATCATTCTCGGCGGTCTCATCATCCAACTCAGTGCGTCCCCACCGACAATGGCTCACCCCCTTGCTTATACGTTCTACTCTCTGTAGTCTCCATGTCTGTGTTCTGCTACTTCATGTGCGAATACGCGTATCGCCGCGCGACCGACCGTCCCTTCCGCAAGGGTGACGTGCAGGACTATGCCGAGGCGGCAACACCGCTCTCGCACCGCGTCTTGGACCTATCCATGAAGCTCCTGATCTCCGGTATATTGCTCAGCACCGCGCTCATCTACATCCGGTACGCGCACCTTCTCCTTTCCGCACTATGCACTCGCTCATTCCCACTCTCCCCAGGTCCGTGTACCGTATCATAGAGTTCTCGAACGGCTGGAGCGGTACGATCGCCCATACCGAGGTGTACTTCAGTCAGTCTTCTCTCTCCCTTCCCCCCTCGCGGCGTCCTAGATACCCAGTGGCTGATCGCCGGTTTGTCTGTCTGCAGACGTCTTCGACGGCATGATGGTCACGCTCGCGATGTACGCGCTCAACTTCATGCACCCGGGCATTCTGCTGCAGAAGACCGCGCCGACGCCGGCGTACGCGCTCGCCGACCGCGGCGGGAACATGTCCTTCTCCCGCCGGACGTCGCCCACGGTCCCCGTCGAGACCTACATGGTGCCCTCCTCCCAGAAGTAGGCTGCGGTGCCAGCACAGGTCTGACGTCTCGCTCGCGGTACGGGGGGCTAGGGAGAATTCGCCATCACGAGATAGGGCGAAGGTGAAGATGGGCGGTTTGGTTTGTGTGTGGACATCCCAGTGCGTTGGACGACGGCGAGCGACGCTCGCATCTGCTTCCCTGTATGCATGTTTTGATGAGCACCGTATGGCACTCCCTGGTCGATGGGTGACTCGGACATTGGCTTTCTCCCTTTTATTGTATCTCAATACGTATACCAACTAGAGTGTGATCACATTGGGTGCTAGTAGCTTCACGCAACAACCTCCTCATCCCGGCCGCGTTTCGGGATTGTTCGTCGCAGTCGTGATTTTCGAGCGCCCGATGTTCCATATACGGCGCCCGATCATAACTCCAAAGTACTTCAATGTAGTAAGGGTATAATGGTTGGGAAGCAACTCCCAACTCATACCGAATGCCTCGTTTGACCATCCTCGTCGCCGCTACACGCAACAACGGCATCGGCCGCAATGCACAATTGCCATGGAGGCTGCCCAAGGAGATGTCGTTCTTCAGTAAAATCACTACCTGCGCACCTGAAGGTGCACTGAACACAGTCGTGATGGGCAGAGCGACATGGGAGAGCATCCCCCAGAAGTTCAGGCCACTTCCAAGACGTCTGAACGTCGTCATCAGCAGGAACAAGCAGTATGAGCTGTACGTGTCCTTTGCTGCTTTAATGAACTCCTACTGAAGTCGCCACACTTAGGCTGCCGGAGGGCGCGGAGACGCCTAGTGCGCCCGTGTACCTACACTCTGGCCTGGACTCGGCGGCGGAACGGTTGTCGAAGCCCGAGTTTCTGGAGAAGCCCATCCACCGCTCGTTCGTGATAGGCGGGGCAAACATCTACCGCGACACCCTCGCATTTCCGACCACCTCAGACACCTTCGTGGACCGCATACTGCTTACCCGCGTTCTGTCGCCAGCATTCGAGGACTGCGACGTGTTCTTCCCTGAGTTCCAGCCAAAAGCGGGCACAGAAGCGAGCGGTGGCCAATGGAGGAGGGCTTCGCATGAAGAGCTCAGGGAGTGGGCAGGATTTGACGTGCCGGAGGGGGTACAGGAGGAAAACGGGGTGCAGTACGAATTCCAAATGTGGGTACGGTAGGGCCGCGACTACGTGTCTTGTTGTAATTTAAATCTTTCTCCTGAGAGGGACGTGCTCCCTGACACGCGCGTAGTGCGTAGGTCATCGGGTGTGGTGGACAAATACGGTCGGACGCTCAGCCTTGCCGCTGTATGAAACGTTGGCTCCCCACCATAAACCGGAAGGTATGATACGACATACCTGCTTGTGTTTCGGGTTCTTGGAGCAAATGATATAGATGCGCCCCTTCCTCTTCACCACATTGCAGCCGTCGCACATCACCTTGACGGAGGCGCGGACCTTCATCCCTCGCGAGAGTACGACATTTGCGGGAAGCGCATGATGCGCGTGGTGGAGATGCGTGTGCGGCAGCGCCGCCGGACGCACGCGCGACAGGAGAGGGCGAGTGGATGCGAGGAGGGCGCGCAACATGGCGGTGAGAGCAGCCTGAGCGAGTCCGCCAGCGTCTTCCGCCGTGTGCAGAGTCCAGCGTCGGTCCGGAGCAGTCTCCGGAGATGTACCATATACGGCATGCGCCGGCGCCGTGCAGCCGCTGGGCTGCGTTTCTCTGGCATGCGATTGGCCGAGAATCGGATGCGGGGCAGGCCACAACGGCATCGCTTGCAGCGTGCATCGAGCTCCCAGCTGCAGACACGGTCTTCCTCCTCCCCTCTGCGAGTCCGATTTCATAGACGGATACTTTCATATGCTGCGCCCATCGCGATAACCCATATCCACATCTAGTTCTCTCACAATGCCCGCCGGACACCATCAGCCTATCGTCCGACTAGGAGGCACACCGGCTGTCGCCCTCTTCGTCGTCTCCCTGTTTGCCTTCGTCACGGAAACACAGCTCTCGCAGGTTTGTCCGGTTGAAATATAGTCGTGACAAGTGTTCTCAAGGGTTCGACAGTATGTGCAGGCAGATCTCGGCTTCCGGCAGCCATACCTCATCTTGTGCGTGGGCACTGTATTGGTCCGTTTGTCCTAGTCCTACCGGCTTTATTGACGCTCGCCGCCAGCTACATCGTACACTCCTCATTTGCAGTCTTGTTCCCACTGCACCTACTTTATCTCCACATATTCTCACAGTACTCCGTTTCATCCCTCTGGACGAGCGTGCTCTCTGCGGTCCACAAGCATCTCACCCCGAAGGCAGATCCCGATGTCGCACCATATGGACACTCCCGTTTCCCCATGCGGAGATTTCTTCGTCTTCTGGCACTCATGACCACTGCCCTCACCCTACCTGGTGTGCTCTGGTTCATAGCGGTGACATTAGCCCCGTCAGTCCATCGCTTTCGTCTTCATGGCGAGACTGACTCAAACGTCACCCTCCAGTGTCACTGATGTTACTGCACTGTGGAACACGAATGCGTTCTTTGCATACGTATTCACCGTCATGTTGTCCGGCGGGAAATGGGACAAACGCCGATTGCTTGCGGTCACGATCGCGACTACTGGTGCCCTCGCCGTCGTCTACGGCGGCGTTACCGCAGACGGGAACAACTCAGACACTGTCACAGATTCGTCGGTCGCGCCATCGCGTGCCGGACCCTTTGTCGGCGATCTGCTCACGCTGGCTGCGTCTATGATATACGCTGCTTACCAAGTCTTCTACAAGATGCACGCAGCGCTTCCGGACGACCCTGAAGTACAAACCACCGATGCGCTCTACTCCCCGATCTCCGGCGAGGAGTCATTTGTCGACGACATCGAGCACTCCCACCCCTCCAGTCTGCTGATCGACGACTCCATCATCCATCCGTTGCCCTTTGGGCTATATCCCAACTTCTTGACATTCGCCATCGGAATCTGTACCATGCTCGTGCTCTGGCTTCCCCTCCCGTTCCTTGATGCCCTCGACATCGAGCCCTTCGAGTTGCCTCGCACGGGTACAACATATGGCGTGATCGCTGGTATTGCATTGTCCGGCGCGCTGTTCAATGCGGGTTTCATGGTGTGTCTCATGGTGTGTTGTTCTGACCGCACGGACGCTGACCACTTCCGGTAGGTGCTGCTCGGGGCATGGGGACCCATAGTGACCTCGGTCGGAAGCCTTCTCACCATCGTGCTCGTCTTCCTCTCCGACGCCATTTTCGGCGGCGCGGTCGAGGCTGTCACCGTCTGTAGCGTACTGGGATGCGGCGCGATTGTCGCCGCTTTCGCTATCCTCGCGTATGACCTAACGAAGAGCAGGTAGCGCATGGACGGTTGGGGGTATACATGTAGGTCCTTTGTTCCAGGTCATCCGGGATGCACAATGCTCATCCGCAGTGGTCGTACGGAGGTCGTGTGAGCTGCTAAGGAACCCTCGGGTCCTCATTTCCCGACATGTTCTCCGAGGCGTCGACTCATGCCCGATGATTCCGGGTTGTATGAATTACTGATTGTGTACGTAGATGAATACCACATCAGGGCCCTTACACTGACGGCCATTCACGGGTTCTACGAGACCAGTCAAGACGCGACATGACGACATCATATGTTCAATCGAACGCGCATTGATATATCGCGGCGAACGCTGTTCCGTCTCGAGACTGTTCCTGCTTGGCGGCGTGCAAGTTGTTCTCGGTGGGTTCTATCTAGCGATGGAGGGCAAGATGCATATGTGCAGCGGGCTTCTGTCCCTGATAGAACACACAGGGAGTACTGCTTTCAGTCGTCGCCAAGCACTTCCGAGCCGCATGGCTTTGTCATCCCGTTTTGTGCTCGCCCTGCTTTGCAAGCGTCCACTTGCGGTGTGGACTTTCCACAGAGCATTCCTCATCGAGCTAGTTTCCCACGACTGCGACCGTCGGCATGGTGCTACTGAACATTCGTCTGATCATTGCCCGACAGTATGGCTTTATGTTTGGACAGCTGTTGAGAACAGCATTAACCACTCAGTTCGGAGGCGCCATAACCTGGCAAGGAAATCCGCTTGGTATGTTCGTACGTTAATGTAATGTCGAGCCTGCACTGACCGTACCATCTGAACATACCAACAACAGGAACCTCATTCCCGAGCCGACATTCGAGGCCGCCCTGGTCGAGGAGCGTGACCCGGCGAGAAGCCCTGCGAGAGACCCGGCGGGCAGTCGCGTGCGCAGCTTCCACGGCCACCCTCCTGCGGCACCGACACGAAAGCCTGCGTATGCCATATGCGGCGGACGCCAGGCGTGCTTCAAGCTCGACACGTCAGGGCTTATCAGAAGCGGGTCCGTTTGATGGGACGCGCACTGGTGCGCGTGTCGCCATCTGACCTCGCCCACTGGCCGCGCGCGCGTGAGCGGTCGCGAGCGCAGGTACGCCGCTGCGACGCTGCAGCAGTCGTTATCGGCGCGCGGAGTCACGACATACGTTCCGCGCGTCCGTACGCGGTTCTTGCCTCGATGCTCGCGTAGAGCCCGCACGCCAGGTCCGGTCAGGACTAGCGCCCCTCGAACTTCGAGCTGCTCGTCTCAAAGCAGCCCTCGAAAGCCCGGCCAGCTGCAAGAGTATAAAACCCACTCGAGGATGGGAGTAGAGGTCCCCAGTGCACCTGTGCTCTGCTCCCCAGTCCACCGCGCACTTCCCCCAATATCACCATGCAGCTCTTCGCGACCGTCGCCGCCGCCCTCGCGCTCCTCGCGGCCCCCGCGCTCGCCGCGCCGACCGCGGCGCTGCACACGGTGGAGAAGTACGCGGGCGACGTGAAGCCGCAGTCGTACATCGTGAAGCTCAAGGGCGGCGTCGAGAAGGAGCGCCAGATCGAGTGGCTTGCCGCCAACTACGGCGGCTCTGCGACCGTAACGCACCCCGAGTGGGAGACGAACATCCTCCACGGGTTCGCGGGTACGCGGCGCCTCCCGCGCTTTGCTTCCTTCGTTAGAACGTCGATGCTGACTGCGCCCGTCCCCCTTCTGAAGGCACCTTCAAGGATGACGCGCTCAACGCGCTTCGGGCCAGCTCCGACGTGGAGTACATTGCCGAGGATGGTATCGTAACCATCACTGCGGCGGTTACCCAGTAAGAGTCGATCCCGCCTGTTGGGCGTATCTCCAGCTGACTCCGGTGGATAGGGACGACGCGCCATGGGGCCTGCAGCGTATCAGCCAGGCTGCGAAACTCTCCAACCAGGACACGAGCGACCTGTCCTTCACCTACACGTACGACTCCTCCGCCGGCTCTGGCGTCGACATCTACATCGTCGGTACGTATTGTGAGCACCTCATACGTAGCCGCAGAACCTAACGACGCACGTCATAGACACCGGCATCTTCACCTCTCACGTACGCACTGACTCCTTCGCGATTCCTGGCGGATTCGCTGACAGTCATTGCCGTGGTTAGTCCGAGTTTGGCGGTCGCGCGCGCTGGGGCAAGACCTTCGGCGGCTACGCTGTGAGTAGCGCGTCTTATTGCATTGCGCACGCTTCTTGGAAGCTGACTACCTTCACTCCCGCAGGATGCTGACGGCAACGGCCACGGCACCCACGTCTCGTGAGTACCATGGTTGCAGTGTTACGCGATGATCGACCGACGCTGATGACATGCTCAGCGGCACCGCCGCCGGCACTACTTACGGTGTTGCTAAGAAGGCGAACCTCATCGCCGTCAAGGTTCTCTCCGATGGCGGGTGAGGGTCTTCTATCTACCACCCGTCCGCATAGTTCGCTGATCTCGCGACTAACCCAGATCCGGCACGGTCTCCGACATGTCCGTGATGTCCTTACTACCGCATCGAGCGTCCTCGGCTAACAGACGTCTGCAGCATCTCGGGCCTGAGCTGGGTCGGCCAGCAGGCTACCGCGTCCGGCCGTCCCTCCATCGCAAGCCTCAGCTTGGGCGGCGGTGCTTCTTCTGCTCTCGACAGCGCGGTCACTGCCGTAGGTTTCCCGAGTCGCCCACTTCACTTCTTTTACGATGCTGACCGTAGGACCTTCCTAGCTCACCACCCAGGGCGTTCACGTCACCGTACGCACCCGCCCAACTTGACCGAGATATGCGACTGATGGCCCTCGTCGAACAGGTCGCAGCCGGCAACAGCAACACCGACGCAGGCAACACCAGCCCCGCCCGTGCCCCCGCGGTTGTCACTGTCGGCGCGAGCACCATCGCTGACGCGCGCGCGTCCTTCTCCAACTACGGCTCCATCGTCGACATCTTCGCTCCCGGCCAGAACGTCATCAGCGCGTGGAACGGCGGCAGCACGGTCAGTCTCGCCCCCGCCTCTTCCCCAGCACACGCTGATCCCCGACGGTTCCTGGGACCGAACAGGACACGAACAACATCTCCGGCACTTCGATGGTGAGCTTCTCCCGCCTCTCGAGCTGTCCCACCGCTGACGGCGACGTACACAGGCGACGCCCCACATCGCGGGCCTGATCGCGACGCTCATCAGCCGCAACGGGAACTCGAGCCCCGCGTCGATCTCGAGCAAGCTCCAGTCGCTCTCCACCAAGGGCGCGCTCAGCGGCATCCGTGAGTAGCCCTCCCTGCTGGGCCTTCTCTCTCGTCAAGAGCACCGAGCGCGCGACTGACCACTGCACTCGCCCTTCCGCCAGCGGCCGGCACTGTCAACGACCTCGCCCGCAACGAGGTCTGAGGCGCCGCCCACACGGCGTCTTCGGTAGATCATGCCCCACCGCGGGCATGCACACTGAGGCTCAACATCGGCCACGGCACACGAGAATTATTAACGGGTATATATCACGAAGGGAAACGAATTTGGACAGGAATAGAACAGAGCGGATGTACGGTACGGCTTAGCACGCCGCACCGGAGACACGAATGTACAACATGTGAAACGAAATGTAACTGGTTATTGAACGCCAAACCTGGGTGGTCGCGCGTGCACGAGCTCGGACACTCGTCGGGCGCCGCGAGCAGCGCTGGATATGTTGGCGAACTTGCGAAGGTGCGATGCGCGCAAAGAAGCTTGGACTCGGACGGGCCTACGCCTGCAAAAGGCGATGCGGGTTTTTGCAAGCGAGAGGTAATGGCTATAGCACAGGCGAGGGTAACCAGAGACGAATGGACGAGCAGAATGGGCAGAGACAGAGGGGGGAAGGAATGGTGGACGCGTACGTACTAGCAGACGGAGGGAACGTAACTATGGAATGATGCAAGAGCAGCGTGTACACAAAGACAGTCCGTAATCCCAGAGAATTGCCAGCAGCACGCAAGAGTGATAGAGAGAGAGTGAGAGAGAGACGTCATGAGAAAGATAGTTTAAGTTAGTCGGGCCGAGATCAAGACGACGCGTACAGCAGCCGTCTTCTCCCCTTTCTCCAGGAGGTCAGGGCCGACATGCTCAGCGGGCGGCGGCTCGACGGGCGGCAGCGCGCCGTGCGCTCTAGGCAGGGGACGACTGTCCGCGCAGGGAGGGGCGGACCCTTATCCGCATCACAACCTCCAACGATTATACTCTTATAGGGCTCCTCCGAGGACCGATGTATCGTGACGCGGCTCAAGTGGTCGTAGCCATCATGCTGGGAAAGAAGAACGATGTTTAGGGCGAGCGGCCCGAACCAGCATACATAGCACATACCTCTTCCGCTTCGCCTTCGTCATCTCTTTTCGCAGGGCTGGACCATCTAGAGGCTTGAGCAACTCGAATGCGCACAGGAGCTCCTCGGATACGCTGGGTCTATCGTAAGCAATGTACTCGGTGGCGGACAAGGGACTTGAAACAAACCTCATGCATGCACCGTAATTGTCGAACTCTATAGGGGTTTAGGGGTTAGAGTCAGTATGGGAGAATGGAAGTGAGCCCAGAATAGCGCACCTCCGCAGTAGTTCGGGGCACTGAACACCGTGACGAGCGTACGATCGTTCCAGAACTCGTACCCATCCTCGACGACCATATGTGCTCGGCAGATGAGGTCCATGTCATACCGCACCAGGAAGTCGTTGATAACCGCCTTCCCGAAACAATAGCTGACCCCTCGCTCATTGTCTTCCCAGTCCACAGCCGTATCGGAGGGGTCTGACCAGAGGAGATCATTCAACAGGCCGTAGTCAGGGACGTCCGTTGGTCGTTGTATCCGCTTGATCTCCTCCATGGAGTGCAACGACGGCGATAGACCGCCGTGGACACAGAATATCTTCGAGGCAACGATGGCGGCAATGGGCAAGCAGTTGAAGACATCGATGAACGTCTTCCACGTCTTCAAGTTACACCTTCGTTTGCATTCGTCATAGAAGCCGTACACTGAACGTGTCAAACGAACGCACACCCACGCCAATTGAACATAGGACATACCTCGCGTGACATTGGCGCACTCGTGATTGCCCCGGAGCAGGAAGAAGTTCTCGGGATACTTGATCTTGTAACAGAGGAGGAGCAGGATAGTCTCGAGACTCTGCTTCCCTCGGTCCACGTAATCTCCCAGGAAAAGGTAGTTCGCGGCGGGCGGGAACCCACACATCTCGAACAACCGGATGAGGTCCGAGTACTGCCCGTGTACGTCGCCAACTATCTTGACGGGCGGTGAGAGCTCGATAAGGGTGGGCTGGCTGAGGAACACTTCGCGCGCAGCCTGGCATATGGCGACAATCTCGGCGTTCTTGAGACAAAGCGACTTGCTCACTTTTCCCGTGTATCCGACGTCAAGAAGCCGCTGGATCATGTCGTCAATATCGAGCTGCTTGAGGGCTTCCTTCCCACTCCGCCCTCCACTGGAGGGGTCTGAGACTGAGAAGCTGTTGGTTGAACCTGGAGTCGGGTATCCAGGGGAAGTTGAGAGGATGGTATGCGTGACGGGGATGTCAAGCGGCGCCGGCTTTCCGTGCGCTGAGGGCGAGGATGGAGAAGTGGAGGGGTTCGGGAGGGATTCAGAGAGAGAGCCATGGGTCGCGGGTGCCGGAGAGCCAGGAGGACGCGACCCGCTGCCATTCGGGATGACGGTGCCCTCGGGGTTGGTTATGGTCATCGCCGGGGTACCATGACCCACTCCTTCGTGACCGTTGGCGTGTGCAGACGGGTCCGAGGAGGCTGTTGCGCGGGAGAGACTGGCCTGGGACGTGTCGTTGGCGTCGCCTGGTTGGACATCAGGAGTCACCGGGTCGGTGTTGGCATCCTTGTCCTTGTCCTTTCCGTTCTTCTTTGACTTTTTGGACGGTTGCTGGCCCATAGGAAGAGCCTGGGGCGCTGAAGAGGGGGATCCTGGCTGGGGAGACTGCGACCGGTTCCTGGAGAGCCGTGAGGTGAATACAGAGAGGAGTGTTGGCGCCAGCTTGACGGAGTGTGGGGATGTGGGAAGAAACGGGGTATGATGTCGTCGTGAAAACGTGAAATAATGGTACACGGACGCGAGGCGGCGGGGGATGGGGCGGGGGGCGGGGGCAGGGAGGACGGGGAGCTCAGAGGAGGGCACCGAGCGAGAGCAAGAACGAACCCGAGGCGGAGGCGGAAACGGGAAAGGCCCAGATCCTTGTTTGGGACTTGTTTGCTTGAAGTGCTCCCTTATATGTCCTTACCGGCGAGTAACTGTCGTTACTGCGCCTTATAAGTGAGCGATAACAAGTTCTCTTAATGCCAATCGTCCCCGCACGCCGCACACGCATTCTAGTCTCCAGCAGTTCCCCCCGCCCCTGGCCCAGAGGCCCACAGCTGTGCCCGCCGCTCCATCAGCTCGCTTGGCACAGTCCATCCAGCACCCCAGCAGCACCCACATGCGCCCCTCCTTTCGACTGTCCGTTTTCCATCAGCTCCATCACCCGCACTCATCACACCGACCGGTACATGTACAACAATCCCGTTTGTATTGCGCTCCTGCAGACGGAAAGAGTGTGTCGTGTCGCATGGGTGCAGTGTCATTTTGATGCAGTCATAGCACATGAGAAACAATAATACCATATCCTACGTCCCCCCACCCACTCGCAGCGTGCAAGTGCGTGTGCAGCCTAGAACTTGCCGAACGACTTCGCCGCAGCCTTGCTCTTCGACACCCGCAGGACGTTGAACCGCACAGTCTTCGACAGCGGCCGGCACTGCCCAACAGTGACCGTGTCGCCGACCTCAACACGGAATGCTGGTGATACGTGCGCAGCAAGGTTCTTGTGGCGCTTCTCGTAACGGTCTGGGAGAAGGGTGTGCTTGGTCAGGGAACACTTCGGGGAGTTTGCTCGGGATAAAACGCACTGTATTTGGGGATGTAATGGAGGTAGTCGCGACGGATGATGATCGTGCGGGTCATCTTCGTGGAGATGACACGGCCGGTGAGGATGCGGCCACGGATGGAGACGTTGCCGGTGAAGGGGCACTTCTTGTCTGGAGCGGACGTTTGGTCTCTGGCGCGAACATCGCAAGTTCAAAGTAACGCACCAATGTAAGAACCCTGAATCGCCTCGGACGGGGTCTTGAAGCCAAGACCGACATCCTTGTACCACCGCTTGTCCTTGGTAGCAACCTTCTTGCCGCCTACGGTTCAATCCCTCCATGAGCATCCCTCCCTCAGACGTGCACCCGGGTTCCACTCAGACATACCACGAATCTTCGTGTTCTGGAAGATGGGCTGCTTCTGGTACGCCTTTTCGATCTGGCAGCATAACGAGCTCAACGAGAACTCCTTCATAACATAGTCGGCATGCTCACCTGGTCGGCCATAGCTGATGTCTTGAGGTTGGAGGCGGTGGGGTCCGGCGGATAGGCTACCTGCTGCTGAAGTTTCTGGGCTACGGGCGCTTACAGAATCGGGCGCCCAAGCCACACATCAATGAACTGTACAGTTCGGACTTTGCCGGGAAATACTCGGCAGTCTTCCTGGTTGCCGCATATGGAATTGATGGTCATTGTGGATCGAACGTTGAACATCTCACGTTGGTCAACAGTGACGGACCATACATACAATTATCACGAAGTAAAACAAGAATACAACTCAGGAGGTACTAGTATGATACACTATAACGCAAAAGCCAAAACACGGGCTCGGAGCAGGTGCATCGGGACGGTACACAGGTTCCTCAAATCCGGCAGCTCAACACAACTTACGTACTGTATATTTGGGGAAGGTGTTGGGATGACTAGAATGCTACTTCAACGCTTCGAGCCTGTAGCACGTCCAAACGTTCTCGTCGACATGGGCGTATCTGACCGCGGCTGGCCATCCCATGGAGGCCCGTCGTGGCTGCCCACGGTCGTCGTCAGGTCCCCGCGGTCTTCCCCGCTCACCTCGCCAGCAGAACCGCTGTGCAGCTGACTGTGTGTCGACTGCTGGTTTCCAAAGGCCGACAGCAATGGGTTGTGCACCACCGGAGACCGGAAACGTGACGCCGTCCGCGAACTCTGCTCCTCCGTCGTGGGGACACGCGGCAGCTGCGGGCGCGGAGCTGGGTTGAGCCCTCTCGAGCCGAACATCGGGAGACGTTCCAGTGAGAAGCGCGGGAACCTTGAGGACGCGTTCCGCGCAATAATCTTCCCGGGGAGTGTCGGGAGAGGGCTCTGCGGTGGCGTTTCCGTGCCGTGAGGCACTTTGCTGTATGTCGCTTGGTCCGGCGGTGAGATGTAGCTGTCAAACACCACTATGACAACGTATCAATAGCTTCAGGCGCAAAATCGCCAAGCGTAAGCTTGGAAGCGTACGTACCGTGCTGCGACATCTCGTGTTCATCCGCCACCTGTCTATCACTTTCCCACTTGGGCAGATGTACGATGTGTGACAGCCAGCCTAGCCACGTTGCGTAGATTTCCTCTTGAGCTGCGAAGATGGCGAAGAACAGCAATGGCGTGATAGCTGAAGTATTTCAGTGAGCATAGCGGATTCGCAGGTGTACATCAAGTGGAAGCTGACCATACCTTCCCACATGACACTAGCACGAACGAGCAGCTTGACTGGCTGGTCCCAGACTTGATGTCCGTGAATCCATCGAGCAAGGACGACGGCATATAGGGTAGCAGATACGCATGTGACAATCACCAACGCTGCGAAACGTGCGGAGCGTTTGGAGTAGAGTGTGGCCCGGTGGCTAGACATCTTCCCGGACCAACGATTGACGACAAAGACCACCGCGCAGGATATGAGGGCAGCCAACACGAGGGGAATTAGAGTAAACACCAGGGACACGATGGTGAAGGCGTTGTCGGAGATATAACACGAGTTCTTTGCAGTGCTGATGAGATGAATGATCCACACGAGTGCGATTTTGGTCCACTCACAACACTGAACTTTGCCCAATTAATCTCTCCTCGAACGAGCCGGGGGATTGGAACGATGAGCACGGGCAGTGCCCATACTGATGCAAGTCAGTGTATGACAAAAAATCAGGAAGGATGGACCATACCAAAAGGGATCAGGCAGAGCAGTAGTACTGTCCTCTTTGTGAGGCGAGGATAGTCGTCCGCACTGCGTTTGGGTCGTATTTGGATAATCGCCAACCACAGGGCTGGCTGAAATGACGTTTGAATCAGAATGTGCAGTCACGGCCTACGTGCGTACATACCAGTGTAAAGCTAACTGCGAAGGCAGCCTTCACCACAGTGGCGTAGGCGAGCCTATTCTCAGGGTATAAGCATTGTCCATAACGTGACGTTGAGTACCCACAGAACAGAATCGCTGAAGCAAAAACTGAGCACAGCACTCTGTTGTATGGCCTGGTCGTAAGGCAAATCTCCCGGACGGACTTTCTTCAGGATGGACGGCAGAATATCCAGCGTAGACCGTACAAGACAAGCAACGATGAGGGAGTTGACCATAGGGTGCTTGGGTGCTGGTGTTGCCACGAGCAGCGTCATCAGAATGATGTTGCATGACTGCACAACAGAGTGAGCACCCTGCAAGTACCATCTGAATCCCAGCGTACCTCAAGACCAATAACAGCGGAGGTCATTGCGATCATCGACATATTGAAATGGCGATTGACGACTCTAGCGATCCTAGCACATGAAGTGAGTGGGAAGGGACAGAGGATGTCTCAAGGAGCGCACGTCCAAGAGGGGCGGATGAGGACGTGATAGCATTGAGGCATATTAAGCCCGGCACGCCCGCGGGCTGTACAGCATGCTCCCATCCGTCAGATGGCTTGGGAGTTTGCCCGGGCAGAAGCACGGAAGACGCGATTGTGATACACTTTCACTGCGCTTCATAGCAGATGCTAACAAGCATCATCTCGCGATATGGCTGTGCGCGCGCGTGGTACACTGGGAACATGGGAGCCTGGAGCTGGCCGGCATGTACAACAATTCCTCCGTTATTGACCCACACCGCGTGGGTTGCCTCACGTTTGAGCCACGGATGGTATTCTGGAGCACCGCGAAGTGGCGATTGCGCTGCCAGGGTGTTCGAGCGCTCCCTTCTAGGAACAACGGTACGCCGCTCTCATGCATTGTATTGCTGTTGATAACGATCACGCTTGAAGGACAGATGTAAGTGATGCGGGAAGCCAAAGGAAGGAACATGCTTGCTCAGCGATATGCAATGGGCCCGGCTCTGGGAGAGGTGCATGCCAGGTTTGGCAACACCACAATGGTAGTGGTCGTCCGCCGCTGCTCTGTGCGAGCTCGCGAGCCGCCGCCAGGATCCGAGGCGCAAGCTGTAGTCGCGCGTCGGTCACGGGCGCTTTCGTTGCGCGTCCCACCTCGATGCGTCATGGTCACGGCTAGGTACTACGGACACGCCTCTTCCCCGTTCCACATTATTCCTAAGTTCACCTGAGCTTCTTTTCTCCACTGCCAACTGCGCTGACCCAATGAGCCACACTCTTGAGGTTTGAACCGCTTGAGAGGGATCAGGACACGTTCGGTCGCGTCCAGTAACTCATGCTCTCCGTCACGGTCACGATACGCGTCAAGACCGCGCTGCGATTCCAGTCGCGTCTCCACCATCCATACCCGCATCGTGTTCACCACATATCTGTCGCCATGGCCCGCCAACAAACGCTAGGCAAGTGCATGCGTTGAACACGGTTGCCTGACTCTAACCAACAATGAAGGCAAATTCTTCGGGAAGACCGGCGATCCGCCGGTACAAGCTAAGCTGGAGGAGGCGTGGGGTGGCAAGCGAAAGCGCGTCAACAAGACAGAGCCGAAACAGGAGGGGAAGCACAAACTCGACGCGGATACTGCGGACGACAAAGGTACGTTAATCTTGTTGCCCGCAGTCCGCTCTGTAACAGTAGTAACAGCGGCGACTCGCTCGCCGTCGCCGGCCAAGCAAGGTGAGTCTGTGGAGTAGTCCCTATCCTACATGCCTCTCAACGAGCGATTAGTAGAAGAGAAGGCTCCAGTATCGAAGAAACGACGGATAGTGGAGTCTGACGCTGAAGATTCTCCAGAACGTACGTCCATACACCCATGTAGCCACATTGCAATCAATGACGGACATCCACCAGCCGGACCATCCAAGCCCTTACAACCCGTGGCTCCCAAATCCCCACAACCTGCCCCGAAGGATTCCAAACCCGCTACCAACTCGGTATTTGCCACTAAGGCCAAGGTCGCGAAACCTGTGGCAGAGGATGAACCTATGGACGAGGATGAGGCAGGTGCAGCCTCGAGTTCTGCAGATCCGGATGAGGGAGAGGAAGAGATTGACATCGACGAGGAATTGGAGGAGGAAGACGACGGTGCTGCATCACAGAAGTAAGGGGCAAGTGCCTCGCTTCAGCGACTGAACTAAGACTGCCCTCTGGACAGCGCGGAGACGGTACTATCCAAGACGAAAGAGGTCGACCTGCCAGGAGGTTGGAAAGTTGGTGACCCGTGCGTGTCACACCGCATTCAAGTACTCCAAGCGGCTCACTCTCCACTGGGACAGCGTACCGTACGCAGCATTGGCCAAAGTGTTCTCGTTAATCGAGGCGACCACGAAGCGTATCGAGAAGACGTCATTGCTCACCTCCTTCCTCCTACTGGTGATTCTCCGGAGGGCGAAAGGTGATACGCAGTCCCTCCTTCAGGCCGTATACCTTTGTATCAACCGGGTGAGGGCTTTGTGTGTCCGGCGTGTGAACGCAATACTCAACCCCCGTGCAGCTATGTCCAGACTACGTTGGCATTGAGCTCGGAATAGGCGAGAGTCTGCTCATCAAGGCCATCAGCGAATCTACAGGCCGCAGCGTGTCTGTAGTCAAAGCTGACTTGAAGAAGGAAGGGGACCTCGGACTTGTGGCTATGGTCAGTGGCACAGAAGGCGCGCCAGTGTGGAAATGAGCTATATCTTCCGTAACGCAGAACTCGAAGAACAGCCAGAAGACGCTGTTCAAACCCAAGCCTCTGACACTGCCGACCGTATTCAAGAATTTGAAGGAGATCGCTCTGAGCAGTGGCCATTCGGTCAGTACCACAGTGAACCTCTGCGCCGCCGCGCCTCATGCCAGCCGCCGCACAGTCGCAAAACAAGAAGGTATCCATTATCACGAAGCTGTTGGCTTCATGCCAAGGTCAAGAGGCTAAGTACATCGTCCGGAGTTTGGAGGGCAAGCTTCGGATCGGCAATGCTGAGCGCACCGTCTTGGTCGCCCTCGCACATGCTGCCGTGCTTGCGGAACAGGAAAGCTGTGAGCTTCTCGCCTGGTGGGAAGATGGCACACGATCTGACGAGATGGACGTGCAGCGAACAAGAGATCGAGCAAGGAGAAGCTCGCGGCTAGGCTGGAAGAAGCTGCGAGCATCATCAAGCAGGTGTACAGGTACGCTGGGAATCACGCAACATGCGAATGTCGGCGTGGCACTGACCACAATAATTTGCCTGACAGTGAACTTCCCAACTATGACATGGTCATCCCCGCATTGCTCGACACAGGCGTCGACAGGCTGCGCGAGGTCTGCAAGTTGACGCCGGGTGTGCCCCTCAAGCCCATGCTGGCGAAGCCGACCAAGGCGATCGGCGAGGTGCTCGACAAGTTCGAGGGCAAAAAGTTCACGTGCGAGTACAAATACGACGGCGAGCGTGCACAGGTGAGCCTCGGCGCGCATCTCTCAGAGTGCATAGGATCTCACAGCCACCGGCGCAGGTGCACAAGCTCGCGGACGGCACGATCGCGGTCTTCAGCCGCAACTCCGAGGACATGAGCAAGAAGTACCCGGACCTGATGGAGCAGCTGCCCAAGGTGCGTGCGCCGCGCAGGTGGCGATCCGGACGCTGACGGGGCCGGCGCGCAGTGCATCAAAGAGGGCACGGAGACCTTCGTGTTTGACGCGGAGGCGGTGGCGATCGACAAGGACACGGGGAAGCTCATGCCGTTCCAGGAGCTCAGCCGGCGCAAGCGCAAGGACGTCAAGGTCGAGGACATCAAAGTCCGCGTTTGCCTCTTCGCGTTCGACCTCCTGTACCTCAACGGCGAAGTGCGTCCCGTTCGCTCCTCTCCCCTCGGGGGCATGCGTCGACTGAGCTGAAGGCTGACGCTTCACGATGAACAGCCGCTCTTGCAGAAGGACTTCACGGGGCGCCGCGAACTGCTACGGGAGCGCTTCCAGCCCGTCGACAGCGAGTTCCAGTACGCGAAGTCGTCTGACTGCGAGACGACCGATGAGATCCAAGCGTTCTTAGAAGAGAGCGTGAAGGACGGCTGCGAGGGCCTGATGGTCAAGATGCTCGAGGGCGAGCTCAGCCACTACCAGCCGAGCAGGCGAACAGTCAACTGGCTCAAGGTGAGGATCCAGCAGCGTGCCCCCTCATCAAGTAACTGACGTTGCGCTCCGCAGCTTAAGAAGGACTACCTCGCCGGGGTCGGCGACTCGCTCGACCTAGTCGTCGTCGGCGGCTACTACGGCAAGGGCAAGCGGACGAACGTGTACGGCGCGTTCCTGCTCGCGTGCTACGATGCGGACTCGGAGGAGTACCAGACGATCTGCAAGATCGGGACCGGGTTCAGCGACGAGGCGCTGCAGTCGCACTACGAGGCGCTGAAGCCGCTCGAGATGTCCACCCCGCGCGGAGACGTCAAGGTCGGCGGCGCGAAGCCGGACGTGTGGTTCGAGCCGAAGGTCGTCTGGGAGGTCCTCACCGCCGACCTCAGCCTGAGCCCCATATACACCGCGGCGCAGGGTCTGGTGCGTACACTACCCTGTCGTCGTGCTTCTCGCTGGACCCTGTCTGACTGACGCAATTGTGGGCGCAGGTGGAGGAGCGCGGCATCTCGCTGCGCTTTCCCCGGTTCATCCGCATTAGGGACGACAAGGCCGCCGATGACGCGACGGGGCCGGAGCAGGTGCGTACCCCTTCGCTGCGCGTCGAGCGTGTCATGTCATTTCGGCTGACCCGCGCGCCTGTAGATTGCGGAGATGTACCAGCGCCAAGCTCTGGCACAGAGCAAGGGCAAGAAGGGCAAGGGCGCGGACGCGGACGACGGGTTCTGGTAGTCGTACATAGTCGTGTCGGGTTTCGTCTTGTCAGGCTGGATTTACGATTAGGGTAAGTTATATAGGCCCCGAGCACAAGCATGACATGGAGGGAATAGTCCGCCGTAAGCCGCCCTGGAGGTGGTGTCATTTTGATACAGCCGCCTTTGCGGCGCCCTCGACCTTCTCTGCGGCCTGCTGGGCGGCGGGGAGCTTCTTGTCGCGGCCTCCGAGGTACCAGTAGTTGACGAAACGGCCGAGCTGCACGGTCTGTGCAGACGCGTTCGTCGCATGACAGGCGAAGAGGAGGTAATTCCGGGGTTGTACACGCCATGCTGCAAGGGGTACGGGGTTGAGTCGGGATCGGGGGATGCGTCCGAGGGATATGACACGTACCGAAGCGCATGAAGACCAGGCTACGAGCGGAGGCAAGCGGTGAGGGAGGGGCGGGCACACGGAGGGCGTGTTCACTCACGAGTAGGACGCGAGCGCGGTGGTCATTGCGCCCGAGATGACATCCTCGTCCTTCCTGAGGTCGGCTAGGGCGGCGAGGGGGAGACCCCAGTTGGCGACCTGGGGCAACGAGAATCAGCGGGGCCCCTCACGGAACACGGAAAGAGTAGATGCGGACCGGTCCCCAGAAATGTGTGCCTGCGGGCGGTTTGTGAGATGGTGCAGAGGGCGGGGAGGGAAGTCGGGTTCTACGCACTGAAGAAGTATTCGCGAGCAGCGGGGGACTTGAGCCAGGTGAAGAAGCGGGCGGCCATGGCGGAGGTCGAGGAGGGTATACTTGAGTCGAGGGCGTGTGCTGCCAGAGTCTGCTCGAGTCGGCGACCCCAGCGCTGCTCGGCGCTTGCTGCCTGTTCGGGGCAGGCCACGTGCTCGAGGACGCCCACGCTGTCTCCGCGCGCCCCGGACGCGCCGGGTTTCGCGTCGACCACCTCGACGCGCGCGGCTCACCATGGCTCTCATGCGCTCCCCTTGCGCTCTCCTGCCCATGGGTGGCGATCTGGAGGACTACAACGCTGGGCGGCGCATAGCCTGCTGTCCGCACGGCGGCGATGGGTGATCGAGGGAGACAAGACTAGAGGACTCGAGGAACGGACGATCTGCCTCGTTGCACGCTTCGCAAGCGCCAGACACTCGAGGCTCGTGGAGAGTGTCTGCGCCGGTGGCCCCCTCCCTTCCTTTCTTCCCCCTCCTCCACGGCCGGATCCCCCTCGCCCTCGCCATCGCCCTCGTCCTTCTCGCCGTCGACCCCCCGAGCGCGCGCCTCACTCTCTTCCGGTCACTCATCTCTGTCCGCTTCGCCCCGTGCCGCGTCCACATCCATGCAGGCCTTCTCCAACGGCGATCGGTACTTCGCCCAACCACAATATGCCGCCCAGCCACAGTACTACCACCAGCAGTTCCCTGGCTACGGCTATCCCCAGTCCAACGGCGCTCAGCCCATCGCCCAACCCTTCCCCGTCTACCCGCCACACTATGATCAGCTTCCACCAAGCACGCCACACCTCCAGCCAGGTCGCCCCCGTCCGCTCGCGCGCGAGACATCGGGGACGTCGACTCCTGGCAGGGCCGACCACAGGCCGCTCAAGTCCGCGATGAAGAGGACGAAGACGCCCGACCGCGGCGCGTCCGTCGGCTCCGTGCCCCTCTCGAGAGGCAGGTCGGAAGGCATGCGCCGGCAGCGGACTCGCTCGGGCTCGAGGATGCGCTCGGGCTCTGTCCCCAGATTCGTCCCTGGTGCGTTATCGTTCCTTCCGACTCTTGTGGCGCGGCCGTCTAATGACCGCCCAGACCATCTCGTCCTCACCCTGCGATCAACAAACCAGCTGCTGCTGGAGAACATCACAGATCCAAATGGTGCTGAAGAGCTCACAGAGAACGTGCTGCCAATATGGCCCCGCGGTGCCAATACGATCGAACACCGCCGTGGAAAGTGGCGTGTCGAGCTTGCTGGAAGCCCGTGGGCATGTAGCGGCCTCGAGGCGATAATGTCCGTCCTGCACAAGGGGCTATCTTGGTGATCATCCGGGAACTGACACCATCCTCCGCGCAGGGCGGGCAAGATGATTTGTCGACTATACCTCGTCCTCGCACGCCTGGTATGTGCTACTGGCCGGCACACCCACCCCATGCTCACGGCTGCCACAGGGCTATACATACCTCTCTACAATCAACGTAGGAAACCCAGTATGTGCTATTATCATCTCTCGCTGCCCGTCAACAATGTTGATGTATGCTGCAGTGGAAACCCCCCTCGATGATATTCGTGGATTCCACTCCGGACTTTGAAGCACAAGTATTCATGATCATGTTCTCCAAGGCCGGCGACCGGCTAACGGTCCTCGATGGACCACCGGAACTCACACAACAACTGGGGATGGAATTACGCGCAACGTTCCCCCGCAAAATCACAACAGACCGAGCGTCCGAGGACGGTCTGCACATATTCGAAGTGAAAAAGGGCAGCTACGGAGGTACGTACATCATACAGTCTCTTCCGCGCCCCTCGTCCTCTCCGCCATCGGTGCTGCTTTGCTCACTCGTCGGCCGCGCGTCAGCCCCCGCGGTGGACAAAAGTCTGTTGATCGCGTTCGTGCTGCGCTTCTTCAACCTCGCGGGCTTCAAGCTGAGCGGGAGCGTCCCGATGGGCACGAAGAGCTTCCTCCGCTTCGGGCACCGCAAGGAAATGTGGATCTTCCGCAGCAACCCCTGGCGGCCGGGCACGCAGCGGCCAGAGAGCCGCCAGAGCCGGACGACGAGCCGTGGCGCATGAGCGCTTGCGGTCTCGCGCTCGTCTCCCGCGCCTTGTGTCGCGTATATGCTCTGCGCGGTGCCGCTCGTGTACCTATTTTCGTTCTTGCTGCAGTATGTCACGGCTGTGCTCGCCGGGTCGTCTGCTGGTGGTGTACTGATATATAGCGCGCCTGGCTATCATCGTGTATCGATCGCGACTAGCTGTGCTGTGTTGTAACCCGAATGCTGTGTCTCGGGAAATCGACCGAGATTCTCACACTGTCTAATCCTTGGTCACTGAATGTTTGATGCTTGGTAGCATGAAGTTTTCTGCGTCCGCCGCGGCGTCGCAGTCTTGGACACACGACATCGGAAATCAAAATCAATTCACGATTGATTGTCTGTCCAAGAAAATGTTACAGATAACAGATGTCCGTCGGAGAGTGCTCGTGTTGCAGACGCAGGCCGGCAGTAAAGCACCTACACCTTCCTTTCCCAAGCGATCCTTCAAGGTTTCGTCGGCTTGCTGGGCGACGGCTTCTTCACACCCGCTGACCCGTTGGTCTGTGTACCGCGTGGGATGAACGCGTCTTCGTCGTCGTCGTCTTCGTCGTCCGAGTCCGTCCCCGCCCCTGGGCGTGGCCTGTACCGCCCCAATCGATAGTGAGCCCCGCCATTCACGGTGCGCGATGCGAGTCACTCACCGGGGGAGCAGGCTAGGGCACCGGATGTCTGGGGGCGCGAGGCCGCCGTCGACGATACCGCTCGCGCTGTGTCGGGCGCACAAGCGGTCAGGGCGCGTGCTCACCGCGGGAGAGGCGGGGTCCTGGCCGGCGGTGCGTACCTCGCTGGGGCGTCCAGGACGAACGCGTCGACGGACTGGGTGCACTCCGTGTCGGCGGCCGGGGTGGCAGCAGGGGAGCTCTCGCACGAGACGTCGGACGGGGTGCTAGGCGGGTGCGTGGATCGGTCGGTCAGTCTGTGCGCCCTCTCGGCAGACTGGCCTGAAGGGGGGGCGTACCTGGTGCCGTCGGCGGACTGCACAGAGATAGCGGCAGGGCCGGCGGTTGAGTCGGACGTGGTGAAAGACATGGTTGAGGGTGCGGAGGGTGGGTTGGGACTTGCTGGAGGGGTGCGTACTACGAGTCGATGCGTGCTTTGGACGAAGTCTCGTGGCGGTATATACGAATCTGCAGCTAAGCTGTACACTACTGCACCCGAGTCGACGAAGCCCGCTGCAGCCTTCTTGCGCGAGCCCAGCGCACGGTACTACGCGTTCCTTTGAGACGCCTATTGCAGCGCATGGGGCGCTGGACGTATGATTGTAGGCGATGTGTACCACCGCGATGGCACTGCTATGTGGTAGAGGGCGCAGAACCCGACGCCGCGGGAAGCAAGTATGCACAGCGCCGTTTGAGCACAAAGGAGCAAAGGGCTGCCTTGCGGCATCAGGAGTGGGTAGTTGCCAGCGAAGCACAGGCCGCCTCGCAAATCTTCCAGTTTTCCAGCACTGGCCTCATTGGTTCGGCGGATCGTTGTGCGTATGCAAGATCAGCTCGCACAGATGGTCTGTTGAGGGAGGCCAGTGCGGCGGCGCTGAGATGCGACGTGCGACGAAATGCAAACCGCATAATCAATGACATGCTGTGGTGTGGTCTGCCGTGATAGCGTTCACATAGGTCGCCATCTTTCTGAACGGTATGTTAGTCAGTTATCAAAACGTCCTGCGCAGGCTGATTTTGATGTGGGGTGCCGCGCATGCGGGCAAGGCCACCAGAGAACTCGCGAGGACCCCACAGCCCTCCGGTGGCCGAGGTTGCGGAGAACATCTACGTGAGCCATGATGGAGGGAGCCTCGAAGTGCCTAAGCACTGCCCGCAAAGGTAGCCTGGGTCACCTTGCGTTGTGCATGACTTCCGAGTCGGAGGCTGTTTCATGACGGCCTCTAGGCTTGCGCGAAGCTCTGCACATCGTGAGGCTATTGTCTCTTTCCGTGGATTTTCTATGACCCTCACCGCGTGTTCTACCGCATGGGCTACCTTTGACAGAATCCAGGTGCGCATGCTATAGCCAGTGCTCTACCGAAGCCTGAGAACAAAGCGTCCTCTCCGTCCATAGCAACTTGTCAGCCTCGTAATCGTGAGGGTCAAGGCAAAGCTGAGTCACCTCAGCGGTCTCCCAGTGTCGGAACAGGCCAGGTATCTTGTGAAGCTATACTCGCCATGTGATCCTCAGCTAGTGAACATCGGTGGTTACCGGGACACAGTTGTCATTGGGCGACGACTAGTGTCCACGAGTTCGAGCGATCGGCTTAGCGTTGTGTACATCCACTTCCAACACTTGAGAACGTCTAACTGAGTAATATTGTGGTACGCTAGCGTCTGCACCTCTACGACCATCCCATAGACCATACCAACCCCTAAACACAACAGACGTCTTGAAATCCCGTGGGTTCGGCACAGCGAGTGCGCGACCCGCGTGTGGAGACAGCGGGTTACTTGCGGGTTTGGGCGGGTAGCTTCGATCTCGTGGAGGCCGGCGCTGCGGTTGTAGCCTTCACAGTGTGTTCGCGTGTGGAGCTAGTCACCTTCTCCGGACTTCCAGTGATCTTGTCCGCGTTGTCTTTAGAAGGCACAATGGAATGAGCCTTCTGCGGGGTCGCGGTTGGGCGATCTTTCTTGTTGTTACCCCTGGGAATGAACTCGTCTTCAGGCTCCACGTCCCTTTGGAAGCCCCAAATCAGTTCCACCATCAACAATGGCTAATCGCAGGGTTTTGTGACGTACGACTCAGAGGTGTCTGTCAGTAGGTCGCTTTCCACTGCCAGGAGCGTGATCTGGTCAGGGCACGTTTGCGTTGCGTGACTGCAGGGGCAAGCGTCTGTACCTTGACACAAAAAAGCTGGCATACTACAAAAGCAAGGACAGCGTACATGTGAACAGGTTGGATGTTGTCAGTAGCCAATGAGGGGACATAAAGACTTGGCTCCTCTGCCGCCTCCCCAAGCCTGAGTACAATCTGGACGACATCACCTGTGGCCGGGGATTCTGCGATCACCGTGGCAGATGAGGTAATTGATGCTTGTCCGATGGTATCATCGATCGAGGATGAGAGACTAGAGTGTAAGTGTGTCGGGGTTGAATCGCTCATGGTGTCAGGTGAGTTTGTAGGCGGAAGGCTGTTGAGCTGGGATGAACAGCTATCGGGTCCAGTTATACATGGGCTGATAGCTGTGCCAGAGCACGGGCGACATTGCACCTGAAGAATGAGGGGCAAAAGACCACCGCAACACTTGCTGTGCTTGGAAAAAGCAATGCCACAGCTGGAGAGTTGCTGAAGAGATGGGTCACCTGGACACCTGAGGCATCAGGGAAGGTCCGAGGACCATCGGCATATGGCTTATTTGAAAATACCTCTGGACGCGATCAAGCCTCATGGTGGTATAAGGTTCCAGTTTGCGCTGGTGGGATTGAAGGCGATAGGCCGAGAACCGTTACAAAGTTGGACAGATACCTTCGAGTGCACCGGCCGTATCTCCACGACTCGCATCGGCCGCGATGTGCCGGGTAGCGTGTCTGTTCTGCAAAGTGGACCTGGCAAGAGCTTACGGAACGTCGAACCCGTGAGGCGTCTCACGCTGCCATCATCGTGAAAGACGAGTCTCACTCTCACAGGCTGAGTCCAGTGCCAACCAAGAACGCGAAGCCACGTGCGCTTAGTGGCGGTGCAAACGCGGCGGCCAAGTGATGCCGGGCGCGGCTCCAGAAGCCCTTACCATGTCCTCTTCCATGTGTCGACATGTCCACTGCGACTATGGTTGGGAAACAGACGCCATCTTTCTGAGCTCTTGTACCTCTGTGATTTCTGCTGTAGCCGGACCAGCAAAGCGTCGACATCCAACAGTGGTCAATGCTTCAAGCAACAGATTAAGCTTGTGGCCGCGGCCCTGTGACACGGTGTAGAGTCTGCTATAATGCTTGTCTCCAATCTCAGCGTACTCTTCTGAATACAGGTTGGTAAGAATGCAATCTATGCAAATTACGAGTATGCTGCTCGAGTTCATCAATCCTCCTTGTTCACCTGTACTGACTTCTTCCCGCCAGCGTGTCCAGACCAGCCAGTAGGCGTAGCAGCAACACTCCCTTCAGTTTCTCCCTGCTTCCCGAGTGCTGAGAACTGGATATTCTGCGCTCGAATTGTACTAGGACGCGGATTTGGAGTGACAACACTTCTGGCGCCATTCTGCACCTTCAGAGACTTGGTACTGGGGCTGGGAGATGCTACCGGCATGGTGCAGTATGGAATCCTCATGTTTGTCGCGGGCTCGTCTTTGATGTTGTTGTTCTAGTCCCTCAGGAGGTGAGATTTGCGCGGTTTGGAACTGGTAGGCATTGGCTCACAGGAGTATTCCCTTTCGACAGCTCCGACTGGTGAGACACAGCTCCATGTGTACCATGATCTTCAGCACTGCGCGTCGAGGCCGATGTAGCGGGGGAACTGCTTAACTCAGCGGCCTTCGGGATGGCTATCCTCTGTGCGGTGAGCTTGTTTGGTACTGTCACTGGCTTGCGCCTCATGCTGGTTGGCTGAACCATTTGCGGCGATTTGGCGATGAAGTCTTCGTCCTCTGACGATTCCTCATACCCACTTTCCGTCCTTGTTCCCAGTCCTGTGAGTGAATGAATGGTGTACGTAACACGGATGACATACTCAAGCCAAAAGTAACTACTCCTTGCACTGCCCAGTTGTCAGTGAATGTACTCACGCATGCACAGGTTAGCCACATACAGTTTCTCTGATGCTATCTCCTTGTGCTCAAACTTATTCTCTTTAGAATCCTTCCCCGCCGTGGAGATGATGGGCGCAGCAGAGGGAGAGACCTTTTGCGACTCGGTCGAGCCATGGCTAGGCCGCTTGTCAGCCTTCCGTAACTGCATTGCGGCCAAAACTGGGGCGGGAGTTCCCTGACGCACATACCTCTCTAGCTGTCTCATGCTCTCTGATGCGGTGTCTGCGCCCAAGGTCTGGACGGCAAGTATGGCCAACACCGTGGCGTCATTGATTTTTCCTGCGCATGCAGTAATGGAGAGGTCTTTGAGTTGAGTGGGAATATCGACCTCGCCGCTGACGTTTTCCTCAGGTGCGATCATTATCGGATGTGGGTTCAACAGCGGGAATGGTACTATGCAGGATGGTGGTGCATTTGCCGATGGTGCTAGATGGAAGAAATTGGTGTGGACCGGTGGGAACACACTGGTCTGCTTTATTCTATCACCGAATCTGCGGAGACACGCGCCTGGAGGGTGAGCAGTGGAACCGCTGCTGAACGCTGCTCATGTTTGCGATGGTAGCAGGACACGACTGCGCGATTGTTCCTATCTGTGTGTCGAATGCATTGGTTATGGTTGCGACATCATCTGCGCATGGCAGCCCCGCAGTGCATCCATGCTGCCCATAGGCACAAGCTTTGTTCATGACTCGAATTGACGCATCTAGGCCAGTGGCTGGACTAGGCGACGCGTCGCTGAGAAAGGCCCAAACGGCACGCTGACGCTGGAAGGGCGCATATTAGATCACATGGTCTGGGGCGGTACTCCCAGGGTGGTACAAAGAAAGTGTACATAAATAGCATCAACATAGCCAAGAACATTGCGGGTGCACTACCAGTGGTCCATCACCTCCACAGCCCGAGCAGTCCACATCATCTTCGATGTTGTCGTCTCCACGCGCGCACCCTAGCCCTGAAAACCCTGCGGCTTGATGGGGCGCGGCCTCCTCACACCATGTGTCGCTTGTTGTTGTCCACCCCTGGGCTGAAAGAAGTCGTCGTCCTTGGAATCCGACCAGTCACTGGGCGATCAATCGATCACGACGTATGGTCAGCGTGGCGTAGAAGTCATGGCGCAGTAGACGTACTAGATCTGTCTGACATCCGTGCTAATACATTGCTGTCAGATGGTTGTGTCCGTATTGATGCCATGGCAACTGCTCACCTCGAGCTGAGCCGTACTCCTCCTTGCATGGCAGCTGGCTCTTTGCTGTGTGCCGCCTTACACATTTGGCAGGGAACGCTCGCATTGGCATTTGAGGATCGGAGAGCTCTAGGAACAGTCTGTGAGCACGAACTGAAGCCGGTGGAAAAAGGACTTGCTGGCTGGAGTACTGAGAGAGACACAGAGTCTCAACAGCTACGACCGCCGAATGGCATGTGTCGTCGCATGACGTTAGGACGTCGAAAAGGAAAGTGTCGTGGAGATGGTAGTGTGTGTCCTCCACAGACAGGCGCGACGTGCCTGCGGGAGCATGAGGGTTGTGGATGTCGATGCCAGCACCGGATACCGAAGGGGCAAGTGAGTTGTTGCGAGGGACCATGCTGCCAATGCACAAGACGACCGGCAAGTTTCATTTTTGTACTGTGTATATATACATCGTCCAACTTGGCTCTGCCCTTCACGTAGGTCGAGAACAGCGGTCCTCGTGTGAAGAGCTTCTCGCCTGTAACGGAGGCAAGGAGGCGGGCAGTATGGCTGTACAGTGAGCGTCCTAGGCAAAGTACAGGTCAATGAGCCATAGACCCTAAAACTGCTGTCCTCGAGGAGATGGGCTAGACCGCGGATACGCGTAGGACAGGAGAAAACCGAGAAAGAGCAAATGGCGATTCCTTACGCAACAGCTTGAACAGCATCAGGGTTTGCTGACGCTGTTCGTGCAATACGGCAAGGCGATGGAAGCGGTGGTAATGTCTCAGTCTTTTCGAGTAGGAGCAACTCTTTTCGAGTAGGAGCCAACTGCTTACGGAGTAGAGACTCCAAGTCGTTCACTGACAGCTCAGCTGGCAGCTGAACAGGTTCAACATCAGATAGCTTTGCTGGGAGTTTCCTTGCAGTCAAGCCACCTCCTCAGAACAGCAAATTGTGTGCCACAGTCTCCTAGTCAAATAACCCTGGTCGGTGTACACAAGCTGAAGGCAAGTGCTGGCAGGTGCCGCTGCGGAAGGAGTCTGGAGAGCGTCCAGGACGAGCAACGCTACCGGTGGCTGTGGCAGGCGGGTGTCGGACCGGATTGGCGTGTTTGAACAGCCTCTGTGGCGTTACGCGACTTCCATGAACTCCTCAGGCTTTTCCTCGGAATATGCACGCTCGCTCAAATCTCTCGGATTCCTCAGCCCGTAACTCTATGAGCATCTGAAAATGCGGTTCGGATGGTTCTGTCTACGCGCCGACTCTTACCGTGACCAGCACTGGTTTGTTACTCAGGTTCACCAACAGTACTTGCAGTGCGTCGACCATTGACTAGGATTCACACGGCGGAAGGGCACCGCCATGATTCACAGTACCGCTGTATAGACATAGTGGTCATTGAAGCCCCAGGCGGCGCGTCGCCCTGTGATATGTCCCCTGTGATATGTCATTCATCCGAGAGTATGAACCACAATATCGTCGCAACCTCGACGGTGAGTACGGTCATTCTCGCACTCCAAGAAAGCCGTTACCGCATTCGGCCTCTCTCAATCCGCGCTGTCGGGTTCTCGAGGCTGTCCTGATAAATTCATTATGGACATCCATCGAGTTATCGCTTCGCTTGGCGTCCTAGGATTCCGTCAGAAGAGCATTGTTTTGAATTCAATCCTGCTGCGCTTTGCATAGCCATTACTATTAGAAAGCTGAGGTGTGCAGCCTCTCAAGCGCGAAAGTTGCCCGTATGGCCTTGATACTGTTGCACGAGGCGGCCACGTCACCGTGGTCGACCTCGGGCAGAAAACAAATGGGAAAGCGATGTGTTGCCGTGCGACCGTTCGTTGGACCCGCTTATCCGGTCGGGCGACGCTCCAGCCTGAGCGGTATCGATCTCAATTAGGCCCGGTTGTACAACTTGCATCCGGATTACACGCGCCGAAACTGAGCATGGGGTCTCTCCGGGACAGCAACCGATGACCGCGAGACCCCCGGGCGGGACAGTATAAAGTCTCCACGCGAGGCATGACTCCCCCCACAGCGCCTTCGGGAGTTGATATACTTGGACCGCTAGATGCCTTCGTTCACTGGTACTGGCGCATGTGGGATCTGCGGCTGCTCCCCGAGTGAGGAGGCGGGATTGGGTTGTCCCATGAAGCACGAACTCGTCAATGAAAAACCCCCCGCATATTCCAAATTGCCTACGATCGTCCCGACGACGCCGCTGCAGAACGACCGCTATGAGCGACAGGCTTTGTGAGCTCTCACTAATCACACCATCCGATGGCGAGTGCCCAAACTACTGCATCCCAGGGTCGCGTCAGAGTACATGGTCATTTCCAAGGGGCCCCATCGCGTCTCCAATGCAATGTACGCCACTCTCTTTGGTGCATATCTGAGTAGATCGTTGACCATCGCCCCGATTGCAGTCCGGGGCACCTCGCCGGATGGACCCCAACTGTCAACCCCGAGGGATCCCTGTACTTCGTGGACAAGGACAGGCACATCGTGACGGACGTCCCTGCGGATCGCCTGAACGGCATCATCCCGTGGGCACAATACTTCGCGGGACTGGCCAAGGTCCTCGACATACACCTACCCGAGAGCTACGAACTGTACCTCAACCCAGACGCGGAGGGCGCGTCGTGCAAGTACTATTACATCGACCACGTCAACCAGTCCGTCTTTTGGCTCCAGGACATCGACCAGTACGATCACGACATGGAGCTGCCCCCGACCTGCTCTGCCGCCCATATGAGTACGCTTAGAACGTTCCTACCGCTACAAATACGTGCTGGACCTGACTCCCCTTTTTGGCACGCAGGATACGTGCTGCAGGAGCAATACTGGAGACACTGCGAATATTTCCCCCACCGTGCCGTTCCACGCCTGTTGAGAGACGAGCTGATCCATATCTTCGTCCAAGCCAGGGCCGGTAGGGTCTTTTCATTCCCCCTAGTGACGATCGAAATTGACGTGGGTACTCCGAAGACTTGCTCACGTCAAGTATGTCAACCTTCCCGTATAGCGTGGAGGAAACCAAATGTTACCTGGAGGTCCTCCAAATGGACTGTATGTTTCAAGGAATGATTCCCATGTGAACTGAAAGTGACGATCATCATGTAGCCCAAAGCAATGAGTACACGAACTGGATTCTGGGTACGCCTCTATCGATCAGTATGCCACCGATACTGACACTTCTCCAGCTCGTTTCTGGGCGACTATTGGTGAGCAACCATCACGGTATATGGCGCTAGGCCAGCCTCCTTACCCCCCAACTAGCAAGGCACAGGTACACCGTCTTCTACGGAGAGGACCACGCCAAGATCTCCCGGGATCAGCAACGTTATGACAAGCGACCCGTGCAGCACAGCCGTCTCCTCAAAATATACGCCGCTCTGCTGTTCAACATACCCCGCCTGCGGACGGAGGAGCTGAACCTGCTGTTCGTGGACGACGTCGCGTTTGGGATGCACTGGCGCGAGTTCGCCGTGGCGATGTTGCGAGACTGGCACGAGGCGTCCTTCATGGTACGTCCGATGACGCCGTCTCCTCCGCACAGTGCCCACCCGGCTCATGCGCACCTGCGGTCCGACAGTGTATGGGCTTGACCATGTGCGTGCGCTCGTTGTGGACTGGGGCCGGGGGAGGTACTGAACTTTGGCTGCGCGTGGTGTGCAGCGCCGGCGCCGTGTCCAGCCTGCGTCCGATGAACCCCGTGTCGGCGGCGCTCGGATCTGTGTCCGTCGTCCTTGCGCTGGGCGGGCTCGCGACGAGCGCGCTCCTCCTCCTGAAGTACAACGGCGCGGAGAAGCAGCAGGCGTCGGCCACGGTCTGTCCACCAGCCACTTTCTCCCGAGCGCGCGCCCCTTTGACGAGTCTATCTGTCTCACAGGCCGAGCACCTCGCGCTAATCGAGCATCCCAAGTATGGTTTCCAGCCCGTCGCCGTGGTGCACAGCGTGCCTCGCGCGCTCGTGTTCTGGTCAATGTTCTTCTTCGCCGGACACGTCCTCAGCATCTTGGTCGACCCGATGAACGTGGTCACCCAAGCCCCCGCGATCGTGCTCGCCTTGCTTGTCGCACTCGGCTTGTTCAAGGCGCACACGACCGTGCGAGACGGGTTCCCCGAAGACGGCCCCAAGGGCTTTATACACTGATCACTGATACAGGATGGCTGCTGCAGATTCCCTCACATTTGACGCGTATCATGAGCCGTGTTTAAGCTTTGATCAGCCACAAAAGCCCACAGATCCCTCAGTTCGCAGTTCGCGCCTATTGTTTGGAGGCGTATATCAACCCGAAACACCTACTCGGCTTGATTGAAGCTTCGCCACCCAAGTTCTTTGACAGGAAGCATGGAAACGAAAGAGAGGCGCCTAGTTATCTGTTGTGGGCCCGCGCGCCGAGCGATGTACGAATACGACCACTTACCGAACCAGGATCATTCTCCCATACAAGAGGCTCGTACGACAGCGAGACGAATGGAAGAACCAAGATAGCATCGGCAGAACTAGCGAGATACACGTACATGCAGCAACAGATCATACCATCTTCACCACCTTGCTCCCGTCTACCAGGCCCGCGAGGCTCTTGGCGTGCAGCTTGCCGCTCGCGTCCCGGCGCGCGAGCAGCTCGTCCCACCACCCGAAGAGGAAGTCCCGGGCGATGAGCTTGAACCACGGCGTGAACGAGTTCTCTGCGAGTGCCCCGGTCAGCACCGGTCCCACAATTGGCGCCGCGCCGGTATGGACGCACGCCACTCACCGGGGTCCTCGAACATCGCCTGGAGTTCCGCCTTGTCGACGTATTTGTAATCCCGGATCTCGTTCAGGTTTGGCGTGACGGTGACGTCCGCGGTGAGAAAGAGGATGTAGTCCACTGCGCGGGGGCGTCAAGTGAGCACATGCCGGGCAGACACGAGTCGGACAAGCGCGCGGGCGGACATACCTTCGTGCTCGCCCCAGAGGCCGTCCGAGGGCGCGAGGTAGTGTATCCGCGTGAGGTACTGGAACGCGTCGACGGGGGTCTGGCTGCGGGGTATGCCGAGCTCGTGCTCGAGCTTGCGCGCGGCGGCGACGCGCACGCCGAGCTGGTCCGCCTCCACCTTCTCCTCCGCAAAGTCGTCGAGCGGGTGCGAGCAGCAGGTGTTCGTCCACATGTCCGGGAACGTGATCTTCTCGCTCGCGCGCTGCTGTAGGAGCAGCTTGCCGTCCTCCGGCCGGAAGATGAACGCGGAGAACGCGCGGTGGAGGAGGCCCTTGTTGATGTTCTCCATCAGGTGGCCTGGGTGGCGGCGCGCGGGCACCTGGTCAGCGATCCTGCCTTGTCCGTCTCAAGAACGCGGAGTGCGGAGCGTACACGTCTTCTTGTCTGCAGCACCGAGCGCGCGGTCGTCCTCGTCAACGAGGATGCAGCGCTCCTCCATGAGCCGGGTCTGTTCGGGGTCATAGCCAGCGGTGAGGTCGATGGACTTGAGGACGGCGCGAGACGCTTCGACGGCGCGCGAGGACATGGTGCGGGCGAGGACGGGGAGTCGGAGGGAGGTGCGGGGCGTGCGGGATGCGCGGATGGAGGAGGAGAGGATGGAGGGCAGATAACGGCTCATAAGTAGACGAGCAGAATCTGACGGTGAATCTGAATGCGGGGTCGAGTCGTCCGACCGTCCGCCATCTCGACAAATCTTTGGTGCGCCCCCGCACAACCCTCAGCCGAGTGAGCGCGTCCGCTTATCTAATACTCTCCCACCCGCCCTCCGCCACTCACACGCCCCGCATGAGTACACCCCTGCGCATGCAAGCCAGATTTGAATCGTGCTCGAAACGGCGCCGGCCTCCACCCGCAGGCGCAGACTTGTCGCGGATTGCGCCTTCAACGCCATGAAACGGCCGCAGCGGGTGCGGTGGGAACGACATGGGCGCATCAGAAAACATTGTAATACGCTCATCGCGCAAGGGAAGTGCACAGCGACCGCGGAGCATTACTAGTGTACAAATACCGCAAATCCATCCGGAGCTGAGTGATCGCAAGCGCAGGCCCGATCACTTCACCCGCATCTTCAGGACGGCATACGGCTCCTCCTGACGCACGCTCATCAGGTTCTTTGTTGACAGCACTGAGCGGTCCGTCAGCACAGGCGGTCGAGGCTCGAGTGGTGACGGAAGGACGTACCTAAACAGTGATAGAAAGCTGCTGCGGCAACACGGCGGGTGGTAGTAGCCTTGGGTACCACATCGTCGAAAGTGAGCTCTGCGTTCTCGTATGGGAAAGCTCTCAGCTGCATCTTCGCATATCTGACGCAAATGGTCAACGTTTGTGCTTCACCAGGAGGGGCCAAGGGAACGTGCGTACTCCAGGAAGTTGAACGAGTTGCGCTCGAGTGTCAACACATTCGATTGCTGCGACTCTTCGTTGACTTCTTCCTCCGGAACTGACGGAAAATGAGCGATCCTGTGCATCATGTGAGCCCTTGTAAGCCCCATGCACTCACCGTTGAACTGAAAATCCTCCGCGCCAATCCCGGACGTTCTCAGACCGAGTGCTCCTGGCGACGGGGGAACAGACCCGCCGACGGGGAACAGGAAGCTCTCCCGTTTGCTTCCAACCGAGTGGCCCCTCCTGCTCGAGGGCCGCCGGGCGCTGAAAACATCGCTGCCATCACCGAGATCATACAGTGCCCCCGCGACAGACGAGCTGGGTCCCGCATGGTCCCATGGGAAGAACGCACTCCGCTGGGACGCAGAGACGGTGTCCTGTGGGGGCCGAAGGTCGAAGTCGAAATGGCTGCCCAGCGCAGATGGGGGACGCGACCCTCGCCGTGCCTGGCCGGGTTCCTGTGATGGGCGGGCCGCGCTGAGCACATGCGATATCTCCAACCGCGATCCCTACGTACCTCGGAAGAACGCATCCGCGAGTCTAAGTTCAGCTCATGCTCTGGGAAGTGAGTCCAGGTGTCGCCCACATACCCAACCGATGCAAACGTACGATAGTCAGGGAAATCCCCGGCCCCGAGGTCCAAGCCCAAGTCTTGGTCAACATCCATCCGATGGTCATCAGCATGTGGAAGAGGCGACACATCGTGGGGGTTCTCGCCTGCGCCAGCAGCGTCTGAGATCCGCCGTCGCTTTCGTGGAGGTTCACCTGCAATAGTGTGATTCACGGATAGGGGGGAGGAGAAGCCGTATGATTCGTGTGTGTACCTTGCACCTCAATATGGAGCTCGCCAGAGCGGGCTTTGACCTGCAACTTGAAATTCTCCAGCCAAAAGTCTATGAGAACTGGGGCTTCCACTGCGTAACGGGCCGATCAGCTATCCATCGACCGAACAAAAGAGATACAACGCCCACCGCCCTTCGGAGCGCCGTATATCATCTCTTCTATCAGCTTCCCGCTCTCTTTCGCTAGCTTCTTCTGTGCGATCTCTCGCTTCAGTTGCTCCTGCTCTTGGACATAGTTGGCACGGGCCATCTGCACGTATGATCTGTCACCTCATGGTCAGCACGCCAATCAAAGGACTTGTCCGCACCTTCAGCTCGTCGTCCGTCAACTCGGTTCTAGCGTCCAGGAGCAGCCGCACGCGCTTGGGCTTCCGCTGAGCGGATTTACCGTATTCGAGTTCGGCTTGCGCCGACGGCTCTCCGTGTCCGTTCGACCCTCGTGGACTGAACGGGGCCAGGGGGACGATCACGGACCCAGAAGGCGGGAAGCTTACTGTTGGTGTGGTCAGAAATGGCACATCGAATATCTAAGCGGTAACATCATACCTCTGTCGAAGTGTCCTGGGGAGGTAGCAGGCTCGGGTGGGTGTATGTCCACCTCCTGGGCGCTGAAGTGAAAGTCATCGCCTATACCTGCATTGAACGCGCCCTCACCGAGGACGAATGGATTGGGCTCGTCCTGAGCCCTGATGTGGCGTCATCTAGGAATATCGAACACAGCGACATCGTCTACGACTCACCCCTGTCCCATCTGTTGCGTCGAAATACCCCATCCTTCACCAAGTTCTCGAGCAAGCTCATCGCCGATATCCCCCTCAACAGCGCCCTCGGGGAGTGCGAACACGTTGTCATCGAAGCCAAAAACGCCGAACTGAGAAGAAGAAACATCTGCACCGCCTGGAGCAATGCTCCCGCCGATAGAGCTGTGGAATGCTTCGGCTAAGAGGTGGTCGTGATGTTCCTCGAGTGTGTGAAGAGCACGGCCGTGCTCCATGATTGCAGAGGGCGCGTCTTTTAACTTCTGTTTTCCCTTCGACTTCGGTCTCTTCGCCTTGGGATCGAAGTCTTCGTCCGACGCATTGGCCTCTTCTTCTCGGGCCATCACCGTTTGAGATGTGCGTACGCGATGCAACCGAGAGCGACTGACCCTCTTGTGTCATACCCTCCCACCCCTGAAAAGGTCAGTGAACGCATATAGGGGAATGTGCCGATCACCTACCGCAACAAATACATTATCGAAGTCGATACCGAAAGCAGTACCCGGATCGGCCGTCAGGGTAAGGGCCTCCATCCTAAACGCATGCGAACACAATGGTTATGACCCACTGTATGCAGAAGACAGGGTTACGCACCTGAGAGTGGGCTGACCCATCTGAAGCTGAGCGGCATTAGCCGTCATCGTGCTCAAGTCTTGCACCGCTTTCTTCAGGGCATTATAGCAGGTCGAAACGTCAGCGTAAAAGATATCCTGCTTTACTGATGCGCATATATCGCGTCAGGGGGTTAGGAGGTGAGCATGCACGATGTTTACCTCTGTATACACTTGTAGGAGCTGTCAGCCCGCGGTGCGCCCTTCACAGAAATGGCAGACGTACCGGGCAACGCCGATCATGAGATTGCTGGAGAGACGGAGTGCGAGCGGTTCCGCAGGCTCTGCGATGAGATCGCACAACTGCGAGATGTCGGCAGTCAAGACGGAACGCTTGGGCAGCTTTCTGAATGAAGACTTTGCCCCCAAGGTGGCCGCAAGCCTGAAGGCTGATATGAGCAAGCAGTACCGAGGTATGTTTGAACACGCACCAAAGTAACCCATAACCACTATCCCTCCGTTCGAGGAGCTCTGGAGAGAAGAACATCGCTCACGGACAAAAGGTGAGCGGGGATGATGGTCGTGGCAGCGCAGACCAGAGGCAGGTCGAGCACAGGGCGCACGCCAGGATGTATGCTGCATACAACTCCAGCGCTCTCGTGCGCGCATGGGTCAGGACAAGACAGAAAATTCATCACGAGGGGGACAACTACCAAATCTGCACGGATCCGTGGAATTCTGCTAGTGCGTGATAGAACATGGGCTACAAACATTGCGTGTCACTACAGCATGCTACACATCTGTCAATTCTGTTGACCCCATCAGCACCCCGGCATAGGATCGACTTCTCGGACGAAGAACTGACCAACTCTATGGTACAGTACGTCCGCCCCCTACACCTTCGCCCACCGCTTGCCGCCGTAGCTGACGATTCTGGCGAAGAGGTCGTCTCGCGAGCCGACGAAGAGGAACTTGGCCGCCTTCTCTTCCCGGGTGCCGTCCGGACGCGGGGCTGCGTAGTAGATGTCGATGCCCTTCATCAGGCTGCTCTTCTTCACTCCCGTCACGTCTGTGAGGGGGACAGAGAACGCGGCGTGGGACGACAGCAGTGGAGTGAAGAAGATCGTCGTTGGCGTGAGCGTGATCAGACCCGGATGCTGCTTCAGTTGGGCGGGGAACGCTGCGCGCACACGTCATCTGTCAGCGGGCTGCGATCGCCATGGAAGGCATCTGTGGAAGACGAACTGTGGGTCTCAATCCGCGGCTCGGGTCCGCGTTGTGGCGCAACGACCTTCGACAATAACGGATTCAACGCCTTCCAGCTTTCCGATTGCTTCCACTGTGGCCAGAGCATTGCCCGTCAGCCTCCTGCCGCTGCGAGCACGTGCATAGCGAACTGCGTATACCTGGCCGTCACCGAGCGTCTTCTTGATGTCGCTCGTGCGCTCCTTCGCGCTAGTAAGCCGATCGCCCCATTTATTCCAGTCGACCGCCGAGCTACTACCATGTTCATGGTGTCCGCTCGGGGTCTGTGCAACGCTCGGGGCAGAGGAGTGCGGCCGGCGTCTGCGTCGTTTCGGTCTCACGGGCAAGCCACGAGCGACTCGTTGTGAGATCAGTTCCATCGCGTACTCGGTGTCTGTTGGCACGCGTGAAAGAGGTGGCGGGATGCTTGAAGTGACCATGAGCAAGCGAATGAAACATGCGCGAACTCATCTGTACGTACCGAGATCTCTCTGAGGGCGGAATGGCCGCCACGACTGGGATGACATGCCAGAAGAAACCTCCTACCAATAAGCCCACAAATCTGACTACATACTTCGATGGCAGAAGACCCAGAACAAACCACCCGAATACCACCTGAATTGCCGCACTGTCAGCTGCGGATACGAGATCGTCTATATCGGTACTCACGGCTCCGTAAAACACAGATGCACCCGGGTTTCGCCATAGAAAGATGCTACGGCAATCTCAGTCAACGCTCATGGACAGTCGACCACGGCTTGGCAACGTACTTCTTCAGACGCTCCAGCACGTCCGCTACCTCATTCAACAGGAACAAACCCAAACGCTTCAGATCCTCTTCTGCGACGTCCTCCAGCGGACTCTCGTGGCTGTTATTCGGGTTCTCTGTGGCGTCGCTATGTATACTGGCCGAGTCGTCCAGGCCCGTGTCACTGGCGTTTCTGTCCACTTTGTCCTTCGCCGCCTTCTTCGCCTTGCGAGTGCGTCTGTAGTCCCTAAAGATGCCCCACATGTCCCTGACCCCGAGCGTGGGGGAAGCCAACAGGCGCGTAGACAACACCGTGCCGAACGTATGCGCACGATCGATCCGGCTTCGGTGTGCCTGGAGCTCTTCTAGGCTAGGATAAGGGTGGATCTTCCGGCGCACGAGCTCGTAGAGCAACCGCAACAAGAGCGCCGAGAGCAAGAACCCATGGTACCAGCATAGCCAGTATGCCTGATGGATACCAACAGAGCTGAGCCTATGGGCATTATGCATACAGAGCACATCAAACACTCACGGCGCAGTATGCAAAGCTTCGCTTGGGGTCTTGCCAGGTTGCTAGTTTGAGCAGTGGCAGGCCGATCTGGCTGTACACGGGCTCAAGCGCGACATATAGCCTCTGTGCTGTCTGCTTCAGACGGCCGATGCTGAATTCCGGAGGCGGGGGCCGCGGTGGAGGCAGGAGTGGGAGAAAGAAGTCCTGTAGAATGTGATCAAGGCTCAAGAGGCGTCCCTGAGCGTCAAAATACGAGTACTTACGACCGCAACGCGTTCTGACAACGGCCGGTTGCGGTTCTGTGCGAGGGACGCACGGGTCTGTTCGGGAGATTGGCCAGTGCGATCGGGGGAAAGCGTCTCGGAAAGGGCGGGTGCGCTCGCCGAAGCAGCCCGCGCGACGTCAGTAGACGAGACGGAGTCGGTCGCCCGGACCTCACGAACGTACTGTTTGACATTGAGAGAACAGTCGCAGGGACATGAGTTAATGCAGTACTCACTGTAGAGAATAGATGCAAGAAACGGTCGATCTCCTCGTCGTCGTACAACTCACGAAGCTGGATCTCGGACAGCGCCTCCTCGTCCTTGCTGCTCAGCAAGTTCACCGTCGACGTGGACGCTCCGAGGACAGCAGAAGGCCGCTCATCCTCATTTGACTCAGAGTCCGAGTCCTCGTCGGCTACCGCTAGTGATACTGAGGACCCAGTGGGTCTCGGAGGAAGTGGAGGAGGTCCCGCAAAGTCCCGGAGACCTGGGGACGGCAGCGGGGAGTTTTTAGCCGACGGATGAGCTGGAGGGGGCACGAGGCCTCCAACGTTTCCTTCGAAGCTCATCGGCCTAGACGTTTACAAAGGACGAGTCGGGGAGACTTCGCAGTAACAGCACAAGCTATGTATACCCAGACGGTCGGTGCAAGTCGGTGCTCAGGCTGGGCGCCTTCTCTTGGGAAATCATCAGGAATTATAGGCTGAGACTTCACAAGCTGGTGTGTCAAAAACGGGCTCCAAAAGACGTGTAGCGCATGAGGGCTGACAAGCATTCATGAGAAGTAGCACATGAGGCGGTAGCGTGTTGCTCCTGGTGACGCGACCAAGTCGCGACGGTAGTCGGGCGTGAGTCAGGCGCCCGCAGGCGCGTCCACGTGACATGAACACGGTCACACAGCGCTAATTGCTGGTATCCCATGGCGAACTACGTCGTCGTCCTCTTTGACGTCCATCTATGCTCAACTCGTGAAAAGGAGAGTATGATTATCTGGCCTACATAGATAGTTTGGATCCTCTTGCCACTGATTAGTTGCAGGAGCAAGATATGATAACTGTTGTACATGGTAGGCAATTACCATCCACTCGGCATAGCCTTGGCTTGGGGCTTTCCGTATCTGTCGCTCGAATATGCATGCATATGCCGATGACTACTAACGTTCGCGCAGATGACGCAGATTCACATCAGTAGCAAGATGGCACATCGGGTATCAACAACACGAACCTCACTCTCATCAGGCCGCAGTGGCTACAGCTTCGATGCGCCGGCAATACTTCTTATGCGGCCTCCAGTCGGCACTCTGGAAGCAAGGCGGTATAGGTGAGCCGTTGAACAGTCACCTTATGCGTTAGACAGTCACAACATGCGTTACCATTCACCTGACAGCGTTGCGAACAGTAGTACACGGCCTGTGCGTATCCGGGTCAGTCGACGATAGTCAAACTCTACCCAAGACCAGTATGTCCTACCTGGTACGCCGTATATCGGGACAAGGTACTGAGCGCGTTGCTCAAATTGGCGCACTATTGCAACCGGTGGGGGCATCCTTCCGTTAGTAGCAGAGATCACAGGTGAGCGTGTGCGATTGACCCACATTGTAATGAACACATGCGATATTGTCAGGTGCGCCTTGCAGACGAATTGCTTGCGCTGCCTGTAGGTTGCCCTTCATCTCGGACAGTCTACCTAGAATGTCACGGGTGACTGCGAGGTCGGACCTTGGCCCGGAATGGCTGAGAATTCGCAACGCCTTGTTGAGGTATTCTTTAGACTTGTCGAGTTGTTCCATCTTCAGGTAGAGCTCACCCAGCCCATTGTAGGACACTGCGGTGGAGAAATGGTCAGTCCAGCTTCCTTGACTCGGATGACTTCCAGGTGCATGTGCTCTGCCCCTTGGAGATCTCCTCGTCGTTAAAGCTGTAGGGCTTGTTTATACAAAACGACGCAGTACACGCGTTTGGGTTGATATGGGCGAGGCTCGCGATGTCCATGCTGGCAAACTGCAAGACGTTGAGGTGTGTGCGTGTGGGTAGAGTGCGTGCGAGATTCGTCGAGCTAACTGAAGCGCAGGGGTTTAATGTAGGGCAGATACTCTGTCTCGGATGTTATTTCCCAGCCAACCCGAAGTGTCGAGAAGAACGCAGGCCACAGGGAATGCAGCTCGGGGGCAAGACACGGGCAGAAGAGGGCCAAGCGCGCGACGGCTGGGGGGAGGGGGTGGAGGGCTGTTTGCGCCTGTTTTTGCTGTGGCTGGCGCGGGAGAGCGAACTGGGGCCGGCTCGGCGAGAGAGTCTCCTCCAGCCTCCACAACCACAGACACCCACCCGCTAACTCGCCGCTTAGACCCGTTCCTTCCTATATATCTCAAGTGTTCTCTCCTTCCCCGCATCCGCCATCCAACATGGCCTCATCATCCTCATCATCACCAGAGCTCTCCGCAGGTCTCGCGGCGTCATCATCCCAAGAATACGCCTCTGTACACTACTCCGGCCTCACTCGAGACGAGGTCCTCGAAGATCTCTCCAGGTGCGATACGTTCGCATTCCGATACGGACGGATATCCTGACTTTGCACAGCCGTTTCATTCTGAACCTTCCTGAAGAGGAGCTCGCATCAGTTGAACGAGTTTGCTTCCAAGTCGAACAAGCGTTAGTATACCTCTTACCCAGCCCTTCTCGCATCTGATTCACCTCGCATCTACAGCCACTGGTACTATGAGGACTTCATCAGGGAACAGAACCCCTCCAAATTTCCCTCATACACACTGAAGACTTTTTCGGAAGCACTGTTCCACGCCTGCCCCCTCCTCGCTCACTGGGCACAGGACCACGATCGTTCGTTTGCCTCCTTCATGCAATACAAGACCCGTGTGCCCGTGTGTGGCGCGATCATGCTCAACGACACTTGGGACAAGGTCAGTCACATCCTCTGCAGTGTTATACTCCAGCTTACGTAAGGGTGGCTTCTCTACCGCAGTGCGTACTGGTCAAGGGCTGGAAATCCTCAGCAGGATGGGGTTTTCCAAAAGGGAAAATCAATGAGCAGGAGCCGAAGCATCGATGCGCAATCCGCGAGGTGAGTACGCCACCCAAGGAATCACAGGTATGGTGGCTCACCCACCTCGTAGGTATACGAAGAGACTGGGTATAACCTGGAAAACCAGCTGGATAAAGAAAATGTCATCCAGCTGTCTATAAGAGAGCAGTCCATCTCGTTGTACATCGTGCCGGGCGTGCCGGAAGACTTCCCGTTCCAGACCAGAACGCGTAAGGAGATCAGCGTGAGTGCCATGTCTGTTCACACCAGTCCAAATGGCTGAAGTATAAAACAAAATCAGAAAATCTCCTGGTTCAAGCTGAGCGAACTCCCCACCTGGAGGCGCAATAAAACAGCGCCGGGGAAGTTCTACCTCATCTCCCCATTCATTGGGTGAGTGGTGATTGTGTTGACTGCTTTGCAATGACTGATCATCGTCCACAGTCCTTTGAAGCAGTTTATCCACGATCGCAAGCCGAGGAACATGCCTCGCAAAGCGCCCAGGCCACAGGTCACGCAGGCCGTCGAAGAAACCCATGGATCTAGTGAAGAAGACGGCGTCGCCAGTCTTGAGCAATCGCCGGCATCGCTAGTCGACTCGAATGCCCAGGAGTTGAGCTCCCAGTCCTCGACCGCCGACAATGGCGAACCCCATACCCCCTCTCCCCAGTACAGCGCTGCGCGTGTACACGAGACCACGTTCGACGCTGGCGACGACGCAAGCGTAGACAACCCCATTGTACATGCATTGAACGCGGAAAGCCTGGACCCTCACTTTGCCAACTTGCTCAATTCCCTCACTCGTTCAGCGGCGTCCTTGTCGGTGGAGTCCCAGAACAAATCGACAATGCCCGATCAGCCGTCTCAGCCAGCCGTCAAGCAATCGGCCGGTGCACCGGACGTCAGTCCCGATTGGTCCGCTCGCGTGCCCCCACAAAAGCCCATGATTCACCAGGAATCTATATCGCATGCGAGATCTTCGTCCACGGTGTCTGCTCGCTCTCCTGAGCACACGCCTATACCAGCTGCGACCTCAGACGCCACTGTGACCAACTCTCCTCCCCTGAAGACGAATCATGGACGTCGACCCTCTACTTCCACGGCAGACCTGTCGCCATACCTGTCTCGCCCGAAGGGAATCACAAAGGAGATGAAGTACATCTCGATGCTCGAGAGTGTCGTACAGGAGTCGGACCGCGTCGCGTCGCGAATGGGCCATCGCCCTCCTATACCCCCCGCACACCCTGTCTCCACAGCTTACCCTCCCCTCCCCCCACCGTCCGTGCCTCCCGAGATGATTTACTCGTCCACACCGGCAATGCCGCAACCCTTGCCACAGCGCTATCAACACCAGATGCCACACACTGCCCAGCCGCTGAACGGGTCCGGCGTCCGTCCCAGCACCAGCCTGGCTCTCCATCACCCTCCCCATCACACTGCCATGGTTCCTCGGCAGAGCATGAACGAGGCTCAACTTCGCGCGCTTTTGCCGTTGAACGGCCCTGGACCCGTGTATCATGGCCAACCGCCGGTCGCTAGCCCATCCTCACCGTTTCCCGGTACCCAGACCCGCCTTCCCATGTCTGGTCATCGCATGGCTCCCCCGCCTGCTGGTCCCCTGATGACCCCTAGTATCGGTAAGTTCATTAACGGGCGTTGTACAGTTTTGTTCTGACATTCATTTATAAAGCACCCCTCCCGATTAATGCAACGCACGCCAACAACGCACGCTTGCTATCTATCCTTAACACACCAAACCCCGTATTCCGGGCGTGAACTAGTCATAGCAGTATCGGCCTTAAATAATGTCGATGGTATTGGAGCAGTGCGCTCTTTCGTGTATTGATATGGTTAGTCGTAGTATTGGTTTTGTCAATGTCGCATACCACATCCCTTCCTCTCCTCTCACCTGAATCTTCCTCCAAGCCCCCCGTCCACATCCCTTCCCCTCTCCCGATCGATTTGCTCTACGCTCGGACAGTGCATCCTCAGCGTCCCCTCGTCCCCCCGCCTCCCATATCCACATAGTGTTTTTCTACCTTTCCGACTTCTCTGTTTTCCCTTTCCCCATGCTCTACGGCCCAATGGCTTCGCGCGAACCCCCTCCTCCGCCTCTTCTCTTCCTCCTCCCTCTTTCTGCCCTCCGTTATGTCTCCTGACTCTTGAGACCCCACCATCCTTCTTCTACCTACGCCATAAATCCCACACGCTTAGCCCTCCTTTCCTTTTGAATATCGTCGCTCATCGCATCGCGTACGTCATCTGTAGTTTTGTAGCGTAGTGCTCGAATGTCTGCTTATGTTCGTCGACCGTCGCAATGCAACTTGTTGTCTTCACAGCCCTCGCGTGGCTCGCTCGCGCAAGGATGCTGCATTGCCCGTCATCATCCCATTGCCTGCGCATTCCGTTTGCTCTCTAGCGAATAATGTTTATTCTCGGTCCGGCTATAGCTTGCACAGCAGATCGGCGTCCCACTCGTCCGAGCCTATGCCCTCTCTCACCACAAATAGGTCAATAGGGTCGTACCGCTGCTTGATGATCTTCAGCTTTGCCGCATTGCTGCCGAAGAACGCCCTCTGCGGATCCGGTTCGAAGAGAGATGCCTAGAACATGCGCAGTCAATGCATATTCCCGCCCGCTTTACGAGGAGGTGGTTTGATGGCTCACTTCATTGAAGTACGCGCCCGAATCAGGCGCAAGGGCCCGCAGCGCGGTCATGTTCCGCTTCACGCCGTCAAGCAGCTCGTTGATGACGCGGACAGGCGTGCCCTCAGCCCAGCCGGTGGCGAAGATCGTGTGCAGCAGGGCGCTGCGCCAGGCGGGGTTCACGCCCATCGCGCCCGGGTCCACTCTCGCGACCGCCCCGCCGCCCACCAGCCTGTCATGCACGTCGGGGTCATCATTTGCCGGCACACACGACACACAAGCAAGAAGGCGGGAAAATGTTTTTCTTACAAGACGTTCAGCCCTGGGAACGGGAGCAGAGTGTGCGCAACGTGATCGGGATCGCGTTCGACGACGTCCCGTGGGAGGAGCCAGGACCCGAGTGCGCCGCTTGCCCCGGCATCACTTGTCTGGGGGAAGAAGTTCATGTACCATGTGAAGTAGGACTCGACCGGGGTGATGGTCGTGGCCTGTATGACGAGGTCGCTGTCTCCGGTAGTCGCTATTGCACGCGCGGAGTCGAACAAAGGTCCGATGCTTTCGTTCGCTCCGTCGATGGTGCCGTTGAGCAGCACGTAGAGCGCTGACAGCTCCAGTGCCCCCGAAGTGAGATCCGGGGTGACAGAGACTGCGCCGGACCAGCCAGCATCGGAGAGATTGGGCATGATGCGAACTATGTCGGCGAACAGACTCTCAAGCGGGACAGTAGGCGTAGCGCTGTCCGTCGCCGCCGACAGCACGGCGGCGATGAGGGGCAGGTTCGGATGAGTCGCATACGTGACCGAGGTGACGATGCCGTAGGTTCCGCCGCCGCCGCCGCGGAGCGCAAAGAACAGGTCGGTGTTCTCGTGTGCGTTTGCGACGTGTCGCGTTCCATCGGAAGATATCATCGTGAACTCTAGAACATTGTCCACGCCTTCCGGGCATTGAGCGTCTGCAGCGTCGGGCCCGAGGGCTGAGATAGCGTACCTAGACCAAAGGCCGGAGAGAGCATGCTGTGGCCCCCGCCGAGTACCCATCCACTGGCTGCGCCGACCGTGCCACCCGCGGACTGGCCGCCGACCAGGACGCGGTTTCGCGCGTTGACGGCCTCGTACGCCTCTTGCCACTGAACGCCGGCACCCAGCGTTATTGCTATGTGAAAATCAGTGGTACCAGCCTACCCTGCGCAAGGAAGGGGGAAGCCGACCTTGATCATGGGTCTCCGAAACCTGCGCGCCCACAGGGGAAAAGTTATCGTGCACGGTGATGTTCTTCATATTGTGCACCCATACGACGAACGAACCCCGCGCGGTGCTCCGCCCGAACAAGTCGTGTCTGCAGCCGCGTCGCCTGATCAGGCCGCCGTGAAAAAGTAGGGACAAACCCACGCTCACCCCGTGTTCTTCACGACGAGCCGGAGATTGTGTGACGCGGCGAACTTGACGGCAGCCTGTACGTCCGCGTCGTCCCGGGCGTCCACGCCTACCACGGGCACGCTGCCCTGAGTGCATGGGACACCCAAGGTGGTGTCCAGGAAACACGCGCTGGTCGTGCCGTTTTTGTACACGAACGTTTCGAAGTTGGCGCCTTGCATGGCGCCGGACTGGTTCGCCCGCCAGGCGGCGTCCGTCCATAGCCGGTGTACTTCGTCACAATCACCAGAGGGATCCGATGTCGGATAGCATGGCGCGGCGGGGGGAAGGGGGTGAAAGAGGGGTTGAGAGACCGCACGCGCAAGCTTGGAGAAATCGGAGACGCTTGGCCAGCATGGGTCGCCAAAGAGACAGCGGCATTGCGAGATTGACAGTGCAGACGCAGGTATCGAACTCAACAGGAGCGCTAGACCGTGTACTGACGCGAGCAAGAGAGGGTTGACAGCAGAGATCATGACGGGTGTCCGGCTACGGGGATCCAGTGTGTGGTCGATGGCATATACCACAGCAGGTTATGAAAGCACTAGAGTAGTGACAGTTCCAGCAGAGCAGAGAAGGCCGTCCGTCAGTTATAGCCGGAGCATACTGTATGGCGTGGTTTACAAGTGCAAGCTACCGTGCGGCAGGAAGTGCACGCCAGCCGAGGTGCTCCGGTGCCAGCGGTGAAGCAAGTGGGCCAACAACTAGCGATCAGGCACAGAGCCGATTTTCAGGTATTGGGACGCAAACCTTTCGTTCCATACGAGCAGCCCTCTATCGCCTACCTGTTGTAGTTATCAAGGCAACACTGATACAGGTCGCAAAAACGTGTATGTCTGGCCCATGTTCGCATGACCTTCTGTCGAGAACGGCAGGTCAGGCGAACACGACGGGGGAAAAATGGGTGGGTAACAGGCAGTATTCGGCCGCAAGGCTGCACATTACGGCTGGATGCTGCCGCGGTGGGGATTGTATGGCACTGGTACGCTTCGGAGAGATAGAACAGGAGAGATTCGGAGAGTTCTTCCGGGAGCTCAGTGCGTTCGGCGTTCAACAATCAGTTCGATGCAGGATGGGAACAAACTGAAAGACCTGCGAATCTCAGCCGAGGCGTGATGTACCCCACATCACGTGGGAGCCCGGATTAGATAAGCCACCTCCGCAGAAAATGCCCGAATGCGGAAGGCGCTTTCCGGCTGAGGTCACTCATTTGAGCTGGGCGCGGAGGCCCACACTCGCTCTTGCCCCGATAAAATACTCGTCAGCTATTGACCCTCTTCTCCACTTCGGCTTTCTTCGCTCTGTATCTTTATTCGTTTATGGACTTTTGCTGAGACGACTATCCCAACATGTTCACCGGCAACGGCATCAAAATCTTCACTGGTGCGTCCCCGCACGCTCGCATCGATAATTGGGCCCCGCTCACTGGCCGTCGGTGCAGGCACCAGCCACCCTGAGCTGGCGGAAATCATTACTAGACGGTGCACATTCATCCATACGACCTTGCAAGACATGTGAGGTCCTGACCCAGCCCTTCCCTAGGCTCGGTGTGTCCCTTGGCAAGGCGGACGTGACGAAGAGCGGGGTGGGCGAGACGAATGTGCGCATCACCGAGTCCGTTCGGGAGGACGACGTGTACATCATCAACACCGGTTGCGGCGAGATCAACACCGCGCTCATGGAAGTCTGCATTATGATCCACGCCTGCAAAATCGCTAGCGCGAAGCGCATCACCGCCATCCTCCCCCTCTTCCCGTACGCCCGCCAGGACAAGAAGGACAAGAGCCGCGCACCGATCACCGCGAAGCTCGTCGCGAACATGCTGCAAAAGTCGGGCTGCGACCATGTCATCGTGAGTGCTGCCGCCCCACTCCCAACCTCTATAGCGCATTCTGATGGGCAACGGCGCGCCTGCTGGGACGGGATGGCAGACGATGGACCTGCATGCCTCCCAGATACAGGGATTCTTTGACGTACCTGTAGACAAGTGGGTGTTTCATCACACATAGAACCTGAACGAACGCTCACCCATTCTCATGACGCCCAGCGTAAGTGGTGATAGTTCTGCTTGTCCTATCACCGTTCACACGTGCTTCGCTCTTAGCTCTACGCGGAACCGTCCGCGATTCAGTATATCCGCACTCACTTCGACCTGTCGGACATTGTGATCGTATCGCCGGATGCTGGCGGTGCAAAACGGTCAGTGCTATTTGACACGCGAAGACGTGATCCTGGGGACTCACAGTTGCGGTAATCGCATGTAGAGCAACGTCTATGGCCGACCGGTTAGGCGTTGACTTCGCGCTGTTCCACAAAGAACGCAAGAAGGCAAACGAAGTATCGCGGATGGTCCTCGTCGGTCATGTCAAGGACAAGATCGCGTTCCTGGTGGACGACATGGCCGATACCTGTGGTACGCTGTGTCTCGCCGCGAAACACCTATCCGAGGCCGGAGCCACGAAGGTGTACGCGTTGGTCACGCACGGCATCCTAAGCGGCAACGCGTTGAAGAATGTGGAGGAGTCCGCGTTGGAGAAGCTGATTGTGACGAACACGCTGCCACAATCGGACAACGTTGCGCGATGCGAGAAGATCGAGGTCATCGACATTGGCAATGTGCTTGCGGAGGTGATTCGCCGAAGCCACTACGGGGAGAGCGTGTCAAAGCTGTTCGATGAGGTGCCGTACTAGGGGCCCGAGGACATGCACGACGGATGCGGGCAGAGGCATGTACGGGCGACGCGAGGGCTGGCTGGTGTGTGCCCCGGTGTGGCGTGGCGAGAGGATATAGACGCGAAGGATTTGTACAATGTACCCGAAGCTAATACGACAGGAGTGGACCAAGGATCTGTCAACATTGCCGGAGGTGCGTAAGTGGATTGACTATGATACGCGGAGATCAGAGCCTCGTGGGCGAGGTCGACCGGGATATGGATGCTCGAGGGGGCGTCCGAGTGGGAAATGTGTCACGGCGCACTCCCGACGCGGACTTTGGGAGGAAGCGATCAGTAGAGCTGTTCGGCCTGGCCGCCGTGGGTGCTGCTTGGGTTGGGATGGGAAGCGCAGAGAAGCAGGAGCCGCAGCGGGACATCACGGTCGGCCGCTGATCGCGGCAAATTCTGAGCCGGATGCCGCCAGTTGGCCTGCAGTCGACATGGACGAGCGGGCTTGGCGGACGGGATGTGTGTGTGTATGTATCGGAGAGAGAGGGAGGAGGATGGAGCTGGGTGACGAGGTGGCTGAGGCGAAGGGGGCCGGAAGCTGGAGCACACATGGGCTGAAGGAACGCGTTCTGAACGGGAGGAAGGCGTTCTGGTGCACGCGCCCCCGCTTCTCGGTCCATCAAGGACGTACCCAATCAGCCGATCAGACTCTGGGAGTGAATGCCCTCTGTGGCGTTAGCGGGGAGGCCGTGGCACCCCGCGCTCCCCCGGCATCGCGGCCGCACACCGCGCTCTGCGTGCTCCTTGGCCCTGCACACCACCGCGCCAGACTACTGCAGATCGATCCCGTCAGTTTACACGTAGCGCAACATAGCCTGCCGCACATCTCTGATCGCCCGCACCACCGCATCTGCATTGGCAGTCTCCACCATTCTCGCCGATTGGCAAGGAGATGATAACCGAGGCGAGCAGCCCGTGAAGGCGATCGACTTTGATTCGGAAAGCCCGCTGCTGCACGTCGGATCTCGGGAGTCGCGCTCGCGTGCGCACACCGCCTCGTACAATATAATATGCCGGCGGGCGGGGCGCGTCTCATCTGGAGGGAGGATTGATCTCGCGGGGAGTCGAGAAGAGCGCTAGCGCAGGGCGTTGTTGGGACGGACGAATACGATGTCAGTGACAGCGACAATGCATGCGAGGACCGGGGGGAGAGCGCGCGGACCGGAGCCGGCAGTGCTGGAATGGGGGAGAAACCGGCCAGGAATGGGAGCTCGCGGCGCGCCGGCGCATTGCGGGACCGATAGCGGGGCGGTTAGATGGAAGAAAATAAAGGGAAAATAAATGGGGGAAGGATGGTGATCGGCTGGATGGCTTGTTTCTGTTTCTGTTTCTGTTTCTGTTTCTCGTCTTCCGCGCGAGAGACTGAGAGCGTCCGGCGCTAGCGCCAGTCTCACCGCTCCCTCGAGCTCCCCGCCATCCTCTTCCCTCCGTTCTCTCTTCCGTCTCGCCCTCCCTCCCCCCCGCCCCGCCCTCGTCCCCGCTCGCCGTCGCCCGCTCAACCCCTTTCCTCCCTATCTTTATTCCTTCTCTCACATGCGCTCTGTCCTCTCTCCGCGCTTCCTCTAATTCCTCATCCTCGGGCGATGCGAGCTACACCCATATCATGTACACAAACCATGTCCACCAAGGCCATAATCCCGCTGTCCCCCTCCACAACCCATACCCGAACCACATCCCCAACGGGCACACACAACACCCACACCCGCCGAATCCACCACCACAGCACCCTCCCCCTCCCTCAACCCATCGCGCGCAAGCACAGGCGCCGAAGGAACGCATTACTGTTCAGGCCGTACCATCCGTCACGGTGCAGAACAATGAACTTGTCGTTGGTGACTCCAAGAGCAGTGGGTGTCCATTCTTTCATTCCCCCATGCCGAAACGCATGGTCTGGGTGCGTTCCTCACAGGACTCATGAACGCAATCCTTGCCACAGGCTCGACGCGATCATATACGCCGCTCAAGGTGGTCGGAGATGGGTCGTTCGGGACGGTATGGTTGTGCGATTGGCATGGGACACTACCGCCCAATACATCCCTGTCTGCCATGCAATGCGGTCCTGGGGCGCGGCCCGAATATGCGGGCAAGAGGCTGGTCGCCGTCAAGAGGATGAAAAAGACCTGGGAAGGTGGCTGGGAGGAGTGCAAGAAGCTCAAGGAGCTTGAGGTGCGTCGGTGCAATCCCCCGTCACGCTATGCCCACTGAATCGTTGCCCCGTCTCAAGTCATTACGCGCAATTCCTTACCACCCCAACATTATCCCCCTCTACGACTTCTTCCTCCTCCCTGACACGAAGGAGCTATACTTCGTATTCGAACCGATGGAGGGCAACCTATACCAGCTCATCAAGACCCGCAAAGGTAAACCGTTGGCGGGTGGATTAGTCTCCTCCATCTTTCGTCAGGTCGTCTCCGGGCTCTTCCACATACACGAATCCGGCTACTTTCATCGCGATATGAAACCGGAGAACCTGCTAGTCACGACCACCGGACTATACGACTATCGGCCAGTCCACGCGTTTGCCACTCCCGAATCCCCCCCGGAGAGTGACGTAGTCGTGATTGTCAAGCTCGCTGATTTCGGCTTGGCGCGCGAGACGAAGAGCAAACCCCCCTACACCGAATACGTCTCGACGCGATGGTATCGCGCACCCGAAGTGCTCCTCAAAAGCAGAGACTACTCGAACCCGGTGGATATGTGGGCGCTTGGGACGATCATGGCCGAGTTGGTCAACCTCAGACCCTTGTTTCCCGGGCAGGGAGAAATCGACCAGGTTGCCCGAATCTGCGAACTTCTAGGCGATCCATGCAGGGACTATGGGTTCGACGACCGAGGGAAGCCTATAGGAGGCGGGAAGTGGTCGAAGGGAGTTAAAATGGCTCGTGCAGTGGGGTTTCAGTTTCCGGAAGTACGCATACATCCATCGTTCCCAGTCGCCTTACCTAACGTGTGCTGTCCAGACCCCGCCCAGAGACATCTATGCCCTCTTCGACCGCCTGGTCCCCATCAAACTGGTCGAGTGTATTGCAGACCTACTCAAGTACGACCCTGACTTGCGCCTCACGAGCAGGCAATGCCTCGACCATCCATATCTCCAGGACACTACGCCGCTTAACAACCCGCCAGGCCCTCCAGGCTCCCAAACGACCAATGGGAACGGGGTTTATGCGCGATCTTCGCAGCGGAACGGAGTCTCCCCGGCACGATCGCTACCCTCCGTCACCCCTCGAAGCATGCCTCCGTCGCATCCACACAACTCGCTACCAAGAAGGCCGGAATTCGAGTCGCAGCCACCTGCGGCAACCGTGCAGATTCCGGACGCTTCCTCTTCACATCGCTCGTCCTTCTACGAGTCGAGAAGCCGTGCCAACTCGGATGCACGAGGCGTCCCTCCATATCCGCCGGATGCGGTCCACAACATCCGTCTGCCGAACGGCGTCTCTCCCGTGCAGTCCCAGGCGACGTCGGACTACTCGCATGGGTGGCCGTCGTCGTACGCCTCGGATTCCCAAGGACACTGGGACGCTATGGATATCTCGCCACAGGTGGAGATCCCGCCGGATGGATTTCCACAGTCGATGGATATCCAGACCTCCCCGATGGTGCGCGAACATCCCGCCCGTCCCCAGATCGAGGACCCTATTCACGATGGCGTGCATGGTCACATCCAGGAGGTCACACATCAGCAGGCTCCCAGCAAGCTCGGCAAGTTCAGCTTCGCGAAGAAGACGAGCAAGTGGGGGCTCGGCGGGATGTTCGGGCACGGAGACAAGGGCTCACAAGGCCTGCCTCCGGTGCAAGAGATTTCTGTCGGGTCTGCCGGTTCAACACCGTCGCTCAAGCGCACGCAGTCCTCGAGCACCGACAGCCGGTCGCTTTCCGAGCTCTCCCCGACTCAAGACGCGCCCCGTGTCATCCTGGATCCGAAGCAGCGGAAGAAGGAGGCGGCGCGGATGCAACGCGATATGGAGAAGCAGCGACGGTTGCTCGCGGAGAAAACGCAGAAGGAGCAGGCGCGGGCGGTCATGGAGAAGAGCAAGCGCATCCGCGACTCGTCTGGTGATTTCGAGTGGCGCAGCACCCATGCGGTGGCACTGCTGCACGGTACCGGGCAGGCGTATGCCCAGCACCAGCAGGCGCGCCAGGGTAAGCAGCCTGCGGCAGCTGGGCCTATCCGGCAGACGCAAAGCCATGGCGTCTCCTCCTTTAACGCCGCGGGCGGGAGCTATGCCAGCCCCGTGGACACGCACCCCCGTGGAGACTGGCGGCGGGACGAACGGGTGGCGAAAGCGCGGCGGAGGGACTATGACGACGACCACTCCATGTCGTCCACAGATTTGCCCAGCGGCGTGTCCGTCATCTCCTTCGCGACTGTGGACAGCGACCCTGGCCCTGCACGCCTTCGCCACAGACCGAGCGCTCTCGGTATCAGCCGCATGACGTCGATGTCGTCCCTCGGGACGACGCTCTCAGACGAGTTCTCGCCACACGTACGGTCGTCGACATCTCTCGCGGAACAACAGTTTGCGAACGACTTCCATCTACGCGCTTCTGTAGATTCATCGTCCATATCAGACGGTGGGTCGCCGTCGGTCGCGCCGATGCACATGCTCTCGCTGTCGTCCCCGATACCATGGGCACATCAGGATGGCAGGCAGTCCGGGTCAGAACCTGGGAGCGAACGGCCGTCGCTAACCATCCCACCACAACCGAAGCACCCAACCAGCTTCCAGCCACAGGGCCCGCTCAGCCCGTATGAACATGGGCAAGGGAATGGGATCGGCTACCCATCGAGTCCAGGTGTCGCACCGAAGTCGGCCATAAACCCCATCTTCAAAGTGGTGAGCTTCGCTGTGTATGCTTCGCTTGGGAGGACGTGCGCTGATCGTCATGTATCCTGCAGCCACCACCATTAACGACGCTGATCACACGACCGGGGTCTCTACCACCCTTCTCTCAGCTAGAAGCAGTGGCGGAGGGCGAGTATCCGCCTTTGTCACCGATGTCGTTCACAAATCCGGAAGACCTCGCCAGCGATTGCAGCTAGCCCCTGTGGTCCTGTTTCTCTTCACGTTCTTCATCGCCTGCCTCCACATCGTTCCTCGTCATGGTTCAACTGCTGTATATCCTGGGCTGTCTGTCGCACATCACGCTCGTTCTTGGTTCCTATTTAACGATCCCTTTTGCTCTCATCTCACCTCCACCGCACGCAGCTGCTCACACTGCGCCCTCTCCTATCCTACCACATCCCATGTCGCCCCTACTCCCGCCCTCCTGCACATCCACGACATGCACACACACACCCTCCGCATCGCCTCCCGACTCGTGCACACCGTACCTGTCTGTTGCATTTGTTCGTCGTTCCTTGGACCCCATTGTAGTTTCCGGACTCCCGCCATTCCTGATTTTCTGGATTGCCGCATCCGCCCCCACATCCGCGCAGGCCCGCATGTTGGCCCCGTTACTTTCGCAGTCGCCATCTTGCCGCCCCCGCCGCTATGCCGGCCTGCCCCCACACTCGCTCGCTTTGTTCGTTCTCTCATCCTCGATTTCTCCGCTCTCACTCTCTCCCCACCAGCACCTCTCGCCCGCGCTCGCTCATGTCTCCATCCATACCGCGCGCTCTCCCCATTCGTCTTCACACGGTACATTATAATTCGACCCCTATTCAGACGGCGCGCGCACGCCAGCGGCGGCGCGCGTCGTCGCCTGCGCGGCCGTATCTCATCGCATCGCTCGCATATTGCCCGCCGCCCCCGCCGGGCGCGCGGAGCCTTACCTATCACTTATCATACCTAGACTACATTTCAAGTGTATTTGTACCCTCCTCGTGGCAGGCAAGAAAAGGAACTTAAACATCTCCCTCTGCACGCGTGCGCCGCCGCCGGGTCCTCCGCGCCCAGTGTGTATTCCGGCCCTGGGTGGGGCAGGAGAAGGACCGCGTTCGGCGACAGAGTGAGCGTTCTCGCCGGAACGTTCGGGGGTCGGTCTCAGCTGGCCTGCACACGGCAGGAAAAGGAAGGGGCTGACAGGCGTGGGCGCGTGCCAAGCCTGCCTGGCGTGTTCGCCCGCTCGAAGAGCAGCACAATCGCCGTGCACGGCGTGGGTGTACTGCACGTCGCGGAGGCTCACGTACATACACACACATCTCGCGTCCCTCGCGTGCCACGCAGTCGACGCCGGCCGCTGGCAGTACGAAGCTCGCTCAGACTGGATCCGACAGCGCTGTGCACGAGCGTGACAGCGCGGTGTCGATCCGCGCGTCGAGTGCAGCGCACACGCGCAAAGGCCGACCAGTGCTAGCTAGTGAGCGCGGAGCGGCTTGTGCGAGTCCGTGTGGCCTGGGCCGCTCCTCCCGCATCTGAGACTCACACGGACAAGAATGGGGCTGGCGATTCATCGGAGCGAGCGAGGGCGCGGCCGGGGACTATTCGCCATGCGCCGCGGCCGGGTGTTTGGACGTCTGAACCTTCGGCGGCAGGCTGATGTGCCCCGCGCGAGACATCCCGAGCGGGGGCGGTGCGCTTGACTGACGGACGCGGGGTGTTAGGACGAGAAGCGGGGTTGCGTGTCTGTGCTAATTCGGACCGAAGGATGGATGGGTGGATGAATAGACGGATGGATAGACGGATGGATTAGATAGAGGTGGAGAGACAAGCGTCGCAGAGGGCGGGTATGTCTTCGCGTGTGCGATCGGGGTTCACACGAACAGCCTCCCGGGCCCGCAAACTCGACTTTGACATCGGGGGGAGGGAATTTTGAAATGTCAGTATCTGATCCCGGTAAGAGAGACCGCGGTCACAGTGCAACAATCGGATGAGGAGCGGTCCTGAATGGTATTGGTCGGCTGGAGACTCGTTAATACAGAACAGGGACCAATTTAGTGGTGGTGATGAGGTGCCTGCTCGAAACGCAGCCCGCTATAGCAAATGCTGATGAGGGACTACCCCGGTATGCGGGAGTGGCAAAACGTACCAATAGCTGTGTGCCATAACAAGCAAGAAGACGAACACCGTTAAATCTCCCCCGACGATAGGAAGGCAAAATCGAGGAGACGCACCCGCACGCCCGAGGGCCCGGCTTGTCCTGTTCATCTGTCAGTCTATCTAGTTTGCTATATGATAGACGAGCTACTGACCAGGTTGATGAAGATCTTCGGGTGTCCAAGGGGGCCTCCTCCTGTTCAAAGTGAGTGGACTTTGTGGACTTGATACAGGCAGCACGTACCGCCGTCACAGACGGCCTTGCGACCTTGGACAACACGGATGGGCTCCTGAGCGATCATCTCCATCGCGCTGAGGGGGTTTGGCTGGAGCTCAAAGATGGTCTGCTCGAAGCGGGGGCCGGAGTGGGCCTGAGGGCGCGGCCGTTGGCTGGTCGACCAGGTGGTGGGGTAGTTGGGTGCCTGAGGCACTGCGGCGGCAGTGGAGGGAGCCTCATGAGCAGCAACAGGAGTGGAGGAGGAGGAAGAGGAAGAGAGGCGGGTGAGGGGGCGGGCGATGCCCTGGAGGGCTCGGCGGGCGAGCATGACGGCGAGCAGGACGGAGTAGGCGGGGCCGGATTAGGCAAGGGGCGGGGGTGAGGTCGGGAGGGCCGTGGGAAAGACGCGGCGAGGGCCGGGGGGTCTGGGGTAGGCGCGCGGTGACCGGGTGGGTGACGTCAGAAAAGGAAGGAGCGAGGACTATTGCGGCCCATGCTCGAACGTTCTCGCCGGCCGTGTCGGGCGCGTTCGTGCTATTTCGACGGCTTTCGACAGGAGCAAGCTGCGGTATATATACTTACGTCCCCGCGACAATGCAGCCCCCAACTTATACTTCACGACTTACGAGCATCTCTTGCTTTATACCCTTCTACCCTAAACCCCCTTTTCTCCTTTCTTCTTTACGACTGCCATGGCGTCGTCCATGAACTTCACCGACAAGACCCAGGAGTCCCTGGCGGCAGCAATCCAGCTCGCCAAGGACTACGCCCACGCTCAGGGTAAGCTTACACTATGCCGTCACCGCCACCGTTCGTCGAACTTGTTACTGACTTGAGACGCCCAGTACATCCCGCCCACATCGCCTTCGTTCTCCTCAATGAGGGCCCAGGCGAAGGGGGTGCACCTGCTTCAGGGTCACACTCGCTATTCGCCTCCGTCATCGACAAGGCCGGTGGTGACTCGGTAAGTAACATCTGAATGATGGAATTCGTACCGTTTACTGATGTGGCGGCACAGGTTGCTGTACGGAGAGGGCTTCAGAAGCTCATCGTCCGGCTCCCGGCCCAATCACCACCACCCGAGGAGGTCTCTCTAAGCACAGCCGCTCTCAAGGTCCTGCGCGAAGCCGAGTCGTTACGCAAGACCATGCACGATTCGTACATCGCCCAGGACCACATCCTTGCCGCCCTCATCAAGGATCACACCATTCAACCCGTCCTCAAGGAGGCTGGTCTGACCGAGGAGGTCCTCAAGACCGCCATCGACCAGATACGCGGCAACCGTCGTGTCGACAGCAAGAACGCGGAGCAGGGCTTTGACGCACTCAACAAGTACGCCGTCGACCTCACCGCACTTGCCGAGGAGGGCAAGCTCGACCCCGTCATCGGTCGTGACAATGAGATTCGCCGTGCCATCCGCATTCTTTGCAGGCGGTAAGTACATCTGTATTCTCACCCACTCGACATCTCACTCAACGCTCCCAATCTACAGGACAAAGAACAATCCTGTCCTCATCGGTGAACCCGGTGTAGGAAAGTCTGCCATCGCAGAAGGCCTGGCGCAACGTATCGTCAACCGCGATGTCCCGGCTTCGCTCATCGCTCGTCTGTACTCCCTCGATATGGGTGCCCTCATGGCGGGTGCCAAGTACAAGGGCGAGTACGAGGAGCGTATCAAGTCCGTCCTGAACGAAGTCGAGAAGGCCTCGGAGGAGGGACCCGGTATCATCCTCTTCATCGATGAGCTTCACCTCATCATGGCTGGCCGGGGTGCGGAGGGTGGCGGTATGGACGCCGCCAACCTCTTCAAGCCTTTGCTTGCCCGTGGTAAGCTTCGGTGCATCGGCGCGACCACCCTTGCCGAGTACCGGAAGTACATCGAGACGGATCCCGCCCTCGAGCGTCGGTTCGCCCAGGTGCTCGTCAATGAGCCGTCGGTTCCCGAGACGATCTCCATCCTCCGTGGTATCCGTGAGAAGTACGAGGTCCACCACGGTGTCCGGATCCACGATGGTGCGCTCATCGCGGCCGCGCAACTTGCCCACCGCTACCTCACCTCAAGACGGTTGCCCGATTCTGCTATCGACTTGGTTGATGAGGCTTGCGCAAGGTGAGTTGATTGCTTGCCACACCGCTTGCATTTTTTTTTACTGACTGGTGCTTTCAGCGTTCGTGTCACTCGCGAGACTGCTCCCGAAGCCATCGATAAGCTCCAGCGTCGCAAGCTCGAGCTTGAGGTCGAAATCCACGCTCTCGAACGGGAGAAGGATGACGCCTCGAAGGAGCGTCTCGTCGCTGCGCGCAAGGCCATCGCCGACGTTGAGGACCAGCTCAAGCCTCTCCAGGCCGCGTACGAAGCCGAGAAGAAGCGTGGAGACGAGATCAACTCCGTGCGTCGGCGGATCGACGAACTCAAGGCAAAGGCCGACGAGGCTGAGCGTCGGTACGATCTCGCAACCGCGTCCGACCTCAGGTACTACGCCCTGCCCGACCTCCAGAACAAGCTCGCGCAACTCGAAGCGAAGAAGGCCGAGGAGGACGCTGCTCGGGGTTCCGGTACCGACACCGTCACTCCAGAGCAGATCGCTGAGATCGTCGCGCGCTGGACAAACATCCCTGTGACGCGGTTGATGAGCACGGAGAAGGAGAAGCTGCTCCGCATGGAGAAGATCCTTGCGGACAGCGTGGTCGGCCAGCCCGAGGCGGTTAAGGCAGTCGCGAATGCGATTCGTCTGAGCCGCTCCGGCTTGCGGAACGCCAACCGCCCGATCGCAAGCTTCCTGTTCGCTGGTCCCTCCGGTACCGGTAAGACCTTGATGAGCAAGACGGTAAGTTCTGAACTACTTCCGTTTCGTTTACAGAGTACTGACGTTTCCTTTGCCAGCTCGCCACCATCCTCTTTGACTCCCCCGATGCCATGATTCGTATCGATGGGTCTGAGTACTCTGAGAAGCACTCGATCGCTCGTCTCATCGGTGCTCCTCCGGGCTATGTTGGCCACGACCAGGGTGGCCAGCTTACCGAGTACATCCGTCGGAAGCCGTACTCGATCATCCTCATCGACGAGATCGAGAAGGCCTCGCGGGAGTTCTGCCAGCTCTTCCTCCAGGTCCTCGATGACGGTCGGTTGACCGACGGCCAAGGCCGTATCGTCGACTTCCGCAACACCGTCATCATCATGACCAGCAACCTCGGTGCGGCGTTCCTTAACGAGATGGGCGAAGGCCCCGTTAAGCCCGCCACCCGCGAGCTCGTCATGGGCGCCATCCGCAACCATTTCGCGCCCGAGTTCATCAACCGTATCGACGAGATCGTCATTTTCGTGAGTGTTCACTTGCTCTGTCCAGCATCCACAACTGGTATACTGACTGCCTGTCTCACAGCGCACGTTGTCTCGCAGCAACATGCTGAAGATCGTCGACATCCGGCTCAAGGAGGTCCAGGAACGCCTCGCGGACCGGAAGATGCGGATCGAGCTGGACGACGCGGCGAAGAACTACCTGATGTCCGTCGGGTACTCGCCCGCGTACGGCGCGCGGCCGCTCAACCGCGCGATCCAGTCCGAGCTCCTCAACCCGCTCTCGGTCATGATCCTGTCCGAGCGCGTCCGCGACGGCGAGACGGTCCGCGTCACGTTCGACGGCCCGCACAACCGCCTGCAGATCATCCCGAACCACGAGGGCACGGGCGAGAGCATGGACGTCGACTACGCCGACGACGACGACATCGAGATCGAGGAGATGGACTAAAGCGCGCGTGCGGCGCCCGGACTCTGACCGCTTGCGCCGGACGGATGTGATGTGTACGATGTAGCATAGAGCGGACTGTGCAAGGCGACCCTTGCAGGTGACGACCTAGTGTATAGCGAGTTTATATCTTGCATCTGTATTTGTAGACCACGCAAAAGCACTGTACGATAGCATGCTAATGCAATTCCTCTTCGCTCCTTTGAAATGCGTGTAGTGTGACTTGGTATTGTGAACCGCAGTCTCGATAGTTGCATCTCGCAGCTCACAGTGCAGTACTGACATCCCATAATAGTCCGTGGGCGATACTACATAGCCATACGAGCCCAGCTCTCAAGCTCAAGCATCATCTTCTCGCTTGATGACCGGACGTCGATCATCCACCCTGACATTCCTCAGCCGTACAGTCTGGGGGATACTCTCCCTCGCGACTCGCGGCACGGTAATGAGCTGTATAGGCGTATCGGAAGTTTTTAGCTATCGCAGCTACAGTGTGAATGCAACAACGCCTCACCCTCTTCCCGCGCTGCTCCTGTTTCAGCCCGATATCATGGACGTGCGCGCTGCGGTGCTTGTCGACCATATAGTAGAATGCCTCGACGACCCACGGCTCGCGGATGTTCCAGCTGCGGCCCTTGAGCCTGCGCCGGTCGTCCTCGGGGATCGCGTCCACCGCGAGGTCGTCGTCCGAGAGCCGGAGGAGGTCGAGGAGGAACAGGCACCCGTCGACGTCGCAGGCCCACTGGAACGTCGCTGTCAGCTGCGGCGGGTAGAAGAGCGCGGACGGGACGAGCGCGGCGAGGTTCGGGTCGGCGCGCGAGGGCGGCGCGGAGGAGGAGCTCGAGGGCGAGCCGGGCGGCGTCGACACGGGCGAGAAGTCGCGGTCGTAGGAGCGCGTCGGGACGAGCGGTTCGGGCGTGGGCGAGCGCTCGTGGTGGTGAGTTTGCCGGCCTGTGGAGGACGTAGGGCGGGACGTGCTGGAGACGTTGTGCGGCGCGCCGCGTCTCTGCGGGAGCATGGGGCGAGGCGCACGGTCAGCCGAGCGCTGGAGGAGTGGCTAGGCAGCTCTCACCTGGTTGTTGCGCCTCGTGCGCTTGGGCCTGCGGGGCGGCGGTGGGAGCATGGCGGCGAAGTCGTCCATTGTAACATCGCCGCCCTGCATGACGCCCCACGGCCGCCCCTCGCGCGCGGCCTCGTGCCGCATACGGCGGACGTCGTCGAGCCAAGCGCTCCAGCTGGGAACGTGGAACAGCTTGTCCCGCTTCATGAGCTTGACCTCCTCGACGAGCCATTCGGCGTGCGTCGCGAACAGCGACGCGACTTCTGCGCGCGAGACGTGGCGGAGGGTGTGCTCGCGCCCCTTGCGCATCTGCCCGCCTGTGTGGGGCTCGACGTCCGAGTCGTCCGAGTCGTACACGGGTCGGTGCTTGCGCGCTACGGGGTGCCGGGCCATGTGATGGAGATAGACGTCGATGAACCATTCAGGTGTACGTTGCTCGTTCGGGATGTGTGCCAGTTTGTAGGCGTTTGTGCCACCTTCGAGCTCCAAGAGAGTTTGCAAGACGCGCATTAGGCGATAGCGTCCTAGGTACTGCATGAATAAGGTGAAGTGAGAAGGAAGAGCATGCGATGAATAGGCACGTACGTGTATGCTTCGAATATACGTGTGGACATGCAGGCTGGTCACCTTGTAGGAGCGGTACTCCTGACCCGGTATGCTGTAGCTCGGGAAGTTAGCATGATCAGGTTAGCATGGGCTAGAGTGGGGTCTACCGCGATTGCAATAGAATAGCATCAGGAGCACGATCCGCTGCGAACGCATCTAGTCAGGTCACGACTGGATGTGAATGCGAGTACTTAACTTACACATGAGATATGTCAGCCGATTCTTGACGCCTTGTATCATGACTTTGACCTTCATTTGGCCGCCTCTGAAACCAGGTGTGGGTGCATAGAGCCTTTCAAGCGTGAGTCCACTCGTGGCTGTGCGTGACCCGTTGGCGAGTTTGGCCTGTATTTCCCGCTCACGTAGTTCGGCCTCTATTTCTTCGATTGCCTGGCTGGTAAGCCAGTCGAGCTTCCCTATTCCCAGTATGCCGCGGAAGCGGACTGGGTATTTGGCCCGTTCTTCGTCGAATCTGAGCTGGCGAACTTCCGTTTCGTCGAGTCTGTCGAGTCATGACGTTTCAGAGATGAGCAGCCCGGGTGAGTGGGTATCTATACCCTGTCAGTTTGTCGTTGCATTCGAGGCATAGCTCGTCGAGGATGATTGGCTTGGCCCGCGTTGTGTCGGGACATTTGCTTGTGAGTGCCTCTTCCTCGGCGAAGGGTCCGAATGGCTCTGCGAGCAGGTCTTCTATGCGTACCACTCTGCGTGATGGCATTACGATGGCAGAAATGCAGCTAAAGGAGAACGAAACACGACGGGACGCTATTCAACGCGACTCGGACTAAGACTGGCCGCGGATGCGACGTCTGACGCTGCCGCAAACACACCCCGGGGACTGCACAGCACGGGCCGGCGGCGTGGACGCGAAAGTGGCGGGCAGCCACGTGATCTAGCCCCAAAAGGCAAAGACTGTAGCGGGGGCGTGTTGAGCGCAGTGTCCTGGATGCGGAGACAGTCGCTGCTCCCGTCGGCCAGTCCACCACCACGCCCCCGCTCGCTCTCTTCATGGCCGTCGACTCCGGCGACCCCTCCATCTCTATCCCAGTTGGCATTGTCATCGGTCTTCTTGCATCATTCGTTCAGTCTCTCGGTCTCACCATCCAGCGCAAGAGCCATGTCCTGAACCAATCACTCCCGGAGGACCAGCAGAAGGTCGAGCACCGCAGGCCGTACGTCGCCCTCCCGTCCGTTCATGTCTGCTGCTCACATCTCCTCAGTCTTTGGCTTCTAGGCTTTGGTATGCATGCATTCCGCTGTATCCGAACCGCGCATGGACTGACACTCCGAGGCTGCAGCCATCTTCATCTCCTCGAACCTGTTCGGATCTGTTGTCCAGATCGCCTCACTCCCTGTCGTCATTCTCGCCCCGCTCGGCGCAGTCTCACTCCTATGGAATGCCTTCTTTGCCCGCCTCCTCCTCGGCGACGTATTCTCGCCATGGATGGCTCTCGGCACCCTACTCATCGCCGGCGGAGCTGTGCTCATCGCTGTCTTCGGCATCGTCCCGGAGCCCACTCATTCCCTGCAAGATCTACTGCGGTTGTTCAACCGTCCTGCCTTCATAGCGTACTTTTCACTTCTGGGGTTCGCCGTATTTGTTTGGCTGGTTGTGGTGAGTTGTCACCGCACGCGACCGTGATGTCTGCTGAGCGCCATGACATAGACCCATGTAGTGGAGTACTCCTATGTTCGTCGGGTCAAGCTCGCAGACGTTAGTCCGCCACTTTTTCCCCTTCTGGCCCCCAACTCGGCCCCCTCCCTCCTCACTACTGCGACAACCGCCACGTCCGCAGTGGATCCTGCATCGGCGACAGAGCGCACGCCGCTCATCGACCGCAAGCCACATTCTCGTTCAAAGTCACCCTCGCCCTCCTCATCCATTCGTTCTATCATCACTAGCCCCCTGTCAGAGAGCGTAAAGTCACCGCGGACACCCATATTCCTTGCATCCTCTTATGCATCCATATCCGGCATTCTCTCGGGCATGTGCCTCCTCTTCGCGAAGAGCGGCGTAGAGCTTCTATTGCTGACAATCAACGGTAACAACCAATTCTGGCGGTGGCAGGCGTGGGTGCTCGTCCTCGGACTGGTCGTCTTTGCTCTCCTGCAGCTGTGGTACATGCACAAGAGCTTGATCCTTGCTGATCCCACATTAGTATGCCCACGTGAGTACTCCTCTCACGCCACTTCGCCGTATGCTGATCAGCCTCCGTACAGTGGCATTCTGCTTCTACAATCTGTCTAGCATCGTGAATGGCTTGGTTTACTTTGACCAGTTCTCGGTGCTTTCTACGCTACACCTACTCTTGGTGTTGCTCGGCATTGTCGTGCTGCTGTCCGGTGTGTGGATCATCAGCTTCCCACCAGGCGGCGGTGGCGGTGTCGACATTGGCACCTGGAACGAAGAATCGGCCACCGAGATGGAACTCACGGGCGAGGAGAGCGGACTCGAAGATGAGGGCCCATACGAGGACGAGCCGTTGCCCATGCACGAGCATGCCCAGACCGAGTCTGCGCGAGGGCGCACGCCGTCAGGCTTGGGCCTGCACATCATCACGGAGCCTCCACCTCCGGTTCCAGAACCACAGCTCTCTCCAGCGCTGACCAGTCCTACTCGACCGAATCCGCGCGTCGGTCGTTCACATGCCCGGCAGCAGACAGATAGCGCTCTGCTCAGCTCGCCGCCCTCGCGACGCTCACGATCAACATATACGACGAGCCCAGGACCTGATGCCAGTCTGGGAGCCGACCTTCACTCGCCCACGCTCTCGGCCCGGCGCCGGCGACGGACGACGCTCGGAGTCTCAGCATCCGGCGCGTCCGCAGGCGCGTCGTCGCTCAGCCCGCCGCCGCACTTCCCGCTCCCGCTCTCGCCGAGCGCGAGCGGGATCGGCGGGTTCACGATCGGGCTCTCGCCGATAAGCCCCGGGTTCTCCATCGTGCCCCGCGAGCGGCGGCGGCGGGCCACGCCGGGGCACGGGAGCGCAGGTGGCAACGGGGGCAGCACCGCAAGCGCGAGCGGAAGCGGGCCTGATAGCCTCGGGGGCGCGCCCGCCGCGGGCTTGGCTAACACGCGTACGCTCCCGGTCCACGGCTGGAAGATGCGACGGGTCGTGAGCGAGGGCGATGCGGGCGCAACAGCAGCAGCAGCAAGCGTCGGCGATGCCGGGCACGCGCCGCAGCGCGCGGCTCGGGGGGCAGCTGGCTTGCCTTACGGTACGGACCTGGAGCGCGGCACGCCTGGGACAGGCGGAGAAGAGGACGGCGGGGAGGGCGCCGGGGGGCAGCGCCGGGCGAAGGGTAGGTGGAAGTGGCTGCGGGGCGTGTTGGGCGGTGCGGATCCACGAAGGTGAGTGGTGGCGGGAGATGCGCTAGAGCGGATGTCGTATGTGGTCCTGGGCTCCCAGCGCGGGGAGGGCCCCGTCGGCGGAGGTAGACGGAGGGGGAATCGTGCGAGGGCGGCGCCGGCGTCGGTATATAGACGTTGATGCGCGCGCGTATGACTCTGACACTCGCGCGGTGCCACTTAGTTACTGTATTACAGCTGCAGGGGCGGATATCCCAGAGGCGGCGTAGCACGATACCCTAGCGAGTAAGTGCGGACGGTGATTGCAGCTTTGTTGGGTGGATACCAGGACGACGCTAAGTTGTACGGATGGAGCCCTGGTCCGAAGAAGCTAGAATGTGTGCGCGTGGGTTCGCGGGAGACGTCGAGATCTTGAGACGGAGTTAGCGCTCTCCGGCAGCCGCGGAGGAGAGCAGGGGAAGGTTCTGTCCTGGATACGTCAACCGCGTGCAGTGGAATGGCCCATGGTGGCCAGGCACCGACGGCCATCTTGCGCCCACATAACTGTCAGTGAAAATGAAAACGAGGGCAGGAGGCTGCAGTGGACGATGCGCGACGTCGGCGGGGAGGTTGGGACGAGGGTGCGCCGGTGCGGAGGAGTCGGCGATCTAACCCGTCTGAGTTGGCCTTCCAGAGAAGGGTACTAGGAAACCCGATCAGGCTAAACGGACCCGCCACCATCAACCGGATCTCGATTGCCAGATACGCGAGTGCTTCGCGACGTGTGTCCACGTGATCGCGTATCTACGCTGCGCCCCCTGCGCCATTGCGCTGGTCCAGCCGTTGCTCCCACTCCCTCCTTCTCGCGCGCCCGCTGATGCTCCCAAACAACACCCAACCGCCGACGTAGAGGGCCGAGCGCCTTTGTAGGGCGAGGCCGTCGCGAGATTCCGTGAAGGGTGCGCGGGCGTACCGCAAAAGGAGCGAAGCAGGAGGAGGTTAGAGTCGGGGTGCCCTGGCTAGAGGCAAGGCACAGTGTGGTGACGTGGCAAAGGCCGAGGGGGAACCGCAAGAGTCGCGGGTTTTCGCGAGTTGAATTTCGCAGTCTCGCGGAGTCGCGAGTCGCAGGTCGCAGTCGCAGTCGCAGTTCGCAGTAAGGTCGCAGGGAGTTCGCGGGCGCAGTGTAAGCTCAGTGTTGAGATCCCAAGAAGGGGAAGGGGGAATCTGCATTGACCGGCGCTTCGCCGTGTATTTTACAGGCCGAGTCCATAACTAAGTCCATCAATAAATAACACAGAAATTCCGCGGCCGCGGGGTCGCGCCCGCGAAGAGTTGTGGCCCGCGTCGCGATGTCCCACTATCACGGGACCGCGCCTCCGCGCCTGGAATCCGCGAGCGCCCGGAATTAGGCCCGCGATGGCCGGAGATACGTCCTCTGTCCTGCCCAAGTCCGTCCGTGGCCTATGTGCATCCGCGGGCGGTGCACGAGTTTGCGAAAGGAGCAGCGCGGCCGAGAAGGTTCGAGTAACACCCGCCACGAGGATACCGCGAGTCCGCTAAAGCGGCAAATCGGGGCCTAGCGAGGCCCTGGGCGCGTCACCGCGCGGCTTCTGGCGCGTCGAGGACGGCGTGCTGGAAGGCGAGGAACGCGCCCGTACGCGTGTAAAGGGGCGCGGAGATGGGGGGGGCGTGGCGGGCGAGGGGGAGATCAAGCGCGTAATGAGGGCGCGATGGCGGAGAGGGCCCTCCCGGCCGGATGGAGCTGCAAAAACATAGGACCAGGTGCGTTTCAGGCTCGGGCTCGCGAGCTCGGAACCAGTGCCCAGGGACGAACCGTCGAGCCGACCATCGGCCAGCGACTCTTGTCTTTCCACTCCATCCTCGCACTGCTCTCGACTTCGAGGGTACGGCGCGCCCTCTCTCCTTCAAGGCTGTCCTGCTGTCCTTGCTTCACCCTCTTTTTCCTTTCCGTCCCCTCCGTCCCCTTGTCTCTGTTTCCCGCCCGGTTCGTGTTGTTCTCCTGCCCGTGCTCTCTTAGCTTCCCCTTCCGTCTTTCTTTTGCGTCATCACCACTATGCACAGTCCTAGAAAACGCGCAAACGCGCCGGTGCAGCCCCTCGCCGTCTCTGCGACGCCGGGGCCGCCGATTGGGGAGAAGATCCTCAAGTCCCGCTTCTCCGAGGACGAAGCGGGCAGGACACACGGCGGCGGCGTCGGATGCACATCTTCGTCCCTCCTGTCGCGCAAGCCGACCCAAAAGTCGAACATGTCGCTACGGTCCGCTGCGAGCGGCTACTCGCGAGACACGCATGGCGGCGGTGGCAGCGGCGGCGTCGGAGGGAGCAGCGCTGGCGGCGCCAGGCCCAGCAGCAGCGGGCGGCGACACGGCGCAGGCCGAGCGATAGTTGCCCCTGACCCGATCATAACGATCTCCAACAGCGTTGGTGGCGGGGGAGCGGGCGCGAACGCGAACAAGGACGACCGTGACGCCCAAAACGGCGCCCAGCACGGCCTCGCCTCGCCCTCCTTCTCCTTCTCCCACAACACCTCCACCATCTCCTTCCACTCCGCTGCCGACGACGACGACTTTGTCACCGTCGACCACCCCTCCCATCCCCCCGTCGAGCACGCCGTCGTCCCCGCCCGCACTGACAAGGCCGCACGCGTGCTTGGCATCCGCCAGCGCCAGAGCATGGAGCCCATCCCTGGCTCTAACCGCAACTCCCTCGCCTCCGCCCGCTCCGCGCCCCCCTCCGTCAGCGCGCCGCCCCCGACGCCCTCAGGGCCCACGCTTCCCCTCGCGTCCCTCTATGTCGTCTCGGGCCTCCCGAAGAGCCCCCACACCTGGACGCTCGCCGACCCGGACTCGGTCATGGGCCTGCACCACAGCGAGGGCGCCGTCGGCCGCTGGTGGAGGCCAGAGGTGCTCGGGAGCACCATAAGCCCCGGCGCAGGCGGTGGGAAGCGCAAGAAGAAGAACAAGGCCGACGACGGCACGACCGTCTTCAGCTCCTCGGGCCATCTCAGCAAGCAGGAGGTCGGGAAGATGCTCTCCAAAGCTCTCAAGGTGCGTTCCTGTTCCCCGCCCTCCCTGTCCTCTGTGCGGGTCCGTGACGCGCTTCGCTTCGCTTCCAGCTCTCCTTCACCCGCGAAGTCGAGATCATCGCGTCAACCCTCCAGCCCGCGTCTACCGTGCACACCTTCACGTTCAACCTCCCCGCGCCGGCGACGCCGCTCGCGCCCAGTCCGTCCACCGACATGCTCCGTGCATCCGTCCTGACGACGAACACGGACGTCTCCTCGTACGCTTACCCGTACACGGACGATCCATTCAGCCGTCACGCTCGCCCCTCCTCCGCGTACCTCGGCCCCACTTCATCTGCGTACCTGTCGCCCAACGGGCATAGCGCGGGCCCGCGCCTGCCCAGCGAGCTCGGGAGCGGGATGGGGAACAGCGGCGCGGGCGGACAGATAACCTACCACGGCGTCTGTCTCACCGTGTGGTCCCATGCTGACGCCGAACGATCGGCTGCAATCCGGCGCACGCTAGAAGCGAGCCGTGCGAGAAAAGAGAGTGCGCAGAGCCTGGTCGCCTCGCGTACGCGTCGTCACGCGTCCGACGCGACGAGCACAGCCGATCCCTCCGCGCAGGCACGCCGTCGTGCGAAACTCAGCTCGCGCGGGCCCTGGGGCGCCGGCACCGACGCAGAGACCGACCTCGACGTCGAGACGGACGGCGAGGGCGGTGCGGTGAGCGAGAGCGACTACGACGTCGCGAGCACCGTGGGACACACACCCGGCGAGAGCACCCTGTTCCTCCCTGGCGACACCGTCTTCTGGTTGCCGTACGCGTTGAGTGAGTAGCGTTCACCCTGATCGAGCTTATGCGTGCGGGAGCTGACGGAGACGCGCGCGTTCTAGCGTTGGTGTCACGCTTCCCGATCTACGATCTCATGCGGGACTACCTCACGCTCTCGTGGGCGCGTTTCTCCAAGGACGTGCAGTCGCACACGCTACAAATCAGCAAAATTCTCTCGCACCCCGCGCCACGCCCGGGCGAGCTCGTCCGCCTCGACGCGTCCTCCGCGACCGCCCAGGGCGGCGCGGAGACCAGTCTCGAGGTTGTCGCAAGGTTCCCCGGCGGACTCGACTTTGGCCGTGGGCTCGTCGACGTCAACTTCACGATGTGGCCGCTCTTCAAGTGCTTGAATATCGACAACATCCTCACAATCTGCGAGGTAAGCCCCTTTTTTCCGCGCTTCCGCGGGTGATCCTTGAGGCATGTGCTGTGCTGATACCCTGAGCTAGATCGCACTCGCGCCGACCGGCCGCATTCTGTTCTTCTCGCGGCACCCGGCCATGCTTGGTATCGCCGTGATGACAATCAAGTACCTCGTCGAGCTGCGCGGGTGGAGCGGCGTTGCCCTCTCCGCCGTGCACTCGCGCGATGCGAAAATTTACATTGACGATCCTGGTCCGTGGATCATTGGTCTGGCTACCGAGTCGCGTTATGCTGTGCGTCCCGCGCCAGAGGTGTGCGTCGTTGACTTGTGAGTGCTTTTCTTGTTACGAGTGTGATACATACTCAACGAGACCTGTAGGGATATAAACTACTTGAACTGCGCTGCGCCGCCTCCGGGCGTTGTGTCATCCAAGCAGCAACGTGACCGTTATCGCCAGAGACTCCTTACTGCCTTCGAGCCGCACTATCATCCCGACCATTGTGTGCCGAGGTCAGTTCCTGCCTTGCTATCTATGCTATGATGCTCACGCGTTCCTTCCAGTGAGTTCAAGGAGGCCTTCCCCGCTGGGAGGTTCCGTCCGGTGTGCAAGATCCAGGCCAAGCGTGGTGCTGCGTCGACAGCGGTGGCGGACATGGTCAAGCCACCAGACTGGTGGCAGTCCACCCGCATCATCCAAGCGTTTGACGCCGTGCTCGCGGACAAGATGAAGAAGCCGTCGCTCCTGAAGCGCATCAGCTCGTTCGGCAGCGTGCGCCCACCACCGCGTCTGAGCCCCGCAGAGCAGCACATTCAGCTCTCGATCCGGAAGCGTGCTTCGGCGTTCGTCGACGCCCGCGACGACCTGGAGACGAAGATTGGGCGGCTGTCGCGCCGCCTGAACTTCCTCATGACGGAGTCGGACCTCTGGCGTGACAAGTTCGTCACGTTCGAGCAGTACGCGGAGAAGCTGAGCGTGGAGGCGAGCGACCTGCGCTCGAAGATCAACAAGGAGCAGAAGGAGACGAAGCGCCTGTCGAGCATGATTACCATGACGGCGGCAGAGAAATCGAAGCTGCAGCAGCGTGAGTACTTCATTCATGTCCGCTCCCTTCTTGGTTGGGGCGCCATGGGGGAAAGACGGGTCATTAACGTTGCGTGTGTTTTCCCACCTACAGAGCTTCAGGAGACGGAGAAGGCGCACCTCTCCGCGCAGCTCGAGCTGCAGCAGATGCGGGAGGCGATGGAGAAGATGGAGGAGGAACGCGCGGAGATGATCGCGGAGGTGGAGGCGCAGATCGAGCGGGCGCTCGCGCACATGGCCGTCGACGTCGACGACTCCGACTACGGCGGCTCGCGCCCGAGCAGCCGTCTCTCGTCGCGCTCCGCGCCGAGCACGTACCGGCGCGGGAGCGAGTCGCGCACGCGCCCGCTTCGCTCGTTCAGCACCGAGTCGACGCTCGCCGAGTCCTACGCGGGCGACCTCCGGGACGAGTTCACGGTCCAGCCGGAGCGCGCGACGGGGACGCTACTCGAGGAGCCCGAGGAAGAGGCGGAGGAGATCGAGAAGATGAAGAAGAAGCGCTTCTCCGCGATGGAGATGGACGCGGATGGCATGAAGGCCGTCGATGAGGGCATCAGCCAGAAGAGCGACAAGATCGCGCAGAAGGTGCTCCAGATTCAGCGCAAGGTACGCCGTGCCTTCTTCGTATACTTCCTTCGCGCTCGGCGGAGTTTCGCTGACGCGCCGCTTCATTATCACAGCTTGAGAATGCTCTCGCGGCTGATGCGTACCGTCGGTCGCTGGACAGCGAGAGCGAAATATCCGAGGGCGGCCGCTCGCGCACGCGCCGTTCGAAGCCGAAGGCGAGGAATTTCACCGGTTCGCCCGCGCTCTCGGGCCATGACACCCCCGTCCGCCGAGGCGAGGCGAGAGGGTCGTCCGATCTGAAGGACCCGACGCTCTCGTCGGCGTCTGAAAGCGAGACCAAGACCGAGATCGCTCCTGAGGACCGACCGCGCCCGCACGTCACGACCTCGACGCTCGAGCTCCCGAACCTGCGCAAGATCCCGTCGAGCGCGTCGATCGGCGCCTTCTCGCCAGCAACGGTCACGCCGACGACGCCGTCGCTGACCCCCGGCGCGAGTGCCGCGACGGACGACGAGGACACGGACTTTCAGAGCGCGTACTCGGCCAGCCCACGCGGCAGCTACGGCAGCTTCGAGCATCACGCGACGAAGCCGCATGACACGCTGAGCAACGACAGCGACCAGGGCACGCCGACCGGCCTCTCCGGGGACCACCTCGACGAGTTCGGGTCCCGCCAGGAGTTGGCGCTGAAGGGCCGGGAGCGCAACTTCAGCACGAGCACGGCGACCGCCGTTCGGTCGCGGCTCACCGCGCGGGGGAGCGAGGACACTGTGGGCGGACACTGAGCGCGGCGCGTAGCCGCCGCAGGTATATGCTGTGACACCCCGATCCACCCCGACCGTTGTATTTATTCCCTTACTTTATGTGTTAATCTTCGCGCTGGCTACCCCATCTCGACCTTGAGGCCCTCACCCCGCCTCCCACGCTGTATATCCATACACCACCGTTCGCTGGACCTGTTCGTACATATATCACCATACCACTCACCATCTTACTGTTCCCGTTCTGGTTCGCTGCCCGCTCCTCGACCGTTTTCGTTCACTCTTGCGCCTGCACACGGTCGCATATATGCCGTCATACATTGGTACATCTTGCATGGTACATGATTTACAGTCTATCAATACACTTTAATACTGTCCGCGCTGTCGAGGGAAGCGAATAGTCTATATGCGCCGTGCCGCTGCTGCTGCCATCGTTGCTGGCCTACGAGTCCATCCGCCGCCGGGCGTTGTAAGCCTTGACCACTGAGGCGACTTGCGAGAAGAACCACGTCTGAGAGCTCTTGTCGGGAATGAAGATGAACTTGTCCTGCTCCTTGCCGGCCTTGTGCGCGAACTTGATCCCGGTGTCCTCGATGGTCACGCCTTGGACCTGCGAGAAGGGCAGCTCCCACTCCAGCCGGAGCTTGTTCGACCAGAACGAGAGGATCCTCGTCGTCGTCAGGAGCACGACGTTGTCACCTGCCGGAAGGTCTGGAATGTATCCTGTCAGTAAGAGGACTCACTCAGGTAGGACGACAAACTCACTGAGATGTGCGACGTAGGTCTCGTTGCGGAACCTGCCCTGCTCGAGGTCCTTCATCCAGTATTGCCCCAGTGCTTCCCGCTCAGAGTATGGCTGTTATGCGGGTCAATACGATGCCCAAAATGATATGCGCGCATTACATACCACCAGGACACCATCCGCCGGGATGAGACGGGGCTATATGAGGTGCATTCAAGTCAATCTTCACGGCTCGGCTAGAGGGAGGAAGGATTGCTCACCATCCGAACGCGATCCCGCGCAGGATTATCGAACACGGTTGTGGTGTTACGGATACCTGAGGTGGTGTTGAGAGCCACAACACAGTGATGAATGCTAGACACCTACCCTCTGAGACATTCGAGGCCAGGTCCAGGACGCCGATGACTGGCTTCGTCACCACACTGAGAATTTGTCAGTATCAGTGGATGGACCACGACATTGGGTTGTGCGATACCACTCACCCAATCAGGCCCTTGCCGACTCCCTTGAAGAATCCTCTTGCGCCTTCGGACTCGGCACCTTCGATTGGCTTCAACTACAAGCAAGTCAATGACAACGCGGCGCGATACCGAGTCACGAAGCTCACCAGGACGCCCTCGACGCCGCTGACGACGCTGGTCGCCAACGCTTCAGCACCAGCAGTCATACCATAGCTAGTCAAACATCATCAGCGAAGTTGTCGACAAGGAGCCGTACCGCAGCTACGCACATGGCATGTCGAGGACGGTTGCGCCGCTGGTTCATCCGTCTACGAAGCTGGTACTCCGAGTCCAAAGTGGTCGCCGAGAGGCCTGCATTTCTGTCAATGTACCATTCTAAGTGGAGGGAATGTTTGTCTGTACCTTTGCCTACGCTGCTGGTGAATTTTGTGAAGCTATCTGTGAAGCCGAAGACGGTCTTCTTCACGAAACTCGCTGCACCCTGCGTCGCGTGACAATGAGTTGTGTGCTGAGTAGTGCATAATGCCCACTGTACCTTCGCAATGCCGATACCAATGTCTCTGTTCCCGTGCACCACCACGCCATTGAATGGCTCGTAGAAAATGTCCGCCACACCAGAGCTGACGTTGGTGAAGAGTCCCACCGGGTTGCCAATGAAATCTGCGGAGCCGAGGATGCGATACAGCTGTCGGAGAATCTCTTGACGGTAGTGATGGGTTATGCGCTCTTCTAGATCCGGTAATGTCAACCGCATGTCCTTGATTGCAAGGGCGTTCATCTCCAGCAGTGCATCATTGACGTTGCCAACCGCCATGGTGACCGCGTTCAACACAACAGCGATCGGGTTGCGGAGGCTCAGCCTGAGGATGATGTCGTCAGCGCAAGAAGATAGTACGATGAAATGAATAGTGCCTACTTCTCTTCTCCGCTCACTCTCTCTGTCCGCATGAATGATATGGAGAGCTTGATGGGTTGCAACTCGAGGACCTCGAAGTAGAGGTCCTGCCCACGTGCGGTAGCCTGCGGCTCAGGGATCTCTTCCGGATACTCAAGAAGAACACTGATCATCCTCGTCAGTATGCCTGTTGACGTGGACCACAATGTGGACGTACTCCTCTTGTCCTTCATCCCACGACGCGCCCTTGATCTTTGTCAGGTCATAGACAGCAAATAGGAAGTCCTCATCCGCTTCTACAGTCAACGCCTGTAGAAGGATGGAGCAGTATTTGACGAAGAACACTCCATGCTCTGAGGAAATGGTGAGCGTATGAATAATGTGACACCGGTAGTGATAGGTCAACCCACCCTCGTCATTGAGCCATATGATCGAAGCCTGAACCGTGGGCAAGGCCGCAACCGTCTTTGATTCCTGGGATATGGGAGTTGGCTGTAGCACCACAGGGAAGAGTGCGTCGTGCAACTGGTTGTCGATTTGTAGACTGCCGCAGGAGAGGGTCACCGACTGCGCGATCGGATTGTTCGCATATTCGAACTTCAACCCGTTCAAGGACAGGTAGACGACTTCGACCATGTGTCGGTTTATCAACGACACACCGATGCCTTGAAGGTCGAGGGCTAATGTCAGCACAGGCGCGACTGTCTCTTGTACAGCCTCAAAGGCATCCTGGCTACTGCTGATCGAGTCTTGCCGTGCCAAGGACACTGTGTCACGCCTGCGGGGTTTGTAGAGACTGTACTCTGCATTGTAGTTTGTGATGCGCAGCACTTGCTTGTGTCCATCGGCACGAACGTCCAAGGAGACGGTCTGTGTCCCTCTTTGGCTCTGATTGACTGGTCAGTATGGTAGGTACCTTGAAGGTCTTCAGTCACTAACCGCGAACTTGAAGGGGATGAGATCACCGATCTCCATGATGTCGACTTCCCGTCGAGAACTACCGACTGCGAGAACAATCCTCTTGTCTCTTGCAGCGGGGTAGTCCCAAGCATAGTCGAGTTTGGATCGGCTGGCGACTGTGTAAGTGGGCGCAGGCTTCGTGCTCTGACCTTCCTTGCGGGCCAAGTCCTAGGATGATGTGAGGCAAACATTGCGATACGTAGCGAGTGATGCTCACTGTTTGAGAGAAGGTGAATGTATGATCGCTGTCGTTCTCGATTGTGAACGGCCAGCCCTCAGTAGCCTCGTCTATGAAGACGAATATGGTGGGCCCCTCGATTTTGACGTCCACTCGCATCAGGCGCATCTGCTGGCTCCCTTCAGCCGCATAGAGACGGAAATGCACCGTTCCTATATCTTCGAGGTTGATCGGTGATGACCTATATGGAGTAAGGTCAAGAATCAGAAGTGTGGAGCTTCAACACCAGGGACAGACCATTGAGCGTTGAGACCGGGCACCGCGAGCGTGAGCAGTTTCTCCTCTCCAATCCGAAGGAAATGTAGAGGGCGGCGCTCTCCTGGATCAATAGTGGTTTTCCCTCGAGGCGCTACACCATGTTCCCGGAAAGCCAGCGGCTGGGTGAAGTTGTTCTTGAGGATGAAGCGAGGCGCCAACGTGATGACCTTCGTCAACTTGTACTTGCCCAGACCTTCGGTCCAGGACAGTCCAACGTGAATCTCGTCCGACCTCTGCGTTTGGTGTGGGATGACCAGTCTCGTCTCGGCGTTCGGAGCATCGAGGCTGATGGGCTATAACGAGTTCAGTAACGGTATAACCCTACGGAAGTAGAGTATTGGTACCTGGGACCATGTGGAATCGCCAATCTTGAAGGCGAAGTCCTTCCCATTCTCAACCGGATGAGACGCCACTGACGCGAATGTGAGCTTCTCGCATACGATAACCTTAAAAGAGAAACGTACTGAAGGGCACGGGTTTCGCGAGGACATCTACAATTGCACTGTTAGTGAGCAGGCATACCGAGTTTCAGACAAACAGTACCCGGTCTTGTCTCTCCCGCGATCTCCCCTGGTGTCCCAACCCGAGTAGACCTCGACGGACGCACAGAGAAAGGGAGCCCAGTCTTGTTGAGGACTATATATGGGCTGTATATCTGAACCTTGAAAGACCCGCCGGAATTTGGATAGTGCCTTCGAGATCGTGGGTCTCAATGAACACCTGCAATATCGAACGAAGAGTCTACACAGGGTACGTACACGTAGTTGAGTTTCAGATCAAGCTTGCGACCACTGGGATCTCGGAGAACAAGCTTGTTCTCCACGTCGAAGTCGGAATTGCCATCCGTATTGATGATTGCGAAGTCGCTGGGCTTGAACACTGCACATCGTCAGTGTTTTAGAGACATAGCGTTGCTATTTGGACTTGCCTGTATCTTGGACGTGGATGTTCAGAAGCACGAGATGTGCAAGCTCAACCGAGTGTACGGGCATCACACCACCCTTGCGCAAGTAGCTACGCCAGTTTTGGTCCGTTTCCTTGTCATAGATGCGATACTCGACGTTGTAGGGAAGCAAGTTCTCGAGTTCAATTGGAGCTCGCAACTTCAACGTAATCCTCGGTAGTTTCCTGCAAGCGAGCTCAGTAGTGCACAATGCCCCTGCTACTGAGAGCGCCTCACCTCGCGTTGATGTCGTTCGCATCGGCTTCCGCCCATGCTTGGAACCTGAAGGCCGCCTCACCAGCATCAGAATGAGGACAGCGGAGTGTGAACCCGCGCTTCGCGATGAGGTCCTCCCAGCGCACGGCTGGAGACCACTTGTACCCGAACCCCTCTACAAGGCGTGCAACCGTCAGCGTTATGGACCATGTATCGCAGTTGTCACGACCTACGGTCGGGCTGTAGTCTCACGCGACACCGGTTGACGGCATCGAGCGGTAAAGCGTAGTCTTGGCCAGGAACTACACGAAACGGTTGGTCAGGTGATATCCGTCGGGAGATGGGGGTACCTACCGATCTTCTCCACCGCGTACACTGGGTGGCCCGTTTCGTCTACCAGCGTCAGTTCGAGAGGGTAGAGGGTCAAGTTTTCGACCTTGTACGTTGACCGCAGGACTACCAACTTGACGTTGCCTTGAACCTTAACTTCGCATACCAGCCGATGAGCGTACTTCTCCGTGCGGGGCCTCAGCGAGAACGTGTATTCGCCTTCCCTGTCCACTGGAATGCTTCGCAGATGCTCCCACTGCTTTCCGACGATCTGGAGGCCGATGCTGTTGTGCCCACTCGACGATACATGCTGTGACCAGGTCAGAGGTGTTGACCAACATTGACTGACCCTGTACACACCTCGCGCATCGTCTTCCAGTCGTCAAAGCGCCAATCAATGGTTTTGCCGTTCGCAACCTGCTTGGCGGCAGCTTCCTTGGCATTGCTGCTGCCGTCCGTGTCGGACCAGATAAACAAGGGGTAGCCCGTCCTGTTCCAGATGCGGTATGGTGCATAGCTCCCACGGGCCTTCTGCAGCACTCGATCACTCTCGGTCCCAAGCATCTTTGAGGTCGCCAAGGCAAGCTCAACGAAGGTCATGGTGAGGTTGACGTCAAGACGCTGGTTAGCGTTGACGGACATCTTCATGCCACCCGCAGGCAACTCTTTAGCGACCTAACCTCACAGTCAATGGCTGCTTCGTTGAGTGATGAGTGATCATCAATCGACTTACGGAGGCGGTGAACGACCAAGGGTCGATCACTACGGGGCCGAAGCGATGAGAATCATGCGCAGATAGCGAGGGCGTGAAGACTCACAGGGTTCCCAGTGCGAATTCGCCAGGTTCCAGTAACTGACATGAACCGATAACGTAGACGTGGCTTGGAGCTATGTTTGAAAAGAGGAGTGAGCGGAATTGCTACATTCAAGAGCAATATCCTCACCTCTCCAGACCAGTCCTTCGCCCCGAGAATGAAAGGCTTGACCCTGAGGTGGAGGAGCGGTTGTTCGTGGAGGTCGCCGATTAGCACTAGACGGAATCCCTCGAAAGACCCTTTGAACTAGTAAGAGGTGTCAGAAGGGTCCCAAGCGTACTCTTAGTACCCTCCAGCCTTACCTGCTCCTTGTTAGTCACTACGTGAGCGCTCCCAACTGGTTGTATCCGAGAGGTGGTTGGTCTTGAAACTCTTCTTGTGGACTGCAGAGCCGGTCTGCTCGGGGTCTTCTCGAGGGCGGGCCTGTCTTGCTCTGCCGGCTTGCTAGAGTTGCCGTAGAGCTCAATGGCCTTGTTGACGATAGTTGTGATGAGCATGATGTCGCGATAGGATGCGCGGAACACGATGGGTAAGGCAGTCACTTCGATACTGGTAGATTGGTGAGCAGCCGCAGAACGACTGTCCAGAGTAAATGTGAGGTCGACGTCGTCGAGGAACCGGACACTTTCTGCGGGTTTGCCCATGCGGGTGAGGGACATCCCGACTTGCTTGACGCTCACAGCAAACACGCCCTGCGTATACCTGAGTTCGCTTACAGTGCACGATGTGGGAGTGTCGTACCTGTTGAGAGACGAGCAGTTGCTTGATAGCTAGCCGGATAGCTTGCGACTCCACATTGCTGTCGTCTTCGAGTACGGAGATCGAGACATCATGCAAATCGAGGCGGAAGTCGAATGAACCCGAAGAGGTGGACTCGGTCGGTTGCTCTTGGTCGGCGACTGCCTGAGCGTCCTCATCAGTCTGCTCGGCATCCGACGTGAATGCACTTGTGAAGAACTCTAACAAGGCGATGATGGGGTCGACAGCGAAGATGACCTCCGGCGAGTCAACCGTCAAAACGGCAAGACCGTTGCTGTTCGGACCACCAGACATCGTGAAGAGCAGCATGATCTGGTTCCGGTCCTGTTGAGCAGCTGGCATGATCTCGCGGAACCTCGAGTTCCCGGGACGGGTGTTGTTCATCGTCATCGACTTGAGGACCACCTGTGACTCGAGAGCTCCGTCCGAGAGCATTTTGAGTCTCAAGCTGTTGTCGTTGAGCGCGAATCTGGCTATGCCATGCTCCTTGAGGTCTGCCTGCGTGTTTGCGGAGACATCATAGAGGTGCAACTTGACGGCGCCCACAGCGACCACGACCTCCATAGAGGTCCAAGGTCGCGCGTCCGACGCAGGATTGCTTGACAGTTCCGGCCGCAGATCGACTGCCGAGTTGGGGTCAGGATCGTCGCCGTGCACACTGGCAGGCTCCGACTGTGGAGGCGGGCTCTCGGGCTCTATGTCAGCGACACCTGCGAAGACTTTGGGAATCGACTGCGAGAGCGCAATAAGGAGGGCATATTGGCGTTGGGTGAGATGCAGCCGGACATCGGGTATTTTGACAGAGACCTGAGAGCCAGTCGACCATGCCTTTGAGCGACGCACAACGTAACCTACGACGCCTCACCCACCTGAGTGTCTGGACGGTCTAAGTTCTGAGACCGGTCGATTTGCCCGAACTGTGTAACCTCGGCGTTAATGTCGATGTCATCGACGATCTTGAGAGTGGACGGAGTCGAGTCGTCATCGCCATGCAATGACGAAGCCAACTGAATACCGTGTAGGCCTGCAATGATGTGGTCCCCGTCCTGCTCATACGCATTCTTGGCGCTGAAAGCACCGAGCCTGAGCGTCAGCACATCAAGCGAGTGCTGGGCGTCAGAGGGGAACACGACGATAGGCGTGCTGATGGAGATGTTGAACTGCATGCGCTCAATCTCAGACGCTCGCTGCACAGCGGCCTCGGTAGCGGCATCATACAAGCCCTTGAGCTTCGCGAGCCGCATGACGAATAAGTACGCGTCGTGCAGCGTGTGCTCCAGGTAGTGGACCTTCAAGGACCCCGTGTTGAGCGAAACCGAGGACTTCACCCCCGGGTAGTTCTCGTGGTCCTCAGGATCATAGGTCTGGTAGGTGAAGTCAGCGAAGTTGTCGCCCTCGATAGAGAGAATCTGCTTGAAGGCCGGAGAAGCGGTCTGTATCGGCGAGTCGTCGTTCAGCGCGAGACTCCCCAAACGACCATTGATGCGCATGGTGTTCGCACGGAGCACAATCGCGACGTAGGCCGTCGATAGCGAGAGCGTCGCGATACGGACATCGTCGTTGATGAGGATGACTGAGCCCAATGTCAGCGACATCATCCCCGTGATATTGTTATCACACCATACCTTGTATACTCGCGAGGGTCAGGAGTACCCTGATCTTCTCCGGAACCCCGCCGGCACCCACGACAACCTCAGGGACGTCTTCCCCGCCGGGTATACTCGGAGAAGACGGCGCCTCGACCTTTCCACTTGTTTGGGGAACAAATGTGGTCATGATGAAATCGTATAACGTGAGGACGGGTTCTGGAGCAGCCCGGAACAAGAACGTCGATATCTTGACGTCAACGTTTTGGTCAATGCCCTCGTATACCGGCTGATACTCGGGCGAGGCTTGCTGCACACGGATGTACTTGACGGTAAGTAGGTTGCCCGCTGAAGGTCCGGCCGCGGACGAAACGAACTCGAGAGGCTCCTTTCCAGCCTGGTTGACGTGCATTGACACGGACCTGTTCACATGACCGCGTTAAGCACTCAGGCGCGCCCAGACATGCTCTGGATACGCACTTCAGGTTCACGTCCACTTTCATGACATACTTCTCCATGGCATAGGACAACCCGAAGCCCTGGAAGACCACATCGCCCAGTGGCCTATCCGAGCCGTCCGACGCTGTCTTCGACAGGGTTGCTCTGAGCGTGTCCACGTTGAAGTCGACCTCCACAACATGCTGGTGAAGAGCCGGATTCTAACAATATCTCAGGGGTCAATGTACCGCGGAGAAGGCAAGCTGGGAAAACGTACGGAAATAGCGCCTGCGTCGGCCTCAAAGAACTCGTCGTTGTCGTCGTCGTCATGTTCAGGCTGGGCTATGACTTTAGGCTTCACGGCCGCCTGGTCCTCGTCGTCGGTCTCGATGGCATACTCCTCCTCCGGCACCGGTCCGAAGAATCCAGACGGGATCTTGAACGCAGTAGAGGCGTGCCTCTGGGATGTGGATGGCTTGTGTGCGGAGTAGGCTCGGTCCGGGGCCTGCTCTGCGTCACCGAAGTTGGGGATCGCGACGTCGATCAGCCGCATGAGGGCCTTGTACTTAGTGTCCGACATATTGACCTGCAGGGCGGGGAGGTGACCCGCGACCTTGAAGCGGGCAAGAGTGTAGGCGGTCGGAACGATCGAGTTTTGGACCTGCAGGTCGAAGTTGGTCCTCTCCAGCAGGTGTAGATTGTCGCTCTCCTCCGAGCGCAGCGCTTTCAAACATGAGTCGAGGCCATCACCGATGAGGAACTGACAGCCCGTCTTTCAGTAACCGGGCTATCGGCGCTGCATACGTTTCCGACTGACCTGAGCGGCCTCGAGTCTGACAGTCACGCGGTCGTACATCATGGACTCGAGATGCTTATAGTCTTCATCGGTGTATTGCTGCTTGCGCTTCGCATGGATTTCTTGAATAGCTTCCTTGCTAGCGAGCTCGCTGCTCATCGCAATATGACCGGCATCAATGACGAGATGCTTTCCCTTAGTCGTCGTCACGCTGGAGATGGTTTATCTCGAGTGTACTTTTAAAGAAGCGCATAGGACTCACTCCTCGGGAATAATGATGATAGGCGCATTCAGGTCCATCTTCACATCGATGGTCTTGTGAGTCTGCAGTGCGTACTCGAGGCCAATCCTGGTCTCTTTCCGCAGTCCCTCAAGCGTTTGACTGGCAACATCCTTCACAACGATGAGAATTCGGACGAGCATCGTGCGCCATGCCACCTACCAACAAGGCCTCCACGGATTCGAGTTGACTCTCCGGTGGCTTCAAGAACTTGTATACCGCCTCGACATACCCTCGGTGGTACACAATCTCCATATACCGCATGCGCACTGTCAGCGCGCTGTCCGCACGCCCGCTCAATGGGTTGTTCTCAAACTTCAGGAAGAAGAACGGGTCCTGGAGGCCCGGCGCAACGCCGGGCTCCTCGACAGGGAGCGCTTTGACGATCTCGTTCTGGCTGCGCTTCTCCTGCACATGCACGATGAGCGGGTACGCCGTGTTCTGTGTCGTGCCATCGCGGATGGCGAAGCCGCCCAGGGACAGCGACGTCTCGAAGTTGTCCTGTCGCTGCACCAGCGTCGCCTGGAAGATGTCGAACACGACCGAGATAATCTCGCTGTTCTTCCCATGCGGGTCCGTCTTCAGCGCGAACGAGCCCCGGTTGAGCTGCGCCTTGACACGCGCCTTGAGCGCGTCCCGGGGCGTGTCCAGGGACTCCGCTAAGGCGGCCTTCTCATCGTAGTCGAGCGCCTCATAGAGTTCCTTCCGCTGCTCCTCCGTCATCTCTCCCGTAAACGCAGCCTCCTCGTTGCTGGGTGCCGAGTTGCCGGCGGGGGCCGCAGAGGAGCCCCATATCCAGGCAGACCACGTTTGCTTCTGCGGCTGTTGCTTCTGACGTTCTTCCTCGAGTTTTCGCCGGCTCGCCATGTCCTTGCGGAGCTGCGAGCGTGCGATGGAGCGGTAGAAGCGCAGGTCCTCATACGAGAGCTTCCGCTCGAGTGCTTCCAGCATTCCGACATCCTGCGGGACACATGTAAGTGGGACGCATGTGACGCTGCAGCTGACATGGTACTTGAGGAGATAGAGACCCAAGTTGCTTCCGCTTGAATAGGTCGACATAGCGGTGGCGATCGTCGCGTCTCTCCGCGAAGTATTCCCAGGTCCATCTCCGCCTGCGCTCGCGGACCTCATCCAGGATGGCGGTAGTGGCAAACTTGAGCAGCGCCTTCGGACGGCTTTTCTCGAACTCCTCTATAGGAGGGCGGTATTTTTGGTACTGTGTGGGTATATATCGGCATCAATCTACGTGCGACCGTTACGAGAGGATTTACCTGATGCTGTCGGGTGTAGAAGTGATACATGTCGACCAGCGAAATCGCGTCGCGGTATTGGTTGTCATCTAACAGTACACCGATCTCCTCGAAAGAGAGCTGCACATCAAAACGAGGAGTGTCCTTGTCAAGCTTGTGGTTCATAGTGATCTGCACACAATGAGTTACGTCAAACATCTCTGGGCATCGCCGAAGACCTCACCTTGCCTTCGCCGGACACCGGTTTGAGGATGAATTGGTGAGAGGCTAGCCGGTCACCCTTCGAGATCTGCGCATTGTGAGTAATTCGCCTCGCGTAGGAGCGCCATTGGCACTAACCAGAGCCGTGAACTTCTCTACGAACTCCTGGTATGACAAGCCAGCCAAGCTCTGACAGTCAGTATCGAAATACACAGCAAGCGATTCCAATCTTGCAAGCTGAGGGGGTATAAGCACTAGCCTCGGACTCCTGCTGAATCCAAGTTACCTTGTGCACTACGCCAGCCTTGCTGTCTATGAAGGCGGGCTGCCACTGATCGTTCACCGAGACCGCTGTGAAACCGGCTAGGGTTGCACCGGCAGCGAAGGGATGCTGAGAGCCAACGGATGAATCGGGAACATGAATTATGCTGGTGAAAGCGATACTTACCCCCGGCACGCTGAGCTTGTCCTCGTAACGAATGTGGATATTCCTGACGGTGACTTGCAAGTTGTTGATAATTTTTGTGACCAGGGATGCCAACAGTCCCTGGGATTGCGCAGCATCTGAGAGGTCTTCAGAGCCTGTCCAGCACTCATTCTGCCATCGACACTCTGACCTTGGGACACTTCTGAACGCGATCGCATGTGCAGCAGCTCCGCATTCTCCAGCCGTTCAAACTTGGCGGCCTGCGCGCGGCGCTCCTCCTCCTCAGGGTCATAGGTAGATTCCGACGAGGGGACGACAAGTAGATACACATCCTCGACCAAGACCTCTACGGGCTGGTTCCCCAAGTTCATCCAATGCAGTGAAAGCGACAACTTTCCCAAGTGGCCTAATAGTATGTCAGAACATATTATGCTAGCACACAGCGGTCATGCGCACCGTCGATGACGTCCACTGGGAGATTGAACTTGTCTAGAGCGCCCTTCTTCAGTCGCAGTTTACTCAGAGTGATTTGGCCTGGACGGGGCGTTAATGGTCGCGTGGACGCGTGAAACGGAGGCTCCGACCTTGTCCGATTCCATAGTTGACCTGGTTCATGTCCAGATTCTCGACATACGGGGCGAGGACGCGGTTGAACAACTAGGACGAGGTCAGTTGACGCGCGGAAAACGGAAGAACGAAACGAGACACGCACAATGTTCAACACCTCCTTGCCCGGGTCCGACCACCAGACCATGGTGCGTAGTTGGTGCTACAGACCTCCTTTTGTTGCTTGTTGTACAGCAGGGCGCGATAGTATGTCCAGCTCAGAGGAGGGATGTACAGAGAAGTACGAGGACGGGAGTCGCCCTGCGGTCGGTGGACGGTGATTCCACAAGCGCGGTGCTCGCTCGCGTACGTCATGCCATCCCTCCATTTGGGAATGTTGCCCAAATGAGGGCGCAGTATTGCCGGCGGGCGCTTGTTGCGCGCAGGGAGTGCGAGGCCGTGAAGCCGGGCCGGGGCCGGGGCCGGGGCCGGATCGTGGCACGGAGTCTGGCCGGGCTGCCGAAAGGTGGTTGTGTGAGATGGATCTGGGCAGGATGCAACTGTTCGTCCACGCTGTTTGTGGCGTACGTCCTCCTGAGGTGTATACGGTCCGCGTCTGTCTGTTGTACGAGATGGCCAGCGACGTCCGGTCGAGGCCCCGGGCGAGCTCCGTCGCCAGCCGTCCACCTGCTCCCCTCGTGACGGCGCCAAACAGGGCGTGGCTGTGGCTGGCGCCCCCGCAGGCGGTATTCTTGCGACCGAGAACATGACCTGGGCGACCGATCACCTCCGTGCATATTCCTTCCCCCGGAATCCCCCGCGGAGGCTGCAACGAGGTCTCCGTACTTTATAGTTACACCAGTCTGCACCACTCCGTTAAATGGGCCTCCCCTCTCCCTCGACCAGTCCAGCTCTCCCAACCCCGCATCCACCCCGCACCCACCCCGCACCCAGCTCTTCCCCACCGTTCGCGACTGAGGCCCATCATGATGTCTGTCATGCCTTCCCCTGCTGTGCACATCCCGATGCACATGGACGTCGTCGACCGCCCTATCAAGGACGTCGAGTTTAACGAAGTACGTTCACACCCTCTCTTCACGTGTCCTATACAGTATACTCACAGACATCGACATGTTCCCTCTAGCTGGGCAATTTGGACGAGGCGGTGGAACCCTTTGCACAGTGAGTACCCTCGTCAACGCCGTTCGACCATCCGCTCACACCGGCCTTGCCTCGTGTAGATTGATACGAAAATCTGGGCGGTCTGTGAGACTGCATTGCACGATTCCGACCGGCTGCCCGCCTTCCGCTGGCTGTACGTCCCCAAACAGTCACACGACCACTCAGCCGCTCACGTTGCTCGTCTAGTTATCGCCCTTAATGACCTCCAAGACTTACGATCTCGCTCCCTCGTGTTCGTTCACAACCTCGTTGAGGCCCTCCGAGCATCCGGGGTGAGCACCCTCTTTTAGGCTGGTTGTACGCTCAGTCACCGACAACGTGCCTCTCTTTCGCAGATACCTGCTTCCTATCGGCTCCAGCCTGCGAGCTGCCCAATGTGCCTTGTCTGTGCCCTTCCCTCCGGTCTCGACGCCTCCAAAGTTAGGGCTGCCGCTTTCGCCGCTGTAAAACATGCAAATCTCGACCTCAAGTACGTTGTCGTCCCACCGTTGCCCCGTTGCCCATGACAGCACTAATTTTAGACCTGTTGCCAGAGAGAAGGCTTTACTCGCCGACCTTGAGGACGGCTACGCTCTCGTGATAACATAATCCTTGCTGTCGCATCTGTCTCATTCCTATACTTGGTCTCATCGTCGTAGCTCTTGCATCATCGGTATAATCCCCGTCTCATCAGCATGTATCTATTATCTCGGTCTACAACATCTGGAATTCTGGCAATGGCTTATGGACTTTCTTCTTCTCCGCGCTGTGCATCGCCGAAGCCCGCGCCCCTCCTGCAATGCCACTCAGAGTTGGCCGATTGCCTACTCGGCACCCACCAACTCACCCTATGACCACCGAAGCCTTCTTGGGGGAGAATCAAGATACGATCACAGGGTTCTAGGTTATGCGCCTGCTGCATATGCCCCGTGGCACTGCAGAGAGCTCCGCAAGTGTAATTGTCAGCGACCTTCCACCGTTCCGGTAGCTTCGCGCCTCCTTGTGGTACGTCAGACGGGCACGCACCACAGGGGCCCAGACGAGGCGCGCGGAGCTCACGAGGGACTTCCACCTGGCGAGCCTAGTCCGCGCCCCATCGTGCTCCTCGCCGTCTGTGCGGGCAACATTCGCTGTCCGCCACGTACGGCTTCAGACGCGCCGAGGTCAGGAGTGGCGGCATGTGCTATCGGCTTTCAGCGAATGATGTGCCTTTTTTGCACGCGCGCTGGATCACGTAGACGAGGTGACGAGACGCCCAATTTTGACCAATTCCGGCCGGGGGGATTGTCATCAGAGGTTTGCACGGCGTGCGCACCGCGACGCACGTTGGGGCACCCCGGGACGCACACGCTGAGCACGGGGGCAGGCGCATGTCGCGCTTGACGCGGCGAGGCGCGTTTGCGAAGCGGGCGCATGCTGTGCTGCGGAGGATTGGCGCGGCGGGAGCCGACGCGTTTGGGCATGCCCGCCGACGGAGGGCGGGCGGCGTTCATATTTGGGCCACGTCGGCGCCGGAAAGTCCGGCCGAGGCCCTGCGCTGAGCTCCGCCGCGTGCGTGCGCGCGCCGGGGGAGAGGGAGAGCCGGAATCTGCCGGGGCCTAAAAGCACGCGCCAGTTGGCGCGGATCGAAAAAGTCTCGTTCGAGGGCGTCCACCTCTTCTCTCCCGACCACGTCCTCCATGGCTCCCCTCGCGGATTTCCTGCTCTCGCGCCTCCACCTCGCGTCGCTCAACGTCCCCTATGAGCTGACGCACTACGTGCCCGGCAAGACGCCCATGTCGACGCCGCAGGAGGTGTTCCCGGCCCTCGTCGCGTACCTCGTCATCATCTTCGGGCTTCGCGAGTGGATGAAGAGCAGGTCGCCGTACAAGCTGCAGTTCTTCTTCCGTGTCCACAATGCGTTCCTCAGCGCCGGGAGTCTGCTGCTGGTCGTGCTCATCATGGAGGAGGTCCTCCCTCTGTGGTATCAGCATGGCACGTTCTGGGCCTTGTGTAACGAGGGGATGTGGACTTCTGTAAGCACACCGAGTCTTGTGTTCGGTACGTGAGTACTGACGGCGCGTGCAGAAACTCGAATTTTACTACATGATCAACTATTACTTCAAGTATATCGAGCTCATAGACACCATATTCCTCGCTCTCAAGAAGAAGCCCCTCGGTGAGCGACGCGTCTTTGTCTTCGGTGCTCTCGTCTAACGCGTCAAAAGCATTCCTGCATGTTTTCCATCACTCTGCAACGGCTCTCCTATGCTATACTCAACTTAACGGGAAGACGAGCATCGTGAGTGACACGTCGCACCACCAATCACTGCCGAAGCATGCTTACGCGAGGTTTAGGAATGGGTCCCTATAGCCATCAACCTCACGGTCCATGTGATCATGTGTAAGCTTGAGTGCATCAACAACTGTTCCGGCGCTCACGAATTGCTGCAGACTACTACTACTATGCTACCGCTGGTGGTGCCCGGATCTGGGTACGTAGTCCAACACACCGTCCCGTTGAAAGCAGCTAAACTGGCCCACAGTGGAAGAAATACCTTACGATCTTCCAAATCACGCAGTTCATCATCGACCTGTTCGTCGTGTACTTTGGCAGTAAGTGTCCCTGGCATCCTTGTGCTGTGTCTGCATCTGACTGAACTTTGTTCTGTAGCATACTCCTACTACGCTGCCACATACTTCCACAACCTGCCTACGCTCGGGACCTGCGCTGGCACGGAGAGAGCGGCGGTCTTTGGCTGCGCGATTCTGTCGAGTTACCTGGTGCTGTTCATCCAGTTCTACATCAACACGTACAACAAGCCGACTGGCAAGAGGCCGGTTGCGAACGGCAAGGCAAACGGCGTTGCGAATGGGTATGTGGCATGTGGTCCGCTGTTGACTTGTGCTGATACGGGGTGTGGACAGTCACAAAATAGAGTGATCGGGCTGGGATGCAGTAGTAGTGCATCTGGTCGCGAGGCTCTTCATCCCCCCCCCCCCTGGGCGGCGTTGCTGTCCTGTTGATACCCTAAAGCGGCAACGCCGCCGCACTAGACCCTATTTCGAACGCTTCACCGTCTCTCGTTCATCTGTTCTACGGTAGATCATGTTTATTTGTAAACTGGGCGCCCTGAGGGGCGAGGCAGGCAATCACGAATCACGCAGAGGAACGATGGTGACTTGGTCACGACGATGTACTGTGGTGTGCGAGCGTGCGTCCAGCGGTTGCGGGTGGCTGAGCGTCAGAGGAGAGGTAGGCCGATGGTCGGAACATGCACGGAGAACACACATGGGCGTTGGGGGGTGTCGCGAGGGGATGTATGTGTGCATGATGGATTGCAGAGGAGCTGCGCGGATACTGGCGTTGGGTGGGTGCTTGGTGCTAGTGCATGATTGGGAGGCATGTGGGCCAAACAGCCGGACAGGCGCCAAGGCCAGTGCGCCACCGACAACGGGCAGCAGGGCCTCTGTCGGGCACAGACTCGGATTTGGACTCGGACTCGGACTCGGGCCTGCACCGTTTCCCACTCGCACTCGAAACCCGTGCACTGTCCGATTGCCATGTTGTGAGCCCCGCTCAATCCTCGACCCCATCCCAACCGTGCCTCGGCCGAGAATATATCCACGCATATATCCACCCATTCTACCCACCTTCCTCCTCCGTCCGCCATATATTCCCCCGGCCTCCGTATATTCCCCCGGTGCTCGCTGGCCACATCCAGACCCGTCACGACCCGCACGTCGCTCCTGTTGCTCTCTTCTGACCACCATCACCACCCCTACGTCCCCGCGCGCGCACTGCAAGAGTCCAGATACCCTGCGCGCACGCCCGTTACAGTCCAAGCCGCCAGTACCGCCGAAGCACCCGAATAGACCGCGTCTCTCCCGCCCCTCACTCGCCCGAGAAGATCGGAAGGAGGGCGAGGCCGAGCAGCATGGACCGCGAGTTCTATGTCTCCGTCGACCTCTACGTCTCCCCAAAGGCTTCCGCCGCACTCAAGAAGGTGCGTCTTCTGCCCAGATATCGTCCCGCTCGCCCTCCGATCTCGGCTACCGCCCGTGCTGATCTCAGTCCGCTCCCTGGGATCCTCCCGTCCCGACACCCGTCCCTGTCATTGTCGCCAACAGCCGCCGACCAAGATCCAGAAGGGCGCAGACAGGCGCGACCACACCCCACGCGCCGGCTCGACGGGCAGCGATGTCCCGCAGCGCAAGGTCAAAGGTGCGTCCCCGCCTGCCCGTGGCTGTGGCTCAGGCGACCCGTGCCGGCACAGATGTACGTACAACGCACTGACCTGACCTGCTCCCGTCGGTGCAGAGAAGACGAGTTGGCTCGGGATCGGGCGCAACTCCGCGGGCGCGGGCCAGTGGCGGCCGGCGCGCTGCAAGCTTGTCGAGGAGGAGGAGGGATGTTTGCTGAATATTTATGTCGATGTCCGTTGGTTCCATTCAGTCGCTCTCGGAATCTGTCCTCGCGTGCTGATCTTTCCACACACCCCGTGCAGGATACTATTTTATACCGATCTATCTATATGTACCTGCTCAACCACACAGACATCCGCACCGTCCACCGCTCGCTCTTCGACAGGCGAAACTGCATCGGCGTCTTCTCTGTCGCGTAAGCACGCTTCTCTTCGCGTTTCCCAGACTAATCGAGCTCACCCTGGTTTCAGTGGCCAGGTGCGCGGTGCAGCGCCGACAACCGAGCCTCTGTACATCCAGTTCGAGGACGAGGAGACGGCAAACACATGGCTCGCCCTCCTCCGCTCGTACGCCATGCCCGAGGTCTACGGCCGCTGGCTCTCGCCTGAGGACGGCGGGCTGTACCGCATGTGGCGGCAGGTCGACCTGACGTGCCTCCAGGGCCGGAACCTCGGCGTGACGCGCCCGCTCGCGGAGGAGCCGTCGACGGCGGACCAGCTCGACGCGCGCCCGGACGCGGACGCGATCGAGCTCGACGTGTTTTGCGAGCTCTTCCTCAACGGCGTCCTCGCCGGGCGCACGACCGTCAAGCGCGGGCTCGGCTCGCCCGACTGGCACGAGCGCTTCCTCCTCGCGGACCTGCCCCCGTTCGAGACGCTCGAGATCGTCGTCTGGCGCGAGAAGCGCCTCTCGAAGCCCGCCGTCGTCGGCTCCGTCGTCATCGTGCTCGTCAACTTCCGCAGGGGCGAGGCCGTCGAGGGCTGGTTCCCCGTGTTGCACGGCGGGCAGGCGTCGAGCACGCAAGCGGGCGAGATGAGGCTCAAGATCAGGGTGGACGAGTGAGTTGGGTGTGGACTCACTTGGTGTGGCTTATTGGCTGACTTGCATCTAGGGAGATTATCTTGCCGTACCATGCGTATGGCAGGTTGCTGAGGGTGTGTTCCGCTGTTCTCAGTTCAAATTCGTGGCCCACTGAACCTGTCTCTTGTCAGACCTTGCACTCTCGAAATCACCTCGATTGGATGCGAGAGCTCGAGACAAGGCTCAAGATGAAGAACGTCAACAATAACATCATGTCCATTGCCATCGCGAAGAACGTGCTGCTCGAGAACATCATGGAGCTCGCCGACCGCGAGGTCGACGGCACATTGAGCTGTGAGTGTCAATACCCTGAGGATCCTTGAAGTACGCTCACCACGATCCCTGTCTAGCACACAATACGCTGTTGTAAGTGTACGCCCATTCGTGCCGTAACGTACGTTCTAATTCGGTTCCGGTAGCCGCGGCAACACGGTCTTCACGAAGACAGTCGAGTTGTACATGTCGTGGTACGGCATGCCCTTCCTCGAAGCCAGCGTAGGAGCGACGATCCGCCGGCTCTGTTCCGAAAAGGTCGCGATAGAGGTCGACCCGGTCCGCATCGGCAAGGGCCCAAAGGCGATCGAGAAGAACGTGGAGCTGCTCGTCGTCTGGTGCCGTGAGTTCTGGGACCAGATATACGCCGCGCGGACACAGTGCCCGACGTATGTGCCGTTGTCTTCGTGTCGAGTGCACGGCAGACGCGGGTGCTGATGCTAGACATACTGTATAGCGAACTGCGGCGGCTCTTTGAGCATATACGGCGGTTGGTGGAGAACCGGTATCGGGTGCCGGAGGACCAGAACCGCGAGCTACCGTGGCAGAGCGTGTCGGCGTTCTGTTTCCTGCGCTTCATCGTGCCGGCGATCCTGCACCCGCACCTGTTTGGGTTGTTACCCGGTACGAGCGATCGTCGTTACCGGTCTCACATTCTACTGACCTATCGGGTGTCGGTGCAGGTCTTCCGGACGTACCGATCCAACGGAGCCTCACGCTGATCGCGAAGGTTATACAAAGCCTCGCGAACTTGAACCCGGTAAGTGCCTGCCTGTGGCCTGCACCGGTGAGCTTGGCCGCTTACTTTCAGTAACATAGAATGTGCAGAAGGAGGAGTACATGCGTGGGGTGAAGGACTTCCTGAACGACAGCCTGCACGCGATGATAGACTACATCGTCGTCGTTTCCACTCCCGAGCAGGGCAACAAGGGCACGAGCACCCCGCTCTCGCCCGACAAGCATGAGCGGCTGCGCATCATGAACGTGCTCCGCCAGCGCAGCGCGACCGCGCCGATCCTCCATCGTGAGGCGATCCCCCTCCTCCCGCACCTGCTCGACATCCCGCGCCACCTCGCCGTCGTGACCTCTGTCGTTGTCCGCTACTCACGCACACAGCATAACCCCGGCGGAGGCGGGATCCCCACCGCGCGCACAGGCGCGGACGACCGGTTCTTCTCCGAGTTCTGCACGCGCTGCCTAGAGGTCGAGGAGCAGGCGCTCTTCCGCGTGAGCAAGCTCGCTGCCAAGCCGCGCAGGCAGCACTCCGAGCCCGTCATCTCGCCCTTCTCCCCGCCTGGCGTGCCCCCGCTCCCCCTCAACATTCCTCTACCCCCTTCGCCGTCGTTCCCGCTGAAACTCGGCGTGCGAGGACGCAAGCTGTCGTCCACGAGCCGACGGGAGCGCTTCCGCAAGGTCGGCCGCTGCACGGCGCCGTCGAGCCCAGAGGGGTCCCAGGAGAGCCCGGCGAGGAGGTCCCTTGGCTCGGTCGGGTCGCCGCCGCCGCCGCCGCCGCCTACGCGAAGCAGCGCAGAACCACGCCCGCTCTTCCAGTCCCCCGCGCTGCCCCCGCTCGCACCCTCGACGTCACGTCGTCCAGAGATACCCGAGGAGCGGTCACCGCGCACGCGGCCCCCGCTCGCGCACCACCCCCGCTCGACGTCGACCGACTCCCCGCTCACGCGGAAGCGTGTGCCGGACCCGCTCGTGTCGCCGACGTCGGACAGCTCCGTCGAGCTGCCTGACGAGTCGGGCAAGCGGCGGCGCAACATCTTCCGGTCCATCTTGACGCGGCGCTAGCCGCCGTCCTATAGCCCTCAGTAATTCCATATTTTATGAAGTCGCGCTCTCAGCCGCGGCGCCCCCGACTCCGACTCGCTCTGTTCTCCGTACTCCGCTCTGCTGACTGCTGCCCGCCGCTGCCTGCGCTCGAGTGTATTACTACCATTAGTTGTCGCTGTCTTGTACGTCGTATACATCCGATAGATATAGTCCATGATACACACAGAAAGAGACAGACACACAGCCGCGCGCCGGGTGCGCGATCAGAGCGTACGCTTCTCGGCCGGCCCTGGAGCGTCCGCGGCGAGTGGCTTCTGCAACAGCTTCTGCGCCTCCGCCGCAACCTCCTCCGACGTGCTGCGTATCGTGATGCGAGACAACTGCAGCGCAATGTCAGCAAGATGCTCCGGGCTGGTATAGGAGGCAGCCGAGTCTCGCACCTTCGCATCCCTGTTCGGTTCCAGCCGCAGCAGACAGCCGACCTTCCCCTCCGCGGTGGTATGGACGATGCCGGCGCCGACGATGTTGCTCGGGTTGGGGTCGATGCCCTCCAGGATCTGGAAGCCGTACCCGGAGACGACCTGCCGCTGCTTCGCGAGGTCGATGTGGCCCGTGGCGTCGAGCGAGATGGGGAAGATGCTCTGCGCCTCGCGCGGCGGGCCGCCGATGAGCTTCCAGCGCTCGAAGAAGTCTGGGCCGCCGAGCTTGACGCCGTCCATGAACTTGGTGATCACGATCGGGAGGCGGACCGCGATCGCCTGGTGCGCGCCGGCGAGGAAGGAAACGACGAGGATGGGCGGCTTGCGGAACACCTTCTTGCACTCGACCTGCACAATCTGCTGGATCTGCGTCCGCGGCGCGAGCGTGCTCGGCGCGATCTTGATGAACGAAGCGGAGAGCGCTTCGCTCTCCTCTGTGTGCAGCGCGGTCGTGAACGACGTGAGCTGCGCGGACATCTTATTCCCGACGTAGACCGCGACTTGGCCCACCGGGCCCTGGTACCGCGACTTGACGCCGATCTGGATCTGCACATCCTCGTAGAGCACGCCTTCGGGGGTATAGAGCAGTCTGTCGAACCAACGATCTACGTTGGGGCCTGCTGTCAGGCGCGGGATGCCTTTCGCAACCAGGTTCGCTGAGGGGTCGGAGAACGACGAGGGTGATTGCATGGCGACAGGGGAGGAGGTGAGGTCAAGACCGGCGAGTGAACTTGCGATGTCTTGTGAAACCTCGCCGTTCGAGCCAGATGCGTGCCCGTTCGTATCGATCAACGTCCCTTTCCGCATCAACTTGGATGGCTGACGCTCCAATGTACCGTTGCTGCCATGTGCCCATGGACGCTTGTCTTCGCTGTCTGCGTGCTTCTTGTTGAGGCGGTTGAGTAGCGCGCTTTCGCGTGGTGGGAACGGAGGGATTTCTTCGCAAACATTCTGCAGAAGTTCGTCTTCCTCCGGACGTTGGGCAAGAGCAAAGAACTCGCAGGCACGTTGTTGCAAGTCGACGTCCAAGACATGCCGGTAGCGTTCAAAGACATTCACCAGCTGCGGCTTGATCTCAGGGAAGACATTCACCCATTTGATGTACGTGGAGAGCAGCAAAGCTCGTGTGGGCGCCATACAGAATTGGGACTTCGCGTGCAGCACTTGGAACTGCTCGATCGGACTGTATCCCGGTTCGTTCGCGATGAGATGGCCGTATTCTCCCAGAATGTAACCTGTAGCTTATTCAGTACCTCTCTGTGATGCGCATGCTGGGGTTACTTACCGCCCACTTTGACCAAGCTCTCATGCGACGATGGCGACTTGAGGTACTCGAAGACAACCTTCGCCGCGTAGGCCTGCAGGTCCTCCGTGTTTGTCACAATCTGGACAACGCGGTACCACACCTCCTCGCCCACGTGGTCTCCCGCTGCGCTGAGCAGTTCCAAGATCGTGTCGACATACCACTTGTACGTGCTTGCATACTTCTCGGTCAGGATCGCGATCTTGAGGACCATCTCCTCTCGTAGACCATAGTCTGCAACCTTCAAGTACCGCAGTAGTTCGCCCACGACCAGCTCCGAGTTGTCCACATCGCACATGCTATAGAGCAGGTCTAGTGCACGCCTCCGGACAGAGATATCCTTGTCGCGGAGTGACAGGATGATCGTACCCTGATGCTTCTTGATGGCTTCCAGGTTGTCGGTACGGGCGGCGAGATGTGCCATCGTGTCCAGACCGAGGTAGCGAACATTCGTCTCCTTGGAACTGATGAACCTCGCAAGCAACACCGCAGCGGTGTTGACTAAGGGGGAATTTGCGTCGACATGGATGGCGAGATTGATCGCCTCGAAAAGGACGGCATGTTGGGCGTTGTTATGCTGTACGTTTCTTGACGGTTCGTTGCAGTTGTTCATGATCGTTTGCAAGACCTCCTGCAGCATGACTTGCAAGGTAGGATCATCTATCCACAGGCAATGAGCAGTTGTGCCTCAATAGCCGCGGTGAGACACCCGTACCGGATGGCGGATAGTTCTCCAATAAGCGCAACAACTTGACCTGCAACCAGGGTATGGGAACCTTGTAGTACGAGTATGTTGCAGAGTATTCGTGTTCCACAACAAGCTGCGAGCGATGTGTTCAATATAATCCTTATGGGGGCCATGGACAGTCGAGGTCACTCACGCGGTTCAGACGGTCTACAGCCTTCTGGTAGCATATCGCGAACGCGTCCGGAAAGTCCTGCGCGAGAGCCAAGATCAGGCTTGTAACACAAAGTACTACTCCCTTTCGAATATGTCAGCTTCGCTTTCTCCCGAACAGACATTGTCCTCACGAGGTCTGGATCATCCATTATTGATACTATCCGCAACGCCCATTCCTGAGCGGGAATGACGTCGGGGTGTTTCCGGTACAGCCTCAGCAGAGTGAGTGCAGCCTTCTTCCTCACGAAGTTCTCGGATGTGCTGCGGAATAATCAGACCCGGTCTCACTGCCCAGCCATGGGTTGCTTACGGGGATATGAGCAACCGATGTACGTCCTCGGCAAGTGCCTCAGCCATTTCCTGGCTACCGACATTGGCGATGGCATGAAGGGCCAGACAGTTATGGATCTCGTTGTTGTCGTTGAGATCTTTTCGGATGGAGTTGACTACGAGCCTCAGGAAGTCGGAGTTTTCGTGCATCAGCAGCGTCACAGCAAGGTAACCCTGTGTGCAGGGAGGCATGAACTCTGCCGAACGTCATTTCCGGGAAAGTCGGAGGGCGTACGATCTGCTTCTCGCTGTACTTGGAGCTGGAGATGAGGTTCACGGCCTCCATGTGACCGATATCGACCTTGTATCCGAGTATGTACGTGAAGATGACCTTCGCGACATACCTAACATCCGCGGTGAGTACGGGAACGACATTGCAGTAGGTATACATGTGCTGCATGCTTACTTCTTCTTCTGGTATCCATCCAGGTTTCCATCTGCAAAAGCTCAAGCATCTGACCATCGACAATGGTATACACATACCTTTGAAGCGTTTCCGGATATTGGCCATCTCCTTATTGATCCTCTTCTCTTCGAGCTCACGGACGCGTGCACCGCGGATGTCCGCGATGAACTACCCATGCCAGTGTTGGTGGGCGAAACGCAACACTTCCGGTGTGCTTACCTGCGTCAAGCCTCGCATACTCGTCGCCATGTTGATATATCGTTAGTGCGGGGACACCGCGAGTCGTGACTTGATTTGTGTGGGGAAAGCGAGAGGAACTAGTGGACAGCAGCGTCTTCACAGCGATTGAAAACAGTCCAGCAACGAGGCGTGATGGACTCAGGTCAGCTCATCGACAACGAGAACCTTAGTGCCAGGAGGCAAGGACGCGGCGCGAGAGACGCGTGGATGAGGAGGACACCGGCAAAGGTCAAGTCGCCTTGATCGACTGCGAAACGCTGCAATTCCGCTCTTACGCTGGTCACGTGCCTGCTACATTCCTTCCGGGTCCGACTCCCCGTGTTGTCCATCACCAATTACTCTCACGTAACTCGTTCTGCTCCGGATAGGTCGTGGCGGAATGTGAGCGATGATAACATATTCCATTACACATTCACGACTGGAGGTAAAGATTATAATTCACTACAATGCCATGACGACTTCTAGGTGACCCCTTTCGCCAAACGAACCATCCGGACCGCGATGTATTGCTACACCTTCACCGCCTCGACAACCGGCTGGGAGTGCTCGGCCTGGAAGAGTACGCAGAGCCGATGTTGTACGGCGTCGAGTACCCCGACCGCGAGCCGCTATAAGACGGGAGGCGGGCGGAAGCCAGCGACGGGGAGTCCATCGGCGTGCCCGGCCGAGAGTTGGTCTGGGACTGCATAGCGACGCGGTAGGAGCTGTAGTGGTTGAGGATGCGCACGATGTCCATCGTCATCAGGTCGAGCTCCTTGATTTCCGTCTCCGAGAGCGGCACGTCCGTCAGGTCGTCATCGTCCTCGTCGCCCGACTCGTCCTCGCGCCCTTCGTCGTACGTGAGCGGCTTCTTGTATTGGCGGGCTTTGCGCTGTCGGTTCGCCATGATGCCCTGGAAGACACGCAGCATACAGGCCTCCATCGTGGTCTTCAATCGCTCGATGTCGTCGAGGACGTCCATGCTGCCGACGATGGGTAGCCAGCCATCACACTCCAGTCCGCGGGAGGTGACGGAGATGCGGTAGGCGCCGAAGAGGACGTAGGTCAAGGGGTCCAGACGAGTTGTGGTGACTAGATACTTCTCGCCGCTGTGGCCGCCAGATATGTTCTGCCGCTTCTCTCCATAAGCAATGATGTGCCTCTCCTGGTGCATGACATCGAGGCTGCTTGGATCCTTTTTGCGGTGGTTGACGCTGGACGGGTGCATAATGACCGCCTGGTATCCAGTGAGCGAGAGTTAGACAATGGTAGTCGGCAGACACATACCTTGTCTACAGCAGTACGGAAGCTCCTCTCCGAAGTCCTGACAGCGAACTTCGGTTGGCAAGCAACTGCAATCAGTGCGGCCAGGATAGGAAGCGAATCGCCATGTTCATTCAAATGGTGCGGGATAGGAGGAACGGACCGCGAACGCGCCGCAGGTGGGACATACGTGCCCTTGCCAGGGCCACCCGCAGATACGTCGATGACGCCGACGTCATATAACGCCTTGAGCAGTTGATCCTTCACCTTCGCGATGTTGAGGAGCGTCGGCTTCGAGAGGAAGTTGTCCATGCAGAAGCGGTTCGCCGACACATACAAGCCCTTGCTCTGCATCCCCCACCATTCCTGGTAAGCACGGAGGGCGGCGATGAGGTCCGAGCGGAACTCTGCTGGCGTCCAGGAGTTCTTCCTCGCCTGCGCTTCCGCCTTCAGGTGCATGGGAGCGACGAACGGCTCGCGTCCGCTCATGATAGCGGCAAGGGTGAGCGCGGCATCGAGGCAGCGGAAGAACGAACCAAGGAGAACGAGCCGGCCGAGGCGAGGGTCAACAGGCAACTGGAGCAAGACACTACCAAGGGACGTGAGGTTTTCATCCATGTCGAGCGCGCCGACCATGTGCAGTGACTCGATAGCCGCGTCGATGCGCTGGGGAGCCGGTGGCTCGATCGTAGCGGAGAGCACGTCCTGGATGGACATGCCAGGGAAGCTGAGCGCCTTGACGTGCATGACGACGTTCTCCAAGTCGATGCGCTTCATTTCCACCGTCTGGTGTGCCGGCAACCGGTCGGCGTGCTTGCGACTGAGGATACCGAAGTACTCTCCAGGACGGTGACGACCTGCACGGCCTGCACGCTGGTTGAGGTTCGAGATGCCGACCCAAGCAGAGACGAGATTCGAGATGTGGCGCGACGGGTCGTACCGCTGCTCCTTGACTCGAGCGGTGTCGACCACGTACACAACGTCGGGGATCGTGACGGATGTCTCAGCAATGTTGGTGGAGAGAATGATGCGGCGAACTCCGGGCGGCGGAGGCTCAAAGATCGCTTGTTGCTCTGCGACGGGAACTGAGGAGTGAAGAAGATGAATACTGAACTTGCTCGTGTCGTTAAAGTCCAGGTTGAACGCCTTCCATTGGTCTGTTTCGGTAAGGGAACGGCGGAGCGCCGTGATGTCATCCCAACCCGGCAAGAAGACGAGGACGTGGCCATCATCCGTTTTCTTCAGCACGTGGACAATAGTGAGGGCTATGAGAGGGATGGGTAAGTCAAGGTCGTCCGTGTCACGCGTGTCGTCCATGGGCACAGGGGTGGAGGAGCGGGAAGAGTTGAGTGTGAGGGAGTTCGAACCGAGAGCGTCAGAACCAAGTTCCTGGTTCAAGTATCTCCGTACCGATTCCTCCTTGAACACCCACGACATCTGAGGGTTGCTGGACAGTTCAGGAACGAAGTCGTCGAGGAAATGCTTCTGGACGGGGTATGCACGACCGGGGATCTCGATCACACCAGCCGGCTTTCCTTCCGGATCCGGGAAGTACTCCCTGAAGAGCGTGGAGTCGATGGTCGCGCTCATGAGCACGATTTTGATCGGTTTCCTCTGGGCCCGTCGGTCCGCAAGAAGCCTCTTCAGGACGACAAGCATGAGGTCAATGTCGACGTCGCGCTCGTGCACCTCGTCGACGATGACGTGCGTGATGTTGTCCATGCTCGTTTGCGACGACTCCCCAAGCAGAGCAGTCTGCATTTTGCGCAAGAAGACACCAGTGGTGCAGAAGGTGACGCTGCCGTTAGGCTCAGGGGTCTTCGACTCGAACCGCACTTGATAACCGATTGAGCCACGCCCGCATACTTCCCCCCGTTCCTTCGCTACTCGTTCCGCCACACTGATGGCGGCAATCCGACGGGGCTGCGTACAGATAATGTTGCACCTCGCGCCTTCACCCCGGTCTATCCACTCGTCTAGGATGAGCTGAGGGATCTGGGTGGTCTTTCCGGAACCAGTGGCGGCCATGCAGATTGTGACGTCGTGCTCGTTGATATGTTTGAGTAGCTCTGCAGACTTCGTGAAGATGGGCAAGGTGGCACGAGTGTTCCGGATGGACTCCAGATTGGGATCGGCCAGGTATGCCTGCCGACGGGAGAGGAGTCGCTGAGACTTGTCGGCCAGGAGAGCCTCTGAGGGAGGAGGTCGCCGGAACGCTGCTGCCATCGGGACGTCTTGCGAGCCTACACTCTTACCGCTGGGCCTGTGCTGGTATAGAGTACTCCGTTTGATATCCTCCTTCAGGCTCTCGATCTTCGACTCCAATATTTCGTCGGCGTCGAACAGCACACTAGGCGCCATTCCGAGGTCCTTGCCCGTCTTGGCGGCCTCAACGAACTCGGACCATATGTCGGGGTCACACTTCTCGAGGTACTGGACCACGTCAGTGTACGACCTCATCATCGCATCCTTCTTGTTCTGGCCTTTACCAAAGCCAATGCGACGGTCGCCCACGATCATGTCGGCTTGCCAACTCGTGCGATTGGGCTGTGAGTAGACGATGTCCGGCTTTGAGAAATGGAAACGACGGCAATAGTAGTCCATGAACTGGCGGGCCTTCTCGTAATCGACCAAAGTGCCGTCAGAAAGCTCCTTGTTGATGGGATCAACGATTTCTGGCTCCTTCTCCTTTTTCTTCTTGTCAAACTGAATACACTGTCACTTCGTGTTATCGAGAAGATGTATGCTTGGGAACATACCGCGCCAGCAGTATCTAACTGATATACAGCGGAGAGGGCAGCGAGGTTCTCAGCGATCTTCCGATTGGGAGAATCACCAACGCCGACTATCTCGCCCTCGCCGTGTTTCGCCTTGATAGTGGCCCTGGCATTATATCAGACATGACAGGTGTGGCAAACGACATGCATGGCGAATCACCTCCAAACTGGCTGATCACTGCCATCCACGACACCCTGCACAGCACTGAACTCCATTTTCCCTCCAGAGGTGTTCATAATGTAGTTGTTGAGCGGGGATTTTGGGTTTGTCTCGTGGATTTTCTTCAGTGGCTTCGTCTTGTACGTCGCCGTGATGTATGCTTCGTCGTACAGAGGTCCCGGGAGGGGAGGTACGTTCGGAGCAGCTTTGCCCTTCTTCCTGCCTCCACGGCCGCCAGACGCGTTGTTCCTGTGTGCCTTCGCCAGGAGAGAAGATGCTCCGCGACCGCCCCCACGGAAGGGCCGGTCAGGACGAGCCGAGCCAGATGCGCTGTGGTCGACCTTGTGCATTTTTGAAGGAGGTTCGTCGGCAGATGGAGAGTCAGAGGTACGTTTGGGGGAGTCGGCGGGCTGTTTGACACTGTTCGTCTGCTGAGCGAAGGAACGGGACTGGGTCGATGAAGCCGAGGGGGGCGCAAGTGGGGAGTGTTGTTTAGGCAGGTTGAGTGGCATTAGAAGGCTGCGCCTGATTCTCAAGTTGAAGGCAAGACGCATAGGGCTTCGGACGACACAGACGAATCTGAAGGACCGAGTTGGCAAGTTGCGATGCGGAGAAGGCTGGAGATGCTCGGCGAACCTGTTACACCCTCAACCAATGACGAACACCCTGCGCCGTCTACTACGATACTCGTACGAGTCTTCGCGGGTTTCGATGGGGTCTGGTCTGGGTGGATGGGGACGAGTCGAAGGTGGGGGTCGGTAGACAAGACGGATGTGCAGCGACCACGGTCGCGACTCTCGAACACAATAGACGCTCGACGCTCAGCAAAGCCACCCGTTTGACGCCCGCAGCTAGTGATATTCGGCGCTTGACGTCAGACGTTTGCAGCGGACGAACATCCATCGTGACGGGGAACGTCCGCGTCAGCTGGGAACCAAGCTCGTAAACACGCATGTATGTATGCCAGGGCGGAAATGATTAATACACAAAATCATTCCTCTAGTGATCATGAAGTGTCGCAGGCCATGCTGCTGCGGCCGACTCAATGCCCTGGAGGTACTTCAGCTTGATAGCGGCTGTACGAAGAGCTGCCCAATCCTTCGCCCCCCAAGCCGTTCAATCTCCTTCAAGGTGTCCTGTATCTTGGCTGGTGCACCGCGAGCGTTAGAAGAGTAAGAAGATATCTGATCTGACAGATGTGCCATACCATCGTTCTCTTCCCTGATTTCGGCGACTTCCTCCGGTGACTGAGCATTGGCAAGTCCCTCTCGCGCCTCCATAACCTCCATCAAGAGCTCCATGTCGTCCAGCTTGTCTGTCTCTTCACCGCCAAATCCTTCGCGAGCCAGGATGTACTCGACTCTACGTAGAGGGTTCGAAAGCCGGTGTAAAGCCTCGTTGATGCGTGAGGACATAGCAGCCGCCATCGCTTGCTGCTCCTGCATATGGTTCACATTAGCTCCTTTGAGATACAGACATATCACGGTCTTGCTCACAGGAGGCTTCGATACCCATCTGTCGGGATGTACAACTGCCTGGACGGCTCTGAATTGCTGCTTCAATTGCTGGACATCGACAACGAACGGGTTAGGTTCATATGATGTCCCAAGCATCTCATGATAGGACATCGACTTGGGTATTGGTTCAATGTAGGAGCAGCTGGTACAGACGGGTAATGCAGTGGGCAGGGGCGCAGAGCATGATGGACAAGTCCTTGTGCGAGTCGATGCTTCAGTATGGTTGCGTCTTCGTGTATTCACCGCGATTTGAGTTGTCGTATATCGAGGAAGGTGAAGTCCTCTACTCGTTGCATGCCGGGGGAGGGCAGACCGAGCGTGGGCAGACAGGGACACAAGTGAACGAATGCGGAACATGGAGGCAGCAGATCTAGCTTGAGACTGACGTCATGTGGGTTAGCGAAGGAGCATACTTACCTGTGGGCGACCCTAACCTGACGCTTTCCCCACACTCACCCTGGTTGACCCATGTCTGAGCCATCCTCGCTTCCTACCTCTCCGGCCGGTCCGTCTTCTTCATTCTTACCCTCAGTCCAGCCCCCACCGCCAGAAACAGTACAGAAAGATGATTATGCGGCGGCTGCACAGGCACGCGAGCGGTTCTCCAAGCACGGCCTCTTCTCCAGCGTCTCTCTCCCCAGCCTTCGCAAGCGGAAGTCGAGAGCACACAGACGAGACGGATCTCCCACCCCTTCCGCCATAGCCGAGATAGAGCGGTCAGCATCTGTTTCTGACATACCAGATCTGGTCCACATATCGGATGCGTCACGTCTTGGGGCAGAACTCGATGAAGACTACGACAAGGACGTATATAGATGGGCTGTGCTCTACGAGAACCAGAGAGGGTACGTTCAGCGATACATAGTGCCATCACATATTAATGCTGATGCACCACTTAGTGCCATGGTCTTCTCGACCCCATACTACTCAGCGCTTACCCTCCTCCCGCTGGACCCCCCGCCCTTCACTATCCCTACCGCGGCTGGCTCTCCACGGAGAAACCAACCCACAGTCTCCCTTGAAGACTACCCGCTGCCTGATGGCTCATGGAAATGGGTCTCGCGCGCTTGGATGATTGACATGCGCGGCGACGGGCAGGTGCAATATGACGGCTTCGAATACAGCCGCTCGTTCCGAAGCCGCAAGTGGGGCCCCGATCCCGGCGTCATGAGCTATCGCGGGCTGGTGCGGCGAAGGCGATGGATACGACTCATGATGCGCCCTGCGCAAGTGCGGCACGACGGAACGGAGAGCGTCTTCAGCGCACATGGCGCTTTGTCAGTCTTGCCCGAATTCGCTCACGACGAGGAGGGGGCGACGCGTCCACCATCAGTACTTCTCACCCTCTCCGATGAGGATGAGGACGCTGTTGGCGTGTGGAAGGGAGACGAGGACGACTGGGACCGATGCCATGCTGCATTGCGGCGCCTTGGACGGGATGGGAGGAAGCTTGAACTCTGGGCGAGCTGGCTTGGCCTGCCCGAAGGAGAATCGCTCACTCGTGCCCCATCGCGCAGCCCTTCGATATCGGTCCCTCCTGCCAGAGGCGAACCTGAGAACAGGGCCGAAGGAGACGGACAGTCCACTAGCTCAGGACAGACGGAAGCGGGCAGACTGACAGCTGACGTCGGTGTCAGTGTCTCGAAGGCATCCAAAACCTACATTGCACCTGTAGTGCGTGCACATGTGAGTGCATGTCTGTCGTGGGCCTCTTCTTGATACTCATGCGGCATGTCGCAGGGGGCTGATATCTTGGGGATGTTTGTATACCCTGAGTCGAGAGCTAAGTTCTTGGAATATCTCCGGCGTGTTGGGCTGCTTCCCGAGCTTCAGGCTGGTTTGGGGGCGCCGGAGAGCGTGAGGGCGCTGGACTTTTGGAGCTATACCCAGGACTTGGAAGCTAGTCCAAGCCCAAGCACAGGCCCTTGACCATGTGTCTTACCAAGGGATCTTCTTGTCGTTCTAGCATAATTTCTTAGGATATGATGCGGCTTGCTAGCGTATGAACCGTGTGAACGACAGGAGTTGCCTAAAGCGACAGTACATCTCCGCACCGCAACTGCGGCCTGACGGAGTGCGCGCCCGCCATGTGATAACGTTTGGAAGAGCCGTCAGAGATGATATTCACGCGCGTTGGCGCGTCTCGCTCGCTGTATCACTGCCATGCACGCGTCCGCTCAGCTTTTAGGCCGCCCCGTAACTTGACAAGCCCACCATGGACTCCCTGAACATCCGGAAACGCCTGCGCGACGCGCCTCACGATGTCGCGGACTTTCTCCATGCCCTCCCCGACGACCATCCGCTCCAGATCGCGCTGAGGACGTACAGCCTCGCGCTTTCACTCGCGCTCGGGCCCGCCTTGCTGCCGTTCGTGACGTCCCGCAAGGCGCGCGCGCAAGGCCTCGGACGTGTCCTGCTTGTCATCCGCCGCGAGTTGGGCATCACCGCGTTCGCGTCGGCCATTACAGTGGGTGTGGCTGGCGGCGCCGCTATTCGCCACTTCTGGGATGGGTGGGCAGCGGAGACATCGCGGGTGGGGGGGAAGCCTCGGGGCGTGCTTGGCGAGCTGAAGGCATGGCTCGCGTCGCTCAAGGAATCGCACAGGACGTTCCTGGCCAATGTCATCTCCTCAACGCTGGCCGTCACGCTGTTGCATTCAAGGCGCACGCATGCAAAGTTGGCTGGGGCCGGGAGGCCATCTCCCACATTGGACCTCTCTTTGCTCTTCCTCGTGCGTGCCATGGACAGCCTGGTCCAGCTCGCGTTCTTCAAGCCGTCCGAGGGAAGCGAACGCTCCCTTTCCGAATCAATCAAGCTAGAACGGAACGCCACCAGGCGCAAGTGGTCCACCCGCCTCGACGCACTCGTGTTCTGGGCATGTAGCGCAAGGTGGGGTTTGCTCTGGGCGCCCGCTGTAGTTGGTTACTGAACATCTGCTTGCAGGATAATGTGGTGTTTCTTCTATGAACCGGATAGGTAGGTAACCCGACTCCTCCGGACGTACCGGATACTGAAAGTGGCGCTAGACTGCCTCGCAGCTACAATAAATGGTACGATACCACCCTTTTAGTGCATCAGTCTACCTAGCTGAAGCGACTTTGCGGCGTTCCAGGATTATGAGGATGGCCAACATCGATCCACGCCTCCTCGCGGCGCTGCGCGCCATCCGCTCGGGCGAGTTTTCTTACAAGAGGGGCAAATCGCTATCTCCGGACCTCGTCACATCTCTTTCTAGAGACCTTGGATATCCGCCCAGTTGGGGAGACCCCGCACTGTTGCCGGCCTATGGCACCCGAGCGGACAAGGCATGGCAAACCTTGGGCGTGACTGGTCGGCAAGGACGAGGCGGCATGCCCTGTGAGATCGTGCACGGCGATGTGACAGGCGGCAGCTGCACTGCGAATGCCGCAATCAGGGGTGCGCAGGCGTTCGCAGAAGCCGTTGCCATCTACCTCCCCGTCAGTATGCTCCCACCTATTCTCGCCCGACCAATGCTGAGACGTCCTGCAGGTCCACATCCTCCCCATCCTCGCGACCCAGCCTCGCAAACTCCTCGACGTGCCGCGCTTGGTATCCACGCTGCTCTCGGTCGCCCGCAGCGCGTCGTTCCTCTCCGCCTTCGTGTCCTCCATCTGGTTCGCGGTATGCTGCACGCGCACGCTCGTACTTGCCCGTCTCTTCCCATGGATCCCACATGACTTCTGGGACGGCCCGCTCGGCTGCACCTTTGTCGGTAGCCTGGTGTGCGGAAGCAGCATCTGGATCGAACGCGGCCGGCGCAGGGGGGAGATGGCACTTTACGTCCTCCCGCGGGCTATTCGTGCGTACCTCCCAGCTGAATGGCTGAAGAGCGGGCGCGCCAGCGTGCGATGGCCAGAACGGTGGGTGACTCGTGTGGAGTCCAGCAACCTAGCTGATGCCTCTCCAGATTGATCTTCATCTTGTCGCTGTCGACGCTTCTGACGACCGCCATCCATCGCCCCGATACCCTCCGCGGGCTGTCTCGCTGGACCCTCGCGTTCGTCATGAAGGGCCCCAACGCAGGCTTCTGGAAGCGGAAACGTGCCGATTCCAGCGGGCCTTCGACCCCGAGAGCTCCCAGCCCGTCAAAAACTAGTGATAGTGTACCAGAAGAGCACTAAGGTTCACAGACTGCATCGATACCCCTCTTCCTCGCACGCGACCGTTCTACGCTCTCCATAGATGCAATGCGTGGTCGTAAAACGAGCAGCTGGCCACCAAAGTGTCATTCCTTTCCTTATCCCCGTTGAAAGACCAGTCCGCGCCATATGCCAGGGACGTGTGCTCATCAAAACGCTTGGTGACTTCCCACGGCTTGTCGGATGACGAGAGCGTACAGCTGGAATCATCACCCGGCACCAGATCAAACCGAACCACCTTGAAGCCGTCGTGCATGCAAGCGACGAGCAAGTCGTTTTTACGGGCTGCGGATGGATGCCACTTGACGCGCCAGGCACCGCCTCCGACATCGGCTTGGGTAACTGGCACATATGGTTTACGCGTGTCGAACAGACGGACTGTGTTGTCGTAGCTGGTCCATGTCGGCGTGAGCTACACACATACGCCCCGGAGAGATTGCATACCTCCCAACAGCGAGAATGTGCTCGATGTGCGGATGACTCTGAATCGTGGTCACTCCCGCGTCGAATCTGCACGATGTGAGCTGCAGTTGACCTCGATCACGGCGGAAGGGAGCGTACCGCTTGTTCACGAAGAGCGGTTTCGCGCCGCCTTGACGGATGTCCCAACCCTTCATCCTAAGATCGTCGCCGCCTTGCATTCGGAATGAGCATGTCTTTGCGCTATCCTTGAACACAGATACTCACCGGAGTATACAACGTTTGTGTCCCAATAATTCCAAGCGGCGATCCAAGGCTCGTAGTCGTGCGCGTGCCACGATTCTGTAATTGAGAGACCGTCCGTGCCTTCGCCCGGTCTCAGCAGGGAAAGTGACCCGTTCGATAGCGAGACTATCAGATCCCCCAATCCGCTATGGCATCCGGTCTTAAATATCACTGGCTAGGGGCATATGCTACCCAACTCACCTTGTAGCATTCCGACGGTTTGACCAGTCGAGAGAAAGACACAGAACGTCTGAAGGGGCGCACGAAATTGATTGCAACTGGTGTAGCCGCATCTATCATCGGGGTCGAATGAGCGCGGGTTTGGTATTATCCCCGGGAGTCTCACCTCGTCCGTCTTCAGTTCATGCAAGGCGATATGGCCCTCAGAGTCTGCAATGCCCAGTGTGGGTGGAGCAGACGAAGCTCTGTGGCACCTGCGTTCCAAGAGATTGGTATGTCCGACAGCTCAGTCATGGTGTGGTCGCTGACCATTTCATGTCCAGAATTGCCGGGTGATGCGTCTCCTGCAGCTTGGTGCTGTGCTGAATCAAGAATTATCGATCTATTGAATAAGGGACGAACGCACAACTTGTCGTCGTCTTCGACTCGAAAGAGGAGGCATTTGCCTCGCCTCTGCTGCGGCTCTCGAGGTGGCGGGGTATCCCCTTGATAGTCCGCAAGCGTGCCGTCTCCTGCAGGCACATCTTTCTCCGCGGGCTGCTCTAGCTTGTACGTTCCAACAACGAAAATGTCTTGCGCATCAGGGTGGGGACAGAACTCGGCAGAGTCCGCAGGCCAGTCGGTATCAAAGCCGGGCATTTTGGCGCAACCTGCCATGTGTGGTTCAATGAGATACTCATGCGGTCAAGTAAATTTTGGTTGCACTTACGACGATGGCAAGGTGTGCAGACGTCTGTGGGCTAAATGCCGCGACTACCTGAACCAGTGAGGGCACGATGCCAGTCACAACTTGATAAAGTTGTGACGAGATCCTCGTTCTTGATCTTGTGACGAGACGCGCATGTGACATGATGCGGCCTAGGCGCGGGCGCTTCTCAATTAGCCGCTACTCACCTTGAACGGCCACGGTGGAACCACAACATCAGTGGATGGACCCGCCACCATAGCGTGGGCACTGCATAAGGACTACAGATCTTTTTGCACTGGACTTTTTGACAGATTCGAAGGCAATTTTTTACTACGGAATGGGCTACACGGGGTAATTGTCTACTTTCGTGTTCTCGAAGGAGCCCGGTTTCCCTGCATGCTAAGCCTCAAACTGCAGACTTGCGCGATGGATCAATGCGCCGACGACGAGCATCGAGCTCATTCACCAAAACATTACTCGTAATCACCAAGCATGTCCGCTGTTTTCTCTGACATCGAACCATGGTCCTAACTGGCAGTCCGACGCAGGGCCAGTACAAGGGGAAATGGTCTCTGAGCATCAGATCCTACCGCTCCACCCTGAGCAGCATCCCAGGGTACCAGGTCCCCGCCGAGCGCTCCATGTGCACCCTCACAATGAATGGTGACCAGTCCGCACCTCGTCCGCCGCGCCTCCCACCTCCCGCTGACGCACCACGCCCAGACAATGTCTTCGTCCTCCTCGAGGACCCGGCGGCGCCGATGCACTCCGAGTACCACCAGAAAGTGGCCGAGCTCGCGCAGGAGCAGCCGGGCGCGACGTACCCGCCGCCCGCGCACTACCGGCACACCTTCCCCACGCTGAGCCCGCCCGGCGCGCTCGAGCAGCTCCTCGCGCAGCTGCGCGCGCGGTGGGTGTCCGTCCGCGGCGCGGGTGCGTCCGCCGGCGCGCCGGGCCAGAAGGGCGCGGGCACCGGCCAGCAGCTCACCGTCGAGGGCCACGTGTACTCGATCGGCACCGACTGGCTTGTCCGCGCGGGGAACGTCCAGCTGGCGGGCGGCGCGGTGAAGGGCATGTTCCTGGAGGTATGGAGGACGGGTCGGGACATGCGCGATGTGCTGTGTGCTGATAGCACGTGCAGGCTGAATACTTGCCGCTCCCTACGATGCCCTCCCGGGCGAACGAGAGAGGGGACACGGACCTGCAGTTTCTGCTCTCCAACCTCTTGCTGTCTGTCCTGCCCAACGTTCCCGATGCGCGTATCGTGGCAGTGACGATCGGGTAAGCATGCCGATCACTTTGCATGTGTTCAGCCGCTAACCACTTGGCTCCATGTGCGGTACCAGCGATGCGCAATGGGAGGAGATCCTGTGGGAAGAACCGTCGGAAGACGAGCAGAATAAGAAGCAGCAGGACGATGACGACATCTACGCGCAGGAGGGCGACCTGCCGCCCACACGGAAGGGCGACTGGATAGGTGTGGAAAGAGACCGCCGTTCTGCCTTCTTGATCATCGGGGCCCTCAAACAAGAAGGCTTGCTATGACTTTACTCGGTCGCATGTATCCCTAACTACCTACGACATTTCGTCCATCCCGCGATTCGTACAGGTTTCCACCGCCCCGATGCTTTTTCACCGCTTGGTATACCCACTATCGACTGGCAAGTCAGTAGGCCTGGAGGGCCGCGCGGAGCAGCTCCTTCGTCTTCGTCTCCATCTCGCCGAAAATCTTTAGCGCGTCCGCCATCTTCCTGCTCGACTCCGCGTCGGCCGTGAAGGCGTCCCTGAGCGCCGCCGCGCCGTTCTCGAGGTAATTCACGCTCCTCGCGTCCGGCTCTGCTACCGCCCACACGTCCAGGAGACGCCATACCCCAGACCAACCGCAGAATGAATATATATATATATATATATAAAGACAAGAAAAAGAAACGGCGGGTATTCGTTCAGTTCCCGCCCTGGGCGGACCGCAAAATTCGTAGAGCACAGTGCACCCACCCTTTGATTTTCCGGCGGGCTCCTTCCCGCTGACGGGCGCGGTGCCGAGGGACACATCTGGGTGGTGCGGCTGCGGCGCCGTGTCGAGCTCGGCCGGGCCCTCTGCGGCGGCGAGCTGGTCGAGGACCGCGCCGGAGAGCGTGAGGTGGTCGGGCGAGAGCGACACCAGGGCGAGGACCTGTGTGGCGGGCCGCGAGGCCGCGCGCAACCCAAACGCGTCAGTCTCGAGCCTCTCTCGCGACACCTTGGGACCGCTCAGGGACCCGGAACAGGGGCGAGCGAGCCCAGGGTTGGCTATCGGGAAGAGGAGGGAGGGGGGAAGAGGGGGGGGGACGCGCAGTCACTTGCCTCTTTTGCCGTCACGATGCTGTGCGCGGGCGCGGCAGGGGCGTTGAAGACGATGACGGACACTTGTCAGGAACACGTTCCGCGCGCTGTGAGAGGGCGGCGGCGGCAGCGGCGGGGCGCACCTGGCGGGCATCACAAGCGTGCGCGAGCCGACGTCCTTGAAGAGCTCGACAATCGCGCCGATCACCGGGCCCATCGGGTGCTCGCGCGCGGTGTCGGTGTACTCCTTCCATACGCCCGGCTCAAAGTGCACCCGGAGCTCTGCAGCGGCGCGCGGAGGAGCGGAGGGCGGGGCAGGCACGTGGCGGGCCCGAGAAGGCAGTGCCGTCGAGAACGTTTTGCGATCGCGTTTCGGCGAATTTTTGTGGGAATGTGCGGGAGGGGGAGAACGAAGCACCCGGGTCAGCTTTACATGCCGCAGATCGTCATTCTCAAGCACCGGGGGAAAGCAGGCCGGGAAAATGTGGCCGACTATCTACCACGGCGGAACGGGGCGGACAAAGGGAGGTTGGGCGTACCGTTGAAGTACGGGGCTACGTAGAGGCATCCGGCCTGGTGCGCAGCCATGGCCTGCGGGACGGAGAAGAGACATGTGGCGAGAGTGCGGATGCCGAGGCGCTCAAGGTAGTTGCACGCGACGATGGACTCTGGGGTTGCCGGGATCTTGATGCAGACACGCGATCTGAGAAGGAGGCGAAGGTGGGTCACATCGGGCACGAAGCATCTGAGGAGAGGCAGAGGGCGAACTTGGGGATGCCATTCGCTTCGAAGAGCGCGACGAGCTTCTTGGCGTGCTGGATTGTCGCCTCGGTGTCGTACGCTGCGGTGGGCGACGCTTGGGCGTGGACACGCCCGGTGAGGTGCGGGAAGACCTCTTTCGCGAGCAACACCGTCTGCAGGACCGCAGTGAGCATGCGGGGCGGAGTCAATCAAGCACGATATGGGCATTTCACGCTTTCGGGGCGGTCGGTAGCATATGCGGAGAATCTGTAGGGAAGATGGCTGGACATACGAGGAGATCAAGCGCGTTTGAGACCTGGGAGTCGATGTCAAGCTGGGCTTCTGCCGATCGGATCTGGGCGACGGCGGCGTTGAATACATGAGCGCGCTCGGGTCTGACGGCTTCGGAGTAGACAATGGCCTGATTGGAGGTCATGTCACGAAACTTGTGGGCGTCGGTGGTATGACGCGCGGCGACATCGGGATCCATCGAGTCGACATCGACGGAGACTTTGTCACGGACGCGCGAGAGGAGCGTCGCTGGAGCCATAGTGAGATGATCCGTAGAGGATGAAGGGAGTAGGTCGAGAGAGGAGCAGGCCGGAGGATGGTCAGAGATAGGCCGGGGGCATGGACCGGGACGTCGGCGGGATGGAGAGGTGGCGGTAAGCCGGGGCGGGTGTGGGTGCACCGGAGAGGGAGCCGAGGGATGGAGAACGGACCGGGTCAAGGATGCGCGACGGGGCGCGTCCACCTGACCGCGTCCAGGCACCGCTCGCGCGCGCGCTGTCGAGCAGGGACGGGGACCGAGGGCTGTGTTTGTGCGTTGTATACGCGTCGCGGAGTGGGCTGTCTGGGCGTTTGGTAGCTGAACGGCACGCAGGGCGCGTGTGGCCGGCGGCAAGAGCGTGGTGGCGGGGGTGGCGGGGCGCGTGGGGAGCTGGGCTTGCCCGATATGGGGGACGAGGGTGGGGGCGCGTACGGGGAGAGACGATCGGAGAAGGTGGACGATGGCGTCATGGGAATCCTGCGCGGCGGTGTGGGCGCGGGAGCCATCCGCTCGCCCTCGCTCTGACGCTCGAGACGGCCGCGAACAAACATTGGCGTCTGCTCAGCGCGACATGCTCCTCCACCCACCCCGACTGTCCTGCTCGCGATCGCCAAAACGAGCGAGGCCCGTCCCCGTCCCCTCCTCCATCCTCCCCCTCCACTTTCCGTCCTTTCTCGCGCTGCCTACACGCTTTCCGTTCTGCTCTCCCCGCTTGCATGCTCTCAGTTCCAACCCAACCTAGCCATCTGACACTGACTCCGACTCCGGGCTGTACTTCATCCGCCCTCTGCCATGCCAACCCCCGCCCAGAACCAGCCGGGCCAGAGCAGCGCCCCTGTGCGCTCTTCTTCCGCTTCATCTTCCCGCCGTACTGCACATCCCGTCTCACACCAGTCCCCGCCGCCAAACATCTGGCTTCCCCACGCGCCCCCCGCCTTCTCCCATGACCAGACATCCGATCCGTTTTCAACGGCCCAGCAGCCCTCCTGGCCCTTCCCCGCCGTGTCCCCGACCGCCCGGCCCCTCCGCGTACCGCCCTTGGATGTTCCTTCATCCTCCCGCCTCCCCGCCCCCGCCTCCTCCGGTGCGTACCTTTCCCCCTCCTGTCCCCCCTCGACCCTCTCATGCTCATCCATATCACCAGCTTCCAGCCATCGCGCGATGCCGCCGACCTCCATCCGCCTCCCGACCGGCCAACCCCCCGGCCTGCTCCGTCCCGCCCACGCCCCGCACTTGGAAACCTCCCAACCTACTCCCGGTCCCACCACCCACATCTCCACCAGTTTGGCACGCGACGCCATGATGGCGTACGCCTACTACCTCTATGACACCCCGGCCCCGGCCAGACCCCTCTCGGGCTCACCCCCGTGCCCATCGTCCACAGCCCGCCTCCGGAGGAGACGCCGGATCACATCTACCGCAATAGGCTTTTGCCCCTCCTCCTAGCGATGCGCGAGTTGCACCCAAACCACATCCCTGTTCTACTGTTGCTCGCATGCACGTACTATGCCCTCGGAGATCTGGAAACCAGCCTGTCAATCAGCCAACATATCCTCTCCCTCAATGAGAACTATGTCGAGGCAATGAGCAATATAGGCACCACCATGAAGGCCCTCGGTCAGACTGAGAAAGCCTATGAGTGGTGGTGGAAGGCTCTCAAACTCCGACCTACCTATTGGGACGCACTCGTACGTCCCGCTCTCCTTCCTGTGACTTCCCCGCCGCTCACGACTCATGCAGGATAACATACTTGGCATGACTTTTACGCTTGCCCAGGGCACGGCTGATCACACGCGTCGGCTTGCATATTACAGGCAGGCGCTCGTAGTTTGCCAGTACGTGCAACGGAACGTCCTCGACACCAACGACCGTCTTGTGGTCCCTCTCCAACCAGGGGACGTGCCGCGTTTGCAGCGTGCCATCTTCACCAGCGGTACTATATACGCCACATTAGCTCCCTCCAACTTGGAGCGGGCGATCACAGACTACAGCCGTGCCATTGAATTGGCAGTCCGACCTCCCACCCCGCTCACCGAGGGCGAGCAGTACACCCTTCGCGACCTACTGCTTGCCGCCTGTGCGGCCGGCCACATTATGTGCTCAGATTCGGACTCATCGGGTATCCCCGAGATCTCCGGCGTGTTCCAGAACGACTTCCGTGCCCGCCTTGGGGACCCTACTATCGATTTCGTTTACGTCGTGCGTGCGTCGGGAGAACAGCTCCTCACCGCGCTCTTGCGCGCCGGTGGAGGCGTCCTCCCAACCCCACTTCTCCTTCCGGAACAGGTCTCGAGGCTTCCCATGCTCCTCTTTCCGCGAACTGACGGCGTCCTGCCGGCTATCTGCATCCGTACCCCCGGCGGAGCTCTACGACCGCCACCGGAGAAAGTGCGCCTGCAGACGAACGGGATGACGAGCACCATTCTTCTCACGCTTGCCAAGCGCTTCCAGGACAATGTCTTGGGCGGGATGGTGCTGCCCGGTAGCGATGGCAAGTTACGCGTAAGCACCTCGATCGTCATCCTCCTGTATTATCTCGCCCTTGCCTGGTCGCCCGTGCCGTCGACGTACAACAATCTGGGGATCGTCTTGTCCGGAATCACGGACGGACGTACCGGTGCCGATGGCGAACTCCTGGACGGCATGGGCCTCGCGCGGACGTACTACACTGCCGGCTTACAGATGGATCCCAAACACCCACATCTACTCACGAACTTGGGCTCTTTGCTCAAAGACCAGGGCCAGACTGAACAGGCGATCAAGTAGGTCAGGACTTTGTGAACGGGAACGCACAGACTGACCGGCGGCGGCGCACACACCAGGATGTACATGAAGGCGGTCGAGCAGAAGCCTGACTTTGATATCGCACTTGCGAACCTAGGGAACGCGATCAAGGACGTCGGCCGCCCGTGGGACGCGATCGAGTACTACCGACGCGCCACAGACGTGAACCCCTCCCTTCCCGAGGCCGTCTGTGGGCTCGTGAACTCGCTGTGCTCGGTATGCGACTGGCGCGGACGCGGGGCCGTCGCGGCCGAGGTCGGCGTCGATGCTGCCGGGCACGTGATCCCGCCGGGACCGCACCCGCAGACCGGCTGGATCACGGACATGGTCGCCGTGACGGACACGCAGATCGCGCAGGGGTACATGGCGAGCATCGGCGTCCCCGCGCTGCAGCACGCGATGGACGAGTGCCTCCGCGCGCTCGCGGCAGCGCACGGGCGCCCGTTGAGATCCGGCGAGCTCACGCGGTGGCAGGCGCGCTTCCAGCGGCTTGCACGCGGTGGCGAGGACAGGACGCTGCGGCGGATCAACGAGGCAGGGTTTTTGCTCCGGTTCATCGACTGGGTGCAGCCGCGGATGCAGCGCCAGTGGTACATCAAGGCGTATGGGAAAACGTTGGCTATGGACGGCGAGGTACCCACGTCAGAGGGGAACTACCATGACCTCTTCTTGCGCCCGACGCTCCCAAAGACGCTGCAGCCACCCCCGGTGCCATCTGTGCTTCCATTCCATACGGTAGGTCATGTCAGCTTGGTCCTGTTACCGAAGGCTTACTGTGTTGTTTGCAGTTCACGTACCCGCTCACTCCAAGAGTGACGCGCTTGATACCACATCGGAGCGCGTTGCGAATATCGTACACCGCGTTCGCACAGCCGTGGCTCCCCAAACACGTTTATCGTCCTCCCCGACCGCCGATAAACGGCAAGATCAACATCGGTTATGTTTCCAACGACGTCAAGTGCGTGTTTCTATATCACCGAACGGGCATGCGTGCCTGACGGAAACATACGAGCAGCAATCACCCGCTATCTCATCTGATGCAGTCCGTTTTCGGTATGCATGATCGGGAGCAGTTCAATGTTTACCTGTACACGACCAGCCCCTGGGACGGCACGGCCTACCGGCCCAGGATCGCTAGCATGGTCGAGCATTGCGTCGACGTCTCGTCATGGTCGCTCAACACGATAATCGACCACATCATGCAGCACGAGATTCATATTCGTGAGTACACGCCGTAACATCGTGCGCACACGTGCTGACATGCCCTATCGTCGCCGGCCCAGTCATCAACCTTGGCGGGTACACCAAGGGCGCGCGGAATGACATCTTTGCAGCTCGGCCGTGCCCGGTACAGATGCAGATGATGGGTTACGCGGGCACCCTTGGAGCAGGTGCGTTCCTTCTGCCATTCATGCGTGGCGCGGCGCTGACCTCACGCACGACAGCGTGGTGCGACTATCTGGTGTGCGATCCCATCTCGTGCCCGCAGGACATGTCCGCCTCCGAGCGCTGGCGGGCGTTGAGCGCCGCGCCCGATCCCACCTCGGCAGAAGAGACCGGGCTCGGGTCCTATCCGGAGGTGCCGCTCGACGTCGACGCTGACATCGACCCCGAAACCGACTCCGACGAGTGGTTGTAGTGCGTGTTCCCATGCGCCTTCGTCCATCCCAGCGTCGTTGACAGCTTCTCTAGTATGGAGAAGTTTCTGTATATGCCTGTCCGTGCGCCATTGCTACCAATTTGCCGACGCCTCATTGACGGTGTTTGTGGTCACAGCATACCTTCATGGTCACGGATCACAAGCAGTCGTACCGCAGCGACGACGAGCTCAGCGTGGAAGAGCGCGCGCAGGTTCCCATCGAGACGCTGTGGATTGACGAGGAGCGTCGCCGCGCCGAGGCGCGGAAGCGGGTGTTCCCTGACCTGCCTCAGTACGTGTTGTACGTTCAGATCAAGGCCAGACAGTTCGCTGATAGTGCGGGCGCAGAGACGTGATCATCTTCGCAAACTTCAACCAGGTAAGCCCCTTATCCCGCGATGCTGTACACACGAGGTCACACACGCTTACACGCGCTGGTCCGGACAGCTCTACAAAGTACGTGGCACACACTCACACACACACACACGCACATTCGATCGCGCGGACAGCACGCTGATGAGCCCATCTCGCATCTTCCATCGACATCGCCCATCGCCGATTGCGCGCGACGCAGATCGATCCGGTGCGCACCTCCCCCCCGCCTGAACCTTGTCCCGCGCGCCGGCACTGACGCTGTTGATAACCGCGTTCCGTTGCTTGTGCGCGCCACAGGAGATATTCTTGGTCTGGTTGCGCATCCTGCGCAAGGTCCCGCGGAGCATCCTCTGGCTCCTGCGCTTCCCCGGCGCGGGCGAGGAGCACCTCCTCCGCTCCGCGAAGCTCTGGGCCGGGGACGAGGTCGCGTCCCGGATCCGGTTCACGGACGTCGCGAAGAAGGACTGGCATGTCTTCAGGGGGAGGGTCGCCGATTTGTTCTTGGACACTGCCGAGGTGAGTTCCCCCGAGGCTGGCGCTATGTCTGCTTCTGTATTGACGGACGTCCATCGTAGTGCAATGCACATACGATCGCTGCAGAGTAAGAGCGTTCTTCCCTCCGCTGTCTCTTACTTGATGTCTGACGTCCCCCCAGCGTGCTGTGGTCAGGCACGCCGATCCTCACCTGGCCAAAGCACAAGCACAAGATGTGTTCGCGCGTGGCCTCGAGCATGGTGAACGCAACCGGCTTCGGCGACCAGATGGTCGTGCACAGCGCGGACGAGTACGAGCAGCGCGCCGTCGACCTCGCCCAGAGCGTGCACTACGTGCCCCACCACGAGCCGACGGGCGCGGTGCTGCCCCGTGGCCAGGGCGAGCTCGTGCGGCTCCGGCGCAACCTATACATCAACCGGGACCAGATGCCCCTGTTCGACACGATGCGCTGGACGAGGAATCTCGAGAAGGGCCTCCGGGAGGCGTGGCGGCGCTGGGTGGAGGGCACCCAGTACGAGCTCTCCGACGAGTGGGAGGCGTGCGGGGGCGAGGAGAAGGCGAGCGGCTGCATCTGGATCCGCGACGACGACCCGGTGGACATTACGCGCATAGACTGACTCACACGAATCTCGCACGCACATCCACACCCACACTCACACATCGCTCCGCTTGTTATACGGTACTCGGGCTCGGGCCGGCACGGGAGCCCCCTAATTGCACCCCCGCTGTAGAACACACATCACGTCCCCGTCGTATTTTGTAGCATATCGCGCTCGCTCTCCGTCCCGCACACACTGTATATATAGCACACATGACCATGCCCCGGGTCGGTTCTGTTGTATTACTCCGGATCTTAGACGGTTTGGTACGCGCCCGGGTTTGTTGTGGCCGGCTGTGAGGGCTGCGAGGGCTGCGCGGGCTGCGTCGGGGGAACGCTGAGCGGCTTGGGGCCGCCGACGGGGCTGTCGACGTTCTGGTAGCCCTCTCTGCCGCCAGAGGTGAAGCCGCCGGGCATGGACCATACTGCGGACGGTCAGCATGCTTGACGCGCGACTGGGCCCAGTGTGTCGCTCACCGGTCGCGCCGGAGAGGTCGTTGCCCCGGATTCCGAGGCCGGAGAACTGCGCACCGCGCTGCTGGAGAGCGGTCACGTACGCGAAGGTGGTGGGGATCTGGGTGCGGTCCGTTTGCGATCCCGCGCGGTTCGTGCGAGGCGGGCACAGCGACACGCACCTTGAGGATGAGCAGGAGGATGAGGACGAGCCTGATGAACCAGCTCGGGGAGTTCCTGAAGAACCAGATGACGTCGTAGAACATGGACGCCGCGAGGAGGAACGTGAACTGTGGGCCGGCCCCAGGCGTGAGCGGGCGGGAGGCATGGCAGCACGGGGGGCGAGCGCGCGCGGGGACGTACTGCTTTCAGAGACTGGATGGCTTCCGTGGCCTCCTGCGCGTACACCCCGAACAGGAAGATGGGGAGGTTGTACGCGGGCGCGACGAACGCGCTGGTTATGAAGGACAGGCCCTGTGGGGTTCAGTCCGTAAACACTCGGCCACGCGCGTCCGGCAGCACGGCGGGACGTACTGTCCCAACGAGGACGAGCTTCGAGGGGTCAAGCGATTGGATGAAGTCCGCCATCGCTGCAGAGGCCTGGAAAGGAGAGACGGGTGGTGGAGGTGGTGGAGGTGGTGGTGGGTGTGGACAGGCAGAGGATGGCCGGGATTGACGCGCCCCGCGTGGAATGAGCACCGTCCATCCTGCGCGTCAAACCCCGGGGGCGCCCACGCGGACTCGGTCCGCAGCGCTACATCAGCACTCGAACGCAGCATCCGCTCGGACCAATATACACACACATGCGTACACAGCGTGGTATGAGATAGACATGAGGTACGTGCTATGCTACAGTAGATATGCTCCAGTCGTCCGGGGTATCGTCGTACTCGTCGTCGTAGCCGCGCTCTGCGTACCACTCCTTCTCCATCTCCTCGATCAGGTCGTGCACGGTCGTCATCGCCTCCGCTTTGCTCTCCAGCTTCTTGCGCTCATACAGCCACGGGCAGTCCAGGGACTCGCAGTGGATAGGCTCCGCGGGCGCGGTGGTGCAGCAGGAGCTGCACACCTGGTGGACGCCTTTCAGCCGGGTCTCCGTGGTTTGCACCCTTGACAAGAGCTCGCTGATGCTGGCTGCGTAGTCCGACCTGCAGACCTCGCATAGCACTGTCGTGCGTAATGTGTCAGTGGTGTCCACTGAAGATGGGCAGTCGTGACCACCTTCTGGAGTCAACGCGCCACAGATTAAACAGTGCGAGCTCGTGAAGTGATCATCAATCTTGAACGCGTTCGCGACCATAACGCTCTTCTTTTTCTTCCTCGGTGACAAAGGAACATCGCCTTGGTCGACACGTAGGCTCTTCGGCATCTCGTCAAACCAGCTGCGGACGTCTGCGCCGACCAGGTTGAAGATGCGCTCCAACGGAGGTATTAGCACACGGGAGATGTAATAGTTTGCATCTATCCATTTATGGCTGCGACATGGATCATGGTCAGGCAAGTCGACTGCAGCAGCGATGCGAACTTACCTGTCCCGGAAGAGCTCATGCGGGTCCACTGCTCTGTCAACCAGCCTTGATCCCGGCTCACCTCGAACGATCACGTAGGGAATGCGCTCCCCGTACTGAGGCTCATCATTCGGGTCCTCAAGCATGCGCCGTGCTGCGACGGTGACTCCAGGGGGCGGAGGTGCCCTGTCACTGTGAGATGTTGATAAGGAACGTTGTCATACGCCTTCAACGAGGACAGTGGTGATGCCAACCTGTAGGTACCAAGCTTGACCTCTTTGGCGAAGATGAAATCTTGGATGGACACCTTGTTCTCGAGAATCCTCGACCATGTGCGGCAGCAGTAGTCTTTCACCTGACTCAGGTCCTGGGTGCGGAATAGGATCCTTGGTAGCTCATGAGCGGAGGCATCCTAGGCTGAGGTTCGTGACGCTCACTTCAGGCATGTCTCCGTCATCTTCTGCTGAGCAGGAATGCCGTCCCTGCGAACGGTCTCGATACCCTTCGCGTCAAACGCTGGTTCCTTGTCGTCCGCGTTCTCGAACTTGAAGCCCACGTAGCGCTTCTTGGCCATGAGGACGCAAGGGAGGTAAACCTTAAGGGTGCTCGTCAAGTCGCGGCCACAGTTTGACTTGGAGTGAGCCCACCTTCTCGAACTTCAGCTTGATTGGTGCGGGATTCATCTGCGTGATCGAGTCTGCCATGTCCTGGCCGATCCTGAACGCTTGGTCTTTCGTCTTTCCCGGCAGGTAGATAAACAAGGAGTCGGTGTCACCGTACACGACCTTCGCGCCCCACTTCTTCGTGGAGTTGATCACCCGGATGGCCTGTCATGCAGGTGTCATGAAGGACACCACCGAATACCAGAAGGGACTGCATACCTTCTCCAACGTCTCGCGTCCGCTCTGCACGATACTGTCCGCGATCTCGACAGCAGGCATGCGGCCTGAGTAAGTTGCGCTCGTGTAGCCGTACGTGACGTTGGCGATGAACTTCAGGCCAAGCTGACGCGCATCGAGGACCCTGCGCAGAGCCTGCAGGTGCTTGCGCTTAGCTCCATCATGTTCAGCGCAGTGAGGGCGAGCATACCTTGTCGTTCTTTGCGCCTTTCATCGCCTGCTTCACCATGACTCGAGTGTCCAGCAGCTCGATTAACATGCGTGCAAGCAAGCCCTTGCGCACGCTCTCTTTCACGTAGATCATCCCGTTCGGCGCGACTGGAGAGGACATCCATTCAGCGATAAGACGGAGTGGTAGAGGTTGAGACGCACCGTTGATGTGATCCTTGAGAGTATCCAGCAGGCCGGCCGGCTGGCGGAGGTCAGTGACGCCGAACTTGAATTGGCCCTTGAAGTCAGTGACGCGTCCTAGACAGGTAGAATAGCAATAATTATAGGCGATCATGATGGATGGATACAGAGACTGGAAATCTAGGACTACAAGTGGGCTGTTGTAGAATGCGGAAAGCGGTTCCATGATGAGGGGCATGCATTCGGCCGCGTTCTGCTTGCCGACCTAGACATACACATCGGTTTAGCAAGCAACGCTGTAGGTCAAGGATGTGACTCACATCTTGCTTGCTTGGGGATAATAGTACAAAGCTCTCAGGCTTGGCGATACGAAACATAAATGACTCTACTTTGAATTGAGAGCCTCTGCTTAAGACCGAAAAAAAGTCGACACCGAAGACACGGGCAAACTCGCTGCGAGGCGGGTCAGAAATGTGTACAAGCGGCTAAGACGTTACTCACGCATTCTTGGTGACGACCTCAGCGACGTCGAGGATCTCCAGGACCATGGACGTCCTTCGTGTGAAGTACTGAACAAGCCTATCGGTATGCTCTGGCACGGGACTGTTGTACCAGTCTGTCAACTTTTGTGGCGTGTACCACGGCGTTCTGATCTTGTCATGAGTGGTTGTCACATCCACGGAACAGATGGAACATACCGTCGTCGCAGGATCTGGAACACGACGTTCTCGAAAGTGTAAATGTTGAAGTTATGTTCGGAACGCATGATCCTCCACACGTTCAACACGTGTCGCCCGATCACCTTGAACGTCGACGTCGTCTTCATACCCCAGCTGTCCGAGCCACCACCCAACTGTCTTGCCGGCGCCCGGGAGATCTGCTCGCCAACATCCAGACCGTATGTGCGTCCACGAGCAGCCAGGTATCCCCACGAAGCAGCTTGAACCTCCCATCCCGAGACGATGTCGGGGTCCATATCGACGACGATGTCGATGAGCCTGTTGATGAGGTCAAGTTCGTTGTCCACGAACTCGGCCTTCAAGCTCCGCAGTCGTCGAGCATTCAACTGATCACTCTCGACGGCGATGATACCTGATTCGCAGGTGAACGTCCCTGTTGTGTCGTGGTCTGTTTGCCCAGAGCTATGGAGCGCGTAGCAAACTGTGACGATCTCGTCTTCGCCTGGATCGGCAACATTGTCACCTTTGGACGGTGCTGTGATGCATATCCCGTGAGCCCAGGTCAAGAGCTTTCGCGTTTGGTACCGCCTACCAAAAATCTCCACTGCGAGAACAGTCATATTCTGTCTGGAGCGTTCGGCCTTATCCGGACGTGGAGCGAGCGTATTCTTCAAACCGTATGGGTTCAGTTGTGTAGGACCTTCAATCTGCAGGGTAATGAGCAACGAAGACAAGTACAAAGTGGTAGCGTAAACCGACGTACCTGGGATGAGCCCTTGGGGCGAGTAGGACCTCCGCTCGGGCGAGACTCCTGCCCTGCGAGCCACTTCTTGACCTGCCTCACACTCGGTGGCGTGCTCGCGTACTCCCACCCACCGACTCCGGTTCGGTCCAACTTCTGCGGGAGATGGTCAAGCGCAGGGGACAGGCCCTCGCTGCTCTTCCAGTCCTCGAGGTTCGCAATGCCGTCGCCACCTTTGAGTTTGAAGACGAGTCCCGCGTATTCCCTCGGTCGCTCTGGGGCATCGCTGTCTTTGGAGTAGTAGGGATCGCGGTATATCTTGCTAGGGATACCGACGTTATCGGTGCTGTTCACGAGTTCGCCGGCAGTGGGAGGCGGCGGTGCGTAGACGTATGCACCGCGTCCGTGATAAAACGACTTCACAGGTGCTAGAGGGGTCAAATTGGCCGATTGTGAGTTCGAGAGACTAGACGAGTGGCCAGACTGGCGTGGTGTCGGGGCAGAGGTGGACCCTGTTGCAGGCGCAAGGCCGGCTTCTGGGGATGGGGTTAGTCTGCGCCTCTTCACCGGTCTTTCGTCAGCTTCAACGGCGTCAGAAGCTCCGATTGGCGTAAGGCTCGGGAGTGCATTCGGTGCAACGTCACTCTCCACGTTGGCGGGTGGAAGAGGCTGAAAGATAGAACGGGGCGAACGTGTGGACGCATTGTTGCTCGCTTCCTTGCTGACTACACGTGAAAAAGGCCTCTTCTTCGGCGTGATTGTGGGTGACCGCCTGCCGTACGCCTTGGTCGGTGTAGACCAACCTGGTACGTGTCGGCAGGGCTATTGACGGCAAATTGTTAGGTCAGGTTGACACAAGTGCTAAGGCAGAAGTACCCTGCAGGCTGTTAGTTTTGTTACTAAAAAAAGCCAATTGGATTAACGACTCACTTTGTTGGGGTCTTCGGTCCGTTGGAAACAACTGAGGTAGATCGACTTCCTGACGATGCCCTTTGGGATAGTTCAGATCGTCGACGCGGGTACAGTAGTAAGGTCCCTACTTAGCCATCTTCGACCATACCGCCTTGAAGGGGTTCGTCGTTCTCGACGGTGATGAAGGTGAGAGAGAAGGTGGCTCGTCATCGTTCATGCCATCAACGAAAGGATTCCTACGAGCACAACGTCAGCTACATGGTTGGCGCCGCGATACGTAGCATACCTATCCTCCTCGTCTCCGCCAATTGATTGAAGATCTGGCGGCGGTCCGTCTTCGACCGCATCTTCATCTTCTTCCTGAAATTGGTCGTCAACCTCGTGTTCCTCGTGGTCGTCGCGCGCCTCCCGCTGCCAGTCGGATTCTTCGCGCTCCATCAACTGTGTCATCGCCTGGCTCCCCAACATTGTCTCGTCAACGTCCACATCTTCGTCCTCTTCGCCCTCGTCAGCCTGCACGTTGCCTCCGGTCGCAGTGATCGTAGCAGTCATCGCCGACGGTTGATATGGATTGACTTCGTCTGCGCTTGCGTTGCCACCTCGCTGCTCGCCAGGCTCATGGCTGTCCTGCACAGCAGGCCTCCACGTCTTGTACTCGTCTTCCCACAGCGCCTCGATGCTCTCGAAAGTGGTCATGACCCATCTCTCCCAAGACATGCGCGGGGGCACCACTTCTCGCCCCCGCTCCCGCTCAATGCGCTTCCGGATTTCTTCCCAGTACCGGGCCTCGGCCACCCAGTCTCCCCCGGGGCCGCGCGACCTGGCGCTCAGATCTTGCGGGATTTCAGGGGAGGGGGACAAACCTTTGGCGAGCCGCCTCTGCCGCTCGTCCTCCCACAGCTCACGCACACTCAGCACCAGCGGCTCGGGCGGGAGCGGGGGCGCGGGTATCGTCAATTTGTGGTGCAGGTTGCGCGCGGAGAGCTTGCACCGGTTAAGGATGTGAGGCGCTATTGTGTCGACCTCGAGCGGCATGCGCGTCTGCCGGAAATACGGTGAGCTCTTGAACTTCGAGAGCGCCCCCGCAAGCTCTGGGTCTTGCTCGCCGTCCTCGGGCAACTCGTCGCGTCCTCGCTGCCAGACCTCGCCTAGGTCGAGCCACCCACAGCCGTACAGCCCGAAGTCGCACAAGAACTGCAGGAGGTACGAGATGTGGCTCTCGTAAACGCGGAACCGCATGCTCATGACCGTTCCCGACTGCATAATCGTTACCGCGCGGTTGACATACGCGGGGTCGGCGAGGTGGACCTTCAGGAACGGTGCGTAGTTCGCGTGGAAGCCGTAGAAGTGCACGCCCTTGACGAGGACAATAGCGCGGACGAACTTGGATTTGGGAGACTGAGGGTTACGCTTCATGGATATCGCAATGGCATAATTGAGTGAGTGTTTGAGCTTCGCGATGTAGCGACTGACTAAAACCCCCCATGAGTTATCCACGGTGGCTACTGGACTGACCTCACTTACCAACATCAGGGTGCATCTTGTCAAGGTACTCCACGAAGAAGTACGGGTATACTTGGTGTATGTGAACGCATGTCTTCAACCCCACAGATGAGTCTCCATATATTCGTATCACAGGTACCCGATAGAGCGTTGAGTTGTCAAGGGCTCCGGGTGCAGCGACTGTGTAGTCGATTTGGTTGATTCTGACACGCAGAGAAGGCGGTTGGGAGCTATTAGAGTTCATAGCTGGAACATGGCAGTGTTTCAAAGAGATGGAAAGTGTACACAAGAAGGACGAGAGGCGCAATATGTACAGCGGGAGTTGAGACCTGGCGGTGGAGGGAGCAAAGCTCGGCAACCGCTCGGAGACGCGTCCGCGTTCAGACGCGTCGTGAGCACGTGCCACTACCCAGCTTTCCTCCGGGGTCCCGCCGTGATTGCAGCGCGGCGGAACCGTACAGCTTACTCTGAGGTTTATCCACCTAGTTCCGGCTACAACATGCTCATATTCTTCCCCTCCTGCTAACTTACAAGGATACATAGCCTCCGTGACTTTCGGTATATCCGCACGTCCAGTGGATGCTCAAACCTTCACCGTCAAAACCTGTTGCCCCCACCACGCTTGCGTGGGCTCGAGCTTAACGAATCCACGAACGAAGCCGGGCTCAACGCAAACGTACTTCTCCCTGTGATCCCGGATGCGTTGAGCATGTCGTTGAAGCATGACTATGGGAAGAGCGTACCATCCGCGTTCCTCCATGTCCCCGATCTTCGACCCGCCCTCCTGCGGGTTCCATATGACCACATCCTTGAGGTGTGTGGTCCTCACCTCGACTTCCCCATCTGGCCAAACCACGTTGTAGCGTCCTGGTGCGTTCTCGTATACGAAGTCGGTGAACTTCTTCACGTCCACACCCTGGCGGCTCTCGACCTTGGGAGTGGAGCGTGCCTCCTCCGTCGGCTCAGTCTTGTCGTAGTACGAGACGCCGGTGAGAGGAGAGATGAGCACGTCGTTTGCAGGTGCACGGATGTAGTTGTGGAAGAGCGCCTGGAACTCGAACGCAGGCGTCGTGGAGAGACCGATATGCTTGACGTGAAGATCGGTGGTGAGTTGATGCTCGGCGAGGGTGACAACATAATCCAGGAGGAACGGGTGGTCAAACTGAGCCTTGATGTCGTCGTTGGGCTCAAGACCTATAGATACGGTGAGTATCCGTTGCAGCACCCCGGCGTAGTATGTATACTTGCTCAGGCTCACGGACACACCAGCCTCGTTATCCATGACAGTCTTGCTGAATTTCCAGACATTGTTCCGCGCGAAGCCATGCTGAGAGAGCTTTGCGTGGTCCGGGTGGGTAGGCGCACCAAAGTTGGGGAAGACGACCGGGATACCACCTCGAACGGGCTTGCTGCCGTCGAGGGCAGCTTTGCCTGAGACAAATAGACGCTCGACAGGTTGCGGATGGGTCGCACTACCTGACTTCCAAGAGATGACCGTAGCACCGTAGTAGAGAATCTCGACGGACGAGCCCTGTATGGCATCGTGAGTGTTTCATCGGTTACGTCTGATCGATGGGGAGCTGTACAGGAACGTACCTTTGGGTGCTCGAGCACGACGCGGTCGCCTTTCTGGGAGACTGGCATCTTGTTCCAATGGCCTATGTGCTGTTTGAATGAGAGTGGGAGGTGTGGGATGCAATGGCAATAACGGCGAACTCGAAGGTGCGCTATATACTCTTTCAGCCGCCCGGTGGCCGGTCCGCATTACTCCTTCATCTCCAGGCAGACGTACGTCATCGCGTGACATTTATGAGCATTGCCCAGGTGAGTCCAAGTCCCTCGTGCGGACAGAACTGAGCCCATGTACAAAGAACGGCGCAGCGCCTTATGGGCTCCTTCGCCCGAAACAACTAGCCATGTACAGTCTGACTAGCGGCGGAGGACCCGTCCCTCCCGCAAGGAATCATGCGCACAGATGCGCACGAATTTGAAGTTCCGGCTTGACTGGACTTAAAGCGCTCGCGATTCGTAATACTATGTCCTACGTTATCGCGCGGTTCCATAGAGTGCCAAAGGCTCGTCGACGAGTGGGGGCGTGCGATGTGCATGGCCCCAAATGAATCCAAGCAAGAAGATTGCGGCATTATGCGACTCTATCATGATTCACCTGAGTATGTATCCGATCTTCATTCTTGATTTACGGTTGGATAGTCGGTAGATATGCTCCTCTGTAACCGCACCTATGTTCGGTTATGTTCTGTGAGCTTGTGCCGTGACTACGTGAATCCGCGACCGGCCCTGAAGTGAGCGGCACGGGCCATATAGGCAGTGCGCTTGCGTCATTTTCTCCTTCATCGCCCTCGTCCAAGCATCTCGGTCTCCCCTGGCTTTCTTGCTCCGCCTTATACCGGTCTCTATCCGACCTCGGCACTGGAGCTTTCGTTGCCCATAGACCTTGGCTAGCTCTGGGGGCGATCACCAACCGACTCTCGAGTCGGTGGTTCAGCGTTATGGCATTCCGAACTGGCGACATCTGCCTGCTTGGAGCCTGGCGCTAGAGGCTACGTGGATCGGGACCCTTGTAGTCGCAAAGACACTTGGCGATTTCGCAATGTACTTGCCCTTACGAGTTCGACCGTCCCGAGCCGAGCGTACGAGGCGGCCCCTCAGGGGTCGTTATCGGCGCTCCCGAATCCAGCCACGCTGGAATCGCGAGACACAAGTTGAAAGCCCTCGAGAGGCATCCGGATGTCAATCCGCTCGCATTGACCCTAGAACACGGGTGGTCCACACGTCACCGGAGCCTTCGTGTCAAGTGACAAGTCGGATGATACCGCACTTGTTCGCGTCGCTCTACCCTGTCTTACGATGTAACAATCGTTCAAACGTCGAGATGACGATGATGATCGCACGGACTTTGCTGGTCTCGGATGGTGGTACGAGGATGCTTCGTGCGTCTATCGGCCCCCTTGTTGTATCCTTTGTGGTACGCTCCGGGACTGTCGCTCAGAACCGCTGCAGACCCAGGACAAGACGCCGGGCCGCTTCGCCATGGGACGTTCGAAGGTCGACATCGGCCCCTCAACGTCCTAGCATCCAAACTCGGTTGCACGAAGCACAAACCCTCCGCCAGTCCCAGGGAGGTACGAAGTACCCGACCGGTTGCCTGAACGGCTTCCAGACCGAGGCGTACCGACCCGGTCGTTGGTCCTACGAGTGCAAACTCGTTGAAGACGATTCAATGAATCGCGAAAGCCCTCTACATGAGGCATAAAGAGGAGTGCGAAAGATCTCTGAACGAGGCACCCGCTCGGAGAGAGCGCAGCACGGTCAACGTCAGACCACCTCCTTGGAAGGAGACACGATTCGAGTGGACTCCGAGTCAAGTGGGTTCGACGGGATGGAGATCGTCCGATTTGGAGATCTTTGCGGCGTTGGAGCCCCCCATCTCTTCTCTCATAGAGAGACTTGAAGCAGGTGACGCTTCAGCCGGGTTGAACACACGAGACTCAACACACGTTGGCGTTGTCGGAAGGATGGCCGTTGTGCCCCTCCTGACTGGCAGTGGCGCGATTGGTGTAGACACGCGTGCATGCCTGCGTTGGGTCGTCGATCCTCGGGATGCCGTGTCGGCTTTCGCGCCCGGTGCCGCACGTTGCGGTACCTTACCTCGCGGCGTCAGCTTCGCGCTGGCAACCCCGTCGGCTGTAGGTCGGTGTGGTCAGTCCGCACAATTTTTGGCAACCCCTCCCTTCCTCGTGAAGGATTGCGAACAATCCGTTAGCTGTACCTTCGGACGCAGATTTTCGTGATTGTTCGTTTTGCTGTGTCTTTGTTGTATGTATTTGTGTGTTGTTTGACAGAAATATATGTTGGTTTGAAGTCGCTCTCGAGTGTGATGTACTGAGCACTGGTCGAGTCGCATCGCGAGTGCGGCTTGTGGCCGACTGAGCGTGCGAGAAGGTGAGGAAGCGCCGGGGGAGCGATATCGCGTTGAGGTGAAGCGCGAGCCCGTCGCCCACCGCGTGCGAGTATCCAAACACGGTCATCCACAGCTCGATTGCGCCTCAGCTTGTTCCATTCATCCAACCCTAGCCTACTCCCTCACAGTTGCATTCGCACTCCCTGCCTCCCATCCGCTCCACTTTCTTAGCTTAGGAGACCCCTCTTGCTAGTCAACGCCTATCCACCGCGACGGGACCACTAGCCACATCATGGACCCAGGATCGTCTCTAGATGATGTACGTTTCGTGTATCTACCCGATGTCTGTTTACGAGCACCGTGCTGAACATATCGGTCGTTGCAGATTGCCCCGATTGCCATCCTCATGGATGAGCTGCGCTCCGAGGACGTTCAGCTCCGCCTGAACGCCATTCATCGGATATCGACGATTGCCCTCGCGTTGGGCCCCGAGCGCGCACGCGATGAGCTGATACCCTTCTTGCAAGACTCTGTGGACGACGAGGACGAGGTCCTCCTCGCGCTCGCAGAAGAGCTCGGCCACAACTTCGAGGAGTACATCGGCGGGCCAGAATACGCGCACGTTCTGTTGGGTCCCTTGGAGAACCTCTCTGCGGTGGAGGAAACGCTTGTTCGCGACAAGGTGCGTCCTCTTTCGTACATACAATGTGCCGCCATGCATCTATGCGCCTTGACCGCCTCTCCTCGGAATATGCTCATCCGCGCCACTCCAGGCCGCGGAATCAATCACGAAAATCTCCAGCGTTTTAAGCCAGGCGCAGATCGAGCAGTTCTACATTCCCCTCGTACAAAGACTTTCGCGTGGCGAATGGTTCACGTCGCGCACATCGTCGTGTGCGCTCTATGCCCCTGTGTACGACAAAGTCTCCCCCGCCATCCAAGATGACCTCCGCCGCGCGTTCGCGGCCCTCGCGTCGGACGACACTCCCATGGTGCGCCGAGCAGCGGCCAAGTGGCTCGCGGTGCGTCTTCCCGTAGGCTCTTTACCTCCGCACGGTTCTGATGGGCTTCGATTCCATGAATCGCATGCAGCCTCTCGTGAAGAAGTTCACGAAACAGCACGTTTTGACCGAGGGGCTCGCCATGTATAGGAAGCTCCAGGCGGACGACCAGGATTCCGTCCGTCTTTTGACAGTGGAAGACTTGATCGCGATCGCCCAGCAGCTCACGCCGCCGGAGGTGAAGGAGCAGCTGTTGAAGCAGATCCGACAGACGATGACAGACAAGAGCTGGCGGGTCCGCTACATGGCCGCGAGCCATTTCAACGAGGTGGGTGTTCCTCGGCCCGGTGCATGTATGCAAGTAAATGACGGGGATGGTAGCTTGCGGAGGCAGTCGGACAGGACCTAGTGCGTGAAGAACTCGTCAACCACTTTGTCCAGTTGCTCAAGGACAACGAGGCGGAAGTGCGGACGGCGGCGGCGGGCCAAGTCCCAGGTATGCTTCGCTACCGCGGGTGAATGGCGTGTGCTCACTACGTCACCGCCATTGTAGGCTTCTCAAAGCTGCTGGAGAAGGAAGTTGTCCTTGCGCGAATCGTTCCTTGCGTTCGTGATCTCTGCCAGGACGTGTCACAGCACGTCCGTGCCGCACTCGCTACCCAGATCAGCGGTCTCGCACCTTTGCTTGGCAAGGACGGTACCATCGAGCACCTCCTCCCCCTGTTCCTGCATCTTCTCAAGGATGAGTTCCCTGAGGTCCGTCTGAACATCATCAGTAAACTCGAACTCGTGAACTCTGGTAGCGTTGTTTCCTTCCCTGACTGGTTGAGTCGACCTCTGATGGCACCCCCTCAGTCATCGGCATTGAACTCTTGTCCGAGAGCCTCCTTCCCGCGATCGTTGAGCTGGCCGAGGACAAGTCCTGGCGTGTGCGCCAGGCTATCATCGAGTACATTCCTCTGCTTGCGAACCAGCTCGGCAAGGCGTTCTTTGACGAGTCTCTCGGAAATCTCTGCATGTCTTGGTTGGGCGACAACGTGTACAGCATCCGCGAAGCCGCTGCTGTCAATTTGAAGAAGCTGACGGAGGTGTTTGGCGTGGAGTGGGCAAAGGAGCAGATTGTGCCGAAGGTGGTTGGTATGGGCCAACATCCTAACTATCTCTACAGGATGACGACCGTGCAGGCTATCATGGTCAGTGCTTCGGACACGCACCATCTCACATTGACAGTTTGTGCTGATTGATCAACGCAGACGATTGCGCCCTCTCTCACACTTGACATCGTGCGCGGCGATATCCTCGAGATGCTGCTTCAGCTCGCGGGGGACCCAATTCCGAACATCCGCTTCAACGTCGCGAAGGCTCTCGAGACCATCGCCACATCGTTCGGCGACAGCGCAGAGGGCCGTCAGCTTGTACAGCAAAAGGTCGTGCCCGTACTGGAGGCGCTGAAGAACGACCAGGACGCAGATGTCCGGTTCTTCTCCTCGCGCGCGCTTCAGAAGGCCCTGGCTCTGGAAGCCTAGGTCGGTGATGACGCTTTGCCTGTGCCGGTATTGGCTGGCTTACCGGATTCCCCGCAGTGTAGACCGTTGATGTGCCGCACGCGGATGGGGCGGAGATACACATACATACCTGATAGCTACCGCCGGACTTCCGTTACGACACATCCTCTTCGCCTTCTTCCCGTTCTCTTCCCTCCTTGCCTGCCCGTTCGAATCGCTTACAAGACCTGAATGACACGCAATGTATTCTACGAAAAGTCTGGATGGGGTGACTAAATGGAGTGACGTCCCGACGCTGAGTCGTACGACGACGACGGACCGACCACCGTGCTCGGTGTTGTGGTCTTGACTGTTGAGCACTGTGGCGGCGGCGACATGGGTCATTTGTTAGGTCTGGGTTGCGTTCTACAGCCTCGGGCGCGTCGGTGGCGGTCCCGGGAGATTGCCTTTGGGCATGGCCGGACGTGGATCGGACACGGCAGATGTGCCGCATCGGGATGAAGTCGAATCCGAAAGGGAAACAAGCGCGGGCTGCCATCGCAACCGCGGCAGCCTGTGTCTCGACACCCGGTGCCGTACCGACGGCTCGGAGTGTCTCCCCATCTGCATTCATCTCCGTAGCATGCGGTGGGGACCTCCCCGCCTCGACACTGCGGTCAGTGTTTGCTGCTGGGGACACATTCTGACAATCGTGTTTTGATAGCGAGCCAGAGCACTGAATGCAGCGGGGGCTATTTGCCCACAGACGCTTCTGACGAGATCCTTCGAAGCGGCCTCCCGCGCCCAGAAATCAGGATCCCCATACGCTGCACCGCGACCCGGGTGGGCTTCTATGGAATAGCCCGCCCGCTCGTTCTCGTTGCCGGGGACCGCCAGGCACGGACACCATACCGAATCGAGTGCGTTCCTCCCTCCAGTTCCCCATCCTCGTCCTCGAGCTCGACGTCGTCCGCAGCAGAGGGCGAGGATGGAACACCTATTTAGGGCACCGAGGTGGCCTCGAAAACATGGCATGTGCACAGGGAGACTGATTGAGTGCTCAGTGCTCGGTGCACCCATGATTCTCAGCGTGGATGTTCTTGACGGATACTGATGGCCGGCGAATGAGCGGATGATATCAGTTCCGTCACGGTGTGTGAGCGTCCTCCTGGACCTGAGGCACATTAGCTTGGGTCAGCCGGTAGGTAGGTATATAAGACGGGCGGGCCGCCTTGTTCTCGTCAGACGTTTCGGTTCTCCTCACTGTCCCCACTCCCCCTCCCTCTCCCCGCTCCTGGGACCCCCACGATCTTTCAAAATGACGCTCTTTGCACGTCTCTTGGTCGTCGCCGCAGCGCTCCCGTTTGCCCTCGCCCACTTCGGTGGTGAGTCGGGCTCGGGTTCCGGCTCAGGCTCTAGTTGCGGCAACAATGAGTTCTAGTGAGTACCGCCACCATCTGTGACGTGATGTTTCCCTGTTTGACCGTGAGGGCACAGCTATGGAGAGAAGAGTTGCTGTCTTCCCCATGGCGGTGTGTCTAACCCGCCCTCACCCCCGAGCGGTGCTTTGTGCCCCTCGTCGTGGTACTGGCACGAAGGGAAGAGCTGCTGTGTGCCCAACCACCCTCCCACCAACTCCTCGCCCCCGAGCTGCCCCAATGGTTGGAAGTGGGACCACACCGGCTGGCACTGCGGCCCTGGCAACCCCACGACCCCGAGCCAGCCTACCCCCACTACCAGCCAGCCTTCCCCCACTACCAGCCACCACACCACCCCGACCGTCCCCCCTCAGACGACCACGCAGTCTGCGCCGCCTCCCGCTTCGTCTTCGACTGACTGCCCGCAGAACCACTGGTTGTGAGTATAGTGCTATACATGACTACCGCTCCACGACTCTAACGATCTCCTCTAGCTGGGGCCCCAAGGACGTCTGCGTCCCCCACGGCGGTTCCCCCAACCCGCCTACGCCTCCTAGTGGCCGTGACTGCCCCTCAAACTGGGAGTGGCACACGGGCAAGGAGTGCTGCCGGCCGCACCACCCCCAGCAGCCTCCCCCGCAGTGTGGTTGGGGCTGGGGCTGGGACGACGGCTCGAAGTGCTGCTTCCCCCATGGTTCGACCTCCACGACCTCCACGCCCCAGCCCTCGGGCAAGCCTGGCAAGGGTGGCCACGGTGGCTACTGGAAGCGCACGCATGCTAAGTCGCGCGCGTCCTCGCTCTGCCCGGAGGGTCTGGAGGCTTGCCCTCTCAGCAGCCTCACCGGCCTGAGCGGTGGGTTCGAGTGCGCGGACATCCAGAACGATATCCAGTCGTGCGGTGGCTGCGCGTCGACCGGCGCCGGCCAGGACTGCACCACCATCGACGGCGCATGGAACGTCGGCTGCAACGCTGGCAAGTGTGTCGGTATGTGGACTTTCCCGTCTTCGTTGCCGTGCGAACTCTGACTGACTCGGCACTAGTTCTCTCCTGCACTGCCGGCTACAAGCGTTCCGCCGATGGCTCGCTGTGCATCCTGCTCTAAACGCTTCCGAGTGTCACCCAGGAGCGTCCGCCGTGATGCACGCTTCGCGCTGCATCGCGCGTGCAAGATGGTTCGCTAACGCAAAGAACCGCCACTCATTCCACATCACCTTCTTTCTGTTGTGTTTCGCGTACGAACGGGTGCGACGATACGTAGCGTGGACTATTTAACAGTACAACCCTGACTTGGTGTTGTTCCTTCGGACACGGACTCCAGAGCTCCGCGCTCAGGCTACGGTAGGATATACCTGAGCATTGGGTCAGCTCTTACATTACTACTCTACTGTTGACATACGGGTTTGCGCTGCCGCCGATGCACCCCTGCCTATTCATCTTCGTGTTATCGGGCCTCATGCTCGTGGAGGTTGGGGTTGTTTGACCTTGTAGGACGTGTTGCTAAACATAGCTTTATGACACACAAGGTTAAATGCAAAATTCTGGGCTACGTCTGCTCGCGTTTTGGTCGTTCTGCTTCTTGCTGTGCACTGCACAGCTGCAGTATTCGTGAGTGGGCTGTCGTCGAGCTATGGACGTGTTAAGCGTGCGGCCAGACCGTCGAACCTTCGCAGTCACCGCCGGACCCGACCAAGGACCCACAGCCGAGCGCAGCACTCGGGCGCTTTCTTGGTTGTGTTTGTGTTCCCACCACGTGAGCAAGACGCGTCGGCGGCGGGGACCAATCGCAGGGAAGCCTGCCAAGTTTAGGTTCTGTCGCGCCTGGCATTATAAGTACGAGGAGAGGTTCAAACCCCTCCCCAGTCCGTCTTGACCTCCCCGTCTCGCTTCTCTCATCTCTAACTGACAGTCTCTATCTCACCGTCTTGTAGTAATCCAGCGCTAGCCGCTCTTCTCCTCTAGTTGTCGCTTGCCTTCTTGACTCCGCCAAACATGCCTGCCCTCTCTCGCGCCGTCTTCTTGGGTGTCCAAGCTGCTACTCTGGTCGCGCTGGTCGGCCAATCTTCGTTCGCTCCGTCTACCGCGCTGGCAACGCCTATACCTCTGCCGCTGCCTATGATGCCTCACATCGCGGACTATGCTGCTCAGCCCCCGGCCCGGGCCAACAACACGGCCGCGCCTCAGACTGAGAGAGCGCATACCCCGCTGGTCGAACGGAAGGGCGTCGAAATGGGGGATCACACCACGTCCGACAGCTCGACGGTGCTCCCACGCAACATGGACACCGATACGGCCATCCTCAACAATATCAACATTCTCGGCAACATGTACAGCCAGATGAACGACCATTCCAGCGTCATGAGTACGTACCTCGACTCTTTGTCTTCATGGATATACTAAGAGCAGATTCCAGATGAGCTTGCCTCTGAGTCGTCCACTGAAGGGGACAACGATGATGTGAGGCAGCAGGCCGTCTCTGAGTTTACCGCCTATCACGACAGTCTGCTTGGGGTTCAAACGGTCCTGGCTCGTCTCGGTGCAGACAAAGGTCTAGCGAACTACGACCGCAACGACGACCTGGAGACCATGTTGAAGAATATCATCAACACGGTGAAGAACACCTTGAGTGCGCTCAACATCCTCATAGCCAACATCCCTGGTATTGGCCCGGTGCTCGGCCCGAGTAAGCGTGTTCCATGTGCAGCTGTCGACAACATACCTAACAAGTGTGACAACCTAGTCGTTTACGAAGTGAAGTGCATTCTTGACGATATATTGAACGCCGTCGAGAACATCACAGATGGCCTTCTCAACGACCTCGAGCCTCTCCTCGCCGATGTCATTGGGCAGGCAACCACGACAGCATGCAACAGCGGGTTCCAGTTGGGGGACCTCTGTTTGGTGATCTAGAAGTACACATTTGCGACTTGGGCTAATGTAACAGCAAAAGGCTGGTCCGCTGTGTATGATCTCATCGTCGTTGTGTATCGGGTTGTGTGAACAAGGCGCTCCTTCGGACGTGGCCCGCGATCGAGAGTGCTGTACGACGTCCGCGTGATATGTCAATGAATCCCGTAGCTATGGTATCACAGACGCTACTCTTCGTATACCCATCGTTCTGCTAGGGGGCCGACGAAAGGTATTTGGAATCGTACTAGTCCATTCCGTGCCGCGTCGATGTATGCTTGCCAACTGTGAACATTCGAATGTTGAGTCAACGCCTACCGTCGAAGTCTCCAAAAATCACTTACGCCATATACAACGAAGGTATCACTAACAAGAGAGTGATTATGGTGCGGAGGAAAGGGGGAAATTGAACCAGAGACGCCAGAATGCGTAGAATGACGAGAGGCGTCGTGAGGAGCGCGGATTGATATGCTGGTAATCTGCTTTCAGCAACGGGACTACAGTTGAGTGAAACATCGCGCACCATGGAAGCGTACGAAGTCGTTGTGCGTCTCGACAATGAGAAGAATCAGTGCTGCATGGCAATGACGCGATGTCAGAGACACTATTGTGAGAAGAGAAAACCGTTGGAGCAACGAACCGGATAATGGTCCAAGGAGGTATGCGAACGCTGCTAGTAGATCGACTCTGAACCCATGACGCGTCTCCCACATGTTGTTGGCGTTCTCAGCTTCAGCATCCTCTACCGCACCTAGCCCTCCGGCCTGCGAGGTGTTGAAAGTGGGTATACCACCGGACTGGTAGGACAAGGACTGCTGCGAGGGGAACCATGCGCGCGACGTGTTCTGAGATGTGGACGCAGCGTACGAGGGGTCGTCCGGTGGGGGAGTCTATCGCCCCGCCCGTAGCTGGTGTTCAGCGAACAGAACGACGAGCAGGACAGGGCCAACGGGTGCGCTCACATATGCGGCGAAAGACGCAAAGTGGGAGGGGTTCGCGGAGCTCATGGTGAGTGCAGACGAGGGCCCTAATTATCCGGAGGGTTGTTACAGAGCGAGAGAGAGCAGGGTGTATTGTACATGCGCCAGTGCGCACACCGAGTGAGCAGAGAGCACTGAGCAGAGTTAGGCGGCGAAGTTGGAGACGGACCGGTGCACAGGCGGCAACTCCGGGCGGGGAAAACCTAAGCGCCGTTCCGCCACACTCACTATTTGCCTCTATTTGGCGCTGTTCCCGCTGGGCGATCGGCTGTATTGCCGTGTTTGGCGGACGACACCGGAGGCATTGGCAATCTTCAGCGGGCCCACGACATCAAGGTAAAGGACCAAAAAGCGGGTATACTAACCATGGTGAGTGCTCTTCTGTCGTGCTGCTGGACCTCTGGAGGACCGTTGGGAGCGAGATCATGGCGCAGGAAGGGCGGGAGCAGGCTGGATGGAAGATTTGGCATGTGGATGTAGTCTGGCGGCAGATTCGCCCTCGGACGACCGAACGCTGACCGTTCGCCTCCCACCCCCTCCCACCTTCCCCCATCATGCAGGCCGACAACTCAGCACCGGTGACCATCCGCACCCGCAAATTCATCACGAACCGCTTGCTAGCGCGCCGTCAATTCATCGTCGATGTCCTCCACCCCGGCCGCGCAAACGTCTCCAAGGCGGAGCTCGCGGAGCGGCTCGGCGCGATCTACAAGACCGACAAGGGCCGTGTCGTCACCTTCGGCCTGAGGACGGTCTTTGGTGGTGGTCGGAGCACTGGATTTGGCCTGATCTACGACGATGAGGACTCGCAGAAGCGGTTTGAGCCCAAGTATCGGTTGATCCGGGTGCGTGCTGTCTGTGTGCAAGGTACTGCTGCGGTGCTGACGACCCGGGTCGATACAGTCCGGCCTCGCGGAGGCACCACCGAAGACCAACCGCAAGCTTCGCAAGGAGCGCAAGAACCGTGCGAAGAAGGTACGAAGCAATATGACATACTCTCTGCGCTGTAGGCGTTCTGACCCATGGCTCTCTAGCTCCGTGGCACCAAAAAGTCCAAGGCTGCCGAGCCCCCCAAGAAGGGCAAGTAGCGGTTGGGCGTGTGTTGTACTATCCCTGGGCTGTCTCGTTTTGCACTGCATCCTCGCATCACGCAAAAGCTGCTTGCCGCTGTATCCTATTGCGTATGCCCGCTTTCACTTACCATTTTAATGTCCATGAACATTATGCGCATGCGGTATATCACTCCTGTTAACGGCATGTCAACGACCATCTTTGAGTCTGTGTGCCTTTGCCCAGATTCGGCCATCATGCAAGGTCGCATTATTAGAAGTGCACACTACATGTCGGGTATCATAGCTAAGACAGGATATGGTCTACATAAGAGCCAACGAAAGAGCCCAAGCACTGAAAGCATTGCGTTCAGAAACCCAGCTTCTTGTGAATAATGTCTGGATCCTCTTGGTACTCCTCTGCCGATACCCACATCTGCAACGCAACGTCAGTTAGAGCGGATCGAAACCCGGACTGAGGTGCAACATACCTTTTTGAATGTATTGAGACCAGCCAAGATGGAGCCACCGATCCATGTAGAGTACTTGCGCTCTGGAGGAGCGTAGATCTTGATCTTGATGTCCTTCAGCGCCAGCTTCTTGACCTCGTTCAATAGGCGGTCACCAAAGCCTATTACACGGTGAGCGCACGTCACACCTTCGGGAGCCAAGGACAAACCCCGGCAGAGGGTGCTACCACCACTGAGCACAATGTTCGAGAACAAGCTCTTCCGTAGATCAAGGTCGACCCTGTTTATGGAGTCCACGACGACCTGGTGTACACCCGCGTACTCTTGGCCGATCAGCTCTGGGTTGAACAGGATCTCCGGCGCGCGGAACCGCTCCGGGCCCAGCTGCTCGAAGCGTTGGCACAAAACGCTATAAACACGGCCGGAGAGCATGCACACCTGGACAGTGTTTCCGTCAGGTAGACGGAATTCCTCGCTGCGACCGAGCGAGTCCTTCTCCTCCTTCGCCGGGTTGAGCGCGACGTAACAGCACTTCTCCTTGATAGTCCGGACGACCTCCCGCTCGGCCGTCGTGTGCAGGTGGTGGCCCGCCTTCCGGAGGAGCAGCTGCAGGTGGTCCGTAACGTCTCTAGTTGCGGCCGTGAGAACCGCGAGCGCGTGCGCACTTCCTACCTTGTCTCACCTTCCTGCTACGTCCACTCTGCGGATGGCGTGGGGCATTGAGAAGCCCTCGAACACGGGCACGGCGTGTGTGACGCCGTCACCTGAGTCGAGAACGATCCCTGTTGTTCGACCGGAAGAATATCTGCATGGCCGCGCTGAGTGTCCTCGTTGGCGCCAACGAACGCGTCCGCGGAGAACTCACAGTGACAATACAGCTTGAACGGAAATATACAGAGCAGGGACGTTGAACGTCTCATAAAAAATCTGCGCAGCGACGTCGCGATTATGGCGAGGATTTAGTGGTGCTTCTGTGAGCAGTACGGGATGCTACAAATGAGGTCAGTACACAGACCCGATCGGAACGACAAGTTTGCGCACCTCTTCGCTCAGGGTCCCAAGTTCCTCCGCGTACACCCAGCTCCATATTCGTTCCATGTCGTCCCAGTCAGTCACGATCCCGTGCTCCATGGGGTACTTGATCTTGAGGAGCCCCCGGGCCTCCTGCGCTTTCCGGCCGATGAAGACGTCCCCTTCTAGTGCACCTGCCATGACGCGAACATGCTTTGGCCGACCCACGCTATTGAGTGAGTTGAATAGGGTGGTTAACTTCGGGACGGATGTGTCACAGTACAGCCCTAACCGTGAAGACGCACAAAGACGGGAAGAAGCACTTTGGGTGGTCTTGTCCAGCGAATCCGGCCTTGATTGTGCCAGAGCCCTACAGTCACGAATACATGTTCAGCCTCGGCAAGAAGGAGGTGGAGGAGCAGCAGGACACAGACATTGTCGATCACGACGGGCTGGTTCGTCAAGACATCCTCGAACTCAGTTGCCATGCTCAGCTAGCGCGATTTGTTGGGCGTTCCGAGTGCCTGACTAGCTACAGGAGAGATTAGAATAAGCGAAGGAGTAGGATAGGACGTTTTCGAGGCAGGAAGGCAGGCGGCCAGCCGAGCGAGGTCCAGGTCGGAGGGGAAGTCGTGAGACGCGCGTCCGACGCGTCCACAGCTGAGCGCGCTCCAGAGTCCGCGCAGCTCTCCTCAGTACCGCGACAACCGACCCCCATGTCCCGGACAACGTCGCGCACGACTTCGTTGTTGTGCTGCCTCTTCCTGCTGCTTCTCCACTCTGTGAGCGATCGTGCCGCTTCTGGTGCGCATGGCCTCCCACTCATGCACAACGTGTGAGTAGCCGACCGTCGTGGCCGTGCTCGGGCACAAATGGGAGGCGACGAACTTCTGCAAATGTGCGTCTCCTTCTTCCACCATGCCGGTAGATTGCACGACTGAGAACAGAGACAGGCATCTGTTTCGGGACAAATTACACCATCCTCCGTATGGACATTCCCGATGACCCGAGCAAGCCGTGTCTGTCGTGCACCAAACTCTGGTGCCTCCAGCAGAACCTGGCCAAGTGCGCGGGGGCGTCCATCGGAGACGCGAACCCAGATACCGCGACCGGGAAAGAGGGCGACATCGAGGCTCGTTGTTTCCGTGCGTCGCTCGACCCTGGCCGCATGCCTCCCCGCGTTCCGCGCTGACCAGTCGGGCCCCCCCTGCCAGAGCGAGACTCGCCGCGCGACCAGCTCGTCGTCACCATCTTCTTGCTCACGGTCTTCGGCCTTCTTCTCGGCGCAGGCATCAAGGGCAGGATGCTCAAGGCCGGTCTCGACACGAGCCTGCCGTGGGCGACAGGCAGGCGGTGGTGGGAGGTATAGTTGTTCCGCGCACGCCCTGCGGCCTGCACGTTCACTTTGGGACTGATGGTTGTTTGTCGGTTTTAGGCATGGGTCCCGCAGCGCGAGCCAGAAGACATCCGCCTGGGCGACACGAGCCGTAGCCTCTCACCGAGAGCCCACAGAGGGGACTACGTTGCCGTCTCGGACTCGCCTCCGAACGCTTGATATGGGGCTCCTTTGGCGGGATGTGTTGAGGGTCGGATCGGATGTTATAGGTATAGCTGTATCATATATTGCGCTACATTACTTGCCGAGTGCTCTAGTCGTGGAAGTTCGGACACGACGCACCTCCCCGACTTCCCCAGGGAGTATCCCATAGGTATGGGTTCTTGCGCTACTGTCATGTGCCCGGACCTCGTGTGCTGTTCCACCAGTACAATTTTTGAACGTCCTTCTGCTGGAAGCAGTCCGTGTTTCTGCTACATCGGCGGAGGCCCTGGTTGTGACAACATGAGCGATCACACAGCCGCGGAACGTCCGCAGTCTTGGGTCCGAGGTCGCACGGGACTTGGCCTTGGCTAGATGGCACTTGTCACGAACACTCATCGTCCATGGGCTCCCTCTGCTCGAAGCCCGGAACTGTGACTGGCGGACATCAGGTCTTAGGTTCATCTAGTTCGAACGGAGGGTCGCCTCCTGGAGGTGGCACGAGGCCGGACCCTCGCACGGCCGCAGCGGAAGCAGCGGAAAGGAGACAGAAAGCGGTCGGTGGCCCTGGCACGCTTGCGCATGTCGGATAACTGCTGATTTTGGGCCGTGAACCTGCCACAGGCACAGACCCGGGGTGTCCAATCCTCGAAGCCAGCGGGGGGACGACTCGCAGCGCAGCTGGAAGCGCAGAAGAACGCGCCCCGTGTGCCGGAGCCGAGACAGGAGGAACGACTCGTGGTGGGTGCATGCTCGGAATTCCACGACCGTCCTCGCGACTTACGACAACGTCATTCGCAGTGGGACTGAGCACCGCCCAGCTGGGGTGTACACGGATGGCGAGTGGCTAACTGCGCGCGGCGCATGCGGTCGCACTGCGCCCACGGCGGAGGAGAGTACTCGAGCGAAGGACACTTCTGCCGACACCGTGACCCCCACGTTGCACGCCCTCTCGTCTTCCATTGCTTGCTGCCGACAATACTATTCCAGGGCGGGCGTTTTGATGTCGGCCTCTTCAGTCAAAGAGGCTGTTCGGACACCGCGTGTGGTGCTTCGCCGGCAACTAGCTACATGAGGACGCAGGGTTGTGAATGTATTGGATTGGATACCGACCACGTCGACTTGCGTTTTACCACACGTCCTTGGCAGCTCAGTGAACCTGGGAATGCCGGTGTGGAAGGTTCATTTTATTTGCTGCGAACAGATCTGTTTAATTTCCCGGACGGACACCGCCGTCGGGGTCAGATGGAGTTGGGCGTCGTCGAGAGTTGTGTGCGCCAGTGTGATGGGCGTCTGCTGCCATGTCATGCCCACAGACGCCCATAATGCGTCCAGCATTCCTTGTCCGCGACCGTGACCCCCTTGGCTGCTCCGTCTCTGCACTCGGCCTGCCCCTCCGCGCTCGCCTCACGTCCGCTGGCCGGCGTTTTCGACTCTGCTGCGACGTCTCATGAATGTCAACAGAGGAATGGGAGGCAGAATGGGAGCGAGTTCTGTGGAAGAAGAAACCATACCCTGACAACTACGTCCCCCGCTCTTTCCTGGCTTCCTTGAGCAAGAACCGTGGGTCGGACGCGTGCCGCACTTTGTCACCGCTAACTGATCCAACTACTTCTAGCAAACTTCAAACCATATACCTATTGGCATCTCGTCATCCTATCCTGTCCCATAAGCCAGCACCTGGCCGGCATATTTCTCTTCCTCGCGGTCTTCATGCGGCTCCAGCAGAGACTCCTCGATCCCCGTGCTCTCGTTTGGATATCCGCAGCCGTCTTCCTCGCAGGCTATATGACATGGGAGATTCTCGACTGCAGTAGTCCGGACAATGTGGCACGCTACACCAATCGTTCGTCTCTTAATGCGCCCACATGCACCTCTCGTTACTAATACGTGTGTAGGTGCAAAGACGCTAAAGGCTTCCATTCTTGTCTTCCTGGCTCTGATGTCTCTGTCGCCGGTGCTTAAGACCCTTACGGCTGCGACATCTTCGGACTCAATCTGGGCACTGTCAGCTTGTCTTTTCATACTGAACGCCCTATTGGCGGACTATACTGCCTTGAGGCCGCAAAGTCACCGGCGTGAGAGGTGTGTTCGCCCTCGAGGCTGTTTGGGTGGGGCGGGACTGAGCGGCGACTATCCCCTCTAGGCTGACCTCCGTGCTCTCTATGAACGCCGCTATATCTTCCTCAGTCGTACTGGCTTCGAGGCTATCGGACGATATATCCGTATTCGGCTTAATACTCTTCTCGGTTCAAACCTTTGCTCTGTTTCCTATGCTGCGTCGGCGCATCCAGGTAGGCCCAATTTCCACCGTGCAACGCCGCATTCTCACTGGAGGCAGGACACCGCAAGCTTGTTACAGATCGCACTCACAGGCCTCCTCTCGGGGCTCTCCATCGCTCTCACATATCCATTGTCAACAACCGCAGCATATCTGTACAGCGTTTGCTTCACTTTTGTCACGTTCATTGCTCCCGCCATGCTGGTTTGGGCCCAGCGATACAAGAAGTGCGTTGGACGATCCCTACGCCATGGTTTATATCACGGAAGGCTGACACGCCTTGCAGCGAGATTAGAGGGACCTGGGATCCAGCGGTGCCTAAAGTCTATCGGCGTTTATCTCTCTCCCGCTAAGCACGACGTCCGCCGATCGTCCGCATGCAGCTGGTTCAGAGGTGCGACTGGAAAGATGGCATCCCGACGCCTGAAGGCCTGACGTCACGGCCATGGACTTGGCGGCCCACGTCAGGCTACCTCGGCTGGCCTGGGCTACGGAGAGAGGGGGTCTTCCTGAAGGTGGTGCGGGGACCCGAGCTCGAGGCGGCGGAACATTTCTGCTTCAGAAGAGTGTTCGGTACGCGCCGCCGTGGTTGAGAATGTGCCGTTTGCGCGCGAGCCCGTCTCGACCCCCGGGCGGGTATGGCACCTCCGTCTCTGGAAGTGCGCGCGCTGCTCGAGGTCGGGTGCGGTCCCACGGCACTGTATCAAGAACCGCGGTGTGCCCACCGCCCAGGCAGCCAGGCTTCGGCCGCCCGATCGTTAGACGGACGGCCCCTCGTTCGACGGCACCTGCAGCGTTCGCGGACTGAGGCGGCGCCCCCTGCTGGGCATGCGGACTCTATCTCCAGCGCATGCGGCGATCATCGTGCGTGTCACCACCTGGGAGACGCTGCCACCCCTCGCGCCTTCGATTCTCACACGCCCTCCCCAGCACGATGTCGCGGCAGGTGCCTCCTGCTGCAGCCGGCGGGCGCGCGGTGTCTCGCTAGATAGCGATCTCTATGCGGCCGTTCTGCACCATCGCGGCGATGGCCCTCGCGCCCGCCGCCGCCCGGCCGCACGCGCGTGCGCACCCCATGGAGGCAGTGCCTGTCCTGTGCCGGGCGCCCGGCGTCCCCACGCAGATGGAACCTTTGGGCTCGCCGTGCGGGGGTGCTATACTCGGGCGCTGCAGCCGAGGCGCAGCCCGAACTCTGGCAGCGCCCTTCGCGGCGGAGAGTTCCATTCCACGCTGCTGGCCCGTCCGGCGGGGGATGCCTAACGGTGTATTCTTGCGTGGTGGGAACGCGCGCAGGGGTAACTTCTGCCTATCTTCGGCGCGGGCACGGGGAGACCGTCCCGTACTGCGGTGGGGACCGTCCCGTCCCGGCCGTGCGCGGCGGGAGTGAGCGACGGATTGGATGGTGTTGGTCGGAATCAGCGGGCGTTGGTATATTTACAGCAAAGCATATGAACGCTATATTACAAACAATACTATCCTACATACGAAGTATCCGAGAACATGTGAGAGAGCGAATAAGTAACGGTGCAGTGTGCATGGCGCGAGATGAGATCGTTGGGGAGAGATATAGATGAGATAGGGAGAGAGAGAGGGAAAAGGAGCGATATGGGGTGCTGGAAAGGACAGTCGAGCCGAGCCGTCTACAGAGTCCCAAAGCCAGGAGACAGAGAGCGAGATCGCGCGATGAGAGCTGTTGGTACATATGAGTGTGGGAAGCCTCTACTGTATTCATGGTCGATCAAATCCGCAGATCCCCGTCGCTGTCGTGCAATCGCGGCCGCTTCGTCGGGTTCCCGACGACGCCGATGCCCCGCGCGGCGAGCGCCTCGACCGCGGCCTTGGCCGCCCCCTCCGTCGTCTTCTTGCTCCGGCCCCGCGTGCGCCGCAGCGCGCCGAACGCCTGCGCCTTGATCACCGCGAGCGTCCCGCAGATCGGCGGCGGGCCCGGCGACGGCGAGCGCGACGCGCGCGACACCGGCCGCGTGCGCGAGCGCGAGCTGTACGTGTACGCGGACGACTCCCCGTCCGACTCGCGCTCGTGGCTCCCGTTGTCCGCGCGCGAGTACGGCGAGGGCGCCTGCACCGCGGGGCGCTCCCCGGCGCCCGCCGCGGCCGAGGCCGAGGCCGAGGCGGACGCGGCGGCGGAGGCGCAGGACGCGCCCGCGCGCCCGCTGCTCATGCGCACGAGCGAGGAGATGTCCGCCGTGCCGCCGTGGAGGGTGAGCTCGGGGCCGTGCGGGCGACGATAGAATTCGGGACGATCCTGGAGAGCGGTGCCCTCGGGGAACGTGAACGGGTACGAGGCTGGCGCGAGCGAGGTCGAGGACGTGGAAGATGGCGTGGATGCAGCGGGCGAGAGGGAGCGGCTGGGGGCGAACATGTACGAGCCTGAGGAGAGGGGCGTGAGGGGCACTTTTTGGTCGTCCACGACGCCGTAGCGCGAGGAATACGAGAGGTCGGACGCGGTCAAAGTCGGGGACTCTACGAATGTGGGGGAGTGCGTCGCGCTGCTGTTGTCCATCGAGCCATCGCTAACCGCGGTGCCCGGATGGGATACCCAGCCGCCGTCGCGGCCGGAGGTGTCGATGGGGTACGGGCCGTAGGTGTCATATCGGGGCATTCTGTTGTGTGGGTCTATAGATCGAGGTTCTGAGCCACCTCCGGGAACGGTCACATAGCCAAGAGCGGGAGAGCGTTGGGAATAGTCTGGCGCGTTCGGGTTGTGGTAGGACGAGTTGTTCATGGAAGCTGCAGGATCGCTGCCAGAGGCGTAGCGCATCGCGTCGTCGCTATACTGGCCGGCGGAGGCGGCAGCCATAGACGTGGGCATGGTGAGAGGTGGGGTGCGCACGGGGGCGTAAGAAGACATGGGGTAGTCGTCCTGGGGCTCGCGATCGAGTTTCTTCTGCTGCTGGAGCATCCTGATGATGTTGTCCTTGTGCTGGAGCTCGGTCTTGAGCCGGCCATTCTCCTGGCGGATTTCCTGGAGCTGGTTCTCGGTGGAGCGGACGGACTCCTGGAGCTGGAGGACGACGCCCTCGAGGTTCGTAACTGGCGGGGGCGGACGATGGAGGGGAGATTAATGAGCGTGGTTAGCGCGGCAGAGAACGCGAGCGTGCGGACCTGTCTCTTCGAGAGTGGCAATGTAGTTGGCACGACGGGCGCGGAAGGCGGCCTGAGCGTCGGCATTCTTTTTCTTCCTGAGCGCGGCGTCGGAGACGCGGGAGACAGCGCCGTCGTCTGAGCCGGGGGCGGGGTCTGGGGAGGGCGGCATGGGAGGGGGAAGAGGGGCGGGGAGGGACGAGGGGGAGGAGAAGGAGGTCGAGAGGGACGGGAGGCGGCGTCGGAGAGCAGTAGAGGCAAGGAAAGCCCAAGGAAGCCCGGGCACGGCGGGGGGATCTGGAGTGGATATGGGATACAGCACGAGCGGACGGAGATCTGGGCGGGCAGATATAAATTCGAATTCTCATCCCCAACCCCTCACGCTCCAGTCTCAATCGCACGGCCAAGCTCACGCGCAACACCGGGAACTGGCGAGCGGGCGACAGAGGGCAGGCCCAACACCAACACCAGCAGGCGAGGGCAGGCAGCCACCGACACCCAACGCCTCATTCTTCTCTTTCTCCTCAGCCCCCTTGCTCCCTCCCGTTCTCTTTCACTCTCGCTCTCACTCGCCCGGGCGCCGGGGTGAAAGCGCATGGCCCACACATCGACCATTTCCGGCGTGGGCGAGCGAGGCCGGGGGGAATAAGGATATCCATGTTTCTCCCGGCTCGTTCTCATCAGTGACCTCCAGAGCCTAATCCGCATTCCATCCTCTCAGGTCCGACCCCCGACCGCGCTTCGGGCAGCTCTGGCCCGCACGGCCGGGCTCGCCAACGCAGGACTACAGCCGTGTGACCCGCCCGCGTCTATCGCGCCGCCTTGTGTGTCCCGTCTCCCGTATCGCCGGCGCACGTGTAGAACGACTCGACCTCTCCAGTCACACTCCCCCTCCCGCCCCGCCCCCGCCAGCGCGCACCAGCTCATTATCCTTCTCATTTTCCCCTCCTTTTTCCCCCGCACCCTCCCCCCGCCAGCCACGCCCGCGCGGCGTGTCCGTCGCGCCAGCTCACCCGAGCCCGCACGCGCCGTCCGCGACACCGCGCGAGCTCAGGCCCATCACCCTGATCCCCCCGCTTCCGCCCCCGCAGCATCCTCTTCCTCCTCCTCCTCCTCCAATTCTTCTTCTATTTCTCCTTCCTCTTCCTCCTCTTCCGCTGCCATATCGAGTACCTCCAATGATGTGCCTGCCGCGTCCAGCACGCTGGACACGCGTCGGCCGACACGCCCGTTCACCGCGAGCGTCACGGCGCCCTCCGTGCACCCTTTCAGCGGCCGGCTCTGAATGATGGCGATCGGAGCCGAGGGAACCTGCAACAAAAGCGAAAGAAGAGACAATGAGCGAGCGTAGTACAATGGCGCACGGACGCCCAGCGTATCCCCGCACCCGGCCGGGCGGGGTCCGCCGCGTCCGCAGACCATACAGAGCTCCCATACCTGTCCGCTCCTCACCCGCTCGAGCACGTCGCGCATCAACGTCTCTCGAGTCGTGCCGGTTACGTACGCCTGGGACGGGATCGTGTGGTAAATTAAATTCGCATAGCCAACCGTTGCGACACTCGCCGCTGCTCGTTGATCGTGATGAGCGTCCGAGGCGCCGCCGGGGGCTCAGGCACTCACCCTCCTGATCCCGCACTCGGTACACGACCACCAGCACCTCGTCGTCGAAAAAGTCCGCGTCGAGGACCGAGAGCGGTTCGCGCGCGTCGCTTCCCTCCAGCTCTGCACAGCACTCCAGCGCGGCAACCTCAACCGACGGCACGGAGTTCGACGCTCCAAGACCGTGCTGCAGGCGGGCCACGCACACTAGAACACGGCGGTCAGGTCAGATCACTGAACGTGCACCCCCGCAGGTGCTCGGGAAGCAGGCAAGGCTCGGTGCTCACGGAAGGATCGCCCACCGTCATGCGGTGGCCGGATTGCGAGGTACTGGAGGAAACTATCGGCCTGCGCTCGATCTGCGTCAGTGACGGCACAACGGGCACGTTGAAAACAGCGAGTCGCTTGCCTGGCTGCTGCTGGGCACGGTGCGCTCCCGTATCAAGGGCGCCACGCCAGCTGACTGCGGGGCCCCCTCCGTGGCCAATGGAGCGGCCGCCACGGAGCCGGCCACGAGCACCGCGGAGCGTCCGGTCGCCTTGGACGCCTCGCTGAAGATCTTCTGGCAGCCCACGGCCAGGTTCTGGAGCAGCGCGTCGATGTTCCGCTCGATATGCGCTAGCTCCCTGCGTTTCACGTCCTGTTCCGGAACGTGACACGCCAAGTTAGCCTCTCGCGGACCGCACTGCACCACGGAGATCGCGGGGGCTCACTTCGTGCACGGTTTGATCCCAGCGGTTGAGTGCCGTACGCGCTTTCCTGATCGCGAGGCTGATGTTCGTGTTCTGCGGCACCCCTAGGCTCTCAGATTTGAACCATGGCGCCGGACCCATGAACCACTTGTCAATCTGGCTGACGACCAGCCCAGACGTGAGGTAGTCGTTGACCTCGAGGATGTCGTGTTGGGGGCGCGGAATGTTGTTGTCCGTCGCGTTCACCCGGTTGATCTCTGCCGCGTCACATTAGCTGCCAGCACAGGGCTGTGTTCATGAGCGGAGGCACGTACCATATCTCAACCACTTCATGAACTCCTTGAACTTGACGAGCTCCTTCCGCGCGGTGGCAGTCATCCATGCCGAGAGAACGATGGCGTTCTCGGCCGCGTTCATGCAGACTTCCACCTCGGATGTTTGAAATCTGCACACGGCATATTGGGGTCTAAAGCCAACGGACAGCATGAGGAGAACACGCAGGGGGACACTCGACATGACGACCCACAGTTCAGCCCAGCCTCGAACTTCCTGCAACAACAGGAGCAGGCGTTGGCAAGCTGGTGCAACTCGTTTCTCCGCCAAATCCCGCAGCCTCGTCAAGGCCTCGCCCATGATCATCTCCCATCGTTGTAGACTCTACACAAAGGATGAGCGCCGAGGATCAGAGTGCGGGAGCAGACGTCGGCATACCCGCTCACCCATGATCTCACCGCTACCGAGGTAGTCAAGCAGGGCCTCAGACGTGCGCCCGGTGGTCAATAGACAGGTCATGTCCAAGAGCGCAAACGGTTCCTCGTCTAGAAATGCACTCTTAGGGAATCTAAACACATAGCTCTGGCACGTTACTCACGACCGAACTCATTGCGCTGCCTCTCTTCCAGCGCACGAACCCACTTCGGGCCCATGTCTCGTGCACCAGCGTTCGTGTCAGAGCCGAACCATACTGCGCGCATCTCCTTCACCACGCGTATGGAGTACCAGACCAGCTCTCGAGCGGCGGACGATACTCTAGCCACGTCTCTGTAGTGCCTACCTGTCAGGTACGGCAACTTGAAGACAAGGGGTTGCAGGGTGACCGCCGGAGACTCTGGATCAGAAGCAGGTCCAGCGTGCACAAAGAAGTATTCGCGGAGCTTGTAGAGCGTCCGAGGGGTTGCTTCCCCGCCCATGGGTATATGGCCGAGCGGGTAACTACCTTCCAGGAAAAGGTGGATGTTACCCACATCGTCCGAGACGGCAAGAATGCTGTTGACGTTCGTGTCGTCGGTTTCGTCGACCGCTTCAGGGAACGTCTGCTGTGTATCAGGCTTGGGTGAAGCAATAGAGGCTGCAACGAGGTCCGTCGGAAGGCTTGGCCACACCGTGATGATAGGTGGAACCTTCGGAGCCTGCGCCGCTCGATTCCGTGCGCCCTGGAAGGCGAAGAGATCGTTCGAACTGAAGGTTGCTCAGCAGCCGCGACGATGTGCCGAAGAGAGCTCTGCCACTTACGTAAGGGGCTTCGATTCGTCTTGCAAGGGGTCCAACAGGGGCAGATTCCTGATAATGGCATGGGCGGAGCCTGTCTTTGTGGCAGGGCAGGTATCAGTTTCTTGTCCTCACGCGCATGTCGCGAGGCAAGCATACAATATTCTCGCCCCGCTTGAAGACCTCTGGTAGGCCGTTCCCAGTTGGCTTCTTCTCTTCGCGGAACCACCACATGCCTGTCACCCGGGTGCGACGGCCCGGGGTTACGGGGATGGCGCGTTCTACATTGCCGTTTTGTAGGGAGTGGATGGTGATTATGCCGGGGTTGGAGGCGACGGCAATGCTTTGGACTGCAAGCTCACTGAGTCGGACCGACCTTCAGGAGGTAAAGAATACTACTGACCGTCGGGGCTCCATGCAATGTCGACCATCTGTTCGATCTGGTGCTCAGTGTTACCAGGCAACTCAATCTCCCATTTCTTGGACCCAGACATCTTCCATAGGCTCAATCTCTCTTGATGTGCGAACCTTGACAAGACGACAACCAGATCTTTGTCGGGACACCATGCCGTCCGCAGAACTCGTGATGGGTGTGGCAGGGAAATTGTAGCCACCGACGCGATTTGTGTTGCCATCTAGGACAAAGTAGCGGATGGGCAAAATGCCTGTGAGAGCACTTCGAGCACACACACCTTTCTCGCCCTTTCGAAGGTACACCCTGCAAACAAAGGCGGCTGTGTGCACTATAGTGGCGTTCTGGTTTCGTAAGATGCGTTTGGGGCCTAATGCATGTATTGCAGCGCAACTAGGTGGTGTTGTGAATAGCCTGAACGTCGTTCGCGGAGGAGTGTATGCGCATGAACAGCAAGAACCGCAGCATGCGGTTCAGCGGAGGAAGATAGCACGGTGCCACTGAGTTCACTTGCCCTGGCGGGGACAATCGTTTGGGTGGAGGCACATCCACGGGCGCCTGATCGGACGCGTCAGAAGCGCGTACCGTCACGACTCGGTCACGAGTCCATTACACAGGAAGTGCTCAGGAAGTTCGCAGCTTACACGCGCCGTCTGCGGCATTCGAGCTCATACACCCCTACTGAACAACACCTCAGCCGACGATTAGCGTGCTTGACCGTCGGCGAGATCAATGAATAAGGGGAGGATGTGAGAAGAAGATACACCGATGTGAACCCTTACGGTGCCGGCGGGCCTCCTGCTCCGTGTCCCAGAATACGGGACCGACAAAGTATCGGAATGATAATATAAAACACATGGCTTGACCGACAAACCAACCAACCGAGGTGAAGGCGACTACGCTTTCCGCTTCCCACCCTTTTTCTTCCCCATCCCGCCGATAACATCGCCTTTCTTCGCTCGAACACCCTCGCGTGCAGGCCGCTGCCCCAGATCTTTGTCGAACGCGCCGCTTTTCTGCTTCGTGACGCTCTTGGATCGGGCGAACTTCTTTTTTTCTCTCTTTTTGGACGACGCTGGCCGTCGTTCGGGTTCGCCAATCTTTGCTGGTCGCGATGCCTTCTTCGCAGACCGCACCGCAGCACGAATCGCCCCGCTTTCCACCGCGTCGTCTTCCTCCATGGCCATCTTTCTTCGCTTCGCGCGTCTGGAAAGTCCCGCAAATTTGTCTCGCTTAGGCTGTAAAACCCGTCAGTCACCTGAGGCCGGATCAAGGAGCTCTTGTGACGTACCTTGGGCTCGGCTGCCTGCTTTGCTTTGCTCTTCTTGCCGGCGTCGAATCCGACTTCGTACTGTTGTTTGCTCAATGCTGGCGCGAGAAAGTGATCAGGACAAGCGGAAATGAACAGAGGACTGGACTCACCCTCTGCCTGGGCCTTTTCCTTCCCGGTCTGGAACCAGGTACGGGCTGGCCGCGAGAAGATTTCCGCTTCGTGCTCGATCATGTTCTGACCCTTCTTGAGCTCCATCTCAGCTTGGCGAAGCTGTCAACGGAGCATTAGGTTGTCTATGTATGGGGATGTGTACTACCAGAAACCTCACGTGTTTCTCTTCCTTCTCCTCTTGGAGAATCTCGGATATCTCCCCTTTCAGGCTGTCGAGCTTCTGCGACCATTTGGACAGTACCTCTGCTGGCACCTGGCGGTGTCGGACCTGGTCCTCGCTTGACGAATGCTTGATGGCGGCCTTCAGCATCTTGCGGTCTGCCTCGCCTACGAGAGTCACCGATCTATCGGAAGGTCGTTCCAGATGAGCGCACAGATTGACAATATCGGGTAGATCAACCTACCGTCCCTTCTTCCCCGCGCGCGCCGTCCGGCCGACACGGTGGAGGTACTGCGCCAACTGTCCAGGCATGTCATAATTGATGACCGTCTCGATACCCTTGATGTCGAGACCACGGGAAGCCAGGTCAGTAGCCATCAGATAGTCTACATGACCGTCGCGGAACTGCTGGAGCGCCCTCAATCTCTGGACTTTATGTGAGCGAAGTTAATAACAGTGATGTAGCTCGGAAATCACGGACCTGCTCTTGACTGAGGTCGCCGTGCAGCTCGTCGCACTTCATACCTAGCAGGCTGAATACGATACGCATCTGGTGTGCCAGCTTCTTACTGCGGTAGAAGATGATAACGCGAGACTTGAATGTCCGCTTGCATAGCGCTACCAGCAAGGCCGATCGCTCAGCTTCCTTCCCAGCACGGACGCGCACGAACTCCTGCAGGAGGCCGCGCGCAATGGACCGCTTGGGGTCTACGAACAGTCGCACGGGCTTGTTCAGCGACATCTTCACGAGCTCGTCCACCGAGTCGGTCATTGTCGCCGAGAAGAGCATCGTCTGGCGTGACGTGGGGCATGACTTGATAATTTCCGTCAGCTCATCTGAGAAACCGTCCTCAAGCATGCGGTCGGCCTCGTCGAGAACCAAAATGTCGAGCGCGTCAAGCGAGAACGAGGGCGAATTCCGTAGATGGTCGATAAGCCGACCGGGAGTGGCAATGACGACGTCTGGCCGTGTGCGCAACGTGGCCTCTTGCGCCTTCACCGACAGACCACCTATTATTAACGGAACACGGAGTCAGGAACGGCAAACTGCAAGATGCGGTGTAAGCGTGCACGAACCGACTACGAGTGCGAACCGGACATCGGTATGGGCCGCGAGCTTCGTGCCGACCTCGTAACACTGCACGCCTAGTTCGCGAGTGGGAACGAGCACGAGACACCTTGTCGCGGCGGCCTTCTTCCCTCGGTCGCGGTACATGAGTCGCTCTAGCATCGGGATGATGAAAGCAGCAGTCTTTCCTGAGCCAGTGACCGCATTGCCCACAACATCCTTGCCCAGGAGCGCGACAGGTATGGTGGCAGCTTGGATGGGGGTAGGTGTAGTAAAGCCGAGTGTGGTGAGAGACTTGATGATCGGCCGCGAGAGGTTCATAGAGAGGAACGAGTTGTGTGTCTCGGAAGGTCCTGCCTCAGAGTCGAAAAACGCCGCCTTGCGCTCCTTCTCCGCCTGCGTCTCTTCTTCAGACTCGTCGCCAGATGAAGCGCCGTCGTCTTCCTCGTCCACCTCAGACATGTCCTCGTCCTCCTCTTGTTCTGACCCAGACTCTTCGCCCGAGGTAGCAAGGGGATCCTCTTCCTCGTCTTCGTCCGAAACCTCCTCAAATTCCTCCCCAGACGCATCAGAGCCCTCCGAGAGGCCCTCACTGCCGTCTTCTTCTCCATCGTCCTCTTCCTCGGAATCGCTCTCTTCGTCGTCCCCCTCGTCTTCTACCGGTCTCTTCCTTTTGCCATTGCTCTCACGAAGTTTCCGGCGCGCTATGATGTCGTCCACTGAGATTGGCTCCTACACCGTTGTGAGCACTCGCCCCAAAGTACATACCGACAAAAGGCGTACCGGCTTGGAGCCCTTTTTAACCAGGTCCTGCACGTCGAGGTGGTCATCAAGAAAGTCCGCATAGGGATCTCCAGAAAGGTCGAAGGTGAAGTCCGGGTTGAGCTCTACAGCCTCCTCAGCGTTTTGGGTCTTCGACATCGGCGCAAAGTGTGAAGTCCAGAATAATTTGAGCGCTCGTGATCGGCCCGCACACTCTGGGCGCTCGATCACTCGCGATCGTTGACGCTCATCCAAGGGAAAGCTTAGCGCCGCAGACGGGAATCAGACAACTACAGTTGTTCGTTCATTCGGACATACACGCGAGCACTCGTACACATGTGTGGAATATGGCGGATAGGATCCAAGAGCCCGCATACAGCTCATATTCAGCATAGCAACTTCGACAACAAGGGTAATACAAATCCTCGTAATGTACGGTCATAGATATGTGCGTGGGTGAGAAAGCAAGGTATCAGAGCAGCAGGCGGCGGAGCGCTGCGGCGGGCGGTGGGCCCCTTCAGTTCCAGGAGAAGTTCAGGAGCTTTCGGAAGATCGCGGCGTCTTTGTGGTGTGAGGGTTCTCGCGACGCCACGCGCGGCCCGCCCGACGAGTGGTGGTCATCGTAGCCCTCCAGGTCCGGGAGCGCGATGCGAGAGCGTTGCATCTGTAGACGCATGTCAGTTCAACCGAGGTACGATAGTAGGCAGTAACACTGACATCGTAATCCATAAGCAGCGCCTCTTGTTCTATCATGAAGAGCTCGCGGAGCTTCGGGCGCTCTGGGAACTTCCCGTATTCGTCGCTCTCGCGGCAACCCTTCTGGCACTGGACGATGGTGTCAATGAAGCGCGCCATCATGTTGAACTTTGCCCAGTGGATCTTGTTCGGGTCGTCGTCGTGGTAGTCGGGGTTTCCTTCGTGCGCGCGGATGAGGTCGGACAGGTGGATTTCTCTGCCGTAGCCCGTGTTAGCGTTCCCGGGCAGCTGCAGGAAAGGCAGTTTGACTCACAATGCGGGTATACACGCGCCCTTGCTGTTCCTGAGTGCCATACGGTACTTCTGATGCGAGCGCACAGACTGGAGGAGTTGATCCCATTGCTGGAAGTTCTTCCAGTGCTCGGCGGACTTAGTCCTCAGGAGCTCCAGCGACTCGTCGCCCTCGAACGTGGCGCTATTGATTCCAGCGATGATGGCACGGAGGCCCGAGTAGTTGTGCGTCGCGCGCAGGCGGTTCGCCACGTCGATAAACTTTTCCATCTGTCGCGCGCGGCCCTTGGGCTTATCGTGGCACAAGATCAGCGAGACCACCCTGCGCGAGGAGGTGAGCCACTTCAATCCACCGCAGAGCCCGAGCACGCCATACCATTCTCCGAAATGATTCGAGATGAGGTTGTACATGGTGATCGGATCGGACTCCGTGTCCTTCTTGCCCTGCACAAGCACATGCTGCAGCCAATGGCGTGGCTGGGGAGAGCGGTCCGGTCAGCACTGGCACGGTATCTGCATGAGAGACGGCACGCCTACCTCGATACGCAAGAAGAACTGGCATTGTATCCGGGTCATCTCCTGTGCGATATCGGCGGGATCCGCCAGAGCAAGTGCCTGGCTGACGTTCTGCAGATGCCGCAAGATGTGCTTCGGGGAGTACGAGACGGGAGGGGATGTTTCAGGCAGGATCGGCTGCGCAATCACGTTCGCTGCCGCCGGTGTGGCAATGAGGACCTTGGCCGTCAACGGCAGGCTCGCCTTCCGCTCCCGGCCCGCACCGGACGGCCCACTAGCCGATGTGTTCAACAGATTCTCCTGCTGTGGAGGCGTCGGGCTGCTGGGCCGTGGCGAGGCAGAACGACCCGCGAGGAACGAACGTTCCTCGTCGGAGATGCTGGATGTGTCCGAGCTCTCTTCTTCGACTTTGAGCGCCCAAGATGCGTCTTTGTCCTTGAGGCCGGAGATCATCTCCAAGAACGGAAGGAAGTCGGCGCCATAATGGAGGAGGTATGTCTTGGTGATGACAGATTTGATGAGAGCGGCCAGTGCACTGGACGCACCAGGCACGGCGAAGTCAGTAGGGTACAAACCAATCCACAGGTCGAGGAGCTGGCAGATCCTGTTGATATCGGTGATGAGAACACATGCGGCGGCGCTGATAACGAGGACAATTACCTCATCTGGGCGTAACAAGCAAACATGGGATCGCCAGTGGGGTGGTCGAGTGAGCGCATCCGCTTCTGCATTGCCAATAGTACCGACCGCGGACTTGCAAAGCGGCGATAGGTGAGGAGGAAGTGGGATATGAACACCGGATCTGCACAAAACAATGAATATGTGAACAGCCACCGACACAGCAATTGGAATCACCATCGTCACAGACGGCCATAAACAAAAGCTTGTTCAACAGGTCGTCCAAGCTCATCCAAGGAGGGGCGCGGCTGCACAGTAAATCAGTTGTCAGCGTGATGCGTATGTTGTGAAGGCTTACGACTCTTTCATGGACATTTCTCTCGCCTCCGATGTCGAGACGTCAGTCATGCTGGCGGGTCCGTCAGTGCCGAGTCCAGACGCCTGCTGCCCGCCGTGGAAGGAGCTATGACTGCTGTTTCTTCCACCGTTGTAGACTGCGGCATGGACCTCTCGCTCCTCACGCTTCGACTTCTCATGCTCGGATAGCAAGTCACCGGTCGAACGCACGCGGGTCGGGGAAGCGGGCGACGATGGCGACGAGGAGGGGTTGTTAGTCAATGGTAGGTGGTATCCGCGCACCGCCTGCGTTCCTTGGGAGATAGATTGTGAAGGTCCATGAGCTGAGGTACGGTTGCCAACGGACGGTTGCTGCGGGGCGTGTCCAGACGATGCCGCGGTTGGCGTCGCTGATGACGCGCGTGAGATATCCCACGGCAATGGCGAGGGCGAGTTTAGACGAGCGGGGGATGCCGGATTTCGATGTGAATCGCCACCATACTCTGTAAGGTCATCAGTTTGTATCTCCATAAGAGAACATGGGCGACGAATGACCACCCACCATCTCCGCGATGTATCGCAGCAATGAGCCATTCGAACGCCTTCCGTATTTTCTCTTTGGAGGACTCTGACACGATTGAGGCTTCGACCAAGCCCACGTCATAGTACTTGAGTAGTGAGAGGGCTTCCTGGGGATCGACCCGTTGCGGTAGGTCCGTCTTGCAGGCAATCGCGATACATGGAGCATGCAGCTCGCCGAAAGCCCCTGAAAGCCGCAGTCTAGTGGTGAGCAGACATGACGAGAGGGCTGACTCACTGAGAAGGTCTTCAACGTGCCGTATGGACTTCTCGTCCGTAGAATCATAGCAGATGATGATGCCATCCCAGACCTGGCCGGCGTCTGACCAGATTCCGCGAGCATCCTTCAGGTTGAAGGTGAAGACGTCGGCCTCCAGCACCCGAAGGGCATACTCTGGGTTACCCGGTCCTGCAGGTATCTTGCCAGAGCGTTGGGTATCTGGACGGTGTAAGCGCACGGGTTACAAGTGTACGCAGCGAACATCAGCGCACATGTGAAGACGCTCTTGCCCTGAGGGTTGTCGACCTGGATCTCCTCCGGCCTGCCAAGCCCGTATTGCTTCAGCCCTTTCTGGATGATACTGGACTTCCCACATCCATGGGGGCCAATCACGAGGAGGGATATCTCAGCAGGATGGTGTGCCTGGCGCACGGTGCTGGTTTAGCACCAAACCGGGCGCATGAGGCCAGAATGTGCGTACCATTGGGAACTGGGTATGCACGGCGAGGAGGTTCTTCTGCTTGCTTGTTCTGAAGTTGAGGCTGCTGCTCCGGGGAGGGACTATGGGTGCTGCGAACGGATGGATATGGACGGAAGACACTGACCCCTTCGGCTGCAGACGAGACGGCATGGGGAGCTCACCCGGTCGCACAGACTGTCGCGAGTTCCCCTTGCTCTTGCGAGCGCGTCGTGAGAGCTCCTCGGAGCGCTCTATGTCAGACTCGTCAAATAATGCGGCGTCGCGGTCATCGGAAGCCGTGGTAATGCTGGTGTTGCGACTGCGCGACGAAGCAGGAGTCGCTGAAGCGGGACCACGCTTGTCGCGGTCCGCTCGAGAGGGGCGAAAGACTGCGGGGTTTATGTCAGGTTGTCGCGCAGAGGTGGGTTGGGGGGTATCGACATCGGCCTCAGAGGGACGGAAGTCGGACGAGAGCGGACTGGGCGGGGTCGGGCGAGAGGGTGGCATGGGGTGCTGTTTGTGCTTGACGAAAGAGTCGACAGAAATGGACTTTCTGAGGCCGGTCGGAGAGGTCAGAGCAGGTACCGCAGGATATAAGTACACCGGGGAGCCATTTGGAGAAGACGAGTTGGGTTGATCCGGAGACAGCGACGTGTGAGCGGTCAAGAAGGTGTCCTGAGAGGCATAGGGCGAAGAGGAAGATGGACGAGAGGAGGACGAGTCAGACATGTTCTGGCCAGAGCTGGGGCCAAACAGGTTGGGACCGTCGGGCATCTGAATCGGCGGGAGAGAGGGAATTTTGGGCAGGTTGGTGGAATGGTTTTTGGTCGTCATCATGAGTCGATGGGGGCGTTCATTAGGGTGTCCCGAGCGAACGGACGAGAGTCATGAACCGTCCTCGGCGACGGGGACGCAGACGGGGAAGAGAGTGTGGACGAGGGAATGGCCTCCGCTCCCAGACAGACTGGACGACTCGACTCGAACGCGGACTCGTCGCCAGATTGCAACAACACAGCGCTCGTCCTCGGCGACTCCGACTCGCCCCCGCCCGCCCGCTCAGACGACGGTCATGTGACCCGTCTTCCACCTCTCCTCGCTGCTTGTGCACTCATCCGGTGTCTGGAAATCCGGCAAGGCTGCTGCACACGTAGCCATCGTTGAATGCGGAAAATCACCGAGTGGGCCCATCCGCTGTCGACGGTGGTGCTTCCAAGTTTCCTAGTATACACTCGCTCACAATTTCGGGCCCATGCCTCTTCCCGGCCTCCCCGTCTGCTGCGAAAAGACACGTCACATTCCAAGCTCTAGCATGGTCGAGATAGAGCACTGCAGTGAGCGCGTGCACTACGCATGTCCTCCGCCTGCCTCCGATCGCACGTATCGTGCGCGGTGCCAGGCCATATAACCGCCAATGGGCCCCAGCATCCCCAACTGTCGCATATCCCCTTTGGTGGCCCCATATACCCCCCAACCTCTGCCCCAGAATGCGCCAACGCCGTTCGACAATGCGGGCAAACTACCATCCGTTCCTCTTCACGCTTATGACCTTGACGGCCACAGCAGAACTCGGCCTCACCGCCTTCCTGATCAGCGCAGGAAACGAGGCGCAGACCTGGGCGAGCCCCAGGTACCACTCGCTGTCCGTACCCCGTCGCTCCAGGTGTCGCCCGCGTCTGACGGAGAGCAATTCCAGCCTGATCCTGCTCTGCTTCTCGTCCGCCTGGACCCTGCTCTTCTCAGGCGCGTACGTTCTGTGGGTCGTAGATGGCGCCGTGCACCTGCTCGCGCAAGTAGCGAGCTCGGCTTTTTGGCTCTTGTTGACTTCCGTGCTATGGGTGGGGCTTCACCGCTCGGCATTCCGAAGATGGTGTTGACCATGGCAACAGGGCGTAGGCGCGGGTCTGATGCACAACACGCGGAGCGGCGGGAACTGCGCCGGGCGCGCACCTCTTTCGCGGTGGGTCCTTGCTCGCGCCCCCGTTTCACGCGCCGTGGCGACTGAGCATCGATATCGCGTCTGCACACAGGTGCCGGCAGACGCTGACTGTAGAGGCTCTCGGATGGACGGAGTTCAGTCTGTGCTGCGTGACACTGGCAGCGACGCTGCTCTGGATGCGCACGGGTCTGGGAAAGAGGCGGTTTGTCAGGGACTCACGGACTTTTGTATGATGGCCATGGGATTGTAAGTATATTGTACACACCTCTTTCCGAGTCTCGGACATACTGCCGACCGCGTAACGTAGTGAGAGCCCACGCACGACAGAGCCTGTGAGTTTCGAATGGCATGGGCATGGACACGCGACTTGGATGCTCTCAATTGTCGTTGGCGGTTCGTGGCGACGGCGGACACAGAGAGCGGGCGCCTGCCGGGATAAGACGGGTCGTCAGAGGCGAAGGCGAAGATCGAATCGGCGATCGCGATACGTAATGCCGGGTCTGTCTTGGAGGCGTATCTGATAAGATGCTCAGTCCAGGACGGCTTCCGCCCCTCCCACTCTTGACCGTGGACGCACAAGCCGGGCCTCTTCCCATCGCCCTCTGTCCCCCGCGCAAGTGCTGCAGGCTGCCTAGCCGTACAGGCTCTCGGTTTGACTACTAAAGGCACAACCTTCCCCCCGTCCCCGGGTCTCCCCCACACCCGGTCCCTCATCGCCTCCACCATGGCCTCCTCCTCGGACATACACGCTCAAGAACCGCTGCTAAGAAACTCACATCATTCGGACGACGCCCGAGCGCCCAGATTCGAAGACGAAGACCTCGATGGTCCTGATACCACTCTGCTGGTCCGCGGAGGGTACGACAGACCGTCACCCGCCCGAGCCTATTTCATTCGGTCCTTGGCTCTCCTCTGCGCATGCTCCCTCAGCATAGGTAGTCACTAGTGCGTCTCGTTGTCTCGTTCTTCTGTCAGCTCACCCGACTCATCTCATGCAGTGCGTCATATATACTCGGGCCTCTCAAGTCTCGTCTATCGAGAGAGATGGGCACGGACAACACCGAGTTTTCCCTCCTCATCTCCGCCTTCTCCCTCAACAGCACATGGACTCCGCTCGTCGGAGGATTGCTTGCCAGCCGGCTGGGAACCACGTTCACTAGCATACTCGCTACCGGCGTCATTTTCCTAGGCAAGTCCGTTCGACAACCACATCGATCCAGCATACTCACATCGCTGCAGGCCAGGCATTTCTCCTCATCGGAAACTTGACCAACAGCGTCCGCCTCATGGCCTTTGGCATGTTTGTCTATGGCCTAGGAGTCAGCCCACTGGCAGTGGTCCAAGAGACCATCATTGTGCGCTTCTTCCGAACCCACGGCCTTGGGGTCTCCCTTGCTCTTGGGCTCGTCGCCGGGAAGGGTGCCTCCTTCATCTCAGCGCTCACATCGTACCCCCTCTCAGAGCGGTTCGGGCCGCATGCGCCCTTCTATGCTTCGACGCTCTTGACCGCGTTCTCGTTCGCTATCAACCTGGTCTATGTGATGTCTTCCAGGTGGCTGGTCATAGAGTCGGGGACGGAAATGGAAGCGTCCGAGCTCAACGCCGAAGCCCATCTACGCGCTGCCTCGACCTCCGACATGTCCGAGGCTGAAGCCCTGAAGCAGGTCGCGAAGAAGCGCATGGTGTACCTGAGGGATATCACCAAGCTAGGCGATGTGTTCTGGGCGTAAGTGTATATTTTAGACACTGTCAACAATCTTGCTGATGGTGATGCAATACATCCAGCTACATTGGACTCAACGTGCTGTGTGGCAGTGTCTGGGCACCATTCACCCACTTAGTCTCGTGAGCGTTATCCCCATACGTTGACAGCCCAAAGTTAATGTCTCCTGCAGGAACATTTTGCAACGCCGTTTCCATCTCACCGAGTCCGATGCCAGCACTAAGGGGTCATACGTGCTGGCCGGAAGTGTGATTTTATACCCTATTGTAAGGGTGTTGCGTTGAAGACATCAGCTCAGCCAGCTAATACTAGACATCGCATTTCAGACGGGAGTCGTCCTCGACACCGTGAAAAAGCGCAACTTTGTAATGCAATTGTTCCTATTGTCAGGCATCCTGACTTTCAGCTGCTACCTCTGGCTGGCATTCCCACCAGACCTCACGAAGACACCCATCCCAGCCATTGCCTCGTTCGCTCTAGGGCACGGCTTCTCCCCTCGTGAGTCACGCCATCGGAGTTTGGGGAGCGTCAAAAACTGACCTGTCCAAGTGCTATTGGTGGTGATCGTACCACGCATCGTTCCTATCAAGTATGTCTCGACGACCCTTGGCGCTCACAAGGCGGTGAGTTCGTCAGCCGGTGTTCAAAACGTCCCCTGTGCTTACACGGATGCAGCTCGAGCAAACTGGGTCCACAATCACTCAAACACTCGCGGGACTCGCGCTAGACATCAAGTCCAAGAAGAAAGCCGCAGAGAAGTTGCTTCCGATAGAGGGCGACGAGAGAGACGTCCAGTACCTGCTCAACGCCTTCGTCTTCCTCAACATCCTCGAGATATGCGGCATCGTCGGCCTCGGGTACCTCGACCACAAGCAGAAGGAGGACACCGCGCGCCGCACGAGCATCCTTCCCTCCGTCGTCGACGACAGCAGCAGCGACGAAGAGGGCTCCGCAGGCGCAGACGGCAAGGGCATCGGCAGCCCGGACGAGAACTGGCAGCCGGATTCGGAGGCGACCGAGGGCAGCCGGCACAGGCGGAGCAGCACGCTCATCCGGCCCCCGCTCCCCTCGGCGTCGAGCCCGGAGCAGAGCATACCGCTGCTCCGGGGCCCCTCGCGTTCGTCCACTGTTCGCGGCAGCCGCTACCTCGTCGAAGCTGTCGTCGAGGCAGAACCTACCGCGCCCCCGGTGCAGGTCAAGGTGCTTCGGACGAAGGCCGAAGTCAGGCGGGGCGAGGTATTTGCGGTTCTCAGCGGCGTGCTCATCGCGTTCGCGTGGGTGCTGTTCATGGGAACGGCGTGGCTGCGGCTGCGGTCGAAGGAGGAACGGGGCGGGGCGGGTAGCGCGTAATTCACCGGGTGCCCTACGTATTTATGATCTATGGCTGAACGCCTATGCGTTGGCTGCCAATATCTATCGTCATGTGTACAATACATCAGTGGAAGATATGTATAGATATACGCTTTACAATACCCTTGCGGGTAGACTCTGGTACAACCACCGGATTAGCAGTACTATCGAAGTAAAGCGGAGGATCTACAGGGCACCAAATGCTTGAGCCTATGGCTGCGTAGAGACCGACTGCGTGATCCATGAAGAACTGTATTCTGACGGGTGTCAGGATCACTCACAGTCGTTAGTTTCTTGCTCACGTCTAACTCGGCGAAAGCGCCCATGTGGAATAGTCTGCATATAAAACCACTGTCGGCATAGCGCACACTGAGGGGACGGAGGGCTCGCACTTCACGACTTCCTTCGTGGTCATAAGTTCCTCAGATGGCGGCTCGCTCCCTCGTGTCGGTTTCTGCCAAGGTTCCGGCTTCTTGCAGGTCGTCGACTCCTGGATCATCTCCGACGTGATGACACGCGCGAAGTAGCACGTCGCCAACGGGGACTCCTCCGAGACCCACACCTCGCGCACGACGTACTGCCCGCTCTCGGGCTGCAGGTGCCCGTCCGCACGGAGCACGGCCTTCATGCGCTCGGCGACGTTCGTGAGCGGCTCGGGAACCGCGTCACCCTCAAGCACGCCGACCTTGCCGACCTGGAACAGCTTCGGGACCTTCTCCGGCAGCGGCGGCGGCCCGCTCCGCGCTCGGGGTGCTGGTCGAGCTCGAGCACCTTCATGATCATCGCGTCGATGTGTGCCATCATGTCGTCGTCCCCGGTGATGCGCTCAGCGACTTTGATGGAGGGCACTCGCGAGGGCGCGGATGTTTTGGTACATATAGCTTTAGCTCTTTCCTACATGCCTTCACGGGTCGGGATAGGGGCGCACGCCCATTGCAGACGAAAACCCCCACCAATCCGACTTTTGACATTGAAAATTGGGTGATAATATATTTCAGACATTAGTGGGGGTATGCAGGAGACACTCACGTCTTTAGAGCAATGACCCATGACCTTGCACTGCGCAGAGAGGTTGTATCCGTATAGTGCGAGACGATAGCTATAATATTGGAGGCACTGACCCTGCCGCACATCTTGATTCTGTCCTTCGACGTGAGTTTCCGGCAGTATCACCACTCATAGAAGTGTTTATATCTGGAGCCCTGAGAAGTCATCGTAACGTCGGACTCGACTTGAGAAAAGGGCCGTATTCGGGATGGCTCCGCCGGTCAAGCTTTCAAGACCCGGTCAAGACGCGCGGGGTGCGTCCTTGCATGGGCGCTACTCGACGAGTCGACACAACGCGTTTTAGGCAATGCCACGTGCATCTACCGGCAACGCCCGAGTCCACAGAGCAGATTGTGTGTCGCCTCGCCAGGGACCGAAATCAGCTCGACCGATCCCCCGACTATCCTCAAGACGCAACAGGTGAGTACTGGAATCCACGTCAGGCCGTCCAGACGATGCTTGGAGAGATGGTACGCAACAGTGGGGGCGAAGGGACGGCGGAAAGAGGGTGGATGGACGACTTGGCGTCTGGATGTGCCGTTTGACTGGACGGTGTTACTGACTTTGTCTCCTCCCTCAGCCCGCAAGATGGGAGCCTACAAGTATATCGGCGAGCTGTACAAAAAGAAGCAGTCGGATGTCCTCCGCTTCCTTCTCCGTGTCCGGTGGGTAGTAGCAATTGCTGCCGCTGGAGGGAGCGTCGTTCTCAACAGTTTACAGGTGCTGGGAGTACCGCCAGTTGAACGTCATCCACCGTGCTTCCCGCCCCTCCCGCCCGGACAAGGCTCGCCGTCTTGGTTACAAGGCTAAGCAGGGCTACGTTATCTACCGCGTCCGTGTCCGCCGTGGCAACCGCAAGAAGCACGTCCCCAAGGGTATGTCAATCAGTCGTGTATAGAAAGTCTCCAAATCCTCAATCACAAGTCAGGTGCCACCTACGGCAAGCCCGTCCGTCAAGGTGTCAACCACCTTAAGCCCCAGCGCGGCTTGAGGAGCGTTGCGGAGGAGCGTGTCGGCAGGCGGTGCGGGAACCTCCGTGTTCTCAACTCGTACTGGGTCAACCAAGACGGTGTCTACAAGTACTACGAGGTCATCCTTGTTGACCCCAACCACAAGGCTGTAAGTATTACTGTGCAGGTTCGGTCCGGTCTATGTTACTGATCACGTTGCAGATCCGCCGTGACCCCAGGATCAACTGGATCACGAAGCCCGTGCACAAGCGCCGCGAGGCTCGTGGCCTTACTGCCATCGGCAAGAAGGTGTGTACATATGGGAAGCGCGTGGATACAAGCGTACTGAGCCGCCTCGAAACAGAACCGTGGTCTCGGCAAGGGCCACCGTTACAACCACACGCCGGGCTGGTCCACCTGGAAGAAGCACAACACGCTCAGTCTCCGCCGCTACCGGTGATCTGGTCGTTGTACTTGTCTCGCTGTTCTGCATGCATTCTGTTCCCTAGCGTATCACTGCAAGCCCATGTCTTTCCATGCCTGCTATGGATATATGCCACTGCGCACGTTGGCAAAAAGAGGCAGCCGCCTCGTTCTACATGAGTCCGTTGTCAGCTGAGATGCCCTGAGCAAGACGGCAGTGAGAGTGTGACCAGTCCTGTGCTAAGATTGTCTGCATCGGCGTGGCAGGAACAGATGGGGGAATGCGAAGGACCTGGAAGGATATGGCCAGCGAACACGAGGCGGGCACGTTGCGGGCTTTGGATGGAGCACACCAACTCCGCAGCTGCCATCCTGAGCGAGAGCACTTTGACCATCACTGCACACGCGCACCATGTTTGTCTTTTTCTGCAGCGCTCCGTGTCCGTTTTGTCTGGGCACCTGCTCGAGCTCTCGCGCTCCCTTCCGCGCCCTGTTTCGCTCTCCGTTTCGTTCTCTCGCTACGACCTGAACGAGGCTCGTATCATCGCATGCTCGTCCTCGCAGCACAATACTCCGGTTCCGATACCCTGACACCTTCCTATTAGTTGCTGTTCATCCCTCCGGATCCACGGGCTTCGCTGGACTATATAAATACCTCTGCCGTCATCTGTTGGTGCACATTGACCAACCCCGAGGTTCCCCCCTGCTCTCATCGCTGCTATGCCTTCCGTCCTTCCCTTAGGTCTACTGTCTTTGCTCGCCGCGTCTTCCCTGCCCTTTGCGTCTCCGACTTCGCTCTCCAGATCGCCTGTGTCAAGAGCGGGTGTACTGCTGTTCTTGCAGCATGTCGCGCGCGCGCACGCCGTGAGCCTTGAAAAGCGGGCGAACCAGCTCCAGACAAGTGCCAATGGCTCGAGCTTCATTTGGACGATTGAGGATACGTATGCGGGAAAGACGTTCTTCGAGTGCGTCGGGTCGCTCTGCCAGTGGCACAGGATGGGGTGACTAAATGGGCACGCGCAGTACGTTTGACTTCTTCACGGGCGAGGACCCTACCCAGTGCGTAACCAGTTACTCGAAACCCCGTGTATCCCGGCTGAACTCGCGACGAATTGTAGTGGCATGGTCAAGTGAGGACACGACTGACACGGACAGTTCGCATCCCTCTGACCGTGCTCTGGCAGCTATACCGACCGAGACACCGCGTTCGCCAAGAATCTCTCGTACGTGACAGATGATGACAAGGTGGTGATGAAAGGAGACGACACGAACTACCTAGAGTCCGGTGTGTACCGTAACAGGTAGGGTGAAATGATTTGTCCCGGGACAACGCCCACTCAATGTGTTGCAGTGTACGGATATCCAGCCGGAAACAGTACAATACCGGTATGTTCTCCCCGTCCGCACGAGAACCCAGCTATGTTGACCGTAGGTTAGGGCTCTTCATACTGGACTTGAATCACGCGCCATGGGGTTGTGGTAAGTGGGATCTATGTACCCTGCAGTGCAATTGCTGAAAGAGAGGTCAGGTGTTTGGCCAGCATGGTGGACTCTGGGTGGAGGCAATTGGCCATATGTAAGAACACAGTGATATCCTTCCTTGCGAAACTGTCTAATGCGTATACAGACCGGTGAAATCGACATCATCGAGGGTGTGCACGACAATGCGCACAACCAAGTTGCATGGCACACGGGTCCTAGTATGTGTCACTTCCGCCCTGCCTGTCACACTGGATACTGATGTTTGCACGCACCAGACTGTACCCTCAACCCGAATGTGTCGTTTACGGGGACTATCGTGGTATGTATGTCAGGGTCTCTTCGCCTCGGTTACTACTCACCAGCGGCGTATAGGAGCACAACAACCAACCGAACCTTAACTGCGACGGTACTGTGAACGACAACTCGGGGTGTGGTGTGACCGAATGGAGCCGCGCCTCTTACGGCCCCGTGTTCGATGCGCAGGGCGGCGGTGTCTTCGCAATGAAGTGGGATGACGAAGGAATTGCCATTTGTGAGTCTTTTTGAGAGGCTCTCGTCGACATGAAACTTACTCCCCAGCAGGGTCGTTCTATCGTGCAGCCGTCCCCCAGGACGTCCTGAACGGTCAGCCGGATCCCTCCAGCTGGGGAGAGCCCGTGGCTGCGCTGGATCCGAGCGGGTGTGACCCGATCAAGAACTTCGTGAACCACTCGATCCTCTTCGGTGCGTACACTGCTGCGCACTTCATCTCCGACGCACCCGCTGACATCCCCCGTAGACATTACCTTCTGCGGTGAGGCAATCAGCAGCGCCCATAACACACGGCCTTGCTGATCTCGCGTGTACCACAGGTGATTGGGCCGGCAACTCGTACGCGACCTCGGGCTGTCCTGGGACTTGCACGGATCGCCTGATGGACCCGAACAACTTCGTCGTACGTACCCCCGTGAGGCAGGTTATCGCATACGGGCGCTGATAGGCGTTTTGCCTTCCTAGAATGCGTCGTGGAACATCAACAACCTGAAGGTGTACAGGAAGCAGGCCATCTCTGGTCTGGTGACTGGCGGTGCGCAGAGCGACCTGCACGCGTCTACGCTCCGCCAGGTACTGTGGCTCGGCATCGCCCTGCCCCTCCTGTCGCTGTTGGTGCTGTGAAGCCGCCAGACGCTACAGACCCCCGTGATGACCAAGCTCCGGCAAGAACGCTGACGATTCGATATGTATTTGCTTCCCTGTGCGCCAGCGGCGAACCCATCATTTATGACTTTGCCACGACCTTGACGGCGTGAATCACCGTTTAGAAACACATAGTTAGCTCACGAATAGACATGATCGTTCATTGACTCGTCAGGTTTGGTACACTCGGCCTTGTTTGCTAAGATGCTACACCCTCAGATGATTGTACAATGTATATCGACGCTACAGCTTCATCTTCCAGATCTTCGACTCCAGATCCTCTTCCGACTGGGCATCCCACTCCACCGGCTCTGCAAATGTCGCACGCAGGGGCGTGACACTGACCCACCCCTTGCGGATCGCCCACCCGTCCGTCCCCACGGGCACGCTCGACGCAGCGGGGTTGATGAGCTCAGTCATGTCCGGGCCGAACTTGAACACCAAGTTCCCCACGTCCTTCGGCGTCGCCGTCTTGTCCAGTACCCCCGCCTTCGTCCCCTCCGGCGGCTCGTCCGGGGAGTCTGGGCCCGCCGCGGAGACCGCCTCGTCCCCATACGTAACCGCGGTCTCCGCCTCGCTCTGCGTGTGCGCCTTGAACAGTCTGCCGTACGAGTTGCGCCAGATGCGCGTCCAGCATATCGTGAGGCCCGCGTCGCTCAAGAGGTCGGGGATCATGGGGATGTTCACGTTGTAGAGGTCGACCTCGCCCGCGCGCGGCGCGCCGGCGTCGGCGCCCCAGTTGTCCCAGAGGTGCGCGGCGATGCGCGCGCCGAGCCGGTGCGCGGGCGCGTGCAGCTCGTCGGGCGTCGGGTGCAGGACGGTCCCGTATGAGAGCGCGATGGAGCGTACGCGCGAGAGCGCGGAGGAGAGCGCCGCGCCAATTGTGCCCGAGGAGAGCGCGAAGGCGGCTAGTGAGGCGGGCGCGGTGAGCGTGTGGGTAAGGGGCTGAGGATGGCGTGGACTTACATGAACTGTTACGGCCGAGGTTGGGGCCTGAGATCTGCCGGATAGTGTTCAGTTATAGCAGAGGTATGGAACGCGATACACTGACAAGAAGGTCGATCTCGCCATGGTACAGGTTGTGGAGGCCGATGTTGGCACATGTAGCCGGTGTCTGCGCGAAGTTCGAGTATTCAGTCCGGCGTGCAGGAACGAAGTTGGGGCACAACTCACTCCATCCAGGAGAACCCATTCGGCGACCTCACCCTCTTTCAGGGGTCTTGACTGTTCTGACACTTCGCCCAGCCCATCTGAGGTACAAGGTCCAGTCTCTAGAGATTGGACATGGAATGGGGTGCCGGCGACATACCTGGTTCTCTAGGATAGTAGTACCGGCCAGCGATGATGTCCTTGATGTGATATGCCTTTCCTACGCATCTCAAACATAGGCATAAGTCCTCCACTATGGAGTGAGGGAGGACGCACCGATCCACGACTTCTGGGAGCTCGGGATAACAACCTTCACGTCCCAGCCTATCACGGGTCCGTGAGCTCATTCCAATCCTGCCTGTAATCCAACACCGGGTATATACCGAGATCCTGAGTGAAGTGGCGGTACAGGCCATAGATGTATGGGGATTCATGTCCAGGAGGACCGTCGTCATTCTTGAGTCAGAGATGTGCATCGCGCTCGGTCAATCACCATCACACCAAGCAAACGGGGACCAATGCACTTGCAGTCAACAGCACCCTAGGTTTCGTGGACATCGCGACACAGCAGGTAGTAATCGTACAGCTAGGACAGCAGCAACGCGGTTGACGGAGAGACAGAGCTCGAGAGTGTGCTGTGGCTGGAGCCAAGCCAGGTGCTTTTACTATTAGCACGCCACTGCATGTGCGCCCGAGACGCCCGAGCGGGGTTCCGGACCAGTCGACCGTGTCGAGCCATGCAGGGCGCGCGCACGCCTACCTCTAGACAAGGCTGAAGGCCCATACCGCTGAGAACGGTATCCCCTTCGCAGTGGACAGTCGATGATCACATCGGATCGTACAACTCCCGAGAGTTGACGAGCAAGTCTTACAACAGCCCTTGCTTCTCTTTTCTCCCCGTCCCACGGTCTCGAGACATCTCATAGGTTGAGGGCGAGGTTTGCAAGACGAAGGACACCTTCCTTAGTTTTGTTGCCTGGGAAGAAGATGGGGCAAGGTTGAAATGTGAGCGTCGAGTATGACAGAACGGTACCTACCACCGATGAAACCGCTCGCATGAACGAAGATGCAGCCCTCGACGCCGGACAGCTCAGAGAGCGCGTCGTCGCGCACGCCACGCCACTGCTCCGGGAGTGCCTTTCTGCTCTCGAAGCTTTCCGGTGCGACCGGGACAGCCTGAATGCGCCAGTTGTTTCCCGTCTCATCCGGGTAGAGCACGTATATCGGCTTCTCGTTCTCGGGGATGTTGAGGCTTTCTTCGAGTTCGAACAGGTGCTCCTGCAATGAGTCATGGATGAGTTCAGTAGGATGACACCGTATGTTTCCGCCATACCTTCCAAGGAGCAAACTGCTCGAAGAGGATGATGCGGCCGCTAGGGTCGACCTCCTTGCGCTTGTTCAGCGCGGCGACGACGAGGTCGCGCGCAGGGAGCCAGGCGTTGGCGTAATAGTCAAGACGGTCGAAAAACTCCGTGCCGACAAGTGCGGATGCCTGAGAGAACCTTGCCTGCATACCGCAGTCAGTAAACCGTCGCATATTGCCGAGTATTCACTCACGTCGACGGTTTGCGCATCCACAGACTGGTTCCAAGCCGGGTTCAGGTAACCGACTCGGCTGGAGACGTCCGTGCGGAGGCGGTAGCGCGGCTTCAAGTCCGTGGGGTATTGGGAGATGCCGTTGTCGATAGCGTCGATCGCTTCGATGAACTCTTTGTACAACTTGAGCCAGAGCGTCTCCGTCTTCGAATCGTCCACGGCGATTTGCAGCCGGTTGGCGATGATCTCCTTGCCAAAATGCCTACACGGGTGGTCGTCCCACGTCGACACCCAGAAAGTAACTACGCAGCGTAATTTCGACGTACTTGTACACAAGGCCGGCGGAGGACAACTTCGTAGAGAAGCCATATCCGAAGATCTCCTCGAACCCGCGCTGGTGGTGGTCGAAGCGCTGCGTCTTTTCGTCGTACTTGCCGCCGACGTCTACGACAATGTCGCAGGTGTCGAGGACGGCCGGGTCCCTAGTCCGCTTGAGCCCTACATGGCGTCAGACCTGCCGGTTCGACCATTCCAAGAGATGTGTGCGCGCACCTGCGTGGGCGTACGCATTGGTGTGCTTCAGCAGGTACACAGCTAGGGCCTCGTCACAGTGGAACGTCCCATTGTGGGTTCCGATGACCTGAGCTAGAGTTCAGCTCTTGGGAACGTGGGGATAGCTGCAGGGGCAATCACCTTCTCGTCAAGCCTCATCTTCTTCGCTGGGTGCTCCTCGGAAGCCATGGCAGCGAAAGTACGGCACAGGTGGATTGGACTGTAAGCGAGTCGTGAAGAAGGTAGACAGCCTGCTGTGGGCCTATATGAGCAGGAGAGAGGAGAGCTGCGGTAGGGGAAGGTCCTGCAGAGAAGGGCGCGGTACATCGATCGAGAATAGTGCAAGCTGCTGAGGCTGAAGCCACCCGATCGTACCGCAAATTATCGCACGGCTATTTGCCACCTCCCATACGAGCACCCTCATTGGCCCAACAGTGCAGCAGAGAGTCCAGAAGATCTAATATCGATTATCCCAGGAATATGCGTACGACAACGAGGCGAAGGAAATGCAACAGCAAGCGTGGTTTCCGGACTAGTCTTGTCCAAAACGACATACGACGGTGCTATGGTGATGTCCGTGGGGGTCATACAATCTGTCCGTGTCAAACTCCATAAAACCTGTCCAGGCCAGCGCAGCGCTACCAACAAGGAAATGCTCCGCCGTCCCCTACACCATCACCAGCATCCCACCGACTGCCATGCATACGACTGCGGAGAGGATGTAGTTGACGTTCAGCGCGATGGCCGCAGCGGTGTAGCCGTCGTTAGGACCGAGCGCGCCGCCCGCCGCGGTCGCACCGGGGCTGGGAGCGCCACCTGGAAGGTTTCCCCCTGTCGGAATGTCGGTTGGCGCGGTGGTGGGAGGCGGAGTGGACGTGGTCTTGGAGGTGGCGCTGCCTCCGGAGGTGTTGTTGCCTGACCCGCCTGCTGGCTGGATCGTGCTCGTGATCAAGGAGGTCGAGGTGAACGTAGAGAGAACACGGTTCGAGTTGAGGGTGACGCCGACTGTGACGGATGTTGAGACGACGACTGAGGCACTTGCAGTGTTATTTCCGCCCGTGGTGCCGTTGCCGGCTGACTGTGTTGCTGAGGCCGAGCCGGACTGTGCCTGCGTGTTCGATTGAGTTGCACTAGCGGTGTTCTGGTTGGATTGTGCCCCGCTCGTGGACTGCAATAGCGAGGGAAGAGCGGTGGTAAGGCGACCTGGAAGAGAGCAATCAAGCGGCACCAGCCAGACGCACCGACTGTGCAAGGACGAGGAGCGGGAAGAGGAGGCAGGCGAGGAGGTAGGCACAGCGCATTATGTCGTGAGGTATAGGAGTAGAGAAAAGAGCGAAGACGGAGGACGGTGCCGGGTGCTGCAGGAGGAGGTCTCGGACGTTCTGCACTGGGTGCGTAGACGCCCGCCGTTGCAGTGAGAGGCGTTGCGGACGATGCCGAGGCACGTGGAAGGAAGCCCGGCGGAAAAGATTTGGCGGCGCCAAAGTGCAGGGAACTGTCCCGGTGACCGCGTACCCCGCATTTGCGTCTCCCATTGGGCCTTGGCATATCACAGACACGCAGGAGACTGTCCACCTGAGCTCAGCACGGCGGTACATCAATCGTGCCCGTACGTCTCTCTCTCTACTCCCTACCACCATGTCCCCCAGCCCCTCTCGCTCAACGTCGTCCACGTTCTCCTCCAGTACATCTCCCCGCCCTCCCAGTTGACCCACCCCGTCCCCCCACACCTCCTGTCCAAGCCCCTCCTCCAGCGCCACCACTTTCTTAGGCTCAGCCCAGAGGAGCCAGACGAGTACCTTTGCTGGCCGTCGTCTCCTGACAGGAAGGCCCGCGTCGTCGACCTCCTCGAGTCGCGTCCCCGTCCCGTGGACGATGATCAGCCCTCCCCCTACCCCATCCAGTACTCGTTTGACGGGGAAGACTTCTATGCCCACGTCGATCTCTCCACCGATGGCATCGAGGGTGCAAGAGTTATCTTGCAATGGGACGAGTCCGGAGAATGGAGATACCACAACACAGACTTGATGCCATTCCCTCCGGGCTGTCGAAGTGTGCTCGAGGATGTCCTCGTCCCGCCCGAACCCCCGCAACCTGCCTCGCTGGCTACATTGTCCACCGCGCCGTATGCCCGTAATTACGACGACTTGCCTGAGGACGACAGTGACGACGATGACTACTGGAACGCGTACGGATCAACAGACATAGGGGACAGTACCTACGGGAGCGGCGCACCAGTGTCTGCCAAGGATGCCACCTCTTCTGAGGATGCCTACTGGGCTCAATATGCGTCCGTTCACGGTGAGTGTCTGCGACTCGTTTCGGAGCCCTGCAATATTCTATCATTGGGTATTGGAGGATTCTCGTGTGAGCCTTGTTCGCGCGCGCATCCAAGGGCTTGAGAACTGGCAACCCATACTAGCTAAAACTCACACTGCGCCGACAGGGACTGCGGACTCTACGATTCCATCACCAATCCCGCATTCTCGCCGGAAACCACCGACAGCTCCGTCTGACGCTGAGCAGGACATGACGTCGCCCGTGCCCCTGCCAGTCCCCGTCCGAGTACCGTCGGAAGATACTTATGCGGAGCCGCTCCCGATTCCCCCGTCCCTCATGGCTCGCCCGAGAACGAACTCGCGGTGGGACCCAGCGTCGCCGACCGCTTTGGCCAAGTTGCTCGCGAGCATCACGCCGAGGGAGAGCGCCTCGGCAAGCCCTGCGCCGGGTGCCACGTTCGACATGGAGGAAGTGCTTAGCTCGCCAACTGTCGGCGGCAGTAACGACTCTGAACTGTCATCGTCTCCAGGGCTCGGCCTGAGCGGTGTGAACCCCTCTGTGGCGGCTGCGATCATCGCTGAGGGCGAGTCAATAGCCCGGGCCCATGGTGTCTCTCCGCCCCTTATACTCGACGGCGCTGCCAGTCATGGGTTGATTGACAGGGTGGAAGTGGTTTCGGATGATACCGACGACGATGAGGCCGACCTGCGAGCCGCCTTGGAGGGTGTGTGGAAGATGTGGAGAAAGTCCAAGAGAAGGACGACTGGTGGCGGTTTGGGTGAGGTTGAACAGGCGCGGGAGGTCTTCCTCCGTACGGCACAGCTTGTGGTGGACAAAGCATTGTGACAGGTTGGCGTTTGGCTGGATTGGCATAGACATCTGTACGTTGAGCGCACTTCTACTTACTGTATCATGTCATTCTACCTTGTATACATCGTATCGCAACCGCCCTCTGTGTTCACGGCAACGTTTCCTTGGCAAAATCCTGCACAAGATGTCACCACCAAGCCGAAGTTCACTGGGTAGAGGCACTGTATATTGGATGTGGCCGCTTGTCAGTACGAACGCTTGGACCGTATTAAGCGATCCTGTGTTTTAGTGTTTATGGGCGCCTAGATCTGTGGCCCGATCCGCCGTTGTGGTCAAGGCGAGGAAGCGGGCCGCATTGCATCTGCCTTCTCCCATAACCTATAAAGCCCCCCTCTCTGGGTTCATGCAGAGCCCGTCGTAACATCCTAACAACCTGTACACATCCTAAATTACTGTTAAAGCAAGACTATGGACGGCGAAGGCATAAACAAACCTACGGACTTCGTCGTCTGGTGAGCCTCTCTTCTCCCTTTCTTCCCACTCTGCCAGTCGCTACGGCAAGGCACGTGAGCTGACCGCTTGCGCTCGCTGTAGGAAACGTCTTCTGGAAGAGCAAACCGGTGAGCTTGCTTGCATATCCCGCCCTTCTTCTGCGCTTCTGACCAGTGCCTCGCTTGGACCGTGGGTGACCCTCTCAATTCACACAGCCCTCTTTGAGAAGACCTTCTCCCAAAATGCGGAGCTAGAGGCCCGCGTCGAGGAGCTCGAGCGGGAGCTGTCCGTGTGGAAAGAGGCTTTCAAGACCGCCGATGGAGATAGGAAGGTGCTCAATAAGACAGTGCTCAGGCTCGAGCGGAGCATCGGTGCCCTTAAGGTACGTCCCGAGCCCCCTCCTCGCCCCCAACCCCGTGCTTATCAATGCTCCAAACTCACTGCACCAAATCACACATTCCAGGAGGACAACCCTTTAATTCTGTGTCTCATCGACGGAGACGGCAACATCTTCTCCTCTGACCTCATTAAGCAGGGCCAGGCGGGTGGCCGGCAGGCTGCCGCACTGCTCACAAAGGGCCTCACGGACCACCTCGCTTCGATCGAGCCATCCGAGTCCTCGGTGCCCAGTCGGGGGCAGGTATGGCTCACGATTTACTGCAACAAGAGCGGCCTCGTCGAGACGCTCACGAGCAACGGCGTCTGCACGGTGGAGGAGTTCGAGGCGTTCATGCTCGGCTTTAATCAGTCGTCACCCCTGTTCTCCATCGTCGACGTCGGCAACGGAAAGGAGGCGGCGGACTCGAAGATCAAGGAGTGCCTCCGGGTCTTCACCCGCTTCCCCCAGACGACGAAGGTCTTCTTCGGCGGTGAGTGCGCATGGTGTTTGTCAGTCGTACAGGATGCTGACTACGAACACAGGCGCGCATGACAATGGTTACACCTCCACACTGAACCTCTTGCAGAACGAGGGCCTGCTGGACAAGGTCACTCTCCTGAAAGGCTACAAAGATCTCGCGCACGAGATCAACAGCCTCAACCTCCCCCAACTCGAAATAGAGGGCATCTTCATCACGAAGAAGCTTTACACTAACGGCTCGAAGAAAGCGGCAGCTGCCGCGGCGGTCGCAAACGCAAAGCCCGTGCCGGTGAGCAGCACGGCGAGCTCGCCCAAGTCGGCGGCCTCTCCGAAACCAGGGAAACAGCCTGTGCTGCAGCAGGTGCAACAGGAGGTAGAGAAAGCCCGCTCCAAGGCCGGCACGCCGACGTCGAATGGGAAGGGGTCATCATCGAAGAAGTTTCGACCGCTTGACCCTACACAGGTGCGTACCATCCTACTTGGCAGCGTTATCACTCTGTGCTGACCGGTTCATATCGTATATCAGCCCCTCCACAAGCGTAAGCAGCACCTCATTCCAAGCCAATGATCCGCTGCTAATAGACCCACAGAGAAACCTCCTCCTTGTAACTTCCACTACCTGGCCAGGTGTAACAACGGCGATCACTGCAGATATGAACATAACTACCCGCTCACGCCAGAGCAAGTCGCTGAGCTCCGGACAAATGCGAAGAAATGGCCGTGCCCTGCAATCAATAACGGTACGTTCCTTTCGCTAGCATCAACGGATCCACCTAATAGGCATGCAAGGGCATAACTGCACACTTGGAGAATCATGTATCATGAACCACTACTGCCCGAAGGGGCCCAAGTGTGTATTCCGCAAGCAGGGCAAGTGCAAGTTCATCGGCAGTAAGTACCTGCTCTTGTATCCCCATATCTCTTGTTCACATCGCCTGCTCCAGAGGACATGCACAATCCTCCATATGCCCGCAGCAACGGCGACTACTCGTCAAGAAGCCCGAGCAACATGGGCAGCCCGCTCTTGCAAGCGCAGCAACTGTCGCCGCTCCAGAGCCCGTTCGTGGACGCAAGCCCGTTCCGTGTGCCGATGTACGAGGGTGTCGATGCGAGGCCTTTCTCACCGCCAGGACTTCCCCCTAACTACCTAGGCTTCCAGGATTTTGCCCAGCAAGGTTATTAGCTAGGACTGAACTGTGTGCCGGCCGGAGGAGGAAGAAGGTGGAGACCGTGATGTACGAGGACGTGTTTAGCAAGCGCTGTATCCGTTTCTGCCCATCTGTAACTAAAGTATACCGCTTTATGAGAGCAAGCATGTTTTTGATTTGGATCCTGCTCACTACGCGCTGCCTGTGGTATGATCTTGTCGGAGGGAACGTAGCAGCCCAAGTCCTTTGCGTCGGAGGGAACGTAGCAGCCCAAGTCCTTTGCGTCGGAGGGGCCGGCAGGTTCGCGACGCGCATTCGCGATCACGTGCACATACCGCTTGCCACAGCGACGCGCCCTGGCCGTGCCTTGTCTTCCACTACCTCCATCTTCTGAATCTACTACAGACAAAAGTCGCGCAGGAAGCTATGCCGGCCATGGACTACGAGGATCAGCGGTTGGAGAACATCCGAAAGAACATGGAAATGCTCGCTGCTCTCAATATCCACGAAGTGCAGCCCGTCCCGCAGCGGAAGAAGGCTGCTCGGAAGCCCAAGGGCGCCCCGGCGAAGAAGCGCCCGGCGCCCGCTGACGAACCTGCCGCGGACGGGGACGAGTCTGGGGAGGACCGCCCGGCGAAGGTCGCGCGGGTCGAGGGCGACGGCGGGGAGGCGGCGGGGTTGCGGCGGAGCACACGCAACCGGGGCAAGGCGCTCAACTACAACGAGGACGGGGCGGGGTTTGCTGCTGCCTCCCGGGCTTTGCCGCGCGTGGTAAGTGCCAGCGCGGTGCTTGCGGAGAAGAGCGCGCCGCGGGACGCGATGAAGAGGGTGCACGACCCGTGAGTGGCGATTTCTTGGTGCGTCGTGGCGCGGCTCCTTGAGGAGCGTGTGGTCCGCAGAAAGACGTACGGGGCCATCCCGGGCATTCCTGTCGGTACGTGGTGGGAGACGCGGTATGTTTTTCGCTGGGTATTGTGTACGTGATGCTCACGTTCCGGACTTTCAGTCAAGCATGCAGTGTCGATGCTATCCACGCGTACGTATCCACCGTGTCTATAGACTGCCTTCATTCAGTGACATCGCGCATCAGGCCATGGGTTGCCGGCATTTCTTCTGGTCCCCAGGGTGCATACTCGGTTGCTCTATCCGGAGGTTATGAAGATGATGTCGACCTCGGAGAGGGGTTGTGAGTCTCAACCGCTTACCCGTTGTACGTTCAAGTGCTCACGAATCATGAGTAAGCACGTATACTGGGTCTGGTAGGTGAATAGGGCGGCACGCCGACCATCAATTCTAAAGCTTCACCCAGGCGGACGTAACCTGAAGGGGACGAAGGAAAAACCGAAGAACGTATGTCCTCCACGTCCTCTCGTCAGGCCGTGCGTTCACTCAGCCTGCCCGGATGCAGTTGCGCACGGCACCTCAGAGCTGCGACCAGTCCTTCGAGAACCCGTTCAACAAAGCGCTCAAGGTACGTCCCCGAATTGCACCATGAAATTAGCACATGTTCAACCAAGGAATTGCTGTCCTCGTTTTGCCAGAGATCCTTTGAAACGAAGAAGCCGGTGCGCGTCATCCGGGGCTACAAGCTCGACTCTGCATTCGCTCCGGATGAGGGGTACCGCTACGACGGTTTGTACACGGTGGAGAGTGTGAGCCTCATCCTTCCCTCTCTCTGCAGGAGGACAGCCCTCACCCGACAGAACGCAGGCAACCATGGAAAAGGGTCTGAACAAGGACGGGTACCTCGTCTGCAAGTTTGCATTTAAGGCACGCAACAGCTAGCTCACGGGCCCATTCAGACGACACTGAGTATTGTGCACTAGCGCATTCCCGGGCAACCGCGCATCCCCGTGAAGGGGGAGGAAGCCTCGGACAGTGGAGAGGAAGACTCCGCCGACAATGAGGCGACAGATGACACGCAGGTCGAAGATGATGCAGCCGCTGATGGGGACGACAAGAGCGTCGACGATGCCTCCAACAAACTCGATGCAGACGAAAATGAGGCCAAGGCTGTAGACTCCGACGACGATGACGTGACTGACGTCGAGTTTTAGACGGGCTGCTATGAATCGTCGGTTGTCCTAGCCGCCTCGCGCGCAGCATTGCGCGTTTCATCTCGCCATATACCTCTGCTTGTCTTGCTTTGCTTATTGCTCGGAGTTGCTTGCTGCTGATGTATATGCCATCTTCCCGTATTGTTGTTATGTATCTGTATATAGTTGGTATACCATGATTGTATAATGGACGTATGTGCAACGGGGTATGCACATCTCGCGAAGACACCTTTGGGCAATGAACTTCAATGTACTCGGCAACCCATCATTGTAGTTCCAGCCTGAGCGCGTCGTACTGGACATACTACACCATGCGGGATGTATAAGTACACGACCTCTTGCCATAGGAAGATGGACTTACCACAGGAGCAGCGTGCGGCAGCTCCAACTGAAGCAGCAAGATTGATTAGGCAACAACGATTCAGCCAAAGAGGGAGGGCACGTACCACGAAGCGATTGTCTCCAGCCTTCAATTTCGTTCCGGGGAATTGGAACTTATTGCTCAACAAGTGACACGAGATCGCTGTGAGATACTTTTCAGCACTACTCGCCACTACGCACGACGATGCCGCAGCCTCACCGGAGCGCTCTCCGCAGCTGCTGCTCTCGTACGGCTGGATCGTCCACGAGAGCGGTTCCAACACGTCGTTCACATAGGTGTTGATCTGGAGCCGCGTGAGTTTACGTGTCTCATGAAATGTCTGCTAGGGTGCCACAGTGAATAAACGTAGACGTACCGGGAAGCTCGGGTAGTCGCCCTGATTTGCGTCAGTGTTGCCCGAGGTCGTCTTCGCCGCAGCGAGCTGGATAGTGAAAGTGGCGACAGAATTCGATGTGATGTTCTGGACAGTAGTGTCGTCCAGGTAGAAATTGATAGTCCAGCGATTGATGTCTAGATGTTGCAAGTCAGTGAACCCCTTGTCGTGTTGAGATATGAAAGAGACATACCGGTCACGGTGTCATTGCGCGTGTACGTCGGTCCATACTGCGACCAGTGGACATAGTTCTGTGAGGAGTACCAATCGCGATGTCGGTAAAGAAACCCTGAGAAAGCAGCAGTGACAGCACTGACCCAGTCGCGGCTTTCTACGCTTTCTCCGATAGTGAAGTTAACACCACCTGGGAACTCGTTCGGGAAGTCCCACGCGCCCCAGTAGATCCTGTACTCTGCGCGTTGTCAATAACCGTACACGAAGTGTGGCGGCGGAGCATCGCACGCACTAGATGGCTGTCTCGGATGGGTGGTATCACGTTCCAACCCGTTCTTGAATTCCCCGGAGGATTTGTCCGGGACGCCAATCCGCCACAATTCCTGCCCTGCAGATTCAGGTGTCCAATTCACCTCCAAACTGGTCTTCTCTCTAGCCTTGATTTCGACGTCGTCTTGGACGTAGTCTCCGAAGATACCTGGTGCGGGTCAGCTTCTACTCTACACGAGCGAGTATACACCACATACCACTCGCGGCCACCGTGAGGCGGTATGTTCCTGCCTTGACGCGGTCTATGTTGATGACTCCGTCTTGCACGTCTGTGACCCAGTATTGATACGCTGTGGGATCCGCAGCGCTATCCTGTCAAGCCCCATTCAGTGAAACATCGGAGTCCAGTGACCACCACGGGATTCATACCTGGAAATGAACCCCGTTGGCACTGAGGATTGCCACGACATTCTTGGCCCCCTCAGGCACCCGCACAGTCACAGAAAACGAGCCACGCGAAGAAGTTGGAGCGTAGCCAGGGACCTGTACCAATCATTCGTCACGCAGTCTCGGTCTTCTAATTGAAATGGATACTGACATGAGGTGCAATTTCGTCGTAGAATTCGGCGTTCCAGGAAGGATCCGCCAATTGTTCCGCGTCAGCAAGGAGGTCGTTCAAGCTGACAGAGTATGTGCATGGACGTTCACGAGCGGGCGAGATGTTGAACTGACCTCGCATACGGAGCGCTGTTCAAGTACAAGAACTGGATGAATGGTTGAGAGCTTGCTGATACATCGTGGATGGTTGCACATACCTGAGGACCGAAAGTCCTGTCAAACCCATCCGTGATATTGGGAGAGCTACGAATAACTATGAATCCCGATGTTAGAGGTATATATCGAGCACCACTTACGTAGCACCACCGTGGCTAGGACGAGGTTTGGTGATACTCAGTGAGTTGTTATTGCCTCAGCAACGTCCACAAGGCAAAGCTCACCTAGTCGATTGCTTGTTACTACAGTCCCAATCAGCCTTCTGAAGTTGCGGTGAGTGCAGGAACAAACGTACTAGATGATCCCGTCTACCATCAGGTCAACGTGGAACTGTACTTCATTCAGCAATTTTCCTCTTCAGCACACCACATCTACCCTACCGGGCCGCCGAAGAATGTGTCCTTCTGGTTGACAACCCACCACGCGCCGAAGGGCGTGCCGTCTGAGCTCTGGCCATACAGACCGTGCGCCTTGTTCGTTTGGTTGTCCGCAAACGTGTACTAGATCAACTGTTAGTATCCATACCCAAGCGCAACGAGATCAAGAGCACCTTCGTCCAGTAGTCGGATTCCTGTTGGACATACGCATCGTCCGGTGTGAGGCCAAGGTAGAACGTTCTGCTGAATGATTAGCGCTTCTCACGAACAGGAAAGGTCGAGATCCTCACGCGTCTTGCACTTGGACTTGGTTCGCGGTAGCTCGCTCCCCAGGAATAGGTGCCTGTTCGTCAACGTTAGTCTGCAAAGCATCAAACATGACCAGCTCGGCGGCGTAGTACGTACCCATTGCTCGGCATTGGTCACAAGGGTCGTCCATGGACCACCATTAGGCCGGAACATCGTCCTAACCTCTCCCAGTCCACCCTTCGATTGTCCCGTGGAGTTGTGGTACGCCAATCGGACGAACGAATGCAGCCCGGTTTCATCATCGCGTAGGAACCACGACCGCTGCACTCTGACGTCGCCGAATACAGTGTTGAGGCTGTGCTCAGAGAAGCGCATGCTTGACAGGACTCACAAGGACCCAGTACTGGTATCGTTGTCTGTGAGTACGATGCCTGCGTAGTCCTTGCCCTGAACGATCTCAGCCGCTGAATTGCCAGTCAAGGCGAATCCATTGGAAGGAAAATCTGGGGGAGGAAGTCCCTGTAAATCAAAACACGCCAACTTACTACGCGCATTTACCTGTGTACAGCTGCCCCGCATTCCCAGATAATGTGCCGAGTACCGAGACACCGTCAAGCTGGAGGTTCTGTATATACCCATTCTTCTTGACGACGTTAAACGCCAGACGCTTATTGGAAAAGGTATAGAGGGACGATGTCTCGTTTACGGTGACAGCACTTGCGGTGGACAATAGCAATTGGAAGGCGGAGAGGACGCGATAGCTGAGAAGTCTCATGGTGCAACGAGTCGGTCTCGTGTCGGTTCCGGGGGCGACTCGAAGGTGCAAGTGCGCATGTCTACTTTATGAACCTCCGAGAGGAAGTCGCGTCATCTGCCATGGCGGCAGCGCATTGTGGTACTTCTCTTCTTGCCCTTGCGCTGCCCGTACGGACCGCGATGTTCCTGAGGGTGCATGTGCATGCCTGCTCAGTGAGTGGCTGGGCGTGCCTCAGCGCAAGGATTGCGAGCGCGACGGTAGGGATGAGCCATCGTCTGGAAGAGCCATGTAGAAGCGATTTCGTCTTCGTATGATTGCTACTTCCATCAAAAGGCCGATTCACGGATGCATCGGTATATATGGTTCAGCACGCGATAGCGGGCCGGTCTACCCTGGGCTGTGTACCTAACAGTCGTGAGTGAGCAGCATCGGGAACCAAATCAGGTACAGAGACGAACTTCACCTAAAAGCTACACGTTTGACCTGCATATCTGGAGGAAGTGTTTTCCACTCTCTACACTTGTCATTAACCGCCATCCATCCAACGAGCTAGGGACTTCACAACAAGGTACACCCAGCGAGTACATACCTGCCACTGAAAAACTCACGACACAGGATGTACGTTGGCTGACTACAACAAGCACCAGTGAAACGTTTTTCACACCGAGTATTTGACCAGGCGGTGGTGGTGGTGGAAGAGAAGGAGCCGGAGACGCGCCGGCGGGGATGATGGGTCGGGCAAGCGGTCATGTGTGCGCGTCATGGGGATCGGGCACGGGATCTGTGGCGGGACGCGAAGAGGGAGTGTGGGGAAGGACAGCCAGGATTGAGTAAGGCCGCCATGCACTGCCAGGGAGCCTGGAGGTTCATGACCAGCTCGGCTGTATGTCTGCCCTCTCCGTCTCTCGCCTGCTTGTTTACTGACGGTCATGCTATCCAGGCTGACTGCTCGACGCTCCGCGCACGGCTTGACTCGCGGGCTCGCGACGCAGGTCACAGGCCGCTCAGCATTACTCTCAAAACGTCCGGACGATGTTGTCATTACGTTCGCGAAGAGAACCGCTCTCGGACGTGCACGGAAGGGTCAGCTGAAGGATGTTCCCGTTGATGAGCTCCTGCATGCACTCTTCAAGGTCTGTCTCAGCATATTGACTGCAACAAAAGGCCAAGCTGTCTCACGGCACTTTTACCCTTAGGCTACGCTACAGAAGACGGGGTTGAACCCAACCTTGATCGAGGATATATGCGTTGGTGCGTTCCGCAAAAATCATACAAAGTGCTACGAGGCTGATAGACAATGCAGGAACATGTCACCCCCCTTCGCCGCTCTACGTCTCCCGGGCTGCCGCAATCGCCGCAGGCATTCCAGCTGAAGTGCCCATTTCCACGGTGAACAGGCTGTGTTCGTCGGGTCTGCAGTCGATTGTTACAATCTCGAACGCCGTTCGGACGCAACAAATTGAGCTTGGGATAGCGGCTGGCGTGGAGAGTATGTCGCTGAAGTCAGTCCTCAATCCTGGTTCATGGGACGTGGACTAACGGTACCCTGACAGCCCACGACCTACCCCCGAAATTGTTCCTGTTGTTGACCACCATCCCCAAGCCCATGACTGTGTGCAAGTGCGTGCAAAGAGCTCTGAATGTTCTACGTGGTGCTCACGGAGGCGCACTAGCCTATGGGTTGGACATCAGAGATGGTCGCGAGAGCATACAACGTCTCCCGACAAAAGCAGGACGAGTATGCACTGATATCTCACACTCGTGCATCCGAGGTGAGAATGTAATATGCATCGTTTGCGACAGGATGGCTCACACGAGTTGGCAGGCGGTCAAGTCGAGCACCTTCTCGGAAGAGATTATACCTATTGAGATTCGTGGCGCCGTCATCTCGGTGGACGATACCGTTCGACCGGGTGTTACTCTCGAGTCCCTTGCAGGCCTCAAGCCTGCATTCATGGAAGACGGTACCTCCACTGCTGGAAACTCCAGTGGCATCGGAGACGGTGCTGCACTGTGCATCCTCACCACGCGGTCGAGAGCCGTCAAGGAGGGCTGGGATGTGCTAGGCAAATATCTGACGAGTGCATTCGTTGGTACGTCAAGATATATCGTCTCTTATATTCCCTTGGCTGAGCAGAATCTCATAGGCGTCGAGCCTCGGTATATGGGCATCTCTCCTGTCGTTGCTATCCCAAAAGTGCTGGCCAAAGCAGGTCTCGGAAAGGAAGATGTTGACGTCTGGGAGGTTCGTTACCCGTTGAATGCGACTCTCACAAGAGGTCTGACAGTGCAGTAACCAGATCAATGAAGCCTTCGCATCCCAATGGGCATATTGTGTTGAGCAGCTCCAAGTGCCTATTGACAAAATCAACCCGAAGTGAGACTACGCTCGACTCACACGCACAAACATCAACTAACCGATGTAATAGTGGCGGCTCCATCGCTCTTACACACCCGCTTGGCATGAGTGCGTACTTCATGACGTTGCGTACATCCAATGTTGTCTGACTATCCCTATACCGCAGCGGGGACCCGACAGGTCGTCACCGGACTCGCCGAGTTGAAGCGGAGAGGTGGAGACATCCTCTGCACAAGCATGTGCATCGGCAGTGGCATGGGAGGTGCCGCGATCTTCGTGAACGAGGCTCGTTCCTGAACGTGACATGTCACCCACTGATGGTCCCTCTAGCGTCATGGTATGCACATGCGATTCCCAGACCATCTTGTACCTTAACACATTGATATCAACTTCACCCATATCGCATCAAGCAGACTGGGATTTCAGTGCTGCATCGACAACCTCCGTCATCGCAATCACTGCTTCTTCCTCGAGGGTGCCGCCAACTAACTGGAGGCCGATGGGTGCATTCTTGAACGTCTCCGGATCATCTATGAAGACATGTAAGTGCCGGAATACCCGGGATACGGCAGGATACGAGGCGTGCTCACAGAGCTCGTAGTTCTCCTTGTCGTCCGCGGTGAGGAATGTGTGTGGCGGTCGTTTTGCGTCCAGCGAGGGGTCGACACTTGTCACCGGGAAGGCACAGCACGGGTAGTTGAGCGAGCTCCACACCATGGTATACGTCGAGATCCTAGGCATTGATGAGCTTCAACACGACAGATACTAACCATGAACACTCACTTCGTCTTCCCGTGCGGAGGGGGCGGGAACGGCGCGACAGGCGCAATGATCGCGTCAACAGGGCGACCCGTACCAGTAGCAGCTGCCGTCGCGCGCCAGTGCGCGAGGTACTCCTCGCGCAGCGCGGTGCGCCTCTTCTGCACCTTCCAGAGATCGTACGCAGAGACACCACCCTCGACGTAGGTCACGCCGACGTCAAAGAGCGCGTTCTCCTCCGGGCTCATTGACTTGATGCGCGGCTCGCCCGACTCCGCCGTCACGTCGGCGATGTCTGGGAGGGCAGCGGCCGCCCAAATCTCCGCCTACTCTGGGGTGAGTAACAGGGAGACGGACTTCGTAGGAGGACACCCACAAGGCAATTATGAATCTCTTGGTGCCTGTAAGGCTTCCAGTCAATGACTGTCGAATTGCATGAGTATCCGCTGAGCTCGGGGCAAGGCGAGCGAGAGTTGTACCCGTATGGCCAGCAGCCTCCAACGCCTTCTTCGTGGTCTCGAGCGCCCTCAGGATGGGCGGGGCGGGCACGACGTTCCCGTCGTCCCACATGACTGCGAAGCAGAGCTTGCCGCCGCTGCCGTGGTCGGCGAGGCGGTACTCCGCCTCGTCCCACTTTTTGTGCACGCAGAGCGGGTCGAGCTTCCACGGCTCCTTCCCGATCACTGCGCGCATGAACGCCTTCACGCCGCTCAGGCTGCCCGAGAGCGGCCCGAGCGAGGACGGCGCGGAGTCCTGGCCCTCGAGACTGTTCACGCAGCCGCTGTAGGGGAGCCGGCTGTACGACGGGCGGAGGCCGTATAGCCCGTTGAAGGCGCTTGGGTAGCGAACGGACCTGTCCGGGAACGGGTGTCAGAGCATGGCTGGGAATCGGTGTCCAGGATCGCGAGACGAACCCGCCGATGTCGGAGCCAACTCCCAGAGGACTCCCCTTCATACCGATGAGAGCGCCCTCGCCCCCGGACGATCCGCCGCTGGTGAGGTTTCGGTTGGCTGGGTTGAGCGTCCGACCATACACGTAGTTATAAGTTTCAGACCACTGTGCGACAAGTACGTTGAGCACTTGCTGCATTCACGCAGAAGATGTGACTCGCCATCAGGGTTTGCGGCACATTCGTCATGGTGAACGGTACGGCCCCGCAGGCGTAGAGGATTCCCGTGATGACGGCGTCGCGCTGTGAGTACTTTCCGACCCACGAAGCGTACCCTGACGTGATGTGGATTCTGTGAGCTGCCGAACGTCACAAATAGACACGGCGCTCACCCATGGTGGCCTCTTGGCCCTTGATGCGAATCTGGTCCTTGAGCGAGATGGGCAGCCCATGGAGAGGGCCGACGACTTTGCCTGTCCGCTTCAGGTGGTCGTCAAGCTCTGCCGCGCGAGCTAATGCGCGATCCACGAAGATCTCGGTCAAACAGTTGACCTGGTAACACGGAGCTGTTAGCCTTCCAGGTGTGACGAGGTCGTCAATGCCATACCAGTTGGTGCGCGATGATAGCCCTCTTGTAGAAAGCAGTGGTCACCTCCACCGAAGACCATTCAGCGGTCGCGAGCCTCTTCAAGAGGACTTCTACGTCGCGGGTGTTTGTGATCTCAACCTCGCGCGCTGTGAGCAGGCCGCATTCCTCTGGAATCGACCGAACGTCCAACACATCCGCAGGCGGGGGCGTGATGAGCCATTCCTTGGGGATGGCCTCTTGTTGCCGCCGCTTCTTGTCTGCGACAAGCTGCTTCCACTTTTCTTCGACCATTGTGCCTGGTTGACGAGGGAGAGACAGCGTAGTGCAGGTAACGATAACGAAGTCGAGGTACGCGAACGAGTGTATTTATATTGAGAGTGCTTATCTCAGGATACAGGATCGTAGGAATAGTAGTGACGGTAGAGCCAAGAGGTCCCATGATAACACCCCTCTGTGGCTTTGGGGACGTGACCCGTTGTCTTAGATAGGTAGAGCCCTGATCTGGAGGATACGAGGTCAGCGGATAGTCACAAGGATACGTACGCCAAGAGACGAAAGCTCAGAAGGTCATTCATGTCAGCGATACCAAGCGAGAGCTGAGCTCGAGAAGCAAGGCAGCGAGTCGACTAAGAGGTGCCAGGATGGTTGAAACACAACACTCTTCATTGCGAAGGGGGGGAGGAAGAAAAAACATGCACTTATCGCAAAGGACACTCACATATCAACACTGCCAGGCCCGCGCCCCCGAACAGACGCGATAAGAAGAGAGAGAGGAGGACAGGTGAAAGACGCGCGACACGGCGCGAAATTTATGGGCTACACAGGCGCCCAATGGGTCCGTGAGAACGAGCTGCCCAAACCAGTGGGTCCTCTTGATCGGAGATTTTGAGAGTGCTCCCTTCAACGCCGGCCTCAAAGCCTCAGATCCACCCTCGGCACCCTCACCGTCCAGCAACCCCTCAAGGTAAGCGTCCAAATGGTGCTGTTGGTTGTCTAGGCCAAATATCTGTGAACTCGCTTTCCAAATCGCCGTACTTCGGGCTGGATGGACGCGATTCCAGTCGGATGACGGCGAACCTAGGCTCACTCCCATTCTCCTCCTGTCACCAGTTTCCGCCCCCTCAAGATGGCCAGCCAGATCAGCAAGAAGCGCAAGTTTGTCGCTGACGGTGTTTTCCGTGCCGAGTTGAACGACTTCTTCACCCGTGAGCTCGCTGAGGAGGGATACTCTGGCTGCGACGTCCGTGTCACCCACGCTCGCACTGAGGTGAGCACAATCAGCCTATACCCGTTTATCACCGCTCAAACAGCATGACCGTATAGATCATCATCCGTGCCACCCACACCCAGGAGGTTCTGGGTGAGAAGGGCCGCCGCATTCGCGAGCTCACCGCGCTCGTCCAGAAGCGTTTCAAGTTCCCCGAAAACTCTCTTGAGCTCTACGCCGAGAAGGTCCAGTACCGTGGTCTTTCCGCTATTGCTCAGTGCGAGAGCTTGCGCTACAAGCTCCTCGGTGGTCTTGCTGTCCGCCGGTAAGACTCAACCGTTTGTTGGCGAGAGGATCTTCCTGAACTTGGCTTTTAGTGCGTGCTATGGTGTCCTCCGTTTCGTCATGGAGTCTGGCGCCAAGGGTTGCGAGGTTGTCGTCTCCGGCAAGCTCCGTGCTGCCCGTGCCAAGTCCATGAAGTTCACCGACGGCTTCATGATCCATTCCGGTCAGCCCGCGGTTGACTTCGTCGACTACGCCGTCAGGCACGTCATGCTTCGTCAGGGTGTCCTTGGCATCAAGGTCAAGATGTCAGTACCAGTCATTCTATTTCATTGTTTGCAGAGGCTGACTCCTTCCTCAGCATGAAGGGCTGGGATCCCGAGGGCCTGCTCGGCCCTCGCAAGCCTCTCCCCGACTCCGTCCAGATTCTCGAGCCTCCTCTCGACAAAATCGTGGTCGAACCCACGTCCGAGCAGCGCGAACCCGCCGTCGTCGCTGCACCCGCCCCCGCTGCACCGGAGGAGCAGGCTGCGTACCCGCCCCAGGAGACGTTCCAGCAGTCCTTTGAGCAGCCCGCTGCCTTCTGATTTATCTGATCACTGTTGTACGTCGTATGCACATTCATGGTACCACGCAATCGTCATGCTCTCGTGTGGTAATCCAACTGTACGATTATGGTGCGATACACCACCGTGTGATGTGAGGCCGCTCGATGATGAGACAAGGCAATGTTTATGGCCTGAACAGTCTGCAATTCAAGATGGCGTCCGCACAACCAGAGGCAGCAAACGTAGGGTCAACAAATGAATTTATTATGCTGATGGTATACTACGAATGAACTGAAACGAAGGTAAGCACAGAAGGAATAGATATTTAAAAGCAGTCAAAGTTCAAGCCGACGTGCATCGCGACGAGCGTATTAGGCAGCGGCAGTGAGAGGTCAAAGCGTGGTAGTCACGCTGTTGCCAGCCGTTCCTCCACTGGGCAGGGCCACATTGACGGGCTGACCACCGTTGATAGTCACCTGTATAGCGCCCAAGGTCTGGGATGGGTCTGACACGGTGAGGGTCTTCTTCTCGAGGTTGTAGATGACGATCGAGTTGCCGGAGGCCTGTACGGTGACGGGCGCCTCGAACAGCGAGGGGGAGAACTTGGCGGAGCCGCCGGCGACGTCCCAGAAGACGTAGTACGCGGTGCGGTGCTTCTGGTCGTACACGGCGGAGACGCTCGCGTCGTTCTGAATCGTCGTGAGGCGCGTGGTGAGCGACTTGAGGAGGAATTCGGCGTGGCTGAGCGCGGGGAACGCGGTGTACGCGATGGGCACGTCGAGCTCGGACCCGGAGCCGTGGTTGAGCCAGGCGGAGAAGAGGTCGACGGTGATGTTGCCGACGGTGGAGATGCCGATGCTCGCCCAATCGCCGGAGCGTGCGCCGAAGTCGACGGCGAGCTTGAAGCGGGAGTCGAACAGGCTGTGCTCGAACGTGTAGCCGACGTTGTCGTGCCAGAGCGAGCGCGCGAAGGTAAAGTTGCCGCCGTGCGAGAGCGGGATGCCGTCGACGTAGACCTTGCCGTTCAGCCGCTTCTGGTCGAGCACGGAGACCACGGGTTTCGACGTGGAGGAGTTCACATTCGAGATCATGACGTGCTGCACGTCGTCGTCGAGGAAGAACCACGCCTTCTGGAACTTGAGCGAGCCCGTGAGCGGGTTCGTGTAGCGCATCGCTGCAGCGCCGACGGTGCCCGTCGAGGCGCCGCCGACAAAGCGCTCCTTGCCGGCGTTGTTCGTGGTCGCGCAGGTGAGCGGCGTTGCATTGTAGTCGTTGGTAGTCCCAGGGATCACTGACAGCGTCTGTCAGCACGGTCCCAAAAGTGAGGCAGAACAGGGAACTCACGGTTCCAGTCCCATGCAGCGGCGATGTCCTCGTACTCATCACCTTCGAGGTATGTGTACAGCGTACCGTCGGCGAGATGGAAGCCGAACGGCTACCCGGGAAAAGCATCAGAAGTGCGGTAACATGTCATTTCCACGACTTACGTTCTGCGAGTTCGTGCATTCGCCATTCTTGGTCCTTTTAGAATACATCTTGAGGGTGGTCACGTATCTCGACCCTCGGTGGACCTGGCAATTGACTTGAGCTAGCGTATGAAACTCAGATGGGAGCAGACATACCATGTAGTCATTAGCATAGAACATCCGGTTGCCTTTGATACTACCGGCATTTGCAGTTGTATCTTGCTTCGTCAGGGTCTCGTGCACCGTTTGCAGCACGCTCGAGTCCCACAGCTCTCCCAGAGTCTCAATCTGAGGCACGTTGAGGAGGATGCTCGAGGTAGCTCTGTAGATGTGCTCAATATCACAATGACTATATGAACTGGGTGTACATACTGTCCATCGGACACGGGGAAGCTGATAAACCGGTTCAAGACACTCTGCGACTTGTTAGACAGGACGAGATAGGATGCGCATCGCGACGTACGAAATCCCAGTGGAGGACATTTGTCTTGATATTCCTGTAAATCATCCATATATCACCGTCCAATAGCGTTTCGAATGCTTGTTGCGAGCCCGTGCTCGAGTTCGACGCCGAGTATTGGGTGTTTGCGGCCGCAATTTCAAGGGCGAGGACATCAGTCGCACTGTGAGGTCGTCAGTTCCACTCTACGTAGCAGATTGACCGGCTTAACGTACTAGTCTTTGCCGTAGTTGCCGTTGTAGATGATACCACGGTGTTGTCCGAAGCTGCCGTCCCGCCTGATGCCGTCGGATTGCAGTGCGTCCTGGATCACAACCTCCTTGTGGATCCGCTCAAAGCCATCGGCGATGAGAGTCGCGTTGTCAGTCAAGAGGCCAGAAGTAATGCCAATCTTTGCCACATCGAGGAGGTTGGCACCAGTCAAGTACCCGAGACCGTTCACAAAGCGATCAAAGGTCCCGTATGAACGGTCGCCGTTGAGCTTGCAGTGGGCGATCTGAGACCCTGTGAGAGATTCCACGCCCATTAGGAGACAGCCCTGCGTCACAAGGTCAGGAATGCGGATGATCTACAGAAAGTGTTTCAGTGTAGGCCCATGGTGCTGAGGCGCGTTCTGCTATGCTCACGTTGGGGAACCAGTTGGTGTTCCACCAGCCTGGCGTGCCGCATGGACATTGGTCCTTTCCACCCCATTCAAGGCAGGCCTCGTTCGTGTAGTCGTTGGTGAACCAGTAGTCCATGGCGCGATGAATCCCATCCAACAACTCTGTGCTGTTGGCCAACTCGTTCGAGCTGTTCGCGGCGCCTCCGTGCCATACAGCGGCCATGGCCACTGGAGACCAATCGATGGCATTTAGGCTGTGGACTGCGGAAAGGCTACAGCAAACATACCGATGTGTCCCCAGTGATCTTGGGCTGGCCTGTACGCATAATGAGTATCACCAAGCACCAATTCTTGTTGAGTTCGTACCAATTGGCCCGACGCCCATCACAGCCGGTAGTGTAATCGACCTCGGAATCGGGCCACTTGCCATCAGATCCGAGAGAGTTCAGCCTGCCCAGGAAATGGTCTATCAGCGCAACGTTCCGAGTGAAGCTGTGCACTGCCTACCAATCAGGGACAGAACTCAGGTCTGTAGAGGCAATGCTCGAGAGGATGATAGACAGTCTGCGCTCGCGCACGCTTCCGATGTCTACGGCGGTGCCCGCGTCGACGGTCTGGGTGGGCTGACTGGTGCCAGATGAGGTGGAGGATGGGCTGATGGAGGAACTTGAAGAGAGCGAGGATGTGGCCGACGAAGAAGCGCTCGTGGGCGCAGTGGAAGAGGATTCTGAGGACGCAGGAACGCTGCTGGAGACTGCGACCTCTGACGAGGTCAGGGACACCGCATCTGAAGATAAAAGAGAGGCTGAAGGCGGGGCAGAAGTAAAGCTAGCATCAATGGCGAAAGAAGAGGGGGCAGGCGAGGAAATCGAATCGAAGGCGGCGGCCGTGGAGGGCTGCTCGGTGCCACTGGCAATGGCTGCGCCAGACACGCCGACGAGCAGCCAGGGAAAGAGGGCGATGCCAGAGGCGACTACGAGCATTCTGGATGGCGTCTGCATCCCGTCCAGCTGCACCACAAAAAGCGTGGTCGAGCGTCGATGGACTCAGGTCAGCGTAGGGCCCGCACATCTTATAACTTCACTCAAGTGCTTCGTCGGCTACCACCGATCAATCGCCTCGTCGTTCATGCCAAGGTCTCTCTCTCCAGAGACGATGGCATGTTCTCCTTTGAAACCGCTCATTCTCCGTGCGACTCGGCGCCCCTTCGTCGCAGCGAAGCGGATCACCGTCGCAGCGACTTCTTGAGGAACAGCCTGAGTAGCGACTCCACGACCGCCGTCGATACCACAACCGACCACATACACTCAACCGACCTTCTACATGAGCACACACCCGCTCTGGACCTGGGCAGTACATGTTCTACCCTCAAGAGTGGCACGGAGTCGTCAGCATGCGGGACCCTATGTCTCAGTCGTGATCAGCTATGACACACAGCTCGCGACGGGGCACGGCCGTTCCGCTTGCTCTCGACCCCCTCAAGAGGTATGCAGCATTACGGGACCGCCAGTCCAAACAAGCAACCGAAGAATTGTGCCAGATGTGCTCCGCCGCCGCGTCAAAGTGTCGACTTCCCAGCGGTTGTTACGCAGGCATGCATACGCGGCCATGCCGTGACCCGTCCATCGCACCGCCGCGTCGTGCAATCCGTCAATCCCGCGCCGAGCACTATGGTCGTCCACCCAGACAACGCTGGGTCGGCATGGGTTGTCAATTAGGTGCAAGTCTCTGCGAACGCGACCCGACGACCCCGGGACCAATTCAAAGGAAGATGCTGCCGCGTGTGCCGCGAGGTTCTTGCGGAGCACACTATCTGCGCAGAATGCACCTGCTCAGCTGCCCTGCAGCCCGAGATAGGCTATATACAGCTCACCTTGCACCTCGTCGCACATGCCAGCAGGCTCAACCACATGCCGGACACTCGAGCCCACACTGAACCCCTGGCACATGCTGGCACCGCAATGTGGTAAACGCGAGCGTGTATGGATAGTTGCATACTTGGCCACGCCGGCGCTTCTCCCATATAGCACGAGATGGCATGACATCGGCTGAGCCCTGGCATCGGGGCTTGCAAGCTTGTAAACGGTATTGCCATCGGGAGCTCTGAAGACATCGGGTTGCCGAGATCGGGATGCACGGGATGGAGACTGCCAGCTGGCGTTATAGGCATATACTTACTATCTCGAGAACCAGAGTATGACCGGACGGCAGACATGGCCAATAGTCAAGTTAGACAGGTCAGCGAATCAGTATAAACATTTGAATCGTGTGCCGAGCAAACCTATGGAAGGCTGGACGTCAGTAATGAGGACCATCGTACACACGGCCGCGGCGCACTTACACCAAAGTACCATTCATCGCGGGAGCACTTGCCATGCGTCATGCTGGCAGACTCTGCGTCACGCTCTGACCTGCCACTCCTCCAGACGGCAAAGCAAACTGCACACTCTTCGTCTTCGAGCTGCCCCATCCTGAGGGCGCCGACCCGGACCCCAGCGTGAACGTGAGAGTGAGCGTCGCCAGCAGCTGCGTCGGGTCCGCAACCGTCACCGCCCATGTGTCCATGCGCACTATCACGTTCGAACTCCCCGTCGACTGGACCTTGATCGTCGCCCCGCCCGCCGTCGTTGCTGGGATCGTGACCGAGCCGCCGTTGTTGTCCCAGAACACCAGGAAGACGGTCTTGTGCGCGACGTCGAGCAGTGCGGAGATCGACCCGTCGTTCCGGATGGTGATAAGATCCGCGGCGGCGAGCTTCTGCCGGAAGCTATCGGGCGTCGTTGCGGGGAAGACCAGGTAGGAGATTGCGCTGGAGATGTCGTCGTGGCTGAGGTATGCAGTGAACATGTCCACCGTGACAGGTGGCTGCGAGGACGCCCCGATGGCCGACCACGAGCCTGTCCGGTTAGCTACCGATACGGCGAGGGTGACAGGATCAGTGGTGTTGAAGACGTATCCTACTCCACCGTGCCACAGGGTGCTCGCGCTAGAGAAGTTGCCGCCAGCCGTCGCGACGCCGTTCACGAAGACCTCACCGGCGTGCTTCCGCTGGTCCAGTACAGACAGAACGGGAGCGGACGTGGAGGAGGTGATGCGGGCGACCATCACGACTTGGATATCGTTTTCAATGAAGAACCAGGTCTTCCGCCAGTTCAGGTTCTTGGAGGTCGGTGTCTCGTATCGCATTCCCACTGCACCAACGCGACCGTCCGAGGCGCCGCCTACGAAGGGTTGGGTACCAGTATGGCGTGTCGTGCTACAAGTCAGAGCGGTGCCACCATAGTCAACGGTGATGCCCGGAATGAGGTTCCAGTCCCAGGCCGCCACGATGTCTTCATACTCGTCACCGTTCAGATGGGTGTACACGGCGCCGTCGGCAAGATGGAACCCAAAGTTGTTCGCCTCGTCGGTGCATTCCGTGTTCTGTGTCCGTTTCGAGTACATACGTAGCGCAGTGACATATCCAGGGCCGCGTTGTACCTAGAAAGTACGGGTCAATCCGTTTTACTTCTCCCTCTATATGCGACTTACTGCGTAGTCGTTGGCGTAAAAGACACGGTTTCCAACCAGATCACCGGAATTCGCCGTAGTAGTATTGAGCGAGAGGTTGTTGAAGACATCAGTGATGATGTCAGATCCCCATTCTTGACCCAGCACTTGCAGCTGGGTGAGGTTAGTCTTAATGCTGGAGGATGCACTGGAACATAGAGTGAGCTTGCGGTTTGCACAAGGAAGAATATTGCCTCACTGGTTGTCGATAACTGGGTCAGTGAGAAAACGCCCAAGGACACCCTAGAAGCGATCGACGTGACATTCAGTACATGTGTGCCCAAGTAAGCGAAAGTACTGACGAAGTCCCAATGCAGGACATCAGTGAGAACGTTACGATAGACCATCCACTGGTCACCGTCAACGAGGGTCTCCAATGCCATCCGGGCGTCCGAGCTTGCCTGGAATTGCGTGCCACCCGCCTCGATCTCGAACGAAAGCAGGTCGTTTTCGCTGATAATGAATCTCATGACCTGCCGCACATATGCTACGACGCAACAGAAACGCACTCACTAGTCCTTTCCGTAATTGCCATTGTATATAATCCCTGTATGCTGGCCGAAAGACCCGTCCGCCCTGATACCGTCGGCCTTGACGGCGTTCTGGATGACCGCATCTGCATGCACGCGCCCGAACGCGGCGGAAACGAAAGTCGCATTCTGCGTGAGCAGTCCATCATCAATGCCGATGCTGGCGATGTCCAACGCGTTTGCCCCCGTGATCGCGCTGACGCCATTGATACCAGTATCGAATGTCGCGAAGCTCCGCCCGGTGAACTTTTGGCAGCTAGCGAGCTCCGATGGTGTCAACGAGTCCCCCAGAAGGAGGCACACCTCGCCAACGAACGTGGGAACGCCGATGACCTGGCGGACAAGGAGATGGTTAAATATCGCCGCGGCGCCCGACAATTATCCTGGTAGCATACGTTTGAGAACCAATTTTGGTTCCACAGCCCAGGTGTCCCACAAGGGCACGCGTCTTCTCCGCCAGAATCCAGACAGGCCGGGATGGTGAAGTCGTTTGAGAACCAGAACCCCATGGCCGAGGAGATCGCCGCGCGGACGCTGCTGTTTTGTACGAATTGGTCCGCATTCTTCAGGCCGCCATGCCAGGCAGAGGACAACGTGACTGTGGTACGGAGGTGGAGTCTGTCAGTCTCACGTTGAGTTGCAGCGTGTAGTCACATACGAATGCGCTGCCAGTGGGTCTGAGCCTTCCAGTTCGCCTTTGGGGCATCACAACCCGCAGTGTAGTCCACGTCAGGCCATGTGCCAGTTGACTGGAGGGTAGACAACCTGGTATCAATCAGCAGGCAGCACAAGGACAGAGCGCTACAAAAAAGGGTACCATGATGGGATTGAGGAGGCGCCCGTTGTTCCGCCTACGATTGTAGCGAATCGACGCTCCGTGACAGTCTGGATGTCTTGCGCAACGGTATTCGAAGCAGCAGCAATGGCCGCAAGCGGTGCAGTGAACAGAGCCAGTACAGCAGCATAGCCGGTGGCGCGAAGCAAAACACTGCGATTCTTCGCACAGGACATGTTGGTCGTCGAGCACAAGAAAGGGCCTGTCACGTCGGATATGCCTCGCAGAGCTGTCGGCAGCTTTAATGTGCCCGCGGAAGTGCACGAACGACGCGGCAGCCACCCATTATAGGATGCGCGATACACACGAAGCCAGCCGTTCAGGCGGCTCGCGTTGTCCATCAGGCTTCCTAGCACGCTGGCTGACAGGCCGATGCTCATCAGGCTGGTTCTGTATGCAACTTCGGAAGCATGACTCACCATTTCAGACCGCTCGCCCCTTGCAGCCGCACACTTCCAAGGTAAATTGTTGAATGTCTTCTCACAGTATCTCCGGGAAACACCAAGGCACGCCAGGTCATCCCTGCACGTCTGGGTATGAAACTGTGAGCAGCAGAGAGGCGATTTTCCGCGCATGACTGCTTAGGTAGTCTTGGCTGTATCGTATGGAATTGTGGTGATCTCAAATATGACCATGCATCACCCAAGTACGCCAACGTGCAAAGCGGTGACCGAAAGTCCGCGTTATCGAAGGGTTGCCAGGGTTGAAGTGCTACACTACAGCGCGTCGGCTGCGAGTTCTCCGATACAGTACGAGTCATGCCAAGTCATTGTCGCCAATGGAAAGCGACAGCGTGGGTCCAAGTGATGTCGCAGCTAGTGAGAGTGTCTGAAGAACAGCCAGCCGAATGTGGCCGCAACTCAAGATGTGCAGAGGTGCCCAGCGCTCAGCGTCGATCCCATCAATCTTATGGCGCGGCTTCGGAAACAACTGTTTCCAGGAAACAGGTACAGAGTCAATGAAGCGCTCCTCAAATCAAATTCCACGCTGACTCTGCAATACGGTGAGCTCTCAGCTTGAGCGACATATGAAACAACGAAGGGTGATCTCATTAACACGAATATATGCTACATCTAGCGATACAGTCCCAATAGCAGTCAGAACCGTTCGACATGGTATGGTACAGAGCAAGTCATAGCTGCGCCTGCAGCTCGTGTGACAAAAGTTCGTGATACCTCGCGGGGAATTGTCAAAGGGCAGCGTCGGTGTTTATGCCTTGCCGCCCGCGGTGACGTGGAGCTTGGCAAGGGAGCATACAACCGGAACGGCGTAGAACGCGTAGGCTACCCAGACCACTGGCATGAATGTCAGTTGGGCAGACCCAGGCAGCACTGCGATCGAACATACTGATAAAGCCGTTGCTTGTCGCCGCAATGAGCTGTGGGGCGCTTGAGCCTTCCTTGGAGATGTCCCGGTTGAAGTCCTCGACGGCCTTCCCGAACCACATGCGGATGATCAAGAACGAGGTAATGCCTGCGTGCTGGGTCAGTGACTGGTTTTAGTTCAGGCAATGACACACCCACCAATCAGGAAGCCGAGGAGGCCAATCCAGGCAGTCGCGCGCTGGACTCCCGGCCTGTCGAATGTGTTCCCAAACTTCCCCATCTTGCCGCGGAAGGACGTCATCGCGAAGAGGAGGAAGAAGAGAATTGTGAACGCAAGGGACACGGCGATGAACGCAGGAGTTGTCGCGGTAGGTGCGGACAACAGATCAGGCGCATTGCCAGGTAATACAGAGAGATCTAGGAGGCTAGTATGAGAGTACGTTTGGCACTAAAAGGAGTGATAAAGCCTACCATATGTTGGCGACACAGTGGGTGTTGTGCAAGTCACGGCACCATTGTTATTCGGGCGCACGCAAGAGCCTACAGCATGCGTATTGTCAGCATTGTTTGACCATCAAGGTGATCGTGCAGTTATCTACCGAGCGCGCCCAAGAACACGGAAGGACCATCCACTCCTTGAGATGAGTGTCTCTCAGTGAGTTCCAGGGATGGTGACACTGTCAGCAGAGCGACTTGTGTTGGAAAAAGAATGGTGGGCGCTAGGTACGCGAAAAGGATGAGGATGAAAGACGTCAGAGAGAGAAGGGGTGCGAGGTAGAGGTTGATGGCTTTGGAGAGTCCAGCAATCATCGTGGCGAATTTCTAGGAGGTCAGAGCAGAAAAGGCGTCGAGCAAGCGTGCACAAACTAGCCTAGTAGTCGTGAAGAGAGCTATAGAGAGCGTGTACCCTGCCAGCAGAGAAAGTTGGATGGGGATTTGTGTTGTCGACCAGAGACAATGAAGAGCCTGGGGGGCAGGGCCAGAGAGCTTAAGTACATCGTCGCTTGCGCGCAAATCTGAGGCAATGCCAGAAGCATATCTGGGGGCATGACAGACAATTCGCAGAGGACAATAGCAGGACAAGGCCGGAGTGGAACAGACCCGTGCGCCAACAAAGGCTCGGGCAGGTCGCGTAACGAGGCGCGACAAATCATTGTTCCAAATCCGGAGTGTGTCCTGCTTTGGATACGGCGCCTCCCGCTCCCTGCCCAAACAAGGTTTGCTGACGCCCGCACAGTCGATCGCGATCTGGCCTGTTGCTCCCACAATACTCAACTCTCAACAACTCGAAACCGTCTCTGCCGCATCGGATACAGGTTGATGCCCGGGAAATTCTGCACAGGCTTGGTTGTTAGCATCTGGTCTAGACTATGGCATAGTCGATTAGATCATGGCACAGCTGCGCACCCAACCGAGGACTTAAAACGAGAGACTCCCGCGTCAGACTTGGAGGGCCCGGCTTTCCGGCTTCAACAGTTCCACCTGATGCGTGCGAAGAGAAAGCCTCTGTTGGTTATGTGCTCACGAGGTTCTGAGTCCAGCACTAGTCATTGGGTGCCGTTATGACTCTGGCGGGGGCCATGCCAGTCCGGGAGCGGTACTTATCACACAGCGCGTATCTTGCGCCCTTACCATCACATACGCTCATTCACGGCCGACCTACAAAGCCATGGCATCTCCGTCCGAGGCAGCAAAATGGCAAGAACATGTCCAGCACAAGAGGGAACTCCAGAAGGCAGCAATACCGAAAGAATGGGTCATCACGCCCGTGCCGAAGGAGCAGGCTAATGTGCTGGATGTGCCCAAGTCTTGCGGGATGCTGACAGAGAGAGAGCTCGAGATTACGGAAGCTACAGACATCACAATGCTCCTGAATAAACTCGCTAGTGCCGAATGGTCTGCCGTGGAGGTTACAACGGCATTCAGCAAGCGAGCTGTGATAGCTCATCAAGTGGTCAGCGCATGGTTCTACCACGTACGCCTTTAGCTGCTCACCTCCATCAATGCAGGTCAACTGCTTGACGGAGATTTTCATAGACAGAGCACTGAAGCGTGCGGCAGAGCTTGATGCATACCTCAAGGAACACGGCACGGTTGTGGGACCTCTGCATGGACTGCCCGTGTCGCTCAAGGATCAATTCCCTATCAAGGGCATAGACACGGTGATGGGTAAACTACCTGAGACTCTCGCATATTCCGAACAAGCAGTGACATGGTATTCACAGGGTATGCGGCATGGATAGGGAAGCCCGCAGAGGACGACGCTGTTCTCGTCAAGCTGCTTCAGCAGGCGGGTGCAGTGTTGTACGTTCGCACAAATGTACCGCAGACTTTGATGGTATATGCTATGAACTTGACTTGCTTCATTTTTCTGACCAATCTATCAGTGGGGGGAAACGTACAATAACATCTTTGGACGTACGCTCAATCCCTATAACCGCAAGCTCACGGCTGGTGGGTCCTCAGGAGGGGAAAGCGCACTCATCTCCATGCACGGCAGTCCCCTTGGGGTCGGCTCGGACATAGGAGGGTGAGAGCACATATCTCGCCCTGAATCCTGGTTTGATGTTCACAACAGTTTCCGTACAGCTCTATCCGCGTGCCCTCCCATTTCTGCGGGTTATATGGGTTCAAGCCCTCAAGCCACCGAATGCCGTCATACGGTATCGTCAATTCCCTCGACGGGCAAGATTCAATCCCTACAGCACTCGGGCCCCTTACCACTTCCCTTTCCGGGGTGACGACATTCATACGCAGTATCCTGGACCTTGAGCCTTGGCGGCACTGTCCGGCTACAGTGCCGAAACCGTGGTCCGAGAAGGATTATGCTCTGTCAAACCACGGCGGCGGCCAGAAGCTCTGCTTCGGTATGATGTGGGACGAAGGATCCGTCAAGCCGCACCCACCCATACTGAGAGCCCTCTCCCTCACGAAGAAGGCATTGGAGGACGCGGGTCACAAAGGTATGTTACACGACCTCATGGTGGCTTGACTCGAACGGTTTCCACAGTAATCAAGTGGAAGTCTCTCAGGCACTCGGAATATGTCGCTATCGCTGTAAGCGTACTCCCTGTGCACATAGGTCCTTCCACTCACCATTGGCACGTAGCGATCTACGTGGCTTGCAGATGCAAGCGAGGACTACAACTCTTGTCTCACCACCGGAGAACCTCTCATCAACTCTATGGTTCCTGACGCAGACCCCAACGATATACCGGCCTTCCGGATCCCTCGGCAGCCGTTGACTGCATACCAGCAATGGCAGCTGAACAAGGAGCGACGATCCCTACGGAAAGCCCATTTGGAGCGCTGGGAGGCAACTGTTGTGGAAACTGAGACAGGACGTCCCATAGACGGTCTGATCTGTCCCGTGGCTCCGTACGCTGCGGTCTCTCATGGTCATACAAGGTCAGTCACTGACGATCACTGTGCGCCCTCGAAGCTGACAGGATTGCGTTCAGGTCGTCGATCTACACAGTAATATGGAACACGTTGGACTTACCGTCACTGGTCATCCCGGTTACCAAAGTTGACCCCCGACTCGACGTGAAGCCCATTCGAGAAGAGTTCTTGAGCGAAGAGGATCAGGTTGTTCACACCATGTGTATGTGAAGATGTCCACACTGATGCCCCCAGGACAAAGCTGATGCTATTGCAGACGACCCGGAGCTGTGCAAGGGTCTACCTGTTGGCCTTCAGATCGTTGGTCCTACTCTGCAGGAGGAGATTGTGCTAGGCGTAGGGCAGGTAGTCGACGCTGCATTGAGGGCGCGATGAAGTCGGGGGCTTTCGCATGTATTCTGATGTACATCAATACGTGGAGAGAGGGGTTCAATAAGGCATGTGTCGAGCACCGTGGTTTCGTAGGAGCAGTGGATTGAGGCTCTTGGACAACATGGACAAACAACACGTCCAAATGCGGGACCAAAAACTTGTACGGGCGCTTGCAGTACTAGCTACTACGCACTGGGAAGCGTGCTCTGCGGATCCTCGATCGCCGCGGTTGTCTTTGGTCTCTCTCCCCTCTGGCTGCGTCTCGGGTGTCTGGAACTATGGCTGAAGCCCAGGCTGACAATGCGATTGCTTCCACATTGGATGTGCCACTCCCGCCCCAGCTCGAAAGCCTCTCCAAGCTCGTCGCAGAGAAGCCTGAGGCATTAGCTACCGGCAGCGAGGACCTCCGTAGAACAGCCTTGGACGCTACAAAGTTTGTCTTCGATCTCGGTACGTGCAACTACCGTGTACGCATTACCCTTCTCATGATGTACCTAGCCCTGCAGACGGAAGAGAAGGCGCGCATCGTCGTCAATGACCTCCTCACCTCCATCTCCCCGGACCAGGCCCCGCAGACGCGCTCGCAGAAGCGCAAGCGCGGCGCGAGCCCTACCCCCGAGCCTGAGCGTGCGGTGGCATTCATGAAGGAGACGCCGATCATCGAGCTCTTTGTGGAGGACATGAGTGACGAGCAGATATGGGCCCAGCTCGAGTTGCGCGCGCAGAACCTATGCACCGTCCTCGACTACGCGCTCGATGGGCCCGCGGAGGAGGCGGAGAGCGACAATGAGGAGCAGGAGCGCAAGCTGCAGAAGATGCGGCAGGCCCTCATAGACCAAGGGTTCGACCCCACGCAGTTGGAGGGTCTGGAGCTGGTCGAGGGCAGCGAGGACGACGAGGATGAGGATGAGGAGAGTGGCGAGGATGAAGACGAGGATGATGAAGAAGATAAGAGCGAGGATGAGGGCGAGGATGAGGGCGAGGACGACGGGGAGGACGAAGAGCTGGGTGAAGATGTGCAGGAGCTACGAGACCCGTCGGACGAGGAGGATGAAGAGGCTGAGCCGGAGATCGGCGAGCCTTCGTTCCTCAACGGCGGCAAGCGCACCATCAAAATCAAGCCCCGGCGTGGCGGGCATCCAGAGCTCGACGACGGTTTCTTCGACCTCGCGGCGTTCAATGCCGAGGTCGAGGCAGCAGAGTCAAAGAAAGTGTCTCGAGGCCGACTCAGTCAGGATGACGAGGACGAAGATGAAGACGAGGACGAGGACGTGGACTACTTTGCTGCTGTCGATGGCCAGGCTGCGAACGACGAAGACGGCGCAGAGGACGCGGGGGGCGGTGAGTTCTCGTACACATCGTATTGTCTAACCACCACTGAACCCGCGCTACCACTGTAGAGCTTTTCTACCGAGACTTCTTCGAACCCCCAAGTCGTGTAAAGGTACTCAAGCCGAAGAAAGCATCCAAACCTGTTGAAGAGCCCTCATCATCCAAGGGCAAGGTTCGCTTCCATGAGGAGGTCAGGGTCAAGAAGATCAAGGCCAAGGGCAAGAACCTCCCTCTATCGACAATGTTCTACGAAGAAGAAGAGGACGACGATGACGACGAGTACGAAGGCGAGGAGGAAGATGGGAGCGACGTGGACGATGAAGAAGGGTTCGACCTGGATGAGGATATGGGAGAAGAAGACGCTGATCTGCTAGGAGGCTCCGATGAGGAGAGCGACGAATCTGAAGAAGGGGGCGAAAATGAGGACGTGTCAATGGGGGAAGACGAGGAGGGCGCTGATTATGAGACCATGGAGCGTCTGAAGGACGACCTCTTCGCGGATGAGGACGATGAGCTGCCTCAAGAAGGTGTGTGTTTCCCTTCGAGCCTGTTGTCGTCACTCTCTGACAGATAGACGCTGCATCAACAGGTCTATCAGCATATGAAAAGAGAATGGCCGCTTTGCGAGAAGAGATCGCTGCTCTCGAAGCCGAAAACGTTGGAAAGAAGGACTGGACGCTGATGGGTGAGGCGACCTCACGATCACGACCACAAAACTCGTTGCTGGAAGAAGACCTGGAGTTCGAGCGGGTGATGAAGTCCGTCCCGGTCATCACCGAGGATGTAGTCCACAGTCTGGAGGAACGGATTAAGGCGCGCATCCAGGAGAACCAGTTCGACGACGTCGTCCGGAAACGGCCAATGGATGACAAGCCCTTCCTCCCTTCGCGCTTCTTTGAGCTCCAGGACAGCAAGTCGAAACAGTCGCTTGCTGAGATCTACGAGGACGAGTATACCGCGGCTCAGAGTGGTGGCATTGCTGGCGAGGATCGCGACGGCAAGCTCAAGAAGGAACACCAGGAGATTGAGAAACTCTGGGAGAACATCTGCGGCAAGCTCGACGCGCTATGCAACGCTCACTTTACGCCCAAAGCTGTGTGTATCTCTCTATCCTACTTCGCGCGCATCACTTGCTCACTTCAGCACAGCCCAAAGCAACGATCACCACCGTGTCCAATGTGGCGGCTGCGACGCTCGAGTCGGCACTCCCGACCACGATGGCGACAACGACAATGCTCGCTCCCGAAGAGGTCTATGCGCCTTCTGCGAGTGACCTGCGCTCGCGTAGCGAGCTCACGCCCGCCGAGAAGCGGGCGCTACGGAACAAGCAGAAGAAGGCGAAAAAGAAGGTGCACGACGCTATCCAGAAGACGGCGCAGACAGTCGGACGGGCAAGAGGTGTTGGAGATGTCAAGCGCCAGAAGGAAGCTGCACTCAAGACCCTCGTCAAGAGTGGGAAGGGCGTGACGGTTGTCGGGAAGAAGGGCAAGGAGCTGGAGGGCAAGCGAGGGAAGAGCAAGGGCTGATCTTCTCGTCGTCCTGTGCATGCTGTATTGTTTTGTCTATCTTACCTCATATGTAAATACATCGTCTCCTCGTAAGGTACCATGGGTCGCTAGCCTGTACACGATGTGCTTGCCGTCTCGAAAGTGTCTGATATCGACGTTTCTGTACGGCGGACACGCTGGGGATGCAGACTGCGCTGCACGTGATGGCAGCTAGTACATAAAGCGGTGGTAGTAGCACTGGCACAGCAACAGCCTTTACAACCATCCGCCGCCCTCTCGCTCTCTCGCCCCCTCTGCCCGGGCTTCCTCGTTCTCACAGCGCGGCAACATGTCTTTCTTCAAGCGCAAAGATAAGAGCCTCATCCCACCTGTCGAACCAGCGCAGCCAGCTGGTCGTAGTGCGGGGCCTGGCCCAGGCAATAGCACCTCTCCGCGTCCTCCTCCGGGTTCTGGCTACGTCCGCTCGACGTCGAGCACCTACGTCGCCAGCCGTGACGGTGATCCGTACAGCAGCAGCGCCTACTCCGTGCCGCTCCCGCCGCCGTCGAACAACTACGGCGAGCGTTACACGCGCCAGAACGCGGTCGGCGACGTGTACTCGCGCGGCAAGGGCGACATCGACAACGATCGGAGCGAACTCTTCTCCGGATACAATCCGAAGAAGGCGGGCTCTGGGCGGTTCTTCGACGACGGGCCCGTTGCAGGGCAGGGGCCGCCGCGGCGCGGGACTCCGCCCCCGGGCGAGGAGAACGAAGAGGATGTGGAAGGCATCAAGCAGAGCATGCGCTACATGAAGCAGGACAGCGTCAACTCGACCCGTAACGCCCTACGTCTTGCGCGTGAGGCGGAAGAGACCGCGCGCAACACCGTCGGCAAGCTTGGCTCTCAGTCGGGTGCGTTCACCTCATACACTCGCCATTGCCCCAAGACGTCTGCTGACCATCTGAACAATCGACCACAGAGAAGCTCGCGGACACTGAACGCCACTTGGACGTGTCCAAGGCCCACTCTCAGCGCGCCGCAGACAAGACGGACGAGCTCAAGCAGCTCAACCGCTCCATCTTCCGCCCCGTCATCACGTTCAACAAGGACGCGAAGCGTGCGGCGCAAGAGGCGAAGATTCAGGCTCGCTATGATGAGGAGCGGGACGAGCGCGAGAGGGCGATGCGCGACATCCGCGACACCCAGGACCGTCTCGGCCGTGCTGCGACCTACGGCGTGCGCGACGACGAGGAGGGTATCGGGGGCGGCAGCGGCCGCTTCCGCACCGCCGCCCAACTCCAGACGCGCAAGGACCAGCGCGCGCGGTACCAGTTTGAGGCGGACGAGGAAGACGACCAGCTCGAGGACGAGCTTGACGACAACCTGGACGAGATCATGGACGTGACGAAGCGGCTGAAGGCGCTCGGCACGGCGATGAGCTCGGAGCTCGATACGCAGAACGACCGCATTACCCGCATCACCGACAAGACTGACAACCTCGACAGGCACATTTTCACGAACACACAACGGGTATGTGGTTCGCCACCGCTCTTTGACCATCCTCGCTCACCCCGACGTAGCTTAACAGGATCAAGTAGTCATGTATTACACAGATACGGACTTGCTACTGCATGTGTTGTTTTGAGGTTGGTTCCTCATGGATGGTTTAGGATGGTACTGGATATTCCATGGTCTGGATGATGATACGTTTTTGCGTACAATCATGAGGACATAGCAGCGCACAGCGGTGGCATGCTGATGGCTCCCCTCCTGGCATAGGTCGCTTCCTCCCGGGCGGAGGAGCGCTGTTGAAGGAGTATGTATGAGGGTTGAACGACATGCACGGAACTACGAAGCATCAGGCAACGCCGTGGAGATTTTGCGCGTACGCTTCGAACGAATATAACGCAGGTTGACCAGAGGGGGAGTAGAGGAATTGCAAGGGGCTCCGGGGGTCGGAGAGAGGGAGGACGCGTTCACGTGACCGCTACTGAAGGGAATGTGGCGGATAAGCCAGAGATGGCTTAGGCCTGCCTCTGCCATCGGCAGCTCGACCGCGGTCGTCGTCTGCTCCGACTCCGAGCCCCTGATCCTCTCGACCGCCTGGTGATGAACACATCCATCTCCCCTGCCCCCTAACCCTCATCCCATCGACCCTACCATTCCACCCCTTGCCCCCGGCTACTATGGGTTCTAACAGCCTCGCCTTCTCCCCCTCTCTCGCCTCGCAACCCACCTCTGACGACGTTCTTTCTGAAGCACTCTCCCTCAGTTCCAAAGCCCGTCAGCTCGACGCACGAGGCAACTACTCCGAAGCGGAACGGCTTCTCCACCATGCCCTCGAGCTCCTAGAACCCCGCTTGCCCACCACAGACTCTACCATGGCCGCCCTGTGGAACAGCCTGGGCGAAATATACCTCCACATGGGCAGGCTCGACGACGCAGAGCGGTGGCTGCACAAGTCGCTAGACGTCAGCGTCGCCACCCGTGACTTCAGGGAGATCGCGACGACCCGCGAGAACCTCGCCCGTGTATCTCAGGCAAGGAGCGAGCTGCTCAAGGCCAAAGCACTCCTTATGCTGGGTGCACCCGACGACATGCGCTGTGGCAACTATCGGGTATGCACCGCTTACTGCGCACGCCTGGTTTGTGCTGAACACTAGCATTCAGTGTCACAGAGGTCTACTTAGAACTCCTGACCTCCGCATATGCGGAGGTTGCAAGGTATGCCATCATCATACTGATATCGCCTCCTCCCGCTAGATCTCCTGTGTTTACAGGGCTCATTTTATTGCTCGAGTGATTGCCAGGTATGTCGTCACTCACATGGCCCCGCGGCGATCAGGTCTCAACCGCATCCCTACCAGAGAGCAGACTGGGAACGCCACCAAAAGTACTGCCGACAAGGCTCCATGTAGGGCCGCCGTCACCCCTAGATATGTCTGCTCTCGCCCCATATGTTATCGGAAAAGCTCCTGGACGACATAATTTCATTGCTTTGTTCCATAGATGTACCTTAGGTCCCTAGTTCTCCGGACGTCTCCTATGCGCCGTGTAATACACCAGCCTAATCATCGAGTCCGTAGAAATGCCCCCCCCCTTTAGTCTTAAAGAGTCATAGGTTGCATACTCAAGATGTTGAGCGCGACACATCTCTGCGCGAACCAGCTACTCGCCAGACCGACACCGCCGCTCACTGGAATCCCATGCGGCGCGCGTAGTCCCTCTCCTCCTCCGCGGTGAGCTCGTCCGTGCCCGCCCAGTTCGCCGAGCTCGTCCGCGCCCTGAACCGGCTCGTGCGCGTTCGGAAAATCTCCTCCATCCGCAGCGGCCGGATCTGCCCAAAGATGTCGTCCGGGTTGATTGTGCTCTGCTGCTGCAGCGCCGCCGCGACGTCCGGGCTCTGCGCCCAGTCCGGCAGGTCCCGCCGCGGCCGGTCCTCTTCCTCCGAGTCCGAGTACTCGCTGTTGATCTCGGGCAGCTCGATGCTCTCGCTCGCGACGCGCGGTGGCTCTGGCGCGGGCGCGGGCTTCTCGGCCGGAGCAGGGGTCTTCGTGCTCTTTGCCGCGGGCGGTTGCTCGGACGGGGCACGGGCAGGGGTCTTGCCTTTGGCAGCAGCAGTTGACTTGAGGTTGCTGGAGGACGGGACGTGCTTGATCTGCATCGTCTTCGAGGGCACACCAAACTTCCCGGTGCCAGGCGTAGCAGGGACGCTGGATGCCGCCGGCTGCTTGAGCGCGGATTTGGGAAGTGCACTGGGTATAGAGGACCCGGCACTGGGCACCGGAGCAGGTTTCGCTGCACGAGGAGCCGCGGTGTCCTTCTTGTCCTTGGAGGGCGGCTTCTGCGAGGTCTCTGCGCCAATCTTGCGTTTCTTCGTGTTGTCCTCGTCTGCCTGCTGTTGTGTATTAGCCACCTAGACTTCAGTCTGCATCATGTGAACACACCTTCTTGGCAGCAGTAGTCGTGCTCCGAAGTGGTCGCTTGTCAGTGTGCTCCTCGCGCTCGCGCTTGCGGCGCTCGGCCTCTTCCTTGATCTTCCGGTCCTCCTCAAGCGCACGAGTCTTCTCCTCGTCGGCCTTGCGCTGCATGGCGAGCTGGCGGCGGTTCTCCATCTCTTTCAGCCGTGCCGCCTTCTTCTCCCGCTCCTCTTGTTGCTGTGGATGGTCCAATCCTCAGTCAATTGCCCACGGGCTAGTAGAAGGAAGGATCGCACCTTCTTGGCAGCCGCCGCAGCGAGTTGCAGGCTCTTAACCTCTGGCTTGCCCTTCTTGCTGCCACCCAGAACGCTGCTAACCAGCTTGCTCGCGTGGCCAAAAAAGCCAAGTTGCGACGGCTGGGAAGAAGACGCGGTGGACGCCATCGACTGCTGGCTATCGCTGCGTAGTTGGGATGGGTTGTCAGTCTTGGGGTGCTGTTGATATGAGGTGTTCTCAGTATGCGTGGATGACCCTTGAGACGGGGAGATGTACCTGTACAAGCGCAACGGTGGGTTTACCTGATAAGACGACGTCCTCGAGATCGCTCTTGTCGTCCTCGTCCTGTTCTTCCACTTCCTCGTCGATCTCCATCGCCATGTCGGCCTCCTCGATCGCGCCTTCGTCTGCGTCCGACGGTTGGTGTGCAGCAGCAGCCAGCCGAGAAGCGAAATCCTCTTGAGGCTCTGGTACCGCTCTCTCGTCGTCGTCGTTTCCGTCGCCCATCTCCTTGCTCAGCGGCAACGTCGAGAAGAAGGTCTGCGTCGGTTGGACAGAGCCTCCGCCGCGCTGGCTCGTGCTGCGGCTGGGGAGGGAATCCCACGTGTCATCCCTGGACTCTTGTTCGCCGTCGCCCTGATCACCTGTAGAGAACCCGAACGGCGTCCAGGTCTGGTGCGCTGCGAACTTCTCATCCACGCCCCAGCTGTCACCCTCGTCGACATCGTCATAGTCCGCATCAGAGTTCGTCGTCTTCGTCGCGTCCCGGCCTTGGGAGGCCCCGGCAGAGTAGGACGTATCCTGCGTGGAGGGTAGCCAACCGGGCTGGGGCGACTGGTTGTTGGTGTCGAAGACGACGTCCGAGAACACGCTCGTCTTGCTGCTCTGCGCGGAGAGAGGGGCAAACTTGCTGCCCACCCCGAGCGCCATAGCGGCGGGGATCGAGAACGGGTTTGTAGGAAGCTTGAACGAGAAGTCACGCCCAAGACCTGATGCAGTGCCTTCGGTACGCGCATAAGCAGTGGCGGTGGATGAGGGGGGCGCACGAGGCCCCATGGGGGCACCTGGTTTACTGAACACTGGACCGGATGGCATGACGAAGCTGGCATTGCGGGAAGTGGGTGGCGGCGAATGAGGTGGCGTGGTCGACGTGCTGGTGTCTGCTTCGGGCGGTGTAGTGGTGGGCGGTTTGAAAATGGGAGCGGGCTCTTCCCCCTTCCCATGTGACGTCGGGACCAAGTCTGACACGCTCAGCCGGCGCTCGGAATCGTTGTCCTCGGCTTCAGGAGCAAGGGGAGCCCCTGCCGCAGACACCTTCTCCAAAGAGGTCATCGAGACATCTTCCGAGTCAGTGACCAAACCCAGCTCTAGCTTGTGCCGTTCCGCCACACGAGCCTCTGCTTTCGCTCTAGCCTCCGCGAGAGCCGCGGCGGCATTACCACCCAATGATTTGCCCATGCTTTTGCCTGCTCGTGCGCCCATGCCCGCAGTGGTCTTCTTGAAGAAGTCAAGCACGTCGCCACCGTCTTGTACTGGTGTGCTGCTCTCTGTAGCGGCCGGGAACGCTATCGCTGCATCGACGGCTGGTGCGTGGGCCTGAAACGAATGGCGGTTAATACGCAGTTGCTGCGGTATACTGGGCACTTACAGTGTCTGGAGAAGACGCCTTCTGCTTGCCCTTGCCGTCGAAAGCCAGATCAGCCGGAGACCCAGCCAGTTTCGGCGCTTTGGCGACTCTTTGCTCTTCGTCGACGGCCTTGAGAGCGACGCCCGGGGTAGCATACGCGTCCCGCGCCAAATCCAGCATTTCGCCACTCTTGCGCTTGTTATTCGTCAAGGCCCCGAGTCCGAGACCATGACGTGTGCTCGTCCGCTTCGCAGTGCTCTCCAGGGCTTTGGTTTCGCGAGCCTTGGAGAGCCACGAAGTCCGCTTCCCACCGGGAGGCGCAACCGAGCTACCGCCACTAGCAGTGGTCGGATCCCCAGGGAGCCGTAACGACTTTCGTAGAGGAGACGGGGCAGGAAGACCAGAGAACTGCGGCATGCTAGGTTTCCGCGACAAACCAGGAACCGGTGCCGAGGGTTCGTGTCTGAGCGGCATAGTGTACTCTTCATGATGAGATGAAGATCTAGGAAGAGGAGCCGTATGGGACTCCGCATCTTCGTCAACGGGGACAGGAGAAAGCGAAACCTTGGGGAGAGGCGCAGTATGGTAGTCCTCTGTGCGCATAGAGTGCCGCTCAGACTCGGCTATGCGGGGGCTATCTAAAGGGATGGAATGGAACGTGTTCGCTGATGCCGAGTTCATGTCGCCCATAGCGGGTTCCTCAACAAGAGGGCTAGGCGCGTCTTCAGCTTCCTCAGGGTCGTCCGTGGGTTTTTCGCCAGTAACCGGCGATGCCTGTCGCGCCTGAATGGCCGTACCTTGGGCCTCCGTCGGTGGCGTTGGTACGGGTTGCACAGCGACATCACTAGGTGGAGGAATGTTGAGAGATGCTCTGCTCCTTTCGGCCGGTTCTTCATCTTCAGCAATCATAGACAACTCCTTGATGGGTTCGCAACCTTCAGAGGCATGCTCTTCTCGGTGCTCCACAGCAGCGACCTCTGAGACCAGGGGCTCCGGTTCGAAGACCGCCGCTGGTATAGGCTTGTGCTCCTTATCAAGTTCCATGGCATCGTCGTCGCGTGCAGGTGCTTGAACAGCGGGACTGTCAGCAATGGTCACAATCTTCTGGTTCTTGAGCTTTGCGAACGAGGCAGAGGGCTTGATAGCGCGCCCCTTTGATGGATGTTGTGAGGAACCCGGTTGCGTAGCGATTTCCTCGTCAACCTTCTCCTTAGCTCGGAGAAGAGCTTTCTGAAACTCGTTCACAGGGCCCCGATTCTCCTTCGTGTCACCATCCTAACGATAGTTGAGATAAAAGCAGCTCCATTTCAATAGTGAACACACCTCAAAGGATAATGAAGTAATGGCTCGAGCTCTCTCCGCGGCCGCCGTAGCTGAGCGCGTCTTCGATGGCGCGTTCTTCTTGCGGCCAGGGGTCTTGAGGAGCTCAATGACAGGCCTACGACGATGTCAGCAGCATGCCATAGTTGAGCAATCGGTGCACATACTCGTTCTTTGGGCCCGAAAAGAAGTTATCCAGGTAGCTATCCAAGAACTCGAATCCTTGCGTCTGAATCTGGTCATGCAGAATCTGGCGACCGGGGTCCTTGGCCATGTTGAAGCGAATGGCATTACACCACGCGAGAACGCCAGCCTCTCCAGGTCGTGAGCCGTCCATACTGCCGGTTTATGGTTGTGAGCGGGGAGAGGTGGCGGAGAGGGGCGCGTCGATTGTCTTGAGGGTCGTGTCGGTGGCTCGAAGTCGAACGGCAGTTCGGTGGTTGGCCTGGGGGCCATAACGCGACGGTCATGTGACCGAAACATCTACAGCAACGTCACGCGTCTTCGAGTCTCTGGTCTTGTTCGCTACTTACCACTTCCAGCCTCCGCAGGCCCCCACTAGTATGTCCGCACAAGTGTCCGCATATTGCCAGGCCACATCGCGATTCGGATGCCTCACCAGTTCAGGCCTTGTCTGCAACGCGAACCCTGCTCGTCGCAAAACCCCGCTTGTTGTCAGTTTGTATGGACCCCACTCTGTGCATGATCGCGACTGAATGCATCAGGCATCGTTCCCGCCCATGAGCACTGAACTCGACTAGGACTTCACAGACGCCTTGCTGCTAGCGCATCTGGTTTTTGAGCACTATCACATCACTCATGCCCACGTCGACATGCGAACATCTTGGAAAAGGGACCAGAGCGCCTTCCTTGTATTCCGTCTTGCCAGTGGTCGGTGTGTAGCGTCTTCCGATTGTCATCAAGGACATAGCCAGTTCAATTGCTTGCATCTGGCAGGATCAAACCGACATCCGATTTATGGGCGATGATGTATCCGTATCCGCTCCAAGTACGCATCGGGTGAGTCACGGCGCCCGCAATGATCCCAAATCCCGTCCCTGTCTTGTCTGGAAGTGTCCTCATGCATCAATTTGCCATGCTCAGACCCGGACCGAGTGCAAATTGATGATATGCCTGCATTCAATTGAGAGACCACAGCATTGACTTATTGCCCGACACCGTACCGTGTTCATCAAGCATGGCATTCCCCACCGACCCCACTCATCTGCAGGTGCTTGCGAGCTTACTATGGATTCTCCTGCTCTTGGGAACATATGTGAACTCTAGCAACCATTTCTCGGTACCTCCGCATGCCTCCAGGCCCAAAGTGGGCACTATTCCTTGGAAATGCGTTGTATTCCCCGCTCTCAAAGCAGTGGCTCACTTTTCAGTGGTGGGCAAAACAGTATGGGCCGTGTCCATGCTTCCTCTCTGCTGTGTTCTTATTCCCTGTTGCCCAGGCGAGATCTTCTCCATCAGCCTCTTGGGTCAGCCCGTGGTTGTTTTTGAACAGCGTCATGGCCGCGAAAGACCTGCTGGACCACCGTTCAAGCAATTACTCAGACCGCTACAATTCCCCGGTCATTCCTCTGTGAGTGTGATGTCATTCTGTCCAACGGTACAGCTTCCGATACGACTGTCATAGCATTGGCTGGTATTGGAACGTCGCTCTCGTGTGCTACGGTTCACGCTGGAGACAGACTAGACGAGCTTTCCACGAGCATTTTCACTAAGGCGCAGTAAAACGATATCAGCCCAGTCAGCTCTCTGGCGCACGCAAGTTCCTCTCACGACTGTTGGCTGACCCCGATGACTTTGTGGACCATCTCCGCTAGTGCGTTTCGTATCACGTACCATTTGCGCATCGAACTGACAGTGCTTCTCACAGTGTTTTGAAGTAATTGGGTGTCACCATACTGGAGGTGTCGTATGGCATCAAAGCCCAATGCTCAGATGACGAGTACATCGCCATTGGCGAACGTGCTGTCGAAGGTCCGACGGAAGCCCTCGTACTAAGGGCGCTATGTGTGGAATTCCTCCCCTTCCTTCGTCACCTGCCGCCATGGTTCTCAGGTACCCCGTATCAACGGAAAGCCGTCGTCTGGCGACAAGAGGCGATGGCTCTCAGGCATGAGTCAAAAAAGCCATGACGGACCTCGTGAGTGCCGTCGCCTGAAGTGTTCGGGCTGAGGTGCCATCCTCTCAACTTCGTAGAGCAACGGCGACGGTAGATGGTCGCTAGCAAGTGAGATCGTGCACCGTGACTACCAAGTCGGGGGAGGATCAACCACGGGTACCGAGGAGTTGGCCAAGAACGTAGCGGCCGTGACTTACGGAGGTGGGTTAGCTTGATTGCTATAGGGTCGTTTCCGACTTGTCCCACCGTTGGCACTGCAGTGGGTGCAGATACGGTGAGTCCTGTTTGAGTCACCTATGTCAACCGCCAGATTGCTGGATGTTCACGCGAACACGGTCTCGATGGCCCTCCACCTTGCGGACGTTCTTCCTCGCCATGGTCCTTTATCCAGAGGTACAACGGAAGACACGAGCAGAACTTGATGCTGTAGTGGGTACAGACAGACTCCCCGACTTCGCGGACCAGAAGTCCTTGCCATACATCCATGCAATCGTCAAGGAGTGTCTCCGATGGCAGAACGTCTTCACGTTCGGTCTTCCTCAGCGTGTCATGGAAGACGACGAGTACCGGGGGTACTACACTCCCAAAGGGCCGATTGTACTCGGTAACGTATGGCGAGTCCCCATCGCTGGTCTTTATTGCCCATAACTGCTCGCTCATCTCCCGCCATCAATAGGGCCATTTCCCATGATCCCCAGACTTACCGGGAGCCAGACAAGTTTTATCCTGACCGCTAATTCAAGGAGGGCGTATGGGATTATGACGTGCTCGACCCTATCACCTATGTCTTCGGGTTCGGGAGAAGGTGATGTTGCGAGTCCCGCAGAATCAGCGGATGATCATGAACATGCATGCTAACCGGCCTGGGATCAATAGGGCATGTCCAGAACGCCACGTTGCGATAGCTTCCATCGACATCTACGTCTCCTCTGTGCTGCATGTCTACAGGATTGCACCTAAGCGTGATGCGGACGGGAACCCGGTTCCAACAAGGCAGACATAATTTCTGGCTGCCTGATGTAGGTCTTGTCCACTGGACATCTGTGACGGAGCAAACTGAAGGCACTCGGACCTGACATAGGTACCCGACCAAATTCGAGTGCGAGATAACGCCACGTTCGGCGGAGGCTGTGGCTTTGGTCAATCTGGGGAGGACGGACTGAAGGAGGACTATGTTTTTGCTCGTAAACCGCTGTTGTAGCTGCTATCATGTAAGAGACCTTGGTTCATACTCTCATGACCGTTTTCAGTACGGTGTTTCCGTTATGTACTCCTGTTGCTGAATCCCAAAGTAGACTCAGAGTAGGCCCAAGGCCATCGAGCTAGACGACAGCTCCATAGTTCCCGACATTCTCAGAAGATATGGGCCACAAAATCTAGGAGTCTATTATATGGGCATATGCTACTGCACGCAGTATGAGCATTCATCCTTTACCATGAAGTAGAGGTTGGACAGACACTCACTCTGCACACCAATCCACGCCACTCGAAAGCTACCACCTAGATCATACGGACCGGTTTTGCGACTTCCATGCTACGTTGAGCTCTCGGTAGCATTTTGGGCAGATATTGTGGGCCAGCTTTGGCGAGCCGCAGCTCTCGCAGTGCACCAAATCTAATGACACCAGTCAGTTGCATGAAATCGATGTCAATGTCCGCACACACTTTGCTTGTCCTTCAGACCCTTGTTCGCACTCCGCATCGCCTTCCGTGAATGTGAAGTCTTCTTCTTTGGCACCGCGAGGAGCCAGGGAGGGAACAGCTCGAGCAGTGAGGGTAGCGCAGGGATGGCCCAGCTGAACGGCTTCGGCGCGGCCAGGAACGCAGGGATGAAGGCAGCAGAAATAGAGATGCGGGCCAGCGGCGCCCTCACGGCCGCAAACCATGAATGGGATTGGTGGAGAGCGAGAGCTGCCGCCATGTCGTCGTCGAGGGTCAAGAGGACGCTGCCGTGGCTGCAAACGATCGGCGTCCCGCGTCCTATGCACGGGCGCTTCCTGCGGGTTGGGCTCTCGGAAGAGGGCGTCTGTGTGCTGCAGTCACCTCCACCGCGTCCGCCATGTTCCGCTTCACGCGTCCCCTCCTCTCCGCAGTGCGCAAGCCCACGACGGGCCTCACAGGCCTCAAGGTCCATGGAGACCCTATTCCCGCGCTAAAGAAGACCTACGAGGACACCCTCCAGACCCTCTCCGCCATCCCCCAATCATCCGTGTACCGTCAAGGCACCGAGGCGCTTACTCTGCACAAACTCAAGGCGCTGGAGAAGGCGAATGGGGACGTTACCGTCGCGGAGAAGGAGTTGGACGAGGGTCACATTGAGGAGTCGCTAGAGCTCGCGCAAGACGAGCTCAGCCTGGCGAACAAGATGCTCGAGTGGAAGGCGTGAGTACCCCACTCGCACTACCAGACTTTTAAAGTGTCTGAAGGTGCTCAACAGGTGGGAACCCCTGGAGGAAAAGCCGCAGCCAGGACAGTGGCAGTACTTTGGGAAGGAGGCCACGGCGACGACATCATCGTAAATGGCGTTGTAATGCACACCAGGATTCCCAGGAACGCTTTGTCGCGCATTGCACTATCACTTCTGCGCCGATGAACTCCCTGCAATATGGGTCGATTGTGGGGTCGAAGACACACGTGTGAGTGAGGCATCAATACCTCGCATGCTGGCTGTACCCTACCACCGCGCAATCGCTACCTCCACACTCGCAGTCCGAATGTACTTCCGAATTCACCGGGGTGACCCAGGGTGGCCCTCATGGCGTCTGGGAGCCCACAAGGGTGGTTTCCTAAGCTGTTCACGTAGTACACGGTGTTGTCCCAATTGGTATTTTAAGAGTAGATGTTCCAAAGGCTTTCGAAATTCCCGGAGACCTGCCAGTGTGTGAGATGTAAAAAGTTTCGCTGACAGCAGGATTTGAACCTACGCGGGCAATGCCCAAGTGATAGTGAAACGAATTCAAATCACTCGCCTTAACGACTCGGCCATATCAGCTTGCAACGGGTAATACCGGGTACAGGTATCTGTGGTTGTGCTGATCAGGAGGAACACTACTCTAGTTGTGCCTCCTGTATCCGGCTTGACCACACCGACGCACTCATCCAGTCCGGGATCAGCTTGCCCTCCCCAACGTAGTACCGTACCTTCGGAGGGTACCCTCACCAACGCCATGGACTCCCTCATCCCCTTCACCACCTCAGGATCGCTGGTGGATTGCGTCGATAGTACGTCTGCCCCAAGTCCACTCAAGGTGCACCCTGAGCCCATATCCCCTGCCGCTCTCCGCCTCGGTTTCCTTCCCCTTGGCTCTGGTTAGGGAAGATGCTCGTGGTCTTGCGAGACGGACGGAAACTGCAAGGTGTACTCCGGTCCTACGACCAGTTCGGTGCGTGCAAGGGGCACTCTGCCAAGACGTCTATCGCAGCGCGCCTGACGAGGACGCGTCTACGCTAGCCAACCTGGTTCTGGAGGACACGGTGGAGCGGATATACCACCAAGATGTCTTCGCAGAGATGTGGCGCGGTCTGTTCCTCATCCGAGGCGAGAACGTCGTGTTGCTTGGAGAGATTGTGAGTTCGCATCCAGCCTTCGTGAAGAGATGGATACTGACCCGGCACGGAACAGGACCTGGATCAGGAGGACGAAGTTCCTCTGCGTCAAGTAGAATGGACCGTCCTGGAGCACTATCACAAGCAAGAGATTGCGAACAAGAAGCAGCGGGAAGAGGTCAAGTCCCAGGTCCTGTTCGAGGAGAAGGGCTTCTGCAGGGAAGGTGGCGAGGGCGACGGATACTGAAGGACCCGCACGACCAAGTCTTGGGTCAGGGATCCGGTTGCGTTCGCCGGATACCTCTCATTCGCGTGGATGCACTCCAACCGCAGGCAGATTCATTACGCCAGGGAGTCATCCAATCTGTTGTATTTATGTCAAGCTCGTCGTCGCGTTCATCGCTGGTATCGCAATTGCATTGCAAAGCACAGGAATCTAATACATATACACACCACATCACGGCTTGCAGCAGAACTGTACCATAACGCAGAATACATGAACGGATCCCCGCAGTCAGTCCGGTTCGTCGAGATGCTACATCACTTCTTTTGCTTGCCCTTCCTCTGCGATGTTCCATTGGTCTTGGTCCTCGCGGCGCCATTGCTTTGCGTGTGTCCGTTGGGAGGCTGGACTGGCGGTCTTGGTATAGGTATTCTCGGCCTGTGAATCTGCACGCTGACCACGTCCTCCAGTTGCTTGCGGATCTCGCGCTCCTGAGTGGTCAGGGCTGATATCGCCTTCTCCTTCAACTCTTGCTCAAACTCGAATTCGGTAGCGCGAAGCTTCTGCCACCTATTTGATGAACGTCAGCTTGTGCTCCACCCCGGGTGCGATGGATCAGCTTACCCAGCATGACGCTGACATTTCTTCTTGCCTCTACACCACCACACCCCATCTTCAATCCCGGAGACCTCGGCCTGCACGGGATCGTGGCCTTCTTCGTAGCTCTCCAGCACGCTCGCCGCATACTCCAAGTACTCGTCGTCGTCGATGCACAAACGCTGGTCCCACCCACACTCGTCCAGCCGTTCCGCGCGCGCAGCCGCGAGCTCGAGCACCCTCTGCCGCCAGAAGACGATCTCGAGCTCCTGCTTGATGTTCTCGCGTTTCGGCGCGAGCTTGTACAGCTCCGCGTGTAGCCGCTCGATGGCGCGCTCGCGCTGGGTCTTTACTGGTTTCTGAACTTCGAGCTTCTCCACCACCATGGGCATGGCCGCGACGGAGCGCTGCCTGCGCCGGGTGGGCGCGGGGGGGTCTTCCTGCGCGAGCTCGACCTTGACGACGACGCCCTCGCGCTGCTTGACATCCCTGACGCTGGCCCAGAGGATGGCTTGGTCGCCGCCCCACCCCTCTATGCGACGCTGCATATACGATATGCCACACTCGTCGGAGCAGAACTTGGAGAATGCTCCACGCGCGGGTTTATGACAGGCTGCGGCCGAGGAGGGTCTTGGGTGCTTGAGACCAGCGAAGCATCGCTGCTTGTACGTTGTCTTGAGGGACAAGTGAGGGTTGGCTGCCATGGAGATCAACACCCTCTTCACTCTGATTTTCTGGTAAGTCCATACCTTTGATGCAGATGGGACAGACGAATTGGTCAATGAGGTCGACCTCGAGGTCATTCATATTCAGACATCGGGTATGATACCATTCGTCGCATCTTTTTCGGCGTGAGTATACGAGACAGCAAGGATCACTGATGCAGGACATACCGGTCGCAAGCGATCATGACTTTATCCTCGTCATACCTCGTCTTGCATATACAGTAGAGCTTGTCGTCGATGGCCTCTTCCTCCACTTCGTCCTCCTCCTCGGGCTGTGCTTTGCTCGCCGGTTCGGGAGGAGCCGGCATAACGGATGCCGACCGCGAACGGGACTGTCCCACGGCCGCAGAGACAGACCGCTTCGCGGCAGCTGCAGCCGCAGCCCCGGTCGACTTCCTGCTCTTAGCGACAGCTCCGCTTCCCGAGGGTGTAAGGCGGCCACTGGACCCAGCCGTGCCATCTTTTGCAGCCTTGGCTTTTGGCTTAGCAGAGGCCGCCTTCGCTCTCGGTTTCGCCGGTTGCTTGGACTTCTGGGCAGGCTGGATACATGTCACTATGAATCGCGTTCAGGACAATCCAACATCGACATACCTTGGCCGACGTCTCCTTCTTCTTGGATCCCGGAGGAGCACTCGGGCCGTCAGCCTTCTCCGACTTGATTGCAGACGCTTGTGAGATCGCACTAGCCTTCGCGACCTGATTTGGCGGAGCAATCGGAGGAGGCATCACCACTCGTTCCGACGGCGCGGGAGTAGCTGATGATGGCAGCGCAGGGGCTGCAGAGGAAGCGGCAGCAGCCTTCTTGCCGGAAGACTCCTTCGATGATAGCGGTTTCTCAGTACGGGACGTACTTTCAGGAATATGAGGTACTGTGGATGCTTGGGCATGTGCCTGAGAGTGCGAGTTGACACGCGAGTGGGCATGCAAGTGTCGTGGCTTGTCGTCCAGTAAGCTGAGCAGTTCGTCATCCAATTCCGTGCTAGTGGGAACGTCGGCCTCCATGGCCGTAGGTCCCGATGCACTTGCTGCAAGGTCCAACTCCATCGCGAAATCGGTGTCTGAAGGGGGAGAGGGAGCGACACTAGGTACCAAACGCTCATCCGGAGTGACACGGTCGAGTTCCTGCTCTAGTAAGGCGAGCGGCGTAGGGGTCCGCGACTTGGCTGTCATCTTTTCCAGCGATACAGCCGGCACAGGCTCGAGAGAAGGAGAGGGCAGTGTCGCCTGCGTCTCTTCAGGCTTGACTTCGGGAGGTGGAGAACTGTACGAAGTATCGGGCGAGGCTGGAGGCTCTTCCGGAACAGGAGACGGTCGATGCGATGTGTGGGTGGAGGTGCCTGCGGCATAGTGCTCAAGCAGCCACTCGTGCGCGTCTTGTTCTCGAGGTTCCGCGGCATCTCGCACCTTGGACACGGACTGTTCATTGACCACAACCTCGGATGGTTCTTCCTCCTCTTCCTCGGTACGCAAGAGGAGCGACATTTCTTGCGCACCCTCCGCCTGTACTTCCTCTTCGTCTTCCTCCTCCTCGTGCTTCTCTGCCTGTACCATGCGCCTTGGCTCCAGGGTAACATCGTCGTTAGGCGGCTCAATGTCATGCCCACCTGTTCCTTCTGCTAGTCCAGCACTATGAAGGTCGGGGTCTGCCGAGAGTGCGGGCGCATTTGCGGTCGACGCTACAGGTGATGTGAGCAAGGGCGCAGTTGAAGTGACCGCGTCTGTCGGGAACGTGGCACCGAGTGGCGGTGGTGGAGATGGTGACTTGGTATCAACGTTTGCTGTAGCAATGGTGGGAACCCCTGGCACAAGAGGCAGCGGCAATACACCTGCAGGATCCTGTACCGTCGGCGCTGGAGGAGAGGGCAGAGAGGGGTGGGCTGTGGCTGCTGGGGAGACCAACGCGGGCGCAGTGGTAGAGGCAGAAGATGAGGCAGGTCCAGGTAGTGCGAAGCTGCCAGTACCGGAGCTACCTGTTCGCCTCCGCTTCTTAGTGGGCGGTTCGCCGTTCTGAGCTGCGGGCTGGCCCAAGGATATGAACGCCAACGAGCTGACACGCGTGTCAACACGAGGGGAATGGAGGGCAGGGCTCTTCTGCAACACCGGAGACTGTGAGGATGAAGGTAGAGGTGGTGGTACGCGGTTGAGGACGGGGCTCATGGATGCCCTCCGAGCTGTTTCCCGAATCTCTAGGGGGGTTGGAAGCTCACCGCTCAGTCGACGCCTCTCCTCCGTCGCAGCCTGGACTAACGCCTCCAGAGCACCGAGCCCTCCTGGACTTCCATGCGGTCCAAATGGAATCGCAGGGGACCTGGATGGTTCTGCATTGAGCAAGTTGGGCAAAGCGGTCGCCGAAGATGGGCGCGGAACGACAGGTGGGGACCCTTGAGACGCCGAGCGAGAATGGGGTGGACGGATCGTGGATTCCTCTTCGCCCATGCGAGTGGGAGAACCATCGTTATACATGGCAGTTGGAATGTGGGAGGAAACCGGGGGTGTTGATGGATAGAGAGGTTGCTGAAATCCGCCTTGAGGAGAAGACTGAGACATGGGACGGTAGAGGTTGGTCGGAGACCACGACAGCTGTCGACCTACGACTGGGGAGTGAGACGCGTCCCGTGTGGGTTGCGAACTGAAGAAGGGCGAAGATTGTAGTGGTGGTTGAGAATGTGCGTGTGCCGGGAGCGGGGAAGGGTACGTGTAAGACGCGACGTGAGGATCTGACAGGGCACCCCCAGATGGTGTAGGTCTGGCAGATTGTGTGTGCCCGTGGAACAAGCGAGGTTCCGGGTAAGAGTCAGATAGCCTGCGAGTGTTAGGTATTGGCCACGGAGAGGACTGTGGCAAGGAATGTGGAAAGTGGTAGGAGGCAGGGTCGCGTTCAAGGCTTACGGATGAGGTCGGTGGCACGGAAGTACTTGCCAGAAATTCAGTACGGTCTAACGTGGTTCCTCTCCGCCCCCTTCGTAGACTCCCTTGGGCGATTGCACTATCCGTCGAGGCTAGCGACAGTGTATATCTTCTGGAACGAACAGGTTGCAACGAGAGGGGAACGCCATTGTGGCTGGCTTCGCTAGTCTCTGCAGGTTGAATGGGTGTACTACTGGATAGATCGTGGCGTGACTCTACAAGACCAGAATGAGGTGCTTGATGTTCTCTCGGTTCGCCTGAAAACGCGCCGAGCCTGTGTACAAAGAAAACGGAAGGGTCGAGGGGCGGCGAATGTGAACTAGCAGGGGGCGTAAGCGGGCGATCCTGAGGCTGCTCGTCCGCGCAAAGCAACGCAGATATCGTCAGACGTCGTCCTGCCATTCACCCCGGTTGTGCTGTCTACCGCTCGGCGCTGGCCCTCGTGAACAGAAAGTTAGATAGAGTGTGTGTGGCGGGTGAAGCTGGAGGACAAGGAACAGCCTCATACGGCCACCCGCCAAGTCTTCGTCTCAGCTGGTCACACAGGCCAAAGTCACAAAGAGCCTCGCGCGCGCAAACACAATCAGTTCCATAGCAGCGCCAGCAATTCACCGATGCGAAACTGCGAATTGGAGTGGGACACTGAGAGGTGGGCGGCCAGCCCGAATGGCCTGCTGCACTGCGGTAGAATCATCGACCCCGATAGGCCCAGCCGGGTCTGCCTGAACCTGAGCACGCGTGATGACGATACAAGCACTTGTCAATATCACGGACTTCATAGGTGGGATATGCACACCGTGGCGACAGCAGAAACAAATGGATAAAGGGATGTACAACGAGACATTGCGACGCAACCCAAACAGCGGCCACGAAGGGCCAGCTGCTAAGACACAAGTCCTATCATTAAGCACGAGTGCGCCGCACCCAAGTCTCATCGTTCGCCACCGAAGTCTTCTCGATCTCCAGCCCTTTGTGACGGTCTCAAGGTCCTCGACCCGCTCAAGTCCAGCAAGCCGGCGAGCGAGTCATCGTCGAGATGCTTTTGAGGGCTACAAAGGGCGTCAGAAGCTGCATTGAGAGGCGGTGTATACTCGAGGCTCACCTGTGGTTTTAGCGTTGGGAAAAATCCCAGGTGTCGGACCGGTTTATATAGCTCCCCGAGGAACTGTACAGCGGCTTCGGGGTGGCTTGCTCCCGGACCCCGTGCAGCGGTTCCCGGGTCCGCGTCGAGCCCGGTCTGCAGAGTAGACTTGTCCAAAACCTCCTCGCCCCCGCCGTCAATCCACTCGACATTACTTAGCCGTCCAGGGAACCTACCCGCCGACTGACCGCAAAAGAGGGCCCCGTCAAAGATGTCGGTGGCCAGTAAAAATCCCTTTGCCCTCCTCGATGGTCAGTCTTCCACTTTGGCCCAGCTTTGTGCGGAATACACGCCTTCGCCATTCATCGATACCAGGAAAAGGAGCATGCGCTGACCGTTCCGCCCTACTCTGTTTCTAGAGGACGCCTCGCGGCCTGCGAGTCCCTCCGCTGCTCCGGCTAAGGAGGCAGCGCCCGCGCCCGCTCCTACCCGCGGCACTCAGAAGTCCCGCGGTGGCTCCGCTTCAAGAGGCGGCAGGTACTACCAGCGTGGTGGCAAGTCTGCCCCTCGCGAGAAGGAGAATGGCGAGGCTGCCGCTGATGACGCCGAGCCCAGGAAGCGCGGTAAGTCGACTGGTCGCAAGAGGACGTCCGCCGCGTGCTGATTGGTCCATTTGGCACCGTTACCCCTATAGCTGATGGCGAAGGCCGTGGCCGTGGCCGTGGAAGGGGTCGTGGTGATCGTGGACGGGGTGGCCGTGGTCGTCAGTTCGACCGCCACAGCGCGACGGGCAAGACGTACGTTTGCTGTCTCCGAAGTCGCGCTATCGCTTACGCTAGCCTGCAGCGACTCTGAGAAGAAGATCCACCAGGGCTGGGGTGGTGATGAGCCTGTCTCGGAGCTCACCGCTGAGGCCGCCGCGGCTACCGACGCTGCAGCGGAGAAGAACGAGTGGAACAACACTGGCGACGCCGAGGCGGCGTGGGGTACCCCCGCCGCTGATGCCACGGCTACTGAGGGCGCCGCTGCCGCTGGAGATAAGGCCGAGGGCCGTAAGCCCCGTGAGCCGCGCGAGCCGGAGGAGGAAGACAACACTCTCACTCTTGATGAGTACCTCAAGAAGAAGCAGAGCCTCGACATCGTGCCTAAACTTGAGGCCCGCAAGGTGGATGACTCTGATCTGAAGGACGCCGTCATTCTCACCAAGAAAGACGAGGATGAAGATGCTTACTTCGTTGGCAAGGTATGGTTTACGAGCATCCGGTGTTAAGCTGGCTTTGACACGAACACCGTCATCAGACGAAGACGACTGCTCCCAAGCAGCGCTCGAGGAAGGAGGACAAGGTCTATATCGAGATCGATGCTCGTTTCGAGCGGCCTTCCCGTGGTGGTCGTGGCCGTGGCGAACGCGGTGGTGAGCGTGGCACTCGAGGTGGCCGCGGCCGTGGCGGTCGGGGTCGCGCGGCGAACGGCAACAACGCACCTACCAATCTCAACGTGGACGACGAGACCGCGTTCCCCTCCCTGGCTTGATAGCCTCACCAATGTAATGGTTCAACTAGCGGCAGTTGAATCCTTTTGACTCCATCGTCCTGCGGTCCCAACAAAAACCTTGGAGTCACCCGGCCCCGAATATCTGATAGCCAGTCCCTCATCGGTGTCCAGTCGTCTTGATGTCTGCGTGCACGTCCCTCGCCTCGAACCGCTCATTCCCCTCCCCCACGTTCTGTGCTCCTGCTCCAGTGTCCAGTAGCTGACCCTCTCACCGGCCTCCCTGACATGACGTATGAATCAAGACTATGCACGGTATTTTATGTTCTGTGGCCCTACATACTTTAGTCGTGTTGTATATGAGGTGTAAGACCCATCGATGCATTTGCCGCAGAACCGACGAGCGTGCCAGCGACATGAAGCAAACTGTGGAGTTCCTCACAGGATTAATTTGCAACGGGGAGCTTGGTTTGAAGTACCGCCTTCGTGGGCACAGCCGTACGCCAACCTCACCGTGCTTTCAACCACATGCGCCACTTATTTACACTGTACACCCCAGAAATTGGTATTTTCACCACGCTATACTTGGGGAAATAGTGAATAAGTCCCCCATGTTTCTGCAGGTAGATTCACAATGTTTTGGGCGCTTCACATGATCCCCACTTCCTCAGAATTAGTGAATACATTGGTAAGATGCGCGACTATTTGACCGATTTCACCATGTTCAGGCGAGGCGGACCCCAGTAACTCACTACATAACACCCATGTTTTGGCCTACATGGTGAAATACTTGGTGGTAAAGCAGGTGGTTAGTACAGTTTATAATGCTCGCCGTGGTCTGCAGGCATCCATTAATATATAACAGTGATGTATTGCACTTCTACTATAGTACATGCAACACAATACATTGCAACTAAGCCTCAATCTGAGATGGTGTCACTCCGGGGTGGCATGGTACAACCAATGTGCCAGTGCCAGCAGGCCTGAAGAGGGGCATCAGCGAGCTCAAGAGGAGGAAAAGCACCAGGAGATACACACAACACCAGACATAGCATGCACAAATCCGGATGGAAACGAGGGAGCCCATAGTGGGTAGCTAGTGCGAGAACTGATAGTAGAGCAGGGTAGGTGGGACCATATCCGAGACGCGCGCTAGGAAAAGTCCATGACCAAGCACCCCAATGCAGCCAGCTCGACCCAGGTTTGACCAGGGACTCAGATTCCAAACGCAGGAGTATGTATCTGAAAGTGTGAGACCTCGAGAGGCTGCAGTGCAAGCTAAATCTTGAATGCTAGTAAGTGCGCCAGCCAAAAGACCAGTCAGGCAGAGGAGGAATCGCAAGTAGTAATCATAGCCTTGTAGTCAGGGAGTCCCAGATAGCCCAGAAGACAGATAAGCTATCAGGTATGCGTCGCTGCCAAAGCATATGATGAGCGGCAGAGAACAACCAGCAGAGGAGTCAGGAGCTGGCCGACGATGTGGTTCATGATCAAGTTATGTGCATGCGCATCTACTAAGGACGTCGCGCGGACCCCATCGCCGGCCGCAGGCAACAAAGGTTTAGGGCAGGTAGACTTTAAACTCCGAAACGGACCTAGGTTTATCCCCTATGTTATACAGTGTACCTCAGACTAGCACAGTTCCCTAAGAATTCAACACCCTCAACTAATCCCCATCAAAGCTGGTGAAACGGACTTTTCGCCAAGTAACTTGAATCCAATACCCAACTTCCGGGTGCACAGTGTTACTAGTAGTATATGTGAATGCAATCGCAAGCCTAAAATCGAACATAGCCGTGAATCGGGGCCTCGAGGCTACGCAGGATGGCGCTGATCTGCAAGCGTTGGTGCTTGTCTTTACACGACCACCATCCAGCTGGTATCAACAGCTCGTTTCTGCTCTAGGTCCTGCACAACCTTCACATCATGACAGTCGAGTCCATCTACATCGCGAGACATGGTCAGCTGCGTTCCGTGCCCATCCTCGACTGCAGGATTTCCTGCAACTGACGTCACACTACACAGGGTATCGCATGAACTGGGTAACAGATGATTGGTACGGCAGGGTGGTCTGTCCCTAAATCTAGGCTCCAGCTAATCCATGTTCCACTCTCACTATAGGAAGAGTGTAACCGGTGCGCATACACCGACACTGATCACTTTGCATGTCCCCGAATCTCATGATCTCTCACAGGATTACCGCGCGATCCGCCACTAGCTGATTTTGGGTTGACACAAGCAGAGGAGTTGGCAGATTACTTCTTCTCACTCCCGGAAGATGCTCGCCCTACTGTCCTGCTATCTTCGCCCTACTGCACGTACACGTACAAATCAACTACGGATGATGCCCATGCTGATGGCATACCCGCAGATAGGTGCTTGCAAACTGCTGTCCCCACAGCCCAGAAACTGGGCTTGCCGCTTTACGCAGAACATGGTACGTATATCTCACGTCGAACACACGTTAGTCCGAGTTTTGGCTGACAGCGTTGACTTACACGCACAGGATTGTCGGAATGGTACTCCCCCGTCATCCCGGGCACGGGCCTCCACCCGCGCCCAGGGTCGGCGGCGGAGCTCCGCACCTACTTCCCCGAGATCGACGAGTCGTGGCAATCGATATACTACCCTTCGAGGAAGGGCGAGGACGTGCCGGACGTGCACGACCGCGCGAACGAGCTCATGCGCGCCCTCGTCCCGACCATCGAGCGCAAGTTCGGGGGCAAGCACAAGCGCGTCGCCCTCTTCAGCCACGCGGCGACCGTCATCGCGCTCACCCGGGAGCTTCTTGGCGATCGCGATTTGCCATTGCGGGTGGCCACCTGTACTCTGACCGTGCTGCAAAGGAAGCACGGAGAGACGAAGGCCGTGGGCGCTTGGGCGGCGGAACGGCTGGCTGATGGCAGTCATTTAAAGGAAGGGCCGCAAAGGCCTTGGGGCTTTGAGGACATTGTCGTTCGTGATGGCAAGGTCTGTGCTGAATGTCAGTGCCATCACGGTCTTTATGCAGGCTGACAGGGTGTATATAGGTGGTCAATGATTCAGGCCAGCCTGGGACGGAGCACGAACAGGACAAGCCGGTCGGGCTGCAGGTGCATCTGCTGCCTGAAGGTGTATTGGCACGCATATAGAGCTTGTTAGACAGATTCCCAACATTACAACATAGATTCCGCGCTGTCCTTTGATGCCTACTGTACATTCGTCCTGTCGATTGTAGTTTAGACGCCTACCAGCCCTGCGCCGCCTCTGCATCAGAACTTCACGAACGCACTCGCATAGCTGACGCTAGAGTCCTTGACGGTGACACAGGGGCTGCTCTGCTCGTATCGTACCCATTTCAGCTTCGGTGCCTTCCCCTGCTGCTCGAGCGCGGCGAGCGCGCCAAGGAGGACACCGATGGGATGGCGTCCACAGATCGTGTTCTTGGTCCGCGCCAGGTACTGGGCAAATTCATGGTGGGCTTGCGAAGCAGTGAATGGAGGGATCGTGAGCAACTCCATAGCCTCGTGGTCTAGCGCGGATATGGAGGCGTGGATGGGATGCTCCTTCAATGACGCCGACGATGCGTCTGCCCGAGAAAGCCTGACCGGCGGAACAGAGCTTGGGGGAGGTTTGGGGTAATAGAAGGTGTACTGGAAGCGCAACCCCCTGATAAATGCCCACGAGATTAATGGAGATGATGATTTGCATTGATTGTTGTATGCGCATGTGGCTTACCAGTGGCAGAAATCGCTTGAAATCACGAAGAAGGTATCTTCTCGAGCAAGGTGAGGAGCAAGTAGCTTGCCGTACGAGATTTCTTTGTCGTAGTTGATTGCCCCAACGAGAATTGGGACGATCGAGATGTCCTGACTGTGTAGATGTTCGAGGCTGAGCACATTGCACTCATGAACGTCGATGACTTACCCTTCAAAGACCTTGCGAACATATGGGAGGTGCATTTCGATGCTGTGCTCGTCTTCATCTGTCTGCAAATCCATCTCGGTGAATTGACCGGTCGCTTTCAACCCCTTTATCGCTGAGCCAAAACGTCATCGCTTTGCTTTGGCTAACAGGGCACATCACACTTACTCTCCACGTCTATAGGGAGCGTGCCGAGAGGAGTCTCGTATTGAGCGCAACGCGTCAGGGCGCACCCGTCAAGGTAGACATGGTGCGATGGCCCCAGGACGAAGACACGTTTACTATTGAGGGAAAGATGAGCCTTCAATTTGTGCTGTGTGAGATGTGTTTGGCTTACATGCCCGTGGTGTCGATGCTCTTGTACGCCCAGGCAGCAGCAGGGCCCGAGTATGAATACCCTGCGTGACTTATCACTTCAGTGAGTGGCCCATCTCCTATTACTGAGCCGGTCCAATTACACTCACGGCGCGATGACGGCTTTCGTCCCAGGAACCGGAGGGTCGTAGTCGTCCTCCGAGGACGGTTTAACGCTTGCCAACCATCTAGACAGCTCCTGGTCAAGTCGAATAGCTGCAGTATTGTCAGAAAGGATCATACGATATCGGGCATGCCGATGAACACACCGTTGCCTGTATACCACGAGTCGGCATGGCTTGCTTGTCTATCGCGCCGGGGTCAGCACCAATTCTTGCACATGGAGGTGCATCACGTACCTGGATGCCATTCTCTAGAGCTCGAAGATCGCCTGCCCTCAGCCGGCTCTGAGCGATGGTGATAGTGGTCGTTGTCGAATCGTTGCAGTCACTCTCCTGACCGTCGAATGTGCCCGTGAGCGCGCGATTATATTCGATCGGCTCAATCCGTGGACGTCAGCGATCGCGTTCGTCTTCGGAATCCGAACAGGACGTAGATTCGGGCCTGATAACCACGTGCTCCACCTCCTTGCGCGATCCTGCGAAATCTCCACTCCTCGATTCCTGTCAGATTCGTCTCACTCAGAACTCAGAAGCACTCAGGTGGGTAGACGAGGCTTATACGCAGTCATTGGGCTCTCGAACGTGCAACACATCGCCAGGAGGCATACCACGTGCAGCGCGTCATCATGGTCGCATGGTAGCAACTGTAGGTCCGGCAGATCCACCACACGTTATATAATTTAGGCCTGAAACATGGTCGCATGTGGATTGTGTCGGGTGTCGGGCATGGTCAAATGGATACATGGAGGAACGTGATAGCAGATGAGACAAGAGCAATACCGACGACGACCTTTTACTCCTCCGACCGCAGACGAGCAGTGGAGTTCGTGACCTTCACGCCGAGAGCCTTGGCCCTGCAAATGATGATTCGTATCAGAACGTTCGCATGACAGACGCTGGCACACATACCTCTCGAGGATGAGTGTCCGGTTGCGGCTGCTGACGTTGTGCGCGATCTCCGCCGCGAAGCTTTTGTTGTGCATGAGGAGGAGATCGACTTCCCGCACGTTGCTGACAAGGAACTTCTTCAGACCATTGGGGAGGAGATGGCGCGTCTAAGACAGGCTGTGAGACAATGATCCTGTAATTGTTTCGCAACTCCCTAACCTTCTTGTTGCTACCGTAGCCAATCTGGAGAGAGCGGTCAGCCAATGCACTCTACATCGTCTACAATCGGCGCACCTTGGGCATGGACAGCTGGCCCTTGAACCGACGCCGGACACGGTTATCAATACCCTTCGGTTTCCTCCATGCCTCCTTCACGCTCTTGTAGCGGTCCGACTGGTGGCGCCTGGGGGACCACTTTAGTATCCTAGCCAAAGTCAAAGTGCAGAGATCTCACTTGAAAGGCTTGGTGCGCTTCTTGACAATCTGAACCTTGACCATGGCGGACTAGGAGAAAGGTGGGAGATGAGAAAAGATACAACAGCACAGGTTTTCCTGCGGTATGGCAGCCCAAAGCTCCGGTCATCCGACAAGTCAACGACGCATCCAGCATCTGCCGGACAGAATCCACGGCCAAGAGTTGCACGAGCAGAGTCCCGAAACGCTAGGCTGTCGTATCGCAGGTTTGACATGGCGTACTTACACTTCGTGGGTCTTGAGGGCGGCGTTGGCGGGGGGCGTGCGGGAGCTGCTGCACAAAACTCGGTGTGCTGGGAGCAGACGGGCGCCTTAGCCACGTGGATGAGGAGCTGCCGGATATGGAACGTCCAGTGTTGGTGGTGGGCGCCAAGGGCTTATCGGTGTGTCGCACGGGTGGTAATTTGGAAGGATGACCACCTGGTGCGAGACACTGTTCCGTTGGGGCGAGCATTCAGCGAGCGATGGCCAAGTATTCCCCCTCTCCCACCAGCATGGATGAACAATACGACTCGGCCTCAGAAGACGAATATTTGTGGATTGCAGCAACCCGGCTGCCGCGACGCGGCGGGAAGTCATCGCCCACGTGCAAACAGCCGCGGTCTCACCAACTGCAGTCGTTCCGTTCTTCTCGTTCACGCTCAGCACCACCATCATCGACTCCCTCCAGTACATCCTCCAAACAGCTCATCCACGGAAAAGGTCTTCTACCTCTTCAAGGCATCATGCTCGCCGCCCCCACTGTCGACCTCACGTTCGATGTCGATGATTGGATGCCGCCTCCCTCCTCCAGCCCACGCCTCTACCGCGCCGCGAGTGTGGGGAATAGTTGGGGCGTTACCTCCATCGGCCGAGGATTTCAATGGAACACTCAAGGGGACGACAGCAGTAGCGACCACGAGAAGGAAGACGACTCCTCCCAAGAGGCTGGCAGCATATCCAACGATCGTTCCAGTGCGCTGCGTGCCACCCGTCCGTCGTGGCTAAGCACTTCCGCTGTGCCCCGGTCTGCGGGCAATCCCAACAACAACGTCGGGATCCTTTCAACATCTTTAACACCCTCGACAGCTCTATCCCCTCTCTCTCCACCGCGCACGGGTAGCTTCGTCGCCGGTCCCCTAAGCCGGTCTCCTGTCCAGTCACGCCCATCCTCCCCTCGCCCCTTCTCTTCACGTCCTGCATCTCCACGGCCTACGTCTCCTCTGGCCCCGGGTACTTCGTTGGCTCGGAGTCCCCTTTCCAGTTCGCCTTCATCACCACGCTCGACCCAATTCCCCCGCATGCGGCGCCGATCTTCGCAGCAGCGCGTCTCACTTATAGCGGGCCGCGTCAGCATTGCCCCAATCGAACCTCCCAGTCCGCTTCCCTTGGCGCCGCAGAGGCTGGTGCGGACAAACAGTGCGGCCAGCTATCTGAGCGTAGCAAGCAGTACTGGCCCCCCAACACCTGGCGAGAAGGCACGAACAGTTGGAGAGCGGAGTATCTCTGAGTTTGTCATAGAGCGAGAGATAGGACGTGGCGCGTACGGGTTGGTGAAGCGTGCAAGAGAGATGATGGAAGATGGGACGTTGGGGGTACGTTGTGAACTCATCGTGTTGTTTCTACACAGCTGACGTCCGCGGATAGCCGCCACTCATCATCAAACAAATCATCAAGTCGCGTATCCTTGCGGACTGCTGGAAGAGGCATCCCAAGTTTGGCACGATACCGATAGAAATTTACGTTATGTCTGCCATCTCTACTACGCACTACGTCTTACCGCCCCGACGCCCATGGGATCCCTTGCGCAACAGACCCGATGTCGAGAACGATTGGGTGGAGGGCAAGGTCGTAAGCGGTCACCCGAACATCTGTCCCCTTCTCGACTTCTTCGAGGACAACCACTACTACTACCTGGTCCTTCCATCTACCACTCCGGAACCCAAAGCGGACGAGCCTCCGCCGCCAACGGACCTGTTCGATCTCGTGGAAAGTTATCCCAGCGGACTCCCCCCGGATCTCATCCGAACCTATCTCGGCCAGATAGCGGATGCCTGCGCTTTCCTTCACTCGAAGGGAATCGGTAAGTCGTCACTCTACTGTACGCATCATTTGTTCATACGCCTCCCAGTCCACCGTGATATCAAGGACGAGAATGTGGTCCTCGGGCCCAACGGAAAGTGCGTTCTAATCGACTTTGGGAGCTCAGGCCTTGTGAAGAAGGGTGGTTGGGACACATTCAGCGGCACGTGAGTGGTTGTCGTTCGATATCCGGGAGTCGGCCGTTCACGTGTGAGACGATGCAGCCTCGATTATGCTGGCCCAGAGATTCTCCGCGGCGAGCGGTATTTCGGGAAGGAGCAAGACGTGTGGGCCTTCGGTGTCGTTGCGTACGTGATGCTCGTCGGAGAGTGCCCGTTCACAACGGCTGCGGAAGCACAGGATGGGTTAGAATCGCCGCTGTCGAGTGCATCCATCGCGCTAGATGAGCGATGCTCGGACGGTAGGGAAAAAGAAGGAGAAGAGGCGGATGGAGGAGGAGCGTTGGGCGACGCGGCAGCTTTGGTCAGAGCCTGCCTGCGGGTGGACGTGAACGCGCGACCGTCATTCCAAACGATAATGCAGAGCCGCTTCCTCAGCGGCGGCGGCGGGTGGGGATTGAACCCATGACCAGCTATCAAACGTTCGCTGACGCTGGGCCGCGTGGAATGTGCGTGCACTGCGTTTGCCTGGCACAATCAGCAGTCACCCAAGGACTGTCAAGCTGATCCAGTTTGTCTTGCAGGTATGCAATGCAATGTTATCTGATGGCTTCGCATCCTGCAGGCGCAGCTCTTAGACGACCGGTACACGTCTTTCGCGCTATCTCTCCTGCATCCATCCATCGTTTGGAACCATCGAGACGTGATACTCATCTACAGCTGGCCCATGACCGTTTTGTGCGCGCAACGTGTAATCGACATCATCGCATCGTCTACCCGTCCGGCCGCTCGTTCTCTCGAGCCGTGCCGCATTTCTTGTCATCAGTAGGATGTATTTTTCTAGTCCGCCACCCTGTGCAATAGAAAATTGACATGTATTTTCTTCGCGTTTGTGTAAGACCGCCGAGCAGAGTGTGGCTGCGCGAGAACTAACCAGGACCTGCAGGGACTTGCGAGGACCCGCGCGCGATTTGCTCGAAAGATCTCGATCTCGATTTTTGCCCGGAAGCGCACAGGCGCTGGAGAGTCCACCAATCAGGATTCAGCGAGGATCTAAAAGGCCGGCGGTGACTCCGGTGCGACGGCGGGGCCGGCCGGCCCAAGGGTGGAGGGTTGGGTAATCAGCAAGATCTCTATCGATCATCTGAAAATTTCGACCCCGCGCGAGGGTACATAAACTCAAGTATCCCTTCCACCTCGAGTTTCTTCTTACCCTCATCTCCCCTCTCGCTCTCTCCCCACTTTCATACACTTTCGTTTCTGTGAGTACAGCTCTGCATTGTGGATGCTCCGGGGGCCTTTGGGGTATGGTTGGAGGCGATGGCGGCGGCGCGTATCTGTTTGCTATGCGTCTACCTGCTATCTAGCCGGCTCCGTGCCCTCGCGAGCGACCCGACGCGCTCTCGATCAGTAAACTAACCCCGCTCCCAGATCTTCATCAAAAATGGGAAAGGAGAAGGCCCACGTTAACGTCGTCGGTGAGTATTTCTCGATCTCGTTGGTTGTCGCCTCGTATCTGATCATCTACAGTCATCGGCCACGTCGATTCCGGCAAGTCCACCACAACCGGACATCTGATTTACAAGTGCGGTGGTATCGACAAGCGTACCATCGAGAAGTTTGAAAAGGAGGCTGCTGAGCTCGGCAAGGGCTCGTTCAAGTACGGTGAGTAGTGTCAAGTCGGCCATTTGTTAACATCGTCTGATCCGTCTTTCAGCCTGGGTACTCGACAAGCTCAAGGCTGAGCGTGAGCGTGGTATCACGATTGATATCGCACTCTGGAAGTTCGAGACGCCGAAGTACATGGTCACCGTGAGTGTGATACGTTGCTGGTTGTGTACTCGCTGCAATACTCACAGTGACGTTCAGGTCATTGACGCCCCTGGTCACCGTGACTTCATCAAGAACATGATCACTGGTACCTCGCAGGCTGACTGCGCCATCCTCATCATCGCCGGTGGTACCGGTGAGTTCGAGGCCGGTATCTCCAAGGATGGCCAGACTCGCGAGCACGCCCTCCTTGCCTTCACCCTCGGTGTCAGGCAGCTCATCGTCGCCGTCAACAAGATGGACACGACGAAGGTTTGTAGGGATGCAACGTCGTCATATATGATCCCGCTAACCAAGTCCTACACAGTGGTCCGAGGACCGTTTCAACGAAATCGTCAAGGAGACGTCCACCTTCATCAAGAAGGTCGGCTACAACCCCAAATCGGTTGCGTTCGTCCCCATTTCCGGGTGGCACGGCGACAACATGTTGGAGGAGTCCACCAAGTATGTGAATGCGTCTCGTTTGCCGAGAACATGTCCTGACTCAGCAACAGCATGCCCTGGTACAAGGGCTGGACCAAGGAGACGAAGGCTGGTGTCGTTAAGGGCAAGACCCTCCTCGATGCTATCGACGCCATCGAGCCCCCTGTCCGTCCCTCCGACAAGCCCCTCCGCCTTCCTCTTCAGGATGTCTACAAGATTGGTGGTATCGGCACGGTGCCCGTCGGCCGTGTGGAGACTGGTATCATCAAGGCCGGCATGGTCGTCACCTTCGCGCCTTCGAACGTGACCACTGAAGTCAAGTCGGTTGAGATGCACCACGAGCAGCTCGCTGAGGGCCATCCTGGTGACAACGTCGGCTTCAACGTGAAGTACGTATTTGTAGGATTGTCGTAAACTTCGTCCTGACCATGTCTTGTAGGAACGTGTCCGTCAAGGACATCCGTCGTGGCAACGTCGCCTCTGACTCCAAGAACGACCCCGCGAAGGAGGCCGCGTCCTTCAATGCGCAGGTCATTGTTCTCAACCACCCCGGTCAGATCGGTGCTGGTTACGCCCCCGTTCTCGACTGCCACACTGCGCACATTGCGTGCAAGTTCGCCGAGCTCATCGAGAAGATTGACCGTCGTACCGGCAAGTCGATCGAGGCGAGCCCCAAGTTCGTCAAGTCTGGCGATGCTTGCATTGTCAAGCTTGTTCCCAGCAAGCCCATGTGTGTGGAGTCTTACAACGAGTATCCCCCTCTTGGTCGTTTCGCCGTCCGCGACATGAGGCAGACGGTTGCCGTCGGCATCATCAAGTCCGTCGAAAAGACCGACAAGTCTGGAGGCAAGGGTAAGTAACTGATTTGTCGGGTCAATTATCGTGATACTGAAGAGTTTGCTGCAGTCACCAAGTCGGCGGAGAAGGCGACCAAGAAGAAGTAAACGACTTAGACGCGGCGTCTCTTTCTCTCGGTCCTGCATCCTCGCTTTCATTCGTCTCATCTCGCATGGTATCTCTATATCTCGCAACTGTGTTCCTATCATCTCCATCATTGTTGTATTCACGATAACGAAGCATGTTGTCAGCCTTACTAGGTTGACGGCATATGTTCAGTAATGTCCCCCCGTTGTTGTGCGTCGAGAATGAGAAGTTTGAATCATTGTAGCGTTGCTCTCACCATATCAATACTTTGCTTGGCCAGTCTGTACACGTGAGCGTGAAGTGAAAGATTCCAGCGCTGAAGTGTGTGGATGTAGGCTGTCACGGCTACATACTGGACGATCAGCCTGTGGCTACTACACAGTATATTGGGGGTAAGGCGGAATTTGTTATGGAATCAGCAGACGTGCTCAATCTTGTTATCGTCGTTGGCGCGTTTCCCGAGGTCTCTGCCCACAGTACGTTCAAACACCTCCATCATGAAGCCGAAGAGGGATTTTGTGAGAGCAGCGTCCCAACGTCCTTTCGACGATTCGTCACGGATAAAGGCGTGCTGCGCTTGAACTTCAAGGAACTACCATGTGACAAGATGAGTGCGCGTTGAATAGAGGCGGTCAGTGCAAGCTCACAGAGGTCGTAACGTTAGCGTCCTCGAGTGCTTGCCGGATGAGGTTACGTCCCTCGCGAGGAACGTGTGTGTCCTGTCGCAGCGTTCATGAGGCCGTCTCCAACTCGGTCGCAATGAGCGCAACGGTACCCACCTGTTTGCCAAAGATCATCTGGAAGAGCGAAGCTGAGGTAGGCACAGGATCACGAAGGTAGGGGTCAGGAGGACGACGTACCACGAGCTCGCCCTTACCAGTCAGGTCACCGTTGCGGACGCGGACGAGGGTGTCGTCGTTCTTGCCCTTACCAAGGCTCGCGCTGTGGATGTCGGTCGCGAAGAAGCAAACGGAGGCCAGGACGCGGGGGTCGAATGCGGCCTGGGATCCAGAAGGCGGTCGGTCAGTCATAGGCGAGCACCGCACCGTCGTCGCGACCTACCCTGAACGCCTATTGTGAAACGCAGCAGATGACAGTCAGGACGCGTTGGACGACGCAGGGGGGTCCACGCACAAGATGGCCACCGAGACACATGCCTGTGGCTGTAGGCAGGATTAGATTGGGACCGATGGCAACTGAAGTCGAACGGGTTTAAGGCTTACCTGCGATCCTTCCGGTACAGTTCTTCAACGAACAGAGTAGGTCGATGGAAAGCGTTGCGTCCTATATGTGCGTATACAGTTGTGGCGTGTCGAAACAGACGAGTTGTAGGAATACTCTGCGGTGCGACTGACCTCATCGTACGCCGCCAGTTCCTTCTCGATCTGCGGGGGACTATGTCAGGGTGTATGCATACATGAAGCCGCTGCTGCGTACCTTATACTTGTTTCCTCTGTCAGTTCCTAGGTGTTGAGATAGATGAGTGCATGCATGCCTCCACCGAAGGCGGTTAGGTTACCTTCGACGTCGTACGGGATTGGGTCAGGACCCTCGAACTCATGATATGTCGATGGGCACGCTAGATCGCGTCTATTTGAGAATATCGTTGGTTACATTTGCAAGAAAAACATACCAACCACATATCCCTGGCTGGCGATCTGACCCGCGAAGCGTTCTACGGGACCTGTAACTTGGTAGATTTCGCTGAGGGGAGATTGTGGGAACGATCGTTCATGCACCCCCGGCTGTGCTCCTACCTGAAGCATACAACGCCTACAAAGAGTCACATCATACATATACAACATTGTATCCAGGCAGCGTGCACCATACCAGGGAACTTAGCATCGGGGTAGCCGGGCACTTTGGGTGCGATGACGAAGATTCTGATTGGGCGACCGTTCGGGTCGAGCTTCGTAGGGACGTCGTGGTACGTCTTGGTGATGAGCATGTTGGCAGCAACAATCCTGCGAGATCAGAGGTACTGCTACTCAGCCGTGGTGGTTGTGGACAAGCACGAGCCGCAGCCGTCGAGGCGCGCCGCCAGGAAGGCGGAAACGCGCGACGCGTCGGTCACGTGAAAGGGTGTCCTTGGCCGGCAGACGAACGTGCGTCGAAACTTTGCAGCCACAGCGGAGAGTGGCCCTGTCCTCGTCCGCCATGGCGTCCCTGGATGATGGACCGGGGCTACATATACCGCCCCGCGTCTGCGCGACGCACAGCCCGCCCTTTCGTCCCCCCCACCACGCAGGACAGCATGGTCGAGCCAGTCGCGAGAATCCGCCCGGTGGGGCCCGCCGACGAGAAGCTTGTCCGCTTCATGGTCGGCAAAGCGGAGATGGAGCCCATCGCACTTGCGAATAGGAGACGTAGGTCGTGTGCCAGAGCTCTCACACCTATGCTGACCAGGCCACTCCCTAGTGTATTCGAATCCACTCGTGCTCGGGTTGTGGGTCGGCTTGTCCGGCGTGTTTGTGCAGTACATGAATTGGTGGCCCAAGCCGGAGCACAGCATACTTGGATATCTCGCCCCCGTTCCGGCTTTCGGAACGCTTTCCATAGCCTTCATGTTCGCGATTGACTGGTGAGGTCCCCTACTTGCGGCATCTCTTTTCCCGCCTATTATTGACTGTGCGACTACAGGCTGAACCGCTGGGGCTTCGAAGACCGCACCGCCCACGTCCTTCGCCGTCCGGACCTTGTCGACCCGCCCGCGTACTACTCCCGTTCCCCGTCCTCCGGATTCTGGATACTGGAGTACGGCGAAAAGTTCGTCGGCATGATCGCCCTCGACGCCTCGCGGGACGCGGTCGCGGACGACGAAGTCACACCGGGGTCGCTCAAGAGGGACGGGGCCGGGCAGGTCAAGATGTCCAAGGGGACCGCCAAGGTCGCGACGATCCGCCACTTCTACGTCGAAGAACACTACCGGCGGGCGGGCATGCAGGACGACCTGCTCGAGCACGCCCTGAGGCACGCGTTCACGTCGGACACGAAGCTCGAGGGCGTGCGTGCGCAGGACTCGTCTCTCCGGGGATACATCAGCGCCGCTCTGCGGAAGCACGGGTTCGAGCTCGAGAGGAAGGCGGAGGCAGTGGGGGCGCTCCGGTGGGGGACCAGCATCCGGACACTGACTAGGAGTCGGTGGGCTGACTCGCAAAAGCAATGATATACGCGTCATCTCCATCACTTAGACGGATTTCATTCCAATTGATGCATACATATGGGTATCTGGGTATCATTCTGTTGTGTGCGACAGGACCTGCACAACGACTCTCCCCTTCTTCGCGCGTTGGTGTCGGCTGGTCAAGCTACTTGAGGAACCTGACGAGGTTCTCTGCCACAATCTGCCAATGACCGTCCCTCACCACCAAGTCGTGCCCAGCACCCTCGATGGTAACGACTTCAGCCTGGGGCACCCGCGCCTTGATCTTGCTCGCCTCGCCGTAAGGGACAATTTCGTCGTCCGTCCCCTGTATGCTGTACTTCAGCATACCTGATGCAAGCCACTGCGCAGCGCCAGACTGACGTGAATGACGAGCACTTGCGGGGGCTGCCGTGTGGGCCCTGCCGGCACCTGGGGGATCTTGTCGAAGGCTGCCTCCAGGCCGCGGATTGGGCCGTGCTCGAAGCACGACTGCAGGCTGCGTTTGTACCCGGGGAGGCTGCTGGCCTGCAGTTCGCGGATCTGCAGTGGGGTGAGCGACCGTAACGCTGCTGGTGACCCGGTGTGGCCCTTGCCTCTTTGTACTCCGGCACGCGTATAGTCTGTCATATGCATCTCAGTCAGAGCGACGTCCACCTGCGGTAGATCCATGTACCGGGGTTGACGAGCCGACGTGCTGCGAATGAAGCTGAGACGCTTGCGCTGTACATCGAGAATATGTGCATACACACACACACCTCATTCAGGCCTGGGGCAGCAGCGATCTTTATCAAACCGGCCGAAGAGATGAAGACGACCTTGCCGGCTACAAGGTGCGGCATGGATGAGGCGAACGCTGCGGCCACGCCGCCGCCCTGGAGAAGCAGAAGGACGTGAGGACATGGCGCATACTTGCACAGAGCGCAGAGACAGGCTGGCCATCGAGAAGCCGACAATGTGCGCGGTGTCCCAGCGTATATATTGAAGCAGGAGCGCAAGCTGGGTAATGAAGAGCGTCGGGCCAAAGGTTGTCTTCGGTGCCTCGGAGTACCCCTTTCCGTATAGGTCTAAAGAAAGAAGGACTCTTGCTCAGTCGTGCGATTGAGTACAGAGAGAAGTCGCATTACCGTAGACCAGTACGCGCAAGCCCTGCTCGGCGAGGTTCGGTGCGATATCCCTCCACGTGATGCCGGGAGTTGATATCCCATGAATAAGGGTCACCTGCATCCTCAATCGTATCATCCTGCCAGTGAGCATAGAAAGATGGCGAACCGACCTTAACTCCGTTCTCTGGTCCAAAGACCCAGTACCGGACGCGGCCGTGAGGGAGCTGGGCATAACTTCCTAGAAGGATACCATAGCACCAGCAGCCCAGATTTGTTCTTGACAGACTCTCACCATTTGGGAAGAGGTCTTCGGGGTATATCTGGCGAAGCCTGGAGGTCGGTGGGAGCACCTCCATGGAGTGATCCACGGGAAAAGGGAACTGATGTATGGTCAATCCGCCATGAGGATCGCTCTTGGAACAAATGTGAGAGCAAGTGAGACTGACATTGGTGAGGCTACTCATGATACTGTGTCTGTTGGCTCCGGACAAGGCTTGGTTAGGGGACCCGGGAGATGGTATGTGGAGGACGAGTACTCCTGGGAGGTTCAGGGTGCTTATCAACGGGCACCGGGTACCAACTGGGTGAGAACTATTTGCGCATCAATGATGGGCCTGGGAGAGAGAGCAGTCATGTGAACCGCAAGAAGGCGGGATATCCCCGTCGTCGGGCAGGAGTATACTTACATGCATGGGACCAAGTACGCGCGCCTACACACCCGTTTGCGCCTTCACGCGCCCCGACTTTCTCGGAGATCCGCACCTCGTCCTCCGCGCGCGCGTGGGCCCCGAGATCGTCGAAAATGCCGTCTCTCCTCTCTTCCGCCATCGCGCACCCCGCGCGCAACCAGCACCTACTCCTCCTGCAATCTTCCATAGCCCAGACATGTCTGCCAATCCTCCGCGAGGTCGTCCAGCAGGCAAGCGAACGCGCGCGCGAGATGACAGTGTTGTTTTGTCTCCTCTACCCGCCATCTAGTTTTGTAGACGGGTCGCATGCCGACTCGAATCGCGTACAGATCGTGGACAGGACATATGGTGTCCCAGGATACGATGACTCTGCAGGGCCCTCGCTCAAGGATGAAATCCTCGAGACCGTGCGTTCTGGTGAGGATCTCACATCCATACGAATGCAGCCCCAGAGTATTAACCGTTACCCCCAGCACCCGCCGGACCTCTGAACGTGATCATCGACTCTGTCGACACGCTCGCCTCCGACCTAGACTCCCACGCCGAATGCACGCGTCTGCTCTCCGAGCTCCTATTCATCGTCCGCACACGCGGCGGTAAGCCTCTTTGCACCCCAGGCACCGGCACACACGCTAACCCCGCCCGCCGCACAGGCCCCTCCCGCCTCACCCTGCACGTCCTCGCGCCCTCCCCGCTCCTCCCGCTCCTCACCCAGACGCGCTTCTCGCCCACGCTCACGCACCTCACCGCGCACCCGCCCGCGCTGCTCGCGCACCTCGCCACCGCGTACCTCACCCCGCCCCCGCCGCTCGCCGCGCCCGAGAAGTTCTGGGGGGTGTTCATTCCCATCGCCGAGCGCCACTACGAGTGTGAGAGGCTCGTGTTCGGTCCCGCGGGCGAGGGCGGTGCGCCCCCCGAGGCCGCCGTCGAGGTCCTCGTGCGCGGGGCCGCCGCAGACGGCGCGGGCAGGCGGCGCGGCGTCGAGCGCGTCCTGGAGGGCTGGTCGCCTGCCGCGGGCGGGCCGTGCGAACTGCGCGAGCTCGAGAGTTTGAAGGCGCTGTGGACGAAGAAGCCTATCTCCGAGGTAGGTCCTCGTGCTCGCCATGGGGGGTACACAGACTCACGGGACGTATGTCACTAGGCACAGGGTGCCCCCGACCCAACGCAAAACCTACCCTTCAACCTGAACCTGACGCCCGAGCAGCAGCGTTCACGAGCCCAAGTACCATTGCCATACGCACACAACGGTACGTTATGTACCACATTTGCCTGAGGATGCATCTGACTGATAGTCACAGGCAAACCTGCAGAGCAAAACGGGGTCCCTGCCGCCATCCTCTACGACCCTGATTCTGCCGACGACCTTGATGACGATGATCCAGATGAAGATCTGGATATATAAAGGAAGTGTTGTATGTTTCGGACAAGAAAGCAATGCATCGTATTTGTACATCATGATCTGTTGCGACCCCTCGAACCGCTACACATGGTATTGAACAGCTCGGCTATCATACATTGTATGGAACACAAAACACAAAATCCCGAAAGGCTAATGTCTGGCACGAACGAACACATTACAACCCTGTGGAAACGTCCTGATCGTACATCGTTCTGGTATGGCATCCGTTGGTATACATCTATGAGTCATGGCCGCCATCCCAGGGTTCAGAGCGGCTCCTCGCGCACTCTGCGAGCGATTTGGTCAAACTCGAATCCCAGCGCGCGCAAGAACCCGCGCTCCTCCTCCCGCTCCATCCGGCCCAGCTCGTCGTCCTCACCGTCCGACCAGGACCGCTCGAAGGACAGGCTCAAGCTTGGGCTGAACCGCAGCGTCTTTGTGACCGGCGTGCTCTCACCCCGGCCGACGAGCTGCGAGACGGCGCTCGTGCTAGCGCATCTCCCCATCGCGCTCGGCCTGAAGTGGTACGAGCCGGGGATGGAGAGGTCGTCCGTGTCGACGTAGCGGCTGTGCTCCACGCACGAGCCGAAACTGAACGTGCCGCTCGAGTGGTCCGGCGTGCGCGCGAAGCTCATACTGTCTAGGTCCGACTCGGGGCCGGGCGAGCAAGAACGATCCGCCTCGAAGCTGGATTGGTGGCGGTCCTCGCTGAGCTGTTCCTGGGCATCGAAGTATGCAGATCCTTCGCGGGAGCTGACACGGGATGAAGCTACGCTGAACCTGTTGCTGTGGGAGGTGTAGAGCGTCGGTGTTTGAGGATCTTGTATGTGCTGGACCATATCGAACGGAACACCTTGGGTGATAGTCGTCACCGTGTCTCCACGAGGGCGACGGAAGGTCGTCTTCGACACCTTCCTACTTGGCAATTCAGGTACGTCGTTTTCTCCCGGTCGTGAATTCAAGGTGTTCATCGCAACATGAGAACGCGAAGATCGCCTAGCCATCATGGACGAGAGGGAGAACCGCCGAGGGCGTTTCGCCTTTGGTGTAGTGGTTACGGGGTCCAGGTCAGGGGAGGCGTGGGGACCCGATGGCGCTGTTTGCGTGCGCACCCTCCTCGGCGACTCGTCAATTGAAGAGACGTCCTGGCTGTCCCGCGTGATCTGCACGCTCGGGAGCTCACCACCCCAGTAGTCCCCCCCGGTTGACTCATTGGGAGCAGTAGAGACCTGAGCTGACGGTGTTTGAAAGGAGGATTCGCCGTTGCGATGGATGCGCAGGCCAGACATGTGATCGTGGGGGAGGGCAGGGGGGAGCGGTGGGAGGGGGGGTCGAGGCATCATGGCCGACCGAAGCGTGTCCAGCCTCGACTTCGAGAGGGCGGACGACAATGAGAATCGTCGAGCTTTACGGTCATCTTCTACGACGCAGTCGTTGCCGTTGGATTGCGGAGCGGTTTGTGTGCGCTGACGACGCGGTCTCGGTGTGTGTGGCGAATCAGTTGGGTTTATCGACGTCCGAAATAGCGCGCCGCGTGATTGCTCGATGGGATCTTCTGCGGCGAATGTTTCAGAAGGGTGAGAGCTGGCGGTCCTGCTCACTGATGGACGCTTCAAGAATGCGGAGGAAAGATGGTCCGGATTTGAGGGGATGAAGACAGAGGGCACGGGTAAAGAACGGCGATGGTTGCGTAACAATTTGGCTCGAGGACTAGGTATAGGTATGGGATGCTCCTGATGTAGTGAGTAAAGGAATACAACATCGCAGGGTAGAACGTCAAGCGCTTACCGATTCGTACTCGATGTTGGTGATGGCAGTCGTAGTTGTCATAAGTCCATATGCAGGTATGCCGTCCACATGACCGGTTTTCTCCTTCGATGGACTGTCTCCTTTGCTCTTGAACAGGCCTCGGATGCGCTCTCCAAACTTGCGGACTTTGCCTAAGACGGGCTTCTTCGCGGACTTCGTGAGCTTGAGCTTTCTTGACGCGATCCTTTCGCCTACGTCCACTCTACTGACGACTGTGTTGGCCGGAGGGGCACGCGGGCTCTGGACGACAGTAGGTGGGGGAGCTGAACGCCGACGGGCACGAGCATCATCAATAGGGTCCACCGTTAGGCTGTCGTGAGCCTCTCGCAAGGGACTATGGAGCGGATAAGGTCGGAAATGGCCGAGAGAAACCTCCGAGACCTGCCTATATGCGTGGGGACGGAGTACCTCGGCGGCTCCGAGATCGTCCACGGCTGCAGGTGACCCAGAAAGGGATTGGACGGAGGGTGGGATAGACAAGGATGATCGTGAAGCCGACGAGGCGACTGCAGCGGCAAGTGCAAAGGCATCCATATCCGAAGCCGATGGCGAGATCTGTATGAAGTGACGACGGCTGCTATCGCCGCGTATATCGTCTCCACCGTCAGAAGGAGGCAGTATGAGGGAGTCAACGTCCGAGACCTGGAGGTTCGAGGGCAGTGACGCGATAGTGACCTGAGGAGAAGGCTCAGGTGATGCCTCTGTCACTGGATAGAAGTCGGTGGCGATGCAAGCTGGCGAGAAAACCGTGGACGAACGCAAGGATGACGGAGGATAGTCTCGTCTGGGCGAAGGAATGTCAAAGGAGGCAGGCGTCGAGCATGCTTCCGACGGTGGAGACGGTGGTGCTGGCGGCGACTCGTGGCATTCACGGGCCAGTGACAGTTTAGAAAGAGGGAGTTTCAGCGGAGGAAGACCAGGAACCATGTTAAGGAGAGGCGGGTCAAGGTACGGAGAAACGAAACGGTCCTGCGTAGATGGAGAAGGCGCAGGCTTCTCTAAGGAACCACCGGTACGTGGACCTCCAATGGATGCAGTGGAGGGACTGGAGTCCCGTCTACGTCTGTTGTCATCTAGAGAAGTCCGCCCACCCATCGAAGGGAGCGTTGGCCACCTCGCCAAGTCTGGGGTATTGAGCGCGCTGGACGCGGCACTTGAAAGCTACGAGCAAATACTTCAAGACAGATCCTGCACGTAGCCATACAATGACCGACCGTATTTTCTGTGAGCTGAGACATTCGCGAGTGTTGCGAATCACTCGTGGAGAGCGGCCCGAACTCCGGGCTCGCAGGGGTAGTCGGCGAGGGCGACTTGCCCTGCAATGACTGGGGGCCTGCATAGGTCCAACGTCTGTGGACCTTTGCGCCGAAAGGGCTGTTATCTCTCGCGTCGGACATGGCGGGGTAGGAGGCCGTGGACGCGTCTGGGTCGGACGCGTCCTGGGACCTGTTCGGCCACGCGCCGGGGAGGAAAGGAGTGGTCGGCTGGTGAGGAGAAAGCTGCCAGGACGAGGGGGACGCCATGGCGGTCGAGGAGAAGGTGGAGGTCAAGAGACAAGAAAGGCGGGGGCGCGTGCGGGGGCGAAACGGAGGACCAAATGGGACGGGGTGCAGTCGCAAACATGACACCTGCCATTCTTGGAACACACCGTCGATCCTCACAAACCTTCGAGGTCAGGAAGCGCCCATAGAGCGGCCCGTGTCAAGCCATGGCGGCTCTTCCGTTGTAGCACATCCCCATTCAGGGTTGGGGCGGCCCAGAACAGGCAGGGAAGTTGCCGCGTCGGGATGGCGCCGCCGCCGAGGAATGCGGGACGCCCTGTGGGGACATATGCATCCCAGTCAAAGCCGTACGACACTCGCCGCATCCATTAGCCGCATTTAACGCATAGACAACGCAGCAAAGACACTCGTCTATTTCACGCCGTACCGGCAGCGGACCTCTAGGATCTCTAGCGCCTATCCTCCCTCCCCGCTCACCTCCCGGAGCCCTCAGAGGTCGCCCTTGACCGCCTTGCTCACGCTCTCCGAGAAGTAGTCGATGTTGTGGTCGTTAAGGCCAGCCATCGAGATACGTCCGTCCGCCGTCATGTATATGTGCGCCTTCTCAGCCAGCGCCCTCGTCTGGGGCTGCGTCAGGCCGGTGAAGCTGTGCGGAACCATGAGCTCGGAAGGAGCACGTCGCATGTATCGGTCTCATACCTGAACATGCCAATCTGGCGCGTAATATGCTTCCAGTCACCGGGGGTGTTCAGGTGCACCAGGTTGTCGTGCAGACGGTTACGCATGTCGATGATGCGGCCCGCCATGTGCTTCACCTCGGTCTCCCAGAGACCGTACAGGTCCTTGTTGCGCAGGATCGTCGACGCAATACGCGCGCCGTGCAGGGGCGGGTTCGAGTACATCGGCCGGATGACGATCTTCAACTGGCTCTCAACGCGCGCGCGCTCCTCGGGGTCGGCAGTGACGAGCGAGAAGGCGCCGACGCGCTCGCCGTAAAGGCCCATGTTCTTGGCGAACGACTGCGCGAGCGCAATTTGGTGGCCCTCCGCGACGAAATGCCGCACCGCGAACGCGTCGTGGCTCGTGGAGCCAGACGCGAAGCCCTGGTACGCCATATCGAAGAAGGGGAAGAGCTTCTTCTCCTTCACAATGTCGGAGATCTCCTTCCACTGCTCCGGTGTGGGGTCGACACCCGTGGGGTTGTGCGCGCACGCGTGCAGAAGGACGATGGACTTCTCCGGCATGTTCTGCATATCGCGCGCGTCGTATGAGCGAATTAAGCGCGTGATTACGGGATGGGCTCACCTTGAGGTCCTCCTTCAGACCCTCGAAGTCGAGGCCAACGGTCTTCTTGTCAAAGTACCGATATTGCTTGACCTCAAGACCAGAGTCACGGAAGATGGGGGTGTGGTTGCCCCACGAAGGATTCGGGATGTAGATCGTCTTCGCTTCGGGGTAGAAGCGACCGAGGAACGCGCCACCAATGCGGAGCGCGCCTGTGCCCGAAATTGATTGCGTCACAGCAATCTAGTAGCAGTCCAAACGCCACGTTCAGGCAATGTTGCAACGCGAGATGCGCGGGAGAGAATACGCACAGCGTTCGTGTTGAGAGGCGAGCTCTCGGCACCGTACGCGAGCTTGGCCGCAGCCTGGGTGAACTCGGGAAGACCGGTGATGGGAAGGTACTCCTTGTCCGGGTTCTGCGCAACCAGGATCTCCTCCGCCTGCTTGACGGCGTTCAGGACATACGGCTTGCCGTTCTCATCACGGTATGCGCCGACACCGAGGTTGATTTTGCGGGGGTCCTTGTCCGCCTTGAACGCCTCGGTGACACCTACAGAGCCCGACATGGTCAGCTGTCCGTATATACTCGGCTGTAGACGCGTGATCGAGTGAATGTGGGGAAATCCCCTAAGTTTGGGTGCACCCGAGACCGCAGAAGTGCTGTACGTCGCACACGCGAAGCTCTCAATAGAGACAGAGAACGGTTCGCCGGGGCCTTTACCACTAACGATGCGCGAAGGATTGCCACGTACCCAGAATAGGATCGGGAGGACCAGCCGGGACCGCAGACCATACGGAAAGGGAGCCAGCGTAGCGGACGTGCTTGGGCGCAATGCGCGCGAGAGGTCGGGCAATGGCCTGCATTTCGACGGCGGGGAGACGAGGGAGGAGGGGGAGGTGGAGAAAGAGAAGGGAGGGAGGGCTGGTATATACTACAGAGCGGGGCAGGCAGAGTCACCTGTCCGAGAGGTCGGGGCAACACGCTTGATTTCGCGCCTGATTCGCACGGTGGCGGTAGAACGGCCGGGGCAGGTCCAGGACTGGTGCTCTAGAGCAGACCCTAACCTCACGTTGTGCCTTGTCCTAACCCTAACTTAGGCTTGAAGGCTAGATCTGATAACTTTGACTCTGCTCGACTCGGCTCTCGAGCGCGTCCCGGTCTATAAAACATCTCGGTCTCTGCACCGTGCCACCACATACACTAAACACCATGGCCGACTCAGAAGCCGTCCAGAACCCTCCCGCGCAGCAGCCGTAAGTCTATCTGACCACATCGGGTACAAAATGTTCACAGTACTCCGCTGTGCAGTGCCGCCGCAGAGGGCGCGGAGGCTCCTAAGGGGCCGTCCAAGAACGAACTGAAGAAACGCGCGAAGGAGGAGGAGAAAGCGCGCAAGGCCGCAGAGAAGGCCGCGAGGCAAGCGGAACTCGAAGCACAGAAGGCCGCCGCCGAAGTCGTGAGTGCTCACCCGAGCACCTAGCACTGACGACACTAATAGAATCGCATATAGGATTACGCGACGGCGTTTTATGGCAAGCTCCCGCTGAACCAGTCGCAGGCCCGCCCGAGGCGCGAGCGCGTCAAGATCGCCGACCTCAAGCCTGAGATGGACGGCCAGACTGTGCTCCTCCGCGCCCGCGTCCAGACGTCGCGCGCGCAGGGCAGCAAGATGGTCTTCCTCAACCTCCGTCAGCGCACTGACTCAGTTCAAGCGCTATTGTCGGTGGCCCCCGAAAAGGTCAGCAAACAGATGGCGAAGTGGGCTGCTGGTCTCGCCATCGAGAGTATTGTGCTCGCGGAGGGTGTGGTCAAGAAAGCGCCTGAGATTATCAAGAGCGCCACAGTAGGAGATGTCGAGCTGCATCTTACGCAGGTCAGCCCTGCACAATCGCGCCCTTACTGCACCAGTCGCTGATTGCGTGTACTTTCTAGCTGCACCTCATATCTGGTCTTGAGACCGTGCTGCCGTTCACCGTGGACGATGCAAACCGTCCAGAGCCTTCGGAGACGGAAGCGGAGGACGTCCAGTTCAAACGTGTGCTGCTCGACACGCGTTTAAACAACCGCGTTGTCGACCTCCGGACACAAACCAATCAAGCCGTCTTCAAGCTGCAGCACGCGATCGGCATCCTCTTCCGGGAGTTCCTGGAAGGCAAGGGATTCACCGAGATCCACAGCCCAAAACTCCAGGGTGCTGCCACTGAGTCTGGTGCATCCGTGTTCCAGGTCAGCTACTTCAAGGGTAAGCGAACGGCATCGCCACAAAGTGACATGGGTTCTCATGTATCACATAGGCAAGGCATTCCTTGCCCAATCTCCCCAGCTCGCGAAGCAAATGGCCATCGCGGCCGACTTTGAGCGGGTATACGAGATCGGCCCCGTCTTCCGTGCGGAGGATTCGAATACGCACCGGCACATGACCGAGTTCATCGGGCTCGATCTCGAGATGGCCATCGAGGAGCACTATCACGAAGTCATGGAGCTAATCGACGGGCTCTTCTTGCACATGTTCCGCAGTCTGAAGAAGACTTACGCGAACGAGATTGAGACCGTGCGCAAGCAATTCCCCGCGGAGGAATTCAAGTGGCGCGACGGTCCCGAGGGAACGCTCAAGCTGTCCTTCAAGGAGGCTGTTGACCTCCTCGTCGCGGACGGCGTCCCACGGGAGGAGCTCGACGACATTGAGTATGTCCGCCACGCGAATTGACGTGAACCGGGCTGACGTATGGATTGTCTAGCACCGCCAATGAGAAGCGTCTTGGCCGCATCGTTCGTGCCAAGTACGACACCGACTACTACATCATTGACAAATTCCCCATGGCCCTCCGTCCATTCTACACCATGCCCGACCCCGAGGACCCGGTATGTGTCCCAGATGATGTTGCATACCTCACGTTGGCTGAACTCTATGCATAGACGCTCTCCAACTCCTACGACTTCTTCATGCGCGGCGAGGAGATCCTCTCCGGCGCGCAGCGTGTGCACGACGCCAAGCTGCTCGCGGAGCAGATGCGCGCCAAGGGCATCGACCCCGCGTCGATGAGCTACTACCTCGACGCGTTCAAGCTCGGCTGCCCGCCGCACGGCGGAGGAGGCATCGGCCTCGAGCGCGTGCTCATGCTCTTCCTCAAGCTCAACAACATCCGCCGCGCGTCGCTCTTCCCCAGAGACCCCAAGCGGCTGGAGCCCTGAACGAGACGTGCACCCGCGCGCCGCCGCGGCGGACATGTCCGCTGTCTTCCGATCGATGTCGACCCAGAGGGGGTGACGGAGGCTCGGCCCCGAGACGGGCGGGGCGTAGAAGGGTGCTGCCATAGAGTGAGTGTGACATGTGACATGTGACGTTGAAGAGCAGTTGTACTACATGTACCATGATGTAACAATCCAACGCCGTCCCTCGGCCTGTCCGACATGCATCGCGAGGCGGCAAACGTTCTGTTGTATATCGCTCTGGCTGCAGTGTTCGAGTTCACCAGGTCTCTGCCCGCCGTCCGTTCAGTGCAGGGGAGCCAGCCGCCTCCGAGCCCGCCTCCGCCTCCGCCTCCGCCTCCCCGCTCTCCCCGCTCTCCCCCGCACGCCCGCACGCATTCCCCGCCGCAACCGCCAAGCAGTGCTGCAGCCCACGGGCCCGCTCTACGTCCGCAAGCGACCCCACCCCCCACCCCGCCCCGCTCCGCGCGCGAAGCCATCCACAGCCGTCCCCGACCACACGCCACGACCCGCACGACCGCCACGCCCCTCCCACGAATCGATGTACATCCGCGCCGAGCCCGACGCGCCCTCGCCCGCAGACGTCCTCTGCCCCCCATCCTACCCGCACTGCGCCCCCTCCCTCAGCGCCGGGCCCGCGCTCACGAACGTCAACGTCAACGCCGAGGGCGGCCCCGCCCCCGCCCACGCAGCGCCGTCAGCAACCTCCGTGGTCCCAACGCTCGCGACGGCCAACACGAGCGCCCCGGAAGCACTGGGCGCGCCGGCGGAGCCTGCGCCGCAGAGCGCGCTCGCGGCGGGCATCGCGCGCCTCGGGAAGCGCAACTTTGTCGGCATCGTCGTCCTCGCCGTCCTCGCCGCCGCCGCGCTCGTGCTCTGGCTCTCGTTCGGAAAGTGGCCCCGGCGCCGGATGCGCCGGCTCTGGCCCTCTCGCAGTCGCGCGGACGCCGTGGGCGCCCCACCCGCCGGGGTCCTCGGGAGCAGGGACGCAGACGGAGGCGCCGCCGCCGCCGCTGTGGCTGGAGAAGACGATGACGAAGACGAGGCGGGCGGGCGGAGGCGCGCGCTGGACGAGAAGCGCGAGCCGGGCCTGGCAGAGTGTCCTAGGACGCCGGAGTCGGGCGAGGTGGAGGTAGACACTCTGGAGAAAGGCCCCAGTGAGAGCTGGAAGAAGACGCGGCACGTACACTTTGCATGAGCACGACACCACTAGACACTTGTTGAGGGACGCTGCGCCGTGTTGCGCCACCTTGTGATACCCGTTCTTTTCCCGACACAGCCTGCAGACACCATCCTATTCGGCGCACACGCCATCTGCGCCAAAGAAGTGCATCTCAGATTTCACAGAGTGCCCGAAGCGGAGAAAGAGAAGGGATCGAGATATTTACACAGACACGTACCGTGCGCGAAGTGCTCAAATGAGGCTGTCCGAGGAGTAAGCGAGGGGAAACAGAGACTAGATCGAAAGGGCGGTGCGTACGATAAATGCAGCTAGATGGCGGGCGTGTGGATCGGGCCGGGATCTACGAACGGAGAGCAGCAGAAAACGATATAGGATAGGTAGCAATAACACAACAGGCAGAAGGGAGCAAATGGCTAAAAGATGGGGCGGGCGAGGGACTACTGTGGGGCGTGCCTGTGACGAACGATGGTGGTGGTGTATGGTGGGGAGAATACAATGCAAGGGTGCGTGCGATCATGCGATGCGATGCTTCCAACGACAAACTGCGGACGGCCATAGCTCAGCGCGCTTCTCGTTTAACTACACTCGATCAAGCAACGACGAACCGAATAGATATAGCCTTTGTTTACTTCTAACTTGCGATGTCCTCCTCCATCTCCTTTCATGACCGGCGCTCGCGTCGGCTCCGATGCCGTTCGGAACGCGAGTTGTTCACCATGCCGACGACGTTGGCAGGGATAGTGCCCCTCTCCAGAGCGGCAGCGATGACCTCAGCGGGGAGGTCGATCTGGGCACCTTCAGGGTAGGCATACGCGTCCAGCGGGGAGTACGCGGGGGGCTCCACGTTCAGCGCGTCCAGCTGCGCCGCGGACGAACTATCAGAGACATGAGCATTGTTGCCGATGGCACCAGTAGAACTTGAAGGAGCTAACGCCTGAAGATGGATGTCGCGTGGGCCGGGTGTAGGGAGGTCCCCGATGACGGGGGACTCGGGGGGAGGGTGGACATGGATAGCGAGGTCTGCACCTGAAACCGACGAACGGGAGCCCGTGCGCGCATGAGCGATGCTGAATGGCTGGGGTCGGGGAGTATTGAACTGGTTCGCACCTGCGCCCGCAGTGTCTCGAGAGGGCGGCGACTGAGACGTGTGGGAAGAGCCAGACGCAGACAACTCGTCCTCGTCGGGCCGAGGGCGGTCCCTTGGCGTCGGGGAGGGAGGGATGTTAGCATTAGGAGGTGCGTGGAACGGCAAGTCAGTTGGCGAGATGTACCTCCGGGAAGTGGACGGTCCGGCGGCATCAGATACCTCGGGCTCTTCCTCGAGGATCGGGGTGATGGGTGGTGGCGGGGTCTCGGGAGGGGAAGGGGAAGCCAAGGGACTGCCCCGAAGAGGCGAGGACTCGATGGGTGCAGAGGACGCCTGCCCGACTCGTGGTCTCCGCGAACGATGGGAGCGGCGCGACCGAGTAGAAGTACCAGCGGGGCTTGCTGGAGAGACGATACCACTATGCATGGGTGTCATGTCTCCGCCAGACGCGAGCAAGATGCTTCCTGCCTCACTACCGTAGGCCGGTGGTGGAGCGAGTGTGCCCTGGCTGGGAGCCAAACCCCACCTCTTGACGTTAGCCTCGATAAAGACAAATCCGGACTGCCCAAGATTGATGTGGATGCTGCACGGACCATCGGCGCCGACGGTAGGGAACAAGTTCCAGTTCGTCAGACCAGTGTATGCATCCTCCATTTTCCGCCCGTTCTTGGTGAAGAAGACCGTTCCGGAACGAGGACGGTATCCGACACCGAGAACGTCGCCCTCTTTGAGAGTGGTGCCGCATGCGGCGGCAGTGAAGGGGAAGTTGTGGGACTTGTCGCCGTTGGAGTGGTATGCGACCGAGTAGCGGCATAGCCCTGGGAGGCGGAACCATGGGTATGGTTTCGTGGCCAACCCGATGGCAACGTTCGTGGTAGGAGGAAGATCGAACATCTTGGCCTCCCAGTAATAGACCTCGTTCAGCTTTGGCAGAGGCAGATTGGACTGCACAGAGGACGCAGAGAGAGGATCGGGAAGGAACGTGAGCTCGGTACGAGCATGTACGAGCAAGGATGATAATGCCTCGAAATCGGGCTCGAACGACCAGGCACTAACACCTTTCTCCTGGATGGAGAGGAACTGGGAGAGGGTGATGTCTGTGGGCATAGAGTTTGGAGGATGCTGGAGCTGATACTCTGTCGGACACGCGTAAGTTGATGTATACGGAACACAGAGCGTGTTATCACGGGTTACCTTTGGAACGCAAGTATGCTCTTCTCTCCGACTCGCTAACGGTCTCCATCCAGCGGGACTCGACGCCCTCGAAGCCGCCCTCGCCCTCGATGAGATCTTCTCGACTCATGTCCACTGGACCGTCATGGTCGCGCAGCATAATGCCGCGTCGTCTGCGAAGGAGGATGACGCATACGAGGAATATGAGAAGGAGGAAGAGGAATGTGGAGAGGACGATAAGCATTGGGAGGAGGATGTAGAAGGCATCGCGAGAGCTGCTATTGCCAGGGGGCTGTGTGCGGTCTTCGAGGTCGTCGGAGGCGGCTATTCGAACATTGGGCAAGTTGTCCTGGATAGCGTTGATGCCGGCTGACAAGGACTCGGGAACATCCCCCCACTGCCAGCCGGCGGGAATTGGGAGAGCGGCGCGTCCTTGTGACGGGCTCATTGCTTCGGCGAGAAGGCAGGAGAGAAGAGCAAGCGAAAGCAGAGTCTACCAGAGCGGAGGAAGGCGGAGGAAGAAGGGGGAGAGGATGAGGATGAGGATGAGCAAGGAGGGCGATGTGGGAGTGCTCGAGAGAATCGGCCGCACACGCTTCCAAGTTCCAACTCCAGACCGGAACAGGCGCCCTCCAGCGGCTGCCCTGGCGCCGGCGGGCTGGCGGTGACGGAGCACGTCGGCGAGCACCGCCCGGCTGCGGCGCCCAGGCCAGCCGGAGCCCACCGAAGAGGCCGGTGCGAGAGAGAGCGGCACCGGAGCACGCTGACGTAAGGCAGAGTGTGGGGAGACGCCTCGAGGCCTGTGCGTCTGCTGCCCAGTCTGAGCTGAGCTGCGTCTGCGTCCGAGTGTACTGGCCTGAGCTGCTCTTTCGCCGCAGATCCTCTCCACCGTCCTCCCACCGCATGGCGCCGTCCTTCTCATGAACGCCTCACTCTCTCCCTCAAACTCACCCAGAGTCCGTCGCAGAGGCTCGACTCGCAGACCTCGCGCCGGCTCCCATCTCCCCCCTTTCACCCAGGAAAGCCACGATGCCGCGCTCTACGCTATCAGGCACTACCTCAAAGGCAGAACATCCTACGACACCTTCCCTGTCAGCTTCAGGTTGATTGTGCTCGACTCCAAACTAGAGGTCAAGAAAGCTCTCCAATGTCTTCTTCTCAACGGTACCCGTCTGCGAAGCTCCCCATTGCTTCCATTCGTTTAGCTCACACCCACCCAGGCGTCGTTTCAGCTCCGCTATGGAACAGCGAAAAGTCTTGCTTTGCCGGCATGTTCACCGTCTCCGACATCATCCATCTCATCCAGTACTACTACAAATGCTCTTCGTACGATGCTGCCGCAGCCGACGTCGAGACCTTCCGTCTAGAGTCATTGCGAGGTCTGTATATTCGCGTCTCTTTCCCATGCAATCATATTCACATCGATCCAGATATTGAGAGAACCCTCGGCGTTGACCCTCCCCCATTACTGCGCGAACATCCCTCCGCCTCCCTCTACGACGCGTCCAAGAGACTTATCCAGACACACGCCCGTCGCTTGCCCCTCCTCGACAACGACACCGAGACCGGTCACGAAGTCATCGTCTCTATCCTCACCCAATACCGCCTCCTCAAATTTGTCTCCATAAACGTCAGTCTTGGTACCTTGCTCTACCCTTCTGTGGTGCTGAGCGTCCCCTTGGCTTCCCTCTGATGTGTTGTGCAGTGCGGCAAGGAAATCCAGCAGTTGCACCTGCCCCTGCGCAAGCTCGGGATTGGTACCTATGTGAACCCTCCATCTATACCCCCAAACGGCGAGAAGCCTGAAGATTATAACCCCTTCCACCCCATTGCTACCGCAACGATGGACACTCCCGTCTTCGACGTTGTGCACATGTTCTCGGAACGCGGCATCTCCGCCGTACCCATCGTAGACTCGGAGGGTATCGTAGTTAACCTTTACGAGACCGTTGATGTCATTGTGAGTCGCGCGACCCCTGCTCTGGTCGCGAGAAGGGTTCTCAACATTTTGCCGACGCTCTTAGACTCTTGTGCGGCTCGGCGCCTACCAGTCGCTGGACCTGACGATCTCCGAAGCTCTGAACCAGCGATCTCCCGACTTCCCGGGTGTGGTGATATGCACTGCGTCGGATTCGCTGGGTACACTGATGCAGCTCATCAAGAAACGCCGTGTGCACCGGCTCGTGGTCGTAGAGGGAGAGGTATGTGATCATCTAATCCCGCCGAGACGAGCCTATTTCCTGACGAAGCTTCGCGACGCAGGAGGAAGAGCGGAAAGGTGGGAAGAAGGGACGGCTGCTCGGGATCATCACGCTCAGCGACGTCCTGCGCTATCTCATCGGCGAGGTCTCGATTGGCGAGAGCCAGCCCGAGTCTGCGGTACACACCGCACTGGCCACTCCCGCACCGGAGCCCGCGCCCTCAGAACCTGCGCCAGAACCCGCCCCCGAGCCGGACGCGCCGCCCCCAGCAGAAGAGATTGCTAAGGCACCGCCCACTGAAGACTCCCCGCCTCCACCTACAGAGGAGACACCGGAGGAGAAGCCTGCAGAGGGGGAGGCTGCCCCTGCGCCTGAGCCTGAAGGATGACCGAGGGTAGCCAGGCGGTGTGCAATGTGCATGCAGGAGAGTTGACCGTAGATGTAGCCTTACAGTTTCTGAATCTTTTGCTCTTTGCTTTGGACGCATCTGTACCAGTACACTGTTATCGTCTTTCAGCAGACGTGGAGGACGGAACGATCCCAACAGGCGCGGCCTGACTCGCGTGCATACATGTGCGAAATACGAGGCGCTTACGGCGCGATCAGTATTGGCGCTGAGCGCTGCTGTCGCGGACACAGACGCGGTACTGTAACTTGTAAGCGGCGCCTTGCCTCACGCTGCTGGGCCTGTCCACGCGAGGCGTGCCTTCACTCTCTCCCCGACCCTCACCATCCTCTCCGCCCGCCTGCCGGCCTGCCCGCCCCTTCCCGCCTGCGCGATGAGCACCGTCATCCAAGCGATCCACATACCCGCCTGGGAGGAGCGCACCGCACCGAAGCCGCACATTGTCTTCCGCATCGAGATCCAGGCGTCCGTGCGCTCCTGGCAGATGTGGCGCCGCTACTCCGAGTTCGCCGACCTGCACGTCGAGCTCACAAAGTCCGCGGGCGCGCCCCCGCCCGCGCCGCTCCCGCCCAAGCACGCGCTCGCGCTCTTCCGCTCGAGCACGAACCCCGCACTGCTCGAGGAGCGCCGCGCGGGGCTCGAGACCTACCTCCGCGCGATCCTCGCCGCGCGCGACGACCGCTGGCGCGACGCGTTCGCCTTTCGCGACTTCCTCGGCGTCCCCGTCGGCAAGAGCGACATCCACGGCGGCGGGGGTGGGAGCAGCAGCAGCAGCGGCGGCGGCCGCGCGGGCGGGGCGCGCCAGTTCTCGTCCGCGGCGTGGCTCGACGAGCACCAGGAGCTGCAGGCGCGCGTGCGCGACGTGCGCGCGGACATCAACCGGCGCGACGCGCTCGGCGACAGCGGCGACGTCGCGGGCTCGCACCAGGCGAACGTGCAGGCCAAGAAGAAGCTCGCCGGGCTCCTCTCGCGCGTCGGCGTGCTCGAGGACGGGCTGAAGGCGCTCGCGCTCGCGGGTTTGAGCGAGGGCGAGCTCCGGCGCAGGACGGACATGGTCGCACGCCTCCGGGACGACTGCGAGAAGCTTGCGAAGATCGTCACCGTCGCGCGCATGACCGCGCGCGGGCTCGGGTCCGCGGCGGAGCGCGCTCCTGCGTCCGAGTCCGACCGCGAGGCGCTGTTGGGCCCGTCGAGCGGCGGCGGCGGCATGCCGGGCGGGTTCGGCAGGCCGGTCGCGCGCGTGTTCGGGCAGAAGGCGCAGCCGCAGGAGACGGACCAGACGCGGCCGCTCGACAACCACGGGCTGTTGCAGCTGCAGCAGACGCAGGTGGACCAACAAGACGAGCAGCTCTCGCAGCTCACGACCGTCCTGCAACGGCAGAAGCAGCTCGGGCTCGCAATACACCAAGAGGTCTCGCAGCAGATCGAGGATCTGGACCTTTTGAACGACGAGGTTGATAGGGTGGGAGGCAAGCTCACGAGTGCGAAAAGGCAGATGAACAGGCTAGGGTAGCTGGTGCGTTTGGTTTGTTGGACGGTCAGCTTGGATTATGATATTACAGTCAATGTATTGTTTCCCCCGGGTACTAGACGGATGTACAGAGATAATGTGCACATTAACAGGTATCATGTGTGTCTATCGTGAGTCGTCCCTATGCCTCTGGTCCTGGTGCATCAAAAGCCGACCAACACCCTGCACGCTGTGGTCAGCCCAACGGATCAAAACGCGTGAGGTAACGACCGTACCTCGAAGCAAGCAATCATAATCCCGCACGCCGGCGCGATTTTGGTGATACGCGGTACGATGCCCGCATAAAGCGCAGATACCCCTTCCGTGCGGACAATCTCCATCACAAGCGGGATAGAAGACGTCGTCTTGCTGGTCGCAGACATGAGCATGGCCTGCCGTCGTGTCTTGAGGACGTCGAAGGGCGAAGTCAACAGCGCGGCAGTAGTGCCGCTAATTGCCCCGCTGGCGAACGCGATTCCGGCGCCCTCGTGTCCATGCGCTTCGAGTCTACTCTTGCATGACTCATATCCTGCCCAGTACAGGCCGCTGAATGGTACGTCTCGCCAGAGCGTGGGACCGAGACCACGCCATAGGTAGTGCCAGCCTCTTGCCTGGGCGAGGCTTCGTATTGACCTGAGCACTGACCGGAGGGTATGCGGGTGGTCGGGCGACGGTGGTGTTGACTGCAGATTTGTTCGGACGAGCTCCAGAGGCGACATGAGAGACGTGATGGTAGTACGCGCGATAATTCCAGCGGAAAGAGGGACGATGGTCTGTGGCAGGAGTGGGGGGAGGGTGACGCGAAGTAGGTGGTCATAGGTGAGCATGTAACATGTTGATGAAGGGACGCCTATGAGTCTGGTATAACCGCGCAAATCAGTCAGCCTCTTCTGCATCGTTTGTACAGGACACAGAGACCCACAGAGACGTTCCAGCGCCCTTCCACAGGCCTGCGATGCCTTCTGCGCGCCATACATGGCGGATGGCGTCGAAGAAGCCGTTCACCCGCTCTATCCTGTACACTCCATGGTCCCATATGCACACCACCTCACCCTCCACTGTCCGGACAAATGAGGACATGTTCCGCACACACGACGAGGGCGATGCCTGACAACATGTGTTTGGAGGCGGGTTCGGGAATAGTGGTTGTGCTTGCGGCGGAGGTTGCGTTTGTAGACGTGTCTTCACAACGTCGAAGGGGGTCACTGAACGTCCGTTAGCATCACTTCTCATGGGACTGACAGGTACTACTCACTGGTGAGAGCCGTGACCATGGAGCCCGTTGCGGCTGCAACAAGTTTCGCTTCGAACTCTTGCATGTTTCCGATGCACCAAACGACAACCAGGTAGAGACCAAGGAGTACAGAACAGAGGGATGAAGGGGAACAGAGGCACGCCGGCCTGGAGTGGAGGGGGGTTTGAGAGAGCGGGACGACTCGCACGGCGGTCAGGTAGATTCGGAATTGAGTGAACTTGGCCCACACCTGCGCCGACCAGATGCGTCATTCAAGCCTCTGTCTTATCTGATAAGTTTTCCTCCGCATGCGGCCGAATCTAAGCGCCCGAGGGCAACTTGACTCCGACGTCCGATACAGTACCTGTGGCAAGCCCGGCCAGTCACAGATGCCAGCACGGACTTACTCGCCGGTGGCCGTCATGGACGCGTACACACAGCGATCGAGACTTTCAGAAGCCATACTCGGTCTGGCATGAGCGTTAATGGATTATCGACAGAGCCGGCAGGTTAAGTACAACCAGTCTAAAATAAAAAGATGCAGTGACAACCCATGATGTGCAGAGGATAAAGAGAGTAAGGAGCGAACAGCTGATCGTAGGAACACAGAGTCTGCAACGGCGCGAGTGAGAGATACAGTAGAAAGAGCGTGCGCATGGTGCGTATGAGCAGGGCATGGAGATAGATCGAAAGTAAGGGATAATAAGACAGTATCACTTGGTTAGTGGGCGCGAATGTCAGAGGTCGGGATCTTCAGATGCGGGCGGTGTTAACTCTTGGACGCAGGGATGTGGAGGTTGATGGCTGCACATGGAGGCGTCAGGATGGCATTTATGCGAATGTGGCTGAGTGGACGTACCCCTGTACCACGTCAATGCGTCCGATGTTGACGGGGCCTCGAAGTATAATATGGCCTTGTTGTCAACCAAACGGAGAGCTATGCCACAACGTCAGACGCGGCATACAAACTCGCCAACACGACACTACTCACTGTTCCCGTGCACGATACTGGCGGGCTGGGGAAGGGTCTGCATCCGGAGCACAGCCCAGAGGTCAACGGAAGAGTGCGGGTCCTGCCCGTCAGAGGGGTCCCGACACAGCACCAGCAGATCGTTGCAGAGAATGCCGATGAGGGCCCGCGGGGTCAATTCTGGCGACAGACATTCGACCTCGATGGAGGACGCATCGCCTTGCGAGTCGATCACCTCGAACGCCACCGTTGCTTTCCTGACGACACGCGTCAGCTGCAGGGGGCCGTCCATGATCAGGCGGCTGTGATAGCATGAGATTCTGGTCGACATGAGGAACATATATATAATACTCACCGGTGGGGCTGTACGAGCGGGCTAGGGAACTTGCCCCGTATCCTCGACTGCCACTGCACGAGCTTGCGTCGTGACTCTGACTCGCGCTTGCCCTCGTTCATGTTCGTCGCAAGCGATGCGATTTCAGTGAGGGCACGATCGATAGGGTCGTCCATGTACTCGTACATCGGCGGGCTGCTGCGGACGAGCTCTTCGAGCTAGACGCACTGTGAGTCCGTATTGGCAGATGAAGCAAACTTGTAACTCACCAGGAGACGGTAGCGGGGTATGCGCTGAATAGGAAGCAAGAGGTAGCCCTCCAAGTTGAGCTGGGAGTGCCTGGGGTTCATGCGGCACCGCTTGAGGTACGTCTTGATTCGTTTCCGTTGGCTCGAGGTCAGGCTCGGGGTATTGCTAGACCCAGCAATACCATCGGTCGAGCTGGCGTTGCCCATGCCAGCAGACATGGCCAAACCAAGCCCCACCAACTGTGCGGTGCTCGACGACGGCGACATGGTCTGCGCGGGAGTAGCGTTGCTGGCCTTGTCCGAGGTCCACGTCTTAATGCGCTGCACAGAGTTGTCGAAGTTGCTAGGGCACATGTCAGACAACCTCGCGACCCGGAGATGCGTCGCACTCACTTGATGTACGTGGAGTACATTCTCATGAACGCCGCATGGGAGACGAAGGTGTTCGCCACATCCCGGGCCACGTACAGGGACAAGTGCCCGTCGTCACTGCCCTTGGGAGCTTGGCCCGGAACCAAGAGCGGTGCAGACGCCCGTTCGAGCGCGGGCAGGAAGCTTTCCCTGTGGAAGATAAACAGGGCCTCGAGCCCGCTGAACACCATCTTGCGCTCCTGCACGGGCACGACCGTGTCCTTGACCTGCCCGACACCGCCGAGCCCGTTGACCGGCGCAGAAGCGGGCTTGATATAGATGTCCACGAGCTCCTGCAGACCCTTGACGTACGTGCGCTCCGTCCTGCGGGAAAGACAAACATCGTGAGTTCACACGTAGAACGCATATAAGCAGTAGACGTACTCGACGATCTCCCGGATGACCCTCGCCCGCTTCGCCTTGTCATCCTTGTACTTCCGTTCATCGCCACCGCCGGAGCCCGTGCTGTCAGTGGTCGCCACGCTGTTGGTCTGCGTGGTGCTCCCGCTGCGCACACCGGTACGGCCCTCGGTCGATCGCAAGTTCACAGAGTCAGGTCTGGATGACGAGGACCCGCCCGAGCCGATCGACCCAATGGAGAGCTCGGACGGCAGCCGCCCGTTGTCTACCATAGTGGGCCGGCGTGACCGCGTGCCGGAGGACTGCGAATCAGGCGTGGTCATGCCGTACATGGATAGCGTCTGCGCCTGAGATCGGCTGAGGTCATGCATATCCCTCAGGTAGGACATGACGGAGCGCAGAGCACGAATCCGCGCTTCCCTCGCGCGTTCCTCCTCACGCCGTTGGATCTCCTCGTACGGGTCAACCTGCAGAGGACTGGGTAGCACAGGACTGGCTACGGGGGCTGCCGGGGCTGGGACTGGCACTGATACAGTCACCGTCTCCTCCTGCTCTTCGTTGCTGTTCGTAGCGGTGATACCAGGAACGAACTGCGATGCTGAGGGAATGGGGATGGGGGATACGTCTATGGGGAGGAAGCTTCTGCGCTTGTTCGCGCGTGAAGTAGGTTGTGGGGCGGAGGGCAAGAGCAAGCCGTTCGACGTAGCAGACCCGCCCTGCTTGGCCGCCTCGTTCGACATCTTCTTTAGTTGATCCAGCGGGGATGAGGTCATCTTGAGGATGTCATGCGAGTGCTTGCGTGACAGGCTGGGAGCGATAGGCATTCCTGGCGGTGGCGGCGCTTCATGTTGATGCTGAAGCAAGGTTCCGGTAGTGGAGATGCGGACGTCGAGAAGCGGCACGGAAGCGACGTGCTTCGGTGGAGGGGGGCGGGCGGGATGTGGCGATTGCTGGTATGGGGCTTGGGATTGGTGCAAGGAGGTGCGGGTGGGAACCGGAGGCTGGTCTCGCATCTTACCCATGGACATCTTCTTCAGGAAGCCCCAGCGGCTGCTCTTGTCCTTGTCGTCTTTCAACCGAGGGCGGGGAGGCAGCGCGTGGTCCATGGGATAGGGTTCTTCCTGCGGGAAGATGACCTTGTTCGGTAACGGAGGGACAGGCTCTTGTGCCTCGTCGTCAGTCGGACTGCCGAAGATAGTGCTGTCCACCGTGCGCCGTGCACGGCTGCTAATGGTAGGCGACATGGCCCCCGACGTGACGCCGAGGCTGGCGAACCTCCGGGGCACGGACTGACTATCGTTCGTCGGGACAGCCGTGGTGAGCAAGTTAGAGCTAGACGCGGATCCCCCGTAGTCATTGAGGGCGGCGCGCTGAGGGGACGAGGACGCCGACGCTGCCGTAGCAACCTTCAGCGCGCTACCGTTGTTCCGCCGCAACTCCCCTGCGCTCTTCATCCTGCGCACCTCCTTCTCCGGCTCCGCCGCGGCCCTAGCAAGGTCTGATGGCCCTGCCTCGCTGAACATCGACTTCGGACCCTTGCCGCTCGTGCGATTTTGGTCATAGTACGCGCGATTGGGTGTGGTCCTAGTGCGCGAAAGACCGGGCGATGGCACTTGCTCACCGGAGTTTGACATGGGCGCCGTCACTGACCGTGAGAGGGGAGGCGGCGCATGGGGGGAGGTCACTGTAAGATCCTCTTCCTCGTGACTAGCCCGGTCCGTCGGGTAGAGAGAATCATCCGTATCGCCGCCGTCGGTATTGCCCGTCATGACACTGCGCAGGCTTGCTGATGGGGGAGCGAACATAGGGGTGGGGGGTTGGTAGCCAGGCGAAAGTGGCGACCGAGAGAGCAAGGGTTCCATGAGAGCCTTCCAAGGCCCTTGGAATGGGTTGCCGTCCACGAGCAAAGTTTCCAGCGTGGTCAGCTCGCACAGCCAGCTGGGCAGAGAGTGCATCTTGTTCCTACGAATACTGAGAGTATGGAGCTTCTCAAGCGAGATTAGAGACTCTGGTAGGGTGTTGATGCCAGTAGAATCCACGATTAGGACGCGGAGGTTGGTGAGCGTTGCGAGGAAGGTCGGCAAAGCACGTAACGGGTTGTATGCGATGTTCAGCTCCTCCAAGTTGACACATGCAGACAGTGAAGGAGACAAAGCACTAAGGAAGTTCGCGGATATGTCCAGCGCGAGAAGGGAGCTACTGATTTGCGGTAGCGTGGAATTGAGAAAAGACGGCACAGCGTTTGGCGTTGGTGAGGACCCAATCAAGAGGTGGGTAGTGTCTTTGCGAGTGGGACACCGCCGTCAATATTGGCGTTCATGGGGAAGCACAGCAAAGGACGCGTACCTGGATGCACCTGGAGACGTACGACAGGCGTATCATCTCCTCTAAGGATAACTCCCCGTCCGTCCTCTGCCATGAGCGCGGCGCTAGTGGGCTCGTCGGGGACTTCTTCTTCCTCGACCTCGTCGTCGTCGAACGAGGGGTCATCGTCCAAGTCGTCGTCGCTGAGGCCTACTTCGTCCCGCTCGTCAGGACGTTGCCAACCCATGTCGAAACTTGGGGTAGCACGGAGCGGCGGGAGCGGCTTGTCGTGTGAGGGAGTGGGACCGTTGGCGAAAGACGATGATCGCGAACGGATGCTGTTCGCGTAGAAGTCCGACCACCGACCTTGATCGATGGGTGTCCTACCTTGAGACGCGGAAGAGGACGTGCCTGACTCTTGCGAGAGGAGCTGGACGACGGCGTCGGTGGTAATGCCCACTCCTACACCTCTTCCGGACTCGTCTTCACCACCCAGTGCTACGTGCACATGCCCGTAGTCACCTGACTTTGCGGACCCTGTATATGCGGACGAACGCGTTGATGCGGAAGATGAGTCTGCGGAGGACAACGCGGGGGTCGCAGAGCCAAGGTGCCAACGGGAGGGTCTATACGGATAAGGATCCGGAAACTGAGAGGGGTCGGGGAGGGCCGTCGTCGACGTGGAGGGCTGTGATGACTGGGAGTAACCGGAGTCAGAGAGCGTGCCTTCCTCGTCGTTGTTGGTGGCGAACGCGGTGTAGCCCAATGCTGAGAGCGACTGGGAGGAGACGACGGGAGGAGGGGTGAGGACAGAGGGACCGGTGTTTACGACGTAGCCGCTGGTCAGAGATACGCCTGGGGAGTGAGGGTCGTAGTCGGAGCTCCAGTCGTCCTGCGCGGGCGATACGGTTGAGGGTGTGGACGGGCTCTGTCTGTTGAGCATTGTATCCCGGTCTGGAGAGAGGGGGAAGGGGGAGAGCCCCGCGAAGTGGTACAAGCCGAGCTCTGAGGAGTGAAGCGAATCAGCGGCTGCGCTGCCTGGCGGGGGGACAGACGCGCAGAGAGAACAGGAAGCTTAAGGACCGTGGGTGCGGGCGCGGGGGAGATGGGAGACGGGAGACGGGAGGAGGGGAAGGGCTCGGTCAGGGCTCGAGGCTGGAGGGCGGGCGGGGGCAGAGACGGAAGGAAGGAATGCTGGTCGTGGGCGACTCTGCGCGCGCGCGGTAACCGTGGCGGGCGAGCCTTCGCAGACTTGTCCGGCTCGGCGCAAATTACCGCGAGGCCCCAGGGCCCCCGCTGCAGCCATCATCCCTCCTCGTCCTCTCCGGCTACGTACGTACACAATCTCATAACGCCCACTCACCGGACTTGCGCTGCTGTCTCCGCTTTTCCTCCACGTCCGCCCACACCCCAAGCACGGGACTGTCCAGCTCCTCGCTCTCGCCCCCATCGCCAGCCAGGGCGTGGTCGGCGTACGCTGAGTACAGCTCATCTTCTGTATCAGACCCGGACATCGAATCCGCGCTGCCTTGCTTGCTGTCCAAGAGGTCGCGGTGGTCGTCCGAAGTGATGTACAGCTGGAAAAGGACGAGGCGGAAGCCCAGGTGCACTCGCCGCCGACACAGAGCCTGAGTCTGGGTTGCCGTCGCTAGTAGTACTTGCTACAGCCGCCCTCGATCGCATGAGGCCTCCTTGCGAGTGCCCAGCACTACCTCCGCCGAGATCATCCATCACCGCACGATTGATCTGTATCAGGTTCGGTACAGCCCTCTCCTCCCCTTCCTAAGTTAAAGCCCTCTCAGTCGGCACCAGAACCGACAGCCTACTCGACATGTAGACCAGTTACACCCACCTCTTCGCATCGCAAGTAGCCCAGCAGCCTGACTACTTATAACAGCCTCCTTCCCAACCCAGCGGCAGCATGAGGCTCTCACTCCGTACCGCTGCATCACCATCAACCGTCTTCAACCCCTCCCCATGCATCACTGCATCAAAGGCGAGTCGGTGCCTCATGTCGGGATGTTGGCGCACGACGATTCACAGCAGTACGAGGATTTCCTCCCAGCCTCAGTTGCAACCCGCCATCCATCTGCGGGAGGGGGCGCAACTTCCTGCTCGCCGTTCCTTGTGGCTGCCAACTTTGGCTCGGCGCGCTGCGCAGCAGCGGGCCGGCGCAACATCGTACTAGCGCTCGCGACCGTCGCCGGCGCTCATTCCCAAATCGTCCGACCGAGGAGGGTCCTCCACCAACTGCAAATGCCGCTCTGCTGCGCTTGACATTGAGATCGACGAAGTTTTCAACCAATCACGGCCGTACAGCGGCCCGCCCTGGTTGCGGGCTCTGCGCAAAGGGCGAACGAACGCGCCCTCCGACTGCACAGGCCTCGTTCGTCGCAGTATCAGGAGGGGAGCACATCATGATAATCATGTCAACGCCAGAAACCAAGTGCTCACCATCACCGACTAGATGCCGCACCCGTCCGTGGCACTTCTGGCGCCTGAGGCCGGCTGCGACACCCATTTACGCAGGTTTGAGACATTGCTCTCCCTGACATGTCCATGACGTGCATCTCACACCCGCCCGACGTGGCCGTCTCTGATCTTCAGACCTCACTAGGGAAGGCTGGACGCAGTGATTGTAAGACCAGAACACCAGTACTCATAACGTGATGCACACGCCTGTCGTTGACCACATGCGCGCCCATGCATTGTGTACGACGGTCAATGTGGCAGACGTGCAAGGACGCCCACACGTCCCGATCGGAGGGCGTCCAAACGCCCTCCAATACGGCGGAGTGCATTCCCCAACATGCGCACAGACTTACTGATCACTTCGTCGCAAGCAGACCGGCCCGCCACTGGCAGGCGGCAAGCCCCCAAGCCCTTCCGCTGTCGGCCTGTCGCACTCACCATCAGAGCTCCAGAGGTCATCTGGACACGCCTGCACTCGGCCGTGACACAGCCCGGAAGTCATGGTCGTCGATGGCGGCTGCTGCGGTGGCCATTCCTGCGACCCGCGCCGCGCCAACGCACCGATGCATGCCTGCAGCCCATTCCATCCGGAACATGGGGACCGCTCGCCGCCGCTGCGTCCGGTGCGCGCGTCAGCGGCGGGCCCGGACTGGGAAGTCTGGGAGGCTCCCCCGGGGGTCCGGGGTCATGTGGGCGTTCTGCTGCGTCAGTGCTCGCAGTGCATGCGATCGCAGTCATCCTCTCCATGGCATGCACGAGCCTCGCCGGATTCGAGAGGCTGCGGTGTTGCTGGAAGGCAGAGAGATCTAGGCGGGCGTCCGAACCGCATCCTGCCGGATATTGAACATGAACGCAGACGCTCGGGATGATAGAACCCTCGCTGTGGTCGCCGAAGCGTGCGGCGTACATAATGATTCAGTACAGTACTTGAGGACTCACATGTGGACCTTTGAAAGGTAACCCTGTTGCTTGTTCCTGGCGCACAGCTGCACTTTAGGCTTTGTAGACCGCGACGGGAGAAAGAAGTTCGAAAGGAAAGCCGTTGGAGCGCGACACGCGCCTGCCGCCGAGCCGTTTCCAGGAACGGTCGGCGCCTGCGCGTATGTACGCGTCCCGCTGCCGTCTGGCTTACGACCTCGCCCCGACTCTCGTACCCGGGGGACGGTGTCATTGCGAGAGGATGGACCCCTTGGCGTCGGGCGAGACGCGGGAAAAGGCGAGCTGGAGTTTGCAACTTCTCAGAATCATCGATGACATCAAGCCAGGTCAGACATCCGGTGAGAAGACCAGCTCGGATCCAAAGGAGGGTCAGTACTTGCAGCCTCGCTCATCATGAAGATGCCGAGGTACTGGTATCGGACGTCCATTGCTATCCGGCAGAAAGAATACAAAACCGGTACTACATCTATAATACATCGACAGCGATTATGCTGTAGCAAGGGGTGATATCCGTGAGACGTGCATTAGATGGGATGTCGTAAGCATTACACGGCGAGGGGGAATATCGTCCACCCGACGGGACTTTTTACATCTGCATGAAAGAAGCCGGGACCGTGAGTGGACATGGCCTGTCGCCGTCGCAGGAGAAATACGTACCAGCCACTGCCAGAAGCGCTCGACCCAGTTCCTCGGAGGGGGCTCGTCGTAGCAGTCCGCCTCGACCTCCTTCAGACCGGTGATGAAGTCCATGTCCTCCGGCTTGACCATCGGCGTGCGCGTCCAGAGTTTCGCGCCGAAGTAGAGGATGGGGAACATCGCGAGTGGTATGTAGTTCGTGACGAACGTGTCCGTTTTCCAGTTGCCCTTGAGGAAGACGGACCAGCCGGAGAACTAGATGCGCGGCACGGAGATTAGCGGCTCGTCCGTGGTGGAGCATTGAGAAGATAGACTCACGATGCAAATGATCAGACACATGAACATTCCGTACCACGCAGCGTACGGTTGCAGGAAGTGCGCGTAAGGGAGCGTCTTCCGGTCGAAACCCTGGAGCTTGAAGCCCTTGTAGAAGCGGACGTATGTCACAGTGATTCCGAACCAGGTCATCAAGCCAGCGACGGACGTCACTGCAAAGCGACGTTAGCACCAGTCAGACTGAGGCGCAAGACGTGTCGTGTGTACTCACTGTTGACGAACCAGCCGAACACCTTGCCCGACCCGCTCGAGATGCCCATGTATGCAAGCGCGGAGAAAGACGCGCAGAATAGGAGGGATACCCAAGGGAGACCGTTCTTCGTGACCTTCAAGAACATTTTGGGTGCGTTGCCGACCATAGCGAGACCGTCTGGAGGGGATCAGTCAGTCAGCGGCATCTCCTTGCCTACAATACTGTAGTGACTCACAAAGAGCACGAGAACTCGTGTACAAGTCACTGGATGCAGCGGACCATGCGGAGGTGAGCAGGGAAGCGTTGATGACCTGTACAGTGTAAGCGACATGCAGTAAGCGAGTGTACGGCATCAACTTACAGATGGCAGGCCCGAAATGCCAGCAGTCTTGATGGCAATGACGAACGGCGACTTGCCGGCATCGGAAGTCGTCAGAGCAAGACTCGGGTCCGTGGAGGGGACAAGGAGACCGATGATGACAACACCGCCGATGTAGAAGAGCAGGATACGGACGTAGACGCGCTTGATAGCCTTGGGCAAATTGCGACGTGGATTCTTCGCCTCACCCGCTGCGATCTGCATATTCAGTCGGGTCAGCGCATATCAGGAGAGACGTGGTGTGACGTATGCTTACAGCAACGATCTCTGTGCCGATGAAGGAGAACGCAGCTTGTGTCAAGACGGCGAACCAGCCGAGGAACTGGCCCTTCGCGCCCCCAATGCCGTTGTACTGCACGAACGGACCAGGGTTTTTCCAGTAACGGAAGCCGAGGCGGTCGTGGTTGGGGCCACCTCCGAGGTCGAGGACGATCCCGAGAATGATCAGGCCGGTGATCGTGATCACCTTGATGGACCTATGGCTGCACGTTAAGCGTGCGAGGACAACGTGAATGTCGGACTGACGTACGCGAAGATAAACTCGCATTCGCCGTAGACACCGGCGCCGAAGAGGTTAATCGTGATGACCACGGCCAAACACATCGATATCCATGCCGCATTGTTGACCGATTTGTTCCAGTAGTTGATGAGGACAGCGGCGGCGCTAAGTTCCGCAGGCAGAATCACCGTCCAGTTATACCCTAGGGATTTGGTCAGTTGGCCCGCCGTGTGGGTACGCGAACAACGTCACACGCACAGTAATTCCAACCCTGTCGATGCCGGGATGCTGCGTCAGCAAGCGAATACGCAGACAGTGTCGCAATGGCACTGACCATAACGAATGAAAATGCAGGGTCTACGAAGCGCTCTGCGAGCTTGATATGACCGCCGGGTAGGGGGAGATATGCCACCATTTCTCCGAGAGAAATCTGCGGAGACGAAGCGAGGAATGTCAGCGACAGCTCTGCATGAGAGGTGGCCAACACCGACCATGACACTGTAGCAGACCGAACCGACGGCCATGTACCCAAGCAGAAGACCGATGGGACCTCCGCTCTGCAAAGAGGTTGCGGTACCCAAGAACAGACCGGTACCAATGACACCACCGATACTGTGGAGTGGAGGGGTCAATACGCGTCGCCATCGACGGAAGGGGGGGGGGGGGTCAACGGACCTAATCATGGCAACGTGCCTGTTCTTGAGCTGACGCTTGAGCTTGCCCTCACCCTGGACGGGTGCCATCTGGGACTCGGAGTCATAGTCACCAAAATGCTTCTCCACGACGGCCTCGCTGACGACATGCGAGTGGTTGACCTTGTCTTCGATGCCCATGATGGAGATTGACGCCAGAGACGGAAGGCGAAGGAGGAGGAGACGTGCGGGGTGGATCTTCTCTAAGCATGTGCTTCTGGCGGTCGTTGGTTTATATACTGCTGCTCATGTGGTGTCCTGGCGTCTACAAGGATGGACAGTCGGGCGCTTGCTCTGTGGGGGAGATAGAGCCGGCAGAAAAATTTGTCCGAGATATGGCTGAGCGCAAGCCTCGCCAAGGCATCCGCTGCACCGCCATCACTCGCCTGGTCGTACGCGTGCCAGCTCCGTGAGCTCACATGCGTCCCAGGAAAATCCAGCTGGAGTATTTGTCGAGCAAAGGAGTCGGTTCGCGCACGTTCCGGGGGCTTCTCACTGCTGCCAGAGAGCACAGGCGAGCTGTCCATGTCAGCTGCGACGAGCGGAGCGGAGGAATCGGCGTCAGTAATCTTGCGGGGGCGCTATCAATTTCCGGATTGAGGCTGCCCCTCCTGAACGCTTCAGCCGGTGCGGGGTAAGATCCCAGGCCAATCGGTCCCACCCTTTGCATATCGCGTCGCGGTCGTCGTCCGGAATGATAAGTGCACGCCAGGTGCGATAGGCGTGATGGAATGCAGCTGGAGGCGCACCTTGCAGACCGCCGACGCTCGCGCCCGCCCGCGGTGCTGTCCTCGAGCAGGCTCGCGCGCGGCGGTGCCAAGCAGGAGTCTGGCGTTCGAGGACCCGCCCGTGCGCGTCGGGATTCGGGCAGAGGCCTCGAGAACACGTCCACAGCTAATCGGGACATCTCGTTTCCCGCGATCGTCGATCGAACCCTGACCGGTCACGGGCGCCAACGCCACCGCTACGAGTGTGTCCACCCCATACACGCTTTCTGCACACGCCCCCTCGTCCCCCTCGACGTCGTCGCGCCCCATCTCCGCCCTCTCCGCCCGTCCACAGTGTCGAAATCGGCGGTCGCGGGCCCCACGTCCTGCACATCATCCGTGCCATCACTCGCCAATCCTACTGAATGGCTGCGTGTGCTCACCTGCCTCCCTGTCAGTGTGCTGCGTTGATGCGCCTTGGTCATCGCATTCCGTCCCGGCGGCTCTCACGATCTGTGCGGATATGGGGTAGTCCAGGCACGACCGACGGACCCACAGAGAGTGATCTTTCCGCGGTGCCCTCATGCAATCTTCGTCTACGGAGGGCCCCAACGCTAAGCGGATAAGCACCGTGGCTTGGAGACTATAGATACAACCCACGACGAGCACAACCAGGAACACGATAACCACGGACCCAACTCCCCGGGTGAACTTACACAACCTGTCAGCTTCAGAACGTCCTCGCCACCATCATACACCGGTCTGGCACCGCCGCCCGTCACGATACATTTCTTGGCCGAAGGAGACTAGACCCAGGGGAACTACCACGCCAGAAAGACCGGCTACATTCGCTGCTCCTGAGGAGACACGCCCAGGATCGTTCGTACCTCCATCTCCTCGTGCCAGTCACGCTCGTCGGATGCTGACATCGACGGATGATCAGCGCCCCCGTTCTCCCGTGCCTCCAAGTGGGCCATGTTCCGGGAGTCACGCGACGACGAGGACGAGGACGAGGACGCGTCCTCGCGGAGCATGCTTTCCGTCGAGAGGACGAGCGACGTCGAGGACGCGGCGAGGTCTTCGGGTGTGATACCAGCACCGTCCGATAGCGCTGCGCGGTCTGAATGGGTGGTCGTCGTCCCACGCCCCCCTGTCGAGGACCCGACCCCGAACTCTGGCGCGTCTCTGTCGTGCGCCGTCTGTCCAGGGGAGCCTGAGGGATCGATCTCCGCAGGGCCGGGACTAGGCGGTCGTCCGGCATTTTGCTTGGCAGCCCGCTTCAGCAACGACGCGGCTGCGGCCGCGTCGATTTCGTCGTCGCTGATACCTATCTCCTTCTCCCAGAGGGCGAGGTCGTAGGACACCGTCTTGATGGGCGGCGTCGGTTTGAGGATGCTGCGGGGAGGCGCGGCGTCGGCGGCGCCAGGCTGCGCGCGGGCGGCTGCAGCGGGGGGCCGCGCGTAATCGGCCTCGGTGGGCGGATTGTGGGCTACGACGTTGTCGGAAAAGCGCACTGGCCGGTCCTCTGCTAGTGCAGCCGCCCGGTCCTCTTTGATACGCCGCTTCTTCTCCCGCCGGCACTGGTCCAGCGTGCGCGGGTTCTCTGCCTCCTCCCGTTTGCGCTTGAGGGCGCCGAGGGAGATGTGCGTGCCGTGTGGGACCCACCGTTTGAAAGCCGGCCAGTGCGATATTCGGGTATCCGTGCGGTGGTATGGGAGGCCCTGCTGCGAACACACCATCGCGTTCTCGTTCCTGATATGGATGATGCGGAAGGTGTCCCTGGACGCCTCCCACGGCGGATAGGGGAAGTAGTACCCGCGCGGGCCGGTGTACTCTTCATATGCAAAGTCCCGTACGGAGTCCGGCTGGGTCTTTGCGTTCTGTGTGGCCGCGGCGGGCAGGAGCGTATCCGACATACTATCGTTGTACGAGGTGGTTGTACCTGTGTGGCCTCGATTAGCTTTGAACCACTATAGGACTAATTTTCACTTACGTGGATAAGAGGGCGGGGGCGAAGAAGATCGAGCAGTTTCCTCCCCTCGCGCACGTTTCGAGGGCTGAGACCCTCCTTCATCATCCCGCTCCTTTCGTTTCTGCGATCGCTGCTCTGAAGACCCAGAAGGCTCGGGGGACCTAGAACGATGGCGACCAATCCAGGGAGAAGCGTTCTCCTCGGCTACGTACTCTTCTATTGCCTGCACGGTGCCGCGGAACGAGTCTATGACGCGGTACCCCTCGTCCCGGGCCAGCCCAGGGGCGATGTACCGCCGTGGCACCTCGTCAAGCGAGTTGATCCAGGACCGCTTCCACACGTCCAGCGGCGGCGGCGGCTCCGACACGTCCTCGAGCAGCGGCTTCTCCTCCGGGTCGAACCGCTGGCGGCGGCGGATATTGCGCTTCTCGAGCTCCTCGGCGCGCATCACCTTCGCGTGCTCGCGCGCGCGCGCGCCGTGGTAGTTGAGCTTGTACATCACCTGCCGGAGCTCCATGTCGAGCTCGCGCTTGTCCGCGCGGAGGAGCCCGACCGCGGGGAGCGGGGAGCGCGCGCGGGCGTGGTGGAAGTTGATGAGTTGACAACACCCGTGCCCGTTGATGAGCATGTTGCGCAGCTCTGGGGCGCCGTGCAGGATGCCCCTGTGGTGGAGCATGAGGTACGCGTTCACCACGCTCAGCTTCAGGACGTCGGGCATGTCGGACGAGGCCTCGATCCAGAAGGATTCGTGTGGTGGCTCGAAGGCGAGCGTGACCGCGGTGGCACTCTCGTAGATATTGATGAGCTTCGGTACTATGACGCCTTGGAGATCACGCAGGTATCTTGGCGAAGAGAATAGCTTGAGCTTGATCCGAGAAACTCATGTTAGCGATGCCGGATATATGATTATGAGCTGGTGCACACCTCGGAGTGGAACCCTTTCCACTGAGAGCGAGTAGCGCGCAACCAGCTGACGTGAATATAGATCAGCCGAGAAAGCCAATATAGGAGAGAGAATGGACAGCACCTCTTACTGATGTAGTTCACGTCGTACGTACCTATCGACCCTCTCATCAGGCTCATCGTGAAGGTAGCTTCACCTATAGCTGAAGTTCATGAACGACTCCAGCAATCGGATAAGATGAGCATACGTTGCATATGACACGCTAGCGAGGTGTTCCATAGGGGTTGGTCGCAGGTCCATTCCCAATTCGAGAGGGGTTCATAGGCCGGCTGGTCGAGAATTTCTCCAGGAATCTCCGGGGCGGTGTACTCCTCGTCTTCGTCGTCGCTGCTGTCCATGTTGGGAGGTGGTCTACTGGGACCACTGGGTGCAATTGTGACACGGCTCTTGTCCTGGCAGAGTCGTGGAGTAGGATGTGGCGGCGACGGTGGCGCAGGAATGTAGCGCGCGTTCAATGCTTTCTGGAACAGATTCGTGAAGGAGCCGTGAGGCTCCAGGTCTGGCGTGACCGCCCGATGTATCCGTCGATGTTGCGGCACTATCCTGCGCCTCGAAATGTCTGCCGTCACCGGTACGGGATTGCGGACCCGCTCTGGTATGCGGGGCTTCGGTCTGTCTATCTGTGGCGCTGCAACGGCCGGCGGATCGCGGGGGCGCGCCCAGGACGTGAGGAAGGCGAACATGCTAGAGTCTGAACGGAGGGGGAGACGGTGGTGGTGGTATGTGTGCAGGATCGCGCGGGGGATGAGGGAGGATTATTAGCCATCCGCGGTTTTTGTCTGTCGAGCGCTGAGATGCGCCACTGCGGCAAGCGCGACGCCTTGTGTCGATAATGGTCATCCTGGAACTCGCCGATGGCACATGCATCCCGCGCGCGAGGCAGCCTTGTTGTTTCTTTAGCGCCCGCAACCTTTCCACGCACAGCCACCGGTCCGCCCCGAGACCGGATTTGGCCGGGAACCCTGTGGCGTCGTCGTTCAACCGCCTCCGTCTATCCTCGGTCCACCATCTTGCCGGAGCATCGTTCTGTACAAGACGAGAGCCTTTTCCTTTCGACTGATTGACTTCATGACTGGACTTAAAGCACCGTAGATTGTCAGGCTCGCTCTGCAGCCCGGTAGTTTCTCATACTTCCCTGAGAGCCCGCACTCTGACTGGCGAGTCGCAACTTCCCTTCCGACAACAACTCTTGTACGCCCATGACGAGGTACTTCTTGGCCTTTGAGGGATGTCTTACTCTCTATACGAGGTTACATGGCGGATACTGCTTCTCGTCAGCTGTGGTCATTGAAGAGTCGAGGTGCCTCACATGTGGCCCGCTCGGTTTCTCCGGATAGCTACGACATCAGACAACACCAAGTGGTCTTCAGGTACCGCAGAACGTCGAATCCGTTCGGCCACCACTTTCCGTGGTCAACTGACCTAGGTGACTGTCTTCATGCGTGGTTCAACATCTTCCCGGCACGCTCATGAGCCAACTTCCGTACGACTCTGGCTCGACTAGTACTGTCCTGAGCGCATGTGATCAGCGTTCTCCTTGTGCTACTGCTTGCTTCCATCCTCTAGGCTTCTCGGATACCGATTTGCATTGACACACAGGCCGACAGGCTCAGACACTGCAACATTTGCCTCTCAGTGCCCCACCCTCGGTATGACCGTCAGAGCATGGCTCTTCTCGCTCTCGGCGGTTGAACAGTAGCAGCCGGAATAGAAACGGTACAGCCTTTCACCTCTGTAAGGATCCAGGTATGCGTTGTCGCGTCTCTCAGCTCGCAGAAACTTACGCCAACATTTGACCCCCATCAAGAGTCGCACGTTGAAGTAGCATGAACGGCACAGCCTCGGAACCTGCACCTTCTTCACGAAGCTTCGGAGAATCAACCATCTTCGAACATACTCTCCAAATATGCTCTTGGGACTCTCGCGTTGGGTCGGAACGTGACTGTTCTTGCGCTTATACCTCGGCCGCCCTGTGGTACGTCGCGGTTTACTCGGGGGCAATAAGCATGTTCCCTCTGCACCCGGATACCCTAGTCGACGTCGACCAGGCATATAATGGATCTCTCCTGGCGGTGTGCTCTCTAGGCCGGTGGACGCTGTCTAGCAACCATGCTCCGCTCGACTGTACTCGCTGTCGTATCACTATCTGCTGTGGCGACCTTGGTCTCTGCGGTCTCCTCTCAGTCGTACACATGGAAGAACGTCAAAATCGGTGGCGGTGGCGGGTTTGTCCCCAACATCGTCTTCAACCCATCGCAGAAGGGCCTGGCCTTTGCACGCACTGACATAGGCGGCGCGTACAAGCTGAACGCAGACGACTCCTGGACGCCTCTCCTCGACTTTGTCGACGATGCACGATGGAACTACTGGGGCGTCGATGCGCTGGCTTCGGATCCAGTTGACCCGAACCGCTTGTACCTTGTAGGTTTGCCTGGCGCATACGCTATGGGCCATAGCTAAGTTATCATCGCAGGCAACGGGAATGTACACGAATTCGTGGGACCCAAACAATGGCCAGATCTTGATCTCTACCGACCAAGGCAAATCTTTCACCCCGTCTAGCCTGCCATTCAAGGTTGGCGGAAACATGCCCGGTCGTGGCATGGGCGAGGTAGGCTTCCTCTCTCATGTCTAGAACGTGTTAGTCGTCTAACCGAATTCGCGTTGCATGAAGCGTCTCGCTGTCGACCCGAACAGTAACAATGTGTTGTACTTTGGTGCCCGGAGCGGGAACGGGTTGTGGAAATCCACTGATTTCGGTAAGACATGGAGTCAGGTAAAGAGCTTCCCGAGCGTAGGTAAGTATCCTGAACGTCCGGATGTCATGAATAGTGTGATCTGACAAGGTAATTGACAAGGGACCTACGTTCCGGACCCCACGGATACCACCGGGTACAACAACGACATCATGGGTTTGTCTTGGGTGACATTCGACACCACCTCCGGCTTGTCTGGCAAGGCGACGCCCAGGATCTTCGTTGGTGTTGCAAACAAGGGCTCGGACAACATTTTCGTATCCACTGACGCTGGTGCGACTTGTGAGTAGTTGTGCACTCCTGGGGCACAACGCTTTGAAACCCAGCCGTATTGCAGGGAGTGCGGTTGCCGGTCAAAACAATACCTTCATCCCCCACAAGGGAGTTCTATCGCCTGCTGAGAAAGCCCTGTACATATCCTACTCTGATGGTGCTGGGCCTTACGATGGTACCACAGTCAGTACCGCAGTAATCTGAGGTAGTGTATCACGTCTCACCTGCCTTGTAGGGGAGCGTGTACAAGTACGACCTCGCATCGGGGACCTTTACTGACATAACACCTGTTTCTGGAGGTAAGTATTATGAACGTAGAAGATACAACTACTGACAAACCTCACCCAGGCGACCTCTACTTCGGCTTCGGGTACGTAGATGCTCGTGATGCTAGACGGCGTGCACTAACCTCTGTTCAGTGGTGTCGCCGTGGACCTGCAGAGACCGGGCACCATCATGGTCGCTGCTCTCAACTCTTGGTGGCCAGACGGGCAAATATTCCGTTCGACCGACGGCGGCAAGACTTGGACCGGCCTGTGGGCATGGGAATCGTACCCGACGCTCAACCGCTACTACACATACGACGACACCCTCGCGCCCTGGATCGGCCCCGACCTGACGTCCTCGGACCTCGTCATGCAAATTGGGTGCATGATGGAGGGACTCTCCATCGACCCCTTCGACTCGAACCACTGGCTGTATGGGACCGGCGAGACTATCTATGGCGGGCACGACCTTCTAAAGTGGGATACTGCCGACCGCAACATCACCCTCAAGTCGCTTGCCGACGGCGTAGAAGAGACTTCTGTACAAGGCCTCATTTCGCCGCCGGTCGGCGCCCATCTCATCTCTGCCATTGGCGACGTCGACGGTGCGGTTCTCTTCCCTGATGTCTGCCATGGAATATACTCACTGAATGACTACGTTCTCAGGGTTCGTTCACACCGACCTCGACTCGCCGCCGCTCGTCTCGTTTGCGAACCCGACCTACTCCAGCTCTTCCGACATCGACTACGCCGGCAACGTCCCGGCGACAATTGTCCGCCTCGGCACTACAACAGACGGGTCGCAGGGAAAACAGGTCGCCATCTCTACTGACTCTGGAAGCACCTGGTAGGGCACGCAATGAGCACAGTTGCATGATGACAGCCGTTCACTAAGCGGGTATCCTAGGTCTCAAGACTACGGTGCTCCCGACGACATCGCAGGTGGCAAGGTCGCGATCTCCGCCGATGGCGACACGGTCCTCTGGAAGACGGGCAGCAATACCATTCTCGTCTCGCAGTACACAAACCCGTTCTCCGCAGTCTCTTCCCTGCCGTCCGACGCCGCCATCGCGTCGGACAAGAAGAACAACTCCATCTTCTACGGCGCCTCCGGCTCGAAGTTCTATCTGTCCACGGACGGCGGTAAGACGTTCGCTGCGCAGGGAAGCCTCGGCTCCTCCACATCCCCATTCAAGGTCGTCGTGCATCCGAACGTGACCGGAGACGTCTGGGTCTCCACCGACAAGGGCCTCTTCCACTCCACCGACACCGGTTCGACCTTCACCGCTGTCCCTGGCGTCTTGCAGGCCTGTGCCATCGCGCTCGGCGCGCCAAAGTCTGCTGGTGGTTACCCCGCGATCTTCGCAGCAGCGAATATCGGCGGCGTTGGCTACTTCCGCTCGGACGACGCTGGCGCGAACTGGATCAAGATCAACGACGCCGCGCATGGATTCGGATCGGCGAGCGCGAACGTCATCGCTGCCGACTTGCGCATCTACGGAAGGTGAGCTCTTGCCGTTCCAACCGGTGGTGGCGGGTTCTGAAGACCAACAATTGTAGGGTCTACATCGGCACGAACGGACGCGGCATCTTCTACGGAGATGTAGCGGGTTCTGCCCCTGCACCCACCGCAACCGCACCTGTTTCGTCTACGGCGTCTGCTCCGGCGCCGTCGTCCACGCAGCCGGCTTCGTCTTCCGCACCGGTGACGACGCCTGTGTCGACTCGTCCGGCTTCGACCTCAGTGTCCGCCCCGGTGTCTTCGGCGCCCGCACCCACGGCCACGGCAGTAGCACCTACCTATGGCCAATGCGGCGGCATCAACTGGACGGGTCCGACCGCGTGTGCTGGTACGTAAACTGCGAAGCGGATCGATTGTGTGCTCTGACTCGTACATCCGCAGCGGGATCGACTTGCGTGGTACAGAATGACTGTGAGTGAGAAAAGGTTTGCTCTGCGACTCTCGCTGACACGACCGCAGTCTACTTCCAATGCGTCCCTTCTTGATCGGGTCCAGGATGCAGATTTGGTGCGAGTGCAATGCGTGGTGTACATTTGGTGGCGTTGTCCCATGTCAGCACATAACAGGTTTCGCACGTCGCACGAGCGTATACTTGGTTGAATGGTCGTATGGACCCCGCTCGAAAACTTCAGGTGTTCTTCCACTCTTCCTCCCAGACCTGCGGGGTCGCGCATCGCATTCAGCCACACGTTGTGGAGCGTTGTGGAGGTGCGGCCTACCTCGAAGAAGCGGCGCCTGTCGCCCACTCTCACACCCCTGCAGCTCGTGAGGTCCAGCTTCTCGAGTCGCTCGCATGCATCGATCATCGGGAACAGACCGGCACCTAACAAGGGACAGGCGTCAGATGTCTCAACGGCGGCCGTTGGGTGTGAAGGGCGTACTTGTGAACTTCGTGCCGGCGAGTTCCAACGTTTGCAGATGGACACATGCTGATAGGTACGGGGCGGCGGTATCGTCCACTGAAGTGTTGTTCAAGTTCAGATGGAGCAACTGAGGCGGACCTTCATCCACGCCATCGGGATGGGCGAGACCCTCCAGATGGAATGAGCGCAGAGAAGGGATGTTCGCCAGATTGAGTTGCTGCGGACAGTTATGAGCACGACGGAGCGCATCTGCATCGTACCACCCTCACCTTGCATCGCCGGCCGACTCTGCGGACGAAGTACGAGAGCGCGGAGTCCGGGCCCCGCCGTCCTGCGAACCCCAGCTTGGTGTTCCCGACCAGGTTCACGCGCTCTAAATCGGGGCAGTCCTCGAGGATGTCCGTCAACGAACGCAGCGCGTCGTCCGTCAAAGTCATAACGGACGTGTTGGAAATCGCTGCGCTCGTGCCTTGGCCCTCGCCCAAGGCGCCGATAGCTAGAACTTTCAGCTTGCGAAGGGGGGACACGAGAGCTAGCAATTCGGTGGTGGATAACATTGTCGACGTCAGAACGAGCTTCTCCAGAAGGTGCGCGGAGGGCGCGGGCGGTCTCTTGACCGGCGTGAAGGACAGGTCAAGTCGCTCCAGATTGGAGCAGGCAAGCAGCACCGGGATGAGGACGGCGGAAGTGAGCGCAGTTTGGCGCAATTTGAGACCCCGGAGTCTCGTGAAATCGAAGTCGTTCTCCTCTGCTAACGCATTCCAGAGCTTGGAGAAGGTAGTATCTGTCTAGTATTCCGTCTGTGAGCACCCTTGCGTGACTCTTTGGCATACTGAAACAAACCCAGTTTGGGATTCCTGCTGCTTTCAGAAACTGCAGCTTGCAATTTGAGAACAGAGGTACCAGGGCAACGGGCGGAACCGATGTGTAGTTGAGGTTCACATATTCCAAGTCCAAACAGTGCTTCGCCATGGCCTGCGCCGTCTTCAGCCCAACCTTGGTACAGCCCCTGAGAGAGCTGCGTCAGAACAGAATCACTCAGAGAACTGACTCGCGCAGACACATACCGCAGGTTCAGTCTCCGTAGAGCGGGCAGCTTCGAGACAACTGTAGCAAACACATCATCCGCTATCTTGGAGAATCCCGTGAGCTCAAGTTCCAGCAACTGATTTCTTGTGGGAATGTCCCCGATAGCGAATATTGTCAGTCGACCGACGCCCGGCAGGTCATCGCTCAGGACGATTGACGAGCCCCGCAAGAAGTACTGTAGTATGGTTTGGATCAACGTATTCTTCATGTGTATGCCGTATGAACCATACCGCCACAATGAACCCATGTTGTAGCAACGTTGGACACGTGTGACGCAAGGTCGCGAAGACCCTCTGGATGAGAGCGTCGGGTAGCTCCTTCAGCCACAGGCGCACGTTCTCCCACACGGCGGGCTTGCCAGACAGCTCCCTAATTCGCTCCGCAAATACGCGAATGCATATCGTCGACAAAGAGGGGACATGAGCAGGCGGAAGGGCGCGTTCCGACAGTGCCGCCGCGGAAGGTGCGTTCACTTGGGACTGAGGCGTAGGTATGTGGTCGTCCGGCCGACTGTCTGTTTTGCGTCGTTTCGCGGGCGGTTGTGTTCCCTTCTTGGCCAACCGTTTTCGACCACTCATCTTGACTCACAGATAGATGCCGTGGTCAGTGGAGAGTTGCGGTGTTGCATGCGCAGGCGATCATGCATGACGGTCGCAGTACTGTAGTGGCGAACGCGCGGGGGGCCGGAACCGGGATCGTAGTCAGCCAGGCGCAAGAAGCGCTCGTCACTTGGCGCCACCGTTCCATTTGCCAACCAGTCAAGGATAGCGTACAAAGTATACTGATCACGGAGTACATATAGCCTGAAGGATGAAAGCAATACACAAGGTGGTAACCAGTCATGTGTATGGTCGTGTTGTAAATGAGTCCCATCCAAGGTACATCAACCGTGGCTCGAGTAAGAATGTTCGTCTGAGTACAAACAAAGATGAGATGGTCAGCCCCGAGCCGCAGTACACCAGAGTGGCTGACTCACCAAGCCTAGCGGCATCACGAGAAACGTAGGTACCATAGCCATAGGCCTGATACAACAAACGCTAGGGGCCCAACAAGAATTCTCCACAGTATTTTTTCCACAACCGCCATCCTCGCCGCAGATCTCCTAGTCCGGGGTGTCAGGAAGAGAAGAGTAGGAATGCTGACTGCAACGATCTGGACGAGGTTGAGGGGCCCGGGAAAGTAGTGAGGTGTGCCATATACCGTCACGGCGGACAGGAACGCCTTCCGAGCCTTCAAACCAACGGGTGTCGTGTAACGATCCCAAGGCGAAGGCTTCGGTCCCACGGAGGCGGCCAGGAAAGGGTGTACCAGTACCGAGTAGGCCAGCGCAAGCCATACAAACAGGAAGAAGGTGCAGAAGAGCGCGAAGAAGTTGATCTGGGTGTCCAAGGGCGCTTCGATGGTGAAGGATCGTGGTGCGTACAGCACAAACCGCATGTTCGTGAACGACTCCGAAAACATGACCAAGGACGCAAAAAGGGCAGGGATGAAGAACGCGGCTGGGACGGGCAGCCACGAAATGCTCTGTTTCGCGAGCATAGAGAGGGGGAGTATCTGCTGGGGGGAATACAGAAATAGGGGGCTAGGATGAGTAGGAAAATGGAGATTCAGGACTTCCCAGAAGAAAACCAGTTGTAACACAGCAAAAGACAAATCCACTATCGCAGGAGCGTCAGGCAGGCATGATAGGAAAGCAATGAACAACAAGGCGGGTGGAATTGTCGAGTACGACCAAGGGCGGAACAATTTGGACGATGCGATGACGAGGAGGAGAGTACGCCGCAAGTCAAACGTCGCGATTGACCCAGTCGTGGGTGGACGAGTAAGGTATTGGTGCAGTGCGACCAGATAGACGAGATGTGAGGCGAAGTCCAGCACATGTAAAACGCTAGTATCGTCGTCAATGACTCTCACATGGAATTCGGTCATTTGAACCCTTACCGAGGTGTACAGCAGCTGTCAATGAATCGTACAAGTGTTGTGGCGATGCCGTCTTCAACATAGTTGGGGTAGCGTCCGTATTTCCAGGTGTCGTTTAGGCTCAGGAGAATCAAAGGGTGTGACAAGAGATCCTGTGGGACATCCCCGCATGCCAGAAAGTCGACCACTGCGCATGCAGTAAACAACTCAGCGTAGAGGTGGACACGGTCATCGCAACACTCACCCCGTAGCGTATTCAACGAATACTCGTCGACGAGATGGGCCGACCACAGTACTTCTGCCACCTCTTCCTCCGTGCTGTCGTCGTCGAGGAATTGTCCCCAAACTCGAGCTATGAGGGAATCTAGGTTGCGGACCCCGGCGTCGTATTGTACAGTATCCTGCCATTGGGTCCAAACATCGCGGCCACGCGACGCTACCCCTGAGGCAATGGACTTGCGATAGTACAGAAGGACGCATAGCGCGAAGGAGACACGGGCAGGTCTAGACGTTGGGATGCGCGGGTATAGGTAGTCCACGTTGTATGTGGGAAGGTGTTCCAGTGTGATGCCAGCGGCGAATGTGCAGATGCGGGGAGCGTCGACTTCCGCATGATCAACGCTTGCGCTCGTTCTGCGACGGTGAGGGAGTAGGGGTGTGCGTTCCGTTGGCCTCTCGCTCCGAGGACTGGCCATCTTCGGTGGTTCGTGTGGTAGCCGTTCCGGTGCAGTGAGCTCACCCGGGCGTCGACAGCTCAGTCCTGGGGGCGAGGAGCACCACGCCAAGACTCGAGAGTTATGCAGCTGGGCTGCGAACGTAGTCTGGTTTGGAACAAGCAACCGTGGCCGCACTGGTATACGATGCGCAGTGGATTGGTTCGGCCCACCCGTTCACATCCGTAGCAGAAGCCACGTGTGGCACGTACATACTATGGGCGTCTACGTCTCGCGCGCACGGCTGCCGCACGCGAGCTCGCGCGTAAACCTGACCTCCGCTACCATGAGTTCCTCCGCCCCTCTCTTTGATACAATCGAACCGGACGACCCAGGGTATGAGCAGCGGACATCGGCAGCAGGCAACATCAACGCCCCTCCCACCACACGAGCCGGGTCCAATGCGCGGCCAACAACGCAGATGGCTTCAAATGAGGGAGACGCAGAGTCAGGTGTGTCGGTTTGCTCGTAGAATTAGGCATGTTCAGCCGCCTACATCTGTACTGTGATGCAGGAATATCTGGAATACTTCGACAGGTAAGTGTTCCTCGAGTATGCAAGTGATGCTCAGCTGAGTGAAACCCTTTGACAGTCCGCACATCCTCTGGTCCTCTCCTTCCTGTACTTCTTCCGCATAGCCGCAATCACGGTGTATATCCTCTCCGGATTCTTCATATCCAACTATGTCCTGTCTGTCAGTGTATCTCTCGCATGCTTCTCTCGCCAAGCCAGCTCAACATCTCTGCCATGACAGTCTGTGATTGTTGTCGTCCTGCTCGCAATGGACTTCTGGAACTGCAGAGTACGTGCCCCACTTGTACGGTCGTGTCATTCTCGTAGTGACAGCCCCCCGGCAGAACGTAGCAGGGCGGCGACTAGTCGGCTTGCGGTATTGGAACCAGGTACGTCCGTCCCCCAGGCTTCAGCCACCCGGACGCCCACGACGCACGTCTAATCTGTCCGGCTGTCCGTCCCCAGGTGGACGATGACGGCGAGAGCTACTGGGTGTTCGAAAGCCGCGACGTGCGTACGCCCGCCCACGCCCCACTGTTCGCCTCTACTCACCGCCTCCTACCCACCTCCAATTCACAGCCCTCCCGGCCCGCGAACCCCATCGACTCAAAGTACGTACACTGCCGCCTCCCCCTCCATCATCCTGCTTCGTGTGACAGCGTCGCTCACGCTGCGCCGCAGGATGTTCTGGGTCAGTCAAGCTCCCGCTCTGTCCCCCGCTCACACCCCGCGCCCGCGCTGACCCGCAGATGGTCGCCCCCCCCCTCCCCACACACAGATCGCGGTGTACACCTTCCCGCTGCTCTGGCTCGCGCTCCTGATCGTCTCCTTCCTCAAGTTCAACCTGTCGTACGTCCGTCTCTCCCGGTGCACATGACCAGGCCGCCGCTCACCCACCCGCGCCTCCACCTTCCCGCGGAACAGGTTCGTGCCCATTGTCGTCCTGGCACTCGTGTTCAACGTCACGAACGCCATCGGCTTCACTTACGCGTGAGTGTCCATCTCCATATCAAACCGTATTCCCGTGCGACACCGGACTGACGGGGGAGGGCCACAGCGACCGTGACGCCAAGCAAAAGTGGGCGAACAATCTCGCCTCCTCCGGCTGGAACATGGGCATGGGAGGCCTCGGCGGACAGCTCTTGACGGGCGTGGTCAAGAACAGCGTCGGCCGGGTGTTCGGGTGAAATCCGCGGGCCTCTCGGACGATTCAAACCGCTATTCTTACACGCACCTAATTTATTCGCGCGCGCGCTGCACTCCGGGTTTCGGCGAACGGTGAGATGGGATGAGCATAGTTTTATTCTGGCTGCCCGCTCTGCGGGGTAATAGCGCAGAAGTAAACATATAAGGAGCATACTTTAGGGAGCTTAACGACGAGCGGGAACAAGGGGAGATGTAAGTGCGCAAAATATGAGATTGCGATGAGCGAGGTGGGATAGTAATATACAGACAACTGAGTTGTAATGCGGAGATGATGCTGGGTCCAATCTATCCACACGAAAGGAGACGGAAGAGACGAGGAATATCGACAAGGAACGGGTAACAGCCGCGATAATGATATATGCCAGATGTGCCCGAGACCTCGCACATAAAGAGAAGGGAAAAAAGGCTACAGGTGTAGTGCAATCAGTCCAAATGCTGCAGAGTGAACAGGAAAGCGAATAAAGAGAAAATGCGAGGGATCCGGGGTGTGACACGGATAAATTTGCGGTCGAAAGCAGGCTGCGCTCGAACATGAGATGGCATGAACATGCGTGTCATGCAGAACATCCGATGCGTGAGCGAAATGAGACCTCATCATGCGAGATACCCGCGCACGTCGACGCGAGAGGACGCAACCGTGGGCGTAGCGGGGGCGGTGAGGCCGATGAACGATTTGCGGCGACCCTCCGACTTAAATGTGGACACTCGGGGCGTCGACATCGGCGGGAAGGGGTACGCGTTCGACGTGATGGTCAGCGTCGAAGGCGTCCGCGCCGTTAGTGTAGGTGACGGAGGGAAGACGAAGAGAGTCTGGGAGGGTGTCGCGAGAACCGAGGAAGATTTGTATTTCGGGGGCGTTTTGAGGTTGCGAAGGTGAGCGGGGGGCGTCTCCGGCTTGCGGGACTCCGTCCGCGGACGAGGTTGCGCAATGGGGGCGTTGATAGGGACAACCGGAGAAGCAGGGACTGCAGGGAGAATGCCAATCGGAGGGGGACGACGGCGGGGTTTTGTCGGGCGCTGGGCACGGGGAGGGGGGATGTCAAAGGACGACTTCACAGCTGTGGCCGGCACGGGGGGAAGCGAGAACTTGGACTTTAGAGCAGGAGCAGAAGGAGGAAGGGAGAGACCTGGGGGCCGACGCGCCGTCAGAGAGCCTGACTTCGGAGGACTGAGAGTGCCAGGACGACGGATGGCCTGAGTAGACGATTCTGAGCTTGAGTCGTCTTCCGTCGGTTCCGCACTCGAAGAGCTTCTCGTGCCTAGACTGGCACCGTCGAAGTGGCGACGGACACCAAGGAGTTCTTCCTCCTCATCCTCCTCCACCAGGTCCTCGCTGAGGATGCTGCCGTTGGTGAGAATACTAGCGGCTGAACCCTTGCGTTTGCGCTGGCTACCGTATTTGGACCGCCAGGCGGCACCCATACCGATACCCTGCCCGGTGCTGGTGGATCCGATAGACGAGGATGACGACTTGCGGGCGATGATGCGGTCCTCCATGGCTTGATCGAGTGCCTTGGCTTCCCGCATAATCTCCATGCTTTCCCGCTCGTCTTCAACATCTGAGTCCTCCATCGCCAGACGCCTACGGCCCCATTCCTCTTCAGCGGATAACTCCGAAGGAGTCGGAGACGTGTTCCCAGATTTCAGAGTCCGTTCATAATCCAGGAGCTGGTAAATGAGGCTACGGTGGGAGAATAGTGATGAGACAGCGGTACGCTATCGACGGTTCGCAGCACATGACTCACGACATATTGGGCCCGACCCATTTACTCTTTTCCTTGACGAACGAATATGCGCCTTGCATGCCCTTGAGCGCCCATACCTCAGACGGGACACTCGGGGAACGCTGTGCTGCAGCACGCATCACCAGCGCGATGACTAGCGTGGCTGAGCGGGACACACCACATTGGCAGCTGAGGGCATGGGTCATGAGATCAGTACGGCGGAGGTTCTGCTTACACGACGTTTACGCACTGTACAAGCACGCCGTCACCACGTTCCAGCGCGTTATCGATGAAGGAGAAGGCATCTGGGAAGCCTTTCTGCACGAGATCTGCCTGGCCATGGGACCAGTGGAGTTTGAGATAGTGCATGGCCGGTCTGCCGCTGGGTAAATGCGCGGGGTAGTACGTGGAGTCCCGACCGTTGGACTGCGGGTTGGACCCGTTCAGGTCGGGTGTGGACATGAACGGGCGCAGCGATTGCGCGCCCGTCTGGTCAAAGTCGGTCTGAACTTCCTTGGCTACGTTCAGAACCGACTTGATGCCTCGCTCCAGGAGGCCTCTCCAATCTCGAACGTTATCCTCCGAGCCAAGCCATATGCCTGGTAGAATCTGCGCCGGCCCATCGGCATAGGGAACAGTGGGAGAACCGTCTCCGTCCTCTCCCTTACGGCGAAGCACGGCCGTACTAGTGTTGGGGAGGGAAACGACGGAGGGGCGCCGCTTTGGCTCCAGCGATGGAGTAGGGGGGACCGGGTTGCTGGGCTCAACGGCGGGAAGAGCGAGGGAATTGGTGGAGGATTGAGCCGACGGAAGAGTTATGGACAACTTCTTCATGTTCCGGAGGGATCGAGGTTTGCTGGGGGAGTGGAGGATGAAAGAATCCGCGTCAGAAGTGGTGGAAGAGAGGGTGGACGCGGAGGCTGAGCTTTCGCTCGAGAAGAGGGCCACGCCGTGTTTGTATACAGGCGTGTCAATGCGAAGGGATGCAGGAGGACCCTTCCTGCGTGGAGGAAGGGTATGCTGCGGGCGAGGGGTCGCGGCGTCCATGCTGCTGGCTGGTTCGACACGCCGGCGTGTAGATAGCGATTGCTTGGAGGAGGCCGTGCGAGGGGACCCCGAGAAGAAAAATGAGGGAGAAAAAAATACAGGTGAGAAAGAAAGAAAGGGGCGGGAAGGGGGAGGGCGGGAGGAGGAGAGGACCCAGCAAGGATGGAGAGAGAGGAGGAGGAAGAGGACAAGGAACGGCGGCCGCCTAACTCAAACACGGGCGCCTCGCCACCGGACCACGCTGTTTGTGTGACTTTGTCCACCGCTCATGGTGGATGGTCCTGGCCCCTGGCCCACCGGCGCTGGGCAGCTGTGGGCCACGCCCGGCCCTCGCCCTCACCGCCCGCGGTATGTCTCCTCCTCCTCCCGCTCCCGGCTCGACCAGTTTTTGCTACGTCTCCCACTCAGCACTATCCACAGCGACGCAATGCTGCAGCTCTTGCTCTCGCTCAGCCCCGTCACCGCTAGCATGACCCACAAGCTCCCTGATGCACCACTGTGGGACTTGCCATCACCATCCGATGTGATTTACACTGTTAGCACATGGATCCATCGTATACAATCACGACAGATCTACAGGCACCTCGTTTGCTCGACCACCAACTGTTCAAGACGAGTGAGGACACGAGGGGCATCAGCATACCATCCGTGTGTCAGCATCGGGGTTCAGACTGCCCCTGGCGGCCTTCTGGCGCTGCTCAGCGAGAGCGCGTTGTGGCTCCATCGGTCATTTGCTCGAGGAGACGTTTCAGGTCATAGGCACCGTACCCTCGCAACCAGATCGTGGCCTAATTGGTTGCCAAATGCTTATGAAAATCACGCTGCTTGTGCCGGCGTCGGGCCCGGTAGCCGTGTGCCCATGAGGGTCGTGTCAACGCATAGATATTGTGTACTGACCGGTAACCCAGTCCGCACCTGGGGCCGTGTTCCGCCCGGTCGGTTGAGTTTCATGTCGGAGGCTGGCTCCTGTTTCCTTGGACGCATGAGAAGGTCGCACAGTCATGGAAGTACTTTAGAACGCGTCCGTGTACTGAGCAAGAGTCGTACTTGAGTCGTACGTTACGCACACGGGCGCTCCGGAAGGTCTCGGCGTGGCGAGGCGCGCTGTGGACGAGTCCCGACGGCGGTCCCGTGCTTGTCCCGTGCGCGCTCTCCGTACGCGACTGCCACCTGCAGTCGTCCGACCACGCCCAATTTCTTGCATGCCCAACCGGAATCAGGTCGCCTTTATCGCCTCCTTCGCTGGCACCCTCCTTCTCCTCGTCGCCCTCACCGAGTTCGTCAAGCGCAAGCTTCACGCGGCGGGCTACTACGTCTCCGACCTCATCCTCATCGGCCTCGAGAAGAAACCCCGTGCAGAGCCCATAGACCCCGAGATGGCAGACTTCCTGAACGGCCCGTATGCCCAGCTTATTGCGCTCGCACTCGCACTCGCGACCAGTGCCCTGGTTTATCTCAAATTTGGCCGCGGCAGTACGTCCCACATGCTCCGTCTGCCATCCGTCTCGTTTGACGCGTGCTCCGCTGGCCAGAGAGGAAACCCGTGTTGGACCCGCAGACGTGGAAGGAGTTCCCCCTCAAGCAGAAGATCGTCATTTCGCCCAACACCGCCATGTGAGCCTTTTTCGTCCATCTCCAGCTGCGCGTGCACTGGTTCACGTTGCACGCCTGAAGTTACCGGTTTGCGCTCCCCCACCCAGAAGACGTTCTCGGCTTGCCCATCGGCCAGCATGTCTCCGTCCAAGCTGAGATCAACGGCAAGGATATCATGCGTAGCTACACACCGACCAGCAGCGATGACGACCTCGGCCACTTTGACCTCCTTGTCAAGGTGCGCGTTGTCCTGCTATACATATACATCCTTAGCGCCCGGAATTTACGTATCCGAGTAGGCGTACGAGAAGGGTAACATCTCACGGTACATCTCCCTCCTCAAAATCGGGGACAAGGTTCGTATCAAGGGTCCCAAGGGCCACTTTCGCTACACCCCCACGCTCGCGCGCGAGATTGGGATGATCGCGGGCGGGACGGGCATCACGCCCATGCTCCAGATCATCCGCGCCGCGCTCAAGAACCCACTCGACCGCACGAAGCTCTCGCTCATCTACGCGAACGTCAACCCGGAGGACATCCTCCTCAAGAAGGAGCTCGACGAGCTCGCGTCGAAGCACAGCCACCGCTTCCGCGTGTACTACGTCCTCAACAACCCCCCGCCCAACTGGAACGGCGGCGTCGGCTTCGTGACCAAGGAGCACATCGAGAACCACCTGCCGCCGACGGACAAGGACATCAAGGTCCTCATGTGCGGTACGTGCAGAGCCCGTTCTAGCATGTGGTGGCCCGTAATTGACAGCCGTCCTAGGCCCTCCGCCCATGATCACGGCTATGAAGTACGTCGTGGGACGGTGATGTTACGCATGCTGTTATCTGACCAGGGTCCTAATACAGGAAATACCTCGATGAACTCAAATACCCTGCTCCCAGGACCATCAGTAAGCTCGAGGACCAGGTACGCGATAGCCCGTTCTCGACCGAACCCTCCCGATCCCGCGCTGACTGTCTGCAGGTCTTCTGTTTCTAAGCGTCTCGGGGGGCGCCATGTCATGGGCTGCGGTTGTGCTGCTAGATCTGCATCTTGTGGTATAGGTTAGATGATGCAAATACGATCTGTTGGGTTAACGTGCTGTATTTACCCGGTGACATGAAGCACGTTGGAGATGACCTGCTCTTTTCCCAGTGGCGAAATTGGAGAGGCAAGCTGATTGACAGCGCCCGTGTGGTTCAGGATCTCTGCACGTCGTGGTTGTGGCAGATTGAGCGGGGGCGCCGCACAAAACCCTCCCAGCACGGACCGGCTTTCCTACACTTCTTCTACACTCCGTCCACGTAGGTCAAGGTTGGTTGCGATCTCTCCGTGGGTTTATCCTCCCTAAGTCTCCCATTCATTACCGGCATTGACATTTAGATCTCAGGCCATGTCCGTACAAAGCCACAATTCGAAGCATACTCCAGATACAGCAGATAGGGCCGTGGCGGAAGACAATCACACCCCATCTTCTCGTTGCCAAACGCAGACATTGTGCTGTGCTCCAAGGACAGCACTGTTATCCGCATATCCTCGGAAACGTTGAGCCGGCCCTCGGCTTGGTTCCGCTCAATGCTCAGCCTCCCCCAAAGCGCCCCGCAAGAGGCAGAACCCATCCGCATGGAGGAGAGCGCCGAGGTCCTAGCGGCGTTGCTATCGATTGTCTGCGGGGTCGAAGCACCCGACCTCGACAACGCGGACCTGCTGCAGTCCGTGCTCGCGGCCGCGGACAAGTACGAGATCCCCATGCCGGTCTCCGTCCTCCGCACCGCGCTCTTCTCGCCCATCCGCCTGTTTGGCCTCGCGGCGCGCATGTCCTGGGTGCGCGAGGCCACGCACGCGGCGCGACGCGTTCGTCGAGGGGCTCGACGCACCCGCGCTCTTCGCCGACATCTTCCACCGCGCGACGGAGCAGCACCGGCAGGACGACGAGGGCGGGTTCGGCCCCGGTTTGTGCCACGCCCCGCTCGACCATAGCACGTGGTGGGCGCTCAAGTTGCGCTGTTGAAGCGCTTCGAGCGCCGCCGGGCGTGGAGCTCGGTCCGGCGTTCTTCTGCATGCCTGAGCTCACCGCGATGTACACGGCCAAGTGCGCGAAGTGCAAGTAGGGAATCTACTTTGTGCAGAACTCGCTGGACGGGCTGGATGCGCTCGTCCGCGGTCTTCCGCACCCGGTCGAGGCCAGTTGGGTGGCGATTGTCACGGATAGTGTGAGCTGCTCTGATCCTCTTCATCACCTCCAGCTGTCTTGGCAGGATTCAAGGAGCAAGGGGACTACAGCGGTGGGATCCGACGAGATGCTGTGCTGAATGAAACGGCTGAATTTGTGTCAAAGTGTAGAAACGCGGGCGCCTTGCCAAACATACTCAGCGCTCACACTCAAGTCATGCAGTGTGTGAAGAAACCGTCGTGAACAGTCTGCTTGTATTTCCCCATGCTTATGCATACCGCGTGGACTCTGGGGTCAGCAGCCCGTTTTGCTGCCGTGTGGCACGCTGCAGACCTGTGCACCTCATGGTGAACGCGCGGCGAACCAACAACATTCGTACTTCCTTCCATGGAGACGTGACTCGGCTGCAAGCTATCCCTCCTCAATACGTTGACACTTGAATTGAGCCATCGCTTGCATGTGAGCATCTCTCTTTGGACCGTGACGCGTGCTTCCAAATGGTACACTGCTCATTACTCTCTCATGCGATGAGTGTGTAGTATGACCTCTTTTGTCTCGGATACCGAGCAGGTGGCTGCAGCAACAGCGGCCAATGCATCGTCGCCGAGCCTCGCTTACCATCCCGATTTTGCATCTCCAAATGCAGACGTCGTCCTGCGTACATCGGATGGCGTGCAATTTCGGACCGCCTTCGAGCTTCTTTGTCGTACCTCAGCCTGGTTTCGGGCTATGTTCACTCTACCACAAGCGTCTGGTACGGATCGAAACGAGCCTATCCCTGTCCCTGAGTCGGCCAAAGTCCTCTCGGATCTGTTGAACATTGTCAACGGCACCACGCTCCCCGCCCTCGACGATATCGATCATATCGAAGCCCTGTTGGCCGTCGCTGACAAGTATGAGATGTCAATGGTCATATCTGTGATACGGCTGGTACTCTCTTCCCGGAATCTGGATGTGTCGGCCATCCGTCTGTATGGCATTGCCTGTAGGATGTCATGGGGAAAGGAGGCGAAAGAGGCATCATCACGCACGCTCACAACCAACCTTTTCTCTGCCGCCGCGCAAACCGAGCTGGCAGCCATGGAGCCGTCCCACCGGAACAAGCTGCTCGACCTCCACCGCCGGCGGCGAGCAGAGTTCTTCGCAGCCCTGGATGACGAGGCCGAGTTTTACGCCAACATCCGCGGGAGCCCATGCAACCTACGCACCCCGGGCATCAGCTGCACGGCCCCGCTCGACCACAGCCACTGGTGGGCGCTGAAGTACGCCTTGATGAAGCGGTGGGACGAGGCGCCGTTAGACCAGGGACTGGACGAGACGGTTTACCGTTTGCTGGAGATGCGGGATATGTTCGCCGCGAATTGCTTCACGTGCAAGAGGAGCATATACGGGATGCCGGCCACGATCGGGAAGATCAACGCTGTAATTCGAGCGCTGCCCCGCAGTGTGGAGGTGAGTGTGGCAAGAGTCGGGGCGTGGCTTACTAGCTTCTTGTTGACCCATCGAGCCCCGCTTGTGGTCCAGCTCCCCGATTCCACGGCATAACGTCTCAGTTGTGCGTTACCAAGGCATGTAATCAGTATTGGAAGGGAGTATAATGCGCGCAAGAACTGTGAATATTCATGGGCGTGCAAAAGGTAACCGACTCGGACTCGTTGAGCCGCAGCGGCGCGTTGCGGGTAGCATGGGCAATTGTGCTGACAATCCCCATCCTCAGAGTAAGCGGCCTCGATTGGACCGCAGAGATTGTCAAATTCGCAGCTGCGTCTGACTCATGGAGCTCGGCGAGGCTTTGATCTGTACTGCCTTGAAGTAGCTACGGAAACACTGCAGTTTACATTCTAGCCAAACTTAACTCAGTCCCGAGCGCCGTCAGCCTCATGGCAACATGCTCGGGGGCCATCTGTCTGGCCGCTGAGTATTCAGTTGGATTCTTGTTGCCTATCGTTGCTGAATTCGTCACGCCAACTCTCAAGGCCTCGTGGGCAATCGTCGTTCGAAATTGCATCTCGCGCGTTGCTACCTCGCGTTTCACGGCGATCATACTATGCGCCGCCCAGCTATCGTCACATTGCAAATGCCCATTGCTGAGCGCGGTGTAGCGGGTGAGATACCGACCCTAGAAGCTTCACCCCGGCTGTCATGTTGTATATCCATGAGGGGGTGGCCTTGTCCGTCTGTGCTACCCAACGGACGACTTCTCCCCACGTTCAGGTCTGTACGACTCACCAGTCCTCTTGGAGCGACCTGCTACTGACGTCGATGTTACAGTAACATACAAGATGACCTCGGTCGTGTTACCTCCGTCAGTTGACTCGTGGCATAGGAAATTGTCAGCCGAAGAATCTGCAGCGACATCCGCAACCAACCCGGGCCCGCCAACCTTGGATGTCCATCCCGACTTCTGCTCTACGAATACGGACGTCGTACTGCGTGCGGCTGATGGCACGCACTTCCGGACATCTTCAGAGCTCCTCTGTCGAACCTCAACATGGTTCCGAACCATGTTTACCCTCCCCCAACACCCCGATACCGACCGTACCGAGCCTATCCCTGTGAACGAGTCTTCGAAAGTTCTGTCAGATCTCTTGAACATCGTGAACGGCACCGTCCTTCCCTCCCTCGACAACATCGACCACGTCGAAAGTCTGCTTGCCGTCGCCGACAAGTACGAGATGCCTATGGCCATGTCCGTAATACGCCTGGCCCTATCTTCACGACATCTAGACGCCTCGCCGATCCACTTGTATGGTATCGCCTGTAGGATGTCATGGGAGAAGGAGGCGAAAGAGGCATCATCGCGCACGCTCACAACCAACCTTTTCTCTGCCGCCGCGCAAACCGAGCTGGCAGCCCTAGAGCCGTCCCACCGGAACAAGCTGCTCGACCTCCATCGTCACAGACGAGAGCAGTTATTCGCGGGGCTGGGCGACGAGGCTGCGTTCTACGCCAACGTCCGCGCCGGCCCGTGCAACACCAGCGACCCCAACAACAGCTGCACGGCACCATTGGACCACAGCAATTGGTGGGCGCTGAAATTCGCCTTGCTGAAGCGGTGGGATGAGGCGCCGTTGGACAGGGAGTTGGACGAGGCGTTCTACCGGCTGCCGGAGGTTTGGGACATGTCCGCCGCGAAGTGCCTGAAGTGCGAGAGGAAGATCTATGGGATGCCGTCGACGATCGAGAATATGGGTGCTGTGGTTCGCGCACTGCCGCGCTCTGTGGAGGTGAGCACGGCACGGGTCTCTTGGCCCGGTTCTTGTCGTCAGTTCACTCATAGTCTCGCGCATGGCGCCAGTTTCCCTGAAGCAACGATCCCCGCTCCCAAGACACGACTGTACCACGAAGGTTGGGATGGTGTAGAATTTGATGATGTGTTTGGTTCGTCTTGTCACACCTCTCATGAAACTCACTGATGTGAACAAGGGAGTGCACTGACAGGATGATGAGGGACATCCGCAACTGTGTTGGCTGCCAGCGCGTGCATTGACCTGTAACTGGCTGTGGTAGAAAACATGAATATCAAACAGGGGACAAAAGATAATTGTGTACCGCAGGATGGACAAGACGGAGCGACAGTGGAGGTTGGACGCGGCCACGTGATGCCTGCCGAAGCATGAGTGATCGCGCTGGTCACGTCTTTGCTTGCCAATCAGCTGCAGACTGGCAATTGCAGGGCTTCCAGTTGTGAAGATGTAAACAGAACAGTCTCGATCGCCACAGAGCCGGGCCCAGCTGTCGCCGTACGTCCGTGTCAACGTCGGCCGTGTGAGGCTCCCGATCGCTGCAATTGTGCAACCTCCGTGACACGCGTCCAAATCTGCGTGTCTTATCCCGAACCTCACAGCCCCCGCGCGGCAGGGATGGGTGCCTGGGTGCCAGCTGTCCCCTGACGATGCATGACCAATTGCGCACGCTCGCATGTGCATCTCCGCAGACGCGCCAGCCGTCCCCTATGCGCTCGCCGGGAGGGAGGAGGGGCGAGAGGACGTGGGCAGCGATTGCACAATCGTCTTGATGACAACGACATGTCCCGTGCTACGTGATAGCGGATGTGAGAGACATGGGTGGAACCTCCAGTCACCGAAGCCGGATGGGATCAAGGCCGTCTGTCCTATATAAGGTGTTCACCCATGTCAGAAAGCACCATGCCCAGCTCATCCCCCCAGCTCAGTATCTCCACCCTTGGCATATATCCACCACAACAACACTGACCATGTCCAAGGTGCGCACCAGTTCTCGGACAATCACGCCGGAGCTTACCTTGGTTGCGTGTAGCCCGTATTCTACACCTTCGGCCTCTCAGTCTGGGCTGCAGCAGCAGAACTCGCCATGTAGGTCTACCAGTGCCATGCTTACCTGCCGCAGGGCCTCACAACATCATACGTCGGCAGTGCTGACCTAGGGTACCCGGACGACGCCTTTGACGTCAAAGTCCTCAATCTGGCCGAGGGAAAGAACTTTACCCCGGAGTTCCTAAAGATTGTGAGCTAAGGCTTTGCCTCGTGCCTTGTAGGAGAGGCTCAAGACTGACGAACGCACCAGAACCCTCACGGCACCCTCCCAACCATCGTGGCTGACGGGAAAGCATACACGAGCACCAAGGACGTCGTCCGCTACGTGATTGAGCACGCCCCGAAGCAGGGCGTTGCACCCGGAACCGCGTTCATCGACACGATTCACGAGGACAAGCTCGACCCCAACGCGCCTTTGTTGCTTGCGGTATGTTCGCACAGGCTTGAGGGCGGTGAAGGATACTCACCTCGCTACCGACCTTCAATGCATGCAGCGCAATGACGAGGAGTTGAAAGCAAGTACTGCAGGCTTTCCCTTCACTTTTGTCCAGAACCGTGCGTTGTACTCACCGCATCGTTATGCATGTACGCGCTGACGCGTCATCCGGGTCCCCAGGCCAGAACTCACTGGAGGAGAACTCGGCGCTGCCTGAAGCTGCGAGCCTCAAGGCGTTCTACGACGAGAAGAAGGCCGGAAACGGCGGCATCCTCGCCATCTACAAGGGCGAGGTCTCCGAGGACGCGAAGCAGGCGTTCTTCAAGCAGGCCACCGAGCACTGGCAGCGGCTCGCCTCCTTCATCCTGCACGACCTCCCGGCGACCCTGCCCGACTCCGGCTTCCTTGGCGGCGCGAGCCCCGGAGAGGACGACTTCCACCTTGGCGCGTGGCTTGCGCGCATCACGCACCTTACTGGTGGCACGGCCGACAAGGACGGCTACAAAGCTCTCGAGAAGGAGACCAAGAAGCCCGTTCCGGCCAAGGTTGCCGCGTATTGGGCGGCGTGGGCCAATCGGCCAAGCTTCAAGAAGGTGTATGCCAATGGTCTGCACTGAAGCGATACTTGGATGGGATAGCCGATAGACGTACACCTACAGTTCCTAATAGTATCAGCGGTCTTAAATGTTATACAAACGGAAGAGGATAGGTTCGAATGAGCCATCACTGAGAGGCCCCGCCGCTACCGGGGCAATCTCAAGAACGTGTCAGTATGTTATGGTAGGCTTGGGGCTAATCACTGTCAAGTGCAACGGTAAATTATACATTGCCACAGACGAGCCAAACCTGACATCGCAACAGACGAAGACAGGTACCCCCCAGGGCTATCATAAGCTTTGCCTCTCGGCATCTAGATGTAGCAATATACGTCAGATTTCGTCGTATGTCACTCCTGTAAGCTCCGAAACGACGTACAAGTGCTTAGATCCGTGGACGACCCCTCGCGCATCTCCAAGTAACACTCGTTCAATCTGTCCGAACAACTATGAGCAAATCCCCGAGGCAATCCTGACCAATGTTGACACTTGCATAGTCTCGATCTCCTTCGCCGCGCGGATCCCGACAATGTACTCTTGTTCGGTAGGCTCCCTCGTGGAGTGTCGTGCGAGCTGGATCGCGGAGTCGTAATAGTGCAGGGCCGTCAGGCCGTCTTCGTCCTTGCCGAGGAGGGGTAGTATGAACCGGAAATGGTGTAGCATGCGCGCGTGCGGGCGGAGGGGAGGATGGCGGGGAATGACGAGGTGCGCGAGCTTGTCTGCGTCATCGAACGTTCAGACATGCCCGTGCGTGCGCTCAGGTGAGCATTCGGGCAGGGGCTGTAAGTCGTATAGTACGCACCTATGGACCGGACAGTGTCCAAGAGGGAAGTGCGGAAGCGAATGCCTGCGAACTTGGTACCTACAATCACCTCGACACCGCAGCGTAACGGCAGAGAAGGAAGAGGCCATACCTGGTCTTCCCCAGCCCTCCTGGATGCCGTCCTTCGGACGCGACTCGTACGCAATGAGACACGCGCGAGTGTACTCTTGCTGCATATACAGGAACACGCTCTACACACGTCACGCTCCATGTCAGGACCTGGGCAACCGGAGGGACGAGCAGGCCTACGTCGGGGACGTCATTCTTGCCCAGCGTCCGGAATGTCTTCGAGATGCGTTGGAGACGCCTGTGCACCGCGATCCGCCGCTTCAGGCAAAACGCCAACGAGAGTACCAGCTAGTAGTGGCGCAAACCCCCGAGACTTTCAGCATTACCGTCTCCCCGCTATCCAGAAGCAGAGCTCGAACTGACCACGATGACATAGGCGGCACCTATGACGACCGCATTCACGTTCTTCTTAATGGAACGGTTCGGCGCGGTACGCACGGCCTGGGAAAGGAGCAGCGCACAAGAGATGGCAACAAAGAAAGTGGTTATGAGGACGATGAGGACATAGCACGCCTGCGAGACGGTCGACCGCCGGGAGAAGCGGGGGAACATGCAGGTTCGCTGCAGAGGAGCATTGCCGCCCAACGCACTCCAATCGGGCAACTCGATCGAGCGGCAGACGCGATCACGTGCGCGAAGCGAGGGTGGGCATTGGTGGTACAGATCGGATTGCAGGAACACTGAGTGAACGACGGAGAGCAAATTGACAAACATGATACAGGAGGAATACAGAAGTGGTACTAATGGATCGCAAAGAAACAAGAAAACACGTCGTACATTCCTGATGTGTCGGCGGTGCAGGTGAACAAGAATTGAAACCCAAAGGAAATCCAATGGTAGTGGACGTGAGGGCGAAGACGCGGTCATGTCTATGCTTGGACATTCTCACTGTGAGGCAAGTTTCAATCAGAGGAGTGTCTTCCAAATGGCCTGAGACTACGTACGCGAACTGGCCGATGACGTTGCCTTGTTTGGAGTACTCGCAGACGTAGTATTTGGCAGGCTATTCAACATCACGATCAGGATACATAGTTTGGCATTGATTCTAGACAAGACCCGTACCCCAAAGCTGGCGTCGAAGATACCGCTGCACGACTGTACAGCACACCCGACTTGAGAGGTGGCCTTCCACACAACCTGGGTGAAGTGCGAGGGTTGCGGGTTGCCAGAGTTGTAGTCGGCTGTATGGTAGAGTTTAGCACAGGACCGTTACATTGATAGGAGAACATTCACCAGCTTCGTCAGTCCAGGACTTGACGGCGGACTGGATGCCATAGCTGCTACCGGTACCAGCAGCCAGGTTCTCTGAAGATATTGGTGAGTCTAGATCGCGCATGCACCCATGTCCCAGGCTAACCTCCGAAGGGACCCAGCTTGCCACCAGAGTGCTCGAAGACGCAGCCGTTGGCCCACTGCTGTGCCTTGGCAGCGAGGTCGTCGCTCCAGCTAAGGGGTGAAGCCCCATGCTGAGCGCGGACGGAGTTGTGCGCACTAAGGTACTGGTCAATGTCGCCCTGGGAGGTAGCACCGTCGTTGGTACTGCCGCCACTGCTGCCGTTATCATCATTGCCGCCATCATTGCCGTTGTTTCCGTCATCTCCGCCGTTATTTCCGTTGTTGCCACCGTTGTTTCCGGAGTTGCCGCCATTGCTGCCGTTGTTGCCGTCACCGCCATTGTTGTTCGAATCGCCACCTTTGTTGCCGCCGTTTCCACCGGATGAGTCACCAGTGGCAGAGGGCTGCGGGGAGCTCGACTGCTGTGTCGTGGTAGTCGGGGGAGGTGGCGCCTCGGTCGTGGAAGGCTTGGGCTGGGTGGTCGAGGGCTCAGGCGTGGAGGTTGTGGAAGGCTTAGAGGACGTCGAGGGAGGTGCAGTGGTACTAGCGATGAAGGCGGTGAAGGAGCTCTTGCTGGACGTCTTCGTCGTCGAGTTCGTAGACGAGTTCGAGCGGGTGAAGGGGAGGAGAGTTATCGAGGGCGTCGCGGAGGTGACGGTAGACACGGATGCGGATACAATCACGTTCGCGGGCGCGACAGTGGATGACGGTGGTGGGATGAGTAGAGGTGAGGTCGAAGACGCGATGCTGGTAGTAGATGCTGTCCCTAGCTTTCCGCGGCTGTGACAGGATGAGGTCAGATGTCATGTCCGCAAAGAAACTGGTCTTGCACTTACCCCTTGGCGCGACATCCTTTAGTCACAGCAGCAACGACGTCGGTGGCCGCAGTCTTGGTGAGGACCGAACCCCATGGGTCTGTGCCCATGACGTGCCCGGGCCAGCCCCATTTGTCTTTGCAGTCTTGTACGCACGCGTCAGAGCCCTGATTTCGGCGTGCGCAAGCTGGGCCGGCGTGGGCAGGTGCGATGAAGGAAAGGAGGATGGGAAGAGAAACGAAGAAATACACCAGGCGGTTCATTGTCAAGAAGCGAAACGGATGTTTATACTACTACACGAAAAGAATGGGCTGTAAAAGGAAAGGCGGGTCGGTGGACGGAGGCCGGGAAAGGGAACGCAGAACGTCGGAGGCGCACTGCGTCGGAGAGAATGTGTGGTGAAAGCGTAGAGCGGAACGGCGTCCCTGGCTTATGTATGCGGGCCCGAGGGCGCGAATTGGCCGAGTGCTCCTGGTTACGCCCGAGGGAGGATCTGGGGAAGCGTCGGTCACCAGGGGGACGGACGGCACTGATGAGCTGTGTCGCCGGGCCCGGGGGTGTACATTGGCAGATTCCGCACGCATGGCGAGTTCGCTGCCAGTTTGCCTCAGCAGCACTCACAACGTGTCCTATATCCTCGGATGACGTTGGGTGAGGCCAGTGCCGTTGTAGAGGCAAGAGGAGTGCTCAAACACATTCAGACACATCGCAAACCACACCGACCGAGCTGGAAGGAGGTTGTACGCCGGTTAGACGCCCATGCAACCCCGCGTCGGGGGCCGTGGGAAATTACCGACGCGATCTGTTCCTGGCTTTCGTTCCATGCGCGTCCAGTGATGCTCCACCGTTCTGCAGCACGACGACGACCGAGTACCTGTCCGAGTTGGCCGTCCTCGTTTGCCTACTCTGCGTTTGCTCGCCGACCATCATTCTCTTCGTGATCTACCGAGCGGACTTTCACTCATGAACGGCTCTGCGACCTCCCCGACTTCAACAGATCCGCCCTACTATATCCTCGTCGCCCAAAGCCAAGCCCTATACAACCCAGCTGCGCCTGCACCGACCTCGCTCAGTCACCCTGTCATCGAGTACCACTACGCCGACGACGCGCCAAACTCTTTACTACCGCAGCGTCCAGGAGAGCATGTTCTGGTGTTAGACTACGACCCCGCACGGCCAGGAACGCCCTCCGTGAAGAGTCTGTCTCCTGATCTCGTAGTCTCAGCTGTCAAGGTTGCCGATGCCCCTGGGGCCGCGGTTGCGGGCGAGCCTGCACTGAGGAACAACAGCATATATGTCATAGAGACGACCACCAAGCTACTAGACCCGTCCGTTCACTGCCCTCAGGTTACCTGTCTCCCACCTGACACGCAGCTCGCAGGCCACCAGAGGACGATGAGTTGCCCGTGCACGAGGTCCTCGCTCGCTATAAACACAGGTTCGCGCATTCTAGGGATCAACAGCAGAGACGAATTGACCGAAGCATACACAGGAATGCGATCTTACGCCGCATTCTCGACTACCCCAATGCGCCGACTGCTCAATTGCCTACAGGTCCTTCACCCACACTTGCGACATCCCCCCAGTCCTCATGAGGCACGCGCAATGTCCCATGGGCCCAGGGTTGGGGTGTGTGACGCATTCGCGTGCGCCCACCTACATAGTTGTGACGCCGGATAGACGGATTGGCATGACGCGTCTCAGGGCGTTGTGGCAGACCGCTGCCGTTTGGTCTGATGTATAATATACCTCCCAGAGTAATGTAACAATCACTTGTACCGTATCGCAGCTGCAAATGGGGGCGGCTTCACCTCCTCTTGTTCTTGCCTCCGCGCTGCTTGGCGCCTCCTGAACTGGACCCTTTGGAGGGACCTGACGCAGCTGCTTTCGGCTCTTCGCCAGATGCTGAGAGCAATTGCGAGAAGCTACCCAGTGGTATATCAACACCAAGGACGCTGCATATTCTACAGCGAACTCACCCTGAAGCGAGATCCCCACTCTGCAAAGAGCTCTGTATGTTCGTCATCTTCGCGTGCCGCTCCTTGAAGTCCTCCATGACCTCCGGATCCATGTTTTTCTGTACCTCTGTCAGCGACCAACCCTCACACCCAATCACAACGCGGTACGCACCATCAAGGTCGGCATGAACAGAACGAGCACGCCCGCGCCGAGCATCATCATCATCATCGGGTTCTTGAACATCGCGAGCACGTTGAACGACTCGCGCGGCACGAAGTAGTCGTTCTTCGCCCGCGCCGCGAGCACGACCGGGTACGGCAGCGCCGCCGCCGACGCGGGCGAGAGTGGCGTCCCCGGGAAGTACCGCCGCACCTCCGGGAGCGTGTCCGCCTCGAACACGTCTATGCGCAGCTGCAATGGACGCGGACGTTAGCGGGCAGTGGTGGGGGTGGAGGCAGACGAGACGAGAGACGGGACGCACTTGGTCAAAGTGGTGGTCGTGCGCGATTACGGAGAGGACGTAGGTCCCTGCGGGAACGTCTGGTCTGCCGCGGAGGTCAGAAGAGATTAGGTAGGAGTTGCGGGCGGGGACGTACATCACGAAGGAGCCATCGCGCGTCACGCCCCCGCGCAGCTTGCCATTGTCCAGCACGACTTTGGCCTGACCAAGGTCCCTCAAGCCTATATGTCGCATGAGTAAGTTATGGGTTGTACCCGCAGACTGGGGACGACGCACTTGGACACTGCTGGTCCCATTGGATGCGGCCCTTCAGGTCCAGCGCAAGCGCAGATACACAGGAGCTACCGGGGTGGACGTTATCTCAGTGTTCCGGTGTTTCTTATGTCAGACGGCCAATCCACACACCTCGCGAGAGCGAAGAGAGCGAGAGGTATGCGCATTGCGTGGTGGTAGAGATGGAACGCGGGACGCGCCCGACGCCCCATCCATGAGTCTGGCAGGCGTGGCTGCGATGGAGGCGCGGGCCGGCGGCAAAGATTCTCCTTCCACTCCCTCCTCGATCCCCGTCCCGCCCCTTGCTGCACCTGCGTCCCCTTCCTCTGTATAATACGCAAGCTCAGCCTTGCGGTTCTGAATAGCTGCTGATAGCGGCACCTGAGAAACTCTGCGTAGCTGATACGACACACAACAACTGCACAAAATGCGGCAGAAGAGAGCTAAGGCGTACCGGAAGCTCATGTCCCTCTACTCCCTCTCCTTTGGCTTCAGACAACCGTACCAAGTCCTCGGTGCGCTTCAAGCATACTCTTGCGCCCTCAAGATTACTGAGATTGATATATCACATAGTTGACTCGCACATGTGCAAGGAAGCAGTCGCGCACAAGATCGAGCTCGTGAAGCAGCTCGGCGCCGTGCTCCAGGGCACCGTCAAGCCCAGTGAGTCGACATCTCCCCCCCTTTGCGTTGCACACATGCCGCGGGCGCACGCTGACCGCACGCACGGCGAAGCCGCCTTTCAGTGATCACTCAGTGCTGCATCCACGAGCTATACCTCCAGGGGAAGGAGCAGCAGCCCGCGACGGACCTCGCGAAGACGTTTGAACGGCGGAAGTGCAACCACCGGGAGGCGATCCCTGGGGACGAGTGCGTGTCCAGCGTCGTCGGTATGTGCATCACCATATTCGCATGCTATCGACCTGTGCGTGTGTCACACAAGTGTTGACTTGACCGTGCGCACTGCAGGCGAGACGAACAAGCACCGCTATGTAGTCGCGACGCACTCCCACGAGCTGAGGCAGAAGCTGCGCGCGGTCCCGGGAGTGCCCATCGTACACCTGAACCGCTCGGTCATGATCCTCGAACCGCCAAGCGACGCCACCCTCCGAGTAAAAGCCCTCGTACGTCCTCATCACTCTCCCAACTCGCCTCACGCACACCTAACGGTCTCCGGACAGGAGGAAGAAAAAGCCCTGCACCCGTCCGCGCCGGAGGCAGCTAAGCTGCCTGCACGCGCACCCACGGAACCACCGAGGAAGAAGAAGAAAGGGCCGAAGGGCCCAAATCCGCTCAGTGTCAAAAAGAAAAAGACCCAGACAGAGTCGGGCAAGCCTGTAAAGAGCGCGGACTCGCAGGCTTCGGGCGAGAAGCGCAAACGCGAAGAGGAGACGGACGCAAATCATTCAGCACAAAGATCAGAAGGGACCGGTCACAAAAGGAAGAGGCGGAGGAAGCATGGTGCAGGGTCCGCAGGGGATGCGGGACGGGAAGCAGGCGACCAGGACGACTGAGTGTGTAGTGCTTCCAATTCTCATCATCTTGTAGCTTTACAGTACTTCTCTAACCGACGTGTTGTTAACGTTCTTCGAGATCCATCAAGCTTGATAAAATCCTACACGCAGGTTGTGGATGCCAAGTGATGGTACAATTCCAATGCTGAGAGTCATGACGCTATGATACAGATACATGATACGTGATACGCGCGCGAACGAGAGACAACATCAACCCGCCTCAGTTTCCGCCGCGGAGACGAAGGACTACGAAGTTTGGTTAACATCAATCTCAGCCTGAGCATGGCGATGGGGGACACTTACCAAGGTGAAGGGTCGACTCCTTCTGGATGTTGTAGTCAGAGAGCGTGCGGCCGTCCTCCAACTGCTTCCCGGCGAAGATAAGGCGCTGCTGGTCCGGAGGGATGCCCTCCTTGTCCTGGATCTTCGCCTTCACGTTGTCGATGGTGTCCGAAGACTCGACCTCCAACGTGATCGTCTTCCCAGTAAGCGTCTTCACGAAGATCTGCATGCCACCACGCAGACGAAGTACGAGGTGAAGCGTCGACTCCTTCTGGATGTTGTAGTCCGACAACGTCCGGCCGTCCTCGAGCTGCTTGCCGGCGAAGATGAGACGCTGCTGGTCTGGGGGAATGCCCTCCTTATCCTGGATCTTCGCCTTGACGTTGTCGATCGTGTCGGACGATTCAACCTCGAGGGTGATCGTCTTGCCCGTGAGGGTCTTGACGAAGATCTGCATACCACCACGCAGACGGAGCACTGAAAACGTAATGAGCCACTGCGAGCACGAAGCATAACTGGGAAGACATACCGAGGTGAAGAGTAGACTCCTTCTGGATGTTGTAATCAGACAAGGTCCGGCCATCCTCCAGCTGCTTGCCAGCGAAGATCAAACGCTGTTGGTCTGGCGGGATACCCTCCTTGTCCTGGATCTTCGCCTTGACATTGTCGATCGTGTCGGAAGACTCAACCTCAAGCGTGATCGTCTTGCCGGTCAACGTCTTCACGAAGATCTGCATACCACCACGGAGACGCAGGACAAGGTGAAGGGTAGACTCCTTCTGGATGTTGTAGTCGGAGAGGGTACGGCCATCCTCGAGCTGCTTGCCAGCGAAGATAAGACGCTGCTGGTCTGGGGGAATGCCCTCCTTGTCCTGGATCTTCGCCTTCACGTTGTCGATGGTGTCAGACGACTCAACCTCAAGGGTGATCGTCTTGCCCGTGAGGGTCTTGACGAAGATCTGCATGCCGCCACGGAGACGGAGCACAAGATGGAGGGTGGACTCCTTCTGGATGTTGTAATCCGAAAGGGTGCGGCCGTCCTCGAGCTGCTTGCCCGCAAAGATCAGGCGCTGCTGGTCGGGAGGGATGCTGCGGACAGTGTCAGTACAAGAGCGCTGTGTGTTATCACCACCGCCACTCACCCCTCCTTGTCCTGGATCTTGGCCTTAACGTTGTCGATGGTGTCGGAGGACTCGACCTCGAGAGTAATGGTCTTGCCGGTGAGGGTCTTCACGAAGATCTGCATACTGGGAGAGTGGGCGGTAACGATGGGAGAGATGGATGAGGGTAAGAGAGACGGTGGCGGGTGTTGGGAATGCGGGGATGGGTTATATAGCGTCACTATCGGGGTTTGAAATGGTGAGTCAGCCAAACGCACGATAGGCGACCTGCCTTATTCGGGACCGAGGCGCCTGGAAAGCGATCGTAGGGACTGGAATAGGCCTCTCTTCATCCCTGCCCGCCGCAACCTGTGTCCTTGCTGACAAGTGCGGCACATGCCACACAAGTGGTATTCATCGAACCCGACTACGCTCTGTCCGGCTGACAAGCAGCACCGGCGGAATCTCACCATCACCGACATGACGCCGGAGAACATCGACCCTACAAGGTCGGCGCCTAGTTGCATCCGACAAGTGCTACGCCGCAGCCCTGATACACAGGGACTCCAAAGACAGGCTGGCGAATACTCCGACTATTGCTGCAGATTGTAGGGTATGTGCGCTTGGTGACATGGTTTGCACGCAGAGGAAATCGTCGAACGGTCTCAGCAGTGTGCACTGAGAGTGACGTCGATGCACCCTACCGGTCGTATGGTACCCTTCAAGTGCTGAGGTGATTTGGACCCCAAGGGCTTCCGTGAGCTCGTCCGCAACCAACACCAAGATATGTAGCAACGAACACAATCGACTCGAGATAATACATATACTGATACAAGAGAGGCATTGTAGTGTCGTACCCATCACGAATGGCTAGCGGTTGCATTGTAAGCGTAACCACGACGCCATTAGTATTTTGCCGTATGAGTCGAGCTGCCAAACAAGGAGTGTGCCATCTGCGACTGCTGCAAGACTCGGCTAGATAATAGCCCACTCACAGTAGACCCCCATCCTCCAGAGCGCTAGCTCCATTCTACTACGGTCTCTCGTCCGACCATAGCCGGATTGTCAGATCCTTCTCCATGGCTGCCGACGCTATGAGTCGATGTGTTGGATGCGCCTAAGTAATGATCAATGATACGCCAAGATGTTCCCAACAGCTTCCACTCACGGCGACAGCAATGACAACGTCTGCAAGTCGTGTTCAGTCAAAGAACAAACCGATGCGACCAATGGTTGAATACCTCTGTGTCCCTCGAGCACCTGCACGATTTCTCTGGTCTGCAAATCCCAGAAGTAGATCTTCATATCTTCGCTTCCGCTCACGATATGTTTCCTTCCAGGTGCGAAGTCCGCGAATATGCAGTACGTTCGGTTGGTATGTCCGGTGTACGTCTTCACGCATTTCGATGTTTGTGTATTCCACAACCGTATTGTCGAGTCCTGTGTACTGGCCAAGATAAAGCGCGAATTAGGTGTGAACTTGATATGCGAGCTGAATGAGCCTGGATGAGCATTGTGAAATTGAAGTGTAGATTGGTGCATACCAAATGGGATTGTCGTCATCTGCCAGGGTTTTGAGACACTGCCCCGACTCTGTGTCCCATATCCGACTGAGCGCGTTAGACAGAGGTTCTGCCAGGAGGACAATGAATCAAGCTCACATCAAGCCATCCATCGCACACGACCCAATGAGGGTGCCGTCGTGGTTGAACGCGACCGCAGTGACAGGATCTGAATGTGCGGGAAGCGTCTTCAATGTCTTGCCTGCTAGCGAATGAGCGTGCATTCCGCCGAGATTAGAGATGACGGACCTCGTGCGACGTCCCACACACGGACAGTCTCGTCGAACCCGCCGGAAGCCAACATGGCCGAGGACGGGCTGAAGTTGACACAGAATACAAAGTTCGTGTGGCCTTGTAGTACTCTCACCATGGAAAACTGTCGAGGGCCCGTCAGCAAAGGGGTCGGTGCAACATGAGAACCAACACTGACAGTTTCAAGGCTCCATAACCGCACGGTCTTGTCGTCGGATGCGGACGCGAGGAACTCCCCGTTGCTCGACCACGCAATGTCCGAGATGCCCTCCGTGTGGCCCTCGAACGTCTGGATGATGTCGCCCGTGTCCACGTCCCACAGCTTGACGAGTTTATCCGCAGCTTACTTCCGATCACAGTGAGCTCAGGACGTCGCGCGAGACCGGCACGCGGACTCACCACAAGACGCGAGCATCATTCCGTCCGGGCTGAACTTGATTGAGGATATGGAGCGTGAGTGCCCGCTCAGCATGAGCATGGGCTTGTACTCTGGCCGGTACGGGCCCTCTGGAATGGGCTCGGGCACGGGTGCAGGGGTCTGCGCCGAGGAGTCTTGCAGCGGCGGCGAGAGGGCGGTGGGCGCGAGGGGCTCCTTCGTGTCTGCCGCGGGGAACGACCCAGCACGAAGCTCTTGCTGGCCGTTCTCTTCAGTGGGAGTGAGCTCATGCGCTGTCTTGTGCTCTTCGCCGTCGACGTCCATGGTGGTCGCGGGAGGGTGAGAGACGCGAGGACGCGCCGCCCGACGCGCGACTCAGCCACCGTGGGCGCGCAGGCGCCGCATCCAACCGGGGCAGATTTCTTGGGCGCTTGTGCCATCTACTGCACTCTGCTCTCGCTTCGACGACCGTCTCGGCCTCATCTGCTGCTCTCTGTTTCTCTGCCGCTTGCACACATCTTACACACTCTCGCGATGGCCACCACTAGTGCAGCAGACTGGGCATCTCCCCCCACACGCCCTCCCCCGATCGAGGCACTCGTCTCCGGTGTCGGTGCGCAACCGCCCATGCCATGCCTACACATCGTTTTTGCTGAAGGCGCCCCCCGCTCTCCTCAGATCGTTACAACCCCTCGAACGTGAGCATCCTCGAAGACTACCTCTACCACCAGATCCGGAGTCAGGAGTACGACTGCCTCGCCAACCTCGCCATCCTCAAATTGTACGTCCACCCGACCCCCCACGCCCCTCTTTATACCATCGCGCTCACCATCTATACCTACCCCAGGTACCAGTTCAACCCGGACCTCTACAACCCCGACGTGGTGATCAACATCCTCATCAAAGCGCTCACCTCCGCGCCCTTCCCCGACTTCTCGCTCTGCATCTCCCTCCTCGACGAGCGCCCCGCCGCCGCCGCCGCCGCGGGCGCGAACCCGGACGAGCCGGACCCGCTCCCGCAGCTGCTGCCCGTGCTCACGCGCCTGCACGCGCTCCTCGGGCAGTGCCGCTTCCCGCAGTTCTGGGCGGCGTACCGCGCGCCCGACGCCGAGCCGCTCCGGGACAACTACACCGTCGAGTGCGTCGGGTTCGAGGACGGCGTGCGCGAGGTCGCGCTCCGCGCGGTCCGCGCCGCGTTCGCGAGCATCAGCACCGCGCGCCTGGGCTCGTACCTCGATCTCTCCGGTCAGTCCCCCCCTCCCCCTCCCCCTCCCCCTACGTGGGGATGGATGTGCGTGTGCTGGGCGCTCACACCGTTTCGAGGCGTGTAGGTCCGGAGCTGAACGCGTATGTCGAGAAACTCGGGTGGTCGATCGACGACGCGACGGGGGTCGTCAGCGTCCCTCCCAACCCGGACAACCAGATCGAGTCGACGGTGGTCCAAGAAAATATCCAACTCCCTCGTGCGCACGTCTGCTCTTGTGATGTGTCCTTGGGTACTCACGCTTTTGCTCATAGAGCTCACAAAAATCATCTCGCACGCGGCGCAGATGTCGCACCCTGTTGTACCCGCTGTAAACTAGTCGCTCTGTTGTTGTATCAGGTAGATGCCAGTGGTTTGAGAGGACGTTCATCTCAGCGGGCGCTAGCCCTTTCACCCCCACGACGGGTATGTGCAGCGTGTATGGCTCGGCTCTCGACCCATACGCGGCCTCTACGTACGCAAATGTCGTATACAAGGTAACTCAGTGTCTGCAGACGTTGTTCTCCAGATGCCCCGCCCCCTCTCCCGCTTTTTCTTTCACGCGGCACGCCTGCCTCACGGCACCGGCGCAGCGCTCTGGAACGCACACCACGTCCCCCACAGCGCCATCGCCACGCTCACGACGAGCAGCACGCCGTCCCACCACGCCGTCCTGGCCAACCAGCTCTCGCCTGGCCCCGCGCCCGATGCCGCGCCCGCGGACGCGAGCGCGACCTTCGCGCACACGGGGCCGATGATGCAGAGCACGAACGAGAACGTCGAGCCGAGCACGGCCATGACCGACGCGAACTCGGGCACGAGGATGGACACGGCGACGGCGAGCACCGCGAGCACCGCGCGCTCGAGCGCGACGAGCGCCGTCTTGAGCGCGCGCGGCGTCTTGCGCAGCGGCGCGCCCGCGGTGGGCGGCAGCGTCGTGCCGTGCTCGGCCGCGGCGGCGGCGACGCCGCTCGTGTCGATCCCGAGGAGCATCTCGAGCGTGATGTTCAGCTGGGGGCAGATGGGCCATGAGTGGGGGCTAGCGCACGGACTTGGTACACGAACGGACCGGTCTGGCAGTGAGTGCAAACTTGGTCCTGCGTATGACATCTGTTGAGTCACGGCCGTACTGTTGCACAACCAAAAAACCTACAGAGGCGTGATGACAAGGCCCCACAACGCTAGCGTGTTGAGCGACGGGTGCGTGTTGTGCTTCATCAGGTCTTGGCTGAACTATGTGCGAATGTCAGCAACGTATCTTTCGCTGACTTTCCGCTGCATACATACCTCATCGCTGACCGAATTGCCAAACATGATGTACCCAGCGACGCCCAGGATAGCATAAATGCCGGTGGCGATCGCGAATGCCCAGTTGATCATTTCGTCGAACCGCGACGGGTCGATCATGTCTCTTGCCAGCGTGGGGATGACTGCATGTCCAGAGAACTGCCCACAGACACCAAGTGAGTACCTGTGCTGCAGCACACTCGCGAAAACGACCTACGCCAGCCATGAACAGCCCAAACGCGATACCGAGCTCCCTGAAGTTGTCGATGCCAAGGCTCGTGTCCGCAGGGCTCCAGAGACTGCCTGGGCTGTCGAACTTCGTGAAGCCGTCGAAGAGGATGATGCCGATGATGGCCATGAGTGAGAAGATGCCCAGGATGGATGCATACGAGAGCACGGAGAGCGGCAGCAGCACCGCGGGTATCAAGCTGTCGCCAAATGCTATCAGCAGCTGTCTACCCAACCAGAACCGAGGATGATGAGACTCGCAGAGGACTCACATGACGAGGCCAACCAACTTGTACGTGTTAGCTGAGTAGGTGGGTATCACAGCGTACAAGGAATCAGCGTACAGAGTAACGAGTGCGACGCTGGAGGACTGGTGAGTGAAAGTGTCATGCGGGACACACTCCCGACGAACCTGACGGTGAATAGCTCGAGGCCGAATATTGTGCTGATCAAGGGCGAAGAGCGAGGCCCGAACGCCTTGCGTCCAATGTCAGCATACGACCGAATCCGCGGGTCTGACAGCACTATGTGTGCCAGTATCTTTGCTCTGCGGCTTGGGTCTCAACGCACGACGCGGGAATGGGGCGAGGATGCACGTACGTATAGCACGAGATGTATCCGTACCCGATGATAAGGAGGCTCCCTCCTATCCAGCCAGAGTACGCGAACGCGAGCGGTTCTGACAGCATACCAATGCCGAACAGGACGGCAACGGCGTTGAGCAGCTGCACTACACGCATTAGCACCACTGTCTCTGTGGCGATGGCGTCTGGGCTCACTGTCTGCGCAAAGGTACTCTGGCCGGCATGGTGCTTGACTTCGGTCTTTGGACGTATGCTCACACGAGAGATACGGCGCTGGACGGATGGATACTGGGGCTGCTGTTCCTGTTGTGTAGGTGGTACAGGAGCGGCAGGACGGCCGAGGACTGTGGAGGTCGTGGGCTGTCTGGAGAGTAGGGGCGTGCGCTCTCCGCGAGGAGTCGGGATGTCCTCGGAGGCAGGAGACTTGGGATAAGTGGGACTCATGACGGTAGGGGTGGGGAAGTCTAGGGAACGGTCGTCTGTGGACGGCGCGGGGGTGAAGTCCTCGTCCCATTGAATGTTGGCGAGGAGGGCATCGTCGCCTCCGCTGCTTGTGCGCTCGCGGAGGGAGCGGGGAACTTCCTGGATGAGGTCCTCGTCTTGGCTTTCATCCTCCTGCAGGACGGACTCGGCGTCGTGGGGAGCGCTGCGCCCGGAGGACGAGGAGAGAGAGCCGGCGAGGAAGTCGGAATGCTGGGCCTGAGCACGGCGATCTGGGGGCTATGGATCGTATCTTCTCGATGAGATAAAAGAGAGTGCAATTTGCGTACAGGCTTCTATGACACTGGTCGCAGACTGGTATGAGCCCGAGATGATGGTGTGCGGGAGGGAGGACATGGTATGGGGGCGTTGGCGTTACGGGTCGTGAGGGTCGTGAAAGAGACGAGGGAGGGAAGAGGGGCGGAGCGCAGTGGCGGTGGCCTGGTGCAGGACGGGGAGTGGCCGCGATAGGGAGATTGGCTGGGGATCACAGGGAAGAGTGCGGTCGGGGGAGTCGGTCGAGGTCTGAGCGGGATGATCAGAGGAGGGAGGAGGAGGAATAGTCCATTCGACGCGCTTCTCTTCCCATTCGCACTCCCTTGCCGTCTGTCGATGCTGTCTGAAGCGGTCGCCTGAGGCTGCAGATACCCTCGTGACGTCAGTGGGAGGACGCCGGGACGACACTCTGGACGAGGACACGCGGACTCTGCCCAGCACTCGATCCTCCTCCCGCCTCATGGCCCGTCTCCCGTTCCTCGGCCGGCTGAACAGGCGCGACTATGCTGCGCTCTTCTTTGGCGGCCTCTTTCTCTTTCTCGAGACGATCCTCACCTTCGTGATCGCCCTCCTCCCCAAGTCCGTCATCCAGTGGTTCTACAACCGCTCCCGCTCCCTCTTCCACATCCTCGTCGGCCCCCCCCTCCCAAAGTCAGACGAGCACCATCTCTCAGAGCGCATCCGCCGCGCAGAGGACTTTCAGCGTCTCTGCGAGATCTTTGGCTACGAGTACGAAGAGCACGTCGTCCTCACAAAGGACGGCTACCTCCTCGGCCTCCACCGTCTCCCCGCCAAGAAGGGCGAGGACCGCCATCACTTTGGCTCCTCTACCGGAAAGCCCGTCGTCTATCTGCACCATGGTCTTCTCATGAACTCTGAGATTTGGGTTTGCCTCACCTCCCCCGAACGCTCTCTTGCTCTCACCCTCGTCGAACTCGGTTTCGACGTCTGGCTCGGAAACAACCGTGGTAACAAGTACTCCAAAAAGTCCATCTACCACGATCCCAACTCGGTCAAGTTCTGGGACTACAGCATAGACGACTTTGCCTGGCACGACATCCCGGACTCCATCTCCTACATTCTCGGCGTCACCAAGGAGCCCAGCCTGAGCTACGTCGGCTTCAGCCAGGGCACCGCACAGGCCTTTGCCGCGCTCAGCATCCACCCGCCCCTGAACGAGAAGATCAATGTCTTCATCGCGCTCGCCCCCGCCATGAGCCCCGCCGGGCTCGCCGCCTCGGTCGTGGACAGTCTCATGAAGGCCTCGTGAGCCCACTTCCCTCCTTCCGTCCCACCTTCCAGCAGTGCTCACTCCCCCCCCCCCCCCCGCAGCCCGAATCTGCTCTTCCTCATCTTCGGCCGGAAGGCGATCATGTCCTCCGTCCCCGGCTGGCAGTCCCTCCTCTACCCGCCCGTCTTCGCCGGCGCGATCACGACCGCGCTCCGCTGGCTCTTCAACTGGCGCTCGGACAACATCGCGCCCCTGCAGAAGCTCGCCGCGTTCGCCCACCTCTACTCGTACGCGTCCGTCAAGTCCGTCGTGCACTGGTTCCAGATCATGCGCAACGCCAAGTTCCAGATGTACGACGACGACGTCCAGCGCGTCGTCCTCGCGCTCGCCCGCCGCCCGCCCCGCCCCGCCGGCGTCTCCGCGTACGCCCCCGCCCGCTTCCCCACGCGCAACATCGTCAGCCCGATCGTCCTCCTCTACGGCGACCGCGACTCGCTCGTCGACATCGACGCGATGCTCCACGAGCTCCCCAAGCGCAGCGTCCTCGCCCGCCGCCTCCACGGCTACGAGCACCTCGACGTCATCTGGGGCGAGAACGTGCACAGGGACGTGATCCCCCACGTCGTCGACGCCCTCCGCGACTACGCCGTCCAGCCCGAGCGCCTCGCGGACGAGCTCAAGATGAACGGCGTGTCCGCCGCGGACGACGACGCCTACACCGGCTCGTCCACCCCCGCCGACACCTTGTCGGGATACGACTGATCGCACGGGTCTTGCAGCGCGCATGGCGTGTGTACTTTGTCTCCTGAATATTGAACGGTAGCATACCCTCGCGGCCTCTTCGTAGCAGTAGCACACGGGTCGTGGGATCTCGGTGGAACACGCGGAACGTTCGCGCACAGCGCACGGTGTCCCGGTACTCTACAGCTTTACAATAATCAATGCATTCGCCCTCGCGCGCCAAGCACGGAGGGTCGACGCGCGCACGCGTGTGCGCGCGCAAGAGGTACATGGGGTGAGGTGTGTTCTATGGGGTGCAATGCGAAGAACAGCGAGACAACGTCCGCGATTCCGGATGTGAGTGCGTGCGTGCTAGCTACCACGGGCCCGGGTCGTGAACTGCGTGCCAACGGCCAGTGACATGGGGGAGGGGAGCTTGAGATGCAGGAGAGGACGGCGGGAGGCGAGAGCAGGAGGGGGGCGTATTAAAACAAAACGTACAGTAGTGTACACCCACCCACCCAACCCAGTTGTATGCGCGCAGGTCGTCGCGTTGGGCGCGCGCCAGACCTCAAGACCCGTTGACCGCCTTGCGGTTCGTCCACTGCATGTACGGCTCGCGCAGGATGTCGGCGCCCGCGTGCTTGCGCGTGCTCCGCCGCGCCTCGGGGATCTTGGCGTTCGCGTTCAGGTCCTGTACATTCGCGAGCCAGTCAGCACGGCAGAGACAACGGACGGACGGACACGGGTGGGGATGCTCACCGCCGCACGCCGCCGCATCCCTGGCGAGATGTGGTTCCACCACTTCTGGAACGTGTTCCGGAGCGCGAGCTCGCGGACGCCCTTCGGGTTGAGCCAGTCCACGAACTCCCTGACCTGAAGCGTGTCGTCTCAATGCTGCTTCAAAGAGCCCAGCCGTACCGACATACCTCGTCGACGTCGTTGTACACCGCCCACTCGCCGACGGCGAGCATGCCCTCCTCGCCCTCCTCCTCGCGCCTGCGCCGGTCCACGTCCTCCTCCCGGCGCTGGAGGATCTCGACGTCGAACTCGCTCGGGCCCTGGAGGAAGATGCGGCCGGTGCCGTACTGGACCGTGCCGCCGCTCCCGATGAGCGACGCCGCGCCCATCCCGTCGAACCACCACACCCGGTTGTAGAACCGGTCCCGCCCGAGCGGCTTCACGCGCACCGCGCCGAGCAGCTTCCGGAACTCGCGCTCGATGCCCTCGAGCCGCCGCTCGAGCTTGCTCACCTCCTCCTCGAGCCGCCGCCGCTCCGTCTGCGCCTGCTTCGCGGACTGCGCCTTCGCCCGCGCCGCCTCCCGCTCCTTCGCGGCGGATCGGCGCACGGAGCCCGTCTTGCGCGGCGCGTCCCCAGCGTCGGATGGCGCATCGGAGAGGTCAGATGAGTCGCGCATCGCGACGTCTTCATCGCCCTTCCCGTTCGTCTGCGGTTTCGCATCGCCGTTGATCTCCCCGTTGAGGACGGCTATCTCTTCCATGCTGCAGGTGATGGTAGTTAGATGGCCGGCAGCGATCAGAGCAAGTTTGAGATCCGACGCACTATGACTTCTTCGTGCGGTTCACCTCGATCTTCTCTTTTCGCAACGCAGTGAGTTGCTCCTCGCACGATTCCATATGGGCATGGATCGCTTTGCTCGAAACGGCAAGGTTGCACATGAAGGTGATGATGTCAATACGGTCCTTCGCAGAGAGTCTGTGGTACAGCTGGCCAGGGGCGGTGGGTGTCGTCAGTCGTAAAGGTGCGGGGCTCGTGGATGGTGAAGGACCGGTTGAGCCAGAGTGTTCGTGAGCGTGATCTGGTGCGAATAGTAGACGCGTGAGGACCTCCCGCAATCGAGGGAAGTTCTCCAGGTTGGCATGCTGCTCAGAATAGTTATTAGACCAGACATTTGCACGATAACTATCACGACATACGTCTTTCAAGCACCCAACCAACGATTCTTCCCAGCCCTCACGATCTTCTGAGTGTCGTAGTGGTGCGCGTTCCCAGTTGTTCCCCACCTCCGCCAAGGTGGCAGTGAGCTGCTCGATGGTGATACCGAATACCTCATCGTCGCCATGCTCATCCTTGTAGTTTACCAGTGACACAATGGCGCTGTGGCGTTCAAAATACACTGTGCGTAGGTTGTAGATGAGGGTGGCATGGATCTCTGCAAGAAGTTGGCAGTGAGGGTCTATGGTTGAATGTCGCAGTGCGCCCTCAAATTCATCCATGGTGAACGATGATATGTGTAGTGGCTGCCTGCTCATACGTGTCATGGACTGCACATAATGGGAAGAACGTGTGAAGACATACCCGTAGACCACCAAGAAGTTCCAGCACATTAGGAACGCTGAGTTCGTGTCCTGGTCTTCACCGAACGGCATCGCGAGTTTGCTGGGCACAGGCCGTTTGAGCTTCATTCCCGCCTTCTTCTCCTTGTCGCCCAGTACGACGTCCAGATCCTCAGTGGGGTAGCGGATCGGCTTCTTCTTCTTCTTCTCCGCGGCCAGACGTTCACTCTCCTCTTTCGCTCTCTGCTGCTGCTCAGCCTTCTCCCGTGCCTCGCGCTCTCGTTGCTCTGCAATAGCTGCAAGAATCCTCTCTGCGAGGCATAGAACACGCGTTAATTGACATCAGGACAGTGAATTGTGGAACTTACCATTCTCTGCTGCCGCTGCTGCTCTCTTCTGCCTCTTTAGCGATGGCCCCTCCTTCTCCTCCCATATCTTCTTCCTCTTGTCGCTCTCACCTTTCTTGATGGTCTCGACGTCCTTGCGGATCTCCTCCGGCATGTCACTACTAACACCGTATCGCGCTGCGATGGCCGGTTTCACAGTCCATGGCGAGGCGACCGCAGCATCTCTATCGACGCAATCACGGATGAACCGTCGAAGGATGGACTTGGAAAATGCAAGGCGATCGCGGCTGGAAATATGATGAGGACAAGCAACGCGTGGATGCGGTGCAGCAGGACATACTTCATTTTGGCGCACTCTACGTCCATGACGTGACCGCCCCATTGGCCGCGAGTTGCTTCCTTGCCCTTACCCTTGTCGGGCTTATTGAAGCCAGGTTGGCGATCGTCCTCGAGGACCTGCACCTTGTAGACGTACTTCGCAGGATCGTCCATGGTAACAGAATCCTTGACGGGGATCTTCAGGTCTTCTGCGACCTTGTGTATCGCCGTCGGCTCATCGTAAAGAGGCGTAGAAGAGCTTGACGCCACAGGACCCGGGCTTCGTTTGAGAGGGTGTTGTGTCGCGGGAGGGAAGACTTGAATGATTTGTGCGAGGTACCTGGAAGACATTGTGAATAGTGCATGCAATGCGGGGGTGTTGTAGCCACATACTTCTCGCCCTGTATCTCCACGAAAACCTCTGCGGGGTGTGGTGCTAAGTACATGTGCGTGAGGAGAGATGCAAGACATACTCTCGTCTGGGTAGTAGCGGTCCTTGAAGCGATCATACACTGCCTCCACGAGGTGATCCAGACGCCCCATAACCTCTGGAAGGGTGTGATACATGAGCCCGTCAAGAGGCCACGTAAATGACACAAGGTGAATGGAGGACGTACGCCACTGGACTGCTTTGAGGACTGCAGCCTTTAGCTGGTCAGGGAACCTGGAGTGCATAGTGCGGGCCTCTTGCCGCTCGCTCTCCAACGCCTGGAAATAGTCGAGACCACTCTTGCCGGTGACTTCGCATTGGAACTGTTTGATCCTGTAGAAGGACATACGCGCGGCATAGGCCCTGGGAAAGCATCGCAGGTAAGAGGCGCAGTGGCGGGGTCGAGGACGAGAGGGCCGTACTGGTATGTCTCGAATATCTCGCCGGTCTCGGCAAGGTAGTAGACCTCCCTCTGTGGGTCATTCTTGGAGGCGGCGAGGAGGGAGGGAGAGGGCTCTGTGAGGAGGACGCGTTTGCGCCTGCAGGTGGGCATGGCGGGGGCAGGCGGGGGGCGGGTGCGGAGGAGGAGATGGTGGGAGGGAAGGAAGAGAGGCGGGAGATGGGGGGCGGGGGAAGGGGAGGGGGACGGCGCGGCAGGTGGCTTGGTTGGAATCCGAAGGCGTGAAGCGGACCCCTTCGCATTTTTGCTGCAGTGCGTCTCCCGAGGCCCGAGGGCGTCCACGCTCAGCCACCTCCAGCCCTCTTTCCAACTCAGCTCGCCCTCTCTTCCTTCCACCCACCACCACCGCTGCCCTCCCCAGCCCTCGCCCTCCTCCTCGCCCTCGTCTCCTCCGCCGCACCCGGCCCTGCGCTTGTCCCCGGCACCACTTCCGATTGTCCTCCTCGCACACACCCGCTAGCCAGACCCGCGTCAGATCACCCTCAGATTACCCATCACGCCCTCCTCCGCCTCCCAGGCCAATGCACTCCGTGTCGCGACCTGCTTGGGCCTCCTCGCTCCCGCCGTGCCTCGCCTACGGTGCTATAGCCACCACTTCCACGCTCAGACCGTGCATGCCCGCGCGCGCTCGCGCAGATGGGGTGGGATCCTCCGCTTTCGCTCTAGTCCCGCTATGGCTCGCCTCTTTCCTCGGTCCCCGGCGAGTCGTCTGTCTGCGTGAGTGCGGACTCGGATGAAGCATCTGTGAGCAACGAGAGTGGTGCAAGGACCCGAGGTCCACAGAGTATCATGGTGGTCAGTGCTCAACCGTTCAGGCTCATTGTGACCTCTCTGCACAGCCAAGTATGTCTCTAGCGACTGCAAGCGATACCTCCGCATCCCACCATGCTCACCCGGTTCCAACTGCACGAAGGGCAGCGATGCGACTGCTTCGAGATGCCGGATGTCTAGGCCCGCGGTGGGCCCCGTTTGCCTCTTGCCGCAACGCCGCAACAAAAGGAGCCACTGACGCGTCGGAACGGTCACGTGCAGGGACAATGCGCTCAGGTCACGCTCCGCGTTCATGTCTAGTTCCTGCGGTTTCGTCCAGGTCAAATCCAGGATGCGTACACCAAGCTCAGCGGACTGTCTTCGGCTGCACCTGTGCGGCTTGGGAAGCTGTGTATGGAGGGCCGCAAACCGGCCGCGCGGTAGCGGTTCGTTAGGCGCGCGCCTTCGGAAAGCGCTCGCTCATCCGACTCGCAAACCAATCAGTAGGCCAAGCTGCACAAACAACTGCGCTGCAGTCCAAGATGCACAATTAACACACGCAGGACAAAAGACGCACGTATGCATCACATCATGCAAACAGCCAGACGAATACAAGAGCGTACAGTACATCCGAGTCCGACGACGCGAGGTCCTCAAACAATCCATGGGGCAAGGTGAGATGGAGCACGGAAGACATGTAGATGGTCATCAGATGGGGTAACGTAGCAAGATAATGCTAGGGTATGCGTTCGTTCATAATGGCAGGTCGTGAAGGAGTGAAAGTGGTGGTGAGGCGTAACGAAACGATACTGCAAAGCAATTAGGCCTCGTGGCACGGAGACGACGAGATCATTTGCGGACACGCACCATCTAGACTGGAGAACGCTTCATATCAACACAAAGTCTTGATGAGGGATGGTGAAGTGCGTGTGGCGTCTGTGCGCCTCTCATGGAAGACGACCAGCGTCGGTACTGCTCAGTTCCTCGCTCTCGTCGGCATTCCGTTGGCATGGGGCTGCTGGTGGACTGGCGACTTCGACTTCGCAAGCGGGGCGCTGTTCGCTTGTGCCGCCTTCCCCTTCCCAGGCGGCTGGGCGCTGGGAGAGGGCGACGCACGCTCGGGCGTCGGGCTGCTGGACTTGTCCCGCCCGCGGCCCAGCAGCCTCCTGAACCGCGAGCCCTGTGCGGCCTTCTCGCGCTCCGCCTCCTTGACGCCGATCGCGTCGAACATCACGATCGCCTTCGCCGCGGGCGACATCGTCGACTTGCCCGCGCCCGCCGTCGTCTGCGCGGCGGGGACGCGCGAGTCGGAGCTGCTGCGCGTGTGTGGGGCGGGGCGCACCGGCCCTGCGCCCTGCGCGTGGCCTCGTACGCCGGCGCCTCGGCCTCGGCCGTCGATGTTCACGAGCACCCAGCCCTCGGAGATGGACGACGCGCGCTGTGGGCGGGAGCCCGAGTGTACGACCCCGTGCGTGGCCGCGAATGGGGGGACCGTGGCTTGCGCCGCGGCCAACTGGGGATGCGGCTTGGGCATCGTGGCGTTCGGCGGCGTCCTCTCGTGCCGATCCATCGTGTTCCCGACCCAGGCGGCCTCGCTCTTTCGCGCGCCCTCGCCCTCCGCTCTGTGCTGTTCCGGCGAGTGCACCTTGACTGTGCCCTTGCGCTCTATTCCGGCATTGTCGCTCTCTTGGCTGGGTTGCTCTTTGATCGTCGGCGGGAACATAGTCGTGGTAGCGGTCGTCGTTGTGCTGAGACTGGGAGCCACCATGGGCACAACGTCATCCTGCCTCTTCTCCTCCTGTGGAGTGGGCGCCGAAGCGCCTGGCACGACCGGCCCGGATGAGGCGCGTCGAGGTTCCGGTGCCCCCGGAGGTGCGGTTGCGGTAGCAGGTGGTGGCGACTGAGACGGCGAACGGGACGCAGTTTGCAGCTCGGTGCGTGGTCCACCGCTCTGTCTGCGTTCGCGCGGGCCGTGCACAACACGCGGTGGGGAGGATTGACCGGTCGAATGCAGAGCATCGGCTGCGTCCAACACGCCTGTCGTAGCCGTTCGCCGCTTCTCGTCCAGGGGCTCCGGATCCTTTCCAGTCCAAGTGATGGGGATGTCGGTCGAACGCCAGCCTGTGCTCGAAGAGAAGGCAGAGTCGCGGAACGCACCGCCTAGGAGAGGAGGAGTTGGTATCCGCGGCATGTCAGAGGCATCCTTAATCCGTTCGACCTTGACACTGTCGCGGCTGTCTCGTTGCGCTTGTCCATTCTCGCGAGCGCTGTGCTGAGCGGCCGGATTGACAGGAGGGATTTGAAGGGGTTGTAGAGGATTGGCGGCGTTGGGAGCCAGAGGTGATGACGCTCTGCGCGCTCTCGTGGGTGTTGGTGCGGTCGGGTACGAACCAAGAGAGCCGGTACGCGGTCGCGCGATGTCATAGGGTGAATCTCCGCCTAGGGGGGAGTGAAGGAAGCGTTCGTCCTGGGAGGACATAGAGTGGTGCCTAGAATGTTGATGGGCTACTGGAGTGGCCGGGAAGTGGGCGGCAGTAGGGGAAGTAGGTCCCGCAGCGCGGTTCCATGGATTGAACTCTTGCTGGTATGTTTGCGCCGGTGGTGCCGTAGGGCCGGTAGCGTATAGAACATCTGGCGTATTGGGCTGGCTGGCTGCTCTGCGATGCGCAGTTCCGATCCCGGTCATGTCGACGCTCCCCACCTCGCTAGACAATCTGCCTGTCTCGTCGATGGATACATCTGACTTGAAGGCGGGAGGGAGTTCACTCTTGGGGAACGGCTTCTTCAGTTTGCTACCCGAACTGAGCGTCATCTGCCTGAGGGGCGAAGACATGAACGGTGAATTCGACCGAGTCTGACTGCTCTGTGCATCTGAAGAGGGGCGCAAACTCCCCGAGAGCGATCTATCGGGCATGTTACTATGTCAGTACGAAGGTAGATATGCATGCAGTACATACCCGCTCTGCGTGGCGAAACCGTTCTGCTTCAACTCCATGCTTGAGCCGGTAGGGCTAGCAGGGGGGGACTCGAGTGAACCGTGCTCAGCTGGCGGGCCAGTGAAGATCCAGAAATCCCTTGTGCGCGAGCGACTACCCAAGGTCAAGGATGTAAGCAAGCTGAACGCATGGCGATCCAAGGCACCGAGTAGCGACAGAATTTGCTGCAAGGAATCGATGGCGAATGTGTTCTCCTGGAACCCTACCAGTCCCTTCCGTCAGTATTTCTAACATGCGGCTAGACGCAACCCTCACATTTGTATCCTTTCAACCTAAATTCATACGCGTCACCTATCTTCTTCTCATCCTCTATTCCACGCGGCCAGGCATTTCTGACGGCCTGCAGGATGGCAGGGGTCAAGGGAAGTGGCGGATCAATGACACGGAGCACACGGGGCGAAGGAAAGGAGATGGCGAAGAGCATAGGTGCGGAGTGAGGCAGAGTACTTGTGGACTGGTTGGGCATGATAGGAATAGCAGAGGCTGCCGGCGCGGTGGTCGGGCGCGAGAATGCAATAGCTATCCGGTCATCTTGCTCTCGACCGTACTCGATTGTGGAAAGGAACGAGAACCCATACTGGAGAACGACGGAGAATATACCGACGACGAGTCTCTCTGACACAATGTTCTTCACGTTCGCCCATGGCTTGTGGTCGAGGGAGAACTCGAAGAAATGAGTGGTGGGGTTCTCTCGGCAGCGAAGAGTCAGATTATGGGAATCAAAGAAGCGACGGAGGCCGTTGACAACGCTGTCGGGGAAGCTGTAGAGCCTGACGAAGCCTTGGCCAGCGAAAGTGAGGAGAGCAAAGGAAGAGACAATGCGCTGGTCGCGGATGAACTCCTTCCTAGGGTAGAAGAGGGCAGGGGTGTTGGTCTGGATGGTGGGCGACGGAGGGACGGGAGGCTGGAAGACGTTGGGGGTCGGGAGGGGGGCGGGCTGCGCCATGGTCGGTGCATAGAGGAGAGTCGAGGGACAGGCTTCTGCTGAGTGGACATAGCGAGTGTCTGCCACTCGCGACTCAGGCTGCTCCAGCGCCATCAAGGCCGTGGTCCACGCCACACGTCACTATTCCCAAAACGCGTATGCCACGTGCACCGCGTTCCTCGCGTCACCTCCACGCGTCCCTGCCTGCCTCGCCCGCCCTGCGCAACTACTACACGCTGTTTCCTGCCCCAGTACAGCCCCTTGCCGTCCTCACGACTGGTTCGCCGACAGTTCGGGCAGCTCTGGATCCTTGTCCAGCCGTGATCCACTCACCGGGATGTCTGGAGACCGAACGTGGCTCTGGAACGCCCCGGGGACTTACCCTGCCACACTGCATATCTCATGTCCGTCGTCTGGAAGTCTGCAGTGGCTTGGAGTATCCTGGAACAATGTGTCCATGGCGTTCAGCCAACGTCGTCAGAGGTGAATTGCCGTATTAGCACGTATTCAACTGGCACGGCATACAGGCATTGCCGCTGAATTCGACGAAGCTGCGGCAGTGGGCTGCGATGCTCGACAAAGTAGCTTCAAAGAGAACAGGGGAGCGTCATGAAGATCTCGAATGCAACCAGGACACCACACACCTCGGTTACCCTGCATGTTGACCCCTTGGACACGCAGCTGCGGCGGTGCTAATCCTACACGCTCCAACGTCCGATCCCTGCCGTCCTTTCTCCCGTTCGGGGGCCGGGAAGACTAACTATAAAGTGTCCTTCTGACTTCGGTGTGACCTCCAGTAATAGAAGGCCGGCAGTAGTAACAATCGGCGAATACGGTGCAAGTTGGTTCGCGTACCAACTTCCCACAACTGGTGGGAACAGTTCGGTAGCTCGGTGAGTACACCAGTACCAAGGAAGCCAGTATAGACAGCGAGGAGACCAACAGCCCGGATACACCAAGACAGAGGAGTGTATGGGACGCGAACTGGAAGCAACACAGGCTAGCAGGTCGTCCAAGACAAGTTGTTCTAACGCCTCAGGCGCAGGACCGGGTGGTTTGGCGTCCGGGACATCGGGGCCGCCCCGGACAAACCGGACCGTCGGTCCGGGACTTGAGAAGTTCCCTCCCTCACATTGGACGGACCGACGGTCATAAATACGGCTACCACCTTCTCTCGATGCCGGACCCATCTTTCCCCCGTTTGCTCCTGTGCAGACCCACAGCATCGTACCAGATCTGTAGCGATGTCGGCTGAACTGAAGAAACTGAACATCCTAATGTGTGAGCACTCGCCACTTGTCGGAATCCAATCCCGAATCTGACGGTGGGATCATGCAGGCGGTACTGTACGTGGGTTCGGGCATACCTCAGTGAAGGAAGAGCGATGGACTGTTCACATAGGGAGAGTACACCACTGGGTGGACTGGCTCCGGCGCGTCAAAATCCGACAAAAAGGTAAGCCGCGATTGATATGGCGTGCATCGCCGCACCGCGTTCTGACCAACTCGTTCACAGATTGGTGTATGTGCATTACTCTTTGGATGGTGATCACAGGGTTAAACATGGTCTATAGGTTGTTGGTCTCACATGCTTTGACCTGCGAAGACTGGGGAAGGTCCGGTACTATGCGATGTTTCCGAGGAATGCGTGCTCACTGACCATCCCACAGGTGGACAAGCTAGGCATGGTCGGTACTAACGGCTCCAAGTTCCCCGATATCCGCAACCACCTGCAGGAGAACATTGCCAACGTATACAAGGATATGGATATCTCGTATGTCTGCTATGCTTGAGCACTCGTTCAGGCGACCGTGCTAAATACCGTAGCTTCGATGCCTATCCCAAGGGCGACTCTATCAACCCTGAGGCATGTGAGAGCACTCTCCATTGGAATGTGTCAACATCAACCAGATCACTCACTGGAGCTCTCTAGACAAGGAAGCTATTGACAAGCTATCCCCCGGTGACGCTGTGATCATCTTCACTCCAGACAGTAAGTTCGTTCATGATCTTCAAGGTCATACCCCTTTCACTTGCGTCACGCATAGGCACGCATTACCGCATCTCGCTCTATGCAATCGAACGTGGATTGCACGTGTTGGTCACAAAGCCCGCAGTTCAACTACTACAGCACCATAACGAACTTGTGGAGGCTGCCAAGAAACACAACGTAGTCTGCTTCGTCGAACACCACAAGCGGTGAGCACATGGCACGCTACCCACCATCGGGAACCGTCCTGCTCAAGCGAGCGAGCAGGTTCGACCCTGTGTACAGCGACGCCAAGGCACGCGCCGCTTCCCTGGGCGAATTCAACTTCTTCAGCGCGTGGATGAGCCAGCCTAAGAGCCAGCTGGAGACGTTCCGTGCTTGGGCGGGTAAGGACTCGGACATCAGGTACGCTTTAGCGAAGTACACTTTTGGCGTGTTGGTCTAATCACCCGTCTGTCAGTTACTACCTATCCTCGCATCACATCGACATCCACTGCTGGATCATGCAGGGCAGGGCGGTCCCAACGCGTGTCGTAGCTAGCGCCGCCACCGGAATCGCTACAAGCGAGCCCTTCAACTGCGTCCCGCAGACAGAGGATACTATCACGCTTCTCGTCGACTGGGAGTCGCTGTCGAGCTCGAAGCACCGGGGCACCGCCGTGTACACGGCTTCGTGGACTGCACCGCTTAGGTCCGGCGTGCACACAAACCAGCACTGGTACTACATGGCTGAGAAGGTGTGTCCCCGCTTCGGCGCCATCTCACCAGATGAGTGGAAAAATGGGTGACGCGGATTGCCCTCATCCGTTACCCCGCTGCGATCACTTGCAGTAAATGCTGATCCCATCTACCCCGCACTGCCAGGGCGAAATCAACGTCGACCAAGCGCACCGCGGCTACGACATCGTGCAGGATGACACCGGCAAGGCCTGGTACAACCCCTTCTAGTGCGTCCTCCGTTCTCATCGTGCGAGTCTCCCCGGGCTGAATCAATCGCCTACCGCTCGCCTTCCATCTGGGCATTTGCAAACTGACCTTCGACATGGCTCGCATCGTGCTCGCGTCGTTGACTGTTGCCACGAATGACACACCGGAAATTGCGCTCCGTCGTCCGTATCCGACTCTGGCGCGCGCCCCGCGCTCGCAGCATGAAGTACTCGCCGTCCGAGAGCGGCCACTTCGACGGCCAGCGCGCGTACGGCTACGTCTCGATCGAGAAGTTCGTCGACGCGGCGCGGAGCGTGAACGCGGGGCTCACGCAGCCCGCCGAGTACGACACGCACGGGCTGCCCACGATCGCGAACACGGTGCTCACCACCGCGATCCTCAACGCGGGCCGGATCAGCCTTGACGAGAAGCGGCCGGTGGCGATCAAACAGAGCGAGGGCGAGTGGGTGCTCGAGTGAAGAACGGAACGCGCGGGTTCCTGGATGAACGGCGGGAAGGCCGGTGAGACGGGCGACCGCCGAAATCGTGCATAAATACCGTGATGGGCTCAAGTCGGAATGGAGGAGGGTCTACGGCGCGTGCACACGCCCGAACGATACCCTGGAAGCTGCACATGCATTTGATCGCGAGGCGGGATAGCTTAGTGGAATGTTGAGGTTTTGCTGCATGTATGTACGATAACCTGTTACGCTGCAAACCATGGTGCGCGCGGCTGAACGTTCGGCGTCGCGCGCAGTAAGTACCGCTACGATCGAGCATGACCTCAGAGGGGGCCCTGGCACTTCCTCGGCCTGCGCCCGCGCGCTCCCGACGGGTGTGCGTGCGGACGTCGTCGCGTCGCCGTCGGTCGGCCGCCCTTGCGACGCGCGCCGTTGATGTAATGATGACGGAGGAGCGGGCGATGATGCCTGTGTGGCCAAAGTCAGAGGGTTGCATGCGCACGCCGACGTGGCCCGTGTACGGTGGGTGCCGAGGCGTGCTCGCGCTCGGGGCCGGCGCACGGTCCCTGGCCGCAGACGGGGACATCGTTCAGGATCGTCCAGCCGCCGTCGACGCTCCACCCCGCCGACGCGCCCCTTCCTCGCACGTTGCACGCTATTCGTGCTATCCTCGATCATGCGGTATCACCGGCCCCGCCGGTGCAACCCGTCGCCACCGAGCTCGACGACGACGGCACCGCACAGGATCTACATACGTGCTTGGGCCTACGCGTGCGCTTGCACGAGCGGGGCCCAGGCGGCGGACCACCGCGGGCGGCACGCAGGCGATAGCTCGTATTGTGACTGCCCTCGCAAGGCGTGCCTCTGGATCGAATGAAGCAGATAGCTCAAGGGCGGCGTGGCTGACAGTTCGCGCAGGGCTGTCTCACCGTGATCGGGGGACGTCGGTGCCGGTGGCGAAGGGAGCGATACTAATAGGCTGCAGACGCGACAGACAGGGTGCGTGATGCGTCGCGCGAGGTGGTGGTGGCACCGTCTAGTGTGCGATGGTGCGCACTAACCCGCCCGCTGCCAAGCGCGGTGCTGGGTGTACCTATGTTGCAGCGGGCTCGGGCGCGCGACCGTCCGGGGGGCGTGGTCGCCGGGGAGGCGTATTTCCGAGCTATGTATGTATGGAGATGAGATGCGTCGCAGCCCCCTCCTCCGGTCTCGCGCGGGGTTCGCGTCGAGAATCGAGAGTCGAGATCAAGGCCTGGTGGACGCCCCCGGGTATGCCGAGGATCCAAGGACCAAGAAGCGGTTGCAAGTACGCGCTCGCCGAGGTGCGAGCCAAGGACCAAGGCAGCCTGAGAGGGTCAGAGACCGGCCTGGAGGGTCGTCATGTGTGCGGGTGCGGTGGACCTCGGAGACCGGACCAGTGCGCGCGCCGCCGCTGCGGGCGGAGAGGCTTGTGTTCGCGCACCGCGCCCCCTCTCCTCGCAATCTCCTGGTACCCTCATGGGTGCGCGAGCTATCACAGCCCGGACGGTCACGCCATAGGGCTCAGCAGTCCAAGCATCATTTCCCCTCCCCCGTGCCTGATCAGTCAAAACGACCGCAGGGAGTGGAAGCGTCGGCGACGTCCGCTGTGCACAAACAGCTGCCCTTACCTCACCCTGGTAACATGGAAATAACAGAAACCTGTCCACGCCCGATCTACAACAGCGCCCTTGTGCTGCGTTCCCCGCCCGGAATTCATCCCTCCGCCGCAGCACGCTCAGATCGTCAGCTTGTCTGAACTTCTGAACCTCCGGAGTTTGTGCGCGTACGCCCGCGATCAACCCTACCCGCCAGATATCCTTCGCGCTCCTCTCGTGATCGATCCACTGCTAGCGTCGCGCCCGGCCGTCTCGCAATCCGCTCTAGATGCAATAATATAATTTCATGCACGGTTGGGGGTGGTAATGTAAACGACAGGAATGCGCGAGACAGTGCGGCGAGCCCTTCGGGCCCAGAGTACGACAGATGTTGGTGTGATTGGATGCTGCGACATTGACGAGACTGTAGGAAGGGAAGTGACTAAAAGGACGATATGACACAATGCGCACGGATGGGGGAGTTGCTTCAAGGACGACGGGGGCGATGAAGGGTGTGAATGTACAATAAAAGTGAAGAATAAGATAGAACGAAGGCGGCGACTTAAGTTGGATCGGGGGTGAGGGGAGAAGACGGAAGGGGATGCTCGTCGCGTGAAGCGATCCGGAATGGGCGCGCAGAGAAGGGAAGGACGGGATGCATAGGCTAGGATATGTTCGAATGAATGTTGAACAGTGTCCGTAGAAAAGGCCGGAAGGGTGCCAGTCGAACGACAGATACACCGGTGGACTACGCCGAAAGCGCAGTCCGTATTCGTACACGGGGAAGTGCGTACACCGCGATGTATCTTGTCCGGGAGCCGTACGTATCGACTTGACTTCCTGTACTCGTATAGGCGACGGCGTCTGGCACAGGAAGGGTTTGGCAGGGACGAGACGATTGCAGAGGAAATGAATGCATGGTTGAGTCGATGATGTCGTTGATGATGAGAGACAGATTGCGTTGAATGCCGAAAGACGACGTGTATGGTAGTGTTGATACATTTTGCTGAGACGAGACGAGAAGGATTGCATCGGACGAGCGACAGCGGAGGAAAGCTTTTTACAACCCGGGTGATGGTGATGAGGAAGGGAATAGAGACAACAGCGAGGCGAGGACGAGATTAACCGTGCGCGGCGACTTCATGCAACCACAGCGGGACGCGGCGAGCCGACATTCAGGCTGTGAAGGGCCTGACGCTGGTACTTGACGAAGTCGTGCGGTAGGAACTGCTCCGGGACTTGCTCGATCATCTGTTTGTTGATCACAGGCTCGAACTTGGGCGAAGACAGGTTCTCCTTGTCGTCCGACATGTAGGTGCTCGTGAACGCGTCGCTAGAGAAAGCCGGGCTGGTAGGGGTTGCCGGCATGTCGTCCGACATGTCCGACGCCGTTGTCGAGACGCTCATTGGCGTGCACACCTTGGGCGAGTACGTCCTCACCGGCGTCATGGGGAAAGTGTAGGCCTGGCGCTGGAAGCGTCCACCCTGGAGGTAGAATTGTAGGACGAATGTGGCCGCCTTCGAGTAGAACGCATAGGAGTACTTCTTGACGAGGATCTCCGACAGGTCGTTCGCATGCGTTGCCAAACGGTTGTCGAGATGCTCGACGATCTCGAGGCACTCCTCGGTCTCCTGGAATAGACACCGACCCTTGCCGCAAAGGGATCGAGCGAGCGTGAGAGCACCCAACGCAACAGCAGAAGACGGATACTGGCAGAACTCGCGATAGAACAGCGTGATCTCCATGAGGAACCGTGCGACATGTTGAACCTTCTGCTCCTCGACAATGGGCCCGCAGCAGAAGATACGAAGCCAAGACTCCGCGGTGGGATGACCCAGTGTCCATTCAAGGGTCGTCAGAACATGGCCTTCCATCTGGATGAAGGCCGACTCGTCGTAGGTCTTCTGGCACATCTGCGCCAAGTCCTGTACCGATGGGACCCGCTCCTTGGCGTCCTCGAACTTGGCCGCGATCCAAAGAGCCGCGCAGCCCACGAGCTGGTAATGCTTGACATAGACGATTCTCTTCGAGACGTAGCGGTCGATGATGTTCAGAGTCAGGTAGAGCGTTTCCGGCCGCAAGCGGAAGAGGAAGTGAAGCTCGACTAAGAAGTCCACGAGACAAGGGCGCATATGCCATCGAATTTCCGGTTGTTGGTCCATCGAGGTCATGGAACACATGGTCACTCGCTACGCGCAAGACGGTCTCAACGACTATCGGAATTGTAGACACGACAAAACTCACCTCCATCTCGTGCATGTAAGCACGTATCTCGTCGTGGTATTCCTCCTCGAGATAGATGCCGTCTCGGCGTAGCGCCGCTATCTGAGCGTACCTTGCTCGCTGCTCGCCCTTACGGGGAGTCTTGCGGGAAAGGGGGAGAGGAGGGTGTAAGGGGGATTGCCGCCGTTTAGAGATGCCGTACGGCGACGGTTTCTTCTTTGGATAGGCGGAAGGGCGTGCAGCCCGAGTCGAGTTTGAAACGTCCTTCATGGCCGATGCAGGGGATGCGGTCGGGTACGATGAGAGGATTGAATGAATGCTAGAGGACGAAGAACTCAGGTGAGCGTCCGGTCCAGATGTAGACGGGGCGGAAGGCATGATGAAGGCCGATCCAACGAAAGGTGCGCGCGCAAGATGTTCAAGGAAAGTAAGGACGGTTAGAGTCGCGCGTCTGCAGGTCGACGAAGATCGAGTAGGGGCGAGGATTCGTTACAAGAATCCAAGAAACGGCGGCAGGGACGAAGATGAGGGAACTAAGGGAAAGCCAGAACGAGGATGCATTCAAATATCAGAGGACGAACTCGAACACCGCGCGTCCTTCACGGCGGGGGGCGAAATGGATGCGAAAGTAGACAGTGCCCGATCGTCACATCGCCTAATGCGACAGCGGTGGACGGTGCATATATCGTGCATATGGAGAGACTGTGCTACAGATATAAAAGGGAGAGAGTACACTTACGGGGATGGAGGGAAATGCTCATGCAACGACTGTCGACGAGCCGTCGTGAGTTGCCGTCGTCCGTGGCGAAGTGGACGACGATGGCCAGGACCGCGTAAAGAGAGCTGATCCGGTCAGAGTAAAGATCGTCAGCGTGAAGTTCGTGAGAGTATGGACAGGCAAGGAGGACTGGGACGGGAGGGCCGGTCGAGGACGTCGCCAACGTCGAGGACGAGCGGGGAGAGGCAGGCGAGGACGAATGGTGACCGAATTCAGATATAAGGGAACCGGGAAGCCGGAACGGGACAATAGGCGCGGAACGCTGATGGCGGCGAGGACAAAGAGCAGCGGTTAACGTCCCCAGACGCCAACTGGATAATAATCCGATAATAAACCAATCCCCGTGAAGAGGTTACGCAGATGTTATCGGCCGCGCTCGTCACAGCCATCAGATGCCTCGTGTGAGGGCTCTCCACCGCCCCCCCTTGGCCATGACATCGCCGTCGCTGCTTGACCCGCAATCGCGCGCGGTGCCGTTGTGCGCAGGTCTGCTCGCCGTCCACAGCAGCCGACGCGGACCCTGGGTGGAATGGACCACAAAAGGCAGGCGGGGTCTCAGACGATCCCAGACTGCGATTGTCCGCTTTGTTCGGGAAGCGGCCGCGTTCCCACGCCCCACGTTCCACGATGCCGCCGCGTCCGCCTTCCGCCGTCCGGGTGCGGGTGGGAATTGGATGGCGGGCTCGAAGGGGAAAATCGAAATTGACTGCAACTCACCTGCGATCGGGAGCCTCTTCACGTCTTCACTGTCCTCGACCGTATTTCCTCGAATCGATGATCTCGCAGCGACCCGACCAGACTTCAGCCTGCAAAATCTGCCTCCAATCCGTCAGCCATCGTCCAATCCTGCCCCGCCCGTTCCGCATCCCGCTCGGTACTCACAGTCACCGACGACCTTGTCAGCCTTCTTGCGATCCACAACCAACAGAGAGCGAGAGGAGAGGGTGATCCAACGAATTAAATGCCGACCTTACGCAATTAAAATGGGTCTTGCTGAGCTACTGGGGCCTGGCGGTGCCGGGACCGAAACGAAGGACTGTGGGGTAAAGGAGGGACTTCGGGCGAATCTGCCGTCTTCTATGCTGCTGGGCGACCAAGACGTGTGCGATCGACGAACGCCGTCGACCACTGGCTGTCCGAGTGCCGTGCGGCGGTGGTGCTGAGCGCGGAGCGAGGAGGCGGTCCCGTGAAGGTGACCGTTTCGACACTCGGCCTGGCGGGGGATCAGCGAAGCAGATTGGGAGGTGCTCGCTGGCGATGAGGAGGAGGAGGAGGAGGAGGGAGCTACGTTCGCTGTCGACGACCGAAGGCTTTCAAGGTGGAACCGCCGGTGAAACGTAGCTGGCGGATAGTAGCTGAATCACAATGCACGAAAGGCGTGGCCGCTTAGATTTCCCCTGCGCGCTGTCTCTAATACACCAGCCTTCCTCGGATCCTTTGCCAATTGGCCCATATCTGGCGAGCAGGTCGAACACGTTGCCTGCCTGCAGGCAGCTTCCGCGACCAGATCCGTCTCATATCTTCATGATTTAGGTAAGCCTCCGCTTCCCCGTCCGACTGGCTTGCGCGCCGGGAAAGCGAATCACCTTCTGTACAAGTCTTGGAGCTTTCCCCTTACTCGCGCATGATCCCAGACCAATCCACGTACATTACATGTTATGAGCTGCATTACATTCCTCGCCTACTGCTGGTCTTATTATCCACGAGAGACCGCCTACCCGCGTTCCTGACTAGGATGATCATCAACCGGTCGGTCCACCGCTTGGCCAACGAAGATCTGAACAGCGGCCCCATCGCATGGTCAAATCCCTCGATCCCGTGTGAGGGTCCATATGGGTCGCCGATTGCGAATGTACGAGATGAGGCGGCATCCGGAATAGCTACAAGGCGACATCCTAGTACAAGAATCATCCATCATCCCAGGCCAGAGACCCTCTTCACGCCCGTACACAGCTCCCAGGAGTGCCCTCCCATCAGTCACCTTATCGTATCCGACGATCCATCACAGAGCGCGCGAGAGAGGAGCGCAGGAGAGGACGCGGAGGCTTGACGTACTCCTGACGTTGGGGAGGCATTGAACGGCGCCGCTGACAGCGTACATTCTGATTACCTGCCGCCGCTTGCCTCGTGCAGCGCGCATTAGGGAGTGCGGGGACAAGGAGGCGCCATTTGCCTCTCCAGTCCTCCGCGCCGACAGCGGCCAACGTGTATGCACGCGGCAGGCCTCTGCGCTATCCTGGACTCGGAGCCGTCGCCCGGGTCGCAATGGGAGCCGGACGTGTATAGGGGGCGTGGGCGTGGGCAACGCCGCGGGCGACGCACGGAAATGCAGGAAGTGGACGTCCAGACACGGCCGTCCAAGCCGAGGGACGCCGCCTGAGGGCTGCCTGTAGCGTTCCAGCTTCGCTGCAGGTCCGTCATCCCGCGCCGTTTTTCGTGGGTGCCCCAGCTGATCTTGAAAGTCGAGAGAAGCGCGGCCCTCCAAAGGCAGCCGGCGAGCTCTCCGCGGAGTCGCGCCTTCCGACGGGCGTCGCGCTGTGCGTATGAACGCCTCCTCTAGACGTTCATACGTACAGCACGCGGCGCACAGCGAAGCAAGAAGACCCTCGGCGCGAGGAGCACGTCCATCACAAGCTTCTAGCTCGCCCCGTTGTTAACGTGGCTCTTTTTGCACGCAGTGAATGGGAAATCCCGCGCGCGCTGGTCCGGTATCAGCTCCCATTAACGGGCTTTCACACAGGAAGTGAGGAAGGCCGACCAATGGCCGCCCCACAGCTGTTGGAGAAGCGAGTGTGAGTAAGAGGACTTGTCAAGTATGCAACGTACGACCTTCGTGCGAGAAAGTGCCTTCTATGATCGCGGGGTTCCGGAGCATGTGCGAGACAGTTGCAGTACGTACGCACTGCGCAGCGCCGGGGAACCGGGCGAACTGCCTAGACCTGAGACCAGCTGGCGCCAACCGGGAGTCGAGAGTGGGACATGGCAGGGATAGAACGGAGGACAGCAATCAAGCAGAGGCGTTCCAGTAGGAGTCTTGTCTCGGCTGGACCGGATTTACATGACAACGATTATCGCACGGTGAGGGTCTGGTTCTCGCAGGACTGCTTGCAGCCAGAGTCAGGTGGCGCTGGTGGGAGCACAAGCTTAATAGAATAGGCTCTGCGTTTGCGGAGGTAGTAGCGCGACGTCTGAGAAGAGTGGCACAGGCAGATATCAGAGGCACGCGTACAAAAGACGGCACAAGACCGAGAACAAGAGGCACACATTCGTCGCAGCCCGGAAAGGAAGCGTGAAGGTGGGTCGCTCTGCTGACAAACCGTCTCTTTCCCACATCCTCCAGCAGTCCGGTATCCTCCTGCCTGTTCTGATGGCGTCCGGGTGCGCGGATCAGATTCGCAAGACGAGATGCTCGGCATCGCATGCGGTGCGGCTCTAACCTCCCCGGTCGGTCTTCAGCCTGAGCCCACTGGCGAACACACAAATACCACCACTGCTATGATCCCCATTCTTTGCTAGAGGCAGGATCAGACTGAGTGATACTGTGCACTGAGCACAGAAGCATTACTATGCGGGTGCATGGCGGGGTGCAAAGGGTAGGGATCGGTGGCGGCCTGGCGCCCAGCGCTCAGGGTCCAGGGACGGAGCGCTCCCGGCCCTGACGAGGATGCGCCTTCCAAAACGGGGGTCACATATGACGTAGCATTGCACTGCAGTTACGCCGCTGCCTCCCGGATGTCCTTGGCAGTAGCTCAGACTTTGAGGAAGAATAAACTTGTAAACGGGCGCTCAGCTTGACATGAGCCCATGTGAGTCTTCATAAGCAGGTTGAAATCCTCGTGCGTTGTCTCCGACACCCGCTGTCACAATACGGTGGCGGCAGCGGGAATTTGATCGTCGCTCAAGCAAGCCCCTTTGCCGGACCTTGTCGAAGCCAGACAGCCTTCCCGCGCTGGGGTACACACGGCCGTGGGGCTCCAATCAGAGCCAAACGGACACACTGGCAGCGCTGCTGTACGTGCTCATGCTGGCGTGTGCGTCAAGAATAGGTACAGATTCAGGAACGGCGTGACATGAAAGAGGGAACGAATTGCGAAACGTGGTTGCACGAAAAAAATGAGGGGATGGGGATACTGAACACTATCATACGCGGCTGCAGGCCCGTCGCTCACTCTCTATGACCGCCCATCAAGAGCGCCATCAGGTCCTGTGTAGTCTGCGCGCTCGCGCCGGGCCCGCCTTGCTGCTGGAGGTGCGAGGGGATAAGGTGCGGCATCATCTGTGGCGGCAGATGCTGCTGTTGCTGCTGCTGCTGCTGTTGCTGGAGCTGCTGGCGCATCGCGAGGTGTGATGCGGACAGCTGCCCGCCAGGACCCTGTTGCGGCCCATACCCAGGACCCGAGCCCCGAAGTCCGGGGCCGCCCAGGTTGCCCTGCGCCATACCCAACAGCTGTGCCTGGTTGGCCGCCCGCAGGTCCAAGTTGGTCGGGCCCAACCCGCCAAGGGGGTTGACCGACAGCGGGTTCGGGGGGCCAGGTGGGCCGCGCAGTTGCGGGTTGCCGTTGTACCCTAGACCGCCTTGCGTGAAGGTGTTGTAGACCTGTTGCGCGGGCGTCGCGCCGTGCAGGCCACCGCCAGGAAGGCCGACGCCGGCTCCAAGGAACTGCGACGGGTCGTGAGGCGGGCGCCCGCCGAGGTTGGCAAGCCCTGGGGGGAGACGTTGCGATGGGGGCTGAAGCGGATTTTGACTGGAGATGGGCGACGCGCCGCGGAACTGGCCTTGCTGCATCGGAAGGCCGCCATTGCGGAGTACCCCGGCCTGCTGGGTATACATTGAGGGGACAGGGCCGTTGTACATCTGCTCCATGTTCCGCTGCTGCGTCAGGCGCTGGACGTTGAAGTGGAGAGGGTCGTCAATCTGTTCGTTGAATAGGATGCCGCCAGACTCGCGGCTGCGAGAGCGTGGGGGAGCAGGCCGCAGGCCAGGGACGAGACCGTCGGGTACGAAGTTCCGATCGTCGAGCCGGCTGTCGTAGAGGGACTCCAGGCGGTTGTTTTGTTGGGCGAGTTGTTGTTGATGCAGCTGTTGCTGTTGCTGCTGTTGCAGGATCTGGAGCTCGAGGTTGCTCTGAGCGAATTGGTTGCCACCCTGGGGTATCCGACCCGTCTGAGGGATCTGGGGCGACACTCGATGGCTCTGCTCACCAAGTGAGCCTCAACTGAATGCATACAGAAGGACGTAAACATACCTGCGACGAGCTTTGCAGCATAGCGAAGATGTCTTCCATTGTGCGTTCCCCTCTGGGTCCAACACCACCAATGGAAAGGGGATCTTGCCTGTGAGAGGGGTGCGCGGACGGCGTCGGCGCAAGTGGCTGACCGAGACGCGGTCCCGTGGCTGGCACATCGCGGGGTTTCGCATCGAAGAACTTCGCGAAGCGACTCCCCTTGTTCACCTGGAGGTTGGCTCCGCCAACGAGGTTGCCTGATTGATCCAGACCGACACCGGGAGGGAATGCGCCTGTCGGTTGCCCAGGGAATTCGTTGTAGGGACCGAGGCTTTCACCAGGGATGCCTAGGATAGCACGCTCTGCCGCAGAGGAACCAGAAGCACGACGGATACCGTCGGTCAGCTGACCAGCGTGTAACGACTCCCGGAGGTCATCCATGGGTGGTTGAGAACCATTGCTGAGGGGTGAGAAACTCCTGACCCCACGCAGCTGTTCACTGGGATGCATCCGTGATCCTGCGAATTGCATGTCACCGCTCAACGACTCCGGGACATGAGGTGGCAGAGCGGATGGACCAGATGGTGCTTGTTGCGCGAATGATGTAGAAAGTCCTGGTGGAGGCTGGTTGACACTCGGAGGACCGTTGTTTGCCGGGGGAGCACGGGCCTTTAAGGCGAGAAGGCGAGAGCCAGGAGGGGGGTTGAACGTGTTGGCAGAACTAGAGGACGTAATTTCGGAGGGAGAGGCGACGTTAGAAGAAGACTGAGACGAGACCATTGCCGCTTGAGCTAACCGCGGCCCCATAACTCTGGAGGTTTCGGAAGGACGATCGTATGCGGGACTTGACGCCTCGGCACCGCGAGGGAGGGATGTACCATCGGTCTTCAGAGCGGAGAGCAGCGGTTGAGCGCCATTGGGAGAGGGTTCCACCTTCGATTCATGGATTGAATACGAAGGATCTCCTTTGAGCGATTGAGGTTGCGTAGCGTCGGATTTGTGATGAGCGACAACTGCAGCATCTATCACAACATGCTTTGTGAGGAACTGAAGCATACAGAATTGTGGTGGACATACCGGCGGTGACGGTGGTATCTGCGCGAGTACTTTGCGAGGATGAGCTAGCAGAAAGTCCTGGGGGGCCAAAGTCCGATTGCCCATTCTGGGACTTCTCGTTCTCCTTCTTCTCCGCCTCGCGCTTCATCATCATCTTGAACAGTTGAATCTCGTCCATCCCACCCGCACCGGCGGGCTGCTGCTCCGAAGCGCCGTTGGTATTGGAGTTCTTGCCGTTGTCAGCACCGGCGTCGCCGCCTTTCTCCTTGCGCTCTTTCTCCTTCATACCCTTCTTCCAAGCTTGGATCCCGTCCAGCTCACCGTCAGCAGTCTTGCCCCCAAGGATGCCCCCGCCGGAAGTTGGGGGAATGTAGGTCTCCATCCAGGCTGGCTCCGCCTCCCGCTCCCTGTCGCGATCGCGACGATCCTCCCTGTCTTTCGTATCGTCGTTAGCACCCCCCGGGCGACGGTCGCGTCCGGCACCACGACGGTTGCGTGCATCCCTCTCATCCCCACCAGAGGGCCGCTCCCTGTCACGATCCTCGTAGCGATCCCAACCTCGCTCGCGTTCCCGTCGGGCCGCCATCCGCTCGTCCCTGCGCCCATCGTCCCGCCAACGTCTCGGGTCCTCATCTTGGTCGCGGTCGACATCCTTCGCGCGACGTCCATAGTCGTAACGATCGCGATCGTGAGGATCATCCCATTCTCGGCGGGTGTAGTCGTCCCTGCGATCGTCGCGGTCACCGTCACCACGGCGGTCCCTGGGGCGGTCTTTGTCGTCGCGGTCGCGCCGAGCGGTTGATAGCTCCCGTTTCGATCGAGACGAGTCGCGGGCACGCGACCGTGGTCTTTCACGAGCCTCGCGATCACGCCTGGGGTTGTCGTTCCCTGAACAGAACTTCAGCGAGATACCCTAGTGATAGGTGCATGATTCTTACTATCATCGCGACCCGCCCTGTTTGGTTCTGCGCCTGCATGACAGTCAGGAAAGGCATGGCCAAACACATCATGAGGACCTACCTCGACGCCAGTCGTCACTGGTTTCACCAGCCTTCCTCTTCGCAGCATCCCTACCGTCGGCACGACGCCCTGCAGCGGTTGTCTGGCCGAGTCTCGTGGTAGATGCGCCTGAAAGATGGGGTGCGGTGTCCCGTTCTTTGTTGCGAAGTGTGGAGGCAGAGGATAGTGCTAGCCGGTCACGGTCATATTTGTCGGAAAGCTAACGCGACCCATGAGATTGGTGGTGAATATCAGTCAATGTGGCCTTGACTCACGTTTCGAAGTCGTTCCTGACCCTCGCGATCGCGTTGGTCGCGTTCTCTCTCCCTGTCTGTATCCTTCTCGGCGCCTCGTTCAGTTGTACGGATGGATTGATGTCGGAAATTGCCCATTTGAGACGGCTGCGTAGTAAGTCCTGAACGAAACGAAGCACGGGGCGAGTCTGGAGCACGATTAATCTACGACATCACATGGATTCGCGAAGATTTGCCTACCCCCATCCTCTGCATCTCGACGAAAACTGGTATTCTATCAGACAAGCCCCCCGCGAATGACGCGAAAGTACATACCGACGGTCCCTTGCAGTGGTATTTGTGGATGATTCGGACTCCTTCTTGTTGCCAACTTGCTCAGTCCAATCACTGCAAGCAAGCCGTTGGAGATGGAACACCGCGAAGTGACGCCGTTCTTGACGTACCCAAACCAGTCCTTGAGTGCCGGCATACCCTCAGGTAGAGTGACGAGAGGAGACTTGGAGAGCTGTAGGATATCATGTCGAGAATAAACCCGGAGGGGTCGCGTAGGCGTTTCTGTTGTTTTCTGGCCAACGTCTACCGCCACTTCGTCCTGCAAAGAGGCCTTCGCTACCGCTTCGACGACAGAATCGAGTGCTTCCCCGGTTGACGGTGGCGGCTCCGGGGTGGAGGTTTGGAGAGAAGAATCGACGTCCTGGGCAGCCATGCGGGTAGTAAACGAGGAGGAGGATGGGAGAGAGAGAGTCGGGCGAGTCGAGCTTTTTGGTGTCAGCTCAAGAGCAAGGGGCGGCCTGGGGCGGCAGTGGACAGGAAGACGCGACGAAGCGCCCATGCATGTGCCTATACTTGCCTCCTTGGAAGAACCACCGGCGTGTCCAGCTCTGTAGCAGCGAGCGTCCGCCCGAGGTCGACCACAGCGCAGGATGTTCCTCTCCCGCCATCTCGCCAGGCGCGTCCATCTCCGTGTGCCCCGTCGCTGGTCCCATTCCCCCGCCGCCGCGCTCTCCGGCCTCAACTCGGTCACCCAGGAGGACCTCGCGCACTTTGCGAAGATCCTGCCCGAGTCCGCCATCCTCTCCACGCTTGCTCCGAGCGCGACCCCGCCTGCAGAGCTGGAACCCTTCAACAATGACTGGATGAACAAGTACCATGGCCAGTCGACCACCGTCCTCAAGCCTCGCACAACCCAGGAGGTCAGCGAGATCGTCAAGTGGTGCAACCAGCGTCGGATAGGCATCGTCCCCCAGGGCGGGAACACAGGCCTCGTAGGGGGCAGCGTCCCGGTCAAGGACGAGCTCATTATCAGTCTCGCGAACATGTCTAAAGTCCGGACTTTCGACGATGTTTCCGGTGTGTGGAGTTTGCCATTCCTCCGCGACTCCCACCAATGCTATTTCCGCAGGTATTCTGGTAGCGGATGCTGGCTGCATCCTCCAGTCACTATCTGACTACCTCGCGCCTCATAACCACATCGTACCATTGGACCTCGGCGCGAAGGGCAGGTGAGTATGTTCGTTACTGGCGCGAGCCTGGCTAACGCGCAGGCGGTAGCTGTCAGATCGGTGGGAACGTCTCTACCAATGCAGGCGGTCTCCGGCTACTCCGCTACGGCTCACTGCACGGCTCGGTGCTTGGCCTGGAGGTCGTGCTCCCCGACGGCACCATCCTTGATCAGTTGACGTCGCTTCGGAAAGACAACACCGGTCGGTACCTTGATATTTTCACTGCAGCTTCCAATTCTCACACAAACCTCCAGGTTATGACCTGAAGCAACTCTTCATTGGCGCCGAGGGCACGCTCGGTATCGTTACAGGTGTCTCTATCCTTGCAGCTCCGGCGCCCCAGGCGTCCAACAACGTCATGCTCGCACTGCCGAAGTTTGAGAACGTGTTGCCGCTGTACAAGGAGACGAAGCGGCGGTTGTCCGAGATTCTCTCTGCGTTCGAATTCATGGACAGGACTGTTTATGATCTTGCTGTGAAGCATGGACAGGGTCGTGCTCTCGATCCATCAGAAGTCGAAGGTGCCGAGTGTTTCGTCCTCGTCGAAACCAGCGGTGGCAAGCGGGAACACGACGAAGAGGTATGCGGCTGGCTAGTCTGCACGGCCCTCATACTCATGCACGCATCCTCAGAAATTGAACAGCTTGCTCGAAAGCCTCATGACAGCTGACGAGCCACTAATCAACACCGGTGTGCTTGCGACGTCACCCGCTCAATTTTCCGCGCTCTGGGCGATTCGCGAAGGTCTCACAGAGGCGGTGTCCAAGGAGGGCAAGGCGTACAAGTACGACATCTCGGTCCCCCTGCACAAGTTCCAGGAAGTCGTCGACAAGACCAAAGAGCAGTTGCGGCAAAAGGGTCTTTTGCACGAAAATGCTGTCAAGCACGTCGTCGGATACGGTCATGTCGGTGACGGTAGGTTTCTGCAGTATCAGTTACCTCGTTTTTGGTGCTCACAGTCCATCACAGGCAACCTCCACCTCAACGTTGTTGCGGCTGCGTACACACCAGAAATCGAAGCCGCTCTCGAGCCTTTTGTTTACGAGCTCGTTGGTAAGTGGCACAAGGTCACACTCGTGTGTAGACTGCTAATGCACGACACAGCATCGTACAAGGGTTCAATCTCTGCCGAGCATGGCATTGGCGTAATGAAGACGCACGCGCTGCAATATTCGAAGAATGCAACGAGCATCGAATGGATGAAGAAGCTAAAAGGCTTGTTCGATCCGCATGGTATCATGAACCCTGGCAAGGTTCTGCCGTGATACCTGCCAGTAGTTCTTGCTTTACGACTGCTGTGACGTAGTTACCTCGCATATCTATGTATCCATACCTTGTGCCAGTACTCGTGGGTAATCCTTGATATGACCTCACCTGCCAGGCAAGGCGCATGGCCATTGGCAGCAGAGCCTAGCACCCTTCCTTCCGCCATGCATTGTGTCAACATTGTGTTTGTATGGCCATAGGTTGGGCGTCTCTGGGGTTGAAAACCCTAACCCAGACGTTACATAACCAAACTCTAACCCTCGCACAAGGTTACCTCCCCTCTGCACGACACCCGCGTCCTGTCCCTACGCTCGTACACCATGGTTAGTCCTCCCTCAGCCTCCGCCCCTCTCTAGCACGAGTGGACGCGCAGGACTGACGTTACAGGCTAATCAGCCTATCTTCCAAGATGCGAACGGCTTGGCGATCAAGTTCTTTATCCAGAAAGACATCCCTGACGAGATACAGGCAGAGGTCTGCGAAACCATCGCAGTGAGCATCATCTGTGCGCTCTGGTATGCAGCGGTTGCTCACTCGCACGACCATCAATCAGTCATTGGGTGGGCGCGTTGAACCCAAGGTCCCGCGCGTCGGCTTCGTCCTCACGCAGCCCGGGACGGCGGAGGAGGAACGCCTCCGCCTCTGCTGGTCCGCTCCCGACCGCCCCGAACGATACTTTGTGCCGTACACCTATGTCGAGGCGTGCAAGGTCTCTGGGATGCTCTTGAAGCAAATATTTATTCATGAGGGCATGCCCATCCGCATGCATATCGACTCGAGCATCGCGAACGTCAACGTCCGGACCGCTCTAAGCGCGCGCATCATGGTGAGTCCCTACTTCGTACCTCCTTCGTGCTTTGTGGGCGTGAGCTCGCACGCACGAACGTCGTTGCTTGTCGCGAGGGCGCGCGGCGACGCGCAATGCAGCAGTACGCGTGCTTATAGAGTTTGATAGCACTCTGGTGGCGATCCCACGGCATCCGCGCAGTCGGCGCGCGTCATCCTCGCCGATCCAAACACGGACATATTCCAGCATCTCGTCAAGACGTACCAGAACGATGCGGACAAATACGTCGAGTCCTACCTCTGGGTGAAGAAGTGTATCGAGAAAGGCCAGGTATTCTACACGCCTGTCGTGTACAAGAATCCCGGAGGGCGACGACCGGGAGAAGAGTGAGTATGCTGCGTTGTATTCCCCGCAGAAATTTGACGGGCTGGTGTGCAGGCGGACGCAGTTCTCGCAAGAAGACGAACGACATTTATGCGAGTGGATAGCAGCCAAGATCCCGTACAAAGAGACAGGCGGCAGGACGGGCAACAGGCTGTACCAACAGCTATGTGAGATGGTATATCACTTCCTACGTATCGGGAAGGTAGAGAACTCACTTGTCTCCAGGCGTCCGACCCCGAGTTCGCTTGGGTCACCCGACATACATGGCAGTCATGGCGAGAACGCTACAAGAAGAATGCAACGCGCCTGGATGTCAAGATCGCCGAGATTGTCGACCAGAAAAAGCCGGCACACGGTGAGAAGGGGCAATACGGCTACGTGCGGAAACCGGAAGAGAAGGCCAAGCGTACTCGAAAGAAGTCCCGCGCTACCACTGCCGGGGCTGCGAACGCGAACGGAGAAACAACCGTGAACGCCAACGCAAGTGCAAACGCCAACGTGAACGGCGCAGCCGAAGTCGTAGTCAAGGCTGGCACGCCCGCTCCAGAACCAGGGCCGTCAGGGGTGCACTCCATGGAGACCTACTCGATGCCCATGCCCGTACCCATGCCGCCTATGGCAGGCATCATGAGTCCAGTTGGCGGCCCGACCGACGGTTTCAATCCTGTCGTTTACCAGCCTCCTCCGCCCATGTTCCAACATATGCCCCTCCCGGGGACGATGGATGCGGAAGCTGCGCGACGTCACGCCCACGAAGAAGAAATGGAGGACGATGAGGTAGAATGGCAGATAAGGGAAGGGACCGGTCCCACGCCGGCGTGGGCAGAGCGCAAGCCTGACTGTGAGGCAGACGAGGCCAATAAGAGGCAACGAACGAGGTTGGTGGCTAGTCGTTGTCATTTTGGCGTGCCATTGACGAGTGATTCCGTCCTCAGTCCTCCTGAGGGGATGTCGAGCGGTATCCATGTGATCGACCAGGCCGTCAACGACATCGCTAGGGAGTTTAGGTTCCTTGTCGAGGAAGTGAAGGAGTACTATGACAAGTGTGGCGACCCAGAGCGGACGAGGAACCGTTTTATGAAGATAAGGGAAGTCATCAATAATTTGAAGGACGAGGATGAGCCTACTGCCGCATAGGTACTTGCATCAAGTTTCGTTACGCATCCGTTGTTGTATCATCAGTGTATGTGCATCCCATAACGTTGAACCCATATGGCGAGCCTGATCTGTGCTAGAATACAGTAGCGAATAAGTCAATGCTGTAGAGAGTTAGTCAAACTCCGTGAGGAGCTTGTAGTCCGCAGCCCTAACCGGAGCAGACGGACTGTCTGGTTTCCTGCGCCTATGGAATGGGTTCAGACGGATATATTCATCAATACAAGGAGTCACATACTTTTCGCCGGCAGCTGCGGAGGGGAAGGAACCAAAGAGGTCGGGGTGCTTAGGAAGTGGTGATTCGCTATTTCATACCAACACCGCTCAGAATGCAACTCTGTCACAACCCTGGGCAGACAATACCTGAAATATGGGTGCTTCAACGCTTCTTCAGCTGTGATCCTCCGATCAGGGTCATACGCAAGGAGACGCAACATGAGATCCAACCCCGCATTGGTGATGTGAGGTAGTTTCTGCCGTAGCTGCGGTGGATGCGGGGCAGGTAACGTGATGGTCTTTGCTAGAGGCAGGGAGTTATACTCTGGCCAGTCCTGACTCGTGGGAGGGCCCAGTAACTTGAAGATCATGGAGATCATCTCGATTTCGCCTTTGGCCTGGAAGAGAGGCTCGTTGAGGAGCAGCTCTGCGAATATGCACCCGACGGACCACATGTCGACTGCGGTGGAGTAGGTCGTTGTGCCCATGAGGATCTCCGGCGCACTGCACGCAACACAGGACAAGTTGGAAGTGTGGACGTGTGGTAATGCGAGAACTGTCCCACATACCGGTACCACAGAGTGACGACAAGTTGAGTGAGCCCTCCGACACCGACAGGGTCGCCGTACCGACGTGCCAGGCCGAAGTCGGCGACCTTGATCGTTCCACGGTTGTTCATGAGGAGGTTGCTGGTCTTGAGATCGCGGTGGAGAATCCATCTCTCATGGCAATGTGCGACAGCAGAGAGCAGCTGGAGCATGAGAGTCTTGACTTCAGATTGCAGGAATGGGGAGGGCATGACGCTCAGAAGCGTCTTGAGGTCGTGTTCTATGAAGTCCATAACGATGAAGACTCTGGCGGATTATTCGTTTGCTTGTGAGGTGTCACTTCCACCACTGTAGAGCGGCACTTACTGTGTCAATGTGTCGCCGACGACGACCTCTCGTATACCGACGACGTTCTCATGCTTGCAGACCATGAGCGCGTTGATCTCCCGCAGCGCTGTGATGGGGAAACCATGTTTCTCCTCGTCTAGCTTCAACTTCTTGAGCGCGACTATGTCCCCGGTCTCCTTGTCCCGAGCGCGGAACACGACTCCATAGGACCCTTCTTCAATCGCGTTGAGTCGCTCGTAGCAGTAGACAGAGCGAGATGGGAGAAGAGGTGGATGGGCGGTCCTCGGCGGTACGAATATACTATGGGATGGTCGCGGTCGCGGCGGCCCACTCTGGGAGCGTGCTGGCGTGGATATGCGCTCTGGTGTCTGGGAGGCGTCAGACCGCGCGGTCTTGGGCTTCGAGCGACGCTTTGGAACCGGGACTGGTGGTGGGGAGTCCACGCTATTGTCTTCAGTCTCCCAGCGCGACCGCTTACGAGAGGGTGTGGATGGTCCGGCCCCCTCAGACATCGCTAGTGATGGAGAGAGACAACAGATAGTGTGCAAGACAAGACTGAGCAGGCGGCGAAGGAGAGGGAGTACAAGGATTGCGCGCGCGAGGGCAGAAAACAAAAAGTCGCGCGCGCGTATGACGCGTGATCGGTGCCGCGCTCGACTGGGAATTGTTCAAGTCTTGCCTCTCTTCCGCCACCACCGCTCAGGTCTTCCATCCATGGCTTTCTCGTCGTCAATGACGGCCCAGCCAAATCTTGCGTCGTCGTCGTCGGGCCCATTGCTCGCGTCTGCCAACGCGAGCAGGTTCAGGCAGACGCAAGCCGCGTCAAAGCCAGCTCCCATCCTGGACCTCCCAGCTCTCCAAGGAGCCAGCCGGGTACTCCATGAACAGTTAGAGAAGGACTCGCGAGCCGTTCCGGACATTGGGGACATGATATGTGAGTGGTTGTAAGACTTATCGTAGCGCGTAATGCATAATGTTCTCCATTCAGCTGGACTCCCGTCGTCCGAGTCGTACACTGTCTTCCCGGATGATTATCGTGCTCCCTTTCAGAAGCGGAGACATATTGGCATACCCGAAAGCTTGTGGCAGTACTATACCTGTAAGTTGTGCGCGCTGTATGCGGGGTACGCGCACTCACAAAATGTGGCGCAGCGACCAACCTCGCTACGCACATGGGGCTGCTCCCTGAAATCGACCGCGTCTGGATAGCTATCGACCACAACCTGTTCTTATGGGATTACGTGGATGGGTGCGTAGAAAATCTCGACTACGCGTCCCGCCTGTCCTGACCCTCCGCGTAGTCAAGAGCTGAGCTCTTTTGTGGACCAGCCGGACGTCATCACCCATGTCGCGCTCGTGAAACCCAAAAGTGGCGTCTTCATTGACGAGATTACGTCCCTCCTGGTGATATGTACGCCTGTGACGGTCCTCCTCATTGGCGTCTCCACTACGCCTGTGCCAGGGCCGAATGGCCAAACGCGCAAGGAGATCAAGTTGTACGCCACAGACATGACCATCGCTTGCGACGTTGAGATGTCCTCGGTGGTTGGCACGCCCGATGGTCGCATCTTCATGGCTGGCTCCCAGGACGGCAATCTTTACGAGTTACACTACCAAGAGAAAGAAGGCTGGTTTGGGAAGAGAGTACAGCTCATCAACCATTCTGTAGGTGGTGTTCAGAGTTTACTGCCGCGAATCGGCTCTTCCAACTCTGAGGGTATGTTCGTGCGTCTCTTTGGGACATGCAGGTTCGCTGACGTCTATGGGTAGACAGAATCACTTCCCTGGTTTCTGACTCTGCCAGGAATTGCTTCTACTCCTTAACGGCTAGGAACACGATCTCCATCTGGCGAACTAACGGGGACAAACATGTTCAACACCTTCAGACGATCTCGAACATCTATAAGGCGGCTCAGGACAAGGTCCCCGGTTCTCCAGCTCTTGCGCCACAGAGTTTCAACATCCTCGCCTTGCACGTCATTGACCCCTGCGAATCACGTTCTGGCGTTCAGCTCGTAGCCATCACGGTCAATGGAGTGCGCCTGTACTTCTCCCCATCGTCCTTCGGTTCTACGTATGGTTGGAGTACCTCCGCCGCACCTGGGTTCCGTAACCTGTCTCTCGCTCACGTCCGGCTCCCGCCACCCAACCTGATACATCCTGACGAACAGTCGACAACCTACCGCAATGGTCCCGGGGCGTACAGTCTAGGACAGGGACAGCAACCAGCAACGTCACGCCCGTACATCATAACTACCTTGGAGGACAGCTGCTATGACTTGGGAATCACCATCGCTGTACAACGCGGCGATGTTGCCGATACCGACTACTTGCTTTGCATTGCACCTGATTTAACACAGATTGCCTCTCTTGGCCAAGTACGCGGACCACAGATGCAACAACCTCCCCCGCAATATGTCGGACATTCGTATAGTACGGCCCCTGCAGTTGCCAATCGGGTCCCTCTGACGGAACGCGCCACTCTGGTTCCGATACCTGGATTGACATGGGGCATTGCACCCGTTCCTCGGTCGAAGTACTCTACGGCGACATCGGCTCCCGCCAATACCCCCGCGCCCCTCATCACCAACGAGCTAGCGACGCAATTCTCTGAGCCTGCCAGGCAATATATCATCCTCACCAACGGCGGGCTGCATTGGGTCGCGAAGCGACGTGCCGTTGACGCGCTCAAGGAGGCGATCGAGGAGTTCCAGGTAGAGGGCAACGCGCAGCCCCTCATTGATCTCCGCGACAGGTAGGCAGTTGAACTAGTCATATCGATGAGCTACTCAGACTGACGTGAATAGCTACGGGCGTGACCAAACTTGCGCTATGCTGCTAGCCATCGCTAGTGGGAATACGTTCCTAGATCCTATGGAGCAGTCCCCTCTGGGCTGCATGAGTCAGGTCAGCTCGGAGTTGGCAGCTGTCGCTAGACAAGCATTCTACGACTTTGGCGAGCGTCCGACATGGGCGGAGCGAGTGACCTATGGAACCAGTATGGGTTTCCCGTTCCTTCGATATGCTTGTATCTCATCCGTCCGCAGGCGAGGGCTCCGGCACGGCAACTTTCAGCGGCAGGCGGGAGGGCCTCGCTCTGTACTTTGCTCGACTAGTACGACCATTCTGGAAGGTCAAGCTGACGAAGGCGGGGTAAGTCTCTGTGTGGAATTCACGTCTAAACAGGCTACTTATTTCAAAGACACAGCGCGCATGGCCTCCAGGAACTCAGCGTTCCGGACGATATCTTGGTCATCGCCCAGAAGAACCTGTTTGCGTTGAAGGAACTCCTGGACACCAACCCCTACCTGTTCCACTCAGCCCCCGGAGATCATACGGGAGCTCGGTCGGCCGCTGCGAACGAGCAGGAAGCTTGGAAGGTTCGCTTTCCTACGACCGCTGCGTACGGTCGGCATGACTAACGATTACACAGGCAGAGCAAAGTTCTGTATCTCAGCTCCTGAGCTTATTGGCTCGAAGCATTGAAGCCATCTCGTTCCTACTACTGCTTAACGACCATCGGTTGGGCGAGCTCATTGCACAGTGCGTGGGTTAGCACGTCACCTATCGGTCCACTCATAACATCACCTTGCAGATGCGAGCCTGAGGTCCAGAAGCTTCTCATCTCCTTGACCTTTGAGGACCTCATCACGGCAGACAAGGGGGTCACTGCATCTCGCGCACTGGTGAACGTCATCATAAACCAGCAAATCGGCCAGCAAATAAGCGTATGTCTGCCCTGGCATCCAGTTGACTTACTGTTCACCCGGCTTTGGTTCAGGTTGACACCATAAGCGAGGTTCTGCAGCAACGATGCGGCTCCTTCTGCAGTACAGACGACGTAATGCTGTATAAGGTATGCACTTGATGCCATTCCTCATCGTTCATGCCGCTTCAACGAACTCCAGGCCAAAGAGAACGTTCGCAAGGCTGTCGAGACCCACAATCCAATGGAGCGACAGACCTGGCTGGGCGAGTCTTTGAGGTGCGTCGATCCAGAAGTGCAGCATGGGACATTGCCCTAAACCCCGTGCAGACTGTTCATGAAAGGCGCACGTAACTTGGAGTTCGATAAGCTGCGTGAAATATGTGGTGACTATCAGCAACTGAGTTATGCGAAAGGTGCGTCCACCCGCCTGATGGGCTGTGACATGTTCTGAATCCTGCGCTTCTTTAGGCGCTGTGGAATTGCCTCTACATTGCGCGCAGGCATTTGACACCGACCTCCAAGGCCAAGAGTATTGGGTCGCCGGATGTCCTGCAAATGACCCTCGCGCCCAGTTCTGGGAACGTCGCAAACACTGTTACGAGCTCGTGCTAGACTCCCTATCGGTCTTCGAGGAGCGATGTATTCCCGGGAAGTCGTCAGCTCAGTCCGACGATCCGGAGACAGTGAGGGGGCACGCCTACGAGTTGGCTTTCGCCAGCGAGGACGAGATGTTTCACTCGACGCTGTACGACTGGCTCATTGGTCGAGGCATGGCGGACGAACTCCTGGAGGTACGAGCAATGCTTGCTGTGCATTACAGTTGTACTGAGCGTCCATACAGATGCGTCCCGCATACCTGGAAGCACACCTCAGGAGAGAGCCTATCACCGTCGAGAAGTTCCAGCTACTCTGGAAGTTCTACGTAAAGGATGGTCAACCTCTGCGTGCTGCTGAAGTGCTTGCCGCATTGGCCGAATCTACGGAGTGAGTGATCTCGGAAGCACCTTTGATTGGCGCTCAAATCGACGAGGAACAGCTTCAATCTCTCTCTGGACACCCGTTTGGAATACCTCACGCTCGCTGTCGGTAACGCCAAGTCGCATCCTGTTTCTGTGGGCGGTAGGCACGAAACCGCCATCGCCTTCCTCACCGACTTGGAAGAGAAGCTCGAGGTTGCGCAAGTACAACTGGAGTTGTACAACACTCTTCTGTCTCGTCAGAATGAGCCCGAAGTCGCCGAGAGGTTCACCGCATTATCCTTGCGTCTGTACAATATCACCGAGGTGCGATTTCCCTCCATTTTCCTCCTGCAAGTCAGTGCTGATACGCTCCCAATGCAGTTGTATCAGCTATGGGCAGAGCCTCTTGATTTGCCTCTTATCAAGCTACTCATCTTCCATGTCTCTGAACACCGCGACGAGAGTATCGTCCGTCCCATATGGAACAGGATTTTCGAAGAAGGCATGTATACGTCTTCCTCTACCATGGCTTGCCACTGAATTGTCTCAAATAGCGATCGAAGGCGTCGAGCCGAAGGTTGCTGCCGATCGCATCATGGCGAGAGTCATACCCCTTGGGCAGCGGTACTATCCCTCTGAAAGCGCGTTCCCACTCCGTAAGTTTGATCGCTACATGCATTGCCGAATCTCTGACACGGTCACGACAGAGCATGTGGCATCCCTGCTCGTCCGCTTCGCGCTGGCGCATAAGGGAGACATTCCTTACGGGTGGGCACCCCGCATCCTGGTGCAATGCGGGGTACCCTTCCCGGAGGTGTGGGACATCCTGCATGAGATGTACGAATCACAGGTACAAATCATCGCACACAGTCGTGCTACCAGGACGCTGATTTCCACTCCACCGCAGGTCCCGCCGTTCAACGAACAAGCGAATGTACAGGCCATCTCCTCTGACATCGCTGTCCTCCTCACCGACTGGGTGGAGGAGGCGAAACGTCCGCAATCTGTCGCGTCGCGCGGTGAATTCCCTGTCTTCCGGATAGATCAGGCGGTCGATCAGTACCTCGCAGAGTTGGAGGCCGGCCGAACAGAGACAAAAGCAGCGTACGAGTCGATCAAGCGCCAGCTGCGCCGTCATTGGTAGTAGATAGTTGTTGTATTGGTCTCGTCGAATCATGCACCTGTATCACTCTCTCTCATCGCTGCATGACCCCATGCTCGAATCTAGGTCATATGTGTATGCATTGCGGCACGTCGGGACTTTGGATCGCGCCTGAACGCACATGTGCTTGAGCACAGGGATCTGTGCGTGTACGTAACGATCGCGAGTGCCCTCTTCAGCGCTTCAAAACGTCAGCGTCCACCTCCACTGACATGGACATCACGATTGTCGACGATCCGGAACTGGCGCAAGACCTGGTGAAACTCCTGCACGACAAGTTGCGGCAAGCGCGCCTCGAGCTGCAAGAACTCCGAGAAGCTGTGAGTATCATGGCCATACGCCGGGTGCCGCGACGTCCACCCAACTGAAGCTAAACCTTGTGCCCTGTCCTCGCGTGATATTACAACCTCCAATACTAGTCGTACAAAGAGACTGTTCTCATCGATAGCACGGCATTACGATCTGAGAATGAGACTCTGAGGGATGAGTTGCGTGCTTTGCAGACGCGCTTGTCTTCGGCTGCTCAGCATGTCGACGGTGAAGACATCAACCCAGCTCCTGCGGCATGTGTCTAGGTTCCAAAATATCAGTGTAGCTGGGATTTGACTTACCTGGAATCCCGCAGGACGTCGGTGATACGACAGAAGGGTACGAAGAGGGGACCGAAACGGCTGCCGCGGACCAGGTCTGTCTCGCCATGTCTGACGCATTCCCCCTTCTCACATAGACCTTCTAGGACCGCGGTATCGAGAGGCTCCAGACGACACAGCTGCAAAAGTACAGGATGAAATACAAGGATGCCAGGGCCGAGATAGCGGAATTGCAAGAGGTAATGAATGAATAGCATCGGTTACGGCCGTGACAGAAGTTGTGCTCAAGCCTGAATATCCGTTCAGACATTGAGGATACTTCAGAGTGATCTCGAACGAGAGAAAACGGGACTCTCGGAGTGCATGATGCACATCGAGGCTACCCAAGCAGGCATAGTATGTTCCTCGCAGATCAAGTCGGCGCTCGCTCACGCGCTCCGACTCCCGCAGAACGATAGGAATGCGGTATGTGCCACACATGAAGCGGAACCATTCGATCCAGCAACCTTTATCTCGACGCCGCGGCCTTCGGCATTGGACCGGCCTCGTGCGTCGTCTCTGCAATCCTTGTTGCGATCACAGCCGCTCTCCCAGCTGCCTCCGGTACGGTGTACTACGTATTCGTACCGCCACAGATTTGCTGACCATTCCGCAGTACGTCATCGAAAAATTGTATGGAGGCGATATTCAGGAAGAAGCACGATACTGATGAATGTTCATCTTCTCAGCGGCCCCATTGACATGCTCCTCCTTTCGTCGTCGGAGGTGACATGGTCGGGCGACGGTATCGAGAGAGTCCTCTGGATCACACATTCTCATCGATACCGGCCCGCCGAAGGTGCGGGGAAGGCAAGATGGGTCAGCAACGAGGACGCTCAGAGGTTGCAGCAAGACACGAACCGTACTCGGGAGTTGTTCTTCAGGCGCAAGGAGGATTGGTACTACTACGGGACGTACCGCTACACTGGCTCTATCTCGCTTAGCCCCGCTGCCGCGAAGACACTGGATGCATCGGTAAGTGCTGGTTTTACTTATGTATGTCCAAGGCGGTCCTGACAGTCCCCTGCGTTCTGGCCGCTTCATAGAGAGTCCAGCGTGCCAAAAATACGACAATCGCCCAGAAGGATTGCGCCGTTCTTGCACCCGGCATCGCTCCCTTCTTCGCGACCGCATACCTTGGCGGGCCACTATCGGTGCAATGCCTAGGGCTCGAGCGGGTGGGCTTCCGGGAAGAGCTGTATACAGCTCTTCTGTCGTCCAGACGAGACGTTCAGACGATCAATTCTTCGCAACCCCGTACAAAAAAGCAGCACGAGCGTGGCGTTCCCGGCCAGGAACACCCACTCGCAAGCACTTCCAAGCGACGCGGCAGCGAAGCGGGCCCCACTTCGAAGCCGGGGAAAAAGGTCAAGCACTAATCGCAGGCAGTACCTCAAGGGAGCTCGTAGCCCAACCATATATAGAGGCAACAAGAGCACGCCGGATTATGGGTAGTGATCTCCAGTCGAAGCGGGGAATTCTCATGGGGATCCTGTGGTGCGATGGCATAGTTGAGCCTGGATTGTCGCCGTAAACGATTGGCGGGACCCCGGGACGGCGAGCACCATTATATCTGCATCTCCGTGCGGAGGCTTCTGGGGGAGTTCCCGAAAGCTATGCACATATGTTCCCATATAGTAGTCGACAGTGATTGCCAGAGCAGTGTTACAGCATCCGATCGTGATTGTGACCCTGCGCTTGTCGACGTTCCACCGTCACGGAGGTCCAGGACCACGTCGACATCCGTGCACCCAACCACACCGCTGTAGGATGGACGACCCAGCGTTAGCATCCGAGATGATCCAGCTCCTGCGCGCCGAGCTAGGGAGGGTCAAGGCTGAAGTCCAAGAAGCGCGAAACTCAAAACATACACCGGCGACGTCAACGGTATGCGGCGTCCTAGCAGGCAGCTAGGCGGACGCGTCGCTCGGTAGTAACACCGTTAGTTCTTGCAGGACGGCGGGGTCGTGATCACAAAGGGCGCAAGCGAAGGGCTGTACGAGCTGCAGCAGGAGAACGCGCAGCTCAAAGCGGACGTGGAGGCCGCCCGGCAGAGGCTCGGGCAGCTACACGGTCAGCCCGACGGCGAGAACGTGCCGACTGGAAGGACCGAGGATACGCAGGGCCCCGGGGCCACTTCAGACAACGTAGGTGAAGCGTCGACGGCTCGTGTCGTCGTCCCTCACTGAACTGTCTGCGTATGAACGCCTGCAGACACTTGTCGGGGACTCCGAATTCCGCCTCGCGAGCCTTGCGAACAAGCTCTCTCGAGCGCGAGACAAGTATAGACAGGCCAAGGCGTTGAAGTCCGAGCTGCAAGATGTACATATGTCTGCACAATCTGCAGGTCTGCCGTGTCTGACAGCCCGCTATGGCAGGCCATTTCGTCTGTGGCATCACAGGTGGAGGAAACGATGACGCGCAGATATCAAGAAGCGAGAAAGCTGGAAGGGTTGAAGGCAGAGCTCGTAGGTCTTGATCAGTTGTGCAGCCTTGCCAAATATTGATCGACCTCTCGACAGGAGGAGGCGAATTCGAAGAACACGACAGAGTTCGACCCCCTAGAGTTCCTCCGCCAGCCCCAGCCGACACCGGACGGCCTACCGCCAGGGTCGGCGAAGGGAATGCTGGTGTCATCAGGACGCGCATTCAACTTGTCTGAGGTGCGCCATGCCTTTGTGTGTCTTACATACACTGAACAAGTGTACAACGCTCAATCATGCAGGCTATGACGAAGCTATGGTATGTGGGGGTAAGAACTCATTCCCCAGCCTTCCCACTCATATCGTGGGCGCAGCGTGGCTGGAGGCTATCTTGCGAGGCACGCCTACGAGATCGTATGGTCACCAGCCGGCCCGAGCTCGCAATGCGTCATGCTCGCGCCCGCACAATGCTACAACCCCAAACTGAACAGCGGAAAGGGCGGGTGGGAGCCAGCCGGCCTCGAGCGCGTGCAGCAAGGAGAGAGGATAGAGTTGTTTTGGGAGAAGAAGGGAAACGAGTGGCACTACATGGGCGTGTACCAGCACCAAGGCCAGCTTGTCATTCCACAGAACGCAAGTAAGGGTCTGCTGAGAACGGTGCGTAAGTCTCACCTGAGCATCGCCAGGTAGCGCTCACCAAAAGCACATCAGCGGATGAAAAAACTGCGCAAGAGGACTGTCACCGATTCCAAGCTCGTGCCGCCAATGCTTCTTGACACGGTCAGAGGCATGTACGACGACGGGGTCCTCCAGATCGTCGCCTCCGGCTGGCGTCGCGTGGGGTTCAACCAGAGGCTTGCAAACGCGTTGCGATCCAGACTGTCTTCTTCATCCGCAACACACGGCGGCAACAACCGGCCCGAACGAGGTGGTATACCACTCCGAGTACCGACCGAAGGCCAGCGGGACGTGCGACCAACGAGCTCGAAACGCAAACGCGGAGGCAAGGAGGGGCCGAGGAAGAAGCCAAAGAAGTGAATCGGTGTCGCACCCGCCAAGTTTCGACGAAGCTGTGAGGGGCACAACCTAATTATGGTCGATTTGCACAACCTGTATGCGCTGCGATGGTTGTGTACTTCCCAGGTAGATCGGTATGCGTTAGTAAACCTCCAGCTGGACTTTGAGCTTGAATACAACATCGACCCGATTATACTATTACATAGCGTACCAACCCTGACACCACTACTTCAGCACAACAGCAATGTGCATGGGACGATGCGTCTTACCTCGTGTTGTCATGATTGTCGTGAATTTGGCATGTGCGCCAGCAGGGATCTAGTCGAAACCATCGTCCGCCAACTTGCGTTCCATCTTGACGTCCTCTCTGACCTCGCTCACGCTGGCCAGACCGGGCAGTACTACCTTCCACGTCCCCTTCTCCAGGATGATCCTGCGAATCTTCAGGGAGGGGTTCGCATGAGTCGTGGCATGAACTGGACACCGGACGCACCTGGTGCACGATGAGTTCGTGCAATTTTGGCACGTCCTCGAGTTTCGCGCGGCTTCCCATAAGTGACGTCGTCTTGATATCGAGGGTAAAGTCGGAATGCGGGGCCGGAAGGGTGAAGGTCACTGTCGGGTGGGGTGAGTGAGGGTTGGGGGGCGTTAGGCGGACCTGGGATTGCGCTGAGAATCAGTGGGAATGTCAGGGAGAGCGGCAAGGCCAGGGCTCACGCATGCGGAAAAGAGCGATAGGGATATGGTCAGGGAGACCGGCAGTCGAACAAACGAAGGGAAGGGATAGTTGAGGAGCACCGACGTGGATATAGATATCGACACCGAGTCGATGTAGTTCATATCATAGTCGATTTCCTAGAAATCCTGAGGACGGCTAGGTACTCGAGTTGGGTGGCAACTCACTGGGTCTACGCCTGGAGCCAGTTGGCGGCGAATGCGTGCCCGAGACAGTCGCGGTGCAGATGATCCCATGTCGACGGAATGGACCTTGATGTAGTCCTGGGAAGCCATGTGGGGTCAAACGCGGAGACTAGGGCAACACAAGTCGTACCAGGAAGCCCGTTGGACGCATTTTGTTTGCAAAGTCTTCGACTCGCTGTCTAGCCACGTCGTCTCCCTCGGGCCCCGACAAGCCATTTCGGAGCTTGACACGGTATGCATCCAGCACCTTTGACGCGTAAGGACGCGTCCTGGTAGTGATGCTGAGCGGTACGTACCTGCTGCAGGAAGACATTTAGCCACTCCGAGCTCTCTGGCTCTCCGCCGCGGAGAGAGGTGTCAAACTGTCCAGGCTCTACGCGTGCTGGGATAGGCTCCCCGTCGGCGGGCTCTACTTTGGGTTGATAGGATGCGTTGCGGTAGGGGCGGTTGGGGTCCGCGTCGAAGAAGAGGTACTTGAGGACGAGGAAGAGCAGGAGGAGAATGGAGGCCTGGCCGAGGACAAGCCCCTGGGTGAACGTGGGCTGGAGGGTGAAGATGTACGCCGTCGCCATGTTTGGCGGCGGAGGTGGGGAGGAGGATGGGTTGCCGGCGGGAGAGTGAGTACGCGGGCAGGGAGAGGCGGGGGCCACGTGGGCCGGGGGTGCCGAGGGGAGGAAGCGCCGGCGATCGGTGGCTGGAGAGGACGATCTGGGAGAGGAGGGGAGGGTTGTGGACTGGAGAGAGCACTCGCTGCTTGGGGTAGGACGGCTTCCGTTCGTCCACCTCCGCACGAGTCCGGGCCAGCGAGCGAGGGCTTCCTGGCAGCTGCGGCCACAGTACGCGCGTGCTCTCCTCCGACCGCGCATTGACAGCCCCCGCTCCAGCGCCCCTCCCGTCCCGACTCCCTCTCCCCATCTCCCATCTCCCCTCTCCCCCTCTCCCGCCCTCGCTCGCTTTCCCACTTCTTCCCAGCCGACACCACGCCCCCAGCTCGTGTACAAACGCTGTCCACGTACGAACACAACCTCCGTCCATGTCACGCACACCCAGTCCCGCTGATGTCCCTCCGCTTCTCTCCCAGATCAAACCCCGTGGTGTTCACCGTATGTCGGGTACAGCCTTGGGGTGGATCCATCCGTACCATGACCGCCCTTCTAGCCGAAACATGGCAGAGGGCAACTCCCAAATCGTCCTCCAGGTCACCCAGATGTGGCGCGGCAAAGACTCCGACGGGAACGACCTTCCCTTACACTGGTCACTCACATTCAAGACCGGCGGCACAGACGAGCGGCCAATAGGAAACGTCTACAACGCCGCAGGGGGCACGGACACTTACCGATACGAGGTCGAGAGGGAAGTCCTCCTCCGGAACGACAACTGGAGAGGCACACTCCCCGTCGGGCGCGTCCCCGCCGAGTCCCTCTCCAAATTCGAGCGGATCCTCTCACAAATACCGGTCACTCGCCACGACCCCTCCTGGAACTGCCAAGCCTGGGTCTGGGCGAGTCTCCGCGAGCTCCGCCACGCCGGGTTCTCCATCGAGCCCAATCTCTCCTGGTCCCGTCTTCACAGCGACATGTTCGATCTCCTCGAGGCATGGGAGTGCGGAGACATCTGAATCACCGTGCACCTTCTGGCAGCAGCCTTGCGCGGGGCGCGATCTCTCCTATTCCTCCCTGGTTTCTCGGACGCATGTGAGTGCCGCTCCAACCGACCGTCTATCCCAACTTGACCGAGGCGCGCCGCATAGTATGATATGGGTACACATGTAGATCACTGGGGGCAAGCGCGAACGCGCACTATTGACTGTACACTAGGGCATGCTTGATGCAATCAAGAAAATTGTAGCAATCCACGCGTTCATGGCCGTGGAACACGCCAAGTAAGCAGACGACTGAGATACCCAGCTACAACATGATACAGATCGGTAGAAAACCAGACAGAGTACAGCGCGATCGGGAGAATCACGACGGGTTGGCCCTCCGCTTCTTCTCCTTCTCGATCAACCGCTTTTTCTGCTCCAAGTTTTGTCGCTGGGGAAAGAACACATGTCAGATCCAGCCAGAGAGCGGAGATACTGCCGAAGCGACCGACCTCCTCTGCCCGCTTCTTTTGCCCGTGCTTCATGCGCTCGTACAGCTTCCGCTGCTTGTTGCTCATGAGCATCTTGTTCATGTCTTGCTCTGCCTCGTCCACCTGCGGCGCCTCTGCCTTCTTGGCCTTCCTCTGTGCCTTCTTGGCCTCCTTCTCAAACGTCCCGTAATCGATGCCGGCCGCCTCTGCCGCAATCTCGGCAGCCCGGAGCGCCGCATCGTCTTCCGCAGATGCGGCCGCCTTCAGCACGGACTTCGCAGGGCGGGCCGGAGCCTCCGCCTCACTGCCCTCGGCCTCCACCTCGTTCTCGTCGCCCTCGCCCTCCACCTCCTCGTCCTCGTCCATCTCCTCGTCCTCGCCCTGCCCGACGATGCCCGCCGTGGGGTCGTACGCCTCCGCGTGCTCGCCGAACGGGCTGAGGTGGGGCGGGAGCGTCTTGCCCTGCGCGTACAGGTCCTCGAGCAGGATCCGGCCCGCGTTCACGCAGTCGACGACCCACTGCGGCTGCACGTACTTGCGCCGGCGGCGGCGCTCCTTCTCCGCCTCGCTCTCGCCCGCGCGCTGCACGAGCGGGCGGTCGATGATGACGTGCGTGATCGACTCCTCGCTCTCGTCGAACGGCGAACCGCTCCCGGACGTCGCGGGCCAGCCGATCCGCCCGCCGAACGCGCGCACGATGAACTCGAAGATCGGCCGCGACGTCTCGCGCGAGAGCCAGAACGTGTACGGCGCGAAGAGCTTCGCGGATGTGGATTGGGGGAGCGTGGAGAGCGTTTTGAGCGTAGGCAGGGTGGCGGTGGTGAAAGCAGGGGCGGTGGGGGCGTCTTCTTCGGGGTTCTCCTCGGTCGTGTCTTCCACGAACTCCTCGTCGGCCTCGTCGGCAGGCTGCGCGTCTACGGAAGGCATCTCGACATCTGCGTCGCCCGAACCGGACGCCGCGATGCTCTTGATCGTTTGCCGTACGTCTTTGCTCGAGACCCGCTTCCCGTCGACTTCGACGACTTTGACTTTCGCAGCAGTCGTCGGTGGGCGAGCGGTTTTCGCCTCCTGGAGGTTGAAAGCGCCAACTCCGGCAGCACCTTCGTCCTTCGCGGTATCGAGCGGTGGAGGATAGACGAGGCCGGCGTCTGTGTACAGCTTGAAAAACACGAACCCCAGAAGTGTCTGGTAGAGCTCAAGGAACGTCAACATAACGCGAACGTCCACTTCTGACGGGATCTAGTAGGGAAGCGTGAGACAGTGCAATGTACCGGAGGGCATACATATGCGTACCGTCTGAGTGAACTGATAGGGCACCAGCCAGGTGACTGTCTGGTCAAACACCTCGGCCTGGTAGTACACCCCCTTGATAGAGAGGAAAACTTTCCGGAGCGAGTGTGTGTGCATGACATAGAGCTGCCACTCCGCCGCGAGCCTTGCGCAGTTTTCGATCAGGGAAGGAGAGACCTTTGAGTCTGAGGGGAGAGAAGCAAAGAGGAAGATCATGCAAAGTGCGTCGTCGATGTCCCGCACGGCGTCGACAAACGTCGGATACCTATGGATAAGATATTGGCTCACGAGCGCTGGTGGTGGAGAACAGGGGGAAGAACGCACCTCTCTTTGATGATGTGGTCGAGGCGATATACCGGCTTGTTCTCCTCCAGACTCTGCGCACTGCTCCACTCTCCTCGGCCAAGAGCTCGCGCTAGCTTTTTCGCGAACGCCTTGTGATCCCGCAGCTTGCGCAAGACGGGCTCATGTGCGAGATATGCGATGTCCTTCGCATAGTAGAAGTTGGTCGGCGCAGAAGAGCCCTTGTTCGCCTTCTTGCGATTCCGCGGCTCACGGGGAAATATTCCTGGGCACGGTCAGACTTCAAGCGTCGACTGGAGAAGTCGAGGAGAGTGCGCACCCTTCAGAATGCATAATCGCCGAAAGTCCGCGAGGGAACACTGGAGCTTCTTGACCGCGGCAGAACGGGTCATGTACGCCTTCGCCGCACCCGCCTTTCCCTTCTGCTTCAAACGGCCCATTTCCTTGATTTTCAGCACAGAAGCGATGGCGATAGGGGCTTGTGGTAGCGGTGGGGAGCGGAGGGAGGGGAGGAAGGAGGAGGAGGGGAGAAGGGAGTAGTACTCTGGCGTCCAATCAGGACGCAGTGCTCTAAACTTTTCGAACGCCCATATTGGGCGTCAATTTCACCGCACGCGCACGATCTCGGTTTGAGTCCGCTTCAGTGAGCTCGCATCCTCCTCCCGCCGCCCACCATGAGGTACGCGTCTGCGCTCTCCTCCCCCGGCTCATCGCGCACCACTCACTTTATGCTGCAGTCAATACGTGCACGTCCCCAAGTCTGAGCTCGACGAGGCGCAGCTACGTGCGCTCGAGGAACACGAGATCAGCCAGGGCCCCTTGTCCGTTCTGCAGCAGGCAGTCAGGAATCACACGCAAGTCCTAATCTCTCTGCGAAACAACAAAAAGCTGCTCGCCCGCGTGAAGGCATTTGACAGGCACAGCAACATGGTGGGCTGCTTGTCTCTCAACTCTATCCATATCCGGCTAATGCGTCTCTCCGCAGGTGCTGGAGAACGTGAAGGAGGTATGTCGCCCGTTCCTTATGATGATGCGATTGGTAGCTTATCGGGCTACAGATGTGGACAGAGTTGCCGAAGGGCAAGAACAAGAAGCCAGTGAACAAAGACAGGTTCATAAGCAAGATGTTCCTGCGGTGAGCACCTCAATATTGTTACCTTTGTTGGTTCTCATCCACCGTGGCTTCACCAGCGGAGACTCAGTTATCCTTGGTGAGTCCAATCGTTTTACTGGGCAGATCAATACTAATCCGCGTGCTAGTTTTGCGCAACACTGCATAAGTGTCCAGACAGCCCGGTTGCTCTGTTCCGAAACGGCCATCTGCCAACCAGACATTTACGTCGGTCATGTTCTGTGGGATCATTGTTCTGTATCACGTATTGTACACTGCTCGTTCTTGTCTGATCACGTTTCCTGCTCGTCCGCCAACATTTGCGCGCGTATCTCCACAATCCCTCGGTGAACATCTTGTCGCTCACCTAGGCAGGACGTCAATCCAGCCATCCGTCGCACGCGCATTCAGATGCTACATACCGTCGCACAACATCTCACCCGTCTGCCTTCTCGATTTCCCTGATGGTGTCAAAGACCGCTCCGAGCGCCAACCAGGCAAAGCTTCGTGCTCCGAATAGCTCGCCCTCTATGTTCGCGAGGCGGAATGCAATCCAAGCGCGACTCAGGGCTGTCTCCACGGGCATATCGTCGTCGCCGGTGATCTCGCGGCGCATGTCGCCGGCTAATATCGCGGTCTGCTCCTTTAGTTGCGCTATCAAGTCCTTGCGCTTCCGCGGTTGCGAACATTTCGCCACGATGGTCCCCACCTACTGGAGCGTGAGATGACGTGCGTGTCTTGGGAGAAACATCTATACTGACCACTGCCTCTGCCTCCGTCAGCATAGCTGTTCGCAAATTTGATAGTGTGTGGGAGGCGCAGATCGCGCGTAGCCGGGAGACGTAGGTGCTGTATAAATGATACATGCCAGTGACGGTTGCTTTGTCGTACTGCTTGGGGTTGATGAACTCCTCGACCCGGTGCCTGACAGTTTGGACCACCACGGCGTCCTCGTCAGGCTCGTCCGTATTGAATCGCGCCCAGATGTCCTCAGCCGTCGCTGCGCCGTTTTGCATGTGCCTCCGCTGTTTCCGAGCGACGCGTTTCGCTCCGCGGATGGCCGGAAGGTCTATGGAGCGATAGAGCTTGCCAATCGCTCGGACACTCTCGTAGAAGGACTGCGCGCCCTCTTCGTTCATGATCTCCGGCGCATTCCAGTCCGGTTTGAGTCGGAACTTGAGCCTCGGGATCTTGTCGATCGGTACCGGCTGTCCGCTCTTCGGGTAATCGACCGCGTCGCTGTGGAGCGCAGCGAGCTTCACGCAGTCGGGATCCAGGATCCCTTCGGGACTCTGGTCTGCTATGATCAGCCAGGTAATCGCGATGATGCCGACCGTCTGCTCGGCAATGGTATCATTCGGTCTACTATGCGGATGTGTGAACAGGTTCGACTCACGTCGCTAGTGATGAATTCCGCCACGAAGTCGGCGACGTCGTCCATGGTGCTGTCATGGTCGACAAGTCGCTTCGGTGCGGGGTCGTAACTCGCGGGCGGATAGGTGCGGACGCGCGTGAAGTCGTCGCGTGTAGTCACATTGTACACATCCCCGTCGAGGTCGCCACCTCCCAGGCAAGACGGCAGCGGCCGCTTCCCTTACGAAGGATGCCGATCAGCTCAACACTACTGGAGTGACGAGCAACGCACCTTTGGTGGAGAACACGATCGTGTTCGGCAGCGGCTCATGCGCAAATGGAGAGTCGGCAGGAGGCGGTCCTATCGCTGTGACGACCTGCACGTCTCCAGGGTGGATAGTGGGAGAGCGCGAGACGAGAGCGCGGCCTTCGAGATAAATTGGCCCATCTTCCGACTTGGGGGAGTCGATGCACGCGAAGACCTCGCCCTCCTCCAGGTACCCATGGACGTCGGCGACCCCCACCAGAGTCCAGCTGTCGGGCACGGGGATCCTGGCGTGGTGTTTCAGCTCCCGCATAACGTGGTTAGCGGCAAACTCCATCATCTCATCCCAGAAGTCGTCGCCCTCAAGCTGACTGCGCCCGAGTTTGTGGAGGCCGCGCACGGCAGACGAAAGACGGAACGACGCCCCGAGACCGTGCTTCTCGAGGAGAGTGGCGGACAGGTCGAGTGAAGTGACGGACTCCTTTACGTCGCGAACAGCGTCGTCCTGGAGACGCTGGAATACCTCGTAGTCCACCCCGAGGCCTTCTAGGAGCATGATTAGGGGCCTGTTAAGGTAGTAGACACCGGGCCTGTCGAATGCCCGCGCAATCTCGATGACAAGGGAAGTCGGGTTTTCGAATTTGATCATCGAGGGCCTTAGAAGGATGGACCTGTCGGGGAGGGTGTGGTCCACGCTCACCATACCCTTGGAGCCTTGGAATCTGATTTGGTATGCGCGGGGGTACGTCCGATCCCGGCGACCTCGACCTTTTTTCTCCAGTAGAGCGCGCCAGATGTCTTTCGCGAGTTGTGGAGATATCGTCCCGACGCCGTCGGTGAATGCCCACTTGCCAGCCGCGTCCTTGATGTCCGGGCTGTGCATGATTTGCCCGACGTCGATGGAGATGGAAGCGTCCGTCGCCGTGAAAGCCTGGGAGATCCTCGCCGCATAGCGTGCGGGGCAGCGGATCAGCATCGGGTCGAAGGTGAGGTTGCGGAATGTGCCAACGCTCTCGATGATGGTGGGAGCGTCTATTGCGTAGCGATAGCCATCGCTGTCGATATGCTGGAAGGGTTTGACAAACCAAACCGCGTGTTCCTTCAATGCTGACTGGGAGTATGCAAGGAAGTCGAACTGAGCCCCCGCAATATTGATCCCTTCAAGCAAGATCTTCTTGACCCTGCGATTGACGAAGTCTCGGCCATCGACCTCCCGGTCAAACCGCAGCTGGAGGCGATTTTCTTCCTGGAATGCGACACGAAGGAACGAATCTTGGTCGCGGTAATACGTCCGCATAACGCGGTTTGATTGCTCCGGGAACGGACCCTCCAAGAGAATCGTAGTTGGAGTGACCGTGACCCGAAGACAATGAAAAGGGGCCAAGGCATCAGAGTTGATGAATGCTGTGTTCATAGGCTTGTGCACAAAGTTCGTGCGTACATACGAGAACAGTTCCATCGGGTCCTGGGAGACGAGCTGGACAGGCACGCCGTCCTCTGAAGGGAGGGAGTCTTCTCCGTACCAATAGAGAGCCTTCGCCTTGGCGGTGTAATCTCTTAGGAGGGCAGTGGTGTACTCTCTTCCGTGTTGACGCAGGACGCTCTCGATCGGGCGTCGAAGCTGCAGTACCTCCTTGAAATCAAGGAGCCATGATCGCAGGAGCGCCTCCACCTGGAATGCGACCGTCCACGGTTGCTTCTGGGCCCATAGGCAGTACTGGTCACGTAGCAAGTCAGAAAAGAGCCCTCTCCTCTCCACATGGCATGCATAGTTGGGAGGGTGGACGTGAGCTGCTTGTGCCATTTTCCGGAAGACCGAGAGACCTTCTGGATCGGCACATTCTAGTCGAATGGCCAGAGATGTGTAAGGAGCGATGGGTTCATGGCTTGTGTCGTGGGCCGACCATCTTCGACGCAGCGGTCGCTCACAATGGTTGATGGTCGCAGTCGCAAGGGACGACACTACGGGTTCACTCTCGAAGGCCGGGGGGTTGCTCAGGGAAAAGAAGATCGCTGGGGTAGCCGATCTTTCGTGCACACCGGCTGTAGCGTAAGCGATTTGAGATGCCCGTATAGCGATGAAACGCGTATCTTGCATTCCAGCCCCGGGCACCTTGACCAGGAACTCTCGTCGGTCAGGGTTGAAACCAAGGGAGGCCGAGCATGATTTCTCCCACTCGACGGAGTAAACGCGGTCTCGGCATTCCCAGCCGAACTGAATGGTGGAGAGCTGTACCTCCAGGGCCTGTGATTCTGCGGCAATGCGTTCGCGTTCCTGCGCGAGCCGTGGATCCTCGAATTGCTGGCGCCGGATGCGCTCCAAAACGTCTGCTTGTGGTTGTCGTCGGCCTGTTTCGAAGCAGATACGGATGCCATTGAGTAGTAGCTGTCGTTGTGGGTCAGCACCGCCATATATTTGGATGAAGCGTTGACCTAAGGCGTCGGTGGGGAGTGTGAGGATCGCCGATTGCCAGGTGGCTCTTGGCTTCCGGGGAAAGAGGTGAATATGGAAGTTTATTAATGGTGCATCTGGCTCCCGGAAGGGGGGAAGATGCAGGATGCCCGACAGTTCAGATTTGAGTTGGTGCACGGTCGTGCCAGGGATGATGTTTGACATGAAGACATCCATGTCTAGTGCGCAAAGAGGTAGAGAGCGTCCGGTGCGTAGGGTTGACCAGCGACATTTTGAAGGGATCTCAGTGCCGCAGCACCTCTTCAGCTATGCCCTGTGCCCCTTTGCCGCATCTCGAGCTGCAGCATGTTGCTGTGGCGGAAGGAACTAGCCCTGCTGGCTCCTATTCATTGTCAAAGCATAATACCCGAACCCTGCCGCAGCGTGATGAGACAGACCAGACGCACTATGATATGGAAGAATGGGAGACAAGCCGACAGGCCAAATGTAAGTACTGCACACCGACTCACGTGGGTTATGTCATACATATATGGTGATTGGTGCGCATCGCGACCGGAGAATATTGCGCGAACAAGTAATGCGTATCATCAATAAGATGACATATAGGCGGTAGGGAAGATCAGCCTAAGTTCCCTACGTCCCGCTGAGAGTTTGTCCTCAATGAGCATCTGTGCCACCAAACACTCAGCAAGGACGTCGTTGGTGAGTTCGAGGGATACGCACCACGTCATCGATGTGCTTATTCCGCTCAAACTCACTCCGTATCCAGGATATGGTTTCCCCTCTTGTGTTTCTGTCCGGTATGGCTTGAAGGGACGTCAGTCGCGTGGAGCGTGGGACGGGGAGGCAATGTCGTACACCTCGTTGCACGGATCGCCTGGCGGTAGAGGTTGATCGCTTGCTGTTTCAGTATAAAGTGCTTCAAAGTTAGGTCAGGCATCCCACTATCCGTTTGACCCGTAGGAGGGCGTTGGATTGACCAAACCAGCCTGAGTCTGAGCGAGGGAGGAGTCCGCGGATGGCGATGAGCGGCGAGCCTGCCATTGAGTACTGAGTGCCGCGCTCCGGACGAGACTCCGTGCACGTGAGCGGACAGGGACTACGCTCCGAAAGAGGAAAGCGCATCAGGCTGAGATACTGCCCGCCCATTACGTCCGTCCGAATCCAGTCCTGTCGACGTTGGACTTGTCCTCGACGACACCGACGACCACGACCCTCCCCGCCGCAGCCCTGGAGGACGCAGCCGATCCGCCTTAGCGCTTCCCTCCTCAATACCCCAGCGGTCGCCGCATGGTCGCCCTCTTTGGCCTCGCAGGCAAGGGCTCTCCTTCCAGGCCCCCTCGCAACCCAAGCTCAGACTCCGCGACCCCTCCCCCGCCATACTCTCAGGAGCATTCGGACCCAGCCCTTATTGCAGCGACCACCACGACTACGACCACTCACGTCGTGACCACCACGCAGACCACTACTCATTTCTTCTCACTTCCGCTATGGAGACGGCGCGGTACGGCCGCCTATTCCCCCGCAGCAGTCGGCGCAAGCGGTGTTGCATCCACCTCTACAGACGAGCTCGGCGTTGTCAACTCTCGCAACGGTCACCTATCTACCCCTCCTACTGTCCTCATGAGAGACAAGGCGCTACCTCCCACTCCCAATCTCCCTCCTGACAATCTCACGCCGCCTTCTTGCTCCGCCAACGCGTTTGGTCCCGAGGATGGCGAAGACGCGACGCGTACCATTAGACGCAAGGATAGCACGATGTCTGGGGCAGTCTCGCTTCCGTCGTCTCGTGCATCCTCAGTCCAGCCCACTTCCCGTACCTCTTATGCTCCTGGGGACCCAGCCAATTCCGCCCAACCCACTGTTGCCCTCGCCCGTGCTGCTCTGGGAATCGGTCTCCCTCATGGCGCGCCTGTCTCAGTATCTGCATCTTCGTCTTCTTCGGAGGTCAACACGGTCATGTTTCTTCCTGTACAATCGTCTAGCACTACAGCTGAACCACGCCGTCCAAACCTGGTACTCAGGCACGCGAAGAGCTTTCAGAGAGAATCTACCGACCCTGATAACCGGGAGCGTAGACGGACAAGAGGACTTTCACTTGGCCCGCTACATCTCATGTCCCCGGATACGAAAGGGAAGCAACGAGAGACGGCTGCAGACGTCGGGTACGCTGAACCAAGGCCACTGTCGCGGAAAAGTTCATTCTGGTCCCGGAAGCGAGTAAACTCGCGCCCTGATGCTTCCTTGGCCACTCCTTCGCCTACAACACACCCCTCGCTTCCGACGTTTCCACCCGTCTCTCCCTTTACCATCAACACCCCGGTACCATCTCCCGGTCTATCCGCGCCAACGCAACCTCCTGAACTCCAACGTCGGCACTCTGAACGTCTACGGAAACAGTCCACCCGTAGGGACGAGGCGCCGCCGGATATGCCGAAAAGCCCTCCTTCCATCTCACTGTCCGCCCGTCGGCGACGCGCTTCTCACCGTCCACAGACAGCAGACTCCGCTGGAAGTCCGCGGTTATCCTTTTTCTCCGAAACGCGCCCCTTTACGTCCTCACCTTCGTCGTCGCCGCTACCTACTCCCTTGGAACACCCAGTTCCTCCCCATCCCACTCCCGCCGGTCAGCAAGACCTTCGCCCCCGCGCGCAAACAAACCCTCCCCTTCTCCATCGTCTGTCCGTTAACCTGTTTGGATCTTCATCGAGCCACACTCCAACATCGACCAGTTCCCCCAATATGCTTGATGGACAAGCCGTGACAACACCCCCTTCCAGCCTTGGTTCATCTCGTCCATCACTATCGAGACCGTCAGTCGAGATTCCAAGACCAAAGTCTGATGAGGAATCACCCGAAGTCTACCTTCAAAGGCTTGTCCAGGCGGTCAGCAAGGCAGAAGTCGCATCCATATTGGCTACGAGGTCAGTGTCTGTAATGATGGATATAAATCTGTGACTGAAATCAATGTCAACTATAGCGCGGATCCGTTTCATGCTCGAGCGCTCCGCGCATACATCGAGCGCTTCAACTTTGTCGGAGATCCTCTCGACGTCGCACTACGCAAACTCCTCATGGACGTCGGACTGCCCCGCGAGACGCAACAGATCGATCGCGTCATCGAGGCATTCGCTGCACGTTACGTTCAATGTAATCCTAACTTATTCTCCTCTGATGGTATGTGATTCGTTTTTACGTGCACGGCGCACGCTAACCATACAACGTACAGACCATCCGTATATACTAGCTTTCAGCCTTATAATGTTGCACACCGATGCGTTCAACAAGTCTAATAAGCGCAAGATGACCAAGCCGGATTACATCAAGAACACACGCTTACCAGGCGTAGCCCCGGAGGTTCTCGACGTGAGTTGCTCGCTTGTAGACAACATACGGATGACTAACCGTCGCTTCAGTGTTTTTATGACAACATCGTCTTCGCACCATTCATTTTCATCGAGGATCCTCTCGATGTCAACGGCCAGCGAGGCCTGGTGCCTGACGCGATTTCCCGGCGAATGTCTACCATTAATGCGTCTTCCCCTGGTGGGATTAACGGCTCAAGCTCCACCTTACTGGGGAAGGGGAACAAGATTGACCCCTACTTTCTCATCACTAGGGTATGTTGCATTCACTGTCTCGTCACAGTTGGGTATCTCAATGATTCCTCACAGGATCTTCTGGACGACCTCCGGATAGATGTACATTCCGTGATCCCACCAGAGAGCCCATATTTCTATCAAGGTACCGCGGGTCCCTGGGACGAAGATGAATTGCAACGCGCGTTCGCCCTTGCCAGTGTCGTCGAGGTGGCTGCCATCGAGAACCGGTATCTTGCGTCGCCCTGGTTCAGCCTCAGCGTGACGGGCGGTCCAGGGCCGTTCCAAGGGTCACTCGGCTCACTCGGCTCACTGCCGCTGGTCCCGCCGAGCGGCGGCGGAGCGTGGATGATCAAGGTCACGAAGATTGGACTGATCCTTCGCAAAGAGGACACCATCGAGGGTGGTCGTCGGGCGATGAACCGCAAGTGGCGGGAGTGGTGTGTTCTCCTGACTGGCTCTCAGCTACTCTTCTTCCGGGACTTCGCCTGGGCGAACAGTGTTCAAACCCAGCTGGGACAAGCGAATGGGCAAGTAGTGCTCCAACAGACGTCCTTGCCTCAACCGGACGAGATTCTATCTACACGGGACGCTGTTGCGGTCTACGATAAGTCGTACACCAGGGTAAGCGACACATCACTACCACGATATCGCACGAGCTAACAGGCGTTGTTGAAATACACAGTACCCCAACACGCTTCGTCTTGTCATGCCGGATGGCCGGCAATTCCTCCTCCAGTCGCAAGACGAGAAGGAAATGAACGAGTGGATCGCGCGCATCAACTACGCCAGCGCGTTCAAAACCGCAGGCGTGCGGATGCGCGCACTGGGCCTGTCTGGCAGAGATATCGAGCTCACGGGTATCGCTGCCGCTACGTCTCATCTCAAAGACTTGAAACACAACCTTGGGTCGGCACCATCGCCAGTCATTCGTAGCTGGAACGGAAGAATATCAGAGGATCTCGACAAGGCTTCGCGCGGCACTACAGAATCCAACCCGGCGCTCCCGGCTGCGGAAGGGTTGCGCCCCCGCCAGGGCTCGGTGGGATCTGACGGCTCCATGGCTTCCAGTCCGACGACACCTCCGTACGAGGCTTCGTCACGTTTGTTCAAGGCGACGTTCGACGAGGTCAAGACGGAGCTTGCCAGCGGACAGTGGCACTCTTTGGACGAGATCCGCTCGAGCGGTCGCAAGCGCGCATACAGCCTGGAGTCCACGCTCGGGTCTCCTCTACCCTTCGGCATTGCCGGCGGGCGGGCGAACCGGGACGAGAAACCACGGCTGTCCTCCCGGCCCGCGATTGTAAAGTCCAAAGTGGAGGACCTGAACTCGAAGATCTCGCTCGCGCGCACACAGCTCGACACGGACATGCGCTTCGTGCGGAACCTCGCGGTACTCACGCCGTTCCAACGCGCGACGCGCGACCGCCTCCAAGCGGCCTTGCAGGGCGTGGCGAAGCGTGTGATGCAGGTCCGGCTGGACATCGAGAAGCTCGTGTGCTATCGGGACGTGCTCGCCGCGGACCTCGCCGCGGAGGAGCGCGATTGGGAGCGTACGAAGCGGCTCGCGATGCAGGCCGCGACGCAGAAACTCCAGCGGCAGTGCGAGGCACAGCGTGAGGCGGACGAGAAGCGGGAGGCCGATGCTGAACGACAGGCGGAGACCGAGCGGGCAGCAGTCGCGCAGAGGCGGGAACGCGAGGCTGCGCGTCCGCCGGCCGTGACGCTTTCGGTGTACGTCGACCAAACGGAGCCGGCGACGGTCTCCTCCCCGATGAACATCCCGCGCGCAGGCCCCTCGGCGCATTCCCGGGACCAAGAGTCGTCCACAGCCGACTCGTTCCACTCCGCACGGTCAAGGGGCCAAGGATGGCACTCTCGACAGCGCAGCGCGACGATATCCTGTGGCTCGCCGCAGACGTACGACTCCTCGCTGGCCTCTCCCGGGCTGGATGCCGGGAGCTCGGCCGCGTCGGACTCGGGCTCGTTCCCGTTCCCCGACTCGCCGGAGCGGCACCGGGCGGTGCCGCTGACGGCGCAGGACTCGATGGAGAGCACGGCGAGCACGGACGGCGGGGGCGGGCCCGGCGGCACGCACGAGAAGTTCTACACTGCGCCGGAGATGCCGGAGGAGCAGGCGGAGGAATGGCACAAGACGCGGGCGGCGAAACGGGTGTCGCTCGTGAAACTGCCGTCGGACCTGCGGATCTCGATGCTGTTTGGGCAGAAGCAGCAGGCGCGGGGGGAGAGGCAGGGGGGCGGTGGTGCTCCGGATGTGTCGGAGGAGGCGGGTCAGGAGGCGGGGTCGTCGCCGACGCGGCGGCGGAGCGGCGCGAAGAACCCGTACGAGCAGCAGTTGGGCGCAACGGTGGCCATGTTTGATCTCTAGGGCGTGGTGTTGGGAGCCACGACGAGCGCGGCTGATTGGGTGAGGACGGCGGACGGGATGACTCGGGACTGGCTTGATTGACGTTTCTGCATTCGCATCTGCATTTGCACACATTGCATTCATTCGTACATCGCATTTACTTGGTTGGATTGATCCTACCGTCTGTCGTTCACTGGCATTATCTGTTGCGTAGCAGGGTGTAGATAGAAGGGCGTAGAGATAGGCAGGTGTGCATAGAACTCGGAGGTGTGCGTGGGCTTAGCACCGTATAGGCTCTCCGGCGGCATCCCGGCGTTCATCCTGGCAACGGGGGCCAATAGGCGGGGGACGGGGGCGCCGAAAGGAGGAGGGCGGTCGCGTGGGAGGGCGGGAGAGGGATTGGCCGGGTGATGGGATCAGACCGTCCCTGGTGCGGGCGCCAGTGCGAGATCGGGAGAGGAAGATCGATATCGGGTCCTCGCTCGGACGCGTGTGATTTGCGGCAGACGCGTCTCGCGAATGCTCGCCTGAGCTCGTCCCGACACTCGGTCCTCTCCCGGCCATGTTCTTAACGCCCCCGCCCCCCGTCCGCTGCGTAGAGCACGGCGGTCTCCCCGTCCTCCATGCCCCCCCTCCCTTCCTCATCCCCGCTCAATCACGCACTGCATTCACGATCGCTCCTCGTTTTCTCATTGCTGTCTTTCCGTCCGTACAGCCCAGCTGACGCGGAGTGCCCCCGCCGTTACAGTATCACCCCTCTCATCCCCATCAGCCCCTTACAGCATCAACGCCACGCCTACACCCTGTCTCTCGCAGCACGCTAGCCTTTCCTACTCCCGCAGGCCATGGTCCTTTCCGCCAACAACCGTAAAAGCTTCCCCCTCAACCTTGCCATCTCTCCCCTCGCCCGGTCCTCCTCGAGGGACCCTTCGGCGCCCCAGCCTGACCGGTCCTCTCCCTCACGTGTTTCCTATCTCTCCCCCCGCAGCCCACTCCTTCCCTCCTCTCTCCATCTCAAGCAGGAGCAGCCGGTGATCCCCATCCCGCTTAGCGACGGCCTCGACCCGAGCGAGAGGATGAAGCTCCTCCGCAAGTCGCGCAAACTCAGCCGCATCCTGGGCGAGGTGCCCATCCCAGTCCCCAAAGATGGGCCTTCTCGACCCGCGGATTCGCGCTCGTTCAGCGTACTGGAAGAGCCGCCCTTGACTTCTGCGTCTACCGCCCCATCGTCTTCTCCCGCGAAGACGCCTCTCGAGGCCGATGCCAAGGGCTCCCTGAGGCGGAGTGCCACCGTTGGTCACCACAGGCACACTCAGCATACCAAGATCCACCGCGCGCGTTCCCTGGCCTCCCTCCGTTCCTCCCTTACAATACCTCCCGCCGCCATTACCGTACACCCCTCCCCTATTTCGCCCGTCGTCTTCGCCTGGCCCGAGCAGAACTCCATTCCCCCATCGCCCTTTTCCGTCGAGACGCCGTCGGAGGGATATGCACCCGACAGCGCATGTTCCCCACGCGACTCAATCACCTCAGAGTCGTCAAGACGCAGCTCCATCACCTCGACAATATTCGGGGCTGAGCGCACTCCCGAACAGATCCAGCGTGCCCGCGCAGCCAAGCTCACGCGCCAGCTGGGCGACAACGTCCCTCCCGACGTGTTGTTACGCGCGTCGTCTCCGCCCCCTCGCTCCCCGCTCTCATCACCATCAGTGGTGTCGTTTGCGCAGGCGTCGCGTACGATCCAGCACGCCTCGTCCACGCGGCGCGCTAACCGGGGCGAGCGACGGGATCTCAAGCGCCCGCTCAGCCTGGACGTTCGTAATTATGCTCGGGTGCCTGAATCCCCGGAGCCCTCTCCATTACTCTCGGACGCGGACAGGTTCAGCACAGTGCGGCTGAACAGCAAGCCCATCTTCGCGGAGCGGAAGGGATCGGCGCCAGCGGCTGCGAGACCGTATGACACAGATGTTGAAGAGAGCAGAACGGATCTGGCACAGCACGACTCAGACCTGGATTCGGACTTCGAGGATGGCGATGTGCGCGAGAAGCAGCGCGCGCTGAACGTGCGGCGGGCGCGTAAGATGCTTCAGGTGGGTCATGTCTCACCTCCGTGCATGCACAGTTGCACGCTGACCGTGAGCTTCTACCTGCTTGTGTGCATGCATGTGTGCATTCTATCCACAGCTGTTCGGAAACGACCCTCCTCCTGCCCTGTTCCAGATCATGAACATTCCGCCCAGCACACCGGACGAGAGTATATCTGTCGCCCTGAGCATCGCGCATCGCAGGAACGATTCGCGTGCAACGACTGTCTCCCTCCCCGCGAGCACCCTCACTGTGCCCGAGCCCCGCCATCAGCAGCGTGACTCTGTTGGAAGCATCGCGTCGTCAGGGGATAACCTGTCCCCGCTCATCTTCGCTGACCCGGGCTCTGTACCTCCTTCCCAGCCTCAAACGCCCCAACCTCGACGTGACGCCCAGTTCTTGCCCCCGCTCCCGGTGCTGACTCCCTCGCAAGACACCGTGTTTGAAATCTGCCGCCCGCTGTCCCTGCCCACAGTCGCCTCGTCGAGCGTACAGTCCCTCTCGGCCGCATCCTCCACCTCAGTCGCCCCATCGTCCACCGACCGCGCGCCGACGCCGCCGCCCAAGGACCAGACGCCGCAGACGTCCCCCATCCGCACCTCCTTCAACTTCAGCCCCCCGCCGACAATGTGGCTCTGGAGCCCCGCCTCCGCCCCGACCCCGCCCTCGCCCCCGACGGCCGCGCCCGCGGTGCTCCCCGAGCCCGCCGCGGACGTGCACCCGTCCGACCCGCACTTCCGCGTGCGCCGCATGCGCGCCGCGAAGCTCTCCCGCTTCTTCGGCGTCGGCCTGAACGACATCGCGGGCGTCATCCGCGGCGGCGCGTCCGCGTCGCTCTCCACCCCGCCCCCGCCCTCGCCCTCGCCCCCGCCGCCGCTGCGCGAGTTCCGCCGGTCGGACTCGACGGACTCGATCCCGCCCCCCGCCGGCTCGGACCGCGCGCCCTCCCGCACGTCCTCCACCCGCCCCGTCACGAGCTCGGGCATCGTCGGTGCGCCCTCGGTCTCGGTCTCGATCGAGGAGGAGCAGCCCTGGCCCCGCGCGCGCACGGTCAGCACGACGACCCGCAGCAGGAGCGTGTCCCGTACGTCCCGTCGGCCGCAGACCCAGCCTGCGCTCCAACCCGCCACGGAGCGCAACAGGTCGAACAGCGAGCCAGAGGTGCTCGGCCCGGTGGTGCACGGACGGGCGTTCTCCACTACCGTCGAGGTCGCGGCGGAGAGCAAGGGGCCGTTTGGCTTCTTCGACGGTCGACGGCCGAGCAAAGTGAAGGAACTGCACATGCACGACGTGATACGCGAGCTTCGCAAGATCAAGTAGGATTCCTGTCTTCTCATTCTACCTTATAGCTACCTGGATCTTGAATACACCTTCCAGGTCGACGCACTGACCACTACCCTTGTCATACTGCTACGTTCTGCTAGCCATCCGTACCCGTACCACTTACTACTATTTATCCTACTGACTTCCCTAGCATATGACTACTATTTTTACCTTTACGAAATATAGTTGGATGTCATTGACGATTAACACATTGGCCGACTGCCTATCATGCCGTGCCAGCAGCGGTACGTCCTGGGTTGGCATAGATTGTACTGCTACTGCTCCCAATACATGCTGGATTAATTGGTGAATTGACGCGCAGGCAAGGTATTCATTTCCCGTTACTACATTCCATAAAGTCAAAATTCTGAACGATACACTGACAATATTGTACAACAAGTTCGTGACGTCGTCATATTTCGTGCAATATTTACCCCTGCAGGTCGTCCAAGACTTGCTGGGAGTGTTGCTTGGCCTCCTCGCTGTTGTTCGGGTTGGAGATAGCGGACTGTTCATGCCAGTTAGTGCGTTTCAACCGTCCAACAAAATGCATACCTTATGGCCGCGCTCCACCTGGCCTGCGTGGGCTTCAGCAGAGTCGACCTCACCGGCCTCCTCCATCTGTTGCAGGCGCTCAGAAACGCGTTGCTTAGCTTCCTCCGAATTGTTGGGGTTGGAGATGGCGGCCTCTGAATACGGCGAATGAGGACGTGTAGACGCAAATTTCAAGAACACTCACTCAAACCACGAGCGACCTGAACGATATTTTAGCCGCGTGTCAGACGGGATGTGGAGTGCACTCACGTTACCGGAATTGGCCATGGTTGAAGTGATGAGCGGAGTGATGAAGAGGTTGGTTGAATGTTGGGGTGAGCGAAAGAGTTGTGTTGATGTGGGATAGTCTGACGGGACGGTATATATACTGTCGGACAGACCGAGAGGTTCGTCCGTCGTCATCCGTCCACTTCTGTGCTTTCCTACTTGACTTGCCATACACGGTTGGGCGTTGCCCACTTTTGGCGAGGACGCGTCGCGACGCGTGACGTCAGAGAAAGTCGGCCGCGCTCTGTGACGTCGCCGCGGCATCGAATCGCGGGCGCGTTGATCCCGACATGGACACTGGCCGGGACCCCGACATCCTCGTCGATCTACAGCTCCCGGGGGATCCTGCCCACTTCGAATCATCACGTGTGGATGATCAGTCAAACAACAGAACACTCCCCGCCTTCTCGCAGCCGTCCGTTGTTGCTTGCTTACTGGAAACAAAGGATGTGCACTCAGTTGTGATGTTGCTTCCAAAGCCTTGTCGCGCTTGCAAGTGCGGAGGGCTTCCAGGATTCAGTGACTGGGTGACTCCGAAGAGGATAGTGTGTATGGATAGTACTGCCATGGCTTCGGGGCTTCCCACAACCGATAGGCGATGGATGAAGAGTCCACATCTGCCAGATCAACCACTGGCAGGACCTCGCAACCCGAACGACACATCGACACATCTTGACAGATCAGTGAGTCGAACCGGGATCCGCCTGAGCAAATGTCTGGAGGACGCTGACTGAGTGCGCTCGCCGGCTTACGTGCGTCGCCTGCTGATGTGTCGTGGCACAGGCTCGCGGACATTGCATGTCAAACTGCCCGTCCGGCAGGGATAGTGGCGTCGAAACTGGTAACCGCCCGCGCCCGCGCCCTGTCTTGGGCGGCAGCAGCGCGGCATCGCCATGCAACCTCATGCAACGCGGATGTCCTCCACTCGACCATCCGCGCCGACGCCTCTCGATCGTCCAACTGGTCGTCGTCACTTGGCAATTACACTGGCAGACTGATCGATGTCTGACTTTGCAGTGCGCTCTGCGATTGCGGGACGCTTCAACTCATCGTCCCAGTTCGAGGGTAGCTGGCTCGCAGATTGACAGTACTGCATCTATAGGCCTCGCATCTGTCAAAAGCCTTGCGCCATCCAATATCACGAAGCGCCCATCCAATCCCAATCCCAATCCTGGCAGGTGACAGGCACCATGCCCGCGGTTTCCTGCAATGCCCCCGAGCCATGCATTTGCGGAGGTCTCAAGCACATTGCTCAACTGTAACAAATGCTCCGATCAACTGGAGAACAAGGTCGTCTAGCCGTTTCGGCGAGGGACAGGAGGAGGCGCCCGATCTCCTAAGCGCGCTAGCCGGCGTGTATCTGCCAAAAGCGGGGGACTAGGAACGTGGGGGGCCGAGGACGTCGATCGTCTACTATAACCATATCCTTCTATATCGTCTGCCTCACAAGCGAGGCTGTGGACCGCCAAGCGTGTTCCTCGCGCCCCGACAGACAAGGACACTCACTAATGTACTGATGAGCCGCCAACCCTCTCGCGACGCGTTAAATAGCTGCGGCCCCGCGCCGCCCCCTCTCTCTAACCTTCGGTTCCCCACACTCCCTCAGCAGGTGTGTGTAGGATCCGTCCTTCCCGCCGTCGTCGGCTCACATGAATATACAGTCCCCGCGACATTCTACCTAACCCGCAGGAACATAGCACACCTGGTCACCATGTTCTGGCTGCAGCTCTTCCGTTTGATAGTCCTTGGTAAGCTCCCTGTCATCTGACGCTCTTTTTGCGTCTCAATGTTTCTTCAGTATGGGCAACCTTCTGCGCTATCGTCCTGCTCGGCCTGGGGGGACATACCCTCTCTGCTGTTGGGGACCTGCGTCTGCCCACGTTCGCGTGGGCAGGCTTGGCCGTCGCCACCGCCGTCCTCGCCTTCATCTCTCTTCCTATCATGTATGTTCCATACCTCCCTGACACATACCATCAGCTGAAGGTCATCATCTCCAGGGTGGTGGTCGACTTCCTCCGCACTGGGGCGTTCACGTCGTTGATCGTGGTTGAGTTGGCGTGGCTCAGTGCGTCGCTGTCGCCCTCCATTGCAATCTACCCCTCTGACACGTCTTGTGATCCAGGTTTCATCGGCGTCTTGTTCTTGGCCACTGGCGCCTCCGCTTCAGAGAACGCTGCGGACTACTGGGTGAATTGTCAGTCATGGACTCCCGCCTTCGCGCGCAACCTCTGCTCAGAGGTGTCCGCCGCCGCCGCCTTTGGTTTCCTCGGATGGTTGCCTCGTGAGTCCCAGTGGCCTTGCTCTGAACCGCTCTCGCGCCCCGTGCTGACGTTACGGACACAGTCTGGGCATATACCATCACCCTCCTCGTCGTCCTCATCATCTACGCCTCCCGCGGGCAGTATATCTGGAGGAGCTTCGTCAAGGACGCCGCCTTCAAGACCGTCGCGCCCGACACTGCCGCGGCGCCCGGCGTGCCCGCGTACGGCACGGAGGCGAAGCCGTACGAGGCCGCCGCGCTCAACCCCGGCCAGGTCCCGTACGCGTACCCGCCGCCCACGACCAACTCGCCCCCGCAAACGGCGTACGGCGTGCCGGCGGGCGCGCCTCCCGCGCAGAGCCCGTACCCGCAGGTCTGAGGTTGTGGGCGTCTCTGGACATTAGGTCTGGTTTCTCTGTTCTTTCTCCGTGAGTCCGAGAATTACTGTGTGTCTGGGCTTCGCATGACTGTAACGGACGCTATGTATTTGCAATCGATGATGCCCCTGCTGCTCAAGTGCTCGCAGTACGACTCTGGACTACGCCTTGCTTGGTACATGATGGGGCCGCTAATCGCCCCTACTCAACGTTCAACGTTCTGCCCATACAGCGGTCAGGAGCGACAACACCAACCGTTTCCACGGTCATAGGGGTGCACGATCCGAACCAGAGTTCTCGAGGAGAGACAAGACGCCAGCGGCGCATCGTTCATGCGGGTTGCGTCACTTTGTCGTACCCTGCATTCTTCGATGCCACCCTTCGGTTTCCTCCTAACTCCTGCCCCGCATGCAATACAGCGCGTGGCACGCGCGAACAGCCACGCCATCGCGTAGAACGCTGCAGAGAGTGTCCGCGTTGGCGGGGGTGCCCCCGACTCCAGCTAAGCTCAACGAACGTCGCGTCAGGCACTGGGTTCCGCGCGGGACAGCTTGCGCGGAATCTGCCGCTGCCTTCTTTGTGATCAGAGCTCTGTCGTGGCCCCATCTGTGCTCGTGGATGAGTGGATCCTCGTTCTCGTATGCTCGCGCGCCTCGCGCCAAGTGGTTGAGCTAGAACCCCCGCCGTGTCGTACAGGCGGCGACCTCGAGGAGCCACTGCGGCGTATCCTGAGATACTAAAGCCAGAGGTGACGAGCAGGTTACATCACTTCAGCCGTCGCGCACGGCGCGCCCGTCTGCGACTCATACCATCCCTGGCCGCGAGGGGGTATACTCTGACGTAGCGGTCCCCATCTCGAGGGGTGTGCGAGTTGCATATAACTCAGGACTCTGCGCTCGCAATCCCCCAGCTTCAGAACGGACATCTATAGCACTCAGCCAACATTCACTTCGACCGACACACATACATCAAAATGTCTCACCCTGGAAACGTGAGTAGCCGCTCTGTTAACTCAACGAGACGCATTTACTCATAGCGATGCTGTAGGTTGCGCGTGGTCTCAGTGAGCACCGGACGCCTCAGGGTGTAGGAATATATATGAACGACTGCTGACCTGCCATGTTCAGAGGCCGCCATCTCCAACCCCAATAACTCCGAAGAAGCGAAGGAGCGCGCGTCCGACCGCCTCCAGGAGATGGAAGAAACGGGCGAGCTCAACTCCCGCGAGGCGCGTGAGGACAACGTCGCCATTGGCCACAAGGTCTGTTCATGCACAGCAACCGCAGATTCTCATGACTGACCCTGCTGTGACATTGTCGCAGGCCGCACTGACGAACCCGAACATCTCTGAAGAGGCCAAGGAGCACTCTGCTCAAGTCCTCGACGACATTGGTCGCTCTTGAGTGGAGGGTAGAAGATCTAACGCCAATGTGTCAGTAGCTTCAGTATAATCGTGATTGTTGCTCTTGTCCTGTTTGTGTGCGTACGCCTGTGTGTGTGTTCAGAAGCCAAGCACCAAGATCACGCACCGTAATGAATTAGGACAGAAACCGAAAGACTTGACGTACTCAGTCAATGCCGCACAGGAGGTGCCAGATAGGTAAAAATACAACAGGGCTTGTACCCACGATATTACCGGCGGAGGAGTATGAATACAGGGTCTCCAAGCACTATGCTCGTCATATGCCTGAACGAGCCTGTCAGGGACATGAGGAGGCCACCAAATGACGCGTATGCAGTCCTGTAGTGCATGTCAGGGAAAAGCAGGAGCTGCACGTACGGACGGCACACTTACACAACCTCTGCCGAGCCGCCATCGAATCTGTACACCTTTGGGCGTGAATGAGCATGTTGACAAGCGCGGCGTTACACATGGATGGCCGGCGAGCCGGGAGGAAGGAAGAGCTAAGTGAGGACAGAACTCACCTTCCCGTACATTACATACTCATACTCATCATCAAGCCCTCCCCTCCCCTTCGCGTCTGGCCGCCACACATCCCGGTCCTTGTCCTCATCCTCCGCTCCCGCGGCGCCCTGTGGCGCGCGCGAGAGCGACGAAGCGAGCGCGAGCGCGAACGACTGGCCGTTCTGCAGCGGCAAGAGCTCGATGTTGTAGTCCAGCGTCAGGTCCATGTCATAGTTCTTCGAGTGCGCGTACAGGCGCGACACTGCGACGAGGAGCGACAGACACCACCGCGACACCGCGAAGGCGCGGCGTGAGTGCGGGCATGAGGGCGAAAAGCGAGCGGGACAGCGCGCACCTCGGTCAAATTTCTTGCCCTCCTTGTCTATGGCGTTGATCGTGAAGATATCGTCGAAGACGATGTTGGACGTGTTGGAGGACATTTTGGCGATCGCGGATGTAGCGCGTCGGCGGACTCTGACGGAACGGCAGGCGAAAGGGTCGGGAGGCGATTCTGAAGCAGTCGGTGGGTGCGACTGCCGCTGCCGACACAGCTGAGCCACAGCGCTCTGTGCGCGTCAATTGCCGAGGATGCTGCTCCAAATGGCAGCTGTTCAAGTTCACCGTCTTCCCAGTAGTTCACATCAATGTACAAATGCAAAGCCACCCGTGTTTCGCCGCTGGGGCAAAAATTACAACACACAATATAATGATTTTCCAAAGATTGCTACCATCCCTGAGCGCCTCTGACCTGCAAGTCCAAACACTTCCATAGATGCTCCCGGAGCTCGCCAACCTTCCAGCTCCCCGATTCCCCTTTCGCGGAAGACCCGTCGGCAGTGAAGAATGGTTCTACACACGTTTTCGCAATAGCCTTGAACAAGTCTTCCAGGATCCAGGTGAGGCGCGGTCCGGTGAGCTCGATCGCAGGCTCCGAGTTGACCTCAAGGAGCTTCGCTTGGAACTTGTGCGGCGCGTCGGGCGAGGGGTCATGCGTGACGACAAAGTCGACACCATACAGCTCAAAAGCGTTCGAAATCGGCTGGAGTATCCACCTCATTGAACTATATGACACGGAACGTGGTCCTTCGAACGCACCTGGAAGTGAACACTCATCTCGACGGCCGCTTTGAACGTCTCCGACAGCACGTCAGACACCTGTTGCTTGAGGTCGGAGATGTCCTCCGATGTGATAGTTGGGCACCTGCTATCAGATACTCGTCGCTGCTGTTGTTGCCTGACGATGGCCATGGTGTCCTCGTCCATGGCCAGTCCCATTGCCCGGGGTTTATGTTGTTGCCTGTGGGGCGCTGGGGAGGAGAGGACATGGCACCCGACAAGTTCGTCAAGGAGTCGCACCCCGCTTTCTCCACGCTCAGTCTGGAGAGACGTATTCGTCAAGTGGGCCGCCAGATCCAGGACGTCTGACTGATCGCCGTGTGCTTGTTTTGACGGCGGCGTGTACGGAACCGCGGAGAACAGTGCCAATATGCGATCGTATACGTATACTTTGACAGCCCCGGAGGCAACACAGTAGACACGCAGGTGGAACTGGCAATGGGTTGAACAACTCCTCGAGGACTATATACAACAACAGAGAGCTGACTTTGTGGCCGCGTAGATCAGGCAGTGGTGGAGGAGAAGAGCTGTTCAATGGCACCTCCGACGGGTCTAGCAGCAGTGGATTTCCAAGGTATTCCTATGGGGGTGGATTGAGTAAGCGCAAGATCACGATACAGTGCTGTCTTGACATTACCTGGACCACGAAATGTCTCAACTGGGACGTCATGACGGCAGTATCATGCTGGCCCTCCGTATTTGCCTCCTCGTTCTCGTCTTCGTCCTCCTGCTCGAACTCCTCAAAGATCGCCTGCAGCTCCTCCTTCGTGTGGAAAATACGGAGGCCCATGCCACGATCGGCCATGCCAGGCTTAAGGATCCACCACTTGGTAGGGTCTCCTTTCTCAATCTCCTCGGCAAGATCATAGAGGTCGTCGCCCCAAAGCTCGTCAAGCTCGTCTGCGAAGCTAAGCTCCAGCTCCCAGGTTCTGGGCACTCCCGAGGCCAAGAGAGAGCTAGGGTGTTTCGTGAGGTAGTTGTGCACACATCGAGACAGAAAGTGCTTTCGAATCAGGGCCTTCCGGATCACGTAGGAGGACGAGAGGATTCTTGAGCCCGGGATGTGGGAAAAGGTGAGATCGTGATCAAGTGCGTCGTATGTCGCCCATTGGAGGAGACGCCCCGGAGAGGCAGATTGCTCAGGACGCAGGAAGGTCACCACAGTCGGAGTTGGAGAGAGTGTATATAAAGCAGAGCGGACGAGACGGTCTGTGAGCGGCGCAGAGGGCCAGGAGACGAACGCGGTGAAGTCCTCCATGGTCGTCGCGTAGCAAAGAGTGCTGTATTTAGGCGCCTGCGGCATCCCTACGCGACTCCGACTTTCTCGGGCTGCGTGCACTCTACCCTGAGCTCTCTCTCGTCCTGCAGCGGTGGCGGTCTCAAGTCCTAACGCCGGTATACTGTCTCTATACCCGCCGTAGGCTGTTTTTTGTGGATGGCTCCCAATGCCGAGGACATTATCGACGTCGACGGCTGGAGTTCTGAGTCTGATTCCTCCGACATCGTCCTGACAGGCTTCAAACGCGATCCCTCAAAGAGTAAATCACATACTGAAGAGCTCGACACAGCCGGCGTGGTCTTCATCGGGTTTCATAGTCAGGCAGGGCAGCAACCCAAGGTAGAAAGCACAACCGTGTCATCCTGTGTGCTTGCAGCGTATTCTGAGCTCCGGGTGGTAGCCCCCCACGTCCTCTATAAGGACGGCCAAACAGGACAAGCCCGCCACCAAACATACGCGGGGCCTGACGGTCAAAGCTCCACCAAGTCGCATTCGGTCCCATGAACCGTCCACCACGAACCCCCATTTCAAGCGTCCCCGTGAAGTGATAGCAATTTCAGACAGCGACGATGATGAGCCAGTACCTAAGGTACAGCGCACTTGAGAGTGACTGCTCGCTACCGCTCTGCACCCCAAAATGACACGGATATCTGCAGAAACCAATACCAACCAAACGTGTGCGGTCTTCACGGAACACTACTCAAGCGCCAGACGAACCTCTAGTAGTTGAGGTATGCCAGCGGTCCCGTTGGTCACAGGTACAAGTCACGCTAATGTGGGTCCTAGGACCCCATGCAACTCGACGAAGTAGAATACGAGGAAGACCCTTATGACTATACAGTACCCGACATTGACAGTGAACAGCTAGTAAGCTTATTCCGCAAGTGGCTGGCTGGCCATCCCACTGAACCATGGTTATTGCAGTGGACACAACCCAAGAAGCGTTGCGAGACACCACTCGACATCCGCGACGAGGACGCGCGGCTCGGCGCAGAGCAACTCGACATTGACTTCGAGAAATGCATGCTAAATGACCATGGTGGGAGACATGGCTTCCATCGCACCCTACGGCACCAACGACAATCTCCATTGCCGCTCGACCGGTCACATACCGGCCAGTCGGTCGCCTACCGACAGCATCATGTGCACTCAATAGTGAGATGGTCTCGTATTGTGGCTCTTCACAAATCCATACTAAAGTCCTGAATAGTTGCAACACGTCCGGCCTACACCCCTGCGGACACGATGGACGCCGTGGCGGTTTGACTTCTTGACATGGACAGGGTTCCGCCACTGGCCCCCAGGAAGACCCATTCGGAAGGCGCCCAAAGGTTTGTGTCAGTGGGCAGTGGGAGGACAATCGAGTCTGATAGATTCACATCAACAAATCGTCAGACATCAACACCATCGTACAGTGCAATGGATTGGTGGTCATGGCAAGCGCAGTCAGTGAAGGCAACGCAGACGGTAAGGTCGGCCACATAACGTGCGTGTCTGTTACTCAGTTGTTTCGGTAGACATACCAGGGCCAGAGAATCGAGCGGGTGCGCTTGCTGTCTGGGCTAACGGCACAGGCGAGTGTCCTCTCTTTGTGGGAGCTAGTCTTGATGCTGACTCAGCCTACAGAACATATATTGGAGGCACATTCCACAGACTTCGTCCCTGAATCAGGTCAGGCCCGGGACACGATATGTGCTCGCTCATTCTCGCCTCAACTTTGACTGCGCCCTTCTGGCAGGATTGCCCCGCAAGCACCACCTCACTGTCAACGACGTCGCAATCGACCCAGCATGGTATGCACTCAGTACTGGACCTGAATGCTCCTACCCGGCATTCCCAACAGAGATAGCTTATCATGTGTTAGCCCTACGAGATTCGTCTCCGTAGGTCGGGACAGGAGGGTTCGAATATGGGACTGCGCGGAAATCCTTGACGGCGGCATGCCGAGACGGGCCAGAGATTGTAAGTCGTTGCCTGATGCACCTCCCAAAGATGCTAACCTTGAGGGCATGCAGTCGAATGTCAGGAAAACCCTGAGGTGGTGAGATACCATCCAAACGGGACCACATTCGCTGTCCAGTGCGACGACGGGTGAGGTCCATGGCCATGTTGTCAGGTGGCCGCAATACTGATCCGCACTAAGCTCTGTGACTCTACACAGAGACTCGACACGCAAGCTGAAAATTCCTGCTTCGGAAGAAGACCATGTTACCGCAGATATGATCTGGGGTTACGGCAGCTCTGATAAATATCTGTTTGCCTCTAGCAGTAGCACGTCGCACTCGGATATCGCCAGCGGGCGGCACAAAGCGTTCGACGCGGTCCGATGCAAATGCGTCGTCGAGTTCGACGCGTCCAATGATGCAGGGAACTGCCTGGCACTCGATCCCCTCGGTACGTGACCACGCACCTCCTCCGATCGCTCCAATACCTCAACAGCGCGCACGCACAGGACTGCGCCTCTTCGCGGCCACCGAGACCACCGACGGGACGTTCTTCCTGCGGCAGTTCGACGCACACCGGCGCGCGCGCGCGCCCGTGCAGCAGCTCGAGCTCGAGCCGTTCCGGCACATGCCGTCCCGCGCGGAGATGAACGTGAACGCGCTCGCGGTGAGCCCGGACGGGCTCTACATCGCCGTCGGTCGCTCCGACAACTGGGCGGACGTGTACGACAGCCGGATGCTCTCCAGGGGCATGCTCTACAGCTTCGCGCACGAGGGCGACCCGGGCGGCGACGCGTACGGCGTCGTCAAGGCGCAGTGGGTCGACGGGCCCCCGTTTGGGGCCGGGCTCGTCACCGGGGGCATCGAGGGTGAGTGCGCCGCAGCGCCGCAGGCTCGAGATCGAGGCTGACGCAGGGACGCAGGATGCGTCCGGCTGTGGGACCTCAGGCGGACGTCCGAGGACCCGCTGAACGGCACCATCCTCGCGCAGTGCGATTACGACGTCGGGACGTTCAGCCTCGGCGACCCGTACAAGGACGAGGTGCCGCTCATCGTGTAAGTCCCCCCCGCCGTTCACTCGCTAGCACACTTGCCCACTGACAGAACACTACGCCAAAGCGGCGAGAAGTCCGGGCTGGTCACATTCTGGGGGCAGGCGCCCTCGCAAGACGAGGTCGAAGACCCACGTCCGCCGATTTTCCTTTCATAGTCACTGCCGGTACATCAGGTCTCGCTGCATTCGCGCGTTCCGACGCTCACAGCGCACGCAAGGGCTGGCCAGTATTCGTATACAACTGCATTCCGTTTCCCCTTCGATGGACTTCGCCGCTCTGGGCGCTCTCGTCCACCCATACCTTATCATTATGCATACTCATCACGCAAAGTTCGGTCGGTCTGGGGATAAGCACAGCGCAGACAGCCGAGTATACAACGTACAGATACAGATACTGGTATAACATAACACCTATAGCAGAGGCTCAAAGCAAAGCGAACGGTCAGACAGTCTCCGCGCCACACCCGGCGTTCCCATCGGTCCTCTCCTCGTCCCGCTCGACCCATACACCCGGAGGCGCACGTCGCGGGCGCTCAGTGGCCGACGCGGACGAGGCTCTCGAGCTCGGAGAAGAGCGTCGCGTCGACGATGTCGGGGTGCATGAGCATGAGCCCGAGCGTGATGTCCTCCTGGTAGCCGCTGAGGAGGCCCATCCCGCGCTCCTGGCGCGTGTCGCCGTGCTCGCCGTAGCCCATGCCGAACGCGAGCGGCGGCGCGGCGGCGGCGCGTCCGGGGTCAAACGCGTCCGCGGCGGCGTCGACGAGCCGGAGCGCCTCGACCGCGCGCCGGACGGAAATCGCGAAGTGGTGGCGGAGCTCGGGCGGCGCGTGCACGGTGAACTTCTTCACGAGCCGGAGCATGACCTTCGCGAACCCAAGCTGGCCGTCGCGCTGCGCGCGCGCCTTCACCGCGGGCGGCGCGAGGAACGCGAGCGAGTAGAGCGCCATGATGAGCCGCTCGACGTACGTGAGCCACACGTCGCGCATGATCACCTGGAAGTCGTTGTCCGCGACGGGCAGCCGGTGCACGAGCGCCTCGAGCAGGGTCCACAGCCAGGATTGGGGCACGGCGTGCGACACCACCTGGCGGTTGTCGTCCGGGAGCGTGTAGCGCGAGAACGTCTCCAGAGCCATGTCTGCGAGCCCGGGAGGCTTCGGTTGGTGGACAGCGGGTGGGATGCCAGACTGGAGTATGCACTGGAAGGGGGAGATGGCCTCCGTGACGTCAACGATGTACGAGGCAAGCACTTCATATGCTCTCCGCACTGTGAGCAGTTGTTCTTTCGACGTTGACGCGGGTGAAAGCGCGACGTGCATGGAGATGTTAAGCAGAGTGTTCATCACGTCCTTGCGTATGCTGACGAGGTCGCCCAGTGAAAGCACCGGAGATCTCGGCAGCGGAGGGTCGTACTCCTTGGTGGGCGCCAGTGCACAGAGCCTGAGCATAACCGGCAGCAGCTTCTCGTGTTTCGCGAGGTACTCTTGGTTCTCCGCTGCGAGGGAAAGATTGCGAATGATATTAATAACGACCAGGATGATTTCTGCTGGGCGATGCCGAGGGCCGTTGTCGGGGTCCCTGTCGCCCTGGTGGCGCTCGAGGGCTGCGAAAGGCTTTGTGCCGTCTTCGAGGAGGTGGTTGACAAGCTGTTTGTGTGTGACGATCGGCGCATCGTCGTCGGGGTAGCCGTCATCCTCAGCACCGTCAAACGCGAGATCTTCGACCAAGTCGACCATCTCGTCAAGGAGCTCCGGAGCCTGCATAATGGGGAAACCTCCACCTTGATTCGAGCCGCGCAAAAGGGTGAGGAGGGTGAACGTGGTGAGCGCGTACGATATTTCGGTCGACACGCGGGAACGCAGAGACAGTGTGAGCGCGTCGATGTCGACCTGCCCCCATTCCTCTATATGCCGTACGGGCTTGGTGGACATCGAGTGCCAGTAGTTCTGGATGAGGTCGAGGTCTCTTCCGCCCGCGGTATCGATTTCGCGCGCGTAGGGGACGTACTCGATCTTCCGCCGCGATGGCTGGCGAATGGTGCGCGTTATGGGTGCAGCCACCGAGCCTTCCACTGACGGCGGTGGCGCGACAGACTGCGAGCGGAGTGTCAGTGAGGGTCAACATACCCCCTTGAGGGCAAGGTAGAGCTACTCACGGAGCGCGAATCCGATACATCCGACCCGGCTGGGGGAAGTGATCAGCGACGTCGCGCGCGCACCCCGCAAATAAGCGTACCTGTCTTCTGCCTGGCGCGCTTCGCTTCGGACTCGACCGCTTCCTGCATCTTGCGCTTCCTGCTCTCGAGCTCGTGCTCCATGTCCACCGCCCCGTTCTGCGCGGGGAAGCCTCCCTGCGGCCCCTTGACCATGTTTATGCCGTTGCCGTTCATGGCCGGATGGGGGGCGCCGTTGGCGGGCATGCCGCCGGCTGAGGCCATGAGATTAGGTGGGTGGAAGGGGAGCGCGGCGCCCTGGGCAGGATGGAACTGACCAGGAAGAGGGCCGTCCATTGTGGGGCCAGCACTGGGGGGCATCATGTTCATCCCGGCGGCGTTGCCACCGGGGAGGGTGCTCGGTCCTGGCATGTTCGGCATACCAGGCATACCACCGGGACGAGATGGGGGGTTCAATGGGCCCTGCTGTGGGCCGGGACCGCGACCGGAAGCGAGCGCGGCGCGCTGGGACTGCTCGGCTAGGCTCTTGCGGTAGGCCTCCTCGTAGTCGCCGAGGATGGTGATGTAGTAACGTTCGAGGACGTGGTATGTGGGCTGTATCTCGCCGGTGGAGGGGACGGGGAAAGCTTCAGGGAGGTCGAATTGGCGCATGACGAGGGGCCAGGCGTTCTTTTGTGAGACCTGATAAAGAGGATTGTAGGAAGGGTTTGGACGCGAGGAGGGGAAGGACGCACTCTCTGACAACCACCACCTTGGAGGACTATGCTCCAGAGTCTGAACAGATCAACGTCCTTTCCTACCAAACGGACGATGCCGATCTCGTCGGGGTTGACGTCGAGGGTCCGCCAAGGCATGTTTGCGGGGTTGTAGCCGGGGGGGAGGGGGACGCCGGTGAGCTGTGGCGGAAGGGGTGTACCGCGTTGGATCATGAGGTTGGCGAGGCCTGCGAGCCAGCTGCGCTTGCGCTGGAGCAGGGCCTGCTGCATCGCAGCCGGGTTTTGGGCCTGAGCGGGCTGGGAAAAGGGGGAGGAAGAGGTCAGGCATGAGGGGCGGAGAGGAGGAGAGGGCGACTGACATTCATGGGCAGGGAGGGGGAAGGACCGGGACCGGGTGGGATTGGCGCCTGGGCCTCGGTGGAGGAGAGGGGAGGGAAAGAGCCGCGGGGGCCGGTGGTGGAGGTGGAGGCGGGGTTGGGAGACGGATGGGGATGGGGATGCTGGACGCCGAACGGCGCGTGGCTCTCGTTCATCGACATTCCTCCGAAAGAAGACGCCGAGGTTCCGCCTGGCGCAGAACGGTTCCCGGCTTTTGCGAGACTCGTGGCCTGCAGCGCCGCCATCTGCTTCGCAGTGGACGGGTCGAGATTGAAGGGCAGGCTCGGATTATCCCCCCCGCTCGAGCTCCCGGCTGTGAGAACTGATGGTCCGAGCCCGAGTGCGAGGCCGCCCTGTGCGAAGGCGGGGGCGATGTTGGGCACGTTCTGCTGCCTGCACGCCTCGGGCGATGAGCGCTGGGCGCAGGGGCGGGGAGGGGCTGTGGCGGAGGACGTACATGTAATTCACCGTGTTTCCGACGAGGACCAAGACCTTCTCCGAGTGCGCCATTCGCTGCGCTGCGCTGCGACATCTCCCTCTCTCCCCCAGCCGTCCAACCGTGACCCTCCCTCAGTCACACACCCCGTGACAGCCCCTTTTCCCTCCATCTTCTCCCAGCCGCCCGTGCCCGTCTCCATTTTTGCAGCGCGTCTCCCTCCCTTCGCCCTCCCTCGCCCTCCCTCCTCCCATGCCTTCCTCAGAAATAGACGCGATTTTTGCTTCCAACGGTAAAGCTTCGGCCACTGCCTCCACGACAGCCTCTTCCTCCTCGTATTCTCAGGCTACTGAGAAGAAGAAGAAAAAGAAAAAGGACAAGTCTGCCAAGCGCAAACGCGACGATGCGGACGCTGACGCAGACGGTGAGCCCGACGATGCTGCCCCTGCAAAACTTGCGAAGCGCAAGGTACCCGAGACCGTCTTCGACCCCTCTGCAGCATTGCCCGCTCTTAAGGAGCCCAAGCCGCGCAAGGCAGACAAGACCGCTACTGGAGCTGCCAAACCGAAAAAGCCCAAGCAGGCCCGGGAGGAGGAGGAACGCTTCAAGGACTCCCGGGGCACAGGGCCTCGTACGTGTTTGCTTCTTCTCGATGCACACTTGATATCTGACATCCTCTTCAGGACGGAAAACTGAAGAAGGGTTTTCCATATACAAGGAGGACGAACTCGGAATCTCGCACGAGGGCGGCGGTCAGTATCCATCCTCACACCGGGCCACCCCTCTCTCATGGTATACCCAGATACCCCACTGTGTCCCTTTGATTGCCAGTGCTGTGAGCCCATCGCATCGGAAAGACAGCTGATTCTGACGTGCCCAACAGGCTTCTGAAATGTATCACTACCCCATTTCTGTAGCATATAAAGGATATCCCGGTATGTCCACCGTCTGCCTGAGAACAGATCGGCTCTATCGAAGCCTCGTCTACCGCTTCGGCGATGGTAGTGCGAGGTCAATGTGTAGCCAAGAGTACTCCAGCTTCCCACAAACGAAGCTGCGCCGTCACAACAACCTCATTGGCGGCGTGCTACACTCCGGGAAGAACATCTCTTCAAGAACGTGTATGAGTAGTGAAGGTGTGTGGCCTGATCACCGCGTTCTGGGTCGCCGCTGACACCAAGTACAGTGTATGTAGCATATAGCAATCGCATTTTTTTCCTCGAATCTTGCGGATTCTAGTCTTCCTGGCTCTTTCGAAGCCTCGTCAATCTGTTCCAGTGATTGTACGAGGTCAATGTGCAGCCAAGAACAACTTCGTCTTCTCAGCTTCTCTTTTCCGAGCTACGTATCCTCTCGTGAAGGTGTTGACGCGTTTCTACGCATCGGACGAGACAAGCACAACGCAGTCTCTTCCCTTATCACACGGTGAGTTCCATGATAGAACACATTAGTCGGGTCCGATGAACTAGGTCTAGTTTTGGGCAGACCCTCTTGTGTATCTAGCCCTGTGGTATCAACCAATGTCGACTTGAGTCCTTGTATCTGCGAGGTGACGGTCCCATATCGGCTGTCTAGGTATCCTCCGTTGTCGGCCAACCCACGACTGCGCGAGGTCAAATAGCAGCCAAGATTGTCGTGCAATCAGCGGTCTCGGGATCCAAACGAGGAGCCTGTTCCATCTCAATGTGCTCTTGTGTAGGTTCCTCCTCGACACCCGAGGCAGATGCCCTTCCTGTACTTGCCCTAGCACTTTCGCGTTGTACATCGCTGCGGACTGTGCAGTATGTATTGTATCGGTAACCCCAGCAATATGATATCTGTCAGCTGCCGTGATGTTCTGCCTGATTGCAAGTGTCAGCCTGTCGACAGACTGCGCACGTAGCACAGCGTCAAGCCTGCGGCTCCGCTCGGATCTCCAACAAGATGCCTGAGCAGACGCCGAGAACAAGGCGGATCCCACAAAGCTCACGTCGTACGTGCACATCAGCGACATCTGTATGCCGATGTTGGTCGGAGGCAGTATATACCACGAACAAGTGTTGGTTGTTTTACGAGTACGAGAGATGGGATGGGTAAGCCACGCAAGGTGGCCAGGCGCCGTAGCTGCAGCTCGATCCAAGCTCGATCTTCCGTCAGCTGCAGGCCGCGCAGGTGAAGATGCGAGATGAGCCTGAGATGCACCGCGCCCGCTCCGAGTCCGCGTCCTATCCATCCCCCGGCCGCCCCACTCCCTCTTGACTCCAACGCCCACCCATAGCCCTTGCTTTCTTTCGCCTTGCCCTCGCCTAGCAGCTGCCTACCTACCTATACCACCCACCACACAGTGCTCACGAACAAACCACGACGATGACCGGGGCAGACCTGCCCCCGACGTACACACAAGAGCCGTCCGAGTCGGACGCACCGCTCTCCTCCTCCGCCTCCTCCGACCGTAGCTTCGTCTCCGCGCCCGAGGGCGACGCCTTCACCGATCCCAACGCCGACAACGACCACGAAGACGACGGTGCGGTGGCCGCTGCGGGCCCGGGCGGCCCGCAGATCCTCATCGTCCCCGCCGCGGACGGCGTGCACTTCCAGAAGGGCTTCCTCGGCGCGGAAGGCGAGCGCGCTGCGATCGAGGGCGAGCTCCAGATCAAGAGCGCGGACGCGCCCCTCCGCTGGCGCAAAGTGTGAGTCGCACCCTCCCCCTCGCGCGGGCCACACCGTGCGCCGCGGGCGTGCGCTGACATACCTCGCTCTTTTCCGCTCCCGCTCCCGCATCGGTCCCGCAAACGGCTTTGGCACCGACGCCGCGCGCGCGCGCTCAGGACGGTGTCGCTCAAGACGGTCGAGCACGCGCACGGGCGGGCGATCGAGCTCGCGCACACCGCCGTCGTGCTCGCAGACAGCCCGGACCCGGACGGCCAGCAGCGCGCGAGCCTCCCGTTCTCGATCCCGCTCCCCGCGGACACGCCGCAGTGCGTGCACACCCCGCACTCCGCGCTCGCGCACACGCTCTCCGCGACGATCTGCCCGGTGGGCGCCGCGGAGGGGGGCGGGGAGCCCCCGCCGCCGCCGCCGTTGACGCGGTCGCTCGTCGTGCATACGCGGCGGTACACGGCGCACACGCATGTGCTGTACCCCGTGCCCGAGACGCGGGTCCTCACTGAGCCGAGCAGAGTCGAGGTGCAGGTCCCGCGGACGACGTTCAAGGCGGGGGAGCCGATCCCGATATACATCACCGTGCCCGCACCCGCGCCAGAGCTCGTACTGGAGCAGGGTCTTCGCCTGCGCAACCTGCGGGCGGAGCTCGTCCGGAACATCGTCATCAAGGAGGGGGAGGACGCGGCGCTCGGGGAATCAGAGCTGGAGGTGTTCAGCGACCCGGACTGCGCGGGGCTGCCGCCGTCGCCGTCGCAGAAACAGGCTGCAGAGCCGTCGAGCTCGCGACAAGGCGTGCAGTTCATCGCACGGAGAGGCGAGCACGGCGAGCAGAAAGTCGTCGCGCTTTCGGGCGCGTCGTGTAGGTTACATCCCTCCCGGCCCATACGCGTCCGCCTCATCCTGCATCCGCCCTCACAGTCGTCCCTCCTTGATTCGCCACATCAACCCTCCTCGGAAGACTTCTACCCCGTCGAGGCCGGCACGGACTGTGCGACGATTACCCAGTCTACGCTGTTGCATTCGGTCTCGTTCCGGTTGCTCGTCCACGCGACGTTTATGAACATGGCCAGCCGCACGGAACGCGTCTCCACGGTCTCAATCCCGCTACAAATACTGCCGCCCAGTGCCCCGCTTCCGGAGATAGAGCCATCCATGGACGAGGCCTACCACAAGAAACACGACCGACCGCCCACCCGGACAGTCAGGCAGGACGACGCCGAGGTGCCAGAGTACGACGCAGGCGCAGGCCCGAGCGCGATTGCAGGTGCCCCGCCGCCGTTCGAGGAGCGCGAAGCCCCGCCTCCCTTCTGGTCGACCGAGGCCGAAGCCCATGCCGAAGCGTCCACCTCCACCCGGCTCCCGACGTTCCTCGAGTCCGAGCACGAGATCTACATGCCGCCCGCGGACGACCCCTCGCTCGCACCTCCGCCGCCCCCACCCCCGCTCGCGGAGGCCGTGTTCGTGGGAGAGGGCGCGCTGTTCGGCTTCCCGCCCTCGGCGCACTTTGACGGCTACGCGGACGTGCTCCCGCAGCGCGCGGGCACACCCCCGCCCACGCTCGAGATGGCCACGCGCGACACGGACGTGACCGGGCTCGCGAACATGGACGACGGCGCCGCGCTCGAGGCGCTCGGCCTCGCGCTCGAGCACCAGGCCGCGCGCGGCGCCGCCGACTCCGCCGCCGTAGGTGTCGGCGTCGACGTCGACGTGAACGACCACCTGCTGCCGCCCCCGCCTCCGCCGCCGATGGACGACCCGTCGGACCCACCGCCGTCGATCGACTCGTCCGAGTTCCGCGCGCCGGGCACGCACCACCACGCGCACGACAGCCCGCCGGCGCGGCCCGTGCGCGCGCAGAGCCCGCACGCGAGCTTCGGGCAGCTCGCGGACCCGCCGCCGCCGGTGCATGACGTGCTGGCGCCGCACGACGAGGGCGGCGCGCACGGGCACGCGCCGCCCCCGTACCGCGTGCCGGACCTCGAGAGCGAGCACGAGCGCGTCGCGCACCCGCCGCCGTACATGGACCTCGTCCACGGCCCGCAGTGATGATTGCTGTTACCCCCACCCGTCCTCGTAGAGTCGCAGTTTGGACCTTGACTTGTAAGCACACTGACCGACAGACTCCGAAAGCCACCTTGTTATCAATCTGGTCAAATCTGTACAAACGCCTCTGTACCAGGATCATGTCATACCGCGCTCCCGCGCTCCAAATGGCTCGTGGGACGACGACCACTCGATGCCAGACGATATCCATGAAGTTCCATCCGCCATCGGTACGCACGCAGAGACAACATCAGATGTGATATGTCAGTCCAGTACCGCTCCAATACGACAGCAAATACATGTACGGGGAAAAAGCCATATAGATCAGACCAAGGCGTGAAGGGAGAAAAGGAGGATGTGTGAGTATGGTAAGAAGGCAAGGGCATTAGGCTCATGATGGGACGGGGGAATCATGTATGCGGGAAACGGGAAAAGCTGCCAATCTAGCAACTGCAGGACTCCTTGCCCTTCGCATTGTTCTCCTCGAGGTTGACCCCACCCTCCTGGGCGCCCGCACGACCAGCAGCGGCACCAGGACGGCCTGCGCCACCACGGGTCGAAGCCAGAATCTGGTCGATGGGGATCTTCTTGGCTGTGTAGTGAGACAATTCCCTGGGTGAGCGCAGCACTTGGAGACGACAAATCCCGCGGAAAGCCACTTACCAATTTCGGTGAAGATCTCCACAACGCCCTCGCCGGTCTTCGCAGACGTCTCGAAGAAGAGCAGGCCGGCCTCCTGCGCGTATGCCTCCGCCTCGTCCCTGGGCACCTGCCTGAGGCTCTCGGGCTCGCCGGAGGCAGTGGTCTCCCCGGGGGTGGCCGTCGCATCGTCTGCCTCGTCCTCCGACTCCTGGGTCGCCGAGGACGAGGACGCGGAAGGGGTGACAAGATCAATCTTATTTCCCGCGAGGGCGATAACGATGTTGGGGTTCGCTTGCCGTTGAAGCTCCTTCACCCACGTCTTCGCCTTCTCGAGGGAGGAAGCCTTCGTGACGTCGTAGACGACAACGGCCGCTTGGGCATTGCGGTAGTACATGGGCTATGTGGAATTGTAGGCATAGCTTGCAATGCAGAGGGAATGTGGCACTTACCGCGAGAGAGTGGAACCGTTCCTGTCCGGCCGTGTCCCATATCTCATATCGCAGAACGCGATCCTCAAGGCGACATTTCTGCGTGAGGAACGCGGCGCCGATCGTGGGCTCCTTGTTTGGCTGGAACTCGTCGGAGACCTGTCGGAGCACGTTGTGGGTGGGAGCGGAGAGATATGTGGGGGTTACGCACGAATCGCAGCACGATTGATGACTTTCCAACCGCCGCCTCACCTGTGATCGTACGCCTCGGTCAGCATTCCACGAAACACATTTCATGGGACAAGCATGAAGAGCAATGCTACTCTAGCAATGGCAGTGATATGGATGGGTATCTGGCCAGAGACGCGGCCAAGGGAATGTAGGGGGCCTCAGAACATCGCGACCAGCCAAACAGGGCTCACCTAGCAGTACGAGCTTCACCTGAATGGACCTCTCTGTTGAGCCTGAAGCAGCGTCGGCCATGTCTAAGTTGTGTCGTGGAGGGGAGAAAAATAGAATACACGGGAGGCTCGAGGGAGAGGATGGATGATGGCGTAACGAGGAACAGGGAGGAACAGCGCACAGCGGCACACGCCGTCCACCCGCCTTGTTTGTCCGTATTCCGGCGCCTCTGGTCATCTGCGGCCACCAACTTCCGCCGTCTGCGCCGGCCTGTCTGACACTCAGTACTCACAGGGCCTTCGCCTCCTCATGAATTCTGGCTAGCGTCACTGCCGCACATGTGGGTAGAAGATGGATTCAAGGACAAGCCTCCGAGTTACATGGCCCCGAGGTCTACATCGGACAACACCTCATAGAACGGCCTCAGCTGGTCGCACGTAACGAACAGGCCATCCTCCAGCTCTGTGTCCTTTGCCGCCTGAAACACCGCCGGACAGTCAAAAGGAATCGTTCCAGAGGCGGCGTCCAGGACATGTGCCGCAACGCCCTGCGCCGCGTCGAGAGCCGTCGCCACCAGTGCGTGGGTGGCATTCGGGGTTCTAGCGACAGACTCGTCGACGCCCCGGCGGTGCTTGACATTGGCATGACCGCCCGCAGGAGAGCTCGGGAGCGCACTGCTCTGGTCGTAGAACCAGAACGGCTCGTTCGCGTAGTTGCTATCCTGCTTCTTCAGGAAGGCGGCGTACTTGCCCTTTGGGTCGCCGTATGCAGCGGCAACAGCGGCGACGTGCGGAAAGATGTCAGAGACGTCCTCATCCTTCGGGTTGAGGTTCATGGTAAAGTCGAGTGCTGTCTGGATTGTCGCTCCGTACTTTGACTTCGCCGACCAGAAGTTCATGCCCAACTGATCGCCAAGCTTGGCGTTAGTCTATGAAGGGGCATATATGAGCACAATGTAGGTAGGTGCAGGTCCAGGTTCCCAGCACTCACGATCATGGCTTCCAGGTTGAAGCAACGGTAGTGGTATGGCCGCGTCCGGATCGCCTCAAAGGGTTGTTCTCCAGAAGCAGCGATTTGGTCTAGAAACTGGTTTGTGAAGTACTGCTTGAGGCTGTTCAGAGCGCCTTGCGTGTCTCCGCCATACATCTTGGTAACAGCCAGTTGGTTCACGTAGAAGGTGAGGTGGTTGCTGCAAGAGGGTCAAATGAATTCTCCAGGTGCCCGACCAAGAGACTTACTTAGCCTTGGAAGCGGCCTCCTTCCCGAGAGCACTGTTCTGGAGCCACGATGCATAGGTTTGCATCCAATCCGACATCGTCTTCTCCCTCGCCGAAGTCCAGTCAGGACTCGCTGCCGCCTTCATGATCTGGATGGCGTTGACAACCTTGACAATACTGCGGAGGTCGATGATGCCAGTGTAGGACCCCATCTGATGGTCCTTTCCCGGCCCCCGCACTTGCTGGCCGTAGTTCATGTTGGGGTTCATAGCCGTCGCAGGCGTGAGGAAGAACGTGTCGATGAACCTGGCGACGTTCTGCGAGTACGTCCTCGTCTTCTGCAGGCCGAACGCGACGGCGTTGTACAGCACAGACTGCGACATGCTCACCACCGCGTCGGCATCCGGTATCGTCCGGACGTCGGGATTGATGTTGCCGTCGCGCACAACGTACGGACAGGTGGTCCAAGCTATGTGAGGGGAGCCATGGTCAGCAAGCAGAGACATAAACGCGCCAACTTGGTGCTCGTACTAGCCGAAGGTGCCAACGACTTCGTTGGCGACGGCGTACACTTGCTGTTCTTCGTCTTGGCAGCTGCAGCGGCTGGGGCAGGGGTGCCGGTCATGGTGCGCGTTGACGACCAAGTAGACGTGCCATCGGGCGCAAGCCCTCCGACGTTTGGCGGATAAGTAGGGGCCGAGGGTATATCGTCTGTCGACGGCAGAGGAAAGCTGCTCAGGGGATCCGAGGCCGTCTGGGACTCTCCATCGTCCTGTCGGCGTGCAGGAGAGCCGTGAAGAGGGCCGGGGGAAGGCCAGGTGCGCTTCCGTCGGAGCATACGATGGTGCATGCTGCTATGACTCGGACCGTGGTCTGACGCCCGTCGCAGGAGTGTGATGTTGTTCAGAGCGGATAACTCATACGCATCCGCCCCGTCGTCATGATCACCTCCGTCTTCGTACGGGTTGTCACCGTCGTACGAGGGACTGTCTCCGTCGTCGCCCGTGTCGCCGGTATTGTTGCTCTGACCGCCGGGGTTCGACAGATGGCTTGTCCCCTTGGAGCACCAGTTACAGTCCGGCCAATGGCTGACGGTACCCGCCATGCTTAGCTCAGTTAATTGACGTCGAAAGGGCAGACTTACTAGGGCGCCCAGCTGAGATAGTCATGCACATCGCCGCTTGGCGGAACGACGCCATTGTTGGTGACAATACCTAGATCGACGGTTAGCTGAGGAACTATGAGGTGGAAGAGACGACTCACTCCAAGGACCACCTTTGGCGGAACTGCCGGCTTTGTTGATGATGTTCTGCCTCGCGCCAGCAGTGTTGCCAGCGTTGGATTGTTGGACGACGTACTTGACGTTTACCCAATCATTAGAGTCCGCTGTATGACACAGAGATCAGGTCAAGGATACGCTAACGGAACACGGGCACCACATACCTACGACCAGACCAGCTGTCGACGCGAAGACCAAGACGCAGAGCCAGCGCCCACGGAAGCGAGAAGACTCCATCTCGAGGAAGGTTACTATAGGTACGGCTAGCCAAGTGACGGTGGGGGATAGCTCCGGGTCGACGAGACGGAGGGAGATGCAAAGTCCAGCTTTGGGTGACCCGCAGTACCAAGCCGGTACTTTAGACTGCAGCGAGGAGCGTGGCTTGCAGGGCTGACGAGGTAGCGTCAGCCTCGATCCTACTATCCGCTTCCACCAAGCAGCGGCTGGCCTCTCAGACCCAGCATTGACATCTCAACTGAACGGGGGTTATGAGCGGTTGCAGCCAAACAAATCTGAAAGGGCTTCGGTTAGTCGCTGCAGTTGACTACTAGAAGACAGTGTGTCGTGTTACAACGTCAACACCGGCGGCGTGCCACCGGTTTGGGGAGTGCCCGCCAGGTTTTGTGGCATACATCGCGTTGAGTAGACGTACCACAACGTCGCCATAGGCCATTTTACAGAGAACCACCATCGCGCCGCAGTGCGTCAGACATTAACCTGTAAAGTTCAAGTTCGCGGAAGGCGGCATGAAACGCGTGGGAACCCGAGCAGATCGCCATCTTGGATCCACAAGCCGCGCGTGGCTGCCGCCGCTGCACACGCACACGCACACGACCTGGCATAATGTTGACTCCATAGGCCCATGGAAGAGTCGATTCAAACGGCGAGCGACACAGCAATACGACATGCGACACTAATAAGGTACAGCACAAAGGGCGAAAGCGATTAGTAGATCACGCAGGCGTCCACTAGCTGGCTAGGTAAATACTGGGTAATCCTACAACAACCCCGATCCGTATCCATGACACGACACGATGCGACCCGACGCGTCCGGACCCCCGCTCTCCCGCTCCCGCGCCGGTGTCAGCGGCCACCGTCCGCAACGACCGCAGCCCGATCCGGTCCTGCCAAAAGAGTCTATTGCGTCCGCCACCCGCTACCTCCCTTCGGGATCTGGTGGTTCAGGCTCTGGGTGAGGTGGCACGTTCTCCCGCCCGCGCGAGCCCAGCGAGTGCGTGCGCACGGAGTCGGACGCATGGGCGCCGCCGTACGCCCGCGAGGGATCCGAGCACGACCGCTTGCCGTGGGCGCCGACGGCGGCGGCGGGGTCTGCGGGGGACTGGGGCACCGCGAGGGCACGCGGTAGCATCGCGTGCCAGTCGGACGAGTGGGGCGGCGTGCACGCCGTGCACGTCGATGGGCACACGGGCGAGGGGAGCATCACGGGCGAGCCCGCGCTCCCGCCGCCGCCGCTCCCGCGTCGGGGGCGGAAGGAGGGGTAGTCCATCGAGGGCATCGGGGACGAGACAACGGACGTGGAGCGCGAGTCGGGCGCGCAGCCGTCCGTGGGCGAGTCCGAGCGCCTGATGCGCGACGGGCCTGCTTGGGGGATGGTATCGCCAAACTCGGAGGAGCGGTAGCGCGAGAGGCTGAGGCTGTATGGTCCGTCCGAGTCCCCGCGCTGACGGTGGCGGTGCCGGCGGAAGGAGGAGACGGAGACGGGGGACCACGCGCGGCGCGGGTGGTGCTTTGAGCGGAACGGCGGGCGGTCCTCGACCTCGGCGTGGTGCGCGGACCGCCAGTTCGCGGGGTCCTGCAGCCACAGCTCGCGCTCGTGCCGGTGCGCGACGCGCCCGAAGCTGTGCATCGTGCAGACGGACATGATCACCCCTGCCCGGATCGGGTCAGCACTACTCCTAGCGGCGCGGGCAGCGGGAGAAGCACGTACAGTCGAGCATGATCCAGCTGTTCGCGCCGAGGAGCAGGTGTTGGGTGATGCCGACCCACATGACGACCGCGATCACGAGCAGGATGGCAGTGAGGAATGTCGTGTAGAGCAACTGCAACGACGACGCGCATCAGCATTAGCACACTCGAGTACCTAAGTCGGGTGCGCACCTCGTTCTTCAGCATGTTTCGCAGCAGCTCAGCTCGGGGGACATATCGGATGATGCGCTCCATGACCGACGGCGGCGGGGGAGAACTGGGCCGTTCGCCCTCCCCGCTGATCGTCAGGCGCAGTGACAACGCGTGTGTGGCCGAGGCCGTCGAGACCCGCGGTTGAGGTATAGGGAGCTCCCCTGGGGTCGAGGGCTTCCGCTGGAAAACCGTGCTAGGCAGGATGGGTTCTCCCGTCCACCATTGCCGGAAGCGGTTAACCATGTCTTTCGGCGTGCTCATGGCAGGACTAGGCGCGATCCGCTCTCTTGACTTGTCCTCGCCGCCGCTGGGTACGTAGTCCCACCACCCACGCCGGATCTCACCGACATGGGAGGCGTCGTCCTTGTCGCCCATATCAACCGTGCTCGTTTCATCGTCGTGAACCGGGAGGGACAGCCGGGCGTGATCCACTGGGCTCCTGTACGACCTGTAGACGGCCCACATGACTGGGGGACGTCAGCCTGTAGCCTCCTTAGACACTCGAGACATGACGCACAGCACATGCAAATGAATGAAGACTCGACAAATTGAAGGGCGATAGAGATCGGCAGTAGTGGAGATTCCGAGACGGTTTCGCATGTTCCTGTGGCGCTTCAGTGGTCGGGCGCAGACGCACGAATGGAAGCAGCGACTTACCCGTGAACCGCCTCCCTCCCTTGTACTCGACCAAAACGATGCCAGAGACGGCAATGACTGCTGCGCGGATGAAGACCAGCGAGACGACGACGAATCCGGCATTGCTCAGGCACCTGTAGGCCTTCGTGCCTAGAATGCCAGGCATCTGACTGCAGCGTGAGCGCGACGGCGGGATGATTGACGCGTTCTTCATACCAGTAGGGTGGTGGACACGAGCATTCCGCCCTTCTTGATCATCCCAGTACTGTATTGAACGATTGAGCACTGGGATTGGCACTCACGAGGCGAGACTCACGCAGTGCAGTCAAAAGTCGCGTCAAAGTCGGCAATTACGAAGAAGATAGAAACGACAAGGCCGATGACTTGACTCATGCTGAGCATGTAGAAGAGAGCCTTGTTCCTCACGTCGACGGTCCGACAGTAATAGATGGACTTGCAGGTGGTGATCGCAAAGAGCATGCAGAACGCACCGCCCATGACGAGCCAAGACTCTGAGACCCTGAGATTGGGGGTGAAGACGGGGCTGAGGAGGGAGCCGTCGGAGAGCGCGACATAAGAAGGCTGGAAGTCTGCAGCGGCTACGGTGTAGTACCGGGAGAAGTTGGGTATTGTCAAGGTGGTATGGATGACGACATGGACGACATTGGCAGGGCCGGAAGATGAGGGACAAGGGGTAACATGGGCGGAGATGCCGTCCGGTACGGTAGCGGTTGAGAAGTCCAGGTTCGTAACAAGGGCGTCATGGGCGGTCGTGAGCGTGGGGCGGGAAGCGGATGGCGAGTGGGGGTCGGACTCTCGCGTGCCCATAGCGCGTCGGATGGGAGGAGTGAGGAGGCACAAAAGGAGTGAACCTCACCAGGAGGGGCGCATTTGAGGGGAGAAGGACAGGAGAGAGAAGCTCGACGGGGAGGGGCGAGATGAGCGGGAGAAGGTATATGATGGGCGGGGGAGCCGAGCGGATAATAAGGATCAGGGGGGGCAGAAGCGTCGGGGTAGGGCAAGGCGAGAGGCGTCGGGAAGCAGCTGAGAGGGGGACGGCACTGGAGGGACTGCAGGCGGGTGCAGGGGCCGGATGAACGTGAACGGGCGAGTGCAGGGCGGGGGAAGCGTCGGCTGCCGCTGGGGCAGACCTGGCTTGGGAGGGAATGCCTCGCACCAGGCGACGAGAGCAGCCGGCGAGTCGGACGGCGGCGCACGCGTCAAATGAATGCCTCCTAGCGATAGTCCTACCAACCACACTCACGCGTACCCGGCCTGCCCATCCTGGCATAATTAAGCCTCGCTCAGTCTGACACACCCCCGCCCCGCGCTCGGTCCTGCCGCACACACCGCAGCGGACGTCGTGCGCCCGCCTCCGCAGACGCCGAGGGAATGGAGACAGTAGGCTCAGACGTTAGCAGCACCGCGCGGGGAAGACGAAGAGGACTCAGATTGAGAAGCAGACCGCCCGGGCCGCCCGCTCCAGCCACAAAGTCCCAGCGACGCACACAATCGCACTCGATCAGATCGGGCTCGGCACCCCCCGTGCCTGCGCCCGCCCATCTTTTGCGCGATCACCGTTTTCCTCCCAGAGCCCAGTCCTTCTCCATCCGCATTCATCGCCAATCCGTACTCGCATCCTCCACCTGTCCCCCTCGCCTAGCTCACAATATGCCCACAACGCGCCAAGCTCCCGTTATCGTCATCACTGGCACCCCTGGCACAGGAAAAACAACACACGCACAGCTCCTCGTCCACGAGTCTCCACTTCCGCTCAAGCACATCAATGTCGGCGACCTCGTCAAGGAAAAGGCCCTGCACGAAACTTACGACGACGAATGGCAAACCTACACCGTGGACGAAGATAAGGTGCGCCGCAGCCGCCTCCGGCTCGCACGAGCACCGCGTTGATCAACACAGCTCGTCATCCCAGCTGCTGGATGAGCTCGAACCGCTCGCTTCCGAAGGTGGCATCATCCTCGACTGGCACACATGCGATCTCTTCCCGGAGCGATGGGCGGATCTCGTCGTCGTCCTCCGCTGCAACCACACCAAGCTCTGGGACCGGCTAGAAAAGAGGTACGCATAAACGCACCGCGCTCCGCTCTGCCTGTCCAGGCCCAACTCACCCCTTCCCTCCTCCACTGCGCAGGGGCTACCCTCTCAAAAAGATTCAGGAGAACAACGAGGCGGAGATCATGGAGGTTGTCATCGAGGAAGCAAGGTCCTCATACGCACCCGAGATCGTCGTGGAACTCCAGAGCGAAGGCACCGAAGACCTCGAGTCCAACGTAGCACGCATAGTGCAGTGGATCGAGGCATGGAAAAAGGATCGAGAACACACTGCTCAATCATAGGGTAGGAAGCAGCAAGAAGGGTATGTACAGTATCAGGTATCAATGTACAGTTGAGTCGTACAGTACGTGTATGATCGAGTTCCAGGTCCAAAGCACAGCAAGATGCAAGAAGTAATCGAGGTTGAAGGTGTTACCGGCACCTCACCTCCGGCGCTCCTCTCTGGGGAAGCCGGCCGGGTGTTCGCGCTCGTTGCGGATGCGCTTGGCCGGTTTCTCCTTGCCCTGCGCGATTCGGACCTTCTCAAAGTAGACGTATCTACAAACAGGGCGTCAGTGAGAATGCTAGATCGGTGGTAGGAAACCATGCGACTCGTACGCAACGTAATAGGTACCATTGGAAGCACCTCCGGTAGGTCCACTGGCTCAGTACACCCTCCAGAGAGCCAAAATTTGTACGCACTAAACCGCTGGTACGAGTTGCTGTTGATTTCCCTCAGCCAGTGGGTAATCTGATTACGCCAAGGCCTCGCTAAGGCAACCCAATGTATCGGTATGGCCGCCTATATGCGTACGTTGAACCCGGGTGTCTTCCTCAGCTCATGGATCTTGCGCTGAATGTCGTTGCAGTCGTCGCTGTAAGTACTGCGGTCAGCAGGCGCCCACATGGGCATCCCTTGGGTATGAACGGCTCACTAGATTGGCACGTTTCCCTGCGGAGGCGGGGACGGGCAGCAATGCATCTAGCAGTCCTACGACGCGCGGGACGCACCTCTTCCTCTCCGTTGAGTCTCATGTCGCGCCAATCCCTGGGCGCGTCCGCGCTATTCGCCTTCTTGGCACTGGCAGATGAAGAGCCCTCCCTGACGTCGGACTTGCGCGCCTTCTTCGCCGGCAGCCCTGCTTCGACCACAGGGCGCGGCACAACAGCCTCGGCAAGGGGGTTCGGCCTCAACCACAGTGAGGTCGATGACAGGCTCCAGCACATCTGACTTGCGCTTAGGGGCTATCGCTCAAGCAAACAACGAGTATGGTGGTGGTGGTGGTGATGGTGGTGGTTTGCAGACAAGGAGGAGAAAGTGCGAGAATGCGTCAGTTACGCTGACGCCACGGCTGCGTAGCCGAAGAAGACCTCCAGAGTCTGGGGTCGCTTGGGATCCGGGGCTCGCGACTGGAATTGAATATTGAGCGCCCGCCGCCAGGGCCCGCCTGTCAAGTGACCGTGTTTGACGCGTTAGGTCACGCGTCGGGTGACATGGCACCCGGCCCGCGCCGCGACTCCTCGACGACGAGAGGAGTCTGGAGTCGCGACGGTCACTGTCGACGCACTCAGTACGACCGGAACGCTTGGGGACATGCCGTACGGCATGTGTGTATCCCTGAAGAAGCACGATCAAGGTTTCTCAGCACGGAGCGTATACTTGAGAAGGTACGACGAATGAATGGGAGAAGACACTGATCTCGTAGAAGCAGAAGCACCGGCTGGAAACACGGGCACCCTCGCGGAAGCCGGATTGCGGAAAGGGCAGCCTTTAGAAAAGAGGAGGCGGCGTGTTCGGGCTCTGTCGCAGACCGAGCACGCCGATCCGCGTCTCACCAAGTTCCCATGGCTTGGATGATAGCCTTGAGCAGGCCGTCCCCGACATGCCCGAGCGACAGTGAGCGAGTGCGGAGGGCATGGGATGGAACCATGTCCCGCAATCCGTAGCCTTAGCGCCGCGTAGGGCAGCGTGCGCCGGACTTCGTTGCCGAACTTGGTATCGTCCTTGGAGGCTTGGATGACCAGTGGGCCGAGTAGGAGGGGGCTTCGTGGTGAGCGAGAGCGGCTATTTCCTGTTCCCATGCTGTTGATAGCATGACACAGATATACTGCGCCGTTTAACCCAGGTGGCCATGAGCGTGCTGGATGGATCACCAACGCGGGACATGTAGGGACCGGGAAACGCAAGGGTAAGTCTTTGTAATCGAGGGGGGCAACAGGATGAGCTGCTGGAGCACTGTGTAAAGATATATTGGCGTCAGAACCTGACATACGCACCGGAAGATAGACCGTGAAGCCAGCACTCGGCTAACGCGACAAGAAGAGGGAGCCACTAACCATTACACCGTTAATGGATCTCATCGCGCTCTCCACTAATGGGGTCGAGTCCCCCGGTAGTGGCTACGTCACCCCCCCCCCCCCTTTAGACTGCGGACGTGGTCACCTTGAAGCCGGTGTCAAGCAGCAAAAAGCTGGGCGTCGTGTGCATGCAGGAACGTGTCAGGCGTGTAGAGCTCTTCGTTGGCAATGCACAGACCGTGTGTTCGTGGAACTGCCGTGCTGTGCATCCAGATGGACAGTGAAAACGATGGGCACGGATAAGGAAGAGTCTGCAACCGTGCAGACACCGCATCGATTTGGACCAAAGTACGCAGATGGCCTGGGGAGCGGAAGGTCATAGTGGCTGGCCTCAGGGAACAAGGAGCGTGTGCGGGGAAGGTACGCGTCAACGTCACTGGTATGGTAGATAATGTCAGCGGCCACAAGCGGATGAGTAACCGCAAACTCACGGCGGCCATAAAGTCACCGTCCAGGCCGTTGAAGCAATTCATCGGATAAGTCTGATGTCAACCAACGCTGAGACCATCCTTCCATATGCAATGTTCTCCGTGGCTCCACAGGGAAGATGTTCTATGTGTCATAATATGTGGGTTGCCTTGGGAAAGAGGACACAATGTGAATGACATCTTTGACTCTGCATGGATTACCATCACAGGTAATTGGGTTCACCTTCTCTGGGAGCCGCCGGAGGTCAAGTACAAGTGGGCTCTTCAACCAGCGTGGCTCACATCCTCTAACAGCGCCAGTCTTGGTTGAAGGTTCCGCCCTCGGATGTTACCACAGTGTGTTTGGTCCAGATGGCAAGCCGCCATCAAGGCCCCACCCCTCGGCACTCACCTTTGACGTGGGAGAGCTACACCGACTGAAATATATCTCAGCCCGCATTAGTCCAGCCGGTGGCGAGCACGAGACTTACGCTAAGGCGGCCATATACCCGAGTTATCGGTCAATCAACCGTGACAACCGGATGGTGTAGGCGTACAGGCGATGGACTGGTAAGAGCTAGCTTGAGTATCATTTCCGCCCGATCGCCTGGCGGCCGACTTCCCGCAAAAAGCGTGCGCTAAAGGGTTTTAAGGTACAAGTCCGGAAAGCAGGAGTATTTGCCGCCAGAATCGTGGACAACACGACCCAATACAGTCCATCGGCAAACGCGTGGACATCCATCATTTACAAGGCCTGAGGACGTACACGCGCAGGGAGCCACGAAACAAACTACAGCGGCATGCCAGTGGTCCCACACAAATGTTCTGTTATGACACTACTGGCCTCGTAATGTGAAGACGAGAGACTGCACTCATGGCTCGGACAGCGTGTAGTGCGGATTCAAGGTGACAACACCTACCTGCGTAACATCGCCGCCAAGTGGTTAGTCGAGGTTACGCAAAGTTGTCGAGGTTGGGAGGTCGAAAAGCAAATGAGTACGCCGCTTTCGTTCGGACGCGGAGTCGTGGACTCACATCCATCGCTCCCGCGGATCTATATGACATGGCGTCTATCTGAAATCTCGATCCTTGTTGATCCGCAGCCGTCCCGCGACGCCTGGCTGAGCCTGCATTGGCACGAGTAACTGGAAGCGCTGAAGGGGCCGTGGCCGGTTGGACGCTGTATAAAGGCGGTACCGGTGGTGAGCTTGAGTGGAACCTCCTCAGGCCATCGTACGTGCTTCAGTGAGGTGTACATGTACCCATGAAACTCCGTAGTCCGAATTTGGTACCGCCTCGAGAGCTGGACTATACGTGCGATGCCACAGGACATATGTGAAGTTAAGGAGGTTGGGAGGGCATACTGGATGCGTACTGTTTTAAAATCCCGCACAAAACAAGAAATGTATCGTGAACGTCCAAACTCTTTGCCCTGGGGAGTGAACGAGCTGGAGTCCTGGGGGTCAATCTGGGGCTCAGCGCTTAACAGCGACTCGGAGAGACAGCCTGAGTGCGGGAGCCATACGGTTCAGTGGAGTCGTCTGTGTTAATACGAGCCTTATCAACAAGGCAGACATAAAGCCATCAAACGGTCCTTCCGTCAAGAGACGCAGGTCGAGACAGAGTGGCGGCAGTCCAAGTTGCAGCACTGACGATGCCGCTCTGGTTTGTCTCTGAGCAAGTGGGGACAAGCGCCCGTGGTTGATCGAGTACGCATGATCGCCGGCCCCGCACATTGCCGAGGACGTTCACTGCTGCTCTCTGCCCCCACCTGGCACCCAACTTACAGCGCGTGTCTATCTTAGAAAGTGCTCGCTATCATGCCGCCGCGCAGGAGAATCTACGATGAAGAGTCGGAGGACGAAGAGGAGGAGATTGTCAGCGGTGAGTCGCGCGAACATGTCCACTTTGCAGATCAAGGCTGAACGTGGCCCTCGCAGAGGCACAGTCGGAGGCCATGGAAGACGAGCTCGAAATGGACGTGGATGACGAAGAAGACCAAAACGACGCGGACGACGTTGACGTAGTGGGCGAGCACGACGACGAGGCGGTGGTGGACGACAACGATGTAGTCGAAGAGGACATTGAGGACGAGTTGGCGGATGTGAGTGTGCGCGTCGTTCTTCCCGGGTGAGTTGCTGACAGGGACGTAGGATGTCTCGGAGGCAGACGTGCTCGAAGCTGCGGTTGCTCCACGCCTGAAGATCAAGCTAAAGCTCCCTCAAAACGCAGGCCCTAGTTCTGTCGCTACAAGGTCATCCACTCATAACACCCCCTCTCGCGCCTCTCGCCGTCATATGCCCCGAGGTGAGACATGATACAATCCCTCTTTATAAGGACATTTATACGATCACGTTGCGTAGGGAGCGACATTGAGTCGGAGGATGAAGATGAGGACGAGGATGATGACGGGACGTCGACGCGTTCCACCTCCGAAGCCACCACTGGAGCAGGAAGCCGAGCGTTGACAGCGCGACAGGCTGTGTTGAGGAATGTTGTAGACTCGTCCCACGTGTCATTAGGTGCGTCTTCACCCTTTTGGTATGTTCGACGCGGAATGTTGAAGGCTGTTCATGAAGCCGAACCCCCCAATCCGAGAAAGAAGAAACCGTTGACCGAGATCGAGATTGCACTCAAGCGAGAAGAAACAGCGAGGAAGAGGCGGAATCTTACAGAGAAAAAGCTGGAGGATGAGAAGGTCTGTCCTCTGTCCCCTATCGCACGCCAAATGCTGACTTGCTCTCGTCACAGGCGGAAACGATCAACCGCCTCCTGAAGAAGCAGTCGCGAGCGCGTGGCAAACGGAACGCACTCTCTACAGCCGAAGACCGACCGGCTTTGGGCGAGAATGCGCTGGGCGAAGGCGAGGACGATGACGTCGCTGAAAGCACCACACCGGCACCCACGATGTACAGATGGGTCTCTAGAGCGCAGCCCATCTCTCAGCCTGACGAGAGCGACGAAGAGCACAAGAAGGATGGGCCGCCAGAGAGGACAGTGGTTCTCTCGTTTGCCGTGCCAGTATCCGTGCTGCCTCCGGCTCAAAGCTCTGGTCATGAAGCCGTGGACGTCGATAGCAAGCAAACTCCCGCCAAACCTCCCCCTTCTTCTGTACCGCCACACTGTGACGTACAGGGATGTACGGCCCTGAGGAAGTACCGTCTTGTCCGTGACTTTCAGAAGGGTGCCTGTGGGCTCGGCCATCTCAAGGTGCTTGAGAGTCAGGCGGTATGATCGGTATGCTTACGAGTTGGTGGGTCTACGCATACATATATCCGATTCTTGCTTTTGTGTCTCTGTCCTATATCGATGTTGTATAATATCTGACCTCGTCTGTTGGCCGTTGTTGCCGTTGCGGGACTACCGCTCCACTACACATAGGGGTGCCCTCGTTCAACTTTCTGAAATGGGCTCGAGGATTCAAGCATGCGACGCCAGGTATCACTGGCACACATGTACAGCTATAGCTTACGCCCCAGCTCCCTGAAAAACGCGGCAAGCTAAGCTCTTGGCATTCTGTACGTAGTGGCCCATCGTGGTATCGTGGTATCTCACAGCTAATACGAAAACAGAGGCCACACAACATACATGAATGCGAATCCTGCTAACGTCCATTGCGAGCAGATGAGAGCTGGGATCAGGGTGGGCGTACCCGAGTTGATCGGGAGCAGGCCCACCTGCTGAGGGCTGGTTGCGGTGATGACTTGTGTCGTGACAATCGCCGTCGTAGAAAGGACCGTTTGGCTGCACGAGATTAACGCATCAATGCACAAACAACCCAAGATGCATCGAACGGCGTACGTGACAGTGAACTCCTCCGTGGTGCCCGGGGCCGTCGACGTGCTCACAGACGTCTCCTCGAGCGTGATCGTGACCGGCGCGGAGATGATCTGCGTCAGCGTCGCCGTCGCCGTCGGCGCGACAGTCCTGAAGATCGTCGTAAAGCCCGAGCCCGTCGCGTTCACGGTCTCCGACGGCGCGCCCCCAGACGGCTCGACGACAATCGTGCCCGGCAGGGAGGAGAGCGGGATGGTGATCTCCCCATCTCCCGCCGTCACCGTGATGATCCCTCCCCCGGAAGGTGGCGGTGTTGGCAAGCTGCTGGACGGCGCGGAGTCGGATGAAGCGGTAGTCGTCCCGTTGACGGTAGCGGTTCCGGTGTTGGTGGAAGGAGGGATACTCGACTCGGTACTGCTTGCGTCTGTCGTGCTACTCCCTGGGCTAGCTGAAGGCGTAGTGTTCCCTATAGAACCTGTGCGATCCGGGAGCACGTTCGCAGGGAGCGGGTTTGACGGCTGAGGTCCCGCCTGGTATGCGTTGAGGGTGGCGTTGCACGGGTCGGTCACGTTCCCCTCGTTCTGAATCTGCACCGGGATGGGAATGATCGCGAAGTAGCTCGCGTTGTTGAAGTGTGATGTCTCGTACGCCGTCAACTGCCCATGCATAATGATGATCGGGCTGTGAGCGGGTCACCACTGCCACCGGCGGGAAGACGGAGCACGCACGTTGTATACACCTGTTTGGAGGCACGTCGGGACGGTGAAGTGGATGTGTTTGACGTCGCTGCCGGGCTCTTGTGTGAGCAGCCCCGGGCCCGAGGATACGGTGAGGTTCTTCTGAGCCCCGGACGAGACGAGGTATAGCTCGAGAAAATCAATGCCAAGTGTCGCATTGGATGCCGAGACCTATCACGGCATGAGATATGACGTAGCTGGCATTCGAATCATAGTGGACCATATGTACGTCTATGGAGATATCCGTCTCACTTCCTGCGTGGAGAACGCTGGGAAGTAACTGTCAGTTCACGCCGCACTGACACAAGGTATTTTGACTCACGAGTTGGACGTTGGGGTCTCCACACGCGACACGCTCTGAGATGCGCTGCTACCATCCCCCGTACCCTCCGCCGCGACAATGAGAATGCCCGAGGTAGCCAGAAACAGAACAAAGAGTGACAGCAATAGCCGGGCTAGCGCACAAGAATAAAGCCGAGCGGACCGAGGACGAGAGCCATGAGGGTGAACCAGCACCTTGGACATCGCTTTACATGCCGGGGCGACGGGCGACGAAACCAGCGGGCCTAGAAACCGAAGAGGAGGAGCGCGAGCCACGACGGGCTCAGACCAGAGTTGTCTCCAGCGCGCGAAAGAGATGGAGAGTGCTCCGCCACCGTGAGGGAGATGTATGATGGACAGAATCTGGACGGTAGCCAGGGCCCGCGACGATGATTGACGCGTCGTCGCGACGGGCGACGGTCAAAGGCCCGGAGCGCGTTGCCAGTCTCGATTGCCATATATGGGTTCGCACTTCTCGATCACCTCAGGGATCTGAGATTCGGCTGCCCCGCAAACTCAGCGCCACTCTCGTCGGGCCGAGCCTCCCTAGACCACGACCATTACATCCCGCGATTGCTGCTGGTGACCTGAGCTCATGATGACTGCTCCAGTTGCCTCTGAACCTCAGCCGACCGCGTCGTCGTCCTCGAAACAGCCACTTTATGCAGGAAGCACGCAGTTTCGGCATTGGAGGTTCTCGCCAGAGCAGCTCGTACGCATGCGCTCTACTCTGAACGAGGATGCGGTGTCTGCGATTAGGAACGCGTTCGAGGCGGATTCTGTAAGCTGTGCTTACTTTTGCGTCGTTGAAGACACTCATGTGTTATTCGGGGTCAGCCTGGATCCTCTGCAAGCGTATCGTTCCTGAACGCGGACGAGGAGCACTTGCTAGTGAAGCTCTACGTGGGGAAGATTGCGCAGTTATGTGGGCACTTCAGGTTTCCCGAGGAAGTGGAGGCAACTGCCGTATCCTATTTGAAAAGGTTCTATCTGAAGAACACTGTCATGGACTGGCATCCAAAAAATGTCATGTAAGCTTGCAATCCTGAGACATCGGACGTTTGGCTCATGGATGCGGCGTGGTAGGCTCACGGCGCTGTTCCTTGCCACAAAGACCACGAACCACCCCATATCGCTCGAATCTTATGCATCCCACATTCCTAGAACAGTGCCTTCGGACGTGCTCGACCTAGAATTCCTCGTGGCCCAGAGTCTCGGGTTCGACTTCGCCGTGTGGCACTCACACAGAGCGCTATGGGGAATATGGTTAGACGTGCAGGTGAGCACGCCGATGATCAGGCGCTGTCAGCTGCGAACTGATACCGCGCAGACACTTCCGGATACCCCCATCGAGGAACTCAGCAAGGCGTACGAGACCGCTGTTGGACACGTCCGCGCGGCGCGGTTGACGGATGCCGAATTCATCTACACGCCCTCCCAGATTGCGTTGGCATGCTTTTCGCTCGCGTCGCCGGCACTGGCGAGTGCGTGGGCGCACGCAAAATTTCCCGCTTCGGCGCGCCCGCTGGTGCTGGACGTCCTCGAACCGATCAAGGCTCTCATTTTACGGGATGGATCACCGCCGGACGTCGAAGCTGTGCGGGAGGTCGACCGCCGGCTGAGGTTGTGTAAAAACCCGGAGAAGATCCCGGGGTCTAACGCGTACAACAAGAAGCAACAAGAAAAGGAGAGGAAGGCGAGCGAGAAGAGGAAACGAAAGGCGGAGGCGGCGCGTATCGCTATGGAGGAAAGCGACCCGTTTGGGAGCGAGATGGCGAAGAAGGCGGCGGCGGCGGCGGCTGCAGCGGCGGCAGTGGACGACGACGACGATGACGATGATTGACGCGTAGTGTACAGACAGTGGGACAGTTGGTTGTGTGGATTACAGGGAAGCTGCGGGCAAGGCGCGCTGCGAGACGCTCATGTGCATGGTAAGGTTCGGGATGCATGCCACGCTGTGGCACCAAGGCGTTCAGACATCCGGATCGCATTCTCGGTTTTGGATTTGGGGCAGCGGTCGTTATAGCAAGGAGCATTCCATGCATAGGGCGCTGTGGGATGTAAGCGGTGTAGTAGCCATGTGTTATGCAGCCACAAAGGCGTGAAGATGGATGAAGCGGACAGGGGCGCGGGGACGCGCGCCGGAGAGGCCGAAGTGCTCCGGAGTGATGGGGTTGAAACGGGGAACGTGTAACGTGGACAAAGCGATGATGGGGCGTGTGGCCTGGGCAGCTGGGGCGGCCGAGGGTGCGTGTGCAACGGCGTCGGTGCATGGCGCTGCTGAGCACTGCGGGGGGAGGAGGGTGGGAGGGACGATCTGGCGGAGGAGACTACGCCCAAGCGGCTGCAGGCTGCGGTGCGCCGCTGGAGACGGAGCAAGGGCCGGGAATGGATTGGAAGGAGGTCGATTGAGGATGACAGCACCGTTTCGCGTCAGGGCTGATGCCGATGCGTGAGACCACCGCTCGCTCTCTCTGCGCTCAGCGCTCCATCCCCGGCACTGGGCACGTTTGGGCGCGGCGCGCTCCCCCCGTCACCGTCCTCGACTCTCCCCCTCTCCTTTGCCCTCCACCCTCCGTCTCTCGCCGTCTCCTCGGTTTCCACGACGCCCACGTCCAGGGCCGCCCGAGGACCCCCTACGCGTCGCGTTCGTCGTCGCACGTCTCCTCCACCCAGCCTCCGTTCCAGTAGACCATGTCCATCTCTTCGCACCCCGCAGGCCTTTCTGTCGACAGTATTGAGCTCAACCCCGCATCCTCCAGTTCTCCTCCGCTCATACAGGATGACCAGTGGAGCGACGCGCACGATACCATGGAGACAGACTACGAACGCGACGCAATAGCAGAGGTCGATGAGCATCCCGAGGATCTGACCGTCCAGGGTCCCAAGGTCGTCCCCTCGGATAAAACTCAGACCCACGACATTGCAACGCCGTCACCCACCACCCTCAGCCCGGCCACGGCCCAAGAACGTGCTTCAGACGCGGACGTCACGAGTGTACATAGCATGCCCGTCGTGCAGGTCACGGAGCCCACCAGCCCTACCCTTCCTACTACGCCTCGGAGCGTTTCCTCTCATCGCTCGACCGCTTCTCCGAGTAATTCCACCCTGGCTCCTCACACACCGCCAGCTACGGACCGAAGGCAACGCCATCGGGCGACGCTCGATGTGAGTAGCTCTCGATCTCCCTTTTCGTTTTGCCGACCGCAGCCTCTGACTTGAACAGAGTCGTGCATCCAACCGTTTCTCGGGGTTCCTGTCAAACCTCATCCATCGTCGAGATTACCCACCAAACGCTGCCCCCGAGCCCAACCCCCCAGCCGCCTCGCCCAAGAACCCGTCTTCCCGTGCTTCCTCCCCGATTCCTCCTCGTCCATCCACTCCTCCGCCGCAGCTCCCATCGCCAAGTCTGAACGATCTCGGTCTCAGTCTGTCTCCCCTGACTACCCACCTTTCACCCGCCCACTTCAGCAACCCTCCTACAAGTGGGGCTTTCCTCGCGCCTCATTATCTCCTCCTGTGCCACCCTCAGGGCTTGGACGTCCTTCCATTAGTCTCTCCTCCTGCGCAACAGCCATATGCGTTGGTACGGAGAGCACCGTTCAAGAGCGTAGTTGTGATGGAACATCGCGGCGTACTCGTTGCCATCGCTGGCCGCAGGGATGGTGTCCGGGTATATGCACTGGAAGAGATCCGACGCATGGTAGAATGGCGGATGGACATGGAAATCAGACGCGAACAAGAGCGGGCTCGTCGGGAGGAGACGAAACGACAGGTCACCTCGATCTCGTTCTTGAATCACGATGAACTGGTGAAGAGGGGCTCCACGGAGAAACGGCCGGAACAGCCTATCCTCACTGCAACTGCCAACGACAAGAGACCTGCTGGCCGTCGCAGTACCGTATCTGTCGTACCTCCTGGCCCGCCTCGTCCACCAGTAATTCGGACCCCGAAGCCGAAGACCCCCACGCGGCCTCCTCCCCCGTCCGAGCCCGCTGGCCCTCCGCCTGCGTATAGCAGCTCACCGCCTCGTGATCGAGAGCCCTCTGTGGCGCCATTATCGCGGACGAGGTCCCGGGCCACTTCGGTCAGCGAAGTGCTTGCAGGGAACGTTTCGCGACGGCATACCATGACTAACCTCAGCGGTGGCGAGTCTGAACACCCGGACGACACCAAAGGCGACTGGGCTTCGAGTGACGACGAAGCGATCAACGTCATGGCCGCACCCAGTGGTAGTCAAGTCTTGGATGAGAGGACCAGTGCGATGGCCGCCGGACCCGGTTCACCGACCGCTGCGACCCGTGTGGACATGACACGCTCGCAGACTGCTCCGTCTATGGGCGCACGCTCGAGCCATCGTCGGAGCAGGCCTGCCAACTTGGACCTCTCCCTCACCCGATCAAACACGACCACGAATGTGATACCTGTTCCGCCGCCTTCTCCTGCACCCACTCTTCTGACTCTTCGCCAGGCACTCGGTATACACGGTAACCCTCGAGATGGCGACGGCGCCATGTCTCCCGACGGCGATGCCGACGGGGACGCGGATGCCGAAGAGGACGAGGGAGAGCCGGCGCCGTCCTCTCCGACGACGCCGACTCGCGAGCGTATCACCTTGGCTGAGGCGCTGTTCGAGAGCCGTCTTCCTGACGTCGCACCACCTGGTGCTCAGCAACCACAGGAAGCTATACTCATCGACTCCAACAGCCGCACCGAAGATGGTCCGTCGAGCCCTCGGTCATCGGGCTCGCACTCGACGCATACTAGGCGGAGCACCGGCGACCAATCCGCGCGGCGGCGTCGCCGGTGGTCCGTCCTTGGGGGTGTATTTGCTGCCACGTCCGGCCAGTCACAGTCGTCCATTCCATCGCTTCCGGAGCTGACGCAGGCGACATCGTTCGAGCCGTCGAGCCCGCCTGAGATGCGTGAACGCAGGCCCAACGTCCTCAGCCGGTCTCAGTCCGGGCGGATCCAGCAGTCCGCGTCAAACGCCACCGTTACGCCCGCGCGGGCATTGCGGAGGCCGTCGACCTCTCCAGGCCCGATGAGTTCTTCTGTCAACCAACCTGCTGTGACTCCTGCGCCACCTCTGCCGTTGCCCGTCTCATCTGTCTCTTCGCACTCACGTTTCTTTCCGCGATTACTCACGCAAGCGTTGGGACGGCGGTCGGACGATGCTCCTCCGCTGCCTCGTGCAGTAGGCGTTGGCGCGGACAAATCGACCAACGTCGCCGCTCCTGCCCACGCGCCTGCGCCTAAGCTTGAGTATGTGAAGCTTCCAGGCACGAAGGGCGCTGTGGCCGTCAAGGCCGTGGAAACAGCGAAGAAGAGGTGAGCGCCTTCCGTTCTCCTCGTGACCGCGGAACGGCGTCGGCTCACATCCTATCGCAGCTTCCTCGCGATTCTCTGCGGCGACAATGGCGAGAAGGTGGAGCTGTTTGCGGGCACGTACCGCACCGCGCTCGGGCTCTCCCGCACGTTCATCTTGCCCGATTCCCCCCGCTCCCTAGAGCTGCAGCTGCAAGGTGACGACCTGGTCGAGGTCTTCCTGGTGTTCTCCCAGAACGTGTTCGGGCTCGAGCCGGCGACTGTGCGCGTCCGCGAGGTCAGGATCGGACGTGCGGAGCGGCGTGCGGCGCGGCGGCGTGCGCGCGAGAACATGTCTGGGCAGAACTTCGAAGGCGACACGGATGGTGGCGGCGCGAACGCTGAGGAAGAGGCATCCGTTAACGTCACCATCGGCGTTGCCGTCACGCCTCCCACCACGGAACCCCCTACGCCGTCTGCTGTAGGCAATTCGCCGCCGTCGGAGTCCCCCTCGCAGTCGCCATCCCAAGTACAGCTGGATGCCACGAGCACGACGGCCAACTCCACGGACGAGCTTGTCGCCGTCGCGGCCGCGCAAATGAGCCCATATACCACATTCCAACAACTCTCTTTTGCACCCAACTTCCCTCTTGCCACGATCGCGGACGAGTACGTTATTCCACCGACATACCGGTCGTTCCTGGACTACAGGAGCCAGTACGAGCCCGAGGCGAACGGCGGCACGAGCGTGGACCTGTCCCAGGTTCAGTTCTCTCCTCCCGGGTTGCCTGTCCCTACGCCTGCGCCACCATCAAAGTGGTTCTACCGTGATCCCAAGGGTGTCATACATGGTGAGTAGACTGTTCTGCGCAGCGCATATATCGACTCATCCTCTCTTGCAGGTCCCTGGAAGGCATCACTTATGCAGGCATGGTACCGGGATGGGCTCTTGCCTCCGGATCTACCAGTAAGGCGGGAGGAGGATTCGGAATACACCCAGTTGAAGGATCTACGGCTCCAATGCGTCGATCCTACACATCCCTTCCGGTCATGTCCCCCACCGCCCTCGCTCGCCGTCGCCTCTATCTTGCCGGACTCCACGAAACCCCTGCTTCCTCCACAGTCCCTACTCACACAGCCGAAACACTTCGGTCCTCCGGCGCTCTTCTTTTCTTCGCGCGGCGGTCACAGCACGACGATCGTCGACTCTCGAGGCAGGTCTGTCCTCAAGGGTCGGTTCGTTTGGAGCGCGGACGACACGGACGACACGCAGTCTGCTCGAACTGCTAGTGGCCTTGGAGATGTCAAGCGGCTCGAGGCGTTTGATGTGCGGGACCGCGCTGTCCTTGTCGCCATGCGCCAAGGGGGCATCGAGGCAGTCGACTTCGGCGACGCGCTGCTGCGGCCCGCGGACCACTCGCGCACCATACTGCCGCACTTCCACCCGTCTACGTCCAGCATCAACCGCCGGGGCCCGTTCGTGTGGAGGATCGGCACCCCGATCGAGGCACAGCGCGCCGCTGTATCATCCCTCCCCACACCCCCGCCCACGGCGACGACTGTAAAAATTGCTCCCCGGAAGAAGCAGAGCACGGGGCCGTCCCGCTCGCCCGGCCGCCCCGAATTCATGATGTCCGGAGACGGGGACACAGAGCACCGCGAGGAGGTCATCTTCCTCGGTCGGAAGGACGACGCGATGTACCTGTGCGAGAAGTCCAGCGGCTCGTTCCGGATACTGCGTCTCTCGCCGACCGAGGCCGCGTCATAGCATCGCCCGCGCGAGCGCGTGCGTGTGCGCGCTCATCGCGCACGGCGCGCCCGCATGCCCCCCTCTCTCACGATCACGGTCTTATGCTCTCTAGATGACGGACTTCTCCCATGATACCTGCTGTATTTTCTACGTCCCGCCGTGGGCACGTCGACCAGGGCTTGTCTGTCGGCCTACACTCCCCTCCCCTCCCCGCATGCACACGCGCTCCCCGTACCGCACAATCACAACAAGAAGGATCCTCGTAATCGCCGCTCCCAAATTGTATGGCTATATCTAGGCTAGGACTATTGGCCGCGCGCGCACGCCTGCGCGCGGCCGTCTGCACACGCAGCGCCCTTCAAACTTCAGATCTCACCCCCGTGTGTCAATACTCAACCAAGTACTCAACCGAAGCGCGTATTATATTACAGCCCTAGGTATACACGACGTAGACCGTAGTGACTCCCTCGGCCCGCTTGCGTGGCGGGGTAATACCGACGTATTGGCTATGAACGTGTCTGCCACTGCTCGCTGTGGCAAGATGAGATCTGAGTGGGTTGCCTTCGCGCGTGAAGACAACGTCTGCCTTGATGCGCATACGCCGAGCAGCCTCCCCACGCTACCAATGTCCGACGCAAGGGCTGCAGGTGTGTCTGCTCTCGGATTCTGCCCGCAGGATGCGGTCGCGTGCTCTGCATATCGGGGCAACCGGCTGACGAAGGTGATGGGACGAGGCGTACATGAGGCGCGTACAACGTACCACGCGTCCGAAAGAGCAGGACATTGTCTGTGTCGTTAGTATCTAGCTTCGCTTGCGACCTCGAGGATTCGACGTTGAGTACGTCGCGGTCCATTGTCCTCTATTCTGCCGAACCGAGCCGGACACGATAATGAACAAAATTGTGGGAGGCCATAGGTTCAAAGCGCTCACGAACTCGACGTCCTCGTCAGCGAGCGTCTCATCTACCTCACAGAAGCTCAGTCCACACACCAGACAATGGTTACCGCCTTGTCGTGGCCAAGGATGAGAATGTGGGGCTTGGTGGAGCTGGAAGCCCGCCCTCGAAATATCGGCCCTTTCGAATTTTAGCAACATCACTTGAACCATTTATTACCGCACCAATCCCCTCAACATCGACAACAAGAGAGCGATAGTACGATATGTGAAGTCCATATATTAACTTCCGGTTGATAGGCGGGGTAAAGTCTCATGGTCTCCCCGCAAGGTCATGGAGTCCAAGGGTATAACCATGGGTTCGGGAGAAGGACCGTCCGTTGCTCCAGCTTAGATGTGCTGGACCCTGTTCCCGTACTTAGAAGGCGTCCGAAGGAGAAAAGAAACTGAAATACTCACTGGACATACCAGCTCTGGTCAGCGGCGACGCAGAGACCGCCGTGGGCGTTGTTGGCGCCGTTGCAGTCGGAGGCGAGCCAGTTCACGAGGGAGGACTGCAATCGCACATTGCGTGAGTTTTCTTCCGCCCTCACGGTCCGAGTCGCATTGCACATACCCAGTCAGAGCGGCAGTAGGTCAGGTCGGTGAAGTCCTGGTTGAGGAAGTACGTCTGGCAGCTACCGTACTGCATGGTGACCTTGTCCGTGGGGCTCTGTTGACAGCAAGACGTCAGCATCCAGGCCCGCGCGTATCCCAAGAGGGAGGGAGAGGTGCGTACCCCGCTGGCGCTGATGTTGAAAAGGGGGCCAGTGTTCTGGGAGTCGTAGAGCAAGGCATCGGCGATGATCTTGCAGTCGTCCTCGTTCGGGCCATTGCCAGAGGGGTTGAAGCAGAACGTGTTGCCTATTGGGGCCGTCAGCTGCGGCACCACACAGGGGGATCAGCACTATGCGGGAGCTCACACTGGGCGCCGCAGACGTTGGTCGCGGTGGTGTTGGCCTGGCGCTTAGAGAGCGAGGCGACCTCCTTGCCGTGCGCGTTGACGTGCGGCGCGTCGCCGCAGTGGGACGTGGTGAGCTTCACGTCCTTGTTCGCGCCGATGAAGGTCTCGGACACGACGACCTCGTTGTTGCACGCGAGGCTCCCGCCCGCGCCGAGCACCGCGGCGGACACGCCTGAGGACGCGGAGAGCGCGACGGCGAGGGAGGTGAAGAAAGTGAAAGCCTTCATGCTGTGCAACGGTGGTGCGGTGCGTTGGAGGAGTCTGGGAGAAGCTGTAAGGAGTGACTGGGTTGGATCGGGGTGAGGATGAACGGTCGACCTGCACACCTTTTATATATCGTCGCTCACCTGTGCGCGTCTAGAGCATGGTTAGGATGGTGTCGATGTCCTCGGCCGTCGACGCCCCTTGAACGAGAAAGGCAGTGCGGCAGCCCGGCTTCTTCGTGACGACCGGCGCAAATATCGTTTGGGGCGCCTTCCTTCACGGCCGTCATGGTCCGTCTGCATCAGCTCTCAAGGCGGTGAGTGCTGTCCGTGCACGGTATGCGCAGGAAGGCGGCGGGAAACCCCAGATCAGTCCGTAAAATGATGGACATGTCAGGTTGTACGACAGACCATTCAGCGGGACAGTCGCATGTGTGTGACGGTCGCGCCTCCGACTCAGGGCTTCTCCGGGGAGCTAGGGTGCCCAGCTGACCACACAGCGAGGGTAGTACTTGAAACCTGGACGGCAGACCACAAATGTTGTCCGGCCGTGACTGCGATCCAGCCGAGTGGGAGAATCTCGTCGGTGATCATGCTGCTCATTTGGGGCCGCAGAGGATGGCCTCTAATGGCCGTCTTCGCGCTGTTTGCCCGCCCATTGGCACGTTAGGGTGTGAAGGATATATTGATACCGGAATGCTGTGCGCACGTTTCGCTGGATGTGCACGCGGTAGAACCTTCAAGTGTTTGCAGAGGAGCTCAAATAACCCAGTTTCGACTGCATCATCAAACTTGTCACCTAGACGACAGATTAGCACTTGTGTAGAATATTCGAGCCGGCCTATTATTTACATTATCGGTGGGCCCATCAACATCCTCAGTCGTTACAGAGGATCAGGGAGATATCTTGTCTTCATGACTTTTCCGGATCGTAATGCAACCTGGAGGACCCAGGCTCGGGAAGTCTAACAGAATCGTGGCGGAAGAAGGTTAAGCAGTGACCGGGCGTGAGCGATGTGCAAGGTGACCAGGCACAGCCGCACCCGCACAGCGCCGTACCTGGCGACGTAACCAGTCAGGGTCAGAAAGCGGCTGTGCGCCCTCGGCGCGATGTGAGTGACAATGTCAAGTACAGGATCATCATTCACGGCCCCGAGAGGCCGCACATGTGGGACCCGCAGACATGGTAGAGTCTGAGGCCTGGGACTCGAGCCACGCAGGCATATCCAGACCGTACGATACGGACGGCACAAATGTACACGAGTGTCCTGTCTGTCAGACGTTGCAAACTACGTAGAGCGGAGAGACACAATGGAGTCCAAAGGTCGTATGGTATACAGCGGTCCATGTCCGGCACTTCTCCAGTCCGTGTCGATATTGTCATAGTCCATGGCTATTCCATGGTGAGTCATAGGAGACTGGCCGACATTCGTTTAAGCGTGTTGGACCCTATCACACATATCAGCGGATGTTGCTGCCAATCCGAGGGAAAGGTCGCTCACTGGACATACCACCGTTGGTCGGTGGCTACGCAGAGGCCTCCCTGAGCATTGTGAGACGCATCGCAGTCGCTGGCGAGCCAGTTCACGAGCTTGGACTGCGAGGTCACACAGTCAGCCCTGCGCTCGTGTGAAAGGGCGGAAGGGATATAGCCGACTTACCCACTCGGTACGGCAGTAGACAAGCGTGGAGAAGTCCTGGTTCAGGAAGTACGTCAAACAAGTCTGATACTGCATCGTGATCTTAGCGGTGGGAGTCTGTGCGGGCCAAATATGAAATTGTTAGCTGTCATGCTTTCCGTCTCCGACTGAAAGTGAGCGTACGCCAGTAGCGGAAACGTTGAACAAGACACCGGTTTTCTGCGACTCATACAGCAGAGCATCTGCTATGACATTACAGTCGCTCGCAGCCGGGCCTCCTGCAGGACTCCAGCAGTAAGTGTTGCCTACAATACCGCAGTTATATTAGCCGAACAGGAAATTTCATCAGAGATGGCATGTGCATACAGGGAGCTCCACAAACGTTGTTGCTCTGCCGCTTCTCATGGGAAGACTGCAGCTTCCCGTTGACAGCGACGGTCGGCGCGTCGTCGCAGTGAGAGTAGGAGACCTTGACGTTGTGGTCCTTGCCGGTGTACGTCTCGTACGCGACTTCCTCGGATGCGCACTCGGGGATTGCGCCCGAGCCAATGAGCGCGGCGGAGACGGTTGACGTGGCAGCGAGAAGAGCTGAGAGGATAGTGGGGTACTTCATCCCTTGGTTGTGTTGCGCGGGGGAACTAGGAGTTGTGCACAACAACAGAGCAGCCAGGACACAGGCCGGATTTTATAGCAGGAGGGGCGAGTACCGCCTCCGTCATATGATTCTGGTGGCATGCCGAGGGTATTCAGTGGTAGGTGTGGGGTGGGGCAGCCCGCCGTCGAGGGCAGTGTAAGTATGTCCGGAGCTGCAGAGGAACGCAACGAGACCACGCGGCTCCGTCGACCGATGACCAGTCGGTGCCCGGTGAGAGAAGCGCACGCTGCTCCAGAGCATCGGGGGAATCAGGGTCACCGGCCAGAAGGTCCCAGCTGGTGGGCCAGGTGATCTCGACAGACCTAGCAGGCAGATTTTACGTATTAGACGACTTGTTGGACTGTGCAAGGAAGTCGGGCAAGGCCGCTGAGACAGAGAATGGGCGCACCCGGAGACATTGGTTGGGGTGCACACAGCGGACACTCTTGGCCGTCGCAGTAGGGCGGGAGTTTGTGGTCGCGCCGAGCGAGGACAATCTGGTCATCAACTGGATGCGGCCAATGGGAGGCAGACTGGGCGAATCCTGTCAAAGCAGACTGTGTCGTGCAGGCCTTGTGGCTTCGCTGGTATAGCCAGCTGTATCAGAGGGAGATTCTACTCGTGGGCGCCAAAAGTATGGAAACACCTGCCTGTTTTGGTAGCTCATTTTGTTACGGCTCGGTTTCATGTATTTCAACAGTTCTTCATATCAAAGCATAAGCATTAGGAAGCATGGATAATTGTGTGTTATATATACATTCAAAATCTGGTTTGCCTCCCATGAACTTTCAGCACCTCCCGAACTCTCGCCCCCATCTTTGACGTCTCGCGCCTAACCACTTTATCTGGCATCTCCTCCCATGCCACCTTTGCTGCTTCCCAAAGTGAGTCAAGGAACTTGTAGGCACCAGGGGTATCTTGCACCTGCTTCTTCAGCTTGAACCAGAGTGGCTTGATTGGGTTCAAATCGGGGGAACTTGGAGGGTGCTCGAGTTGCTTGATCCCTAATTGCTGGCAAGCCTTCTGCGTAATCTTCGCCTTATGGGCTGGGGCACCATCTTCCACCACCAGCATCCTCTTACCTGTCTGATCCTGCATCTGTGTATAGAATGCAAGGAGAGGGCCTTCAAGGACCTGTGCCACATACCTCTCCGCATCAAGACCACCACGACCCTGTGAGGTGCAAGACTCTGACGAGTTCTGCTTAGATCAGGGCAGGTCTAGATGCACAAGAGGCCCCTTCCTTCCATGCGCAATGCAGCCCCAGACCATTACAGTCTCTTTGCTGGCTGTATGAAAGCTAGGTGCAATGCACTCTGGCAAATTACTCTCACCTTGGTGATGGGTAACATACTGGTGAGTGACAACCTGCCCTAAGCGCAGCGCAGTCTCATCTATCCAGATGACTTGCACCCAGTCCCTTTTCAGGTTCTGGCGTGCCCATCTGACACATTTACGCCTGGTTGCGATGGAAAGGTAGAGCTTGTGACGGGCAACATACCAGCGATATCCTGCCTTTCTCACAACCCGACGGACCTGCAACTCCATATACCCTCCTGCATCCATCCCAACCTTCTTGTAGAACCAGAAGTGGTGCTGTCTGATAGTACGGATGATGATCTGTTTATCGTGGAGGGTAAGAGCCCAAGGGCGTCCAGAGCAGCGAAGAGAGCAAAAGGTTTTGTGGGCCTTGTAGCGCTGGAACATCTTGCAGCAAGTCGATCGAGCCACTCCAAGTCGGGCAGCTATCTGACCATAGGTCAGGCCTTCCTTACGGAGAGCGACAATCTGACTACGCTTAGTGGGAGAGAGTTCGGTGGTGCCAGCAGGAGCCATGGTAGTGGTTGTGGTTAAAGAAATAAATTACTCGAAACATGTGCTACGCTTTCCGGCGCTTATCGTGACATGTGACGTCACGCGTTTCCATACTTTTGGCACCCACGAGTAGTATAGCGGGGGACCCCGTGAGCCTGCGAGATTCTGCATTGGCACCAACACATTATATTTCACTCGCACGTTAACTCTCAGCGCGAACAATAGTCTAAGGCTTCATTCTGCTTGCGCCTGCATGAGTACCAGAGAGAACTTCGCTGAGCAGTACTGCGTACCATGTATATTTGGCGGGAAATATGTTTGTCAGACGACACTTATGGCTGGACAGTACGTGGACGGATTCGGGAGGGACCAAGTGTCAGGGCACAGCCCAGGCTAGTGCTGCCGCGAGGCAAGGTAGAGGTAACTCCAAGGTAGCGGAGGTTGAAAAAAAACCGCTTTGGGGCGACCTTGCCTCGCAGCAGCGTGAGGAACCTTGATGCACCTTGACCGGTTTTTACCCCGAATAAAAGGACAAAACTTTCGAGTAAACATGGCCCTTAGACGAAACACTACCTTGAAGCACCGTGAGGCAACATACCGAGATGTCATCAAGGCAAAGTATACACCATATCGGATGCAGAGTGCTGCTGCTGAAAGTTCTATGTCAGACTCACAAGGGGATATGAAGCGGTGGGAGGCTATCATCGACACGCCAGCAGTTGAGCCCCAATGGGCATACTACTCTAGTACCATAGTTGAAGTACCGACTACTGGCTATTGTAACACATCCACTATGCCACGACGTGGGGAGACAACGCCGACGACTTGACTGAAGCCAAGTAGGTCGCCTCCGCGTGTCGCGACAAGGTCTCCGTGCGAGCTGTCCGCCTTAATACCAAGTAGTTTCTCCACATTGACGGAGGCCAGCGCAAGCGCGTCTGCCTTTTGAATCTGTCCGTCGGACTCGAGAGCAGCCTGGGCAGTGCACATGAGCATCGAGTCACTGACTAGTTGATAGAAGGAGACGCACCCAGCCGATGTCGAGGCGGGTGTTTCGCGCCATCCAGGCTTCCACCACGCCTACGCCAACGGTGACGTTGTGCGCGAGGAGGGTGGCGACGGCATTTGTCCCCGAGAGCGGTGGCCCGGGCAAACTATCCAGCCGCACACGACAATCAGCAAGAGACTTGCAGATATGTTGCTAAGGTTGAACTCACATCCTGCGTTTCTCCCAATACTGGGGGAAAGGACGCGTCTGCGAGATGATGACGCCCACGTTCGCCTTACCGAGCTCCTTCGCGAGCAGGTGAGCCTCTGTTGCGCCAAGGAGCGTGACCTTAATCGGGTGGTGTAGGTTTGCTTCAACCTCGCCCTTGAGCACGACGAGAGATGCGATCGCGTCGGCACTCTCTATCGAGACGATGAGCGGAGTGGTTCCCTACGGAAAAGGTCAGTATCTTGTTGTTGCACTTCGTAGTACAGTAGGATTGGTACGCACCTCTTTGACCTTGTCCACCCAGTACTTGAGCTCTCCGTTGTTCTCGCCGAGTAAGAGGTGGCGGAGGGCAGCAATCTGCGTGCTCACGCTGGGCGTGCCAACGGGGTGGATAGCGACGTGCAGGCCACCAACCTCCTGCACGACAGCGCCTTCCTCGAGCCTATGACGTGCGCTGGTCGAGAATGCCGTACTGAGACCGGCCAAGAATCCGGACGTTTGCGGTGTGACGATGCCCGTCGTCACACCGGCACGGTAGGCGTACCTAGTGAAGTAGCCGCACCAATGAGATAGAGCTCTGTGAGTGGTGAGCAAGAGGTACATACAGTGCATCGCGCGTGCCGAAGAGTAGGCCATCGGCCGCACGGATTAGCTGTCCCTTACCACCCACAACCTCCGGCACGCTGTTCATCAACGGGTCGAGCACGTAGCCGTCGATCGTCGACTCCTCTGCCGTGATCTCCTCAAGCCCGAGAGCCGAACCTATGGTGACCAGACCGGGGGAAAGTGCTCCGCCTTCGAGGTCGATGAACTGGACGTCCTCATCCTTGTCTGCAAGCGACGACGCGCATTCGCCAGAGGCGAGTCCCATGCAGGCAATCTGTCCAGCGCGAACGACCACGACGCCCGGCACGGCACCAAGGGTGCCTGCAGCGTTCGATGCAAATGCTTCACGGACACTCTGTGCATCGCGCAGATACACACTGCTCACGTTTGTGAAGATGACAGTAGCATGGTGCGAGCGTGTGGGCTCAAGCGGGGGCAGGCCATCGTACTTCAGCGTCTGCTTTGCCTCTTTCGTGAAGTCCGGCGTTTTGGGGATTTCCTGGAAGGATGACGGCTTGTTGAGAGTATGTGGAGATTCGAATTGTGCAATGCCGTCGATCCAGACTTGCTGAGGCGTAGCGCCGAGAGCGAGAGGGTGGCTGTCCCAGAGGACGGCATCTGTTCCAGAATGTCAGCCAAGGTGGCAATGGTACCGCCGACAAAATCCGTGAACCCACCCGCGTCGTAACCTGCCAGATTACATCCCCATTAGCAGTGTCCTAGCACCCATGAGCAGCACCAAACACCTTCAGAAAGGAACCCGATGCGATGGTCCTGACCCATAATCCTCGCCGGCGTTGAGGTTACTGCTGCAAGTGCAAGGTTGTGAGGCAACCCATAATAGTGAGCTTGTTGCGCCTCGAAGAGCAGGAACCGTGAGTTCAGGACCGAATGGTCGGACTGAACGAAAGCACGGGATCAGTGTATGAACGCGGTGTCACCTTGAAGAGGAACGAGCCTTCATAACCACCTGCAGACCATTCTCGGCCAGGATCTTCGGTGCAAACTCTGACCCACGATAAGCCTCCCGCTTGTACCTCGCATTGGTAGCGAAGAGTGCGATGGCGGGGGGATGTCCTACAGATCATTATGAGTGCACCTATGCAGAGCCAGTCATGTCTCCCCGCACCGTATGCCTTCTTAAGCGTGTCCGGGACCAGGTATGTCTCGTGCGCATGGTGGAAGGCTGCGATTGAGAACTTGAACTCATTCGTGAGCTATGGATGTTGAGAGCTCAGCATCACAACTATCAAAGGTGTTGTCCCGCAGCGTACCCGAACCATGTCTTCGAGGTCAATAGTCTCGTAACAGTGATTTTGGACCTATCAAGCATGCTCAGATCATCCACCAGTGCCGTATAGCTGAACCGAAGCCTACCTTGACACGACCTCTCAGGACATCCACCAATGCTTCCCATTGCAAGTCCTCAGGGTACTCTCCAAGGCCCGCCCATTGGCCGCTGACTGCTTTCGCACAATATTCATCTTGTGCCCGTTTTATCTTCCGTGCCTTCTCGTAGGCTTCTCGAAATGCCCACGCTGTATCCATGCGCGTGAAACCATACCAGTTGTCTGGAGCATGTCGGTCAGTGGCAAGTGTGGTAAGAGAAAGGGCGGCTGGTAGGTACCAGGGTTCTCTCCACAAGCGTGCCTGAGGGTTGTCAATATAGGTAAGAGACGGTGGACTTCAGAAGTATTTATGACCTACTTCATTTGACGATAACGGAAGGCTACCGAAGGATCGTAAACACTCCGGTTGGTCTCATATGGGTTCTCTAACAACAAGCCAGTTGGCGACCTGTCCATCGGGCGGCGCAGCTTGATGATAATGCCCTGTCCACCAATGGCGTCTGCAGAACCTGGCAGAACTAGTGATGTCTAGAATATGCACGACATCAATGTGAAGTTGTGCTGCTATGTGGTACTACTTACTGTTACACCACCGGCAATGCTGGTTGCGTACGAGTCGTCATGCGTGTTCAGCGCATCGAGTGCTCGGAGCCACTATAAATGGACATATGGTCAACATCGGCAAAGATATAAGTCAACCTCAAATGTACTGGCTGAACAGGACCCTTGAACGAATTGCTGTCGTTGGCACCGTCTAACTCGGGACTAGGTCCGACGGCTCTGCGAAGGTTGTGAGCTATCATCCGCCTCATTATGCAGAGGGCTTACATATGGCTGTGCAAGTCCACAATACTGTAACGCATAAATGAGGTCAGCGCTGGAATCATAGTACTGATAGCGCCATGGCTTACCCCGGAGATACCCAACGACCATGCGCGTTGATGCGCTTGAGACCAGCGTATTCGGAGAGAGACTCTTCTTGGAGCTGTCCGACACGCCTGATGATGCCACCGTGGAGGAGTAGGTCACCATGGACAACTTCAAGGCCATTGCCACGTCCCGTCCAAATGGTCGCGTTCTTACACAAACGAATGTCAGTACGCCTGTTCCGAGTGTGCTTCGGTTGCGTTTCTGCTTACCGTGATCAACGTAGCCTCCGTTCCTGGCACATATCGGTCCGAGTGCGTCCGGGTATGGAAGTCCGGAGGCGGGCCCGGCTTCACGTTCAGCAGTTGGCACTTGTCCAAGTACTCCTGCGCGCGCAGAGGCACATGGGATGCGTCGTCTTGTCCAGTGATCAACAGGTGCGCCGAAAGGCGCACGTACTGCACCACGGCCACAGACAGAACCGCCGCGAGCACGAACCGCAGGAGACAGCGACGCGCCGGTGGCTGTCGCGCTGGAACCGCCTGAGCTGACGGCCCGCAGGCCGAATCTACGGTGTATATGGGTAGCTTAGCCTCGTGGCCGGACATGTTCGACGCTCACGAAGGCACGGAGGACGAGTGTAAGGCAGTCGTCCGGTCTGCCACCGAGGGGTACTTATGGGTCCGGAGCCAACGCAGGTACACGGTGTGGTGACCTTATCGGCGCCAGGACTGGCGCCCCGCCAATCAGTTGTTGGCGAGCAGATGGTCTCTCGCTGTCGAGTCAAAGCCACCATATATCGCAATCACCACCCTCATTCAAGGTTCCCTCACGAGCCTACCGTGGGAGCTATATGCTACCGGAATCATACAGTGTCCGTCAGTTTGTGAGAGTGTGAACAGTGAATATTTGAATAGTTGTGCAGGAGCACATCCAAAAACTTCCGACACGGGGAATCGAACCCCGGGCTATCGCGTGAGAGGCGATAATGTTAGCCACTACACCATATCGGATTGTGTGTTGTTCTCCAGCGCATGAATATGTCATATGATCTGCAGTTGTCTTGTCCCTTCACAATAAATCCAACTAAAGAACAGCATGCACAGGCCATAGATATGTCCATACAGCGATCTTCTAATGAGGAAAAAGAAGATGACATCACCAACGATGTACGCCATGGAGGTACAGATCTCAAGAATCAGCGCTCTTCGCCCATTTTCGCAGGCGTACCCACTCGTCGACCCTCTCCCGCTCCGCCTCGACCCCATGCGCGGCTTGAAGATGTCGACGTAGGTCGTAAGCACGACTGAATACGTACTGACAGTCGTTCTTCTTGCTGCTCGACCCCGTTGGCTCCGACCCCGACCGTTCCACGCCTCCAGCCGGAAGGAGGAGCGGGGGCAGATGTGGGTGTGGACATTGTAGCTTCGTCGCTTGCTTCAGGGACTCCCTGGCGCGAGCGGCGTATGCGCTGCCAGTGATCATGTCGATGTCTATGGCGCTGCTAGCGTGAGACGAAGTATGGTCGGACTCGTGCTCTGAGCTTGATCCCGGGTCGGAACCGTGGCCGCTTTCCTCGTTCACGGAGTCGGACTCGCCCTCTGACGCGTGCAGCTTCGCAAGATGTCTCTGCAGGAGGTGCTTGTATCCGAACGCACGCTGGCAGCGTACGTGCGGACACACAAAGTCACGTCTCCCGAGGTGCGCGATGTTGTGGTGTGTAGAGAGTGCCTTTTTCTGTATGCGAGTGATCAGTCACTCGACACAGCAGCAAAAATGGGATGAGGACGCCTCTTACCGACTTGAAGTCCTTGCCGCACCCTGGAACCTCGCATGCCCAATCCCTGCCAACTTCCCCGCCTCGCCGCCGTTTGTGGGGCCGCTCTTCGTCGTCCGAGCCGGATCCGGCTACGGCGCCGTCCATGTCACCTTCTTGCTCGCGTTGCGCATGAATCTTTAGGTGCGCGCGCAAGCCTTTCTGTTGTGAAAACGTCTTCCCATTGCATGAAGGATGGGGACATGTCGGCGGATGTGCCGTGCGCATGTGGTGTTGCAAGGCCGACCACGTGGGGTGATAGACCGGATCGCTACCCTCTGTGGGGAGACAAGATTTGTGTACACAGGTATAGCGTTTAGCTGTGAATCGCTGGTGAGCATATGGTGCAGAGGCACGTAAATGGAGTAAGCCTCACCATCGTGTGTCTTGCTGTGCGCAGTGAGCTTCTGGTTCGTGGCGAACGATTTCGTACAGCCTAGATGTTCACAGCGGTACGGCTTCGTACCCGGTGGGGAATGCACAGTGCAGATGTGTTCTCGGAGTTGGTGATGTTTCGAGAAAGCCTCATTGCATGCGGCTTCACTGCACTGCGCGCGACAGTCAATCTCCGTACGAATTGTGACGTTTCGGCGAGGCCTACCTTGAACGGCTTTTCCCCTCTATGAAGTTCTGTGTGCACCCGTAGATGCTGAGAAGTCCAGAACCTCTTCCCACATCCGTCCTCTCCACAACTAAACGGCCTCGCGGAACTCGGTAGGTGGGACCGCGTATGGGCTTGTAGGTGTGTCTCGCGTAGGTAAGACTTATCACAAGTCGCACAAACGTAGGGACGCTATGCAAGTAAAAGTCAGCACTAGGCATCTCGAACAAGGATGAGCGGCGTACGGCTCCTGTGTGCGAGCGTTCGTGTTCCGTTAATCGAGAGGGCTTCGAGTATGATTTGGTGCACCCCTCGTAGCTACACGCATAGCGCTTCTGATTCTTAGGGGTGCGTGCACGAACGACGACTGCTGGCGCTTTGGAGGTATGGCCAGGTTCATACTCAGATTCTGTATAAGTGAGGTCGTTTTCGCAGCTCGGCGATGGCGACGAGAGATGAAGCACAAAAGAGTCTCGGCGCTTCCGTTTGCCCAAGGTGATGGTTGCGGCGGATGACCTCGCAGGATCTAACAGCGTCGCCATGATCCCTCCGCGCACGAGATATTGTTGTAGTCAAATAGGTGGGGTCAAATGGCGAACGAGCTCGAGTTACTGGCGTTGCGGCGGGTGAGGTCAGAGTGATCGGAAGGAAATTTACGCGCACGTCCGCGCACGACGCGCTCATTTCTCGCGCGCGATCACAGGCGCTGCTCTTCTCAGCCACAGCGTCTCAGCCACAGCGCCTCCGCCCCTGCTCCCGGTCCCCCAACGATGGATGCCCCTCAAGGCGAGGACCGGCTTGTCAGCGTCATACCGGTGCATTTTACGAACGCGCTAGAGCCGCAAATCCATCTGCACCAATTCCCGCTGCTCACGCGTCCGCTCGAGGTGCCGCCGTCGGCCGCGGCGAGTGGGAAGCGCATCCGCGCGCGCGTGAAGTCGAAAGTTCGTCGGCTCGAAGTGCACGTCCCCGTCGACACGCGGGCGGAGGTGTGGAACGCGGAGCGGTCGAAGGAGCTTGGTACGGCGCGGGTCGAGGATGACAAGGAGAAGAACCAGGAGCTGCCGAAGGTGAAGCAGCGGGAAGTTGAGGAGCCGAGGCTACCGGAGGTGCGCATGCGTAGCGAGCAAATCCCTCATAATGGGACGTATATTCTAGGCGTCCTAAGAGAGGGTGAGTGCATCCAACGGCGTGACAATGTCAGGACCGGCGTCAGCTAACCGAGTATGTGCACAGGACGTTTGCACCTGCATCCGATCAGCGAGACTCATCAGTTCCGGCCGACTCTGACATACATGGACATGCACACGCGGAAAACAAGACGGAATAGGGGTGGAGACGACTCGGATGAGGATGATGGACCCCCACCCGACCCCGATGAACCAGCCCCCGCGCCTGCGCCGAAGAAGGAGAAAAAACCTACAGGGCCCGTGAAGGAGATTCAAGTGGCCGTACGAAAAACCGGGGAGGCCTCTGGGCCACAATTTCAAGGCGGAATGTCACAGGTCCGGAGGGAAATGCTGACGTTGATCCATGCAGAGGAAGACGAACGCTGGGAGGACTTTGAATATTGCGGGGGAGAGGTATGTGGCCTGGTCTTTTTGGCTCGCCCCTACTGACTTGATTACTGATAGACCGCGGAGGCCAATGAGGCATTCGAGTCTGTATTCTCGACCTCTTTCCAGGAGCTGGAATGTAAAAGCGAGATAACAAGTCTACTGAAAGATGTACCTGGTTTGTAGCTTCGGCCCACTGTTGTATCACCATCCTGTCGTTGCACATATTGCTGGGATCCGCCGATTGATCCGGCTTGCAACTCGGGAGCGTCACAGAAGCGTGGCGTCCCTTCTTCGGCTCCGCCTCCCCTCACTGGTCTCTCCGTCAACAATGTCCCCTTCGTGCGTTCGTACCTCCCGCCATTGCCTCCAGTCACTTCCGGATCCACCGCTATGGCCCACTGCAGCGACACAGAATCTGAACCAGGGTCGTCGGTATCTGGATGGGACACGGGGGATTCACTCCAGATGGCCACCGAACTGGGCCACATTGGCGACGGTGCAGCCCATATGCTGACAGTACCTGACGCATTGGATAGGCTTGCCGGTCTCGATATATGCGCTGTTAAACAGGTGAGCAGATTGCGGTAGAATTTCGAACCATGTTGGCCGAGCATAGCCATAGGATGAGCGATTGCACGAAGAGGTCCAGCAGGTTTCGAGCGCGTTACTATCTTTCCTGGATGGCGCCATCACGGCCGGACAAGTAAATGGACAAAACCCAGAGAAACTGCAAGAAGCCTTGTGCATGATGTGTACGCATACAGTTCAATGCAATACACCAAGTACTAATCATCGCCTGTAGTGCATGCAACCTCGATGACCCTGCTATTAGACTACAGATTCCTTTTTCGCGACCTTGCCGCTCGTAGTTTGGAGGGTTCTACTTCCGCAATTGCTGTGTGCTGGGTTGACGTAGTTCTCGCGAAGCTAAGCCGTGCGATCGTGGCCGTTGCGAAACTGCCCTATAGTGTATGTCCCTCCGACGACAGTCAACCGGATGCCGTCCGTGCCCAGAAGGAGGATGATCTACTACGGGCAGCAGTCCAATTGCCCGGTGCGCTTGGCAACGGCTAGACACGGAATATAGCTAAACCCTCTTACAGACAGCTGGCCGAACATTGTTCGAGTCTTGAGTTCCGAATATGCTTCGCCTGCTGCGGTTCGGCTGGCTACTACGCTTGTGTGGGGAAGGACCGTGATGGCGAATGAACTCGCAGAAGATCGATCCTCCAGCATCAGGTGGGTTCGTCGAAGCGGGGGTGGGGCAGAGCTCATGCCGTCTATTAGTGGCAGAATACCGGATGACTTGTTAAAGGCACTGCAGTCCCGTATCAAACGCTTGGGCAAGAGGAGCCATAGCGGTCTCGTCATGCATCTTCCAGACCTGGACGAATATGAACGCGTGGCGTATGCGATGCTGATATCGTTGTATGCGGTAGGTTTTCGCAGACAATGCATGAACACATGGCACGAATTGAGGCGCCAGCTATAGATGGCCACTACTGCGAGAACCGGACACGCCGACTTTCCGTATAGACCACAGTCACACGCCGTCCTCTTGGAACTGGTCGAAGAAATATTGAGAGCGGACACCTCTGCGCCGCTGTCCAGTTCCTTCCCCATGGTTACAATCGATCTCCCCAAGGTGATACTACTGAAGTGGGGTCGTACACTTCCGTGGTCCTGGCAGGTCTGGAGTGACGCTCGCCTGCATCAATCCGAGGTCGCAGAATCCCTGGTTTGTTGCGGACTTTTGTGATGCGTAGGCAATCGCTCACTTCTCGTAGACGGCGACATGGCTTCAGCACTTAGACGCACCGATTAGCGACATCCGGGTGAGACATTCAGTCGAGTGGTGGGACGAAGCGTTGGTGGAGACATTGCAATGCGACCCCACCGCAGCATTATCGATGCTCTCTGTAAGTGCCAAGCCAGGTCACACCCATAAATGCCGGTGCTGAAATACAAGTAGCGACTTCTGTCATCCGCAATGGTTCAGGTCAAGCGTTCGCAGCCGACCACCCTTGACGGTCCGGTGCTAGACATGATATTGAAGGTCTGCTGGAGCATCAAACACGTCCTACAACTTGTCCACGTTGACGTCACGACGTTTTCAACTCTATATGGACTCATGTATACGATGTTCATGGCCCTAGAGGACGAGGAGACAGAGCTAGCAAGTAAGGCGAATCAGATCGTCCCGTTACAGCTACTGACCTGCTTGTAGTCAAGGATTTACTGATCGAAGGACTGTCGTTCTCCACGAATGGTCTACAACAGGCTCTAGATGACGTCTGCGACCCCCAGTCGGATTGTGCCCGTACACTGGAACGCAGTCAGTGCAATCCATTTCGAACTCCCCAAAGATCTCACTGACAAGGTCGCTCTCAGGGCTCGGTCGTATGATCAAGTGAGTACTCGTAGATCCAGAGAATGTTTACTAACGGTCCCCCAGGCTATTGAATGCTACGCTCTCGTCCGGCGAGGTCGTGAGGATGCTAGACATGCGTAGCATCAGGCAGACGCTGCAAATTCTCACTCTGGCTTGGACCGCGGGACGGAGGCCATGTGCCCTCCGAGGTTTGGTCCAGCAATTTCTCACCATTGTTGTCGACTGGGTCGACTCTGAATGGCTTGAGTCTGAGGCGTGGATAGTGGTAAGGGACGCAATGATCGTTGCCTTGGCCGCTTGGAAAGGATACACCAATGCAACTGCGTCACCCGTGCCGGCGGGAACAGCTGGAGAGAAGCTAGTCGGAGAGCTGATTGAAGATGCGGATCCTCTCGAGCTGCCGCTGGCCGGTACGAACGTCTCGCGCCCTCATGACCTACCACTTATGCGTGGTATATGCACTGCAGCTGCCTTGGCTCAATACTTCTGTGAGACCATGAAGCATCCCCCATACAACGCACTCGCGCTCAGCGAGGCTTTCAACTATTTCCGCGATGTCGCTCTTCTAATCCTGAACCACGAATATGGAGGGACAGACGAGCCTCTTTCTTTGCTTGTTGCGCCCGCCATATTCCGTGCGTTGATCGCGAATGTGCAGTACGCGCCTCCCGCTACAAGTGCGCTATGTCCGTGCCCCCTCCAGATGGAACGACCGCTGATGAGAAGTCCTAGGAAATTACATCACGTCGTCCCCTTGGACGCTGTGCTTGGTGATGCATATGAAGAGGCTGGAGGATGAGGGTCAATCTGAGGAGTACTATCAGATCCTGCGAGAGCAAGTGTACCCCTTAATCAAGATCCTTGGCCACATCGTAGGTTGTGTGCTCCAGCGACTCAGTGCCTCACTAATGTCCTGTACTTGCGGTAGCTGCAGTTGTCCCAAACAGCGTCTCCAAGCGAGATTGAGAATGTGTCGGTAGGGTCGTCGTGTACTGCTCTGTGATTCCAGCTGACCCCAGCGCGAGTAGTTGGACCTCGTGGGATTAACGTACTGCTGGACGTACTCCGGGCCATGTCTGATACAAGGATGATGCATGCTCTGCGACTCGTGTAGCTTGGAACGTGACCCTACTGGATGTTTTTGAGCCTGCCGTCTGTTGTAGCATTCTTGTGACTGACTAGCACATGCAGAAGGCATATGGAGGGCATTCCCGTAGGTCAGGGAGAATGGAACGCGGTCGCACGTGACCGCGACACGGTTTGGATTGCCGGATCGAGTGGGTTGGCGTTCTCCGCCTCGTTGAATTCTGCACGTAACCATCGCCCTCCGCTCGAACGAACACGCCCACGCCTCACGCCCACGACTTACGTTTACGCCTTTCCTTGCCTCGCTCAGTCTTTTCTGCTTCTGTTCCTTCTAGCTGTACATCATTCGATGGGATTCTGTAGACGATGCGGTGATATCGTCGTTGGCCCCCGCTGCAAGTGCGGTGGCACTTCAGTCGGTGAGCCCTCGCGTGAATGTATTCTACTTGTACCCTATTAAGACGCGTTTGCAGCACCTGTTGTGAAGTGGAACCAAGACGATGGGAAGCCCGCACAGGATCCCTGGTCCAAAACATACGTGACTCGCGAGAAAGCTGCCCCAAAGCCAATCCCAAGAACGAATACTGGACAAGGCTCCGTGCCTCCCTCGTCGTCCGTGTCAACATCAACCAAACGTTTCCCTCGTCCCGAATCTCAGAAACCTGCCTCTGTATCACTTGACCGCCGTGTCTCTGCCCACATTGCTTCCTCAACGTCTGTAGTGCGACCCCCCTCCCCTCTGAAACACTCTACCTCGGCCTCTGAGGATGATGATTTGCACTCAACTCCTAACCCCGAAGAGGGCATATTGCCCAATCTGAACAACGGCTCTCGCCTGGCCAAAGTCTACGGATCTGTACTACAACCGAAGGAAACCCTGTCGACTTTCATTTGTGCTCTGTGCTCGGCACCATTCCCTCCCGACGCGACCATATACCCCGATCCCACCTCTATCCGTCCGGGACTTCCCATCGACGACGTCGGCTCTGGCACTCGGTTCCTATGTCGACCCTGTTTCACCGCCAACGGGGGCTCCAAGGGTGACTGCCCTGCCTGCTTGAAACCCGTGCTGATCTTGAAGAGTGAAGGCGGGTTTGTGGAGACGAGCGGCAAAGTCTGGCATAAACGCTGTTTTTGCTGCGAGGGCTGTTTCAAAAACATCGGCGACCACCCTATGGTTGATTTGCTTGGCAGACCGAGTTGTGCGGATTGCTTCGAGAGCTGTCTGAGGCGTCCCTCGGGGAATACTCCACGTCGTCGTGTGGACTCCGAAGAGGGCAGCAACCTGGGAGGTATCAAGCGCACGAATAGAGAACGCGAAGGAAGCCCTGCCTTAGAGGAGCTGGAGGCGAGGTTGGGTATCCGGAGTCGTGACAATACGCCGGCCGCCGAGAGCCGGGGTGCACGTTTCCTCAATAATTCATCCAGTCCTTCGGCGCACACTCTCACGTCTCCTCCACCCAGCACGCGTAGTCCAGCATCCAAGCGATACTCAACTATCCTTGCGGGAGATGCCAGCCCGACAGCAGAACGTCTTGCAGCCAGAGCTCGGGCGAACTCCTCCTCCAGTGTCGGATCTCCCTCAATTGTTGATGCGCTTGCAAGATACCAAGGCTCGGACGCTTCACCTTCAAGGAACGGTAGCCCGCTTTCACGACGGTCCTACAGCCGCCTCAGGTCTCCTGACCTCGACGGCGGTGATGCCTCCCCACTCACTGCCAGGCTGACCGGATCCGGTAGCCCACGCTATGGCAGTCCCATATCTTCGAAACCACCTACCGCAGATGCCATCGAAGAGATGAAGCAACGCTTCCTTCGGCAGGCCTCGCCCGGGCTTCCGTCGGCCCCTGCCCAAAGCACTACAGCCTCCTCCTCCACTACTACGACCCCTACTCGCCCTGCTCGCCGTTCTCGCTCGCGTCCGCGCTCCAGCGGGACCCCCTCCTCCATGATTGGCGACGACGGCCTTCCAGAGCCCTTGCAACCACAACTCACTTCCGGCACGGTCGCACCCCTCCGTATCGCACGCCGCGACAATACCGGTGGTGCAAGTCAGGTCGGCCGTGATGACACAGGCGGCGCGAATCATGTCCGACGCGATCACACTGGTGGTACGAGCTATGTTCAGCGAGATGATACAGGTGGCGCGAGCCGTGTGCGTCGTGACGAGACTGGCGGCTCAAGCTATGTACGCCGCGACAACACTGGCGGCGCAAACCATGTACGCCGAGACAACACTGGTGGGACAGGCCGTCTTCGTCGCGACACAACGGGCAATTCTGCCTACGTGCGGGGAGACACTACAGGGAATTCAGAGTACACACTGAAAGCCGACCGCACCGGCAACGCAGAGGTCGAATCGCTCCTCGGATCGTTCCCGACAGTACCCACGGGTGACCTCATCGACTTGGGGCCCGATACCTCCATCAGTTCGTTCTCTTCTAGCCTCAGTGGCGGCTCGCTCTCTCGTATACACCGTCCCATTCAAAGTCCTTCGTCTCCTCACTCTGGGCACATTGGACTGGGCCTCAACTTTGACCTGCGCAAGAGTGTCTCCGGGACATCGCTTGCCACGGACTACACCTCCTCAGTCCCGCCCACACCCGATCTCGCCGGCGACTTCTCCGATGCAGCCACTCAGTCGAGCGGCCCGTCCACCCCGCCATCCCTTAGCCCACCCTCACGCCGCGGCCACGCGGAGGCAGAGAAAGCCAGGAGCCCCAATGGCAAGGCCGACGCGACGACGCCCACACCGAAATCACGTACACTGCCGCATGATATCACCATTCCGACCCCCCTCCCTACGGACGAGCGGTGCGCCAGGTGTAACCTGCCTCTATTCAGCAAGAAGGACGGAGGGAAGTTCGTGACCGTGCCAGAGCAGCCATCGAGTAGCGGCATGCCCCCGAAGACGTACCACGCGTCATGTTTCCGCTGCACAGTATGCGATCGACTCTTCCAGGACAGCGAAGGGGGCCGTGCGGTATTCGTGCGCAGTCCGAAGGGAGCGTGCCATGTCGAGGTCAGACTCCTGCTCCGTCGTGTCGTCGTGTCCGATATCACATACTGACGTGTTCTGTGTCACGGTAGTGTGCACCCCCTGAAAGGACCGTGGTCCGGACCTACACCGCGACCATGCCCAAGCCGGCGCCCACGGCGCAATTCCCGCCGAGGACTGCCACCGCGACGTACCATCCAGCTAGCAGTAGTCGCTATGAACCACCCCCCAAGACGGCGCCGGCGAGTCAACAGACTTTCACCTTCCCTCAACCACGCTTTGGCAGTTCATCCGCGTGCCCCGGATGTCACATATCAGTGTCCCCTATGGAGCGCGGTGTGGTCCCTGGGCCGCAGGGTTCGCGTTGGCATTCAACATGCCTCGTCTGCGGAGGCAAGGAGGCGAAAGGACGCAGGAGGGAGCCCGGCAAGCCCGGCTGCGGCAAAAAACTCGATAGTGCCGCCAAGACAGACAGGGACGGCAGCGTGTGGTGTCGGGAGTGTCTGGTCAGTCTCCCCAGTGATTGTCATGATGTGTGCAACAGCTCACACATTCCTCCAGCTCCTCATGCCAGCTGCCCACCGCGGTTCACCGTCGCCGACTCGGACCACGCCCATCGCGCCCACGCACACCGGCGGAAAGCACACCTTCGGTGGTGTCGCCCCGCAGTCCACCGGGACCACCCTCGCACGCCAGTTCACAGGCCTGGGGAGCTCCGACCCTGCGCTGATGCGCCAGCTGACGGGCGGTGGCCTGAGCCCGACCCGGCAGCTGACGTCGAGCCCGACGAAGATGTTCGACGGCCCCCGCCCCGGCGTGTCGCGCTACCCGCGCCCGAAGAGCGCGATCGGCTTCGCGGCGCGCACGAAGAGCGAGGGCGGGGAGAGCCGCGGTATGTTCCTCGTCCGCCAGCTCACTGGCGGGCGCAACAAGGAGGTCGCGTGAGGAGGGAGGGGCCTGCCGCGGCGACAGATGGCAGAGAGGGGGAACATGGAGGAGATCGGATGTTCGCCTATGGACTGTACCAGCATACTAACGGATCGCGGACTGACTCTGTTCTCGACGTTTGTTCTACCCGGTTTTGCTTGACGCTTTCTCTCTTGTTTTCGACCCGTGAGCTCACAATGTATCCTTTATTTCTGACGCACGATCTAGTGAGGCGTATTCGTACGCGCTGCTGGTACCTCATCGTGTTCAAGCAGTACCATCCAAGTCGTCGAAGGATGCGGCCTCACCGTTGATGAGACACAAGCATATGGCGACAAACATGGAACGCGCGTATGTCGCGAGGAGTCCGAGGAAGCCCTCACTGACACATGGTAGCAGCCAAGCAGAGCAGATATGTATGACGAAGCAACAAATAAAGTATAGTGCACAGCTCTCAGCCGGTGATAGATCCCTTCAGCTTCAAGTCCCGGCTGCTCGCGCCGACGGAGATACCGGTGTCACCCTGGACGACCTCCCACTGCTGCCGAACGACGTCCCACACAGATAGGTCGTAGCGCGAGAGCTGGAACGTGACTGACTTGGACTCGCCCGGGTTGAGGAAGACGGCGTCGAAGCCCTTCAGGTTGAACGGCGCTGAGCCCGCGGACGCCGGCGGGGAGGTGTATAGCTGCGGGATCTATGTACAAACGTACCGGGACGGATGGGTCAGTGGCAGCGTTCGAGAAGGTGCGCGATGAGTCTGCACTGACTTCAGTCCCCGCCCTCGATCCGGTGTTCTTGAGCGTGAACGAGACGTTAATGACGGGCTCGTGCAACCTGTACAAGACGTCGTCAGGATTTGACCTAGGCTCGTGAAAGCGGCGACATACCATGGGTCGAGCGCCGAACCCGGGCCAGACGGCTGGCGCGTCCCTCCGGCAATAGACCCGCTGATGTGCAGGTCTGAATAGGAGAACGTGGTATACGAAAGACCGAACCCGAACTCGAATCGGGGCTCGATGTTGTTCTATACGCTCGTCAGTACCGCCTTCGGTGCACGAAGAAAAAACGGGGAAATGGACGCACCGCATCGAAGTGGCGGTAGTCGACGAGTAGACCCTCCGAATACGGGATCTGCACCGTGCCGGAGCCTTGGTAGATCACGCGCGCGGAGTAGTCGGGCTCGGCCTTTGCGATCGTGAATGGAAGCCGACCGCTGCAAAGGAGTATCACATCGGTAATCGACGACAGAGGCGGAGCGGGGCACCTACCTCGGGTTCACGTCGCCGTACAGGATGTCGACAAGCGCGTTTCCTAGAATCACTCAGTCCGTCGGCCATGCTGTAGCCCACACCAAGCTTACCTGCTTCTTGTCCGGGCAAACCAGCCCAAACCTATTCACGCAGGTCAAGCATGGCTCCAGTATGTGAGATCAAGACAGCTTACCACAGCCGTGACTGTATGGGACGTCAGTACAGGGGGTCTGTTTGTAAGAGAAGGTGCGTACCATTGGGGTTATCAATCCAAGGCTCCATAATGATTGGGCCAACGCTGTTAACCACGACGATCGTGTTGTTGTTCACACTAGCGACCTTCTCAACGAGGTTGTCCTGCAAAACATCATTACAGAGACATGTCGCACATCCAGATGTTGATCCACATACCCCATTGTGCCATGCTTGTAGATCGTTGCGGTCTCCAGCGTTACCCTCGACAGTGTAGGAGGCCTCGCTTCAAGATGACCGAACTCGTCAAGTCTATCGCTCATGAATGGAGGCAAAGCACATGGCTCACCCGCTGTCTGCAGTAATGAACACGAGCGCAACCTGCGTCCCCTTCGCCTTGCCTGCTGAAATATTCACATCGTCGCTGAAGGTCCACGAGGTAATGGACGTGTTGTCTGCCTTCGCACGAGCAGTTATGGCGTCCAGCGGCTGGAGCAAAGTGTGAGCTTTCGAGAGCATACATTGTCCCCAAAGGCCTTTCTACTGACCGCAACGAGATATTGGAAGCTCGCCGAGCTGCAGTATGCGCTCAGCAAAAGAGACATTTCTGGCATACAACAAGAACTTACCCGCTACCCCACCCTACTGCCAGGACACCGTCGTTGCAGCTGTGGTCGAGACACCTCATAGCCACCGACTTCAGTGTATGGCGTAGCCACAGTTGACCTCGCAACTCACTCGTTCGGTCCCAGGATCGCAGATCTAGCCCCACTCCCTACAACGGCGATCGACTGAGGTGCACTTAGCGGCAGAACGCCGCCCTTGTTCTTCAACAGAACAGCGGATGCTGCGCCCATGGTGCGGATGAGGCTACAGTGATATGTTAGCTTGATTGATCTTACGACGGCCTTGTCTGCCTACCCCGCGTGGTCTCCCTGCACGTTGACGTTGTGTCCAAGGAAGGATAGCCAGGAGTTGAAGTTGACCTCAGGGTATCCGGAGTCTTGGCCGAGCATGAACCTAAAGTCACCTCAGCATCAGTGTGCGGAGCATAAGCATACGGACTGATATGAGCTCACCATGCAGCCAGGATACGTGTCGCCATGTCCTGCCCCCTTATCAGCTGGCATTGATCAAGGTGAGTACACCACACTCACATCCAGACGCTCCTGGGTGACATCATCTTTTTTCACTGCGTTGACCAGGTTGTCGCCGAAGTAGCTATACTCCAGCGATCTGAGACTTTGCCACATGAAGTGTATCTTGTGGGACCCACTTACCTGGAGAAGGACGCAAAGAACTCGTCCCCGGGCATAGTCATCTAACGCACAGTCAAGTTCAATACTGGAGCAACAAATGTCAGGCTACAGACTCACATCAAGGCCGCCATTCGCAGCAGGGCTCGTGGAATGTGTCGCATACCAGTCTTCCTCGAGATGTCAGTGCCGACATTGTACACGCTACGCGTTTCCTCACCAGACATGACGTCTGGAGGCCGAGTCAATCATCGCAACATACAACACAATTAAAAGAGGACATACAGCCTTGGAATCCCAATTCGCCCTTCAGGAGACGGTTGATGGTCCCGTCATTCTCGCATGCATATGTGCCATTGACTTGGAGACGGTCACAGTTAGTCAGCCTTTACAGTGCAGAGGACAATGTCGCCCACCTTGATCTGTGAAGGAGGACATGCATCAATATCTTGGGAGCCCAGGGAGCAGGTGACTTACTGTAGCTGCACATTACAGATGCTACATTTGCTTGCACGCTACGCAGAAACTGGGCGTACTGTTAGTAGTTCCTCAGCCGGAACCAGAGCTTACATAGCTTACGGGGTGCAAGTACAGCTCGTGTTGCTGGGAACAACCTCAGCGCACCGCATATACCTTCGTGACCTTTATGTCCTTACCGTCCTGTCGCCCATTCAACAGAGATTGAGCATACATGGTACTGATCAAAGGCATGCTACGTACCTATCATCTACGTTGGAAGAGCTGCTATCGCGGAAGTGCTCCTGCTCGCTGCGGAGAAGCGTCAGGTGGCCTATTGTGTACCAGATGGGCAAGGAAGTACTTGTTGAGGAAGTGCTTCGCGCATGCCTGCACACCCTGCGATTGGACGCCCTGAATCAACTCGAAGGCGACTTCCCCGGTCAAATATGGGTCGCCTCCAGCGCTACAGGATACTGCTTTCAGTCAAAGAGACAGCTGAAGGCCCGCCAGTGCGCACTTACCCTTCCCAGTTACGTCCCGCTGCAGGGGCACGCATGAGGTTCCTGACCCGAAGTCAGACACGAAGACTAGGGTGAACTCAGAGCATACATCATGGGTCCAAGGGCGACGTGGATTCCCTTCCCTCTGAACTCCGCGCCCATCGCTGCACCCCGAGCGCGGATGAGCGTGCGGTTGAAACTATTCAAGTGGTGAGGATAGTGACTGCCTCCAGCCTGGCAAAACCTACGTGGCGGCCGCATTGATTTGCCTTCCAGGGTTGTCAGCAAGAACCCGAGAGAAAGTGAGAACGGGACCTACGCAGGAAATACTGAGTTCCCGCTCACGAAGCGGACTCCGACTGGACTGTCTGTAGGTCCCTGTCACAAGGTATCCCAGTATGCTAGGATTTTAGGTACAGACCTTGCAAACAGAAGCCGGAGAACCCGGGGATTGCATCGATCGAGTGTGTGTTGCCGATGCATGCGCCCCCAAACTGTCCAAGTCCTGAAAGCCAAATCAATACACGGTGGTGAGAAGAACAGGGGAGGGAAAGACTGACCCGTTCCGAGGTTTGCCTTGTCGGTGTTGGAAAGATTTGCGACAATGGGCCTGGCCTATATAAATTCAGTTTCAGCCTGAGATTCGAATCGGAGCAGTACTGAAGTGCACACCTTCGCGTACGCGGCCGCCCACTCGGGCGCGATGTTCGCCACGGTAGCGGGCGTCCAAGGGCCATTCGACGTCTGAATGGGACTCGAACCGCCCTGGTTGTCCGCCACGCAGAGCGACGCTATAGTGGACTGCGGGTCAGACGGACGGGCGGGTGCATGTTCAATGGCACTCCGAGTATGCGTACTGTTCATGTTGGTGACACATGTGAAGCCCTCGGAGCAAGTCGTCAGGTTGGACCTGGATGTGGGACATGGTCAGATAGGATCCGCATGGAAGGCTGGTCAAATGTGCGTACCCTGTGCCAGTGCTGCAGGCGTCCTGGGCGCGGGCGACGGCGGGCCAGCGGGCCAACGCACAGGCGAGGAGGACGAGGGCTGAAGAGAGGGACATGTCGCGTGCGCAAGGCCCGAGTGCTGGTGCAGAGTGGTATATGAGCCGCGCGGAGGGACGGGACAAGGATCGCCGCGTCCGCACACGCGATCCCGGCCCTCGGATGCCATGCACGCACCGTCACGGTAGCGACGCTTCGACCGGCGTACGCGCATGGCGCCCTTTCACATGGGCGGGAGTTGACAGCTTCCCGGACTCGGTGCGAGCAGACGCAGCGATCACCCTCCGCTCCGTCACAACCCGTCATCCCCCATCCCACCGGATCCAAGAACGGCAGCCCGCCGTCCTTGTCCGACGTCGCCTGCACGACGAGCTGGCCGAACAAGCCTCTCGAGCAGTGCGGATCGGCCGAGCGTGTCTGATGCATCGGTGAGCGGCGGCTGCAGGGACCACATGCTCGTCCTCACATCAACGTTTCAACGCTTCCCGCTGGAACCTTGGTCGCCGGCTGGTCTTCTCCGTCGCAGTCCATGCCGTTCCCACTCACCGAGATGGCCGACATAAACGAACCGGTTGATGCCTACCGTTCGGTCCGAGAGCACAACGCAGCTCTAAACCCGCTAGGGTATCTATACAACAGCCCGTTGGACTGCATATTTAGGCAGTGGTGTCGTCAGCGACTCTGACGAAAAGCGTGCCTATTGTACGTACAGCGATCCCCCTCTCTCTCACGGCACATTGATCCACTGTTTAGCCAACGTCGACGTTGAATACATTCAAAGCTCAACCATAACAGCGCTCACACACTCGTCGCCCCTACACCAAACCAGATTCACGGTTGAGTGGTCGGCCCAGAGTCTTCAACGTAGATCCCGCTGTAGTACAAGTCCGTCTCCGTGATTTCCTGCGTGTTCCCGTTGAGCGGGAGCCGCAGAGCACCTTGGTCCGCGACCATCAGCCAAACGTTCTACCGGGAAACCCAAGGCCCCGCCGGGCCGGGCCACTCACCGACGTGCCAGTCAGTCCCGCCGTTGCCGTTCAGGGAGCCCGTGTACACCTTCTCCAACGCGTCGCTCCCGGTCGACGCCCACAGGCCGCCGGGCGAGCCGACCTCAAGGATGAAGTTGTACTGCACGCGTCCCAGGCACGCGAAGTCAGCCTCGTAGGTGCAAATCACATGGCCTCGTGGACGCACCCAGGTGCCCTTCTCAGGCTGCACAGACCAGATGCTCTTGCCCCCGGTGATGACCTGCAGGGTATCCGCGACGCCGTTCTGGCCTACATTGCAGGTGAATGGCGGAGACCAGGGAGTGCAGCTGGTGGCACTGACCGCTCAGCTGGCCGTACTTGATGTCCGCGAAGTGGCCTGACCCCAGGACATGGGCTGGCATCAGCAGATGGGAACAGACAGCTCGGACGTGATCAGACCTTCCCAAAAGACGATCTGGAAAGAATGAGAGTTAGTCCCCGTCCTATCGCGGCGGGAAATGGAGTAGTGCGTACCTGGTGCTCGTACGCGGGATCTATAGGATTGCAGACGCCCGTCAGTCAGTAGCGTCCTCCGGCAGCACCAGCAGCGGCGACGCCCATACCTGGCGGGTTGACGGTGGGAATTTGGAGCGAGACATGGAAGAAGAGGTGCCCGGTGAGCGCGTTCGTCGTCTGTGGGATCAGCTCCGTCCTGAGCATGGGTCCGCCGTTCCAGGTCGACTCGGCGTCGATCTTGACCTTGACGCCCTGCTTCTCGCCGGTGGCTGCGAGCCCCGAGCGGCGTGAGTACGGCCGTGCTGGTGGCGAGGGCACGCGTCAGCGTGAAACTGATCCTTGCACTCACTCGCAGGGTTCTTGAATTCACTTCCTAGCGTGAGCCACGACGATGCGGTCTCGCCCTGAGCAGGTGACGTTCAGTCCAGCCACCCGTGGTACAAGGGACGCGTCAAGCCTACATGGAGGTTGCCCTACCGAGCAAGTCAGCATTGACCATGTCAAGTACTTCGATGCGTCTCGCATTGAGCCTTACGTAGATGTACGTCTGGTACTCCCCGACCTGGTTGCTCCAGCTCCACTTGTCGAAATCTGTGGCGGACCTGCGAATACGGCATGAGCACGTCCCGGGTCCATTGACCGCTCGGTACTGAGTCCCAGCGCCGGCACTCACGTGTAGTTATTGAACCTTCCATCCCAGAGGACAGCGGCCGATGCCGCCGTAGCGAAGAACAACACAGCGCTTGCGACGGCCTTCATACTTTCAGGGACTTCCTGCCGGTGCTGAGCTCTCGACGAGGCGGGAACCGACGCTCATTCTTGGGACGTATATGTACAGCAGCCAAGAGGGAGATGCTTGCCCGACGTTGGCCCGATCGGTGCCACGAGACCACATCCCCGCACGAACGCGATGCGGGGTAAAATTCGGTCCAACGTCGATCCGCGCTGGGCGTACGGCAACAGACGCAGGGCGGTCATACGCACAGCGTGTTCGCGTCTGGAGGCGGGGTACGTCGCTCGCGTTGATATTGCGGCCCACGTCATAGGACTGGGAGTAGCGCCCATCACCGCGCTTCTGGGCCAGAGTCGGCAGCTGCATCGCAGGATTTGTGCGTATATGCCCGGGGCGGCTGGATGCTGCCTGTTGCAGCGGGGCGGAGACGCACCTGCATAACGCATATGTGGACGTATGAGGATCTGAGTATATTGAACATGGCGGCTGTCAGTTATAGGAAGCGCGCTCTGCTAGTGGTCCTTCGGCGATTGTGCCTCTGCGGACCGTGCCGCACGTTCGATACAGGTATGGGCTAGCTCGAGCTACGGTATACAGACGCATCGTCGCAGACTCGAACATCAGAGATGTAGGACGTCCAGCTAAAGAAGAACATCGGACCGAAGTGCAGTCTGGAGTTCTCCCTCATCTGAGCTCAACTGGCCCCGGCACCCTCGTTCCTGGCGAACCATCCGAGTCTCCGCTGGTACGACGCGATCGGGTATTTGCCAAGCACAAATGTCGGATGCAGCCTGATAGACATAGAGTTATGCACTGAGATGTAACGCACTGGCTATCCGAGGGAACTCCTTGGGAACCCCTGCGGTCCTCACGGCAGGTCGCCGCAGGTCATAGCGATGCAGCTCCCAACATTACCACGCCCGACAGGCATGCCTCTGCGCACAGTGCCAGCCACCTGCAAACGTGCAGACTGGGCTGGTCGCAGTTGAGATAATAGATCGACGACAGCGCTAGCACTGGCAGAGACGGACAACCGAGAGCGGCGGGAGGTCGTGAGTGGGAGCGTCAGCCAGAGTGCAGTCAGCCGGGGAGAGACGCCCAGGGGAGAGAAGCCTGTAGCGGCCGGATATGGCAGCCGGGAATTGACCGGCAAACGCCGAGGGGAACTGTATGTATAGGCGGAGGAGGAGCCACACTCCTCCGCTCCAGTATTGCACCCCGGCGTGCTCGCCCATCCTCCTCCCGTCCGCCCCAGCACGCCGACAATCTCGCTTTCTTCTTCTTGACGACAACCACGTCCTGCTCTTTTTACAAGTCGCGCAACTACTCATCGCCGCTACAAATGTCGTCGCTGGACAGGCTCTCGCACCGCCGCCGCTCTCACTCCGCCTCATCTCCCATCCCCCGCCGGCAGCCTGACGACGTCAAATGGCGCATATCGGCCAAACGCTCGCGTCCGAGCTCGATACGGAGCCCGTCTTACAAGGACCTCGCGCACGGTCAGCCCGCAGAGAAGTGGGACGTCGATCAGTGGCGGAGGGGCAAACGCGCCCGTAGAGACTCCAACGTAAGTCTCCTCCCCTCTACCCGCGTCCTCGTCGGGGTGTGCTGAACGCGTGCGGGCCGCCTTTTAGACTGGGTCCCCGTCTGATGAGCCGTTCGGAATGCCGTCGGACCCTATTTTCCCTGTCGAGCCGACGACCTCTTTCACATTTCCGTCGACCTCGACCGCCCCCCTGCCCAGCACGTCCGCCGCGTTCCAGTTCTTCTCCCAGAAGAAGGCCCGCAGGCCGTCTGGGCGCAGCCGCCTATCCCGTGAACCGTCCCCGCGCGAGGCGGACCGCATATCGTCGGACGAGGCCCGCCGCCTGCACGCGGACGCACTCGGGGAGCTGCACCGCAGCGTCGTCGAGAGCGGGGAGGGTCTCGTCCGCAAGATGCGTGACTGGGAGTCGACTCGCTCCAGGTCCGCGCGCACTGCGGCTGACGGTCAGCAGCTTCGGCGGTCATGGCGCCGCCTCACGTCCTATTACGGCACTCCGCAAGCAACCGCTGCGCCCGTTACGGAGCAACCCGAGGATGACGAGGACGATATCTTCATCGTGGGCGAGGCGGCGTCATTCCTTGGCAGTCATAGCGCCAACCAGAAGGCGCGGTCGCTCTCGCTCGGCTCGATGGACGTCGACCTCCCTGAGATGGAGGCGCACCCCTCGTCTCTCGAAAGCATCACCGGCGGTGACCGCAGCTCGTCTCCCATCGTGCCCTGCTCAGGCCTGTCCGCCTACTCGTCTGATGATGAGGGTCACGCGGACATGGACGTGGAGCTAGCCTCCTCGGCCTCGGGTCCGTTCTCGACTCCGGCGCTATCACATACATACTCGACGTCGACAAACTCCTCGCTCGTCTCGCTTCCGCTCTCAGGCCAGGCCGATGAAGGACGCTCGAGCGTGGCCAGCACTCTACCCGCTTCGGCCACCGTCACGCCCGGGGCATGCCTCTCGCCCTCGCCGTGCGTCCCGGCTAACGCATCGCGCTCTGAAAAGGCCATCGCAGCGCTCGCGCTTGCCATGGCCAACGGCTCGGTCGGCATCAGCGACTACGAGGCCCTGCGAGCCGCCGAGGGTCTTACCACCCTCGACGGGTCCCACGCCGGGGAGCTCTGGAGCTGAGCAATATGCCTGTCTTTGTGCGTAGGCACCAGCCTGCACCGCACCCTGCCACCTTGGCATCGACATCAAGTCGTCCCCATCGTCATGAACATCGTATCCCGCATTACGCCGTCCATATACTCTGCATCCCGCGTTCGCCGCGAAGAGGCGTGCGCACGTTCCTGATTCCCAATTGCATATAACATATCCGTCTCGCAGAACCATCCATACTCATCAAAAGTGCTATATCCATGACTCCCAGACATTGTATACCTAACGTAACCCTATTCTCTATCTTGTGGCATCTCTTGGTAAACGTAAACCGCGCATCGGCAGTCATTGGCTTTGGTTCGAGCACGGCGTCGGGCTCGGTTGGTTCTCGTTCCCCTTGAACTATCCTACTCCGTTCCGCCTTCGAAGCGGAAGTCTTGTTTTTGGTCGCAATGTGGTTCTCGTTCTCCCAATTTTTCTTCTTTCCTACATCAAGTGTCTAATTCCTCACTGTAAACCAGCCCATCGATCCATGCATTCCATACGTACCCACTACGTACATACTCCTGCATCGTGCTATACCACCCAGGGTGTGGCACGAGCAGACAGCCTATCACGTAACATTGCACTAGCACCCGTGTATTCATAGTTGAAGAACGCCTTGATGAAGTAGAACAATCGGCTCATGTCGCACGTTCGCGCCTGCAAACATGGTGTGACCTATCGCTCTCCAAGAACCTCCTGTCCGACCGCCTCCCGCCAGGGGGTATGCATCATATGTCCGATGACCCGTCCTTCCATGTCGTGGTCGTGTTCCCTCCGAGTCGCGGGTGTTCGAGAATCGAGCGTATATCCTCCGAGCGTGCGGTATCAGGTATCTGTCGGATGCTGTGAACCATACGCTTCAGGACACCATCCAGACTTCGACGAAACTCTTCAGGGATTCACCGAGTGCGTCTCCCGTGAACGCCGTATCACGACTGCATGCTCGTCGTCGGAGCTTCTCCACCTTGCGGGTGTCCGTCCCGCGCGTGCGGTCCCATTCCTGTCGAATACAGCGGGAGGCCCAGGCCCGGACCCGCCCCCGATGCCTCCGTGGCACTCGCGTGCGGCTGGGGCTGCGGCTCGTCCACCTCCTCGAGAAACGCGGACGCGGACGGCGGGGTCTCCGCCGCGACGCGGCGCGACATGTCCGCGACGAGCGCGGACTCGAGCGTCGACGCGAGTGCCTCCGCCGCGCTCGTCGTCCACGCAGAGCGCTCCGCCTCCAGCGCGCGGTTCGCGGCCGCGAGCCGCGCCGCCTCGTGCTCGAGCTCGCGCCGCCGCTGCAGCTCCTCTGCGTGCATGTTCTCCGCCTTCTGGCGCGCGGAGATCTGGAGGACGAGTGCGCGCTTCATGTCTGTGGGTGGTAAGACGTCAGCCATTCACAGGTCTCGGACCACAGTAGGAGGTGTGAAGACGCACCTTCGATGAGCGCGTTCAGCCCCGGGGGAACGTACGCAGACTCGCGCGAGCTGGGGTCCATGGGCACCCATGGGAGGGAAACATCGTCCGGCATGTCGAGCATCTGGAAGTCCTCCTCGACCGCCGTCTGCGCGCCGTCCATGTCCACCTCGGCCTCCGTCACCGTCGCTGTCGGGCTGAGGTCCTCAGCGTCCGGCGCGAGCTGCGGCGAGACCCTGCGCCGTTTCGCGCCCCGCCGCGTCCCGCTCGTGGACGACTCCGCGTCGACGGACCCGTCGGCGTTCCCGCCCCTCTGCGACGGCGTCTCGAAGTCCACGGGAAGGGCCCTCGCTTTCCCCTTGTTTCTCCGCGAAGACGCGGTCACGTCTGACGCTCGGGACGGTGGCGCCGAGTTGCCTAACGCGAGCGATGCGCGCGACGCGGCGCGCCGCCGCTGGGCCGGGGAGGGCGCGGTTCTGTATTCATTCGTATCCGTGGACCGCGAGCTGGACGCGGTTCGCCTCCTCGGCGTCTTGGCGGCGATGGGCGCAATTGGGGAGGATGAGCGTTTCTGGCTTCTGGAGCGCGTCCGCGAGGATGGAGGGGCTTCGTTTTCTGTGGACCGGGCCCGGCTCCGGGTTGGACGTGTGGGTGCTCTCTTCTTAGAGCCACCTGCTAGAGCTGAACCATCGATGGTTCAACCGGAGGGGGTAGATCACGCGCACAATGAGGACGTACCGAGGCGAGAACTCTGCGACTGTGTTGAACCACTAGGTAGGTCATCTTGAGAGGTTGTTCGTTCTGCGAGAGCGATCAGCTCGCAATCTAGGCAGTCCTCTATTCTTTTCTCACTTCTCTTCCGCGGGGTCATGAGGACACAGTCTGGACACAGCGTGAGCGAACAATTCATGAGGGCAATGATCGACGGGAAGTGCGCACCAAGTACGTATTCCGGTCTCCTACTCCCGACGGCGGGAACGCTGCTCGCCCTTCGTGAAGCTATAGCGATACGAGACATGAGTGTGAAGGTCGTCAGATGTCTTGCCAGTCTCTGGGAGGCAGTAGGCCAAGAGAGTGCTGCGGCACCTTGTGAAGTCCTTCGTGGGGCACGCGTCCTAGGCGTGTTCGCGCGCGAGGTGCGCGTGTCGGTCATGGCGAGCTAAGGAGAGCTGGATAGCGAAGCCAGTGTGGACGTAAGGGAGCGAGGGGAGAGAGCGTGAGTAGCATCGATTGGAGAGAGCAGACGCATATTTCGCCTCAGGGACGCGTCCCGACGCCGTCCCTCAAATTGGACGCGCCGATCGCCCTGATCTGAACGCTCCGGCCCCGACTCTTCCGCCGCCGCGAGGCGCGACGGCGCACTCGTTTTGCACTCGGTTACGAGGGCAGACAAATCCATCCAGAATACATTACTGTCAAGGGTACACAAGCATACAATACCAACAACAAAGGAAGGCACCAAACCAACGACAATGTCCAGACAACGAATACACTCCGTCCAATCAGAACGAGTTCGCAGCTGCTCCCAGGACTTTCGCAGCCAAGGCACGCAATATCTGCCACCGAGAGGCCTACTGTATCAGCACTACACTTGGCGCAGACAGCCAAGGATCCGTACCTCTGCTTTCTGGCTTCCGCCCAACTGGCTGAACACTGCGGCGACACTCTTGCCCTTGGCGTCCCGGATCGCACCCAATCGATTCCCGGCGTACATCCCGACCATGAGTCCAGGTATGTTGGCTATGATGAATCCTAGTCCTGCGCCGCATATAGCGCCGAGCCACGTCCACCACGGTAGATGGCGTTCGACCTCGGGTCGGAGTAGCTAGCAGTTACAGTAGGTCAGCATCGCAAATTGGCAAAAACAGAAGGCAAGGAACGCACCTCCTCAAACACATCCGCAAACACATGCTCCGCATCCGGCCTGTCTGCAGGGGTAGCACCGGTCGCCGATTGCGCGCCCGTGCCGCCGCCTTGTCCGAACATGTTCGCAAACGAGAAGAAGTTCGCCGATGCATTCGGCTGGTCTGTCCTCTCTTGCGGGCCGCGCGTGGAGTACAGGATGTCGTACTCCTTACGCCGCGCAGGGTCGGAAAGGACATAGTATGCATCCGCTACGGCCTGTCAAAGATTAACAATCACGGCGTCTTGAACCGCGGAGGTGCGAAACGTACCTGGAAACGCTCCGTAGCCGCTTTCTTCTCTGCAGGGGTAGCATTCACGAGCCTGTCCGGATGAGTCCTGCACGGCTGCAGGGATGAATGTCCGAGTTGTGATACGCTGCGAGCTGCACACTCACCTCAAAGACTCCTTCTTGTACGCTGTCCGGATCTCATCTATTGTCGCGCTCTTCTGCACGTTGAGCAGCTTGTAGTAGTCAGGAAATGCGGACATTGTGGGTGCTGCATTCGCTTCGCTCCCGCCAGCCGTGTGGCTATATAGCTCCGCTCAATTGACCTGACGTCACTGACGCGCCCCACGTGACCGTGTCTCTCGTCAACGCGTACGTGTCCTATGCTGCGCTGGGGCGCAGATACGTCCGTACGGAAACCGGCGGAGATTCAAAGCGGTCGATAGCCTTGCGAGGAGCAGTAGTGTACAAATGACAGAAATAATGATAGTGTCCGATGTCCTAACGCGGGGCCAACAGACAGTACCGTCGACAGTCGCATCCGCGCGGGCCTACTTACATACGTACGTACATGTGCTTAAGAGGGTCCACGGTCGCGACATTCGCAACTGAGTAGGTAGCAGGTAGTCTTACATCGGCAGCCTCCGCAGCGGAGACATCGGGAAGCTTACCCGGAACGGCGGCCCTCCAGCCTATGGAAAGTGATTGCGAATGTGCGACGTTGTTGTGCACGCTTTTTCGATGACGACGACGGCTCACTATCGCTTGCTCGGCGAAGGGGTGCCAGACCCACTCTGCGGGGAGCTCACGAGCGCGGTCGTTGTCTCCATCCTCTCCTCGACTGGGCTCGTCTTCACCACCGACAGGCGGGGGCGTGGGGGCAGGCCCACCGCACGGCGGAAGCGCGGTGGGGACCCTGCTGATTGTGTGAATAATGGCTGCACTGGCGGTGGGGGTCGCGGCTGCTGGGGCTGCGGTTGTAGCTGAACCGGGAGTTGTCCGGCAGGCTTTGGGATAGGAGGAAGCGGTCTTCGACCGTCTGACGGCGTGCGGACATGTATAGGTGCAGGCGCATCTGCAGGCGCGGAGGAGGGCTCTGGCTGTACCGCAGAAGTCTGGGGCTCGACTTCCTCTTGACTGGATGAAGGCGCGATGAGAGTCGGACGGGCGATGCTCAAGTCCGTCTTCTTTGCGACCGCTACGTTGACCGAACCTTCGTCCGAGCTTCCAGCGGAGGACGCGGAGATCGTGCTATCCTTCTGGCTGCCAGGAATTGTCAAGTCTGCAACAGTACGACCGTTCAATACCAATACAAGAAGTGAACAAACCAAGGTCACTCACTGCCGATGAAGGATGTGATCTCGTATTGCGTCCCCAGGGAATCGAACCGCTTCTCCCTCCCATCGGCCGCAACGCTCGACGAGTCCGAGAAGCGCGAGCCCATCGCCGCAAGCATGCGCGGCGGCTCGAGCACGCTCACCGGCGACTCTACCGTCTCCTCCGGAGCCTCGCGCTGCGCCAGGCTCATCGCATCACCGGCCTCGCTCGGCTCCTCGACCGCGATGCCCATCTGCGGGATGACGCCCGAGTCGACGCTGCCGCGGTTCAGCGGCGGCTGGTGCTGGAAGTTACTCAACGAGAACTCGCTCACCGCAGACGAGTGCGGCATGCGGTTCGAGTGCGGCGTCGCGAGCGTCAGGTCCGGGCTTGGGGCGGACAGCTCCGGGCTTTCCATGCTCGCCACCATCGAGAGGCGGCCGCCGTCGCTAGGGAGCGGGGACGGCTGCGCGAGCTGCGTGTAGAACTCGGAGGTCTGGACGGGCATCGTGCCGAGGTCGAACGCCGCCTTGGACGGCGAGAAGAGCCGGAGCGCGGCGATCGACTCGTCGAGCTCGGTCTGCCGCCGGAGCAGGATCGACATGTTGTTGGACGACCGCGCCGAGTCAGGCGGGAGCGGTGAGCTGGGCGAGAACAGTGCAGAGTTGGGCCGAGGCATGGGCGGGAGCGGGCGGATGCGAGAGGTGGGCGTGACCGCCGCAGACCCGACGGGGGACGTCGGGTACGGTGAGGCGAGATACGCCAGATCCGTCTCGGCGCTGCTAGGGCGCGAGGGCGACAGCGTGTTGGACACCTGCAGCATCGATGCGTTCGGATGCTGGAAGTATGGCTGGCTGAGCGCGTTGGCTACGACCTCCTCGGGACCTCCCGAGTACCTCACAGCGTTCGAGTACTCGATATCCCTCCAGTCCTGTTCGGGAATAGGCGAGGGCTCAGGAGAGGGCTCGATGATCCCGGGCGTTGCGGGGTAGTCCTTTGTGCTGCTGGGAACGGGGGAAGGAGCTTTACGCTCTTCGACCTCACGCATAGGCGGATGCTCCGGGATGGGGGACACTCCACGCTGTTCGTCCTCGTCGATAATCGGTGGAGGAGGAGGAAGTGGGGGAGACTCATTTCGCGGAATTTCCTGAACTGGCCACGACTCAACTCGCGTGGGTTGCTCAATCGATCGTTGAGTAGGGGAAGGGCCGCGTTCCGAATCGACATCCCAAGGCTGCACCACCACCGGAGGGGGTTGAGGAATTGGTCGCGCAACACCCATCCACGTAGAAAGGCGCGCGGCCATTGACTGGTGCTGGCTGTTGTTCCCGAACGTCGGTGCCCGAGAACTGTTCCGCATCATGGTTGGCGGCATCTCCTGTAGGCGGAATTGCTGTTCCAGGGCTTGCACAAGATCGACCCGCACGGGTGCAGGATACACGGGGTCAGTCACGGGGCTAATGGCAGCCGTCTTCTCGTTGTTGACTTTATCCAATGATCCTCGGTCGAAAGTGCCTGCGCGCGAGGGATTCTTGCGGGCGGGACGGTAGACCGGGAAGAACGACAGGTGGCGGAGGTGATGGAACGAGATAGTGAGCATGTAGACGACCAAGATATATAGCTCGACAGCTCGCAAGAAACGACCCAAAGCTGTCTCCGTGAAGTTGACTACACGAGATCATGTTAGTTCTCGCCGTCGACAATCCGAGTAGCACACTTACAGAGGATCACATTACCGATAGCTATCCAAAAGCTGAAAAGCAATGCGACAATAACCGGCGCGTACTGCACGAGCATCTGACCCTTGGATGGAGTGTTGGTCCCTACGGAGAACCGCGCCCAAGTGTTCAAGAGTAACTTCAATATGAACACAGCCGACACGATGATGTCTAGCGTTCCTGCGGCCTCATAGATAGCCCCGATTTTCTCGAATGCCTGGATTTGGCGGTATATCAACTGGAAGATGGTCGAAAGGATGACAAGAAGCAAAGTTGACCACTTCAGCAGCATGCCCAGAATACCCCATCGCTGCCAACTAGCACTGTGGATCATGGAGCCCTCGGGGATGGTCTCGCCTAACGGGATGCTAGCGACGAAGCCCCAGTAGAAAAACAAGCGAAGTCCGTTGGCGAACCCATAGAAGACCTCCCGTGCTGTGATGAGCCCTGCAACGCCGCCCGCGTCGAGGTTCTGGTTCATGGCCACACTTCCCCGGATGAGGATTTGGGAAAGATCGAAGAGGGCTGCCAGGAACGCTGCGAGGGCAGATAAATGCAGAGAGAATATCCACCTGGGTACAAACTAAGCAAAGATGGCCCCAAAACGAGTGTGTCCACTCACTTGTCGACGCGCTTCATGAGAAAGAAGAACATTAAAACCCCGAACGCCAATATCCCCACGGCGAAGAGAGGTATGTCTGCCAGAATGAATTGTATCTAAGTCGAAGCCATGAGTACGGGGACTATCTTCCAGCCACAGGGGGACGTACTGCAACATCGCTGCTCAAACTTGCGAATGCAGCGCCAGGTGCGAATAGTGGTGCGACCATAGTGTATTCGGAGGTGCCAGTGTAGCTTGGTGGAGGTTGGAACGGCTTGTAATCCGGGTAAGGAACGGAAGGATGAAAGGATTGTGTCCAGGAGACGCGAATATAACTTATGAAGCCAGCTGGTCAGTGTACGCACGTAGCGTCAGTCCGGCTGAGAAGCGCTACGAGAACCAGAGGAGGCCGAGATGCAATCCCAGCAGAAAGACAGCCCGGTCCTGTACGGAAAGCACCCAACAGAGGACCTGACGCTGCGCGACGGTCAAGAAGGGGAAGGAGCTCGAGGCTGGAGGAGCGAGAGAAAGAGCTCAAGGGAGGACGGCATGCAACGCTAGGCCTTTGAGGGAGGGCGGTCCGGGGCAGATTCGCCCTTAGCGACGGGGAGATGGAGGAGTTGACCACCTCTAGAAAGTCCCTAAGCGCGCCTATCTCGTGCGTGATCTGGTTTCTGACGCTTCCTGTCGTCCACCGAGGCGATCCGGTCAGGCCAAGGTGGGCATGTGCATCGCTGCGCACATCGGGCAAAGCGCACGGCTGCCGGTCAGTGTGGTCATGGCTACCGTGTCTGCGGGTGCACTCTTCAGCAAGGACTGGGAAGGCCGAGGAGTTGCGAAAAGCCGTCTGGAAACCTGGAATGCTTGGCGGCCGGATAGAGCACAACAGAGGGATCACTGCGAGTCGGTCATCCCAAACACACTCTGCCACATCCCGTCGCGCCTGACGCTGCCTCCCGGAGACGGTCCAATCATAAGCAGGCTCCGGCTTCCGTTACGGAGGTTTTTCGCAAGCGCTTCTCCACAGATGATCTCGGTGCATACATTTGATGTGAGCAAGGATGTCAGTGGCCAATTGCATCACGGAGACAGTTCTCCATAGCCATCGCACAGATTGTCGGGATATCAGCATGGCGATACCATGCACACAAGTCTGCACTTCAACCAGCCGATATCGGTTCAACACCTAACCCTAATCCAGAGTTCCGCATGAGGAAATGCACCCTGGCGTTCAGTCTTCGCAAGCGCCCGCGGACCTCCTTGATCGCAAGCCGAGCTCATGTCGGAAGCCAGTCCCCAACCGCGTCAGAGACGCATCGTCGTCCTCATATCCGGTTCAGGTGAGTGTTACAGAATTTTGTGTGTTGACCACCAACTGAAACATTGCTCCACCGAAGGCACCAACTTACAGGCCCTGATCGACGCGCAGAACACCCCTGCCCTCCCATCTACCCGAATCTCCCTCGTCCTCTCGAACCGAAAAGCAGCCTACGGCCTCACGCGAGCGCAACAGGCCAACCCACCCATCCCCACCGCGTACCTCGGGCTTCAGCCATTCCTAAAAGCCAACCCTGGCAAGACCCGGGACGACTACGATGTCGAAGTGGCCCGGATCGTCGCCAAGGAGGCGCCCGACCTCGTCGTCCTCGCCGGATGGATGCACATCATGGGCGAGGGCTTCCTCGACGTCGTGAACGGCGACCGTCCGTATGATGGGGAGCAGCGCGTACAAAAGCCTATCCCGGTGATTAACCTGCATCCCGCACTGCCCGGTGCCTTCGACGGTGCGCACGCGATCGAGAGGGCGTACGAGGCATTCCAAAAGGGTGAGATCAAGAACTCGGGCGTAATGGTTCACCGCGTAGTGAAAGAGGTCGACCGGGGGGAGCCTGTGTTGGTCAGGGAGGTGGAGATCTTGCCCGGGGAACCTATAGAAGCTTTCGAGGAACGATTGCACACGCTGGAGTGGAAACTCATCGTGGAAGGCACTGCGAAGGTATTGGACGAAGTAGCACCTGTAACAGTGAGTGGTCCACCCTCGCACTGGCTGGAAGCTAATGCTTCTCCTCCTCCCAGTCTGTATTATCATAGCCAACTGTATCGCTATCCGGATTAGTACCATGGTCGTTGCCTCATATCCTTGCGGTTCAGCTCCAACAACACCTCCTAGAGAGCCATGAGTACGTCCATTCCGTCCATGCTTGACAGCTTGCATCGTGGGGAACGACCGAGCTCCAGCGCTCGTCAAATCACCGCCAAACGTCGACTCAAGCACCGAGTTTTGAAGTGTCCAATGCCATATCCGACGCATTGGAGGGCCGACCATTCGGCTGAAAAGCGACCCGGTGAAATACGTCGTAAACAAGAGGTCGTACACAACATCAGATTCGTCACAGCTTGGAAACGAGCGGCTGCCAGTTGACGTTCTCCACCTACAGACCCGCGGGTCAGCGTCGCCACTAACAATGGAATAGAGTCCGTTCAAAATCTGCTCACCATTTCCGGGACCAGTTGGCTGACGTTCTGAACGCCGAGTAGCCGCATCGCGGTCTCGATCTCACGCTTCAGAATCTCGACGGTCCTCACAACGCCGTCTTCCCCATACGCCTATCAACGACATAGCAGGTCTATCAGTGTCTTGGACGAGGCGTATGAGAATGGATACTTACGCTCTGGGCATATAGGAAGGGCCGGCCCATCCCCACGGCCTTGGCTCCGAGACACAGCGCTTTCAAGACATCTGTGACCAGCTCAGGGACACAAGCTGACGAGTATATCCCTGAGAGTGCTCACCTGTGCCTCTGCGCGCGCCACCATCAATATACACTGTAGAACGAAGTCAGTCGTGTTAATGTTAAGGTATCTCGGACTGCAGACATACCTTCCAATCTGTGGAAGATGTCCGGTCGCTGCTTCCGTATCCTGTACAGAACTTCGATACCGGGAAGAGCACTGTTGACAGATGGTCAGTGATGGATCTAGGCAGTATGCCCGTAGGACACTCACTATTCCAGCTGCCGACCACCATGATTTGAGATCAAAATGCCATCCACCCCAGCTTCGGCGGCAAGGACAGCATCCTGTGGCGCCTCCGTCAACAAGACTCCCACGTATCCACAGCACGTTGCTCACCTCAACTGACTGAATGCCCTTGATGACGATTGGGAGCTTCGTAACGGATCGCAACCACGGTATCGTCCTTTCCCAAGTCATGTCCAAGTCGTCGTTCGCGATCAAAGCACCCGCCGTGCCCAGCAAGTTGACGTCCTTCGCGTCCTCGTCCTTCTTCTGCTTCGCGGGCAAGTCCGCGGCGGCCTGTCCGCCACCGGTGTGCTCCTCAGGCTTGTCCGCCTCGCGCTCCTGCTCCTCGAGCTCAAACGGGGCGCGGATGTCGCGCTCGCGGTTGCCCGCGACGACGGCGTCAACGGTGAGGAAGATTGCGTTGTAGCCAAGCTCGACGGCCTCGCGCACGCGTTGCTCCGCGATCTTGTCGTTGCGGTGCTTGTACAGCTGGAAGAAGAGCGGCTGCGTGGGGTGCACGCGCGCATCGGCGATCTGCGCGTACGAGAGCGAGGCGTTGGAGGAGACCATCTGGATGGTGCCCGTGCGCCCGCACCCGCGCGTGATGTTCGCCTCGCCTGCGTGCGACGGAATGTGCTTAGCGCTCCGGACGTCAGCTGAGAGGGCTAGGAGGCGGTACCCAGGGGATGGCCGAGCCGCGCGAGTGCGGCGCCGCTGACGAAAACCGGTATGGACGAGCTGTAGCCGAGGATGGTGGTCGAGGGATCGACTTGGGAGACGGGCCTCATAACACGAGGGTGGAAGAAGAAGCGGGAGAACGCGCGGGCGTTCTCCTGGTACGCTGTTCGGTCACGTAGTCAGAACGTGCACCATATGTGCGTATTACGAGCAATGTGCGTACTGAGCTCGTCGTCCGCGGCCGAAGCGTAGTACGCGAGGGCCTTGTATGAGAGCACCTGCCGCGCGACTGCCTGGTGGGTTACGTCAGTGGACGAATAGCACCGCGTGAATTAGCGATGTCCGCTAACCTCAATGTCTCGCAAGCTCAGCATCCTGCTCAACGGCAGCTTTGAGGCGTGCGCAGCCTCCACGCGTAGCTCGTCCTTGGTCTTTGGCCGATTCTGGGCAGCTTCCTTGACGGCGCTCGCAGCGGCGCTATCGAGCACGCCGAGATGCTTCTCCGGAGGGAGATTCTTGTCTAGAGCATCTGGAGGGTGGATGGGTTCGTACGCAGATGTCGCGTCCTTCCCTGCATACTTGAGGATGATCTTGGCTCCTCCCGGATGATTCTGGTGTGCGATGAGGAGAGGTCCGGGCGGACAGGGCTGACAGGGAACCATACCGGGAGGAACTCGGTGACATCGTACACACTGTCTTTGATGATAACCCAGCACGAACTGGGCGGTGTGGTTCGTCGGGACGTTCGCTTGATTGACGTGGTGGGGGATCACGTACCTGCGGGAGTTGTGCTTTGCGACCTCGTCCAGGGAGAAAGTGCGGGGCATGATGACGGGTGTCGGGGAGGTGTGAGCGACGTCCAGGCGGGCGGCCGGTGGTCGTGCGTGAAAGAGAAGGACGGGAGCGTGGCGGCCATAAATACGAGAGAAGCGATGGAACCGCACCGCAAGCGGCGACCTTCACCTGATCTCCTCTTCCGCCGCCGGCGCCGCCTAGACGTTCGTTCGCCCCCTCACCCTGGCCTCCGACGCTCCGAGTCCTCGACTGCCGCCCCCGCCCTCCCGTTCTCTCGGCCCGCCCGCCCGGACGATCGCCGCGCACCTTCAAAGCGCTGCTGAAGCGTGCCCATGCCGGCAGACGTGACCGAGCGCAGACTCTGCGTGAGCTATCATAGACGACGCCAACCCTCGGACGTGTGGTACACACCGCTGACGAACAGGCGGGATGAGAGAGGCCGCACTCTGTCTGCCAAGACACGCGCCTTGTTCTTTCCTCGTAGGCGCCAATATACACCAAACGCGGTCATCATGTGACAGCATGGTTCGCGTTGTTTGGGCGTTGTTTGTTCGCACTCGTTGAACCTGGCTTGAGCTTCAACCACGTCCTCCATCCTGCGAATTCCCCTCTCCCTTCTTCCTCCTCTCCTCCCTCCCCGGGGCTTCCTGCCCATTATGGCCGTGCCATTCGACCGTGAAACTCTCAAGCACATGAAGCGGGCCGAGCTCCAGAGAGTCTGCAAGGTCTGATGCCTCGTAAGCGCCGGTCGTGGCTCTGGGTGCTAACCGTAGTATCCAGGATTTTGGCATCAAGGCAAACCTGAAGACGGAAGCCTTGATCGACCTCCTCATCGACACAACCCAAGCAAGACCACGCCATAACCCTCCTGCTCCAGCACGACGAGCACCGTCCGGCAGAATCGCCAGTCGCTCAGTGGGCACGCGCCTGCGAGGATCGTCCAGCTCTTCGGTCATCATACACGACACCGATGAAGAGGACAACGCTGCAGACCAGGTGCAGCGCAGCAGTATTGCTCCTCGGTTCTCAGAATCCGAGGCTCCTCCTCCCCCTCCCCCACCGCGCACCAGGAGGGCCAAAGAGACGCAGTACCGACTAGGAGTTGGCAGGCCTACCCTCGTTGGGGGCACCGGTGCTCGTGCTGTCACACGCTCGACCGGCTCCACCGCAAAGGGTAGGCGTGGCAAGAGCAGCAAGAGTGCGAAGCCGAAGGAAGCTGCCATCCAGGAGGAAGAAGGTTCGTCTCCCAGCCTCTCCCGTTGGTCGGTGGCTCAGAATTCCCTCCAGAGCCTGACCCCATGGCACCCGCAAGTGAGTCCATTGCGTTCTCTTGCATGGAGCTATTCCTTACCTTTCCAAAGTGCCCGAAGCCGGCCCCTCGGGCACGATTCATGATCATGAACCTCAGCAACTCCAAGCCTTTCCCATTCCAGAACCACCACGGGGACAACCGACGACGGCCCTCTCGGCCACCCCAGATGTTCCCGACAATATTAAGACGTATTTGACGAATTTGGTATCTAACTCTTCACATCCGTGCGCTGTTCAGATTCAGGCTAATATGCCATACCAGATTGGGCCTCTACAAGCCCAGATCCAGCTCTTGCAGTCCGAATTGCAACAACGAGCTAGCCAGGCGGCTGACGTTCAGGCGCTGACAGCTCAAGTGCAGTTGCTGCAAGTTGAAATGCAATCTCTACGACCACAAGCTGCCATGACTGTACAGTTGCAGACTGAGGTACAGCAACTGAAACTCCTGGTTTCTGGTCTTTCGCAACAGTCTCTTTCCAATGCTCCGGTGCAGTCCGCGAAGAGCCTTGGGAAGGCGCGTGCATCGTACGTGAGATTTGCTAGTCCGCTTCGACAAGTTTGGCTCATACGTTCGTACAGTGACGACACGAGCACGACCGTTGCCGTTAGTGAACCCTCTCACGGCGTTGCTGAGTCGACGCCGCCAGTCGCCGCGTTCCCTGGCCTGGCGCAATCTCTGCTAGGGAAACGAGCACGCGATGCGAACGATAGTCAAATGACGGACACAGTAGAAGCTGGTCAGGAGGAGCGCTATAGTCAAGAAGACCTTGACAAGCGAGTGGTTCGACCCACAAAGAAGAGACTCAAGCTCTCGGAGGAGGCCCAGCAGCCGGCGCAGTCTAGTTCATCTACGAATGCGCACGCGGCGGAAGAAGCGCAGGACAGCAACGAGGTGCAAGCTGTGCAGCGACCTCCTGCCACTTTCACGGTGTTTCGCGGTCCCGAAGAGCTGGAAGATCCCTACGTCGATCCCCCTCCACCCACCACGCACCTGTCCGATCTCCTACCCGACGTCGGACAGACTCCATACATGATGCACGGCGGGGGTGCGATTCCTCGCCCGGCGGGGTCCGACGAGAACGCGCACCAGCAGCTAGCATTCAACTTCAGCTTCAACTCATCCATCTTTCAACCGATGACGTCCACACCATTCGAGATGGGCCCGTCCGGTTTTCCTTTCCTGGAACCTCCCGCGTCACCTACGCCGAATGTCCCGAATGGCGGCTTTGTCCATCGTGCTGGCCGAATCGAGCGCAACGACCTCTATCAACCCCATGGACGGAGACAGGCTGAAGCGCAGGCGCAGGATCAGGCACAGTCTCGTCCCCAGTCGGCTGCTGAAAGACCAGCAAGTAGTGCTGGACAGTCCCAGGCGCAGGCTCAACTTGGCTCCAACAGTGGCGGTACGATTGATCCGAGTTCGCTCATGAACACCTCGACGCCCCAGTCGTCGCAGGAGGCGAACTCCAGCTTGTCCCACGGCCTTGGCTTTGGTGGGCAGGGCAGGCGAGTTCCCTCGAGCACGGAGATCGGATACTCCCTGGGAATGTCGAGTTCGGTGCCGCTCCCGCCGGACACGCCGGCGCAGCCCACCAAGCGGACGATGTACGGCACGGAGCTCGAGAGCGACACCCGCTTCGGCGATTTTGGCGTCGAGGGTGTCGCGACGGGGTTTTGGGCCGGGCTCGTTCAGCGCTTTTGAGCCTTATGGCTCACGAACACCCCCGATAACTTAGCAGAATGCACACTCGGCGACACCCCCCGGCCTGGCATATCGTACCGGCACGGCTCTTAGCGAGTCGTATTCTCCCCCCTCCCTTCCCTCTCCTTCCTCATCCACCATCCCCCGTGCGTAACCCTCCCACCGCAGTCTCCTCCACTCCCCTCCGATGGACTCTGTTACCAACCCGTTACCCTAGGTTACCCTCCCGACCCGTGGCTCCGCTCGTTTGTTTGCAATGCTCTTCCCGTGCTTGTCTCGCGCTGTGCAGTCCAGTTTCCAGTTTCAGTCCGCATCGTGGTAGTGGTCGGCTTACCCCCGCCGCTCGCAGTAGCGTTCGGCGGCAGGTAGTGCCTTTGACGACGGGTGATGGACGTTTGACGAGAAGCTCATGAAACCCAGTGTGTACGAAGCGCGCGATATGGCCCCCGGCCCATCCTCCCTCCCCCTTGTGTTTGTAGTCCCACAATTCTTCCAATCACGAGACGCCCTTGCTTGATCAAGTGCTGGATACATACCTGGTTGCTGGGCCGCGTGTTTCGCCGTTGGCTGTGGGCGTCGGAAGTCTGCCCGTCCGCAGTGCGATTTGATGTGCGTTCGAGGGCGACACGCCCACCCGCGCCCGCCGGGCAGCCCTGCAGGGTGGCCAGGTAGGGCCGCAAGTCGCCCGTTTCCGAAGTGTGCAGAAGATGCGAAAGTGAATCGATTATTCCCTCCATAAATATGTAATATAATAAGGATGCGTGTGTCGTGCGCGGTACAGCGGATGCAAGTTGCAGGAGCAGAGAAGGAGCGGCGGCGGTGAGTGGCTACATGGCACAGACACACGGACACACACAAGCACAAGTCGAGAGTCATAAGCGAGCAAAAAAAAGAAGGCGTCCGCAAGGTATCAAAGCAAACAAACAAGGTATCGTCGCGCATGTCCAACATCCGGGGCTCAGGGCGTCGTTCGTGAGCGGTCGTCGTCGTCACAGGGCCCAGGAGCTTCTCTTCTCCTCTGTACTCCCTCAGGCACCCTGCGGAGAGGCGCGAAGGGGGCGCGAAGGGGTCAGATGAGCGAGTTGAAGGACATGACCTCGTCGTAGAGGTACTGCTTCAGCTCGCCCTTGTTCAGCTCCTTGTCTGTGTCGAGCGGCGTGAGTGAGCGGCCGCGGAGACGGGCAGAAAGCGCGCCGGGGCGGGCACTCACAGTCGAACTCGAAGTACTCGGGGTCAAGCGAGGGCACCGAGGGCTCGTCTTCGGGGTCGTGCTGCGGGCGCGCGGGGACGTCGGTCAGCACAATACCGGCCGGGCGGTGCGCAAATGCAGGGGTGCACGGATGTAGGGGTGCGAGGACGGGGAACGGGCAAGGGGGAGACTCACGTATGCGGCGAGGTAGGGGTGCTCGAGCGCCTGATACACGGTGAGCCTCTTCTTCGGATCAAACGTCTGCAGAGGGGGGGGGGGGCACCGCGGCATCAGCATCGCACGTCCGTCTCCAATCAGCGCACACACGAGCAGCGAGCACGGAGGCGCGACGGCCACTTTGTGCGGAAACGGCCGGTTGATGGGGCGGTGGCAGGGTGGCGACGACGCCCATCGCGCCCCGTCAGCCTAGGACAGCATCGCGACGGGCGCAGGCACACGTCAGACCGCGCGAGGGCGCCCACAAAGAGGGCCGTGCGTGCGTCCGCGCGAACAGCGGTCGCCCCGCTGCAGAAGCGAACAGAGGGTACTGACGCGGCCAGTTGTGCGGATGGGATGGGCGCCATAGGCGGACATCACGCGCCCTTGTTCGCCCGTTATGCAAACAGGCACGCGCGCCTATGCCGGCGGCGGCGGCGTCGAGGGCGGGGCGAGCCAGCAACGCAACCGCCCAGGCACGCGAACGAGAGCGCAGAGACAAGACACAATAAAACTTCGGGCACGAGCGCGGGCGCGCACTCACCAGCGTCTTCTGGAGGAAGTCGATCGCCTCGGGGGACGCCTTGGGGAAGAGCGCGGCGAAGGGGCGGCGCTTGCGGATGGGGAGCGCGCGGATGTAGTCGCGCGAGCGGCGGGAGGTGATCCCGTAGAACTCCTCGAGCGTCGGCGTGCCGATCACGTCCAGGATCAGGTCAAGCTGGTGCCCGTAGTCGCGCCCGGGGAAGAGCGGGCGCCCGTTGAGGAGCTCGGCGAGGATGCAGCCGACGGCCCAGATGTCGATGGCCTGTGGGCGGTGCGGTGCGAGGGCCACGATGAGCGGTTGGGTGAGGCGGAGAGTGCGAGGTGTGGGGAGTGGCAGAGCGGGATGCTTACTTTGGTGTACATCTTGAAGGAGAGCATGATCTCGGGCGCGCGGTACCAGCGTGTCGCGACGTACTCGGTCATGAGCCCGGCCTCCTTCCCACCGGGCGTGGTGGAACGGGTGCTGCGCGCGAGCCCGAAGTCGCACACCTTGAGGTCGCAGTTCGCGTTCAGGAGCAGGTTCGCGGGCTTCAGGTCGCGATGCACGATGTCCGCGCTGTGCATCGTCTTGAGCGCGCGGAGCGTCTGGTACACGAAGTACTGTTCCGTCGTGTCGACGATGGCACGGAGACACAAGGTCAGTGTGGTGCGGTGTGCGGTGCAATGATGCATACCTGACAGTGATCATCTGTCAAGTGTTGGGTGCGGATGACACGATGCAGGTCGGTCTGCATGAGCTCCTGGATGACTGGCAGATGGCGGTCGGTTCAGCGGGATGTGGTCGATAGCCGACACAATTAGTCACACGCACAGTATATTTCCTTGAAGCCGTCATACGAAGAGGGCTTGACGATGTCCAAGATAGATATGATCTAGGGTGTGGACGCGTCACGACCGTGTCTGTCGGGCAGGAGGGGGGAGGGCCTTACGTTTTCGTTGACACATGTGTCGGAAAAGAACTTGAGGAGCTTGAGCTCGCGCAGCGTGCGCAAGCAGAAGAGGGTGTGTTCGAAGGGGAGGACCTTCTTGATGGCGACCTCGCGCTGCGTGGGTTTGTGTAGGGCGGCGACGACGGTGCCATACGCGCCTTCGCCGAGACCGTGGAGGATCTTGTAATCGTCACCTGTAAATAGCGCACGGAGGAGAAGTCGTGTCAATTACCGCTAGGCTACGAGACAGTTTTGAGAGGTGCGTGAGAGCTTGGCTGCGTACCGACGTGGAAAGGAGGAAGGGGCTTCTGGGCCTTGCGACTGGACATTATGAACAGAACCTAAGCTGTTGGAATGCGGGCAGAGAAGAAAGTAAAGGGGAATGAAGAAGAAGGAGGGAACGTCAAAGAGGCGTATACGCGCAAGAGAAAGAAAAAGGGAGAAGACGAGAAGATGAGGGGGGATGATTTGGGCTGGAGGACGGCATATGTAGGCAAAGCAAGATGGTGCGTCACTGGATGGATACGCATAGGAGGGCTGTCTGTGATGCAGATCAGCCTGCGCGACCTGATGGGTTGCGAGGATGGGATGATGGGAGACGCGATGAGCAGCATCTCGGTGCCGCTGTGGACGAGATCGAACACTGGGGAAGAAAGCAGGTACGGCATTGATTCATGTCGGGCTCGTGCGACGGAACATATGTCGGTACAGGGACCCACAAGGGGGTGTAGAGAGGTACGAACGGCGGGTGTGGGCGCGTGCGGGACGAAAGAGGGACGGAGCGGTGGGCGGTACGGTAGCGGAGAGCAGAGCCTTTGCGTGGTCCGCCCTCTGGCCGTGGCCATATCGAAACCGATGAGGGTGCATGGACGGACACTGCCCCTGCCGCCGTTGCAGATCATTTCCCCTCATTGGTCCGTCCGGCGGGTCCAAGTCCCCAGTCCCGGTCCGGGCCGGGGCGAGGAGCGATGGGAGGCTGTTCGACGGCCGAGTGATCGAGATGCTGTGTGCCCGGTGTCCCCGGCCACGTCCCCGCGTCCCCGGCCACGCCATCCTTGTTCCCCTTTCCGGCAGTGCAACAACGCTCGTCCTCCTGTGCATACCACCCGTCCCGTGCACGCATACGCAGCTGTGCATGTATACAGCGTTTCCGCTCTTTCGCTCTCAAACTGCAAACCAATAGGGCGTTGTACACGCCTCGGCGCTGTCGGTGGCATCGGCCAAACCGGTAACCATGCTGTTCTCGGGCGTGTTCGTCCTGTCCGAGCCGTCTGTCAGCCTCTCTCTTCGCTTCTTGTCCTAACAGCTCCCTCCAGGCCCCGTGTGATTTTCTGCCGTCACCCTCCGCCGTTTGCTGCGGGCCGCACTGCTCCCAGCGCACGTCGCCGGCAACCACTCGTGTTGTGTGCGAGACGTTCCCATTCAACACCGCTAGCCGGGCAACAAACAACAGTGAAATTGCCCATGCGCGGCCAGCGTTATTTTCGCCCAGCCAATGGGAAGCCCGGACTGCCACCCCTGACATCTGTAGTCGAGAGTTCAGTCTGTTGTCCGCACAAGCTACTCGCCTGTACGCCCGTCAGGGTGCATCTCCCATCTACCAGGCTCTCGGTTCGCCCGCCGCCGCCCGTACACAAAACCCTGAACGTCCAACCTGCCATGGCGTTTCACCTCTCTTCCACAGCCCCCTCTCGTCCCTACTTATACTCCCCCGCGGCGGCTGAGCTGCTTGTCCCTCCTTCACCTTTCTTCGCCTTCCTTCCTTCCGGCCAGTGTGTACTCTTGCCATGTTCTTCTCGACAACAGTAGCCCGTCTCTCCTTGGGCCTTGCCCTTGCTTCCGCCGCCACCGCAAAGGTATACGACATCCAAGTTGGCAACGCCAATGGCGACCTCGAGTATTCGCCCGAGGCGATTGTGCGTGCACCATCGAATTCTACCTGCTATATCGCCCACTCATACAACATACGTACAGTTCGCCGACGTCGGCGACCAGGTCGTCTTCCACTTCCACCAAAAGAACCACACCGCGACGCAGTCCTCCTTCGCCGCGCCATGTTCTCCTCTAGCGGGCGGCTTCAACTCGGGATTGTTCGTGTCTATACCATGATTCTTGCGCTGTCAGGTGGTTGACAGTTGAACAATTCCACAGCATGCCTGTCGCCGCCAACGTTACGGAAGACTTCCCGACCTTCACCGTTACTGTGCAGGATGTATGCACGCAGTCGTTACCTCCACATCACTCTCCATTGACCGCTATTATGCCCATAGACCAAGCCCCTGTGGTTCCACTGTGAGCAGGCCGCGAACACCGCCGCGAGCCACTGCGGCAAAGGCATGGTCTTCGCCGTCAACTGCGGCCCCGACGGTTCCGCAAACTCGTTCACGTCCTTCAAGCAGTCCGCACTGAAGATTGGCGCCCAGCTCGCCGCCGCCGCCGCCCAGTCGTCGTCCGCCGCTGGTGATGGGTACGGGTCCTCCGACTCGGGCTCGACAACGGCCGAGTACGGCACCGCAACAATCCCCGCGGAGCCCTCCGCGACGCTCGTCACTCAGACTGTCACCGTCGCGACGTCGTCGTGGGTGACCGTGTACTCGTCCTACCCCGGCTCGCCCGACCCGACGCCGTCGTCGCTCGGCGGGGACGTCATCAAGGTCATCGTTGGCGGGTCGGACGGCTCGTTGACGTACAACCCCCAGCGCGTCACCGCGAAGCCGCGGGACATCATCTCGTTCGAGTTGTGAGTAGCCACGCCGCTATCGTCCGGGAGGGGCGTGCCTGGGTGCTGACGGCGCTCTCGCCATGGCAGCCACCAGAAGAACCACACCGCGACGCAGTCCGCGTTCGCCGCGCCTTGTGTCCGCCAGAAGGACGCCTCGGGCAACGTGGTCGGGCTCGACTCTGGTTTGTGAGTGCTATCCCGTTTTCCCACCGCGCCGTGCCCCTTTCTCACGCAGTCTCTTCCCCTTTACCCTCGACAGCATGCCCGTCGCCGCCGACGCCACCTCGTTCCCCGTCTGGAACGTGACGGTGAACGACACGACGCCGATCTGGTTCTATTGCCGCCAGCACACGCCCGCCGGGGCCTCGCACTGCGGCGCCGGCATGGTCTTCGCGGTCAACTCGGTCGAGGACTCCCCCCGCAGCTTTGCCGCGTTCAAGGCGCTCGCCCTCCAGCTCAACGGCACCTCGCAGGACTCCGGCTCCGGCTCCGGCTCTGGTTCAGGTTCGGGCTCTGGCTCGGGGTACGGCTCGGGCTCGGGCTCGGGCTCGGGTTCCGACTCGGGCTCTGGCTCGTCGGGTTCCGGCTCCGGCTCGTCGGATTCGGGCTCGAACAGCACGAACGGCAAGAGCTCCGGCGCGAGCGGGAACGGCGCGGGCGTGAGCAGGACGACGAGCGCGGCGCTCTCGCTGGGCGCGCTCGTCGCTGCCGTGGCGGTGCTCCTCTGAGCGTGATGCGCCATCTTGATCTCGGGGATAGACGGACTGCTGTCTGGCGGCTCCAGGTCCGCGCATGATGTAGATGGGCGTATAGATCTCCTCCCGCGCGCCGCCCTGGCCGGACGCTGTTCGCTTTCGCACGACGCGCACGCACTCGTATACGGTTTGCATCCGCTAATGAACGGTCTTCCTCCTTTGCGCGCTCCTGCTTTTGATACTCACGACACGTGGACTGCTATATACTAGCCATATACATATGATGGACCCTTCGTTACGTCTTCGACTTACTACTGTAGCCATTTTGCCATCGCTGTTGTTGTTTCTTCGCCGGCGCGCGCTGAGGTCGTGCCGTGCTAGCTAGGCTTGCCTTGGGATTTTTGTGTCACGACTACCTTATTGTAGGGACGAATGACGATCGTCAACATAAATACCCGAGTGACGTTGTTGCAACTGCCAACCTGGTACGTGCTGTGTCCGCCCCCGGTCCGCCCGGAACGGGAAACGCAGCGCGCCGGGCAAGACGGGCCGCGCCGACGTCATCGCTGGCTCTGGTCCATCCGACGCCGCGGTTCGTGCACGGCTGCGCCCACCAGCCACAACATGTTTATTCCACCCACCCACCTCACACGACTCGCCCGGTCATGCTCTCTGTATGGACACGCCTCAGCTGCCGTTCGTTTTCGGTAGCGAAGCGACATGGCAGCCTCTTGCAGACATCACGGACGCCCTCTCTTGCATGTGCACTTTCTCTGCACGTACTCGCTTGCGCGCGACGGCGGTATGCGACTACACCCCAGGAGGTAGAGAACACGAACGTCAGCCACTCGAGGTTCCTCGCGGAGGCGTCGCATAAGGAGCCTTGGAAAGACGGCACGGCGGAGAAGACGCCGGGTGGCAGTGGGCAGGAGGCAGAGGTCACGAACGAAGACTTCGATTCCATAACGGAGGGCAAGGGTACGGACCTACTCACTCGACCAACCCCCTTCTCCTGCACACTGACATGGGTGCACAGGAAAGCTCTCGCCGACGGCGTCCCACCTCTTCAAGCTCATCCTCCCTCTCGAGCACAACCGCCCGCAGGACAAGGCCCACGGCGGCCGCGGCACGGGCAAAGCCAAGTCCCCGCCGCCGACCGTGTTCCTCCTCCACCCGTCGCAGCCGCTCTCGCACGTGGGCCGGCTGATCCTCGCCTCGCTCGCGCCCGCGACGCCCACGGTCTCGTTCCGGAGCGTGACCCCGCGCGGGTACACGATCGAGTGGTCGGACTCGACCGACGTCGCGGACTTCATCCGCGACGCCGCGCGCACGCGCCAGTTCACCGTCTGCCTCTCCGACCCCGCCGCCGCCCCGGGCGCGGCGCCGCACACGCAGATCGCGGTCGAGGTCCCCTCGTTCGCGGACCGCACGCGCTTCCTCCGCCGGCGCCTCGCCGCCGTCGAGGACGAGCTCGGGCGGATGGAGGCGCTGAAGCGCGCGTGCGACGCCGAGGCGCACCGCGGCGCGCGCCGCATGGCCGTCGGCGGCTTCGGCGTGCTCGTCGTGTACTGGGGCGCCGTCGCGCGCCTCACGTTCTGGGACTACGGCTGGGACGTCATGGAGCCGATCACGTACCTCTCCGGGCTGTCGACCGTGATCCTGGGTTACATGTGGTGCGTGCCCGCCCTCCGCACACGCGCACGCGCGCGCGCGCGCGCGTCTCTCTTGTGTGCGGACGGATGGTGTGGACGGTGCTGACTGTTTTTGTGTGCGCGTGCGTGCCAGGTTCTTGCTGAGGGGACGCGAAGTGTCGTACTCGTCCATACTGCATCACTCGGTGTCGGCGCGGCGCGAGGCGCTGTACAAGGCCCGGGGACTGGACATTGACCGCTGGATGGACCTCGTGAGCGAGGCCAAGAGCTTGAGGAAGGAGATCAGCAAGATTGCAGAGGACTACGACGAGCGCCGTTGGAAGGAGAGCGAGGAGGAGCGGGAGGCGCGCGAACGGGAGCAGAGCGAAGAGGTCGGGGACGCGAAGGAGGCGGAACGGGAGAACATTGTGCTGGTTAGGGACGAGAAGTCTTCATGATGCTATTACTGGACCAGAATACGATACCTGGACACGTAGAAGAGCCATGTCAGATCACTGAAAAGTTGACAGTGGCCAACAGCTGCATGTATCAGATTCTGGTCATGATGTCGGCGAACGAACAGCTACCGATCGCCTGCCAGCTGCCCTCAAACCAGTGTTTCGCAGGTCGAGCAATCTCTCTAACGCGGCCGAGACAGATGGAGGGGCCAATAGGGATCTAATACAGTACTATGAACACAGAATCCACGCCCGCAAGAGCAGATCGAACAACAACAGCGTATATTGCACATTTCCGCGCGCCACAGTACAAGCTGTAGCGGCGCGCGCGGATCCAGCGAGGCGCACCATTACGACGACGACGCCCCGCAGCCACGGTAGATCAGGAAGACAGATATGTAACGCCTGCCGAAGCACAAGAGGGCACAAGCAGGCAAACATAAACGAGAAACAGACGGGAGACGCGAGGGCGCGCTATGACTCGCCGCCAAGGCTCTCGCGCGCCTTCTTCTCCTTCTTCAGACGCTTGCGCTCGCGGCGCGCCTCCTCATCCTCGTCCTTGTCCTCGCTCTTCGCAGCCTTCTCCGCGGCCTTCTTTTCCTTCTTCAGGCGCTTGCGCTCCGCGCGCGCTGCCTCGTCCTCATCACCGCCCTCGGCCTCGACCGCCATCGAGACGTCGCCGTCCACGTCGGGGACATCCGACTTCCGCTTCCGCTTTTTCTCGGACTTCTCCTTGGACGGGCTCGCCTCCGCTGCTGCGGGCTCGGGCTGAGGTGCAGCGGGTGCTGGGGCCGCAGGTGTGGCTGAGGGGCCAGCGGCGGGTTGCTACATGCAAGAGTAAGTTCCTAGTGGACACATTCTTGGAATAGGCAACAGCACGTACGTCGCGGTTGTAGTCGACGTAGTCCTTGCTCCACTCTGCGGGGGTCACACCCTCGATCTTCTCGCCGTACTTGCCGAGCTTGCCCTCCTTAACCATCTTCTTCTTCTCCATAGCCTTGGGACCGAGACCCCACCGGCGTGGGTAGGTATCGCGCTCCATGATGCACCGCTTCACCTTCGCGACCACGCCGTGGTCGCATGTCGCGAGCTCCACGGTGGACATTTGCGCGATGGCAAGGGCAATCGCCTCACCTGAACGGAGGTCAACTCTACGTCAATAGTCACGACGCAGAAGGTGCGTACCCTTAGTAGTCATGAGGACAACTTCCTCATTCAATGAGATGTCGGCCTCATAGCGGAGGAGACCAGGAATCATCAACTTCGCGCCGTAGCAGACAGCGTTGACGGCGCTATCCTTTACCACGATGCGCTTGTAACCGACGAGTAAAGCTTCCAGTGGCCTGATTACGCGACGGAGATAAGACTCTGCACCGACCAGTCAGCAGATCGTTAAAAGCTGTCCATGAGGTACCCACCGTCACGAGTATTGTCGTACAAACACTGAGCATCGAGGACATCGTGCATGGTCACCATGTCGTCGTTTTCGCTCAGCGCACCACTGCGTACTCTGCGGAGCTCCTGCATGTGACCGCCAACGCCGAGAATAAGACCCAGGTGTACGCAAAGCGTACGAATGTATGTGCCAGCCTCGCAAGACACCCAGAAGACAGCGAGGTTGCGCTTTTCGTCGAACTCGAGTAGCTTAGACTCATAGATGGTACGGACACGGAGCTGACGTTTCACAGCCGAGATGAGAGGAGGACGTTGAAAGAGCGCGCCAGTGAGGGTCTGGATGGCGCGAGGGAGGGCGGTGGGCTCGGAAAGGGCGGAGTGAAGGCGGAGGACAGCGACATACTCCTTTCCTGTTCCATCACGGTTGGAATGTTGTTGCGCTGGGGAAGCTGGACCACGCACCTGCACCCTGCTGCGATTTCACCAGGCGAGTAGCGCGGTCAATGCAGACGATCAAGCAGCCAGTGACTTTGGGATCAAGAGTACCACTGTGACCCGTCTTTTCGACCCGGAGGATTCTCCGAATCCATGCGACAACTTCATGGGAGGACGGGTTCGAGGGCTTGTCCAGGTTAATAACACCAGACCTGCAAGACGTCAGAGACTGAATCAAGTTCAAAGCCAATTGTCCACTCACTTGACGTATGAATGGATGTCCCGCTTCAAAGGACTGCAACCCGCGGGAATGGGGGTGAAGTGTGCGGACCGGACAAGCAGCTTGTCGTAGTTTTTGAGGAGCAGCGGCCACTGCGAGGTGTCGAGCTTGGGCTGAGCATTTTCGGGCTTAATGGCATAGTCCCCGCTGAGCTGCGCAGACGCGACCTGGCCGCGCGAGAGAGAGGTGGAAGCCATGGCGAGCAGAGTTTTATGGGCGACGAGGGCAAGTCTCCAGTCCTTCCACCGTCGAGCTCAGGCCTGGTTCCAACTTTTGCATTCCCACGCCTGACAGGAAAGACGGGTTAGGGTTGGCTCGTCTACTCCCGGAATTTCGTTTTAGCGCGGTCGTCCCGGCCCGGTGAGAAAAAGGTGCCTGCCGTAGCGTGGGAAGGAACTTGATTGAACTGTACAGTTGCTCTCCGGGACGGGTTCAGTCGTCGAAGGTATCCCCAACCCCTCAAGACTCGTCGTCCCGCTGCCCGTCAAGATGGTTAGTTAGCCCCCAGTACCGCTTTGCTGAGTTACCTTCTCAGTAGGCTAACACTGGGTTTCCCTTATTCCTCTCTCCTGTGATGCTATAGCCCAAGGCCGCTACCAAAGTCTCCGCTGCGAAGCATAAGTTCGTCATTGACTACTCCCGTCCCGCAAGCGACGGTGTCTTTGACGGTGCGGCGTTCGAGAAGTTCTTGCACGACCGTATCAAGGTCGATGGCAAGACGGGCCAGCTTGGTGAGAACGTTAAGATCCACCGCGACGGTATGTCCTTACTTCCCACTGTTGTACCAGCTTCTCTAACATTTCAATGATCTAGGGGACACCAAGATCACCGTGACGTCCAACATTCCCCTTTCCAAGCGGTACCTCAAGTACCTCACCAAAAAGTTCCTCAAGAAGAACACCCTGCGTGACTGGATCCGGTATGTCACTCATAAGTATCAGGGTAGACCTCGCAACTCACAACCTTCCTTCAGCGTTGTTGCCTCGTCGAAGGACGTTTACCAGCTCCGCTTCTACAACATCCAGGCCGCGGATGATGAGGAGGAGGAGTAAGCGCCTCCTATCGTTCATGATAGTGTCCTGGCCCTCGTATGTTGTAGACTAGTATCATATGGTTTCTATGCATGCTGAGATCATATCTTCCAAGAGCCCGCGATGAGGCAGAGCGCACTGTATGCACTATTGACGTTGCACCAAGTTCTCCTGACGGAGAATGGCCATCCGTGACGCCACGCCCCCCGGGCTGCAAGCGCGTAATGCGTTGGTCTGACGTCCTCGGATCCCGCTCAGCGATCGCCGTAGAAATCGATGGGGACATCTCGTTCGTAGTCTGTCATTTCGGTTCGTCGGCTACATGCCGTTGGTGCAATGATACAATGGTGTTGTCTCCGGACGCGTCCGGGACGAAAATCGTGTTACAAAAGTGCAAGTGCAGCCCCGTATCTCCTCGTCAACCCATCCCTTCTGGAACCATCAACTCCTTCCTCCACACGAGTCCCCGCGGCGGGGGTGGAGGGAGGCGGCAACAGGCAGTCATAACGTGAAGTTGATAATTTACCCAAATAGGCGTTGGAAGTGTCATGAAGTCGTAACGGCAGCAGTGCAGAAGACCGGCGTAGGAATGCGAATGAGTCGCCGGGCTGTGCTCTTAGCGTGTGAAGTCTGAGACCAAGTGGTGCGTAAGACACGGATACACAAGCGGCACGAACCAAGGAATACACCTACCATCAACCACGCGAAATCGTAACTAAGTATGGTGGGATCTGGCGGGCGTTCGCTATGCGATGACGCATCCAGTCGGGGCACTGCTCGAGCCGGTTTGCTCCTCGTCGGCGAAGACGCCCCCTGCGGGTTCCTCGATGGGTACGGGGGGCGCAATGGTGAAGAAAGCGTCCATGTCTGCGCGGGATGACGGGGTTGTGGGTGCGTAGACGCTAGTGAGCCGAGGCCCAGGGCAGTATAGTCGGGGAGTGGACTGTGCGGGATGTGGCAAGGGCTGTCGATCATCGCGTTGCCCACATCCCGCGTTTTATAGATGCTGCCCGACAGTGAAATCGTGCTCCGCACTAGAACGAGACCAGTGAGCCATGGTGTGGACAACTCGTCGGGCGATTCGAGAGGCGCCGAGATGGGCTGGCGAGCAAGACAATAAGGATGACAATAAGACGAGAGACCGCGGACGCCACGCCGGGGAGGCTGATCAATGTCCGCGGACTAGCAGCCGCCCACGACGTGTTGTCTGAACAAAGTCATGGGTGCGAGTCCGCTATCGCAGTCGTTTCATCTGTCTTCCCCCTGCGCCTCAAGGCATCGCGGACCGCATTCTGTCGATAAGTATGGCAGAGTGAGCGTCCGGATGCGTCAGATTCTGGAGTATAGCAGCTACAGATAATGCGTAGAGATACAACTTGTCATCGTCTATTGTTGATCACCAACGTCACGCCGTCCTGGAGTTGCGGTGGCTGCTCCGGCCGTACCTTGCCCAGGATCATCATCGCGACCTCGTCCCAACGCAACTGGGACTCGGTCAGCGGGCGCGTGCGGAACTGTGTCGCGAGGATGGCGCCCAGATTGTTCCGCAGGAGCTTGAGCGCGATGCTGACCTTAGGTTGGATGCGGAACCGGACCTTACGGTCGATCGCCGCAGTATCCGCCATAAGCTGGGAGACATGCTACATGAGGCATGAGCCACACAATAAGGAGGCCGTAAGATCTCACCTTGAACTCCGCGTCACCACACAGAAGCAGCAGAGCCATGTCTTCCACGGGACCGGTCTCCCACGCGTACAGCTTCTTCGAATGCCTTATGATATATGTGAGCATTGACATCTGTAAAGCGCATGTTTTGCGCTCACATGAGGGTGAAGTAACAAAGGTGGTTCACTCCGAAGTCGGCGAGACGGCGCTTGAAGTTCACGGACGACGGGTGGAATGCGGCCGGCTGGTTGTTCGTAATCGTCCTCATCTCGCCCTTGAGCGCGTCCACGGAGAGAATCTTCGGGTACAGACCGGCTGCGAGGGCGGCGTTGACCATCGCAGCATTGCCGGAATTAACATCCAGGTCCGTTGGGACCATAACAAAGCGGGTCTTGCTCCGACCATACCGTGCCCTGTATTTTTGTGAGCAGGGAGCGCTGATACAAACGAGATAGCGGGCAGGCGCACCTGCTCAATTCTCGAATGAACGCACGGTCCACGTGGATGAAGGAGGAATCCACGAGATAACCCAGGAATTGCTGCCGCAATTCTTCGATCTGTTGAAGGTTCTGCACGCAACGTGAGCTTCCAACAACCAAGACAGAATGCGGATGAACTCACCTGATGGCTGAGGTAGTTCGACTTGCAGAACTTGCGAGCGACGCCGTTCCCGCACGCACGCCTCCAACTGGCGAACGCGTTGTGGAGCGTCAGAAAATCAGAGTTCTCTGCTTTTGGCATCAGCGATATATTCTGATACTGGTTCACATTAACGAGGCGCGTACCGATGCGGAACGAGAGCTTCGCTTTCTCCGCCTCCTGTTCGAGACCGAGCGGCGTCAAGAACGGTGACTTGGAGTTGAGAGTCGCGGCGATGGTCAGGGCGGGGTCAAGGCAGCGGAACAGCGTCGCAATGAGCAGGAACTTCCCGAGATGTACGTCGGTCGGAAGCTGGCTGAGCAGCCTGCCCATGGGTGTGATCTCCTCGCTTGGCGTCAACGCGCGAACCTATACCGGCGGTGAGCATTCCTGTAGCATTGTATCGGTGATATACGCACTTCGACGAGGGCGGAGACGGCTCTCTGGACATTGATGGCGAGCGGTGGGTCCAGGGCACGAGAAAGAACGTCCTCGATGGACGTGCCCAGGTTCACCTTCATGATCTTGATACGCAAGGCAAGGTCGCTCAAGCTCAGCCGCATGATCTCCGGATCGGGGTGGGCCGCCATCTGCACACAATATCAGCGAATCTTTCTTCTCTACACACAGCGCGATCCCAACTGACCTTGGTGTCATGGCGAGCCTTGGTGAAGAGGTGGAAGCACAGCCCCGACTGCACACGACCGGCGCGACCACGCCTCTGGGCAGCGTTGCTTCTGGCGATGAAGGTCTCAACGAGGCGGCTGATCTGTCGCTTCTCGTCAAAGCGCATCTCGCGATGCTTGCCCGTGTCAATGACGCATGTGATGTCGGGGATGGTGATACCGGTCTCAGCGATGTTCGTAGCTGTATACGAGCAACCAACGCTTCAGCACCTAATCAAGGCGCTGTGAAGCTGGGACTGACCGATTACAATCTTCCTCACGCCTGGTGGAGGTATGTCGAACACAGCTCCCTGCTGGTCGCTAGATATGGTAGAGTGCAAGGGATAGAGCCGGAAGCGCTCCTCAGCGCCAAACGAACGGTGCTCGGTAAGGATATCGTTCAGGCGCCGGATCTCGCCCATACCGGGCATGAAGATCAGGATAGCGGAGGAGTATGCCTCATAATCCGCGTCCTCGAAGCAAATCTTCTCCAGTAGGCGGACGATGAGGTCGTACGGGATCAGACGCTCGTCCAGGAGGTTGACAGTGGAGATCGTCTCTTGAGAGTAGCGCTTCTCCAGCGTGACGTTTTCCTGTTGAGCGACGTCGTCGTCATCATCGTCTCCCGCCGCAGTGTCTTCCGTCCACTCTAGCCGCGCCTTGTTCTTGTAGAACTTGTCCTTGCCTAGTAACAAGTCAGAAGATCACAACCATAGTGGGTAGCACGCATAACTGGCAAGTATACCTACCTCTTCGAGCATACGGAGACCCCTCAGTGACCTTCCATCGTGTGAACTCGACCGCATCCTCAAGGAAACGGACATCGACAGGGAACGTGCGCCCAGGTACCGAGAGGACCGGACAACCTCCGAAGTAGTTAGATATCTTCTCCGCCTCCAGCGTGGCCGACATGAGGACGATCCTAGCATGAGAAATTGAGCAGGCTGCAATGACCGCAAGCAGTATCAACCTACTTCAGGTCAGGTCGCTGAAGCAACAAGGACTTCAGCACGATGAGCAGGAAATCAGACTCGATGGTGCGCTCGTGGACCTCATCAATGATGATATGCTACAGAAGCAATTGCTCGTCAGCAGATGGCTTGTAGCACTTAGTGGTCGCACATACCGTGATCTCGTCAAACGCAGTACCCTGACCGCCCTGACCCGACCCACCCTCGAGCATACGCAGCGCGATACCGTTCGTGACGTACGCAAGGCGGGTGCGCCGGTTGAGGTTGCTCTCCAAACGAATGGCATACCCGACCAGCGAGTTCCCTGTGCCGACGGCACCCGCGGGCTCACCGAGCTCGCGCGACACGCGCTGGGCAAGGGAGATTGCGGATATACGGCGTGGCTCCGTGCAGTATATCTTGCAGTGCCGTCCCTTCAGCAGCTGGTCCTCCAGGATGAACGCGGGGACTTGTGTAGATTTACCGCTGATATCATGGTCAGTATAGGGACAAGAACACATGGCTTGGCTCAGTTCGGTCGTACCATCCAGTCTCTCCACTCAGCACCAGAATCTGTGACATTTCCAGTAAGGAGAGAAGGTCTTGCTTGTACTGAGCCATCGGCAGCTGGTTCCGTTGCCTCTGGATCATCCCGTCAGTGACCTGTATAAGGGCTTGATGTGCATGGAGGTACATACAAGCATCTCTTGATATGCAGGACTAGCCTGCCGAGCCTCAAACTCAGCCATGATCTGCTCCGGAAGAACCTCGTTACTGTAATCAGTCTGACGGCCATAGCTCTGGTCCCTCGCCTCCGTGGGCTGACGGGAGGGGCGGCCGCTGGACTGTAAGAAGGTCAGCATATAGTTTCCTAGTACGTCCTACAAGCATCACTCGCCTTCTCTGAGCGAGAAAGCTTCGGTGACAAGATCTCCCTTAGCTTCGCCCACACTGCACGGTTGGTAACATCATCATCAACCCGCCGCTTCTGCTCCAGCTCGTCCCACAAATCTCGGAATATGGGGGGCAACAAACGGAAGGAGGTTTGGCTGCCTGTAGCAGTGCCGCCTGCAGCAAAGCCCTCAGAGCTGGGGAACGTCAGCGCGTGTAGGGCGACGGTCGCCACATAGTGCTCGGCCTGGATTATGTCATGACAGGCCACGTCGTCCATAGACCACGACTGCGTCCTACCGCCATCCCAACGGATCTCGAGGGAAGCACGTTTCGCACGACTGTGTCCGGAGATGTTGTTGAAGGAAATGACAGCGTATCTGTCCGCCTTGCGCACGTTCTCCGTCAACAGGACCTTGGGCGTACGTCCAGACCAGTGCTTGGGGAGGGCCATGTCGCGCACAGGGATTGTCACTCCCTTTTCCGTAGTCTCCGTCTCTGGCATCTGCTCCAGCAGCTCGAACATGCCGCCAGGAGACTCATCGTTGTCCTCAAAGACGTCCGTCGTGGAGACAGAGGTGACGCTCTCCGCACGCGAAGGGGGTTCCTTGATCTTCTTGCGAGGAGGCGTCTGGGGCGGAGTTGGGGCCGCTGTACCGCGTAGCTTGGACTGCAAGGCGGAGGTCTCCACCTTGCTGCGCTCCGCTGCAAACATGGCCTCGGCTTCCCGATGATCGAAGAGGTAATCCTCCTGGACCTCCTTCAGACGACGCTGAAGCTCTTGGAGGAACGCAGCATCCGCCGTCTCCTCCGCGTGCCTGTACGTGGTCAAGTCCATGATCCGTAGCTTCAGCCGCACAAACTCGTCGTTCGGGTCGTCCACGGGGGACCATCGAGCACTTCCCGAAGGACCCTTACTCGAGGATGGCGTCGCACTGCCACCTGTGGTGTCTGTGCGTGAATCACGGGAAGGCAAGTCGGCGGCTTTTCTCCCGGGGACGAACGCAGGTGCACTGGCGTCCAACCTGGATTTGATGCCGGGACTCGGAGGAGTGGACGATGATACAGACGACTCTGCCCGCAAGTGTGCTGACCGAGCCGTTCTGGGCGTCTTGGGCGTCTTGGGAGTCATTGGTGTCCTCGGTTCAACCAATTCTGCAAGCAATGTAGCATGCAAGGCTCTCTCCAACAAGAAGTACCGTGAACCGACCTTGGTTAACTCCAAGTTCATCTTCGTTGCAGTGCAAGTGGAGCTGAAGGCTAGTTTGTGAGCTGTTACTGTCCCAGAGCTGTAAGCATACCCATTCAACGGCCTCGTCCAAATCAACACCAGGAATCGCTCGCAAGCATTCCTCCACGCGCGCGTGATTGAAGCCGAGTCGTCTGAGCACACCGAACGTAATAGCTAGTCGTACAAGGGCCTTGTCTTCCGGCTCGTCGATGGACTTGGACGCTGCCAGGAACCATTAATATGCATTTATGCGGCTGATTGCGTATCAACATACATTCGGAACTCTCGTACTCGAGCGCGAGGTCCAAGATGCGTTCAACGTAGGTGCTGTCCAAGTCAAGGCGAAGCAGCGATTCAGAGAATCGGCGGTCCTGCTCGATGGCCTATGGTACAATTGTAGCTCGCCTTCTCGTGGAGATGGCTCTAAATGCTAACCTTGACCGTCCTGACAATCTCCTTCTCCACCTTATCCTGGAACTTGTCGATCAAGCTCTGGAGAGACTGATCCTCATCACTCAAAACAGTACACTCGCTGGGCTTTGACGATTGACTAGAGGCATCGGTGCCGTTTGGCTGATCAGTGGAGGAGACGGGGGATTCACTGGGAAGGGTGTCCTCTGGTTCCTTGGGCACTTCAACGACCTTCTTGGGTACCGAGGTCGTAGCAAAGCCCCGTGCGACGGGCTTGAGCTGAGTTTTCTTCTTCTTGGGCGCCATACCGGCAGATTAATGACAGCGGCGAGAAACGCCTGCTGAGATAATGTACAGCGTCCGCAGAGAATGCTCCCAATCCAGACTCAAGTAAGAGGACTTGGTGCAAGCCGGAGTGTAGGTACCGTTGCGGTTGTCTGAGTCACGGAGAGAGCCGAGCAGGCAAGGCAGTATATGCGCGTGAAGCGCGAGCTGTTCAAACAGAGAGACGAGAGCTGACCCCAGGCGTGCAACTCTTGTGGATAAATAGAGAGAGCAGGAGTGCGTGAAGAAACATGTATGTTCGCCGTGCGGTTGCGAGACGGTGGCAGTCAGGCGAGTCGGAGGAGGTGCGCGGCGGCGGATGCGCTCAACGGCCGCGGCCCAAAATCTGATTGCGGATCTGGGCGTGATCGTTGCCTGCAAAGTGTGCTGACGTAACCGAGGCTTTCATTGATGCCCGCCTCTGCTTCTCCGGGTCGGGTGTCCGCCTCCCGCGAGGCTCTGTCGGACACTGAGTCGCTCTCCCCGTGTCCATCGTCTTGCTCCCCGCCGCCACCATCGCAGACGATGTCGCACTCAGCGTCGGCACCGACGCCGTCCGTCGAACACTGGCACCGCGTCGACCCCACCGCAGGCCCGATCCAGCTCTCGAAGACGCACCCCAACATCGTCAACTACGCCATTTCTGCCGGCGGCGTCCTCCTCGGCCTTGCCCTCATCGGTGGTTTCGCCCTCTTCGTACGCTGTAACAAGAAACGTCGCAAGCACCGTGTGCTCGAGGCTCAGATTGACGCTCGCATCAACGACCACGCCCTTCCGCGCGTGCTAGCCAGCCGCGCCAGTTCGTTCGCCAAGGACATGTCTACTTGCCCCAGGGATCAAGCCATGGGCCACCCGCTGCCTCTTTTGACTGCCAGCCGTCTTGCTAGTGTCAGCTCTAGCTCGGTGACTCTCCCTCGCGTTCGCGCTCGTGCAACCTGCATTCGCGCGTCTGATCAGCGTGTGCCTTGTGGATGTTCCGAGTGCCTACTCGGTCGCCCGGGGGCTCTGATGGATCCCCCTGCAAACACTGGGCCGTATGCTCCTTCTATCGCTCGGGCCCCATCGGTCACTCGCTCTATGTCTCGGTCTCGGTCTCCTAGTCCTCGTCCGACTGTCCGCTACTCCCCTGCAGGCTCGCGCTTCCCTCGTGCTTCCGGTGTTGGCGCAGACTCTCCTCGGGCGACGCCTGGCCGCGGAACAGCGAATGGCACGCCTCGTACAGGCCGGTCACCAGCGACCACTCCTCGGACGCGTGCCCACAACGACGAGAACGCGCACCGCGCCGCCGCCATCCGCACTAACCCGGTTGTACCTCGCGGGGACTTCTCCCCACGCGAGTGGGATGCTTGGGCTTCGGCGGCGGCGGCGTCCCACCATGTCGGCATGGGCATCATGACCGCGACCAGCACTGGCACGCTCGGCTGTCCTTCTCCTGCCACACCTTCTCTGGGTTTCTCGAGCCCCAAGACTCAGGCGGCTATCGGCAACACCTACGGTTCTCCAGTTCTCTCGGACGACGCGGGTGCGACGGTCCTCGCCACCCCTCCCCCTCACCTTTCCCTCGGGTCTATGGGCTCTCTCGGTCTTGCTGGTGGCACTTTCACCAGGAGTGCGACGGGCTCCAGCTTTGGCTCCACCGGCGGCCGGTCTATAACTCAAGGCGCGCTCTCCTCGCTCGACAACGCGTACCACGTCGGTTACCTGGGCCCTTGCGGCGACTCTAGCGGCAACAAGAGCTTGGACCTCACGCACGTCCAGCTCTCACCGCTCACTGGCTCAGAGTCCGGCGACGCGTTCGTTTCTCCTCGGGGCTCTCCTCATCTTGGACAGCAAGCTCATGTCAGCTCGGTCCCAGCCGCATCCAAGGCCACGGAAGTGCGCGGCGACCTGCAGACGCATGGCAGCGCCGGCAGCCAGGAGAAGTGGTTCACTGAGGTCGACTGGTTCGCCGACGACGGTCCCCTCGGGCAGGCTTATTGTGAACCGTCTGACCCCGCTTCTTCCTCGGTGTACCCCTCCGAACCCCAATCGTACGGCGGATATACCGACCATGCTGGTTACGAAGTTGCGGTTTGAAGTGTGTCTTTGGTTTGATTTGTGATATCCCTCCACGCGCCCATCCCCATTTGCCATAGGTTTTAGTTCCTGCGATACTTGCCCTCCACCCATCTGTTCTCATATACCACGATGTAATACCCATATATATGCGATACCCATGTCCCCATTACATAACTTTGCACGATATACACACAGACCTACACCAAGCCAGAGTTCACCATCACCAGACTTGCAAAAATTCTGGACGGCCCGCCCACGGCTCGATGATCCTGCCTGCACAACCGTGCATCGTGACTGGTGCAATATACAAGAATACACGTCATAAGGTGCCATAAAGTAAGAGTACATAACGATGAAGGGGGAACCGGGTCTAGGTCGCGATACAATAACGAGCAACGAGAGCACTGGCAGATCTGGCGGACGGGTGAGATAGGCTTAGAGCAACAAACATACACTATAGGAGCCTTGAGACATGTAACACAGGAACTTGGTCGAGACGGATCAATAAGCGTTCTCGTTTGGTAGCACCGATGGGCCGCTTCACGAGCCAGCGTCGCCAGAGGCGGCGGCAGCAGCAGCGGCTCCCCTCCCCCGACCGCGGCCTCGTCCTCGACCGCCCCGCCCGCCACCTCTGGAACCGCCCCGCCCTCGCCGGCCCCTCCCCCGTGGCGCGGGCGTGACAGGCGCGCTCTCGTCGTCGTTCTCGTCCTGAGCGCCGCCCTTCCCGGCCTGCCCGGACGACTGCCCGAAGAACTCGTCTCCCTCCTCGTTCCACAGGTCCTGCATGGACGACTCGGCGCCGACCGGCTTCTTGCCCGCGGCCTTCACGGACGTGCCATCGCCGCCGCTGTTGTTGGCGTCGAGGTTCGCGAGCTGGTCTTCGGTGAGGAGCAGCTGTACGATCTCGCTCGGCTTGGTGACGTCGGTGAACGTCTTGTTGCCGACGACGATATCTTGGACCTAAAGAGGCGGTAAGGCCATGCTAGAAGGCACATGCAGGGAAGCATCACTTACGTCTTTCTTGACCCTGGCTAGTTGGACGATCCGCTCGTCGATCGTGCCCCTGGTGATGAGTCGGTACACAGTGACCTGGCGCGTCTGGCCGAGTCGATGGGCACGGTCCATAGCCTGAGCATCGTTCGAGGGATTCCAGTCGTGGTCGTAGAAGATGACGGTGTCTGCAGCGGTCAGGTTGATACCTAGACCACCCGCACGGGTACTGAGGATGAAAATGAAGATATCCGGCCTACCCCTCTTGTGAACACCAACGTTCCTGTCATTCTACGAGGAGACATACCTTGTCTGCCATTCCATGACCATATCACGACGGTCCTCCAGCTTCGACGAACCGTCCAGACGAAGGTACTTGTACTGGCGATAGATGAGGTACTCCTCCATGAGGTCCATCATCCGGGTCATCTGGAAATAGATCAGGCAGCGATGGTCGCCCGCCTTCAGTTCCTGGAGCAACGCGTCCAGCCGTGCGAGCTTGCCAGAGTCGTAGATGAGCCGCTTCGCTTCCGGCACCTGCATGGGCGCCAGGGGCAGTTGGCTCTTGGGAGAGTTGCCAATGATACCTGTGGGAGGGACGCTGCCCACTTCCTCCTGATACGCCGAAGTGGCGGGTTGCGACTCCCACATATGATGGGGGAGACCGTACAGCGCGAGCGACTCCTCGGGGGCCTCAAGTATTTGCGTTTGTCGCTCCACGAACGTCCTGTCAGCACTGTACACGCTGATGGGCGGCGCAAGGGCGGGAGGGATAAACCATCGCAGCTCTTCACGAGACAAACAGGAGGTGGACCATGCGGTCGATGAAATCCCATGCGGGCTCGGTAGTTCTTGAGGAATATCGAGGCTCATGAGGCGAGCCAGAGGAGAGAAGGTGTATGGATTGGAGATGGAATGGGCGACGAAGAATGGATCCCTATCAAACGGTCAGCTATCGATCTGATTTGGTATGCATGAGACGCACTCTTTGAACGGCTCGAACTCAGCCCACCGCTGCTCCAGCTGCACGGCCTTGAGCTGCCGAGCGAATGTTGGCAAGTTGTGGATGGCACTGGCTTCGCTGGGGGACATGTCGACGAATTTGAGGAAGGCGAACGCGGATTGCTCTGCCCACATAGTGAGCAAGTGGATGGGTTTGCAGCACGATCTATACGCACCATCCTCATTCAGCGAGCGGCTGATTGCGTCGGTGGACCAGATGTTCATCATCCTCGCCAGCGGGCCATCGCCCGTGCGCATAAAAGAGTCCTCGGTGGGCACGTCCAAAAGACCGCCATCCTCATAGAACAGCTTGGGTATCGTGTACTCGATCGGGTTGCGCGTCGAGTACGGAAGCTGCACAAAGTCGCCTTCGCGATTGAGCGGACCAGACCGGCCGAACTCGGAGAACGAGAACGGCGCGACGACATCGGCACGCTCGAACAGTTCTGGATGGTTGCAGACCTTCCTGAACTGCATGACGAGGTTCATGAGCGAGCGCGCAGAGTCGGCATCTCCCAGGTTTGCGGCCTTCTCCAGTAGGTCCTGCACAGAGACGTTCGCCAGAAGCGCCTTGTACAACGACCGCTGCCGCGCGCTAAGCTCCACGTAGATGTCCTTCTCGATCTAGGTTGACGACAGCATGAGCTCGTTGTGGTGAAATGAATATCATCATGATTTGTACCTTGTCGCTGAGCTCGTTTTGAACGTGCCGCTTCACACGACGGAGCATGAAAGGCTTCAGGATCATGTGCAGACGACGCAACTGGTGCTCGTTCAACTTGCTGCCTTTGTTTTCCGCGGCGTTCTCGATGTCCTTCGAGAACCACTCGTTGAACTCGTCATGGGAGTCGAACAGACTAGGCATGATGAAGTGCAGCAACGCCCATAGTTCTGCCAACATAGTCAATCACAGTCTCATTGTCAGATGACAAGATGAGGGTTACCCTGCATAGAGTTCTGGATCGGAGTACCAGTGAGCAGCAAGCGATTACGGCACTGGAAGCCAAGTAGGGTCTTCCACCGAGCACTGGACGAGTTCTTGATGTTCTGCGCTTCATCCAGAATCATGTACTGCCATTTGACCCGCTGGAAGTGCTGTTGGTCTTGGATGATCTATTCTCGTCGTTACCAAATCGTTGACCTGTAGTTGCGAAGATGCACGGCGTCACTCACCAGCTGGTAGCTCGTGATGAGAACATGGAACGGAGCATTCTGGTCGTAGCTGATCTCCTTCTTGCTCCAGAACTTGCGCAGAGTCGCACGATCCTTCGGGTTACCCCAGTACGGCAGCGCCTTCAGCTTCGGGACGAACCGAGTGATCTCCTGTTGCCAGTTGTGCAGTGTTGAGGCGGGGGAGACCACTAGGAACGGCCCCCAGATGTCGTGCGTTTCCGCGAGATAGGCCAGTAGAGAGATGGATTGTACAGTCTTTCGTCTCGGGTGAGCTGATACACTGACGATGCAATGGGTGTGAGCACGAACCTTTCCGAGACCCATCTCGTCAGCCAGAATGCCGTTGATGCCCTGCTCGTACAGAGTAGCAAGCCAGTTCAGACCTTTGATCTGGTACTCCTTCAAGGTCGCCATGAGCATCTTCGGCTGAGCGATAGTCAGCTCGCCGGTGAGTGAGGTCGGGTTCTGGAAGTTCAGCTCGTCCGAGTCCACTAGTAACTCCATGTCAGCATTCTGACAGACGGTTATGGGGAAGTTGGCACGTACAATCAACCAAGGGAGTGCCAGTGTTCTGACCCTCGACAGTCTCCTCTGCGTGTATATGCGCCTGACGCTTGGCGAGCTTGAGGGCTTCGTTGGTTTTCCGCTCCAGAGCGGCTTGGGTATCGAAGTCCTGCGCCTTCTTCTTCGCCATGGCGATGGCGGCTTGCGCGTTGTGAGCAGCATGCCGATGCATGTTCGTCTCGTCCTCTGTCAATACTGGTCAGTCCGGTATACTAGTTGATTGCTATACATCCAACACTCGCCATCGTCGAAGTCGATATCCTGCAAGTTGTCGGTCTCCCCTCCTTCTGTAATGGTGGCCCCTACCGGTACCTGCGCCTGTGAAGCGTCGGCGCCCTCCAGCTCGGCCGCTACAAAGTTGCAGTTAGCTACCTAAGATGTTCGGCACAATTGTTGAGACACCAACTCTTGAGCTTGTTCCCGACGAAATGGCTGTATAGCTCGGTCTGGCTGATCAGGAACTCCAGCTTCCGGGCCTGCCGTGCAGCCTCGCGTTTCTCCTCCTCGATCTTCGCGCGGTCGATCGCCTCCTTCTGCTCACGTCGCCGCACGTCGCGCTCCTCCTTCTCGTTCTTCTTCCAGAACACCATCATCTCCCTCATCAGCCTCTTGGCCTTGGCCTGCACGTCCTTGGTCGCCTTCGCGGTCTTGAGGAACGGCCGGCGGGCCTGGATGGACGACAGCGTGGCAAGACGGCTCAGCTGCTGCCGCCTGGTCTGATAGCCTGCTACATGGTACTTGTACACCTGAAAGACCAAAGTGTCAGTAATTGGGGTGAAAACTGCCCATGAGGAATGCAGACCTTTGCCACATCTCGCCTGGCGATGTTCATCCAAACCTTACGCTGGGCCTCCTCAAGGGTCTTGACCCGCTTCATCATTGCCGCGTCATCCACCTTCCGCGCCTTTTTGAGAGGCGGTATGGCCTCGTCCAACTCGTACACAGTGGCGGAGATGTTCGTGAGTGCCGGAGACGCTGGCCGCGAGCCAACCGGCGTGACATCACCCGACACCGACGCAGCGGCAGACCCGACTCCGAGGAGCTCCTGGGTCTGCGGAGGGAGCGTGTCGAGCTTCTTCCGTGGGCCCAGCTTTTTGCGGGCCCGGGGTGTGGCAGACGCGCTGTCCACGCTCTGTTCCCGCTGCTTGCCCCTCCCCTTGCCCTTCGCGTTGGCGAGGAGTTTGTGCGCGGGAGATACGCCCACAGCCGACAGCGGCTCGTCAGCGAGAGACCGCTCGTCCCCATCCGCGCCCTCCTTTTCCACCCGCCGCTTCTTTTGTGGAGGTCGCATAGCGCTGATGGGTATGTCGAGGTCGCTGTCACTGTCTGAAGGAGCCACCGCATTTATGCGCTTGGCGACCTCCTTGCCCTTGCCCTTCCTTCGACTGCTGATAGACGACTCTTCGTGGTCGTGTCCGTTCTCGTGTCCCACAAAGGCGACACCATCGGAGTGGAAATCTGGATGACCGAGGTCGAACCCGTCTGAGACGGACGGCGACGGGGCGCGCATCTTGTGCATGAGCTCCTCGTCCACGGGCGGCGGCGGCGGGAGAGGTGGAGGAGGGGGCGGTATTCGTGCCAGCCTGTCCCTGTAATGGTGGGACATTCGGTACGCGGTGATCGAGTCGCGTTCCTGGTATACAGGCGCATTGAGGTCCTGATCGGTATATATGCGCGGCTCGACACTCACTATGATCCACTGAGAGAACCAGAGGTCAACCTGCTTCTGCCGCTTGTGCGTCTCTACCATGTAGTTGCCCAGCTCGTCCCACCACAGCTCCTGGCAGTCCTCCAGGTCGGACGAGATCCTCGTGTCTTCCTCTGCAGACTCTGGAGGGTCCTCCACCGGGGTATCGTCCACGACCTCCGACACCGGAGTCTGGTTGCGGTGCTGTTGACGCGTCCGTGGCGCATTCCGGCGCAGCTGCTGTGGTAGCATACTCGGTTGAAGAAACGGATGCGAGGAGGGCAGCAGGCATTACTCACGCGTTTCTGGCCCGGAGGCTGATAGTCCTCATCGTCGTCCGGCAGTTTCCTCTTTCTCCGGCCACTGCCTGGGCCCTCAACCGATCCTTCCTTCTGTGGCATCCCAACTGGCGTTCCGTTGGACGCGCGCGGAGAAGGCGTCGCACTCTCCTCTTGCTCGGCGTAGTACGAGCTGCTCGGTCCAGACGGAATGTCGTCAGCCTGTAGCCTATCGCCATTGTGCTGTTCCCATCCGGGAGGACTGTGATACCCAGCTGGCTGCCGCTGGTAGGAGTAGTCGCGCGAGAGCTGTGGCTGCTCGGCATCGCGAACGGCCGAGCGGGAGCGTGGTTCGCGTTGCGGCTGTAGCCCAGGGGAAAACGGCGCAGGGGCGTGCGCAGGCTGAGGTGCCACGAGCACAGAGCCACCGTTGGTGGATGGAGACTGAGACGCGAGCCCGGGCAAGTATGGCGGGGGATCTTCGTTGAGGATTTGTCGGAGGGACATTGTCGTGGGGGGAGGTGGGCGACGTGGTGCAGGCAAGGGGTCCTCGCAATGATAAATAGGATTGGTTCGGCGCACTGGACAGCGAACGAAGCGCCCAGAGATGCCACACGAGAGACAACAAGCTGTGAGGGAATGAGTCCCGTGCGTGTGTGTTTGCGTGCGCTGGCGGTGGTGGTCGGTAGTACGTGCGCAGGTGCTGGCGATTGTCGTGAGGGCGGCCTGGGGGAGTGGGAGAGAGAGCTGGGGAGGAATGATGCAGCTGCACGGCCGGGCCCGAACAGCTACGGCTTAGCCGCAATTTGCCCAGCGACCCCGAGCACGTCTCATAGGATTCCGTGCTGCTACAAATATGTCCATTGCCTCTTTTGGCGCCCCCTCCCGAGTCCCCGCCACTTCTCTCCCCCACCGTGTCACACGTCCTCTGTCACACCCCCTCACACTCGCACCGTCCGCGGCTCGGGAATTCGGTGTTGCGCCTACGGCGAATGGTACAGTAACACTACTAGCAACAGCAGCGAGCAGCGACATCGCCTGTGGAACAATCAAGTCCGTCCGTTTCGCCGGCCGTCCCACACGATCCGCCCATCTCGTCAGATCCCCGCCAATCGTCTTTGTCACATCGTACACGTCGGCGTTATATGCGAGGCGGACATGACAAACCTCTCCCTTCACGCCTCGTCGGGGTGCAACATCAGCTCCGGCCGGACCTTCTGGTCAAACTCCTCAGGAGTCAGGAAGCCCAGCGCAACAGTCGCCTCCTTCAACGTCGTGCCCTCCTTGTGTGCCTTCTTCGCGCACTTGGCAACGTCTGCGTGAAACCATTAGGCACGAGGAACCAACGTGTGGACGACAACAAACACGTACTGTCGTAACCAAGGTGGCTATTGAGGATCGTCGCCAACATGAGCGACTCGTGAAGCAGCGTGTTGATCCGCTTCTCGTTCGCCTTGATGCCCACAACGCAGTTCTTTGTGAACGAGCGCGACGCTATCGCTAGCATCAGTACCAAAGTCATGCGCGAGCGAGCAGCAGGCAACTCACCATCCGAGAGTAAACGAATGCTCTGGAGTACGTTCTTGATGATCACGGGCTTGAACACGTTCAACTATCCAAAAGTCATTATATGTTCTTATCACCGCAACAAGTCAACGCCACGAACCTCAAACTGACCGCTAGCGCCCGCGACGCTGACAACGGTCTGGTTGCCCAGAACCTGCGCGCAGACCATCGTCATTGCCTCGCACTGGGTCGGGTTGACCTTGCCGGGCATGATACTGCTACCAGGCTCGTTCTCGGGAAGCTGGAGCTCCCCAAGGCCGCAACGGGGGCCAGAGCCAAGGTACCTGATGTCGTTGGCGATCTTCATGAGAGAGCACGCCACGGTGTTGAGGGCACCATGTGCCTCAACGAGTGCATCGTGCGACGCAAGCGCCTCGAACTGCACAACGACATGAGAAAGGACGCATTTGGGCATAGGTACCGGTAGGTTGCTTACCTTGTTCGGGGCAGTCTTGAACTCAATACCCGTGAGCTTCGATATCTCAGCGGCAACCTTGACATCGAAGCCCTTCTTAGTGTTCAGGCCCTGGAAATACGGTCAGCAAGATGGCATGGCAGATGGGAAAACAAGAATCTCACAGTCCCAACGGCCGTACCACCCTGCGCAAGAAGGCTCAGGCGGGGAAGAGTGTCCTTGACGCGCTCAATGCCGTTCGTCAACTGCTGGACGTATCCGCTGAACTCCTGGCCAAGGGTTAGAGGCGTCGCGTCCTGCAAGTGCGTGCGGCCGATCTTGATGATGTGATCGAACTCCTTCGCCTTCGCATCGAGGGCGTCACGGAGCTCGGTGAGCGCAGGGAGCAGCGAACGGTGGATCTCGGTGACAGCAGCGACGTGCATCGCGGTAGGGAACCTGAGGAGATCAATGAAGTGCTCAACTGGACTTTGTGGAACCGACGTACGTGTCGTTACTGCTCTGGCTCATGTTGACATGGTCGTTTGGGTGCACGGGCTTCTTGGAGCCACGCTCACCACCGAGGATCTCAATCGCGCGGTTCGAGATGACCTGATCCGTTGTCAGCTGGGACTTCGGAGCACAGACGATGGGAGATCTGCGAACCTCATTTGCGTTCATGTTACTCTGGGTGCCACTGCCAGTCTGGAAGACTACTAGGGGGAACTCGCCCACCAGCTTGCCGGAGATGACCTGTTGCCCCAATGAGCTCACCGATGCAAAATCCCGATCATTTCAAACGCACCTCATCTGCGGCCTGCTGGATCGCCTGGGCGACCTTAGGATCCAAGCCATAGGTAGCATTCACGATCGAGGCGGCCTTCTTGAGCACACCGAAAGCCTTGATGAGAGGCTCTGGGAGGCGCTCGGTGGGACCGCCGATGTCGAAGTTCTGCAGTGACCTGCGCACCGCTCAATATCAGATTGGTGGTTGTGGATTGAAGCTAATTCCACGCACCGCTGCGTCTGTGCTCCCCAGTAGCGGTCTGCCGGGACCTGGAGCTCACCGAAAGTGTCTCGCTCGATACGGTACTTCTGCTCCTACACGCCGCGGACCTAGTCAGTCCAGCGCGACTCCGTGATTTAGTAGAGAGCCACTAACCATGGCGACAGATGAAGAAGAGAACAAACGCGTCGCAGGGGCGCGCGAGGACTCGAGCTATACATATGACGCGGGTGGGCCCAGGCAAGGCAATCACATGAGTTCTGGCGTCCATATGCATCCTACACGGGACCGGTCGCTGACACTCACGAAGGTGGCGCGAGCGAGACGGATTCCAGCCATTTTAGATGGTACGACGAAGGGCGAAGAGTGGGATGAGGGGGGCAGCTCTCAGAGCTTCAGCAGCGCGTAGAACAGTGACGAAATATAGCAAGGCGACGCTGGCGGAATGCACTCATTGCCGCCTAGACCCGATCCATCGCCCGACTTCTTCCGTCGCCGTCACTCCTCGTCCCGCAGAGCCCCCCTCCCGACGCAGCCCAGCGAGCGGTTTTCGGCTTGCGTTCGGAGGTCATATGCATCTTGGAGAGGTCATGCTTGCCATGCCCGCGGTTGCGCAGCCCTCATTGGGTATCAAAAGAGGGATCGTGGAGATTTCACGTGAGACGCTCGGCGTCCTCATACCCCAGATGCGCGTACTTAGCGGTGTGGGGAAGGCACTACCCCCGCACAACCCCTTACTTCCTCCTCCATCTCCCCCTTCCGACACCCACTAGAGGACGCACGCCATGGCGAGCATCGCAGCCCAGGTCGTTCTCCATCCGGTCACCTCGCAGTCTCTGCGCGTCCTGAACACGACCATCGGAAGGGACAAGGTATGACCTCATCCTACCTCCGAAAGCCCGACCCGACATTCTGAGGCACGCCGTCCTGCAGCTCTACCGTGCCGTCCAATACTTCTCGCGGTTCTTCGCCTGGTTCCTCCTCTCGCGTGGATACAAGATCCAGGCTGCGAGATGGGACGCCCTCAAGTCCCACCTCGCGCTGGGCAGGAAGCGTGAGTGCGCTCGCCCCTCTCGCGCCGCGTGACAGGCTGATACAAGTGCGTGGACAGTCCTTCGCCTGGGCAAGTTCATGGAGAATGCGCAGGCCGCCCTGCGCGCGATATCTGCTCCTGGTGAGACAGGAGAACGCCTCACCCTGATCGGCAGGCAAGTGGGGTATTTCGGATACCTCCTCTTGGATGGATTTGTTTGGGTACGTCAACCAATGCCTCTTTGATGGAATGGCCGAGGATTCACTCTCGAGACGGGTCCAGGCGAACTCCATCAAGTTCTTCAACCTGCTGCCCTCGACAGCACAGAAGGTCAACAAGCGCTCAGCGCAGTTCTGGTTCACTGGAATCGTGTTCAGCATCGCCCATGGTCTGCTAAAGGTTTGTGTCCATCCAAGCTCCTCTACCCAGAGCGTGGGGAGCTCATGATATGCTACTTCACAAGGCGGGCCGGTTGGCCAACGAGGTGAAGAAGTTGCAAGGCCAGACCTGGGCTGAGAAGAGCGCGGAGGCGGAGCGCGACTTGAAGCTCCAGGATCTGAATTCCGCTCGGGAGGCGGTCCGCTACCAATTCATCATTGACATACTTGATGTTTGGATTCCTGCTACGACCATCGGTCTCGTGAACCTCAACGACGGTGTGCTGGGCATCTTCGGGTGAGTCAATTGCTAGAGTATTTGCCCCGTCTCATGCTGACATTGGGCCAAGATTTATCACGTCGCTCATGGCCCTACGCCAGCAATGGCTCAATGCTGGTGGAAAGAAGTGAGATGAGGACGGGATGGTCCGATATGTATGCCGGATGTACCACCGCTATGTCCGCTGTTGCTCTACATCTCCATTGCCTACTATGCAAGATTCCTACGATGCGAAGAGTGCAGTCCAGAATGAGTGCGTTTTCAAGGTCGATGGTCCGATAAACACGACCGACATAAGTTCATTAGGGGCGTCACAAGGCTCGGTCTGTGAAGAGCTTATGGGCTCACACCGCAACCTGTGCCCAGTATGGTGTGATGTATGCGAAGACAGCCGACATGGTGTCACGTAGGATTTGTATGCGCGTTCTGCTGCTCGTTGCGTAGACGCAAGTATTCAGCGCGAACCAAAGCCATTGCCTCGGGCCCAGTACTGTTCAATGTCGAAGACGCGTGAGCCCGGAACGCATATAGGCATGTTACAAGGAACGCACTAGTTTAACATGCAGTCCTGGACCCGCTTGTACTTGTGTCTGCATTCCCATGCGACAGAGAACGTACGGCCCTCTGCGCACTGGGCGAACTCTGTACGCCGAAACAAATCAGACCTTGACCTCATAATGAACGACCACTCGGAATTGCTCACCCTTCACGATGGGGTCGCACTCCTTGAGCGCATGCTCCTTCGATTTCTTCATCAACGTCTCCTCCTCGCGACGAGATAGCGCATTCATGGCAAGCCAGACGGAGCCCTATTACGGTGCGATGGCGGGACTGAGGGCGGCAGCGACAAGCGGGAGGGCGTAGTGGCAGACGGCTCCCCGCGCCGGCGCGCTCCTTGGGCCCGATCGGCGCGTCTGCTCCCTGATACGGGTATACCGGCGGCTACGGATTATGCAGCAAGGTGGCGAGACCGCCGAGCTGCTCTTTGACCGCGACGTTCTCCACGCCTCGTACTCAGACGGTGTGCTCTCGGAACCTCGAGTCTTTCGACTGCACTATGCATCTCTGTGTTCCCCAGGTCAACTCAGCTCTGCGTGCTGTGCGCGCGGCGCGCCCTCACGTTCGGTGTTTGGCAACCCCGTCCTCGTCCAAGCCGAGGTTTAGTCAGACTTTGGACGAGGGTCCTTCCTTCGACGACTTCGTCGCAGACAGGGTCCCCGAGAGGGTTGTGCTAGGGAACGCCACCGCGTGAGTTGAACACACGTCCGAGGACATGAAATGTTCGAGCGCTGAACGAATGTGGTCCAATCCCAGCCCTCGGCTTCCGTCATTCCTGAAGACGTCTATCCCGAAGGGCGCTTCCTTCGCCAAGATCAAGAAGGACCTCCGCGGCCTGGGCTTGCACACCGTTTGCGAAGAAGCACGGTGTCCTAATATTGGCGACTGCTGGGGAGGCAAGGAGGGTGCTACAGAGGTGGAGGGGAGGAGTGCTGCCACAGCGACCATTATGGTATTTCCTGCGTTTGTTCTGGCCGTCCCTGCAGCGTCCCTGATGTCATACACAGCTTATGGGCGACACCTGCACTCGCGGTTGCCGCTTCTGTTCGGTCAAAACATCACGAAACCCCCCTCCACTCGACCCGCACGAGCCCGAGAACACAGCGGAGGCCATCAGCCGCTGGGGTTTGGGATACATCGTGCTCACGACCGTGGACCGAGATGGTGATGCAGTTTGTATAGACTCTGTTCTGACTGTGACTCACGGCTTACTCAGATCTGGCTGACGGCGGCGCCCACCATTTCGCCGAAACTATTATGAAAATCAAGCAGAAGTGCGTTTGTAGACCCTATCGCGCTCGCGAGCCGAACTGATGTCCACCACCGCTAGGGCGCCACAGATCCTCGTAGAGGCGCTGACCGGCGACTTCGCGGGGAGCATGGAACACGTTTCGGTCGTCGCTAAGTCAGGCCTGGACGTCTACGCACATAACATCGAGACCGTCGAGGCCCTCACGCCGTACGTCCGAGACCGCCGGGCCACGTTCAGGACGAGCTTGAAAGTGCTGGAGCACGCGAAGAAGTCCGGCGTCAAGGTCACGAAGACGAGCATCATGCTCGGCATTGGCGAGAACGAGGATCAAGTCATGGATGCACTGCGCGGTGGGTCCTTGCTCTTGGGCCGGTGTCCTATGAGCGTCACTGACGAAGCCCCCGATCACAGAGCTGCGCAAGGTTGACGTAGACGTGGTCACGTTCGGTCAGTATATGCGACCGACAAAGCGGCACATGAAGGTGGACCGCTATGTCGAGCCGGCGGAGTTCGATCGCTGGAAGCAGGTAGCGGAGGATATGGGCTTCCTCTATGTCGCCAGCGGGCCACTTGTCCGCAGTAGTTACAAGGTGGGTAATGTCCTTGCATCATACGTGATGGCGCCTCACACGACCTTCAAACAGGCGGGAGAATTCTACATCGAGAACGTCTTGAAGGGCAAGGGCACGGAAAGGCGGACGAAGACGTTGGTGGCTGATCAAGTTCTCAAGAGCGAGGCTGAAGCACAGTCATGAGTGTTATTCGTGTTCATAGCGCACCTCTATCGCACCTATGACGCATGCCATACACCTGTGCTCTACTTCTGTACTGATTCCGTAGCTAAGTACCACTATCATAATCCGCCGTATCATACAAGACTTCCGTGGGCGTCAATCTGTAAGCGAGCGCCGTACACAACGGACGCCGGACCGGGCATGGCGGGGATAGGCCTTGACTGGGCAGGAGCCTGGTGTTATTGCAGACACCCACGCGGCAATTGCCGGCGGGGCTGAACTCTGCGCAAAGTTGTGAACCTTATTTTTCTGTCCAGTACACCGACCCGCAAAAACATCACCAAGCCCACCCTCGGCCTCCTCTCCAGCAACAATGGTGAGCAAATCCGGGTGGACGATGCAGAGAGGCTTGTACTGATGGCTTGAACAGGACTCCTCAAAAGCCCCCGTCAAGCTCGCCACCGTTATTAAGGTCCATTCATTCGCCCTCTATCCCTCACAGTATCAGACCTGACGAGAATTTGTGGATGCGCTATGAAACAGGTCCTTGGGCGCACTGGTTCTCGCGGCGGTGTTACGCAGGTCCGTGTTGAGTTCATGGACGACACCACCCGGTCGATCGTCCGTAACGTGAAGGGCCCCGTCCGCGAGAAGGACATCCTGGCTCTCCTGGAGAGTGAGCGTGAGGCTCGGTGCGTGCACACATCCCTTGATATGTCAGACAAACGCTGACCCCTGTCGTGAACTTGCAGCCGCCTGCGGTAGACTGCCCTGTCTTGTCCCCATCTGTTGTCGCATTGTTCTCTCTTTTCGCCACACGACGCGCTCTGTATGACCATGCCAATGCTATGCGCATGAGATGCCACCGGATCGAACTGTATCATGTGCGCTCTCTAACGCCTCCTGAGTGGTGCGAGGACGGGTTGTGAAACGCGCCGGCGAAGATGGGCGGCCCGGGGAATGAAGGGTGTGCACGGTGCCCGGCGAGAGCATCTGTGCGTTGGGCGCAGCGTCGGATATGAGAGCGACGAGCGCCGTTGAGAGATACACGAGGATTTGGGTGATGCGGCGGGCGCTCGGGGCCTGTGGGCTGGCTTGGGCTATGGCCGCGCAGAACGAGGCGCGGGGCCGCTGCACTCGGACGGCCGTACAGCGCGATCCGGGCGAGCATATGACGATCGATAGCACTAAATGTCACAGCGGCGGCAGCCACAGACGTACGTCCGCGGAACGCAGATGCAGATTCATGCTCGCACGAACGCTCGGCCGTAGTCCGCCAGCAGCCCTGGCTGTGGCTGCTGCTCTGTAAGCCACAATATAGAGCCCTGCCCTCCAGTGTCCCACCTCCCCCAGAATCGTCCGCACCTCCCCTCCAGGCCCCGCCCTGCCTCACCCTGTACGGCCGACACGTCTGAATCTGACTCGGAGCACCATGTCGCGCTGTGCATACTTCGTTCTGCTCTCCACCCGGGACTACCTCCCCGGCCTCCTCGTCATGCACAAGTCCCTTGTGGACGCAGGCACGAAGTACCCGCTCGTCGTGATGGTCACCCCGGCGGTGCCGCAGGACGTACGGGATGTCGTAACGAGGCGGGGCATCGAAATCCGGGACGTCGATCCGCTCTACCCAAGGGACGGGTATCAGCCAGCGCTGCACGACATACGCTTTGCCGAGACTTGGACGAAGATACGGTACGTAAATATGACGGGACAGAGCGTAACTGCACCCCGCGCACTCAGCGAACTGATGGAACATGCGTTGCTTGCAGGATGTTCCAACTTGTGGAGTTTGACGTTCGTCACATCCACCTCTGTGTACTGATGTCGACCGGCTCACGATAGTTCGTAGCGGCTCGTGCACCTGGACGCGGACATGCTCATCAGGCAGAGCATGGATGAACTCATGGAGTTCGACCTCCCGCCTCGCCACATAGCAGCGGCCCATGTCTGTGCTTGCAACCCGCGTCGGTTGCCACATTATCCCAAGGATTGGTATGGCCCACGTGCTCTGGACATACGCACGTCCACTCATGCACGCACGTCATAGGGTGCCCCAGAACTGCGCGCACAGCGCGGTCCCGGACCCGCTCTCGCCGCCGCCAGCGATCACGGAGACAAGTCCGCGGCCGTACGCGCTGCTGAACAGCGGCCTCGTCGTCCTCAACCCGTCGCGCGCAATATTCGAGGACCTCCGCCGCTTTCTCGTCGAGTCCCCGCTCGTGCGCGAGTTCTCGTTCCCGGACCAGGACCTGCTCGCGGAGTACTTCAACGGCCGCTGGAAGCCGCTCTCCTGGCGCTTCAACGCGCTCAAGACACTCCGGGTCTGCCACCCGCAGGAATGGAGTGACGACGTGGTGCACTGTGTGCACTACATCCTGAACGACAAGCCGTGGAAGTTCCGGCCCGGTACCGGCAATCCCGAGGACGCGGTCGTGAACAAGTGGTGGTGGGAGGTGTACGACTCGCTCCGCGCTGACATGGCGGTGTCCGATCCGGAGGGGTGGAAGCTGGTGGAGGAGAACGTCGCTCCGGCGTAGACCGCGCGCTACGCGGCATCGGGTCTAGGAGGATCGGGATTGGGGACTGCGCTGCTTTGCTTTGCTTGAACACGTCCCGGCGTCTCTATATGTATGAGTCTTGTACTGTAACTTACGTTCCTCTTGTCGTCGATACCGATACTATTACCGGCAGGATCCTTAGCACTCATACTATACTGCTTCCTATTTGATGGCTTTCCACACGTCAACCGCTGATTGCGCGACACTGCTGCTCCGGACGCACAGGATCCATCGATACACAAGACTCACGTACCAATACACTCATGAATACATACATTTGGCCGCCTCTCGTCGGGAGCTTAGGCTCTCCACGCAACATGCACCTGATCCGTGCGGAACCTGTGATCGAGTGATTAGCACCAGATGCACACATACGACTGCAGCCACCTACCGCTGCGTGCAAGTACTCTTGGCCAGCGGGGTCTCAAAGCCCATCCGGTAGCTCAGTAGACCGGCCTGAGCTATCATGATACCATTGTCAATGCAGAAGCTGACAGGCGGACATACCGAGGCGTTAACGAGGGGTCGATGCACTACTAATAGGGACTGCGGCTTACCGTTCATCAGTGGCGAAAACATTCCCGCCGCGCTCCCCTGCCATGATGCCCATCATCTGCTGTAACCGTTCGTTGCCTATAGGAATGCACGGTCAGTAAATTTAACTCTAGGTGGATCTTCGAGCCGGGGACAGCACGCGTCCCACGCGAGATCCGACAAAGGGTGACCCACAGCCTACGCCGCCCACGATAAGCACTTCCTTGCTTCCAATGTGCGCCATCGCACGCTCTGTGATCTCGACCAACATCGCAAAGACAGTTTCCTGCAAGGAGAAGCACAGGTCCTGTGGCGTGATAACGTCCTCGCCATCATCCGCGGAGGGCCCATTCGGGCGGAATCGCTTGTCGAACGTGTACGCCTCTGTTGATGTCAGGATGCCGGACAGGCTGATGTCCATGCCCTTGGTGGTGTAGGGCAGCGGGAGGAGTCGCTTTCCCCTGCGCCACGGATTAGTCCCTCGATCGAAACAAATCAAGGCGCGGGGAGTAGTACTGATTGTGTACGCACTTCTTTGCTTCCTGCTCGATGTTGTATCCCGGGCTGGGATCGTTGCTGAGGTTGATCACCCGCGCGAAGCGGTCGAGGCAGTTCCCTACTGCGATGTCGAGCGTCTCGCCGAAGATACGGTAGCATTGCTGTGAGTAGGCGATGACCTGCGTGTTCCCTCCGGAGACGTACAGCACCACTGGGTTCTGTGCGCCTGTGACCTGTCTGCCCATCTCAATGTCTGTACGGGCAGGTTAAATGCGCCTCATTAGAGTAAATGGTCTGATATGACGTACGACCAACGCAGTGGTTCACCCCAACCAAGGGTTTGTTGTACAAGAGCGATAATGTTCGGGCCACTAATGCGACAGACACCAGCGGTGCTCCCATTCCCGGCCCTGTGTGGATTTTCGTCCCTAATCCAACGATAGCGTGCCTCTGCCGCGCACCTTTGGTAAAGCAGATGCAATCGATGTCATGGAGCGTCACCCCCGCCTTGTTCAGCGCGTCGTTGATCACGGTCAAGGCCCACTCGCGATGGTGCTGGGCGGTGTCGCGCGGGAGGAAGCCTTCTCCCGGAGGAGTAACGTACGTATGTCGAACATTAGAGAGCACGTCCGTCGAGCCGTCCGGGGAATGCTTGATGATCCCCGCCCCGAACTTATTCGCCGATCCCTCTAGCCCGAGCGCGATATACGGCCTTTCTGCGCTCAGCTCTCAGCACCTCGCCAGACATGACTCTGTAGTAGATACCTGGCGCTTTGAGGGGTGATCGTTTCTTCACTCGGCCGGGCATGTCTGGTCTGGTCGTCGTCTGGGCTCGTGAACGATCCCCTGGTGGTCCTGGTCCGCGAACAAGCTTCAAGTTTGTGGCTGCACTGCAGGCGCGGAGGAGCGCGTCTCGGCAGATCTCGATGCACGATCGCGCAAATCAAGCGCTTCACGTGCGCCAGAATTTCGAGCAAGAGTCATCGTGAGTAGTGTGCACTAACCTCGAACAAAACCGCGAGCACTCGTCTGAGAGTACCCACTACACCACCCACCACCCACGACGACTATGGCCAAGCAATCTCTCTGGCTCCGCTGCGAGAAGAAGCCGTTTGAGCGGCGCACGGCGATCACCCCCACCACCGCCAAGAAACTCATCGATGCTGGTTTCGAGATCTTCGTTGAGCGCGACAGCCAGCGGATATTCAAGGACGAGGAATACGAGGCGTGAGTAGCATGTTGCATGCCGCAAGCATACGTGCTCATGTCTAAGTATAGCATCGGCTGCAAGCTCGTCGAGCACAACTCGTGGCCGAACGCCCCGAGGGACATCCCGATCATTGGCCTGAAGGAGCTCCCCGAGTCCGACGAGCCCCTCCCCCACACCCACATCCAATTCGCACACTGTTACAAGCAGCAGGGCGGCTGGTCTAAGGTCCTGGCGCGCTTCCACCGCGGGGGTGGCACGCTCTACGACCTCGAGTTCTTGAACGACGAGAACGGCCGGCGAGTTGCCGCGTTTGGGTACCACGCAGGCTTCGCGGGTTCGGCCGCGGGTGCACTCGCGTATGCTGCTCAACAGCGGGGAGTTGAGCTCGGCCAGCTCGAGCCGTATGAGAACGAGACTGCCATGATTGAAGGCGTTAAGAAGGAGCTCGGGGGTAGCGGCAAGAACCTGAAGGTGCTTGTCATCGGCGCGCTCGGTCGTTGCGGCAATGGCGCTGTTGACCTGTTCCGCAAGATTGGCGTTCGAGAGTGCGTCACATTCCAGTCTGAGATTGACTCTGGTTTCCTGACGACCTGACAGGGACAACATCTTGAAGTGGGACATGGCCGAGACAGCCAAGGGCGGTCCCTTCCAGGAGATTCTCGACGTCGACATCTTCGTCAACTGCATCTACCTCAGCAAGCCCATCCCCCCCTTCCTCACCAAGGAGCAGATTGCCGCCGCAGGCAAGAGCAGGCGGCTGCGGGTCGTGGTCGACGTGAGCTGTGACACGACCAACCCGCACAACCCAATCCCCATTTACAACATCAATACGACCTTCTCGAAGCCCACGGTCCCCGTAGAAGTCGGGTCAGTAGACGTTTTTCCCATGGCGATAAGTTGCCGCGCTGACGTACCTTCCGACTTCTACAGCGCGGGCAACCCCCCGCTGTCGGTCGTATCTATCGATCACCTACCTACGCTGCTTCCGCGTGAGGCGTCAGAACAGTTCAGCGCGGCCCTGCTGCCGTCACTGCTGGAGCTGCCCAACCGGAAGACGGCTCGCGTGTGGGTCGAGGCCGAGAATCTCTTCCGTCAGAAGCTAGAAGAGGCCGTCAAGGCAGAGGGGTTGTCACGTCTGTGAGCGGGCGCCGTGAGGGGATCAAAAGAACCGCCGTGTACAGTGCGAGACGGCGTATGTATTGTTTGTTGTATGTAGTCTATACAAGGAGTGGTTGCAATGCCACGCAGCCGCGGATAGCCAGAGCCACGAGCCTAGGCTGGAAATGGCCTGGGATGAGCTTGGCGCTGCCGTCGTCAGTACCGAGGATGTAATGCGCGAGTCCCTGGCGACGGCAGGATCGCAACCACCCATACGCAGCTCAAAGATTTGCCACGTACGGCGAATGCAGTGCCCTCCTGGGTCCATGGCTTTCATGAAAGCGGAGAGTGGCGTTGGCGGACATCGGACTCACCGGGATCAGAGCATCCCTCAATCACGTACCTGATGTCCCAGCTGTGCTCCCGGGCGGGCGAACAAGGCGCTCATTTGTGTCTATGATGTTATAGGTAGTATACTGTTGGTGTTGTCGCCATCATCGCATCCTGAGTAATGGGCCACGTCAACCCGGGCGGGAGATTGCGGGAGCCTGTGCGAGAACCGCGAGTCCGAGGTTGCGGCTCGCCACCGCAGCAGAGGGCGGAGCTGGGCCTGGGAGGTCTGGTCTTGTGCGCAGCGTGCACGAGCAGAGCGAGCAGGACAGAAAGCGAGAGGTCGCGCCACGCCGGGACCGAGAGGAGGGACTGGCCAGGGGAGATGCGAGGCCCGGGTTTGGTTGCCATGATGGCTCGGAGCAAGGGGAGGAGGCCTGGCTGGCTGCGGTGAGACCGAGGGAGGCGGGTGAGGAGATGATGGCTTGTGGAAGCTGTGCGGGGCAGATGGAGGAGAAGAGATGAGATGGGGGCGACGAACTGGACGATTCTGAGCTGGACCCTCACCGCGTTCGAACTGTTTGCTGTCTGAGAGTGCTGGAGACTGACCGGATCGCCTCTGATTCCGTTTGAATCACCCACGCGCGCACGAGTCGCCCATCACTCGCCCACATCTCATCTTCACCCGCCCCCGCCCCGCCCCATCCTTCAACTTTCCCAACTTTCTCTCTTTCCTTCATCTTCTCCGGCTTCCTGTGGTGCCAGCTCTTTCGGCTTTCTTTCTTTCCTTCTCGCCACCCTTTCCCGGCCTTCTTACCGGTGTGCATTCCGCACAAGTGTTCACTGGTGCTGGTCGCCGTTGCGTCCTATTCATTCAGACCAAGCAAGCAAGCATCCTCCGTCAGAACCTGCCCCGCACCCCCTTCGTCACAATGCCTCTCGCTCTCTCGCCCGTCCCAGAGATTTCCATCTCGCTCGCGTCGCCCGAGGAGCCCTCCACCGAGCCTTTCTCCCCCTTCTCTCAGTGCTCGTTCCTCAGTGACGACCAGGACAGCTTCCGCCCCACGCTGCTCTCCCCGCCGCCCCCGGCGATGGTCAAGCCGAAGCAGTTGTCGCCTCTGCGGCCCAAGGACGCGCCGGTCACAGGCAAGGGTCTCGAGAGGGAGAGATTTGAGGCCCTGCTCCAGGCCACCCGGGAGAGGAACGCGGCGCTGGGAACCAAGAGGTCGACCGATCTCCGCAAGGAGATTGCGCTGAAGGTTCATAAGAACAAGCAGGGTACGTACAACTGCGCTGTAGCTGTAATACTGGCCACTGACCACACAATGCTACCGCAGTGGAACGGCGTGCGCTCTTCCTGTCTAAAGTGCAGGCGCCACCCTCTCCTACCGCCACCTTCACCCCGGTCACGCCTCCCGAGTCTCCCGCCCTGTTCCACTACACCCTGCCGTCTCCTGGACTCGCGTCCCCGCTCGAGTTATTCGAGGCGCTACAATTCGGCAAGACAGTTGCTCCCAACTGCAACCCATGGGTCGAACAGGTGGACTTCCGCCTCCCTGGGGATGTGCACCCCAAGGCGCCCCTCAAGACCGCCCCGATATTCTCCTCGAACATCAAGCGGAAGCCGCTCCCTTCCCTCGATCAGATCACGGCTCGTCTGAGCTCGAACGGCTATGTCGCTGCGCCTCCGCGCGAGGCTCCTGCGCGCCCATCCATGCGCCTCCCCTCCTTCCTGCGCACCCCTCCTCGCGTAGAGCAGCCTACTACGCCTAGGGAGCCGCAGCCGGCCGCCCCGAAGGCGCGACCTGCGCTTCCCAGCGTCGTTGGCCGTCTGCGGTTCCCGACTCGGGCTGCCCCTGAGGCGCCTGCAGTCCAGATCGCGCAGCCCACTCCTTGTCTCCCGCCCGCCTCGCCCCGTTCACCCTGTACCCCGAAATTGGAGGTCACCACTTTGGTCGTCCCGCGCACGACGTCGTCGTCGCCCGTGGAACTCACCGAGTCCAACCTTCGCGCGTTCAACGCGTCGCGCGAGCGTACCGCGCGCCACATGCTCACGCGCCTCCGCCGCCGCACGCTCCCCCCGCAGATCGCGGTCCCCGCGCCAGGCGAGGTCGACCGCGAGGACGAGGCGGAGCGCAAGAGCCGCAGACACAGCGCGCCGCCGGAGCTGCCGCGCCGCAACCGCGTCGGGTTCTCCCACCCGGTCCTGGACTTGCCAGGCGCGTTCTGAGCCTGACGTGCGACGCGACGCGACGCCGATACCCGTCTCTCCCGGCCCGGTCCCCTCCCCCCCCTCCTTCCGCAGGCCCTCGTCGTAACGTAATGTGTCGCTCCGTGGACGGTTGGCAACGGATACTGCTTGTATTCTTATTCCCCGGAAACTTTGTCTCCCTACCCTTATACTCCTGCACATTGCCCTTCTTCTCCTTCCTTTGCCGCCCACTCCGCCGGCGCTGCCCGTTCTTCCCCTCGGCTCGCTTCCTGCACTTTCTTGTTTCGTTCCTGCCGTGCTGGTTGGAGACTTTGCTTTCCGGGGGTGTTGTTGTACGTCCGCGCTCGCCCGCCCTCCATCTGTGGCGGCGGCGGCAGCGTGGGGAGCCCGAGGCCGCGCCCGGGCGACCCACGCCCCGCCTCCTGCTCCCTGCGCACCCTTCCCTCCTCCTCGTCGTCGCCGTCTCGGAGCTGGTCCTCCCCGCACAGCACGCGTACCCTCGCCCCTCACGCTCGTTCAAGCCCACCGTAGCTACCACACGCCCCGCCCCGCTGTATGTACCTACCTACCTGCACCACAAAGCCCGCGCGGGACGGTGGCCGGGCTGTGCCCGCATCGCACCCTGACCACAACCCAATAAAAACAGACCTCATGGAACGGAAACGCCCCCGTGTGATGATTGCGTGAGTGATGCGGTTCAGTAGCGGCGTGTGTCGGATGCGTGCGCGCGTGCACGCCACGGCGGCGTGTTGCAGATGGACCGGTAGGGATACGCATTTTTATTTTTCGAGACACGGGGGGAATACATGGGAGGCGATTAGGAGGGGCATGTAAGCATTACCTACGATAGTGATATAGGGAGAGTACGTTGCTAGACAGTAGTCGCACAGTACAGAGCACACACACAGGACACGCACGCACAGGCGGACGGCGAGTTCGACGGTTTGACAGGACATTTGGGGCAAAGAAGGATATATCGGCGTACAGCGATCGCACCGCTCAACGGGTGCCATAGGCCCTGCGCAGTGGGCCCGTGGCGCATGAGCCGACAAGGTTTTAGAGCGGACGGGCAAACGACGCACCAAGCAAGAAAGTAAAGAGCGCACACCGGGCGCGGTCAACGCCAGGACTGCACGTGCTGCAGCCTGCCCGTGGACTGCGCGTCCTGGCTGCTGCCCGGCTGCAGCTCCGGCTCCGGCGTGGGCTCCTTGCCACGCAGTCGAGCTAGCACACGCATGCGGCGGTCTGGGTAGGGTAGGAGGCGTCAGTGAGATCCGCACACCCGGGTTTGTGGCGCAAAACGGCCTGGAGACAGAGTCGGACGGAGGTGATGACGCACTGTAGTCAAGCCGGACGTGCTCGTCTTCCTCCTTGTCCGAGTCCTCCAGCGGGTCGGTGCTATTGACGACATGCCACGCCTCTGCACAACCGCCCAATTAGCGCAAAGACCGAGGGGAACGGCGGATGACCGCTTACGCTGGAGCATCGTGCGCTCCTGGCTCGGATCTTCCCCGGACAGATCAGCTACGATGTCCTACGGTCAGCGCAAAGGCCACAGCTTTTTGGGCGTGGTTGATTACTTACCTTTGAATGGCTCGAGCGGGGGAATGGGACGAGAGCTCGACGGCTCGTGGCTGGTGTGGCCGTGGGTGCGGGTCTCGTGCGAGTGGGACGAGCCCCTGCTACCTGGGCCCTCAGACGCCGCGTAGCGCTGCGCCCGAACTTGTCGGAGCGCGGCCATCTCCAGTGCTGCATCCCGCCGTCAGCGGCCCGTTGCCCACGGCGGCGCGATTTTTTTCTCATGCGCCATGCGGGGGACTCACCGGAATACGACGTGGACGGCGCAGGCGGCGGCGGAAGCGGTGGGTTCTTCTTGCGCCTCTTCTCCTGCTCCATCTCGTCCACGAGCTCGCGGAGGAACTTGCTGCGGAGCGCGCTCATGCGCTTCCCCCATTCGATCTCGTCCAGCGGGTCGACGTTCTCCTGCGCCTGCTCGTCGCGCGTGAGCGGGCGCATGCGCGGGACGCGCCCGGGGTTCGCGCGCGAGTAGTCGTCGTCGAACGGGTTCGGCCGGTCCGGGCCCTGGAGGTAGTGGAACATGATCCACAGGAAGACCCGCGCGCGGGACGCCGAGGAGAGGTTAATGGGCAGGAACAGGTCCAGGAACTCGACAGGCGGATCGAAGTGCTTTTGCGCCACGGTCTATAATTGTTGCATGCGGTCAGAACCGGTGCGGTCGCGCGCAGGAACAGCCGGCGCACCATCGCATGGTTAGAATTCGACAGGACGAAGATGAGGTTCACCACGCTCGTCGGAGGGATTTGGCCTGCGCGCTGTTGGCGAGGTTAAAATTTCGCCGTGCGCCTGGGGTCCGTGCCTACTTACAGCCTTCTCGATGATCTCAGCCGGTGAGGACGGAGGGGGATTCTTGAACTCAAAAGGCAAGAGGGCCGCCTTCAAGCAGTTCTTGATCCGAGGAGCGTCTTGAAGGTTCCCGTCCGTCTTCTGCAAGGAGGGAACCGGGTGGTAGCTCCGCAGAGCAGTTTTCATCTCTGGAAAGACTGGGAAGGGTGGTTCAGCACGAGCTACCGGAGGAACGGGTGGTTTGGTCTGAGATGCCGCTCACAGGCCATGGTGGTGTTGATGCGTCCTACGTTGGTCAAGAGGGCGATTTTCGCAAACTCGATTGCGAACGCGGGGGTCTCAACCATCTTGTCCTTGAGGACCTTGGAGCACTTGGGGGAGTTGTACAACGCATTGACATACAGGTCACAGAAATTGACGATGGGACGGGTGGGGGCGAGGTAGTCGACGAAGGCCTTGGTGGTGTCGGTGAAGATGTAGTAGAGGAGGTCATACTGGAGGTCCTCTCGGGTGAGAGGTTCGGCGTCTGCGCGCTTGATGGGAAGAGTTTTTCTGCCTAGGTACTGTGGGCTGACGAACGCTGAGCGGCCGCATAACGGAGGGAGACGAGAGGGAGAAGGGGCGCTTACGGCGTATTGACCTGCTGTATATTCCATCCCTGGATGTTGGCGGCGTAACGGTCTGTTGAGCTGGATGACGCCATGAAGAGGGGGAAGAGGAGGTGCACGAGGCAATTACGGAAGTACTGACCCTCACAGCACGAGGCGTCAAGACGATTTGCGGAGGAGGATGTGCCTTTTATCGCTGGGACGCATGAGAGGGGACTTCTCGAATCTGGGGAGGATCTCACGTGTGTACAAGAACAGGATGAGAAGAATCTTTGTCCGATATTCATCAACCCTTGGACGATCTGAATCGATTTGGCGAATGAGAGACCCAAGAACGGCGCGGGAACCGGGGAGGAGAAAACGACCGAGGGGTATCCAAATGGACACGTTCGAACAGAACGAGGCAACGTAGACTCAATCAACACCGAAATGAAGACAAGGCACCCTCACGGCAGGGTCCCGGGTCGGAAAACGGAGGGAGGGTTCGGCTTCGCGCGCGTCAGCGTCAGCAGCTGCCACACCTGCGCGCGAGCATAGGCATGGGCGTGGGCGTCGACCGAGTCAAAGGCGCAGAGAGGGCGAGGCAGCAGGCAAATGGCGTATAATGAAAAAACACCCAATCCGCGCGCCCGCCGTGCTCAGATCCCAGACGCGGGAACGCGGGACGGGCCCGGGGCGACTGCCGAGTCCGAGTCCGAGTCGGCCACAGCGAGCCACGCGCACGAGCCGGCCCCTGCGCTGCCACGGCCGCCACCAGCCCGAGCGACGCCGCCAGCCAGTCCGAACAGGCCCAGCCCACCGGCTCCCCTCGCCCAAGATCCACTCGATCTTCGCACGCACCCAGGCCCTCCTCTCGCATCGCCCTCCCGACAACAGCCATGTTCGCGGATGCAAATATTCGTCCAGAACAAGTCCTCTGCCCACCCCCATCATTCCACAGAATTCCCCATCGTGCGCCGAGTACAACTCCTCGGCATTCCCCACGCCCCTTCCTCCGACCAGCCCGCCCGTTTAGGCAGCCCTCCGTCTCCCGGCCGGCAACCTTCGCACATCTCTTGTTCACGGCCGCCCCCTCCTTCCTTGTATTATTCCACCCTCGTCCGTGCTTGTCCTCCACGCCGTCCACTCCTCCTTGTGCCCATAGCCCGTCCGCGGCCCCGCTATTTTCTCCGAGACTCCGACAGTTTCAACCTCGACAACAACACCGGGACAGCACTCCTGCCCGCACACGACTTCTCCCCCCGCCTGTGATCGCCAGATAACCCTCCTCGCATCGCGGGAGACATTTCAGGCGATAGCTGACCACCAACTTGCTCTTCCCATCGATGTCGCCCTGCATCTAAAAGCTCCAGGGTGTCATATGCATCCGCCCTCTGCGCCCGTCTGCTTCGTGCAGAACTTCTGCCAGCCCAGCCGCCCAGCCCAGATCTCACTTCACGTACAAAACATGTCAACCGCGCAGGTATGTCGCACCCCTCCCCCCACGGATATGAACGCTGATGACGAGCGTGGGGCTCGTCGTCCTATCCACAAGGTCCTTGTGTCCCGACACTCCCTCCCATCGCACCGTGTTCTTCATCTGCAGGCGTTCTATTAGCCTTCGATGAGACTTTCTGACCGTACTAGCCCACAGCAGCTGATTCCGCCCTCATCATGGGCAGATTTCAGCTCCTTCGTCCAAGGTGCGCGTTCCCGCACAAATGTGGGACTGCTTCTCGGGCCCCGTTCCCTGGGCAGCCTTGACCTACAATGGTGTGCTCGCACGTCTTTGGAAATAGAACGGGGGCCCTTCCCGTCCGTATGTTTCGTACCGGCTATACCTTCTGCGCCGCCGAATAGAGTTCGGCTTCCGGGTCCCTCGTTCAACTACCGCTGAGCACTGCGTGCCCTTGTCGTCGCGCATCATCACGCTGTAGCGGCTCTGCCCGACTGCGCTTGGGCAGCTGGGATCCGTCCGGATTTATCCTCCTTCCCGTCGACTCCCCCCGTAGGGCCCATGATCACCGAAGACTCAGGGTCTGTGGTACTGAATAGGACATGCGCGCCGCGTTCAGGCGGTTCTAGCGTCAATGCATGCAGAACTCTCACCCACAAACCTCGACTGCCGCACGGCGCACACGTTGGCTGCTCTGCGGCCTCACCGCTGACGTTGGATCGGGGGGCGTGTGGTACCGTAGGCGGCGGACGGGAGGCGCCTGTGCCAACCACGGTTCATTCTAAGTCACGGGCGCCTGAGTTGGATCCTACTCCGACTCGATCGGGCGTCTGCTCCCACCTTCCCAATTGAGTTGTGTTTACCACGTGCCGGAGCCGGTTTTCAGGAACGGCGGGCGTCTGTGGGCGCGTCGCAAGCTCGAGCTGAGCGTGAGCGCCAGCGCCGACGACCGTGACCACCAACGCCCATCGCCCATTCCGAGCCCTCTCGTCCGCCAGCCTCGCCCGCAGCGTCCTCCACTGTATTCAACACTCTAACGCATCCAGCATGGCCGATCTCTCAAACGTCAACCTCGACGCTGCTTCCCGCGTGTGTACCATTGCGCCCGCCATTTCGGGGAACGGCCCATAGTTGTTGACACGCGCCGCAGAAGGAGCTCGAGCAGTTCATCGAGACCGAGCAGGCGCAGGCCCGCGTCCAAACCCAGGTCCAGTCGCTCACGAGCATGTGCTGGGACAAGTACGTCCACCCTTCTCTTCTCACCGCTCGTCCACCGCCGAGCCCACCGCTCACTTTGCCTCCTCTCTCCGCCGTCCGCCGCACACCCTCTGCCCGTCCCCGTGCGCCGCCTGACCTCTCGCGCCGCGCACCTCGCCGTCCTTCTCGTTCCGCCTCGTCCCCCATTTCCGCGCCGCCTAGATGCGTCGGCTCGATCTCGACGAGCTTCTCCCGGAACGAGTACAGCTGCCTCTCGAATTGCGTCGATCGCTTCCTCGACACGAGCGTCTTCCTCGTGAAGAAGGTCGAGGGCCAGCGTGCGGCCGCCATGGGCCAGTGATCGACTCCGTCCCCGCCGCTCGCCAGCTCGTCCGCAACAGGACGCTTTGCTGGCCACCCGGCGCACCAGCCTCCAGGGTCCAGCAGCATCTCCCGGCGCGTTCTCCCGACATGCCGGCACGCCTTGCCGAGCGCGCTGCGCGCCTTGTAACGTCACAAAGTACTCTATTGCCGCACCGAATGCTGTAATCGACATACACACCCACACGCGTCTGGACAATTCACCGGGCTCGTACACTCCTTCCGTCTGTCTGTCCGTGTGGCGGCTACATGTCGTAAAACGTTCGTAAGTTGTGAAGAGCTGCGGTGCTGCCCCCTCCCTCAGCGCAGCTTCGACCACGCCCACCCGAGGATGGCGGGCACGAAGAAACAGAACGCGTCCAGGACTTCATACCGGTGCCTCACCCGCAGCGGCACCTCGATCTCGACCGGCGAGTCCCCCAACGCGGTCGGCGCGTCGAGCGAGCCCGTCGCGAGGAAGCGGCCCATGAGCTTGTCCTTCTCGCGCCACAGGTCCCTCAGCCAGACCTCGAACGCCTCGCGCTCCGTCTCGGGCACGTCTACCTCGACCGCCGACTTGGCCGAGCCGTTCGGCAGGACGCTGGGGTTGCTGGACGAGACGTTGCCGATCGGGACCTCGTGGTTGACGTTGAACTTGCGGATGTGCATGTGCACCGCGGGAGGCGGGATTCCATCGAGGAATATCGAGCGCAAGGTGTAGAAATCTTGTCCGTACTCGAGGGACGGGATTCCTATTGCGTGTTTCAGCTCCCGATATGTTCGGACCGCGGACGGACTTGCCTGGGTAAGCCATAGTGATATCAAGGAGGTGCAGGTTAGGTATGCGTGGCGCTAGCGATCTGAGAGAGTAGTGCAGGCCTGTTGAACGAGGCAGCAGCGTATGCGTCATGTCGGGCTAATGGGCTGGCGTTCCATGTCAAACTTTTTATAAGTCTTGAACTGCACCTACGATGCCTAGTTTGTCTGCGTACTTCTTGCTGATCGGCCGGGTATCCTTGCTGATGAGTGTTCCCTCGGGATAAAGGAGGAACGTCAAGGGAGAGTCCTCCTTTTCTGCGCGCCGCGCTAGCCACGACAGGCTCTTCGACAAATGGAGCTTATCGGAGGCCCAGGATCGGGCGAGGAAGATGAAATTGTAGAATTGCATTCCCTGTACCCACAAGTGGCGGTTTGTTCAGGCACTGGGCGATGGCGATGCGCAGGGGGGGAACGAAGACGCACCCAACCCACCACAGGGACCCACTTCAGGCTCTTCTTGAGCACGATGAACACATCGCGGTGCGTGCCCGTGAAGTACGTCAGTGCCCAGGCATACCACCAGTCCGCGTAGACCTGTTCGGAGGGATTTGTAACATGAGATGGTCTGCTCCGCTCTTACGTGCTCGTCCACACACACACCTGGTGGTTCGCTATCACGACCGTCTTCTGCGGCAGGTTGAGGGCGGTGACTTTCCCCTCGCTATCCCGCTGCACGAGCGACTCGATCTCCTCAGGGGCGAACTTCCCGAGCCCGTCGGTCTCGAACGACAGCACCAGCTTCGTGGGCGCGAACCACTGGCACGAGAGCACTGCACCCCCGCGCACACGCCCAAAGTGAAACATGGACCATGAACGCCTGCCGCATCGGACGCAGAGCACGCGCGAGACGGGCGCACGTACCGAGCAGCACGCCGAACGCGCCCTTGCTGTAGCGGATGCCCTCGTAGTACGCCTTGCGCGCGGCGCGGAACGGGAGGAGCCGCAGCGGGAGGAGCACCGCGAACTGCGAGCCGTTGATCATCGCGCACCCGAAGAGGAAGACGAGGAGGAAGGCGAGCCCGTGCGCGGTCTGCGCCCACGTCCGCCGCGGGCGCGCCGCGATGGGCAGCGTGTAGAGCGCGGGGGCTGCGGCGGCCATGCCGTGTGTGTTCTAGTCTTGCACGCGCCGGGGGTATGTTGAGGGAGTGTCTGGGAGCCAGATGGACAGGCAGCACACAGGGCAGCTGGGAGGATGCGAGGAAGCTGGGAGGCTGCGGTTCGGCGCTGCTGCCCCGAGTATAGGTACAGGCGGTGGCGGTCAAGAAGTTCGCGGGCGCTGCCGGCTGGCGAGGATGAGTGTCGGACACGAGGCTCAGGCTGTCAACGGCGGCGACAAAGAGCTCGGGGTCGAGGGTGCTGACTGCAACTTTCCTTCAATTTGCGCTCTTTCGTGCTCGCGGCTGCAGCGCGCGGCAGCTCGCCCTCGATGCTTCCGTCATTCTCGAGGCACGTCCCGCCGGTCGGCACGGAATCAGCTGCCTCGGGCCCTCCAACCAGGCAATGTGTCAGGCCGAGTACGTCAGGAGTTGCGTAGCGTGCGCAGAGATGACCAGGAGGAGCACAGTGGCGAGGTCAAGGTCGAATGCAAGACGGTGGAGCCAGGTGAGACGTGAGGTCCGTCGACTAGCGGCGTCTTGCTGCGCTTACTCGCTTCGGTACTTTGATCGCTCATTGTAAAAGCCAAGCACAAGGGGACGACTCGGCGCATAGGCGAATACAGTCAAGTGTAAGGCGTGTATTCTAGGTTATAGTCCAGGCAATAACGACAAGGGACCATCGGAAGGGCATGTCAAGTCAGCCTGACGGGCACTTTTTTCTCCTCCCAAGCTCAACAGGTGAAAGGCCTCCCCACCGTGCCATCTCGGTACGCATCTGAGATCAACTGGAAGCAGACGAACGTCAACAATGCATCCCAGTGCACGAAGACCTCCGCGTACCTTGATGGAAACATACGTTCCCGCAATGCACATGAAGGCCCCAGCCAGCACGGTTGCCGAGGCAAGCGTCGTGCCGATCCACCTGCGCTTCAACGCGTCCACGCCGCCCTGCAGGCGGTAGGTGTCGAACAGCCAGAAGAGGCCGGCGACGCCGTAGGTGTACCACGAGGCGAAGAGTGACGCGGCGATGCTCGCCAAGTACGAGAAGATCGGCACGGCGGACGCGAAGACGAACGCGATCGCGGACATGGCGAAGCAGAGCGCGACCCAGAGCGTCCAGCCGAGCGGCGTGTGCGAGTAGACGTGCCGGGAGCGGCGGAAGAGCCGGAAGAAGACGAGCTTCGCAGCGGCGTGGGCGTAGAGCCCGCCCGACCTGGGGGATCGCCAGGACTGATGAGTGCTGGTCGCGCGACCACCGATGGCGAAGCGGGGACGTACAGCAAGAAGTTCACCAGGCCAAACGCAAAAGTGACCTTCGACCATACCGGCGGTAAGGAGAACAGCGCCGGGGAAGCCACGGTGTTTCCGATGTAACAATAGACGACTACGCTGAAGACGGCGTAAAAGGCAGTCGAGAATCCCTGCAGCACCCAAGCGGCCTGGCGCGAAGATGTCAAAGGCGGTCTCGGGGAACGCAACGATCTGCACCACCTACCTTCATAGCATCCCGAGGATTGCGCATCTCCGAGATGAGGATGAAGAACCTGGAAAAGGTGAGCTGTCTGTCAGTGGCCGGCAAATAGTTTTGTCCTTACATGAAGTGGCCTAGTACCAGCATGGGGTCAGCAGATCTCTCATTCACACTGGCTATACTATCGTACCTGCATATGAAAACACCTGATGCGGACGTGAGTACACGGCTATGGCTCGCGATAGGAACCAAGAACTTACCGGACCGGTGATGGCAAGGAATGCCTGGTAGAAAGAAGTCGATACGGTCGCGGCGAGTACACGGCCAGGCACAGGGTTTGCTCCTGCGCCGACCATAGCGAGGAAGCCACAGAGGCCGATGAATACCGCACTGATGAGACCCAGCCAGTTCATGCCGGCCAAGGTTCGTGGGAGGCTCAGCAGGAAAACGGCGGCGGAGAAGATGGCGAGTAGTGCTGTCGCACACATGCCATTGTCAGATAGAACCGATAGCGCCAACTGTCCGGACAGGACTTCCGACCCCTGGGCAAATCTTCAGCATCCAAAAGAACGAAATTTGGGGCGCATACTGACCACACAGAAGATACAGAAGATAATCGCACCGGCAGACAGGATCTCTCGACCGACTGGTCCGAAGAGGATGAATCCTGCGTCGCCTATGTGGTGTGTTGAGTGGCCGGGTCAGTACCTCCTTTCGGACGTCATGATGGACAACGTTTACACACCCATGTTATGCACCTCAGGATGATTCAGCTTGAAGTCGATGAGCAGTTTCGCAGTGTACAACGCGAATACCCCCAGAAAGATTGTGAGAATAAGGGAAGGAACAATCCCTAGTTGTTGGTGTGTACGACGCATATCAGCAACGTTGCATCGCACTACCACATCATGTGCATGGGCGGGCGGACGCACCAACGACCGCCATCGCGTTAGGGAGCGTGAGCATGCCATTGCTGACGATCTCAGCGATCATAAACGCAGCCACGAACTAGTACCGCGTAAATACATGTGTAAGTGGCTCCCATCGGCTCTGATCAGACCAACGACTTACCGGCCAAGTCAGCGTCTTGTACCGGATATCATGGTCTTCCTCGTCACCAAATACGTCCTCTACCGCGCCCTTCTCCGATGTCTTGTACGCAGGAATAACTTCCGAGCCTGAGAAGGAGCCCTCCAGCTTGTTATCGAGCATCGCGGTAGCGGCGGGCTGGGACATCGGATGCGCGTCGACCGTGGGGTTCTCTAGGCAAGTTGCAAAGCACCTGACGGGACCCCGGAGCGACCTACATCCACCTCTTATCCGTCTCGACTCTCGACCCCACCTGTGCGCGGCCACGCTCTCGTCGGGATGTCGTGTTCGGAGGCAAAAGGCTGTCTGAGTACGGCACTGCAAGCGCTTCTATATAGGGCGCGGATTCACCCCAGCCCCGCAAATTCAAGCTCCAGCTGCTCCATCAGGTTCGGGATGCGTAAAACACGCCTGGAACAACGTGCGTGCGAAACAGGTTCTGCCCTAGCCGATGGTAACCGGGAGGTGGGAGGCAGGGTGCTCGAATCGGGACACAAGCGCTGGGACGCGCGGCGATATTTGATTTGGGTAGGGCAGTCGTAGCCAGATATGGGATGCTGTATATCAAGGTAGCTGTGGAAGTCAGGGGTTCGCCAGGCGTTGCTGAGAACGGGTATGATGATACAAGCTGTTCAGCAGGATGAGGCATTAGCGCTATATTCACACATTTTACTAACTACATACCAGGATGGGAGAAGTGCGCGTCAAGAGATGGATGGCTGCCTCACCAGAACTGCGGAGTATGCGTCTGCAACCAGCTAGAATGGGGACATGAGCTTCTTAGAAAGACAAAGAGTGTACACGGCAAGCGGCTTACACTTAAGGAGATATACGTCCGGGCGACGCATTTGTAGCCTCCCACCAAGGCCGTGAAGACCGCGAGCGCTGTGCCAATCACCGCCGTCTTCATGCCCCACATCAACCAAGGAGATAGAACGTATCGTGTAGCCAGAGAATAGCCCACCACGCCGCCCGCTTACTAGGACGCGAGAAGCGAGACTTCATACCTGCCATATCGGAAGAGACTGGCACAGCAGTTGCCAGAATGAATGCAACAGCGTTGATGGCGAGGCTCGATAATACCCGTGCAGCCCATTCATAGAGGGTATGTGAGTAGACATGGTGTGAGTGCCAGAAACACCGGAAGATAAGCTTTGCGCCTACTTGGGTATACAGAGTACCAGTGGGTCTATATATACCCTGAGGTGTGAGCTCCGACGGCATGGCGCAGAGAGCAGAGAGGACCAACATGAAGAAGTTGACCATTACGATGGCGGAGGTAATCTTGGACCAGATCGGTGACAATGACAACAGTGCAGGAGAAGTCACCGTGCTTCCCAAGAAACGTAGATGATGAAGCTGAACGAAGAATAGAACACAGCTGCGAACGCTTGCAGTACACGGACAGCCTATCGTCAAGCTATTGTGGGATCGTCCATAGCGGGTAGGTGGATTACTTTGAACGCATCCTGCGGTCCACGCATTTCCGAAATGAACCTGAGGCAGATAAGCCGAATGCAACAAGACGACTGAAACAGATCCTCACATTACATGACATGAAATGGGGATTCACGGTGAGAACTGTAAATCTCCTGTCAATGTCAGGACACGCCTACCCGAGTAGAAGAATACCTAGGGAGAGAACGACTGTGGGTCCATACACGACTCGGAAACCAACAGACTGTATGCACCGCATCGATACATTCATATATAACCACTCACCGTCCAAGAAATATTCTTGAGGCATATAACACGGTCACCTTCTTCGCCGAACACATCCTTTGACAAGGAGCTCGTCCGTAAGCTTTTCCAGCTCTAGGCGAGGCAAAGATAGGGAGGCCGTCGTTTTCAAGTGCGCGTTGCCATCATGAGGGCATCGTCTTTTGAGGCAAGTAAAAATGCCCAGTCACAGCTCGTCTCAAGCGGACTTGGGGACGATTGATCATGTCTTGTTCCCAGGCTGCACTGCGCAAGTGAGGATGGTCCGAGCATGGCCCTTCGTGCTATCCACGCACCGTCTTCGCGAAACATACAGTGAAGTTCACAACACGTTAGCACTCACCAAGTAATGTCACGGTCAATCACAACGTAGACAATAGTACTGAGGTTTATGCAGAACCAAGGATGTGCACAGAAGATGCTGCTCGTGTCGTTGATTGGGAGATGGTGGGAGGAGGCCAAGACGCGTCGAGCGTGTAAGCGCCGAGACGCGATCGAGGTCTTGTGATCGAGTACAGAAGCGCCTACCGTGACCGTGGTCCGTCGCTTGAGGCGGCCTGGCAGTGTCCAGCATGCCTCGTCTCAGGTCTACACATCACGGCATGGCATGAGTGCTACCTGTCCAGCCAGCTTGCAGCTGCGGCTTTCCCATCTCATCTTGACCTCGACCACTCACACTGGGTGCATTGTGCGCGCGGCCTCTCATGAACTGCTCTCGCGCCGTCTCGATCCTCGTAGACGACCTCATCCCTTCCATCCTCGAAAGTGACGACCACTGGTGGCCCCGGGATTTCCAGCGACTTGCCCTCGTATCTCAAGCATGGGTCTTTCCGGTTAGGAAGCGGCTGTACGCATGCCCGTCGTTGCGCTCTTACCGCGCATGCCGGTTGCTTGCGCGGACATTCACCGAGAATCTGGACCTCCTGTCGCATGTCCGCCGGCTTGAGCTGCGACCCATATCCGACGGAACCACCATGCTGAACGAGCAGGAGATGCAGAGTTTGCGCTACATTCTCACCCTCAAGGGCTTGCGGTCTATCACTTTGGGCGGGGACCTCGCGGTTGCTGCTCAGAGGTTCCTCAGTGTCATGTACGACACCCGGAACGTGACCGAGTTGCACATCGACGGATACTTGATCTTGGGAGGCCGCTCACCCATCTTGTCACCCGTCATACCCTCGCTGGAATGGGACGACGTTATGGCGTTCAGGTTTCCCAACCTCCGCACTCTCACCCTCAGCAACGTCTTGCTTGCTATCATCCCTCCCATGATGGACCGACCGTCGGGGCTTACTCATCTCACACTGAACAACGTCGATATAGACCTTGGCGTCCTCCCCGATATCTGTCACGGCTCATGGGCAACGTTGCGCCAGTTGGAAGTCATCGGAGGGAATGCGGTCGAACAGGACGACGGCATCCGAGCCATGCTGGACGTATGCGCGAACATCGAGACGTTCCATTATGAGGCTCCTGACGCGTTCAGCCACCTTCCCGTCTTTGACGAGGAGCCGCCTTCTTGTCCCAGTCTGCGGAAGCTGTGCATATCAGGCTTGGACGCGACTTCGCGGACGTTGCAAGCTATCGCGCAGTGTTGTCCGAAGCTCGAGGATCTGGCCGTCCTCGGACGCGTCCATCGAATCCCCCTTGAGGAATGGGCTTCCTACATCGCGTCCGACGCATTGCCATTCCTTCGGCGGTTGATCGTCCCTGCGGGTACAAACCACCCGCCTTTCACGTTCTGGTCACCCGCTGAACACGAAGGACTGCTGGAGGTATGCGACGCGAGGGGTATTGCACTGGTTGACCTCACGTCGAAGAGCAATCCCTCTTGCGAACTGTCGGTGCGTCTTCGGTTCTACGTGCCGTACACGACGTCGCTGACCTCTGCGAATCGCAGCGCTTCCCTTGATTGACGTTCAGGGTGTGTAACGGCACGTCCGCTACGTATCCGCGCAACCCCTGGCCGTCGCTCGCTGGATTCCTTTTCTGTTTGCGCCCCCCTGAGTCCGGTCTTCATGCATACCCCGCACATACCCCTGCAGGAACAGTTGCTGTATACGAGATGTACGATCACGATCTGAGTTGCGCGTGTTTGCTTTACGATGTCCGCTAGTCCGTCGCATATTATGTACTTGTACCGTGTTGCATGCTGCATCTCTGCCGCTCTTCTGCGTACCCTCTGCCTAATTGATTCCATCCTCTCGGACTCCTCGAGCGCAATGTCTGCTGTAACGGTGTCCCTGGGTGAACTAGGACGGCGTGAACGGCGAGCCGTGGAAGCGAGGGCGGGTCGGTTGGCGCCCGGTTGTTTGTTTTGTGCCTTGTGAGCCGGGGGCAAGGTCGGGAGAGGGCGCTCCTCAGGCTCTTGCTAGTCCTATCACGCCAGATACCCCGCCCTTCGTCCTCGTCCCCCTCGTCGCCGTCGCCGACAGCGACGCAGGTCTGCGACTGCCAGTGCCTGCACACGCCGCTCGCCAGGCCCGTCTCATTTCCTTTCTCCCTCCCCCATCGCTCCTTCCCCGCCACGTTCGCTTCTGAAGTTTTCCCTTATTCCACACAACACATCAAATGTCGACACGCGCACTCACGCACGATTCGCCCTCTCCGACCACCAGTGGCTCGCAGAATGCACGAAAACCCCAGAAGAAATCCTCCTTTCTCTCTCTGAGGCGTGAGCAGCGTTCACCCTCGTCCCCCGATTCATCGGCCGGCGCAGGACGCTCCCACACAGCAGACAAGTCCACCTCGCCCTCTGCGTTCCTTCCCTTCCAGGACGTCTCGCGTCCGGTGATTTCCCGCCCGTCCGACATTGGCTCGCGCACCCACACCCGGCGCCCGTCGAAGACGACCAGCCTCCGACACGACACCGCGTACTTGAGCTCGAGCGCGAGGAGCACCCGCGAACGTGAGCGGGCGCAGCACTCGGAGACGGAGAAGGAAAGGGCGCACCACGACTCTGGCTTCGTCGACTTTCCCACTTTCGACCACCGGTCCTCCCGTTCCCGCGCGAGCGACAGCAGCAGGGCCCGCCCGCGAGTGCGCTCGGGCCCGTCCAGCAAACGCAGCTTCCCAGGCCATGCGGGCACCGACGGCTACAGCTATCCCGTCCGCGACTCCAACTCGTCCACCCTCAGCCATTTCACCGACACGCCCCAGACGCCCGTCGACGACTCCTTCTTCCGCGACCCTGTCTTCGGCTCCCAGGTCGTCGTCGCGGCCCCTATTCCCGGCGTGGAGACCATGGACGCGCTGGTCGACGGTATGAACGGCTTTGGTGGCGATGACCACTTCATGGGCATGGGCGGGATGGGCGGAATGTCCTCCCGGCATAAATTCTCGTCAAAATCGGGCTTTCACCCGCTCTACCACCCCCCGTTGCCCACCCCGCCCCCTGGCGTTACGTTGGGTGGTGCCTTGCCCCGCAAACACCGTTCTCGCGACTCGGATGCCGACGAAGACGAGGAGACCACTCGCACGCGCTCTCCACCTCACAAGCCGCGCAAGACTCAGCGCCCACCACCTTCTCGCTCAGATACCATACGTCCAGATACCGCCGACACCGTCAAAAGCGCCGCGTCGCCCCGGTCATCAACCAGCCCCAGAAGCGAAAGCGCGGAGAAGCGTCCCCAGACTTCCCCGCAGCGGACTGTCGCGCCGTCGATCTCTGAGATCATCCGTGCACATGCGCCAGTGGAACAGCGAGTGCGCTCCCGCAAGAGTTCGTATGCAACGAGCTATGGCCATGGGTCGCAGTACACCCACGGTAGGAACTCAGAGCCAGAGCCAGCGCCCGAGCCGCCAACTGTAGAGGAGGACGGGGACCTTATCTCGAGGTCGTCCGTCGACACGCTCGCGGAGGAGATCCATCGCACCATACAGACCCAAAAGCGAGCATCGATTGCTCCTCGTACCGTCCACCGAGCGAAGTCCTTCCACCAGTATGCGAACCACACCCCCGACACCGCGCGTCCTGCGTCTTCCCCCCGCCCCGACACCCGCCGCGAATCCTCTATCTTCTCCTACTCCACGACCATCTCCGACCAGCCACCCCTCCCACCCCTCGACATGATGGGCCTCACGAAGGTCCCTGTAAACTCGCCCTCACAAACGATTGCGCAATATCTACGCTCCACTCGCTTGACCACCCTCCTTCGGCTGACACGCTCCCCGCACGCGTCGCGGGGCAACCCACTCACTGTGAGTTTGTCTGATCTGGGCAGCCCGACGGGATTTCCGCTCGTCGTGTTTTTAGGCCTGGGATGTGTACGACACATCATGGGCCTGTATGATGAAATGGCGGAATGTTTGGGTATACGACTTATTACGATTGACCGGTAAGTTTTGCTTGTTTTTGTTTCTGGACCCATCGCAGTTCGGACCGTGGTTGACCTGACTTGTGGGTTGCAGTTGGGGCCTGGGCCGCACGGAGGTACCTAAGAACAAGTCCGCAAAGGGCATACCGGAATGGGCCAGCATCGTGGAAGAGGTGCTGGACCAGCTGAACATCGACCAGTGCAGCATAATGGCACACTCTGCGGGCACGCCGTACGCGATGGCGTTCGCGAACAGGTTCCCTGAACGGATCAGAGGCGACGTGTGTCTACTGGCGCCTTGGGTCGCCGGCGGTGAGGGCGGTAAGTCAATTTGTCATGTTGTGCCTTGAGCAGACTTTTAACGTCCGAATCAGGCGGGTACAAATGGCTCAAATATGTCCCTAACGGGTTGTTGAAGACTGCACAAGCAGCAGAGTGGAAAGTGCAAGCGTGGATGCTGGGCAAGCCACCAACTATCGCTTTTGAGGGCATCGGTTTCGAGGTCAAAAGCGTTCCAGGCACTCCTTCGGCAAACTCATCGACGTCCGCTCTGGACACTCCCCGCTCACCCCCGAACTCGGCGTCGACAGTGACACCTAGCCTTGCCGCGCTCCAGGAGCAAGACCCACGGCCAAGCACGTCATCGGCCGCTTTCAGCGAGTATGATGACCTGCGCGACTTCGAGGGCTGCTTCGAAAGCCGCAGCACTCTGGAGCGCAAGAGCACGAGCGCTTCGCAGTCGCAGAGAAAGCGGGTAACGAGCGAGGCTAAGTCGACATCGACCACCAACACAACAACGAGGAAGCCGTCGAGGGGATTCTTGAATCGCTTTAAGTCGGGGTCGAGCAACCAGCAGACACCAACAGCTACGCCCGAGAGGTCAAGCAGCGGCACCGGCAGGAAGCTCAAAGCGCTCCGTTCGATGGGCTCGCTCAAGGGGCGCGCACGAGCCGAGCAAACAAGCAAACTATCTGATCCGCCCGTCCCCACGCCGCCGTGGATCCCGCCAACGCCAGTTGTGGGTGGGGGCAACGAGGTCGGACTTGGTTTGGAGCAGTTCGATTGGTCAAATACGTCGCTACAGGCTGCACGTTCGCGCTCTCCTTCGTTGAGGCACAAGGACCTTCCTCCTATAGATGTCACCCGAGACGTGTCTTCCCCGACCCCGTCGACACGGCCGGGCGGCCGACGGTCGATATCGTTCACCGCAGGTAGCCCCTCCTCCCCTCCGTTCATGCAGTCGCCGCAGAGTACCGCGTCCAAGACGCCGGTTACCGCGCAAAGCTTCCAGGCCGCGCTGGGCAACGCTCTGATCGCCGCGTCGCACGCGGAGTCCGCGAAGGGCACCCACAACGACCTCATGCAGATCCTGAACCACGACCGACTGCCGCTCGGGTTCTCCTACGGTGCATACCCGCACAGCGTGCGAGTGTGGTATGGCGACCGGGACGAGAAGATCGCGGAGAACGCGGTGCGATGGATGGAGAACGCCATGGGACCGGACAAGTGCCAGGTGAAGGTCATCAAGGGCGCCGACCACTCGCTCATGTTCAAGAGCTCGGTCGTGGTGGAAGTCTTGGAACATATCGCTGAGTACTGGCGTGATTGTGAGCGTTCCGTGTGTCCGGCGTCCTGACAGCTGCTGACGGTGTAAATGCAGGGAATTGACCGTATCTTATTCGTTGCTTGCACCCCCGATGTCTTCTCTTCGTGATTGTTGGATTATATACCATTTCCTGCAGATACCTTTCACCTTCGCCGCCGCTGTCTAATCGTTCACTACGACCTTCGCTGTATCCCATACCATTGCACGCGCCGCTTCCATCCTACGTTATGCGTCACCGCACCCCAGGACTAATGGCACACGTCTCTCGAGTTTACCGTCGCCGCTTCGTAATTCTGTAGGATCGGGGGTTCACACTTCAGCACGATTCGTTGTACAATCCGTTCGCATCTTCGCCATGCCGAGCCGCATCTAGCCACACTTTGGAAATTGACGCGTTGTTTGTGTGTCGGACTTGCGAGGCTCACGAGGGCGGCGCGTGTGCGGTTCGGTGAATAGGAAGCCCAAGAAACGGTCCATGTGAGTGCTAGGTAAGTACATGAGGCAGCGGCACGCGGGTGTCCGACCAAGTCCCAAGGTCAAGAAGGCGAAGTCGGGGACGGATCTCGCGGTATCCGCGTGAGCCACGGCGAGCTCGCGCCAAAATTCCCCCTCAAGGGGCTCTTCGGCGGAATCGGGGGGACTACAAGCAGACGCACGGCGGATCGCGTTAGTGCGGCGGCGAAGCCTTCGCGAAGTGGCAGACGTACGCGAGGGGGCACCCGAGGGCTGCGGCTGCCGGAGCACGGCGTCCAGGGATTCGGTCGACGGGTCGGGCGCGTCGAGCGGCGTATCCGGCGGGACCGTATCCGCGAACGGGTTCCGCGGCCGCGGCGGGATGAGGCTGAGTGGCGCGGAGGCGCCCACGGCCGTCGGCGCGGCCTCCCGCATGAGGCCCGCGGTGCCCTCCATGTCTGCGTTCTGGCGCGCCCGGCGGTTCCGGACGAGCATCACCAGGACCGCGACGAGCAGCGCGAACACGAGCAGGGACGCGACCACGGCGATGCCGATGATCGCGGGCTTGGAGATCCCTGTGTTCCTCGACCTGTCGGCGGCGGACGTAGTCCCAGTTGCACTTCCAGTGGGAGCCGGGGATGTGGGCGAAGCCGAGGGTTGTGGGGTGCCACTGTGACCATCATCACGCTGGGACGTTGCGGACGGCAGGGGAACTCCATTGGTATTGCCTCCACTAGGTGCACTGGGAACGGAGGTAGACGACTCTCCCGTCGAGGTGCTTGTCGGCGCGGCAGAACCGGCTTCGGATTCACTGGTCAGCGAAGGAAGTGCTGGCGGATCGTTGACGTGGGCAGCCCCAGAAGACGCCGTGCCGGTCAATGTGGATGAACGCGCCGTCGCCGTCTGGCCTTCCGATGTCGTGATATCAGTGTTCCCAGGCTGTGCGGTGGATGTGGAGATCGTCGGAGCGCCGGTGCTACCGAGAGCCTGAGAGCCGTTAGCAGCACTGGTGCTGATAACAGTGAATGTGCTTCCATCGATGGCAGTCGTCACTGACGCTAATGGGGGTTCCTTGAGATGGCGAACGGGGGGCATGGTCTAAAAGTAATACGTCCCGGACTCACCCTGTGTGGATGTTGACGTAGCGGGCGGAACGTCTGCGATGGTGCTAATACCCGTCGGTAGCCCATGAATGATGACCGCGCTCTCACTTGACGAGGGAGTACTGTTTGCACCATCTGTTGAATATGATCGTCAGTGTACGTTCTTTCTCAAACAGATGTATTGCCTACCAGAGTCCGTGCCCGTGCTCACGACGACAGAATCGAACGTGATTTGACTGGTATGGTTGAACCTGTCGTCCTGCAGATTGATCACACTCAAGACATGTTGCCGTTTGGGATCCAAATGGAGTACGGAAAAGAGCGTTTCCTGAGTTGCACTCCTGGTAAGATGCTTCCTTGCAACGTGATGCATTGATGGACGGCCTGCTCACTGGAGGTTGGGTCCCGTCCTCCTTCGAGTCATGAGCATCAACCGCGGTAGCTTCTTGCGACAGACCATTTGCATCGCAGTCGACGCATGCAAGGTACAGCCCTCCACCAGAGATTTTGAAGCCCTGGTAGAACACAGCAGTGGTTTGCACTAATAGACGCCCACGCCAAGTAAGCCGGGAATCCAGCTGCGCAGCTCGAGTGCGGAACGGAATGAGTACTCACGGGGTAGCGTTACTTGCACCCGCTCTTCTAGCCCTTCCGCAAAAGCGAACTGCTCGCCCGTCTCCGGGAACGTCGCCACCCTCCACCCGGGGAGAACGTGACGAGCGGGTTGTCGAACCGAAGCGTGGCATTCGTCGGGGCGCCCTGAGCGACCAGCGGGGGGACGACTGCAGACAGTATTAGGAGAACAACATTTACAGAAGAAGAAAACATGAGTAAAAGCCGAGGGGATTGACCAGCATCCCGCAGGGGGTGCGAAGGGGTATGAAGAAGGAAAGGGGACGAACCAAAGAGCGTCCGCGCGGGCTGCGAGGGGAAGGTGTTCGCGTCGTCGTCATCAGCGTCGGAGAACGGACAGCGGGAATAGTCGTAAGCTCAATCGACGGTCAGCACGGCTTATCAGCTCACTGGGAGACCAATGGGGAGCAATCTTGTTTGATGATCATCCCAAGCGATACATCACCATTGACTGACATGTGCGGGGCTGTTCAACTGAGCCCCGAGCGCAAAGGGTAGCATCGCCGCACGCAGTTGCACAGGGTATGAATCCGACATGCTAAGGAGACAATCAAGTGATAGTGAACATTGAGGCAGCGATAACGTTACAGCTATGGTACATACAATGGCAACAATTGGCAGTTAAGGTTGATGTCTGGGAACTGGACGTCGCTAGCGCTGGATGTTCGCCGGTGTGTGGGTCTCACACTTAGACACCGAAGGGGAACGTTTCGTCGACTTCTGCCTTCGCACCCTTCCATGTGTCCTCCCCTTCTAAGGGCTCGATCCCTCGAGACTGGCGAATGTGCACGATGCAATCGAACTGCTTCGCTACGCTGCATTTCGAGTAGTGCGACGGAATTTCGGTGAGACGTCGGTAGATGACGCCGATGAAGCGCTGGTATCGCGGGCGGTCGAGGAAGCTGCGTATTCCAGTGAGTCGCGAGTTCGCCCGGGTGAGAACAAATGGCACATACTCCGAGAGCTCTTGGGAAACCTTGACCTTCTTGGTCTTGCCCTTTTCGTCTTTGATGATGTTGTGGGTCACTATGAGAGTATCCATCTTTGCCCACTTATCGAAGATGGCTTCAATGGAGTCGTCAATAGGCCGGTTCATTCTGTGGAGATACGGAGGTTCGTCCCAGTCATGGGATGCCGTGACTGGGGCGTCATCGAGAGTGAGCGTCCGTGGTGTTCTACAACAAGGAAGGGGTCGTACCCGTCCCTCTACTCGTCAAAAAGCCGATGTTGAACGTCTTGTCGTCTCCGAAGATCTCGCGGGAGCGCTGCCCGATATTGATCTCGCCTATGCGAACTGAGCGTGGGTTTTGGGGGGCAAATGTGAAGAATCGTACCTCGCCGTCGCCCCATGTCAGTGGCACGAGCATCACCAACATGTGAGTTATGCGCCCAGACGACCACCTTGGCTTGACCGGGACCGTTCTCTGTGCGACCAAGGAACTGAGCGATACTCACAACAACCCTCGCGAAATGGTCATCACTGTGAACCGAGCGATTGAATCCGCTGGCGAAGCTCGGTTTTACTGGACGGCCTTACCGAAGATTCCAGCTGAGCACATCCTCAGTCATCATTGTGCGGTAGTACTCTTCGGCATCCTTCACAACGAGAGCGTTCATCTCAGCAATGAACTGTTCTTCGCGCGGGTGGCCATTCTTGTTCTTTCCCATCTCTTTCTCTAGGATTTTCTGACGGCTGCGCAACAAGTTCTTGAGATTTTCGATCACCTCCCTATGGCAGTCCTGCACAGGCATGCACTTAGCACGTGTAGAGACCGCGCACGAGTATCAAAGACCGACCTTCTGCAGTCCGAATTGCGTCTCGTATGCATATCTCATCGTGTCCTCCCCGAAACGTTCAAAGCAGTTGTACCTGGATCGATCAGCTAGCGTGTTTGCAACGCGAGAGGGCACGTACCTCTTACGAGCTGTCTTCGCACCCTCCGGATCCACCTTCTCGAGATATTGAAGCACTTGTTGAGCCGATCTGTGTAGCGAGTACACATCCATGCCGTAGAACGACACTATTCGGGACCGATCTTGTGTCGTTTCAGCAATCCTATTATTGTATTGCCTGAGGAACTCGATAAATGGGGGCATCACTTCGTTCTTCCACATCCACTTTGGGAATCTGAACACGGAGGATGTTGGGTGAGCAAAGCATACAGCGTGTCATGGTTTCCCGTTGCTGACCTCTCGAACTCTGCCAGAGCGTCCCGCGCATTTTTAATTCTGCCTTCGTCGAGCGCTCCGTCGTGGATGTATCTGCCGGAAGAGGCGGAGCGTGTTAGTCCCGCGAATGTGCGCGATCTCGGTATATCTTCACATCACCTGTTGATCCTGAACGCGTCCGGCCAATCGGCCTCGACAGCGACAGCCGTGAAGCCCTTCTCCTCGATCAAGCGTTTAGTTAGATTGGCACGATGGGCGTAGAACTCGTAGGTCCCATGCGAGCCGTCCCCGATCAAGACCACCTGGGCGTCGCCTTGTACGTGGCATGAGGCTTGCCGGGCTTGTCAAGGCCGGGTGTGCACGTACCGATGGCATTTATGATGGGGTCATATGCGGCTGAGGACCAAGAAAGCCGATGGGCGTGTGCGCCAAAGAGTTCCTTTTCTCTGATTGATTCCGACACCATTTCACGCGTGGCGACAGAGAGCGGTCTCAAGACGGACGAGAACGGTCTGAACGGAATGTTGGCAGGGTGTGAGGTGCACGCGACGTGCTTTCAGACGGGTCTTATGTCTGTGGACTGAGTGGAGTGCGTTGTATTGCATGACGTTCGCGGTGAACGGTATGATGTGTGGCCATGGTCACTCGACGCGAACACCGGGAATCATGGAAGAACGGATGGAGAGAATGTGGGAGATGCAGCGGAGGCAAAGCGGCGGCGGGGGAATCTGATGAGTGCTGGGGGCGGGGTGAGGGGGAGGAGGAGAGGCTCCTGGCCACTCTCGCTCTGGCTCTGGCTCTGGCTCTGGCTGGGGGCGGAGGCGGAGGAGCATGATCTCGGATTTCGAGCACGAACCACTAAATTACTCGCCTGGCCAGATTAGGTAATCGGCGGGCGTAAGGGATCGCCCGTAGCGTCAGGCTACGAGATCGGATCGGGCCCTGCCGTAAATGTGGCGGAAACAACGTTTGTGCTCTCAAGTCCAGTCACAAGCATCGTCCGCCTCTCTCACCTCCTCCCTCCTCCTCCTCGCGCACAGCCCACCATGCCCCCCTCGGGGTACGTTCCCTCTCTGCACCCGTTCAAACTCGTTCTGACCGTCCCAACTCTCCAGCTCCCACTCCCATCACAGGAAGGCGCTCGCCGTCAAACGTGCAGACGGCGAGCCCCTCACACGCGTCGACCTGCAGTATGACATGCTCAATCATATCTTCATGGACAAACACGCCGTCTTCACCGATCCGTTCACAACCATCCGCGGCGATCCCCCCCGCACCAAGGTCACCTTCCGGGACCTCTATGTCAATGCCTTGATCCACTCTCCCCGGTGTTCCAAGGCTTCTCGAGACAAAATCAGAGAGTCGCCCGAATTTGGCAACGAGTTCGCGATGATCTCTTTGCTCTCAAATGTTGGTCGAATCAACACCACCATGGCCTGTGAGTATGCTCTGCTGTTGCACGCTCAGAGACATTGGCCACCGGTGTGCATTCTTCGGGTGCCACTCGCACTCATTGCTCGCGTTCCCGGCTGGAGGCACTCTGGCCTGCGTAAAAGACAGACTAAATAGGCGCCTTATCTAGTCTTCCCCGAAATGAAGACCGCCCTCAGGACATATCACCCCGTGCCCGCGCTCCAGCGGTCCAACGGGAACTTGCAGGACGCCCCACGGATCAAGAATATATTGAAGAGTTGCTCCTTACCAGAGGAAACGAACGGTATGGTTAGCACACCCGCTGACGTCCTCAAACGATCGGTATGTGGCACATCCTTGCCGCTCCTCTAGTCATTTTCGTTGACACAGCATACGGCCCTATAGGAGGCCGGCAACGTCCCGCCCACCAGCATTGTGAACCTCCTCTTCATCTTCGCCAGCCACGCAACGGTAGGGCCGCTGTCAAGGATGCTCCCGTAAGGACATGTGACTCATGACAGCCCAACTCCGGGCGACATGACAGGTCATCGCAAAACACTTCGGGTCGTCGTCTCACGTCGACTTTCTGGACCTCTTCACACCGGTGCGGATATCCTCAGAGTCTCGGGCACGAGCCTTTCTTTGGCTTTGTTACCACTACCACGAGGCGCCTTCCGACAACCCGTTTGCCGACGAAAGCGACCAAGGCAGGCTTCCTCCACCCCTCAGGATGCTCACAGCCGAGGAGGCAGCCGCTGAAAACATCGACACTCGGGAGGAGCACCAGAGGGGTATCGACATGACCGACATCCGCAAGCGCTTCCTTGAAACGAAGGCCAAGAGCGAAGACTTTGGGAGGGACCATGACGCCGATCACCCCAGATACCAGTCCAGCAGCTCTAGAGGTCGCGGCAAAGGCAAAGGCAGGGCAACGGTCGATACGGCGAGAACTAGGGAGACTTCTCCGGCGGAAAGCCAGTATTCTGTTCCGTATTCGTTTGGCGCCAAAGAAGAAGACATGTTGGAAGGTAGTGTATCTTTCCCAGGACGCCGCGCTCGACTTTCTCAGCGATCTTCAGGTCCAGGACGACCGCCTTTACGTCGTCTGTCATCCCCTGGCCCGGAATACCTGCCCCCTCGGGCACCGACGCCTCCCTATCGACAGCGGCCCTATCGCGCCCATTCACCAGAAGCCAGTGTCTTTCCCCGCGCTGCTGCGGATCCGTACCCTCGCCGGCCGCCGAGCCCCGGAATCGACCTTTTGCAGCACAGTAACGGGAAGCCTACACGCACCCACTCACGGAAGTCGCGTGAGCACACTTCCCGCCACCCGCCCTTCTACATCCACGAACCGTACCATCATCATCCTTCCGCGCTTCCGCCATACACTCGGCCCCCACGCTATGCGCCTCCAGCACCGGAGGTCCCGCGACGGACGATGCTCGAACGTACGTTCCTCTCGTAGCCCTCTTGACGGCTCGTTGGCAAGCTGACAGGGGATACGCCACAGAGGCTTGGCATGTCTCGATGACGACCGACCCGCTGATCGACTCGGACGACGAGGCGTACGTCGACGAGAACACCAGGCTTGACTACAGTTCGTCCCTCATCCCGTCTGCGTACGCATCTGCCTGCGTCCACTCACGCCCCCGCCTGCGCTCCCACAGTTCTGCGACTGCGTATAATCAGCCGCCTCCGAGGCAAGGATCCCACGCCGCCGCGGGACCTGGGACCTTACAGCGTCAACCCCGTGAATCCGCTCGTCGCTTACGGCGCGCGGTGAGCGTGCACCCGCACACGGTGGCGGCGGGCGTTGAAGGCGCACACCGCCTCCGCCCTTCCTTGCGTCCATTGACTTGGCGGCGCTTCCCCCGCCACGGTGAAGCACTGGTATCGCATCTGCCCCCCAACATCCCTAGGACTTTCTTTCTCTCTCACGCGCGGGCCCTTCGCGTGCCATCGCGAACCCGCGGCTGCTTGTACGCTAGAGCCGTCTCCCTTCGCATCCGTGCATACCCCGGCTATTTATCGCGTTCTCCCACCGCCCATGTATCCATCCCCGCCTTCTTTCTCGCATGCCCCTTGCCCCTTCCCATGTCTGTCCGCGCATCCCCTCACTCACTCAGTCACTTCTCTCACTTCCTCACAGTTTGCATTCTACCCCGCCTGCAACAGCCCGTATGTCACTCATGCACGCCTGGTGTTGGTATTTATTCCTCCGGCTGCGGCTTTGTGTTCGCATTCACCATGTACGTAGTGTGCCCGCCCGTCACGTGTAAAAACAATTATGTCACCAGCGAGCCCAATTGGCGTATACAACGGAAGGCGGCGGGACCTGGGTCCCATGGCGGTTCGGATGACGAAGTGTATGTACAGGACGATTGCGTTGACGCGGCCGCGGAAATCCAGACGAGACTGACCGTGAGGGTCGGGACGGGGAAGAGAGTATGACGAAGAGGCGAACACGCGAAAAGACGACGGAACAGACACCGGGAAGGGGAAACAAAAGGACATCTATCCCATAAGCATAATGTTACACTACTGCCGGATCGCAAGACCACCTGCGGAGCCGCGCCCCTGTGTACAGTACGGGAAGTAGTAGCATGCGCGGTATATACTGTGTGTAGGTCGGGAGAGGCGGGAGGGCACCGATACTGTACATCAACGGGGGACGACGACAGCGACGGCCGCGGAGGCGGAGGCGACGGGGCTACTCTGCGAGCCACTTCTCGCACTTCTTGACGTACTTGTCGAGCAGGAGCGCCATGTCGCGGATGACGAACGTGAGCACGACCTTTGCGAAGAACTCGGACGCGTGCCGGAGCTTGTTCTCGAGCGCGGCGCGGATGTCGGCCGGAAACGCGGCGTACAGCGGCGCGGCGGCGTGCTGCGACGCCGCCTTAGCGTGCTCGTCCAGTATCTGCGCCGCCTGGAACAGGCGCGCGAGCCCCTGCACGTACAGCGCGGGCGAGTCAAGGCTGCGGGCGCGCGTGCGGTCAGTTGTTCGGTCGCGTGGGCAGACGATGGACGGGCACGCACTTTTTCCCGTTGGTGATTTTATCCAACTGCCGGGTGATTCGCCCGCCCCAAGACGTAACCTAGTAGCGCGCAGCCACCGCCCATTCAGCCGCCGCACCCACATAAACGAGGACAGGAAAGGGAGGCCACTCACGCCGCTGCTTTTCTTGGTGACGAACCCCTCGCCGACGCCGAGCTTCTTCCCAAACTGGCCGACGACGCCGTCGCACACGCTCGAGAACTCCTCGAGCTTGGCCGCCCAGAGCTCGCCCTCCTTCCGCCCGACGCTCCCGATCCCGAGCGCGAGCCCGCTGCTCACGTTCCCCGCCCCGAACAGCTCCGCGCTGCAGTGCTGGAGCTCCTCGAGCGCCGAGTGCAGCACCTCCACCACCCGGATCTTCTCCGGCACGTTCGTCAGCTTCGCCCCGCCCTGCGACCACACCTCCTGCGGGACGTGCAGCCGCCTGGTGACGTACCCGCCCGTCTTGGACGTCATCGTCTGCCGGAGGAGGAACATCATGTGGTACGGCTTCCGGAGCGGGTCCGTCGGCGCGGGGGAGGGCAGCGGCGAGAGCGGCGCGTTGGGTATATTTGCGTAGGGTATCGGCGGCGGCGGCACCAGCTGTGGCGACATCAGCGCCGACATCGACAGCGGAGGCGAGAGGATCGCCGTGTTCACTGTGATCTGCGGCGGCGAGGACGGGTTCAGGCGGGAGGGTATGGAGATTTTCCGCGGCGTGGGGGAGCCCCCTTGCACGGAGGGATACGATTTCGCGGTGACGATGGACGGCCGCCTGCCCGGTTGCGACGAGGCTCGTGTGCGCCCGATTCCGAGGCTGCTGACCGTACTCGCAGGTATCGCCGACGCGACCTTGCCCATGTTCGGCGCGGACGCTGCAGAGAGCGTGGAGTCTGTTGGCGATGGCGCGTCGGCGCCGGACCCGGGAGGGGCAGAAGACTTGCCTCGCCGCTGGGAGATCGTGCCCATTGCAGGAGTCGTGTTGATAAGAGGTGGCTTGCCAGTGGGCGTAACCTCTGAACGGACAGAAAGCGTCGAGCCTCCCCGCGGCCTAGGCGTCGCGAAGTGTCCCGGACTGCTTGGTGGCGTCGACCCTGGCTCTCCGCGCCCGTTCTTCGCCAGCAAGGGCTCATTTGAGGGAGATGGTATGGGTGGAAGAGGTGGCGACGCGCCGTGCGGGTGGATGTTGAGACGCGACCTGGGCCGGTGTGCCTCCTCCGTATGATTGCTTGGCTCGGGAAGAGATCCGTCGTAGGATTCCTCCCTCAATGGCAGAAGACGGCTGTTCGAACCCGTTCGTCTGTGGCTGACCGAGCTGCCTCGAGAGCGGCCGACGGTGTCCGCTGGCCTGATCTGGGTCGGGGTCAGTTCCGGGTGTTCAGATTCCGTTGGTGATGGCGCTGGAGGCGGGAGCGTCGTCGGGGGTGGCGCAGGGGGAGGGAGAGTTGACGAGGCACGTGGCCGCGAGCGAACAGATGGGACCACAGATGAGCGGGAGCCAACACTTGTATCTCCAGGAGAAACAGGCGACACGGCTTGCGCAGAAGCAGCAGCGTACGGATGTACGGGAGAGCCGGCGCCAGAGCCAGCATATCCTGAGCGCGTCGAGAAATGCGACAAGCTCGTATGACTGCTATTGCGGCTCAGCGCGCCAGGCTCATCGTCCGTCGCGCTCTCCGCCCTGACAGTTTCGGAGGAATGCCGTTGCTCTCCGTCGCGAGTCCGTGACGGCGAGCGTTCTGACGTTGGTGTGGCGGACATGGGCGAGGAGGGGCGAGTGGAATCGCCCGAAGCAGAGGTAGATGAGGCGGCGTACAGCGAGGTAGGGGACTGTGGAGGGACTGGGATGTCGTACACGACGCTGAGGATGTTCATGCGCTCCGCGTACGTATCGTGCTGCATCGCGCAAACGAGCGGGGTACTCAGTTCCGACCCCACGCGGACACGGGCTCGTCACTCACGATTGACTTCAACCGACGCACTTCCTCCTCCTGCGCGACGACGCTTCTCCGCCGGCCGTTCCGCCTCCTCGACTCTGTGCTGTCCTCGCCGCGCATTACGCGCTCCATGACCTCGCTCAGCAGCGCAACGCTCCGGGCGTATGCCATGACCGCGCCGTGCGGATCATCATTCGTCGAATCGAGCCTGACAGCTTCTCGCGCGAGTTCCAGAGCTCGCGTCAGTGCCCGGCGTGAAGACGGCCGCTGGCCGTTCGGTCGTTGTTCGATATTTGGTGTGAGCAGAGTCCGGTCTAGAGCACCGTCCTGCGCGGCCGGCGCAGGTTGCGGGGGTGGGGGGCGCAGCATCGATCGGGGCGGGGAATCGGCGAGGATGTCGGGCGAGGCCCCGCCTGAGGTGGGGGAGGGGTAGTAGGAGGGCGAGACGGTCGCGTAGCGTGCTTGAGAGAAAGCGGTGACCGCTGCGAGACTTGGGGAGGGGGTGGGACGGGTGTATGTCGAGTTCATGACGGGAACATCTGGGCCTGATCCTGATGCGTCTGGCATCCCATCATAGGTTTCGTACCGGGAAAGGCCTTGGACGGGGAGGCTTGGGATCGGCTGGGATGGCGGGGGGCCAGGGGGCGGGGGAGGGGTGTGGCCGGCAGTTGAGCGACGGCGGGACGCGAAGGATGAGGAGGAAGAGGTAGCTACCGGGGACGTTGCAGAACCGTTAAGCGCCGTAGTGTTCCAGTCGCGACCGCGGTGGACGACGGACACGGGGCGACTGTCGTACTCTAGCTCCATCGCGAGCGTCGGGGAGGATGGGAGGGGTTGGGCGGGCGAACGGGGCGTGCTTCCTGCAGTTCGTCAGGCCGCTTGAGAGGGCAAACAAAGGGCCAGTTTAGGCTAGCGCGGGACGAAGCGACGCGTTATTGTCGGGGATTAAGGAGAGGTGGCCAGTGCGCGCGACGGGGAGGAACGGCGGGGGGGTGAGGCCGGGGCGCGGGCGTCGGGCGAGGCGGAGGAGGAGGAGGAGAGCGAGTGAGGGCCTGGAGATTGAGATGTTGGATTCCGTATGCCGGTTGGGCCCACTGCTACGGCTGGTAGCCGGTGCGCGGGACAGGCTATATCGGTTACCAACGGGCGCGCCACAGCGCAATGTGCGTGGGATATGTGCTCTATGAAAGATCGATCGGCGACGACGCTCTCGGCATCCGTGCGTGGGCGGGGACGGGCAGAGGTCGAGGGGCGTGCGAGGCGGGGGCTTGGGGGAAGACGACGGGCGCACAGACGGGCGCAACTCGCGGCAGGGCGGGGACAACGGCAGGGATCGACCCGGCTGCGGGCGTGCTCTCTCTCTCTTGGCCACGCGTAAACTTGAGCTTGAGCATTGGCAACGTTCTCAGTCTCCCCCACCGCCAGCCCCCGGCGGCCTTCGGCTCTCACACCGTCCTGGGCAACACCCAGACCACGCATATAGTCTCAACCAACAGCCCAGATCGGCCAGTATCCCGCCCTTCGAGACCGCCCTGCAGGGTCCATGTCGGACTGCACCGGTACCTCCACCCGCGGGGACTTCGCTCAAACTATTCCTGTCAATTGTCCACAGCAAACATGAACCAAACCGTGAACGTCCAGTTCTGATCATCACCATGTTCTTGCGGGCCTTTTCCGCCCCATGCCCATCAGTGCGTTCTATTGCGTCCGACGCGCGGGAGGGCGCACAGCTAGCACGCCCGCTAACGCGTCGCGTCCACCGGCATCACGCGTGGGCTGGTGCAAAGCAAACAGAATGAACAATTACGCGATCGATCCAAACGAGCGGACGGACGTGGAGCTACCCTGCCGGGTCTACAAAACACTCGGGCAAAAGAGCGTAGCGAACGCGAAGCAGCAACATCGAGACAGGGAACTATCGGGGCGCTAGTAGTCGAAACGTCTGTAGTATATCATCCGAAACGAGCCACGGCCAGTGGGCGAACAACGAGGGGGGTCCAGACAAACGGGGGTATACCAACTGCGAAATCATTTTCGGGGACCTCACCACATCCTCCATGTAGCAGCAAATCACTCGCGGAACTCCGGCTGCGATCCCTGTGCAGCCAGCCGGCTCTCGAGATTCCTGGGGGACATCACATCAATATATCTGACCGTCCGCCTGAGCTGCCATCGCAGTAAAACTCACCTGAGCGACTCTTCCTTCGCCAGAAGCTCCTGCCTCTTCTCGTTGATCTCGCGCTGGACGCGCAGCTCGATCTCGCGCAACTGTTCCAGCAATCATCAGCGAAACGCGTATCAGACCTGTATGTACAGTAATCCATACCTTCTCCTCTTCCCTGCGAAGCTGCTCCTCCTTGAGGCGAACACTCTGGTTGGCGAGCTCCTCCGGGAGAATCGACGAGTCTCTAGATTGCGAACTTAATCAGATGAATAGTCGTTCGACGCATGAGAAGAATGTGACGAACTGAGTGTCCGAGTGAACCGTCCTGGACAGCTTCTCGGTACGGTACGTCTCGTAAAGCACGTCGTGGGTCAAGGCCTTGAGATCGGCCAGATGAGTGCTGGAAGGAAAGGTCAATACTTGCAATCGCCCTGTCAGAGGCTATATACTCACTTCAGCAGAGCTCCACGCAGGCGGCTGAAGTCGCAGTGCTTCGGGTTGTCGACCTCAGCAACTCCCCACGGGTAGATCCTCGCGCGGACAGGCTGGCCGTCAATCTCTATCTCTTCCTCGGAACCAATGATAGAGAAAGGCATCAACGACTGCGGACGAATGTAAGCTATTGTTTGACTCCAGATTCCCTGCACTGACCCGAAGTTCGCTGTTGTCCTGGATGGTCTCCTCGTCATCTTCCTCTACATCGTAAGGGAAGTTGTACACCGGGATGTCATAGTACTCGATGTCCTCCATGATCTGACGGAAGCAAGTCAAGATGTCTGTGCGAACCCTGATTTTGTATCAGACATACCCGCTTCTTGAAGCCACGGAGCTCAGTCGGGGTGAGCGAGTCTGCCTTCCCAATGACGGGGATGACATTGACACGGGGAGAGAGGCGGCGCATCAGCTCGATGTCCATCTCCCGCAGGCTGTTGTGTGTATGAGCAACCAAAATCAATTCCACCATGTCATTTGGAACATACGCATGACCGGTAGGGGGGATGAAGTAGAGGAGGGCATGCACCCGGTTGTCGCGGAAGCGAGGGTTACGCTTGATACGAGACTCCTCGGCGAGGATGTCGTCGTACTGACGCTCGAGGTGGCCAACGATCTCTTGGAAGCTATTCGTAGGGATTTACAGGTTAGTGCCTGATATTAAGGTGAGACATGAATGCTACGTACGCGAACTCGTTGTCGATGTTGTCACCGAACCCGGGGGTGTCCACGATCGTCAGCGCAATACGGACGCCATCCTCCTCCAGCTCTGCAAGACTTGAATTCGCAAGTCTCCCGAGAGAGGACGGTTGAATGTTACATACCAACGTTGACGGGCTTGATCCTAATGCCCTCCTCAACATGAGCGGTCTCGGGGCTGTCGCAAACCTTGTGAGGCAGCACCTCAGACTCGCAAAGGGTGTTCACGAAGGTCGTGCGGCCAGTACCAGAGGCACCTTACGCACCAATTATACGTCAGTAATGGGCCAGGACGCGAGAAAAGGACGCGCGAACGCGAGCGCAACACGTCCGTGCGCCCGCGTTGGCAGAGCAATCAGGCTGCGGGGGACGTGGAGACTCACCGACGACCATGACGGTGAACTGGACACCCTTCTTGACCTTGTTGCCCCTACGTCTGCCGGCAAAAGACATGGTGATGTGAGGATGGGAGAGCGAGACTCGAGAGAGACGACCTGGGCGAGCGCAGACTCGTCGTTGGAGGGGAAGTTTGGGTCGTCGTCCCCTCCCCCTGCGCTTGAAACTCCGACTACCTGGCGGGCGCTTACACACACGAGCTCTGCCCGTTTGGCGCCCGTGCATCCTGCTTCTGCGTTCCCAACCGGCTCAGACTCTGGCACGCTCTCCCTGCGCATGGTCGCGCTCTTCACCCGCCCGCCTCCATGCATTCCTCTCGCATGCTGCACTAGACAGTCGCTCTCGCTGTACTACTCCTCCAGGCCATTCTCATCTTCGTATGTGCATAGGGCTCTCGAAGAGACAAGCCCTGCTACCCTCAAGAAACCAGATGTGACAAGGAAGAAGTACGCCGAGCTTCCGACCACGCATGTGCTGGGGGACGGGACAGCAGCGGCTTCGCTGCCGGACTGGCACGGTGGGCTTAGAGAGTCCATGCTTGCGTACGAGAATCCTCCATCTATACGTGCGCATTCTCTCGCAAGACAATACATCCCAGTTCTCTGACCCGCTGTTCGATGCGTCAACGTGTGAATCCACCTTTTGGGAGTACAGCCTCTTCTTCTGAGCCAAACCTAACCGCGAGTCCGTCGGATGCTCCGGAGTGTTCAGGCGTGATCCCTCGACGTAGAGGGAGACCACCCAAGCGACATGCGATACCCATCCCACCCTCCGGGACTAGGGCAGAGAATCCGGAACTACTGGCTGCTGTGAATACGGAATTGAGTAACGATGCCAGCCCTGCACCCTCACCCATGCCTAGGAGACGCAAGCGTAGGAGCGATCTACAGCCCACCGAAGGTAGACGGATAGTTACGCGACGCATGCCGGACTCACTGATACGGGAGACCAGTGACTGAGGGCGCGCCGCCCGCGACGCCTCTCGCGACTGAAATCTTGGACAACCTTGTTAAGTATCCTCACTGCATATTGCTCACACGCGTCGGCCAGTTCTACGAGGTGTGTGCGGTCCCTGCGCCGAGAAGACATGAGCTGAGCCCTTGGAGTAGTCATACTTTGACCAGGCCGCAGAGGTGTCGCGCTTACTGAACATCAAACTGACCAAGAAGACATGGAGTGGCCAGCGGATCCTCATGTGTGGCTTTCCGCTCATGCACTTGAACAAGTACCTCAAGCAGCTCGTCCAAGAGCACAATCGCTTCGTCGCCATGTGCGAAGAGTTCCCTCGGGACCCAGCCATCGGTGCGAAGGGAGGGTTTGACAGGAGAGTCGTTCGCATCGTCACTCCAGGTACCCTCATCGACGAGCCGTTCTTGAACCCCTACGAGAACAACTACTTGCTCTCTGTTGTCCCCGCTGATTCGCCTCCGCCTATCGACGCGTCTCCCGCAGTGTATCCGTCCAGCCACCCAGTCGGCCTGGCGTGGATAGATGTCTCCACCGGCGAGTTCTACACGAAGAACACGACACTGTCCGGCCTGCGAGATGAGGTTGTCCGGATATGTCCTAAGGAGGTGGTCCTCGACGAGCGGATATCGAAGGAGGGACTGGAGCCTATCCAGAGAGTCCTCGCCGAAGAAGGGTGTTTCGTATCATACTACGCACCGCGCGCTGTCCAGTCTCCTGACGTGACGTCCCTGGGACAGTCGAATCCAGATGAACTCACCCTAGAAGTCCAAAATGCAGAAGGGTTGCCTCCCGCGCCTCTAGTGGACGAAGAAAGCAGAGCGGTGGAGCTGCTGACGGCCTTCATGCACGCGAACCTCATGGAGCACATGCCGTCCCTCAGCTCTCCGGCCAGGGAGGCCACAAGTGGCAGGATGCAGATCGACTCGCATACTGTCAAGGCACTAGAGATCCGTGAGGGGCTGCGGGAAGGCGGCACCACGGGCAGTCTGCTCAGCGTAGTCAAGCGGACAGTTACCACGAGCGGCACCCGTCTCCTCGCGCGTTGGCTTTGTGAGTCCAATTCCACTAGTCACTCATACGTCCCACGAGCTGAACATATGCAGGTTCACCGAGCACGTCCGTCTCCGAGATCAACGCACGACAGTCGCTCGTCGCCTTCTTCCACGCGCGGCCCTACCTGCGCGAGGACGTCGTGCAGATCCTGCGGGACGCTGAGGACGCGACGCGCATCGTGCAAAAGTTCGTTGCCGGACGGGGCTCATTTGGCGACCTCTCCGCCATCTGCACCACGCTCGACATCTGGGCGTCCATCAAGGCGCGCATCCTCGCCGAACGCGAGCTGGAGCAGCAGGAGCGGGGCGCGGCGGACGATGCGGACTGGGCGAGCATCATGGCGCTCATGGAGAGGCTGAGCGACCTCAATGGCCTGTCGGGCAAGATCCGTGTCGCGCTCGCGCAGCGCGAGGATGCGATTCCTGAGGGCGAGGAGGGGTTGGAAGAGCTCCCTTCGAGTGCGGGGCCAACGCCAGTCCGGGAGTCCAGGAATCCGTTGGGTATCATCGAATGGACGATCAGGCCTCAGTATGTCGTCGTCTCCTCCCCGTGCGCTCCAACTGTAGCTCAACGCTCGTAGGTTCTCGGAATCACTCACCAGACTGCATGCCGACCTCCAGCTACTCCTGGCCGAGAAAGACCGTTTAGAGCGGCATCTACAGTTTGCATACAGTTAGCAGCTCATTTCTCTCGAATACTCGACCGGACATGCTGAGGCTTTTTACAGCTGCACCCTCGCTATCCCTACGGGCTTCACCTGGTCAAGGGATGCATGTACATATCGCCCGGAAGAAGGACGCCGCGAGGTTGCGGGACAAAAAAGACTTTGTAGCGTTATCAGAGAGCGGGTCAACCTGTACATTCTTCCACCGGGTGTGTGCGATTGGAATTGCTGCTATGCTTCCGGTAAAATACTGAGACTCTTCACCCGCAGGGATGGTCCCAGCTTGCGGCCCAAATCAGCGAAACCACATTCGCGATCAGCAATGCAGAGAAGGAGGCCTTCGAGATCATGCGGAATGAGGTATGTCAGTAGGAGGTAAGGATGGTTAAGACATCCAACCTAACCTCGGCTAGGTGACCGCACATGCCAGCGAACTCAGACTCAACGCCCGTATCGTTGACGAATTGGATGTCACGCTAGCATTCGCCAATCTTGCAGCTGAGATGCGTTTCGTACGGCCTATTGTTGATGACAGGTACGATTTCTCGTACTGTCCGCCAACGACCGCTGACCGGCAAGTTTGCAGCACTTCTTACCATGTCGTCAACGGGCGCCATCCCACAGTAGAGCTGGGCCTGCTCACGTCGGGACGGGGGTTTACGCCGAACACGGTCACCTTCACCTCAGAGTCCCAGTTGCATATTATTACCGGCCCAAACATGGCAGGAAAGTCGACGCTGCTCCGACAAACCGCACTCATCGCCATCTTGGCGCAGACGGGATCGTTCGTCCCCGCCGAGCATGCCGAGGTCGGGATCGTGGACAGGGTGTTCTCGCGGGTCGGCGCCAAGGACGACTTGTTCCGCGATCGGAGCACTTTCATGGTCGAGATGTTGGAGGCCAGCGATATTCTCCGCCGGGCCACGCCGAGGAGCTTGGTGGGTTGTGGTGTCACCCCGCCGCGCCAATGAGTGTGGAGTACTGACTAGTCAATCAAGGTGATTATGGACGAGGTTGGACGAGGCACGACGGTGGAAGACGGGCTCGCGATTGCGTTCGGTGCCGTTCACCATCTCCTGGCGGTGAACGGCTGTCGCGCAATGTTCGCCACCCATTTCCACGAACTCGCAGACATGCTGGGATATGATTCCGCGAGCCATAGGGGCCAGGGACCGTTTTCTAAGGTCGCTTTCTATTGCACAGATGTTGACGAGATTGAGGTAGTCTTTTCACGTCATCGCCACTTTCCTGTGTTGCTCACTGCGACCTGCAGAACGGGTACTTCGCCTACTCGCACCGGCTGAGCCCCGGAGTTAACCGCGACAGCCACGGCCTCAAGGTCGCGCAATTAGCGGGGATGCCGGACGCTGCCATCCGTGTAGCACGGTCGGCCCTTTCATGGCTTAAGCAGCGGTCAGCAGAACGAGCTGGCAGCAGGCACGATTTACATGCGCTCGGACAGACGTTGGCTGCGGACCGCCAGTGATGCATATACACCCCGGGAGCATACTGCAACGATCTGTCGAGGTGTTGGGGGCAGAGGCAATCTACATTGTCGACTAGGTGCTACCGGAGACCTGCGTGAACATGCCTGGCGAGAGCTTAGATGAAGTGCAATCCCTCCGAATAGCCGCGGTGTGAGCAAGTCCGAGTGGAAGTACATGGTGTCAATGAGATCCGGAATGGAACTCGAACTAACCGGACGCATAGTTAATCCAACTATGGAGCAGAGTGACTGTCGCAGATACAGCTACACCGCCAAAGTCGGGACAGGCGTCGTAGAGGTGAGCGATCCAGGTCTCCGGCGCCTGTTTGCCCAGCCCGAGACCACCTGGTAGCCAGGCGCGTACGCGGTGGACTTTCAGCTGGCCATGCCGGGCGGTAGCCAGGTGTAGACCGGCACATTCACAGCTGGTCAAGCCAGCTGTCGTCCATGTCTCTCGCCAGCATTCAGCCAGGTGTCTGATGGCTGTGTTGTATCTACACATGTAGCTATCTCGCCCCTATATTGGCTTCTCAAATTCATATGTGCTCGCCCAGGATTTCGTATGTGAGAATTTGTGATTGAACCATGTCAGTGATGTGTGTATATACATGAGATTCACTCAAGTCCTGGTCTCATCCGTGTCCAGCCGTCTCCGCTTATGTGCAGCCAACTGAGGTGCTGCGCTGGGTGCAAGAACATTGGCATGGTGCTCGAGGTCCACCAGCATAGCTGACTCCGGTGGTCCACTATCGCCAGTTCCCGCCATCGATCCACCAACCGTAGACTGGGCAGGCACGCTGGTCGGCCTCGCAATCTGTGCAGCACTGCCTACAACAGTTAAATAGCCCTATTAGTATGATTCAAACAGATTTGGACACACTCACCTGTCATCTCCGCCAACGTAGCCCCTTTGGCAGCCTTCCATGCACTTGCAACTGCTTGCTTCTGCTGCTGCCATGTGCGCAGAGAAGCTGCGAGCTTATCATGCTGCATGCGACGATCCTCGAAGCGGGGCACAGGCGCGACTAAGTCTCGGGGTAACACAGACCGAATGAGGTGGGGATTGTGCAACGTGTGGGTGTTGATGATGAAGCGGGCGACGTCTTTGTGTGTGATGAACTTTTCGCACACGTTTGACTCTGTACGCTCTTGCTGAATCGCCCGCTCTTCAGTGGCTGCACAACCAGCGAAAGCGCAGTCATGCTGAACATTGAATGAAAATAGGATATCCTGTAATAGTACATGTTAGCACCGTTTTGACTGTGCACCGAGAACAAATGGAGCCATACCAAGCCTTCAACAATCACGAAGGAAGGTTCCCCCTGCCGGCGCACCAGCCAGGGCATTTGCATGATAGTATGCCGCGATGCCGCAACCTCAAACATTTCGATCACGGCAACAGCCTTGTTGTGCTCTGGGAGTGCAAAAACACCGTCAATGCGGCCCAGTACATGCGACAATGGCTGTGGAGATGGGTTAGTGTAGCATGTGTCTTTTACACAACATGGTGGACCTACATTCAGAGGCGATTGGGCACAAATCCATGAGCCACGGCGGCACTGATCCTGCGCGCGAGACTCCACACTTCGGCAGACTGTCCATGCTAAGTCCATGTCATATTTGTTGGCATTAAGCGCAGCACATGCCCGTGTCATTCCCAGCGAGACTGTTGGACGTGATTTCTTGCCCACAGGGATGGCAGCGAGTTGGAATGAGCCAGGGACAGATGGTTGGACCACAGACCAGCCAATAAGTCGTCGAAGAGGCTGATGTTGATGGAGGAAGTCGCAGACACGCACACCGGCCCGTACCCAGTTGCCCCCGGCTGTACACCAAATCCCACCAAGAAGGCGGTGTTTGTGAGCTTCCTGGTCCGCAAGCTGCTGGGCAATGTCGCGGCTGGGAGCAAGGTGATTAGAATGGATTGAGCAGTTACGGAATACTCCATTGAATGATTCGAATCCCTCCGTGCACATGTCAATAAGGGGCCCAAACCGAGAGATGTCCTCAATGCCGTGGGTCAGGATATGCAGTTTGACCTTGTCGACGATTTTGCTGGGGTCAATCTCAGCGAAAACATCTAGAACATTTGCTATTGCAGTAGTCAGGTCATTCTAAGTGAGGAGAAGCACATTATGAGCTTTCCTATCAGACTCACACCTCGGCACTGCAACATCACAGGCATGCTTACCTTGTATGTCTCCTGGTCCTGAATCTCGGGAAACCAGATGAGTGATGTCATCTCACCAATGGCAAGCCACAGCTGAAATTTCTCCGGTGGGAGCATGTCATGGACATGAAATGCTGTGGTTTGTGCAACCGTCTTGAGTTGTCGCCCAATCAGGGAGTTTGCATACTGGATTATGTAGCTTGCACGGATGGCATGGATGGAAAGGCCATTGGTTGAGGTTGCTTGGAGGCGTTGCATATATGTTGTCTTTTGGGCAGGAGACCATGATGTATGTGTCCAATGCCATGCATACTTGATGACACCCAAGAGCACAGTGTGCAGGATTTCCACAGGGGTGTCCTGGGTTGGGTCGAGCCCTATCACAGAGACAGTTAGCCATCCCATGGCGGCTGCCACCATAAATGCAATTACGCACCAGGCATGGTAAGAAATGGGTTGTAGACTGCATCAACATGCTTATCAACCCATTCAAGAAGATCTCTCTGAATCTCCTTTGATGTGCGCTCAGGATGATCTGCCTTCTGTGTGCGTGCACGCTTCAAAAGGTCAGTAATTGCATGCTCTGTGTAGGGATCTTTGACCCCTGTATCTGTCTGCTTCTTCCGCACATGCTTCTCCACTCCAAGGCACGCAGTCTGGACCTGGTCTTGGAGTGCCTCAAGAGTCTTTGCTTTGGTTCGTGGGTCTCCAGGCTATTTACACCATTAGCATGGGTATGGGCAATGAGCGGAGGGCTTAAAGGTTACCTCAAAGAGTGCATGAAACCCATCATTGGTTGCCTTGTGTGCAGTGGTCCCCCCAACCTCACATTTGCGGCAGAAGAAATTACCATTGCCTCCAATGTGTCCAGAGACTTCACTTTGCATTGGATTGTCAGATTGTTCAGCATGCACAAAGACACGGAAGCGTGCCGCCTGACCACTAAGTGGATCAACGACACGCACCGGCTTGCTGTGTGTAGATCTAGAGAATAAATTGCAGTGGTGAGAATGCACACTTTATTATTAAAGCTGTTGTACTCACATCAAAACCTTCTTGAAGTCTGCAAACTGTTCTGCAGTGGTTGCATGTGGTGAGGTGCTAACAAAATGGATGTGTGCCTCCTGCTGTAAAAACTTTCGGGGTAAATTTGCATGTGTCATGTAGGTGTTGATGTGTTTGTTCCATGACTTGGAATGGTTCCCTGACACATCATCAACAAAGTGGTTGATGAATGATGAGTACAAGGGCTCGCCCCCTGCTACTTCACGCAATGGGTTAGGCATGGCACATAAGGGTGACCCTGCCAACCATTCAGACAACAAACTATGAGTGTAGCACAGCAAAGTGTTAACATACCAACCCAGTGTGGAAGAGCCCCCTCTGCCTCAAGGTCAAAGTAGTTGGCTGCAAGGGAAGATGCTGGGATCATCTCAGTTGCTCCCAAGGTAAGAGATGAGAGGCCCTAAGATGGGTGGTCAGTGAAGGACACATAAAGGTGTACCCATGAGGGAAACTTACTGTTTCATTGTCCTTAACCACACGGTGAATGTCAGCATGGAGAGCTCCATGGTACACAATCCAGCGTGCAGGGACAACAAGCTCGCCACTAGTTGTGCGCGCAACCTCCTGAATGTAGAAGTGCCTATCCTTGGCATCATACATTGGGCTAAGCATTGAGGTGTCAAGGCCTGAATGCCACTTCTTGGTGTGCCATACTTCAGAGATAGGGCCATTTGGAATTTCTGGGTACACATGGATATGTGGGCGAATTAATGGATTACTCCAATCCTATTCAACATGAATGTTATACAAAAACCCAAAGTAAGCAGAAGCACATGCTCGCACCTGCGCAAGGAGAGTCCGAGGATCCACCATCCAGAAGACATTCCCAAGAGCTGACTTGCATGGGATTGTTGGGACACCACTCTGAGCACGAAGTTCTGCCTGCATCTTCCGGAACCCATCAAATGATGGCACTCCCTTTACTCCAGACTCCCGTAAAACGTAGAGAAACAAACGCATAAGCGCATCAGGCACTGGAATGCGTGCAATGTGATCGAGTGTGTCAACAAGGAATGTCTGTCAAATGGATAAGTCAGGTTGCTCAGGATCCAAGGCACTAACCTAGCTTACTGGGTAGTTGGGATATGGATAGCATTCTGAAGTGGGATCAGTTGAGAGTGTGCTGTTTTTGTTGAACTGTGATGATGTGGTTGAATCCAGATCTGGGCTGTCACTGAATGGATCCTGGGGAGGGACATCAATGTCCAGGGCTATTAGTGTATGAGTTAGTAAGGATCAGCTTGTATATTGCTCTAGATATGAAGGAGACATACAAGTGTTGGCAAAGACATCAGCAAGGAATGCATCCTCCTCCGCAATAGCACTGAGCAAGCTGGATGTGTCCCCGTGCACTGTGTCTGTCCCAATATGGCAACCAAGTTCGAACGCGGACCGCTCACAATCCCAAGCACCAAAAGTGGCCAACTCCTCATTGAGACGCTCGCGCACCTTTTGTGCCTGCTCAGTTGATCCATTCTCCATTGTAAAGTCAGCACCGGTTTCAATATATGTATCCCAAAGCTGCTTTTCTTGGTAGCTTGTGCTTGCGGCCACTGCCCTGCCCTGCTTGTCTGACATGCAATTTGCTGGAGTGAAAGCGGACACAGTGTTGTTTTGAAGCTGCGCAAACTGGATATGTTCATGCTCGTCTCTCTCTGCTTGTGCTTGAGACTCATTACGGATGAGGTTGTCTTTTGCGGCGTGGAAAATGCTCATGCAGGTTTTGTGACTGCCAGAGGTGAGATGCCTGCTTAGGCTTTTGGTCGAAATTGACATCTTGCATGGTTGACAGAACACGGCTGACTTATTCTCCGGAACCAGCTGTATGCCTGATCCATGGTGAGGTCATAGTATGCTTAGTAAGTACTATCTCCAATATGACTCACCCTCTGGCAGGGATTTGGCTTTCCGTCCTGCAGGCATCGTGGTTGTGAGTGGCCACCAGAGGTCGGGCAAGTAGGCAGCAATGGATGAGTCTGAGAACAAACAGGGAATGGATAACACTGTTCCCACTCTGGGGTCAATGAAGGCATGGACGCTTTGTTAACAATGGCATGCGCGCATTGAGGCAGTGCGCTGTGGCCTGCATGAGCCACTTCCATTGCCTTTTGTCTGGTGCATACTTAAGCTGGGGCCCATGCTGCCCGAGTTGCGCCACTAATATTCCTTCCTTTGAGCACACTTCCATGGCACACCCAGACTCTGGTGACGAATTCTGGGATAACCTTGACGATGCTCTTGCAGCTCCCATCTCCCCAGTTGGCTCTCCAACATTCACACCCCTCTGTCAGTTGAAGCGCTCCGCAGGAGAGGCTGGTTTTGACGAAGATGACGATGAAGATGCCAACCCCACTGTGGCCATCAATGCGGGACCCGCCACTCCCTCCCCTCCTCCCCATCTTCCAAATCAAAATATGGTCGATCTTGCTCGGCGAGTTGGCTCCCGGAAGCATCTGCGCCCTGAACACCTGCAGGAGCTTGAAGGGTTCTCCACTGTACGTTCTCGTGCATGCACACAATGAAGTGAGCTAGCTCACCAGTCGTCTTCAGGACACATTGACTGTACAACACATCAAAATTTACGCCAGAATGCTCAGTATTCAAGCCAGTCTTGAGAAGATCGTCTCGTCTGCCCCCCCTTTTCAAATTTCGACTGAACTGCATGTATGTACCTATCAACAACACTATCCGAGAGTGCTGACCACACGAGTTCTATACTGCATAGAAGAGTCTCAAGGCCTACACGGGCGCCGTCTTCTTCTCAAGCAAACTCGCTGCATACAAAGGGAGCATCGTGGTCAATCATGTGCTGGTTGGTTTCGCATATCCACCAATCTCGCTTTCGGGTTTCACTGAATCTCCCCGCAGGATCTTGTCAAGCATCGCCTGCCAGGGTTAGGTGTGCCAGTTGGCCTCGAACACAACCCAGCAGATTGGCACAAAGTGAAGAGCGAAGTACAAGACATACTGACACAAGTGCGGGGTGGAGCAAAGAAGATGGTGAGCTACTATGTCACGTCCTCGCATGATCGCTAGTCTTATTGTGCCTCTGGTAACAGCTCAAGAAGAGCAGCAATGATGAAGACCCCGCGCTTCACATACCCATATTTGAACTAACCCAGAAGCTCCTGAAGGGTACTGGGTGTGCAGTCACCGTCCCTGTGATGGCGCGTGTGGCCCTCATGGTGCGCCATAGCTCATTTTGTAGGAAACCCGAGATCCAACTGATTGAATGCCACTTACAGCGCAATGTACTCGCCAAACATCCCGAAGAGAACTACTGGGACAAGGTCGATGCGCGGCTCGCACAACTGCAGCGCAAGACACCGGATCAGGTCATACGGTCAGCTCACCATACCAATCGCACTGTTTCACCGTGCTGATTGTATTCTGCACACAGCGGTTTCCAACTGATCTTACAGGACGACCGTAAGAAGCACGGCAATGACGCGCCATATGGCTCACTACACTGCCGACCCTTGAACAGCCAGACTGAGGCTGGAATCAGCACCCGCGTTGGGTGGAACACCTGGCCAGTTGCCGGCTATCTTCCGGCTGACATTCGCCGGAGGACGGGAATTGCACCCACCTGGATCCAGCTCCGGGTGGAAACCAGGTGTCGCCGACACCCATATCCTTGCTGGAGGGTGTCATGCGCGCAGGGTGTCTAGGAATGCTGTGTCCATCGGATAATTCATCTAGTATCTCCCGTAATTCTTGGCCTTCAGTTATGTGTAGCTACACCCCTACAGTAGATAGAACTCGAGCTATGTACTACCAAACCAAACACCTCCTGATTGCCTCCAGCTTCCCGTCAATACTGTCGCGAATACCAGGTGGTATTCAAGGCAGCAAACCTGAACGGAAATGTCTGATGCGTCAGCCCAAGGGTGGCATCTTGGCGACCTGGCGTCGCGCCCACACGTCCTCGCGAATGTGCCTAATAATCGGTCACTGTGCAACTGGTGTGACAAATGGCTACCATTCACGCAAATTACAGAATACATGTGATATAGATTCAGGCCCCCGCAGGCGTGATCGCCAGCATCGATGATGGGCGCGAAGCCGGCGTCCACATGCCCGGCGGAGGGGGGGTTGGGGTGTCGCCTCGCTCGCGTCGTCGTTCACGGCGGTGGGGCCATGCACGGCCGTGACTGTTTCTCGAATTGAGGCCTCTATTCCCTCATCAACCCGTGCTTGACGCTCCGCAATAGCATAGTCAGGGACTAGTGAGCCATATGGCGCGTCATTGCCGTGCTTCTTACGGTCGTCCTGTAAGATCAGTTGGAAACCGCTGTGTGCAGAATACAATCAGCACGGTGAAACAGTGCGATTGGTATGGTGAGCTGACCGTATGACCTGATCCGGTGTCTTGCGCTGCAGTTGTGCGAGCCGCGCATCGACCTTGTCCCAGTAGTTCTCTTCGGGATGTTTGGCGAGTACATTGCGCTGTAAGTGGCATTCAATCAGTTGGATCTCGGGTTTCCTACAAAATGAGCTATGGCGCACCATGAGGGCCACACGCGCCATCACAGGGACAGTGACTGCACACCCAGTACCCTTCAGGAGCTTCTGGGTTAGTTCAAATATGGGTATGTGAAGCGCGGGGTCTTCATCATTGCTGCTCTTCTTGAGCTGTTACCAGAGGCACAATAAGACTAGCGATCATGCGAGGACGTGACATAGTAGCTCACCATCTTCTTTGCTCCACCCCGCACTTGTGTCAGTATGTCTTGTACTTCGCTCTTCACTTTGTGCCAATCTGCTGGGTTGTGTTCGAGGCCAACTGGCACACCTAACCCTGGCAGGCGATGCTTGACAAGATCCTGCGGGGAGATTCAGTGAAACCCGAAAGCGAGATTGGTGGATATGCGAAACCAACCAGCACATGATTGACCACGATGCTCCCTTTGTATGCAGCGAGTTTGCTTGAGAAGAAGACGGCGCCCGTGTAGGCCTTGAGACTCTTCTATGCAGTATAGAACTCGTGTGGTCAGCACTCTCGGATAGTGTTGTTGATAGGTACATACATGCAGTTCAGTCGAAATTTGAAAAGGGGGGGCAGACGAGACGATCTTCTCAAGACTGGCTTGAATACTGAGCATTCTGGCGTAAATTTTGATGTGTTGTACAGTCAATGTGTCCTGAAGACGACTGGTGAGCTAGCTCACTTCATTGTGTGCATGCACGAGAACGTACAGTGGAGAACCCTTCAAGCTCCTGCAGGTGTTCAGGGCGCAGATGCTTCCGGGAGCCAACTCGCCGAGCAAGATCGACCATATTTTGATTTGGAAGATGGGGAGGAGGGGAGGGAGTGGCGGGTCCCGCATTGATGGCCACAGTGGGGTTGGCATCTTCATCGTCATCTTCGTCAAAACCAGCCTCTCCTGCGGAGCGCTTCAACTGACAGAGGGGTGTGAATGTTGGAGAGCCAACTGGGGAGATGGGAGCTGCAAGAGCATCGTCAAGGTTATCCCAGAATTCGTCACCAGAGTCTGGGTGTGCCATGGAAGTGTGCTCAAAGGAAGGAATATTAGTGGCGCAACTCGGGCAGCATGGGCCCCAGCTTAAGTATGCACCAGACAAAAGGCAATGGAAGTGGCTCATGCAGGCCACAGCGCACTGCCTCAATGCGCGCATGCCATTGTTAACAAAGCGTCCATGCCTTCATTGACCCCAGAGTGGGAACAGTGTTATCCATTCCCTGTTTGTTCTCAGACTCATCCATTGCTGCCTACTTGCCCGACCTCTGGTGGCCACTCACAACCACGATGCCTGCAGGACGGAAAGCCAAATCCCTGCCAGAGGGTGAGTCATATTGGAGATAGTACTTACTAAGCATACTATGACCTCACCATGGATCAGGCATACAGCTGGTTCCGGAGAATAAGTCAGCCGTGTTCTGTCAACCATGCAAGATGTCAATTTCGACCAAAAGCCTAAGCAGGCATCTCACCTCTGGCAGTCACAAAACCTGCATGAGCATTTTCCACGCCGCAAAAGACAACCTCATCCGTAATGAGTCTCAAGCACAAGCAGAGAGAGACGAGCATGAACATATCCAGTTTGCGCAGCTTCAAAACAACACTGTGTCCGCTTTCACTCCAGCAAATTGCATGTCAGACAAGCAGGGCAGGGCAGTGGCCGCAAGCACAAGCTACCAAGAAAAGCAGCTTTGGGATACATATATTGAAACCGGTGCTGACTTTACAATGGAGAATGGATCAACTGAGCAGGCACAAAAGGTGCGCGAGCGTCTCAATGAGGAGTTGGCCACTTTTGGTGCTTGGGATTGTGAGCGGTCCGCGTTCGAACTTGGTTGCCATATTGGGACAGACACAGTGCACGGGGACACATCCAGCTTGCTCAGTGCTATTGCGGAGGAGGATGCATTCCTTGCTGATGTCTTTGCCAACACTTGTATGTCTCCTTCATATCTAGAGCAATATACAAGCTGATCCTTACTAACTCATACACTAATAGCCCTGGACATTGATGTCCCTCCCCAGGATCCATTCAGTGACAGCCCAGATCTGGATTCAACCACATCATCACAGTTCAACAAAAACAGCACACTCTCAACTGATCCCACTTCAGAATGCTATCCATATCCCAACTACCCAGTAAGCTAGGTTAGTGCCTTGGATCCTGAGCAACCTGACTTATCCATTTGACAGACATTCCTTGTTGACACACTCGATCACATTGCACGCATTCCAGTGCCTGATGCGCTTATGCGTTTGTTTCTCTACGTTTTACGGGAGTCTGGAGTAAAGGGAGTGCCATCATTTGATGGGTTCCGGAAGATGCAGGCAGAACTTCGTGCTCAGAGTGGTGTCCCAACAATCCCATGCAAGTCAGCTCTTGGGAATGTCTTCTGGATGGTGGATCCTCGGACTCTCCTTGCGCAGGTGCGAGCATGTGCTTCTGCTTACTTTGGGTTTTTGTATAACATTCATGTTGAATAGGATTGGAGTAATCCATTAATTCGCCCACATATCCATGTGTACCCAGAAATTCCAAATGGCCCTATCTCTGAAGTATGGCACACCAAGAAGTGGCATTCAGGCCTTGACACCTCAATGCTTAGCCCAATGTATGATGCCAAGGATAGGCACTTCTACATTCAGGAGGTTGCGCGCACAACTAGTGGCGAGCTTGTTGTCCCTGCACGCTGGATTGTGTACCATGGAGCTCTCCATGCTGACATTCACCGTGTGGTTAAGGACAATGAAACAGTAAGTTTCCCTCATGGGTACACCTTTATGTGTCCTTCACTGACCACCCATCTTAGGGCCTCTCATCTCTTACCTTGGGAGCAACTGAGATGATCCCAGCATCTTCCCTTGCAGCCAACTACTTTGACCTTGAGGCAGAGGGGGCTCTTCCACACTGGGTTGGTATGTTAACACTTTGCTGTGCTACACTCATAGTTTGTTGTCTGAATGGTTGGCAGGGTCACCCTTATGTGCCATGCCTAACCCATTGCGTGAAGTAGCAGGGGGCGAGCCCTTGTACTCATCATTCATCAACCACTTTGTTGATGATGTGTCAGGGAACCATTCCAAGTCATGGAACAAACACATCAACACCTACATGACACATGCAAATTTACCCCGAAAGTTTTTACAGCAGGAGGCACACATCCATTTTGTTAGCACCTCACCACATGCAACCACTGCAGAACAGTTTGCAGACTTCAAGAAGGTTTTGATGTGAGTACAACAGCTTTAATAATAAAGTGTGCATTCTCACCACTGCAATTTATTCTCTAGATCTACACACAGCAAGCCGGTGCGTGTCGTTGATCCACTTAGTGGTCAGGCGGCACGCTTCCGTGTCTTTGTGCATGCTGAACAATCTGACAATCCAATGCAAAGTGAAGTCTCTGGACACATTGGAGGCAATGGTAATTTCTTCTGCCGCAAATGTGAGGTTGGGGGGACCACTGCACACAAGGCAACCAATGATGGGTTTCATGCACTCTTTGAGGTAACCTTTAAGCCCTCCGCTCATTGCCCATACCCATGCTAATGGTGTAAATAGCCTGGAGACCCACGAACCAAAGCAAAGACTCTTGAGGCACTCCAAGACCAGGTCCAGACTGCGTGCCTTGGAGTGGAGAAGCATGTGCGGAAGAAGCAGACAGATACAGGGGTCAAAGATCCCTACACAGAGCATGCAATTACTGACCTTTTGAAGCGTGCACGCACACAGAAGGCAGATCATCCTGAGCGCACATCAAAGGAGATTCAGAGAGATCTTCTTGAATGGGTTGATAAGCATGTTGATGCAGTCTACAACCCATTTCTTACCATGCCTGGTGCGTAATTGCATTTATGGTGGCAGCCGCCATGGGATGGCTAACTGTCTCTGTGATAGGGCTCGACCCAACCCAGGACACCCCTGTGGAAATCCTGCACACTGTGCTCTTGGGTGTCATCAAGTATGCATGGCATTGGACACATACATCATGGTCTCCTGCCCAAAAGACAACATATATGCAACGCCTCCAAGCAACCTCAACCAATGGCCTTTCCATCCATGCCATCCGTGCAAGCTACATAATCCAGTATGCAAACTCCCTGATTGGGCGACAACTCAAGACGGTTGCACAAACCACAGCATTTCATGTCCATGACATGCTCCCACCGGAGAAATTTCAGCTGTGGCTTGCCATTGGTGAGATGACATCACTCATCTGGTTTCCCGAGATTCAGGACCAGGAGACATACAAGGTAAGCATGCCTGTGATGTTGCAGTGCCGAGGTGTGAGTCTGATAGGAAAGCTCATAATGTGCTTCTCCTCACTTAGAATGACCTGACTACTGCAATAGCAAATGTTCTAGATGTTTTCGCTGAGATTGACCCAGCAAAATCGTCGACAAGGTCAAACTGCATATCCTGACCCACGGCATTGAGGACATCTCTCGGTTTGGGCCCCTTATTGACATGTGCACGGAGGGATTCGAATCATTCAATGGAGTATTCCGTAACTGCTCATCCATTCTAATCACTTGCTCCCAGCCGCGACATTGCCCAGCAGCTTGCGGACCAGGAAGCTCACAAACACCGCCTTCTTGGTGGGATTTGGTGTACAGCCGGGGGCAACTGGGTACGGGCCGGTGTGCGTGTCTGCGACTTCCTCCATCAACATCAGCCTCTTCGACGACTTATTGGCTGGTCTGTGGTCCAACCATCTGTCCCTGGCTCATTCCAACTCGCTGCCATCCCTGTGGGCAAGAAATCACGTCCAACAGTCTCGCTGGGAATGACACGGCATGTGCTGCGCTTAATGCCAACAAATATGACATGGACTTAGCATGGACAGTCTGCCGAAGTGTGGAGTCTCGCGCGCAGGATCAGTGCCGCCGTGGCTCATGGATTTGTGCCCAATCGCCTCTGAATGTAGGTCCACCATGTTGTGTAAAAGACACATGCTACACTAACCCATCTCCACAGCCATTGTCGCATGTACTGGGCCGCATTGACGGTGTTTTTGCACTCCCAGAGCACAACAAGGCTGTTCCGTGATCGAAATGTTTGAGGTTGCGGCATCGCGGCATACTATCATGCAAATGCCCTGGCTGGTGCGCCGGCAGGGGAACCTTCCTTCGTGATTGTTGAAGGCTTGGTATGGCTCCATTTGTTCTCGGTGCACAGTCAAAACGGTGCTAACATGTACTATTACAGGATATCCTATTTTTCATTCAATGTTCAGCATGACTGCGCTTTCGCTGGTTGTGCAGCCACTGAAGAGCGGGCGATTCAGCAAGAGCGTACAGAGTCAAACGTGTGCGAAAAGTTCATCACACACAAAGACGTCGCCCGCTTCATCATCAACACCCACACGTTGCACAATCCCCCACCTCATTCGGTCTGTGTTTACCCCGAGACTTAGTCGCGCCTGTGCCCGCTTCGAGGATCGTCGCATGCAGCATGATAAGCTCGCAGCTTCTCTGCGCACATGGCAGCAGCAGAAGCAAGCAGTTGCAAGTGCATGGAAGGCTGCCAAAGGGGCTACGTTGGCGGAGATGACAGGTGAGTGTGTCCAAATCTGTTTGAATCATACTAATAGGGCTATTTAACTGTTGTAGGCAGTGCTGCACAGATTGCGAGGCCGACCAGCGTGCCTGCCCAGTCTACGGTTGTGGATCGATGGCGGGAAACTGGCGATAGTGGACCACCGGAGTCAGCTATGCTGGTGGACCTCGAGCACCATGCCAATGTTCTTGCACCAGCGCAGCACCTCAGTTTGGCTGCACATAAGCGGAGACGGCTGGACACGGATGAGACCAGGACTTGAGTGAATCTCATGTATATACACACATCACTGACATGGTTCAATCACAAATTCTCACATACGAAATCCTGGGCGAGCACATATGAATTTGAGAAGCCAATATAGGGGCGAGATAGCTACATGTGTAGATACAACACAGCCATCAGACACCTGGCTGAATGCTGGCGAGAGACATGGACGACAGCTGGCTTGACCAGCTGTGAATGTGCCGGTCTACACCTGGCTACCGCCCGGCATGGCCAGCTGAAAGTCCACCGCGTACGCGCCTGGCTACCAGGTGGTCTCGGGCTGGGCAAACAGGCGCCGGAGACCTGGATCGCTCACCTCTACGACGCCTGTCCCGACTTTGGCGGTGTAGCTGTATCTGCGACAGTCACTCTGCTCCATAGTTGGATTAACTATGCGTCCGGTTAGTTCGAGTTCCATTCCGGATCTCATTGACACCATGTACTTCCACTCGGACTTGCTCACACCGCGGCTATTCGGAGGGATTGCACTTCATCTAAGCTCTCGCCAGGCATGTTCACGCAGGTCTCCGGTAGCACCTAGTCGACAATGTAGATTGCCTCTGCCCCCAACACCTCGACAGATCGTTGCAGTATGCTCCCGGGGTGATATGCATCACTGGCGGTCCGCAGCCAACGTCTGTCCGAGCGCATGATGTAAATCGTGCCTGCTGCCAGCTCGTTCTGCTGACCGCTGCTTAAGCCATGAAAGGGCCGACCGTGCTACACGGATGGCAGCGTCCGGCATCCCCGCTAATTGCGCGACCTTGAGGCCGTGGCTGTCGCGGTTAACTCCGGGGCTCAGCCGGTGCGAGTAGGCGAAGTACCCGTTCTGCAGGTCGCAGTGAGCAACACAGGAAAGTGGCGATGACGTGAAAAGACTACCTCAATCTCGTCAACATCTGTGCAATAGAAAGCGACCTTAGAAAACGGTCCCTGGCCCCTATGGCTCGCGGAATCATATCCCAGCATGTCTGCGAGTTCGTGGAAATGGGTGGCGAACATTGCGCGACAGCCGTTCACCGCCAGGAGATGGTGAACGGCACCGAACGCAATCGCGAGCCCGTCTTCCACCGTCGTGCCTCGTCCAACCTCGTCCATAATCACCTTGATTGACTAGTCAGTACTCCACACTCATTGGCGCGGCGGGGTGACACCACAACCCACCAAGCTCCTCGGCGTGGCCCGGCGGAGAATATCGCTGGCCTCCAACATCTCGACCATGAAAGTGCTCCGATCGCGGAACAAGTCGTCCTTGGCGCCGACCCGCGAGAACACCCTGTCCACGATCCCGACCTCGGCATGCTCGGCGGGACGAACGATCCCGTCTGCGCCAAGATGGCGATGAGTGCGGTTTGTCGGAGCAGCGTCGACTTTCCTGCCATGTTTGGGCCGGTAATAATATGCAACTGGGACTCTGAGGTGAAGGTGACCGTGTTCGGCGTAAACCCCCGTCCCGACGTGAGCAGGCCCAGCTCTACTGTGGGATGGCGCCCGTTGACGACATGGTAAGAAGTGCTGCAAACTTGCCGGTCAGCGGTCGTTGGCGGACAGTACGAGAAATCGTACCTGTCATCAACAATAGGCCGTACGAAACGCATCTCAGCTGCAAGATTGGCGAATGCTAGCGTGACATCCAATTCGTCAACGATACGGGCGTTGAGTCTGAGTTCGCTGGCATGTGCGGTCACCTAGCCGAGGTTAGGTTGGATGTCTTAACCATCCTTACCTCCTACTGACATACCTCATTCCGCATGATCTCGAAGGCCTCCTTCTCTGCATTGCTGATCGCGAATGTGGTTTCGCTGATTTGGGCCGCAAGCTGGGACCATCCCTGCGGGTGAAGAGTCTCAGTATTTTACCGGAAGCATAGCAGCAATTCCAATCGCACACACCCGGTGGAAGAATGTACAGGTTGACCCGCTCTCTGATAACGCTACAAAGTCTTTTTTGTCCCGCAACCTCGCGGCGTCCTTCTTCCGGGCGATATGTACATGCATCCCTTGACCAGGTGAAGCCCGTAGGGATAGCGAGGGTGCAGCTGTAAAAAGCCTCAGCATGTCCGGTCGAGTATTCGAGAGAAATGAGCTGCTAACTGTATGCAAACTGTAGATGCCGCTCTAAACGGTCTTTCTCGGCCAGGAGTAGCTGGAGGTCGGCATGCAGTCTGGTGAGTGATTCCGAGAACCTACGAGCGTTGAGCTACAGTTGGAGCGCACGGGGAGGAGACGACGACATACTGAGGCCTGATCGTCCATTCGATGATACCCAACGGATTCCTGGACTCCCGGACTGGCGTTGGCCCCGCACTCGAAGGGAGCTCTTCCAACCCCTCCTCGCCCTCAGGAATCGCATCCTGCGCTGCGCGAGCGCGACACGGATCTTGCCCGACAGGCCATTGAGGTCGCTCAGCCTCTCCATGAGCGCCATGATGCTCGCCCAGTCCGCATCGTCCGCCGCGCCCCGCTCCTGCTGCTCCAGCTCGCGTTCGGCGAGGATGCGCGCCTTGATGGACGCCCAGATGTCGAGCGTGGTGCAGATGGCGGAGAGGTCGCCAAATGAGCCCCGTCCGGCAACGAACTTTTGCACGATGCGCGTCGCGTCCTCAGCGTCCCGCAGGATCTGCACGACGTCCTCGCGCAGGTAGGGCCGCGCGTGGAAGAAGGCGACGAGCGACTGTCGTGCGTTGATCTCGGAGACGGACGTGCTCGGTGAACCTGCATATGTTCAGCTCGTGGGACGTATGAGTGACTAGTGGAATTGGACTCACAAAGCCAACGCGCGAGGAGACGGGTGCCGCTCGTGGTAACTGTCCGCTTGACTACGCTGAGCAGACTGCCCGTGGTGCCGCCTTCCCGCAGCCCCTCACGGATCTCTAGTGCCTTGACAGTATGCGAGTCGATCTGCATCCTGCCACTTGTGGCCTCCCTGGCCGGAGAGCTGAGGGACGGCATGTGCTCCATGAGGTTCGCGTGCATGAAGGCCGTCAGCAGCTCCACCGCTCTGCTTTCTTCGTCCACTAGAGGCGCGGGAGGCAACCCTTCTGCATTTTGGACTTCTAGGGTGAGTTCATCTGGATTCGACTGTCCCAGGGACGTCACGTCAGGAGACTGGACAGCGCGCGGTGCGTAGTATGATACGAAACACCCTTCTTCGGCGAGGACTCTCTGGATAGGCTCCAGTCCCTCCTTCGATATCCGCTCGTCGAGGACCACCTCCTTAGGACATATCCGGACAACCTCATCTCGCAGGCCGGACAGTGTCGTGTTCTTCGTGTAGAACTCGCCGGTGGAGACATCTATCCACGCCAGGCCGACTGGGTGGCTGGACGGATACACTGCGGGAGACGCGTCGATAGGCGGAGGCGAATCAGCGGGACAACAGAGAGCAAGTAGTTGTTCTCGTAGGGGTTCAAGAACGGCTCGTCGATGAGGGTACCTGGAGTGACGATGCGAACGACTCTCCTGTCAAACCCTCCCTTCGCACCGATGGCTGGGTCCCGAGGGAACTCTTCGCACATGGCGACGAAGCGATTGTGCTCTTGGACGAGCTGCTTGAGGTACTTGTTCAAGTGCATGAGCGGAAAGCCACACATGAGGATCCGCTGGCCACTCCATGTCTTCTTGGTCAGTTTGATGTTCAGTAAGCGCGACACCTCTGCGGCCTGTCAAAGTATGACTACTCCAAGGGCTCAGCTCATGTCTTCTCGGCGCAGGGAC